>BSBN01000545.1:10000000-12978564 GCA_027924645.1 Cunninghamia lanceolata
ACAGGTGATAGAGTGACTCAAATAGGTCCGGTAAGATCCAAAAATACAATATCATGTTCTACAGATTTGATGGAGTGTTTAGGAAGCCAATGTGAATTGACAACTCAATTGTTTCATGGTCTGGAGATCCGTAGGCATTTATTCCAATGTGACAGTGATGACAGAATGTGTTCTTGAGGTTTCAGATGAAGATGAGAATTATTTCAGTAGACAAAAGTGGTGTGGATGTTCTTGGTGATTCAGGCAAGCTTGTGGCGGTCTCTAGAATATGTCCAGTTCGTGTTAGTGATCTGCATTGAAGATTGAGCTCATAATTAAAGGTTTACTTCCAGATGATGAAGTTCTTCTTAATCATGGCCAATCGAATGGTTTGCACATCTTATGGATGATCTTGAAGATGTTTTGTGAAGCATGGTGTGTTTCTTAAAGAAGATTGAAGTCCCAGATATGTGTGGCTGGTTGTGTGGTGATTTACGTGAAGTCTTTTGTAATAAGACAAGTTGTATTTGTATATTTGCTCTGTAATAAATTTAAGTGTATATTGTGCTGACTTTGATGATTATCCCAAAGTTGATGTCTTGTATAAATAAGAGTTGTGAAGTCATTTCAAAGTATCAATGTGGAGATGAGTAAGTGGTAGAGAGGAGAAGAGCGAAAAGTAGAGCAGAAGTGTTGAGCTTAAATGGAACTGACTCAAGCATGGTGAAGATGTTAATCTTCAGTTCAAGTATGTAATATTTATTATTCTGTAGACAGTGTGTCTCCTATAGGCAGTGGGCCTCTTGTGAGTAGTGTGCTCGGGCAGTGAGCCCTAATTGGCATGTGCCATTTTGTTCTTCCTATTCTTTTAACAGAGAATACAATCTTGGGTTAGTCACCCCATGATTTTTCCCTTAACCGAATTTTCCATGTTAAAATCTTGGTGTCATATGTGTTAATGTGCTTTTGCTCTTGAATTATTGTATTGTGCTTCCATGATTGATTTATTATTATGTTGTTGAATTACAAGAAGGATTTAAGTGCTTAGAGAAAAGAAAGTTGTGGGACAACTAATTCACCCCCCCTCAGTTGTCCATCTTAAATCAACAAGGTGCATGTTTAGTGCTCTGGAGACAAGAGATGGTGCCTAACCTCCTTGAAGTGTTATTCAAGTCTTCAAAATACTTCTAAATTTTCTCTTGAAACAAATATTCATCATTACCATGATAGATACTCCACATTCCATTCTAAGGTGCACATTTGGCTTCTTGGAGAAGCCAAATGTTTGAGGTTGGAGAAGGAAGATGTGCCTTACTCTAGCAATGCTTCCTTTGTCTAACATCAAACCAAAGATGATTGTTTGAACATGTTTAATCCTTTGAAGGTCATTTCAACTTAGAACAACATGTTTTAGACCTAGGCGCACATTGGAGGTTGTTCAAGGTGAGAAGTGCACCTTACACTTAGATGGAACCTTTTTTCCCTCAAATGTCATTTCTTACCAAGGCGCTCATCCAAGAGAGAATAAGCAAGATTAGCGCCTCACATTTTGAGTGCTCATTTGATGTCTTTGAAGCATAAATCATCTTAGGTGCATTTGCAAGGTTGGATAGGCAAGATCTAGCACCTTGCTAACATCATGCATATCTTGTCTTCTTTGGTGATCCCTCATGGAGTTGGATGTCTACTTGACTCATTCTACCCTCCAAAGATGCATTGAGGTCTTCAACTAGCCTTTCTCAACAAGGCACATTTTCAAGAGGTTTATGCTTCATCTAGTGCCCAACTCCTTAGGTGCACATCAAGTATCTTGGCAACATAAACTAGCGCCTTAAGTAGAGAAGGCACTCAACCTAGATCAATTGCTTGATGATGGGTGCCTTGAATCAATCCTCCATCAAATCTATCTTCCAACATCACCTACTTGTCAAGGCGCACTTCAAGGTTGAGTTGAATGAGATTGGCGCCTAACTCCTTCTAGGTGCACTTTGTGGTTTGACAAGACAAGGATTGGCGCCTTGCCTTGTACAATCATAATGGTGCCTTCATACTTGACAAGTCTTCCTTGGGTGCATTTTCTAGATTTGAAGACATCAATTGGCACCTAGAAGCCCTTAGCAAGTTTCTTAATCCATTCAACAATTAGGTGCTCAATTAACTTGAATTTGAAGTTCTCCAATGCTAGATTGAACATCAAAGAACCAATGTATCATTACATAAAGGTTTTGACCTGCAAAACAAAACAATAGTTAGCCAAAATCAATTTCATTCCCTTATTTTACATATTAGCCCACCGAGAATGATGAATAGGCTAATCTAGGTTCATGATTGACTCATGCTAGAAACAGGGACATGACAGTCTCCCCTTCCTGGGATTGCCTGTCCTCAAGCAATCAAAGGTTAGGATGCTCCAAAATTTTCTCTCCTTCCTGAGTAGCATCCTCAACTAGCAAGCCTTTCCATCACACCAGATATTCTCTGATGACTTTGCTTCTTAGTTTACATTCCCTTATATCAATGATGTCCTCAGATTCTAGAATCAACAACCCTTCTTCATCAAGTGGCGGAAGATCCTGAGAGGAAACCACATTTTGACCCAATGCCTTTTTGAGACATGATACATGAAATACATTATGTATGTGGCTTCTGGTTGGTAATTCAAGTTCATAAGCCACTTCTCCTACTCTTCTTATCACTTTGTACGGGCCATAGAACCTAGGCTTCAATTTCTCTGCACTTGATTTCTTCAGAGAACTCTGCCTATATGGTTGAAGGCATGGAAACACCATATCACCTACCTCAAAACTTCTCTTGATCTAGTGTCTGTCAACATATATCTTCTGTTGGTTTTGAGCTCTCTGCAAATTTTCTTTAAGTACTCACAAAATATCTTGCGTGTCCTTCATTAATTCTTTTGCTCTAGGAGCTCGACTATCTTCCAAAGCCAAATCAACAAAAGAAACTGTATCATATCCATATAATGCATGAAAAGGTGACATGCCAATTGACATATGAAAAGTGGTGTTACAACAATACTCCCCTAAGTGCAACCACTTTATCCAAGCACGCTGATGATCAGATACATAGTTACACAAATATCCCTCAAGCCACTTATTGACTATCTCTGTTTGCCCATCTGTTTGAGGGTGAAAGCTTGTGCTTGGTGTCAAGTCAGTTCCTGCTAATCAAAATAGCTCTCTCTAGAACACACAGATGAACCTGCTATCTCGATCACTAACTATGGTCTTTGGAAGGCCGTGTAGTCAGAACACTTCCCGAAAGAATAGCTCAACAACTTGTAAGGCAAAATACTCCACTGAAATTGCAAAGAAGTGAGCGTACTTAGTTAATTTGTCCACAACTACATAGATACAATCTTTACCCTAGACCTTCAGAAGACCTATTATAAAATCCATTGAAATACTTTCCCACTTCTACTCAGGAATTGGCAATGGCTGAAGTAAACCTGCAGGAAAAGTATGTTCAGACTTGTTCTACTGACAAGTCATACACTCCCTAACATATTGTAAGACATCATCTCTGAGACCTTTCCAAGAAAATATTTCACGAATCTATCTATAGGTCTTGAAAAATCCTGGATGTCCTGCTAGAGGTGTATCATGAATGGCTTTCAGAATCTGTTGCTTGAGCTTAGATTCAGGTACTAGGAAAATCCTATCCTTGTAATATATCACGTCATCAACCACTTTGTACTTGTCATCCTGTATAATTCCATCTATGATTTCACATGCAAAAGTTGATTTGGAATACTCAACTAAAAGCTGAGATTTGCAATCAGCTGAAATCTCACTTAAGGAACAAATAGTAGGCCTCCTTGAAAGAACATCAACAACAATATTTTTCGTGCCCTTCACAAATTCAATGTCAAAATCATATGCTTGAATCTTCGAGACCCATTTATGTTATCTTTCATTCAGATCCTTTTGTTCTAGAAAGTATTTCAGACTATTGTGGTCAATCCTAACCACAAACTTTGCACTTACCAAGTACTGACAAAACTTAGCCAAAGCATGCATAATGGCTAGCATCTCCTTGTCATAGGTGGAATATAGGCATTCTGTATCTTTCAACTTTCTACTTTCAAAAGCAATAGGATGCCTATTTTGCATTAGCACAGCCCAAATACCTTCGTCTGATGCATCACATTCAAGTACAAAAGATTGTGTAAAATCAGGTAGTGCCAACACAGGAGTAGTACTCATTGCTTCCTTGAGATGAAAAAACACTACAGATTTTCTCCTATTGTACCCCGACTCCTTCAGCACTAATCATATGCCCCAAACATAGAATCTCCTTCATTCCAAAATCACACTTGAACATCTTAGCATATAATGACTATGCTTCCATAATTTCTAGTATCTCATCCAGATGTTGAAGATGTTCTTCCCAAGTCTTACTATAAATTAGAATATCATCAAAAAAAACCAACAGAAATTTACGCAACTGCTTATTGAATACATGATTCATACATGATTGAAATGTAGTAGGGGCATTAGTAAGACCAAAGGGAATCACAAGAAACTCATAGTGTCCATAATGACATCTGAATGCAGTCTTCGAAATGTCCTCTTCACGAACATGAATCTGATGATAACCTGAACAAAGATCAATCTTTGAGAAGTACATGGCCCTGTGTAGTTCATCTAATAGCTCATCGATCCTGGGTATTGGGTATCGGTTCTTGATTGTCTTCTTATTCAATGCCCTGTAATCGATACACATTTGCATCGTTCCATCTTTCTTCTTCACCAACACCACTGAAGAAGCAAATGGACTAGATGAAGGTCGAATGTGTCCCATATCAATCAACTCCCTTAAGGTTTTCTCTATTTCCACCTTGAAATGTCAAGGGTGTTGATATGGTGCAATGTTCATGGGCTTTGTCCCATCCTTTAATTTAATTACATGTTCAAATCCTCTATCAGGTGGTCTACCTGGAGGAATGTCTCCAAACACTTTACTATGCTTGTCCAAAAGAGATTGTATATCCACATTGTACTCTCCTTTAGAAGTAGGATTAGAAGATACTGTCACTTGAGCTGCCCATGCAATATCATCATGCCAAAACAAAGCTTCCATTCGCCTGGCTGTAACAACTCTAGGTACCCATCTGAAATGGCTCCTAGTATTACTTTCTTCCCATTATGAATAAATTCAATCTCCATCTTCTTCACATCTTGTATATACCTGCCAATTGAGTGCAACCACTACATTCCTAACACCACATCAATCCCTGACAGTCCAACCACATAGAAGTCATCTATCAATGTATAATCACCCATCTGGATATGAAGCTGAGGTACTTTCTTCTGACAGCTCATGGTGAATCCATCAGCAACTACTACTGTAAAGCCCTCAAAGTCTTCAACTTTCAATCCACGTTTCACGACCAATCCTTCATCAATGAAATTGTGAGTAGATCCACTATCTACCAAACAAGTAACTCTTTGTCCATTGATGATTCCCTTTAACCTAAATGCATGATATCTCAGAACTCCAAATAAAATAGCAATAGTTACTGCATTGATATTGGTAGTATTATCAAGTTCCAGCTCAAGAGTAGGTTGTTGATCATCCTCATGACATGAAACTGTATCATCTTGTGAATCATCATCCTCATCAGACACTACTTCAATAAGATGTACTTTGCCTTTGCCTTTACATCTGTGTCCTAGTTCCCATGGTTGTTTGCAATCAAAACACAACTTCTTTCTCCTCAATTCATCATGCTCTATTGAAGTAATATTAGATTTGAATGGTTGGAAAGTCTTCTTTTGATTAGAACTTGAACCTTTTCTATAGTTCTTCTTTTGAAATGTAGTAGGATAAGTATCAAGATCTAATGTTGGCTCTATAGCTTCATCCAATGTTTGGGGTTTATGTACCTTCACCAATCCTCTCATTCTATCATTCAAACCTTCAATAAATAACATGACAACTCTTCTTTCCGGCATTTTAGGAACCATAACTACTATCTTTTGAAACTCATTGATGTAGGAGTCTACTTTGCCAACCTGTTTCATCTGTGCCAATTCTCTATAATAGACTTCAATATCCTTCCTATCAAACCTATTAATTAACTTGCAAGTAAACTCATCATAGGAAGTGATCATATCATGGCGTTGTGACACAAGCCCATGGTGCCACCAATCATAAGCCAAACCTTCCAAATGCATAGTAGCAAACTGAATAGCCTTTTCTTCACTCAAGGGTTTGAGCATGAGAAAAGTGTCAAGCTTGTAAATCCAAGCTCTAGCACCTAGTTTACCACTGCCATCAAAGTTGGGCCAAGGAACTTTATTCAACGCTTCTTTGTACTCCTTATGATCCTTGTCCTTATGTGTTGGCCTTTTCTCCTTTTTCTTTCTATTATTTTCATTCCTTTGAGACATAAACTGATTGAAATTGAGATCTCTTCTCACATCAGGTGGAAGTAGACAATATTCATCATGTGCAACGATAATGTCATCCACAAGATTAAGATTGGCTTCCTCTTCTTCTAAAGATGTTTCCTCAATCACTGGCTCAAATCTTGGATGAAATGGTCTATCATCAACTATGGTGGTTTCTCTACTAGTAGGAGTAGGAGTATGTACTCTATGTGAATGCTTGCTTACTTCTCTAGTTTCTCCTGCAATGCTTGTTCTTCCACTACTTACACTCCTAGACCTTGACCTCCTAGAAGCTCATTCATTTTTCAAGTCTCGAATCTCTTCTATGAACTGATTTGACCAATCCCGCATATGTTGTCCAAAGGCCTGCATGAATTCATCTAAGTTAAAGGCAGCATTACCACCTTGCCTTCTAGGACTACCATTACCTCCTTCTGAACCCATCTGTGGTTGTATAACAACAGGAGGTTATTGTTGTTGTGGTTGTTCTTGTTGCCTAGCCCTCCTTCTTGTATAATATCTGTGTTGACCAACTTCACACAATAGCATAACCCAAAGGCTAGTAGAATCTTAGCTCTGATACCACTATAGGATACCCCAATATACTTAACCAAAATTTTTGCTTATTCAAACTTGCAACTTCAATCAAACATCAACATACAACATCAACATACAACATGAACTATCAATCAAGGAAGGTAAGATATCTTATTTCAATTGTCAACTCAAATGTCTTATTACATAGAATGGATGCTTAATAGCATCATCAAGTTCAATTTATTACAATGAACACATCAAATACGCCTGGGCGCCTAGATTGAACAATAAGCCTATTCAACTACTTATATCTCCAATTCTCAAATGTCTCCAAGGAACACTTGTATCCTCAAGTCTCAAGAGTCTGCAATGCAAGTAGCCTTGTGTTGTAGAACATCTTCAATCCTGCACAATGATGATAACTGGATGTTAACACCTCTCAATGGATAAGGGAGCATCACCTTATCAAAGTTGATGGAGCATCACCCCAACAAGCATGAAATACGCAGATTCCATGAAAAAGCATAAAGCTTACCAGAGAGAAATCACAATAGCCAAAGATGTGCAAATGAGGTCACTCTCCTCCTTTTATAGTTCCCTTTAAGAAATAAGAGGCAATGAAGGCACATTTTCCAATGTAAAGAGAGAACCAAGGCACATTTTCCAAGAGCATATTCTACAGGAATATGCCATTTGATGACTCACTCTGAGTTGGCGCCCTTGTTAAATGAGCTAGAACTGATCCCAATGCCATAATTTGAGCCAATGGAAGATCAAGTACTTGCACGGTGCTCAATGAAGATAGAGCGCACTTAGGAGAATGCATTAATCACAATTGGAGCTACTTCCATGTTAGGCACATGTTTAGTGCTCTAGAGACAAGAGATGGTGCCTAACCTCCTTGAAGTGTTATTCAAGTCTTCAAAATACTTCTAAATCTTCCCTTGAAACAAATATTCATCATTACCATGATAGATACTCCACATTCCATTCTAAGGCGCACATTTGGCTTCTTGGAGAAGGTGCATGTTTGAGGTTGGAGAAGAAAGAAGATGTGCCTTACTCTAGCAATGCTTCCTTTGTCTAACATCAAACCAAAGATGATTATTTGAACATGTTTAATCCTTTGAAGGCCATTTCAACTTAGAACAACATGTTTTAGACCTAGGTGCACATTGGAGGTTGTTCAAGGTGAGAAGTGCGCCTTACACTTAGATAGAACCTTTTTGCCCTCAAATGTCATTTCTTACCAAGGAGCTCATCCAAGAGAGAATAAGCAAGATTAATGCCTCACATTTTGAGTACTTATTTGATGTCTTTGAAGCATAAATCATCTTAGGCACATTTACAAGGTTGGATAGGCAAGATCTAGCGCCTTGCTAACATCATGCATATCTTGTCTTCTTTGGTGATCCCTCATGGAGTTGGATGTTTACTTGACTCATTCTACCCTCCAAAGATGCATTGAGGTCTTCAACTAGCCTTTCTCAACAAGGCACATTTTCAAGAGGTTTATGCTTCATCTAGCGCCCAACTCCTTAGGCGCACATCAAGTATCTTGGCAACATAAACTAGCACCTTAAGTAGAGAAGATGCTCAACCTAGATCAATTGCTTCATGATGGGCACCTTGAATCAATCCTTCATCAAATCTATCTTCCAACATCACCTCCTTGTCAAGGCGCACTTCAAGGTTGAGTTGAATGAGATTGGCACCTAACTCCTTCTAGGTGCACTTTGTGGTTTGACAAGACAAGGATTGGTGCCTTGCCTTGTAGCATCATAATGGCACCTTCACACTTGACAAGTCTTCCTTGGGCGCACTTTCTAGATCCGAAGACATCAATTGGTGCTTAGAAACCCTTAGCAAGTTTCTTAATCCATTCAACACTTATGCGCTCAATTAACTTGAATTTGAAGTTCTCCAACGCTAGATTGAACATCAAAGAACCAATGTATCATTACATGAAGCTTTTGACCTGTAAAACAAAACAATGGTTAGCCAAAACTAATTTCATTCCCTTATTTAATGTATTAGCCCACCAGGAATGATGAATAGGCTAATTCGGGTTCATGATTGACTCATGTCAGAAATGGGGACATGACAAATTCGCCTTTCTCAGGTTTGCCAATTGAACCAGGTAATCCAACAGGTTCTTCTTCAACATAGGCTGCTCTTCCACTATTTTCTATCCTTTTACTTGTACTACCTTGATTACATTCAAATGCTCTATGTCCTTCACCTCCACACTTAAAACAAGTACCTCTGAATGTTCTCTTATCCAATCCTCTTCCTTCTCTTCTGTATCCTTCATTCTGATATGAATTATAGTTGCCTCTGGGATGAAAATTTTTGTCATTTCTTCAGTATGCACTGTTATCTCTGTCATCCTTCCTAAATGGGCTGTCAAACTTGTTCTACTCTAGATTTGATCTGTCTCATTCAGAATAAGTCCTACTTCTCTTAAATTTACCTCCTCTGCCTCTGATCATGTCTTTTATTCAACTTCTCTTCAACTTTCAGGGCAAACTGATATGCTTCTTCTAAAGATGTCATCCTCACCAAGCTTAGTTCCTCTTGAATGTTCAATCTCAGTCCATTGATGTATCTAGCCACTTTCTCCTTGCTTGCTTCATTATGTCTTGTCCTTATGATCATTTTATGAAATTCTTCAGTGTACTCCTTTATAGATTTATCCTTTTGTCTCAGGTTTTGCAATCTTTTCAACAGCTCCAACTCATAGTCAGCAGGTATAAATTGATTCTTCAATTTTGTCACCATCCTATCCCATTTTGTAATCTTTTCTTTTTCTCTTCTGTTCCTTTCCAACTTAACTTATTTCCACCATATAGCAGCATGTCCATTCAACTTTGTCTTTGCAAATTTTACCTTCTTCGGATCTTTAATTTCCTCATATTCAAAATATTCTTCCATATCATTTATCCAGTCAATCAATTCTTCTAGGTTCAAATTACCAGAATAGTTTGGCACATCAAATCTAGGTCTCTTTCCAATATTTGAAATAGCTCACAGCTCTTTACTTGATCTAATTCTTCTTCTTCATCACCTTCTGGGGTTTTGCCAGTTTGTTCAATAGATTGAAATTCCTCATCATCACTTTCAACATTAAGTCTCGGTGTCAATCCTCTTCGCCTATCTTCTTCAACAACATCCAAATGAATTCACATTGTTTTTGTAGACACACAAATTTGTCCATGCTTTGCAACACCTAGTTAAAAACATTATCTTAGACATCATGTTGCAGTTTGTCCTAAATCCCACTCGTAATTCCACTTATCCATTAGCCAATTAATTAAATAAATTTTATTTATTTAATTAAAATCCCATCTTAATCCCATCCTTATCTCACTTAGCCAATTAATTAAATAAATTTTATTTATTTAAGTAATTTCACATTCATAATCCCACTTTCCAATTAATTAAATAAATTTTATTTATTTAATTAATTTCCCATTCATATCCCAGTCCTATCCTAATCATCTTCCCAATTAATTAAATAAATTTTATTTATTTAATTAATATCCAACTCATATCCCAACTAATTCAAATATTTTATTTGAATTAAGTCATCACCTTTCATCACATTTTGACACTTGTCCATTTCTCAATTCAATCATGTGTAGTAGTACAACTTTCATTTAAAATCTTTCACATGTACAACTAATGGGACCTAATTTTAGTATTTGTGTACACAATCACACATGAGCCCTATCTTCCTTTGTACACGTCACATGACTACAACTCCCTTGAAGAGTGGGAATAACTAATCAATCCTAAGCGTCCACATCAATCATTTAGCTTTTTAATCTCAACCATCTATTTGAACCAAGCCAATCCTATAAAGCAAGCCTTTCTTGAGAGATTAGGGGGATTAACAGGAGATTAGAGGAGATTAGCAGGAGATTAGAGGAGATTAGAGGAGATTAGAGGAGAGATTAGGGGATTTGAACAATTCAGGGATTCTTCTTCATGCAACCTCACTCTGCTGAACTTTCATCTCAAGTCATCATCCTCTTTCATCTACCTAGCTTGCATCTATCTTCCATCAATCATCCATCATTTATCTCTTTATCAATGTTATGTTGCAGAATCGAGCAATCAACACAACAAAGTGATCAATTAATCAAGCTCATCTTGCATCTTTGAGGTATTGAATGATTTGGGTTTAGGTTATGCATTTCATTGTTTGATCATTTCCATTTGCAAATCCAAATTTTTTGATATATAATTTTCATTATCTCCATCATCTCATCTATTCTACTAGCCATTGTTCCAACAACAGCAACTCTTCTCAGCGGCATTCTTCCTAGGGTCAAGTGCAAACTGCCTCAAGTTCGGCGATCAGGCTACAATGTGACAACTGGCTCACAATCGGTGATCGGTTACAACACTAGTAACCTGCCTCAATTCAGTGATCTATCCATAGCAAGATCTTACAAAATTCTCTCGCCAACTTCACTCAATTTGCTCCCAAATATTCAAACTTTCACTCTGATACCACTTGGTGCAGTCATAGTAGGAGGGTTCACAGAATGAACTATCTAGACCGTGTAGCAAGAGTAAACACAATGGAAACAACTCAATGAAATAAGGTAAATGCAGATTCAGTCATTCAATATATCATAGAATTCAAATAGAGATCGGCTGGCAACATGCGGGCTTACAACTCTCACAGGCCTGATTACATACATGCGTAAGATAAAGCTTTGAAGATCCTTCGCACAAAACCTGAACTATCAATCTTCTAAATCATGAGACTACTTTCCTAAGGATCTATTACATCAATATATATCAAGTCCCTAGATCAATAGATTCCTTCGCATCGGCCAAGGAAGATCACAAATTCCAAAGAAGAGATGTAACGTGTGTACACAGATAGGTCAAGCCTAAATGCATAGAACACTTCCAAAAAATGAATGGAATGATATGCAGATCTCTGAGGAAGGTCAACCACAAACCAAAGATCATTGAATGATGTATCATTAGGCTCCAAGGATCAGAAAATGTTTTCACAAGTTTCTCCTTCAGCTGATTGACTATGATTATCTAGATGCTCTACTTTAAGAAACAGCCATCTTCTGATAGCGATACCTTTCTGGTATTGAAATGTGGATCTCTAAATTCTAGATATGATGTAGATGAATGAATGTAGATGCTAAATCTAGCTCCACAAGATCTAAAATGTTACTGGACCAAAATACAGAATCTTCTTTCGACTAAACTACCTGAACTTAACTAGAAAAGAAACAAACTGAACTGCAAACAAATTGAAATGCAAATTTTTTTGGTTGATGGAAGATTTCTCTTAAACCAAGGATGCACCTACACTAGACTTTCATTTCATCTAATTTGGATGTAGATGATGAGGCTACACAATTAGTGGGTATAATGACTTCAAGTTTAGGTTTTATTGTATTGCAATATTGAAAGGGATTGGGATCTCCTTGGATTGTAATCTCTTTACCATTCTATGGAAATTTTATGCATTGATGATAAGTAGAGGGTACGGATTTCATTACATGAATCCAAGGCTATCCAAGGAGAATATTATAGGCTAAATCCATGTCAAGGACTTGACAAACCACATCTTTTTCAACTGGTCCAATTCTTATGGGTAAGACGATAGATCCTTTAGAGGCTCTTTCCTCTTCATCATATGCTTTGATAGTGATTTTATTCTTCAAATCTATACCATTTTTAGAAAACCCCAATGCAAGGATTAATTTGAAGGTACATACTATTGATGATTGTTTTGATGCAATCATAACAATAAGTTAAAATTCACATATAATGAACTGAAACTATACTTGAAAGATAAGAAGGAATCATTTGAGATTCAACTAATCCCAAGTCTACAATGGTTCGGTTGGTCAAGTTCAGTTGGTCAATGTGAAGCTGTAATGTTCAAGGGGCCTTACGTAGTTTAGGTTTGTTTGGTGGTTTACTGGACTAAGAATGTGCAAAAAGGTCATGAGATATGTCAATACTTTTCATTCCTTTGCATAAAAGTGATACTGTGCTGCAAGTTTTAGATGGTTTTCTTGAATTTTTGCAGCTTTCTTCTTTATCTGTTTATGAAAACTGTCTACTTATAGCTCTGTTATGCATGCTTCTTCAAATTTGAGACAATTTCCTTTAGATCTCTACGTTTTCAGCTAAATATTCAGATGGGTTGGGAAAAGTTAGAAAGATCTAATCTATACCTCATTTAATCTACCGAAGGATCTAATTGTTTCTGTTATGCACTATGTAAATACCACAGTAATTTGATCAAATCCACAGTAAAAACCTTAAATGTAAGTTCTGAGCATTTTCACAAACATACATTTAAAATTGCAAGCTCTCAAAGAAGATATTTCAAAACACAAAGAAGAGCAGGAGAACACTCAGAAGATAGATGCAGAACTCCAGATTCTATTGTATTAGAAATGAATAGTCATACACGATTTACAATGTAGGAATGACTCTTAGTTTCATTGATCATACTACAGAGAACTTACAAGCTTTACAGATACAGTAAGGCAGCCAGACATTCCACGCGCACCTTACTGCAGACAAACAGGTGACCTCCTTCTTCTACTTCTAAACTATGCTAACTTGCTGTATGTTCCTAAAAGAAAAATCCTGTTGTAGCCCCTGTTGTTTTCCTAAAATCCCTGTTGTCCAGTATTACAGTGTAGAGAGGCACAATATAAAGACATTCTGATTGTCCTCACTACAGCAGAAACCTAGCTGAACCCCCTGGTTCAAACCCCTGGTTACAGCAATAAATACAGGTGAACCAGCTCTTCAAAATATTTCTGAGCAGTGTCAAATCTGGGCGAAATATTGCCCCTTCTAAGAAGTTCCGGCAGCTCAGCAATAACTTCTGTTTGTCTGTTGCAGTAATACCTTCAGCTGCAACTCTGTCCTTCACTTGAATGGCCTTGACTTCCTCGCACTTCATCTTTATCTTCCTGCTCCTGAGATCAGATTTTCTTCCTCCATGAGGTCACTGTGTTGACTTTCCAGCTGCTTCCTCAACTGCAAGCCTGCAAGACAAGACAAGCAATAAGTATTTCATTTATCACATAAACAGCAGGAAATTAAAATAATCGTTTAAATCCAGGTGACTACGCAAAATCGTGGAAATCGGGTTCAAAATACTCTTAAAACGCGTTCAAAACGCATTCAGACCGCTCAAAACCCATCGGGTCAACCATCGCTGACCGAAAAAATGCTACGGGCACCAAAAATGGTTTAAAACTCCACCGCTTCATTTCCCGCCCATCGGCATGACTATCGCTATCGGCGTGTCAAAAAACATGTTGGCCGATATTCTCTATTTGGCCGATGTTCACTTCATCTGCATGATATTTTGGAAATATGATGCTCTCCCTTCTGAAGGTCCAGATGACGTCATCGGGATGTTTCGCTTCTGTATATTGGGGAAAAGAACAACATCATCATCATCATCATGTTGAAGGAGAATAGGAGGATATGGAATATGATCCTGCTGCTGAGGAAAGGAAAATGATGGTGACGTCATCGTCATATTCGGGCTTCATTAAAATGCAAAAGATGACGTCATCATCATGTTCAGTTAAGATCAGGGGATAATTGTAATATCGGGTCACCTAAGGAGCATGATCAGGATGATGAATGTAATATGACCCCTTTGCGGCCAAGGCAACCCTCTCGAAAGATCAGGATGATGATGATGATGAGGATATTTGGGGCTTTTGTCGAACTTAGAATAAGACGTCATCATCATATTCGCGAACCGGATCGTGTTTTGGAAAATATCCTGCCGAAGGGAAATGTGATGATGATGATCATCAGGATATTAGCTTCTTTGTTTATCAGATCGGGATGATGTCATCATGATATCCGGAGCCTTTGTTAAACTTAGAACATGACGTCATCAGGATGTTTCCCTAACCGGATCATGTTTTGGAAAATATCCTGCCGAAGGGAAATGTGATGATGATGATCATCAGGATATTTGCAAAAGGTCATATTTCTCGGCAGGAGGACTTCACGAAATATCGAGTAGACAAACAAGATCATGATGATCTTGACAATATGACAGGATAAAAAATATGATGATCCTCCTCATCGAATTATCATGATGACGTAACCATCATATTTCGTCTTCGGAGCATGAAGATGAGTTGAGGTCATCATCAGGTTAGCGCTAGGGTGATATTTAAAATATGATCATGCTGTTGAGGAATAGAATATCACCTTCCCTTAAAAGATAGGGTGATCATCATGATCATGCAAAAGGAGATCAGGAGGATATGATGACGTCATCATCATCTTAGCGAATTTCAGCAAATATCAGGATGATGACCCCCCGATAGGATTTTAACATGCGCATGCAAATTATGCAGATGGTGGATTTTCTAAGTCAGGGTGATATTGTAATATCAGCATGATATTATAACATCAGGTGATGTAAAAAAATATCATGATGCTCGTTGTTATAAAATATCGGGTTGTACTCAAAACATGATGCTCACGATGCGCATAAGGTCATTTGACGGGTAAAAGGCACTATCACCTAAGATTGACGTTCGGATATTGCGACTGCATGATTTTTATCGGGTGATAGACCAAGATCATGATGACCTTGACAACATGAAAAAAATATGATGATCACTTGCGATTATCAGGTTTGACCAAAACTTTGACTGTGCATAACTTCCACATATGGACGAATTTTCAAGTGAAGTAAAAGGCAAACCTGCATGGAATTTCAAGCTCTTTCTAAATATGAGGTCACAGAAACAAAATATGAACTTTGACAAACTGACCTCATGATGATGACCAACCTCAACCTAACCTTCATGATGATGATGCACCTGACTCATTTTTACCAAACCGCCAGAAAGCAGACAAACGCAAGCAGAAGCAAAAAAGCAAAACATCAGCAGGGGTCCCCATTTTGCTAAGGAGCATAATGGGGCGTGTTGTGAACATCACAACACATACATTTAAACCAGCTCCTCATCTATAAGGACTCATTTTATTCTATGCTTGTGAATAACTACTTCAATGTGGAGAGTGATGAGGTATAAATAACCTCATTTCTTTGATGAAACAAATAACCCTTTTTGCATTGCCCAATTCCCTAGCCTTGCCAATTTGTTTGTTGTTATAAGTAATATTTATCTATTTTTAATAAAATGTTGTACAAATCTTTATTTCCTAAATTGATTAAAATTAGCTTTTAAATGTTGATATAATGACATGTAGAGTTGGGTAATTGTGCAGGGTTAACGCATTGGCTACAAGAGAAGTGGACTTCATGTAGCTGAGGTCGAGTGTACCGAAAGTTGAGGGTGCCAAAAATTTTAGGCATGCATTAATTGAAGTCTCTTTTTAAGTTATGTTATTTCTGTCGGTTACCCAAGACATTATAGCTCCACTCAGAGCCCTTTATATGTTTTAAAAGACATTAGTAGTTAAAGATTATTTTTTTAGTTATAAGACTTTTTCAAATGGCATTTTCCTGCCATCTGAAATTTAGGAGTTTGAATGTAGTTCAATTTTAATTTGTTGCTCAAAACATGGATATAAATATCATACTATGGATGGATGAAAAAAAATCTCTTAGTTTTTTAAAATAATCAAAGCTATGTACTACAATTTTCTCCATGAATGTAAATAGAGTTGTTCTATGTAATTTCTCTTGAAATATAAAGATCTGAATAGAGTTACCATGTTGCTATGGAAATGATTGAATGTGACCTGAGCTAAAGACAAATTTCTCCCAAGAGCTGGTCACTAATGGGACTGTAGAGTAGATAAGTATTTTGTTTCTGTGGATGTTTAGTCTCGGTTAAAGTTATTTTATGTTTAGTTTTCTATTGTGAACCTATAGGGTCTTTTGTTTAAATGTTTCCGGAGCATCTATTTTGGTTAAACTGTTGTTTACTACTATTTTAGAACATTGTGTTGTTTAAATGTTTCTGACGCATCTGCTTTAGTTTGAACTGTTATTTTCTGATAATCGAAAGTTAGAATGTTTTGTGCAGTATAGAATTTGTCACCATTCAAGATCAGAGTAGAGTTACCTTTCTGTATTTCTAGTATGGATTTTATATGCTTTCTAGTATAAATTTTATATGCTTTCTAGTATAGAGTTTATATGCTTTTTAGTGTTGAGTTCAAATGTTTTATGTAGTAGGATATAACTGCTTTTTAGTTTCATATGTTGTTTGAATCTTTTAAAGGGATTAGAAAATTATTTCTCAATGAGATATCCAAACTCCCTATTGCATACAGTCTCGGACACTACCCCGGTCAATAAACTGATAATTTTCAACTAAAGTGTTAGGACCTCACGACAGCCTATCAGAGAGGTGCATTATGAGGTTGGTTAATGGACATACTATCATTTTTAGTGAAATATAGGAAATGAGGCATGGTGAGATGTCCCACCATGGCTTGAAACTACTCTTGGCCCAAATTTGTGGGTACAGTAGTTTCTAGTAGAGTCTTTTCTAAGATAGCTTTGTGAGATGGTGAAAGACGCAAAAGCTCTAATATGGATATGTGTGCGGGTATCTTTTTGAGTTGGTCTAAGATGTATTGTATTGATTTGATATGGAAGATGGCTTGGGTGGAACCCCTTGAAGAGTAATCTTTTCTCGATGGGTAGCAACATTACAATTAGGCTTGTTGTTAATGGTAATCACATTTACATGTGAGTCAAATTCAGATATGTGATTAACAGTGTACTCATAGGATACTTTTGTGTAATTAGCATTATTACTACTATTATTGCTTGTTTTTGAGGTACTTCCCTTCTCATAGTTAGGAAGTGGATTCTTAAATGCCACATGCTCTTCATTATATGTATGACCATCAATCAATATATCTCCTCTGTCTATTAAGACTTGAATTATGTTTTTCAATCTTTGACAATAATTTATTTTGTGACCTTTGCTCCTATGAAATTCACAATAATCAGAATCTTTCCACCATGAGGGTTTAAATTTGGTTTCATAGTCTCTTGATATAGGAAGCATTATGAGATTATTTGCAATGATTTTCCTTAAGGTAGATTCAATGGATTCTCCTAATGGTGTAAATCTTTTGTGGGGAGGATTGAAGTATGTTGGTCTAGGTTCATTATTGGTTGGTTTGTTTGAATAAGCATTGTTTTGTGGACTTGATAAATTTAAAATGGGTTGTGTTGGTGTAACATGTTTGGCATCTACAACCCCATCATTCACAATGTTCTTATTCTTGGTCCAAATCATGGATTTGTTAGTGTTGTTGTTTGAACTAGTAACATCCTTATAGATCTTAATTTGTCCTTTGGCTACCAATGCTTTTTCTATGAGTAATCCCACCTCAATAACCTTACTAAAAGAAGTGGGACATTGGATTTGAAGTTGATAGCTTAATTTCATGTTTAAATTGTGGACAAACATTTCTATCATTTGTTTTTCAGGGATGTGATATGGACATTTTCTTGCAAGCTATCTTCATCTTTGCAAGAAAGTAGCGAAGGATTCTCCACTCTTTTGTTTATTTTTGCAAAGATCTAACATTGATAAATCATGTTCAATGTTATAGGAGAAGTGATCTACAAATTTGTCTACTAGTTTGTTAAATGTATAGATTCCAAGAGGTAGACATGAGAACCATTCCATGGCTTGACCTCCTAAGCTACGTGGAAAGAGTCGCATTAGATATGTATCATTGTGAGCAACTTCTAAACATGCAGCATAGATTCCCTAATATGGTCACGAGGTCACCTTTTCCCCTATATTTGTCAAATTTGGGTACTTCAAAATTGGAAGGAAAAGGTATCATAACCAAGCCTTTATCAAAAGGATAGGGAGATATGTCCTTTACTGAATAATGTTTTGTTGAGGATCTGATTTGTAAATCTACAAATTGTTGTTGTAGAGATTGGATTTGTTGAGTAAGTGCATCTAATGGATTTGTCACATCCTTAGTTTCCTTGTTCTTAGGAGTTTTAGTTTCATTTGTTTGAATTGTTTCTCTCAATTTGGAAATGATAAAATTAGGAGGTAACTTTGCTCCTTGTTGTGCAAGCATAAGGAAATATTTGTGTGGATCTATTGCTATGACTATGTCCATTAGTTCTTGAAACTTTGGGTCTTGTTGAGCACTAACAACTTCTTCTTGGGAGATTTCTTCTTCGTCGTCACTAGAAGGATCTTGTCTATCATTGAATGGATCCATTTATTTTTGTCTTTTCTTTTGATCCCTAGTCTCAACCATACAAAATTTATATGAATGATGTTGAATGTAAGATGTGTAGATATAAGTGATGGATTTGATGAAGTGTAGTTTGGGTGAAAGATGATATGACTAGATTGAAGTATCAATGGTAAGATTTCTAAAGTGTTGTTTTGATCTTGTTTAAATAGTAATCTTGAGGTATGATCAATAGCTATCAAAGGGTGATCCAAAGCAAGTCAATAGAGATGATGGATATCACTATGATGGAGACTAACTTTGTTGATATTTTTAGTATAGCTCCTAGATAAAGGATGATGAATCCTGATAGAGTGAAACTAACTAAATTGTTGTTGAAATGATAAGATCTCATAAGCACTTTGTGAAAATCTTGTTTGTTTTGGGAAGCTAAGTGTGAGAGGTAAGTGTGAATGTCAAAAATGGATACAAGATATCTCTTTATGGTTTGTATGACTCCTGAAATGAAATCTATGAGAAAAAGGGTATCTAAATTTGTTTTGTTTGTTTGCTTAAGACCTAGGGAAGTATCCTTTGTCGTGTATGCGTAGGATCAAATGCACAGGAACAGTGTTTACATGTGCAAAAACAATGGTTAAATGCATAGAAATAGAGGGTATATGCACAGCTTTGTGATGTATATGCATAGCTCTGTGTTAATGAGTATTTTTGATCAATTTTAGTTTGTTTTTGGTTTGTTTTCCTAAGTAAACTACTATTTTTGGGATGATTTTTCTCTATTTTTGACAAGAAGACACAATAGATGATAAACACAATGGTTGTTTGAAACAATGAGTGTGTGTTCAAGGCTCACAAAAAGCCTAAATTTCCATGCGTATAACACAATTAAAAACAAATCAAGCACTTTTTATACCTAAGGACACAACTTCACTGCAATACATCAACCCACACTTGGAATCTCCATTGACTCAACTGTCATCACACCTAATGTGGGTGTGTACACTTTTTTGTATTTGCAAGAGAGGACAAATAGGGACCTCCAAGACTGGAAGGATAACCCAATCACCCTTTCCTCGAAAAGCTACAAGTAGCTTATGCTAAGCTAGAGATTTTTGTCTCATCTCAAGGGAGCCTTATGGTGAGTATATTGGGGGGGAAACCTTACATGCCCTTGCATTTAATGTTATTGCAATGTTCGTAGGTAGATTGGGTAGTCACTAACTATGAGGTTTCTAGTTGCTTTTTGGGGGACCAATGCCTTGCGAGCATCCGGCATGCCACTAAAAGCTTTAACCAACTTTACTAGGAATGTAATATACCTTACACAAATGTGAAATTTCTTCACAAAAGTGTTAGTACGCCTCCTTTCAAATTGGCATCGTATGGAAAAGACTAATGTTGGTCAGGTTTTGGCTTTCGCCTCAACCAATTTGTATAGCGGTCCAAAGGAAAGATCTGCTTAGGGTCGTCCCCTCTTGGAGAAAACACACTCCAAAAGGCAGGCCCTTCTAAGAACAAAAGCAAAAGATCATATCCAAAATCCACAAAGTGAAGAAAGGATACTTTCTAGGGATTTTGTTGGGGATAAAAAAAAAGTAAAAAGAGATGGGTCTCGTTTTTGGTCACCCAAGCTTTTGCACAAGGGGAGACCATACACCTATCACCTCACAAACATGTAAAACACTTGTTCATTTAACCTACGAGATTAAACTAAGTACAACTAAGCTAATCACACAAGATGCAATACTAGTATGATCAAAGAAAAGAAAAGAATTAATGTCAAATTAACCCCCTAGATTAAACTATGTTTGATTGTATTGAACATATGCAAAATAGATGTGTAAGATTACTTTCCCCTACTTAATCTAGATGCTACTAAACTACCAATGCAAGAATGAATGCAAAATGATGTCCTAACAAAGGCAATAAACCTATAAAACAAATGTTAGTAGTCTTAGCATATAGTCTTGGACGTTCGCAAACAGCTGCACCATAGATTATTAACCAAGTTAGTCCAAAAAAAACATAAACCAAAAGTGACTGATGTGAATGCACAGAAACAGAGATTATAAGCACAACAATAGAGAGCACATGCATAGAATCAGAGAGCACATGGACAGACTCAAAGAGCACATGCACAAAAAGATGGGTCAAATGTGCAAAAACAGTGTTTAAATGCACAAAATGATTGTTTAATGCATAGAAACATTGGTTAAATCCATAAAAACACAGTAATTTTCTCATGTAGGATTTTAGTATTTGGTATGGATGCGCAAGAATGGAACATAAATGCGCCAAAACACTATGTTATGATTGTAAACACACAAAAACACAAATTTTTATGTTAAATTCAGGGCAAGGGTGTTGTTATATGGAGCCTAATCAAACTCGAAGGTTAAATTTAGCCCACTTTTATCGGCATGGTTTCCCCACCCAAATTATTTAATGGGGTCAAGGGGCAGTGCCCCTTGCAGGGGTTTGGGGGCAGTACCCCCAAGACGAAGTCAAGGGGCAGCACCCCTGGCGCCTCCCTATCACGATACAGGGCGGGGTTGAGGGACAACACCCCCACGGGGGCTCGGGGGTAGCGCCCCCAAAACCGCAAATAGTTTTTTTATTATTTTATAAAAGCGTTGGAAGTTATTTTTTCTATTGGCCAACATAAAAAAAACCTATTTTTGTAACCGACATAAGGCTTGATAAAAGCGGCTAAGGGTTAGGGTTTTTGTTGATATTGTATTGTAGCATTTGTAGCGGTATTAGGTTGCAAGGATTGTTGGTTGTAATCTGTTTGATTTACTAGATAATAATATTGGACTCTCTATTGGTGGATGTAGCCCAGGTTTGGGTGAACCACGTTAAAACTTCTCTCTTGTTGTTACTATTTCAGTATATTTCCATTCCTTTGTTTAATCTTTTTTTGCATTTAGTTGATATCTTTTGCATGCAATTCCTAACAAAGGGCCCCATGGTGGGTGCCAAAATGCAGAGATAATTTGGAGAACATCAGTAAAAACCTATTAAGTTACCACAAAACTCTAAATATCTACTCAAACCAAAATCACCAATGAAACTAATAGAAAAACACATAATTTGAAGCAAACACTATTTATACCTTCAAACACAGATTTCTCCTTCATGTCCCATTATGTCCTATCATCTTGAGATCTTGATTTTGCTAATTGTAATTATGCTCTCAGAATGCACTTCTTTGTTTCAAGATGACTCTAAAATGAATGGACTTGTGGATTTTGTTCAAAGTAAATGATTCTACAATGCTAAATTATGATAATGATTGGATGAAGCTAATGAAGCTAATGATAGTAGTGAAATGAAGATAATGTTATGAATCTAAGATACTATGAAGCAACTACAATGCAACAATGGAGATTCTTAATTGATAATGTTGTGCAAATAAAATCCAAAGGCACACTTTTGATATTTGATATGATTTCAGCAGCATGAAAGTATGATCTCTCTTGTGTTCCTCCAAAATGAGGATGAGAGGCTTCCTTTTATAGGCAAAGGATTTCTTAGATCCAAGTGGCAAAAGATCAATGGTTGAGGAATTGGTCTTATGACATGGAGGGTCAAGATTGAATTGGTTGGATGAGGGGAGATATAGGAGGATGTTTCTACTACATTGACAAAATGGAGAGATATGTGGGACAAGGAGACACATGGCAAGATGCTCAAAAATACCATGAGAGAAAGATGGAAGGAGTCTATGTTTGTTGGGATGTTGGAGGGAATATAGGGCTCATGAGACAAGTATCTCATAGTCAACTTTGACCATGATGATGTGGAGAGACCAACTTATACTAAGTAGGGATGGTTGAGAGGAAATAGGACATGTGTTGAGCATAAATGTTCAATTAAATATTATTAATATTTAATTTATGGTGCAACATGGGGGTGAGGTGTCAAATGATGTGTAGGGTGATGTGGATGAATGATGTGGATTTTAGGAATATGACTTTGTCTTAGAAGAATAATTAAATAATTAGGGATAACTTTAGATGAATTAAGATATTTAATTAAATAAATTAAATTTTATTTAATTATTGGAAGAATAGGATAGATGTGAATCAAATAAATAAATTACTATATTTATTTATTGATAGAGGAAAAAAGAATAAAATAAATATAAAATATTTATTTAATTTATCTCGAGCCATTTTTAGGTGTATACAGTAGCTAGCACATAAATCAAGTAAGAACACATACTGAACTTATTACCCCTCTTCTGAAAGTTCACTAATTGATCATGTAAATGCTCATTAATTATCTGAGACCAATCAATATACTGCTTCCCTGTACAAATGACCAGTATGAATTGGCACATCCATTGAGCAAACTCATTTGAATCTCCACTCCCAACCACCCTATGTAACTGTTGTTCTCAAAATTAGCCACGCTCATTTTTGTAGACAACCCCTATGAAACTTGTATGTTTCATAGCCTACACTCTAAGTTCGCAAATTGAGACAAGTTCTCTTAGCCTCATGCAAAGTCATTTGAGATCGTAGAATAGCTTGTGACATTCCTCTAGATCGATTCCTCAGGATTCGTGAAAATTGACTAGGTCATAAGCTTGTCAAATATCAATTTTGATCATTTTAGGGTGTTAGTAAATTTTTAAGTCTTCATGTGCAATGTCGGCAAAATCCACTGCTCTTGCATACTTTTCTGTTTTTGTGTTCAGTGGGCCAAAAATGCCGCTTTTGCATGTTGGTCTTGTTTTTTATTTAAACATGTCCGAGTGGTAATTTTCGCCACCGTTACATGTTCTTTGTTGAAGGTAATATGCAAAGACAGTAATTTTTACCTCCATTGCAATGTGGATAACACATGTTGTGTCGGCAATTTTCACCGCCTGAGTAGGATCTTGCAAATCACAAACGTCAATCGCATTTATTGCCACTTGTGTTGGCTTTAAGATCTTGTCTTTTAAACTTTTTTTGTGGAAACTCATTTTATTTGTTATTTCTTTTTCCCTAAACCTTCCAATCGACTCTTGAGACCTTCCTAAGATTGCTTGATCGCGTTGATTCTGGATTTGGATGAATTTTGGGTCACCAAGGTCGCGCTTAGGGTTTCGGCTTATTGTCAGAGAAAGCTTGTTATTTTTTGTTTTCAATTTTTGTTTTAGAAGAGGGTTTCATTGATCCTTTAAAATGATTGTTTTGTAAACTTTATTGTTTGAATTTATCATTTATTTATCAAGCTTTTGAAAAACCTTCGTAAAGCGTTGTGTTTCTATTTGTTATCGTCGTTTTAAAATAGCTTATTGTTTTATACCGAATCCTAGTCTTTCATGTGCTTTGTGGAGGTTCCTGAATAGGTTTTAAGTCTTAGGTTTTTCCATTTGTAAACTTGTGTGTATCATCGGTATTTTTCACTGACGATACCTTTCTCTCTTTCTAAGCCTTCACAAGAGTATCGTCGGCAAAAATCATCGACCGATACTTGTGCCTTGTGTTTTAATTACCCTCGTGCAAGCGCAGTGAATTTTTCTACCCTTACATGAAAGTTTTGAAGAAGTGATAGGCACCGTTAGTGAATTTTTCCGATCGAACACCAAACCCATCCTATATGCATTAGCGGTGATTTTCTCTGCCATTTCACAACTTGAAGTTTTTCCCTCAAACATGCTCAAGCGGGCATACTCACTGCTCATACGTCTAGTTCAAACTTGCTATTTTTCCCTCATGTAATCACCGCCCTTACATCAAACTTGTATATCTTACCTCATACATGCAAAGGTGGCCCTTTTTGCTGACCTTGCATGATAAATGACTTGTCCCTCATGTAGGAGCGGTCATTTTGACCGCCCATGCATATTTTTCTAAAAAGTTTCCTAACACTAGGAAAATTTGCCTTTTAAAGCCTATTAGCCCGCTTTCACCTTTTTCCTCAATTTACACGCTCTCAAGCCCTTCAATGCACATTCCCATGTTCATAATCATCAATTCGCAGTAACCCCAATTTGCCTATCTTTCCCCTAACTGTGAGATCATGTCTTTTTGCAGTTTTCAACAAACATCTGTGGTAAACACCTTTTCTAGTTCTCTCTCCAAAGCTGATGATAGAACCGTCTCCTTCAAAGGACAAGATCATGAAGTATAAATATCAAGGGTTTTTTCCCTGTCACTACAATTTCTAGTTAAAGAGACCAAAAGTTTCTTTCTACAGACGAAATAATACATGCATTCAATAACATGATCCAAAGGAGTTCGAAGATCGAGCTTTCTTAGTGGCTTCTATGGATAAGTTGTCAGATATACAGTTGACCTTGGACATTCTCAAGGTAGTTCTAGATAAGCATGAGATGGCAATAGTGAAGACCATGTACCAAAATTTCCTAAATAAGAATGATGGTGGCAGCTAAAATTTTTCTTCGTGCCTTAGTTTATTTTCAATTTTGTATATGTAATTTGTATTTGGTTTTGGACATATTCACATGTATTTTTCCACAATGTAATTACATGTGAGACAAAGGAAGTCCCAAGTCAAATAGGACTCTTTTGTAGAATAAGTCAAAGTAGTTAGGTTTTTCCTAAATTTTCTCAAGGCCTCTCCCTATAAATAAAGAGGGCCTCTATTGTAATTTTTATCTTTAATCTTATGCAACAAAGTGCTGCCCAAATTGTGACTCAACTTTGAGACTTTGTGTTCAAATTGTATGATCAATTCCAATCAATAAAGAAGGCGAGTTTTGATATCAAACTTTGTGTTGAATCAAATTTGTATGAGTGGGGATGTACATATGGCATCTTTGCTGATTTCTCTTGTTGATTGATTGGATAAAGTGGTGTTTGGTTATCATAATTGAAGGACGTTCAAGATAAGTTATATAAACTTTGTGTTATATTATTTCCTTGAATCTATGTGTGTTGAAAGTGTTTCTTGGTGAAGGATTATAAAGACTTTGAGCTTGTAGTTGTTCACTTTGTATATGAATCGTGTTGAGAACTTGTAGACTTTGTGCTATGATTTTCAATCACATTTGTGTGGATCAGTGGTGTTGTTAGTTGACATACTTTGTGCTCCAACTGGTGATATGGTTACTTTTAAAATCTTTCTGGGGATAATTTGAAGACTTTGTTCTTGAGATTATTCACTTGGCTCGTGAATCTTTTTATGAAGTGAGTTGAAAGACTTTGTGCTTCAACTCACAAGACTATTGGTAATAACTATTTAGGTTAATATTAGAAGTGTAGAAGCATTATTGAATATTACCGTGAAACATTGTAAACATCTTTTCTGAAAGAAGAGAAAAGGATGAATGTAACACATGCCCAAAGCTAGTTTTTAGTGTAAATAAGTTTGTAATAGTTAAAAGGGAACCTCCCCTTGCTAAGAGAAGAGATTTATCTCATCACACTGTGGTTGATATAACCATTTTGTCGTCAGTGAGTTGACGACAAAATATTCACCCAACAGTAACAGTGTGATAATGTATGAAATATCATCTTTAAATAGGGCTCTAACTAATTCTTTAGGCAGTTGTGACCCCCTTTCTTTTCTTTCTTGAGCCATGTGGTAGAAATAGTGTCTTTACACATCTTTTTGTCATCAATGAAGAAATTCCAACCTGTTTCCTGTGAAACATTAACATATTCATCTCTTACTTGTAATCCAAGTCTATCATTGATGGCATTAGTGTTTATATGTAAAATTGTTTTACCACTAGCAGTTCTAATCTCACGAGATTCAACATGGTGATTGTGAATGCAATCCATAATTAAATCAATACATTGAACTGTTGGAGGGAAACCATCAGCATTGGTCAAACCACTATCCAATTTTTTCTAAGATATGGGTGTCCTTGGGTTGGCATTCATCCTTACCCAAAATTCTTTAAGATCAATATGACCCAAATCTATGTCCTTAACCCCAGAAAGTTTGTTCTCAATTATGAAAGGGATGTTGAGCCCTTGATATTTATATTTCATTTTGACAAATCTAAGTAACCACTCTATGGAGCTGTTGACACTAGGACCATAGGGTTTACGTTTGGAGAGAGAGGGTTATGGTTAACGGTTGAAGCAAGTGGGGTTTTGCAAGTCATGAAAGATGAAAAATTGCAATGTAGTGTTCTACCACCAATGCTAGCAATTATTGAACTAAAAAGGAGAAAATGGTAGTGTACTCACCTCAAACTGTAATATCTATGAAGAAGAAGCTAAATTAACTATAATCGAGGCTCGAAACCACACTGCCATTAGCGAATGAATTATGTCTTAGGAAATATTTATTTTATAAGGTAAATAAATTGGATGGGGGTTTCATTAAATGCTCCTTCATAATAAATACTTTCATAGCTCATTATACCAAACCACTTTATTGGGTATGGTCTTACCTTTTTCATGAACCAACCCTTTTACTTGAGATACTTTGTCGGCAAAAATGACAATCGTCAAACCTAATCATCGACAAACTTTCAACTTCGCGAATGAAAATCTCAAGATTTTCTTTACGTATCAGTGACATGTTAATTTCATGAAGTGGATCTTTGTCTGGTTGTGTATGTTTATCACTTTATCGACAAACTTAAGGGTTTGAGAACCAAGAGATTCTTTGATATCCTTTGGAAGAGCTCAAAGATTATAACAATAGTTGGAGAAATCTTTCTTTCATGAACTTTCAAATAAAGGCTACAAAAAACAAGACTTCCCCTTTATCGGCAATAGGAACTCAACACAAAACAATTGTATACCCTCGCAATTTTACGATACATTTTCACTCGCTTTAGCGTTCATGCCCATAGCATGTTTTTAGGGCCACTTAACGTAAACTTTAGCCTATTTTCTTCATCACTAAGGTTTTTCAAAATTCATATTAAGCATTCACTTGTTATGACTTTCTGAGAACATGTGCAAAATTTGAGTGAATATTCTCAGGATGCAAGTGCTACTCATGGACGTCTTTGTGCTATACTGGCATCCCGAATAGTTTAAAAATTTTAAATGTTGCTTCTCCTGATCTCTTTTTAGATTTTATCAATGGTAATGCTTGTGGGACAATGAAATGGCCCCTATAGTGTACATGACACTCCAAATTCTCTCTCTCATGATGAAAAAGGCAAGATTGAGGAAAAGCAAGCTCTCTAGGCTCTGGTAGATTTCTTGACTCTCTTTGGTTATTGAATAAATTTGTGAATAGATTACTGAAGATTGGTTCTTGAAGCTCTCACTTACAAAAATTTGAAGATTAGATGCTCTCTCATGTTGTAGCATCATCTCTTCTTCTATTAAAACCATTCTTGTTTGGTAGAAATTACAATTCGATCATGTTGGATCTATTTCTCCAAAATTTCACCACTTTTGATAACCCCTTTAGCAGCCAAGACTTTGATATGCTTGATTAGGTTCTTGATGACTTCATCCATATCAATTCTTCCCCTCTAAAACAAAAACAAATTTCTTCTCAACAAATGATCAACACAATTTACATTTCTGGTTCTACTCAAGAACCTGAGAAACCAAAAATTGTGGTGCATCTTCATCCTGAAATATAACAATCTTTAAAACCTATGATCACTGTCCAAGGTGTACCAGATACACCTTGACCTTTGGATCTTAGTGTATAGAGAAATAATCTTCTTAGAAGTTGGTTAAGTCTTAGTGTATGTGTATAATTTGTTTCTAGTTAGATTAGATTGATTGATCTATATTAGATTTCAAGTTTTATATACTACACATTAAAATTTAGGTCAGTATCAATACACATGGATGAAGGAAACATCCATCATAAAATGCAACATTATTATGCATGTTGACCTCTTCATGTGAACTAAGGGAAAAGTACAACACCTCCAATTCACATGGTAAAGAGAAATATACCTGGCCACAATCTTGATCTGCACAAAGAAGGGCTTCTTACTGCAAGTCCAACTAAAAGGCCTCAAGGTCACGAATACCCTCAAGATGAGTTACAACATGTTGATTTTCAGCTTGGCATATGTGTTGTAACTCAACATCTTCTTCACATGTATGTTGGACCCATACAAAGGAATCAAAATTAGGTGCACCACTATCATCCACAATAATAGAGAGTTGGCCTTCATCACAAAGGAAAGCTTCATAGTCACAAGTGTCATCATCAAACTCTTAGACAATAGGCAACCAACATACAACACATTCACATGTGCTGACACACTCTTCAATAGCTGAATCATAGGAATGATCCAAATCATAATTCAAAACATCAGCATAACATTCAACATCAGGTACCTCAAGTAAAGAACCAAGTTCTTGAAATTGTCTCTCTATTTTAGGTTCACTTTGGCAAATTGTTGTCATATTCATTGTTGAAATCATACTGATGACACATTTCTTCTTCTTCCATATTCATTGTAATAGCAATTATTATGACTCACTTGAAGCACACTTACCATGGGGAAGACAAGAAACTTTTCACCAAAGAAAAAGGTTCTCATATGCGTCCACATGATCACCAACTTCACAATCATCAAGGGCAAATTTTTGAAACTAAAAATCCATGTCTACACTAACGTTTGTCTTAGATTGGTTATCATCAAGTGTAAGCATATTCGTGTATTCTTGTGCACATTCTGCATAATCAATTTCATGAATTGACTCATTTGATTGGGCCAATTAGTGCACATACCTTCCTCTTTGTCCACTTGGGTACCACAAACTATAGGGTCACATCCCTCAATCTCAAATTGAAGGTCCCCATGCATCTCATCATTATCATCTCCAACTAATGACCAATCCAATTGAAGGTAGATGCATACACTATCTTCATCATCTTTGTTGTTGTCATATGATGCACCATATTCAATTTTTACCCTCCTGACTATACTCTCATATTCATCCACTGTTATAGTCACTTGAGATATTGCACCCACTTGGTTGTTGCTCGTAGCAACTTGTTCATTATCGACATAACTTGCATTTGAGGACAACAATTTTACAATGTGTTTATTCCCCATTTTCTCAACATACTCTAAGCATTGGTAAGCCTCCTACATGCTTATTAACTTTAAATCCTCTTACATTGAACTTAAACTAGATCAAGAGGATTCAAAGAACATATCAATGCATGTAGGTGTGTTAGGTTTGGAAACACATGGGATTTTAGAAAGGGCAACAACAAACCTATGACTAAAGTCCATACTAGAATCTCCCTCTTTCCTTTTGATATTTTCTAATTCTTGTACAGAGAAACATGGTCTACATTTCTTACAAATTCTTCATCAAATGTAGCCACAAGGTCCTTCCAAGAAATAAAGGAATGTTTTGGAAAAGTATCAAGTTGTCTTTGTGCCTTTCCACATTAACAAAAAATCTCATCCATATGTCTTCATTTTCAAACTAAAACTTGAAAATTCATCAACATGTGTATCCCCTTCATGCATATCATACCCATCAAATTTAGGCATTTGGCCAAAAACCTTGGCTTTCATGCTTTGCATTTCATAATTAGCCTAGGAGAGGTCTAGTTGTTTATAAGTGGTGTCTAGGGAAATGATGGGGGATTGAACAACTTAGTTTTTGATAGTAGCAGAGTGAGCATTGGATTGCAACCTAGAGTCAAGTGACTTAATCTGATTATCATACTCTTTTAACTGCTTAATAAGTTAATTTTTCTTTTGTATGGATACCTATAGGTTAATGCATGGGTTCACATAAGATGCAGGGCTACTAGAATAGTAAGAATACACATCACTAGAATAGTCATAGGCATTAGCTCCAATGTAATTTCTAGGGTCTAAGACATAAGAAGATGCATATGAAGAAGCATCCCTAGAGTAATCTTTGTCAAACAAGGGAGCCATAACTAGAACATAATACCATGCAGGGTAGGAAATAGAGGTATTACAACTATGTGTTTCTTTACCAAGAAAGAAACATACATCTCAAAAGATAGGAAGAAAGAAACATGTGTACCTTTCACCAACTACTACAAATTTGAGATGTGTTCTTGAAGCACCAACAACAAATAGATTGCAACAACACAAACTTGTTTTCTTGACAATAGAATCACCACCTCTTTTAAAAGAGGAATACCTTGAAGCATATCTAGTCTATAAGGCAAAAAATTAATTTTGAGTTCCACTCACTAACAAAGTCTTCAATTAATTTCAACCCACGATCTTCTTGAGTTTGCAACTCGACAACTTACACCAAGAACAAGATTCATCTCTGACAATGACACCATTTTGTTGGCATAGGTTGATGGGGAGCCAACACTACACATAACAAAATACACCCAACAATGGTTGCAAACTATAATGACTAAATCACTAGGGTCTTGAAGAAGAGAACTAGATAAAACATATCCTTGGCAACGATGCCATTTTGTTGGCATAGGTTAATGGGGAGACAACACTACACACAACAAAATACACTCAACAACGAATGTAAACTATAATGACTGAATCATCAAGGTGTTGGGATAAGGTGCCATTAACCTTGTAAATCCCAATATTGTATTTATTCCATTTATTATATGTAATTTGTAATTACCCACGAGGAGATGTAATAGTTTCATTGATAGTGGTAATTTTGAAGTTACCGACAATTGTTACGGAGTGACTTTTACTGTTGGCAAATGTAAAAACTCAAATTAAATGAGGGTAGGCATGCTCCTTGGAGAATATATTATTTTTGGCATGTATGACAACTATCATAATGTTTGGTAAGTTCAACGGAATGGGGTATGAGTTGTGGAAGCTGAAAATGGAAGATTTGTTAGAAGAAAGAAACCAATGGTTGGATGTTCAAAAAGAGAAGAAACATGATGATGTCTCTCAAGATGAGTGGGATAGACTGGATAAGAAGGCATGGGGAACCATCCGGTTGTGTTTTTTAGACCCTATCCTGTTGAATGTCGCAAAGGAGGAGACTGCACACAAGTTGTGGAATCAATTGGGTGAGATCTATCAAGCCAAGAGTATGGTAAATAAACTTTATTTAAAAAGAAAATAATTTTCCATAAAAATGCAAGAAGGTGAATCAGTTGTAGAGCATTTAAATTCTTTTAATTTGGTATTGAGTCAGCTCGATTCAGTAGATGTTGAGGTTAGTAAGGAAGATAGATGTATCTTACTTCTTTGTTCTTTACCTGAGTCTTGGGAGAATGTTATCCTTGCTATCATTGCTAACCTTGCAAATCTAAAGTTGGATGCCATTGTTTCAATACTATTGTCACTGGAATTGAGGAAGAAGAGTTCAGATAGTTCAGGGGATGCTCTCAGTGTTAAGGGAAGGTCTAAGGAAAAGGGACCTAAAGGAGATCAAAATGGCGCTAAGGACAAGTCCAAGGTCTGGTCTAAGACTCCTAGTAGAAAGAACAGAGTTAAGTGTTGGAACTGTAGTAAAAGGGGACATGTGAAGGAGTGCAGAAACCCCAAGAAACAGTAGGAGAGTACTCCAGATAAGTCCTCGAATGAAGGTGAAGATGTTTTACTTTCTGCATGTAATGTTGTTTCTAATGATCACTAGTTGGTTGACTCATGATGCTCATTTCATATGACCCCACATAAGGAATGGTTCTCCACATATGAAGAATATGATGGAGGTAATATTTACCTTGGTGACAACTCTTCATATCTAATTGTCGAGAAAGGAAAGGTATTGTTGTGTTTCAGTGATGGAAGGATTAAAACCCTCCCTAGTGTTTTACATGTTCCTGGGATTATCTAGAAATCTTATTTTAGTTTCGAAGTTGAATGATTTTGGAATGCATGTGACATTTGACAAGCATGGTTGTAGATTGGTGAGAGGGAACTTGGTGGTAGCGAAAGAGAAGAGATTCAGGACCTTGTTTAAGCTTGAAGCCACTATAGTTTGTAAAGCCTCTTATGTTCCTGAGGCTTCTGAAAACACTTGTATGTTGTGGCATGGCAGATTGGGCCACACAAGCAATAATGTATTAAAAACTATTAAGAATAAAGAATTGTTGGATGGTTTCTCTTATTCTGATGAGCACTTTGATTTCTATGAGCATTGTGTGTTTGGTAAACAAAATAGAAAATCATTTCCTTCAGGAAGCAATAGAGGAAAAGAGAAGTTAGAAATTATTCATACGGATGTGTTTGGACCTGTGGATAATGAATCTATCAGAAAATCTCATTATTTTGTAACCTTCATTGATGATGTATCTAGATTTACATGGATTTATTTTATGAAGGATAAATCTGAAGTTTTCACTAAGTTTAAGGAATTCAAAGTCTTAGTAGAGAACCAATTAGGTTTAAAGATAAAAATATTAAGATCTAAAAATGGAGGGGAATATTGCTCTAAGGAATTTGATGAGTTTTGCAAGCATGCAGGTATAATCAAACAAAAGACAACTCCGTATACACCACAACAGAATGGTGTTGTAGAAAGGATGAACCGAACAATTATGGAAAGGGCCAGAAGTATGCTTAGTGATGCACAGTTTGATAAATGCTTTTTGGCAAAGATTGTGTGTACTGCTTGCTACTTGATAAATAGATCTCCTTGTAAGGCTCTTGATTCGACACCTTATGAAGTGTGGACAGGTAAGAAACCTTTTGTTTCACATTTAAGGGTTTTTGGTTGTGAGGCTTTTGTTCATGTGCCTAAGGAAAAGTGTTCTAAGTTGGATCCAAAGGCTGAAAAGTGTACATTCATTGGACATGGTGATAATGTCAAAGGTTATAGGCTTTGGAATCCACTAACCCACAAGATTATCTTTTGTAGAGATGTTATGTTCAGGGAACTTAGAGTTATTTCTTAACCTGAGCAGCCAAAAGAAGAAGATGAAAAGGTAAAGAAGGTGCACTTTGATTTAGAGTAGTAAGATGCACCTCAGGAAGAAAAGAATGATGGATTGGGGGGGTGAAGAAGAAGAAGATTCAAGTAGTTCTGATGAAGATGAGTCTATTGTTACAGAAGAAGTTGGTGCAGATGATCATGCAGAAGAATGAGTAGAGTCTCTTACACCACCCTTGAGGAGATCCACAAGACAATAGAATCTAATTGACAGGTATATCCCACAAGATTTCTATTGTGTATATGCTTTATTGAGTTCTAATGATGAACCTAGATCCTACAAGGAAGCTATTTCTATAGATGATAGTGAGTCTTGGCAATTAGCCATGCATGAGGAGATGATGGCTTGAGACTCTTGTAACATCTAGGATCTTGTTTGTTTGTCCAAAGGAAGAAAGGCTATAGGTTGTAAGTGGGTCTTCAAGAAGAAGTTTGGAGCATACGGGTCATTGGAGAAGTACAAGGCTAGATTGGTAGCCAAGGGCTACTCCCACAGAGAGGGGGTTATTTTGGTGAGATATTCTCTTACGTTGCTAAATTGACTTCTATTAGATTTCTCTTATCCATTGCTACAACTTATGATTGGGAGATTGAGCAAATGGATGTTAAGACTGTGTTCTTGCATGGAGATCTTGAAGAAGAAATTATATGCAACAGCCTACAGGTTTTGAGGTAAAAGGAAAAGAACATTGGGTTTGCAAGTTAAAGAGGTCTCTTTATGGTCTGAAATAGTCCCCCAGAATGTGGTATCAAAATTTTGATTCATTTGTGTTGAAATTGGGTTTTGTTAGAAGCAAGGAGGATCATTGTGTTTACATTTATTGTGTTGATGATTTTATACTAGTTATTCATTGTATGTTGATGACATGTTTTTCAGAAATACTAAGGGTATGATCAGTGAGCTTAAAGCCCAACTTTTGGTTGCATTTGAGATGAAGAATCTTGGTGCTGCAAGGTACATTTTGGGAAAGGAGATTAGGAGGGACAGAGTTAATAGAAAGCTTTGGTTGTCACAAAGTAAGTATGTGAATACTATTTTGCAGAGGTTTAGTTTGTAGGATTATAACCCAGTTAGAGTTCCTTTACCCATTGGTACTAAGCTTTCATTAGATATGTGTCCAAAGACTGATGATGATTTTGAGGATATGTCTAATGTGCCATATGCTAATGTTGTAGGGAGTTTGATGTATGTAATGGTTTGCACTAGGCCAGATATTGCACAAGCAGTGGGAGTGTTGAATAGATTTATGTCTAACCCTGGTAGACAGCATTGGAATCATGCGAAGAGGGTGTTTAAATATCTTGTAGGTACTCCTAATTATTGTTTGGTTTATTCTAGTACTGATAGTGCTAATAAATCTTTGGACATACAGGATTTTGTTGATGCAGATTGGGCAGGTGACTTGGATAGTTGAAAGTTCACTAGTGGCTATGTGTTTACTCTGTTTGGAGGTGCAGTGAGTTGGATGAGTAAGAGGCAACCCACAGTTGCTTTATCCACCATAGAAGCAGAGTATATGGCTGCAACTCATGTCTCTAAGGAGGCATTTTGGTTGAGAAGACTGTGTACAGGTATTGGATTTGATTGCAGGATCATTCAGATTGGTTTTGATAGCCAGAGTGTTATTTGTTTGGCCAAGAATCCCATGTATCATGCTCAGACTAAGCATGTTGATGTTTAGTGTCACTTTGTTCGAGAGTTGGTTGCAAATGGAGAGATTGAGCTAAAGAAGATAGACAATCAAGAGAATGTTGCAAATTCATTGACAGAGCCTGTGAGCATAGAGAAGTTCATGTGGTGCAAAGAGGCCATGGGCCTTGTTTCTAGTGCCTGATTAATTTTTTATTTGATTTCCTATGGGTTGATTTACAATGTATAATTTCAAGTGGGAGAACGTTGGGATAAGGTGCCATTAACCTTGTAAATCCAAATATTGTATTTATTCCATTTATTATATGTAATTTGTAATTACCCATGAGGAGATGTAATAGTTTCACTTATAGTGGTAATTCCGGAGATACCGGCGGTTGTTACAGAGTGACTTTTACTGTTGGCAAATGTAAAAACTCAAAGTAAATGAGGGTAGGCATGCTCCTTGGAGAATATATTATTTTTGGCATGTATGACAACTATCATAATGTTTGGTAAGTGAATCTATGACAGCTGCAAGTTGTCATAAGATTCTAAGATTCTATGACACATATGACGGATATGTTAGTTGTATATTTGCTATATTTAGCCCAAGGTTCCTAGCTTGGAAAGATACTCTTTTGTAGAATCTATGACAGTTATGACGTGTCATAAGATACTGTAAGAGGCCAGATTTAGTCTTGGACCCCAACCTTTGCATGGTTGTTTTTGGACAAGTGTAAGATGCCTATAAGATGGTAATTAATGTTTACAGGTTGGAGAATCTTAGAAGAGAGAAGGTGAATGCCTAGGATGAGTTGGAAAATATTTCTATAAGTATTTTCCATGTATTTGTTTCTGCAATATAGATTTTAGGTTCTCAGGTGCTGCCAGAATGTTGTCGGATTGAAGACTTGTGGAGAGAGTTGTGTAGTTGATGTATTGTACAATCTTGTTGAGATTAATACAAACTTGTGCCTCTTTCCTGGTGGAGTTTTTTACCCGCAAGGATTTTCTCCATGTAAATATTGTGTCACTGTGTTGAGTTCTTCATGTTTGACATCTTTTCTATAGTGGGTTTTATGGTTTGTTACAATCTCCATTGTTAATGCACACTTAAGATTGCTGAAATTTATCTTGAATTAGATTTCCATTGAAGTAGTGTTGCTTTTATTTCTAACACAGGGTCTTGAAGAAGAGAATTGAATAAAACATATCCCTGACAATGGCACCATTTTGTTGGCGTAGGTTGATGGGGAACCAACACTACATACAAAAAAATACACCTAGCAATGACTGTAAACTATAATGAGTGAATCACCAGGGCCATGAAGAAGAGAACTAAATAAAACATATCCTCAACAATAGTGCAATTCTATTGGGTCCCAAAACTGTAGCTCCATAATCCTAGAATATATTCTCACCTTGAAGGCCAGGGGGTGTCATCAAGAAGGTAAAATAGGGGCTCACCAATAGATTGAGGATGGTTAAAGGCCAATTGATGAGAGTGGATAATCTCTCTTGCACTTTGAGCTCAACTAGACTAGGGATGGTATTCCCAGAGGTATTCCTTAACAAGATATGATCATATTGAAAGGTGAACAAGATGAAATATTGTAGTAGTATCTATATACACCTAAAAATGACACGACTCTGTCTAAATAAATATTCTTAATATTTATTTCAGTTTAATTCCTCTATCAATAAATGAACAAATCAATTTATTTATCTGATTCACATTCCTCCACCAAAATTAAATAAAATTGTTTATTTAATTAAAATCCTTCATATTCCTCCACATTAAATAAATTCATTTATTTAATTAAAATCCTCCAAGTTCTTCTAAATTAAATAATACCAAATTATTTAATTAATTCTTCCAAAATTCCTCTAAATTAAATAATATCAAATTATTTAAGTACCTATTCTAAATTCTAAAGTCATTCTAAATTAAATAATGTCCAATTATTTAATTAGTTCTTCTAAACTTAACATCCTTTATATTTAAATAAATCAAAACATTTATTTAAATTATTCTTTTTCTTCTTAAAAATGGATTAACACCAAAATTAATCCATGCAAATCCATGTGCACACTTAATTAAAAATTTTAATATTTAATTATTTGTTCCCTCACCCACATGTCCTATTCATCCTCTAGTTCCAATTGGTTAACTCATAAATCAAATCAGTTAACTAGTTAGTCAATTATGTTAACTAGACAATCTATTCAGTTAACTCTTCAATCTATTTTTGTTAACTCCCGTGTTGCATGAAGGACCAGGACACTTGTCCTCTTCCTATTCATGCACATCATCTCAAGTTTCCTCAATCGTTGATCTTCTTATTCATTCTATATTGTTGATCTTCCTTCTCTCAAACGTATAAATACAACCTCTATTCCTCCATTTCAATAATCCAAGCTTTCAGTAAACTTACTCTACAAGAATCACAGCGCGCCTTTGGCACTCAACACCATTCCATAGCTTGTGATCACCATTTTTATTGTATTGAAGATCCTCTTCATTACAAAAACTATCATAGCCATTTCTCTATTGTCATCTTGAAGAAAAAAATAAGGAAGTGCACTTTCTGAGGGCTTCATTCACACGAAAGATCAATTTGAGATTAGGCAACCAATGGAAGCCGCGAAGTAATAAGGTTTGCAAGGTATTGTTCTTTCTATTTGAATCTTGATTATTGCAATTTCTATTGAGTTATTGGGTTATTATTAATCATTGATATTATTATCCACATTTTCCCGTAACATTTCTGGTGCCCACCGTGGGGCCTTGCCCCAATTTAACCTCAAAACTAAGGTTTTGTGCGTTAGGTTTCATACACAGGAAGTTTCTGTGCATCTGCTCATTGGTAACACGCATTTGTTCTTTGCAGTGACACATCTATTCAATCAGCGCATATACTCACCGAATCAGTGCATCTTCTCTCTGAATCAATGCATACATTTGACCTGTGCTTTCATTTCATGTTTCAACGCTTTTACTCTCTGTAACTACGCATATATCATAACTGTACATCTATTCTTTCTTTTAGCACATGTACTCTCTGTAACTGTGCATATACTAGGTCTGCGCATCTGTACTCTATATCTGTGCATATATGCTCTATAACTACGCATTTGTTCTGATAGGGTCCTTGGGTTATTTCTTGTGATTTTTTGCTAATGCTAACATCTTTGATAGGAATATTCTCAAATCTATCTGTAGGTTAAGAGCTGGTTAGTCATATAGCTGCATCATTAACTCACATTTAGATCTAATTAGCAAGGAAAGTAATTGGATTGTTCATACAAATCTTATCTAGATTTAAATAGGAAGGTTGTAATTTGAACTTGTTACATCAACAACTCAAACATAGTCCCAACTAGGAGGATCTAAATTTGAACCATTGCTTTCTATTTGCTTCTTTCAAAGTTAACAAATCTTGTGTGTGCTAAAATAGCATAACTCATTTAGTTTTTTTTTCTTTTAAATAGGATTAAAGAACCATTGTTCTCTGTGTTTTTAGAATGATAGTAGGCCTATGCTCTCCCCTTTCTTAGGTGACTAGAATGCCAGACCTATCATTTTGCATGTTTAACCTTTAGAGAGGCCTACCCTTGGATATCCTTCCATCCAAGTGGGAATGACCTTAAGTGGTAACAAACTAAAGCCAAGCTCTGCCTAGCCACTATAAATAAATTGTGGTTGAGGCAAAAGCTTCATGTAATGAGTGCTAATTAGTTATACTGACAGCCATCCTCCCCTAAAACCCTCCAAGGCGCAACCCTTGAAGGCTAGGAGACTCCATAACGGAGACTAGTGCTGCCACACGTATAACCACTCGAATGGTTTCCCTTACTACTTATCCATTGTTTTAGAGGCCAAAATCCCTTATAAACTGGTGTTGGAAAGAGCAATATCATCTTCCTAAGATGACTCACGTTCTTACGATTCAATAGTAGAGATAACAGGGAAATCCTAAGGTTTGCAAGCCTTGGGAACTCAGAACTTGGTGTACCAGAGAAGTTTGTGCACTTGTAAGGGGGAGTTTGTGTCCCAAGTTCCTAAGTTATCCACATTGAATAGCGTAGCTGGTGTAAAAACCAAGTGAGAATTTAGTTTATACTGCCCCTACCATCCTAGGATTTGTACTTGTTTTTAGTCAAAAAAGTAAAAAAATCTTTAAAAAAAATCAAAAATCATGAAAATATTATTTGTGTTTGATGTCTTTCTTGCCATAGTTGAAAAATCAAATCAAAAAGACCAACTTTCAACCAAAGAAAACCAAAAAATATTGAAAAACCAGTCAAAAATCAACCAAAAAATATTGAAAAACCAGTCAAAAATCAAGCAAAAACACAGAACTACGCATTTATTCATTCCTGTTGCGCATTTGTTCAAACCTATTGTGCATTTGTCCTTTGTTGCGCATCCATTTTGTTCTATTGCACTTTTGACTAATTCTGTTGCGCATACATATTTTACCATAACTGTGCATTTAAACTATGTTCCTGCACTTGTGCTTTTTACCAGTCTTGCATATTTACTCTCTATTACTGCACATTTACCCTCTGTTCCTGCACATTTGTTTCTGCGCATCTGTCACAGTGAGCTATTCCATAAATTTCTTGAGAAAAACAATTATCTTTACAAGCACCCATTTCAGCCTTGTTACAGTTTCCTAGATCAGATTAACCGTGCAAGTCACTTATCTTGTCCATTTCCACTACATAGCCAATTTTCCAACACTCACCTCGTCCAAAACTTCACAAAACTTCCCCCAACCGAGTCAAAGTATCCAAACCAGGTTACAACAAGGTAATTTTAGATCATATCAGCCTCAAACAATCACTAGTAAAGTCTCCACTATCAAGGATCTATCATCCTTCTATCTCGAAACTTTCACTAGTTGTGTAGGTGCAAAGCTAGTCCCTATCAAATAATCAGATTCCTAACATCCTTATTTGTGGCTATCATTTTGTATCAACCTATTCGTTTGACACCATTGATCCAAGAAAACCCTTGTCAAAATCCTATCACCGCAAGTATCCCCTTCACTACAACCTCCAAGCACATCTTGTCAGAGCACCCAATCTCACTCCACCCCATCCCAAGTCACATTGCATGGTCCTAACTAGATCCCAAAAACAAAAACAACTTGAAATGATAGGCACATCTAACAAAATTGTCCCATCCCCTCACGATAGTGATGAGGAGATTTCTCATGAGGACATCCTACAAGCTCAACAAGACCAAAAGTTCCAACGCATGATGGACAAAGTGCTTAGCCAAGACCCTAGCAAATTATTTCTTCACCTAGTAAACCAAGGAGTTAAGCTCCCCAAAGACTTTGACATCAACACGTTAAAGGAAACCGAAGAAGAAAGAATCCATGAGGATAGTACACAAGAGGAAGGAACCATAGACAAAGGCAAGATGACCATTGACTCTACAAACCCTCTAGGCTTATTAACTCAACAAATCCAAGCCTTGCAGCAACAACTCGCAAACATTCAAACTGGAGCATCAACAAAACACTATTCTCTAGAGGATATTTCACCATATCCTTTTGATAAGACCTTGATCATGATACTTTTCCCCTCAAAGTTTGAGGTACCAAAATTTGACAAATATCGCGAAAAGGTGATCCAAGAGACCACATCAGAGAATTTAGTGTAGCATGCCTTGAAGTCGCCAACAATGACACCTATCTCATGCGACTATTCCCAAGGAGCTTGGGAGGACAAGCTCTGGAGTGGTTCTCTCGACTACCTCCCGACATTCGAACCTTCAACAAACTAGTGGATAAGTTTTTCATACACTTCTCCTACAACATTGAGCATGACATCTCACTTTTAGATCTTTGTAACACAAAACAAAAGGGTGGAGAATCCTTCGCCTCTTTCTTACAAAGAGGGAGACAATTGGCAAGCAAATGTCCACATCAAATACCAGAAAAACAAATGCTTGAAATGTTTGTCCACAACCTACACGCTGACCTAAGCTACCAAATTCAAATCCAATGCCCTGCTTCTTTTAGCAAGGTCATTGAGATGGGTTTACTCATTGAAAAGGCATTGATAGCAAAAGGTCAAATCAAGCTTTACAAGGACACTCCTAGGGCAAATGTCAACATAGATAAACCATGACTTTGGACTAAGAATAAGAACATCGTGAAAGATGGGGTGGTTGATGCCAAAAATGTGGCACCAAAGCAACCAATTTTCAACTTATCAAGCCCACAAAACAACCCCCCACAAAACAAACCATGAAACACTGAATCACGGTTTACAAACTATCCACCTAGGAGAAACATTGGAAACTGCCCTACAGAAGATAATATCAAATAAACTCATCACGCTTCTGACGGTGTAGGATTATGAACCAAAAGTCAAACCTGCTTGGTGGAATGACAATGACTTCTGTGAATATCACCGAAACAAGGGACATAAAACCAATGATTGTATAGCGCTCAAACACACCATTCAAATTTGTTGGACAAGAAAAAGGTATCACTTGATGGGCATGCCTCTAATAATGATCACTTAGCATTCAAGAATCTGCTCCCCAATTATGAGCAGGGAGGGCCGTCAAATAAAAATAATAGTGGAGCTAACAACGCCAATTATAAAACGTATCATTTAACTATGTTGTTAACCACATTTTAGAGAGTGATTCACATATCAATGTAATCACTATAAATAAAACCTCATATTGTAATGTGACCACTTGCAGTGGAAAGGTTAGTCTTAAGGGAGTCTCATCCAAGCCATCCTCTCCACCCAACCAGTACAATGTCCTGGACCAACTTTACAAGACACACGCACACATCTCCATCTTGGAACTTCTACATCTATCCCCATCCCACAGAGCCATACTTGACCAAGCTCTTTCAGAAGCCATTGTCCCAACAAACCTTGCTGAAGAGCAATTTCAGACCATGGTAGGTCATATTACCACTCGTCATTTCCTATCATTCACTGAAAAGGATGATATGTCCATCACCCAACCTCATAATGCATCTCTCCACATAGAAGCCTTCATCCACAAGCACAAAATAAAAAAGGTTCTAATCGATGGAGGAGCTGGTTTAAATATTTACACCTTAAAGCTAATCCTTGCATTGGGGTTCTTGGAGAATGTTATCGATCCTAAAAAGAAAATCACTATCAAATCTTATGATGAAGAAGAAAGAACTTCAAAGGGAATTGTTGTTTTGCCTATCAGAGTGGGACCTATAGTAAAGGATGTAGCGTGCCAAGTCCTTGATATGAAGCTTGCATATAACATTCTTCTTAGGAGACCTTAGATACATGCGATAAAAGCAGTACCATCAACCTATCACCAGTGTATCAAGTTCCCCCATGAAGGATGAGAAATCACCATCCAAGGTGATCCCAATCCATTTCAATATTACAACTCCATTTAATCTACACCTGAAGTTGTGATTCCCCATAACCGTGCCTCTACTTCATCCCATGTTGACCCAACTTCACTCCCTTCCACATCGACGGCACCCCAATCTAACTTCAAGGTCAAAGACAACGGTCTCGATGAATACACAATTATACAATCCTTTTGCTTATCACAACTCCCTATCTCCCCCAAATCATGTGGAAAGCCTTCCATGAGCAAACCCAAAGCAGTAGAAAATACTAAAGATTTGTTTGTCAAATGGGGAAGCCTTGAAGATGAGAGCGATAAAAAAGACATCCTACAATGGTTATTATTGATGCTTAAAATTGCGTAGGTTCCAACACCAACACGGGAAGTTTCAAGAATAGGGGACTTGCTACTTGAAACAACCTCCAGATTTTAAAGAAGCTGGATCTTCCTATTTAAATGGGGTTTTGATTAAAGGGGAGAGAAATAAACAGGATTATAGATACAATAAGCAAAATCTAATACTATGGCGATGCGCCTGAGTGAATTGTATTTCATTAACTAGCACAATGAACAAATTCTTCATATTCAGCTATATTAAAGAGCAAATGATGCATGATTAATATAAACAGATTGTAAATGAACCAAAAGATCAAAGGTTAAACTCATAAGAATTCACAAAGACATAGATAATATCAGCAACGACATAGAATAGAGCTTCTTTCATTAATAATTCAGCAAATACAAAAGGCACGGTGCCATGCACATGTATATCAACTTTCTTATCAGAACCAGCTAGGCTAAGGCAAAAAGATACAATCTGGTCACAGCAAAATCTTCAATTTTTCTAATTAACTCTTGATATCTCTTAATTCTATCTCAAACTATTACAATTCCTGCATATATATAGCCATAAACTTGGCTCAAGATCGCCTGCAACAACCCAAATCTTCAATGGCAAAATAGAACTGAAGCTAACTGGGAGTCCTCGACTGATGAGATCTTCTGAATTTGCAACTATTTTTCCCCACGCGCTCATTGGCTTCAAAATGAAACACACAGAAAAGTGCCACTTGTCGCCATTCGCCATATCTTGGAACTGATACATGTGTGTCTCCGCCGAACACTTATTACTTTATATTTATGCCTGAGAAACTTGTCACTATGACATTTGGCACTCTCCGCTTGACTTAAAGGTTGAAACATAATTATGGGACCCATTGTATATGTCACTTTACTATCCACACAGAGAAATAAAATTGGGACACATCGCACCTTCCGCAAGAAACACAAATAGACACCTGGTGCTATCTGGTAAAATAATAGCTTGTGAAAAAGACTGTGAGAAAGTCTACGGAGATTGACACTTGTCGCACTCCGGTACAACTAAAAATCATAATGTGTCTTTACTCGAGAGCATAGAAATAAAAGAAGTTCCCTCCTTCACTTTCGCCACATGGTGCTCTCCGCAACAAGCAACAACTGTGTCTCAAAATCATGGGCCCACCATATTCATGCCAGTATTAACAAGCCTTAACAAAAGAAAATCCACGCGGTAGCATCCACTCAAAAATCAAAATGACACACGGCAACATCCGCTAGTAAACGACATTTAAAGAAACTGGCTCCGGTATCAACACGTGGCGAACTCCGCGGTAAGCATGAAACTTAAGAAAAGGAAGCCCGCTACTACTACGTGGCACACTCTGCCACATCAATTGAAAAGAAAGAAACCCACGGCAACATCTGCTTAATACTGTTGCTCCATAAGGAAATGACACATGGCATGATCCACGCACAAGAAACATATAGCCACTAAAATATACTGCAACTGGAAATATGTTGAGACAATATAGTTGAAACAAAATGTAGAGTTTTATCTCTACAGTTCTTGGCGACCACTAGGACTTATGAGCCTACTTAGAAAGAACTCCAAAAAGAGAAACAAAAAGGCACTACCACAGTCAATAAAAACTTCAATCATAAATTCTGCAATGCAGTCTGGTACATAGACCACTATGAATCTGACAGCCCTTGTCTGCTCTACAAATCTTGAAAAGCAAATCTAAGTTGATAATATCCTTATGTGAAAATGATTGCAAAATTTGGACCACAACTCTTAATTGAAACTCCAGCTAAGCCATTGGCACCAACACAGCTTCGACCTCTCTCACACTTGATGAATCACTCAGACCCTAAAAAATAGTCTAATCATTTTGTTTTGTCAATAGCAGAGCCTTTTTCTCATCAATCATCAACACTGTATTATCGTCAGGGAAAGGCGAAGGCAGACCTAATTGCACCAGATCTTCAATATGGTTCTTCATATTTTTGACTCCTTCCTTGACTATATCCAGGAGCTCTTTACAACTCATTGCAACAGAGTTGCAGCTCAAAACTTCATTCACCTTCTTAGCAGCAACCATTCTGTCAGTTATACCAACTACAGATAGGGCCTCATTAGTTGTGTCATATAACTTTTGCAATAGTAGCTGAGAATCAGAAACTCTTAATGAAACAATTGACAATGTTGCATGTATAGAAGATTCCACCTTCTCACACAATTGCTGGGCATTCAATAAGAAGGTAAGAGATGGCTTGAGCTATATAATCTCCTCAGAGATTCTCTTCCACACAGACACATATAATTCTTTAACCAAATTCAAAACTCCTGCATTCTAGGGCCTATTTGCCAACTCAATTATTAGTTGTTTTGTCTTTTGTTGCTCAGCCATGTACTGTGCTTGAGCTGCACTATTTAGATTCTGCTCCTTCAACAATGTCTATTGCAATTGTGTTGCCTCTAACAACTTATCTTGATATCTCTTCTCAATTGTGGCTTTCTCCTGTTTTAATGTGGCAACACCAGCTTTTTCCTGTGCCAACTTAGTCTTTAAGGCTACAACTTGAGCTTGTGTTGTTTGATGAATCTATAGAGAAACAGTTGAGTGCAACTCTTTATTCAAGTTATCAATTTCATTGACCTTGGATTGTATCTCCCAAGTTAGGTTACTACTATTAACCTTCTCTTGTGCCAACTCAGCTTCTACTTTTTGTAGCCTTTTGAACACTTTCAGGTAGTCAATGGCAATTGTTGTAGTAGTTTCATTCATTAACTCTACCTGGTCTTGTGGCTTGAAAAAGGACATGTCCATAGCCACTGCATTCATCGCATAATCTTGTGGTTGCATCTACTCATTTGGTTTGATCACATTTGGAGATAAATACATGACAGTCAAAGACTTTTGAATGGGATCAAACAGTGACTTCATATGGGCCACAACAGGGCTTTTATTTTCTTTCTTCCTTTTCTTTTCCATTTGGGCTTCTCTAGCCTTTCTTGTTGTATCTGATTGGGCTTGGAAAGTAGGAGGGGATGTAATATATCCTCCAACAAATGGGCAACCTTGTGGCAAGCCATAAGGAATAGCACTTATCTGTTGGCTAGGGTCAAATTGAGGTGATTCTTACTTGGGCATAGATGGGGAAAATAATGGCAAAGTTATGACCTGTGAAGACATGGTCGGTGCACTAGCAATTGGGACAAAGGTTTGTGAAGGCGCAGCAGGAGTGGCAAGAGACATGGAAACTTGGGCACTTTGGGATGCCACTCCTAAATAAGAAGAAATAAAGATAGGAGAGAAAAGAGAAGTACTTACTTGAGTCATAGATGAAATGACTAGAGCTTGTTGTTGCTGGGGCAGAGACTCTCCTTCCTTTGTTTCCTCCTCTGGTAAAATCAATCTTCTTATCTTTCGAGGCCTACTTGATGCCTCCTCTGGGTCTTCTTCTTCTACATCAATTATTGTTTGTTTCAAAGGTGTCGCTCCGAGACCCCTAGATGCTGAAGCTATATGGGTCCCGAGAGATGACGATGACACATGTTCTTTTTGTTTCTCAATGGTACTAAGAGATGGAGGCCATCGAGCTCTTGGTTCTGTAGATGAAGCTTGCCCCATTCCTAAATTTCATGGACATCCTCTATTTCTTCCTCAGCTTTTTGTGGCTTTCCTGGAATGTTGCTAGTATTAGGGCTTGAGACTGGAGATGGATGCCATTCATCCCAAATTGACTCCCATGTATCATCTATCTCTACATTTCCAAATGTGTGAGTCAATTCAGAGATCTCATGTCTATATTTCCAGTAGGCCTTAATTTTCTCTGTACTCTAGTCTTTACTTTTTAAAGTTTTCCTCAGACTCTGGGTCATTTTTATTTTAGGGTCAAATTCTCTCTTTCACATAGAATGTTTCCTAGGACCTGGGCCCCTCATATGGCAAATCACTCAATTCCACATTAAATGTAGGGAATCTTCCTTTGGGGATCTTCTATCCTCCCAAAAAGGGCGTCTCTCATGAACAACTTTAGCAGAAACTTTGTTGTTGATAATCCAGGAAGCTAGGAAACTGTCTGGATCATATCTCCATCTATCTTCCACAATCAAGAAACCATAGGTAGCTAACTTCGTCAACAGGTGATTCTCAATACCTCTAACTTCAATTGTTACTTTCCCCCTTGTCCAGGGGACATCATACATCTTCTTTTTCTTCTTCTTCTGTCCAAAATCATTGTCTATAACAGACACTTGATGAGCTACTTCCAGAAATGTGACCCTAGGGGTCAAGACCTTTGGCAATAAGACAAGTTGCCCACTAAAACCATGGACTCTAATTATAGTTGAGTGAGCCCCAAAGAAATAGTCACGAGGAATTGGATAATTTGTTAGAAAACCCCTGAGACTCTGTGTCATCCTGTTTTCAATAGACTCAGGGCTTAAATGACTAAAAGCAGGAGAAACAAAACATTCTAAAAATTTGTAGGGGTCTGAGGTATCAGACAACACATGGGTCCAGGCGGACACCAGAATGGTTCTATTACGTGTAGACTCTGGGTCATACATATTTAGAGACATGTATTGCTTGAAGAGAATAAAATTTTGATACAACATCAGATGGAACAGATATATAGAATACCTGAAAACATGTTTCATCTAGAAATTTGTGAGTTGGTCTATCATAGTTGCTGCGATTTGTTCTGAAAAATCTAGCTGATACTCCTAGGACTTATCCACGATCTTCAATCTGAAAATGACTGCAAGCTACCAATCATGTATTGTAGAATCTTCATATTGACTAAAGATGAAGGCCAACATGGCAAGGGCTTCTTGGACATCGAAGTTGAATTGAGCATGACTAGTGGGCAACACATGTAATTGGGTATTATCTTCACCCATACGCATTCTAGAGTTTAGAAACTTCACCTTATTGTTGACGTTCACCCATGTGCCCTGTAATTTAGCGATATTAGGAAATGTGGTTGTTCTATCATACTACAAAGCCAGCATATCCCTAATCGCCTTAGGAGTAATTTGAATCATAAATGGACCACGTTGAATAGAATTGGATGGTGGGTGAAACAATTATGCACACAAGTCGATCAACTCAGGGCATAGGTGGACATTAGGAACTAGAAACTGTGCCAACTGGGACGTCCATATTCTCATCCCGAAGGTTTCCCACTATCCCTTTGCTGCACAGGTGAGGCATCTCTGATGCACTCCCTCCTAGAGATTCTTTGTATTCTTCTGCATGTGCGTATCGAAGATGCCATCAGCATAATCTTTTACTTGAGTTGGGTCTATGCTCACCCCTATTTATGGGACTCTTGTCCTCGAATAGTTTTTCCTTGGCTATGCAGGCGCAGAAGCGTAGGATTTGCTATTCATCAACTTATCAGATTCTTCAAAGATCCCTAACCCCTTCTACGGTGATTATGTCTCTGACATTTCTGAATCTATTGTGAAAACTCAGATACTCTTGACACATAAGATGAGAGAACTATAATGGAAGTTGCACTTAACTTAGAAATGCAAGCGGGGATTGAAGCTTTGAAATGTAGACAACAATTAGGAATGCAAAATGATAATAGCAAATGCAACTCTCGAAGGGAATAAAACTTAGCTCAGTGAGGCATAATGAAACAATAAATGACACTTCATGTCTTATTAATGGTATTAATGTCAAGAGACGGTTAGTGTATCTTTTGAAATCCATATTGGACAGAGTGTTAGACTCGTACTAAGAGTGGTGATCTTCTAAAAAGATGGCTACTTTCTTGAAATTAAGGAACTGTCAAACAACATCAAATAAATGCAATTGCTAATGAAAAGGAACCTCTATGCTACTAACACGTGTTCTCGGAACACTTATTTAAAAGGGAAAAAGTGGGAAAGCAAGACAAAAGTGGGAAACAAATTTAAAAGCACCTAACTAACTATGATACATGGTGAGTCTCAAACTTAGGTAAAATGTTTCAGAAAGATCCCATTTACCAGAATCTCTTCAGGCTCTCTGTCGATAGTCTCCAACTTGAATGCATTTTGCTACTTACAAGAATGAATCCTAAAAGGACCTATCCATAATGATTCAAATTTGTTGTGTCAGCCTGGTTTGACAGCTCTTTCATCCCATTTCAGCACCAGAGACCCAACTTCAAATTTTGGATTGGAAGCTTTCTTGTCAAACTAGTTTTTAACCATCTGCTAATGCTTTAAAATTGAGTCATGTGCCTTTTCTCTCTTCTCTTGTACCTCTAGCAATTTAGCAAGTCTAATTGTCATTGCACCATTTTCCTCAATTTCCAACTGTTTCAACAACTGCAAGGCAGGAATCTCTATACTTAGTGGCGTTACTACTTGTTTTCCATAAACCAACTCATAGGGAGACATTTTAGTTACTTGCTTTGGTGTGATTCTATCATCCCATAGTGTTGTGTTAAGTAACTTGTGCCACTCTCTCTGATAATTAGTTCCTATTCTTTTTATAATTCTGATCAAGTTCTTATTGGTAGACTCTGCCAAGCCATTGCCTTGTGGATAGTAATTAGAAGAATTTTTTAGGTATATTCCATTTCTTAAAGTAAACTTAGACAGTCTAGTCCCTAAGAATGCCTTCACATTGTCTGATATGACAGTACAGGGAGGACCAAACCGAGAAGTTATCCCTTCTAAAAACTCTAGAATTAATTTTTCAATAGCTTCCTTGAGTGGTACTGCTTCACTCCACCTTGTAAAGTAATCTGTTGCAGTAAGAATCCACTTGTATCCCATATTTGACATAGGATTGATCATGCCAATAAAATCTAAACCTCACTGAGCAAAGGGTTCATCCACTACTATGGGACTTAAAGGCAATGCTGCATTTCTTCTCTTCCCAATATAGAACTGGCAAGCTTGACATTCTTTAACCATCTGACAGCAATCTGCAAATAGTGTAGGCCAGAAATAACCAGCTTGTGCCACTTTAATTGTAGTAGTCTTTGCTGAAAAATGACCCCTAAAGGTTCCATGATGAAACTCATGTAATACCCTTCGAGCCTCATCCTTCTCTATACATCTTAAGAGTATTCCATCAATATTCTTTCTAAATAAGACATGATCAATTAATACAAAATGAACTCCCTATTGCCTATAGTATCTTTTCTTATCAAGGGAGAGTCCATTTGGGAACACACCAATTCTCATGACCTATATTCTCTCTTACCCAAGAGTCTTGGTCAATTTCTTGGAGTCCGAACACCTTTTCATTTTCTACATCTTCTGGCACTAATTATTCTATATCTTGAGTCATATATTGACACAATCATTTGCCTCTAACCAATTTGGTAGGCCTTACCTCTACATCGTATTCTAAAATCTTAGTTATCCAATTGGCTCTTTTTTCAGTGATCTCACCTTCCATGATGTATTCCCTTACACTAGGATGGGCTACCAATATCAAGATTTTATTCCCTATTACTAGACGTCTGAACTTATTAAGAGCTTTTACCATAGCATAAGCTTGCTTTTCAACAAAATTATACCTTGACTCATACTCCCTTAGTGTCCTGGAGAAGAATGCTATTGGATGTTCCCCTTCTACTCTGTCATCCTTCTGAGTTAGAACAGCTGCAACACTAAATTCTCCTCCATACACATACATTATAAAAGGCTTAGAGAAATTTGAGTTTCTCAGTATTGGCATAGTTGAAATGGCTCTCTTGACCTCTTCAAAAGCCTGTCTCCCTTATGTTGTCCATTTGAAAACCAAATCTTTCTTCAGCAATAGAGTAATGGGTCTGAGTAGCCCTGCAAAACTAGATATAAAGTAGCTGACAAAATTAATCTTTCCAAAAAGGATTGAACTACTTTCTTGTTAACTAGCAAAGATAAATTCATTATAGCTGTAACTCATTCCGGATCAATGGAAATCCCATCCTTTGAAACTATGTGTCCCAAAAGTTTCCCCTGAGGCACAACAAAGATACATTTCTTGTGATTTAGAGAAATCCCAAATTCCTGATACTTCTAGAAAATAGATTCTAGGTGATCAAAATGATCTTTGGAATCTTTGGTAAATATTGTCAGATCATCTAGATAAATCAAAATAATCTTATTTATAAGTTCCTTGAATGCTACATCCATGGCACGCTGAAAAGTAGCCCCAACATTTGAAAGACCAAAAGGTATCTTAACGTATGCAAATGTTCCCCACTTTGTAGTGAATGTTGTCTTGTGTTGGTCTTCATCTACTAACCAAATTTGATTATACCCTAAGAAACCATCGAGCAAAGAAAACATCTCGGACCCAGCCACAGTTTGCAAAATCTATTCCATAAAAGGCGGGGGGTAGTGGTCTTTCAATGATGCTTTATTCAGGTCTCTGAAATCCACACAGAGTCTTATGTCACCATTCTTTTTCCTTACAGGTACTAGGTTTGACACCCAGGTTGAATGCTTAATTAGAAAAATGATCTTTGATTCTAGAAGCTTTTGTAGTTCATCTACCATTAGTGGCTCAATTCTAGGATTCACTGGTCTTTGCTTTTGTCGGACTGGTTTTGATCCTTCAGCAAGCTCTATGGTATGTTGAATGACGTCTCTATTATAGCCATGAAGATCTTCATAGGTCCAAGCAATCACCCTATCATACTTGTTACACAAAGCAATCAGCTTGTCCTTTTCCTCTTGGGTAGTAGCATTGCCTATCTTTAGCTTCCTTCCTTCACTAACCTAAATTTTAAAATAATCATCTTTACTTGCCTTAAACTTCCTTTGTCTAAGCTTACATCTTCAGGGTCAAATAGATTCTCTAGAGTGATCAATCCTTTGGGGAGCTTATTTGACTTTAGTTGAATAATTTGATCACCATAAGCTTCTTCAATCTTGGGCTATAATTGATCAGCAAACTCTCCTGACTGTTGCAAAAATGAGAGTACTTGAAGATCATTATAAAAAACCTACCAATTCTAGTCATTGTTTGGAATTACTGGTCTTACTATAACTTTAACTGACTCACTATTAACAAGTAGGTCACTTGCTGCATCAAATTGAGAACCAATTTGTGCCATTTTGCTTGCTTCAGTGTTTTGGGTTCTAGGGACAACTTCAATATTGAAAGCATCAAAACCATCTATTAGATACCAAATTCTGTGATGGTAAGACCCCATTCTTACATTCTTAGCTACAACTTTCTCTCTGATTTGTTTCACCAATAGCTCTGAGTCTCCTTTAACTACCAAATTCTTGATTCCTCTCTTCTTGGCCAACATAAGACCATGCACCAAATATTCATACTCAGCATCATTATTAGTGTAGGCAAACTGAAAGTGTATGGCTCTAAGGATTTTCTCACCATTTGGGGCAGTGAGACATATGCATACTCTAGCGCCATTCTTGCTCCTAGCCCTATCAAAATTTAAGGTCTAGATTTCTGAGTTTCTGTCAGGTTCTTCTTTCTCAGATACTTCTTTCCTCATAACATTTGTTACTTCCTGGCCTTCTTCAAAAACAACATAAGTACCTAAATCGGTAGATTCATAGTTTCCATAAAGGTCACTTTGCATCATGGTCATCAACTGACTATTTTCTTCTTCTTGTTGGTCATGTTCAGTCCAATCCCCTAGTTCTTCAACCAAGACTCTCTCCTCCTTGTTCATCATGGCTTGGGATGTTTCAATCCTTGGGGCTGGTTCATCAGTGATATGGTCCTTGGACAAAGGTTCAGACAATACCTTCATCTTTGTCCCATATTTGGTTCTTAAAATTAGATGTGACCAATCCAGTGACATGTATCCTCCTATCTTGGCTATGAAATCTCTAGATGGGCATAAACCAAAGACAGGGGGAATATCTATGACTACTACATCTTGTTTGATAGTTATATTGGGGCAGGTATACAGCTGCAATGGGAGTTGTTTAATCCTTCCTATAGTTGGGATAGACTTCCCATCTAATTGCATGACTCCTCTAGTAAGTGGCTCATATTTTATCTTTAAAGCATCTGTTGTTTGTTTTGGCATAACTGTAGTACTAGCTCCAGAATCTATCATTGAGTTGTGTAGCAATTTCTTTCTCACTATTAAAGTCAGATAAAAAGGATCTGGCTTAGATTTACTTACCTCTAGTGCAGAATTCAACAGAGCTGTTGTTTGCAAGGGTGTAGTGTCTTTATTCTGATCCTTTCTTTTATTAGCAACTCCTTTGGTACTGGCAGATTTAGGGTCAACCTGGCTCTGTAGTGCTTCTTGTAACAATATCTTTTGCTCAGGAATAGCTAGCATATCCCAAATTGAAACATGCGCTGGGGTCTTTTTCAGCTGCTCTACCACATTCATAGGTCCCAATGTTTGTGTCTTTGGGTAGTAAGGATACCTTGCTCTTTCTAGCATCTAGCCAGAGACTGCTTGATTATGAACTGGCTGAGGTACTTCTTGCTTGGAAACTGGATTATAATGATTCCAGAAAGGAGGAGCTCCAGTAGCCTCATTATTTGTGGCTTTAGGCTGCTCTGTCATTCTTCTCTTTGATCTAGTATAATAGTCAGACTGTACTAAGGGTTTCTTGGAAGTAGATGCTTCATTCAAGAACGTTGAATCTTCATCTTCAATCCATGAAAATAAAACATGTTCAGGGGCAATTTCTTCTTCTTGCTGAATAGACATCCCTTTCATCTAAGCACCATCACTGTATTCTAGACACCAGGTGACTAGTTTGAAGGAGCATTAGACAACATAACTTGACCTTCTACCCTTCTTTGTTATGCTATCTTTTGTTGTAAATTGCCTCTAGGACAATCTCTAGGCATATGGGCATTGTTACAAGGAAAGCACCAAGCATTGGTATCTTCTGCTAAATTATTTTGTCTTGGGACTATTTCTCTATTTGGGTTATGAGGGACAGCCTATAAAGGTGTGGGAACCATGACCGATTGGTTTGAAAGTTGAGGGTTATTTGGTCTTTGAGGACCTTGATACTGATTTGATTGATATGGGGGTCTATTTCCTTGGAAACCTTGATAAGGAGGCCTTGGGTAAGAAGTCTGTTGCCTTTTAATATTAATAATCTCATTTGAGAAGGTCCTAAGAATGTTCTTCATATCATCTATTTTAGATGGAGGGGCAGAGGGGGTTGGCACAGTAGATTGTTGGGGTGTTGGGAAGGTATACATAGACACAGGTGTAGCTATGGGATTAGGGACTTCATGTGGCAAGGGAATTGAGATCACTAGGAACATAGGTATGGGAGGCCTTAGAGGCAACTTTCCAGCATCTATTAGATTATTCTCAGCCTTAACAACCAACTCATAGGCTTTTGGTAGGGTCTGGCCTCCTAGGGACTAAATCATTACAAATATATCAGAATTGAAGGCTTTGAGATAGAAAACAATGGCCATACCTGATGGTGGTCTAGCTGTAGTAGGGATTATGTCCCAGGTCTTTTGAAACCTAGTGTTGAAATCTATTATAGCTTCTTGTGGTGCTCTCTTTATGGTGATTAATTGTTGCAGCAAGGAAGATTTGTCTCCCTTCTCTTTGAATCTTGCAAAGAAAACATCACCGAGTCAAAGATCTATACCAGTCTAGAGCCTTTCCTTTGAAAAAGATGTCAACAATTTGATTGCCACATTTTGTATAGTAATAACATGTACTACACACACATCTAATACATCTTGAAGATGCTCAGCTGGTGTCTTGGAATCTTCTCCACTAAATTTGGGTAAAGCTTTCAAAGCATTAGCTGGAATTGGATCCCAAGTAGCTGGTGGTACAGGGAGAATGAGAGGATAACCAGTGTTCCAATTTGCATAGTTCCTTGGGGTTACAGGTGCTCCCATGTTTACTCCTGATGCTATTGTAGCTTGATTCACTCTTCTTCTTGGAGTAGCAACTAATGGTGGCAATAAAACACCTAGATTAGCAGCAGACTGAGCTCTTGTTGTTGGTCCACAGCTCTGACTCCTTGTCTCTCTCTGGTTCATATGATCTTGATCAAGACTTCAAGAAAGGTCCCACCGGGCGTGCCAAAAACTATTGATGCTTAAAATTGCGTAGGTTCCAACACGAACATGGGAAGTTTCAAGAATGGGGGACTTGCTACTTGAAACAAGCTCCAGATTTGAAAGAAGCTGGCTCTTTCAAGAAAATATCTGTAATCTAATGGTGAAAACCACTCTATGGTAGTGTTAGATCATGAAAATATTAAAAATATGAAAGACGTATCCAACGGTGAAAACCTCTCTGAGGCACTAAAGGATGAAAGGCTTGACCCTCTCCCCAATCTAACACATCAGGAGAGATCCTCAATCTTGATGGAACCAGCAGAGCAGATCAATGTTAGTATAGGTGAAAATCCAAGGATGATCCATATGGTACAATCTTTAACTACACAAGAAAAGCTAGAGTTCACTAAATTCTTCAAAAGGAAACAAATCAACTTTGCTTGGTCATATGCAGATATGCCATGGCTAGATCTAAATCTCATAATGCATCACTTGTCCTTAGCTCTAGGAGCTAAGCCAGTTAAGCAAAAACTCAGGAAAATGCACCCGCATGTCGCCCTCATGGTAAAAGAAGAACTGAAGAAGCTGCTAGATGTCGGGTTCATCAAACCAATAGACTATCCTAAGTGGATTTCCAATATTGTGCCTATCACCAAACCAAATGGTAGAGTTTGACTATGTAATGACTTCAGGGACCTGAATAAAGGTTGTCCAAAAGTTGATTTCCCTTTGCCAAACATTGACATTATTGTAGATCTCACGGCAGGGCACACCATGCTGTTGCTAATGGATGGTTTCTCAGGATACAACCAGATCAAAATTGCACCTAAGGACCAACACAAAATTGCATTCACATGTCCATGGGGCACCTATTGTTGGTGTGTCATGCCATTTGGATTGAAAAATGCAAGTGCAACATATCAGAGTTATGACCACAATCTTCCACGACATGATGCACACCATAATGGAAGATTATGTAGATGCCATCTTGGCAAAATCACTCACAAGAGGACACCTAGTAGTATTAGAAAAAAATCTTCACAAGATTGGAGCAGTTCAATGTGCGCCTCAACCTGAAGAAGTGCGTATTCGGAGTCACATCTGGCAAGCTTCTAGGATACATTGTGCCTACAAATGGAATCAAAGTAGACTCAGCTAAGGTGAAGGCTATCATGGAAATGCCACCTCCCAAAATTCTCAGTCAACTAAGGTCTCTATAGGGAAAACTGCAATCTATCAAAAAGTTTATTTCTCAATTGGCAGACAAGTGCCACCCATTCATGTACCTCCTAAATAAGAACGTTCCTTTCAAATGGAATGATTCGTGTGAACATGCATTTCAACAGTTAAAAGAGTATCTCATGAAACCACCTGTATTGATGCCACCGATATAGGGTAAGCCTCTAGTACTTTATATCTCCACCACACCAATAGCTCTGGGAGCTCTCCTTGCATAGCAAAATCATGAAGGGAAAGAACAAGCGATTTATTACATTAGCGGAACAATGGTTGGCTATGAGCTACAATACACACCAATTGAAAGAGCATGCCTCATTGTGGTCTTCACTTCACAAAAATGGAGACATTACATGCTATTGCATTCCATCAAGCTAGTCACAAAAATTGATCCACTAAAGTATTTGCTCAACAAAGCTGCCCTTACAGGTAGATTGTCTGAATGGGTCATGCTTCTCAGTGAGTTTGACATTGAGTATGTAGATAGGTGCACAATAAAGGGTCAAGTACTTGCAGATCAGCTGGCAGATGTGCCTTTAACAGATGATAACCCTTTGAGCTTCGAATTTCCAGACGAGTCCATCTTTCACATAACAACAACCTGGAAACTCTATTTTGATGGCTCCTATACTCAACATGGGTCCGGGGCAGGTATCTTGTTGATCACACCTAATGGCGACACCATTCAAAAATCATACAAACTACTCTTTCCTTGCACTGACAATGTGGTGGAGTATGAAGCCCTAGTCATCGGCATCAAGCTAGTAGTTGAACGAAACATCAAAAAACTTCAGGTGTATGGTGACTCGCAGTTGGTTATCAACCAAGTGAATGACGACTACCAAACAAAGGATGAGAAGTTAATACCATACAAATGAATGGTAGATGACTTTAAAGAATACTTTGTTGAGATCTCTTTTGAGAAGATACCAAGGATAGAGAACAAAGCAGCCGACACCATGGCGATGATTGCATCTCTCCTCGACATCCCTGACAACCAATCATGCTAAGTTCTTGGTAGGGCCAATGTCCCATCCTGCGTATGACACTCCCAAATCCCACATCACTTGCCACATTATAGGATCTGATTCTCCCCTATATGGAAAAGTATTTGCTTATCTTAAAGAGAATACCCTACCCCCTGATCTCTCAAATAACCAAAAATGAACCTTCATTCACCAAGCATCCTGTTATGCCATTATCGCCAACACCTTATATCGACGAGGTCTCAATGGTACTCTCCTTAGGTGTCTCGATAGCGAGGAATACCAAACTGCCCTGAGTGAAGTGCACAACGGTATATGCGGGACCCACTCTAGTGGTCCTACCCTAGCCAAGAAACTCATGCGCATGGGATACTATTGGCCAACTATGGAAAAAGATTCTTATCATTTTGTAAAGAGGTGCAAGAAATGCCAAATCCATGGGAACCTGATACATACACTAGCATAGGAGTTGCAGCCTTTAACGACTCCTTGGCCTTTCTATCAATGGGGACTCGACTTAGTGGGCAAGATCCACCCTCCATCATCCAGTGGCCATAAATTCATAATCACCACCACCGAGTACTTTACGAAGTGGATTGAAGCCGTACCCCCTGCCAATGTCACAAGCAAACAGATTGCTTCTTTCATCTTGAACTACATCATTTGCCGCTATGGTATCCCTTTATCCATTATCACCGATAATGGATGACCATTCAAAAACTAGGATGTCAGCAAACTGTGTGACAAATTCCACATCCAACACCGCTTTGCCACCCCATATTACCCCCAAGGAAATGGCCAGGCAGAGGCATCAAATAAAACCATCTTAAAAATCTTGAAAAAGACTGTCAATGATGCTGGTCATGATTGGCACATCTAATTGAATCCTGCGTTGTGGGCCTACCGCACAAGTATTCACACACCCACAGGTGCAACACCATAGTCCCTAGTCTACGGATATGAAGCCATCTTGCCCATTGAAGTCGAGATCCCATCCTTGCGAGTATCATTAAAAGGCCTCATAACAGATGAAGAGTACAGAGTATCCAGACTTCAAGAGTTAGAGCTGCGAGAAGAAAGAAGGCAACAGGCCTTTAACCATCTCAAAGCTTATCAACAAAGGATTTCTAGAAGTTACAACCATAGAGTAAAACCCCAGGTATTTCAAGTTGGTGATTTGGTGCTTAAGGAAAATCCCTGCAATCAACAAGATTAGGAAAAGAAAAGAAAGTTTGAACCCAACTGGCTTGGTCCTTATGTCATCATTGCTGCCTATGGGTCAGGTGCATATCAATTGGCTACATTAGAAGGTGAATTGTTTGATGATCCCATCAACAACATGCATCTTTGCAAGTCCTACACCTAAACCCCAATGCAAGGGAGTCAAAAATAACAAAAAATTAAAATAAAAAAAATGGAAAAAAAAATCATCCTCTAGTAAAAACCTGGTAAATAGGCACCTTGGATAGATACCATGATGAAAACCTGGCAAACATGCGTCATGTGTATTTTGGCTATTGTGAAAATAAAAGCAAGCGGTGAAAACCTGGTAAACATGCACTACTTGTGATAAACCGCCTTCTCCATCTTTTCCAACCTTGTTCTTCATTCACACCTCCTAACAGCATCCACCCAATCACATAAGTACCTACCATGGCTTGTTGTTCGCTCGTCCTTATCGCCTTCTTCCATCAGGTTGTCAATCCAGACTTGCATCCATCTTGTTATCCATCCTGAGCCAATCCATTGAATAGTTATCAAACTACGTCACCTCTGAGCTATCACGTAGGCAAGGCCATCATCGATGTGCCCCCGAGGGTCCTTTCCCATCCATTCCATACCCTTTTCACCCATCCGCTGGTCCGTCTACATCCGCACCATTTTCCCATCACCTAGGTCCTAGGTCCACGAAGTCCCTCACCTCGAACTACGTTCCCTTTGCGTCATCACATAGGCAAGGCCATCTATCAATGAGCCCCCGAGGCACTAGGTCAGTCCCTTAGGGCCCGTTTCTTCATATCTGTTTGTCAAGTCATCCATAATAAGTCAATCCTTTGCTTGACTAGGGTCAACTCCTCGACCTGGTTATGGAATTGGATTCTTGAATGCCACATGTTCTAAGAGGATGCCAATAAGGATTATGATAACTTTCACCCAAACATAGTGCAAGCGTAACAAAGCCCGCTTCCAAAATAGAAATTTTGATGCAAGACATCAACCTATCCAAAGCAAAGAAAACAAGTACCTAAACACTCAAAATGATTTTATCTAAATTATGCCAAGAAGACACATCTAATGCAAGAATGTTTTGTGTTTGTGAGCAGGTTAACTTATAGAGTCTTGATTTTTGTTATTATGTCTTTCTATGCTACTCGAGGATGTCAAAAACTAGAAAAGTTATGATGGGCGCATGATTATCTTCTTTGTTTGCCATTTGTGGATCAATCTTTAGTAATGTGACAACTTTTGTCTAACGACATGATCAACAAAAGATCATCGATGACTTCAGAGGTCTAAACATGAAAAGGGGCAATCCTTGTCTGTTGAAACACAAGAAATACTTAGGTCATCTAGATTCAATTTTGACTAGATGCTTGTATTAACTTGCTATATCAAAATCCATGTAAGTAATACTCAGGGCATCTCGGTTCAATTATACCTAGATGCTTGTATTTTCTTACAACATTTCAAAAGAGAAAAGAAACAAAAAGAGTGCCCAATGATGAAACAAGCACTTTAAAATACTTGCAATATAAAGATGACATATATCCGCATCCATAATACATCCAGTTGCATTTCGCATACCATCCATCAATAAAGATTTGGTTCGCAGTGTCAGTGTTTACAAAAGATTGTGAGTCCTTCTGTCAAGTCATTCTTCTGTCAAGTCATTCTTCTGTCGAGTCATTCTTTTGTCAAAATTCTCTTTCTATCTCTCTTTGTGTCTCTTATTGAGTCTTTTCTACTTTGATTGTGTACACTTGGACATATAAAAAACATGGTAAATCATTTTGCATTAAGTGAAATAGTCATTAATTTGATTAGATCATTTGCATTCATATAAGTGCATTAAGTCATCAGTTTGTAATCATTTTGCATTAAGTGAAATAGTCATTAATTTGATTAGATCATTTGCATTCATGTAAGTACATTTTGTCATCAGTTTGTTATCATCTTGCATTAAGTGATATAGTCATTAACTTGATTAAATCGTTTGCATACATATAGATGCATAAAGTCAACCATAACATAGCATTAAACAAATAACTCACAAAACCATAGCCATAATCATATTATCCGCATTAGATCATCATAGAATGTGAACACATAGGTGCATTAAAATCATCCATATACATTTGTGCCATCATAACATAAATGCATACGTAATATCCCATCAGAAAAATATCAAAAACATAGCATATAAGCATAACAAGTAAATTGCATCCATGATCATCGTGTAAACATTATACATATAGGCCATAGTAATTGCATATAAAGTGTCATAAACATGTACATCGCATATAAACATAACAAGTAAAATGCATCCATGATCATCGCATATGCAACATACATGTAGGTCAATCATAAGCTGCATCATCATATAAACAATAAAAATGTCCAAGTGTACAATATCAGTGCATCGTCCCTGAGTCTAATCACAAAAGGGTGTATACATACATCAAAATAATAATGATACATTTCTCAGTCATTGTGCAATAAAAAGTGATGTATACATATGCAGGCTACCCATGAGCCATAAAAACCTATGTACAAAAAGCCAAAATCTGTCTAAGTAGCAGCTACCCTTGCTGTCGTGGGGTACTGCTCCCAGCATTGTCCCCTCCTCCTCCTCCACCGTGTCCTGACCTAGATTGTTGTGGGCCCATCACTGACGCTCTCGAGCATGATCCACCTGTCCTCTATGAAGCCACTGACTGACTCCTGTAGCTCGATGCCTGGTGATTTGCACTCCCCATGGTATAAACCCCTATGGTACTGCGTCTGAGCCTACGCTCTACCCAGCTCACCCTAAATCTATGCAACCTGGGTCTGTAACTGTGTCACCTGGGCTTGGGCTTGCGTCACCCGTGTCACTAGAAACATTGTAGCCCCGTCAGTACCCATAGCGGTTGCGGTTGCGTCTCTCTCTGTCATCAAGGCCCATACCCTAGCCAGTGTTGTGTCCCGCTCTACAGTAAGACTAGCTATAACCCCTGCATCTACCTCTCTATGAGACTCCACGTCTCTCAGTTGTGCTCTCACTTGCCTCAACTGGCCCCGTAGCATAGTAACTGCCGCCACCTGTGCCTGCTGCTATGGGTCAGGCTGCACCTAAACCTGCGGTCCCTGTGGGGCTACTACCTGTGGAACCTGCTGAGGTGGAACCTGCTGTTGTACTACCTGATGAAGTGGAACCTATTGTAGCACCTGTTGTGCCTCCTACTGGGGTGGGGCCTCCCAGACTCTTTGTCGCTGCCTCTGTTTGCCGTCACCTCCACCACCTCCTCCACTGTCTCTGCCATCTCCTCCTCCTCTCCTCCTCCTCCTCCTCCCCCTCCATCTACCTCCATGACCCTCCTCTGACTCCACCTCCTCTAGGCGGGGGGCTAACTCTCCCGGTCCTAAATATATGGGGAATGGGTGTGCAGCAAACCAGTCCTCGTAATCCCAAGTCATGCCTGCATCCACTCTCTCCCTCCTCATTGGCCATGCCTGAAAAGGTATCTGCAAAAAATTTGTCCTGGCCTCCTCATAGGAAGCCACAGGTCCCCACCACCGCCACTTTGCATAGGTCCTTGTAAATAAGGCCTGCCCCTGCGGCTGACCCTGAGTCCTCCCAAACTGCCTCAGCACTCGAGTGACTATGTGTCTCTCCAAAATGTGCGGTGTCTTGTCGATCAGCCACCGCGTCTGAAAAACATAAGGGAGCTCATTGGCCTCATCATCCCAGACCTCATAATCTATGTAAGGTCACTAGGGCTCTCCTGGTTGTCTAGAAAAAGTACAAATGGGTCATGTAACTGCAATGTGTTCCCACGCCCAAAACTGAAGCAAAGAAACACCTATCGACAAGTTGGTTGATCCACTGTAAACCACTTGGTGCGTGTCATGGTAAAGGTGTGCAAGAACACAGACACCCCAAGCAAATCAGGTGCCCTTAGTAAGCATCCGCTCAAGTGTCCGTCCCCAGCCAATCGGGAACCCATGAGATCGCCTATCGGGGCATACAACACCCCTAATCAGACCAGCCACAATCTCTGGAAAGTAGTAGTACAAATCATACATATCCTGCCAGCTGATCACTGCATTTTCTATGGTAGGGTCATCAAATACCTGCCTACATTCATCCAATCCAGCGTCGCACTGAGAGTCGTACTCCACCAGAGCACTTACTATCGGTAGGTGCAGTATCTTATAATCGTCCTCCAGTGTCACTATCATCTTGCTAGTGGGGAGGTGGAAGGTCCCATCCTCACTATGGTAGCGCTCCAGTAGAGCAGTCAACAAACTAAGGTTTGCGTGAACCTTAGGCGTGAAACACACATAATCCAAACCAAGACCACCGAGCACTGTCTGATCTACCTCTGTCAGCATATGATCTAGGTGGATCTCCAAAACCATAAAAATGTAAATGTCCCAAAACATATTGGACCCTATACTATTACATAGAGCTTGTTGAGAGCTTTCCAATGGTATGCAGAATGTAAGAAACAGAGCTTGTTTGCTCCTGATGCAGCTGGTCAACATGAGGTCAAAGCTAGTCAATCAGAAACATTAATGATCATGGAACATTTTTCTACTAGTTCCATCATGTAGAGCTTGGCGAGCACTTTCTGACGCATTTTGAACGGACCAAAACCGAGTCTGTATGTAGAAGTTATGACAAGTCAAAGTTGCGGTCAAACTTGATCAAAATGATGGCGTGGCATGACGTGGACCAATCCTATCTCGACACATGGCATCCAAGTGGCTGGTGACGTAACAGATGGCAAAGAAGCACAGTTGGCATTGACTTGGACCAATACCAGACTGACACGTGTCCTAATGTGGCGAATAAAAAGATGTCACATGGCCGAACAGCTGGGCACCACGTGGCACCCAGGGATCTTAGCATCAATTTGTATTGAGTTGGGTGCCACCAATAACCCACGCGGATTCTTCGGAAACCAATACGAGATACCTTCTATTTAATAAGAGTTAAAGGTGAATTTGGAGGGGAGGTGGTAGAACCGCCAACCTCCTCTCTCCCAACAAGATCTCCTACCGTTGCGCCAAGCCATGAGCTTGAATGAAATGCGGCGACAACTCTATTTACCATAGAAGTTAAAAGCTGAATCTATCTATATTTATAATTTTAACCCCTTACAATTTTAAGAGCCTGATATCTAAAGACTTAAAAAGGGTTAAAGATTATTTTAGGGCTTTTTAAGAGAATATTTAGAGATTTATGTTTGTAAATGGGAGATTTCAAAATCATATGGTTAAGGTCCATTTTGGGTAAATTTTGTGTATAAAAGGGGAGAGTTTTGGCTTTTCAAAACAATGGGTTTTGGTTAGAGGAAGAATTGAGAGGGAATTGGAGACTTAGGAATTAAGCATTGAAACTCTATGCAAATAACGTCAGAAGGCTGATTTAGCCAACTTGTTTGTACTTGAAGGAGTGTTGTAGAATCCTGTATTGAAGTCGCCTTCTCTACAAAGACTTTTCTCTTGCAGGTTGAAGAAGATTTCTTCATTTGAAAACTCAACGTTGGGTATAACCAGTGGTTTTGAGTACTTGACTTTATTCTAACTTTTTTCAGTTATTGGTTAGAATGTTGGATTCAGTATTGCCTGAATTATGCCTTAGTAAGGCTTTTGTAAATGAGGCAAGGAACCTCTATTAACTAGTTCGCATTCAGTTTAATGCTTTAAGAACTAGGATTGCTTTATGTTGTTATTGTTGGAAACACTTAATCAGTGTGGATCATGAAGTGCTTGTAGGGCTTTAACTTCCTTGCAGTGACAACTTTGTATATGTAGTCAGAAGACTAGATGGTGTTGTAAGCAGGTGACATCATTAATGGCAAGTGATCGCGCTTATTGAGCAGATTCGGAGATGTAGCCTTGAGTGGTGAACTCCGTAATCAAATGAGTCTCTGATCTCTTGGTTTATTTGATGTTTTGGTTATGTTCTTAATTCCGCAAATGAACTAAACTAAACTGGTTAAGAAAAGGGCATAAGTGAATCAATGGTAATTCAGATCTAATCAAATGAGCTCAGATAAGTGAATTGATGGATTGAATTTATATATTGGATTCAAACCATATATTAAAAAAATCCTGGAAAAGATTTGGAATTAAGTTAAGCAATTGATTTCAGATCTATTAAATGAAGAACTTTATTTGAGTAAGCACACTCTAAAGTTTTTCAGATCAGCATATATCGTCGCAACAGGGTCACGGGGAATTGCTCCCATGACATAAGCGTATTTGAAATATCCTCTTGCAATCAAGCAAAGAAAGCATCAACCATAACTGTATCAAAGAAAACATGCTCAACTATCAAACCTATCAAGCTCACTTAACATATCAGACTGATCAAAGCAAGCAAATCATCTCTTGTCTAGATTCTATCAATCTCAAAGATAGCTTATCAATTGTCCCATCGATCAAGATGCCAATCGAGTCAATTTCACTAAGTGACCGACTATCCTAAGACAAATGCACCATTTCAAAGCAGATGTGTCGATCCAGGACATATGTGTTGAATCATTGAACATATGTGCAACTGTATGATGAATGCGCCGCAGAAAGTAACGTATGCGCAGAAGTCACGTATGCGCCACTACAGGTGGTAAATGCGCAGTTGCGTGACACATGCGCAGTAACATATCATAAATGTGCCTAAACAACAAATGCGCAACAAAACCTAATAAATGTGCTGAAGCTGAATAAAAGCACCATTTCAGAGAACAAATGCGCCGAAGCACAGAGCGGCGCATTCATTCAGGCAACTTTTCCTAGCATTTATTGCCCTAATAAATGACCCTAGGCTTAAAATTTAGAAGTATGTACCGAGGGTCCTACCTCTACTCGTCGTCCGAATCATCGAACCCTCTCAAACCGGTGCTCCTCGTGTGGAAGATCCATCACTGTGTTGACTGCTCTAGCTCCTGCGCTCTGCAAACTCTCCTAGAAGCTCTCACTAAATGACAAGTGTGCAGATGACTAGGATTGTGGACCTTGCTTCTATATATAGACATGCCAACCTAACTAGCTGTGTGGCAACCTTGCCTGTTCTCCGCACCCTTTTTCCTCCATTTTCCCAAACCGTAACCTATTTTTTTCACCCTAACTTAACAGTTCAACCTTCTTCATTGTGAGATTGTCCATCTCACGTCCTTCGGCCTTTTTTCCTGTCGTCCAATCTCTCGAGGGGGCATCCTACCATCGTTAAACCTGTACCAGGGGAAAACTAGGGCATGCATCATTATCAGAAAGTACCTATTCTTTGAAACAATGTGATAAAACACATTGCATCAAAGAGGGGCAAAATGTATACACCTAAAAATGACATGACTCTGTCTAAATAAATATTCTTAATATTTTTTTCAATTTAATTCCTCTATCAATAAATGAACAAATCAATTTATTTATCTAATTCACATTCCTCCACCAAAATTAAATAAAATCGTTTATTTAATTAAAATCCTTCATATTCCTCCAAATTAAATAAATTCATTTATTTAATTAAAATCCTCCAAGTTCTTCTAAATTAAATAATACCAAATTATTTAATTAATTCTTCCAAAATTCCTCTAAATTAAATAATATCAAATTATTTAATTACCTCTTCTAAATTCTAAAGTCATTTTAAATTAAATAATGTCCAATTATTTAATTAGTTCTTCTAAACTTAACATCCTCTATATTTAAATAAATCAAAACATTTATTTAAATTATTCTTTTTCTTCTTAAAAATGGATTAACACCAAAATTAATCCATGCAAATCAATATGCACACTTAATTAAACATTTTAATATTTAATTATTTGTTCCCTCACCCACATATCCTATTCATCCTCTAGTTCCAATTGGTTAACTCATAAATCAAATTAGTTAACTAGTTAGTCAATTCTGTTAACTGGACAATCTATTTAGTTAACTCTTCAATCTATTTATGTTAACTCCCTTGTTGCATGAAGGACCAGGACACTTGTCCTCTTCCTATTCGCGCACATCCTCTCAAGTTACCTCAACTGTTGATCTTCTTATTCATTCTATACCGTTGATCTTCCTTCTCTCAAACCTATAAATACAACCTCTATTCCTCCATTTCAATCATTCAAGCTTTCAATAAACTTACTCTGCAGGAATCATAACGCTCCTTTGGCACCCAACACCATTCCATAGCTTGCGATCACCATTTTATTGTATTGAAGATCCTCTTCATTACAAGAACTATCATAGTTGTTTCTCTATTGTCATCTTGAAGAAAAAAATAAGGAAGTGCACTTTCTGAGGGCTTCATTCACACGAAAGATCAATTTGAGATTAGGCGACCAATGGAAGTTGCAAAGTAATAAGGTTTACAAGGTATTGTTCTTTGTGTTTGAATTTTGATTATTGCAATTTCTATTGAGTTGTTGGGTTATTATTAATCATTGATATTATTATCCACATTTTCCCGTAATAGTATTGAATGTATGTTGGACCCCAAAAGTTGTCACTAGGTCATAAACTAACCTACTACATATAAAACTTCTTATTAAGCTGATTACTGCACCTTGTAGATACACCCATAGATGATAACAACATGATACCCCACAAGATGAATCCACTTAAATTCACATACATAATTTGCAAGGTGCAAGCATGCAAAAACATGATTCTTTAGGATAAATAACTTTTGCAATTTGCTTATGATTGTTCCTTGGTTATAATACCAAATCATGAAATGCATATGAAACCCTAACCTCCTACAAATGACATGATAGAGGATAGATAAAATAAAGAGCATTTGATCCCTCACCAATATGGAACGGTGCCTACTCCATTAGGCAACAAAGTCATGAATAGTAAGGAGGAAGGAGATACATCCAACAAAACATCAACAGAACTAGATATTCATTTATATACAAATCAAAGATTACATCTCATTCAACAGACATACTTAATAATCTAGAATAGAATTACAATAACCCATATGCAACAAAGGAATGACCATTACAAAAGGTTTGCAATGTATTAAATGCAATCACACATACATCAAACCCTCATTACAATCATACCAACAAATGTGGTAAGAGAAAATACATAGTTGTGACTATACATTCCCACGAATCATTACAATCTACCATAGAGACATACCATTACATGCAAATGTGCATTGAAGACCATTCCTATGAGTTACAAGATGCATTCCAGTTACTTACAAACTAGATGAGATTTGCTTAATGCCCTAGAACTACTACAAGGCACTTGCAGAATAGAAAATTAGCTCGGTGACCAACCCTTTGAATCACAAGCAACCTTGCCTTTATAGAGCTTGAAAAATCATGCCCTAATTTGCTCACAAGAATTTGTCACACAACTGAAAGTTTAAACTCATCCACTACATTGAATGCCAATAGGAAAAAATCCCCAAAAAATCTACCTCAAAATGTGTGCTAGGTGAACTGGAAGAAGCAATTAGGATGGTTTCCTATCCAAAATGAGTAGTTTTAGAGGTCAAATAGCCCATTAATAATTATCCATGAAGTTGTTGGCGAGCTATGGAGTGTTTTGGAACATTTTCAAGATTTTTAGGATTTCAGACTTCCAAGGGATCAAGGAACTTGAGGAAATGGGAACTAGGCGCAAAAGTACAAAGATCCTCTGAAATTTTGATCACTTGCTTGATTTTGAGCATTATGGCCATTTTTGGGTTGGCAGGGTTTAGAGTGACATAGGGACATGGGACATGGGAATTTTGGGGTTTTGGGGGACCGTGGTACATTAGAACTTTAGGGAACTTAGGGCTTCAGGGAAACAAAGGTTTTAAGGGCCTAGGGAAACAAGAAACATAAGGAACGAGGGACTTTGGAGTTTCAAGGGATCAGGGAAACGGGGAACTGGGGACTTTGGAGTTTTAGGGTTTCAAGGGACTGGGGAACATAAGGAACCAACAAATTTGGAGTTTTGGGGGACCAGGGAACTAGGGAATCGAGGAATAGGGACACGGGAGCTTTGGGATCTTGGGGTTTTAGGGGATTGGGGAAACAAGGAACCTAAGGATCCAAAGACACGTTCCAATGTCCCTAAAACCCTCAAAAACTTGAAAAAATGGAAAAGCAAAGGAAAAACCCTATGAACTTAGAATAATTTCAGATTTTGCAATTCTTAGCATATTAAAGGATCATGAGGGAAATGAAAAGGAAATTTTCACAAAATAAGCAAGGACTTAGGTAGATTTGGAAATTTTCAAATTGGGTCCCAACATGGTCTGCACATTGTGGATGTGCAGCTAAGTAGTGGTGCTTAACACCTAAACTCAAAGTGATTGACATGTGTCCATGGGGAGCTACATTGAGCATAGCATGTCATTTGCTTAAGGACCTGGTAATTCACCTTTAAGACCTCTTTAGCATACCCATTACACACTAAAGGGTGATTGCTAGTTTAATTTTCTCAATGTTTTGAGCTCATTTGTTATTCTAGGTTGTGTATGCCAAGTATATATTTTTATTGTAAACCTTCTTAATGTAGTCTTTAAAACTTTATGATTAATATGATATATTAGTGTGATGGTAAAAATTGCATACCCATGGCCTTTTCCCTTATGTTTTGGGCCCACGATGGCTAGGTTGTCTTTAATGCATAGAATAACGTGTAAGATGGTTTGATTTGCATGGAAGTTAGAAAACATCACTCATTCTTGAATCCCATCATCACAAATCCCTAGATTTCACTCCATTCCACAAATAATCCATTTTCCCTCTGGGTTTGATACACAAATGCAAACCTGATGTGGATTAGGTTTGTGACCATAGATCTAACCCTCAAAGTTTTAAATTAAAAATTGAAGTTCAAATGTTTCTTGCTACTAAAGTGTATTTGTGCCAAATAAGTCACTAGGGTAGTATTTTTGAAAACTAACCCTAACTGGAAACAAATCATCTAGGACATATAGGAGTCATCAAAAGAAGCATGCTAGGGTTTAATTGATAGAATATCTATGAGATCATCATAATAGAGGTATCAAAGCATTTATCATAACACATTATCCTAGGTTCATTGCATAATTGCTTGTTGTCTTTGACTATTTGTTTAGAGCCATAAAGCTAGCCTATGCAGGGGTTTGAGGAGAACCCGACCCTTGTGATCGGGCAAATTTTTAAAGATCTTTGTAAACACCAGTAGTTCTTACAAGCATTCAAATATGAAAGATTGAGGCAAAACATGTTATATATTGCAAGAATCAATAAGATCAAATCTGTAAGTTATAGGGTCACCTTTGTGCAACAAATCATTTCCTTGCTCATAGAGAAAACTTTTGTAGGCATAGGTTTGAACTAGGGCAACATACAATGAATTTTCCAAATCTTTGTTTGAGTCGTGCAAAAAAACAAAGCATTGACAAATCATCTCTTAACATTTGTTACAACATTTCTCCATCATCGAAATCAAGCTAAGTATTATTTTTAATTTTTTTTTTGATGAAAATGCAAATTATCTATTAAATAAAATAACACTTCACAAAAAATAACAGGTGGTTAAAAGGCACACCCCAAGAGTCACATGGGCTAAGCCCAGAAAGATCTAGAACAAAGTATCAAAGGGTACATGACCCATATAAAAACAAAGAAAAAACATAATTAAGCAACCAATGCCATTCCTACAGATGGTGGATCCCTGTCATCCGGTTTCCCCCAAATGTCCACAGGGTCCGGGTTGACATCAGGCATAGCCCAACCATCTGCATTTTCATGTTCTTCATTTTGAACATTTAGCTCCTCATGTTAAGGTGAGATAGCCAAATTTAATCGAGGGAAAACCTTAGTATTATCCCACCCTGTAGTTGGTGGATGAGAAGAACTAGGAGCAATGCAGGGCAACTAGCATTACCTACATTATCCATAACGGGCCACCTCACGTTATCCCCAGATGCACTAGCATCACGGCTAGAGGTCCATCCACGTAGACGTGGAGAGGCCGAGCACCTACGCCGGTGAGCACTGCGACGTTGAGCAGGTTGGGAGCAAGGCCGAGAATCTCTGGTCGAACCACTTATGTGTCTGTTAGGAGAGCGAGCTCTGACATAGGACGGTGAGGGAGGAACACGAGCCACAGTGCAGGGAACATTCCCCCAATGATCCAACAACTCTTGTAAGTGAGCCACTTCCAAGGCAACTTTGTTAGCTTGCACTTGAATATGTAGAAGAACATTAGAACAAATAATAGTTTTAATGTACAAAGAAACATAAGTTTCAATTTTGCTTTCTAAAAATATACAAGAATTACGATCTTTCCATAATGCAAATAAATCTCCACCCTAAAAATATGCCAGATTTGAGTAAATTTTTCAGGAAACCTAGGTGAATCATCCAACATGATGATTTGCCAGGTTAAAGGCCCAGGTTTGAAAGGGCGAAAAAAATCATGAATACATAACCAAAATTGCTGAGCTATGGTGCAATACTAGAAGAGATACTGAATCATTTCAGCCTATCCACAAAAAGGACAATGGGGATCTTAGACCCCAAGGTGAAACAACCTAGTACCAACAGGCAAGCCTTGAAAGAGAATGCACTAGGTAAAATGATCAAGCTTTGGCTCAAAAATGGCAGACCAATCAGTTTTAAACCTGGAATGCCAAAGACTTAAAGAGCTATGAATAAGCCAGCGCTTATTAAGAGTGGAAGCCATGGGTAAATGAGCTGAAAGCCACCTGTAAGCCATCCGTGGCTTGAAATGATGCAAAGGTGTGTCTGGATACCATTTCCAGTCCTTCCACCATGGCTTGTTGGACTAAATTCCAACCTTATGCAACATTTCAGGTGGAATAGCCATGATGATTCTGTCATAAGTAGGCTTATCAACTTTTGAAAGAGAAAATTTTACATGGAATGCTTCCCAAGCCAAAAGGTTCATAGTGGGCTTGTGAAACATATCTTGAATGGTCTGAACACCTTTTTTGTGAAATTTGAGAGCCTTTAAACTTTGAAATTTAGCCAAAAGTTGAGTTGCAGAAGCTAGGACAGGTGAACACCAAATATTAAGGTGATTGAATGAAAGACCGGCACGAAAACCATCACTATACCATCATAACCAAGGTTTAATTTTTTCCTGGGCTTTCCAAATGCTCTTAACCACAAACGTGCTTGAGATTTGAATTGGTTCTCTCATGACAAGGAGAGTAGAAAAACCAATTCCTTTCCAAGCCAGTTTGTGCAGAGGATGTCCCATTTCAATGTTATGCCAGAGTAAAACCTTCCATGCCTCACAACCAGTGAGTGCACGAACAATCCATTTGACAGCCAAGGCAGTTCCTTGGCGGTGAGTAGAAAGAATACCAAGTCCTCCAGAATCTCTGGGAAGGCAGCAAAATTCCCATGCAACACGGTGAAAACCATGGCGAGTATCAGAAGAGGTCCATAGGAAATCCCGTAAGAGTTTTTCTAGTTTGGCATAAGAGCTTTTTGAAGGAACCCAACAAGAAGAATAATAAACATGGGTTGCAGCCAAGATCTTAGAACAAACCTGGAATTTACCAGCCAGTGAAAGAGGCTTAGTAATCTAGACTGCAAGTTTTTGCTCCACACGGGTAAGAACAACTTGCCATAGGGTGGTAGAAGTGCCCTGGAACGCAAAAGGAATACCCAGGAATCTAAAAATTTCACCATGGCCAACCCAGCACCAGCCATATTGCTGAAGCCAATGAGGAGTGGGAAGTATAGACTGTCTGTAGCATAACATCTTGTGCCACTGAATGGAAGAACCTGAGGCTAAACAAAAGGTCTCTAGACAACCAAGAGCATTTTTAACTGAATTTTCTTCTTCTAGTAAGGTTAAAAAGGAGTCATCAACAAAATGACCATTAACCAGTAGGCCCGTAGAATTTGGTAAAGAAATACCATGAACAAGTCTATTGGAAACGGAATGAGCAAGAAGATAACCAAAACCTTTTGTTGCAAGAACATACAGGCTTGGGGCAAGAGGGCATCCTTGGTGGATTGATCTGAAAAGGCCAAAAGTATGAGATTGGTGGCCATTGATAGTGATGCAAGCATAAGCATCTGAAAAGAGCATTTTGACAAATTGAATAAAAGAGGGTCCAAACCCTAATACTGTAAGCATTGCAAGGATAAAGTGCCATTCAATGCGATCATAAGCCTTAGACAAATCAAATTTTTAAAAAATTACTTTTTGGTTTGATTTTCAGGCCCATTCCATTCCCTCCCAAATTGCAATGATATTATCTAATATATATCTGGATTTAATGAAGCCTATTTGTTTAGGGCGGACAATCAAAGGAAGTAGGTTGCGGAGTTTGAGCGAAAGGGCTTTAACAATGATTTTGTAGGAGACATTGAGGAGGGTAAGGGGCCTCCAGTTGCAAATATCCTCTGGATCGCCAGCTTTAGGTATGAACTCAATGTTTCCTTGATTTATAATATTTCCTAAAGAATTGGAATGAAATACTTCAAGGTAAACATTGTGTAAATCTTTTCCTAAACAATCCCAAAGGGCTTTGTAGAACTCACAAGGAAAGCCATCCATTCCAGGCGCTTTCCCATCTATCATAGAGTAGACAGCTTCTTTAAGGTCTTCAATGGTTAAAAGTTGATCACATAAGTGAGTCTGGGTTGAGGACAACCTGTTTGGAACAATAGCAAGACAATCTTGCAAAGTAGTTTGTTGCTTAGGAGTGTAATCTTGAGCAGTGAAAACTTTTTCATAATGTCTTACAAAAGCCTGGAGAATGTCTGGTAGATTTGTATGAACAACATTGTCCTCTTTGATTTGCTTAATACCGTGTGAGGAATGTTTAGCTTGAAGAGCAAGAAAGAACTCCTTAGAAACACGGTCCCCAATTTTTAGCCAGTACATTCTGGCTTTAAGTTGCGCTCCTCTAGCAGCATAGCAATTAGCCATTTGTTTTTGATGTCGTAAATTAGCAACAAGGACTTGCTTAGAAGGAGAAAAAGGCTCAGCAGCCAAGGCTTCAGAAGCAAATTTCAAAGCAGTGACAATAGCGTCATAAGCCCTTCTCCTGAAATTGGCCATCTGACGGCCATAGATGCGAAGAAACCTCGTTGTGTGGGTAATAGAACCATTCCACTACTTAATCCAGCCAGCAGCATGCAACGACCGACATTCTAAATTCCAAATAGTTGAAATGTGAGCCAAGGTGGGTTGATGAGCAAGCAAGGAAGTGTTAAAAAAAATTGAGATTTCATGGTGCATGGCTGAGTGAGCTGTCACTCAATGGCAAACTGAATTAAAGTGATCTGACAATGTCACATCCACTAATGGCTGCATAGGAAGGGTGGATGACGTGGAGAAGTTAAAAAAAGATTGTGCAGAAATCATAGCATGATCAAGGCGTTGAAAGACCCAGTCATTTCCAGCCCAAAAATTGCACCAAGTATGCCATAAAGGACTGGAGTGACAGCGGCCAACATTGGGATCAAAAAATCCCAATTTATTGTGCATATGGAACCACGCCTCTCTTTTGCCAATTGGCCACTGAAAAGGTAGAATACCATCCTTGTTAGTAGTTGTTTCAACCATATTAAAATCTCCACAAATAAGCCACATGGCCACGGACAATGAATCTGTAATTCATTGCCGCAAAGCAGATCTTTCTTACGCATCATTTGAAGTATAGACATTAATAATCCCAAAAGAGTGATTATTACTATTAAGAAGCATCCATACTAACTGGTTGGTGGGATCCACCCCATGATCCACCACTGAATCATGCCACCGAGGGGACAAAAGAGTAGTTACACCACCTTTGCCAGCCTCATGGGCGGTGGAAAAAAGTTTACTGGTTGGCCAAATACAACGGCAAGCCAAAGACAAAAGAAAGCCTATAACTTTAACTTCTGTCATGTCCCGATATTAAGGCATTGTTTAAATTAAAGATTTAAATAGTACGATAAAAAACGATGAAGTTGCCCTCGTGGAATATAGCATTTAATGATAAACAATAATTGTGTATATTGAATATATATATACAAATATAAATATTGTCTATATACATATTATAATATAATATATAATGATTATAATAGCATATAAATTTATTATAATTGTAAATGATATTGATAAATATATGTATATATATATGTTAATATATAACAAATAAATATTAAATATTGTTATCATTGTAAATATAAATATTAATTATTATTATATAATAATTATAATTATCCATATTGATAAATAATAGATATTATTATATGATAATATAATAATAAAGATATTATAAATACAAAATAACATATATATAATTATAAATATAAGTAATATAGATATAAATATTTATATAAAGTGCAACACATAAGTCAAGTAATATAAATAGTAATATTTATATAAGCCGCCAACGATGAGTTGCATAAGAGAGACTAAAAAGAAGTAATAGCTTATGTGGAATGTAAGCAGCGCTTCATACATCTTAAGGCAGCACTTGAAAATTAAAGGTAACAATTGTAATGACAAGTAATTGTTGTTGAGGACTAGTGAACCAATTAAAAGGGACGGTCACGTCTCATGGGAAGGACATGACTGATAGGTAAGTAAAGGATATAAGGGAGGAAGCAACCGAAATACAGGGGGATGGAACGCAACAATCAATCAAGAAATCTCATATCATAAGTGCTCGATCAAGGATCTCACTAGACCAGCCTTAAAAACAAGCACGTCCAATATAAATAAATATAAGTTATATCCACATCCATCCATTAGCATTCTCATTAACTTGCGAATAGGATTATCTCATTTTTAATTCATTCAAGCATAAAGAGCAGTTCAATCTGCATTATCATTCAAAAGGGAAGTCCATCTACTCATAGAAAACAACTTCATCTATCAAAAAGACATTCAATCTGCTATAAAGGAATCAGGGAAATTAAGTCAGCATTTAATTATCAATAAAAAGGCAATTGATCGGCAATCATCAATCAAGCAATTGAATTCAATATACATTCCTTTCAGCTATCAAGAAGAGTTTAATCTGCAATATTCTACAGCAGTCAATCGGCAGAGAATACACATCTACATATATTAAGTAAATCTCATCATCACCATGGATCAACATTCACAGTTATACAAGTAAGAGCAGTAAGACATTGTATATCGGCAGCATCCAAAGAGATAGCTGATCTAAGGATTGATCAAACAAGTCAAAATCATGTGCAAGGATTAAGGAAAATTTGACTTACTAGAAGGGGACATTACAAGTGGTATTAGAGCTACGTCCTGCCAACCTGTGAGGATACTGTATGCAAACATATAGAAGGCCAAGAAGCAGCCAAGTAAGGATGAACAACGAATTGAGAGCCTTCATTGAAGCAACCACAATGAATTTGAATGATCAAAATCAATCTACTCAAGTCCTTTTGCAAACTGTGCAAACCTTAAGAAATGACATGGAAACTTTAAAGGCACAAACAGCTAATGGGAAGGAAGTAGCTTCTAATCAAGCTAAAAATAGCAACTTTTTGTCAAGTTCAAGGATTCCACTACCATCCTTCCTACCAAGTGAAGAAAACCCAAGAATGGAAAACGATACCCCCCAAACCATGAGCACGGAAGACATGATGAGAGCTTATGCCAACTTAGAACCTGAACTAAGAAGAATGGTGTCCTTTACCGAATATAGCAACTCAAAAAGGAATGAGTTAACAAGAAGAGAGAAAAGGCCTGCAAATAAGGATTTGAAGAAAAAGGCCAATGAGGTAAATTTGCCACATTATGATGGAACCCATAAGATATCACCGCATGCATGGTTACAAAAACTAAATGACTATTTTCTTCTTAACCCCATGACGGAGAAAGATGCCCTTCAATTTGCCATCCTACATTTGGAAGGCTTAGCATATGAATGGTGGCATAATGGGAAAAGAACTCAAGGACATGATTCCATCACATCCTATGCGGAATTTTCCAATAAATTCCTCAAAAAATTTGATAGAAGACATCCCCAACAAGACTTCCGAGATTTAACATTAATAAGACAGCGTGGAACTGTGGACGAGTATGTGAGTGAATTTGAGAATGTAGCCATTCGAGTCCCCGGAATAGATGATGAAAGACTCACATTCGTATTTGTTCAAGGTTTGGATGAGAAGCTAAGAGGATTGGTAGGGGCTCTAAGACCGTCTACCATGGATGATGCCATCAAAATGGCAACTCAAATAGAAACTAGTAAGACCCCTCAATTATTCACCAAACCTATGCATAAGAAAGAAAATCTTAATAAGAATCCATGTCGTAAATGCGGGGAACCATGGCAATCAGGACATATATGTCTAAGGAATGAAAAGAAATACGAGAAACCATATCTTTCTTATAATGGTCAGGAAGAGCTAAGAAAGAAGGTCTTTGTTTTGATTGCAAGAAGGAATGGGAGAAAGGACATGTTTGTGAACAAGACAAAAAAGTGTGTTTTAAATGCAAAGAAGCATGGAAACCAGGGCATAGATGTGGAACAAGAGCTCAAGCACACAATATAGAAGTCATATTCAACAAAGAAAGTCAAGAAGAAATCAAGGTAACTCCAAGTAAAAGAAGAAAAGAGAATTGATTTTAGAACCAAAAGAAAATGTAATGAACTCACATGGGCCAAAGGGGTTCTGCCTTTGGGTCTAGGAGAGAAGTGCTCTTCTAGATATGCCACTCATGATGAGGAATGATAAGTCCACATAAGCCAAAGGGGTTCTGCCTTCTAATGAAGGGTTCTGCCTTTGGGTCTAGAGAGAAATGTGCTCTTCTAGATACGCCACTTATGATGGAAGTAATAAGTCCACATAAGCCAAAGGGGTTCTGCCTTCTAATGAAGGGATCTGCCTTTGGGTCTAGAGAGAAATGTGCTCTTCTAGATACACCACTTATGATGGAAGTAATAAGTTCACATGAGTCGAAGGGGTTCTGCCTTCTAGTGAAGGGTTCTGCCTTTGGGTCTAGGAGAGAAGTGCTCTTCTAGATACACCACTCATGATGATGAATGATAAGTCCACATAAGCCAAAGGGGTTCTACCTTCTAATGAAGGGTTCTACCTTTGGGTCTAGAGAGAAATGTGCTCTTCTAGATATGCCCCTTATGATGGAAGTAATAAGTCCACATAAGCCAAAGGGGTTCTGCCTTCTAATGAAGGGATCTGCCTTTGGGTCTAGAGAGAAATGTGCTCTTCTAGATATGCCACTTATGATGGAAGTAATAAATTCACATGAGCCGAAGGGGTTCTGCCTTCTAATGAAGGGTTCTGCCTTTGGGTCTAGAGAGAAATGTGCTCTTCTAGATATGCCACTTATGATGGAAGTAATAAATTCACATGAGCCGAAGGGGTTCTGCCTTCTAGTGAAGGGTTCTGCCTTTGGGTCTAGGAGAGAAGTTCTCTTCTAGATACGTCACTCATGATGAGGAATGATAAGTCCACATAAGCCAAAGGGGTTCTGCCTTCTAATGAAGGGTTCTGCCTTTGGGTCTAGAGAGAAATGTGCTCTTCTAGATATGCCACTTATGATGGAAATAATAAGATCCCATGAGCCAAGGGGGTTCTACCTTTTAATTAAAGGGTTCTGCCTTTGAGTATAGAGAGAGATATGCTCTTCTAGATATGCCACTCGTGATGGAAATGACATGTTCACTTGGGCCAAAGGAGCTTTGCCCTTGGGCCTAAAGAGTTGGAACATTAAGATACCCTTTTGAAGCCTCACTCCTCCATTAGGAGTATAAGGAGACCTTAGGGAAGTATAGGAAATAAGGAAGTTAATTTCACTAATCACAAGACCCATGAACTAAATTCATTTCTTCTAAGAATCTTCTTTGAATTCTTCTCTTGATTTATGTAACATAATACCGATACTAAGTCAAATTATGGGCCCATAACCCACAAACTCTCAGGATCATTCTTCATCTATGACACTTATATTTCATCAAGCACATCGCTATTGAAGCTTACCAAATCTTCTTTAATCCATCATATAGTCAAGAACATGACTCTACTCAATTTTGAGGTCAATAACATATGACAAGTACAAGACCAAATCTCAAGATGCATCTTGGAATCTCAATACTCTCAAATCTTCTTAATCTATGATACTTGTATCCCATCATTATTATTCAAAACAACAAATGCTCTTTGATCACAAATTCTCTTCATGGAATCACAATCAATTTCTTTTCACTAAAGCAATATTCATTCTAGATCAAATCCACGATTTCATCTCAATGCATTGAAAGTAGACATTTAAAGGTGCAAGGTAATGAAAGAAATAGTTGTGATTGCTTGAGGGCAAGCAATCTCGAGAGGGGAGGCCTGTCATGTCCCGATATTAAGGCATTGTTTAAATTAAAGATTTAAATAGTACGATAAAAAACGATGAAGTTGCCCTCGTGAAATATAGAATTTAATGATAAACAATAATTGTGTATATTGAATATACATATACAAATATAAATATTGTCTATATACATATTATAATATAATATATAACGATTATAATAGTATATAAATTTATTATAATTATAAATGATATTGATAAATATATGTATATATATATGTTAATATATAATAAATAAATATTAAATATTGTTATCATTGTAAATATAAATATTAATTATTATTATATAATAATTATAATTATCCATATTGATAAATAATAGATATTATTATATGATAATATAATAATAAAGATATTATAAATACAAAATAACATATATATAATTATAAATATAAGTAATATAAATATAAATATTTATATAAAGTGCAGCACATAAGTCAAGTAATATAAATAGTAATATTTATATAAGCCACCAACGATGAGTTGCATAAGAGAGACTAAAAAGAAGTAATAGCTTATGTGGAATGTAAGCAGCGCTTCATACATCTTAAGGCAGCACTTGAAAATTAAAGGTAACAATTGTAATGACAAGTAATTGTTGTTGAGGACCAGTGAACTAATTAAAAGGGACGGTCACGTCTCATGGGAAGGACATGACCGATAGGTAAGTAAAGGATATAAGGGAGGAAGCAACATAAATACAGGGGGATGGAACGCAGCAATCAATCAAGGAATCTCATATCATAAGTGCTCGATCAAGGATCTCACTAGACCAGCCTTAAAAACAAGCACGTCCAATATAAATAAATATAAGTTATATCCACATCCATCCATTAGCATTCTCATTGACTTGCGAATAGGATTATCTCATTTTTAATTCATTCAAGCATACAGAGCAGTTCAATCTGCATTATCATTCAAAAGGGAAGTCCATCTACTCATAGAAAACAACTTCATCTATCAAAAAGACATTCAATCTGCTATAAAGGAATCAGGGAAATTAAGTCAGCATTTAATTATCAATAAAAAGGCAATTGATCGGCAATCATCAATCAAGCAATTGAATTCAATATACATTCCTTTCAGCTATCAAGAAGAGTTTGATCTGCAATATTCTACAGCAGTCAATCGGTAGAGAATACACATCTACATATATTAAGTAAATCTCATCATCACCATGGATCAACATTCACAGTTATACAAGTAAGAGCAATAAGACATTGTATATCGGCAGCATCCAAAGAGATAGCTGATCTAAGGATTGATCAAACAAGTCAAAATCATGTGCAAGGTTAAGGAAAATTTGACTTACTAGAAGGGGACATTACAACTTCTTGCAGGCACAGAACATCAAGAGAAACATAATGATGGAGAGCATCACGAACATAGTACTTCCTAGAGAGGTCAGTGAGACCTCTAACATTCTAAGAGAGAAAATTCATTTAAAATCCTCCACCATCTCCCTAGAATCCAAGCTTCCAAATGAAGCAAAACTATTATGAAGAAAGTCGGTGGGGTTTGACCCAAATTGGAGAGGAGGGATTTGATGTTTTTTAAGCTCCTGAACAATTTCTCCCTCCTTAGGAAGCTCACGGCTACAAGAGCACCTGCAAGGCGTCACAGAAGAATTGACACGGGCTCTTGCCCTTGGCGGTGATGCTTGTTGCGAAGGCAGCATAAGAGGACTCTTATTGTTGTCCTTCCCGCCATTCACAGAAAGCTTTGAAACCTCTATAACTGCTTTAGAGGGTTTAAGAACATCTGCAGAGGGTTTCACTTTGTTTTTGCGATTGGTAATAGTAGCCCAAGTGTCCATTGGTTTAGAAACCACCTCCTTGGGCATAGTTACCACATGGTTTGCTACAGGGCGTGTCTGTACAGTCTCCCTGGGAGGAACCCAGGTTCTAGGCACAGCAAGGGGACAATCCCTAATTTTATGCTATGTTGGCTGACATCGATAGCAAGTATTGGGCAAATTGAAGTATGTGACTTTCTGGGTGTGCCGAAGGGGGCCAATTTGAATGTCAATAAATTCCTTGAGGTCTTTCGAAAGATCCACCTCAACACAGACACGCTTTTGAGGGCGTGCTTGAAAGAACCTATCAAGTTCAACACAAATAACTCTTCCTAAAGAAGAGGCAATGTCATGCAGGAAATACAGACAGGGCAAAGGCAAACCAGGGAATTCAATCCACACAGGAACTCTGTGATTGGTATCATCAGAGGCCACCACATTTGTTTACATTTATGGCAACAATCAACTTTAACTAATTAATTTAAGTTAATTACTTGATTATTATTTACATTAATTTAATTAAACCTAATTTTATGTAAAAAAATATTCTCTTACAATTATAAGCATTTCCAATAAAATAGAAATTTGTAAAATTTTATATAAACACAAAAAAACTACTATACAATTTTATCCAATAACTTCACAAATTCAACTTGTAATCTTAACAACTACAAAATATTTTTAATAGTGTATCAAATTATGATGTTTTAGTAGGATTGAATTGCGTAGTTTTTGAGTCATCATTGACCCATATTTCATGAGTAGCCGTTCACAAGAACCCATCTCTCATAAAAATTAGTAGTCCACTTGAAACTCATTGCATATAGGTTATGCTTACTGAAAAAGTCATCCATCCCAATACTACTCTCGACTAATCGGACATACCATAAATTTTCATAACTATGAAAACAAACCAATCATTTCGAACTTCTTCATTATAAATTAGTAGCTTGAACTCAATTATGCGCAAGAATGAATACACTTATAAATTAACTGACACTAGTAAATTAACGGAGCACCTCAACAAAGTTCAAAGCAAGATAAGGTGGGAGTAGTAATGGCCGCAATGCAGACAGCAGGAGCATCCGCTCTTGCAAATGCAAAATATCACAATGCAATTCACAAGCCATCCGTCACTGGTTCCAGTCTCAACCCAAAATTTAGTGGTTGCAGAAGAAAATATGTAAATGGAAAGCACAATTGCCTTGTCAGAGCCTCCATCGAAAAAGACCAACAAGAGATACAAATAGGAAGGAGACAATGGTTAGCTGAGACTGTTGGAGCAGGTGTGTCCTTTTCATTGGCTGCTCTCTCCCAAGGAATTGGAATTGCAAAGGCAGAGGATGTGGGTCTTTCAGAGTGGGAGAAAGTGCCGCTTCCTATTAATCCAGGAGTTGTCCTCCTTGATATTGCATTTGTTCCAGACGACCCAAACCATGGTTAGTTGCATATGAATTTGATAGCCAATTTGTTGAATAATTTTTAGAAAAAATACCCATGTTCTGTATTTTTTGAAATATGTTGAATTATGCTCAGAATAAAATTGTATGGGTACCAACTTATATACAGCCTGAGCTGGCTTGAGAGATTGCTTGTTCCGATTTGGAAGGGCTCAGGGTTGTACACATAAAAAATAATATAATGTATCCTTGTATGGAATACTGGCATAAGGAAGATTTCATACTCCAAATCACTGTCTTGCTTGACTGTGATCTAAAAACTATCTTTATCTTATTTTAATCCTAAACAATGTTAAGGAAAAAAAATATATCCATCTTCTTTCTTTTAGAGATAGGTTGAATTGTGCTCAGAATAAACTTACATAGTTACCTGGAAACTCCAATATAGAGGCTAGGACCAGGACTCTATCCCCACACCGTACACACATTTTTCTGATGACAGTGTCCTTGTTCCCATTGTTGTTCGTGATGACTATATTTATATATACATATAACTGTACCCTTATTCATTTACTCTCACACACCCTGATTTGAATGGTGTCCCCATCTCTATACTAATTGTATCCCCACCCCCATGTCACCAGGTCACTTATGGAATAAATATGCTAATTTTGTGGGTAATAGGTTAGACATTTTTTAATTAATAGGAGTTAGTAGTATTTAGTAACCTATTCTCACGAGTAGTCCTCAGGTCTCCATGTAACCATGGAATAAGAATACTAATTTCTGTGGGCAAGAAGTTGAATAATTTTGAAGTAAGAGGAGTTTGTAGTATTTAATAACCTTTTTTTTTATGTGTAGGCTTCAGACCCAAAGTACGCAAACACCTATAGGCAATGTTAGTATAAGGGATTTTTTTATTGAGGAGATGTTGGAGAGAATGCATACTAACAGTTCAACCTCGGAACGTATGCCCCATTGCCTGCCTCCACTTTGGCAAATCAGGTGCATGCAATGCTTTAGAAGCCTATCTTGTCTCACATTAAATATATATGTGGGCATAATCACACACAACTTCCAGGTGTTCATCCTAGCACTTGTTTCCTCTTTGGCAAAACATTTTGGTGCGTGTCATCCGTGAGAAGCCTACCTTGCCTCTCAATTATTATCAATGTGGGAATAATCACTGACAACCTCCAAATGTTCTCCCCAATAGTTACTTCCACTTTGGAAAAAAATTGATGCATGTAATGCATTAGAAGCCTACCTTGTTTTACAGTTATTATCAATGTGGTGATAATCACACACCCAAGACTTGGGATAATCTTCAAAGAAACTTGTACTGATATATGTGCGGTAAATTCTAGAAGGAATTTTGGGGCACCACTTAGTGTTACCATCTCAACCTTCGAATCCTAAAGTTTACAGTTCACAGCTGAATTTTGGGGCAGTAATTTAGAATCACCAGGTTAGACATGGAATCCTCAAGTTTACAATTTACAGCTGAATATTAGCTGCTTCATTTCCAGAGTTTATTTGTATTCAACTGGATGCTTAAACAATAATTTAGTATTTATTATCCCATCATATTTTAAATGAGAATAAAGCCAATTGTTTCAGCTTTTGGTGAAGGTGACTATAATTCTCTTTTTTAGAAGAAAGCATTAGTGTATCAGAAAGTCATTTTGGGTGTTCCTCTGGGCCATAGTGTCATGTCCCCCTTTTTAGAATTAAAAATTAATAGTATTGGGCCTGATCACTTTATATTATTATAGGTCCTATGTAATAAAGTGTTATAACACTTTATGCAAATGTAATTCGAAAAGGGGGTTTATGGATGTAATTCAAAAAGTATTTTAATACTTGGAGGGAAAATAAAATTGAAATAAAAATAAAATAAATAGAGGGACTGAAAAAGGCAACTATAAAAGAAAGGCAAAGGCATCAAACAATCTATCCAATTTGTCATCTTCAATTGTTTCTTCCAGATTTGGAGTTCTTCAGCATTTAGGGACGAAAATCCTTGGTGCTGGTGATCAGAGGACAAAACCCTTCGGTTTCCATCACGAGCTTGAGGACGAAAACCCTCTCGCTCTTCAGAGGCGGTTCCACCCAAGATTGCGTTTGCGCGGAAACGGTTCCGATTTGCAAGCCAATTTTATCAACAATGTTGTTAGAGATTTTAGATTTCCAATTTGGGTGGATCACAGGTCTGCTGGGTTGAAAGTGTGTTCCAGTCCTAGTTTAGTGTGCTAGATTCAGATTGCTGTATTCTTCTCTAGTGGGATAGCCACCTATTGTAATCCAATTTGAGATATTAATCTACATGATCTGGGCATTGCTGGTGTTCTAAAATTTATTTGTTGAAAGTACTGTTGTTTGACATTTCCCTATTTCAGTAAATCTGTTAGACTGTGTTGTACACGGAGAAATGAATATTGGAAGTTATTGAAAGAAAATGTATATTATTAATGATCGTGGCATTCATGCCTAATTATTATTAGGAGTTAAGAATTATATGAAGTTGTTGATCTCAACAAAGCATCGTACTGCTTCTAGGAGGGGCCCATGAAATCCTGAGTGTGCTGAGTGTGTAAAACAATTCGCCATCTGGTTAGAAGTTGTCACAGTGTGTTAAACAAATGACCATTGTTGAAGACTGAGTCATTAGGAGACTATCTTTAATTAAGAGTATCAAAGGCCAACCACAACACCCAAATCGGAAGTATAAGTCGCGGTTCCATTTGTAGTCGGTTCATATAAGTAAACAAGTCCATCGGGAAGCATTGTGGCAGCATTGCATGAAGTTTCACACTCATGAATCGTAGGAGGTTGTCTGTGGCAAATAAGATTCAATCATGTTCGAAAGATTTGTATGGCCCGCGACTATATTTGGATATCACATTTCAATGCAGTGCTTGATGAAGATTGAAGATTTCAAGCCGATCTTTGTAAAGGAGTTGCACACACCTAGGTGACTGTCAAAGGGAATTTGTAAAGGTTTTGAAGGAGTTGGATTTAGCTATATTTGATCCATATGCTACAGCACCCTACAAGGCCTATTGCAGCATCCACTCTATACTCACACACATATATATATATTGGTTTTAGTCTTAAACAATTTGGAATCTTATTGAAATTTTTGTAGTTGTATACGCCATTGGAGTTATATTATGGAGACATTTTAATTATCAATGATCTATGGTTGCCATCATTATTCATCCAATCAACACATGGGAAATTGTATGTAGTAGTTTACACACCTATTTTGGTATCATTTCAGCTTGCGTACTTGGAGAAAATTGTCTATTGTCCGGTTGGGAACATCTCACATAGAGATGTTATCCATTCAAGTTCAAATCACCTTCAAGACCATTGAGGGGAGAACAAATATAAAGTCTCTTTTTGTATCAATAATTGTTACATTACAACCTTCTTGTGATGTTGTCCACAAATTTTAATATTAAATATTTACCACTTTTTGATTACCAAGGTCTTGTCAGGGTGAAGTGAGAGCATAAGGTGAGTAAAACATTATTTTTCACCACCTTTTGATCACCAAGATCCCATAAGGGCAAGGTGAGAGCATATAGTGAGTGACTAATAATTTTATATATATGTAATGTCCCCCATCTCGATCACTGCATCAGTAGACAAGGGTTAGCCTATAACTCGACTTCCGTAGGCTAATGGAGGTGTTTAGGGAGTCATTATAGGGACTTACTATTTATAGTAAGTCTTGAGCCGAGCAGTTACTATTTTTTGGCAGGGCAGATGTGGGGGTCCTTGGCACAATATTCATGGTCTCGATATGACTAGAGCCTAAAATGATATAAGTCAAATTAAATATTTAACTTATATTATTTTATGAGGTTTCGATATAACTTTAAGTTATAAAGTGTTTTATAAAGTGCAAGTTGTAACTTAAAGTTACATGCCTAGGGATGAGCGCCCCTCATGGAGTGATAAGGGGTTGGATTATAATTTAAAATAAATAAAACAAATCCCCTCTTGGGCATTGAGGAATGAGGCAAATAAAAGACCAAAAAAGAACTTCATTTGGTTATGCTATGTTTTATGAAAATTGCTCTCATATTGAGTTTGCTCGTGCATTGGGATTGAGCTTGGCTCTAGGGTTTTGAAGATCGATTTGCAGAGACGAAAACCTTTGCAGATTTGCCTTTCTTCGTGCATGAAAGATTGCATCAGGAGAGGATTGGAGGAGCTTCACACAAGAGTTCCATTCGTGCATTCAGAGAATACATTTTGGAGTTGTTTTGAGCATAGACTGAGGGTATCCGGAAGAGGTTCATACTGCAGTTGATAAAAGAGTTTTGAAGAGCAGATTTGAGTGATTTTAGCAGGGTTTGTTGCTGCCATTAACACACCATAGCAGGCCGTACCACTGCTGGGAGCTATAGTGAGTTTGAGGGCCTCTTTCTTGGTGTCATTCATCTCCAAATCTGATCGCCATACCTTGCAGACTTCAGAAATGCAGAACAGAGATTTGTGCAAGGGGTTTTGAGGAGTTTTGTTGCTGATTCTATGGTGCAGCTGGGCCGTACAACTAGGAAGGAGCAACAGCTGACATTAATGTATGTCCTTCATCAATAGCAGCTGAAATAGGGTCCATTTGAGGCGTCTAGAGTCTGATAGAAGATTGCTTTCATTTGTATGATCATATCTCTTCTCATTTTGGAGTTCGGAGCCTTTATTGTGGATTTTTATCGCTGGTCTGGCAATGACCTCGAGATGAAGTTGTAAAACTTGAAATGGGTATGTAATAGAACTTCATATTTTGGCTTCCTTCAATCTGGGTCTTTGTTATTTTGTTGATATCTACTCTAGTTTTTCTGGGTTTTCCATATATGTTACATTTTCTATGTCAATGTTGCAAAAATCATACATGCAAAAACATGCAATGAAAACCTAAACTCAAAACATCAAAAACACAACAAAACACATTCAGAGCAGACATATACAGAGGGGTGTATGTTACAATATATTATCCACCTAAATATCAATGCCTAAAATATATAGCAATATATTGCATGAATACCAGAATTCTTCACAAATATATTGGAGCTTCAAATAGTCAACACACAAATACGAATCAAATCTGCTTCCACAATATATTATTGCTTTAGAAATACAAAATATTAACTGATAAAACACAAAGAAGCTTTTAGTAGAAATCCAACCTTTGTATGTGATTGCCCTTAGGAACCAAAGGGGTTTTGTCCTTAGATCTCCAAATCCAAGGGTTTTCATCCTTGAATTTTATAGCTGAACACAAGGCTCAAACTATGACAGAAGCATGAAAATTGGCAGTTGTCTCCAAGGCCAGGGAAGTACTTGCACAAATTTCAATGCTTCATTTCCTCTACAAAAATAACAATTAAAATCTTAGTGAGGTTCCCTTCCAAAAATAGCCCCTCTTTGTCTTGTCACTCCTCATTAATTTCTTGTCATAGAATTTGTCATAAACTTAAACTGGTCATGACGAAGCCGTCAATGGTCTCAGGGGTTACAACACCCTTTTAAGAAAACCCACTCCCCCATATGTTGAAACTAAATGTTATTTTATTTTTACTTATACTTTCCCAATCCATGGCCCCTTTGTTAAAAATATTTTTATATCCTTAAGCTAAATTAATTAAAAAGGGACATTACAAATTCACCCTTCCCGAAATTGCTTGCTCACAAGCAATGTAGTGTTGGATGTCCTAGTATCTTTGATTCTTCCCAAGCAACAATGGCATTCTTTGTTTCTTCTTTATGTATCCATGGATGATGGTGGGGGGTGATTATGATGGAATTAGAGCCCAGCTCTATGAAGTGTTGAGATCCCTTATCCGTTGGCCATCGTGGAAGCATGTCACCGAATGCCACACTATACTTGTCCATGATAGTCTACATACCAGTATGACAAAGGTGGTGATTACCTAAAGATAGAGTTGGCATGCCTTTCAATACAATGCAATTGGCTGCCCATGAGATTGGTTCCTTACAGAAAGTCCCTTTCATGCTCCTATCTATGATGACTTGATGTGACCTCTCAGGTATGCCCTTAAGTATCATGTTTCCCTTGAGATTTGAACTTTAGTTCCATGGATTGATAGTTTTGAGAAAATTCCCCAAGGGAATCCAACCACTATACACTAAGATCATATTTGCTTCCCCTAGTCCTACCACAGAGAAATTATCACACACATTATAATCATCAAGGGATAACTCAAGTTGATGAATTACCTTGGTACAAAGAATCGTAAATCCATCAGCAACGATGACATTGAATCCGACGGTCTTTGGCCTTCAATCCTTTCTTAACCACTAGGCCTTCATCAATGACGTTGTGGGTAGCTCCACTATCAATAAGCATTGTAATTGGTTCTTTAGATAGCTTGCCATGAACCTTGAATTGATGATACTATGGTGCTCTTGAGAGAGTTGCAAGCGTATCTTTGCAAACATTTGCACCTTTTTCTATCTTGAACTTTGGCTCAATACTCTACTTTCTTGTTGCATTCTGTAGTTCTGGTTCTTCAACTTCATTCTTATTCGCATGAGACATCACCTCGATATAATGAATTTGGCCCTTGCCAAGGCATCCATGACCAAGTTCCTAGGGCTCCTTGCATGAGAAGCACACCTTTTTTCTTTTGAGCTCATTTTTAGTCTACTCATCATTTTTTTTTGCCGCAATGGGTTGACAAGAAGCTCTTTGTGAATTAAATCTTCCTTGAAAATTGCCCTTCTACAGTCCAGTGGTGGGTGGTCTAGGTTCGGATGGGAATTTGTTACTTAATATGGACGATTCAAGTGTCAAAGTGTAATATCCCCAATAGGATATTATCTAAAATTCTGATTTTTTAACTTCTGATTTCTGCCCTAATTTTCTGATATTCAGAATTCTGCTCAAACCCTAATTTCTGATTTCTGATTTCTGATTTCTAATTTCAGACTGAACAAAACACTTATAACAGCCAATATATGATATCAAATACATCAAATTATTATGCCAAATGGTTCGCTCAATATCAGAGATGAAATACAACATGAAATGCACAATATATGCACACCACAAGTCTGAAATTCTGAAGACAACTCTGCTGTTATGAATCAGATTATAGAAGTCTGAAAGTACATCCAATCATGGGCAAAAACATGACAAACATGCCCAGAAATCTGCTGTCCAAAATCAGATTAAACCCTAGGGCTTATACATACCAAAATCATGGCAAAATGAGCATCAAATGGTGAAATTGCCCTCCTAGGAAGTGGCGCCAAGTTTAGGGCTTGGAACCCTAATGCAAAGTGAACACAAAACACCAAGAATGCTTCTCCAAAAATGGCGATCAGGTCTGCTCCAAATCTGATGTGAAAATGAAACCCTAATTTCCTCCAATTGCCAAATTCGCCCTCCTAGGTCAAATCGCCCTTCTCTCAAATGACGGCACTCCAGTCTAGGATGAAATCCTAGGTCAATGCAATCACAAACTCGGCAAAAATCTGCTGCTCTTAATCTGATCTGCAAATCTGATTGTGAATTTCTGCTCTTCTCTTCAACAAATTACCAATGAAGCACAAATAGGTTCCTGTCAAGAAACTTCCACAAGATGAGCTAGGTTTTCGTCCAACTCACCAAGAATCACAAGGGTTTTCGTTCTTGAATTCAAAGCCCAATTTTCGTTGCAGCCAAGAGTAAAACTCATGTGAAAATATGAAAGATTGATATGATTGAATTGTCCACAAGAAACTTGTATTTATACATGTTTTGTCCTTATCCCTTATAGCTGGCCGACCACCTTTAAGATCATATTTTCCTTCAACTTGGCTGACCCTTCTTAGGCAAGATTGATGCTCAATCAAAACAAATTAAAGATTTGTTGTGGTATTAACTTCTCCTTCCTCCTAGGCCGACCCATAAAGGAGTATTTTTCTAGGTTCCTTTATTCTCTTCTCATAAAGAGCGAACCTCTTTGGCATATAATTACATCATGTATTGACCTCAAATCATGTCGTCCTCTTCAAGGAGAAATATTGTAAATTATCCCTTAATTTTAATATGCAATTTCCACACTTTCCATCCTCCAAGATGGTTCGCTCCACATGAGGACAAATTATTTCATTGATGATGACTATATCAAAAACCTCATAAAATATGCTAAGTCACCTCCTATACTCAAATTGCCCTACAAAATTATCAAAGTGTGAAAATTTGCCCATTATGTCATTATTAGTGATCACTCTGAAAATGGGGACATTACAGTCCTCCCTTCCTGGAATCGCTTGTCCTCAAGCAATTACAAATCTGTATCTTGCAAAATATTGTTAAATGACAAATATCTCCATCCAACCAAATGCTCCGTGATCACTCTACTTCTCAACTTGTGGCTGCATCTCCAAAAGAGAATACGAAGAATGATATGCAAAGTGAACTCTGGTGGCAAAACTAGCCATACACACTCGAACTCAATTTGGATCCACTCCCCAAATTCGGAAATCTTGCTTACCCTCCATGTGCTATGTCTGTACAATTGTAGGAACAAGAGTGTAGAATTCTCAACCACAAGTGCCAACAACTCCGTGTCTCCAAGGGCTCCACTATCCATGAGTGCTAAGTCTACAAAAGACAAAACACTATACAAAACCAAAGCCCTGAAGAGTGCCCTGCCCATCAAAAAGTGATGGAAGATATAATCTCTGAAACTCGACCACCTGTACTGCTGCTCCACTTCGCTGTATACATCACCGTGCCAAGAGATGTGAAGCAACTCATCATGATCCCAATGTAGTAATGCACCAAACATGCCAATGCCAGGATCCCAAATCATCATGCGATGACATCCATTAAAAATGAGGAGATAGGTCTCTCAAAGAGTTATCAACATCAACAATCCCTCTAACTCCGAATGATCTCTTTGGGATGTGCAAGATGCTCATCATAGGCGCATAAAAAAACATATCAGCCCAACCTAAGCTGCTGATGTAAATCAGAACAGTACTCACCAATCTGAAAATCAGACCTATGATGATGCAAAAAGTACCTCTAATGACATATGATGATAGGGTCTCATCATTATGCCAACCTCCAATGTTGAAGTGGTGATCCACGCCTCTTCAAATCACCTGAACAGCTGCTGTCCTTAAAGTATTCTCTAGGAAATCCATGCCCAGCCATGTAGAACAGCCATCTCAACAATGTTTGAGGTTGTGACTCATGAATTAGGGCCGGAACACTTCTGCCCTCATGCTCATGCTCATGCTCATACCATATACCATAGTCCAGCTGGAACTCAAACATTTGCAACTCAAAATCAAGTATCTCCATGACATCATCTTCATACCTTGGGCCATAGACTAGCTGAAACTCCATTCCTCCAAGTGCATACCAATCAAAAGCAAGTGACTCCATGACATGTTTCCCAAGTCCCAGAATTAGGGCAGCCTCATACTCCACCAAAGAATCATCATCATGATGGGATTGTGTCTCCACACAAATAGACTCCTCGAGCTCTCCATGGGTAGCAAAATGTCCAACCAAATCTGAACCACCAATGTCTCCGTCTACACATGCATGCATCACATCGTTGGCTGGTCCACAAAATGTATGCTCAACTATCCCATCCAATTCTATGACTTGAGCCTTCAATGGGCTCTCCAAAAGAGGTAACTCATGATTCTCATGATGCAAACTATGTGTACAAACAAAAATTTCTGAATCATACCTCTTCCCATGTCCACACAAATCTGATTGTTCTTCTTGCTTGCTCATGATAAGAGGCTCATCTCTAGTATGCTCAACCTCTATACATTCTTCCTGTTGTGATCAAATCACACATCACCCCATTGTAAATGAGGACCCCCTGTTGGTTTCTTCTTAGGATGGTTGGTTTAGGGTTAGTCGTTTGTGTCTTGCTCGGAGTTAATTAGTCACCAGAATATTCTTTGAAGTGAGGAATGAATTTTAGTAGGATGGGTTTCATTGGACTTATGAGTTGACAACTTCGTGGATACAGCTAACTTGAGACCACTTCTGAGACTACTTCAAATCATCATATGAAAGCATCAATCCAAAACTGAGGATAGGTGACTATGAAGTAAGTTTTGAAACACAAGTGTATGAGCGCCAAAGTGGGAGGTATTGTTTCTGGCGCCTTGAGTTGCTTTGAAGGAGGATGCGCCTTAGAGGAAAGATAGCCTCTTAGAGGTTGGAGCGCCTTGGTTGGTATGTTGAAGAATGTTTGAGTGGGTGCCTTGTTTGGGGTTATAACCTAGTTTTGGCACCTTGAGTTGCTTTTGGCGTTTTGGACAAGTTTGTGCGCCTTGAGGAGGGTTCTAGCACCTTCAAGTCATGTATGAGCGCCTAGGTATAGATAATCTCAGGAATTGAAACGGTCACAAATGAGACAACTCCACTTTAGGGCGCATTATGTAAGATGCCTTGTTGTGAGTGGAAGCTGTAGGTTTTAGTGCCTTAAAGAGAAAAGCGCCTTAAGGCAAGATGATGTGCTTTGTAGAAGAGACTCCTTGAGCTTAAAGATCATCATGAAGATAGAGCGCCCTAGTAGAGATTGGCACCCTAGTGTAGTAGGGTCTCAAGGTAAGTAGATTGGCGCCTTGGTTGGAGTCTTGATTCTTGCGCCTTGATGTTGCAAGAAACCTCAGAAGTGCGCCTTCCTTAAGATGGTATTTGATTAGTGCCTTGTTTTAGCGCCTTGGGATGTTGTGATGGAGAGGAACAATTAGATGATGAGCGCCTTTGAGGAAGAGGTTTTAGTGTTTGAGTGCCTAAGGAAGGTTGCCTTAGGTGATTGGATTGAAGCGCCCCGGTGTAAGTGAGTCCAATTGTGCGCCTGGAGCACCTTGATCAACTTGGAAGGTCTTAGACTAGGACAATTGCGCCTTGATGTGCGCCTAGAGATTAGAGAGTAAACACAAGTGTTTGAGCGCCTCAATAGGAATTAGGTCTAGGTTTATGACTTTTAGCGCCTTTCAGAGGAGGACCTATCAAATTGCGCCTTGTGAGAAGTTGGAATCATTTGGATGTGGTGCCTTGGGGTGGATCCATGATTGGCATGCTATAAGGGAGTTTGAAGCATCTCCAATTTGCGCCTAGAGCTAGAGGAGTCAATTAGCGCCTAGGTCAAAATTGCGCCTTGGTAGGGGGTAAGTTCAATTCATGGCTAAATATGCGCCTAAGTTTGAAGGTGAATCCACTAGGGCTTTTTGAAGTAGAAGAGAGCATGAATAGCGCCTTAGGTGAAATGGAAGGAAACTAGGAGTTTTGGAGCGCCTTGAAGTGTCTTGAAGTGTTGAATCTAGTGGTGTTAGGCACCTACTTGATAGAAGATTCCTGTGCCTTGGTGAAAGATGGAGGTTGTCAGAAGACTATAAGATGGGCGCATCTTACCACTCAAGAAAGTCCTAAGCACCTTAAGAAGCGCCAGGAATGGATTGGTGTCTTGAAGCTATTTGATGAATGGATCCTATGTCCTTGTGTAAATGTTTAGGAAAAATCAAAAGTTTGGGCGCCTAAGGCATATAACTATGGAGTCAAAGTAGCACCTAGCAAGTTCAGAGAGGAGTAAATGCGCCTTTGATGAAGTGGGAGCCCAGAAGGGGAGTATGAAACCTAGAAAGATGAGCGCCAAATTCCTTCCCAAAATGATCTCCAATTTGCGCCCTAGAGTCTTCAAACAGCAAAATGCGCCTTGGAGTGAGAAGGTGAGTTATTTAGAGGTTGGAGCGCCTTGGTGGAGATTGTTAACTCAAAAGTGCGCCTTAAGAAGGGTATTTGATGAAGATTAGCGCCTTTTACTTCACCTCCTTAGAAACAAGTAAGGTTTTAGTGCCTTGAGCGCCTTAGGGAGGAGAATTCAGAATGAAAGGATAAGTGTGTAATGTCCCAAATTATGAGCTAAGTGTGTTTTTGAGCTACATGGGAAATGCAATATTAGGATTGTATTTTCAATTATGAGGTTGGTTTTGATTTTTAATGATTGCATATGATTCATAGCTGGCCGCCAAACATGAAGGAAGGATATATTAAATGCAACATTTATTTATTAAATGATTGCATTGGATCGATGGAATATGAGGTCGATTGGGTTTGTGGAAATTAAATGATTGCATTTAATTTGATATTGAGCTTTGAAAATATTTTAAATGCAAATTTTATTATTAAATATTTGCATTGGAGCGGTTGAGGGTTTTTATTAAATGCAAATATCATCATTTAATGCATGCACATGAGGTAGTTGTGGATTGAAGCAAGAATAGAGGAGCATTTTAAATGCAAGTTCATAAATTGAATGCCAAGTCGGTTATGTCAAGGATCAAGATTTTAAATGCTTTGAAGGATATTAAATGCTTGCATTTGGATAGATTGGTTTATTTAATGCATTTCATGAAGTGGTTAGTGGTCGTCCAAGGCAAGGAATGATTTTCAATGCAAAATCAAAATATTTAATGATTGCACACAAGCCGCCACCGCCCATGCAAGGAGAGTACATTGCTATTGAATCAATCCATTTGAAGGAGTTGTAATTCATTTAAAATAATTGAAGATTGTTTTAAATGAAAGAGTTTGATTGTAATTCATTTACAATTGTTCAAGTTCGTTGATTCTCATTGGTGGAATTCAAATTTCAATTCAAAATTGCCAAGGAGATGGACGCCTATCCATGGAGGAGTTAAATAGAGGACTTGAACATCAATTTGCAATGAATGATGCTATGGTATGTTTTCTTTATTATTGTTTATGACTGAAAATTCCGATTTTCTAGTTATTTTTCAAGGAGATGTTCCCTTGAATGTTGTGGTGATGATCCCATAACCATTTGTGAGATGTTGTCATACAGATTTCATCATTGGATTACATTTGCAGGTTATTTGAAGAGTTTGGAAGTGACATTGATATCTATTTGAAGCTCTTGGTGTAGAGGATTGACTACCAAGGTAGTTGAGTGAATTTGAAACACATTCTGGATGGTATTTTCATATTTTGCAGGGTCTAATTTTGCAACAGCAGGGTTCTGATTTTTATAACAGCAACTTTACATTGGAATTTCAGGGCTTTTTAGGTGACTTTGATAAAGGGTTTGAAGATTGAAGAGTTGTGCTTGATAGAACACATTCCTATACATTCATAGAGTGCATTTGGAAGGGTTATTTCATGATATTTCATTGTAAACCCTTGGCTGGATAAAAAGTACATTCTCAGCAGTCAGATCAGCATATAGAAAGTTTCCATCAGAATTTTATTGAAGCTCTTGCAAGAGTGTTTTGTGTCCATTTGATAGCCATTAATATTCTAGAGGCTTTGGGCTATATTCGTATGCAAAGTTTGATGTATTTGGGCTTCAAATTGATTTGTAATTAAGTCTGATATAAAATCAGACATGGACTGAAATAAATTCCAGCAACTTGACATTTCTTGTTTCATTTATTTGACAGTTTCATATATGCAAAACTGATGTGAGTTTGATGTGCTACAGTTCCTTGTTCACTTGGTAAAGTTTAATTAATTGAAGTGTGCAAGAAATCTTATCTAAATTTGCAAAAAATTTCAGTCATTCCTAGGAGGGTATTTTACAGTGGTATCAGAGCTTTAAAATTTCAGTCCAATATCTATCAGGGATATTACAGTGGTATCAGAGCATTCAAAATTTCAGTCCAATATCCATTAGGGATATTAAAAAGTGTTAATCTCTAGCATGGGCGCCCAAATGCATTCAAGCTTCCACTAATAGCGCCCTCCATGTAGAAGTCTATCCCTTTTGGCGCTAAACAATTTGGAATTTTAAAAGTTGCAAATATTAAATATTGAAGAAGGCCGACTTCAATCCTAGCCAACCTCATTTAATAAGGACAAAATCCCTATATAAGGTGAGCGCTCCCCTTCTTTCACCTCATTCAAGCATTAAGGCAGCGAATTTGCACAAGAGGAGGCAACGAATTGTTAGAAGGAGCAGCAAATTGTGTATCAAGGCAGCAAATTTTCAAGAGGAGAGGAGCAGCATATTGGCATTTTGTATTATTGCTTCAGATTTCTGCCATTTCCTACTCATTTTTTTGCATTAAAATCCAGAAATTTGCATTTTCCAAGACAGAAATTGGACACAAGGTATGTATTAATCACTTCTACTTTATAAAATAACCTTGTATTTGTTTAAATTTACAGATTTATATTCAGAAATCAGATAATGCTTTGATGTAAAATGACTTAGATTTATATTCATAAGACCTCTTTTGTACTTAGAAAATTGAGTTGAAACTTGTAGAATTTATTATAACATGATAACATGATATCATGAATGTAGGAGACTTGCAAAATCCATTACTTCAATCCACTTATTCGAGTCTAGTCTTGCAGGTAAATGGGAATGACGGCCAAAGAGAGACAAGTCCTTATCAAGATGGATGCCAAGTCCAACATACCGGAGTCCAAGCTAGAAACGCAGTGGAAGGATGTCGACGACACCAACATGGGACACGTCAACCTGGAGGAGGTGAAAGACTTCTTGCTCGCCATCACAAGGAACGAAGATATCAAAGCCATCGCAAAGAGTGGGATTGTTCAAACAACTTGCTTTCCATCTGCTTTGCCAAGCACAGAGCTAGTGTTAGAGTGTGTTCAACACTATGACAAAGAGAAAAGACAGATTATAGCAAAGGATGGAACTGTTCTCGTCACCTGCAAAGGGAAGCCATCCAGGAGATCTTCAACATCCCAAAAGCAAAAGGAGTCTTCATATGCCCTACAACTGCTCAGATGACCTTCGAAGGCAACTCCAAAGTTTACATGCAAGAAATCAGGAAGAAGTGGATGAATGATTCATCGATGAAGATATACAACTCTGAGGACCCCAAGTATCACAAGGCTGACTTCAAGCAAGAGATAAGTTACCTGATCATGTTCCTGAATCGAGTAACAGGTAGGCCTCAGTCATCTACTTTCGAAGGATGGATGTATACTTATTTTGATCATATGTTTACAAAGAACAAGATGATTGACTGGGCTGGTCTTATAAGTCACTGCCTAGATGATCAGTTTGAGAACTTTGATGAAACAAAGTCTTTCTTCATGACTTCATACCTTGTTTATATTCTGGCAAGAAATGTAGTCTACAAAGGATTAACAGCTAAAGGGCAAGTAGGTACAAAGTCGGGACAGATTCTCTCGCATTAGTGTTATCCTCAGCTTCACCTGAAGAGCATCAATCACTACAAGAGATTCAATGATGCTTTCGCCATGTTCATAGTGAGGAAGTTGAGAGGTGAACTGCATAGGAGACTAACAGGTGCTGCTAGGAACTTCATCAAGCAGTATGGAAGGTATTACATCCAGTATGACAAGTTCACCTATATCAAGATTCAAGGATTTACATCATTCCCTTATAGACTGCCTAGATATCCTTCAAACAGGATGGTGTTGCTAGAGGTTTCAAGATAGCGTTAGAGTTTCATAAGATGCAGAAAGCAAGGAAGAAAACAGGAGTTTAGTTTCCTCTTCAGCTGGGTAGATATTATTCTTGTCCATCATTACAGGCAGCTGAGCATTCAGAAGTTGAGCTTCAGGCTTATCATCTGCATCCACATGATTTGAGAAGAGAAAATTTTGATCCACATGGAGCCATCAAGCAGTCTTATTCTTCTTACAAGCATAAAGAACAACTGGAAGATCACTGGGCCGATGCTATAGATGATGATGATATCAGGATGCAAAAGTGTTCAAGATTGAAATGGGACTTACTAAGAGCTACAAAGGTACTAAGGATTCCTGATCAGTTAGAAGGTGAAAGAGCTGTTCTTGGTGATGAATATGATAAGATCCGCAATTTGCCTTATGAAGTTAACTGGGCTGATAGAGAGAAGGTTGACGATGAAGGATTGATAAGACCCATCATTGCTATCACTGAAGAGCAGATAAATAAACAAGTACAAGCCTTGCTTGATGAAGGTAAGAGACTTACCTATACTAAGATGGGGGAAGTAGATCAGCAAGAACAACACAATGCACCTAGTAAAGATTCACGAAGCAGAGGAAGTGAAAAAGATTCAGGACAGGGAAAGAAAAGAAAACAGCTTGAGATTGTTCAAGGAGAATCCAGTAGAAAGAAGAAAAGGATAAGTATTGAAACTGCTTCTTCTAGACAGCCAGGTGACATCCCACTGAATCAAGACTTAGTGATATCTGCTGAGAATGTAATTCCAGAAGTTCCAATTGAAGAAGTACCTTCTAGCCCACATGATACTGAGATCATCGATGAAGCAAATACCGAGGAGAAGGATGAGGCTGAAGAGGAATCATTGCCTGCACAAGGAAGACAATTACAACAGCAGCAAGATCTGTCATCGCTGCCAAAATGGTTACAGGAAAGGATCAGAGAGAATTATGAAGTAGAGAAGTGTCCTCTTCCAGTTGATGAGTTACTTCTGGACCTGTCAAAAGAGAAACCAAAGAAAAAGGCAAATATCTTGTCCAAGATCACTAAAGATGAAACAGGGGCAAGGAAAGTGCATGTAGCAGTTCCCAGGCTTGAAAAGAATATAGAGGATGTAACACCTAATGATTATGACATCAATACAATCAATCTGGGTCCTTTAACTGGATTGCAAGTTGAAGAGGAGCTTCAGGATTCAATTGATAATGCTCGAGCTATCGTAAGACAAGAGACAGAAGGTAGAATCAAAGCTGAGCAAAGATGTCGAGCCTTAGAGCAGTATATTCAGCATTTAGTCCATCCCATTCATCAGTAGGAAAGAGTTGCTACACCTCCATCTCTCCTTCCTCCAGAAACAGTTGAACACCTAGAAGAATTGAAGTCTTCATCTCACAGAATGAAGGATTGGATGAAAAGATCCAAGGAGGCTACATTTAGACATCTGGGAGATATTATGCAAGTAAGTGATAAGATTACTAGTCTTAAGGAGAGGGTATTTGCATTGATGACAGCTTGTGTTGAATTCAAAGACCTCAAGGATCAATACTTGCCACACTTGAAGAGCTTGATGGAAACATCAGTTGATGAGTTGTTACATGCTGAAGTGATTGAAGAAGGTAAAACATATAACTTCTCTTCTTGGTATTATGGCTTTCGCATCAAAGGACAGTTGCTGGATAAAAGAGAAATAGATATGTCAAGAGTTAGAAGTGTGCTTCAAAGGATTCAAGATGGGATACATGCCTCTTTGATGAAGATCTGTAATCCATTTGGGGAGATGACTCTTGAGAATCTGAAAGAACAAGTTCAAGCTTTCTATTTTCAAGAAAATGATGTATCTGATGAAAGGCTTGATAGTATATTTTCACTTGCTGTCCACCTTGGCGACAACAAAGCAAGAATAACTGATTGGGAAAAGACACTTGGCCTCTATTCAGATGATGTACTCGAAGCTGACGGAACCATTCAGAATGCGCCAAGTGTACCTTTGGAGGAAGTTAAGCAAATAGTGTCCAAGTTCATTGAATGCCAAGCTTCTAGTGATGGATATTCACATGGGGATTCTTCATAAGATAATGATATATCATTCTTATCTTCTTGCGAGGCGTGCCTTTGTTCCTTTCTTCATAGCCTCCTTCATTTAATAAAGATAACCTCCTTCATTTAATAAAGTTGGCCTCTTTCATTTAATAAAGAAGAGTTTGTTACAACTACTTGTGATGTGGCTTGATCTGGTCCGCTGGCTTGGCCGATCGATCTTGACCCTTCATTCATTTTGAGGTCTATAAAAGGGTTCTTGTTGCTCTCATTTGTACGATTGAAAACTCTGAAATTGTTGCAAGAGCTCTCTGAGATAATAAAAGATTCATTGTTTTGGTGATTCTATTTGTGTTTCTGAGTGTTGCATGGTTTAGATTTTCAAGCGAACATTAAGTTATATTAAGTTTTCTTTAAGTTCATGTTAGTTAATGGAAGGTTTCTTTATTGCTTAGAGGTGAAATTTATAAGTTCATACCATTTGTAGTTTGTGGCTTGCAAATTGTAGTGCATGGTTAGTCTGAACAAAATTGGACATTAATTTGATCTTTATGTTTGTTGAATCCTTTATGAACATAAGTGATATAAACATCTTGTACACCCTAGAAGATTGCATCAATCTTGTGTAGTTGTCTATCTTGGCGAAGCAGGATCTGGTTTGGTTTCACCTTGAGCTATAATCATCCTTACATCTAGGATTAGATTAGTGTTTCTAAACCTTACATCTTTTGTCCTTTTTTTTATCCATTTAGTTAGAATTAGAACCAAGAATATCAATTGCCAAATCATACGCCATCAGTTGTAGTACTTAGACTCTCCAGTATTTGCTTCCGTAATCATTGAAACAACAGCTTATTTGGACAATTGCGTAAGTCCCTTTGTGTTTAAACAGCAAAATCATACTTAGTCACTGAGCTATCTCTTACAAACTCATAAGAAAGGAACCTTGGAGTCATCTTGTTTGATCACATAGTTCAGCATTCGAGAGGCTTTGCTCAAGAGGGAGTCAGATACTTTGTATTTCACTCTAATTGTTGACTTGTCCAAAAACAAACATCAACACTTCCCTTGGAAGAAATAGTGATCTACGATATGACTCCCTTTGTTGTCTTGCCTGATCTAAATGATTGCAACGTTCCTTGACCTCCTGTAGGCGCTGTCTTGCTTGGGCAGCCAACAACCTTGCCTTCCTAGCTCTCCAAAAGAGGTAACTCATGATCCTCATGATGCAAACTGTGTGTACAAACAAAAATTTCTGAATCATACCTCTTCCCGTGTGCACACAAATCTGATTGTTCTTCTTGCTTGCTCATCATAAGAGGCTCATCTCTAGTATGCTCAACCTCTATACATTCTTCCCTTGGAAGAAATAGTGATCTACGATATGACTCCTTTTGTTGTCTTGCCTGATCTAAATGATTGCAACATTCCTTGATCTCCTGTAGGTGCTGTCTTGCTTGGGCAGCCAACAACCTTGCCTTCCTAGCTCTTTGTAGCCACTCATCACACATACCTTGTGCCTTCTTTACATCTTCCATGTTATGATATATAAAATCAGAACCTTTGTGGCTTGAATCCACAACACATACCTCATGTTAACACTCAAATCTTGAGTGCTAACATTGGAAGACTTTTTCCTACTATCATCTTCATGTGTAAGCGCTGTCATCTCATGATTATGCAAAGATAAGGGGCTGCTGTTGTGTGAATGTTTGTAGGAGATTGCAGCTGGTTAAGGTACAAGTTTTTCTTATTTGCCTTGACCATGGTTTCTTTCTTGGTAAATGAACATGTTGTTTACTTTCCTCTGTCTTGCACATGTGGTTTGTAGTTGGTCATGGCCAGCTGGTATGAATATGGATACTCTAGGGATGATTCCTCTTATGTATCTTCTTATGTTGAAGACCCTAGGAACTATATGGCCTTTGACCATCATGGTAATACATTTTCCGATCGTAGCCCTACCAATTTTACAAACCCATAATTTTTTGAGCCCTTGCATAATAGAAATGAGTCAACTAGGCTGCAGTATGAAATTGAAAAAGAAAAGCAATTGTTAGAGTCTTTGCTGCAGCAAGAAAAAGAATTAAAAAGCCGAATCAGGCTACATCAGTCCATACCGCAGTCTGATTCCTCTCTTGTTGTTCTCAGTTGTTCTTTTTCTCGTCCTCCCCCTATTGCAAATGAAAACACTTATAGACAACTAGACCTCTCATGGGTCAATTATAAGCAACAATCCATGCCCAAAAAGATTTACAATCAGATGCCATTATTTGATGGGTGTGAGGTTTTCAAGTGGAAGGCACACATTGATGCTTTTTCAAACTTCATGGATAAATTTCAATTTGGAGATGAGGATGTGGATGAGATTTTTTGTTAGATCTCTATGTGGAGTAGCACGGAAGTGGTTGGCTGGTTTCCCTGATTAGCATTTTGCTTCCTGGGATCAGTTGGTGGCTGCTTTTGAAGACTTTGCAAGTAGTCTAGACCCTGCATTTCTTGTCCAAGAACTAGAAGATATCAGAAGGCAGGAAGAAGAGTCTAGCATGGGGCTTAGTCACAGATTTGCAGTGGCCCTGTCTCACATCCTAGAAAATATTCAGCCTGATCTTCCTGTGTGTATTGATATGTATTTGAGAGCTTATGATGATTCTATAAGCTCAAGTTCTATACGGGAGGAATTCAGTATAATGGGTTTGCAACAGACCTATGTGTTCATTGATTGTGTTGACAAAGTTAAGCAGGATATGATTGCAAAATCTATATCCTCAGATGCAGAGGTAGCTGATAATGAACAGGTTGTTGTAGACAACAGGGATGTGGACGTTTCATATGATCCAGACACATTATCAAGTGATGATTGTGTATACAGAAGGGTAGAGGAAGGTGCTGGTGCAGTGTATGAAAGCAATTCAGATGAAAATGGTAGCGATTGCACCTTCCTTCGATTGGATTAGTCATCAGTGGATAATGAAAATGAACAAATCAATGATGGCTTTCAATCGGGTGAAGAGAATTTCGACCCTGCTGCCTATTGTAGTATTGTAGACCGCCTAGAAGGTATGTATGCAAGTGAGGCATCGAATGAATCAGCTCATATAGTTGATTATGCAATGCATACATATATTGATGAAGCAAATGATGATGAAGAGATAAGCATAAGGCATAATGCCCTCTATGAGTAGCATGCAAGTCCGTCAAGTAATAGCACCGTTTATGATTATCATTGGTGCATGGATAATCCTCTTTTTGAAGATGACATTGGGCTCAATGAATTTGAGTTGTTGGCTTTGGAGATGGAGAGTCATATGTTGTATGACGTGGTTATCGGTGGACAAGTGGAAAGAGAGGGATGTATACAAAATGATGTTGAGGGTGAACAAGAGACTGGTCTCTTGTTTAGTGTGTTACCCTCATTTATCCCTGACGATGACATTGAGGTCATTGACACTTGTTTGCATAAGAATGATGTGGGTTATGCTTCGACTGGACGTCATGAGGGCACTGCTACAACAACAGGCAATTTTGAGGTAACTATTTCCCACTATGAAGACTATGTCACAATTTTCTAGAGCTTTGTTTGGGGTAGTTATCTCTTATTGATGTGGAGCATGTTGAGAGCACATTTTTGAGCTCGTTGGCTGGGCTTGATGACATTGAGGCTGGTTTCTCTAGTGTCGGTCAAGTTTTTGACCTATAGGGTGATGAGAAAATCATTTTTGATTTTCATAGTAGCAAATTTTACACAGTAATGAGTGCCAAGGAATCGAAAACAAAGAGGCAAATTGAAGAATGTGTGTCTTCACTTCAAGTGCCTCAAATTTCAGATCTATATGCTAATGGTGTGGTTTTAAGTCTGAATCATGCCTTTGATTCAATCATGGAGGAAAGTATTAACATGAGTGCAGCGGGGCTAGATGATTTTCAGTTTGATCAGTTTCTTCATGCTGATATTTATGCAGACCCAGAAATGCATCATGTTGACATGGGACTTGAAGGTGAGTGCTTAGATGTGAGTCAACATGATGATGAATCATATTGTCTATGGCTGCCTTGTCCCGGTAAATTTTTTTTCCATCTTCGGCATGATGATATGCATGTCTATATTTTGTATGAGCACGCATGCAAAATGTTTTTGTTGCTGATGTAAAGTGATAGGTGTAGCAAAGGATTGAGGGAGATCAACTCCTTCAATAGGCTTGTCTTTGATAGAGGCAAGTAACTTCATCAGTTTTCTGCAGGGCTAGCCTGCAGTGTCCCAAAATTTTGGCTGCAGTCTGTTGACTGTGTGTTTCTTTGTAAATATGTTTTGTGTGTGTCCCTTCTTGTTTTTTGTGTGTTGGTCTGCCCGGAGATATTTTGGATCCTCATTGTGACCCTGCTTGTCACACGTCCCCAACTAGAGTCAGTGTTGGCACTTGCAAATTCCTATTCCCATTTTGCCCCCAAAAAATCCAAAAGCCCTGTGCAAATTTCTTAGCAAAAGTCACCATTGGATAGAGAATTGAATTCTGAGGAAGTTTGCCTTTTGAAACATCTCAAAATTCCTTGAAATGAAGAAGTTATCCTTGTTCAAAGTTTGGTCTTTATGGTTTTTGCCTTGGTCAAAATGGTTGTCTTGTTCCCTTTTGTCCCTTGAAAATTTCTTTATATTTTGCCCTTTGTCGGCAAACCTGCAAATTTTCGAACTTGCAAACTTGTTTGCAAGTTCAAAATTTTGCTGGTTTGCTGATAGTCATTTTCGCTGACAAGGCAATAAGGCATGGCCCCGACACGCTTTCATAGGTTCGGCAAATGGAAGATTTGCTGATAAAGTGGATAAGGGCAAATCGAATAAGGTTCAGCAAAAGTGAGTTTTGCTGATAAAGGTGAAAATGGGGCCAAGGGCATAGAAGTTTGGAAAAGCCAGCTTTTGCCGACTAAGCAGTAGCAAAGGAAAAGAAGAGTTCGGCAAATGGCAGATTTGCTGATAAAGCCAGCCAGGTTTGGAAAAAGGTGAAATCGCCGATAAGGCGAGGAGGAGGTAAAGTGAAGTTTGGCAAAAGGGTTTTTTTGCCGACATGCAAAAAAATCGGCTAGGACATAAAAGGAAAAGGGATGCTTTGTCGGGGAACTGGAGAAAGGTTGAACTAAGCAGTAGTTCAAAATTTTGAAGGTTCGCCGATAAAGCAATGGGCCGATAAAACAAAGATGAAAGGGGCTTGGTTTGGATGCTTGATTATTCGCTAATGGAGAGATAGAAGCCATAGGTTCGGCAAAGTCAAAAGTTGCCGACAAAGAAGTGAAAAAGGTGGAGGTGGTGAAGGTTCGAATTTCACCAAGTTTGCCGATAGTGGGCCAAATAAAAGGCAAAGGCTAGCCCAGTTTGAGAAAGTTGACATTTGTCGATAAGGCAAATAAAGAGGATGAAAAGTGAAGTTCAACAAATGTATAATTTGCCGATAAGGGTGAATTGGATGAACAAGACAAAGTTCGACAAATGTATAATTTGCCGATAAAGCAGAAAAATGACAGAACAAGGTAAAGTTAGGCAAATTAGAGATTTGCCGTTAAAAGGTAAAAACTGTCAAAGTTCTGAATGTCAAAAGTTGCCGATAAGGGAGATAAAGATAGAGTTCGACAAATTGAAGATTTGCCGACAAAAGGGGGAAATGCCAAGTTCATGAAAGGTGAGTATTGCCAATAGAGGCAAGAGAAGGTGCAAAAAGAGACAAGTTCTTGCTGGAGGATTTTGTCGATACGGCAAAATTAAAATGCAAAGATCATATGTAAAGCATGGATTTGTAAAGTGTAAAGGCTTTAAAATTTAAAAGTGTTGTAAAAGCTTTACAAACACTATAGGCGGGCTCTTATTTAAAGGCGCCTTTCTGCTCTTTGGCCACCATGAAAGCGCGAGGTTGCAGAAATACAAATGTTAGGTGATCGTTGGAATAGTGTCTGCCATCAATGCATAGATGCAAAATTTAATATGGACATGGTGTGTTTCAACATCCATACTTTCTGTAGGTCCTCTAAAGTACGCAAGATCAATTTGCAAGGCATGGGTGTCCAAGAAGTCCACCGAGTCTTCTGACAGAGGCCATGTGCCACATCCTGTGCTGCACTGGGCTGAATGACTATATATGCATCAAATTTTGACGTTCTCGGGGTTGGTCTTTGAGCCAATTGTCTGGTTTGGGAAAGTCTATGGAGTTTCTCTGGCATCAACATACGATCTGTCTAGTTTGTTAGTGAAGGGATTTACTCAGCATAGAATAGGAAGATTATGTAATGAAGATTTGAATGTAATAGGATGTCTCCACGGGAGCTTGTAGTGATTTTGGTGAATATATAATTGTAGTTGTATATTTTCCCTTGCCACATTTGCTGGTATGACTGTAGCAGAGGTTTGGAGGTGTGTGACAACATCTAAGTTAATACAAGGCTTTGTATTTGCCATTTCTTTGTTGCATATGAACCATTGCAGTTATCTTTTGGATTGTTAAGTATGTCCATTATAGGAAGATCTATTTAAAAGTCATATGTAAATGTATGCATGGTTCTGTTGATCCTTTGCTGTGTGTTTCCTTTCCTCCTTGCATTCTATGACTCTGTTGCCCAGTAGAATAGGCACTGGTCCATATTGGAGAGGGATCAAACACTCTTTACAAATCAAACAAATCACACTTGTGGTTTAGGGAAAAAACATCTTTCCTGTGCATGTACATTCGCATAGTTGAATCAGCTATATAGGGGTTATGTGACAGCCAGTCATTCTTGACTTAGTGACAACTTTGGGAGTCAAGATGATGAGTTGGGTTTGGTTGTCCAGTATTTTTAGTTGTTCATCTGGTTTGAACTCAATACCTATTCAGGTATACCCCTTGGAATATCCCTCTAGAGTCTAAGCTGAGCTCAAAGTGCAGAGGAGTTAACCCACTCCTATAGTTGGCCAAAATTGCCCAAAACTTGTCGATAAACCTCTTCCTATCACCCTGACGACAATCCTTGGCCTAGGTGATTTAGGAAAGTTTTAGAGTTTTATGTTGCTGTTATTTTGGGAACCAACATTTTGGCGCCGTTGCCGGGGAAGTGATATCTTGATTCAGAGTTTTAGACCCTTGTTTGTACGTTGCAGTTGTGCAGTCTGTTGCTGTGTGTAAGTTGGCAACCCTTCAACTGACACCAACAGCCGATGTACTGCTGGGTTATAAATATTTGAAGACTCTACTGGTGTGAGCAACCCATAATTAGTTTTGAAGCCTTGAAGATTAGTCACGCTTCAAGGGATTTCCTCATTCATTGAGGTGGAGACTTTGCTGTCAAAAGAAAACAAGGTGTTGCTGCTGTGTGCATGTTTGTAGGAGATTGCAGCTGGTTAAGGTACATGTTTTTCTTTCTGTCTTGACCATGGTTTCTTTCTTGGTAAAGGAACATGTTGTTTACTTTCCTCTATCTTGCACATGTGGTTTGTAGTTGATCATGGCCAACTAGTATGAATATGGATACCCTAGGGATGATTCCTCTTATGTATCTTCTTATGTTGAAGACCCTAGGAACTATATGGCCTTTGACCATCCTGGTAATGCATTTTTCGATCGTAGCCCTGCCAATTTTACAAACCCAAAATTTTTTGAGCCCTTGCATAATAGAAATGAGTCATCTATGCTGCAGTATGAAATTGAAAAAGAAAAGCAATTGTTAGAGTCTTTGTTGCAACAAGAAAAAGAATTAAAAAGCCGAATCAGGCTGCATCAGTCCATACCGCAGTCTGATTCCTCTCTTGCTGTTCTCAGTTGTTCTTTTCCTTGTCCTCCCCCTATTGCAAATGAAAACACTTATAGACAACTGGACCTCTCATGGGTCAGTTATAAGTAGCAATCCATGCCCAAAAAGATTTACAATCAAATGCCATTCTTTGATGAGTGTGATGTTTTCAATGGGAAGGCACACATTGATGCTTTTTCAAACTTCATGGATAAATTTCAATTTGGAGATGAGGATATGTGGATGAGATTTTTTGTTAGATCTCTATGTGGAGTAGCATGGAAGTGGCTGGCTGGTTTCCTTGATTAGCATTTTGCTTCCTGGGATCAGTTGGTGGATGCTTTTGAAGACTTTGCAAGTAGTCTAGACCCTGCATTTCTTGTCCAAGAACTAGAAGATATTAGAAGGTAGGAAGAAGTGTCTAGCATGGGGCTTAGTCACAGATTTGCAGTGGCCCTGTCTCACATCCCAGAAAAATTGAAACCTGATCTTCCTGTGTGTATTGATATGTATTTTGAGAGCTTATGATGATTCTATAAGCTCAAGTTCTATACGGGAGGAATTCAGTATAGTGGGTTTGCAACATGCCTATGTGTTCATTGATTGTGTTGACAAAGTTAAGCGGGATATGATTGCAAAATCTCTATCCTCAAATGCAGAGGTAGCTGATAATGAACATGCTGTTGTAGACAACAGGGATGTGGACGTTTTATATGATCCAGACACAATATCAAGTGATGATTGTGTATGTAGAAGGGTAGAGAAGGTGCTAGTGCTGTGTATGACGGCAATTCAGATGAAAATAGTAGCGATTGCGCCTACCTTCGATTTGATCAGTTATCAGTGGATAATGAAAATGAACAAATCAATGATGGCTTTCAATTTGGTGAAGAGAATTTCGATCCTACTGCCTGTTGTAATATTGTAGACCGCCTGGAAGGTATGTATGCAAGTGAGGCATCGAATGAATCAATTCATGTAGTTGATTATGCAATGCATACATATATTGATGAAGCAAATGATGATGAAGAGATAAGCATAAGGGATAATGCCCTGTATGAGGAGCATGCAAGTCCGTTAGGTAATAGCACCGTATATGATTATCATTGGTGCATGGATAATCCTCTTTTTGAAGATGACATTTGGGCTCAATGAATTTGAGCTGTCGGCTTTGGAGATGGAGTCATATGCTATATGATGCGGTTACCTGTGGACAACAAGTGGAAAGAGAGGGATGTATACAAAATGATGTTGACGGTGAATAAGAGACTGGTCTCTTGTTTAGTGTGTTACCCTCATTTATCCCTGACGATGACATTGAGGTCATTGACACTTGTTTGCATAAGAATGATGTGGGTTATGCTTCGACTGGACGTCATGAGGGCGTTGCTACAACAGCAGGGGATTTTGAGGTAACTGTTTCCCACTATGAAGACTGTCACAGATGATTTTCTAAAGCATGTTTGGGGCAGTTATCTATTTCATGTTTGTTTTATTTCACAGGTATCTAGAAATATTGTAGTCATTTAGTTCTTATCATGGAGTTCAGTTCTTTCTTTAGTCAACATTTCAACACATTAGCTTATCAGTTCCTACATAGTATTCTCACTATGTGATAGCACATATTGCTCACTAAGCCTCCAAATTGATTTAGAGCTTCTAGGTGTCATATTCTGTTAGGCCACGTCATTGCTAAGTGTTTTGATCATTGGTTAACGTGATGTGACTTGTCAAATTCTTTAAAGAGGACCTAATAGAACTGTGCGCCAAACATTTGAATTTCATGCCAACATTTGAAGACATAAACTTATTAGTCCTAGTGAGGTTCACGATTAGGACCACATTGAGTTCCAACGCTTGCATCTTTTCACATTCATCTAAGGCATGTCCTTCTAGATGTTCCTATGTGCATTGAGCATTGAACCACATTGTTGGTTGGCGCCATAACATCTTTATTTGCTTGCACTTGCTATAAAAGAAGAATCATTCTACATCACAAAGGGAGCAAGAAATCACGAGGAAGGAGTCAACTTAGCACTAGCCCAAGTTCTATTGTAGACCAAGAGCACAAAAGTTCTAAGAGCATTGTATAATTGCATATCGGCTTGGAAGATTGTAATTGAAGAACCATACTTTGATAGTGCTTGTAAAGAAGACTAAGGTCTCATTCTATTGTAAGACCTTGCAACAAAGATTGTTGATGTAATTTAGATTGTGAATCGATAAAATCATTGTTCTGTTCATATCTCGTGTTATTATCATTCCGCTGTGTGAATCTATGTTTGTTGTGTTGGTTGCATGGTTGGATAGTTCTTAACTAAACCCTCTATTTGTGAATGCACCAAGTGGCATTAGAGCGAGTTTTGAATCTTGAAGAAGGAAAGTAATAGTATATATCTTCCAATACGGTGTGTTGGGTAGAAGGTATCAAGGGAAATTCGGATGTATATATTGAAACCTCATTTAATTAATAGCTAATCAATGTTGAGTGACTCTCTTTGACCTTAGTATAGCCTAAACAAAAAATTCTACATAAAGTTATATGTGCTTTCGGGATTTGCTTGGAAAGAATACCATATGTTATCTTTTTTCCTTTTGTTGAGAGGACAAATATCTTGAATCTTTTTAGCAACCCATTGGTAGTAGGAGCACTAATCATCTTAGATGCATGAATAATCAACCTCTTTTGGCTTCGTGCCAAGAACTGAGGGGTATCCACTCCGTCAAAGTCGCCCAGGGCACGATCTTGGCCTCATCCCTTTAGATTGTCGGGCCTTTGCATTCAGCGAGATTTGATCCTTGGTGGGCTCTTTGTGAGCTATTTAACTTCAACAATAGACCAAAGGCTACTTTACATTTTTTTTTCAAATTTTATTTGCTTGTATTTCACCTTTTTGTGAACCTCTTGTACTGCATTTTTTACTACCATGGCAACTATTCTAGACATTAGCACAATATGATAAATAGAGTCTTCAGCATCTAACTTATGATGGACTTTCAGTCTTTCTCAAGTACTCGTCAGTCCTGAAATCTCACATAATGATCTATTGGTGGGGGTCTCTGAACCATCGTGCACAACATACAAAAATACCCTTCGAGGGATTATGTATGTTTGTTGACCCAACAATCATTGTCAGGAACTACCTTTAGATAAAAATAAATAAATAATATAAGAGCTCTTGTATGTCATAGCATGGAATAATGTCTTTATTAGCCTCAAACTCATTTATTTCTTTGTTTATTCTGATTATGACATCGGTCCATAAATGTAGCATCATAGACCTATTTTCATTTGTAACCTTGGGTGAAATAACAGGTAATTGAACTGGTTTGTAATTCACATTAGTTTGTGGTTCCACTATTTTTATTCAATTCCAAGCAATGTACTTTAGTTTAATATCCAACTTGTCAGCATCAGGAAAGTAGTGTAAGATTGTTCAAAGCAGTGAGCTGGAAAGGCCTTTTTCCCACTTCAGCATTGTAGGTGAAAATTGAAACAGTGGCTAGTTGAACAGTTTTTTTGGTTGATCTTAGTAGAACTCCAACCTGTTTGTTGACAGATTTTGACCAATAAATTGTGCTAATCAACTCAATTCACCAGCTTATCTTCGAAATAATTGTAGGATTTGTTATAATTTTCTTTATTCTTACTAACAACTTCTATATTATTCTGTTTAGTCAGGAGAGCAGGGGAATCTTTTTTACATATTTCTTTCAATTGATCAATGGGTTAAATTGTTTACTAGGCTTTCTTCTTGGTACAAGACAAACTCTGTTGGAAACGAAGGATGGGGGGTATTCTTGGTTTCCACGATCAATCCCTTCAGCAGAAGATGAGGACTTCAATTACAGATTTAACTCCATAAGTTTTAAGGGAAAGGAGGGTTGGATTGTTGGAAAGCCAGCCATTTTACTTCACACTTTTGATGCTGGGGAAAGCTGGGAGCGTGTACCTTTAAGTTCACAGCTTCCTGGGGAACTGGTAAGGTGCTTTTAGTTAAGATTGAGTTTTATTATGTTGAAGGGTATTGTGGCTGATTTAACTTATAATTATATATCCATGTAGGTATATATTCAAGCGACTGGTGATAAAAGTGCAGAGATGGTCACCAATGAAGGGGCTATTTATGTAACTTCAAATAAAGGCTACAACTGGAAGGCTGCTGTGCAAGAAACTGTTTCTGCTACCTTAAACCGGTAGATTGCTATGTTAATGAACTTTTGCATAAATTTCATGCATAGAGTTGGGTTTTTAGAGAGAATGGATGCTATTTTTCTGTTGGGGATGAATTGATATAGTAGGAATTGGCACCTGATATTGTTTCTATCTGCATAGACACATTTATATGTATAGATGCATAGATATACGTGTGTGTGTTAGAGTGCAATATTGGACCTCCTTGCTGCATCATACCTGGTCTCTTTATTTTTGTATATCACATTTTATAAGGAAGCTAAAGGTGCCCCGCAATAAATACTCTGCCATGGTTCCATGACTGTGTTTCTTGCTGTATTGGATGTTACTTTTGTCCTTGCATCTTCATCTCTTTCCAGTACATGTATTCATATTAATATCCCAAGAATGGGGTGATGGCGAGTCCTTGTGTGTAATTACTGTAGATTGGAAGTGAACATATTCTGTAGACCCTGCTGGAGTGGGTACAACAAATCACAGAACTTTTTGACAAAAGTTTTTCATCTTATTCAATACAAACAACTGTCAAATTGCTTGGCTGAAAGGATTGCTTGCTTTGCTTTTCCTCAAACAGCAATTTATCTTAAAGTATGGATAGGAGGAGAGAGAAGGGATGTTGATGATTAACTTTTCCAAATATTTTATACATTGAAGACCCAAAATATGCTTGTCTCAGAGAAGCTGTGTTTTATTCTGTTACTTGTTAGAGACTGCCTTCATATACCTGAAACCTAGGAAAACAACCCAGAGTAAGAGTTATAGTGTTAGCCTGAATGCATGTCCATAAGCACTAAGGTATGTAATATATTAGGCTTAGTATAATATTCACGTGATTTTTGGAAACTGACAATATCAGGATAGGCTAAGAGGTTGTTTGCTAGAATATCTTATAAATTTTGACACTTATGGACAACTCAAGTAGGCTATCTTGGAGGGCTTTATGAGGTGCAAACAAAACTTGAAAAACATGAGAATTAAGAAATATCTAATACTTGTGTCCTCCGATGAAAGTGAATTTCATCTCAGGGAAGAGTAAGAGAACCTCGTAGATAAAATTGCTCCACTATAATAGGTAAAAATAGGCTTCAACAAATGTTCCACAAGCGAGGATGAGGTTCTGCAAGGTTCCATAAGCTACAACAATATAGTTAAGATTGCAGGGCGTAGAAGGAAATAGGGATGGAAGGCTCTAGACAAGTGATATAGCTATATACTTCTGGTCCACAAGTGTAGAAAATCATCAGTGGAAAAGTTTGATCGCGTGTAGAGTCAAGGGGTAGAATCATTTATGACAGATGCAATGAAACCGCAAGCTAGGCAAGTTTCTTGCTAAGAGAAACTTGTGGACAGTGAGGTTGTTGTGGAGTATGTCTGTAGCTAATTATAGGTTGAACAACTTGTGTTATCAAGGCTATTATTGATGAGGGAGTATCATTGACAGACTGGGTTATCCTATAGATTGATGTGCATATTGAATGCATTTTTGTATAACATAGGTTAGCTTGAATAAGCATGGTAGCATCACTTTTTATTTGTTTGGAGAGAGCAGATGCATGAAGAATTATCATGTGTAATGGAAATAAAAGGAACACAGTTGCAGGTGCAGGTTCATGTTCAAGTTGTTGCATAAAAATAGTATCCTACATGCACTTGATAATGGATGAAAGCTAGCAAATAGACAAGATTGCATGCATGAGCATGCCAGATCAATATTAGTTTTTGAAAAACACACAAGTTAAAAAAATAAAATAGTGGAGGGAACAGAGTGTATAGTACAATTGGGTATTTAGGAAAGTCCAAACAAATAGTATATTTCTCTTTTGTCGTTGATTGTCCTTTATAGTGATGTTTGAAGGGATATTTAGAGTTATCATCATACTTTTTGGAAAGGTCAAATATCTTTAGTCATAACATTTTTTGTCATTTCATTTTGTCACTTATATGTCTTATTCCTAACCATTGCCTAAGGTTTCTGACATGTCGTTTTGTGAGACAAATATTTTCTCAACTTTGTCCTAGAGTGAATTGTAAATATTGATGGGTTGTTTGATGGTTTCTTCTTCTGTTTGAAGGATGTTCAACCATTTTAATGTTTCTTCTTCTCCTATTTCTCGCCATACTCACCCACCACCACAAAGTTGCCCACACAATCAGAAGAATCCCACCAACTATGCAGCCACACCACCAAACGTTGAGCATAACTACAATGGCCATACACTAGACTTTAAAACTTGTTCACATGTGTGCTGTAAAGACCTTACTATTTTTTTTCTTTTTCGAGCAAGTTCAGTTTATAATTTAACTTACTATTTATATACTCAGACAAACATCTGTCCAAGTGGGATAGGCAAAACATTTGTCCATACGGGATAGGCAAATACATTTGTTCAAACGAGAAAGGCAAAACATATGTTCATATGGGACAAACAAAAATTGCTCTAGCCAGTGTCTTATAGTTCACTTGGAACTCTTCTGAGTATTGGAGAATTTAGTTTTTTGCTACTTTTTTCTTTTTTTACTTATTATATCTTTTCCAATCGGTTAATGTGTGCTGGTCAATTCAGTTTTATGAAAACTTAGCAACAACACTCACAAAAACCTGAGTATTGGGAGCCTCCTTCCTTTACCCAGATTACCTACATACCTGTATCCATGGGATCAATGTATAATATATATGTAGTTTTGGTTCGTTTAAGTTTGATGTGAACTGTAAAAAGTGGGTACGCAACCCTTTCTAGGACCCCTTTTTCCTAGACAACTCCTTGTCAACTGCCAGCCACGAAGGGAAGCATTGACTTAATAAACAATTGTCATTTTATTTAAAAAAATGTGTTGACTGTTTCACTACTACAATTTCTCCTAACTGAGTAAAATTTTTTTTTCTTGAACTTATGATTACGTTTCTCTAGATTTATGTAGTTATTGATTTTAATCCGATGAAGATTTCTTGTTCACTCGGACTTAATTAAATAATAAGATGTCCTTATTTCTCCCCGGCGATTATAGGGACAATGCCATAGGCGATGTTGTTGTAGCTATGTTGCAATGACTTGACCTGTAAATGTAAACTGAAGGCGTCGTTAATACCGAACATTGCGTATTGTTTGGGTTTATACAATTTGTTTAAAATACTATAATTGAAATGAGTCAATCTTTAGTCTACTATATATCCAAGCATTTTAACTTAATATTCAATAATCATTAATCTACTGTAATTCTCAACATTTCTTCTAATACCACAAAATTGAATAAATCACTTATCTATTTCAACTTGTAAACATATCGATAAATTAATTTAAATCTATAACTAACATTTCCCTAATAATTTAACTTGTAATATTCTAAATCGAATTCATAATAATTCTAATGTAAGAACCCTGTCTAGATCTGAACTGAAAATAAGCTTGCTGTCTTGAAATTTTTGATTTGTTTTTCTCAAGTTTCGCTTAAGGTTTTGATGTTTTGTTTTCACAAATGTGTTTGATATGATTTGTAGATGGAAAGGTTGCAATATGACATTCAAACAACATGCAGTGATGACTTTAATTAATCAAAACAACTCACATAGATACATAAAAACACAATAGAACATACTCGGATGAATGATTGGCCACTTTATTTGAATTGATGTTGGCTGATTACAAAAGATGAAGGTCTGATTTTTATTTCAGACTTACATATGCTTGCATGAGTGATCAAATCATGAACCAAACCAACCTACAATGATATAACAATGAAGCAATGAAGTCCTCCCATCTTGGCTGCCTTAGAAAAGAACTATCCAGATGATGAAATGAAGCCAAAATCAAAATGCATGGACTGATTTGCAAACTATATCTGCTGATATGAGATCTGAAGCATAAACCCTCACAAAAACATGCTGGAAACGCCACCAAACCCTAGCCCAATGATGCCAAATTGAAGCGCTATCCTCCTATGATGAAAATATGTTAAACCCAATTCAAAACAAGGCTGGATATGCACCGATCTGAGGTCAAATATGAAGTTACAACGGTCTGATATGAAATTCAGATTGCAAGATATGTGATTCCACCTCCAATGAAGCCACTAAAACATGAAATATCATCAATACAACATGGCCATGAAACCAAGTAGTGAAATCATCCTCAAATTGCCTTCAAATCTGAATATATAAGCCTCCAATATGCTTGATATCTTCAAACCCTAGCTGAACCAATAAACTCTATTGAAACCCTAGCTGATTTGAAACCTTTGTCTCCTCAAAAACCTGCAATATGCTCAATAATGGATTCTAAGTGAATCCATCTCTCATAGTGGGATGGGTTTTCGTCTAAACCACTCAAATCCAAGGGTTTCCGTCCTTAGATAATGCTAAAACTCTGTTACAGCCAAGAGAAAATCTCTAAATGATGAAAAGCCAAATGATTCAATGATACTGTTGGTTTTTTCCCAGACTGGATGCTTATTCCCAGATTTCCCTACAAGGTAGCCATCAGTGATCAACAGGATCTCTGGGCCAGGGGCCAACAGTGTAGGAGATAGACTCTGTATTTTATCTCCTCTTCTTCTTCAGGCTCTGCAAGACCTAGGGGGGTATTCCCTACTCAACATCCATGAGGATATGCATACAAGGCTGGGATGCTGACAGAAAGCAGATAAGTCCTCCTATAAGTAGACCAAAACTGAAAGATAAGAGCAAAGGGGCTAGCTTTGGGCCTATTTGCAGTTGTAGACAGAGGACTGAGGATCCTAAAACTAATTCTAATGTCCTAAAGATTGTTTTAGATTTAGATTTTGATTTTAAGTTTGGATGCAAAGCTGGACATGGTTGTAACACAAACACAAAGCAAGATTGGTGCCTATCCAGGGCCTGGAGTCAGTAGACATACACCTGTGAATGATCAGCATGAACAGCTAAAACTGGATTTCAGGGGGATATATGTGATACCTGCCTTACAGATATCTCCCAATACAGAGTGTTAAGTTATCTCTACTTATGGCATCCCTACTGCAGTGTACCCTTCCCAATGTTCAACCTGAAAACAGTTTAATCTACCCCTTGAGCAGAAGTTAAAAGATCAGACATTCAACATAGGAATTCTATGTTCTAGAATCTCAAATATTACTTAAATATCCAGACTCAGAAGAAAGATACATGCAATACTGGAGACAGAATTAACAAAACACATGCTAAGATAGCATTTCTCATATAAGATTAATCATGAAATCAGTGGATCCATGCCAAAACATACAACAAGAGATACATAGACTCACAGGTTTAGCTGTACAGAGCAACCAGATCAGCTTGTTTTGAATTACAGAGCCAAAAAATCTTCAACTTTCAACAACCTTCAAATGAGCAACACAACCTGCTATATACAACAAGGAAGGTTCCCAACATTAATTACATAGTTGACCAAAAAACCCGCCAGATACACAGTATCAGAAAAATGGCGCTCAACGCATTGAATGCGGCAGGTAGAAGAGGGGACAGAAGAGGATCTTGAGCCATGAGCCGCCAGCCGTGGATGTACAACTTCAGTCGGGTACTGGATCCGTCCACGCCATCGCCCATACCTCTGCAACAATCGCCATTAATGGCGCACCAACCCGAGGCCTTGGGAAATGCAGAAAACTGTGCGTCGCAACCATTTCCCGCCAAGATACATCGTCATGATATTTGAAAATATGCAGGATATCAATTATCCCACATGCACCCCGCGACGACCTTTTCAACACTTTATATACTAGGTCGCGAGCATATATGATGTCGGTGCTTTTGCTCCCGACGACACTAGTATAAACCTTCATCATCATCCTCCAGCAGCATGATATCCTGTTGCTTGAAATATCACCCTGACGTCAGCATCATCATCGCAATATCACCTGCATGATAAACGCCTTCATCGACACAACCTGATCCATCGGAGGAAGATCCTCCTGCTTAGCCGATACCAAATGTCTGGCCGATGAACATCCTGATGACGTCACCGTCATATCCTGCTGACATCATCAGCATATCTGCCTACTGCGCACCTCCTCATATCCGGATGACGTCATCATCATGTTTGCAAATATCGGGGGATCTCCACAAGATGATCAGTGTTAGAAATATGACCCCCCCGGACCTTGATGACGTCATCATCATATCGACATCAGGATGATATTCGGAAGATAACCGGATATTTGGAAATATCATCCTGATGCACAAATATCATGCTGCACTGTAGCTCCACTATAAGATCGGGGTGATAGATGAATATGCCAGATATTTGAAAAGATCACCCCCCACTAGATAATGCATGAAGCCGACAGGCGGATATCTCCCTTCGGAAATATCATGATGCAGACAGGCAGAAAAGCGGATATCACCCTGACATAAGAATGACGTCAGCATCATCAGGGTGATAAAACAACGAACATGAAGTGATAAAACAACATCAGGATGATATTGACTAAGATCATCCGATGTTCAAATATGATGACCCCGATGAATATCGGGTCACACTTAGAACTTTACAGCAACATCATCAGGATGATCTTAAGTAAGATCACCCAATGTTAGAATATCACCCCAGCGAAAGATCATGCTGACAGAAAATATGATGACCCTCGTAAGCAACATCAGGGTGATGTCTGGAAACATGATGATGATGATGACGACCCTTAAGAAAATATGATGCCGCAGCTGAGAAATGCTGAGGAGGTCCAACACTTAGGAAAATGGGCAAGAAGATATAGGGTTCAAATGAAGAAACCCCCTAAACATGAAAAATCAACCTCCAGGTCAAAAAGAGTACCAACAGATACAATATTACAAATGATCTCCAATTACCTCCTTTTTATAATGTCCCCTTCCTAGCCAGTTCAACAAGTTGTCACAATTAGCCTATTCTAGGGTTCCCGTAGGCTACTAGTTGATGGTTAGGGAACTTCAGTGGGATTTCCAGCAGTTGTGGCACATTTGGATGATTGATTGAGTTCTGAACTTTGGGTTTTGAGCACATCTTCCCTTTTTGGGGGTGTCTTGGACACATTTTCTAGGACTTACTATTTTTAGTAAGTCAGGCAGGGTCATCGGTGGAGTTGGTTTCGACATCTCTATTTTTAGTAGCATCGGTGGGAGTAGTTTGCACTGGTTACACGACAATTTGTAATAACCTGCACCTGTTGTTCTTTTGATTTATCTTTTTAATGTTATTAATTTTTAGTTTTTTTGTGATCTTTCAGAACTAGATAGAAGATGTAGAAAGGGGTTTCCGTTTCCTTGAAGTGTGTATGTCAGAATACAAGGAATATAGCATACAACTGAAAACCCAGAAAAACTATAACAGATATGAACTAAATAATGAAGACCCAGTTCATAGAATAGCATAAAATGAATAACTATCACATACCCATTTCAGAATAAGCACCTTCATATTTCTGCTGTTGACGGACCAACAACATAGTAATAGAGTTTTGCATAAAATATATCAGCAAAGCACATAAAATAATTAGCTACAATAACATTAGCCTCAAAGGCTGAAAACAACCCAAAATGTAGAGATGAACAGCCCAAACGAACTCCCATAGAGTTGCCAAGTGGTATGGCCCAAATGTGAAGTGGTACGGCTAGCGTAAGGTGTATGGCCAGCAAGAAGTACGGCAACAAATGGTACGGCCAGCAAAAGGAGAAGAAATCGGTCTTCAAACCCTCTCAAATCTGCAATGCTATTAATCACAAAATACTCCCTCTTAGTTGCAAAACATCAGCAATAAGATGTGTCTTGTATCTCCATCTCCGTCAATAACAATATCAAATTGAAGCTCAAATACAACCACTGAGTATGGCTGCTCCAAAATCCCCTTGGGTGATCTTTCACACCTACAGAAGATTGATACCAATGGTGGTTTCAGTCACCAAAAGCCCTGGTTGGAAGAAATTGCCCAAACCCTCATTTGCAGAGCAAATAGAAGCATAAAATGTAATATCAAGAATGAATAACTTTTCCCACTCTTTGCCTTTTTATAACTCCACAAGTGGGTCGACCCATATGAGAGGGAAAGGTTATTTTTAAATTTGCTTTTTATTCCTCAAAGGGGCACCCAAATCCCTTAGTGACTTATTTTTGCATTTTTTTCCTTATTTCTCCAAAGTCACCGACATTAATTAATTAAAGTCCAAATATAATAATAAAGTATAACTTACGGACTTTAATATGAAAGCCCAAATGGTCATAGAATCCCATGAGTTATAGACCGTTGGAAAGATTTCGGCGAAACGCTCCATCTCCAATAAAGAGTTTCCCAAAATAGCCAACTTCGCGACTTACTAAAAATAGTAAGTCTCAGCCAGAATGTCAGAAACCGACCAAACGAACTCCCAGAGTTCCCTAACCACTTTGGTTAGTCTACGAAAACCAAGTATAGACTAACTCACTAGAAAAAGGGGACATTACAGTCCGCCCTCCCCAAGATTGCTTGCCTCAAGCAATCTCAGATCTGGATGCAACAAGATTTGCTCACTCTCCCATGTAGCATCCTCTACCGGTAGGTTCTTCCACTTCACCAAATATTCCTTAATGACTCTTTTCCTCAATGTATGTTCCCTGGTGTCAATGATGGCCTCAGGTATCAAAACCAACTTCCCCTCTTCATCAAGAGGAGGCAACTCTGTAGAAGGTATCACATTGTGCCCTAGTGCCTTTTTGAGGTGTGACACATGGAAGACATTATGAACTCTGCTCTCTGCCGGCAATTCTAACTCATAAGCCACCTCTCCAACCCTCCTGGAGATCCTGAATGGACCATAATACCGTGGCTTTAACTTCTCAGCACCACTCTTAAGAGTAGATTGTCTATATGGCTGCAACATAAGGTACACCATATCACCCACCTCAAAAGAACGCTCAACCCTGTGTTGGTCTGCATACTGCTTCTGCTGATTCTGCGCTTTCTAAATGTTCTCTTTCAAAGACCTCACAATGCCCTGACTCTCCTGCAAGAGGTCTTTAGCCTTTGGTACTTTGCTGTCTCCAAACAATAGATCCAAGAAACTGGGAGCCTCGTACCCATAAAGTGCCGTAAATGGTGTCATTTGGATAGACATGTGATAAGTGGTATTATAACAATACTCTCCCAAGTGAAGCCACTTGACCCACGCCTTCTGCTGCCCGGCTATGTAATTCCTGAGGTATCCCTCCACCCACTTATTAACTATCTCTGTCTGTCCATCAGTTTGGGGGTGAGCTCGGTCCCTGTCAACCCGAAAAGTTCCTGCCAAAAATTGCTAACGAACCTGCTGTCCCTGTCGCTCACAATACTCCTAGGCAATCCGTGAAGTCGGAACACCTCTCTGAAGAATAAATCAACAACCTGAGCTGCTGTATAAGTGGTTGAAATGGCAAAGAAATGGGCAAACCTTGTCAACCTGTCAACCACCACAAAGATGCAGTCCCTGCCTTGGGCTTTCGGCAAGCCAGTAATGAAGTCCATCGATATACAATCCCACTTCCTCTCGGGAATGGGTAAGGGCTGCAATAATCCTCCTGGGTAGGAGTGCTCATGTTTGTTTTGTTGGCATATTGGACACTCCCGCACATACTTCTGTACTTTTAACTTGAGGCCTTTCCAAGTAAACCTCTCTCTAACCTGCCTGTAGGTTTTGTAGAATCCTGGATGTCCAGCCATAGGCAAGTCATGGAAAACTCTCAAGATCTTCTGCTTCATAGCAGAAGCTGGCACCAAAAATATCCTCCCCTTGTAAATGATCAAGTCATTTACAATAGTGTACCTGTCATCACGGTTAGTGCCATCCATAATCTCAGAGGCCCACTTATCCTTTGCATATTCTGCAGTGATCATATCTCTCCAGTCCTCTGCAATCTCTCCTAAAGCACACAAGTGTGGTCTCCTGGATAAAGCGTCAGCAACTATATTCTTCTTCCCTTTGACAAAAACAATGTCGAAGTCATATGCCTGCAGCTTGCTGACCCACTTTTCCTGCCGGTCATTTAGGTCCTTCTGACTAAGGAAATGTTTCAAGCTATTGTGATCATATTTAACAATAAATTTCCCTCCAACTAGATACTGCCTGAATTTAGCCAATGCATGCATGATGGCTAACATCTCCTTATCGTAGATACTATAGCTCCTCTCAGGGCCCCTCAACTTTCGGCTCTCAAAAGCAATAGGGTGTTTGTCCTGCATCAACACCGCACCTATGCCTTCCCCAGAGGCATCACACTGAAGCTCAAACGGCTTAAAAAAATCAGGAATGGCCAAAACTGGACAAGTGCTCATCACCTCCTTAAACTTGTCGAAACACTGCTGAGCACCATCTGACCAAACGAAAGCTCCCTTTTGTGTCAAATCTGTGAGTGGGGCTGCTTTCTGAGAAAATCCCTTTACGAACCTGCGGTAGAATCCACAAAGGCCAAAGAACCCCTTGAGTTGAGAGAGATTCTTGGGTGTTGGCCAGTCAACTATAGCTCGGATCTTCTCCGGATCCACATGGACACCCTCTGCACTGATGATGTGTCCCAAATACAGCAACTCCATCATGCCGAACTCGCATTTACACATTTTTGCATACAGGGACTCCTGCTCAAGTATACCCAACACAATATCCAGATGTCTCAAATGATCCTCCCAAGTCCTGCTGAATATGAGTATGTCATCGAAAAATATGAGTACAAACTTCCGCAACTGTTCTCTGAAGACATTATTCATACAAGACTGGAAAGTGGCAGGTGCATTGGTTAAGCCGAAAGGCATAACCAGAAACTCAAAGTGCCCATAGTGACTCCTAAACGCTGTCTTCTCCACATCCTCCTCACGTACCCGAATTTGATGGTACCTTGACCTCAAGTCTATCTTGGAGAAGAAACATGCACCATGCAGCTTGTCAATAAGCTCATCAATCCTGGGGATGGGGTACCTGTTCTTAATAGTCTTTTTGTTCAGTTCCCTATAATCAATACACATCCTGAGTGTGCCATCCTTCTTGACCAGAACAATAGAAGAAGCAAAAGGACTCTTACTAGGCCTGATGTGACCCATCTTGAGAAGCTCTTGAATAGCCTTCTCAATCTCATCCTTGTATCTCTTAGGATGTCTATAGGGAACGGTGATAATTGGTTTGGCCCCCTGCTCCATCTCTATAACATGCTCAAAACCCCTGTCTGGAGGTCTACCTGGAGGTATATCACTAAACACTTTGGAGTGCTTAGTTAGTACTGACTGAATCTCCACTGGACAATCCTGTTTTTGCTGTTTGGGTGCCTCTGGCATCACAAGAATCTCAGCTGCCCACTGCACCTGGTCATGCCGCAGTATCCTCTCCATCCTCCGAATAGACACTGCTCTTAAACCCCCATCAGACATTCCCCTCAAAATATGTTTTTGACCATCTACTTCGAACTTCATCTCCATGGTCCTCAGGTTGAGGGAAAATTCACCTATCACGTGTAACCACTTCATTCCTAGGACTACATCCATGTCACCCATACCGACCACATAGTATTCGGCTTGGAACTCATAGTTATTTAACCTGATGGTTAAATTAGGGATCCTTCATTTGCAAGTAATGACAAACCCATCTGCAACTCTGACTTTGAATCCCTCGAACTCTTCTATTTTGAGTCCCCTTCGTGCCACAAGCCCCTCATCAATGAAGTTGTGGGTGGCACCTGTATCTAGCAAAGTGGTCACTCTCTGTCCCTCCAATACTCCCCATATTCTGAAGGAACCCTCTTTCTAAATAGCAGAGATGTGCTGTCGGAATGTCCTCATCATGCACGTCCTGTACAATCTGCACCATATTCTCTACATCACTGTCCTCCCTATCACTTTGCTGCCCTGATTGCTTTGAAGCTGTCTCCTCAGCAGAATAATACTCCAATTGTTTTGCTTGCCCCTTCATTGGGCACCTGTGGTTAGGATCCCATGGTTCTTTGCATTTGAAGCATAGTCTCTTCCTCCTGTATTCATTCAATGCATCATCATCTAATCGAGGCCCTGGTTTCCTCTGTGGGAAGGTGTCTCGTTGCAGAACCGGTATTTTGTCTCTTCGTGGAGGAAACGGTTTGGAGACAAACTGTTTCCTAGGCATTGCACACTCCATACTACGTGCCTTCTTGATAGTTTCCTAAAGTGAAGGTGGATCAAATGCCTTAACCCAACCCTTAAGTGGTTCCATTAGTCCTTCCATGAACAGGGCTACAAGTCTCCTCTCTGATATGCTGGGAACCATCACATTGATTCTCTGGAAATTTGAAATATATCCCTCAAGAGACCCATACTGCTTCAACTGCGCCAGCTCTCTGAACTGCAACTCTGGGTCCTTGGTATTGAACCTCTCGATGAGTCTGTTAGTGAACTCATCGTATGTGGTGATAAGGCTGTGGACCAAGGTGATCAACCCATGGTACCACCACTCGTGTGCTAACCCATCTAAATGAATAGTGGCAAAGTTAAGTGCCTCATCCTCCGGCATCGGCTTAAGTGTCGGGTAGTTATCCAACTTCTGCACCCAAGCTCTGGCTGAAATCTTGCCACTTCCGTCAAACCGGTCCATAGGGACTTTGCTCAATGCATGCTGGTAGTCCCGGTTAGCTCTGTTAGCTCTGTGATCTCCTCGACCCATCATAAATCCCCTTTGTCTCTTTTGATTCATATATTGGTTGAATGTCAACATCTCTCTGATGTTAGGAGCCAATGTCATGTACTCTGCATGTTGTATCTGAATATCATCCGTCATGGGAAGCTGAAACTCTAGTTCCTGCTGAACCACTGCCTCCTCTCTACGCGGAAAAGTCGGTTGTAAGGGTCTAGTAACCGATCCTGGGGTAACCCTAGTGTTATTAATACCACTCTAACCTGCGTGTCCACTACCCTGTCCCGCATGTCCACCACCTTGTCTTGCATATCCACTGCCCTGTCCTGCATGTCTGTGGTGACCCTCATTGGAGCCACTGATCTCACCTCTGGGTGTGGTATTGGTGTGAACTACTGGAATCCCTTGGCTAAACTTCCCAAGGAGTTGGGACATCATATTGAGCATAATATCGAACTTCCTCTTTGCTTTGGCACCAGGACTCTCAGGCTGCTCAGCTCCTCTGTCCCCCATACTACCTGTTATGCTATCACTCCCGCTGGAAGAGTTCCTGTGCATACCCAATATACCTGAAACTGTTTCACCTTCCAGAACCTCTGGTGGATGCCAATGTGGAGTGGGTCTAGTGTAGACTCTTCTTTTGTCACTCATATAAACTGATCAACACAGGCTGGCAAGATGCACCAGCTCTGATACCACTGTAATAACCTGCACCTGTTGTTCTTTTGATTTATCTTTTTAATGTTATTAATTTTTAGTTTTTTTGTGATCTTTCAGAACTAGATAGAAGATGCAGAAAGGGGTTTCCGTTTCCTTGAAGTGTGTATGTCAGAATACAAGGAATATAGCATACAACTGAAAACCCAGAAAAACTATAACAGATATGAACTAAATAATGAAGACCCAGTCCATAGAATAGCATAAAATGAATAACCATCACATACCCATTTCAGAATAAGCACCTTCATATTTCTGCTGTTGACGGACCAGCATCATAGTAATGGAGTTTTGTATAAAATATATCAGCAAAGCACAGAAAATAATCAGCTACAATAACATTAGCCTCAAAGGTTGAAAACAACCCAAAATGTAGAGATGAACAGCCCAAACGAACTACAATAGAGTTGCCAAGTGGTATGGCCCAAATGTGAAGTTGTACGGCTAGTGTAAGGTGTACGACCAGCAAGAAGTACAGCAGCAAATGGTACGGCCAGCAAAAGGAGAAGAAATCGGTCTTCAAACCCTCTCAAATGTGCAATGCTATTAATCACAAAATATTCTCTCTTAGCTGCAAAACATCAGCAATAAGATGTGTCTTGTATCTCCATCTCTGTCAATAACAATATCAAACTGAAGCTCAAATACAGCCACTGAGTATGGCTGCTCCAAAATCCCCTTGGGTGATCTTTCACACCTGCGGAAGATTGATACCAATGGTGGTTTCCGTCACCAAAAGCCCTGGCTGGAAGAAATTCCCCAAACCTTCATTTGCAGAGCAAATAGAAGCATAAAATGTAATATCAAGAATGAATAACTTTTCCCACTCTTTGCCTTTTTATAACTCCACAAGTGGGTCGACCCATATGAGAGGGAAATGTTATTTTTAAATTTGCTTTTTATTCCTCAAAGGGGCACCCAAATCCCTTAGTGACTTATTTTTGCATTTTTTCCTTATTTCTCCAAAGTCACCGACATTAATTAATTAAAGTCCAAATATAATAATAAAGTATAACTTACGGACTTTAATATGAAAGCCCAAACGGTCACAGAATCCCATGAGTTATAGACCGTTGGAAAGATCTCGGCGAAACGCTCCATCTCCAATAAAGAGTTTCCCAAAATAGCCAACTTCGCGACTTACTAAAAATAGTAAGTCCCAGCCAGAATGTCAGAAACCGACCAAACGAACTTCCAGAGTTCCCTAACCACTTTGGTTAGTCTACGGGAACCAAGTATAGACTAACTCACTAGAAAAAGGGGACATTACACAATTGAAGAGGCCGAGAAATATTATTTTAATTGTCGATATATTTAAGTTAAATTGAATATTTAACTTATAATGTTTTTAAATATAAGTTACTTTATACTATAAAGTGATTTGTAAAGGGAGATATAAGTTGTTTTTTAAAGTTGATATGCTAGGTGATGGGGGCACTCAACCCATGGAGTTATAAGGGGCTTAAAATAATATTAAAATATAAAAATTAAAAGACTCATTTTGGGCGTAGGAATTGGAGGAAGAAGAATAAAAGAGAAAAATGAACTCATTTTCATGCATTCTATTGTTGTGCATGATATCTTCTTGAACTTGGTTTGTTGAAGGAGTTGGTTTTCCTTTCAGAGTTTCTGAGGACGAAAACCCTTACAGACTACATCCTCAACGTTGGTGAAAGATCTAATCTAGTGGATTACTTGGTGGTTCTACTGCAAGAATCACAGTTGGACTCAATGGCTGAAGAAATGGTTTTATTTGGAGCTGATTGACAATGTATCTGTTGACATTTCTTTTGAATGCTAGATATCTTTGTGCTGAGTGTATATATCGGAAGTTTTTGGAGGATTTCTAGTATCCAAAATACAAGTTTGTGCTGGCCGTACCATCTGAAGGAGGCCGTACCCTTGGCAGCTGATTGTGGGCAAAATAAACTTTCTTTTTTGGCTTCTAGCTTTGGAAAAGTGCTGCAGATATTACAGTCTTGGATTGGAGCAGAAAATAGGAGTTTTACAAGTGTTTTGCTGCTGCTGATAACCCCAAACATGCCGTACATTATCCAGTCCAGGCGTGGGTACTCCTGCCCTAAAACACCTCAGTTCTGAGCATTATTTCACTTTCTTTTGGAGTGCTTGGGGTCCATAAATGGATGCTTGACATCTGCTGCTGGGAGAATAATAGTTTGCTGTTGCTGGGAGGTCTTTTTGTATGCACAAAATTCTGATTTTACCTGTAGCAGACCTGATGACTGTAGAAATGAAAATGGGTATGTCATTAAATTGAAGTTCATGCTATTTTAGCATCTGGGTTATTGTTAGTTTACTTGATTTGTATCATTTTGTTATGTGGGTATTGTTGCATGTCAAGTATTTGTTGTTTACATTATTGCAAAATGTTCTAATTGAGAAACACAAACAAAACCAAACATCAGTCAACCAGATAAACAAACTAAAAAAACTATCATCAGAAAACTCTACAAACAGGGTGTATATTACACTTTTATATTTTCTCACTTAGGCGCCCATAAAATATATTTTAATTTCATTTTGAAGTCCACCATCATAAGCCGACAAGAGAAAATATTTTATTTTATTCTATTTTTTAATTCCCACAAGTGGAGCGGCCAAAGTTGGGCAAATAAAATAATAATATTTTATTATTTTCCTTTTTCTCCTTGAGCGCCACTTTTTGGCAATAAAATATAATATTTTAATTAATAAAATATTACATTATTGTCATTTGTTCTTTTTTCCCATTTTCCTTATTTTCACCAAATTTCTCTTCTCCAAGTGGGACGTTTTTCTCCTTGGCTAATTATTTAATTAATTTTGATTTTTCCACAAATATTATTAAAATATATAAAATCATCTCCAATCTTCATTTTGCCAAGGAAAAATCGTTTTTGCCACCAACAATCTACTTTCCATTCTCCAAGCTTTAAGTTATTTGCCGACTTTCCATTTTCCAAGCTTGAAGTCACTTTAACTCAAAAAGGGAACATTACATCTAATCTCTTCAATAACAATATTTTGTGGAAAAATTAAAGGAATGTCATCTAGTTACTATTGACAATTAAATATGAGCAATTCTAATAGAAATTGAAATTATATAAACTTTTTTTTCCTCACTTAAATACTTTCAAAAGGAAAGCTATCACATTCGCTAATCCTTATGGAAAATGGTTCATTTATTACTTAACAAGGAGGTAATACCTATAGGCTATGTTTATTGACGTTTATTAAATCAAATGAAAAAGCTGATTGGAAAGCAAGTCTACTGAGGACTTTATTATAAATACAATTGAAATAAAATAGAAATGTTATAGGTGATTTTCTTGCCTAGCGAATGCTTATTCCATTTAATACTTTGACATGGTCTAATAAATATCATCTCATTATAAGCTGAAAACCAAGATTGATAAATAAGTTTTAGGCGCTATATGTTTTAAAACAAAAGATTTTCATTAAAAAAAAAATTACACATATATGAGGCGTCAAATATGATGCATCTAAGTTTTTAAATAACGTGTGAGTTTTTTTAGAGAATTGTAAGTTCCTACTCATATAAGAGAGGTGTCTAAAAGATATGTTTTAAAGAAGAGTTTTTCTTTTTTTGATATATATCTATGTTACCTGGTTCTTTGCACGGAAGCACCGGTCCTGTACCGGTCGGGAGCGGCTCTGCCACCCCGGTTTCCTTGTGGGTTCTCCAATGGAGCACAAGGAACCCGGGGTGGCAGGGGCGCTCCTAGGTGCTCCCAGGGGCTCCTAGGCGCATTTTTGGGAATTATTTTTAAATTACAAATTTTCTTTAAAAAACTGTAACTATATAAATTATTAAATACTATATATTATATAATATAATTTAATATAGAATATATAATAATATAATATAATATAGAATATATAATATATAAAATTATTATATATTATTATATATTATTTATTATATAATTTATTATATTATATATCATACACTTATAAATATTAAATTTATATATGTATTTTTATATATAATATAATATAATATATTATACATTATTATAAATATTAAATTAAAAAAAAAATATATAGTACAACCGTACCTAGCCGTACCCACAGCAAAAAAATTGCCGTACCGACGTACCAGAACCCCGCTCTCGTATCTACTCCTATACCAGAACCGGCAACTTATATATATATAATCTCCCTTTTGTGCCAACTAATGATTATTTTATTATTTTATTTTAAAAAAATAACTTTTTGCCAAAATAAAAGAAAATAAAAAAATAAAGTTACTTTTGGAGCTATAATAATTACTTTAAGTTTGGAGAATGGAAAGTTGTCAAAATAACTTACAGTTGGGAAAAAAGAAAGTCACTTTAAAGGGAAAAGGAAAAGTAAAATAAAATAACATGACAAATAGAATAATACTTTAATAAAATATTATTTTATTATGGAGGCGGACTTGTAAATTCAATACAAAATAGAAAAGTGACAAATGACCTAGAAACTTCTCTCAATCTCTTTATAAGGAGGTCATTTCATTGTGAAGGCATCATATTGAGTCTATTTGACATTTGGGAAATTTCCTTTTTCTGTTGTAACTTGGTTCAACAACTTTCTAAAGACGAAAACTCTTAGAAACAAGTGGTTTGGACGAAAACCCAACTCACTTTGAGAGGTGAATCCACTCACTTTGAGAGGTGAATCCACCTAGGGTTCACTATTGCACTTATATGTAGGTTTGAGCATTGATTTGGAGCATCAAAGGGGAAGATATTTGCAGGTTTACAGCTGCTAGGGTTTGAAGATTTGAATTACACCATTGCTAGCCGCTAGGGTTTGTAGAGCATTGGACATTCAAGAAGATAAATTGCAGATCTGGGCACTTGTAATGGCAGATCGTGGTGTTTGTGAGGGATTTGGAGGCATGTTTCTCATTCGTTTGGCACCCATCAGCACCTAGGGTTTCATCACCAAATTTGTGAGATTGTTTTAATACAAATTTGGGAGTTATAATCAGATGTTGGAGGTTTTAATTGCAGGTTTTATATCAGACTCATGGAGGGTTTATAGAGCAATCCATTGGTGATTTTAAAGGGTTTCATTTCTAACCCTAGTGCCATATTCTTAGGCACATATTGCAGATTTGAAATGACATTTGGCAACAGTACCTTGCATGGAGGGTACGGCTGGGACAAGGAGCAGACTCTGAGCATTTCATGGTGACTTGTCTTCTATTTCCCATCCTCTATTCACCTAGGGTTAGGCGTTTCTTGTTGAAAGAGTTAGCGCTTCACATTTGTGAGTTTGTGGGCATTTTCATGGTCATATTTGCAAACCAGAATTCAGTTTATAACTGCTGCCATATCAGACTGCTGTCATATCAGTTTTCTAACACTCAGCTCCAGCCACATCATTATTTTCAACCACATATGGCTATTTGAGATAGGTTGCAGCAAATCTGGGCATGATATGTGTAATTTCAGATTGTTTTTAGCAGATCAGAAATTCTGGGAATGCCTGTAACAGCATTTTGCAAAGGAAGTAACTGTTTGACATAATGACATTCAGAATAATCTGTATGTATTGCATTTGTATAGTGCTGATATGAAAAATCAGAATTCTGGGTGTTTCAATTTCATTGAATTGGACCAAAATAAAGGCAAATTTGAGTTACTCTATGTGTATGCCAATTGTTTGATATAATGCTCTATCATTCCTTTCCTAAATCTATGTGATTTTTAGTTTAGTTTGGGCATATATATCTGCTGTTCCAAAACAAATACACTCAGAATACAAACAAGACAACTTGCATGCCAAATGTTTGACGAAATGTCAAACCACTCAAACTCGAAATTTAGGGTAGAACAAGTAAGGGTTCTTACAATGGTATCAGAGTAGTGTATCTTGCCAGCCTGGAGGGTAGGATTTAGTTTGCAAATTAGTTTGTTTCAGCTACATACAGTAGGAAGTAAGACAAACAGGTTTTGAAACAGTTAGCACAATGGGCGATAGAAAGAATAGTGTGAATAGACAAAGGGAAATGAATAGACATATGAAAGAGTTTATGAATGGTATGAATAATTTTGTGAAGTGTCAACAACAAATGATGGACACCTATATGCAATACGAAAAGAATATGACATTATTGATTAAGAAATTGCTTTTGGAGGAAGCTGTGAAGAGTGATAAGAGGCATGCAAATGATAAACAAATTGAAGTCACTTATGATGATATAGGGTTTATGGAAGATTCTAGATCAGCAGATATTGATGAGCATGTAGGTCATTCCAATGATGCCTATTTAGAAAATTCATTTGAAGGAGAGGCACATAAGACTTGGGGCAGCCATGGTGACACTGCTAAAGTTAATTCTAATTTTGTTATGCCTACGAACAGCAGTTCTAATTCTCTGTTTTATAACAGCAGTCATATATAATTGCAAAACCATGAATTAGCAACCACTTCACATGAGGATGATGGTTGTTGTACCCAGTAAATTTTTTTGCTTCATTAAGGCATTTTGAATAAGTCTAGAATTTTTTTTAGAAAGTTTCTAAAAATAGACGTCAAATTAGGTTTTCTGGGTTTCTTGAGATATGGATGCTAGCAAAACTTTCTAAAAATAGAATCTTTGACTCAGGTGTCATGCTTGATTCTCATTGGTCGATTTTGCTTCACGATTAGCGTGGTCCAGACGAAATCTGCAAATGACCAAGTTTTCTCTATTGGGTCAATTTTGCTTTTTCGGAAGGCGAAGCATGAGCTCTGAAGTCGTCAACAGAGGAAGTTCATCTGCCAGGGCTCGTTTTCGAGTTTTCAACGCTGTTCCAATGACGCAGAACCAACGAACAGTTGCTGACTCGACGACGCACGCAAAATGGAGCAGGATGGATTCGAGGTGGAGTGAAAATCTGCCCAGTCCCACCAGAGAGAAATTTTTCACGTTTTTTGAGAAAATGTGATAAGCGTGTCCGTTAGTCAGTTTCGGTGGGCATAAAAGCAGTCGTTTCGATCATCAGTTCCTGAAAAGATGAAAAATTCGACAGATGTACCCAGTCTATGCAGTTCATTCACCATTCAGTGGTAGTTGATCGACGAATCGTCGAAATAGACGTCAAGAAGCCGCTGTTGGCACGCAAAACGGAGCAAGTTATATATGAAGGTTGAAAATCAAAAAAATGGTTAAGTCTGGAGAAACCAAGCGCCCTAGGTGACCTAGGGCGCCCAACCTCTCCAGTGATAGATTTTTTTCACGTTTTTCGAGAAATGTCAAAAATGCTTCCGTTAGCCCGCTTCTAGTTGGTCAAACTTGGTCAAACTCAGTCAAACGTTAGTCAAAGCTGGGATTTCATCACAGATATGTTTAGGCTACTCAGATCACCCTCCGTCTCGCCTCGACAGTCATTAGGACAACCGAAATCGAAGATCAAACTGGGGTTGTTGGCACGAAAAACAAGAAATGGCAATAAATTTGAAATTTTCAAAAAATTTTCTAAGGCATGGAAAACCAGGCGCCCCAGGTCACTTGGGGCGCCCAACTTGCCTAGAGTCAGAAAATTTCTGGATCTGCTAGTGTTTTCCGGCAGTTATTTCTTGATCTTCACCCGTTGGCAGTTTTCAAGAGGTCAAACTTGGTCAAACGATGCCAGATCGTCAGTCGAAGGTCGGAAATAGAATCTTAGTTGATAGGTCTCCAAAATGTTAGGATCAATCAGCTTTTTCAGTCAATGGTGGCAATTTGCCATATTGTTGAAGACGGAGATAGGCCATACTTAAGTCGAAACGAGTGCAGAAGTGTCGAAAACGAAGTAAAATTTGCTAACACTTCTTTCAACTTGTGTGTTCGATGACATCATCAAAAGAAGATATTTTTCGTCATCTTACATATGAAGCCATAGGCAGCTACAAAATAGGGATTCTTCCTATTCAAAGACATCCACTTGGATTTGTGCTTTAAAAGTTGCTTTCTTCATGGATGAGATCCAAGTTTTATTCTTTCACAAATAAAGCTGCTTTTTCGCCCTAAAGATCTATAAAGACAAGCATTTGGCTTGTTTATTTCATTATCTTTTGTAGGTTGCATCCAAAGGAAAGATTTTTATTTTTCTTTCAACGAAGATTCGAAGATCCAAACGAAGTGCTTTTTCAGCGTTCTTCATAGTTTCGGGTTGAAGAGGTAGGGAGGCTCGCTTTTTCAGGGTTCTTTTTTCAAGGGGATCATTTTTCAAAAATCGAACAAACGCTTTTTTAGTTTTTATTGAGATGGGTCCATCCAGTATTTCATCCTCTTGAAGATTGGGAGTTTTGCTTTTTTCGGGAATCTATTTTTTTCTTGCTTTTTCGGGAAAATCTCCGCTTTTTCAAAATTCGACAAACTGGGTTGCTTCAAAATGGAATTGTCTACAAAACCCATGTGCCAACTTTTTTGCTTACACTGTTTTTTTTCCTAAAACTCAGCCAGTTGTCCAAGATTTTTCCGATATAGGCGTGTTCACAGTCAATTTTCAAATATTTCAATATGCAGTACTCTCCAACACAAATCAGGCCCAAAACGGCGTTGGTTCATGATTACCTGAGAACTTGTGAAACAAACTTGCATAAAGTACTTCCAGTGATCAATTTACATTTTTTGGAGGATGTAGGAAATAATGTTATCAGGAATTTGGGACACTCTGGTTTGCTTGCAGCAACATCCTTTCCCATCACAGTGCAAAGTATCCAGTTTGTAATTGCTTGTATGACGCATTACAATTCGGTCACAAGAGATGGACGTGTGCTCTGTAGCTTGAGGCCGAATGACATTGAGAAGTGTTTTACAATACTAGTCTGGAGAGAAAACTTAACTGTTTCAATTGAAGAATGCAAGAGGGTTTGGAACAATGATAAAGAAAAATACCGGAAAAAGATTGGTCAGAGGTGGTTGAAAGAAAAGTAGAATGTCATGCCAAAGAATGTTGGACGTGGAGAGTTCAAGGAGGAACATGCAATAATCATTACTTTGCTAAGCTGGATCACGGATCAAGCAGATGCTGACAAGTTTTAGCCTTGGATGTTTTATAGCATGTCCCAGATTGTTGACAGAACCGAATTCTATGACTGGTCGACACTCATCAGTGATAGTCTCCACCAACAAATACTTGATTTTCAAAGGGCTCATGAATTCCACATGATGTCATACCTTGTGTATTTGATGACTTTTCAAGGTCAATTCAGAGGTTTTAATGTTGTTGGAACTCTGGGTATTCAATATGTTTATCACCATTTCCCGCAGTTAGAAATCTCCCAAGCTGAACGACATTACAGGTGGGTGAATGATGCATTCCTGATGCATGCAGTGCGAGATATGGATAATGAGTTGCATATACAGTTTTCAGCAGATGCTAGAATAGCAATGGTAGAATGGGCTGATTGGTTTATCCAGTTTCCCACTTTTTCCTACATCAGAGTATATGGCTTCTCAGGAGAGCTAGCCATGTTGCCGAGATATCCTACAGATGAAATAGCATTTATGGAATTTTTGAGGCAAGCCTATGAAGTTCATACATTTTTGTGTAGCAGATGCAAGGCAGCTTTCAGTTTTCCACTTGGGATGAGTATTACAGATGTAGATCTGGAGCAGATGCCAAGGCAATTGGTAATGAATCATCTAGATATGGTCTTAAGTTTTTCGACAGGATGTCTTCATACGATCCTTGTGGTGTTTTTGCATCACATCTTGGTCAAAATTTTTCGCACAAGCATGCAGTCGAAGACTTGTGGGCTAATTGTGCTGATTAGTCTGAAGTGCGAGAACGCAATTACAACAGGTTTACTCTTCAGCAGATGTCTGATATCCTATCAGAAGATATAGAGGGTTTGACAGAGTGGTCAAGTTCTACTTCCCACGTATTTCATTGATCAAGTTGAGCAACAACCGTTGCCACCAGTTGATTGGTCAATAAAAGAGAGCACTTCCATTGAAGAAAGAACAAGTTGAGTGGTTAAAAACAATTTGATATTCTTGAAGAATAAGTGGAAGGATGATATTCCGGTAGTAGAGCCGCCAGTTGTACAACCATCAGAGCCTTCCACTTCCAAGCCAAAACGAAGGGTTAAAGCTATGAGTGTTCTTGCAGAGGGAACAAAAATGGCTAAGTTAAAGAGGAAAAAGGATGAGTCTCCAGCTCATGTCCAGCAGGAACAACCAGCAGTTGAATCAAAAGTTCCTATTGAACCAACGCCGTAGGTTGAAGCATTACCTTCAGATCATGTCTCTCCACCTTCACCGATCACTTCTCCTATCCACATAGATTCAGAGGCAGATTCGCCAGTTCGTAACTTTGATGCACACATTGATTCATTAGGAGTGGATGATGTTAAAACCGAGTTTCAAAGAGAAGAAGGCTCATCCTGGATTGAAAACATTTTGGGAAGGAAGAGGAGATAGCCCTCATATCAACTGGATTTAACAGAACTTGAAAGCATCTACCAAGACACACCAGACAAGAAGCTGAAGAAGCAGGTTCGCATTGAGAAGAATGCGGATGGAGAAATAATCCTTGAAACTGCAACACCACCAGAAGATAGAAACGCTGATGATGTCGAGGTTGATGACTTCACGGTTGTCAAAGCTAACCTTGGTAGAAGTACCTGCCATACAGATGTAAATCTCTTCGAGGTTGCAGCGGATAATTTGAAGGAAAGAGTGTTGAAAGATGGAGAAGACAAGGCAGCTCTCAAAGCTGAAGTTAGACAGCTGCGGCAGTACATTTCCAACCTTTTCCGTGGCACATCACAGGTTGATTTACTTCTTCCACCGAATTTAGAATCACCAGCCCATCAGCTACATTTCAATTAGTTGGTCCTCTATGGGAGGCACATGAATAATTGGGTGGAAGAATTTGTGACTAAAGGGAGAGTTGTACTTTCAGAGTTTTATCAATTAAAGTACAATGCTCATGATTTATGCCAAGGCATCCAAGGGTTGCAGCAGACCATGGCAGAAAATAGACCGGTGTTTGAGATCATTATCTCCGACTTGAGGATTGCACTTGATTTTGTTGATTCAACCGATGATAAGAAGACAGTTTCTACTTGGAAGGCGCAATACCTTTTCACAGTAAAAACTTATGACAGTATAATTTCAGAGTTGACAGAATGGAAAGAAAAGGTAGTCAACATCCTCAAGTTCGTCAGATCTTTTGATCGTGTTTGAGATCATTATCTCCGACTTGAGGATTGCACTTGATTCTGTTGATTCAACCGATGATAAGAAGACAGTTTCTACTTGGAAGGCGCAATACTTTTTCACAGTAAAAACTTATGAAAGTATAATTTCAGAGTTGACAGAATGGAGAGAAAAGGTAGTCAACGTCCTCAAGTTCGTTAGATCTTTTATTTCTCAGATCCCGTGTTCATATGAAAGAGAAGATGGTACCCTGTATGATCTCAGGGAAGTGCAAACAGAGTTCTAGACTCTCGTCCGCAACAATTTTAATGATGATATCAGTGCCGGCAAGATGGGTTGTTTTGCCGCAATGACAGTGAAGTTTGACAAGGTTGTGGGTGAAGTTAATGAATTTTTTCAGATGGTTGCCAACGATAAAGAAATGTTAGAGAATCAAAATATCATTGTAGAGAGTATCAGTGTTCCTAACAGAGATGCAGTCACTCGCTTTTTAGAAGATATTGTTTCCCAGAATATCAACGGATGACATCATCAAAAAACAAGAATGTTGATGAGGATGCATTTCAAAAGAAAGCAACTTTAAAACAAATGCTTTTGTTGTAAAGCATTTGCTTTCATCCTAAGCTCATCCATTCTATATTTAGAAAGAAATCACTTTGTGATAGTTGGAATCTTCTTTGCTTTAAAGCGTTTGTTTATTGTATCTTTGTCTTAGAATAGTAATAAAGCTTGCGAGTTGGCAAGTTAGGGTTAATCAAGGAGATTTTAGGGTTCCCTACTCCTTTGATTTTAGTATAAATAAGGGCATCTTTGCCCATTGTATGTAATGGTAATTGTGATAGCAAATTTGCTGTGCCTATTATAGCCTGCAAATCTTGATATTCCAAGTGTTTGTTCACTTTTTGTAACCTGTTCTCCAGTGTTTGATCGCTTGTTGTATGCCTGCCTTTTGTTACAGTATTGCTGTCCTGGAGTCGTATCAACTTTGTGATATTGAATAGAAGTCTCATGCCTATTTTGCTTTGATATTCTATCTCGATTCATCAAGTTTTCGTTGTCAGATGTGTGGCTTTTGTAGCTTTCATTTCAGCTTTCATCATTAAAGTACTATAAGTCTTGTGATGTAAATTTGGGAGAAAATTGCATAAGTTTTTATTAAAACAATCATTCCTTGTTCACTTTTAATTTCCTTTGCTCTGAATTTACTTAGGAAATTAAAAGCGTCGTTAGTCTATGCTTAGTTGTAGTAGAAGTTTAAAAAAAGGAAAAAACCTCTTCTGCAGCGTTTAGAGTTTTATAACTTTGTGCTCGCAGCTGAGAATCAAAAAGAAAATAGGCGAAGTTTTATTTAATTATCTTTTCAGCGAACATCAGCAAAAAGAGAACTCCCCCTTCCAATAGGAGAGCAGTTTATCCGTGCATAGCTGTCTGTTTCCAACTCGCATTTCAGAGGTGCGAATTAAAACGCCAACAGTTTTCTGGCGCCCACCGTGGGGCACGTGGCATAAAACTTCAAGAAAGCTTAGGCTTATGTCATGGGAATGACTCTTTGGCGTCCTTCCTCTAGTTCAACAACCAATTCTTACGCCAGCTGCTATTCAACCAAATCTTGTACGAGTGGAAGGAGAGCAAACGGACATCATTAGTAGCCTAAGGAGTTTCATATTTGCGCAAAAGGAAAGTCCTGATCAGTGGAGAAACGCGGCTACTATCCTTGACGAAGAACACAAAGCGGATCTTGCAGTAGGAAGACCAGTATTACCACCTCCCGCGTGGCAGTAGATAATCTTGGCTCACAGGGTTTATTCAAGAAGGGGAAAAGGCGGTGCTACGGATCCTTTCTTCCAAGATCTTGATCCTACAGAAGTTGGAGAGGCATCCAACATAGTTCCTGAAGTCCAAACAATTCTTGAAGTCAAGCAGGAAGAACCATAAGAAGAACCAGTAATCCAGCCTAGAGCAATGGGTGATGCAAATAACAACAATCACAATGATGCAAATCAGAGGCGACCACCCCCATTGCCTTGGGGTAATAACATTGGACCTTTGGCCCTCTAAGCACATCATGAGTTACCAAAGGGGTCAAGGAAGCATTTTGCCCGGTTCCACGGCGATGGAACTCAACATCCTGATGAACACATTTCTGCATTCACAACAGCTTGTGCCGTTTTGCATGTATCACATGAAGATGTTGCTGTGCGTCTCTTCGTTGAGACTCTCGTGGGAAATGCTGCCGATTGGTTCAATCATCTGGAACCAGGCATCATTACAAGTTGGGCAACTATGAGCGAGAAATTCTTGGCAAGGTTCAAGCCTGCCAAAGACGAACACAGATTGTTCGCCCAACTCTCAAATTCAAAGATGGAAAACAATGAACCAATGAGGGAGTTTGTGGCAAGGTTTAATCGCCTTGTTATGCGCCTTTCTCATACACTTAATCCATCTCCGCAAATTCTGTTGAGCAGTTTCATTAACGCTCTTCCTTCTGAGATAGCCTTCTTTTTGAGATCGGCTAATGAAACAAAATTATCCAATGCACAAGAAAATGCCATCAAGTTAGAGGATGACATGATTACCTCTGGCAAGATGAAGACGGATTCAATCAGGCCTTTGGTTCAGAGTTTTGCGGATCCACTGCTACATAAGGTAGCAAATGAAGTGACTATCATGAAGAGACAGTTGCCTACTCAGGGGCAACTTGCGCAACAACCATATCAGTCACCACAGCAACAATACCAACCACAACAACAGTACCAACCACAACAACCTTATCAGCCTAAGAGGAACAATTTGCAACCTTTCAATAATTACAGGCCCAGGTTGCCAGCACGACCACCAAGACAAGCTGTTGATGTTGTTCAAAATGCAGTGTTTTGTTCCTTTTATGAGACAGATGCACATACTGGAGCCACATGTCTTGAAAATTTAAGAATGAATCAAATCATGGGATATGTTGATGCTGCACCTATTTCAAACATTGTCCCTTCCCCAAGTGCGAATGTTGTCTTACCGCAGATGGACAACTTCGACGGCGACTCTACTACGGGATACTTCCAAAATGAACCCGTGATAATAAAGGAAGAACAAGAGGATCTTCGTCAATATTCTCTGGCAGTGAATCATGAAAATCTTTCGACACCTGTGTTTACACGTGCTCAGCATTTCAAAGCACAAAAAGAAGAAGAGGATAAGCAAAGATCAAAAAAAAAGGGGAAGGAGGCAGCTTCCACTTCCAATGTTAAGCCACCACATGAAAATGTCAAAGCTGCTCAAGACTCATCTTCAACAAATTTTGATATAGTGGATTCCATGATGAAGACAAAGGTGCAGATTTCTCAGTTGGAGTATCTTCAGGACCATCCAGATCAGCTGGATAGAATTGTTAAGTATGTCAAGAAGGAGATTGTCGTACAACCCACATTGCTTGAATCTTCCGTTCCGGTAGGAGAGAAGCCCAAGCCTTTCTATATATCTCTGTATATAGGAGGCTATAAATTGAGCAATTGTATCATTGATTCAGGAGCCTCGGACAACTCATGCCTTTGCAGGTAATGAACGCTTTGGGACTCTCGTGCACCAAAATGCATGACAAGTGTTATTCGCTTGAGTCTAAGTCAGTGCCGTTGGTTGGACAATTGAAGGATGCTCAAGTATGGTTGGCGGCTTGCCCAGAGAAGAAAATAATGATGACTATCTTGGTAGCTGACATTCTAGCCAGTTATGGGATGCTACTAAGTAGAAGCTTCTGCAAAGATTTTGGAGGAGAAATTTAATTGGATTGGTCATCTGTGACCATTCCTTTAAAGAAAGGCAGTTTCAAATTGGAACCAGAAACCAAGTCACAGTTCACGGTGGTGAAATCTCAGGATCCTCAAGCACAGGGGCTATATCAAGAAACGGGTCCTGGTACATTTGCTACGCTGTTTGAAATAACCGAAGAAAATCAGGAAGTTGTCTGTGCGGTTGACGAATCAAAGGAAGAATCCGAAGAAATGTACAACTTACAAACTTTCTTGGAGGAAGAAGAAGTGCGACAATCTTCTCAAGAGCAAAATAATGATGAATCAGATTTGTTTTTCTCGTCTTTTGAAGGCTGGTTTGAACAACCTGTGTCAGATACATCCAAAGAAGAGACCAAAGAAGCATTGCAATTGGAGCAAGAGCATGATCTTCTTTTTGAAGATGATTTCTTCCTGGAAGAATTTTTCAGAATTGGAGATCATATGGAAAATTCATCATCAGATCTAAATTGTTTTCTACATCAGTGGGAAAGTGATTCTTCAACAGAAGATACTGTAGATTTTTCTTTACAATATAGCCTGTCTTCACCTGTGTCTCAAGAATCTTTCATACACACTAGTGAAGAGGACGATGTTGAATCCGTCTATGAACCTGTACAAGAGACTTCACTAATACTATGCAACCAGTGTGGAATGCAACATATGCAGGGATTGATGGAGAAGAAGACTTCATGGAATATTCAGTTTTGGTCACTAAAGAAGATGATGTTGAAAAGTCAGAAATTCTTGACAAATGTTTTGTGAGATACGTTGTATGTGAGATCGATCAAGAAGATGAAGAAGCATATAGCTCAGATGAATCTCTCTTTGATTCCACTCACTTACCCGAAGAAGACAGATACATGAATGCTGAAGATGAAACGATGCTGGATATCCGCATTGAAGAAGGTTACTCTACAGAGGATGACGAGATTCAAGATAATGAATGGGAAAGTGAACTGTCAGGTGAAGATGTTATCGATAATGATCAAGAGTTTGAGCATTCAGATCTTGATGATTCATCAGACTCTGGTGAGTGGATGGACAAAAACACAACCAATGAAGAAGAAGCTCCTGAAGCACTGGAAAAATGGGCAACGACAGTTGTGGATCCTATAAGTCAAGAATCAGTAATGAGAGTCGTGTATGAGCAGCTTGCACCTTTTGTAGAAGATGATGCATTCACTGAGTACAAAGTTGCGTGTGTACAAGATATAAATGAAACTCATATTCAATATGTGGTGATAACCATTCCCATGGATATACTTTGGCCACAAGACTTTCCTACATATCTTCAGAAGGAGGTTTTGTACCTTCACTTGGTGCAGAGGTTGCTTGCTTGAGAGGAAGATGCTCCACCTGATCTTTGGCGTATCAACCAGTTCCTCAGGAACTTCTCATGGCCTGAACGTGAATACCCTCCTGAACCGTGGCTCTTTGAGAAGATGTTGCAGAGAAAGGAGAGTTTTGTGCTACCAAGACAATCTTCACAGCTAAAGAGAGATGGTTATTACTTTTCTGAGTCGATTGATGGTTTTATGTAACAGTCTTAATTTCATCTCATCCTCGCTCAGGAAAAGGAGTGCGTGAAACACTTTTTGTTCTTGTAATGTGTTTCCCCTTTCTGTAATGTGATCGTTATGTCGTAATGTTTTTCCCCTTTTCGTAATGTGATAGTTGTGTTCTTTATGTTCTGGAAAGTTCCAACTCTTAGGTGATTTTAGGAGTTCCAACTTTTAGGTGATTTTAGGAAGTCCGGTTTTAAGTGATGTAGGGAAAAGTCTTGTTCTAGGTGATTGGGAAAGTGACCTGACTCTATTGCCCAACTGATAAGGTACTGGTCCAAGCTTAAAAATCTAGAGATTCTCGGTTCTTTTATGCCGTAAGTATCCGACATGGTCCCCAGACAGAGCCGATTGTTGTACCCAATCAAAATTTTTGCTTCATTAAGGCATTTTGAACAAGTCTAGAATTTTTTTTTTCTAGAAAGTTTCTAAAAATAGACGTCAAATTAGGTTTTTTTGGTTTCTTGAGATATGGATGCTGGCAAAACTTTCTAAAAATAGAATATCCGACTCAGGTGTCGTGCTTGATTCTCATTGATCGATTTTGCTTCACGATCAGCATGGTCCAGACAGAATCTGCAAACGACCAAGTTTTCTCTACTGGGTCAATTCTGCTTTTTCGAAAGGCGAAACATGAGCTCTGAAGTCGTCAACAGAGGAAGTTCATCTGCCAAGGCTCGTTTTCGAGTTTTCAACGCTGTTCCAACGACGCAGAACCGACGAACAGTCGCCGACTCGACGATGCACGCAAAACGGAGCAGGATGGATCCGAGGTGGAGTGAAAATCTAGAATTCACAAAATTTGGCTAAGTTTGGAGAAACCAAGCGCCCCAGGTGACTTGGGGCGCCCAGTCCCACCATAGATAGAAATTTTTCATGTTTTTCAAGAAAATGTGATAAGTGTGTCCGTCAGTCAGTTTCGGTGGGCATAAAAGCAGTCGTTTCGATCATCAGATCCTGAAAAGCTGGAAAATTCGTCAGAAGTACCCAGTCTATGCACTTTATTCACCATTCAGTGGCAGTTGATCGACGAATCGTCGAAATAGACATCAGGAAGTAGCTGTCGGCACGCAAAACGGAGCAAGTTGCAGATGAAGGTTGAAAATAAAAAAACGGTGAAGTCTGGAGAAACCAGGCGCCCCAGGTGCCCTAGGGCGCCCAACCTCTCCAGTGTTAGATTTTTTTTCACATTTTTCGAGAAATGTCAATAATGCTTCCGTCAGCCTGCTTCTAGTTGGTCAAACTTGGTCAAATTCAGTCAAACGTCAGTCAAAGTTGGGATTTCATCACAGATATGTTCAGGCTGCTCAGATCACCCTCCATCCCGCCTTGACAGTCGTCAGGACAACCGAAAACGAAGATCAAACAGGGGTTGTTGGCACAAAAAACGAGAAATGGCAATAAATTTAAAATTTTCGAAAAATTTTCTAAGGCATGGCAAACCAGGCACCCCAGGTGACTTGGGGCGCCCAACTTGCCCAGAGTTAGAAAATTTTCGGATCTGCCAATGTTTTCCGGCAGTTATTTCCTGATCTTCGCCCATTGGCAGTTTCAAAGAGGTCAAACTTGGTCAAACGATGCCAGATCGTTAGTCGGAGGCCGGAAATGGAATCTCAGTTGATAGGTCTCCAAAATGTCAGGAGTAGTCAGCTTTTTCAGTCAATGGTGACAATTTGCCATATTGTTGAAGTCAGAGACAGGCCATACTTAAGTCGAAACAAGTGCAGAAGTGTCGAAAACGAAGTAAAATTGGCTAACACTTCTTTCAACTCGCGTGTTCGATGACATTATCAAAAGAAGATATTTTTCGTCATCTTACATATGAAGCCATAGGCAGCTACAAAATAGGGATTCTTCCTATTCGAAGACATCCACTTGGATTTGTGCTTTAAAAGTTGCTTTCTTCATGGATGAGATCCAAGTTTTATTTTTTCACAAATAAAGCTGCTTTTTTGCCCTAAAGATCTATAAAGACAAGCATTTGGCTTCTTTATTTCATTATTTTTTACAGGTTGCATCCAGAGGAAAGATTTTTATTTTTCTTTCAACGAAGATTCGAAGACCCAAACAAAGTGCTTTTTCAGTGTTCTTCATAATTTCGGGTTGAGGAGGCAGGGAGGCTCACTTTTTCAGGGTCCTTTTTTCAAGGGGATCATTTTTCAGAAATCGGACCGAAGTTTTTTCAGTTTTTATCGAGATGGGTCCATCCAGTATTTCATCCTCTTGAAGATTGGGAGTTTTGCTTTTTTCGGGAACTGTTTTTTTCCTGCTTTTTCGGGAAAATCTTCGCTTTTTCAAAATCTGACAAACTGGGTTGCTTCAAAATGGAATTGTCTACAAAACCCATGTGCCAACTTTTTTGCTCACACTCTGTTTTTTTTCTAAAATCAGCCATTTGTCCAAGATTTTTTCGATACAGGTGTGTTCACAGTCAATTTTCAAATCTTTCAATATGCAGTACTCTCCAACACAAATTAGACCCAAAACGACGTTGGTTCACGATTACCTGAGAACTTGTGAAACAGACTTGCATAAAGTACTTCCAGTGATCAATTTACATTCTTTGGAGGATTCAGGAAATAATACTATCAGGAATCTGGGACACTCCAGTTTGCTTGCAGCAACATCCTTTCCCATCACAGTGCAAAGTATCGAGTTTGTAATTGCTTGTATGACGCATTACAATTCGGTCACAAGAGAAATTCAATCAAGAGATGGACGTGTGCTCTGTACCCTGAGGCTGAACGACATTGAGAAGTGTTTTACAATACCAGTCTGGAGAGAAAACTTAACTGTTTCAATTGAAGAATGCAAGAGGGTTTGAAACAATGATAAAGAAAAATACCGGAAAAAGATTGGTCAGAGGTGGGTGAAAGAAAGCAGAATGTCATGCCAAAGAATGTTGGACGTGGAGAGTTTAAGGAGGAACATGCAATAATGATTACTTTGCTAAGCCGGATCACGGGTCAAGCAGATGCTAACAAGTTTCAGCCTTGGATGTTTTATATCATGTCCTAGATTGTTGACGGAACCGAATTTTATGACTGGTCGGCACTCATCAGTGATAGTCTCCACCAACAAATATTTGATTTTCAAAGGGCTCATGAATTTCACATGATGTCATACTTTGTGTATTTGATGGCTTTTCAAGGTCAATTCAGAGGTTTGAATGTTGTTGGAACTCTGGGTATTCAGCATGTTTATCACCATTTCCCGCAGTTAGAAATCTCCCAAGCTGAACGACATTACAGGGGGGTGAATGATGCATTCCTGATGCATGCAGTGCGATATATGGATAATGAGTTGCATATACGGTTTTTAGCAGATGCTAGAATAGCAATGGTAGAATGGGCTGATTGGTTTATCCAGTTTCCCACTTTTTCCTACATCAGAGTATATGGCTTCTCAGGAGAGCCAGCCATGTTGCCGAGATATCCTATAGATGAAATAGCATTTATGGAATTTTTGAGGCAAGCCTATGAAGTTCATACATTTTTGCATAGCAGATGCAAGGCAACTTTCAATTTTCCACTTGGGATGAGTATTTACAGATGCAGATCTGGAGCAGATGCCAAGGCAATCGGTAATGAATCATCTAGATATGGTCTAAAGTTTTTCGACAAGAGGTCTTCATACGATCCTCGTGGTGTTTTTGCATCACATCTTGGTCAAAATTGTACGCACAAGCATGCAGTCGAAGACTTCTGGGCTAATTGTGCTGATGAATTTGAAGTGCGAGAACGCAGTTACAACAGGTTTACTCTTCAGCAGATGTCTGATATCCTATCAGAAGATATAGAGGGTTTGACAGAGAGTGGTGAAGTTTTACTTCCCACGTATTTCAGGGATCAAGTTGAGCAACAACCATTGCCACCAGTTAATTGGTCAGTAAAAGAGAGCACTTCCATTGAAGAAAGAATGAGTCGAGTGGTTAAAAACAGTTTGATATCCTTGAAGAATAAGCGGAAGGATGATATTTCGGTAACAGAGCCGCCAGTTGTACAACCATCAGAGCCTTCCACTTCCGAGCCAAAACGAAGGGTTAAAGCTATGAGTGTTCTTGCAGAGGGAACAAAAATGGCTAAGTTAAAGAGGAAAAAGGATGAGTCTCCAGCTCATGTCCAGCAGGAACAACCAGCAGTTGAATCAGAAGTTCCTGTTGAACCAACTCCGCAGGTTGAAGCATTACCTTCAGATCATGTCTCTCCACCTTCTTCACCGATCACTTCTATCCACATAGATTCAGAGCTAGATTTGCCGATTCGTAACTCTGATGCACACATTGATTCATCATGAGCTGATGATGTTAGAACCGAGTTTCAAAGAGAAGAAGGCTCATCCTGGCTTGAAAACATTCTGGGAAGGAAGAGGAGAAAGCCCTCATATCAGCTGGATTTAACAGAACTTAAAAGCGTCTACCAAGACACACTAGACAAGAAGCTGAAGAAGCTGGTTCGCATTGAGAAGAATGTGGATGGAGAAATAATCCTTGAAACTGCAACACCACCAGAAGATAGAAGTGTTGATGATGTCGAGGTTGATGACTTCACGGTTGTCAAAGCTAACCTTGGTAGAAGTCCCTGCCATATAGATGTAAATCTCTTCGAGGTTGCAGCGGATAATTTGAAGGAAAGAGTGTTGAAAGATGGAGAAGACAAGGCAGGTCTCAAAGCTGAGCTGCGGCAGTACATTTCCAACCTTTTCCATGGCACATCACAGGTTGATTTACTTCTTCCACTGAATCTGGAATCACCAGCCGATCAACTGCATTTCAGTCAGTTGGTCCTCTATGGGAGGCACATGAATAATTAGGTGGAAGAATTTGACTAAAGAGAGAGTTGTACTTTCAGAGTTTTATCAATTAAAGTACAACGCTCATGATTTACGCCAAGGCATCCAGGGGTTGCAGCAGACCATGGCAGAAAATAGACCGGTGTTTGAGATCATTATCTCTGACTTGAAGATTGCACTTGATTTTGTTGATTCAGCCGATGATAAGAAGACAGTTTCTACTTGGAAGGCGCAATACCTTTTCACAGTAAAAACTTATGACAGTATAATTTCAGAGTTGACAGAATGGAAAGAAAAGGTAGTCAACGTCCTCAAGTTTGTCAGATCTTTTGTTTCTCAGATCCCGTGTTCGTATGAAAGAGAAGATGGTACCCTGTATGATCTCAGGGAAGTGCAAGCAGAGGTCCAGACTCTTGTCCACAACAATTTTAATGATGATATCAGTGCCGGCAAGATGGGTCGTTTTGCCGCAATGACAGTGAAGTTTGACAAGGCTATGGGTGAAGTTCATGAATTTCTTTAGATGGTTGCCAACGGTGAAGAAATGTTAGAGAATCAGAATATCGTTCTAGAGAGTATTAGTGTTCCTGGCAAAGATGCAGTCACTCGCTTTTTAGAAGATATTATTTCCCAGAATATCAACGGATGACATCATCAAAAAGCAAGAATGTTGATGAGGATGCATTTCAAAAGAAAGTAGCTTTAAAACAGATGCTTTTGTTTTAAAGCATTTGCTTTCAGCCTAAGCTCATCCATTCTATATTTAGAAAGAAATCACTTTGTGATAGTTGGAATCTTCTTTGCTTTAAAGCAGATTGTTTTAAAACGTTTGTTTATTGTATCTTTGTCTTAGAATAGTAATAAAGCTTGCGAGTTGGCAAGTTAGGGTTAATCAAGGAGATTTTAGGGTTCCCTACTCCTTTGATTTTAGTATAAATAAGGGCATCCTTGCCCATTGTATGTAATGGTAATTGTGATAGCAAATTTGCTGTGCCTATTCTAGCCTGCAAATCTTGATATTGCAAGTGTCTATTCACTTTGTGTAACTTGTTCTCTGGTGTTCGATTGCTTGCTATATGCCTGCCTTTTGCTACAATATTGCTGTCTTGGAGTCGTATCAACTTTGTGATATTGAATAGAAGTCTCATGCCTATTTTGCTTTGATATTCTATCTCGATTCATCAAGTTCTCATCGTCAGATGTGTGGCCTTTGTAGCTTTCATTTCAACTTTCATCACTAAAGTACTACAAGTCTTGTGATGTAAATCTGGGAGAAAATTGCTTAAGTTTTTATTAAAACAATCATTCCTTGTTCACTTCTAATTTCCTTTGCTCTGAATTTACTTAGGAAATTAAAAGCGTTGTTAGTCTATGCTTAGTTGTAGTAGAAGTTTTAAAAAAGGAAAAAACCTCTTCTGCAACATTTAGAGTTTTATAACCTTGTGCTCGCAGCTGAGAATCAAAAAGAAGATAGGCGAAGTTTTATTTAATTATCTTTTTAACGAACATCAGCAAAAAGGGAACTCTCCCTTCCAATAGGAGAGCAGTTTATCTGTGCATAGCTGTCCGTTTCCAACTCGCATTCCAGAAGCGTGAATTGAAACACCAACAATGGTATTGAGGAATCTCCTAATGTTGGCATTTAAGTTTTGGGTATTAAACATGAGGAATGCATTGTGATTCAAGCCACAAAGGTTGTAATTTTGCATATCATACCATGGAAGATGTTAAGAAGACACAAGACAAGTGTGATGAGTGGTTACAAAAAGCTAGAAAGGCAAGGTTGTTGGTTGTCCAAGGAAGACAACACCTACGGGAACTCAAAGAACGTTGCAATCAGCTAGATCATGCAAGGCAACAAAGGGAGTCACACCTTAGATCTCTATTTCTTCCAAGGGAAGAATACATGGAGGTTGAGCAAGCAAAGGAGAAGCCTCTTGTGGTGAGCAAACAAGAAGAGCATGCAGATTTGATTGAACAAGAGACTACGTATGATTCAAAATTTTTTGTTTGTATACCTAATTTGCGTCACGAGGGTCATGAGTTACCTCTAATTGAGAGCCCCTTGAAGGCTCAAGTCATAGATGATGATGGAATAGCTGAGCATGCACTTAGTGGATCAGCCACTAGTGTTATATCTACACATGAAGAGGGAAGACATGATGCAAATGCTGATTACATATCCTTGAACAACCATTCATTCTCTAATGATTCCTATGGTTTACTTTGGGACAACACGTTTTCACAAATACATAGCTATGATTCATGGATTCTAAGCATGCAAAGGGATAGTATCTATGTGGATTTTTAGTTTTTGTCAACATGGATTAGCAAAACCATGATGAAGGATTGCACACTGTTGAGAAGCTTGCTGAATATTTATGGAGGATTGTTATTGTTTTGATGAAGAAATTGCATAAGGTCTCCTTGGCAGGTGTGTTATAGCATAGCTTATCACATGGGAAGCCACACAGGTATCCTAGATTGATTTGGGATCCAGGAATACTATTGCTGATCATATCAATCCATTGGTGGAGTTGTGATTGCTTGGGAACAAACAATCTTAAGTGGGGAGGATTTGAAATGTCCCTTTTGTGTCAACTGATGATTATTTTATTTTAAAAAAGTAGTTTTTTGCCAAAATAAAAGAAAATAAAATAATAAAGTTACTTTTGGAGCTATAATAATTACTTAAAGTTTGGAGAATGGAAAGTCGGCAAAATAACTTAAAGTTGGGAAAAGAGAAAGTCACTTTAAAGGAAAAAGGAGAAGTAAAATAAAATAACATGACAAATAAAATAATATTTTAATAAAATATTATTTTATTATGGAGGTGGACTTGTAAATTCAATAAAAAATAGAAAAGTGACAAATGACCTAGAAACTTCTCTCAATCTCTTTATAAGGAGATCATTTCATTATGAAGGGATCATATTGAGTTTATTTGATGTTTGGGAAATTTCCTTTTTCTGTTGTAACTTGATTCAACAATTTTCTAAGGACGAAAACCCTTAGAAACAAGTGGTTTGGACGAAAACCCAACTAACTTTGAGAGGTGAATCCACGTAGGGTTCACTATTGCACTTATTTGCAGGTTTGAGCATTGATTTGGAGCATCAAAGGGGAAGATATTTGCAGGTTTACAACTGCTAGGGTTTGAAGATCTGAATTTACACCATTGCTAGCCGCTAGGGTTTGTAGAGCATTGGACATTCAAGAAGATAAATTGCAGATCTGGGCACTTGTAATGGCAGATCGTGGTGTTTGTGAGGGATTTGGAGGCATATTTCTCATTCATTTGGCACCTATTAGCACCTAGGGTTCCATCACCAAATTTGTGAGATTGTTTTAATACAAATTTGGGAGTTATAATCAGATTTGTTGGAGGTTTTAATTGCAGGTTTTATATCAGACTTGTGGAGGGTTTATAGAGCAATTCATTGGTAGTTTTAAAGGGTTTCATCTCCTAACCCTAGCGCCATATTCTTAGGCACATATTGCAGATTTGAAATGACATTTGGCAACAATACCTTTCATGGAGGGTATGGCTGGGCCAAAGAGCAGACTGTGAGCATTTCATGGTGACTTGTCTTCTATTTCCCATCCTCTATTCGCCTAGGGTTAGGCGTTTCTTGTTGAAAGAGTTAGCGCTTCACATTTGTGAGTTCGTGGGCATTTTCATGGTCATATTTGCAAATCAAAATTCAGTTTACAACTGCTGCCATATCAGACTGCTGTCATATCAGTTTTCTAACACTCAGATCCAGCCACATCATTATTTTCAACCACATATAGCTATTTGAGGTAGGTTGCAGCAAATCTGGGCATGATATGTGTAATTTCAGATTGTTTTTAGCAGATCAGAAATTCTGGGAATGACTGTAACAGCATTTTGCAAAGGAAGTAACTGTTTGACATAATGACATTCAGAATAATTTGTATGTATTGCATTTGTACAGTGCTGATATGAAGAATCAGAATTCTGGGTGTTTCAATTTCATTGAATTGGACCAAAATAAAGGCAGATTTGAGTTACTCTATGTGTATGCCAATTGTTTGATATAATGCTTTATCATTCCTTTCATAAATGTATGTGATTTTTAGTTTAATTTGGGCATATATATCTGCTGTTCCAAAACAAATACACTCAGAAAACAAACAAGACAGCTTGCATGCCAAATGTTTGACGAAATGTCAAACCACTCAAACTCGAAATTCAGGGCAGAATAAGTGAGGGTTCTTACTATATATATAAAGAAGAAATCTTAAATCATAGAGAACCTCATATTTAAAAAAACTAGTCGTTTAAGTTTTAAAGAAGAGACTTTCATTTTATAAGGAAGAACTTCATATTTAAACTATGCGTTTAAGTTTTAAAGGAAAGACTTTAGTTTTATAAAGAAATTGCATATGGAGGGAGGTGTCTAAAACCATAGAAGCAGAAATTGCGATTTCTGGTAAAAATCGTGAATCGCCCCAGTTTCCCGATTTTTACCCCCAAAAAATCGTATTTTTTCCAAAAAATCGCAGGTCAACAGTGTTTTTTCGGATTTGCCTCTGTAATCATGGAAAAATCGCAGTTTTTCCTTTCCGTTTGGTGACGTTTCCTGCGCTGATCGTCTAGGGTTTCTTCTCGTGAAAAATCGCAGTTTTTCTTGCCATTCAGTGACGTATTATGCCCTGTTCGTCTAGGGTTTGTTCCATCTTTCTAAATGATTTTAAAAAAATTAAATGATATTTTTTTAATTACTATCACTTCTCCCATAGGAGGTTCAACGAATACGTCGATGGGAACAACTGACGAGTTTGCTGGCGTGAATTTTTTTAATGGCGTGAGGCCATTTTCGGAGCAGTATAATGCCCGCATATAAAAGCCTATCGGCTAATTTTTATTTTTTTATTATACATTATAATTAGAATTAGAATTCAAATATAAAATTAATTTTTAACATTTTTAAAAATTCGTGAAAATCTTGTAACATATATAATTTTTTAAAATTGCGTTTAGTAAAAATTTGATTTGTTCTTATAAATGATTTAAAAAAAATTAAATGATATTTTTTTAGTTTCTTTACTATTATTATTATTTATTATATATTATAATTAGAATTAAAATATATAATTAATTTTTAACTTTTTAAAATTTTTGAAAATTAGTTTAGAAATTTGTTTTAAATTTAAATACATATTTTATTTATGTGAAAACTATTATTTATTAATAATTATATATTATAATATTAAAATATAATTATTATATTATTAATATTTATAATATTTTATACATTAATATATTGTATTATAATATATTAATAATACAATATATTTATCTATAAAATATTATAAATATCAATAATATAATAATATATTATAAATATTATTATATTTATATATTATATTATTAATAGTTATATTTATAATATTAAAAAATAATATATTCTAATATAATATTAAAATTAATATATAATATATTTAGCCGATAGGCTTTTATATGTGAGCATTATAGTGCTCGGAAATTGTCTCACGCAGTGAAAATTCACGCTGTAAATTTTTTTAAACTCGTCCTTATCGGCCTATTCCTTGAACCTCCTATGGGTGCAAATGCTAGTATTAATACTTGTTATTCTATTCTAATATATTAGAATATATTAATTTCTAATATTATAAAATATAATTATTAGTAATATAATATATAAATATAATAATATTTATAATATAATTTTTATATTATTAATATTTATTATTCTATTATAAATTTATAATATATATATATTTATTTATTTATATTTTTTTGTTTTTTGCATTTTTGTACATTTTTTGGAAATCCGATTTTTTCCCGATCTTTTCCCGATTTTTTCACAATTTTTTGAAAAAGTTTTATACTTTTGGTTTGCCGATTTTATCTCAAAACGATTTTTGCTTCCTTGTCTAAAACTATGGAAGATCTTCATATGTTTCTTTTAAAAAGAAAAGTCTATGTTCTTAAATAAAAACCTATGGAAGATAAAAGAACAATCTTATAAAAGAGAAAAAAAGAGGTGTTGAAAACTTTAAAAGAGTCTTTCACTTAATAAAGAAAATGCTCATGTATGGGAGGCGCAAGCATAAGAAGCTGAAATTATGCAAGTGAATCATGCCAAAAACATGAAGTTCTAAAATATTAAACAAGGCACACTTGATTTACTATACAGTTTGTTCAAGTCAAAGGGTTCCTAGCGAAAGGAAGCATAAGTTTACCAGTCTAATGAAATAGAAACTTTTAATGTACAATTACTGTTAATATTTGCAATTGAATGGAAACTCAATTAAAATTATTGACTAACACTATTGTTTATTATGATTTGTGATTTTTAAAAGAAATCTTTACAGATTGTGTAAAATAACTATTTAAGAAAGTTAAATTTTAAACTAATATTAACATAAGCGTGTTTAGAACTTACAAATAGTCTCAAGATATTGAAATTTTGTAGAAAATAGAAGAGAACTTAAATGTAAAATTCATAACTAAACTAACAAATCAATCTTACTACTAATTACAACTATAATCAAACAAAATTATCAAATTCACTTCTATGTTTGCAGTAATAAGTAAACTGTATCTGTGAGTTCGCAAACCCTCTTCTTTTGAAACTCTGTTCTTTTCGCCTCAAAATTTCCCAATGCATATTGGTTCCCCAACTCTCAATTTATAACTCTTCTTATTCTTTTTTTCTTCTTATTTTTAATTTTCTTTTCTTTTTGTTTTAAAACAAAAATCAGATTTGAATAAGAAGATATATTGATTTAATATATTTATATTATCAATATTATCCAAAGAAAAATTTATTTAATTAAAACAATTCATACAAGAAAAATAATGAGTTTTTAATTAATTTAGTATTATTATTTTCTAATTTACAAATGAATTTTTTTTTTCCTTATTCTTTTATTGTGTTTTCATGCACAATTATTTTTTTGTTGTTTTCTTTTATTTAAAAGATTGATGTTAGATTTTTTTCCTTTTTCTTTTAAATTAAATTATTTATTATTTTAAATTAAATTATTATTTTTTAACTTTTAAATTAAATCATTTATTTTTTTTTAATTTTAATTTTTAATTATTATATTAATCTTAAAATAAGATTGTATGACTGTTTTATTTAATTTGGGAATATGCAAGCACAAATCAAGAAATTAATAATTTAATATTCTTAAAAAAAGTTATACATAAAAATAAATCTCAATCCTTCCCAAATCTTTTCCTTCCCTACAATAAATAAAATCTTTCAAAAATATAATTTAATATTCTAAATAAAATTATGCATATTCTTTAACTTAAGCAATAATATATTTCATAAAATAGGTATTTAATAAATTTAATTAAATCCTTTATTAAATTAATTGCACTACAAGACTTATATCCATTAAATTAAATTTAAAGAATCCATAATTGTAATTAACTATGCTCTTATCATAATTATTAAGCTAATTAGATTATAATTTTAGAGAAGGAGGGTTGTGACATGTGCAAATACTCCTTGATTAATGCTGCTGCAAAATTTCACCATACTTTGCATCTTCGCCCTCCAATCCACCAATGATAGCCTTCCTCCTATGGCCTTGTACAAGGTATTAAAACATACTTGCATGTCTTAATGCACTAGTAGAAAATGCTAACACACAATATACACCATAGCCACCTTATTGCTTCTAAAACTAAATGAACAAACATCTTCTCATGGTGGGCGGTATCTTACATGTTACTCTAGATCATTCCAAGTATTCGGATCATGATTATAGCTAGCTGTTATAGGCTCTTGAACAACTCTTGCATTCACTAATAGATCTGCTGCTTCATTTAACTTCCTCTTGCAATGAACAAACCTGATCTCTTCAAATCAAGATTTTAGCTCTTCCATTTCTCCTACATAGCTATTGAACCTCCAATTTGAGAGTCTCCTCCTACAACCAGCTTTGGCAACTTAAGAGAGACTGCTGCCACCATACCAGCTATAAGAGCTTCCCACTTCGCCTCATTGTTGGATTTTATACTGAGGAATAGAGAACTTCCATAAAGGAACTCCACATCTGCATTCTGGAGCACTATAACTCCTATTGCTAATCCTAGATTGCCTTCTGAGGCTCCATCAAAGTTTAATTTGGTGTAGCCCTCTTGAGGGGGGCTCCACCTATCTTCCCTCTCAACTTGTTCAACCAAGACACTTTAATTCATTTTTCTTATAGATGAATTGCCTCTTATCCCTTGAACGGGAACAAGCAAATGGATATTAAATATTTTAAAGTTTCATTTTGTAATTGCTATCTTATGGATCACTAGGACAAATATCCTCTAAATCATGATAGTGAGGATAGATAGCAATGGTAAATACTTCTCACAAAAGGATATAAGGAATTAATGTCAAATCTCACTACCTCAGAGATGCTTTTTTAAGGATGGATTGGGAACAAGTTGAGGATGGGAATGATGAGATTTTTATTGCTACTCGTGCAGGAAGTAAGATTAAATCCCACCTAAATATCCATCCGTTTGCTTTTCTACTTCCCACCAATCTAGTTCATCATTCCAATATCCACCTTCCATTACACAATTGTTTTTATGGCTGCTTTAAATTCTAGTAAATTTGTTTTTGAAATTTTTAGCAGTTTGTTAAATTTTATGGGATCATATCAAACTCAGTGCATTTAATAGTGGTTAAGCCTATAAGTAGTGAGGTCAATTGAAAACCCTAACATGTGTTAGTGTTTTGTAAGACAACTCAAATTGAAATATTATATGAGCTAAAACCTCTCTTCAAATTATAAGGGGAAGCTTCCTGAAAACTAATACTAACCCTAGACACTAAGCTATAGACAAAATATAGAGTGACCAACACTATACACAATATCTTCTAGAGTTTTCCAATAGCGAAATAAATGAAATAAACTTTGGCCGTATCTTTTTGCCTCGGATATGGGCACAAGACCTGAAACAATTCTTTTCTCACAAGTGAGATTTTATGATTCTACACTAAGAATGAAAGCAACTAACATTGAATGCCGCAAGGCTTTGCTACTGGCTAAAAGCAAAAATCAGCAAGCTGATGCACACAAGATTTTGAAGGAATAATTGTTTTAAGTTTTAACACAACAAGAACACACAACTCCAAGAATTAACCAGCTAAGTTGCATTCAAAGCTACAACCTAAATAGATAAATAACATCAATACAAAGTTTGATATTAATTATCTAGTTTCAATCCAATCCTTGAATTATTGAATGAAATTATTAGAAACACACAAACAAAAAGGACATTCATTTGAACAATAATTTTAGCAGCATAAGTGTAACATCAAGTATCATTAAGAAATATTCTGCTCAAAGCATTTACTTATAATGTTACAAAAGCCAGTTTTTGGGATTTAGGATAATAATTAATTTATCCCAAAAATCAATGCCTTCAGAGAAAAACACTAAAAACTCCTAAAAAAGTGGGAAATAAAGCACTTTAAAGCTAAAGCTAATCTAAACAAAGCTTAAATAAAAGCCAACTTAAAGCAACCTAAAAATAGGCTCTCCAAGATATTGTCCAAAAATAGGACCTATGATAAAAGTAACAGATAAAAATAGCTAGTCTGATAGACGGATCCTCTCAATTATTCGGACACAACTCGATCTAAATCATGGCTGATTCTACTTGAAACCCTAATGATTAGACCATCTTGGTGACTTGAAATTGACTCCTTTCTCACCTTGGAAACTTGTAAAATTCAGTGTTTGAAAACCCTAGGTCTTGATGCCGATAAATCTGTAAAAATCACCTCCTTTTGCTGATGTTTTCACCGCAAAAACTCTAACTGTTTTGATCAAATATGCAAATTGGGGGTTTTGCAAACCTTAGAGTATGACTAATACAAGGTGCCAAAACCCTTACATGGCCTCTTTGATGAAAATCATACTCTCAAATCCCCTGGTGTTTGGATAATCTGATTCATATTGCTGTTTTGAATGATAAAAAATCTGTTGCAACCTGCTATAAACTCCTGTGACAGCCATTACACAGAGACTTATTGCAAAACTCATCTCCTAGAACACCTTACAAACTTCTATGAAATCAGGAACAAGTGCCTACTGTCATGTAGCTGTACTGATTCCAGCTCCACGAAAGAGTGTTGTTATTGTTGCAATAACAAATGCAGTTACTCTGCTATTTGCCATGAAAAAATCCCAAATGATGTGCTGTTGTTAAATATTGCAGAAACACTTGAACATATGCTGAATGAGTTCTTTGTGAAAGCGAACAAACAACAAAAATTGGCTGTAGATGTTTGAGAATGAAGAACAAATGTTGGTATATTGCTGAAAACCTGCTAAACTGATGAGAATAACCCCCCGCCGTTCATTGTCTTTTGAATGATCAAAATCTGTTTAAAGACCATGAATGGTGCTTTTAATGGTGAGAGAAAGACGAAGAAAACCTGCTGTGGTGCGCATGAAATGAATCAGTCACTTGAAACTGAGATAGGCGTTGTGCTTCTGGGGTCTTAACCACTTAAAATTGTTTTGTGATGTTTTAAAACCCTGCAATTTTTTTGTGTTTCCTATCTATGCAACACCTATGAAATACTGGACAACGATGACTGATACTAATATTGATCATTAAAACCCTTACACATAACACTGAACATAATCCAATGCTGTTATTTTATTGATTGCACAACATATGAAAGCATTTCATTGAAACCCTCAACACACACAACAATTGATATGGGCCAAGGATGGCAATCTAGAATACTCAGAATGATGGCGATACCCGATTTGTATCTGCTACAAACTGTCAACAAGAAACATCTAATCTAAACCGTGACCTTCAATGCCAATGCTGGCAATGACTGATGAGGATATGCTGCAAACTGAACAATCTGAATAAAATGCCTGATGACAACTGCCATGGTCTCACATTATTAGTAGACGTGGTACAATAGTTTGTAGTTTGTACAATTGGTATGACGGCAATTTGTACAACTTGTATGGTGGCAGCTGCAAGTGGTACAACCACTTCAGGAGTACGACAGTAGATAGATATCAATGTTTGCACTTAGTGCTGCACAACAGCAATCACATGGAAACACTGAAACAACTCTCAGAAATATTTGAACAGAAAATACACAAAAATATGGGAGCAACAGATTCTTATAGATATCACTTACTACAAATGAGGTGGTTGGGCCACAATAGGAAATATCTGAATGCTCACAATGTCCTTCGACAATCTTCCACTACAAACCAAACTGAAATGCTTCTTTACCAAAACTGAAATAAATACACCACAATGAACTTACACACCAAACTGAAATATGAAACTACTGCAATCTTCTCAGCTCAATTGCGATTCCTTGATGAAACCACCTCAAAGAACAAAGGGTTTTCATCCTTTGCTCTTACCTGGAAATCAAGAGGGTTTTTGTCCTCCGAAGCTCTGCACTCCAAGGGTTTTCGTCCTTAGGAAAAATAGACGAACACAAGTGCTCAAGCTATTAGAAAAAGGAGGTTTTGATTTCATAAAAAATGGATGATCTCCTTTGAGCGATTGCCTCTCTTTAATAAACTTCATTTTGGCACCCTTTAATTTGAATTCCCCTTTCCCTCTAAAAGTGCTCACTTAAAAATATTTTAATAAAATATTACAAAGGCCATATTATGTCTCATTTAGACGGTTCAATTTATTTAACTAATAATAATAATATTTAAGTTGTCCTTTTATAATGTTTTGAAATAATATTACTAGGACTAGCTTAAAACATTATTATTAAATTATTTCCCTAATTTTATGCCTTATCCTATGGGAAATAAAGAAATGGGCTTTGGGTCTCCTATTTAATTAAGTTAGAAAAGGGGACGCGTTGAGTTTTTTAGCTCAGTTCGGAATTTGTGCACAGGTTTAGTGTGAATGTGCAAGTAGTTCGAGGTATTTCTATTTTGTAATTCACTTTATAAAGTGAAAATCTTTTATTTAGTTAAGTTTAATAAAGTGCAGATAAGCACTAATGACTTAGACTTATCTTCCAAGTCATCTCTTGTGTGAGATAAGGTTGCTTTCTTTCTGAGAGATGAAGAATGCTATTTGTGGAAGATTAGATTTTTAGCTGAATAGATGCAAGATAGAAGTTTAATAACTAAGTATAGTGTAATTATTTCGTGCAGTTGTTAGTTTGACAGTTGTGGAGGTTGCCTTGTAATCTTTTGAAGGAATGCAAAGCTGATTTGAAGGTGTAAATTATCTGTATGTTGTTATTCGTTTCCGCAGTTGAATTTCAATGATTTGTGTGATTGATTCAATGTTTTCAAAATCATTGTGATTGGAATTTTAACATGGTATTAGAGTGTAATGTCCATTTCTAGAACATTTCTTATTTTTGCCCTAAAACAATAATCCTAACTCAAAAGGATAATTGCATTAAATTTATAAATATGACTTCATCTCAAATTATGAATTTTATTAATATATTCAGTTTTATAAACTTATGGATAATTCTGAAAATAGAACTTATCTTTATTTTCTGCTATTATTCTTTCTCAAATTTGCAGCTATATTCCTTGAATGAATGTCTTTAATTTATGGTCAAGTAATGGGTTTTCGTCCACTAACTTGATTGGAGAGGTTGAGGGTTTCCATCCTTAAATCTCTTAATTTGCCTTGGAGGGGCTACATCCTCTTGGCTGTAATATTTACTTGTAATATGTCTTCATGATTGATATATTTTTCCTTGATTCCTCCTTGATTGATTTCTCTTATATATCTTGTTTTTTCCAAGGGACACAACCATACATTGGTCATGTTGACCATTCATAACTTAACTTTAGTTTGTTGTTTATTACTCATTATCAATGAGCGATTCCTTAAACATCTATTATCTAGCGATTTCCTCCTATCCTTCTCCAATGCTTTGTGAATTGCTTCATTGACTACAGATTTAGTGCTATTCATATCCAACTCTGTCACACCAACTATGTTGTTATTGACATAATTCTTTAGATGCCCGCAATATTGCCAAAAATCGGAATCATTGCCAGCTAGCACAAGTCTGCAGCTAGTCTTGCACCAATTGAGGGCTAAGTTAAAGGAAACCTCATCTCCATTACTTGTGACCAGAACATTTTTACCAGTTAGATTCATCCTTCATGACAATCCCCTACACTTCACTTTCGATCGCTACATAGATAATTCCAAACAGCCTTCTGCTTTGTGGTGGTTTAATGGACAAGGGGCTTCCTTGGAAAATGGGACATTATTTTTGTGATCTATATTTTTGGGCCCTTTCTAACCACGTGAATGCTTACTTTATTTTTGAGTTGAGCAATGAAGTATATTCCTTAAGCACATTTATAAAGAAACATATATTTTGGTTCTATGTAGATAACTTCCCCAAAGATGTTTCTCCTCACGTATATTCTTGGTTTTCCAACTGGTCAATCTCTCCGTCTCTTCCTTTGGGGTGGAGATTCAGTTCTTCTAGCACAATAGTGATCTCTTCACATACAAGCGGTGACTCCTTTAAGGTTGCGTCTATGACTATGACTCCTACTACATCCCCTTCTAGCGCCTTCTTGGGTTACGACATCATGCTCTTATGACCATCACGGTCATCCATATCATTATACCATAACATCGGGGCATTACATAGAGCCTTAGAAAGCGAGAAGAATTTACGGCCTTGGAGAAGGAATTTCAAGGGATTTTCGAAGGAAATTTGCAGCTAGAAATGGATTTAAAAATTCGCAGGTATTTTTAGAGGAAAATTGCGACCCTTGTTTTTGCTAAAAAATACACCAAGTTTTGAGAGAAATTGGGGAAGTATTTTTTGAGAAAGAAATTGCGTTTGTTCGAAAAGAAAATTTGTGGCCAACAAGGATAAAAACATGCAAGGTTTTCAGTTGTGAATCGCACAATTTTTTTAGTGAAAAACGTGGTGCCTGATCAAGAGGAAATCACACCATAGAAAACAAAATTGTGTAGTAGTTTTGCAAGGTAAATCACGTCGAAAATTTATTTGAAATCATGGCAAGGGTTTATAAAAAAGTGATGGATTTTTACATCTAGTTTTAGGACGTGTTTTTCAAAAGTTAAACTTGCAACTAGGGTATTGTAGACCTGTGACCAATTTTTTCTCTGTATGAGGTGTGGCTAGGGTTTGTAAAAGTTCACTAAAGAAAAGGTGGTGACAACTAGGGTTTACAAACCGGTGACAGCTAGGGCTTGGCTTTTGAACCAACAACTAGGTTGGTGGCTTGGGTTTTGACAATTTTTGTGCAGTGTCTAGGGCAGCCATGTGAGCTAGGGCTTACAGGCGTAACCTAGGGTTTGAAAAAAGGTACTTTCAATTTTTTTGAGCAATTTTATTATTTCCGGATTTGTGAGTTTGTTTTATAGAGATTTTTTTTTTAATGGCATTGCCTAGTGTCTGTTTCGAGGATAGGTTGGATGGCACATTAAATTTTCTGCATAGGAAAGTTAGGGCGACTTTGTTACTAGAGGAAAATGATTTTTGGGATATCGTAAAGGATCAGGTGACTCCACTGATAGATTAGTTGGATTTGGCAGTTCACAAAAAGAAAGAAATTAAAGCCAAAAGGATGATCTTGGATGTGGTAAAAGATCATTTAATTCCACATTTGTCAAAGAAGAAAACAACCAAGGAGATGTTCGACGCTCTGGTTAGTCTTTTCTAGAGTGAGAACATTAATAGGAAAATGATAATGAAAAACAGACTCAGACCCATATAGATGTCTAGTTTGAATACAGTTACTAGTTATTTGATGGTCACTTAGCTTTGTGACCAGCTTTTAGTAGTTGGGGAAAAGGTGGAAGATGCAAAGCTAGTGAACTTAGCTTTGAATGGGTTCTCATCTTCATGGCATGCTTTTGTTCAGGGCATGTGTCAGGGAAAAGCTTCCTTCCTTTGAGAGATTGTGGGATGATTCTATCCAAGAAGAAACTCAAATGGAGTCAAAAGCCAACAAGAAGGGTGGTGACAAAAATTCAGCTCTCTTTGGACAAACAAAGAAAAATAAAGGAAAAGGGAACAAGGAGGATAAGGGAAAGGATGAGGATTCATCCTCATAGGAAGGGAAGAAAGACTTGAGTAAAATCAAGTACTTCAATTGTCATAAGTTTGGTCATTATGCAACACAGTATCCAGACAAGAAGAACCAAGGGAAGCAGTAGCAGAAGGAAGTGGTAACTTTTGCAGAGACTTAGATGAATGAGTTTGTTGCCAGGTTTGAGAAAGATTTCTCAATGGCTTCTTGTCTTTCTACCAACACAATGTCAAAGGATGCTTGGTATGTGGACAGTGGGGCCTCTAGGCATATGATGTTAGCCCGATAGTGTTTTACCAATTTGGAAGAACACAACTCTGGAGTTCAGGTTGAGCTTGGTAATGCTGCCAAGTATCCAGTAGGAGTTGGTAAAATTTCCTTTCGTTTATAGTTAGCTAGCTCTTTGGAGTTTGAGGATGTTTTGCTTGTTCCTGGTCTTAGGGAAAATTTGCTTTTAGTTTCAGACTTTCAGTAATGGAGGATAAGGGCTTTGTAGTTGAATTCAAGAATCAACAAGTTCTTATTAGGTTGAAGGGATCTAACCCAGTTACAACATAGGTTATAGGGGTTAGAGAAGGCAACCTTTACAGGTTATAGGGTGAACTAGTTTGAATTTTAGTTCATAATAGTGATAATCTATGCAAGTTATGGCACAAGAGGATGGGGCATCTACATCACGCAACATTACCTATTTTGAGGGAGATTGTCACAGGACTTCCAGAGTTCAGTATTGAACAACAAGGAGTTTGTAGAGGATACACACTTGGCAAACATGCCAAGGTTGCTTTCCCAAGCAGCGAGCATAGGTCTAAAGGGATTTTAGACTTAGTGCATTTGGATGTGTGTGGATCGATGTCAGTAGGATCAATTGTAGGAAGCATGTACTATGTTTCTTTCATTGATAATTTCTCTTGCAAGACATGGATCTACTTCTTAAAGACTAAGGATGAGGTCTTTAGCAGGTTTCAGGAGTTCAAAGTTGTAGTTGAGAACCAGAAACGGAAGAAGATCAAGGTGTCCTCACAAGATCTTGGAAGACAAGACACTAGAGGGGGCATTTAGTGGTGTGAAGCTAGAGGTGAGTCATTTCCACATCTTTGGTTGTCCAGTATATATCCATATACTTGTAGAGAAGAGGACAAAATTGGAACCTTCCAGTAAGAAGGGTTTATTTGTAGGTTACAGTGAGACTTCAAAGGACTACAAGTTCTACATTCTAGAGCTAAGGAAAGTTGTAGTTAGTAGGGATGTAAAGTTTGATGAGGACTTTGCATCTAGAAAATCTCAGGAATTCATTCTAGGATTAGAGGATGAGGAGTACGAGGCTCCGAAGGTTGAGTCTCCAAAGATTTCATTTGTTTCTAGTCGAGGATAGTAGCCTTCAGGTGAGGGAGAAACTTCAGCCCCTCCTTTTTCTTCTTCTTCTTCGTCTTCTATTAGAACTTGATGGTTTGAACAGACATTGAGGGATGCTCAGGAGCATGTTGAGGCTCCTAGCAACACATTCAGGGAGAGTAGGCCTTCGAACAAGTTTCCTAACTACATAGCATTGATGAGCAACATCGTTGAGTCTTCTAGCGTCTAGGAAGCAACCGTGATGGAGAATTCCTTCCTTGCTAAGAAGGCAGTGTTGAGTTTTTTAGTTCAGTTTGGAACTTTTGCACAGGTTCAATGTGAACGTGCAAGTAGTTCGAGTTATTTCTATTTTTTAATTCACTTAAGTTATAAAGTGAATCTTTTATTTAGTTAATTAAGTCTAAAGTGTGGATAAGCACTAATGACCAAGACTTATCTTCCAAGTCATCTCCTGCATGAGATAAGGTTGCTTTCTTTTTGAGAGATAAGAATGCTATTTTGGAAGATTAGATTTTTAGTTGAATAGTAAAGATAGATGCAAGATAGAAGTTTAATAACCTAGTACATTGTAATAATTCCGTACAGCTATTAGTTTGACAGTTATGGAGGTTGCCTTGTAAGCTTTCAAAGGAATGTAAAGCTGATTTGAAGGTGTAAATTGTCTATATGTTGTTCTTCGTTTCTGCAATTGAATTTCAATGATTTGTGTGATTGATTCAATGTTTTCGAAGCATTAGGTAATTAGCCATCATGATTGGAATTTTAACAACATGACAATCCACCCTTCCCAAAATTGCTTGTCCTCAAGCAATGCAAGTTTAGCAGCTCAAACTCTTCCCAAATGACCATCTTCGTAATATGAGGATCCCAAATCATCCTTGTGATTTGTTGAATCCATATCCTCAATTCCTTGTGTGGTTCAGTAGTTTCCTTCAATTGTATAACTTTTGCTGAGGTATGTTCATGTAGTTTCTGTGAAGCCTTCTCCATTCCTCTATGTGTTGCATATATTTTGCCCTTCTCATTCTTAGATTGCTTTTCATGCTAATTTGCAGTTCCTTGCAAAGCTCTTGTAGATTCTTTAGACAAGCCCAACTTGGTTGTGTGTTTTGTTCTTGCAACCTCTAACTCTCGCGGGGGTTGCTTTATGTGAAAAATGAACTCACCACCATGTTTTCACTTGTAATGTCCCCTTAGCTAGTTCGATAGGTGGGAGCAATTAGCCTATTCTAGGGTTCCCGTAGGCTAATAGTTGTTGGTTAGGGAACTTCAGTGGGGATTTCCAGCAACTCTGGCACAATTGGATGATTGTTTGAGTTTATCTTTCCTTTCCGAGGGTATCTTGGACACAATTTCTAGGACTTACTATTTTTAGTAAGCCAGGTAGGGTCATCGGTGGCGTTGGTTTCGATATTTCCATTTTTAGTAATGTCGGTGGTAGCGACTAGCACTTGTCTCATGACATTTGAAATGATCAATGAACAATATTTTAAATGTCGACATTTAAGTTAAATTAAATATTTAACTTATAATATCTTTATACAAGTATAAGTTACTTTATGTTATGAAGTGACTTATAAAATGGGAGTTATAAGTTGTGTTTAAAAGTGAATGTGCTAGGTGTTTGGGGTGGTGTGCCCAACCCATGGAGACATAAGGAGTTAGATAATATTAAAGTTTAAAAAAAAAAGACTCTCTTGAGGTGTTGGAATGGGAAGATTTAAAGTAAAGGAAAAGAATTCATTTGGATTCATTCATCTTTATGGTCGTGCATTTGTTTTGAGAGCTTTGGCTTTGAAGCTGGACTTTCCAAGGGTTTGTAGGGACGAAATCCTTTGCAAGCAACACCTTCTACGTGGTTGAGAGATATCATCTGGAAGGTCTGCTAGTGGTCTCATTCAGGGAACACGCTTGTGCTTTGATTGATAATTTTGATGGAGTTTTACGAAAGGTTATAATCTGATTTTTTGTGAGCAGCCATTGTAGAATATTTCAGTTGCAGATTGAGAAGCATTTTGGAGTGTTGAGGACTGATTTTTGGGACATTATGTTGGCCGTACCAATTTGGGGAGTCGCCATCCTTCATAGAGGGATTCTGGGAGTTATTTGATGCAATATTTCTCCGCTATTTTGAGCGCTATAGTCATTTAGTAGCAGCAACATTGTATTGGGAATTATAAGTGGCAGATTTAGAGAGTTTTGGTGATGTTTGTATGCTATAGCAGTAACCAGGTAGGCCGTACAACTGCATAGGAGGGGTATGGGGTTCCTTGGGGCAAAACGCCTCCTTTTTGGGCAGTATATCTCTTGCATCATGGGTGCCTAGGGTTGTAGACCACATTGCAACCATTTGCCGGAAGGAGAACTTCTTTGCTGGGCTGTTGTGAGCAATTTATAGTGTCTACCTTGCTGGTTTTTTGTATATCAGATTTGCAACATTGAAGAAATGAAAATGAGTATTCATAGTTTTAAGTGTTCATGCTATATTTTCATTTGGGTATGCTTGCATGTTATGTATTTCAATACTATTGAGCACCATTGAACGATAAAAATGCAAGCAAACACACAAATCCATCAGCAGTAAACATCACAGCAAATAGAAAAATTTTGGTCACAAAACATACAAATAGGGTGTATATTACATCGCTGTCACATAGAGGGGCGTCCAAGTCTATACTCTCTATGATCCTTGGAGACAACAATTATTTATCGACAACGTTAATTAAAACAATTAAAACAATTAAAACATGTCTAGGGATTTGCAAGGTGAATGACACCTAATCCCAACATAAATAGAGAAACCAATACATCAAAACATGGTAACACCAAAGGGGAATTATAAAACCATGAGCTAATACTGCCCAAAAGTGGTGCCCAAATCCCTTAGTCAAATTCCAACTCCCAAATCCCAAGAGAAGTCCTATAAGAATCTATCATAACATGTCATAGTTATCCTCCCAACTTGGGTGTTCCAATTTGTCTTATTCAAATCCTCCAAAGATGCTTTATGATAGTCATAAGGACATGTCATAGGTTGGTGAATGTTCTTGGTCAACATGTGTAATTGCCTCTTACAACTCTTCTTATGTGTCATAGATGCTCTTACATTTGTGATGTGGGAGGCCTAACTTTCAAAAGCCAAAACTTTTGATCTGAGAAATTGATTGAGCCCTTTTGAAATTGAAGATATTGGAGAGCTTCATATCATCATAACTTGCTTTAGTCGATTAAATCCCGTTTCGGTAATTTTTAGGGCAAAAAATGATGTCTATAGCTCAGAAATTTCATTTGAAGATTAGGATGCAAGGTTGAGACACCTTTTCTAACATAAAGTCTAGTTGTGATGCCACACAAGAGTCATCAACTTATGGGTTTCTGCTTGCAACCTTGCAAAATGCCCTTCAAGTGTTGTCTACCCACTACCACGAATGGCTAGGTGTCATTTATGTTTAAAGATCACACATAAGAGCAAAACAAAGACAAGACAATGTAAAACAAGCACACACAGATTGGAAATACAAAACTTACACTTGGAGAAACCCTCAAATGTGGAGAAAACTCCAAAAGAGTGAGCATATGCTCCTCATGCCACTATCCCACAATTAGTCACAAGTATTACAATGCCTCTTGGGAAACAACAGAGCTCCGCGATGGCCTAATGCCAGCTCCTAACACTTGTAACTACCTTTGCACCATCACAACCTTGCTCTTCTATATGTGATAATCATGGAAGCAACAATATCAAGGCTTACTATGAGAGGCGACCTTTTCCACATGGTTTACAATGGCTATATGCCTTTCCAATAGCCTCCCCAACCTCAAAAATGAAAGACCAAGTATTAGAACGTGTTGGGAATTTGAGGTGTCTTAACCTTTGCAAGTTCCTAATGTTGTATTTATTTATTTTTGCCTACTATTGAAAATTTCTGTAATGTCCCCTTTTGAAATATGATAATAATAATAATAATCACGAGATAAATTATAATATAATTATAAAATAACTAAAGTTTAAGTTGTGATAAAGGTCAAAGGGCTTGTGAAAAGGTTGTGTCCATTGGAGGGAAAAAGGAATATAAGGAAGATCATTTCTTGGACAAAGGGGGAGGAATCACAACACAAATACAATCAATCATTCATCATTCAACAATCTATCATTTCAATCAACTTCAATTGGAAGGTCAACCAAAAGCAAAGCATAATAAATATTTCTGTATAAATACTTAACTTCAACCAGCAAAAAAAGATACATTCCTCTCTGCAATAGGAAATAACAGGAGCAGCATCATATACAGCCAAAGAATAATTCCAGGGCTCTACCGCAGCCAGACACCATACACAGCAAGGTACGTCATAATACTCTTACTCCATTAATAAATGCTTTACCTAATTTGTATGCATATACCTTGCATCTAATGAATAATGTACTCTGATTTCTAAGAATAACTGTGTAAAAGATATCTTGGTTCAGATTCGAATAGGCATTAGGATTAATAAGTGTATTTCATGACTTAGTACTCTAAAATCAGCTCATTATGTTAATTAGAGTAATTCAAAGGTATGCCATATAACATTACTATATTATATGCTTCATGATTACCTGAGATAGGGGATAATGCTCGGAAAACATGTTGAATCATGAGATTAACATATAACCTCATATGAGATGGTGAGTCTGAGATGTATAGTAGCCAACATGGTATGTTTTGTCCCTTGTCTCAGTAGGTGCAATGGCACCCCTTGGACAAGTGGAAAGTGGCCCTTGTCTCAGTAGGTGCAATGGCACCCCTTGGACAAGTGGAAGTGGCCCTTGTCTCAGTAGGTGCAATGGCACCCCTTGGACAAGTGGATATGGCCCTTGTCTCAGTAGGTACAAAAAGGTACCCCTTGGACAAGTGGAAGTGGCCCTTGTCTCAGTAGGTACAAAAAGGTACCCCTTGGACAAGTGGAAGTGGCCCTTGTCTCAGTAGGTGCAATGGCACCCCTTGGACAAGTGGATATGGCCCTTGTCTCAGTAGGTGCAATGGCACCCCTTGGACAAGTGGATATGGCCCTTGTCTCAGTAGGTATAAAAGGTACCCCTTGGACAAGTGGAAGTGGCTTTTGGCTCCAGTTGGTGAAGAAGTCACCCCTCGTGCCAAAGGATTAATAGTGGACCCATGATTGGCCAAAGGGCATCCTTTCACCTCATCTCATATGAAGTTAAGAGTTAATGCATGGATAGTGATGATAAATATATATATACTGATAGAGATCATGACATTAATGATAAAGAATATCATAGTGAACTTAAGAGGAATATATGAAATATAAGTGATAGAGAATGCGTATTGAAAGTAATCACAAAGATTATGGATGCAAGATAGAAAATGATAATTGATGTTAATTATTGAAAATCTAAAGGCAATGTTCTTATGTGATTGAATATATCATTTATCTATTGCTATAATTGAAATTAAGAAAGTTTGGTATAATAACATTCTCTTTGCAAGTTGGAAATGTGTTCAAAGTTTTGAAAATGTTGACTTGTGACAAGGGGACATTTCAGTGGTATCAGAGCAGTCATCCTGCCATCCTGTGAATGATAGTTGACTTACATGACTCGTGTATTCCGTATATTATGTCTTATACTTCGTATCTCTCATATACTTTCAACATGGATCTAAAAGTAGTATGAATCTAAGAACAGTTGAATTCTTTAGATTCAGTTTGTTATATGGTTTAGCAGTACTTAAGCATTAATAATAGTATTACAGTCAGGCTATGCTGTCCTTAATCAGCCCTACTGAGGTTAGTACACACGCAGTCAGATATTGTTGAATTAAACTAGATCTATCAACTAATACTACCGAGAATTCTACTCACAAGTACCAACTATAGATGGAAGCCACTGCACCCTCAATTAAAACATATAAGATATTGAGACAAATACTACACCTTGCCAAGTAAGTTCTTGAAGAAAATTATCACAAACAGACATGAAATCAAAATCATAATGCCTAAAGACAATCCTTGCATAGGATATTATACAAATATGCATGTCACATAATCTGGCCAATGCAGGTGGATGTCTACCTGCACAAGTTCCACTCAATTCCAACCTTCACTGCAAATCAAACAGTTTAACAATGACTTAAACATAATATTTTGAGGAAATTTTATTAGGATAGGAAGAAGAAATTTTGCATTTGAGAAGGATATATGTAATATTTGGGACGTCAATGTGTTTCAGTGAAAACTGGAAAGATTTATAATTAAATTACTTGTCATAAAGGATATTGAAAGAATAATACGAATGATTTGTAAAACCAAGAACTGGGAATCATTAGCGGATAAGTCAGAGAATCTGGTTCCCTCTGTTGCCCAGATATTTGATTAGAGGGCTATGATGTTTGTACCATGATGAAATAGTGGCGTGTCAAGGGTAAGAGGATTTCATTTAAGAGGAACCCGAAAAATCTCAGGGCATCAAACATCTCTAGAGCATCATACAGCAAAATAAGGGTTCAAGAGCCTGAGCTATTTCCCTTCCTACATTATTGAAGTAAACGACAATGAGAATTGTAATTTGTAATCATATACTGTTTACAATCATTTCATGTATGCCAGATTCTACCCTGTGTAGTCAATATTGGCGATTCTACAAGGGCAATCCAGGTCTATCGTGTTGAAATTATACTCAGTTATTCATACAGTAGAAAATAAATTAATAAATGCGTGATTAAAAACATGATCAACAGACAAAATACTGAGTTACCATTTAAGTAAAAGTTTTGATCTAAAATTGTGCGCAGCCACCCTATGAGTGAGTCACTAGTATGGAAGATTTTTCGAACAATGACACATTTGGTTAAATTTGCAGTTATGTTATAGAGGCTTAGGAACGAATACTAGAAAGAACTCATTTCCAAGGGATAAGTATGTCCTTTTGCTAAGTTTTTATTTGAATCGCCATCCTTTCCAAAAGGGGAGCAACTCCTTGAAAATCCTTTAACACCACGTGTCCTTTTCAAAACCTTACACTTAGGACTTATGAAATGAGTCTTTTAAAAGGTGCGACTCCTTTGAAATGTTGAGTTAGCTTTTGAGCGTCTTAGGATTGAAAATATGGCTCGTAAATCATCTTTCCGAAAATATTATGTGAATAGTCCCTTATTAAAGAACTTCCACGACTTACAGACGGCTTCAATGATCTTTTATGATATGTTCACTTCCCTTTAGGCTACAAATGATTCAAAGGAGCCATGATTTCATAAGAACATTTCTTTATTGATATTTCTTTCTTACTTACAAATGACGGTCCCACAATGACTTTGTAATTCCCCTTTAATATATGCGATTCCTTAAATAAACTGTATTATGAAGGTTGCGTAGATATATGAGAAACATCCAGCCTTCAAAGCTTTATCAAATACTATGTAGAACCTTTATATGATATCTGCCCTCTTAAATATGATTCAAATTACTTCAAACAATTACCAATAATCCCAAAGGCTGCGTCAGACTTATTGGCATCTTTTGACAACAGATTAAAATAATGTAAATCTTTGAAGTCCTTTGCAAACTTGCCTTAGTGCTTCTAGGGTCCCACCATCCACTAGCTCTCTTTTATGCAATGAGAAGACCCCTGAATTTGCTTCAAACAATATTAAAACATGGAATTTGCTAACTAAGCTAGGCTGTCAGACTTTGTCTCCCTTCTGGCTGACATAAACTTGCACTCTTATTGCTATGAAATAGTATGAAAATTGAGTTTCATACTTTAAAAAAAAAAAAAAAAAAGCCAAACCACACTCAGAATCTTAATGAAAAGGTTCACGAGATACATTTCAATCTCTATCTTCATTTCCACAAGGGAAAACCGTCGCATTGAATTCAACCATTCAACTAAACCCACAGTGAAACATCCACTATCTTTCAACAGACTTTAGTAACAAATAAGATACCATGGATGACTTAAAGAACCATCACACAGAATTACCGCTTGATGACGAGAGAAAATTAATAGTGGAACCCCTTCTTTTAGAAGATAGATTTATTCTTATTTAGGCCTCTCCCCTTCATCCACAATATAGGTCCCAGCGAGACACAGCAGCACGCATTAATTTTTACCAGAATTTCTAACCCTAAAAAAAAAAAAAAAAAAAAAAAAAAAAAACAAAACAAAATAAGATATCAACATACATGGCATGGTTATGTCACTGGGTTTGAAAAAGACAAATATACTTTCCAAAGTCTTTAGGGTACAGTTTTGAGAACAGAAGAAATGAGAAATAATTCCTTTTAGTGCTTGAGAATTAATTGGGAGTTTGTGAATAGCCATTCATATTTGACTCAAACATATTACTGGATTTATGCTGATCAAACCTTTTTAAAGGAGTTGAAATTACTAATCATCCAATGTTTAAAAATTGCTTGAGGACAAGCAATCCTTGAGTGGGGAGGACTGTAATGTCCCCTTTTGAAATATGATAATAATAATAATAATCACGAGATAAATTATAATATAATTATAAAATAACTAAAGTTTAAGTTGTGATAAAGGTCAAAGGGCTTGTGAAAAGGTTGTGTCCATTGGAGGGAAAAAGGAATATAAGGAAGATCATTTCTTGGACAAAGGGGGAGGAATCACAACACAAATACAATCAATCATTCATCATTCAACAATCTATCATTTCAATCAACTTCAATTGGAAGGTCAACCAAAAGCAAAGCATAATAAATATTTCTGTATAAATACTTAACTTCAACCAGCAAAAAAAGATACATTCCTCTCTGCAATAGGAAATAACAGGAGCAGCATCATATACAGCCAAAGAATAATTCCAGGGCTCTACCGCAGCCAGACACCATACACAGCAAGGTACGTCATAATACTCTTACTCCATTAATAAATGCTTTACCTAATTTGTATGCATATACCTTGCATCTAATGAATAATGTACTCTGATTTCTAAGAATAACTGTGTAAAAGATATCTTGGTTCAGATTCGAATAGGCATTAGGATTAATAAGTGTATTTCATGACTTAGTACTCTAAAATCAGCTCATTATGTTAATTAGAGTAATTCAAAGGTATGCCATATAACATTACTATATTATATGCTTCATGATTACCTGAGATAGGGGATAATGCTCGGAAAACATGTTGAATCATGAGATTAACATATAACCTCATATGAGATGGTGAGTCTGAGATGTATAGTAGCCAACATGGTATGTTTTGTCCCTTGTCTCAGTAGGTGCAATGGCACCCCTTGGACAAGTGGAAAGTGGCCCTTGTCTCAGTAGGTGCAATGGCACCCCTTGGACAAGTGGAAGTGGCCCTTGTCTCAGTAGGTGCAATGGCACCCCTTGGACAAGTGGATATGGCCCTTGTCTCAGTAGGTACAAAAAGGTACCCCTTGGACAAGTGGAAGTGGCCCTTGTCTCAGTAGGTACAAAAAGGTACCCCTTGGACAAGTGGAAGTGGCCCTTGTCTCAGTAGGTGCAATGGCACCCCTTGGACAAGTGGATATGGCCCTTGTCTCAGTAGGTGCAATGGCACCCCTTGGACAAGTGGATATGGCCCTTGTCTCAGTAGGTATAAAAGGTACCCCTTGGACAAGTGGAAGTGGCTTTTGGCTCCAGTTGGTGAAGAAGTCACCCCTCGTGCCAAAGGATTAATAGTGGACCCATGATTGGCCAAAGGGCATCCTTTCACCTCATCTCATATGAAGTTAAGAGTTAATGCATGGATAGTGATGATAAATATATATATACTGATAGAGATCATGACATTAATGATAAAGAATATCATAGTGAACTTAAGAGGAATATATGAAATATAAGTGATAGAGAATGCGTATTGAAAGTAATCACAAAGATTATGGATGCAAGATAGAAAATGATAATTGATGTTAATTATTGAAAATCTAAAGGCAATGTTCTTATGTGATTGAATATATCATTTATCTATTGCTATAATTGAAATTAAGAAAGTTTGGTATAATAACATTCTCTTTGCAAGTTGGAAATGTGTTCAAAGTTTTGAAAATGTTGACTTGTGACAAGGGGACATTTCAATTTCTATGCAAATTATATTTCGTCACTTTGTGGGAGTTGGCATGATGATGTGTCATCCTACATGGAAGGTGACTAGATGTATTTCTTGTCCTCATATTGTTGATGTGTTTTTTACGGTAGCGTCAACATTAGAATAAAACACTAAGTGCTCTATCCTTTCTTGAACGAAGTATCCCAAATGCTAATGTAATGTCCCCTACCCGACTTGCCCTAGAATTCGCTTGTGGATTTTATTCTCTTTAAATATTCTCTTGGAATTGTACCTGTAGCAGTATATATATGTACAAATCCATATTGCCATACGTCAGTTCTAATATCAATTTCCCCACAATTCAACATAATCAACTTACAAATGAAAACACATAAGAAAGAAGAATCACTCAGCATGCCAAGGAGGAGATGTCATAAATCTTTAGTAGCCTAAGGCCTACCACAGTCCTATTGCCCGAACCCTTGACGAGGGCCTATGGGGGCTGGTCCTTTTGCCGAATCCCTCGTCCGGGCCTATGGGGGCATATTCCAATGTGGGACCCCCATCCCTCCATGGTCCAAACCTTTGACTCAGGCCTACTGGGGCATAATGCCCAACCCTTGTCTCGGGCCTATGGGGACGGAACCTTAGATGGGGTTTATAGGCAATCTACTAAGGTTTATGCATTCTCCCTTCCTGGTTGAACCACAAACGCAATACATGCAGTTTCCACACACATTTCTGAAACATACAATTTGTCTTTATTATTATGAATGGTGTTATACAGTAATATATGATACAACATGAGATATATTTGTAATGTCCCCATGCCTATTCTTTAATATTTATATATTATAGTATTTGCTATAATATTAATAATATCTCTATATTATATTATTATATATGTTATTAATAGTATTATATATATATATATATATATTTGATTGCTTGCCAGCACTTGAATTCTATTGTTATTTTATTATGAACATAACTATATTATTCATTATCATTATAATATTACTATTATAAATATATATAGATATAGATATCATTTAATTATTATGTAATATATATATATATATATATTATTGTAATATTATCTATTATTGTTATTATAATATCATTATTATTATAGTGTTATCATGAATATAATTTTTAATAATGTTTAATTGTGCTGAATGGGACAACACATCTTTTATCTACTATATATTTATTTATTTACTTATTTATTTTTACTTGAATCACTCCTTCCATTTGCTGCTGATGCTGATGTACATATTTCTACATATTAATTTATGATATCTTTTTGACGATCTTTTCCTTCTATCTCACAACATTTATTTATTTCACTTTCAAGAGATGTTCCAAGAGGCACGTCTCTTATTATGCTTGGTGGTAAAAGACATACTTACCTCTTATAATTTTTATTACTATATATTAATTCCCTTTTGTAGTAAAACTAGTTCTAACCATACGTAACTCCCTATCATAAGAGGATAGGTTAAAAGATGTTTATTTATATTATTTGTATTTATATTATATCATTATATTATTTATTTTATATTATTTATATTATATCATAATAAATGATATATGATTTATATATTATATTATTTATATTTATATTACAATATAAGATAATAATAATAATAATAATATTTGTATTTATATTATATCATTATATTATTATATTATAATAAATGATATGTGATTTATATTATATTATTTATGTGTTATTTATAAATATAATATTAATGTATTTTGTTAATTGTTTTAAATAAATATTATTTAAATATATTAAATATATTCCATTTATAATATTATTCATATATTTAATTTGAATAAATAATACATAATGGATTCAATTATAAATTTCTAATATAGGGACATGACAGCTAAACAATGTGATCAAATGAGATTACTCCAAGGTTCCTTGAATGTCAGGTCTTGACGTGCACATGGATAGACTCAGTAGAATGATGTGATTTTGCTGGTAATCACAAAGGGACTTACGCTAAATTACTCCTTACTTATGGATAAAATTCACTCCTTTCTCCTTGGATTTGTGAATGAATGGTACCTTCTTCAAACTATCTAAAAAGAAATAATAAAAGGAAAGGGTTAGGAGAAATCTAGTCTACTCCTAAGGACAATGAGACAATGAATAATGCTTTGATAGACAAATTCCTTCGAACCAAGCCTCGTTTCGCCATGAGAACAACAACTACATGAAACTAGTGTAATCTTCAAAGGTAATGAAGGATTTTCATATTGCAAATATGCATTCAAATACTCACAGCTAGCACACCTTGAATAAATATCCACAATCGAACTATTGCAAAATGGGGTTTAAGCTAACTTTGCATTGTAGCTTACAATCAGCAAACCACAAAAAGTATGGACCGGGGAATTCATCAAATATCTATACATTCATTCACCATATCAATGAACTGCAACTAAAACTTATCTAATTTGCTTTGAATCATCTTTGAGAAATCAGAAACCATGCTAACATCCCAAAATAACACAATATTCACCAGACTTCAATGAGTATGTATTGATTCTGGTAGTATCTTTACAACAATTTGTCAAAGTCTCTTCAACTCTTCAAAAACTTCTATTCTAATGAAGAACTTTCTAATCCTCTACTCTACTCTACCAAGAATCCTCTAATCTATGTCCAACCTTTTTTACAAATGAAGAGAATGATCCTTATATAGAGCTCAAAATTACAACCAAGGGCCCAGATTGATTCTAGAATCAATGGCCAAGATTTAGACAACAAAACCCTAATGAAAGGTAGTTACAACTACCACCACTTTCGACCAATAAAATATCAACAACACATGTTATAGTAGAAAATAGCCAATAAGGCATCCCATGCTGACTAGGATTCCAATAAAGCATCTTCTAGAAGGGCGCTTCCCTTATCTCTTTCTTTGGTGGCCAGGTTCAATGAATCTGGACATGTCGACGTGGCACACTTGGATTGGTTGATGATGAATGGATGCCACCTCAGCATATTCCAAGCAATTGTCTCTTGAGTGTACTTCGATCTTGGGAACTTTGTCTTTGTGTTGCATTTTACTTGGATTTTTTGCATTGTCTTGGATTTCTTGGTGCACTTCTTGACTTCATGACGTTGAACTTGATCCTCTTAATGAATGATGTACTGGATTCTTGTTCTTGGATTTCCAAGGATTGATCTTCTCTTCCTTGATGCTAGACTTGAAGTGTATCTTCTCCTTTCGTTGATGACTTGATGCTAGCCTTCCTTGTGTCATTGAGATGTCTTGAAAGGTCCTTCATGTTCCTTTGGAATTCACATGTAGTCTCCTTGTCATTGGAAGTAGTCTCCTTCTTGGGTCCTCAATTCCTGCAAAACAAAGAAAACCTCGAGTAATCATGGTGACTAAAATCCTTCAATGTAATGCAATACTAAGATAAAACATGAATAACCTTGTGTGATTTCAAGAAATGATCTATTTTGGAAGAAATGAATAAAATAATACTTGAAAAACACTTCTTCACAAATTCGCCCCCCCTTGGAATAAATCTGCTCTTCAAAAATCAATTTGAGATTTGCTTTTAGAAAAAATGAAGTGAAGAACCTACTTAAATACAAATCCAACGCAATTTTTTCCAATTAGCCTGACTAGGAGAGGAATTTAACAATTTTTCATAGATTCTTATTGAATTCTAACGGTTTAGTGTTCAAGTCGGCCAAAATTCCATGTCGCACCTTTTTAAGGGGTTATGGATTTATTCCATGAGCGCACATTTCACTTACTCATGGATTAATTCCTTGATTGCAAGTTTAGGGGGGTCATGGATAAATCCATGTCACTTTTTGGTGTGTCAGGGATAAAATCCAAGTCGCACTTTTAGCTATCTTGCGGATAAATTCCACATCGCACATTCTAGCATGTTGTGGATTTTCCTCATCGCACATTCCTTAAGTTATGGAATTTCGCACTTTTGGCCTTGTTAAGGATTGAATCCATGAGCACACATTTCACTTACTCGTGGATTAATTCCTTGATTGCAAGTTTAGGGGGGTCATGGATAAATCCATGTCACACTTTTTGGTGTGTCAGGGATAAAATCCAAGTCGCACTTTTAGCTATCTTGCGGATAAATTCCACATCGCACATTCTAGCATGTTGTGGATTTTCCTCATCGCACATTCCTTAAGTTATGGAATTTCGCACTTTTGGCCGTGTTAAGGATTGAATCCATGTCACAAATTCTCCCAAGTCGTGGAAAATATCCTTGAGCGAGATTTTCTTATAACCTTGGATTTTTCCATGTCGCACATTTTGCTAGGATAAGGAATTTTGCACTTTTTGAGGAGTTATGGATTGAATCCTCATCGCAAGTTTGGAGGGTGTTAGGGAATTTCTTTTTGAGCGCAAGTTTCATCTCTTTGTGGAATCTCTCCTAGGTCGCAAATTTCACTATGCCAAGGAATTTCGCACATTTTGCCATGTCCTGGATAAATTCCATGTTCCAACTTCACCTTGTGAAATCTCTCCAAGTCACACTTTTCACCTACTTGTGGATTGATTCCATGTCGCAAGTCTTGGAGGATTAAGGAATTTTTTATCCTTGTCGCACTTTCCTTGAGGTCTTGGATTTTGCGAACAAGATTTTGAAGGTCCCTGCCTGATAGTATAGTTAAAAATATATTTAAGTAGATGTTGAGTACTTTAAATATTTTGAAATGTATTGTCAGGATGTTTGAGATAGGTCTCGGATCCATGGGATTTAACATGCAAATTCTAGATTTTTGAGGATCCACCAGATTTTAGACTTATTCAGGGTTTCAAGACATCAGACTTAGCCAATTTCAAGGTTTAAGGGACATGCGTCAGGGTGAAGGCATATGGACCCCTTAGTTAAATATCCATCCCTTAGGTCAATTTTCCATTCCTTAGTCAATTTCTTCAATCATCTCATGGACTTTGAGCCAAAACTTGGCGAGACTTGGGTAAAATTACTACTAAACCAACAAACTCTAAAACCTAAAGGCAAAAAAGAGGGGGGTCCCCATTTGCAATGGGGCGATGTGTGAAAATGTCACAACACATATGAGGAGGTAGGCATTCCATTTTGTGGTAGAAGTATTTTGCCATGTGTCGCCATCTTTTGGGTGTTGTAAGAGGTTTATGACACGTAAGAACTATGACAGATTCTATGACATTGTAAGAGCCAGAAATAGAAGGGATGAGACAAGTGTCATTTGCACGTATGACATGATAAGAGGCATCTTTGACTTAGCCTATTTTTGGGATATAGCAAGTTGTAAGAGAATCATTTATTAATAGTCAGTTATGACAGATTCTCTTACAACTGTAAGTGTTGTCATATATGATAGATTTTATGACGATAAAAGAGCATTTGTCATACCTATTTTGGGTAAATTTGGGGCACCCAAATATGGAGGGTTGTAAGAGGTGTAAGGGAATATTGTAGAAGTGTCACAGGAGTCAAACATGTGTTTGAAAAGTGTGCCACATGGATTTGGACGCCCATCTTTTGTTGCTTGCTCTAGAAGCTTCTTTCATGCTTGTATCCCGCTATAAATTTAGGTGCTTGGAGTTGGAGTTGTATGGTTCATTTGCAGGTACCGTTATGTTGCCGGAATTACTCCAATATTCTACATTTGTGTACTCCTGGAAGAACTTGCATTGCAAGTGTGTTGTAATCAGCCTTTGATTTGATAATACATTGTGCAGGTTTTGGAGTGTGGGGTTTTTCACCCTAAAGGGTTTTCCCCATGTATATCTTGTGTTGTGAGCTTTGTACTTGCATTTGAATGCTTGTTATTACCTTTTTGTTAATGTGTATCTTAATCTGTAATTGTAAAAGTTAAAATTTGCTTAAATCTTTCCTCATTAGATCAGTGTAGGAAGCGTTTCCGCGTACCTTGCTTCCTTTCAGAATGGCTAGATCAAAAGTCAAAACTCTTTATATTCCATGCTCTGCTTGCATTGTGATAAATTTACTACATCTGCTAGGAAGCAATTTCAAAATTGCAGTGGTTGATGATGAAAATGCTCTCTTGCCCAAATTGCCAATTTCGCTCAATTTGGTTTTCCACATAGTTTGAAACTTTGAAGCTAAGTTATTGGTTTGGGTTTAGGTTTTGGTACGGGGATTTGGGTACGTTGATACGACAATTTTTTTGTGGTGTTGGGCATGCTTTAGGTATGTGCATACAAAAAACATATAAAAATTACTAAATATATACATATTTTAGTCTAAAAACAAAAATTAAATTTAGATTAAAAATAGGAATTAAATTTAGATAGCCACATAATGAATGGATTATAAATAGAACAATCATAAAAGTTTTATAAGATCGTATGGACTTCAATATAAAAAGTTGTAACCCCGTTTTTGTGGACACTTAAAAGGCACTAAAAAGTAAAACATGTGTTGTTTTTAATAATGTTAAGCCAATAATAATTGCTTTTTACCTGTGCTACATCAAGTTTCTGGGATTGGGATGACAAGGGACAGGGGGATGCATTTTGGGGATATATTTTTTTGGAGGCGATTTTTTAGGAGACAACTATTAAAAAATAGGGAAATTTTAAAAATATAGGAAACTTCAAATATTCACATGATAACATTGACAAGGCATTCATCATATATACTATAGAACCTTAATATATAAGTTTAGAGCTGAATTGAGATTTCATGAGTCGACACACAAATTAGCAAAATTTCATTACTTTCATTGTCAATATGCAAATATATTAACGCATATTAATAATTGGCATATATATATATATATATATATATAAACATGCTTACCACTGGATAGTCAAATGTTCATTCTTTCTTATTCAAGTAGTGTGTGTGTACTGTGTTACCGGTTCGCTAGATTTAGCCTTTGGATACGGGTCCAATTCGTACCAAATTTGGGTTTTGGATCAATCTTGTTGCAAATTTGGCCAAGAGGCATAAATGTTTGTGGGTTTGTCCTGAGCGAACCCACTTCGAACTTGGAGGAATTTTCAGGAACCCACAGTGATCCCAACTTCTTTTTGATGATTCAAATAGTTTTTTTCTTTTTTATTGAGAGAGACAAAAATGGGAGCCCTAATATTGTTTCTTTGTGGCTAAAGAAGCTAGAGGAATATGTCCTAGGTTTGCATTTGACTAGAGGTGACAAAAGAGCTTGACAAAGGGCAAGTGTAGAGTGTTGGGTGTTGGAAGAGGCTGAGGACGTTGACACGGAGATAGGGATTTATGCTCCCTGGACATTGAGTAGGAGTCCCCTGTTAATGGCGGGGAATTGACAATTTAAAAAACTTGTTGACATTTTTTGTTAACATTGGGGGACCAAATACCCAATATAAACCATGAACAAACGAGCATGAATAATACAATATTTTTTGTTTAGATGTAGAACCTTTACATTTTCTATATAGTTGTGAAAACCTTTACTATACTTGCGAAACATTGGTGAGGGATTTAAGAGAGGACAAGTTTAAATGACCTAATATTTAATATAGTTAAACTTTGTATTGTTCATGCTTGATATAAACTATCCCGATATATAATTAATTTAATTTAATAGCCTAATCTTTAATATATAATTAATTAATTTAATCTATTTAATTTATTTATAATTTTTAGTCTATATATATAATTTAGAGACATTACATTTTTTATAATGGCTAATATGTATCTATATATATATTTTATGATTTTTATATGTTTTTGTATGGATGAACCCAAAACGAATCCAACCACGATTTTGTTTGACTGAATCCGCAAACTGAATCGCTGAACCCGAACTAGTACCAAGATTGGCAACTTAATTTATATGTATAAAGTTGAATGTGCTTACCACTTGGAGTATTCAAATGTTTGTTCATTCGTATTCAAGTAGTAGCTTTATAGTATTATATAAAATACTACAAGAGCACTACAAAACCTTGAGGTATTTATATTATAAATACCTCGAGGTTTTGTAGTGCTCTTGTAGTTAAAATGTTTGCACAAATTACAATTGATTTTCCACAATTTGATTGGATGCCTTTTGCCTTTGCAATGATCTTATTTGACTTCAGCTAGGCTTGGGACAAATTTAATTCGAAAATACACTGGAACTAGAAAATGTTTTGTCCATCGTATTGGCCACAAATTTCAAGTTTATTTAAATGGCACTACAAAATGATTTACACACTATCATAAGCAATGCATAGGTGTCAAGCATATGGATTGTATTTTAATAGAGTACTGAAATTTCCCAATTACAGGGTGCACATCTAATGATTTGAAATCAATGGTCCACTGAAATAGTAGTTCCCTTAACATTGTTGATAACTCTCTTTGGCTGAAGCAATTGGTGTTCTCATTGAAACCAATATCTACTTGAATAAAAAATTGTGGTAGGCTGATTGGCAATCATTTTAGAAAACCTTACATAGAAATTGTTGTTGTGGCTTGTGGTTGCCAAATACTAGGTATTGGACATGTTAATAGCAAAGTTTTGTTAAATTTGGGCAAAATTTTGAGTAGTATAAAGAAATGTCATCTTAATGTCAAGCTATTGGTGAGGTGACATTATTGTTTCATCCTCAGACTAGAGGGTTAAAACAAAGCCAATGACATGTCTTTTTTAAAAAAATATGCTTTATTTTTTGACTGGGCCAGGATGTCTCCAAGATGGCTAGAACGCCCCCTAACTGTCTTGGGGATGGCTAGTCTTCCCATGCCATCCCATGAGAAAAGGCGTCTTGGGGATGTTTCGACCCATTCTTGCATCCCCGAAATGTCCACTATAGGGGACGGGGTCTTAAAATGCAGGGGACACATCCTCAGGGTACATAGCTTTTCACAAAGAAATATAACAAGTAATGTACACCAAGACTTGCAGTAAAAGACAAGCCATAAAACTTCTTGACATTTGTATTATGAAACATTGAAAACAACAAGGCTAACAATAATAACACCATCACCAAATCATCATCACTGAGAATGTAGATGGCAGTGGGCATTGATCTCAACAATTTTGACGAGGCGTTTGAGTTGTTTAAGACATGTAAGTTTATCTCCATTCTTTTCTTTGTCTGTACGGGTGTGGGGTCGGCCATGGCTAATGGTTTGTCTGCTCTTGTTCTCTCCCTAGAACGTTTCTGCTAACCAACAACCGCCATTCTAGATCACATTCGGGATCATCGATCAACTTGAGAACTAGCTCCTATGGGTGTTTGGACCAAAAAAATTAAAAATAAATAAAAAATGACTTGGGTTCCCTGCAGGTTCACCCTAGGCATACTTGGTCAAACTTGGGGCCCAATGGTTGTGCCCTATCCATATCCATAGTGGACCAGTCCATAGACTCGGACAGGAAATAAACCAGACCTGGATCTAGGGGATTTTTTGGATGAACCAATAACATAGGTTTGAAGACCTGCACTTTTGTTCCAAGCCATCTCTAGGTTGCTCTAGATCATCCCAGACACTTCTCTATCAAAATTACAGTCCTCTCTGTAGTGTACTGTCTTGAACGATGATGAACTTCCAGTCACAAGGCTCAAGACAACCTCTTCCGACTGCAATGGCAACACTTAACCCTGATAGTCTAACTTCTTTGATCCAATTTACAGATCATTTGCAAGTTGTATTAATAATGCCAAATCAACTTTTTTGATTTTAGTTTTATGTTGGATTTTGGTGGTACTGGCGTATTTTGGTTATTGTGTTAAGTGTTGAAGGCTTTCATGGGCATACACACACATATTGTAGGATTTTACCCATGTAAAATATGTCATCTCAAGATTACCTCCATGAGTAGTAGTTTATGCTAATATGACATTTTAATTTCTCATTTATCTTGGTAATAATGACAAGGTATGGGGACCTGCTTAGCACACATGCACCTCTAAGCATTTGTTAGTAGGATAAGGAATGGCAAATGCTCACCGCTCTGGGCTTTTCACCTTCAAGCTTCTTTTGGTTATTTTTAATTACTATGTCAGATTTTCACCCTCTAGGCTTTTTTGGTTATTGTTTCTTAGGATGCAAATATCTTTGTGAAGGGTGGTTGGTTGCGCATACTCCATGGATAATGTAGTTGTTCAAATAGACTTTCGCTGGATTATTTTTCCATTAATTTTCATAGTTGAAATATGAAAACTTTAATCCGATGCATTGACACTAGTGGATGAAATTGGCATGTTGCTTTGATAATAACTAGAGGCAGATAAAGCCAATTTTGTCTGCTTCAACAACTAGTTTGGCTAGGATTTTGTAATCCCCCCATTTTTCGAATGATCACCTAATGGAGTTGGCTAGCCTATCCTATTCTTGTAGGCTAGGCCGAAGGGCTAAGGGAATGACTTAATTGATTAAATATTATATTTAATCAATTTACTTGGGCATATTGAAGATGTGAAGTGACTTCTCATATTTTTGTGAGCCATTTGGTGAAGGCAAAATAGATAAAATAATTTGCCCTAGTGGTGAGCGACCAAGGAGAGAGAAAAAGGAAATAAAAGAAAGGATGAAAAAGCCTTTGGATACTTTGTAACGCCAAGGAAAAAAATAAAATAAATTAAAATAAAATTCCTTGGAGGTGGACGACCTAGTACAAGGTCAAAACATGAAATATTGGATGCCTAAAGTGGTTCGCTCCTCTTGGAGGAGGGAAAGAAAATAAGAAAAATAAATTACCTTCTTCGTGGGCGCCTAGAATGAGGTCGACCATGTTGGAGGAGACAAGCAAAATAAAATATTATATTTTGCCAAGATGAGGTCGGCTAGGAGGAGGTTGGCGAGGGTTGGAGTTAGAGGAAGAATTGGCTATAAATATAAGATCAATTGGAGTCATTTCATCATCCATTCATATCATATTTTCTTCTTGAGATTTTATCTCTTGGCTACAACTTTTGTTGGCCTTCATTCCAAGGACAAAAACCCTTGTGAATGCGGTGGGTTGGACGAAAACCTAGCTCATCTTGTGGAGGACTCATAACGGAGTTCTATTTGCACTTCATTGGAGACATTTGGAGGTTTGGAGCATCATTGCATAATCAGATTTGCAGATCAGATTTGGAGCAGCATTGTTGTGGCATTTTGTGTGCATATTGCATTAGGGTTTTTCCCTAATTTGGAGAGCCACTTTGGAGCAGACTTCAGTGCCCATTCTTGGAGGGTGATTTTGCATTTTTTGAGCAGCAAACCCTAAGCGCTTGCCAAAGAAGGATTTGTCCATCTAGAGTTGGATGTTTGAAGACTATTTTGCATATTTTTGGTATGTATACCCCTAGTTTTAGGTCTGATTTGTGGAGCAGAAATCTGGGCATATGTTTGGCATGTTTGAGCCCATGAATTCATTGTAAACTCAGTCCAGAATATTCAGTTTTGTATTAGCAGACTTCTTTAATCAGAAATCAGATTTATTGGACCTATGTTTGGCTCTTGGATGGTTGAATTTCATGGTTGTTATCATAGTTGATGATATCTATATGTTTGGCATATTTTTATGGATGTTTGGTATATGTTTATCATTCTGAAAATAAAAATTAGAATTCAGTCCTAGGGTTTGAGCAGAAAAACTAAATCAGAAAAGAGCAGAAAAACTAAATCAGAAAAGAGCAGAAAATTAAATCAGAAATCTAGGGCAGAAATCAGAAATTTTAGGGCAGATCCCATTGGGGATATCACAGATTTAGTTTCACAATGTGTTTGATAAGTCTATATGGCTTCATGTTCCAGTTCTGCTAGTATATAAACATTGATATATGGAGTCAAGGATACCTTTTTTCCATATTTGTTTGGAAACACTGTTCTACATTGTTAAGTTAACAATGGAGAGGAACTGTAAACATTAGATATTCTTGTGTATATGATTTGGATGCAATATTTGGCTTTCATTAATGTAAAAATGTTGGAAATTAAAATGGATAACCAACCTATAATCCTTCTATGCTTGCCTGAAAGGTTTATTCCATCTATGTTATATTTGATAGTAATACCACACACCAAAGCAAATTCCCAAAGTTGAAAATGCAGGCTGATACCTGTTCTAACTTTTTTTCTAATGACTTCTGCAGTACAGTCTCAAGTGGCATTAGTGGTGCAAGCTACTACACTGGAACATTCAACACTGTTAATCGTTCTCCTGATGGTGATTATGTGGCTGTTTCTAGTCGTGGGAATTTCTATTTAACCTGGGAGCCTGGTCAGGTGAAATTTTGTAGTCTCTCCATGTCCCTCATGCTTGTGGGTGTGCACACACAGCTCCCATAATTTCTCTTTAATTCCAGTTTGATGAATTAACTGAAGATGGATCTAGCTAATGCACACTTACATGTAAAAACTTATCCCATGATTACCTCTCTCTATTTCTTTATTATTTCTTTATTGATTTGATTGACAATCTATGCATCTGGTCCAAACTACAGTGGATGCAGATATTACGTGTTTTCAAAGTTAATAATCTGGAAGATATCTCATGTTAGTTCAAGACCAACACAAAAGTTAGGATGCTTGTATTTGCAAATCTAAAACTATATTGTTGATAATATTAAATTTTGAAACATTGACATTTTACTAGATGGATTTCCTGTGAGTTCCTAGTGCATCTACTTGTCTGTGCACAGAAAATGAATTGATATAAACATCTTTATTTCCTTTCAGACATTTTTTTCTATGCAATTCTCGTTACTTGAAAGATGAATTCATCACCTTCATTCACTGTCAAATTCACATGCAGATTCAAGTTTTAAAACACTCCTAGATTCCTCTAGGATGTGCACTTGGTCTAGTGATTTCAGCATTGCCACAATCTCTGCAAGTCACCCAGGGCTGTATCACAGGTCTTATTTGGTTTCAAAGGCATCATTCAAGCTAGGAACTAAATGTTTACTTTCAATAGAATAGAAAGCCTCAACAGTGTAAGGTGAAGACCAAATACCAATTGAGAAAGGAAGAAGAACATAATTTATTGATCAATAGTAGTGGATGGTTGTTTTGTTAATGTAAGGAGTTAAATGTGAAATACCAGTAGACCCATCACAACACCATTTATATGTGTTAGTGTCTTAATTTGTCTTTTGCAAGACCACAAAATGGAACACTGTGTGAGGTAAAACCTCTCTTCAAATTAGGAGGGGAAGCTCCTTGAGTTCTCAACCAACCTAAACCTAAGCTAAACTGGCCCTAGACTAATAACTACAGACAAGATATACAAATATGCTAAGTTACTGAATCAGAATCGGTTATGAGTGCCGGTATGTGGATACAATATGCTGGTACAACAATTTGTTTTTGGTGGGTTGGGTACATTTTGGGTATATCCATACAAAAGACATATAAAATTATAAACATATACATATTTGCAGCCTAAAAACTATACTATATTAATACCATATTAATATAAAGCTATACTATATTAATTTTATTTTTTTAACATGTTAAATATTAATAATAAATATTAAAAAAATTAAAGCGAAGTTGTATAGACATGGATAGAAATACCATATCAAATATGGATACAACTATTTTTCAAAACCCTCTAATATAGATACCACTCAATACAACATTCATAAAATAACTCATATATATAAATATAAATATAGTATTGAATAATATATAATATTAATAATAAAATTAACAATAAATATTAAAGATCCTTACCCTTTCTGTTATGAGATAATGTGGGCTACACATCCGGATTTCAAGGACTGTATTGTTGAATGAATGAAGGCTTTTAATAACGTCCACGAGGCCAGACAGCGTATGGGACCACAGAAACCAAAACACGCTGCAAAGAGAGCCAAAACTCGCAGGAAGGCCATGAGCCTCAAAAGGCAGACCACTTACACAGCCCCTAACTGAACTCTTTTGCTTTTTGGATCTTAGATCTTCTGCTATGTATCTTGATCAAATACACCGCAAGTTTAGCTAACCTCTCTTCTTCAAACAAGTTGGTCAAGGAGTCAACATTCAAAGTATCCTTGTAATTGACCCTAATATCCTCGTAGGCTGGGCACTCCATAATGTAGTGCCATTCCGTCTCCACTAAATCCAGATTGCATAAACAACAGATTCTCTCCTCCCATTCTTCTTGAGGCCTCGACCACCTTCCAGTTTCACATCTAAGTTGGTGCGAACTAGTTCTTAGTTGTGCCATTAACATTTTCGCTTTCCATTTTATGTTCGCTCCTAAGTAGCTTTTTTGCGTGTGGTCACATGAGGGATTGAAATGTGTTATGGAATATTGTCTTTTCCTTCCTACTTGCTTTGTCCACATGCTTACTTTGACTTTTTCTTGCACATTCTTTGATATCCCCTTTTGTATTTGGGCATTCTTTTATGCTAATACCCCACTTATTCATCCACTTGTCATCCTGTTTCATCCATGTACTCTTCCTTTTTTTTAACTTCTCCTCCGCTGCCATTTTGTGCCATCGGGATGCCTCCATGTTCTCAAGCCTCTTTGTAAAAGACCCTTCTAGAAATGACTGAAATTTTTTGCAAATTTAGATAAGATTTCTTGCACACTTCAATTAAATAACTTCACCAAATGAATAAGGAATTGTAGCACAACAAACTCACATCAACTTTGCATATATGAAAATGAAACATGAAATGTCAAGTGGCTGGAATTTATTTCAGTCCATGTCTGATTTTATATCAGACTTCATTACAAATCAATTGGAAGCCCAAATACATCAAACTTTGCATACAACTATAGCCCAAAGCCTCTAGAATGATGATGGCTATCAAATGGACACAAAACACCCTTGAAAGAGCTTCAATAAAATTCTGATGTAAACTTTCTGTATGCTGATATGACTGCTGAAAGTGTACTTTTTGCCCAGCCAAGGGTTTACAATGAAATATCATGAAATAACTCCTCCACATGCATTCTATGGATGCATAGGAATGTCTTCTATCAAGAACCACTCTGCAATCTTCAAACCCTTGATCAAATTCACCTAAAAAGCTCTTGGTAGTCAATCCTCTACACCAAGAGCTTCAAATAGATATCATTGTCACTTCCAACTCTTCAAATAACCATAGCATCATTCATTCCAAAATGAAGCTCAAGTCATCTATTTAAACTCCTCAAGCTTTGATGTCCATTCTCTTGGCAATTTTGGAATGCATTTTGAAATCCATCAATAGAAATTAAGGAAATGGAACAATATTGAATGATCTCACTTGAAATGCTTTCATTTAAAATAATTTTCAATTATTTTAAATGAATTTTGCTCCTCCTTTATGGATCGATCCTCCTTAAGCTTGGCCTTTGACACTTGCATTGATTTTTGAGATTGCAATCATTTAAAATCTTCCTCTTTGCTTGGGCGAACAACTTCATGCATTTAATTTTTGTTTTTGAAATGCATTTAAAACCTTTCTAACCTCCAACGAATACTTGCAAGGCTTGGGCGATTGCATTAAATGATACTATTTGCTTTTTAAATGAGCTTCAACTACCAATCGCAGCCCATACATGCTTGCCGCGGCTCCACATAGAGGTGTATGGCATTTAAAATAATAACAAACAATTTTAAATGACTTTGCCAAGTCGTCAATTCTCCATTCAATGAGCAATTGCAATATTTAAAACATCTTCTTCTTAGCCGCCGCTCCTTGAAAAGGATATAAGGCATTTAAAATGTTCATCAAACAGTTTAAATGTTGTTAGCTGTTCGAACACCTCCCTCAAGGTCGTGGGCACTTCCCTCAATGATATCCTTTGCAATATACAATGTCTTCAAACCTTGGGGAATTAAAATTGGTTTTCTTCTATGCAAGTCGACCCTTCTCCAGCATTACCGTTGGCTCTATGAACAAGGCTCAAATGAAATGAAATTGAATGTCCTTCATGCATCGATCCATGTGGCTTGATATTAACTTTGAATTGGGTCCATTTTGACTTGTCAAAACTCTTTCATAAATAGGTCCTACCTGGAGCTATTCAAAATTACACATCTCCATACAAAATAGATTAGAGAAAATGTAATTAAAGATTTCATTTTCCCTCCTTATTTATCAAACTCAAATTTAAATTCAAATAAATGAAAACACAATCTTAATATTGCATTTTCCATGTAGCTCAATTATTCCCTTACCAATCCATTAGCCTATGGGAATAGATGATAGGCTAACCAATTATTTCCATGTAACATCATTCCGGAATTGGGGACATGACACTCTTTAAATAACTTAACACCCGGGTCAACGCTAATGCCTCCATAGGAAAGGCCCCGGCCTCAGCTAGCGCAATCTCATAAGGGACCGATGCTTTAATTCTGAGGCTACTTGTGATTAGATGTTTTTGCAGCCTCTCTATTTGTCTCCACTTCATCTCCGAAGTGTTACCACCCCAAACCTCGCAGCCATAAAGCACCACTAGCACCACTAGCAGCCCAAAAAGAGTTCTCTTAGTTTTCCAATTCCACAATTCGGCCCTTCTGCACCGGTTTTGCAAAGAGAATAGAGCTTTCCAACCCCCTTGTATCCTTTTAGCTCTACATGTCTCCCTGCTGAGATTATTATGGAAATCTAGGCCAAGATATTTGTATTCATTGACAACTTGTAGGGGGCTGCCATCAAAGACAAACTCCATAGAAACCTTCTTTCTTTTCAAGGTAAAGATCATGATCTTAGTTTTACTGGTGTTCACTTGCATCCCAACCTCTTGGCAAAATGATTCTAGAGCTTTCAAGTGCTTCTTCAAGTCATGTGTTGTTTTTGCTATTAGAATAAGATCATCTGCATATAAAAACAACTTTATAACATAGCTGGCCAAGTAAACACCCCCTCCACCAAACTTGTCTATCCACTCCTCTAATTTGTCAATGTACAAACCGAACAGGGTAGGAGATAACGGACAGCCCTGTTTTTCATAGGTTGTATGATCAAGTGCATGCTAAAATTAGAACCAAACAGGGATTATCAGAATGCTTCGGGAGTGACATTGGGGTAAAACTCATACCATTCTTCTGCTGTTGATTCCTTCTTTCCATTATTCCCATTTAATTCATTCTTTGCATCCATTCCACACTTGTCTTTATCTATTCTACGTCTTCCAATATTGCCTTTGTAATATCTTAAATATGTTACTATGTGTTATAGTAACTTGTATATAAAAAGATTTTTTAATATTTAAGATATAAGAAGAAAAGTGAAAGAAAAAAGAGGCAGAGCCAAGTGTCCTTTCTAAAGAGATAGTTGAAGAGCATATTGATGGGAAGCTTGCTGAAGGATTTGGATCAACCTCAAAGGTTGGCTTAACATTGGATTTCGGTGATGTTACTTCTTGTAGTGAAAGTGGCCATGAAGAGGACAACTTAAAAGTAGTTGATTTTAAGGATCATGCCTATAAGGATATGACAGAAAATTTATTGTGTGCAGCTGATTTGGATTTTAAGAATCAGTAGGTAAAAATCCTTCAATGTCGCCTCCCTCTGTATTCCTTAACTCCTGAAAACAAAATAAACTCCTACTTTAGCTCACTTGCACATCCTAAATGGAAATGCCCAAAACATCTAACCCTGTGTAGATTTCCTTCTCCCATGTGGTTCATCATCAACAGGAATGAACGTAGAAGCGAACCATTGTTGGATGCGAGCCATTGTGCACTAGCCGCCACCAGAACTACCAACAAATCTATCTCGTGGAGTTGTGCGGGTTTGATTCACCCTTCGTTGGAAGTTTACATTGTTCATTGGATCATCTGAAGGCAAGGCGTAACAAGTCATAAACACCAGATCTCACGCCTATAGGATTGGAGACTTCTAAAGGCTGATCGAACGCCTTCTTGAAGTCGAAAAAACAACAGAATGACGACACTGATTGTCCAATAGTGGTGGTAATAATTTATGGAGCAGAATGGAAGAGCTGGGAATTCCAGAAAACCTCTTCCCCTTGCTTATCGCAAACCTTTTCAATCAAGTGTCTAAGGGTAATACAGTGATCGATTGTAGAGTGTTTTGGCCTAAAACCTGCTTGTCCTTTCTCTCTCTTTTCCTCTTTTTTTGCCCACATACTGATATGGCGCTCAACCATACTCCCAAAGAGTTTGCCAAAAAGAGGATTGATCATTATAGTGCGGTAGTTCAAAGGGTTATTGACATCTCCACTTTTGAGCAGAGGAATGACGACACTGATTGTCCAATTTATAGGGAAACCATTCCTGATGACCCCATTAAATATCCTTTTGATGTGCGGTGTAAGAACTTCCAGGCCCCATTTTATGTATTCTGCTTGTAAACCATCTATGCCACGCGCTTTACCCACCGCTAGCTTTTTAATTCCCTCTTTAATGTCTTTTGTAGAAAAGAGTTTGACCATTGAGTTGATAGCTGGGGGGACATCTTTACTTTGATCGTGCTCATACAACTGTTGAATGGTGGAATATTTGTATTCTTGGTTTTGCTATGTTCTGCTTGTCTCAAAAGATGAATAACATAAAGAATAAGGTGAAATCCTAGAACAAATTTTCCTTTGGTCATATCTTCGAACAGAAAAAGGAGATTTCCAACAAACTTTTGGAGGTTTAGGAGAGATTGGCTATAGGAAGAATAGATGATGAGTTTTGTGCTTTGGAAAAATCCTTGAGTGGAGTGACACAAAATAATGAAAAGAGAGGAAGTCTTTTGGAAGCAAAAATCCAGAGTGCAATGGTTGACAAAAGGGGACAAAAACACTTCATTGTTTCATCAATCTGTGCTCTGCCACTGTAATGTCCCCTCTTTGATGGATGTGAGTGGTTATGAGATTAGCCCATCATGGCGACCCTCGTGGGCTAGTTCAGTGGATAGAGAGTCTTTTTTCCGTCATTCTTTTGCCAGTTCGGGACATTGGACATCATCAGTGCTCAGTTGGTATCATGTTGTGGCTTCTATTCTTGGCTTTGGTCATGTTTGGAGGCACTTACTATTTTTAGAAGGTCGTATGCTGAGGGGTTGCTATTTTAGGTAGGGCACTAGTTGATTGGACTTCCATAGTTATTTGGTGACTTGGTGGTTTGTTTTCATGGGGAGTTCATATTTTTTTAATGGAGTTAATTAATAAAGTGTTATATTATAACTTATGTTATAATTACACTTTATATCTAATAAGGGGGCCCATGAGGCCAATACCCTCATTAAGTGTCACTTAAATGAATTTATTTTATATTTGGCACATAAACCAAAGTTTGAGAGGAAACAATAAAAAAGCAAATATAATTGGAATTATGCATTTGAAAAGAAATAAATTAAATTTCCAATGGTTATATATAAGTCTCTTCACAAAAGTTGGCCTCATTATTATTTGAGCATTTGATATTTGGTGAAATTGGTTTGAGAGCTTGGCGTTGGAGAATTCAAGGGTTTGGGCTTGGAGATTGAGGAATCTTCAGGTTTAATGGCAATCTGAAGTGGTGCAAGATCCACTAAAGTTGCTGGGTTAAATAATCAGATTCTGAAATACAACTGATCAAGAAATTGCAGAGATTTTCTGAAGAAATCAAGAAGGAATTGATGGAATGAGATTAAAGAATGTTTGATTGGCTGGAATTGAAGATTTTAGAGATTCCATGATTTTTTAAAGATTGCTACAGTAATCCGTACCACTGCTACAGTAATCTGTACCGCTGCTACAGTAATCCGTACCGCTGCTACAGTGATTAGTACCATTTGTGTTTAGTTTGTAAGCATATCTGTGGCACTATTTTGGTATTTTGATGCGATTTGGGCTATCAAAAATAATTGCAAGAAATCGATTTTCAGGAGGGTCTAATATAAAAATTCCAGATCTGAATTATGACAACATTTTTTGTTTTTTCAGGTGTGCATGTGCAACCCTCACAATTGTTAGTATATCTATTATCTAGTTGAGCAATCTCTAGCTTTAGATTGCAAATTTAAATCATAGTTTCTTTTAAATTATTGTTGCAATTTCAAATTCCTGTGCATTTCTTTCAAAACCAAAAAAATACAAAAAAAAACACATATTTCAAACAAAACAAAAAAATCTTTTCCAAGGCACGTTCTTGCAGCAGATCTGTATTTTGGCTTGAGAGGCATCAGGGTTCTTACAGTGGTATCAGAGCGGTTTCTTGCCATCCTGTTGGGAAATCAAAAAAAATATTCAGTTGCATGTTAGTGTTTTCAACTGCATGTTGGTATTTAGTACTTGCATGTCCGTTTGGAGTCAGCCCATATGCTTTCATGTCACGTTTTGAGGTTGCATGTTAAGTGATCAGCACTTGCATGTCTAGTGAGTAGTTATTTCATGAACAGAAGGGACTATTTGTATACCAGGGGTACAGGTCCTTGGAGACCACCAGTAGTTCCAGAAGGTCAAACAGTATCAGGAATATTGGGTATACATAGATCTAGCTCTGGGAGCAATAGATCTCAGTCCACCAGTGGTAACAGTCACAAAGGTTACATGAGTGACAGGAGAGAAACCAGTCCTCCTAGAAATGGTGGAGGTGATAATGGGGCAGAAGAATTCAGAGATCTTTTAAGAGGTTTGCATGATAATCAGCAGGGCATGTCACAGGCTATCCAGCAGCTCACTACAGTTGTCCAGCAATTGGCACTTCCCAGAAGGTAGAATCATGACTTAGATGAGCATGGCAGTGTTGTGGGATCTCCTAGAGTTAGGAGGACACCAACCCGCACTTATGAGAGGCCTACAAGGCCTACCTTCCTCAGAAATGAACCTGAATATGCACCTATAGAAGAAGAAGAAGAAGAAGAGGCTACATTTGGTGATAACGTCATGGTGATGCATGATGAGTGGGATGCTTTACCTCCGCATGTGAAAGAGCATTTGAATTTTGACATGTTTATGACACAGAGGAGGGAGTACAATAGGCCTAGACAGGATAGAAGGCCAAGGCAGCCCCAAAACAATGACTTGAAGAGTGCAACCAGCAAACTCACTCTTCCAACATTTGATGGTAGTGGCAGGATGACAGCTAGAGCTTGGATCAGCAAGCTTGATACCTTCCTATCTCTTCGACCTCCAATGTCGGAACCTGATGCTATTAAGTTTGCAGTTCTTCATTTGGATGGTATCGCTTATGAGGTGGCACCATGGAATGGTGACACTACAACATGATCTTATCACTACCTATCAGGAGTTTGTTGATAGGCTGATTGAACGTTTTGATAAGAAGGATCCTGAATTGTTCTTCAGAGACTTGGCTCAATTGAGACAGATGGGCAGTTTGGAGTCATATATTAGTGAGTTTCAGAGGTTGTCAGTGATGGTTACAGGGATTTCTGAGAGGAGGCTTGTTCTCTTGTTTGTAGAGGGTCTATTTGAGCCTATGAGAGGTTGGATCAAAGCATTAGATCCACCCACACTCCAAGAAGCTACGAGGAAAGCTAGAAGTATGGAGTTTTCTACTCCCCAAAACAAATTTGTCTCTAAACCATCTACTTCAATGAGTGGCTTCAAAACAGTTCCAAAGAGACCAATGAATGTTGACCCAAGTAAGAGAGGAGCAGCACCCTTGAGTAGAGAAACGATGGATGATTTGAGGAAGAAAAGGCTCTGTTTTTATTGCAAGGGACCCTATGATGCCAACCATGAATGTCCCTTAAGGCCTAAAGGTAAAAATAGGCAAATGGAATGGTATTATCAGGATGAAGACCTTGCTGATGTAACTGATCAGCAAGCTGATATGATGGACCAGCAAAGAGATGATGAGGTTCCAGAGGTTGAAAGTGAGGAACATGAAGTTGAAATTGAAGAGGAAATAAGTCTACAGAATGCCTACCTTTCCAGTATGCAAAAAGGGGGGTCCTTTAGAGTACGTGGAGTCTTGGCAGGCCAGCGGGTTGTCTCTTTGCTGGACACAGGTGCTACACATAATTTCATAGATACACGTCTAGTTGAGAGACTTGGCATCCAGACTCAGGAATTTGAGGGGATTCGGGTTAAGGTTGCCGATGGTAATACTCTCAAGTGTGAGAGAATAATCTCTAGTTTGCGTATGTGTGTGAACAACTATGAGTTCACTGCTGATTTTTATGTTGTCAACATGGGGGAAGCAGATGTGGTTCTTGGGATGACATGGTTACATTCTATAGGAGAATTCACATTCAATCTTAAGGAGATGGAGATGAGATTTGTGGTTGATGGCATAACACATGTGCTTAAGGCCATTAGGGAAGGCAATTTGAAGATAATCACATGTAGACGGATGGAGAGGTTAATTAGTTAGGATATGGTGGAGTGGGCAGTAGAGTGTCGGTTGATGCCCACGCATGATGAGCAGCATAAACCAGTTTACCATCCAGATGTTCAGGAGCTTCGTACTAAATACTCCAAAGTGTTTAGTGATATACCCCCGGGTAGACCTCCTGACAGGGGGATAGAGCACATCATTGAGCTCGAGGAGGGCACTAAGCCCATTATGATTACTCCATACAGGCATCCCAAACGGCTCAAGGATGAAATTGAAAAAACTATTAAGGAGTTGTTGGCTATGGGGCACATCCGACCGAGTAAGTCTCCTTTTGCTTCTTCAATTGTTTTGGTTAAGAAGAAGGATGGCTCTCTCAGGATGTGTATCGACTACAGGATGTTGAATAAAAAAACTATTAAGAACAGGTATCCGATTCCACGTATAGATGAGCTTATTGATGAGCTACATGGAGCTCGATACTTTTCCAAGATAGATTTGAGGACAGGGTACCATCAGATCAGAGTTAGTGAGTAGGACATTGAGAATACAGCTTTTAGATGTCACTGTGGGCATTTTGAGTTCTTGGTTATGCCATTTGGGCTAACCAATGCACCAGCTACTTTTCAGTCCACAATGAACAGGGTCTTCCATTCCCAGCTCCGAAAATTTGTACTGGTGTTTTTTGATGATATACTGATATACAGTAAATCTTGGGAAGAACACATGGCTCATCTCGATACTATTCTGAGCATACTTGATATGGAGTCCTTGTATGCCAAGGAATCCAAGTGTGCACTGGGTTTTTCCAAGCTTCTGTATTTGGGTCATATTATCGGCACTGAGGGTGTTCGCATGGATCCAGAGAAGATTAGTGCTATTGTTGATTGGCCTACACTAGAGAATTTGACTCAGCTCCGTGGTTTTCTTGGTCTTTGTGCTTTCTACCGCAGATTTGTCAGTGGGTTCTCACGTCATGCAGCCCCACTCACGGATTTGACCAAGAAAGGTGCTTTCTTGTGGACTCCTCAAGCACAGGAGTGTTTTGAGAAGTTCAAGCAGCTTATAACATCATGCCGAGTTCTTGCTTTGCCTGACTTTACTAGACCGTTTGAGTTGCATTGTGATGCTTCTGGTGAGGGCATAGGAGCCGTGTTGATGCAGGATCGACATCCTATAGCTTTCGAGAGTAGGAAGCTTAGGGGTCCTGAGTTGGGTTACAGTATATATGACAAGGAAATGCTGGCCATTATGCACGCATTGGCCAAGTTTAGATAGTATCTTGTTGGGAGTAGGTTCTGTGTAAGAACTGATCACAACAGCTTACGACATTTCCTTGGACAGAGGGACTTGAATGAAAGACAACAAAAGTGGGTTAGCAAACTCCAGTCTTATGATTTTGACATTTCATATGTCAAGGGCACTCAGAATACAGTTGCTGATGCATTGTCTCGTTGTCCCCACTTGAGCCCTATAGCAGTGGTTTCAGAGGATTGGCATCATTTGATTACTGCAGAGTACGCCAAGGACCTTTGGGCTTCTGGCGTCGTGGATGGGACTGTTCAGGACAGCAGACACACCATTGTTAATGATCTCATCATTTACAAAGGGCGGATATTTTTGGTCCCAGGTTCAGCTGTGAAGAGCATAGTACTGCAGACTTTCCATGATTCACCTATGGCAGGTCACCCCGGATTTTATAAGACATATAGACAGATACGGGAGAGGTTTACTTGGAAAGGGCTTAAGGCAGATGTTCTTCAGTATGTGAGGGAGTGCACTGTCTGTCAGCAGAACAAACGGGAGCACATGTTACCTGCAGGGTTGCTTCAGCCACTTCCTATTCCTTATCGGAAGTGGGACAGTTTATCTATGGATTTTATTGTGGGCTTGCCGAAAGCCCAAGGTAGAGATTGTATTTATGTGGTGGTAGATCGTTTGATGAAGTATGCTTATTTCTTTCCGATCAACACTACATATTCAGCTAGTCAAGTAGCGGACTTATTCTTTTGGGAGGTATTTCGTTTGCATGGATTGCCCCGTACTATTGTGAGCGACAAGGATAGCAGGTTTATGAGCCATTTTTGGCAGGAGTTATTCAGGTTGTGTGGCACTGAGCTTACACCTAGTACGAGTTACCACCCACAGACTGACGGGCAGACGGAGATAGTCAACAAATGGGTGGAAGGATACCTCCGAAATTATGTGTCAGGGCAGCAGCGTGCGTGGGTGAAGTGGATTCACCTATGTGAGTATTGTTATAACTCCACCCACCACATGACCATACAGATGACACCATTCAGAGCTCTTTATGGCTATGACCCCCCCAGTTTCTTGGACTTACTATTTAGTGATAGCAGAGTGCCGAGTGCTGGTGATCTTCTTCAGGAGAACCAAGACATCATAAGGGCATTACATGAAAATATTCACAGGGCACAGAATCAACAAAAACAATATGCCGATCAGAGATGGGTTGAGAGGTCTTTTGAAGTAGGAGATATGGTGTACCTCATGCTGCAACCTTATAGACAGTCTTCACTTCGGCAAGGGGGAGCTGAGAAGCTCAAGCCACATTTTTATGGACCCTTCAGAGTTGTTTGGCGTATAGGAGAGGTGGCTTATGAGCTTGATTTGCCAGCAGACAGTAGGGTGCACAACGTATTTCATGTGTCACGCCTCAAGAAGGCGTTAGGGAAACATCTTGTGCCTTCTCCTACTTTACCACCCCTAGATGATGAGGGGAAGTTAGTGCTGATTCCTGAGACCATTTTGGCTTTTCGTGAGAGGCATCTTCATAGGAAAGTTGTCAGGGAATATTTAATTAAGTGGAAGGATTTGCCGGACGAGGATGCGACTTGGGAGTCAGAGGAGATCTTACAGCATCCTGCTTTGCGATTGCTTGAGGACAAGCAATCTCAGGGAGGGCGGACTGTAATGTCCCCTCTCTGATGGATGTGAGTGGTTATGAGATTAGCCCATCATGGCGACCCTCGTGGGCTAGTTCAGTGGATAGAGGGTCTTTTTTCCGTCATTCTTTTGCCAGTTCGGGACATTAGACATCATCAGTGCTTAGTTGGTATCATGTTGTGGCTTCTATTCTTGGCTTTGGTCATGTTTGGAGGCACTTACTATTTTTAGAAGGTTGTATGCTGAGGGGTTGCTATTTCAGGCAGGGCACTAGTCGATTGGACTTCCATAGTTATTTGGTGACTTGGTGGTTTGTTTTCATGGGGAGTTCATATTTTTTTTAATGGAGTTAATTAATAAAGTGTTATATTATAACTTATGTTATAATTACATTTTATATCTAATAAGGGGGCCCATGAGGCCAATACCCTCATTAAGTGTCACTTAAATGAATTCATTTTATATTTGGCACATAAACCAAAGTTTGAGAGGAAACAATAAAAAAACAAATATAATTGGAATTATGCATTTGAAAAGAAATAAATTAAATTTCCAATGGTTATATATAAGTCTCTTCACAAAAGTTGGCCTCATTATTATTTGAGCATTTGATATTTGGTGAAATTGGTCTGAGAGCTTGGCGTTGGAGAATTCAAGGGTTTGGGCTTGGAGATTGAGGAATCTTCAGGTTTAATGGCAATCTGAAGTGGTGCAAGATCCACTAAAGTTGCTGGGTTAAATAATCAGATTCTGAAATACAACTGATCAAGAAATTGCAGAGATTTTCTGAGGAAATCAAGAAGGAATTGATGGAATGAGATTAAAGAATGTTTGATTGGTTGGAATTGAAGATTTTAGAGATTCCATGATTTTTTAAAGATTGCTACAGTAATCCGTACTGCTGCTACAGTATCCGTACCGCTGCTACAGTGATTAGTACCATTTGTGTTTAGTTTGCAAGCATATCTGTGGCACTATTTTGGTATTTTGATGCGATTTGGGCTATCAAAGATAATTGCAAGAAATCAATTTTCAGGAGGGTCTGATATAAAAATTCCAGATCTGAATTATGACAACATTTTTTGTTTTTTCAGGTGTGCATGTGCAACCCTCACAATTGTTAGTATATCTATTATCTAGTTGAGCAATCTCTAGCTTTAGATTGCAAATTTAAATCATAGTTTCTTTTAAATTATTGTTGCAATTTCAAATTCCTGTGCATTTCTTTCAAAACCAAAAAAATACAAAAAAAACACATATTTCAAACAAAACAAAAAAATCTTTTCCAAGGCACGTTCTTGCAGCAGATTTGTATTTTGGCTTGAGAGGCATCAGGCTTCTTACAGCCACAGGAAGCAAAATACTATTAGTAGGATGTTGGATGAGAATGGTGTTGAAGCTTCTACTGAAGAGGAATTAGGGTATCTGGGATCCCGACTTTTCCAATCCCTTTTGTCTAAACTATTGGGTCCCAAAACCACTACTCAACTTCCTAGGATGAAATCACACTCACAAGGCTAGGGCTGTCGTCATGCAAGCATAATTGGTCCAACAGAATGTTGAGGGTTGAAGGTCAACTCTACAGGAGTGGGTTTCATCCCCTGCACTTCGAGCTCAGCTAGGCTCTGGAGGGATATTCCAAGGGGTATACCTTAACAGGTATTGAGATCAAACTAGATGAACAACTAAAAAAAAATGGACAACTAAACCCAACTCGTCATCTTGATTTCAAAGGTTGTCACTGAATCAAGAACGACTGGCTGTCACAAAACCCCTATATAGTTGATTCAACTGTGCAAATGTACATGCACAGGAAAGATGGTTTTTCCCCTAAACCACTGGTAATTGTTTGTGTTTGTTTAAAATGATGTGAGGTTGATAGGAATGGTTCCAAACCGGTGCCTACTCTATGGGCAACAGTCATAGTTCATCAAGAAAGCAACAAATTGAAACCAAAAGGACAACGAGCTGTGTATTTGCATACACCACAGAATATGAGATCTTGAAACAAAACATACTTAGTAATCCAAAACATAACTACATATACCCATATATAACATGAGAAAGATTATTACAAAGCTTGCAATATTCAGAATGCTGTCACATTCATCTGACCCAGTATTACATTCGTGCCATCAAACATGGCAATGGAAAATACCCAACTACGATTGAGAAATCTTCCTGGGTACATACCTAATGACCTTGAGACATTCGGCAACAAAACCCATATACAATATCAACCCCTTTGACTTCGCGGGTCTGCACTCCTCAATGAGTTGAGCTAGCGTTTCAATGGCTGCCCTGCAACTTTCTACACCTGTAGTTGTCTTTTGGAGATCACACACACAAAACCCACCTTTCTTTAAAATGAGTTCCATTTTCCTTTTATACTTCACAACTCGGATCTGATCTTGGAATGGGAAGGAAAACCCTACCAACTCCACCAATTACATTAGTAACACCATTTTCAACCACCCACTTTGCATTGATGGCGATCCGGAGAGTTGGTGGCGCGTTTCTGCGTGTTTCTGGGCTTTCTTGGGCCTTCGTCGAGTGTCGGGTTGGCGGGAGGACTTGGAACTTTTGGACTTTTGGAAAAAGTCCAAAAATTCACTTTGGTCTCGAAGTCCCGAAATGCACCTTGGTCCCGAAATCCACTTTGGTCCCGTAATCCCGAAATGACCAAAAGTGTCGAAAGTCAAAGTTGAAAGTTTGACCCGATACTCCATTAAAAACTTAGCCCTTTCCTCAAAAAATCATTTGAAAACTCAAAATTTTGCACCTCCAAAATCGCCTTGAAAATTCAGGGGGTCTGAGAAGATTTTGCATCAGGACCAAAAGTCACATAGGGCCCCAAAGTCCCGCCGGAACCTTATCACTATGTTGCGGGGGTCAAGAGAAAATGGGGACCGGATCCGCGGGAGGACTTAGGACTTTTGGACCTTATGGAAAAGGTCCAAAAATCCGCTTTGGTCCCGAAATCCTGAAATCTCCTCAGGGCCTGAAATTGTCTCAAGGCCCGAAATCTCCTTAGGGCCTGAAATTGCCTGAAGGCCTGAAATCTCTTTAGGGCCTTGTTGATGATGTTTTCTCGACAACAACAACATTAAAATAAAACACCAAGTGCTCTATCCTCTCTTGAACAAAGCGTCTCGAATGCTAAACTACGTGATCAAACAAGAACGCTCCAAGGTTCCTTGTATGTGATTTGCAACGGATAGCCTCGGTGGTATGATGTGATAATGTTGTTTACACAAAGGGACTTACGCAGAATTTATTCATCACTCCATTCAAATATGTACTCTTTCCTTGTGAAATGGAACTTCTTCTAATCAACTACAAAAAGAAAAGGCAAAAGGCAAGGGTTAAGGGGGCTAAGCTAAGGACAATGATATAATGCACATGCTATGATAGACAAATTCCCTTACATAACCTAGCTCCGCTTCACCTTGAGAACCAACAATTACACAGAGTAAGTGCAATCTCCTAAGGTAATCATATGATTTTCATGTTGTGAATTTCCATCCAAACACCCATAGCTGGTGCAGTTTGAACGAGCATCCACAACCGAACTTATGCAAACAAGGTTCAGGCTAAATTTGCAAAGTGAGTTACCTTCGGCAATCCACGAAAAGTATGAACCAAAAGGGATTCATCAAATATCTTCACATAAGAAACATTATATCAATGAACTTCTAATCTATTAACTAAGCTACTTTGGAAACAATTCTTAACCATCTTGGAGAAAACGAAGACCATGCTAACATTCCAAAATCACAAGATCACCATGAAACATTCAACAATGAGCTTGCATTAATCTTGAAGTGTATCTTTACAACAATCTCTCAATATCTCTTCAATGACTTTGAAGAGTCTCCTCTACTCCTTTCTAATCTAATGTATATATTACAAATGAGAAGAATGAGCCTTTTATAGACTCCAGAAATTACATGAAGGGCCAAGATTGATTTAGCAATCAACGGCCGAGATTGAGACAACAAGGCAGTTTGTTACAAAATTTGCTATTTTTAGAACATGAAAGAGGCAATGAAGGCATGCTTCCCAATGTGATAAACATCTTTGGAGCATCTTTATGGTGGGCCCTCTTTATCTACTTGTTTGTTATAGACGACCTGGACTTGAATGAATGACATAGCAGATGTGATTAGCTTGATGATGTATACGTGCCATCTCAGCATCTTTAAATGAACTAGTCTGGTTCACCTCATGTTCACTTTACTTAGAATATTTTCTTCTTGTTGTCTTGATGTAACTCATGGATCGCTTTGATGATCATGCTCATCTCTCATCTTGTGACGTCCTTGTGCTTGAGCAGGATTATGCCTCTGGATAGTTGCATGAAGTAGAAGATATGTTGTGCACGAGTCCTTGGAGTAGATTACATGATGATTGTCCCTTTGGCGCGTGGAATGAATCACTAGAAGATGACTCCCTCTCATGCGTGGCGTTGATGTCTTCCTCAACCAGACATACGAAGTCTTCAAAGTAAGATGAACTTGATGTAGGAGCTCCTTCATGTGGTGATGATGACAAATTTGATCAACTTTCCTCCACTTTCCAAACTTCTCATGTATGAGCTTTCGCCATTCACCTCCTTGGATCCTCCATCACCTACAAAAAGAAATACATCAAATTAAGACTTGATATAAAGGATTTTCAATAACAAATTACATTCATCTTATGCATGTGGGATCAAAAAATGACATTTCAAAACATACCCTTTCGCGTGAAATCCAAGCCTAAGTGCCTAGGCGGGTTTAGAGCGGTAGTATGGATTGATGTGTGAAATTCCTTGTCTCAGTGCCTGGGCCGACCTAGCCAGGCAGGTTTGAAGGGCCTGTGAGGAATGTGTGATGAAAATCCAAGGGTCATGGTCTAGGCCGCCCAGGCTGGGTGGGCTGGAAGAGGGTGTGAGGATTTTTATACTTAGGCAATTCTTACTTCATTTTCATGATCTTTTCCTTCCTCCTTAGCATGACTTAGTGTTCTCTTCATGTTCTTCATGTAAATTACCTTCATTTGAGTGATCTGAATAGCATTTGAGGTATTCTCCATGTGCAATGGTGGAGACCGCCTATGATGAGCAGCCTTGAAGGTGATGTGTGGATTTGACTTCAATACTCGTCATTTTCAATGATTTTCACCTCCTTATTGGACTTGCATGTGCGTGAGAGCAGATGGGTGGAGTTGGTAGGCAAATGATGAGTGGCATGAGTGCTTAAACACTTGATTCCATGCTCACCTCCCTAGGCCACCCAAGTAGGGCGGGTTTGGGAGTATGGTGTGGATTTTGACTAAAACAAGCTTATCTTTGTCTTTGAGCAAGCTCCTTATCGTCCATGGTTGCAATTTGCCTTTATCATCATCATCATCTTCATCTTTTCCTTGCGAGTTACCTAAGATCTTTCTCTTGAATGGTTTGGAGGGTTGAATGTGGAGTAGTTCATGTAAAGATCAAGGAATCCAAGACCTCATGTCTAGGCCGCCCAGGCTGGGCGGGTTTGGAGCTGAGGCTTGGACTTTCACTTAAAATCTTTCATGCGTGTTCCAAACTTACAAGTTATCCATGTCTTTGTTCAAAACTTAGTGTTATTCATCACCTTCCGTCTCTACACTTGCAAATTTCATGTCATCTCTCCTAAGCGGGTTTGTGAGTTTAGTATGGAAAGAGATGCATGAGGAACATGGAAAAATCCAAGACCCCCTCTTGAGGCCACCCAAGCTGGGTGGCTTTAGAGGTGATGCATGGAATTTTCATCAAAATGTGTTCTCTGTCTTCAACCTTGCAAGTTAAACTTAGTTTTAGACTCCATCATCACTTCCTAACTCTCTTCAATTGGCAAAACCTTGTGAAAATGTCCTAACTTTCCCTGGGCGGATTTGGAGACTCTGTGTGGAGAGATTCTCCTGGTGAAGATGACATTGTCCATGACTACCTTGTGAGGCCGCCTAGGTTGGGTGGGTTTGGAGGTGAGGTCTGGATTTTGTTCAAAAGGTGTTTTCTTCTTCCACATTTGCTTGAAACTAGACTTGTTCATCATCCTTTCTTCACTCTTCAATTGGCAAACTTTTCTTGATTTTCTCCCTGGGCGGGTTTGGAGTAGGTGCATGGAGATACTCTCATGGACAAGACATAAGCCATGCCCATCTGGCATATACTTTAAATATTTTGAAATATACTTTCAGGATGTTTGAGATAGGTCTCAGATCCATAGGATTTGACATGCAGATTCTAGATTTTTAAGGATCCACCAGATTTCAGACTTTAGCCATTTCTTCAGGTTTTCAGGATATCAAACTTAGTTGATTTCAGGACCTCAATCATGTGTCAGGATTGATCTCAGGACCTCATTCGCACCCACTTAATCCATCTCAAGCTACCTAGGAGAAAGAGTCATTGTCCAACTTGTGGAGGAGACGTGATCGCATGACACTTCATACGGACTTCTACAAGCTCAAAATTGCAAAAAAAAAGGGGGTCCCCATTTGCAATGGGGTGATGTGTGATTAGGTCACAACAGGCCCGAAATTGCCTTAGGGCCCGAAATCTCCTCAGGGCCCGAAATTGCCTCAAGACCCGAAATCTCCTCAGGGCCCGAAATTGCTTGAAGGCCCAAAATCTCCTCAGGATAGTATATTTTAAAATATATTTTAAGTATAATAATTTCTTATACTTTAAAATATTTTAAAATATATTGTCAGGATGTTTGAGATAGGTTTTAGATCCATAGGAGTTAAAATGCAGATTCTAGAACTTAGAGGATCCACCAGATTTTAGACTTAGCCAAAATTTTAGGGTTTTTCAGGGTTTCAGACTTAGCCAAAATCAAGGGTTCAACAACATGCACAGGGTAAAAGTACAGGGACCACTTAGGAAAATTTGAGGAATGTAACAAGATTTTGCAATTTTGAGGCATGGAAAATAGGAGTCCCAACACAAACAACCTTCATGCTCTAAAGATTCTTCTGATTCGTTGCTTGAGGTTATCCATTGCTTTGCCTTCTACCCTTTCCTTGCAACTGTCAATTATATCACCAAATACTCCTAGTATTGGCTCTTTGCCATGTTGAAGGGAAGGTTATAATACCAAAAAATTGCACATGCCTTATCTACTTCCTTGTGCAACTCTTTGTTTCACCCTATATGTTGCAGTGAAGGTTGTGCTCTAGGTATGTTTCTAGACACAATAAAGCCTTGTGATTGCGGTTTTCTCGAGTTGGATGAGGTGGATGTGCCATGGATGCATTGACAATGACTAGAGCCCACAATACTTGCCATATCTACCTCGGTTTTTTCTGCCAAATCAGGATTAATGGCTGTTGGTATGGCTGCATGTGTCCTTGCCCTCTCTAATTTCTTTTCATCCAACAATGCAAAGAGCATTTGCATCTTTTGTTTTGCCTCTTTTGGGGCATTTTCACATGGCTTGGCGTTGCAGTTAGGAATGCCTACAATATGGTATTTGAGACAATTGATGCCTCCATTAAGCTTCTTTGTGCACAAGAGACAAATCACACTCCCTGATACTGGTCCCATTACAGGATATTTCCAAGCGGGGTCACTTCCAAAGGGACAACTTCCACTTGATGAGGAGTTGGATGCCATTGTATGCCAACCCACAACATTAATAAAGACCAGAAAAATAGCAAGCTAGAAAAATTGAGAGTAAAGTGTGTTGGTTGCTCAATTTGAGCAGAGATGTAAGGTGGAGATTAATATACAAAGTTTTTGTGTTTATTCTATTGTGTATGGAGTTTTTTCTTCATGGCTGTAAGTTGTGATTTATAGATGAGTATTCATTATAACTATTGTTTCCGCTGTTATGATTTTCTTGTTTAAAGAACAAAGTTGGGCTTCAGAATCTTCATTATTTAAGAATACAATGATTTGAACATGAAATTTAAAAGAAAATCATGTAAATGCATTTCAAATGTAATATGGTAATTGAATAGCAATAGCATTAATTAATTTAACAAAAATAACATGTTTTTACTGTAAAGCGTAAACCCTATGTTCAAGAAAAAAACAACTATTTTATTCACAAAAAATTGTGTAAATCAGCAATAAAATTTACAGAAATTAAATTCAGTGCATTTAAAATTGTAAAAACTACATGTTATAAAGAATTTAACATGTTAGAAATATTTTATATGCTTAGAAAAAAAAAGGAAAAAAAAGATATAACTAATTTGGAAACCCAAAAATTCCTCAAATTTGCTCTTTGGATTTGCTATAAACCCACTCCATATTGCTCAAGATTGCTTAAATGTTGGTGTGATCTTTTCCCTTGGGCGTGTAGGGTTATAAAGCAAAAAAACTGTGTATTTTCAACATTTTTTGTGCATAGTTTTTTTTAAATTGTGGGGTGAGTTTTGCACTTGAACTCTCCGAGTACTTGTGTGAGTTCAAGTGTAAAACTTTCCAAAAGACTCAGCCGAAAACTCATAGCTAGGAAAAACTCGCAAGTACTTGGCAACTTGGTGAGTAGTTAAACTATGAGCCAAGTAATTGTGGAGTTTGAGTTTTACAACCATGGTTTTGACATGTTAAAATTGTAAACCCTACATGATGGAGAGAAAAACGTAAGGGTTAATTAAAAAATGCAAGCAACGAAGCTAACAAAAATGCAAGGAAAAAAAAAGAAAAAATAACAAAAGAAAGATAAAAACAAAAATGCAAGGAAAAATTAAATAAAAAAGACAAAACCGTAGGGTTTTACTTTTTTCTTTTATTTTTTAGATTTTGAATTTTAAAATGTATAAAACTGAAAGTCAGAAAATAAAACTGTAAAACATACAGAAGAATGAATGAGAAACAGAATGAGACAAAAACTGAATATATTCAACTTAACTTGACTTATTTATACTCTATGCGATGATTGAAGTTTTTGTAGAGTTTTGTATATCTATCTCTGTTCTTTCTATACATGTGATTGAATACGTACTCTCCCTAAAAAGTTTGCATATAGTTTAGCAGCATTCACTGAAAGCTTTTTGCAAATGGCATATAAGCTCATAATGGACCCTCTTATATTTACATTTTCCATGAACATGGTTATCTACTAGGACAAACTAGAGTAATTTCATTTCTCATCTTATCAATTGACCTTGGAGGGTAAGAACGGAGGAAAAAAAAACAATAATTATTAATCAGTAGTATTCATGCCATACATTGCTAGAAAAAGTGAGTGGGTTTGGAAATCATAAATGTGCTGTATTCAACCAAGGAAGAGCATTCAGCATTTTCGTCCAAAAACACAGATGAATATGGATATTCACTAACCTAAAAATGTCCAAATAATGTCCACTCCAAAGAACTAGTCAAAATTATGCATTCACTCCAAAAGAATTACTCAAATTCCTTCACTATTTTATGGCAAATACCGCTTTGTAAGTAGTCAGTAAATGCTTGCATAAGGGTATAAGCATATCGTGTGTGGTTGATAGCAATATTAGCTGAACTGCTCATCTTTATTTAACAGGGTTTGCACTCTCAGACATCCCTTTCTTTTCTTCACCTTTTGGCATTTGTGGTCTCATTGATTTTAACCTGCATTATTTTAACCATGTAGTGTTAAACGTGGGTTGTGTATTCCTTGTGTATTCCATCTTATGCCTGATCATTATTTCTTTAATCAGTCATATTGGTAATGTTTTCCTTTATACTCAAGTGACGTTTGAAGCTTTTGTGGAGTTTTCTATATATATCTCTGTTCTTTATATACATGTGATTGGACAAGCACTCTTGCTAAACAGTTTGCATATAGCTTAGCTGCATTCACTGAAACTTTCTTGCATTTTTGATTATAAGCTCAGGTTGAACTCTGTTATATTGAAGTTTGCCATAAACAGTGTTGTCTACTAGGATGGAGCAGAGTAATTCTGTATCTCATCTTATCAATTGACATTAAAGGTAAAGAAAGGAAAAAATAAACAATCATTATTAATTAGTATGTGCACCATATGTGGATAAAAATGGTGAGTGAGAGTGGTGATCATGAATGTGCTGTGTTCAGCCAAGGAAGTGGATTTAACTTCTTTCCCCATAGCATGTACAAATATACATATTCACTAACCCAAAAAGGTCCACAAAAGGTACACCCCAAACGAAAGAGTCAAATTATACATTCACTCCGAAAGAAATATTCATTGTGCTTCACTATTTAGTATTTTAGGCAAATGCATATTTGCAAATAGTTATTAAACTCTCGCTTAAGGGCATATATGGAAATCCTACTATTTCATGTGCAGTTGATAGCAATATTAGTTGAACTACTTTTCATTATTTTGACCAGCTTTGTAGTCTTAGACATCGCTTTTCTTTTGTTCACTCTCAAGCTTCTGTTCTTTTTATCCTCATTGCATTCTTGAGAGTTTTAGTCACTGTTTTCTGCTAAATTGCCTGTGTTTGTTTACTATTAGATAGTGATATGATAGAAATACAATTTCAAAACTCTTAAGTTTAACTATAGCATGTGATTTGTGTAAGGGATCCCTTTGATGTGAAGTCATTTTTATTTTTGAAGTTTCTAATTTGTGGTTTCGAATATGCTGTGCAGCCGTATTGGACCCCGCACAACAGAACTAGTGCTCGCAGGATACAGAACATGGGTTGGCGTGCTGATGGTGGACTGTGGCTTGTTGTTCGTGGTGGTGGTCTCTACCTTAGTAGAGGCACTGGGGTAAATTCAAAATGCTAATGTTTATCTACTCATATGTTATTGATGATTCCTTCACAGATGTCTGGTGAGCCTTTGGGCAGATGGAACTGACTAGGATTTTGTAAATCTGTTATTTAAATAAAAGATTTAGTACTTTGCCTGAGGATATTAGTAGGAACCTAATATTAATACCGTTATTTCTGAGGGAAGTGCAAAGGTAAATGATAGAGCAGTTTTTACTGTAGTTACCTGAAGATGTGTGGGTACATGTATCTGCATGGGGGCAGGGACACCAATAAAATTAGGGTAGTGAGTAAATGAATAAGGAGACGGATATATTATATATAAATGTAGTCACCAGAAATTGTGGGTATGGCTAGGGGGATGCGGTCCATGTTCCTATAATGGAGTTTCCTAGGTAACATGATTTTTACTCTTCTATCTTAGATGATACATCTGTCCTTTCAGTAAGAGCAAGAGTATACAAATTATAAAGAGAAACCTTTGTATCAAACTTGGAAGCATTATCCCATTCTGTGGATGAAGCTAAAGAGTGAAAAGAGTTCGGAATTGGAATAACGGCAATCAATGTCACAAAGATTATTAATCAGAAAAATCCCAATTTATTGTGATTTGAAGTTTGGGTAGATTTAACAAAAAAGTATGAAAGTTTCTGTTTTATGAAGAAATCCAAGAAATCAGCAAATTTAACTTATATAGTCAAATTTTCATAATTTAGTGAAATATGAAATTTTAGTTAATTTTCTAAGTTTGTAAAATTTTCCTGATTCCAATGTCTATAGACTTGTTTCGTCAGTGATAACAATTTTGGTAACACTTGTGAGGATGCATGTCCAGTAATGTCATGTCCCCATTTTAGAAATAAATTATTTGGGAGACCTACAGCGTATCTTGTCATGTCCCTGCATTATGTATTATTCATTCAAATCAAAGATATGAATGATATTATAAATTGAATATATTTAAATAATATTTATTTAAAACAATTAAAAGATATATTATTATTATATTTATAAATAACATATAAACAATAATAATATATTATAAATATATCTAATAATATAAATATAAATATTCTTATATTTATCTTATATTATAATATAAATATAAATAATATAATATAAATCATATATCATTTACTATGATATAAATGATATAATAAATACAAAATAAATAATATATCATTTATTATAATGATATAACATAAATACAAATAATATAAATAAACTATATGTTAAGGGAGTTACGTATGGTTACCACAGGTCATAGAAAGGAATAACATAAAGTAATAAAAATTATAAAAGGGTAAGTATGTCTTTTACCACCAGGCATAATAAATATCCCTTGAAAGGGAAATAAATAAAGAAAAGAAGATGGACAATAAATAAATAATATCCCATAAATAAATATATTTAGATCCGCATTATATTTATATATATTTCTGAGTCATAACTAGAAAAGATATCATAAATATATATATAGGGAGGAATTATTCAAGTAAAAATAAATATAATAATAATAATAATAATAATAATATATAATAGTAAATATATATTTATTCATTGCATAATATAAGGGCATTCATATATGGAATCGCGCTGTTGAGAAGATGCCGATCTCATAATAAGGAGCTCTTAACTAATACAAACAAATATCGAGTATCAAAGTTTAATAATATTTATTTATTAAGGGTGGTGACGGGTGGTGAATTGCACCCCTTCAAACTTATAAATATTAATGGGCCCATCTAACAAAAGGGGGGAAATGAATAGAAAAAGGAACGAGGAGAATAAATATCTACCGCATCCAAAAAGTACCTGCAGATCGTCTGAACAACAGGTAAGTATTTTAATATATTTAATTATTAAGATGTAATATATCTATATATATGTGTGTAAATATATATATATACAATAATATTAATAACATATATAATAATACAATATAGAGATATTATTAATATTATAATAAATATTATAATATATAAATATTAAAGAATAGGCAAAAGAGAATAGAATCCAGTGAGCAGATTCAACAAGACAAGTAGCATAAAGAGGTACGTGCACTTTCCTTATTAATAGGTTAGGCAATATAAATGTTGTAGAAGAATAATATGAATATAAATGGACTGTCAAATTAATTGGTATAATTATGATGTTAACTATAAATAAATGCACTTAACTTAGACAAAACTATGAATGCACAGAAACTAATATAATGAATAAATGTAATGATATATGATCAATATTAATATAAGGCATCTTGTGTTAAATGCCAATAAGAACAATTATGATATTGACGATACAGTAATGGTATGTTCATCTCATCACTTCTACTTCCCATAACCATAGGAGAGGCGGTCTTGTTAGGTAAAGGCGGGGTAATTCCATCACGATGGATTGGAGAGGGTTTAACGCGCCCTAGACAAGGATGCTAGGGAGAGGCGGAGTAATTCCATTCCCAATCGCATTGGAGAGGGTTCAACGCGCCCTAGACATATAATTTCCCCATCCATGGTTAAGGAATAGAAGGAAGATGATATGGGAAGATGAACTTAGATTATTACTTCTATATTTCTCTATTACTTCATCCTTAAAGGAATGTTAGGTCTTGTGGGGAGAGGCGGAGTAATCCCATCCGTAAGAAGGCCCGTAGGCTGGGTCAAGAGATAAGCCCGTAGGCTAGGACATAGTTCCCGTAGGCTGGGTCAAGAGATGGTTTCAGTGCCCCGATACATGTAAAGCCTAGTTCCATGGGGAAAAGTAATAAGGAAAATATGCATGATTGAATTATGGAATGTATTATAGAATAGTTATCAATAATAAGTAACAATTGTGAAATGAATAATCCGTCAACAAGGAATGATATAATTATATTATCATTGATCTTATTTGATCTTATCATCAAAAATTATTAATCTATAATGTTTCTAATGTCTTCTTGAGAAGCACTTTGAATGCAAATTTAGGTTTAAATGTTTCCTCTAGAAAGAGGGACATTACATATCTCTTTATTTCCTGTAGGCTAATGGATAAAGTTAGGGAAATACTTTAATAATTATATTTTAAGTTAGTATTAGTAATATTACTTTATAACATTGTAAAAGGACAATTTAATTATTATTATTATTTTAATAAAGTGGGTTGTCTAAATGGGACATGTTGTGACCAAATCACACATTGCCCCATTGCAAATGGGGACCCCCTTTTTTTTTGTTGAGCTCTGATGCTTTGCATTAGTTTTGGACGATGCCTTAGGTTCATTTCCTCTGCCAATCCAATAATGAGTTCCTCTCCTAGGAGATTTTTGCTTCATAACTGGAGGTCTCATCTAGAAAATGAAGAATCTTGATTGAATTCTATCCAAGTAATGAATAATGAGACCCTTCCTGATGTATGTTTGAGATCCTGAAAAGACTAAGTCTGGTAGCCTGAAATCTTGAAAATCCTGAAAAATTGACTAAGTCTGAAATCTGATGAATCCTCCAAATTCTATATTTTGCATGTTAAATCCGGTGGATTCAAGACCTATCTCAAACATCCTCAAAGGTATATTGAAAAATATTTAAAGTATAAGAAATTCAATCTCTCAACTTATACTTAAATATATTTTTCAATATACTTTTACCTCACGAACCCTGAAAAACGCCTAAGTTTCCAGAGGATTCAAAAAGCTGATCCAATGCGACGGGATATCAAAGTGGCGCAAAATCTTGGCGCAAAATCTTGATAAATCACGCCGCTTTCAAGAAGATCTCAAGTTGATGATCTCTTGCGCTTGAACCAATGCGTCCAAGGATAGAACAAAATGATGATTTCGAAATTTTGATCTAATGCGCCTAAGTCAAGAGGAATCCAAATCCTCAATCCACTGCGCCAACATAAAGGATGATTTCGAATCTCTCAACCAAAGCGCCAGTTTGGAAGCGAATTCCAGAGGATTTTCAAATCTTCATCCAATGCTACTTAAGGTAAAGGAGGGGTTTTGGTTGGAATGGTTACATTAAGGTTTTTTTTTTAGAGGATTTTGATGCCTCAAACCAATGCGCAAATTGCAAGAAGATTTCAAATGCTTGAAGTGATGCGCTACAATGATGCGAATTCCCAGAGGATCTTCTATACCCCATCTAATGCGCCAAACATGAGGGAGATTCATAAGGTGTCATCTAATGCGCCTAAGTCAAGTGGATCAAAGCAAATTTCAGAGGACTTCAACATGCCTATCCAATGCGAAAATCCAGAGGATTCTAATATGATGATCCAATCCGCCAAAACCCAGTAAGGAAGATCTTTTGCGCTTGATAGAAAGTTTCAAAGCAAGTATTCAGAGGATTTCAAATTCTCAACCAATGCGAAAATCTTATACCTCCAACCAAGGTCAAATTCAAAGGTTAAATCTTAGAGCCAATTTTAGAAGATTTCAAAGCTCTTATCCAAAGAGCCATCATTAAGGATGATTTCGAAGCCTTCATCCAAAGCGCTAAAGGTGGAAGAAGGTAGGGGAATTCAAAAATAAATCAAGTACACTAAATCCTAGAAGATTTCAAATGAGTCATCTAATGCGCAAATTGCAAGAAGATTTCAAATGGGTCATCTAATGTGCCTAAGTCATGAAGATTCCAACGTGGGCAAGTAATGTGCCACTTCAAAGGATCCTTTGTCCTTCAACCAATGTATCCAAAGAAGAAGAAATCGAAGGTGTCAACCGGAGCGCTCAATCTAAGTTGTCAAAACCTTGATCCATTTTGCAAAAGCTAGAGGAATTCAAATTGCTTAACCAATGCGCCAAAGGTGGAAGGAAGTAAGAGATTTCCAAAAAAACGCCAACTTGAAGAGGATTTTGATGAGGAATTCTCCTTCTTGAAGCAATGCGCCAAGGAGAAAGAAAAATGCTGGGTGTCAAGGTGTGGGTTTTTGATGATTCTAGAGGATTTTAAATCTTTAACCAATGCGAATTTTAGAGGAAATCACACCCTTCATCCAATGCGACCTAAGGTGAAGGAGGGGTTTTGTTACATTAAGGGTTTTTAGAGGATCTCAATCCCTTGGTCCAACGCGCCTAAGAAGGAGGTGATTCTTTTCAAATTTTAAGGCATACTTACCGGAGAATTCCACACCTTGAAGTGATGCACCAAAATAAATAAAATTCCAGAGGATTTTGACACCTTGAAGTAATGCGCCTAGGTTATAGGGTTTCAAGATTCAAGTGCCATTTTGATGAGGAATTCATTTTCTCTATCTAATGCGCCACCCTTTCAAGGAGATGTTGAGATACCAAATTGATGCGAAAGAGGTTTAGTTTCAAGAAGACTTCAACATGCTTATCTAATGCGAAATCTAGAAGAAATCAAAACTTGATCTAAAGTGCCTAGAGGAAGAGGATTCGAAAGGTATGAACTAGTGCGCCAATCTAGAAGATTCAAAGACCCTCACTAATCCGCAAATAGCAAGAGGATCTCTAACCCCTCAACCGGTGCGCCAGACAAGAAGAAAATCAAGAGGATTTCGAAATCCTTATCCAATGCGACTTATCTAGTGCATCAATTCTAGGAGAAACTAAAACCTTTGTCTAAAGCGCTACCTTATGAAGGGAAGTAAAGTCAAGTGTTGAAGGCAAACTTTAGAGGCTTATCAAGGAGGAATCTAGGAGGAATTCACTTATCTCAACCAGCACGCCATCTTAGTAAAGTTTTCATATCATTCAAGTTAGACATCAAAGTCCTTAACTCATGTGCTTAGATTAGAAATGCTTGTAATGATTCTTATGTATTATGTGTTATCGAAAGGGGATTGATGCTGTTTCTTTACTTGTGTTGCAGCAAAAAGGAGGAATCATCTAAAGATCAAGTGATAAGAACCTTTGACAAGCAAGGAATGAGAAAAGAGCAAGGCATCATATAGCTGTTTCAAGGGTATCCTTCATCATCCTTGTGTTGGAACTCTTCATCAAGTGGCATCATGGTCAAAAGACAGGGCATTTATCCATCCAAGCTTCAAGTCAAGATCATCTTCAAGGAAGAGATATCATGTAGCAACTCTAAAGGAGCCTTCCACATTCATTCATGCTAGAAGCTTAAGATGGAAGCAATCACTCCCGAGGAAACATCACTTCAAGAGGTAGCTGCTCCAAGACGTCACAACAAGATATATCTCAAATCAATGACATCATGAAAGATCATACTTCAAGTTTGAAGACTCTCCAAGCTTCAAGTCTCTTTGAGAAGTCAGGAAGCACGTCATCTTCATCAATTAAAACTTCCAAAGGCATTCATCCACTTCAAGTTTCAAGACTCCTAAATCTTCAAGTCTAAGAAAAGTCTCTTTCGTCAATACATGAAGGAAGTATTGTCATCATCTACTCTCCTACTGCATTCTTTATGAAGAATCATCCAAAGGAGATTATCATCATCAACTTACCTACAAGAAGAAGAAAGAATTACAAAGTCAATCAAATGAGCTACAAGTATCATACATCCAGTTGCAAGGAGATGTACAAGGCAAAGATCTATAAGATGTATTCCTAAAAGTTCAAACAATCACATTGAATACATCACATAAAGATGATACAATTTTCAAAGTATGCTGAGTTGGCATCTATGTGGCGAGAACACATCATTTTAAATGCATTAAATGTATCATTTAATGAAAGAAGCTAGAGGGATTCCCATGTGTAGGAATATTTTAAATGCTTTCGCCTTACCTTATCACATTGGAAAACGTGCCTTCATTGCCTCTCTTTTTTTTGCTAAAAATAGCAAGTTGTTGTAACTACCTCTGAGGTGGCATGATCTGAGCCCTTGGATATCAAATTGATCTTAGCCATTCAATGTATTCTGGGCACTATATAAAGGCTTTGTTGCCTCATTTGTAATTCAGTAGCTAAGTGGTAGGAGAAATTAGAGTAGAATAGGAGAGACTCTCAAAATTCTCTGAGAGGGCTGGAGATTGTTGTAAATATTTTCAAGATTAATGCAAAGAACATTGGAGTTCGCTTGGTGTTTAAGTGTTGTCGTGCAAAATAACATGGTTTCTTGTATTTCAATAGAATGGAGAGATGTTTCAGAATAGATTAAAAGTAGATTAGAAGCTCATTGTTGTAATGCATGTTGTACTGAATATTTGATCGACTCCTAGCTCATGCTTTTAACATTCATCGCTGGTGAATTGTTGTGTAAAGCTAGTCTGAGCCTTATTTGTTTAAGTTCGATTGTGGATGCTTGTTTGAGCTGCGCCATTCGATGGGTGCTCATATGAGTCTTCATGATTTGAAAACCATTCGCGAACCTTAGGAGATTGCACCAACTTCATGTAGTTGTAGGCATCCTTGGCGAAGTGAAGTTAGGTTTACTTAGGGGTTTGTCTATTCAATACCTCATCATTGCTTCATTGACCTTAGATTAGCTTTTTGAACCCTTAACCCTTTTTTATTTTCTTTATCATTGCGACCCTGAATACATCATCCACACTGAAAGGAGGAATAAGCTAAACAAGTATGAAGAAGAATCTGCGTAAGTCCCTTTGTGATTAACAGCAAGATCACATGTAATCACTGAGTTAACCCATCATGAATCATAAAAGGAACCTTGGAGTTACTTCACTGGATCACATAGTTCAGCCTTTGAAGAGCTTTATTCAAGAGAGTGGGATACTCTAGTGTTTTACTCTATTGTTGACTTGTCTAAAAACAATCATCAACAGGACATAATATGACCTTATGTAATATTTTATTAAAATGTTTTAAAAGTGCGTTTTCGAGGGAAACTTAAAGGGAATTCAAATTAAAAGACACCAAAATGGAGATTATAAAAAGAAGAGAATTGTTTAGAAGAAAACATCCATTGTTTATGAAATCAAACATTTTTTCTCATAGTTTGAGCATTCGTGTTCATCTATTCACCCGAGGATGAAAACCCTTTGTTCTTCGTGGTGATTTCATCCAAGAATCACATTGGTGCTGAGAAGTTTGTAGTAATTCCAGTTTGTTAGTTTGGTTAAGGAACATTTTAGGGTTTATTAGTGAAAGTGCGGATTTCAGACTGGGACACTACTGTTTGATTGTCATTGCTGATTTCTTTTCTGCTGCCATACACTGTAGTAGGTAGCTGTACTACCTCTGCAGGCACTGTACGCATTTCTGCAGGCTATCGTACCTTTGTACCCTGTTGCAGCTCATTCCAACAGTCACGTGCTAATTCTCTGCTACCTAGTGTGCCATATAGCCCTCCTTTAGCAGCAGTGAATCATTATTGAGACCAGGTGTAGGTTGTACAGTCCTGTACAATCAGTATCAATAGCTCTACTTGCTAGTCATTTCCCTTGCTGCAATATTATTGTGAGTTTGATCAGTAATTTGTGGAAATTAAATAATATTTGCATTCTGTTGTGATATTGTGAATTGCATCGGTATTTATGAGTATCCAGATCGCTACCATAACATTAGTATTTGATTTGCAATGTTTCCAGTAATAACTATTGAAGTTAATAGCTTCTGTTCTGTATTCCATATTTATTCTAGCATTGCATAAGATAGGAAATACAAAAAATTTCAGATTTTATAAAAATATATTGAAGGGACATTACAGTGGTATCGGAGCTTTGATTTTGTTAGCTTGTAGGGTTAAAAGCTAACATTTTAATGCAGCCTAGCGATAAAGATATTAGATTTTATCAGATAGAATGGAGAGAGTTGCAAAATCAGGGTGAAGGAATAGAAGAAGTAGAAATGAAGGAAAGGAGTAAGAAGGTATTGACAGATGAAAAGAAGACAAAGATCCAATATACTGCCATTGTCAATATGAGCCAGGGCCAACAACAAATAATGAATCTCATGGATAGACAATGTAGAGTCTGAGTATTCCAAGGCCAATTCAAACCCCTACAAGTGAAGGAAGTGCTTCTGCAAATAATAAAACCATGGTTGGTTCCGCACCTAGGCCTTTCTAGCCTAAGTTCCTACAAAGAGAAGAACAACAAAAGGAAGAAAAGAAAAATCAGAATGGAAATAACTTTGTAGCTTATTTTGATGAATACAGAGCTCTTGGACTTGAATTTCATGCAGAAATGTCTTTCACCAACTTCAACAACTTGAAAATGAAGAGTGGGCAAAAGAATGAGAGAAGACAATGCAAATCAACCTCACAGAGATCTACAACATAGATTGGGCAAGCTAACCATTCTTGCTTTTGATGGTTGAAATAATTGTATAACTTGTGCCTTGGGTTCATAAATTAGATACCTAATTTTCATTAAACCCTATGTATGAAGAAGAAGCTATAAAATTTACTACCCTTCATCTAGAAGGTATAGCACACGAATGGTGGTACCTATTGGGACTCCTATTTTCAAGCATCATAATTGCAAAATCTTGTCAAATTCCTCAAAATTTTCCTAGGAGATCCTTGTGCCTTTACCCTGATGCATGTTGCCGAACCCCCAAATTTGGCTAACTCTGAAGCCCTGAAACCCTGAAAATTTGACTAAGTTTGAAATCTGAGGGATCCTCCAAATTCTAGATTCTACAGTTTAAACCCTATGGATCTTAAGACTGAAACCACTCTCAAACATCCTGATAATATATACATAAAATATAACTTAAAATATGAGAAAGAAAATACAAAGAGGAAAATACCAACTTATACTTAAATGTTATATTTTATATATATACCTCATGAAAATCCTAAAAAATTGCTAAGTTTTCCTGTCCCTGGTAGAAGTTTGGACTCCATCAGGATTGTGAAACTTTTCCCTCCATCAAGATATTGCGGGACTTCAATGGTGATCAGGATATCTTGCAACCTCTTAAAGCTCCGCCCATCTTGCAACCTCTTTAACCTCCGCCCATCTTGCAACTTCTTTTATCTCCGCCCCCTCTTTTGCATGTCTTCCTTGGTGCGCCTCAGGCCTGAAATAGGAAACATCCTAACCATCCTCCAATCCCCGCAATATCCCTATCACCTCCTTTCTTCCGCCAACTTTCCTTTCCCTATCTAGGCGGAGATTTCATGTGGATCCGAATATATCTAGTACACCCCTTCCGACCCGCAATATTCGGACCATCCCAAAAGTCCCACATGTAGTACCCCGATGAATTCCTGCAATTCGCCAAAAAGGGCATTAAAACATGAAGTGACAATTTCCTACGACTTCTAGATGGATGTAGAAACGTACCAGATCGCCATTAATGTGAAATGGGTAGTTGAAATGATGTATTTAATGCATTTGGTGGGGTTGTTAGGATTTTCCCTCCCATTCTTTCATCAAATCCGAGCTACTAAGGCTATAAATAGAAGTTTGAAACTCATTTTAAAAGAGGTTTTGGTTTTTTTTGTGTGGTCTTTAAAAGACAGCTACAGGTGCAGAAAGTTGCAGGGCAACCATTGAAACACTAGTTCAGCTCATTGAGGAGTGCAGACTCGTGGAATCAAAAGAGTTGATATTGCATATGGTTTTTGTTGTAGAATGTCTCCAGGTCATTAGGTATGTATCTAGGAGGATTTATCAGTCGCAGTTGGGTATTTTCGATCGCCATGTTTGATGGCACGAATGTAATATTGGTTTAGATGAATGTGACAACATTCTGAAAATACTGCAAGCTTTGTAATAATCTCTCATGTTATATATGGGTATATGCAATTATATTCTGAATTACTAAGTATGTTCTGTTTCAAGATCTCATATTCTGTGGTGTATGCAAATACATAGCTCATTGTTCTTTTGGTTTCAGTTTGTTGTGTTCTTAATGAACTATGACTCTGTTGCCCATAGAGTAGGCAACGTGTTGGTTCCCAAAATAACTGCAACCCAAAACTCAAACATTCCTAAAACACCCAGGCTAGGGATTGTTGTCAAGGTGAAAGGAAGAGTTTTATCAACAAGTTAAGGAGGATTTTGGCCAACTACAGGAGTGGGTAAGCTCCTCTACACTTCAGGTTCAGCTAAACCTAGGAGGAATATTCCTAGTGGTATGAAATGAGATACTAATAAACATACACAACCATACCCAATGTACACTTGACCCTAAAGTTGTCACTAGACAAAGACAAATTGGTTGCATAGGCCTCTCATTAAGCTGATTCAACTGTGCGAATGTACATGCACAAGAAATATGGTTTTTTCCCTAAACCATAGGTGAATGATTTGTTTGATTTATAAAAGGTGTTTGATCCCTCTCCAATATGGATTGGTGCCTATTTCATTGGGCAACAGAGTCATAGAATGCAAGGAGGAAAGGAAATACACAACAAAGGATCAACAGAACAAGGCATACATTTACATATATGACTTTTAGATAGATCTTCATACAATAGACATACTTAATGATCCAAAAGAGAAATGCAATGATTCATATGCAACAAAGAAATGGCAAATACAAAGCCTTGTATTAACTTAGATGTTGTCACACATCTCCAAACCTCTGTTACAATCATACCAGCAAATGTGGCAAGGGAAAATATACAATTGCGATTATATATTTGCCAAAATCAAAACAAACTATCGTGGAGACATACCATTACATTCAAATCTGCATTATATAATCTTCCTAGTGAACCAGATAGATCGTGTGTTGATGCCAGAGAAACTCCTTAGTCTCTCCCAAACTAGACAATTGGCTCAGAGACCAACCTTGAAAACATCTTCATTTCATGTATATATAGCAATCAGTTCATACTACGTTTCTTTTGGGCATTTGAAATCCCAGTCAACAAGCAACAGCGCTGTAGTGACTGAGGCGCATGGCCATGTCAGAAAACCAACGAAACAGAAGGAAGCCCATGCCCTGCAAAATGATCTTGCGTCCTTGAGAGGACTTGCAGAAAGTATGGATGTTGAAACACATCATCTCCATATTAAATTCTTTACTTGTGCATTGATGGCAAACACTATTCTAGCGATCACCTGACGTTTGTATTTCTGCAACCTCACGCTTTCATGGTGGCCAAAGAGCAGAAAGGCGCCTTTAAATAAGAGCCCGCCAATAGTGTTTGTAAAGCTTTTACAACACTTCAAAAGTTGAAAGCCTTTATACTTTACAAATCCATGTTTTACATTTGATCTTTGCATTCCTTATTTGTCTTATCGGCAAATGTTAACTTTCTCGAACTTGGCTGGCTCTATCGGCAAATTTGCCATTTGCTGAACTCATCCCTAGCGCTTCCTTTTCTTCCTTATCGGCAAAAACCCACTTTGCCGAACTTTACCTTTTCTTTGCTTTATTACTCCTGTCGGCGAATCCCCACTTTTTAGAACCAAGTCTGCCATGCCATTTTCCTCATTGTCGGCCTTTTTGCCCGTCAGCAAACCATAAGAAAACCAAACTATTTGCCAAGTTAGGCTTTCCTTCGATTCGTTGATGAAGCTCCCCTTTATCGTTGATGAAGCCCCACCTTGCTTTCCATTTCCTTCCTTGTCGGAAAAGTTCTCCATTGGCGAACTTTTGAGTTCGTGAACTTGAAAAGTCGCCGATAAAGGACTTCGGAACACCCTTTTGCTGCCAATGGAACATGTGCCTCCCTTCATCCATTGCCGGCGAATATTGTTGTTGGCGAACCGGCAAAAAATTGAACTTGCTAACAATTTCGCAAGTTCGGCAATTTGCCGATTTGTCGACAAAGGGTAAAAATTGAAGAAAATAACTAAGGCAAGAAAACGAAAAAGAGGGGGCAAATACTTAGAGGATTTTTATGATGGGAACTCATTAAAAATATTCTTTGATCGGATATAAAAGATGGGTTTTTTGGACTCAAAGGCGAAACATAAAAACCAAACTTTGACTAAGGATAACTTCTTCATTTCAAGGAATTTTGAGATGGTTCAAAAGGCAACGTTGCTCAAAATTCAATTCTCTATTCAATGGTGATATTGGCTAAGAAATTTGCACAAGACTTTTGGATTTTGGGGGCAAGATGGGCATAGTGGGAATAGAATTTTGCAGGTGCCAACACTGGCTCTGGTTAGGGACGTGTGACAAGCAGTGTCACAGCGAGGATCTAGAAAATGTCTGGGCAGACCAACACACAAACACACATCTATCTAAAAGACGCCAAGAGATATCAATCTGGAGGCGTCTTTTAGATATCTATGCTAGTTTAATAATTTTATTAATTTATTACAATATATATAGAGTGAGGAGCTAAAATATATACACATTACTATATATAATGCTAGTTTTACTTGAAACATTTATTTTATTTACTTTATAGATTTGCATTGAAAGATTGAAGAATCCTAAAAGTTAGTTTTTAATTTAATTGAAATGATACGAAAATCTTAATTATAATTGTCTAATGGAATTAATTCTCATAGTAAAAATCTTTAATCTTTTTAAAGATTGAAGAACTATAATCCTACCTCCCGTTAAACTAAAGTAATTTACCGTGCAATTAGTTTTCTTTGTGGGATGCAATGGCAATTCTTACATCTAACAATTAGTTTTTAATGGAATATTTTTCAATAATTTAATCCAAATGATACAAAAAACTTAATTATATTTTTTTAATAGAATTAATTCCCATAGTACAAAATCTAAAACAAAGGTCATTAAACTAAATATTAATTTTCTTTGTGGCTTTTAAAGATTGAAGAACTATAACCCTAGCCCTCATTAAACTAAAAGAAAGTAATTTACCTTGCCGTATTTGTCTTTGCTAGCATTCATTAAACTAAAGTAAATAATTTACAGTCATTAATTTTCTTATTTTTCTTTGTGGGATGTAGCCGTAATTCTTAGCTCTAACAATTAGTTGTTAATGAATAATTTTCAATAATTTAATCCAAATGATACGAAAAACTTATTATAATTTTTTAAAGGAATTAATTCCCATAGTAAAAATCTAAAACAAAGTTCATTAAACTAAATATTAATTTTCTTTGTGGCTTTTAAAGATTAAAGAACCTAACCCTAGCTGTCACTAAACTAAAGTAAATAATTTACCCTGATGTTAATTTACTTTGTGCTTTTCAAAGATTTGTTTATGCAAGAAAAATAGTAAATAAATTACAATTTATAGGTTCCATAATTTAAGCTGCACTTTAATGCAATAATAATACTTAATGCCTAATCTAGCCTTCTATAAATAATAGCAGCAACATTGCATCACTTCATAAATTCATTTTGCAAGAAACAAAAAAAAAAAAGACTATTTACTGATTAAACTTCTCTCCTTATCAATTAAACTTCTTCTCCCATTTCAATTTGCTTTGTTTTTATTTGATTTGATTTTTCTCAAATTTATATTTCAGTACTACTTATATTTATACACATTATTTTATTGGCTTTATTTTTATACTCATTGATTTAATAAACTATGTTGGCTATATATTTATAAATGCCATTGGATAACTCCTCTCGGTGTAATTATTTTTATATGTTAGCTCTTTAATAGTTTTTATTAACATGCTCACACCATTACACTCCACCCCTTGCTGCCACTGTAGTTACGCCTCCAGACTGATATCTCTTGGCGTCTTTTAGATAGATGACAGGATAGAGGAACAATTTTCATATGAAGATGCAGTTTTCAGTCATGGGATAGTTGTTATAACAGGTAATATATGTGGTTTTTAGCGTGATACACTTCTTGGACCAGCAAACCATGATAGGTATCCATCAATTGAAGAAGATGTGCATAAGGACTATGAAGACATCAACAAAGGGTATGAAGTAAAAGCTGATTATATAATTGTGAACAATAATTTGTTATTTTCATATGATTTTGCTAATCATAAGGTGATAGATACTTGTTCTATGTGGATCCAAGCTACACACAAGGTACGACATTCTATAATGGATTTGCTATTCCCTACTTCATGGAAACACGACTACTTGTTATCACATTGGAAGGAAATTGCAAAGCAGTTGGTTTTGAAAATCATGGCATAGAGGATGTTGTGAGAACTCAAAACATGTGTGGTGAATGACTAAGGAGAGCTAAGGAAGCCATGTTGTTAGCCACTCAAGCAAAACAACACCTAGAAAAGATTAAGGAAAAATTTGTTCACATAAATCATGAAAGGCAACAACTAGGTGCATTTCTTCATCAATTTTCAGTACTTCAAAGGGAAGAAACTATGATGGTAAAGCATGAAGAAAAATCAGATTTGCAGGATGAACCTTTTGAGAGGTATATGCATATTGATTTTGGGTTTCAGTTGGACTATAATCCAAGGCATGAAGGAAATCATGAGTGTAGAGAATTTTCAGACTTGGTTCAATGGTATTCAACTTATACATTGAGGTCTAGTAGCTGTTCTATAATGCTGATCATAAATTTTTTAGACTTTACATTGATGAGTGCAGCTGATTGCATGGATTTGTGTGCATGGGAGGGTGAATGATGATGAGATCTTATTAGTTTATGACAGCGGAAGTATTCCCAGGATGATTATGAATGTGATCTTCAGTTCTAACAGTGCTGTGATTACTTGTATCAGCAGTCTAGGGAAGATATTCATGCTTGGTTATGCACATATGATAAACACTTTTCAAGTCCATATGAAACAATTCAGATTTAGAGAGATAACTTGTGATGGTGACTTGATAAGAGACACTTATCCTTTCATTTTCTGTTTATATGACGGTGCAATAATTTGTTTTGCCATGAGTAATATTTCATTTAGTCTTTTTGGTTTCATATGTGATGCATATTTTAACAATTGTACTTTCTAAAGTGATATATTTTGCAATATTTGCTGGATCATTTTCATTTGTTGCAAGTTGATTCATGGTGCCATATTGCTTGATTTTACTTGTTTAACAAAACACTTGTGTTTGGTATATGATAACATGATAAGAACATTTTTTTGTTTTATTGAAACCAGATCACTGAGGAGTTTGATGAAGTACCAGTTTCCAGTCGGGGATTTGGAATTCTTGATGTAGGGTATCGTTCAAAGGTAGAAAGTTCTTACATACTGTACCTCTTTGAGGTTTTTTGTGAAGTGTATACATTGCAAAAATTTCATTGTTGAATGTTTCAAATTTCACCTCCTTGCATTCATCTAAGAATTTACTAATTTAGTGTCAATAATCCGATTGTAAAGTTTGAATAATTTATAACTATATGGTTTTACTGTCTTGCAAGTGTAGGTTGTTATTTTCTCCTTTTGGCCTTTATGTTTTTGAGGTTTGGTATGATTACCATCTCTCCACTTCCTTGGGCTGATACATTTTAATTATGCCAACTTTCTACGAGCTAAATAATCCTACACATGATTCACATTCAAAACTATTAAGAAGGGTATGCTATAATGGCCTTTATCATCCATGTACATTTGTATGTTACTCTTATTTTTCCTTTCTATTTTTGTCAACCATTTTGTGCTGGCCATCCTCTAATCAATTATGTAGTTACTGGAAAATGTGGTTCCAAGGCAAGCTCAATTTTTCCTTATCAAGGATATCCTTGAAGATATTATAATAGACTTTTAAGTATTAAAAATAGGTCAAGACTCCACACAAGGCTTATAGTCTTAAGTTCGCCATCAGTTAATAGGCAACAAAAAAGATATTATAACATGTAAACATGTCTTATTTAGGTACTAGGAACAATTAGGGTAATCCAAATGATCATTCGGTGCAAATTTTTGGCATTCCGAACACCAAAACATTGATTTGCAGATTTTGTCCAAATGGTGAAACTTTGGCCTTTCTAGTCAGGTGGATACCTATAGGGTGTTTGGAGCCACGCCCCTTAAATTCGAAAGGAACTACAACCCAAATTTCAAAAAATAATTGGCCAAAAATAGTCTTACAGTTGAATTACAAATGACCTAGGAACTGATGAATTTAGGGAGATCTGGTGGAAACTTGTAGAAATCATCCATAATAAATATTGCTAGATCAACCATGTCCATTCTAATCTCACGACTAGTCATAATGATTGATCAAAGCCATAACAGAGGAGTTATGGTTTTAACAAGTTGTCAGTACTGAATTTCTAAGAAGCACTACCAACTCAGTATTTTAGTAACCTTTGGCAGACAAATCACTCCACCTTTCAACAGCGACTCTTCCACTCCTATTATAGACAGTTGTATATAGATCTGATGCAATAGAGAGTATAGATTAAATGTCTCCTCTCAAAGATTGTTGTACACTTGTTGAATCAAGTTATCAACATAGTTGCTAATTCCTTTGTTGGAAACATTATCCCTTTTGTATAAATATAGTTGTTATATTCTTATTTCTTGTGTATGCCTTGAGAATTTTGTTGGTGAGGCAATGCTATGCTCAAGTAATGGATCATTAAGAGAATTCATACCTTCATATGGTTGATCAATCACTACTGGTTTGGCAAACTCCATGACAGCATACCTTTCAACCTTATTGTTATCATGAAGACTCATGTGCTCCTCACTTGTGTATGCATGAAGTGATTCTTCTTTGTCCATATCATCATTCTGCTGAGGTAAACTTGTGAGAACCGCTTCATCTTCTGTAGGGTTTCCACATGTATGACTAGGTGTACAAACTTCTAGGCATGTGAAGCAACGATGTTCTCTCCTCAACTGATTTTTGCTCTTCTTAGGATCACCTGTAGGCTACAAATCACAAGGAAGCAATTCTTCTTTCTTCTCTATCTTCTTTTATTTTTTCTCAATGATAATTTCTGTTTTTTCTTCTTCTCTTCTCAATTTTCTTATGTAGTTATATAGATCTTTCTTTCTTGGATTCCCATCTTCAAGTATTCCCAAATAAGCATCAAAGAACATTTCATTCTTGCAATCGTCTGATAAACCCTGGTATTCATCAATGATTTTTGTGGCCTTTGGTTCATACCTCCATTGATCCAACTCCCTTTTCAATTCAGCCCGACTTTGTCAAAGAGATTCAAGCAAAGAATTTGTTGTTTCTCTATCTTCCATGATTCATAAATCAACCACATATATACACCCTCCAGACTGGCAAGATCAAAGCTCTAATATCACTGCAATAGCCCCAATGGGATCTTCCCTAAAATTCTGATTTTTATTTCTTCTCAAACCCTAATTTCTGATTTCTGATTTTTATTTTCTGATTTCAAACAATTTATCACAACGAACATACAAGTGCCCAAACATGACAAATAAACATGCCAAATGATGCCGCCAATTGATATTCATAACAGACATGAAATCCACCATGTAAAACAGAAGATAGGGCATCCAAATGTAATATATAAGTCTGATTTTCTGGAGATATCTCTACTGTTACAAATCTGAGTATAATAACTGAAAATTACATTTGAACAAGGGCTTCAAAAATGACAAACATAGCCCGGAGGCTGCTGTCCAAATCTGCTCTAAACCCTAGGGTTGTACATACCAAATTATGGTGAATGAAGATCAAACAAACCCTCCAAAGGGCTGCACTCACAATAAATGATGGCGGCTGCAAATTAGGGTTTGAGAAAACCCTTCAATGATGAAAATTGCCCTCTTCAAGCCAAGTCGCCCTTCTCCGGTGGTGGCCCTCCAATTCTAGGGTGAAACCCTAGGACAATATCAACACAAAACCACCAAGAATGCTGCTCCAAGTGTGGTGCTCCAAATTAGGGTAAACCCTAATGCAATGTGCACACAAAATGCCACCACAAGTGCTGCTCCAAATCTGATTATGCAATGATGCTCTAATCCTCCAATTGTCTCCAATGAAGCACAAATAGAACTCCGTGATGAGTCCACAAGATGAGCTAGGGTTTCGTCCAACTCACTACATTTACAAGGCTTTTCGTCCTTGGAATGAAGCCCAACCAAAGTTGCAGCCAAAGAGTAAAAACTCAAGAAGAAAATATGATGAATGGATGCTCAAATGACTTGCAATTTACTTTCTTTTATAGTCACTTTTTCCCTCCAAAACTGGCCGACCTCCTCAAGGCATGCTAGGTGCCCAAAATACAAATAAAATATTTTATCTTGTTTTCCTTCTTCCATCTTGGCTGACCTCCTCAAGGCATGCTAAGCGCCCAAAATACAAATAAAATATTTTATCTTGTTTTCCTTCTTCCATCTTGGCTGACCTAGACAAGGTATTTTATTTTTCTTATTTTTCTTTCCTTACTCCAAGAGGAGCAAACCACTTAGGCATTCCATATTTCATGTTTTTGACCTTCACTTAGGTCGTCCACCTCAAAGGGAAATTATTTTAATTTATTTTATTTTTCCTCAAAATATCTAAATGTATTTCCATCTTTTTTCTCCTTTCTTTCATTCCTTTTTATTTCTCCTTGGTCACTGATCTCTAGGGCAAATTATTTTATTTATTGACTTCACCAATAAGCTCACAAAAATATACAAAGCCATCTCTCATCATCAATTTGCCCTAATAAAATTGACTAAATAGGATATTTAATCAAATGGGGTGATTCCCTTCGCCCTCCGGCTTAGCCTATGGGAATAGGATAGGCTAACCATCTCCATTAGGTGATCACTCAGAAAATGGGGACATTACATCATCACAACCATCTGACATGAAAATGCCTCGAGTCAAGGAATAGAAAGCATTCTTGGTATTCTCAAAATCTGTAAAACATTTGCATTGTATATAATACAATAATTAAATTTATTCGTGTTTTTTTTAATATTTAAAGCTCAGAACTTGGAAGTAATGTCAACATCTTGAATGAAATGAATCTAATCTAAGCTCCTGTTTCTATATATGCATCATTACTTTCTATTCTCTGATTTAATTCTCATGTCAATATGCAGGAAAGAAGAATTAACAAGATTTCTTTATTGAGCTAATTCATATTGCCTTAAAGTGCTTTCCAAACAATTTGCATTTCTTTTTTGAACAGCTCTGTAACCTCAATATTGTTTTACATAAAAATGAAACAGCTGGAAAAGTTCTATTGCATTTGAAAAAAGGGTCGCAGTTATCAGATAAAGCAATAGAAGAGATTTAACTGGAATACCGGAATAGATTATTATCCCAAGGTATAAAACAATCACTTTGCATAGAGATTAACTTATCCACAAAGGACCATACATGTGCAATTTCATTTTAAAATGAGACTCATCAATCCTTTTTTCTCTTTGCATGTAAAAAGAAGGCCTTCCAATCTATTACTTCTATCTACAATCATTTTACAATTTGGCCTCCAACTATCCAAAGCACTAATGCAAGGTTGACATCTAAGACATTCCAGAAATATTACTTCCTCTTTGTTATTGTCAGTAGAATAAACTGAGAAGGCTCCAAACATTAATCACCCTCTATCAAGATAAACCAAATACATGTGGCAGGGAGGAAAACCAAGCCTTATAATTTTTTTTTACAAACCCTTTCTTTTTAGTTAAAAAAATTAGTATATACTGAGCATCTCAGCCATTGGCAGGAATTTTGCCTGCATCCAATCCCCAATTCTTGTTCACTTCAGATGTGGGGGGTGCCTTGTATGATCATGTTGGGTGAGCAACAACTGCTTTGTCACGGTACTTGTGGGCTAACAGATCACACTTTGGTGAAGTATCCTGCAGAAAGACTCCTGAAAGCCAGAGTGTAAAGGAATGACGATAAGAATGAGTGCATCATGAAATTGTAGGATGTCTTACCTGAATGGCTTAGTTGGTGCTATAAATGTCAGAAAGAGCCAACGGAAAGAGTAGTGAGAAGTGGAAAAGACAGGGACACTTCCCAACCAGAAAGCAAAGTTCCCACTGATGGTATGTTTGGTATAAACAATCCCCAAGATCACATCTTTGGAATAGAATCCAGTGAGAAAAGGAAATCCAATTGGAGATGGGCTGCCTATGAGCATCATGGCATAGGTCAAGGGTAATGAGGAAGCAATCCCCCCCATCTTGCACAGATTTTGCTCATCTGACATGGCATGAATCACCAAACCCGACATCAGAGATGTACCAGGAACCTTTTACCGAATAAGTCAGCTCTAAATTGAAAAAATAAAATACATGTGTTTATTTGTAGTTCTTGCAATCTTGCATTTGTTTAATATGATTTAGAAATAATAAGTTGACCATGAGGAACAAATCGTTCTTTAATCTGATTTTAGAGTGGTGGGCTATTATGAGCTTTTCATTTTTCAGGAACAAATCTCATTACCTTTTAGTAGACATGATTTTTCCACAGTCCATGAAGACATTTTTAATGCAAAAAAATGTACGCAGTTGAATTGAAAAGCACTAAAAAACTTATTGCTTTTGTTTACTTTTTTAAATTTTTTTATGTAGGATGAAGCTTGGGCAGCTGGAGGCAGTGGCATTTTGTTGAGGACGGCAAATGGTGGGAAGACATGGACCCGTGACAAGGCTGCAGATAACATTGCTGCTAATCTTTATGATGTTAAGTGAGTGTTTATTAACTTTTTTGGCATATGACTGTCTTTATGTAATGCTTTTTTCCTGTAGTTTTCTCTGCAATTAAAAAGTTTGTTTGAATATTCATTATTTTTAAATTCAAACGTCAAAGGCTAATGCTTTTAGTGAGCAGTAAGAACAATCTGTAGAAGCAGAGTTGTGTTATTTTAGACTAAGTTCTCCTGTCAGTGGTGATGAACTCTAACTACTTAAGATGTCAGTGTCAGAATGATTGGTAGGGTTGTAAAAGGGGGGACTTGTTTTCCTGGGTGCTAATAGTATCTTCCCAAGGCTTGTAATAAAATCTTTGTCTTCTATTATGTTGATGATGAATCTAGAATTATCTGGTCATGGTGTATGCCATCCCGATCCCATCTTAGTATTGCCTTCATTTAGCCATTTACCTCTACCATTAGTTAGAAGCAAAGTTTGTATTCAAGAGATAAATATAGCCATGACAAATAACTCACTTATCTGGATTAACAAATAGCAAACTTACATTAGGATTTTCTTTCCATGGACATCTAGAACCATCATGACAGGCCTTACAGGTTTTGCATAGCATTGGGCTATTAGGAGTTTTCCTTTTTAAATAGGAGATTGACCTCAGATGTAAGGAGAGATTTATCTTCCCCAACATGGGGTTTGATTCGCACGGTAATTTGTAATAACCCTGTCTAGTTCTGCCCTGAATTTTGAGTTTTAGGGGTTTGACAATTTGTCAACCACTTGTCATGCAATGTGTCTGAGTTCTGATTTCTGAGTTCAACTATGGTTTTTGATGCTTGTTTGTGATGGTTTTCATTGGAAATACATATGCCAATATAGTAGAAACATAACACATAACTTTGCATTCATAAACATCTAAATACCAACACCAATCATATCTTTATTATCACCATAACAAGTCTGATTACAATTTATGACAGGTTTGATACACTTATGACAGTGGTTACAAATCCTATTATTTGAATAGTTAAACTTGTTCCACATACCCGGTATTGTGTCTCCTTGAAATGTACAAAGATATACTTTGAATAGCAATGAAGGATGACTGAATATGAGCACTTGAAGTCTGATATAACAACAATTTACACAAAACTAAAATCTAATATGCAATATGTTGATGAAGGTATCCACGAACCCTCCAATATGGTAGCACTAGATCCTTGGTATGGCGATTCCACACAATGGCAATGTCTCCACAAAATGTCAATGGGAATCAAACCCTATACGAATGTTTGGTCAGCGATTCAGTCTCCTTTTATGCTGGTAGAACCTCCAAACAGCTCCTCAACACCTAATGTCTCCATGATACCAAAATGTATAGCGATTATCCTTCCATGGGTGGTGGCGACCTCACAAAGGGCAGCGATTCCTTTTCAAAATGTGCTCAAACAAATACCAAAAGTCATCACAAATCCCTGCTCATAAAATCAGATATAATCCTTGCCATATCGTACCAATTCCAAAATGGTATTTGGCACAAATCTTCCAATTTGGAAGTCAAAAGCCTAGCAGCTGTAAACCTGCAAATGAATGTCTTTTCCAGCTCCTCAATGCCTAAATCCTACAATGAAGCTCAATAGTAAACCCTAGGTGGATTCACCTCTCAAGTGGTATTGGGTTTTTGTCCAATCCAAAAATTTCCAAAGGTTTTCGTCCTTAGAAATCGTTGAACCTGTTGTTGCAGCTCAAAGCAAAATATGCAATATGCAAATGACAAATACAATATGATGCAATAAGCTTCCAAAGACCTCCTTTTAAGGCCTCCAAGAGGATTGACCTCTTTTGCTAATTTTAATATAATTTTGAAGTCCATAAGAGGTGCGCCACCATGTGGAAATAAAATATTATTTTTAATTCATTTTCTCTCCCTAAAATGGGTCAGCCCACTTGTCATTTAAAATAATATTTTATTTGTCATTTTATTTTTCCTTTTTACAAAGTGACTTTCCTTTCTCCAAGTTTCACTTAACTGACTTTCCTTTATCCAAGTTTCACTTAACTTTCCTTTCTCCAAGTCACTTTTATAATAAAAATAGGCCCAACTAATTAATTAAATATAAATAACCCAAAAATGACTTAGGATTATTTATTATTTAATTAATCAAATTATTCCCTTATATCTCCCAACTTAACCTATGGGAATAAAAATAGGCTAGTGGACCCCGTTGGATGATTATTTGGAAAATGGGGATTTACAAATCCTCCCCTCAAAGATTGCTTGTCCCAAGCAATCACATTTTAGACAACTCATGCATACAATCATTGAGATTCTAGGATCCCAAATCAATCTGAAGAATGCTCTACCAAGTTTCCGTTGCTCCACTCTGATACAATTGCATTCAACAAATCATTGTGAAGCAATCCACCAACCATATCAATGTCTAGATTCCAAATTATTGTACCATCATACAAACTGGAAATGAAAGGATAAGTGTCTCTTATCAAGTCACCATCACAAGTTATCCCACTAAATTTGAATTGTTTCATATGGACTTGAAAAGTGTTCATCATGTGTGCATAACCAAGCATGCATATCTTTCCTAGACTGCTGGTACAAATGATGACAGCACTGTTAGAACTGAAAATCAGATTTATAATCATCCTGGGAATGCTTTCGCTGTCATAAACTGATAAGACCTTATCATCATTCAACCTCCAAGTGCTGTAGTAACAATCTCATGCACACAAATTCATGCAATCAACTGCACTCATCAATGTAAAGTTTCAAAATTTCATGATCAACAATGTAGAACAGCTACTAGACCTTAATGTATAAGCTGAATACCACTGAACCAAGTCTGAAATTTCTCTATTCCCATGATTAACTTCATGCCTTGTAACATTGTCCAGCTGAAACCCAAAATCAATATGCATATACCTCTCAAAAGGTTCATCCTGCAAATCTAATTTTTCTTTATGCTTTACCATCATAGTTTCTTCCCTTTGAAGTACTGAAAATTCATGAAGAAATGCACCTAGTTGTTGCCTTTCATGATCCTTGTGAACAAATTTTTTCTTAGTCTCTTGTAGGTGATGTTTTTCTTGAGTGGCTAACAACTTGGCTTCTTTAGGTCTCCTTAGCCATTCACCACACATGTTTTGAGTTCCCACAACATCCTCTATGCCATGATTTTCAAAATCAGCTGCTTTGCAATTTCCTTTCAATGTGATAACAAATAGTGGTGTTTCCATGAAGTAAGGAATAGCAAATCCATTATAGAATGTTGTACCTTGTGTGTAGCTTGGATCCACATAGAACTTATCTATCACCTTATGATTAGCAAAATCACTTGAAAATAATGAACTGATGTTCACAATCATATAATCAGTTTTTGCTTCATACCCTTTGTTGATGTCTTCATAGTCCTTATTCACATCTTCTTCAATTGATGGATACCTATCATTGTTTGTTGTTGTATGCACAACTTTCTCTTCCTTAACCATAAATTGAGCCTTCAAATCTTGCAATGCTAAAGGCCTTTGATCCACCCTCGTTCTCCTTCTATCCTTCCACTTGACTTATGAATTGGTTGAAGGACAAGTCATCTCTAATACAAGGTGGAAGAGAGTTGTGCACATCATGCATGGAAATAAACTCATCAGCCAAAGGTGCCTCTTCTTCTTCCTCTAAAACTTCTTCCTCAATAGTAAACCCTAGGTGGATGTACCTCTCAAGTGGTATTGGGTTTTCGTCCAATTGACAAATTTTTAAGGGTTTTGTCCTTAGAAATGGTTGAACCTATTGTCAGCTCAAAGGAAAATATCCAATATGCAAATGACAAATACAATATGATGAAATGAACTCCCAATGACCTCTTTTTAAAGCCTCCAAGAGGTTTGACCTCATTTACCAATTTTAATATAATTTTGAAGTCCATAAGAGGTGCGCCACACTTTGGGAATAAAATATTACTTTTATTTCACTTTTACATCCTCAAATGGGTCGGCCCACTTGTCATTTAAAATAATATTTTATTTGTCATTTTATTATATTTTACTTTTCGTTTTTACAAAGTGACTTTCCTTTCTCCAAGTTTCACTTAAGTGACTTTTCTTTCTCCAAGTCACTTTTGCTACATTCGGAAAATGGGGACATTATAGATACGGCATATATATATATATATAGAGAGAGAGAGAGAGAGAGAGAGAGATTAACAATAAATAATATTAAATAATTTAAATTTAATGTACATAATATATATATATATATATATATAGAGAGAGAGAGAGAGAGAGAGAGAGAGAGAGAGAGAGATTAACAATAAATAATATTAAATAAGTTAAATTTAATATACATAATATATATTTAACAAATGTATTATATATTAATAAATTAAACTCAAATTAATAAAGGTTTACAATGTAAATTAAAACAAAAAAGCCAAAAATTAAAAAAAGTAACATCAATTAATAAAATTTGCCTCTTCCTCCATTGCTTGTTGACACTACATCTCCAACTTTAGAATGAATGTGATTATTTCAGTAAATACAATCGCGTAGAAAGACATATTTCGGATCGTGCGTGCTGGTTGCAACAAGAAATCAGCATGTCAGGTCATGGAGCAGTTGTTTGCGGCAATTTTAACATTCTAGGGTTAATATTTTTGGGATATGGCACAAATATCATGAGAATGTTGCGTCTGCGTGTATCCTGCACGGGAAAAATAGGGTTTTTTTCTATACCGCTGAATACGGTATCCAAGACGTATCCGAGTCGTATGCTATGAGTATACGGCGATACGCGTAAGTGAATTTTATACATTTATACACACGTGGAGTAAATAAATTAATGGTATATTATATATTATTAGTTATAGAGGGTTATGTTGAAGATTCATGACTTTAACAGAGTAAAGCTATAAAACCAGAATTATTTAGTAAAATAGAATGTGCTCTTGTGAGAGAATGAGACACCTATTGGTGGCTGGAGATAAGTCCTCCAAGTGTGGAAATATATTGTGGCAAGTATCATTTACTTCTTAGTATTGTATACCACGTACATGATATTTAACAGATTTTTGTTCTGATGCAATTTTCATTCAGTTGATAAGTGAAGTATTCTGTTTATGCTGTATTCTTAGTTAAGTGATTCTGACATAAGGCCAAAATAACCTTACACTTGATATCAGAGCTGATTTAATTATATGAAAATAGTGTGAAAATGGGTACATATTCAAAAATGTTTTTACATTCGCTGGCAATGGTTACAGAAGGGGAGAGCCCAGATTGTTTGTTCAATTTATCTATCAACAGTTTGTGAGAAATATGTTTGACTATGTAATGTTCCCTTCTTTTGCTTGTTCTAGATTAACTCCTACAATCACAGTTATAATAAATTATGATTAGGAATTTTGACTCACATATGGATGCCTTCCGTAGCTTAGATTCTTCAATAATGGATCCATTATTATTAGTATAATTTCTTATAAAGGAGAGCATGGTTGTCTTGATTCATATGTCAAGCTCCAACCCTATGATCTTTTGGACTTGGTCATGGTTGTCTTGATTCATATGTCAAGCTACAACCCGATGACTGTATTGAACTTGGTCATGGTTGTCTTGATTCATACATCAAGCTACAACCCTATGACCATATTGAACTTGGTCATGGCTGTCGTAACTCGTATGTCAAGACCCATCTTATATCATTTATGCATTTATTCTATTTCCATCTTACATTTATATTTATCATATTCGTGTTCATCATATTCATAAGCATTAATTTCATGTATTCTATTCTTTTTGTATATATCTATATGGTGTGTGTGCAAGCTGATTCAATATCTATATTTCCATTTTCTACTTCTATGTAATCAGTCTCTTTGCTATTTCCTATTCCCTTTATACTTTACCATTTCCTACATTTCATGGGCCTCAAGTATAACCTTATATATATATATAACATCATACAGAAAATAGTGGAAATATATATAACATCATACAGAAAATAGTGGAAAATACATACCTGACGTCTGCCCTCTTGGGTTATTTCTATTTGCTGGACCTGCTTCCCTTATCTCATCTCTTCCCCTTTCTCCTGTCCCTTTTGGAAGAAATGGTTCGGGCTTATTTAAAGACTTGAAGGGTGCTAAGATAAAGAGTCACCTTGTATCACTTTAAGGAGACTCTTCCTTCACTGGCAGTTTGTTTGCTAATAATAAATATGCATTACTAATGGGATCGGAATTCCCTTATGGGAACCGATCACTTACTATAGTTATTATTATTATGAAATTATATTATCATATACACCTATAATTATTTTACATACAATTTGTATATTATAATGATAATATGTGTATATGAATAATTATTATAATAGAATATACTTGCTTTGTGTTATTGTTTATTGTTTATATACATTCAATTGGAAATATAACAATTGTCAATTAGAATTTGTTATGAATAGAAGTAAATCATGAAGATACATATTTGGATATATATATGGAAATCAAAATATAGGGGATATGACAGTCCACCCCTGCTAAAATTTGCTTGTCCTCAAGCAATTTAGATTTGGATGTCTAAAGATCTCTTCCCCTTCCCATGTAGTGTCTTCCTCTGGTAGTCCTTTCCATTTGATCAAGAACTCTGAAATGGTTCTATTCCTCAATCTTTTTTCTCTCACATTCAGGATAGCTTCGGGTTCTAAAATCAATTTGCCCTCCTCGTCGAGTGGTGGTAATTCTGTCCCGGGTATAATTTTCTGCCCAAGAACCTTCTTTAGTCTGGATACATGGAAGATATTATGAATTCTGCTACTTTCGGGCAGCTCTAATTCATATGCTACTTCACCGATTCTTCTTAGGACCTTATATGGTCCGTAGAATCGTGGTTTTAGCTTTTCTGCACCACTGGTTTTGATTGAAGATTGTTTGTAAGGTTGTAGTCTTAGGAAGACCAAATCTCCTAATTCAAATGATCTTTCTATACGATTTCGATCAGCATAAATCTTTTGTTGGTTTTGAGCATGGTGAAGGTTGTCTTTAAGGGTCCTCATAATATCCATATTTTGTTGTAGAAAATCTTTGGCGCCTGGTACTTTGCTATCTTGGATAATCAGGGTCCCGAATGAAGAGGCATCATACCCATATAGGGCCTTGAATGGGCTCATGTTGATTGACATATGGTGGGAAGTATTGTAACAATATTCTCCTAAATGCAACCATTTAATCCATGCGCTTTGCTGGTTTGTTACATAATTCCTTAAGTACCCTTCCAACCACTTATTTACTATCTCCGTTTGGCCATCTGTCTAGGGATGGTAACGTGTGCTTGGAGTGAGATTAGTTCCTGTGAGACGGAACAATTCTTGCCAAAATTTGCTAAGGAAACGGCTATCTCGATCACTGACTATATTCTTTGGTACACCATGTAGTCTGAAGATTTCTTTGAAGAAAATTTCTGCTATTTGTGATGCCTTGTAATTGGTAGATATTGCGAGGAAATGTGCATATTTGGTTAGTCGATCCACTATCACATAAATACAATCTTTTCCTTGTACTTTGGGCAGCCCGGTGATGAAATCCATTGAGATGCTTTCCCATTTTTGGTTTGGAATGGGCAAGGGTTGCAAGAGGCCGGCCGGATGGTTTTGATCAATCTTTTTTTTTTGGCAGGTTATACATTCTTGGACATACTTTAAAACATCCTTTTTGAGGCCCTTCCATGAGTACTTTTCCCTTATTTGTTTATAAGTTTTATAATATCTTGGATAACCTGCTAAGGGACTGTCATGATATTCTTTCAAGATTTTTCCCTTTATTTTGGAGTTGGGTATAAGGAAAATTCTATTTTTGTATAAAATGAGTTCTTCAACTACCTTATACTCGTTATTTGGGATATTTCCGTCCAATATTTCATTAGCTTGTGAATCTTTAGCATATTCCGCAATAATGTCGTGTTTCCAATTTGTCATGATGCTTGTTATGGTATTTAAATGGAGTCGCCTAGACAAGGCATCTGCTACCACATTTTTGCTTCCTTTGAAGTATTCGATATCAAAGTCATAGGCTTGGATTTTACTTACCCATTTCTGTTGGCGGTCGTTGAGATCTTTTTGGTTCATAAAGAATCGTAGGCTATTATGATCTGTTTTTACCTTGAATTCTCCACATACCAAGTATTGTCTAAATTTGGATAGAGCATGTATGATGGCTAACATTTCTTTATCATATATGGAGTAATGTCTTTCGATTTCGGTAAGCTTGCGGCTTTCAAAAGCTATGGGGTGTTTGTTTTGCATAAGTACCGCTCCAACTCCTCCTGATGCATCGCATTGTAATTCAAAGGGTAAGGTAAAGTCTGGAATAGCTAAGACGGGACATGTACTCATTGCTTCTTTTAACTTTTCAAAGGATTGTTGTGAGGCTTCATTCCATGAAAAAGCTCCCTTCTTTGTTAAGTCTGTTAGGGGTGCGGCAATTTTGGAAAATCCTTTGACAAATCGCCGATAGTAACTGCATAGGCCCACAAATCCCCTAAGTTGAGTCAAGGTTTTGGGTTTTGGCCAATCTTTAATTGCTCGGATTTTTTCCTCATCTACGCCTACTCCTTCTGTACTAATTTTATGACCTAGATAGAGGATTTCTTCTAGGCCAAATTCACATTTTGAGGCGCCAAACAAGGATTTAGATTCCAAGATACTTAGAATTTCTTCAATATGTTGTAGGTGCTCTTTCCATGTTTTCCTATAGATGAGTATGTCGTCAAAGAATATGAGTAGGAATTTCCTTAGTTGTTTTCGGAAGATATAATTCATGCATGATTGAAAGGTGGCGGGGGCATTTGTAAGGCCAAAGGGTAAGACTAGAAACTCAAAATGCCTGTACTGACATCTAAAAGCGGTTTTGGGAATATCTTCCTCCCTCATTCGAATTTGATGGTAGCCTGATCTTAAGTCAATTTTTGAAAAGTATCGGGCTCCATGGAGTTCATCTATTAATTCATCTATCCTTGGTATGGGATAACGATTCTTTATGGTTTTCTTGTTTAGAGCTCTATAATCTATACACATCTGCATAGTTCCATCTTTCTTTTTGACCAAAACAATGGAGGATGCGAAAGGGCTATTACTAGGTTGAATATATCCCATCTCTAATAATTCTTTAATAGCTTTCTCAATTTCCCCCTGAAATTTGCGGGGGTGTCTGTAAGGAGTGGTAATCATTGGTTTGGCACCGGCTTCCAATTCTATAGTATGCTCAAATCCTCTCTTTGGGGGGAGGCCGGGTGGAATGTCTTCAAAAACTCTCTTGTGTTTTCTTAGGATAGGTTGGATATCTATGTGGATTGCTTGACCTTGAGGGGACGATTTATCTAGAATCATACATTGTGCAACCCATTCGGCTTGGCTATGTCTAAATATCTTTTCCATTTTTTTACACGAGACCATTTTTGGAGACCCATTGGGTAATCCTTTTAGTGTGACTTCTTGCCCGTTGTGTTGAAAGCATATTTCCAAGTTTGGATGATCCATGGTGAAACGACCTAATGAATTTATCCAAGGAGTCCCTAATATTATATCATTCCCTAGAGGTACAACAGAAAAGTCTCCTTTCATGGTGTGTTGGCCCAAGGTGATTTCTAATTGAGGAATGACTTTGGTGCATTGGTCCATAGTTCCATTTGCTAGGGCTACTTGGAATCCCTTGAAGTCTTGGGCTTTTAATCTTCTTTTGGATACTGGATTTTTACTTATAAAATTATGGGAAGCCCCACTGTCCAATAGGGCAATTACCCTCTGTCCTTTTAGGGTACCTTTGATTTTGAAAGGATGGTGTTCATTAGTTTGGGAGATGATGGCTAGGGATCCCTGTTCTTCTTCCTCTATTTTGGATCTTTTCGTAGGAGTTTCCTTAAGTTCTTCGGATGCTGCTTCTATGTTATGCACTCGGCTCCTTTTCTCACATGTATGTCCTTGTTTCCAAGGTTCCTTGCATCTATAACATAGATTTTTCCTCCTTAGATCGTCGCGTTGTGTTTTCATTTCTTCGCACATGTGTCCTCGTTCCCATGGTTCATGGCAAAAATAGCATGGATTTCTTCTTTGGATCTCTCTCTTATACCTATCCCCTTTAGGGGGATATTTAGTGTATGTGTTGGATGTAAAATTCTTGGATTTATCTTTAGAAGGTTGAGTATCAAATTTCATTGCCTTAATGATAGCTTCCTCTAAGTTTGCGGGATCCCTGGCGCTTACTATGTTGCGGGTGGACTCCCTTAACCCTTCTAAGAAGAGGTAAGTCTTTCTTGGGATATTTCAGGTACCATGGCTGCTAGCCTTTGGAAATCAGCGGCAAATTCTTCCACCGATCCCCTTTGTTTAAGTTGAATTAATTCTTTGAAATACCATTGTGGATGTTTTTGATCAAATCTTCAGATGAGTTTTTGTGTAAATTCATCATAAGTGATGGAATCTTGTCTACCTTGTGTGATGAGACCGTGGTGCCACCATTCATGAGCGGTTTTGGTCAAATGTAGTGCTGCGAATTTGATTGCATTTTCCTCTGTCATGGGGCTTAATGAGAGATAAGTGTCTAACTTTTGGACCCATGTGCGTGTTGAGCATTTCCCGGATCCATCAAAATTAGGGAGGGTTATCTTACTTATTCTTTCTTTTGGATCTTTGTCAATTTTCGCTTTCTTCTTCATTTTAGGGGCAAACTTAATTTCGCATCACAATAATCTTTAAAAGAAACATTGTTTTTGAGTTCGGGATCTAGCCTAGAGTAGGCCTCTAGTATTTTATCCACACTATCCGATTGTGGTGTATTTTCTTCCTCTCTTGGTAGGAAAGAAGGTTTAGTGGGTCTATGGTCAGGTATTTTTGGAGAGATGTCATTGTCATTTTCTGATTGATGGGAATTTGTGTCCCTTCCATTGACTTGATTGGATTTTGGGTTATTGCCCATATTTTGAATAGTTTGAATGAGGAGTTGATTTTGTTCCACGAGGGCTTGGGTAGTGTGAGCAGTTTGCTCTAGGAAGGCTTTTAAATCATTGCTCATTTGTTCACTCATGTTTCTTCCTCTCCTATGGTATGTTTCCATTAATTATTATTTTCAGGATGGCAGAATCTCTGCTCTGATACCACTTGTAATGTTCCCTTCTTTTACTTGTTCTAGATTAACTCCTCCAATCATAGTTATAATAAATTATGATTAGGAATTTTGGATGCCTTCCTTAGCTTAGATTCTTCAATAATGGATCCATTATTATTAGTATAATTTCTTATAAAGGAGAGCATGGTTGTCTTGATTCATATGTCAACCTCCAACCCTGTGATCTTTTGGACGTGGTCATGGTTGTTTTGACTCATATGTCAAGCTTCAACCCTATGATCTTTTGGACTTGGTCATGGTTGTTTTGACTCATATGTCAAGCTACAACCCTATGACCATATTGAACTTGGTCATGGTTGTCTTGATTCATATGTCAAGCTACAACCCTATGACCATATTGAACTTGGTCATGGTTGTCTTGATTCATACATCAAGCTACAACCTGTTGTGACCACTTTACAACATCAACCCCAATTACTAATTGGGTCCCCCTCTTTTGACTTGCCTGGATCCTTGAAGCTAATCCCATACTTTGTTCTGGCGATGTCTTCACAGTTCAGATAGTGTCAGGAGCTTAGACTGGCCCACCGGGAAGAAAGAATAGTAAAACACATAGGTTTCCTCCTGCATAGACCCCGAACCCTAATTGACCGTTCCAGACTATCCTTAGGCGACAATTTTGTTTTTCCATCCTTAGGGAAGGGTTATGTCTTTCCACACCTGGGTAATAAACCCACTCCATTCCCAGCATGAAACCCAATTCCAGTCCTGGTCCAAGACCCCATGTATGGCTTAGAAATTCATTCCTGGACTCCAGTCCAGGAATCCAGCCCAGAGGTCCAAACCGGAGTCCTGTCCGGAAGTACCTATCCCGGAGTCTCGTTCAGGGGATTCCTGCCTGGAATCCCGTTTCAAAGTTTATCTAGATTCTTCTTCTGACCAAGATTGCGGAGTTCAACGGACCGTCACTCCTTGGCATGATCATCCTTCAGTCATGGAACTTAGTCCCAGCCTGACAGCTCCAGCCCAGAAGATCAATCTGGGAGACTTCCTTCTGATTCCGATCAGGCACTCAATCTCATTTCATAGCTCGGAGGACTCGCAAATCGAAGACTTAAGGCAATTTCAGGTGACAATCAGCGTTTAATGAATCCCCCTCCAGTAGGCTAGAATTGCGACAGGAGACTTATCCCTGGTCGCATAATCCGGCTAGTACTGGATTATGTGCCCAGGACAGATTTTTGTCCTGGTCGCAAAATCTAGTACCTACTGGATTTTGCGCTCAAGGACAATTTTTGTCCTTGGGCGTAAAATCCCTTACCTACTGGATTTTGCGGTCAAGGGCAATCTTTGCCATTTTTCAGTGTCTCTTAGGGTAAAGGTATATTAAAAAATATATTTAAGTATAAGAATTTCTTATACTTTAAATATTTTTCAATATACCTTTCAGGATGTTTGAGATAGGTCTCGAATCCACCGGATTTAACATGCAGAATCTAGAATTTGGAAGATCCACCAGATTTCAGACTTAGTCATTTTTTCAGGATTTCAGGATTTCAGGCTACTAGACTTAGCCAATTCCAAACAGGTAAGTTGAAAAATGGAACAAATGAACATCTATCCTTCAGTCGTAGAGATAGCAGATTTTCGGAGGATGGAAGAAATGAAGGATGGAACAAACGAAGTTCGCATCTCGCCTTGGAAACACCAGATTCCGGAGGATGGAAGGAACGAAGGATGAAACAAACGAACTTTGTCTCTCGCCACCGAATTTCTGGAGGATGGAACAAACGAACTTCACGTCTTGCCATCGAAAACAAACTCTCGGAAGACATTCCACCACAATGAAATCCTGCTGCAGGAACTGATAATGACTTCAGGGCAAAGGAATTCCAGACACCAGAGGAAAATGAAAGTACTCTCAGGAAATTCCCTAGTCGCACATTCCAGGACCTTCTGGAATATGCGCCCAGGACAACTTTTTGTCCTGAGCGCATAATCCAATAGGTACTGGATTTTGCGCCCAAGGACTGGGAGTATCCAGCTCCTCCATCCCTGCTCTGTCCAGTCACTTCTGGCTTGGATTTTTTTTCTCTGACCCCTCTGTGGATACTTGACTCCTAGAATTCACAGTCAGGATGGAACAAACGAACTTTGTGCCGTGCCATCAGATTCCCGGAGGATGGAAGAAACGAAAGATGGAAGAAACGAACCTCGTGTCTCGCCATCAGATTCCCGGAGGATGGAAGAAATGAAGGATGGAACAAATGAACCTCGTGTCCCGACATCGGAAACAGACTCTCGGAAGATGGAACAAACGAGGATGGAAGAAACGAAAGATGGAAGAAACGAACCTCGTGTCTCGCCATCAGATTCCCGGAGGATGGAAGAAACGAAGGATGGAACAAATGAACCTCATGTCCCGGCATCGGAAATAGACTCTTGGAAGATGGAACAAACGAGGATGGAAGAAACGAAAGATGGAAGAAATGAACCTCGTGTCTCGCCATCAGATTCTCGGAGGATGGAAGAAATGAAGGATGGAACAAATGAACCTCGTGTCCCAACATCGGAAACAGACTCTCGGAAGATGGAACAAACGAGGATGGAAGAAACGAAAGATGGAAGAAACAAACCTCGTGTCTCGCCATCAGACTCTCGGAAGATGGAAGAAACGAAAGATGGAAGAGACGAACCTTGTGTCTCGCCATCAGATTCCCGGAGGATGGAAGAAACGAAGGATGGAACGAACGAACTTCGCATCCCGCCTTGGAAGTAACAGATTCCGCGAGGATGGAACGAATGAAGGATGGAAGGAACGAGGATGGAAGAAATAAGCTCTGTTTTCTGATCCTGTATCAACATCTGAACCTCCATGGAGTAGCTAGGAGAATGAACCTACTGCAAAACCGGAATCCCACTTCGAAACTCAGGAAAATGCAAATCCTTGACTTAAATTCCCTGAAACTGAAATCCCAGTCCAAAACTGAAGAAAATGCAGGTCATTGACTTGAAATTCCTGAAAACTGAGTTCCAAGGTCCAGTGGCGCAAATTCCAGTACCTCCTGGATTGTGCGCTCCAGGACAAATTTTGTCCTTGAGCGCAAAATCCAGTACCTTCTGGATTGTGCGCTCCAGGATAAACTTTGTCCTTGAGCGCAAAATCTAGTACTCCTTGGATTCTGCGCCCTTGACATTCCTAACCCAGTCTGGAATGGGAGACCTGCAGGATGGAATTCCGGAACCCAGTTTGCCAGCTCTTGCATAGAAGAATTCCTCGCTTGTTGTACCTCGGAGTTCGGAATCCCTAAACATGATGGAGGGTACTTCTGGTTTTAAAAATGATGGAGTCTCTGATCCTAGCATAAGAAGATCTATCCCTGCCCAAAATAGAGTGATGAAACCCTTAGCAAATATCCAAAAGATTGAACATAGAAGTCCAAGGACACATCCCGCCATGTTCCTCCACAGAAAGCAAAAGTGCAACCTTCCATTTGAATAAGATTCCATAGGAGAATGTTCCAGGACTTAGCTGGATTTTAACAAAAGTTCAAAAGTTATGTTAGGGAAGAAAAATCCAAAACATCAGTAAATCCCCGACGTCGCAAAATCCAGGACCTCAGGAATTCCCCGACATGCCAAATTCCCGACATTCCAAATTCCCCGACATCCACAAATCCCCGACCACTGACAAAACAGAAAAAGACAAAAAAACCAAGTCGGCTAGGGAAAAGTTTGGCGGTTAAGGAATTTCTTTTCCCTAACCTAGGTCAGCCAAGTCTAAAGGAGGCTAAGTTGCCTATATAAAGGGGGCGCCCAAGGCATTTCTAAAGCATTCCAATTCAAATTCAAATCTGAAATATTCATTTTAGGAGCAGAAATTCAGTCCAAGAGCAGATTTCATCAAGAGGAGAACAACTTCATCCAAGGAAATTGCAGATTTTATCATTTTCAAAGGACAAATACGTCATTAGGGCAGAAATTTCTGAAGGTTTAGGGCAGATTTTTGAATCTTCCAAGAGCAGAAGTTCATCCTTCAAGAGCAGAAATTCCTTCTTCAAGACAAAACTCCTCCATTCCAAGGTAAGTTCTTAACTAAAACTCCATTTCTGAATATTCCTAAGGCAGATTTCTTGTTGGAGCATCCATTAAAACTCAGAAATTTCTGCAGAAAAATCAGAAAATCCATTAGTAGGTCAAGAAATCTATAGAAAAATCAGAAATTCCATAGAAGGTCAAAAGTTCCTCGTGCAAGGAGAGGTATGTCACTACATGGAAAATATTCCTTTTACTTAGAAAAATTGTTATTTTTGTCTTCCATGTGTACTTGAAAATTCCTAATTTTTTAGTCCCACATGCATAAAATGTCACACCAACTTCCCACGTGTGGGAATAAAAGCTCCCGTCTTACCTCTATCCTTGCCCCTTTGGAAAACTCATACTTTGCTTTTCTCTTCTTGATTTCACAGGTAAATGGCAAGTGCCAAGGCAGGTTCCTCAAGACAAACCCAGGTGAAGGCCGCCTTCAAAGGAATGATCCCGCAGTCCAAAATCAAGTCAAAATGGGCAAACGTTGGAGACACCAACATCTATCCTTCAGTCATGGAAGAAATTGGGAATTGAATGTATGGAACGGCTGGACATCCTCCATCCCTGCTCGCAGCCAAGATCGTCCGGAACGGAGTTGCCGCCACTGCATGCTTCCCACCCGCCATTCCTTGTCCCGAGCTGATCGTGGAATGTTTCATGCACTATGATCCGGAGCGAAGGATGATCGTTGATCGTAACAACACAGTGGTGGCCTACTTCACCAAAGAGAAGATTGCGGAAGCTTTCAATATCCCTGTCTATAATCTCGTCGAGTTCATGAGCAAGGAAGATTCAGCCGAAATGACCCAAGCCGATCCGACAACCTGTTTTGGAGTCATCAACAGGACATGGATGCAGAAGAAAAGGACTCACCGTTCCAAGTTGCCAAGGACACTCCTCAAGTCCGACTTCAAGCAGGAGCATGGAGACCTCGTCGTCATGCTGAACAGGATTATGGGAAGTCAGCAGTCCTCTACCTTTGAGCCATGGATGTTCTACTACATCAAAGAGGTACTCGCTGGAACAAAGATGATTGATTGGGCTCGACTCCTGAGTGACAGCATTGATGCACAATTCCAAAACCTGGAGGAATCGAAGACCTTTTACATGAGTTCCTATGTGATCTACATGCTGGCTAGGAACAACAAATATCGAGGACTGTCATGGAAAGGTCGTATCGGCAATCAAGAAGGACAAGTCATGGTCTACAATTGCTATCCTCAGCTTCATCTTCAGAACATAAACCATTTCCGGAGATTCAATGATGCATTCGCCATGCATATCACTAGGACCCTCCAAGGAGGCATTCACCAGAGACTATCACCCGAGGCCAAGAGGTTGATCAGGACATATGGCTCCTGGTTCATCCAGTTCCCAAAGTTCACATATATCAGGGTACAAGGATTATCCGGCTATCCATACAGACTACCAAGGTATCCGTCAGACAAAATGGTCTTGTTGGAATTAACAAGACAACTCTCGGCGTATGACAAAGTCCAAAAGAAGAAGAAGGCTGGGGTGACTTATCCAATCCAGACAGAAGATGAAGTCGAGTCATGCCCATCTCTCCTAGCCGCCGAAAAGTCCAAGGAGGAGCTGCAGTTCTACAACTTGGTGACTCATTCCTTACGGGAGAACTTTGACCCGTTCAACACCACCAGGATAGCATGCGGAAGGAAACATAGACACAAGATACACCTGGAGGACCATTGGGCAAATGCCGAGGATGACTTCGAGGTGCGAAGGAGGATGTATTCCCGACTTTCAGTTGGCATGATCAGAGCCACCGGGATCTTTCCAGTCCCTGACCAGGTCAAGGAGGATGGTAAGCTAGTCCAGCCATTCTTCGAGTAGGAAAAGAATAAGCCTCTTCCACCCATAGTTTGGTTTGATCCAGAGGTCACCCACTTGGATGACCTAATGGCACCCGTGCTAACAGTGACACAGAAATGGATAAGTCAGCAGACGGAGAAAATGCACAAGATGGGTATCCATCCAACTTACGACCTGATGGGAGACTTGGATTCTTAGTCTTCTGAAGAAGATATGGCTGAAGACACTCCTGTGAAAGCACAAGAGGCGGGAAGACAGGAAGGAGGGAACCAGGATGCGGAAGATCCACCAGCAAAGAGGGTAAAGGCTCGGAAGGAATTTATCAGCAGACCCAACCAGGAGGAGCGGAATGCATCCAGACCTCACTCTGCCAGCACTTCTTCCATTCGAGAGGTGGATCTTTTTGGAGATGCACAAACAGTGAAAGGCAAGGAACCCATGCAAGAAGAAGTGGTCCCAAATGAACCGGATGATCAGGGAGATGATGAGTCCATGGATTCCACCCGGGAATGGACTCCTAGCCTCATGGTGGGAAATCAGCCTAACCCTCTACCTCGGAATCCAGGGGAAGCCCAGCTTGAAGACATGCTCCGTCATCCTGATTTGGAATTCCTTAATGAGGAGTTCAATTACGGAGAAGTACCGACCTCCACGCCACAAGTTGGTCAAGGACCTCAGGAGGCACGGGAAGAAGCCATTCCATCCACGAAGCCCAATTGGTTATAGGACAGGTTGCGGAAGAAGACAATCAAGAAGAATAATCCTTCCATCGCACTTGGTGATTTTTTTGCCAAGATAGGGAAGTCTGCAGTTCCAAAGAAGGTGAAGAAGTTTTCCAAGATTACCAGATATGAGTCAGGATCCCGCCAAGTAGAAGTGGCAATTCCTAGGATAACCGAGGCAAAGGAAGGTATCAGTCCTGATGACTTTGACATCTTGAAGGTCGACCTTGGCCCAACTACGAAGGATCAAGAAATGGCAGAACTGGAGGATTCCGTCGCCGTCATCCGAGAGAGGTTGAGGAAGGAAGAAGAAAAGAAGGACCAGTTGAAACAGGAGAATGAGCAGCTGCGGTAGCACATCCAGCAACTCATGGGCCCATTACAGTCCGCCCAAGGAGCAACATCCCAACCTCTGAGCATAACTAAGGATTCCTTAGCTGAGGTTGAAGTTCTAAGGACAGTCGGCCACACAACAAAGGGCTGGATAGAGAAGGTTTTGGATAGAGCACATAGATTCATAGAAGACCTCGTCTAGGTGAATGGCAGAGTTACAGCACTTCTAGACAGGATTCATGCAATTCTGGATACGTGTCAGTAGTTCATAGTTGTCCGGGAGGAAACTATCCCTAGACTAAAGGCACTGATGAACACTCCGCAGCCAGACCTGATCAGGAACAAGGTGATACAGGCAGGTTCAGTATATGACTTCCTCAGCTGGTATTCCGCCTTGCTCATGAAGAGGGATAACTTGGAAAAGATTGAAGGTGACACTTCCCGGGCCCACGCCATGTTGAAGGAAATCCAGGACAAAATCCTTGTATCATTAGAGACCTGGTTTGATCTGGATGTAGCACCAGACGGGATCATTGACTTGGAAGAATTGAAAGGCAAGATGCGGAGCATATACTTCAAAGCTACTTATCCCACTGAGGAATCCCATCTTGAGGATGCATCCTCGTTTCTGATCCTCATCAATAGTATCCAGGAGCTGAGGGCGGATTGGGAAAATATCCTTGTCGCCTGCACCACCACCGCATCCGTCATGGAGTTCCGGATTGAGAACCTGCCCAATATCCCTATGGAGGAGTTGGAAGTCGTCCTGACCAGGTTCCTGGAAGCAGAGACAAAAGAACAGGAGGAAGTTCCGCACAGACAGGACAGTCCTATCCAGGAGTCCTAGACAGGTGGCGACCAGGATAGTTGGAAAGTTTTCCTTACACATTCTGATGACCAGGACAGGGGGCAGTCACCTACATGTGGATTCTGACGACCCCACCTACTTTTCTAGGGTTTATGACCCAGGGCACATGTTTCAAGGAAATCTGATTTCCTTTTGCCCTAAGATATTTTTGAGAGCCTATATAAAGGCTGAGGGATGCCTCATTGTATATCTCTCTCTTTTTTTTCTGATATTTATCATTCTGAAGCTCCTAGAGCTCCTTAGTAGCTAGTTTCTTTTATTTCTGCATAGTTTCTTATGAGCTGGAACTCCAAAATCAGTTGGATTGTTGTGATATAAACTTCTGAAGTAATTATATATGCATTGAAGAATAGTGTTCATATATTCCTTTGGATTTTTGGCATGGTCTTATTGATTTCTTGGAGCAAATCTGAAAGATATTGAAGTTCTTTCTTGTATTTTCATATTTTTATTAGTTAGAAAGATGGAGATTATTACTGTTGAATGATTGAATCTGTTTGTTCATACCATTGGTGATTTGTGGCCTGCAAATCATCGTGCATGGTTAGTCTGAACTTAATCCGAACCTAACTTCGACTGTTCCGTATGACCAAATCCATGTCTCTTACTGAAACAGTCTGAAAATCCTTATTCCCCCCTTAGAAGATAGCACAGCCCCTGCCTAGCTGTTGTCTCATGACGAAGCAGAGGACTGGTTCCAGTTTCTATCTCCAGCAGCAGTCTTCTTCCATCAATTAGTTAAACTCCTGAATCCTTACCTTATCTTTTTCACTTTCCTTTAGATCTTCATTAGGATTAGTTTTCCAGAGCTTCATCGCCAAATCATCCACCTCTGTAAGAATGGAACCTAGGAATTCCAAGCTGTCCATTTGTGAAAGAGTTCCATTCGCCCACAAGTCCGAGTCCTGAGAGTGAATTCCATGTCTACGAAGGAGTAAGCCCACGTAAGTCCCCCTCGTGATTACCAGCAAATCACATCATTCCATTGAGTCTATCCCTGCACACGTCAAGACCTGACACAAAAGGAACCTTGGAGCAGTCTCATTCGATCACGTAGTTCAGCGTCTGAGAAGCTTTATTCAAGAGAGGATAGGATACTCTGTGTTTTATTCTAATGTTGTTGTAGTCACAAAAACCTCATCAACACAACCCTATGACCATATTGAACTTGGTCATGGCTGTCTTAACTCGTTTGTCAAGACCCATGTTATATCATTTATGCATTTATTCTGTTTCCATCTTGCATTTATATTTATCATATTCGTGTTCATCATATTCATAAGCATTAATTTCATGTATTCTGTTCTTTTCGTATATATATATATATATATGGTGTGTGTGCAAGCTGATTCAATATCTATATTTCTATTTTCTACTTCTATGTAATCAGTCTCTTTGCTATTTCCTATTCCCTTTATACTTTACCATTTCCTACATTTCATGGGCCTCAAGTATAACCTTTTATATATATATAACATCATACAGAAAATAGTGGAAAATACATACCTGACGTCTGCCCTCTTGGGTTATTTCTATTTGCTGGCCCTGCTTCCCTTATCTCATCTCTTCCCCTTTCTCCTGTCCCTTTTGGAAGAAATGGTTCGGGCTTATTTAAAGACTTGAAGGGTGCTAAGATAAAGAGTCACCTTGTATCACTTTAAGGAGACTCTTCCTTCACTGGCAGTTTGTTTGCTAATAATAAATATGCATTACTAATGGGATCGGACTTCCCTTATGGGAACCGATCACTTACTATAGTTATTATTATTATGAGATTATATTATCATATACACCTATAATTATTTTACATACAATTTGTATATTATAATGATAATATGTGTATATGAATAATTATTATAATAGAATATACTTGCTTTGTGTTATTGTTTATTGTTTATCTACATTCAATTGGAAATATAACAATTGTCAATTAGAATTTGTTATGAATAGAAGTAAATCATGAAGATACATATTTGGATATATATATGGAAATCAAAATATAGGGGATATGACAGACTATGAATTGAAGCCTTGACATTCTTTTTAATATCCTTGTGTAGTCCTAAACTTGATTTGGGCGATGCTAAGTCTGAATGTATGGCGATGAGAAACAACATTAAGATGCAGCATTTTGTCTTTAAGCTACTTCTGAATTGCGTATGAATCACAATATTATGCCAGCCTTTGAGTAGTCCTCAGCCCTCTTCTAAACGACGACCACCTGCCTCTACATGTGCCCTTGCTATATCCTTGCATGCTGCCCATCTGCAGGCACCCGACAAGCTCAGAAAAGCTTCAAAATTAAAGTGGGTGCCATCTATGATGAGAGCCAGGAACATTAGACATTCAGATTAATTTTTACCCCGCTTTCTCTACCATTGGCCTATCCTTTTTCACTGAATTTTACAGATCAAAACTTATTTTGTTAAGGGAGGAAAAATTGTGCAGTCCAATTAGAAATCTAGGTTTTAACTTTTTTAAGAAAAATAATTTCAGACCCAACAAATGTTAGAAATAGCGTTTGATATTTCCAATGGCCCAACTATGGAGGAAAAGTAATAGTAGCTTTGTTGAATTGAAAACATAAGTCTCCTGCCTTAAGGCCGGGATTAACAATACCTAAGGATGAACATCCTTCCTCTTGCTTGTTTAAACAATTGATAATTCCCCTTTGATTATCCTTGGCAGATTTTGCCACAACAAGCTAGTGTTGTCATGGTTGAGGCCTTGTTGCTTGCTAAAGCTCAATGAGTCAAACTAAGTTTCATTAAGGGTATCATTAATGTTTGCCAAGGCAAAATGTATGGTGATTTTAAAAGGGGGAGTTTGTTTGGCTTGGTGATTCTTAAGGTTTTTGGGAGGTTGCTCTTTGTTGGTATTAGGGGAAGAGAATTCATTATTAGTGTGTTATATTTACAAATCTTTCTAGCATTTTAGGAATTTCTTCTATGTTCCATAAGAGGGATTGTTTTGTTCTATTAGCTTGAAATGTCAAAATTATGTCTTTTTGAATTTGCAACAATTATAACATAAAACTTATATTTAATAGTGTTTCACGAAGGGTGATGAGGACCTTATTTTTGGGGACAAGGACACAACAATATATATTTAAATAGATTATACAATTTATATTATTATTTTTTATATAACTAATTTAAATTAATATATTATTATTTATATACATAATAATATAAATTATATGAATAATATATACATAATTTATATTATTATTAATTTATTTCTAAGACGCGTCATTCTCTCCTTATGGATAAAATTATTGAAAAAATGAAGATTCTAAGAGGACAAAGTTGCCGTCATTCTTAGCTAGATACTATCATCCCTTATTCAATTGCAAGTATTGTGAATCATTAGTGGCACCAAATCTGACTTAAAATTCAATTTAAAATGACCGAGTTGAGTAAATTAGGGGCAACGTACTTTTAAAATGTCATTATAATTAGGGTTTTCATTAACAAGGTAGATTTTTGGGAGGCAACGACTAGGAAACAGAGTTGTTTTAGTTGCATGCCTTTTGCCATTACTATTTTATGGAAAAAACGGATTCCCTGTTGGCAATGACCTAAACGAAAAATGTAACAATTTAAAAAAATGAAAAATGTAAGCCTTGTTAATGATTGTGCGCCCATGAATAGAAATGACATTTTTGAATGGAAAATACCCTAGTCGTGCACTATTATACATGGAAAAATGGAGATGTTTTAGGTTTTTGGGAAAAAATAGGGATGGCCAAGGGACATCCCCTGCCTACCTGCCATCTCTGAAATGTGCTGGGTGACGGGGATGTTAGTTTCAGGGCATGCATCCCTGTTGAACATAGCATAAAACATAATCAATTCGCTTACCAAGCAATTTAAGGAGCAAATATAATTTGTCTAGGTCCTTTACAGATTTCATACCAAGATGAGATGACATTGGCCTGGAGATGTCATTGATGTTATTTATATCTATTTGTAGACTAACTTGGACATTGAATATTCTTAGCTTGAGGTAGGCGATGGATTGATTACCATAGTGGACCGATGATGCTTGCACATTGGGGATTGATTTATGCAATGATGGGAGAATTTACCTTTATCATCAAGATTAGAAGCATTAATCATTATATGACTTAATGACATTAAATATTTCTAACATGTAATGTGTCGTACCTGTTTGTAATTGTTTTAAAGATCTTTTATGTGTTATTGTAATTTTTAGAGGTGTTCTTTCAGACTAGAGAGAAGATGCAGAAGGGGTTTTCAATTTCCCTGCAGATGTGTGTTGCCGGAGCATACAAAATATAGCATAGAATAGAAACCCAGAAAAGATACAACATATATGAAGAAACTAACTGATACCCAAATCATAAATAGGCCAAATATGAATTACTATAACATACCCATATGGAGAAATGCAACTTTGTATTTATGTTGAAGATGTACCAGCAACTGGGTAGCACAGTATTCATTTACAACTCCATGAAAATACAAGGAATGGCTTACAATAGATATTAGCAAATATAAGGACCCTAGACGCCTCGAAATGAGCAGATATGCAGTAAGAAACAATGAGAAAGAGTCCTCAAGACCCCCACATCCCCCTATGCAAGTGTATGGTTGGCTGTGAGCTTGATGTGTAACAAATCCTACGGGAAACTCTTTGAATCTGTTCATAAACTGGTCTACAGAGATTACCAAGGCTGAACGACCAAGGAGGAAGAAACGTGCAAGAAACTACCACAAATGACCCCAATAATGGTACGGCCTGCTGTTGAAAGGTACGGCCAACAATGGAAGTGTGCAACAGTCATAAAACTATCCTCAAACCCACAAAATCAGTCCCAACTCCATTGATGATAGATAAATATCAAAAATCTGCAAAAGATATGATCATTGATCCATGAAATCTCATCCCACGAACTTCATTCTGGCACAAATGTGAATACTGAATGCATCCACCTCTAATGGCACCTTTGGGTGATCTTCCACACTCGTAGAATGCCGTTACTCAGGGAGGTTTTCGTCTCCAAGAGCTTTTGGCTCGAATCCTCAAACCCTTCTCAAGAACAAACCCTAGCAGAGGTCAATAAGAGAAAATATCATAAACTTGGCATATGCAAAATGAGCTTTCATTTCATCTTTTATTCTCCTCACAAGATGGGCGTTGGGATTAGTGAGGACATAATTTAATTTTTAATTCATTTTTATCCCTTGGGATGGGCGCCCATGTCCTCATAAGGTGACCTTTTAATATTTAGCTTTATTTTTTAAGTCACTGCCAATATGTATAAAGTCCCTTTTTAAATAAATATTATAATCTTCAAACTTTAAAATGAATGCCAAGACGGTGTCAGAATGCAATGATCTATAGCTCGTCAGAAAGCTCTCGACGAGATGAATCCAACCCCACTCCGAAAATCCCGGTCCAACACCAAACCCAAACTTACTAAAAATAGTAACGGCCAAGAGCAAACAGAGCCAACTCAGAGGGTGCCAATTGGATCCACTAACCTCAAACAACTCCATCCCCGACAAACACCTCCATGGCCAAACCAACCATGGCTCCCTAACCAAATTGCTAGTCCACGAGAACCCAATGATAGACTAACCATGTAACACGAAGGGGACACTACAGTTCGCCCTCCCTAAGATTGCTTGCCTCAAGCAATCTCAGATCAGGATGCTCTAATAACTGCTCATTTTCCCAAGTAGCATCCTCCATTGGCAGGTTCTTCCATTTTACCAGGTACTCTCTGATAGTCCTCCTCAAAGTGTGTTCCCTGGTGTCAATTATTGCCTCGGGTACGAAAATCAACTTCCCCTCTTCATCAAGAGGAGGTAACTCTACTGATGGTGTCACATTATGCCCCAAACGCCTTCTTAAGGCGAGATACATGAAATACATTGTGTACCCGGCTACCTGCTGGTAGTTTCAACTCATAAGCCACCTCTCCAATTTTCTTTGAGATCCTGAAAGGTTCATAATATCGTGGCTTAAGCTTCTCTGCACCACTCTTCTTGAGAGTGGACTGCCTATAGGGCTACAAGTATACCATGTCACCGACCTCGAATGATCGTTCAGTCCTCTGCTGATCTGCATACTGCTTCTGCTGATTCTGAGCCTTCTGTATGTTCTCTTTCAAAGACCTCATGATATCCTGACTCTCCTGAAGGTCTTTGGCCTTAGGCACTCTGCTATCACCAAACAAGTCAACAAAGCTCGGTGCCTCATACCCATACAAAGCCATGAAGGGTGACATCTGAATGGACATGTGATAAGTGGAATTATAACAGTACTCTCCCATGTGTAGCCATTTAATCCATGCCTTTTGCTGCCCTGACACATAGTTCCAAAGGTATCATTCCACCCATTTATTTATAATCTCTGTTTGGCTATCTGTCTATGGGTGGTATCTCGTACTGGGGGTGAGCTCTATCCCTGTCAACCTGAAGAGCTCCTGCCAAAAATTACTAAGGAACCTGCTGTCCTTGTCACTGACAATGCTCCGTGGCAACCCATGAAGGTGTAATACCTCTCTGAAGAATAGTTCTACTACCTGAGCTGCAGTATAGGTGGTAGGAATAGCAAAGAAGTGTGCATACTTCCTCAATCGGTCCACCACCACATATATACAATCCCTGCCTTGGACTTTTGGTAGGCCTGTGATAAAGTCCATTGAAATGCTATCCCACTTCCTCTCAGAAATGGGTAGGGGTTGTAATAATCCTCCTAGGAAAGAGTGCTCCTGTTTGTTCTGTTGGCATATCGGACACTCTCTCACATACTACATCACATCTGTTTTGAGGCCCTTCCAAGTGAACCTCTCTCTGACTTGCATGTAAGTTTTGAAGTACCCTGGATGCCTTGCCATAGGCAAGTCATGGAATGCCCTCAAAACCTTCTGCTTCATCTCCGATCCTAGCACTAAGAAAATCCTGTCCTTGTAAATGATTAAATCATTTACTACTGTGTACCTATCATCTTTGATAGTGCCATCAATTATTCCAGTAGCCTATGTATCCTTAGCATATTCTGCTGATATAATCTCTCTCAGTCATCTGCAATAGCACCTAATGCACACAAATGAAGCCTCCTGGATAGGGCATCAACAACAATGTTTTTCTTTCCTTTAACATACACAATGTCAAAGTCGTAGGTCTGTAGCTTGTTGACCCACTTTTGCTACCTCTGATGAAGGGGCTAAATCATAAAACACACAATAATAGAAATTTCACGCAGAAAATAGAATGATATTTTATTAATATGGGCAAAACATTACATTACAGAAGCTCAAATACAATAAGAGGATGAATCCCCTATAGGCTACAACACATTACAACTCTCTCTCTCAAGACTCTGGAATCTTGAGCCTTCTATAACCCCAATTCTACTAGGGTTTCTATTTTCCCAACCTATTCTTGACTCTACACCTTCCCCCTTAACTCTACCACCCCAAGGGTTCCCAAAAATAGTCATATATAGCCCTTTTTGGCAGCCACCAGCTTAATTTCAAAATTTGCATCTCCCTCCAAAAATAGGTCAACTTCGTGGGGCCATAACTTTTGATCCGACCATTGGATTTTCAATTATAATACCTTTTCGGAAAACTCTCAAAAAAATGGTTGTGCACAAATAGTACCTAAAGGTAGACTGCTTGGATTTCCCACCAAATTTCGGGCCCATCCAGAGCATCTAAGTGCCTCAAATTTGATTTTGAATATTTCAATAGGATTCTTGGAATTTGAAATTTTAATATCTCACAAATGACAAATGATATTGAAGTGATTTCTTCACCATTAGCTTCAATTCACCATTCTGGAGGTCCGTGTAAGATTTTGTATCCAACCGTGCACAAATGCAAATTTACTAAAAATAGTAACCCTGCCAAATTTAGCCCTTATTGAAAAGAAACAACATTTTTTTTTGGTCGATGCAAGATTGTTCTTACACCCTAGATGCTCCTACATCAAACACCCGGGGTAATTTGAAAAGTGACCCTGTCACTTGTCATGAGTTAGAGGGAAACCAAATCGGTTAACCTTAGTCTCAGATAACTATGATGAATCTTCAACAAGCCTTCCTTTCCATTTCACCAAGTATTCTGTATACTGCCTATTTCTTGTACTCTTACCCACACGACTATCCAAAATGCCCTCTATCTCCTCTGAAGTAGACGCTGGAATGTCCCACTGTGTTCCTTTATCAAGTCCATCATCATGATACTCTGTCAAATCTGAAATGTTGAATACTGGTGAAATATTGATGTCATCAGGCAACTCTACCTCAAATGCATTTCCTGAATCATGCTTCTTCAAGATTCTACATAGTCCAAATTTCCTCATCTTCAGCTTATTATATGTACCAACTGGAAGTCTTTCTTTTCTCAAGTGAACCATGACTTCATCACCCTCCTGAAACTCCTTATGTCTCCTTTTCTGATCTGCCTTAGCCTTATATTGAGAATTCATCTTATGGATATGCTTTCTTACCTCTTCGTGCAAATTCTTCATGTGCTCAGCAAAATTTTTAGCTTCGGCAGTACTCTTCTCCCCCTTATCCATCCTCCTCAATTCGGAAGCAGTTCTTGGGTTACTCCCATACACAACCTAGAATGGAGATTTACCTGTGCTCCTATTGACATAATTGTTGTAAGCAAATTCTGCCCGTGGTAAAATCAAATCCCATCCCTTGGGTTTATCTTCTACTAAGCATCGTAGCAGGTTACCCAAACTCCTATTCACCACTTCTGTCTGTTCATCAGTCTGTGGATGGTGTGCAGAACTGAACTTCAAATCTGTCTTCAACTTCTTCCACAATGTCCTCCAGAAATAACCAACAAACTTGGTATCTCGATCTAAAACTATGCTTAGGTAGACCATATAGTCTCACCACCTCCCTGAAAAATAACTCTGCAATATGAATATCATCAGTAGTCTTCTTGCAAGGAATAAAATGAGCCATCTTTGACAATCTGTCCACCACCACAAAAATAGAATCATGTCCTCTCTGTGTCCTTGGTAAACCAAGAACAAAATCCATACTAATATCATCCCATGGCTTCTCTGGTATAGGTAATGGATGATATAGCCCTGTATTCTGACTTGTTCCTTTTGCCATCTGACACACTCTGCAACTTTGCACAAATTTTCTCACATCCTGCTGCAATTGTGGCCAGTAATAATATTCACCAACAATAGCAATGGTCTTATCTCGACCAAAGTGTCCAGCTAATCCTCCACTATGCTTCTCCTTAATCAGGTTCTCTCTCATGGAACTCCTTGAATTGTACAACTGACTTCCTCTAAACAACATGCCATCTTGGATTATGTAATCCAACCATTTTGTCCTGTTTAAAGTAACAGGTTCCAAACAAGCTTTCCAAGCCTCTGCAAAATCTAGATCTTTAGGATACAAACTTTTGAGTTCATCAAAACCAACAACCTCTATCTTCATTTCTGTCAACAAATTTTGCTTTCTGCTCAAGGCATCTGCAACTCTGTTGGACTTCCCACTCCTGTGCTTCAAAACAAAAGTATAACTCTGCAAAAACTCAACCCATTTGAAGTGCCTTTGATTTAACTTTCCTTGGCTATTAAGATACTGCAAAGCCTGATGATCAGTATATAAAACAAACTCTTTTGGCAACAAATAATGTCTCCATTTCTTCAAAGCCTGAACTATTGTATAAAACTCCTGATCATAAACATAATACTTTTTCTTGGCATCATTAAGCTTCTCACTAAAATAGGCAATGGGCTTACCTTCTTTACTCAGAACAGCTCCTATACTACTACCACTAGCATCACAATCTACCTGAAATACCTTATTGAAATCTGGAAGTGCTAAAACAGGTTGTTCTACGACTTTCTGCTTCAATGTATCAAAGCTCTTGTCTGCTCCTTTAGTCCATCTAAACTCTTTTCTATCCCCTCTCACTGTCTCAGTTAGGGGTGCACAAATGCTACTAAAATTCTTGATAAACTTTTTGTAGAAACTTGCCAAACCATGAAAATATCTTACTTCGGAAGCACTCCTTGGCGTAGGCCATTCAATGATAGCCCTCGCCTTCTCTGGGTCCATCTTAAGACCTTCCTCTGAGACAACAAATCCCAGGTATACCAACTCCTTTGCAAAACTACATTTCTTCAGGTTGATCAACAACTTCTCCTCCCTCAGCTTCTCCAAAACTCTTCTGATATGCATCATATGCTCATCCCAAGTCTCACTAAAAATCAAAATATCATCTAAATAAACAATAACAAAACTTCCCAAAAATTCTTTCAATACCTCGTTCATGAGCCGCATAAATGTGTTCGGTGCATTGGTTAGCCCAAATGGCATGACTAACCACTCATACAAACCTTCCTTTGTCTTGAAGTCTGTCTTCCACTCGTCTCCTCTGATACGGATCTGGTGATACCCACTCTTTAGGTCAATTTTTGTGAAGTACTTAGCTCCACTCAAACAGTCCATTATGTCATCCATTCTTGGCAATGGAAACCTATACTTGATTGTGATCTTATTGATGGCTCGAGAGTTTGTACACGTTCTCCATTCTCCATCTTTCTTTGGGGCTAGTACTATAGGTACAACACATGGACTTAGGCTCTCTCTTATCAATCCCTTCCTCAACAACTTTTGAATTTGTCTGTTTAACTCTTCACTCTTTGTTGGAGTCATTCTATGGGCTGCCTTATTCGGCAAATTGGCTCCTGGTATCAAATCCATTTGATGACTTATCTTCCTCATTGGTGGTAAACCTTCTGGTACATTATCAGAGAAAATATCCTGAAATTCTTTCAACATTTCTGAGACTTCTGTTGGTACATCTTCACATTTCTCTTGACTAATCTTAGGAATCAATGCAAAGCAATGACGCTCATGCTTCATACCCTCCAAAAATTTTCTACTATCTACCAAGCAAATTCTGGCAGTACTACATACCTTTTTTTCCACTTCCTTCAAGGGCTTCAACTTATGACGAACTTCGTCCTTTGTTAGGGAGTATGTGTTTGCACGGCCATCATGGACAACGCTCCTATCATACTGCCACGACCTCCCCAATAACATATGACATGCATCCATCAGTATGATGTCACACAACACCTCATCATGGTAGTCACCAATCTTGAACTTCACTAAACACTGCTTATTGACCAAAGCTCTATGGTCCTTCTGCAACCATGCAATCCGATATGGATGCGGATGCTTTCTTCTTGTCAACTTCAACTTGTCAACCATCTCCTTTGAAACAAAATTATCAGTGCTTCCACTGTCAATAATAATATCACAACACTTACCTTCACATTTGCACCTTGTGCGGAATAAACTCTTCCTCTGATTGGGTTTTTTCTCCTCATTCAACAAAGTTCTTCTGACAACTAGGGTTTCTCCCCTTTCAGCATCTATAGAGCGCTTAGATTGTGCATCTTAACGACATGTGCAACTCGTGCATTACCTTCAGGTCTCCTATTTGTCCTTCCTTGATGTTGTGGACACTCGTATGCTCGATGTCCTCCTCCACATTGGAAATATGTTCCTCTGAATCCTCCTCTTCCAGGTCCTTGCCCAGGGCTACCTCTTCCTCTTCCTCTTTGCTCACCATTATTCTGGTCACGAGGGCGGTAGGTATTATCTCCTCTCTAATTTCGACTGGTTCTAGCTTCTTCACTTTTCTTTGGATCTTCATTTCGGCCTCCATAGGGTCTTCCACCAGTCCTTCTGCCTTGATCTCTTCCTCTTTGTTTGCTTTCAAATCTCTTATTCAGCTTCTCTTCCACTTTCAGGGAAAACTGGTATGCATCTTCTATGGTGGTCATTCTAACCAGGCTCAACTCTTCTTGAATACTTGGCCTCAACCCATTAATGTAACGGGCTACCTTCTCCTTGTTGGCCTCTGCATGGCCTGTCCTGATAGTGATCTTATAAAAATCTTCTGTATACTCTTTAACAGACTTGTTACCTTGCAGCTTCTTCAACAATTCCATCTCATAGTCCACAGGAATGAACTGCTTCTTCAATTTCTCCACCATCCAATCCCATCTGGTAATCTTTGCTTTTCCTATTCTATTTCTCTCTAACTGGACCTCCTTCCACCAAATACTGGCATGGCCCTTCAACTTTGTCTTTGCAAACTTGGCCTGTTCTGGGTCTTCCAGATCTTCATACTCGAAATACTTCTCCATATCATTGATTCAATCAATAAGTTGTTCTGGATTCAAATCTCCAGAATAGGTAGACACTTCGATCCTGGGCCTCTTTCCGATATTTGAAATGGCCCTTAACAACCTAACTTCTGCAAGATCTCCCGCAGCTTCTTGTTCTTCCTCAGATAGCTCTTCTTCAGCTTCATCTTCGCTGTCCTCTCCTCGGCTCGAACTCTCTTCGCAGCTCCTCTTGCAATGCATCGATTTGTCTTTGCAGAGCTCTAAAACCCTCTTCTGTCAAAGCATTCCTCCCACCATGATTTCTTCGTGGAGGCATCTTGATCTCTGCAGCAAACCCACAACCTCAGGTCCTGATGCAAACTACCTCACAGTCGGCGATCTGTCTACACACTCAGGTACCCTTGCTCTGATACCATTTGATGAAGGGGGTAAATCATAAAACACAATAACAAAAATTTCACACAGAAAATAGAATGATATTTTATTAATATGGGCAAAACATTACATTACAGAAGCTCAAATATAATCAGAGGATGAATCCCTTACAGGCTGCAACACATTACAACTCCCTCTCTCAAGACTGGTATCTTCAGCCTTCTGTAACCCCAAATCCGCTAGGGTTACTATTTTCCCAACCTATTCTTGACCCTACACCTTCCCCCTTAACTCTACCACCCCAAGGGTTCCCAAAATAGTCATATATAGCCCTTTTTGGCGATCACTAGCTTAATTTCGAAATTTGTATCTCCCTCCAAAAATAGGTCAACTTCGTGGGGCCATAACTTTCGATCCGATCGTTGGATTTTCAATTATAATACCTTTTCGGAAAGCTCTCGAAAAGATACTTGTGCACAAGCAATACGTAAAAGCAGACTGCTTGGGTTTCCCACCAAATTTCGAGCCCATTCGGAGCCTCTAAGTGCCTCAAATTTGACTTTGAATATTTCAATAGGATTCTTGGAATTTGAAATTTTAATATCTCACAAATGACAAATGATATTGAAGTGATTTCTTCACCATTAGCTTCAATTCACCATTTTGGAGGTCCGTGTAAGATTTTGCATCCAACCGTGCACAAATGCAAACTTACTAAAAATAGTAACCCTACCAAATTTAGCCCTTATTGAAAAGAAACAACATTTTTTTTTTGGTTGATGCAAGATTGCTCTTACACCCTGGATGCTCCTGCATCAGCCTCTCATTCAGCTCTTTTTGTCCAAGGAAATATTTCAGACTGTTGTGATTTGTCTTTACTACAAATTTGCTACCCACTAGATACTGTCTGAATTTACCCAATGCATGCATGATGGCTAACATCTCCTTGTCATATATGCTATAGTTGCGTTCTACACCCCTCAATTTCTTGCTCTCAAATGCTATGGGGTGTTTATCCTGCATGATTACTGCTCCAATGCCTTCACTTGAGGCATCACACTAAAACTCAAAAGGTTTGCTGAAATTTGGGATGGCCAGCATAGGACATGTACTCATAATCTCCTTGAATCTGTGGAAGCACTCTTGTGTACCTCCTGTCCAACTGAATGCATCATTTTGAGCCAAATCTGTGAGGGGTGCAGCTGACTGAGAAAACCCCTTCATGAACCTGCGGTAATATCCACAAAGACCAAGGAATCCCTTTTGCTGAGTGAGATTCTTTGGTGGTGGCTAATCTACAATTGCTCGAATCTTCTCTAGATCTACCTTCACACTACCAGCACTAATGATATGACCCAAGTACAACAACTCGGTCATCCCGAACTCACACTTTCACATTTTTGCATACAATGACTCCCTCTCTAAGATGCTTAAAACAATGTCAATGTGTTTAAGATGTTCCTCCCATGTCCTACTGTAAATTAATGTCATCAAAGAAGATCAGCACAAATCTCCTCAACTGCTCCCTGAACACCCTATTCATACAGGATTGGAAGGTGGCTGGTGCATTGGTCAATCCGAATGGCATGACCAGGAACTCAAAATGCCCATAGTGGCACCTGAAAGCTGTCTTCTCCACATTCTCATACCTGACCCGTATCTGGTGATAATCGAATCTCAAATATATTTTGGAGAAGTAATAGGCCTCGTGTAGCTCATCAATCAACTCGTCAATGCGGGGTATAGGGTACCTGTTTTTAATGGTCTTTTTATTCAACTCTCTGTAATCAGTGCACATTTTGAGAGTTCCATCTTTCTTTTTCACCAAGACCACTGATGATGTAAATGGGCTTTTTCTAGGCCTGATGTGACCCATCTCGAGAAGTTCTTTGATAGCCTTCTCGATCTCATCTTTGTATCTCTTCGGGTGCCTGTATGGTGTAGTGATCATTGGCTTAGCACCCTCCTCCAACTCAATCATGTGCTCAATACCCCTGTCAGGGGGTTTACTTGGTGGAATGTCACTAAACACTTTGGTGTGTTTAGTTAAGAGAGCCTATATGTCAGGTGGATACTCCCGTTTCTGCTACTCTGAAATTGCAGGCATCACCATCACCTCTGCTGCCCACTGCAACTGATCATGACGAATCAATCTCTCTATCCACTTGAGAGAAACTACTCTCAACCCACCATTTGAAATGCCCCTGAGCACATGCTGAACTCTGTTCACCTCAAACTTCATCTCCATGGTCCTCAAGTTGAGTGTGAATTCTCTGATATCATGTAACCACTTCATACCCAACACAACATCCATATCACCCATACTAACAACATAAGACTCTGACTGACAAGTATAGTTATTCAGCTGGATGGTTAAATTGGGTATCCTCCTGGTACATGTGAGTATAAATCTGTCTGCTACCTTCACCTTGAATCCCTCAAATTCTTCAGTCTTCAACCCCCTTTTTGCAACCAAGCCCTCATCTATGAAGTTATGAGTGGCACCTGTGTCAAGCAGTGTAATATATCGCTGTACACCCAATACTCCTCTGATCCTGAACGACCCTTCTCTCTGAATGCTCGAGATATGGGCTGTAGGTAGGGAGGTCTCCTCATCCTTATCCGATTTTCATATGCAACATCTGTAACTGAATCATTATCATCTAAATGCTGCTCTAAATGTGGCTCAGATTCCATGAACTCATCTACTGAAAAGTATTTCAACTGTTTTGCCTTTCCTTGGGCAGCACACTTGTGCTTGGGATCCCATGGCTCTCTGCAGTGAAAATAGAGCTTCTTCCTCCTGAGGTCATTCAACTGGTCATTGTCTAATCTGGAAGAACTCTCGTGCTGCTGTCCGGAATCTCTATGAAAGTGTCTTTTGTCCCTCTTCTTATCTCTACTATGCTGAAATCCTTTTGACTGAAACTTATTTCTCCAAACAAAAGACTCCATGTCACGGGCCTTCTTCATGGCCTCTTGTAAAGATGCAGGGTCTAAACCCTTTATCCAACCCCAAAGTGGATCTAACAACCCATCAATGAAGAGCATGATCAGTCTCTGCTCTGAAATGTCAGAAACCATCACGGAAAGGTCCTAGAACTCCAATATGTAAGAGTCTACAGAGCCCACCTATTTCAATTGCACCAACTCTTTGAAGTGCATCTCAGGATCCTTCTTGTCAAATTTGTCTATGAGTCAGACTGTAAAATCCACATAAGATGTAATCTGCTCATGTCCCAGAGTGACCTTGCCATTGCTCCACCACTTATGTGCACTGCCCTCCAAATGTAAAACGGCATAAGTAATGGCATTTTCCTCAGGCATGGGGCTAATCTGTGGGTAACTGTCCAATTTCTGGACACATGCTCTGGCTGAAATTTTTCCGAACCATCAAAATACGGAAGTGTCATCTTGTTAACCTTTTTCTGCAACTCCTGATTTGTGGTCTATTTCCTCGGCGGGGTCTATTCCTCATCCTATTATCAGAGTACTCGGCAAATGTCATCTCAGCCCTAAACTCTACATTGGGTGCTCTCCAATCCCTCAGGATCTTGTCCTAGAACTTAGCCTGTGTGGCGTCCTATTCAGGAACATTGTTCCTCGGTGGAAATGTCGGAATATGAGGTCTATCCCCAACTGTCAACTGGGTGGCTCTCCTATTAGTGACTGAGGCTTCTCCTTCATCCTCTATATCCCTGTGTCTATCTGCATGGTGCCTGTCGCCATTCTGCCTATCCCCGATGTTCTTGTCACCCACACGCCTATCACCACCGTTATCGGCTATGTTTCTATCTCCAAAGTTATTCCTGTTCCCTTCGTTGTTATTATTATTATTATTCCTGTTATTCCTATTATTTGGAGGTACCAATCGGCCAAGGCTTTTGTTCAGTTCTGCCTGTGACTCTTTGAAGGTCTCATCTATCTACAAGAGTCCTCTCTCAATATTCTGCTGTCCCCTCGCCAATGAGTTAAGAATATCCCTCAAGCTAGGTTCATCAACATCACGATCTCCCATCTCCTCTAACTATGTTGGAACCACACCTGAAAAGGGATCTGTCCTCGGAACTTTGATGTCTTCCTCACTGTATATGACTACTGGCTGTTCCTCTGCGGCTATAATCTCTGTATCTGTATCAAATGGATATGTCTGCGGAACCTATATATCTGGCCTCAACCTGTTCCTTCTGAGATAATACTTGCTAGTACCTGGTTGCATGTCTCATTTTCACCTTTGCATGTCTATGTCTGACCTCACAGGATGGCAGGATACACTGCTTTGATACCACTGTAATGTGCCGTACCTGTTTGTAATTTTTTTGAAGATCTTTTATGTGTTATTTTAATTTTTAGAGGTGTTCTTTCAGACTACAGAAAAGATGCAGAAGGGGTTTTCAGTTTCCCTGTAGATGTGTGTTGCTGGAGCATACAAAATATAGCATAGAGTAGAAACCCAGAAAAGATACTTCATATATGAAGAAACTAACTAATACCCAGATCATAAATAGGCCAAATATGAATTACTATAACATACCCATATGGAGAAATGCAACTTCGTATTTATGCTGAAGATGTACCAGCAACTGAGTAGCATAGTATTCATTCACAACTCCATGAAAATACAAGGAATGAGCTTACAATAGATATCAGCAAATATAACGACCCTAGATGCCTCCAAATGAGCATATATGCAATAAGAAACAATGAGAGTGTCCTCAAGACCCCCACGTGCCCCCTATGCAAGTGTACGACTGGCTATGAGCTTGATGTGTATCAAATGCTGCGGGAAACTCTTCAAATCTGTTCATAAACTGGTCTGCAAAGATTACCAAGGCTGAGCGACCAAGGAGGAGGAGGAAACATGCAAGAAACTACCACAAATGACCCCAATAATGGTACGGCCTACTGCTGAAAGGTACGACCAGCAATGGAAGTGTGCAATAGTCATAAAACTATCCTCAAACTCCACAAAATCAGTCCTAACTCCATTGATGATAGATAAATATCAAAAATCTGCAAAAGATATGATCATTCATTCATGAAATCTCATCCCACGAACTTCATTCCGGCAAAAATGTGAATACTGAATGCATCCACCTCTAATGGCACCTTTGGGTGATCTTCCACACCTGTAGAATGCCGTTACTTAGGGAGGTTTTTGTCTCCAAGAGCCTCTGGTCCGAATTCTCAAACCCTTCTCAAGAACAAATCTTAGCAGAGGTCAATAAGAGAAAATATCATAAACTTGGCATATGCAAAATGAGCTTTCATTTCATCTTTTATTCTCCTCACAAGATGGGCGTTGGGATTAGTGAAGACATAATTTAATTTTTAATTCGTTTTTATCCCCCTTGGGATGGGCGCCCATGTTCTCATAAGGTGACCTTTTAATATTTAGCTTTATTTTCTAAGTCACTGCCAATATTTATAAAGTCCCTTTTTAAATAAATATTATAATCTTCAGACTTTAAAATGAATGCCAAGACGGTGTCGGAATGCAATAATCTATAGCTCGTTGGAAACCTCTCGACGAGATGAATCCAACCCCACTTCGAAAATCTCAGTCCGACACGAAACCCAAACTTACTAAAAATAGTAACGGCCAAGAGCAAACAGAGCCAACTCAGAGGGTGCCAACTGGATCCACTGATCTCGAACCATAACTCCATCCCCGAGAAACACCTCCACGGCCAAACCAACCATGGCTCCCTAACCAAACTGCTAGTCCATGGGAACCCAATGATGGACTAACCATGTATCACGAAGGGGACATTACATAGTAGAATACCCCACATAAATATTTGGTTAAACACTTGTTTAAGGCTGACAATTGTTGAAGGAATAGCTCATAAAACCTAACAATGCTTTGGATCTTCTACATAGGAGAAGACTCATGTGCATCATGAGTGTGTATGTTGTTAGGAATATAGTTTGGATGAGAATGAATTAGAGTTTACCTCAAATTTTTTGAAGTGGACTTTGCAAAAGAAAATTTTGACAATTACAATGTTTACATCGCGATTTTGTTGCATGGTGCAATGTCGATTCATAAGGACATCAAGACTTGACAAATATCTACAACAAGAAGGATTTAAGAAAGGGATTGCTGATAGTAATCTTTATATCAAGATTGTGTGCGATGACCAGTTGATAGTTGTGGCATATGTAGATGATATTATATTTGGCAGAAGCAGTGACAATATGTGTCAAGGGTTTGCCATGGAGATGTCTATGCTTGGTGAGTTGTCCTTCTTTCTTGGACTACAAATTTCTCAATCAGATAAAGGAATATTTATCTCACAAACCAAGTATGTCAAGGAAATGTTGAAGAAATTTAGAATGGAGGATTGTAATCCTGTGAGTACTCCCATAGTAACAAGATGTAGGTTAAGAAAAGATGATGAATCACTTGAAGCAAATCAGACTCTCTATAGGTCAATGATTGGAAGCTTGTTATATGTGACAACTTCAAGGCCTGACATTATGTAGGCAGTTGGTATAGTGGCAAGGTTCCAAGCTGCAGCAAAGGAAACTCATGTACAAGCAGTCAAAAGGATATTCAAATATCTAAAGGGTACATTGGATTTTGGTTGATGGTATCCCAATGGTGAAGCTTTCACCCTAGAAGCATATACATATGCGGATTGGGCAGACAGTGTTGATGATAAAAAAAGTACAAGTGGAGGAGCATTCTTTCTTGGTAACAACCTTGTATCTTGGTTAAGTAAGAAACAAGCTTTAGTCTCTCTTTCCATAGCAGAAGTTGAATATATAGCAACAACATCCTATTGCACTCAGGTTTTATGGATGAGGCAAACATGAAAGATATCAAGGTAGAATATGATCATCCTATATCTATATTTTGTGATAATACAAGTGCAATCAATATCTCAAAGAATCCGGTTATGCACTCAAGGACAAATCATATACCTATCAAGTATCATGTCTAAGGGAACAGGTGGCAGATCAACAAGTTAAGTTGGAGTACATTGCTACACAAGAACATATTGCAGATAGCTTCACAAAACCACTTCCGAAAGAAACTTTTGAGTACTTAGGCAGAAATTGAGAGTAAGATCACTTTCAATCAGTCATTGAGAGGAAGGATAAATCAGGGGGAGCTAACCAAAGAATTATCTTTAGCTCCTTGGAAAACAAGTTCAGAGATAGATGAAAGCTCCTTTGCCATCAAAGGGGGAGAATTAGAGAAAGGGGGAGTATTACAAACAGGGGGTGCAAGAGATAGGGGGAGTACTACAAACAAGGGGAACAAGAGACAGGGGGAGCAGTGAGAGAGAGTATCTTGTATTCACAAACTATTTCTTTGCAGGTTGCCATCAATGACAAAGGGGGAGATTATTGGAATTTGTTGTCATTGATGTCAAAGGAATGATATCATGCAAGAAGAAAATCGATATAGGCCAAAGGCCATAAATCATTTTATCACAATTGCTATAAGTAGGCTTCATGGTAGACTGGAAAATAGGAAATTCTTATAGCAGATTTGAAGGAAAATAAATACAAAGTTTAATATATCTGAATGTAGGCCTGTAATGTCCCCATTTCTGGCATGATCACCTAGCAGGGAGAGAGTTAGTCTATTTACCATTCCCATAGGCTAATTCATTTGATAAGGGAATGTTTTAGTTGAGCGATGGTTTTTGAGTGTCATTGATATATGGAAAGTTGTTTTATATAGCTCAACTATTTTTTCCTTGGCAAAGCGAACTTGGGAAATGACTTTACATATTTTTGTATTAATTGTGGAGAAGTAAAAAATAATTAAATATTTTGCCAAGAAGGTGAGCGACCCACTTGGAGGTTAAAAGGTGGGCAAAATAAATAAAAAATAATAATATTTTATTCTTGTGTTGGAGCACTCAAGGAGAAAAATAAAATAATATTTAATTCAAATCTTTAATTTGAATTTTGGGCGTCCAAGGCTAGTGGAGGTGGTCGGCCTAGTTGGAGGGAAAATGGTTTGAAAATAAAATGGAAATAATATCTCTAGGTTGGCTATGGGAGGGAGTTGAAGCTTGTATAAATATGAGTTGCATGTGAGGCATTTCAGCGAGCATACTTCATTTTGATTTGAGTTTTTACTCTCTTGGTTGCAACGAAAGTTGAGCATTGGACCAAGGACAAAAACCCTTGTGTTCAAGGTGAGTTGGACGAAAACCTAGCTCATTTGTGGGTGATTCCATGACGGGAATCAATTTGTGCTTCATTGTTGTTTGTTGGTAAAGAGGGGTAGATTTCTATATCAGATTTTCAGATCAGATTTGAAGAAGGTTTTGTTGGTGAGTTTTGGAGGCATATTGATTAGGGTTTGGCCCTAGGGTTTGAGCACCACCTTCTAGGAGTGGAGCAACCTCATTCTTAAGGCGATTTGTGGAGATTGTTGGCTGCTAGGGTTTGGAAAATATACTCAGTTTGGTACAACAGTAGATCAGTCCTCTTCCGACATTATTGAAGATTGTAAATTGGTGCTTGTGGCTAGGGTTTCATCTTTCCTTTGGAGCACCTACATTTGGAGGGGATTTTGGTGGTTTTGTTGCATCCATTTGGCATCATTGACAACATTCTTGGATCAACGAACTTAGCAGCCTGTGCACCCACTTGGATCAGCCTTTTGGTGTTGTGGAGATTCATTGCTATATGGTTTCAAACCCTAAGTTTGAGTGCCACACCTTGGAGATCCATTTTCATCATTCGGAGGTCAAATTTGCATGTAAATTTGTATGTATAAACCCTAGGGTTTATAGCAGGTTATAGTTGGGCATGTTTGGCATGCTTGCCCATGGTATTTGATGTATTTGAAGACTTCATATTTTTGATTTATGACAACAGGCTTCTGATTTGAGTTTCCTATCATTTTGGTAGCATTTTGGTGTTGAATCATTGTGTAATTCAACTATGATTTTGGCACATGTATTGGCATGATTGTTATGATTTTTTTAGCATGTTAAGTGGCTTTTATAAGTGTTTGATTAGGTCTGAAACAGAAAATCAGAACTGCGGAAACTAGGGTTTTGGATCAGATTTGGAAATCAAAAAATTAGGGCTAAAATCGAAACCCTAAAATTAGAAAAAATAGTAAATATCCTGTGGGATATTTCAAGGCCAACCTGCAATTGTGCCGCCTTCATTTAAAAGTAAATAAACACTTAAACAAAATCACATTGTATGATGGTCGACTTGGGAGTAAATGTTGGCCGACCTCCTTGTGATTGGCGCCACCTTTGGAGTGGGAAATTTAAATAAAAATATATAATCTTTTTGGTGGTCGACTCCCTTGTGAGAAGTGCCCTCTTGGGCAAATTAAAATAAATTTAATTATTTACAAAAGGTGGCCGACCCTCCTCAAGTAGTGCCAAAATTTGAAGAGCTGTAACTTTATAAGAAGACATCCTTTGGCAATAAAAGGACAACCATTAGCATGAGTCGTCCCTCTCGAGCATAATATAAAAGGTGATTGCAAACGCTGATTGAAGTGAGTGAAATGAATAAGATATATTTCTGATTTTGAGCAGACCTACGCCAAGTACTTATGAAGAGTATTTCAGACCTATTTTGAAATATATATACAAGCCATGTGTGAAGATTAAGGTCAGATTTTGAAGGAAGATTTGAAGATATTTGTGACCAGATTTGTGAGAGAAGATAGTGTGTGATTTGGATCAGAATTGTGAAAGCACTACGTATAAATTGGATCAGATTTGTGTGGGAAGGAAAACATTAATACTCATTGAAGAATTTGAAGGTTGGCGCATGTCAAATAAGAGATTGGCGTCTCTTGTTGAGTTGGTGCTCAGTTGTGGAGATTGGTGTCCCCAGTGGGTTGGTGCCTACAAATTCTGTAGTGGGGATTGGTGTTTCTCATGGATTGGTGCCTCCAAAAAAAGACTTGTAAAAGAAGTAGGTTGGTGCCTACAAAGAAGATCAATATATATATATAAATTTTGCGGTAGTTTTCTCTCGCAAGGGTTTCCACGTAAATCGTGTGTTCCTTCTGTGTTTTTAATTGCTAGATCTTGTGTGTGTGTTATTGTTAACTTTTGAAAAGGAAAAGTTTGTGTTACACTGATTCACCCCCTCTCAGTATAATAGTGTACTCATCACTATTCTTATCATTACTTGTTAATTTTCTTTTCTCGAATAGTTCCAATAAGTCTAGCAAGGGGTGAGTCACAATCTTTTTAATAATTAGTGGAATAATCTTTGTGCCCAACTTTGTAGATATGAATGATGGAAACTTTTAGTCAATAATATAGATTTTAGTTGTTTAGTTGTTGAATTCAACAGTTGAATTCATCTACAAACCTAATTGATTCATAAAGTACACCCAAACAATGTTTTGATAACAATATAATATCGAAGCAATTGCAAAACCACACAATAGTTTTACCTTAAATTGATTCAACTTAAAAAGTGTTTTCTTAATCTTACCATGATGAAATATTGACTAAGTATCGACTAAATCTTATTTAGGGTTAATTCACATGATGATTCTAGTGAATTCCTATCATCTAATTTGACATTTAGTTCAACTAGGTGCTAACTAGGACTAGCTTATAGTGTAAACACATAAGGTGGATATTATAAATTATCAATATTCCAAATTAATTACTTCCATAAAGTAAATAATCTAAACTAAGATACCTAGCTGCACTAAGGTAAAATTAACATAATTAAGTGTATAAGTGTTATACACTAACAATAGTTCTCTGTTCTCCTAACAAAGAAGGAAATAAAAAAAATGTAGAGGTACCCAATAATATTTGAGAAAGGAGTTGAAACAATAATTCATGCTATCGTGGTCTCAAAAATATTATTTTAATAATGAAAATATTAGAAACAATTATTGGCCTTGGTTAAGTAGAGGACATTTAGTATGATGATCGAAAAGTTCTAATCTCATTAAGATGTTGTGCTGTAAATCCACATGCAAAGTATACATAAATGTAATGTTTAATAATATTTTTTAAGAATATACATTTAGATGCATGTTATTATGTTTCTTAGAAATGTACTTACTTCAATCATCTTACCTTCCAAGAGAAGAAAATTGAGAAAAAACATAATTAGTTGAGGAGAAAATGATAACAAAAGCAAACTTAGTATTTAGGTCATGAAGCATTTAGATAATGAAGTTTATGGAAGTTGGAAGCCATGCATATTTCTTTTACCTGATTTACTTGTAATTTGTGTGCACTTACGCTATTGTTTTGTGGATGTTTAATAGGTTTGTTGATGATAAAAAAGGCTTTGTGTTGGGAAACGATGGAGTTCTTCTTCGATACCTTGGATAAATAATTGCAAGTAGAAACAAAAATATCTTCCTAAGTAGAAATCTCAATGGAAATTTTGCTAATTTTGTAAATTTATGAATAATTATTATTGCAAATAGAAACAAAAATATCTTCCTATGTAGAAATCTCAATGGGAATTTTGCTAATTTTGTAAATTTATGAATAATTATTATAACATGAAATGGAGAGGTCCATGTTTTGTAAGAATCTTGCCTTGCCTTTCTTGTAAAATATATTGCATCAAGGCCACAATGACTAAAAATAAAATTAGTTCTTTTTTTTGGTAGGGGTAATATTTTACACATTGAAATTTGAACATAATGGGAATAATTATTGAAGATTTAATAGTATTCTTATTATACATGTTTCAACTCTTTAGAAGTGCTTCATATATAGTGAGTCACCTTGATAGAATTAAGAAAGAAAAAATATATTCATAAAATTATATATATAGATATATATCGAGGAGATTTGACATCTAAATTGCCTTATTTATAGGAATTACACTCCCCTCTATATTTTATCTACCCTTGAAAGTTCAAAGGTAATATGTTTATTACTGTACCAAATAACATATGGTCCAAGATGATAATTTTTTTGAGTGAATCGATCATCCTCATCCTCATCCTCATCCCAATCAATGCAATTATTCTCGAAAGATAATGCTTCATGTAAAGATAAATACACTTAACATTCTTCAAGGTAGTATCCATATTAACACCTTTGATGTACAAGTTAGAGTTAGGATGGCTATGAATAAATCCCTTCTCATAACACTCATAAGTTATTTCATTCAATGGCACTTAAACTCAAATACTAGTTCAAGATATAAACAAGTTTCTCTTAGTCTATATTTTTGAAATTGGAGATGGTGAAGGGTTGGGGAGTGTAGTTGAGAGTGGTGGTAGGCTAGGAGGAAAGTTGATGCATGGCAAGGTTCAAAAGTCCAATGAAGGATTTTCAAACCAAGCAACTCAACCAAACTACACAAAATAATGCAAGAAATGGAGACACAATGGAAGAACTCAATAGAGATTATTATTTCTTATTGACAAAATTATTACATGGTACACATGCTACAATTTGGTTCAAGGCCCAAATATCACTATCATAGAATTTTGGTTTAGTTTGAAAGATAAAGCTTTTCTTAGAGTGAACAATGATCACAAGGAATAGGGTTGTGTTTAAATATACGCTAGAGGGCATACTAACTTGTTACAATCTTTGAGAGATGGGGATTGTTAGATTCAAAACAGACAACTGAGAGGGGGGGGGTGAATCAGTTGTCTCAAAACTTTCTTCCTATTAATCACTTAAATCCTCTTTGTAATTCAACAACATAATAATAAATCAATCATGGAAACATAATGCAACAATTTAAGAGCAGAAACACATTAACACATATGACACCAAGATTTTAATGTGGAAAACCCAGTTAAGGGAAAAACCACGGGGTGACTAACCCAAGATTGTATTCTCTGTTAAGAGAATAAGAACAACAAAATGACACATACCAATTAGGGCTCACTGCCCGAGCACACTGCTCACAAGAGGCCCATTGCCTACAGGAGACACACTATCTACAGAATGATAAATATTACATACTTGAATTGAAGAATATCATCTTCACCATGCTTGAGTCAGTTTCATTTAAGCCCAATACTTCTACTTTGCCTTTCGCTTCTCTACTCTCTACCACATTCTCATTTCCACCAAGATACTTTTGAAATGACTTCACAACTCTTATTTATACAAGACATTGACTTAGGGATAATTATCTAAGTCGGCATAGTTTACAGAGCAAATACAACTTGACTAATTACAAAAGACTTCATGCGGATCATCACACTATTGGCCACATAGATCTAGGACTTCAATCTTCTTTTAGGAACACGCCATGCTTCATAGAACATCTTCAAGATCATCCGCAGGATGTGTAACTCATCCGGTCGGCCAGACTTAGGAAGAACATCATCATCCGGAATTAATACTTCAATTATGAGCTCAATCTTCAATACAGACCACCAACACGAACTGGACACAATCCAAAGATCTCCACAAGCTTTCTTGAATCACCAAGAACATCCACACTACTTCTGCTTACTGAAATCTTTCTCTCCTTCATCTGGAACCTCAAAAACACAGTCTGTCATCACTGTCATATTGAAATAGATGCTTGCGGACCTCCAGACCATGAACCAATTGAGTTGTCAATTCACATTGACTTCCTAAACACTCCACCAAATTCGCAGAACAAGATATTGCATTTCCGGATCTCACCGGACCTATCTGTGTCACTCTGTCACCTCTGAACATTTTCCAGAACCGGTTTTACTCAAGTGGCCATAACTTCTTCAAATCTTCATGCGGACCTCTCAAATCTTTACTGGATCATCTTAAGACACATATCTACAAACCCTTTGATGCGCATCCTCTGATCTTCATCTTAGCTGAGATCTTTACCTTACTGTCTTCACTGTTCTTTTCTGTTTCTGATAGGACTAATTTTCTGAATATCCTCAGCATACAACTCATCCAATCCTTATCATCAATGCAACAGGAGTATGTTGACATCAATGACAACACCAGTTAGGCCCATACTTGCAACAATCTCCCCCTTTGTCATTGATGGCAACATATAATGTGAAAAATTGTTTTAACCATCAATACAAGAACTTCTCCTTACTGACATAACTCCCCTTATCAACAACAACCATTCACATGTCTTCTATTCCTTTACTGCTCCCCCTTTGATCAACAACAACTTTTGTTTTTCACATGTTTTCTCTCCCCCTTTGACATCAATGGCAAAGGGCACATACTTGCATCACTTCAGAATCATACCAGCTGCTCCCCCTGAGTAGCAGCTTCCCATCATCAATTCAGACCACAAGATATGACTGTGAGATCCACCGGACTGATGCACATCAGTGCACCTTAATTCAGAACCGGAGGGGTAATAACCCCTAACTTCTCCCTGAGATACTCAAAAGAGTCCTTAGGTAGAGGTTTAGTAAAAATATCTGCAATCTGATCTTTGGAAGGCACAAACTCCAATCTGACTTCATTCTTGTTCACTTGTTCTCTGAAAAAGTGAAACTTGATAGATATATGTTTTGTCTTTGAATGCAACACCGGATTTTTTGATATATTTATTGCACTTGAATTATCATAGAAGATTGTGATAGGTTCCTCATATTCCACTCTGATGTCTCTTAGCATTTGCTTTATCCACAATATTTGAGTGCAACTACTTGCTACTGCAATATATTTTGTTTCTACAGTGGAAAGAGATATTGCCTCTTGTTTCTTGCTTAGCCAAGAAACCAATCTTTTCCCCAAAAAGAATGCTCCACCTGGTACTCTTCTGGTCATCCACATCTACCCAAATCTGCATCTGTATATGCATGAAGAGAGAAATGATGATCTCTAGGATACCATAAACCATACTCAACTGTCCCTTTTAGATATTTAAGAATCCTCTTGATTGCCATGACATGAGATTCTCTGGGATCAGCTTGGAATCTAGGAACAAGACCAACAACATTCATAATGTCAGGTCTAGTTTGAGTGATACAATAATCCTCCAATCATTGACCTGTACTTTTTCTAATCAACCTTAGGAGAGTCATCGTCTTTGCTCAATTTACATCCGGTTGCCATGGGAGTAGTCATTGGTTTTGAGTCTTCCATCCCAAATTTCTTCAACAATTCTTTCACATATTTAGTCTGTGAAATAAAGATTTCTTTCTTTGTTTGAATGATTTGCAAACTCAAGAAGAAATTTATTTCCCCAAACTGGACATCTCAAATTCACTTTTCATTTGATTTGCAAAAGTTTTGCACATACTATCTCTTCCCCCAAAAATGATATCATCAACAAACACTTCAACAATTAAGATATTTTCATGATCAATTTTGAAGTACAAGTTACTGTCAGCAGTACCTTTGTTGAAACCAATCTTCAAAAGATGCTTATCCAATCTTTCATATTAGGCTCTTGGGGCTTGTTTGAGTCCATACAGTGCTTTCTTCAACTTGCATGCCATATCACCATGATCAGACAATTGGAATCCATCCGGTTGCTCAATGTATACTTTTTCTTCCAAGTCATCATTCAGGAAGGCAGACTTGACATCCATCTGATATATTTTGAAGTCCTTAAAGGCAACAAAGGCAAGAAATAATCTGACTGCTTCAATTCTTGCCACCGAAGCAAAAGTTTCTTCAAAATCAACTCCTATTTGGGAATAACCTTTGCAGACCAATCTGACTTTGTTTCTGACTACTTCACCATCTTCGTTTAGTTTATTCCGGAAGACCCATTTGGTTCCAATCACATTCTTGTTTCTAGGTCTGGGAACAAGATCCCAAGTGTGATTTTTCTCAATTTGCATCAGCTCTTCCTCCATTGCTTTAGTCCAACTTTCATCATTACATGCTTCATTCATTGACTTTGGTTCAATCTTTGAAATCAGACAATACTTTTTTGAGTCTTGAGAAATCTTTCTTCTTGTTTGAACACCTTTGCTTTTATCACCTATGATCTGATCTTCAGAGTGATTCAGTCTCACATACCTGGGAATTTTGGGACTTTCTTTCACTTCTATTTCTTGAACAGGTTCATTCAAACTTTCTCTTCTTCCTGATTCTCCGGATCAGTCTGGATCTGAATTTCAGAAGGGGCTTGGACTTCTTGGACCAAAACATCATTTTGATTATCTTCATCATATTCATAAAACCTTGAGGGTTTTCCAATACCTTCATCAACCTTCACATTTGTACTTTTTATAATCTTTCTCAATCTCTTGTTATAACACCAGTATGCTTTGCTTTGAGTAGAATAATCCAAGAATATTCCTTCATCACTTCTAGCATCAAAGTTTCCAAGGTCTTCATCTCTTTTAATATAACATTTGCTACTAAAGACTGAAATATTTCACAATGGGAGTGATGCCAAACCAGAGTTCATAAGGGGTCTTACCAGTATTGCTTCTGATTTGTACTCGATTAAGAGTATAGACTGCAGTGCTTATAGCTTCTCTCCAGTAGATCTGAGGAACATTTGCTTCCATCATCATGGTTCTAAATGCTTCCTGGATGGTTTTGTTCTTTCTCTCCACTACTCCATTCTGTTGTGGAGTCCTTGGAGCAGACAACTGTCTTTTTATCCCATGTTTTTCACAGAATTCTATTAACTCACCGGATGTGAATTCTCCACCTCTATCAGACATCAGACATTTTATGTTCAATCTGGTTTCATTTTCTACCATAGCCATGAATATTTTAAATTTCTCAAGAGCCTTAGATTTGTTTTTCAAAAAAGTCACCCACATCATCCGGGTGTGGTCATCAATTAATAACATGAAGTATCTATCACCTTGCAAACTCCCGATTCTTGCTAGACCACATAGATCAATATGTACCAAGTCCAACAATCCGGTAGAGGATTGTTCCTTACTTTTGAATGTGACTCTGCTCTGTTTACCCAACTGACATTTTTTGCACAAACTATTAGTAGGTTTCACCAGTCTTGGAAGATCTCTTATAGCCTAAGTGTTGCTTATCTTGATGATATTATCAAAATTCACATGACACATTCTCCTATGCCACAACCAACTTTGATCAATTTGAACAAATAAACAACTTTTACAAGCACCAACCAAGTGGAAGATATTACCTTTTGTTTGAGTACCAGATGCAATCTTTGTTCTGAAACTTTCAAATATCTTATTTTTTCTATTTTTGAATCAGAGATCATAACCTTTGTCCACCAACTATCCAACACTGAGAAGATTGTGCTTCAAACCTTCAACATCTAGTACATTACTGGTTTTGTTCTTTCCATCAAAAGAAATGGTTCCTCTACCTCTGATTCTGCCATTAGAATTATCACGAAATTTTACCACTCCTTTATATCTTTCCAAATCTATGAACTTATTTTTGTCACTTGTCATATGGTGGGAGCATCCACTGTCAATGACCCAATCATCATTTTCTTTAACTTGGGCAGCCAGAGCTCTTTCTACTATTTCATGATTGACAGATTCATAGGGCATTGGATCTTCTTCCTTGATGGCAATAAACACCCAGTCACTTCCGGATTTGTTTCCTGTCTCTGATTCATCATTTGTTACTTCATTATCATCATCATCAGGAACATAGTAACATTTCTTTTGGAATCTTGATCTGTTAGGATTTGGTCTTGAAAATCTTTCCAAACACCTTTAAGGCAAAATGACCAATCTTATTGCAGTTAAAACATTTAAAAGACAATTTCCCTTTATACTTATTGGATCCTCTTGGCAGTCTTTTTGCAATAAGGGCTTCAAGTTGAGCAGCTTCTGCTTCATCTTCTTCCAGATCTTTTCATATTTTTTCATACCATGATAGCTTCTTTGAAAAGTTCTCTCTTGGATCAAATTTTTGTTTTCCTTTTACAGAGGCACAAGCTTTGAATGCAGATTCAATCTTGGGGGGTGCATCTCCAAACTTGGCCAATTTAAATGCAGCTAATTTACCAACCAATTGATCTCTTGTGATATTTGAAAAAGATCTGAATTCTTCAATAGCAACAACCTTGTATTTGTAAGAATCGGGAAGGGATCTGAAAACTTTGGCAACAATCTCATCTTCATCCAAGATTCCACTAGCACATCTAATGCCACAAACAAGCTCATTTACTCTTGGCATAAATGTAGTGATATTTTCATCTTCTCTCATCATCAAGTTTTCAAATTTTCCTTTCAAACTGTAGCTTGGCACATTTGACATACTTATCTCCTTCATGCATAAGTTCCAGTTTTTCCTAAATCTCATATGCAGTTGTTAGATCAGTAACATTTGTCAGCTTTGAATCAGATAGGGCGCCTAGTGGAGCTTCTTTAGCCCGAAGATTGTTTTCAACATCTCTGATTTCATCTATAGTTCTCGGACCATTCTGTGGAGGAACATACTTCTTTGAAGCCATGATCCGAAATTGCATTCCCATACATTGCAAGTGACATTCCATGTGGCTTTTCCAAAGAGTGTAATTGGTTTCATCAAACCTCAGACTATCCTTCTTGTAGGACGACATCCTGGATCTCTTCAAGCGGTTAAGCTCTTTTAGAGGAACTTAGCTCTGATACCAATTGTTAAATTCAAGACAAACAATTGAGAGGGGGGGTGAATTAATTGTCTCAAAACTTTCTTCCTATTAATCACTTAAATCCTCCTTGTAATTCAACAGCATAATAATAAATCAAGTATAGACACATAATGCAACAATTCAAGAACATAAACACATTAACACATATGACACCAAGATTTTAATGTGGAAAACCTGGTTAAGGAAAAAACCACGAGGTGACTAACCCAAGATTGTATTATTTGTTAAAAGAATAAGAAGAACAAAATGGCACATGCCAATTAGGGATCACTGCTCGAGCACACTGCTCACAAGAGGCCCACTGCCTACAGGAGACACACTGTCTACATAATGATAAGTATTACATACTTGAACTGAAGAATATCATCTTCACCATGCTTGAGTCAGTTCTATTTAAGCCCAATACTTCTGCTCTGTCTTTCGCTTCTCTGCTCTCTACCACACTCTCATCTCTGCCAAGATACTTTTGAAATGACTTCACAACTCTTATTTATACAAGACATTGACTTAGGGATAATCATCCAAGTCGGCACACTTTACAGAGAAAATACAACTTGACTAATTACAAAAGACTTCATGCGGATCATCACACTGTTGGCCACACAGATCTGAGACTTCAATCTTCTTTTAGGAACACGCCAAGCTTCACAGAACATCTTCAAGATCATCCACAGGATGTGTAACTCATCCAGTCAGTTAGACTTAGGAAGAACATCATCATCCGGAAGTAATTCTTCAATTACAAGCTCAATCTTCAATGCGGACCACCAACACGAACTGGACACAATCCAAAGACCTCCACAAGCTTTCCTGAATCACCAAGAACATCCACACTACTTCTACTTACTGAAATCTTTCTCTCCTTCATCCGGAACCTCAAGAACATTGGTTGTCATCACTGTCATATTGAAATAGATGCTTGTGGACCTTCAGACCACAAACCAATTAAGTTGTCAATTCACATGAACTTCCTAAACACTCCAAATCCGCAGAACAAGATATTGCATTTCCGGATCTCACCGGACCTATCTGTGTCACTCTGTCACCTCTAAACATCTGCCAGAACCGATTTTACTCAAGTGGCTATAACTTCTTCAAATCTTCATGCAGACCTCTCAAATCTTTACTGGATCATCTTAAGACACATATCTACAAACCCTTTGATGTGCATCCTCTTATCTTCATTTTAGTTGGGATCTTTACCTTACTGTCTTCACTGTTCTTCTTTGTTCCTGATAGGACTAATTTTCTCAATATCCTCAGCATACAACTCATCCAATCCTTATCATCAATGCAACATGAGCATGTTGAGATCAATGACAACACCGGTTAGGCCCATACTTGCAACAAGGACAACCTCCCTAATTCGGTGCACATCCCTAGAATTTACCAATGTTTGCTTAAGGGGATCAAAACAACCTAGTTTCCTTGAGATACACTACAATGCAATTTGAGATTTAAGGCCTTTGTTACAATTGGTTCCAAGCATTGGTGTGGAGTTACATTTTGAAATATTGAATTCAAAATTAACAAAGCCAAAATAGTTCATGTCATGGTTCTCATTTTTGGCCTAGCGAAGGCGTAAAGCCTTGCGAGCTCGTTGGCCCAACGGGGGTTTGAACTCTGGTGGCCACCACTACATCCTGAGCGACTTAACCACCGAACCATGCTATCATCGGCAAAATAAATTGTTATTTAAAAATGCCTTTATTTATTTATTTATTTTGAACTTTTAATCACTATATACATTTTTAGGGTGCTAATTTCTTAATTATTGCCATTATTTAAAAATGGGACGTATCCAAAAAAATAGTCATATGCTTAAATTTATGCCTTCCTTCTCGTATAAAAAAATTGAGCAATTTACATGGCAAGATAATGTGAAGAGGGCTCGTGTCTTGATGCTTTAACGTGGTATTTGAGGGTAAAGAGGTAGGTAGCATTGAGCTATGTGGAAGCTTTCACAAGAATGAAGAAAAAGAAAATCAGATGTTATTAAAAAAATCAGATTCTGTTTACAAGATCCACCACTATTTGACCAATTGAAAATCATTTTTTTCTCCTCCATGGCATTATAAAAGATCAACACTGTATAAGTAGAAAGGGGAGAAAAAAGGAAGGAAGGAGTTACAGAGGGTACAAAGAACAAGAAAAGAAAAGTATAGATAGGCTCAGAGGGGTTACAAAGATAGGAAGCAAAAAGGATAAACAGTAGGTGGGGGCTTGCCTTCTGGAGCACCAAACTTTTTGCTCTTCACATTTTACCGGATATACATTTCTGTTTTGCCTCCATCATAGTTTAGACAATTGCAACTAATCCTCGTATGCTTTTGTGTAAGTTGGTGTTCAATATGGTTTCTTTCCAGGGTAATATGTATGTATGTTTTGTTTCAAGCTACCTCTGTATATTCATCCTGTCCATTGTATTTAAAAAGTTCCTGTTGATATAACTCCTTGTAATGTCCCCATTTTCGGCATGATCACCAAACGGAGGATGGAGTTAGCCTATCTTCATTCCTGTGGGCTAATTGACAAACAAGGGAATATTTTGGTTGGGCTAAGGATTGGAAAAGATAACTTTGTTCAAAGGCTTAGAAAATAAAAAGTTGTTCTATAGGGCTCAATCAGTGTTCGACACAATGAAAGAATGAATTAATGTGATTTCCGCATTAATTATCAAAGGGAAAATAAATGAGGTATTATTCCTTGCTAAGTGGCCAAAGAGAAGGGATATTAAATTAAATAATATTAATTTTGATATTAATAATCCTTGGGTTTGGTGTCACACTTGGAGGATTGGAATATTAAAAAAAACATTAAAATAGGCCTTGCCTAGGAAGCGTTCACATTGGAGAATGTGCCAAAACAATAAAATAATAAATTGAGGATTGGCTCTCATCTTGGGGTTTGAAAGTAATAGAATATTGATTCCTTGAAATGTGGCGCTCATCATTAGAAGAATGAATTCAAATAGAAATAATAAAATATGGCATTGGATCTTGCGTAATGCCTTGGAAGAGTAAATATTTTGAATTTGGAGGGAAATGAAAATTCAAATCTTTAATTTGAATTGGTATAAAAGAAGGCTTGAAGGCTCATTTTCGACATCACAAACCTTTTGCATACTTTAGCATTTTGCTTGGCATTTCATTTGCTACGGTGGAATTGGACGAAAAGCCAATTTGCATCATTGGAGGCAGATTCACGCAGAGTTCACAATTGTGCTTCGTCAAAGATTTGTTCGAGTTTCATAGATTGATCGTTTGTCATTTGGTCAGAGACCATTATAGGTGATTAGAGGCTTGAGGATTGTTGCGTTGAAGACATTGGATCATATTCCTTAAGCACCGATCAAGATAGAAAGAGCATATTCTATAGGCGACGAATTGCACCTTGGCTGGAGCGCATCATTTAGAGACACCAACCAGCAGATTCGTGGCATAGAAGAAGCGCTCTACATCTGTTTGCTTTGGATCTGGATATCAGACATAGCTGTGAAATTGGAATCATATTCATTGGCCATATTTATATCATATTTGGAGGCTGCCGCCATTAGTAACTCATCATCTTTGAGTTTGTTGAATATGGATCATTCACCATCATTCTAGGAGTTCGTTCTATACTACAACAACACTCAACAACCATCATTGTTCATCTCTTTGGGGAAGCGAATCAAGTTTGAAGACCAGCGATTCATCTTGGTGGCAGCGATCAACTAATGGAAGGGAAACGATCATTATAACATCGATTCCATCATCATTTGGCATGACATTTAGTATGTAACATTGAATACATCTTTGAATTTTGTCACAACAGTTCATACCTTGTAATTGGTTGTCATAGAGCCATGATTTGATGTTGTAATTGAAATAATCAATAGCCTAATTTTGTAACAGTGAGATTTGATTTCATTTGTTAGTCATTATTATCATTGTAATTTGCAAAGTTCATCTTGTAATCCAAATTGAAAGGTTGCCAATATCTATCTAATCTACTATAAGTTTGTATTTGATTTCGTGTTGTCAAAGACAAATTAGAAAGGTGCAGTAGTGAATTCAATTTTGAGTCTTAGGGCTTATTTGTAAAATTTCAAGATTCAGAAAATTACCTTCAAATGCTAGAACGGGACATTATAGTGGTATCAGAGCTTGGATCTTTCCGGCCTAAAGGGTCTAATTGGATTGATGAAAGTCAAGTCTTCTTCCAATAGTATTTCGTGCATAAGATTTTGTAGTTATATCCACCTACATTGGGTTGTGATTTAACTCTATTCTTATCCAGGTGTTATGAGTGAAAAGATTGACCTAGTCGGAAGTTGATCTGTTATGCATACATCGACTCCATACGATCATACATATAGGAGTGAACAGCAAGAAGAGATCTATCCATTTGATGGATAGTAACAGAAGAATGGAAAGTCCACCAAGGGAAATGAAAATCCATTTTTGTTGGAACAACAAAGAACAAATAGGAATTTGGAACAATTGATGGCTTCACAGAATCTCATAATGCAGTTAATAACTCAAACTTTGAACAATATGAAAGTGAATGGTACACCTGCAATAGATGGTAGCGTGGTAGGGAGGCCATGTGGAGGAAGAACATGTGTCTACAATGGATAGGCCCTTCCGGCCTAAGTTTCTACCTAGTGAAGAGGAAGAGGAAGAGAATTTTGAGAATGAAGAAGAACCAACTTTTGTAGAGGAATTGACTGCCATATGTGATGAGTATGATGCCCTACCCGACAATGTCAAAAGAAGGATAAACATCAATCAATTCATGAGTGAAAGGAAGGATAGGAAAAGAACAAGAGGGAAAAGACCTAAAGGGCCAACAAAAGAAAACAAGGAATATCAAGATGCATTAAACAAAATACCTATACCTAATTTTGATGGAAGTGGAAAGATGAGTGCAAGAGCATGGGTTCACAAAATTGATACATTCCTCACACTCAAACCAATGGATGAACAAAAGACTATACAATTGGCTACTATGCACCTTGAAGGGATAGCATATGATTGGTGGCATCATGGACTTGTTTCACAAAGACATGTGATGATCACTTCTTATGATGAGTTCAAACAAAAAATTATCACTAGATTTGATAGGAAGGATGTGGAAGTGTACTACAAAGATTTGGCACAATTGAGACAAATTGGAAAGGTGGATTCCTACATCAATGAGTTTCAAAGGATTGCAATAATGGTTCTAGACATGACATAAAAGAGGACAATAATGTTGTTTGTGGAAGGATTAAATGATAAGTTGAAAGGATTGGTGAAGACTCACAAGCCTAGTACACTTGATGATGCGATTGAATTGGCACTTGATCTTGATACCACACATGCATCATTTCATCCATAAAAGAAAAATTTCAAGGGCTCCAGTTCAAATCAAAGAGGATTCAATCAATAGAAGTATCAACCTCCTAGGATGGATCAAGAAATAAAGAATGAGATGAGGAGGAAGAAGCTTTGCTTTTCTTGCAAGGAGCCATGGGAACCAGGACACAAATGCCTAGGAAAGGGCAAAGTCCATCTAATAGAAGTCTATCCTAATGATGAGAGTGACTCTGCAGAAGACAATAACTCGAATAGTGTTGATGATCATGAGGAGCAACAAATATAGTTGGAGCTTGAGTCGGATGTTGAAAATGATAAGACATGTAACCATTGCAACAATTTCAAGAGGACGAAGATATCATGCTTTTTGATTGAAAGGAGTCATCAACAGACAAAGAGTCACTTGTTTGGTTGATAGTGGAGCCACTCATAACTTCATAGATGAGGGCTTAGTTGTGAAAAGAGGGCTAAAAGCTGAGGATTTTTCAGGGTTCAGTGTAACATTTGCAGATGGATTCACCATGGATTGCACTAAGATGGTACCACAACTTGGCATTCAAATGGGAGACTATACATTGACTGATGATTTATATGTGTTAGGATTGGGAGAGATTGATGTTGTTTTGGGAGTTCAGTGGTTGCAGTCACTTGGTAGATACATATAGGATTTTCAAAAGATGGAACTTGAATTCATTCATGATGGGAAGAAGGTTGTTTTGAGAGCACTCTCAAATGGAGGCTCTATAGTTGTGACAGCAAGGAGAATGGAAACATTATTCAGACATGATGATGTTGCTTGGGCAGTACAATACTTTGTATCATCTAAATCTTCTTTAGGAGATCAGAAGTATCATGTGGATATACAATCAGTGCTTGATAAGCATAGTATGGTGTTTGGAGAGATTCCTCCTGGTAAAACACCAGATCATGAATTTGAGAATGTCATTGAGTTGGAGGAGGGCTCCAAGCCCATCATCACTACACCCTATCGTCATCTACAACATTTCAAGGAGGAGATTGAAAAGATGATTAAGGAGTTGCTTGAGATGGGACACATTCATCCCAGCTCTAGTCCATTTGCATCTTCAGTTGTGTTGGTGAAGATGAAGGATGGCACAATGAGGATGTGCATTGACTACAGAGCTCTGAATAAGAAGATAATCAAGAATAGATATCCCATTCCTAGGATCAATGAGTTTCTTGATGAGTTACACGAGGCCATTTATTTCTCTAAGATTGATCTTCATTTAGGGTATCATCAAATACGTGTCCGTGAAGAGGATATTCATGACAACATTCAGATGCCACTATGGACACTTTGAATTTTTGGTTGTCATTTGTTCTAACCAACGCACCTGCTACTTTTCAGTCATGTATGAATCACATCTTTCGAGGGCAGTTGTACAAGTTTGTGTTGGTGTTCTTTGATGACATTTTGATATATAGGAAGACTTGGGAAGAACATCTTCAGCACATTGAGGAAGTACTGGGTATCATGGAGGCTTAGTCATTGTTTGCTAAGGCATCCAAGTGTGAGTTTGGTATGATAGAGATTCTCTTTATGTAGCATGTGATTGGAGCTGATGGAGTCAGAGTTCATTAGGAGAAGATACAAGCTATTTTGGATTGGCCACCACCGAGGAACATTTCTAACTTGAGAGGGTTTCATGGGTTATGTTGCTACTATAGGAGGCTTGTAAAAGGTTTTTCACAATTAGCAGCACTTCTCACAGATCTCATGAAGAAAGGAGCATTTAGTTGGTCAAATGTGGCTCAGATTGCTTTTGACAAACTCAAGAGAGTGATGAGTTCATGCCTAGTGTTGGCCTTGCTAGATTTCACACAACCTTTTGTATTGGAATGTGACACATCAAGAGAAGGCATTGGTACAATATTGATGCAGAATAGACATCTTATTGCTTTTGAAAGCAAGAAGTTGAGAGATACAGAATGGCTCTATTCCACCTATGATAAGGAGATGCTCACCATCATGCATGCATTGGCAAATTTCAAATAATATTTGGTGGGTAATAGATTTGTGGTCATGACTAATCACAATAGTCTGAGGCACTTTCTGTCGCAGACGGATTTGAATGAGAGGCAGTAGAAGTGGGTGAGAAAGATTCATGCATATGATTTTGATATTGAGTATGTGAAGGGAAAGAACAATGTTGTTGATGCTCTATCTAGGAGATTGACTCTTTGCTCATCAGAAATTTTAGCAGATTGGAAGTCTCATCTTTTGGTTGAGTATTCCAAGAATACTTTTGCTTGTGAGATCATGGATGGCAAGATTCAGGATGATAAGTACAAGGTGGTTGATGATGTGATCTACTACAAGGGCAGGATCTACTTGGTTCCTAAGTCGAAGTTGAAGGAGAAAATTTTGAGGGCCACTCATGATGATCCACTTGCAGGGCATCTAGGTTTCTTCAAAACCTACAGGTAGGTGAGAGAGATTCTCATGGAAGGGTCTCAAGGATGATGTCTTGTAGCATGTCAAAGAATGTATGGTTTGTCAGTAGAATAAGTTGGAACATACTCCCCTCACAGGAATGCTTCAGCCATTGCCTATTCCGAAACAAAGGTGGGAAAGTATTTTGATGGATTTCATCACAAGTCTACCCAAGATTCAAGGAAAGGATTGCATATATGTTGTGCTTGACAGGCCGACTAAGTATGTTCATTTCTTTGCAATATCGTTAGAGTATTCAACACTTCATGCTGCAGAGCTGTTCTTCAGGGAAGTGTTCAGATTGTATGGACTACTGCAGACCATCATTAGTGATAGGGACATCAGGTTCCTCAACATATTTTGGCCAGAGTTGTTCTGAGTGACGGGAACAAAGTTGGAAACAAACACGAACTATCACCCTCAAATAGATGGACAGACTAAGATTTTAAACAAATGGCTGGAGGGATACCTTTGCAACTACATTGCAGGACAACAATGTGCTTGGATCAAATGGTTGCACTTGGGTGAGTATTTCTACAATACCACGTATCACATGTCAATTGGCATGTCACCTTTCAAGGCATTGTATAGCTATGATGCTCCATCATTGTTGGACTTGGCCTTGGAAAATTGTAGAGCTCCTAGAGCTAAGAAATTGATGCAGGACACTTAGGACATCCTTAAGGCACTTAAGGATAATATACAACAAGCTCAGAATCAACAGAAGATGAATACAGACAAAAGTAGGAATGAGAGGACTTTTGAAGTTGGTGATATGGTATTCTTGCACCTTGAGCCATACAGATAGTCAACACTGAATAAGATTGGTGCAGAGAAGTTGAAGCCAAGATTCTATGGTCCCTACAAAATTTTGAGGAGAATTGGTGAAGTAGTGTATGAGTTTGAATTGCCAGTGGAGAGTAAGATTCACAATGTCTTTCATGTGTCATGCCTCAAAAAGGCATTGGGACAAAAGGTTGTTTCTTTGTCTGATCTTCCACCTCTTGATGAAGAGGGCACTTTGGTTTTGGTTCCTGACAATAGTTTGGAGAAAAGGGAGCGACATTTGAGGAACATGGTGATCCGCGAGCATTTGGTGAAATGGAAATATTTTTTGTTGGAAGATGTGACATGGGAAGGAGATCAAATTCTGCAGCATCCGAATTTGTTATTGCTTGAGGGCAAGCAATCTCGAAAAGGGAGGACTATAATGTCCCCATTTTCTGTGTGATCACCAATGGAGGATGGAGTTAGCTTATCTTAAATCCTGTAGGCTAATTCGATAAATAAGGGAATATTCTGGTTGGGCTAAGGATTGAAAAAGATAACTTTGTTCAAAGGCTCAGAAAATAGAAAGTTGTTCTATAGGACTCAGGCAGTGTTGGACACAATGAAAGAATGAATTAATGTGATTTCCACATTAATTATCAAAGGGAAAATAAATGAGGTATTACTCCTTGCTCTTGGGAATTAAGGTGTCTCAACCTTGGTAATTCCTTGTATTTTTACATTCTATTTATTTATTTATTGCCTATTGTATTAATTGGATGCAAATCCTATGTTGTCATATTGTGGGAGTTGGCACGGTGATGCGTCATCCTACATGGCATATGACCACATGTAATTTTGTCCTCACATGAGGAGATAGGCATCCTAATTAGTGCTAGGAATATTTTTCCATGTGTTGGCATCTTGGATGTTGTGTAAGGGAATATTGACCGAAATGGTCATGACAGATTCCTATGACAAAGTTATGACATGTAAGAGTTAGAAATAGGTGATTCTATGACAGGTGAAGACATGTGTCGAAGAGCATCTTTGAGGAAGGCATCTTTGGGCACCCCAAGGTGGGTTATGACGTGTTGTAAGAGAATATGCTATTTATAGCATGTGTATGACAGATTCTCTTACAGCTGTAAGTTATGACATCCATGACAGATTCTATGACGATTGTAAGAGTCGTAGAAGCATCTATCATTACCCATTTTGGGAATAGGTGACCTCTTTGGAATGGGGTGACCTGACAAGTGTCAGGAACATCTTACAAGTTTGGACAAGTGTCCATAGGCATGGGTTTTGGGCCATGAGGCCATGTTGTATGCCCATTCCAAGATAGAGCCAATTTTGCCTTGTATATTCTATATAAACAGGTGCTTTGAGGAGGTGATGTACTATACAGGTTTTACATGTACTATTATGCTACTGGATCATCTCTAGATACAAGTGTGGAAGACTCCTATAAGAGCATTGGCTCTGTGTTGTATTGTAATCTTCATTGTTTACAGAATACATTTGCGCTGTGTTTTGGAGTGTGGGGTTTTTCACTCGTAAGGGTTTTCCCCACGTATATCTTGTGTCTCTCTTCTTTTGTCTTACTTTCTTGTTTATGTGTTTACTGCAATATCTCTGTTAGTGGGTTAACATAGCTATAATTGTAAGGATAACATTGAATTTGCAGTCTCCTCCACTCATTAGATTAGTGTAGGAAGCAATTTCCGCACACCTAGCTTCCTTTCAGTTGGTATCAGAGCCGGGCCAGTTTTTGGTTCTAGCTGCTGGGTAGGCATTTTTTGAGCTAATCTTAGGTTGAGTGGGAGTTTTGTGTAGAGTATTCTGTATCTTGTTGCAGCAAAGAGATGACAACCACATCCAGAAGGTTAGAGGTGAAGAAATTTAATGGCACTAATTTTGAGTTGTGGAAACTCAAGATGGAGGACCTACTTATTGATCGTGAGCTATGGGAAACTGTATCTGGTGTGAAACCTACAACAATGTCACAAGCCAATTGGGACCTCAAAGATTGGAAGGCTAAGGGTCTCATAAGACTCTGTTTAGCTAACTCTGTCCTGTTGAATGTGCATGAGGAGAAGAGCACGAAAATTTTTGGAAGAAGTTGGGTGATGTTTATCAGGCCAAGTCATTCGTAAACAAACTTTTCCTGAAAAAGTTGTTGTTCACTCTGAAGATGAAAGATAGAGGATCTTTTGCAGACCACATGAATGCTTTCAACATGATCGTTTCATAGTTGACATCTATGGGTGTGAAAATGGAGGAGGATCATTGCATGACCCTGCTTTGTTCTTTGCCAGATTCGTGGATCACCTTGTCATGGCTATCGGAAGCACCACTACCACCTTCAAGATGGAAGATGTGGTATCCTCACTATTATCTAAAGAAATGCAGAGGAAAAAAATGAAGTTGACCAAAGATGCTATTGCGGTTCGTGGAAGACCCAAAGATAACGGGAAGAAGAAAGACAAGAAAGTTGAGAAGGGTAGATCCAAATCTCCTGGAAAGTCTAAGGCTCTTTGTTGGAACTGTGGCAAGTTTGGGCATTTCCAAAAGGAATGCAAAGAAGAAAAGAAAAAGAAAAATAAATTAGCCCTAGATTCAAATTCTGATAAGTCAAAAGATGATGGTGATGCCTTCATCGTAACCCTAGTCACCCATGCATCCAATGATGTGTGGTTGATTGATTCTAGTACATCTTTCCACATGATCTCGCATCGAAGCTAGTTCATGGAATATGAAGAGTTCGATGGTGGAAGAGTGTACCTGGGTGACGACTCTCATCTGAAGATTGTTGGTTGTGGAAGAGTCTTAATTTGATTCCCTGATGGATGAGTGGAGGGGATCACTGGAGTTATGCACATTCCAGGCCTTGCACGGAACCTACTTTCTGTAAGTATGTTGAATGATGCAGGTGTGCAGGTTGTCTTTTCGAAGGATGGATACAAGATGACAAGAGGATCTATGGTGCTTGCAAAGGGTACTTGGAGGGGTACTCTATTTCAGCTAGAGGCATGCACTTCATAGTGCAATAGTTCTTCTGGCTTGAAGAAAAGAGCTGCAGTCACTTCATTCCCACCATCTGAATGTGTAGTGAAGAAATCTGTTGTAACTAGTTCCGATGGTAGTGCACATGCTATGGAAGCTAAGCTTCCTGCTGAAAAGGCTATGTTATGGCATTTGAGATATGGCCACATTGGTGAGAAAGGTCTTAGAACTCTAAAAAATAAAGACCTCGTTGAGGGGTTAAATTATTGTAATCTCGAGTTCAACTTTTGCGAACATTGCATTTATGGAAAGCAAAACCATGTTTAGTTTCACTCTAGTTCTCACAAGTCTTTTGGTGTATTGGATCTTATTCATTCTAATTTGTTTGGTCCTGTTAATGTTCCTTCGATTTCAAAATCTATATATTTTGTATCTTTCATAGATGATTATAGTAGAAGGACATGGGTTTATTTTATCAGAAGAAAGACTGAAGTCTTTAGTCAGTTTAAGGAGTTTAAAGCCTTTGCTGAAAATTAGACTAGTGAAAAGATTAAGTGTTTGAGAACTGACAACAGTGGTGAGTTTTGTTCGACAGAGTTTGATAAGTTCTACAAAGAACAAGGGATTGAAAGGCATAAGACAACTCCATACACCCCACATCAAAATGGAGTTGAAGAGAGGATGAACATGACACTGATGGAAAAGGCTAGGAGTATGCTTAGTGGAGCAAGCCTCGAACAAAAGTTTTGGGCTAAAGTTGTTGCCACTGCTTGCTACCTGGTAAACAGGTCTCCTACATTAGCTCTTGTTGGTAAAACACCTATGGAGGTGTGGTCTGGTAAGAAGCTTTCAGTTAGGCATCTTCATGTTTTTGGTTGTGAAGCATATGCACATGTGCCTAGGGAGAAACGGTCTAAATTGGAGAACAAGGTTGTTAAATGTATTTTCATTGGCTATGGTGTCAGTGTGAAAGGATACAAGCTTTGGGATCTTGTGGCTAAAAAAATGTTGTATAGCATAAGTGTTATCTTCAGAGAGATAACACCTTCTGTTGTTCTACAGCCAGAACAGACATAAAAGAAAGAAGATGCGGTTTAGTTTCCTTCTACCCCTGAGAAGACTGAACTAATAGACCTTGTGAGACCTAATGATGAGGAGAGCTCTAGCAGCTCTAAAAGCTCAGAAGAAGAAGCTGAACCTCAACCTTAGCCATTGAAGAGGTCCACACAAACAAGAAAGCAACCTGATAGGTTTGGTTACACATTACTTGATTCTAGTTGTGCTTTTCTTTACTTACTAACACTGATGAGCCTAGAACTGTGAAAGAGGCTATGGGCATGAAAGATGTGAAATAGGCCATGGAAGATGAGATGGCTTATTTGGAAAAGAACAAAACATGGGACTTGGTTCCTTTGCCTAATGGATGGAAACCCGTTGGTTGCAAATGGGTGTTCAAGAAGAAATTCGGTGCAAATGGTAGTGTTGAAAAGTACAAGGCTAGATTGGTTGCGAAGGGGTACTCACAAGTGGAGGGAATTGATTATAGTGAAATTTTCTCTCCCATTGCAAAGCTGACATCCATTAGATTTTTATTATATCTTGCAGCTGCTTATGACTTAGAGGTAAAATAGATGGATGTGAAGACAACTTTCCTCCATGGTGATTTGGAGGAAAAGATTTACATGCCACAACTAGAGCATTACATAGAGAAAGGTGAAGAAAATTTGGTTTGCAAGCTAACGAAGTGTTTGTATGGTTTGAAGTAGTCTCCTAGGATGTGGTATATGAAATTTGATGTCTTTGTGTTGTTTGTTAGATTTCTAAGATCGAAATCTGATCATTGTGTGTATTACAAGTTTGACAATGATCGCATTCTCATTATTGCATTGTATGTTGATAATATGTTGTTGATTGGGAATGTAAGAATATGATTTCTGATTTGAAGTCTCAGTTGTCAGCACAATTTGAGATGAAAATTTTTGGGGCAGCCAGGTACATTCTGGGAATGGAAATTAGAATAGATAGAGCAAACATAAAACTTTGGTTAAGCCAGAGTAAGTATGTGAAGACCGTGTTGGATAGGTTTAGCATGGCAGATTGTAGACCATTGTGTGTTCCTGTTTCAATGGGGACAAAGTTGTCTGTTAGTGATTGTCCAAAATCTCCTAGTGAGGTGGAGGACATGAGTAGAGTACCTTATGCTAGTGTTGTTGGCAGTTTGATGAATGCCATGGTCTGTACAAGACCAAACATTGCCTAAGCAGTGGGATTCCTTAGTCAATTTATGGCTAATCTTGGACGGGTACATTGTGATGCAGTTAAGTAAGTGTTCTGATATTTGAGGGGTACTTCTGAGTATTCCATATGCTATCACAATAATGTTACAGGACCTCTGCATTTAGTTTGTATTCATGGATTTGTAGATTTTGATTGGGTAGGTGACATTGACAGCAGGAGATCCACTAGTGCCTATGTGTTCACTATGTTTGATGGTGCAATTAGTTGGATGAGTAAGCGATAACCTGTGGTTGCTTTGTCCACTACAGAAGTTGAGTACATGGCAGAAACTCCTGCTTACCAGGAAGCCATTTGGCTTAAGATATTGGTGTTGATACAGGTCAGATTACGATCAGTTGTGACAGTCAAAGTGCAATTTGCCTTGCGAAGAATCCAACTTTCCATGCCAAAACAAAGCATATTGATGTATAGTTTCACTTCATGTGAGACGTGGTAGAGGATGGGAAGGTAAATTTGGAGAAGGTAGATACTTTGAAGAATGTTGCAGATGCATTGACAAAACTAGTAGGTACAAAGAAGTTCAGATGGTGTTCGGAGTCTATGAGCCTCTCGGCCTATAGCAGTTAAATCTTGTTAATTCTATTGGCTCTTACAAGGTGTTCGACAAGTGGGAGAATGTTGGGAATTAAGGTGTTTCAACCTTGGTAATTCCTTGTATTTTTAAATTGTATTTATTTATTTATTGCCTATTGTATTAATTGGATGCAAATCCTATGTTGTCATATTGTGGGAGTTGGCACGGTGATGTGTCATCCTACATGGCATATGACCACATGTAATTTTGTCCTCACATGAGGAGATAGGCGTCCCACTTAGTGGTAGGAATATTTTTTCATGTGTCAACATCTTGGATGTTGTGTAAGGGAATATTGACCGAAACGGTCATGACAGATTCCTATGACAAAGTTATGACATGTAAGAGTCAGAAATAGGTGATTCTATGATAGGTGAAGACGTGTGAAAGAGCATCTTTGAGGAAAGCATCTTTGGGTGCTCCAAGGTGGGTTATGACATGTTGTAAGAGAATATGCTATTTATAGCATGTGTATGATAGATTCTCTTACAACTATAAGTTATGACAACCATGACAGATTCTATGATGGTTGTAAGAGTCGTAGACTCATTTGTTATTACCCATTTTGGGAATAGGCGACCTCTTTGGGATGGAGTGACCTGACAAGTGTCAGGAACATCTTACAAGGTTGGACAAGTGTCCATAGGCATGGGTTTTGGGCCATGAGGTCATGTTGGACGCCGATTCCAAGATAGAGCCAATTTTGCCTTGTATATTCTATATAAACAGGTGCTTTGAGGAGGTGATGTACTACAGGTTTTACAGGTACTGTTATGCTGCCAGATCATCTCCAGATACGAGTGTTGAAGACTCTTGCAAGAGCATTGGCTCTGTGTTGTATTGTAATCTTCATTGTTTACGGAATACATTTGAGCTGTGTTTTAGAGTGTGGCTTTTTTCACCCATAAGGGTTTTCCCCACGTATATATTGTGTCTCTCTTCTTCTGTCTTACTTTCTTGTTTATGTGTTTAATGCAATATCTCTATTAGTGGGTTAACATAGCTGTAATTGTAAGGATAAAACTAAATTTGCACTCTCCTCCCCTCATTAGATTAGTGTAGGAAGCGATTTCCGCACACCTAGCTTCCTTTCACTTGCTAAGCAACCAAAGAGAAAGGATATTAAATTAAATAATATTAATTTTGATATTATCAATCCTTGGGTTTGGTGTCACACTTGGAGGATTGGAATATTAAAAAAAAATTAAAATAGGCCTTGCCTAGGGAGCACTCACATTGGAGAATGTGCCAAAACAATAAAATAATTGAAATTGAGGATTGGTACTCATCTTGGGGTTTGAAAGTAATAGAATATTGATTCCTTGAAATGTGGAGCTCATCATTGGAAGAAGGAATTCAAAGAGAAATAATAAAATATGGCATTGGATCTTGTACAGTGCCTTGGAGGAGTAAATATTTCAAATTTGAAGGAGGGAAATGAAAATTCAAATCTTTAATTTGAATTGGCTCATTTTTGGCATAACAAACTTTTTGCATACTTTGGCATTTCATTTGCTATGGTGGATTTGGACGAAAACCCAATTTGCATCATTGGAGGCAGATTCACACATAGTTTGCAATTGTGCTTCATCGAAGAGTTGTTCGAGTTTCATAGACTGATCCTTCGTCATTTGGTCAAAGACAATTATAGGTGATTGGAGGCTTGAGGATTGTTGCATTGAAGACATTGGATCATATTCCTTAAGTGGTGATCTGCATAGGAAGAGCATATTCTATAGGCATCGAATTGCACCTTGGATGGAGCGCATCATTCAGAGACACCAACCAACAGATTCGTGGCATAGAAGAAGCTCTCTACATCTGTTTGCTTTGGATTTGGATATCAGACATAGCTGTGAAATTGGAATCATATTCATTGGCCATATTTATATCATATTTGGAGGCTGCTGCCATTAGTGACTCATCATATTTGAGTTTGTTGAATATGGATCATTCGCTATCAATTTAGGAGTTCATTCTATACTACAGAAGTGATCAACAACCATCATTGTTCATCTCATTGGGGCAGCGAATCAAGTTTGAAGACCAGTGATTCATCTTTGTGGTAGTGATCAACTAATTGAAGGGAAAAAATCAGTTTAACAATGATTCCATCATCATTTGGCATGGCATTTGGTATGTAAAATTGAATACATCTTTGAATTTTGTCACAACAGTTCATACCTTGTAATTGGTTGTCATAGAGCCATGATTTGATGTTGTAATTGAAAGAATTGATAGCCTGATTTTGTAACAGTGAGATCTGATTTCATTTCTTACTCATTATTATCATTGTAATTTGCAAAGTTCATCTTGTAATCCAAATTGAAAGGCTGCCAATATCTATCTATTCTACTATAAGTTTGTATTTGATTTTGTGTTGTCAAAGAAAAATTAGAAAGGTGCAGTAGTGAATTCAATTTTCAGTCCTACGTTTTATTTGTGAAATTGCAAGATCCAAAAAATTGCCTTCAAATCCTAGAATGGGACACTACACCCTTGTAGCATTGCTCACAATGCCCTGCCATTCCACTTAGGAGCCCTAGAACCAAAACTCAACACTGTTCAATTTTAGTAAAGAATTTCCAAAATAAAATTCCACTGTATATGAGAGGCACACCTTGGAGCCATTTTGACAATAGCATGTGCTCACAGAATGGACATTAGTCTCTCATTAAACAAATTGCAACAGAGGGCATCAAAATAGGTTAGAAGTTTATGTTTTTTTAATGAATGTATTACTAAGGAAACACAAAAAAAATTAATAAAATAAAAATTTTGTTGTTTTTTTGTAACCCATAACAGAGCTGGGCACCCATACCATAGAGGTACGACCTCTATGCTGGGCTACACCCAACCATAGGGGGTGACCTCTGCGCTAGGTAGCACCAGCAGAGAGGTGCATGCCATCTCTACGTTTTAAACAACATAAAAATTATATATATATATATAACCTTTATTCTTTTTTATATACCCTGCCAGAGGTTGGATGGAATGGATTTCTGTTACCATCCAGCCATCCCACGAGTTTAACTTGCAACAATTTCACCTTGGGGCTCCATTGGGAAGACCTTTCAGCTGATAATTTTTTTTGTTGCTATGGCTATGAAATTCACTCAATATTTAAGAATGTTATATAAAGCAAAAACAAAAGACTTAGCAAACTAGTTTGTAGGGATAGATTGGAAAAATCAGGGAGTTAACAAGCTAGACAATATGGTAAGTTAGATTTTTAAATCTCACCAAATTTTATTTAGATATAAATCAAATATGGGATTCATGAGGTTCTATGTTTTTTTTTATTATTTATTTAATTTTCCTCTTCTTTTCCATTGTTTAAAAGATACAATTAGTAAATACGGAATGGTTTTTCTTTTTACTACTTGCTTAATTAAGCGTAGATATATAATTTGTAATATTATTGCAAAAGGCTAAAATAAAATATATTTTTCTTTTACGCACTCTGAAATAGAGACTTGTAAATGGATAGGAAGAATACGTTATAATTCTCATGAATAGTGTAAACTCTTGTTAAGATAATCCACCTAGTTAATTTTGTGGAATCCAAGTTTTACTGGAAGTGTGAGATATTAAATCATCCTTTTTGCATGTTTGAGACTAAGTGAAATTTGAAATATTGCGAAGATGCCATATGCATGTGAATATTATTAACATTTGTTTTGTTTATTTCAAGTTTCCAAGGGTTATATAGACAATCTAGGGTATGCAGGAAAAAGGATTTAATTAAGAATCATTTTTTGAAATGTTACTTTGAGATGTAACAAATATTTGAGCAATAGAGACTCAAGTCATTGTCAAGGAAACTATACCAGTTGTTTATTGTTCTTAAATATATTTATACTTGTGTAAGAATAAGCATCTCTTACCTTAACAACTTAGGCTTGAGAAATAACAGAGTTAAGATGTTAGTTAAACCTTAAAATTGACTTAGACACTCTTTTGAGAACAATCCAAAGGAATTGAAAACCTGTCATATGCTCTCACCCCGCCTATCAAATGGATCTCGATGACCAGAAAATGGGCTCAATTCTTTGATAAACCCTGAAATTTATATATCCCAAGGAAAACAAGAACAACTATTGTCGTATAATAGAGTTAAGATGTTAGTTAAACCTTAGAATTGACTGAAACTCTTTTGAGAACCATCTAAAGGAATTGAAAACCTGTTGTATTCTCTCACCCCGCCTATCAAATGGATCTCGGTGATCAGAAAATGGGTTCAATTATTTGATAAACCCTGAAATTTATATATCCCAAGGAAAACAAGAACAACTATTGTCGTATGCTCTCACCTTGTCATAAAGGATCTTGGTGATCAGAAAGTGATAATTGTTTGCAAGAGATTAGAAATTTCATTTCAAAGAATAAATATGGTCATTAAAGCAATTTTTATGTTTTAGGTAAATTTGATAATGCCTTCTAAAACTCAATCAATTCAAGACTCCTTTCAATGTCACAAGTTAGTGCTTGTTAGGTTATTGTCTCTATTACACTTGAGTGGGTGGTAATTGACGAAGAACTATCTGGGAAGGGATAAACCCTAGAAATGGTTGTGTACCCACTCACAGTTGCATGAAACCTAGCACAAAATAGATCTACATATTCGTTGAACCTTTTATATATAGAATCATGTATGTACCTTGATCCCGTGGATATAGGGTATGTAGGCAAGCTGGAAGGCGAAGGATGCCTCTAGTACTCAGAATATAGGGTGACTATATGATCAAACTTTGTAACTCCAAAAATCTAAACATAAGAAGACTAAACTAGATATAAACCAGTCTTAAGTACTCAGAAGAATCCCCAAGGAGGATTGATCTTGTACCTGGCCGGTTGCTGAAATTTGAGGGAGGGTACAAGATTCGTAGACACCTTAACCAAGTGAACTTATGGAGATTCTTTGGTACAATACATGAGCACATTGTATAATTTCCTGTAAGTGACTCAGGATCTAGATTGATCCCGATGAGTCTAAGTCTCTGGCCAGAGAAACACAATTGATTGCTATCCTAATAAGCCCATATGGCTATTGTCTAACCTATCCTGTATTGGATAGAGTCCTAGTTCACTTGATTAGCTATAGGTTGTATGGCCATTGTCTTGCCTACCTCATATTGGGTAGAGGTTGGGACCATTTGACCTATTTCCATTTGAACAACATGCCTAAAGGATAGAAGAGCTTGTATTGACTATATCTTGAATAGTCCCACTTGGACACATTAGCCCGAATTGGCTATATGTTATTTTCCTAAGTACTTAGATTAAAGTTTAAGACATTAATCAAATGCTAAGAACTAGGTGACAAAGTTAGAAAAGAAAAGATAAGTACTTGAAAAAAACCTAAAAACTAGATCACACCTAAGAAAAGATAAAAAAAATTCCCTTATGGTCCTAACCCAGGTCCTTACATGTGGTATCAGAGCCAAGTTTAAACACTAGGCCTGGAGGTCTGCTAACCTAAAACATGGTAAGAATTGATATAATGAGATGTTCAAATATTTTCCTCTTGTGATCTAACGATTGTCCAATTATTGTTAGACATGAAGAAATGAATGCAAGATAAGGGAAAAGGAAAGGTCATGACGAAGCCTACTAAGAAACCCTCCCAAGAAGGTGATGTGTACATATCAGATACATAAACACTTTCATCAGCTATAAATCAAATAACACTAAGGGGAAGAAAAAGGAAATCAAGGAGTTGGTCATTAAACCAAGGAAAACTAAACCCTTAGCCATTCGGGACTTTCCTTTAAAATGCAGACGTAATGCCCCAACACTCAGTAAAGAGATAAAACATGAATACACACGAGTGCAACCAAAAGGGGAAAACACCACTCTTAGCACTGAGGGAGAACCTGAAGAAGAGAAAGAGTCCTAAAAAACTTTTGTAAAGAAGTACTATTGTAAATGAGCTTTTGTAAATACAAGTCAAATAAAAATGTATATGTAACATTTGTTTTATAAATAAAGATGTATCTGTAGAATTTTGTTGATAAATTTATTAGTATTTGATTCTCATGCTAAGTACATAGATTTGATTAAAGGGTGAATTTACTTATTTTGTTTTGAAAATTAAAATGGTTAGAACCCAGAACCTTCGCAGAAGGAATCCTGCCAACCAAAAACCCAATTAGAACCCACCTGATGGTATGAACGCAGGCATAAAAGTAGTTATTAACCTATTAACTGAACAAAGAGATAAACTAGACAACCTAGAGCAAACTGTAAAAGACTTAAAGGAAAGACATGGAAATTTGGAAAACATTTTAGATCCCCTGGTAGAGAACCTGACTAATGAAATCCCTGTAGCTAAATTAGTTGATGAACCAATACTTGTTAGGTCCAATCAGGAAACCATTGTTCTGGATATATCCAGGGATCTTAAAAAGATAGCACCCCCAAAATTTGATAGGAAGTAAGTGGGAGACGCTGCAAAAGGATGGATCATAGAGATGGAAAAATATTTTGAGTTAAGAAACTATTCTGAAAATATCATAGTAGTCTAGGGAGTGTATCAGTTGGTTGGAGAGGTTGCCAGTTGGTGGATAAATTTAAAAGAACAACACTATTACACGAGGGAAAATCTAACCTAGAGACTGTCAATCACTTCCGAGAGATGGCTCCCACAACTTTTCTATGATGAAAAGATGGCATAATTTCTTAATTTAAGGAGGAACTATGACTGTTCAACAATACTGGGACCGATTTGCTAAGTTGTTGAAATACATCCCTATCTATCAACGAGATGAAAGGTCCTAGGCAAGGAAATTCCTCTTAGGAATAAATATTGATATTGGTGCAGAAGTGAACATGTTTGCACCTGAGAGCATGAACCAAGTTCTAGAAAAGGCTCTTAAACAAGAAAAGAAACTATAGGCCTTGGAAGTAGCTAGGCAAAACTTTAGGGACAAGAAATTTTCTTTTAAGAGGAAAATAGATAACAAGGATACTTGAGGATTACAACAAAACAAGAGAAGATATTTTGTTAGATCACAACCTGCTGGAAACCAGAGTTAAAGGAATAACTATAATGGTAATATAAGGAAGAATGAGGGGAATTCATCTTCTAGAAATTCTAATAGACCTCCTAGTGGATGTTTCATGTGTGGAGGTAACCACTATGCAAGGGATTTCCCAAGGAAGCATGGGTCAAATCAGCCACAACAATCTCGACAACATCAAATTCATGTTGTTGTAAGGAATCGACAGACACGACATCAAAATGTACCAATGGAAGCATTAGGTACGCTCTTTGGTAAACCCATCTCCATTTTGATAGATACTGGTTCTTCAGAGAATTTTATTTTTCCAGAGTTGGTAGGTAATTTGTCTTTGCAAACAAGGGATATGGAATCATCATGGATGGTTTAGTATAGTGACAAGGCTATAAGAAGAGTAAGCAAGTACCTAAAATATGCCCTCATTAAAATTCCTGAAATGGAAACTAAAGTAGACTTTTATGTTGCCCCTTTGGGAACTTATGACGTTATAATTGGAATAAATTGGTTAACCAATCATAAGGCCACCATAGACTATTATAACAAGGTGATGAAGTGTGTAGATGATGACGGCTATAAAGTCAAAGTCCAAGGATTTTAGAGACCTATATCTGTAGAGACAATTTTTGCAATGCAATTAAAGAAAGCAAGACAAAATTGAGGGAATCAAATATTCTTGGTATCACTGGATGAAAAGGAGAATGAGAAGGAAGTCCCTTCCTTTGAGAATAGCCCTTTTCTTAGGGACTCTCAAGATGTGTTTCCTAAAGAACTACCAAGACTAGCTCCAAAAAGGGAATTTGACTTTTCAATCGAAATACTTCCTAGAACTGCACCTATATCTAAGGCTCCATACATGATGAATACCACATAACTTTAGGAGTTAAAAATATAGTTGCAAGAGTTATTAGAGAAAGGGCTGATAAGACCTAGCATGTCACCTTGGGATGCACCAGTCATATTCATTAAAAATAAGGATGGGACACTAAGGTTGTGCATTGATTACATAATGTTGAATAAAACAACTATGAGAAATAGATATCCTTTGCCTCATATTGATGACTTATTTGATCAAATGAAGGGAGCCTCAGTGTTCTCCAAAATTGAACTTCGATGTAGTTATCATCAATTAAGGATAAAGGAAGAAGGCATCCCTAAAACATCATTCAAGACTAGGTATGGACGTTATGAATTCATTGTAGTTTCATTTTGGTTAACAAATGCTCCATCTGCTTTCATGAACCTAATGAACAGTGTATTCCATGATTTCTTAGATAAGTTTGTAACTGTGTTTCTAGATGATATCCTAATCTATTCCAAGGATGAAGAGGAACACTTAACTCATATTTAGACAGTTCTACAAAGACTTCACAAGCACAAGTTATTTGGGAAGTTGTCTAAGTGTTCCTTCTTTGAGAAGAAGGTTCATTATTTAGGACACATTATTTCAGTTGAGGGTATAGCAGTAGATCTGGATAAAATTAAAGCCATTATTGAATGACCTATACTTAAAACTGTGTTTGAGATAAGAAGTTTTATGGGGTTAGTTGGGTACTATAGAAGATTTGTGAAGTATTTTTCAAGGATAGCCAACCCTATTACTTCTTTGCAAAAGAAAAATAAGAAGTTCATTTCGATTGAATAGTGTGATAAAGCATTTCAGGTCTTAAATGAAAGATTAAAATCATCCCCACTTTTGAAGGTACCTAATCCCAGTTGTCACTTTACAGTGGTGATAGATGCTTCTATAGAAGGTCTAGGAGGAGTCCTTTTCCAAGAGGAAGGGGTAGTGGCATATGAGTCTCAAAAATTGAAAATTCATGAAGTCAATTATGCTCCTCATGACCTTGAGCTTGCAATCATAGTCCATGCTTTACAAAAATAGAGGCATTTCTTGTTGGGAAAACCTTTTGAGATTAAAACAGATCATCAAGGGCTAAAATACATTTTTACTCAGCGTCATTTAAATGCAAGACAATGAAGGTGGTTATAATTTCTAAGTGAGTGATTTTAAAATTGAATATATCAAGGGCAAGAGAAATAAGGTGGGTAAGTGCACAAAGATGAGGGACCAAAAGGGGGTCTTAAGATGCCACTTTTTTTCTGAAATCAGGAAAGATTGATGTTGGATGAGAAATTGAAGATAGTTACAGTCAAAATTTGATGATACAACAAAAACAAGAGTTGTAGTGCTCCGAATCTAGTTTCTAAACTACTATTTTTTTTAAAAAAATGGTTGGGATTAAGGGGTTCAAAAAGGGGGAGCACGCAAATTGGTCCTATTTTTCTCAAAAAAAATAACATAGCATCTGGTGTGCTCCCCCTAAAATGTTAACTTTTTTTAGTATTTCAAAAATCACTTTGATGAGAAATTAGCTAACTCCATGTAGTTTATCCTTGATTTTTTTGATAACTTTTTCATGAATAATTGATTTTTTTACTAATTTTCAAAGTGGACACATCTTGAAAAATAGAAAATTGAGTGTGCTTCCCCCTAAAATTATTGAAAACCAATCGAAATTGTTTTTTTTTTAATATGTGTAGAATGGAGTCTAGTTCTAAAAATGTAATTTATTTGAAAATTTGAGGAATGGCTAAAAAAAAGTCAAAAATACCAGACACTAGATTTTGACAAAAAATGGATACACTAATAAAAGAAATTAAAGATGAAATCCTTAACATACTCAAAACATGAAAAAATTATATGGTTAGATAACTAACAGAGACCTTAAGATTATGGTGGTATTTTATTTACTTTTCATTGAAAAAAGTGCAATCCTGATGGGGAGCATGCTCCAGATTATGTGGATTTTGTTAGAATATGGAAAAACACGTCCTTGGATGACCTAAACATAGTCCAAGCCTTTGGGTTGGAAGCCCAAGGCAAATCCAAGACAAAGGCTTGGAAATTACCAAGGCAAAGCATAATGCGAGCGCGTTCTAACACGCTCGCATTAGCTTTGATAAAACATGTCACTTTAGATCCCTTTTCCTAGTTTTCCTAGTTTTCCTTTTCCTTTCCAATTTCCCTTTAGATCCCACCAATTTTTCCCTATTTTAGTATTTTCCACCTCTCCTCTCATCATTCTTCCCATCCAATGAACTTTCATTTTATCTTGTTTCTATTTCATCCTCCCAATTTATATCCTCATCCCTCTTTGCATGTCCTAGTTTTCTTGTTTCCATGTTCTTTGTCAATGAGAGAGAGAGAGAGAGAGAGAGAGAGAGAGAGAGAGAGAGAGAGAGATGATTAAGTTTAGGGTCACTTAGGTTTAGGGTTTATGAGTTTAGGGTTGCTCAAATTTAGGTTTTAGGGGTTGGGGTTTAGGGGAATTATTTAGGGTAACTTAGGGGTTTAGGGTTGCTTAGATTTAGGGTTTAGGGGTCATCGATTAGGGGCATTATTTAGGGTTTATGAGTTTAGGGTTGCTCAAGTTTAGGGTTTAGGGGTTAAGGTTTAGGCAAATTATTTAGGGTTTAGGGGTCTAGGGTTTAGGGTTTAGAGAGAGATAGAAAGAGGGGACTGATAGAGATTGGGAGAGATATAGAGGAGACAGAGGGGAGAGATAGGGAGATAGAGAGTGAGGGACATGTCTAGAGACATAGGGAGAGAGATTGACAGGTAAAGGGAAGATAGAGATAGGGAGATAGGGTAGAGATAGCGAGATAGAGGTTTAGGGTTGCTTGGGTTTAGGGTTGCTCTGACTTAGGGTTTAGGGGTTAGGGGAACTAGGGAGAGAGATTGAGAGGGAGAGGGATGATAGAGATAGGGAGATAAGGGAGAGCTAGGGAGATAGGGGTTTAAGGTTGCTTGGGTTTAGGGGTTAGGGGTTAGGGTTTAAGAGCATTATTTAGGGTTTAGGGTTTATGTTTTAGGGGTTAGGGTTAATGTTTAGAGGTTTAGGGTTTAGAGAGAGAGGACCAATAGGGACATATAGAGGAAACCGAGGGGAGAGATAGGGATATAGAGAGTGAGGGACATGGCCAGAGACATAAGGAGAGAGATTGAGAGGTAGAAGGATGATAGAGATAGGGAGATAAAGGTTTAGGGTTGCTTGGATTTAAGGTTTAGGGTTTAGGGGTTTGGGGTTTAGGTTTTAGGGGTTTAGGGTTGCTCAGGTTTAGGGTTTAGGGGTTAAGGGTATTATTTAGGGTTTATGGTGTAGGGGTTAAGATTTAGTGGTTTAGGGTTTAGGGTTTAGAGAGAGAGCGAGGACCAATAGGGAGATATAGAGGAGACCGAGGGGAGAGATAGGGAGATAGAGAGTGATGGACATGGCTAGAGACATAGGGAGATAGATTGGGAGGTAGAGGGACAACAGAGATAAGGAGATAGGGGAGATATAGGAAGATAGAGTATTAGGGTTTCTTGGGTTTACTATTTAGGGTTTATGGGTTTGGGGTTTAGGGTTTAGGGGTTAGAGTTTAGGGGCAGTATTTAGGGTTAAGATTTAGAGGTTTAGGGTTTAGAAAGAGAGAAGACCAATAGGGAGATATAAAGGAGACCAAGGGGAGCGATAGGGAGATAGAGAGTGAGAGACATGGCTAGAGAGATATTGAGAGGTAGAGGGATGATAGAGACAGGGAGATAGGGGAGAGAATAGGAGAGAGGTTTAGGGTTTCTTGGGTTTAGGGTTTAGGGTTTAGGGGTTAAGGTCTAGAGGTATAGGGTTTAGGGTTTAGAGAGAGAGGTAGAGGGATTATAGGGAGAGAGATGGAGAGGTAGAGGGATTATAGAGACATAGGGAGAGAGATTGACAGGTAGAGGGATTATAGAGATAGGGAGATAGGGGAGAGATGGGGAGATAGTGGTTTAGGGTTTCTTGGGTTTAGAGTTTAGGGGTTAGGGCTTAAGGTTTAGAGGTTTAGGGTTTAGAGAGAGAGAGAGGACCGATAGGGAGATATAGAGGAGACTGAGAGGAGAGATAGGGAGATAGAAAGTGAGGGACATGGCTAGAGACATAGGGAGAGAGATTGAGAGGTAGAGGGATGGTAGAGATATGGAGATTAGGTAGAGATAGGGAGATATAGGTTTAGGGTTGCTTGGGTTTAGGGTTTAGGGGTTTAGGGTTGCTCTAGTTTAGGGTTTGGGGTCGCATGTCAAAAGTAGTCTCTCTATCTTGATCTCTATCCCTCCCCTCTTTAAACACTTAAAACACTTAAAACACTTATAAGTTTCCATGCATGAAAGCACATGAAGTTTCCATGCTTTTCAAAATACGCTCGCGTTATAATGCTAGCGCATTTTGGGAAGCAAAAAAATAAGAAAAAAACATGTGGGATCCGTGATTAAGACCCCACATGTCTGTTATTCCCTGATTTTCATGCGTGCTATTGGACAAGAAAATGATTTTTCATGGTGTTTGACATTTTAAGAATCATTGTTTGATCATGTTAGACTTAGGGCATACAACTGAGAGGGGAGGTGAATCAGTTGTGCGCAACTTTCTCAATTTAAACACTTGAATCTTCTTTAGTGATTAGCATAATATTAATCATGAACCATAATGCATTCAAATCAAAAGAAGAAACATATCAACACATAAGACACCAAGATTTTGACATGGAAAACCCGGTTAAGGGAAAAACCATGGGGTGATTAACCCAAGAATGTATTCTCTCTTAGAAGAATAGAAAGAACAAAATGGCACATACCAATTAGGGCTCACTGCCCGAGCACACTGCTCACAAGAGGCTCACTGCCTACAAGAGACACACTGTCTACAAAGGAATAAGTATCACCTTTATGAACTGAAGAATAGCATCTTCAGCATGCTTGAATCAGTTCCATTTAAGCCCAATACTTCTGCTCTGCCTTTCATACTTCTCTTCACTACCACACACTCATCACCACAAGACACACTTCAAAATGACTTCACAATCCCTTATTTATACAAGGCATCAACTTAGGAACAATCATCTAAGTCGGCAAACACCTACAAGAACATCCGTAAGACGTGTAATACATCCGGTCGGCCAGTCTCAAGAAGAACACCAATATTCATGGTTATTCTTCAAATGCAAACTCTAACTTCAATGTGGACCACCAACATGAACTGGACATGATCCAACAATCATGATAACCTTCCCTGAATCACCAAGAACATCCGCACTTCATCATCCTACTGGAATTCTTCTCTCCTTCATCCGGAGCTTCAAGAACACAGTCTGTCATCACTGTCACAAATGAATAGGCTCTTCTGAACCTTCAACCCACAAACCAATCTAGTTGATACTTCACAGGAATGTCCTCAACACTCCCTCAAATCCCCAGAACGGGATAATGAAATTCTGGATCTCACTGGACCTATTTGTGGCACTCTGTCACCTCTAGACACCTGCCAGAACCGGTTCTACTTGAGTGACCATAACTTCTTTAGATCTTCATGTGGACCTCTGAAAACTTGACTGGAGCATCTCAAGACTTATATCTACAAACCCTTTAAACTGCATCCTTTGATCCTCAACCTATTGAGGACTTTTACCTTCTTGTCATCACTGTTCTTCACTGTTCCTGATTGAGACTAATTTTCTCAATATCCTCATCACACAGCTCATCTAATCCTTCTCATTAATGCAACATGAGTATGTTGACATCAATGACAACACCGGTTAGGCCCATACTTGCAACAATCTCCCCCTTTGTCATTGATGGCAACATGTGATGTGAAAAACCATCAAGATAAGAACTTCTCCTTGCTGTCACAACTCCCCCTAACAGCAACAACTTATTCACATGTCTTCTCTTCCTTTATTGCTCCCCCTTTGATCAGCAACCATTTGTTTTTCACATGTCTTCTCTCCCCCTTTGACATCAATGGGAAAGGGCTCATACTTGCAACTCCATTACTTCATAACATACCAGCTGCTCCCCCTGAGTAGTAGCTCCCTTATCATCAATCCGGATCACAAGATATGACTGTGATATCCACCGGATTGATGTACATCAGTGGATACTAGTTCATCACCCGAGGGGCAATAACCCCTAACTTCTCCCTGAGATACTCAAAAGAGTCCTTGGGAAGAGGTTTAGTAAAGATATCTGCAATCTGATCCTTGGAGGGCACATACTCTAATCTGACTTCATCCTTGTTCACTTGCTCTCTCAGAAAGTGAAACTTGATAGATATATGCTTAGTCTTAGAATGCAACACCGGATTCTTAGAAATATTTATTGCACTTGAATTATCACAAAAAATTGTGATAGGCTTGTCATATTCTACTTTAATATCTCTTAGCATCTGCTTCATCCACAAAACTTGAGTGCAACTACCTACGGCTGCAATGTATTCTGCTTCAGTTGTAGACAGGGATATTGCCTCTTGTTTCTTGCTTAGCCAAGAAACCAATCTTTTCCCCAAAAAGAATGCTCCTCCACTGGTACTCTTCCTGTCATCCACATCTCCTGCCCAATCTGCATCTGTATATGCATGGAGAGAAAAATTATGATCTCTAGGATACCACAGACCATACTCAACTGTTCCTTTTAGGTACCTAAAAATCTTTTTGATTGCCATGACATGAGATTCTCTGGGATCAGCCTGGAATCTCGCCACAAGACCAACAGCTTGCATTATATCTGGTCTAGTTTAAGTGAGATACAATAATCCTCCTGTTGGTGCCTGAATTGACTGTCAGTTTTTGAGCAATTTTTCATACAGGCACCTTCCCAAAAAATTCAAAAAGTTCTGAGTTTTGGCACCCCTTTAGTGTTTTGCAGCATCCGCATCATCTTTCCTGAGGAAGGGGTCATCATGTTTTGTCTGTCGGCATGATTTTTTGTTTGAAGTGCTCCGATTGTGTCTTCGAACTTTCGGTTTGAACCTCCCGCTTGAACCCTTTTCTCATCGGTTCATGGTTCAACACTTCAGAGCTTTGTGATTTTGGTCTTGGCCGAGGTTTTTTGTATATCGGGTCGACTTCGAGGTACTTGGCCGACAGTGATGGAGTATTGTTTTTGAGGTTTGAACCTCACCGACGAACCTCAGTATTGAACCTTGCCATTGAACCATCGGGTTGAACCGGTTCATCAGTTCAATGGGTTCACGGGGTTAAGTTTGTGTTGCCGACAGAGGATGTGTTTTGTTTATTAGCATCGGGGTGACTTGTGTGGTCGGCGTAGGTGTTTTGTGGCTTGCCAACAGTCTAGGTCTCGCTGATGAGGATTTTGGAGTGCTATTGCCAAGACTTTGGCTATCGGCGAGCGTCAATTTTGTTGTGCCGATGGCCTTTGTCTTGGCGACGGGTGTGTTTTTGCTTGACCATCGGAGAGACTTGTATAATCAGATGGACTGTGGAGTGCTTGGCCAATGATGATTTTCTCGCCGATCAAGGGACATCGTTGTAACATGGTCTTTCTCTGGCCGATGATGGAATTGATGGTAGGCGTCGGCATGACTGAAGGCATCGGCGAGGGAGATTTGTGCTTGGCTGATGATTCTTCTCTGGCTGATGGGGGTGTATGTGATGTAGGCATTGGTGAGACTATTGAGGTCGGCTAGAGGATTTTTGGATGCTCCGATGGTGTGGGTCACGCCGACGGAGGTGGGAGTGTAGTTTGCATCGGCGAGACTGTTGGGATCGGCAGGAGAATTCAGGGGATTGCGATGGCTTCATCGGCGTAACACATGAGTTTGGTAGGAGTTTTTTGGGGTGAGCCGATGGTGTAGGTCTTGGCGACGAGCTTTGGGTGAAGGCTTATGCATCGAGCGTGGCAAAAAGTGCTTGACACTTGGTATGCAAGTGACTATGCTTTTAAACTGCTGAGGGAGTCTCTGTGGCATGCATGCGGGATTAATCTCCCTGCATTATTTTGAACCTTCGGTAAAACGCATTTTGGCGGGAATCTCCATTTTGAATGCTGCGATGGTTTCCAAGAGAAACGCGGGTGGTTGAGCCATCAATGGCGACTGTGCTGAGGTATGGGCGAGTTGTTGAACAGTCATGTACCTGATTTTTGGCATGAGGACTTCCAGATGGCGGTGCAAGGCTCGAGGCCTCCCTTGTCTGCTGCATTGATGACTTTTGAGTGCCATTCTTTCTGATGGATGTACCTGGCAGATTTTTGACTTCGGGCTATGTAATTAATGCTGAGTACTCTTCCCTCTGGCTATTTTTAAGCAGGAAGTGTTACTCATTTTAGAGGTTGGATGTTTTTGGGCTTTCGACTCTGGCTCTGAACATAAGGTGTTCACATTTTGAAAGGCATTTTTTGCTATAGACTCGGTCCTTAGTCTGGTGTACTAGTCTATTTTGGCTTGTAAATGATGATTTTCTCTATGATGACTTTCTATGCAGATTGATTTTAAATGAAAAACACCTGTGTGTGTATTGTTTCTGATTGTCTCCTGTATGTCATTTGTTTTCCTTTCAAACAAGGTTGTCAAGGGCTTCCAAATTTTTCAGTATATGCATACTGTGTGTCTGATTTATTGCGTCTGCTTAAGGAGTGGTTAAATAGGCTTTTGATCAGATACAAAGGAAAATAGATTGCATCATAGGATCTGTTAAGTATAATCATAAGTAATACTCTTTGTTGGACATGTTGCTGTTAGGTAGTGGCATTCTTCTCAGGTCCTTTGGATATGAATTAGTGTTGTCATGGGGAGACATTTACATTCTTAGATATGACTTTGCTGCCCAGATAAGGCACTGGTTTGGGAATCTGTCTGTTCAATGGGTCTAGGAAAGTCCCATCACTCCAAACACCATTTCAAACCATTTCATCCTTCCACCTGTTAGTTGTAGGATTAGGAGTAGGAAACCCCTGCATGCTCTCATACCTAACCAAACATTATGTCCAAGAATGTTGCCAACCTTGTGATTTGTTACACAAATCTTAGTCCTTACATGAGAGTATTCTGCCTGTTGCTGTCAAGTTAAAATCCTTCTATCATTGAGCTAGTCAAGGTCATACTTTTATCAAATAGGGACCCCCCCTTGGTGCGGCAGAACCAGAAGTGAAGGGGAGGAGCTCACACAACCTCCTATATTTAGTTGGCTGAATCTGCCTGTGCATTAGAACTGGCAAATCCTAATGTTGATTCAGAAGAAAAACCAACAAAAATGGCGACTCTGCTGGGGATGAACAGATGAAGTGATATCTTACAGCCTCTAGTGAAGGTTTGCCTGGCTCTGCTGGTGGTATGAACTCAGAAAAATATGTGTTGAGCTTTCAGCTGTTGAAAATTTTGTCCTCTCTGGAGAGGTGGCGACTCTGCAAAAGATTCAAGTGCACATGAAAAGTTGATGTGTGTTGTGATAGAAAATGTGCTTTTTAGACTTCAGCATTTGTATGAGAAAAGGTACCCTGTTTCTTCCCACTTATATTTATTGTTATACTGCATAAGTTAGATGCCAGGGGAGGCTATAGGTCTTAGGAATGCAAAGGATGTCTGAAAATAGAAATTTCATGAATCCAAATATGTATACACCCATACTCAGTCAAAAGGGGGATGATTTGTTGGATAAAAGAATAGAAGAGATGAAAAATAGGTTGATATTCTTAGAAGCTAGGCAGGCCCAGTTGAATCATGATAACTTTGTTGTGTCTGCCAGTCAGAAAGCTAAACCTCATGTCAGCCCTTTTGATCCTTTGTATGACCAACTGGATTTGTCATGGGTTGATTATAAAGTAGAAAGTATGCCTGCTAGGATATACTGTCAGATGCCTAGATTTAGTGGTCACAGTGTATGTGATGGGAATGCACATATCCAAAATTTTCACAGTTTCATGGGAAAACATTCATTTAGAGATGAGGATGTGTGGATGAGGTTTTTTGTTAGGTCCCTTGATGCAAAAGCAAAAGATTGGTATTTGAGCTTTCCAAAGAGATTCTTTGCCTGTTGGGATGAGCTTACTGACTGTTTCAAAAAGGAATTTGCAAAAGAACTTGCTGATCTTGTTACAGAATTGATGAAAATCAGAAAACAAGATAAAGAGCTATGTATTGATTTCAGTCATAGGTTTGTAGTAACCCTTTCACAGATCCCAGAAGTCTTCAGACCTAACACTTCAGCCTGTGTTGGCATATTCTTTGAGGCTTTTGAGGAGGGTTCTAGTGCAGTACTAAGCAATTTCAAGGTAACAAGTATGCAGATGGCATACAAGTTCGTAGAAAATATAGAAAAAATCATAAATGAGCACCTGCTGAAATCCCTATCCCCAGGCTTTAGTGTGAATAATGGTTGTGAAGCTACAAATGACCAATTGATTAAGGCATCATGTGAAGATGAAAAGATGAATACTGAGGATGCTAATGAGAGGACTAATGAGAACTCCCATTGCAATGTTGAGGCAACTGACCATGAGAGTAACAATGAGGTTGTGGACAGTAATGAGCAACTTTTGGAATGGACCTGTGGAGACAATTGTGAGTATTGTACTTGTTGGTGCTCGTTTTGACCTGGAGGCTGAGCTTGTTTGTTGGAGGGTTTCTTCCTTCAAACCCTAAGTGTTCCTGTTCATCGGCAAGAGCTTGGTCTATCGGCGAAGGATATTGTGGTTCTACCGACAATGTTGGTCGTGCCGATGGGGGTACCTCAAGTGTTATCGGCATGAGTTTGCATGTGTCTTGGCGATCATTTCAGTAGCATGGTGTGTTCTTTGTATATCGCCATGACTTTGTGCTATCGGCGAGGGAGTTTCCTGTTGGGCCGACGGCGTATGTTTGGCCGATAAGTGGATGTGTGTGTTGTCGGCGTGACTTGGTGCATCGGACGAAGTGTGGAGAGTTGGGCCGACAGGGGTGCTCTGGCCGATGGAGGATGATCAAGGTGGTCGTCGGCAGGAGTAATGCTATCGGTGAGAGAGTTTTCAGGTTCGCCGACAGAGTATAGTTTGTTGGTGCCATCGGTGTAATGGAGGATTATCGGGTGAATGGGCAGATTGTTGGCCGATGGTGCAGGTCTGGCCGATGGAGTTGCCATCGGCGAGTATGGGGTAGTGTCAGGCCGATGGGAATTTGGAGGATGTCTATCGGAGTGAGTAATATTGTCGGCCTAAGGGTTTTTTGTGGTGCCGATGGTGTATGTCTCACCGACGGAGGTGGGAAGTGAAGGACCATCGGCGAGACTATTGTGATCGGCGGAAGTGCTTTTGGTTGCTCCGATGGTCTTTGTCTCGGCGACAAGGGGTGTGGAGCTGGCATTGGGGTGACGGGGAGGATTGTCTTGGCGACAGCAATGCCATCGGAGTGAGATGGTATATCGGGCTAGCATTGTTTTGATCTGCCGATGGTAGAAGTTTGGCCGATGGGCTGTGGGCGAAGGCATGTGTGTCGAGCGTGGCAAAAGCGCTCAACACTTTGTTTGAATGCGGTTATGCTTTTAAAGCGCTGGAGTGATCTCTTCACCGTGAATGTGGGATTATTCCCTTGTATTATTTTGAACCCGCGGTTGAACGTGTTTTGGCAGGAAATCTTTTTTGTATGCAGTGACGGTTTTTTAAGCGACAACGGGTGGTTGAGACCCTTAATGGCGACTGTGCTGGGGCATGGGCGAGTTGTTGCACAGTCAGGTACCGAATTTTTGACATGAAGACTTCCAGATAGTGGCGCGTGGCTCGAGGCCCCCCTTTGTCTGCTGCATTAACATTTTTTGAGCGCCATTCCTTCTGAGGACTGTATCTGGTGGATTTTTTGTTGTAATCATGTAATTAATTGCTGTGGTACACTTTCTGGCTATTATAAGCAGGAAGTGTTACTCATTTTGGAGGTTGTTGAAAGTTGAACATTTTGGCTCTATAACACAATACAGTTCGTTTTGGTTGCTCTGTACAGCTAAACCTGTGAGTTTATGTATCTCTTGTTGTACGTTTTGGCTTGAATCCACTGATTTCATGGTTAATCTTGTATGAATAATGCTATGTTTGCATGTGTTTTATTAATTCTGTCTCCAGTATTGCATGTATCTTTCTTCTGAGTCTGGATATTTAAGCAATATTTGAGACTCTAGAACATAGAATTCCTATGTTGAATGTCTGATCTTTTAACTTCTGCTCAAGGGGTATATTAAACTGTTTTCAGGTTGAACATTGGGAAGGGTATACTGCAGTAGGGATGCCATAAGTAGAGATAACTTAACACTCTGTGTTGGGAGATATCTGTAAGGCAGGTATCACATATATCCCCCTGAAATCCAGTTTTAGCTGTTCATGCTGATCATTCACAGGTGTATGTCTATTGACTCCAGGCCCTGGATAGGCACCAATCTTGCTTTGTGTTTGTGTTACAACCATGTCCAGCTTTGCATCCAAACTCAAAATCATAATCAAACTCTAAAACAACCATTAGGACATTAGAATTAGTTTTAGGATCTTCAGTCCTCTGTCTACAACTGCAAATAGGCCCAAAGCTAGCCCCTTTGCTCTTATCTTTCAGTTTTGGTCTACTTACAGGAGGACTTATCTGCTTTCTGACAGCATCCCAATCCTTGTATGCATATCTCATGGATGTTGAGTAGGGAATACCCCCCTAGGTCTTGTAGAGCCTGAAGAAGAAGAGGAGATAAAATATAGAGTCTATCTCCTACACTGTTGGCCCTTGGCCCAGAGATCCTGTTGATCACTGATGGCTACCTTGTAGGGAAATCTGGGAATAAGCATCCAGTCTGGGAAAAAACCAACAGAAATTGGCGACTTTGCTGGGGAATTGTGAAAGAACCCTGATTTATAAAAGAAAATAGTTCCTAGTAATAGCTGGCGACTCCGAAGTAATCTCCCAACCGGTCAAAGTAAAATTTATATGCAGGGGAGAAGATCCCAACAAAATCCTTTATTTGAAGAGTTACCAGTAACAAGAAGAATGATGTACAGAAGAAAGGGAGCTGTCTCAGTCAGTCGTGAGGGTTCCCCCAGAAAAAATGATGATATGCAAGACAATCCAAGGTCTTCAGACAAGACAGTACCTTACTTTTCAAATGCAGAAGCTGATATTCAAGGTGCATATGAGAGGCAACAAGGTGGTAACATGAGAATGAGGTCAGAGGTGTTCCAAGAACGCCCATTTCTAGACCCTAGTGAAAGGTTTGAAGAGGCCGAGCCTCTGAGGGATGATGAAGATGAAGATCAGAATATGATAAAACCATCCTCCTCTAGGCCCAGCGAGGAAGAACTAGCTGATGAAATTAGGAGCTTAAGGGCCGAGTTTGAATATCAGCAGGCAATATCAATCAGAGATGACTTGAGGAAGAAAGTGCAAGCTTTGACGACTGCCCAGAATAATTCAATTCCTACCCTTGAGAATGCAAATGTGCAGAGACATCAACAGAGAAATGAAGTGCAACATCAGCATAATGATGAGAGACAAAATGTGAATGATGCTAGGATACCACTGAACAATGTAAGAAACCAGAATGCAAACAGAAATATTAATGTTAATCAGTTAAACAGACAGCCAATGCAGCTAGATAGATTCAGACAGCTGGTATTTGATGGTATTCCTGGGTATCCTAACCCCATTGATAAGCATCTGAGGCTGCAAGTGCCTAAATTTTCAGGAAACAACACTGTGTCAGGAGAAGATCATCTAAAAGCCTTTCAAAATGTCATGGATAACTTTGAGGTTGAACATGAGGATGTTTTCATGAAGTCATTCATGCAATCCTTAATAGATGAGGCAAGAGAATGGTACAAGAATCTACCTGACCGGAGTATTTCATCATGGGATGATTTTAAAAGGATGTTCAAGGAGCAATATGGTGACAAAACTAACCCTAGCTTTTTTGTAAATGAGTTCACCAGTATCACTAAAGGGTCAAATGAGCAGGTTGCAGATTTTAATACAAGATTTACTAAAGTGTTAAACAAATTGCCACATCACATGAGGCCAAATGAACCAATGTGCATAATATTGTATATCAATGCCTTTGATGCAAAAACTGCATATGGATTAAGAGATAAAGGTCCTACTACTCTCAGGGATGCTTTCAGAATTGCAGTGAATATTGAAAACAACAGGAAAGCATCGGGCAAGACAAATAGAAGGGATGATATAAAAATTCTGTAGAATCCAAACAAGCCTCAGAACACTCAAGGTAATACATCTGCCCCTGAAGATAAGATAGACAAATTGGCAAATGTTGTTAAGGACCTAAGCTATAGATTAGCTAGAAGTGAAAAAGGGATAGGTCCTGATAGGCAAGTCTATCAAAGGCAGGAAAAGAGGCCATCATTGCATGATATGCCTTATAATACCAATTGGCATGATGGTAAACCTATGTTCCCATGTAACAACACAAATCAAAGAGCTCAACATGTCAAAGAAACTCCTGATCCTCTAAAGAAAGCTGTAAATATTGTTGATGATGCTCCATGGTGTATAATTTGTCAGATGCCACATTCACAGTCACAGTGTATGATTGCTCAGTCCTTGTGTGATAATACTACATCTTGTAATGAATGCAATGAGCCACATTATGTGCAAGATGATGATGTAAATATGATGTCCATAAGCAATGGATACACTCTTTATGATGCTGATGAGAGTACAAATGATGGAACTCAGGGCTGCCAACAGTTCCCATATGATGAAGATGATGAAGTTAACTATGCCTATGCTCAGAACTCATGCAATTTTCTGAGTAACTTACAACGACCTTCTGATGAGGAAATTAGGGCCTTCACAGCTGCAGTAGTTGCTCAAGTCAAGAGCAACTACAATCTCAGAGGTAAAAATCAGGTAAGCAGCCCACATCAGCCAAAAGATGTTACTATAGGACAGCCAGTGCATGGTAATAAGGGGATGGAATTACAAAAAAGGCAGTGGGTTAATAATAAACAAAATTTTAGACATAGAACAGGTCATGAATCCCAAGGACCAGAAAATAGAATCCCTTAGTCTGAAGATCAAGGTAAAGGTTCCCAAGACAAGAATGATGATCAGGGAACTATGAAAGTAAAAGCTAAATCAGTTCAGGATAAAAACAAGATTGTGGAGCAAGCTACAACTGTTATACAAAATTATGTTCCATTTGATATAGCTCAAGTCCTCTCCCAGGTAAAAGTCTCTGTTCCACTTATGGAATTGATGAAAGTGGAAGAAATCAAGAATAGGACAGTATCCCTAATTTCAGGGGTGCCCTTTCAAGCTAAACAAAATGCTCAGACCCAGGGTGAGAAACATGTCATATGTAATGAAGAAGATGAGGCTCCTGAGGTTTATTTAGGAATGACTGTGACAAAGTGTCCTTCACAAGTGGAACCATTTTATGTATCCCTGGTTATAAATGGAAAAATAATCAGAAATTGTATGCTTGACTCTGGAGCATCTACAAATGTCATGCCTTTGGCCATCATGCAACAAGATGGATTAAAAATTGACAAGGCATGTGGAAAATGTTATGCTATGGATGCCAGAGAGGTACCAGTTATTGGAATCATGAAGGATGTAGATTTCAAACTGGCAGCATTTCCTGAAAAGAGATATAAAATGAATATAACAGTGGTTGACATCAAGCCACAGTATGGTATGTTGTTGTCAAGAAGATGGGCAGCACTAATTGGTGAAAGTATGCAGCTGGACCTGTCATATGCCATGATTCCAATGAATGGCAGGGATGTTAAGCTAATCAGAGAACAAAGATCATCAGAGATAGTGGAAGACCAAGAAGCAGAGGAACAGATATGCTTTGTAAACACTGACTGTGATAACTTCAAGGTTGTCTCAGATGATAGAGAAGATAAAAAGAAAAATGTCTGCATTGAAGAATTGGATCAGCAAGGTTTGTGGACCATGTTTTTTGATGGAGCTTGTGCAAAAGAAGGCTCTGGAGCTGGAGTTGTTTTCCTGTCTCCAATTGGTAAGCTCCTCAAATTCTCTTTCTTGCTGAGGTTTGTTTGCACAAACAACATTGCAGAATATGAGGCATTACTCTTAGGCCTAAATATTGCTCTCAAACATGGAATCAAAATGCTAAGGGTATTTGGGGATTCTGAGCTGATTGTATCCCAAATTAGAGATAAGTATGCTTCAAAAAACAAAAGATTGAAACAATACAAGCATGCTGTTTGGGATACCATTGAACTTTTTGATGCATTTTCAATAGGCTGGGTAGAGAGGTCAAAGAATGTTATGGCTGATTTCTTAGCTAATGTTGCAATAAGGCCAGATGACATCACTCTGTCAGATGTTACAAATGTAGAAGTTAAAATTAGGCCTGCAGTACCAGAAAATATATGCAGTTGGCAAGTGTTTAATGATGATAGGGACTTGTTAAAATTTTTGCACTGCATAGATGAATATGAGAATCAAGAAATTGATTTCCAAGCTTTTGTAGAGACTATAGATGGAAAAGAAACTCTTGTGGGAAAGGAGATAATTCAGTTGAAGACTAATAGAATCCCTAGAGGGTTGGTAGCTTTGGAAAGAGCTTTTGACAGTAGAGACCAATTGGTCACAAAGACATCTCCCACAAATAAGGAAGATTTAGAAGAGATAAATTTGGGGACATCTCAGGCCCCTCAGAAGGTATACATTGGTAAACAGCTCAAACCACACATTAGGAGTATGCTGATTGCATTACTGAAAAAGTATAAACATGTTTTTGCTTGGTCATATGAGGACCTAAAAGCCTATAGGGAAGATTTATTCCAGCATGAGATCCCATTGAAGCCTGGAGCTAAGCCATTTAGACAAAGGCAAAGACCTATTAATCCTACCTTAGCTCCAAAGATGCAAGAAGAACTCAAAAGGCTGAGGGAAGCTGGAATAATTGTGCCAATCAGGCATTCAACTTGGGTGTCTAACCTTGTCCCAGTCAGAAAAAAGAATGGTGATATTAGGCTTTGTGTTGACTTCAGGAATTTGAATGTATCCTCTTTAAAGGATAACTATCCACTGCCTAATATGGAAGCTATGTTGCAGAGAGTGACTGGTTGTGAACTCTTATCCATGATGGATGGATTTTCAGGTTATAATCAGGTGAAGGTGAAGGAATCAGAACAGTATAAGACTACCTTCACCACTCCCTGGGGAACTTATGTGTATGTTAGAATGCCCTTCAGATTAACCAATGCAGGTGCTACATTTCAAAGAGCAATGGATGTTGCTTTTGCAGGGTTGATTGATTCAATCCTGGCTGTATATCAGGATGACTTGACTGCATATTCAAAGAAAGAGGAGCGGCATTGTTTGCATCTGGAGCAGATTTTCATAAGAGCACTAGAGTATGGTATTTCTTTAAATCCAAAGAAGTGTGCCTTTGGGGTAGTTGAAGGAAAGCTCCTGGGACATATTGTTTCCAAGGATGGAGTCAGGATAGATCCAGAGAGAGTGGCTGCTATTGACAGAATTCAAATGCCAAAAACTGTAAAAGGAGTTTAGTCCTTCTTTGGACAGATAAATTTTGTTAGGAGATTTGTTCCCAACTTTGTAGAAACCACAAGGAACATTTCCAAGATGATGAAGAAGGATGCAACTGTCCACTGGGAAAGTGAAGCAATAGAATCATTTCAGAGTATCAAAGAGGCAATCAAGATGGCCCTTGTTCTTAAATCTCCTGATTTTTCTAGGCCATTCCAAGTATTTTCATTTGCTTCCTTTCATACTGTTGCTGCATGTTTGCTACAGAAAAACGAAGATGGTTTTGAACAACCCATCGCTTTCTTCAGTATGTCCTTGCAGGCCTCTGAGTTGAAGTATGATATTATGGAAAAACAGGCATATGCACTAGTCAGAGCCATCAAAAGTTTCAGACCATACTTGGTAGGATCATATATAATTGCATATGTACCCCATGCAGCAGTCAAAGACATATTCACTCAGCAGGAGGTGACTGGAAGAAGGTATAAATGGATAAACAAACTACAAGAGTTTAACATAGACATACAAATTACCAAGTTGGTAAGAGGACAAGGATTAGCCAAAATGATGGCACAGTCAAACTTGGAAGCATGCCAAGTTAATGCAGTCCAAAATGAGAGTGTAAATGTATCAGGATCTGAATGGTACAAGGATATTATCTACTACTTGCAAAATTTGAATTGTCCTTCCCATTTCAGTGACAGTCAAAAGAGGACTTTAAAGTTACATGCAATCATGTATGTTATTGTTCAAGGTGAGCTATACTGGAAAAACCCTGATGGTGTGCTGCTGAGATGTGTGGATGAGGATATGGCTAACAATGTTTTGATTGATATGCATAAAGGATTGTGTGGTGGACATTATACTGCCCAAACAACAGCTCATAAAATTCTCAGAGCAGGATATTGGTGGCCCACTCTCTTTTCAGATGCACAAAGGTTAGTGAGGAAGTGTGACCCTTGCCAAAGATTTTCAGGAAAGTTGAAATATGATGGTGCTTTACCCCTCAGGACTGTAACTATGGATGCTCCATTTCAGCAATGGGGAATTGACTTCATAGGGGAAATTGCAGACAAATCAAGTGGGGGACACAGTTGGATTTTGGTGGCAACTGATTACTTTACCAAATGGATTGAGGCCATTCCAACTAAGAGAGCTACAAGTAAGGTGGTGACAGATTTCATGCTAGAAAATATTATCATCAGGTTTGGAGTACCATTCAAGATAGTCACTGATAATGCTATGTGCTTCAGATCAGGTGAATTTGTTGATTTTTGCAACAGGTATGGGATAAATCTATCATATGCATCACCATATCACCCACAAGGGAATGGTCAAGCAGAATCAAGCAATAAAAGCATCATGAAAATTATCAAGAGGATATTGGACAAGAACAAGAGAGCTTGGGACTCAAAATTGAACTTAGCAATATGGGCTGACAGAGTGACAGTGAAAAGGGCTATTGGGATGTCACCCTTTGAGCTAGTATATGGTGCATCAGCCAGATTGCCCATAAACAATCTCCTACCAGTTTACAGATTCATCTAGGAAAATGATGAGGAGATTGAAGACTCCATGACAGAAAGGGTGAACCAGCTGGTTGCACTGGATGAAAATAGAAGGAAAGCACACCAGATTAATCTCAAGAGACAACAAGATGTGAAATATCAGTTTGACAGGAGAGCTATACAAAGGAAGTTTCAAGTCAATGATCTGGTGCTCATTTGGAATGCAAAAGGTCAAGAAAAGGGTAAACATGGTAAATTTGAACCCTTATGGATGGGCCCATATCAGATTTGCAGTGCTCATGGGGAGGATTCTTATTTCCTCCAGGCCCTAGATGGTGAAGTTCTGGAATTGCCTGTGCATGGCCAATTCCTTAAGTTCTATTTTGCATAGATGACTTGTCGCTGTGCACATTTGTAAAAACATGTATATAGTGTAAATGTCTTGTGCTGTTCGTGCTTTTTGGTTTTTTGCCTGGTCTGCCCGGAGATCTGGTTCTCACTACAGGTTTTCACTTGCACGTCCCCATTCGGAGCCAGTGTTGGTGCTCGTTTTGACCTGGAGGCTGAGCTTGTTTGTTGGAGGGTTTCTTCCTTCAAACCCTAAGTGTTCCTGTTCATCGGCAAGAGCTTGGTCTATCGGCGAAGGATATTGTGGTTCTGCCGACAATGTTGGTCGTGCCGATGGGGGTACCTCAAGTGTTATCGGCATGAGTTTGCATGTGTCTTGGCGATCATTTCAGTAGCATGGTGTGTTCTTTGTATATCGCTGTGACTTTGTGCTATCGGCGAGGGAGTTTCCTGTTGGGCCGACGGCGTATGTTTGGCCGATAAGTGGATGTGTGTGTTGTCAGCGTGACTTGGTGCATCAGACGAAGTGTGGAGAGTTGGGCCGACAGGGGTACTCTGGCCGATGGAGCTGTATCGGCGTAACAAGTGATGTCGGCAGGTGAGTTTTTGGTTGGGCCGACAGCTGGTAGTCTGGCCGATGAGGGATGATCAAGGTGGTCGTCGACAGGAGTAATGCTATCGGTGAGAGAGTTTTCGGGTTCGCCGACGCTTGAGGTCTTGCCGACAGAGTATAGTTTGTTGGTGCCATTGGTGTAATGGAGGATTATCAGGTGAATGGGCAGATTGTTGGCCAATGGTGCAGGTCTGGCCGATGGAGTTGCCATCGGCGAGTATGGGGTAGTGTCAGGCCGATGGGAATTTGGAGGATGTCTATCAGAGTGAGTAATATTGTCGGCCTAAGGGTTTTTTGTGGTGCCGATGGTGTATGTCTCACCGACGGAGGTGGGAAGTGAAGGACCATCGGCGAGACTATTGTGATCGGCGGAAGTGCTTTTGGTTGCTCTGATGGTCTTTGTCTCGGCGACAAGGGGTGTGGAGCTGGCATCGGGGTGACGGGGAGGATTGTCTTGGCGACAGCAATGCCATCGGAGTGAGATGGTATATCGGGCTAGCATTGTTTTGATCTGCCGATGGTAGAAGTTTGGCCGATGGGCTGTGGGCGAAGGCATGTGTGTCGAGCGCGGCAAAAGCGCTCAACACTTTGTTTGAATGCGGTTATGCTTTTAAAGCGCTGGAGTGATCTCTTCACCGTGAATGTGGGATTATTCCCTTGTATTATTTTGAACCCGCGGTTGAACGTGTTTTGGCAGGAAATCTTTTTTGTATGCAGCGACGGTTTTTTAAGCGACAACGGGTGGTTGAGACCCTTAATGGTGACTGTGCTGGGGCATGGGCGAATTGTTGCACAGTCAGGTACCGGATTTTTGACATGAAGACTTCCAGATAGTGGCGCATGGCTCGAGGCCCCCCTTTGTCTGCTGCATTAACATTTTCTGAGCGCCATTCCTTCTGAGGACTGTATCTGGCGGATTTTTTGTTGTAATCATGTAATTAATTGCTGTGGTACACTTTCTGGCTGTTATAAGCAGGAAGTGTTACTCATTTTGGAGGTTGTTGAAAGTTGAACATTTTGGCTCTGTAACACAATACAATTCGTTTTGGTTGCTCTGTACAGCTAAACCTGTGAGTTTATGTATCTCTTGTTGTACGTTTTGGCTTGAATCCACTGATTTCATGGTTAATCTTGTATGAATAATGCTATGTTTGCATGTGTTTTGTTAATTCTGTCTCCAGTATTGCATGTATCTTTCTTCTGAGTCTGGATATTTAAGCAATATTTGAGACTCTAGAACATAGAATTCCTATGTTGAATGTCTGATCTTTTAACTTCTGCTCAAGGGGTAGATTAAACTATTTTTAGGTTGAACATTGGGAAGGGTATACTGCAGTAAGGATGCCATAAGTAGAGATAACTTAACAGTTTGTGTTGGGAGATATCTGTAAGGCAGGTATCACATATATCCCCCTGAAATCTAGTTTTAGCTGTTCATGCTGATCATTCACAGGTGTATGTCTATTGACTCCAGGCCCTGGATAGGCACCAATCTTGCTTTGTGTTTGTGTTACAACCATGTCCAGCTTTGCATCCAAACTCAAAATCATAATCAAACTCTAAAACAACCATTAGGACATTAGAATTAGTTTTAGGATCCTCAGTCCTCTGTCTACAACTGCAAATAGGCCCAAAGCTAGCCCCTTTGCTCTTATCTTTCAGTTTTGGTCTACTTACAGGAGGACTTATCTGCTTTCTGATAGCATCCCAATCCTTGTATGCGTATCTCATGGATGTTGAGTAGGGAATACCCCCCTAGGTCTTGTAGAGCCTGAAGAAGAAGAGGAGATAAAATATAGAGTCTATCTCCTACACTGTTGGCCCCTGGCCCAGAGATCCTGTTGATCACTGATGGCTACCTTGTAGGGAAATCTGGGAATAAGCATCCAGTCTGGGAAAAAACCAACAGTACTCAAGACAGAGAAGATATAAGAAAATAGAGAAGCAGTCCCATGTGTGACCCATTGCCTACCTTTCAAACACATGGAGATCATGAAGAGCAGTTAGAGATTGAAATAGGTGCTAGTGCAGAGCATGATTGTTTTTCATTTAATGGCTATTTTGCTTATGACACACAGGCCGATACTCCTCCACAGAGTGAATCCATTGGTGATGAAGATGCATGCTCTACTGCCCATGAATAAATGGCATATTATGATCAAGTTGATGTACCTAAATCACCCATCTTTGACACATATGGTGATGAAGATCTATTTGAGTATGGTGAAGGTTTGAGCACTATTTTTGACTTGGATTCTGTTTCTCATCATGATGAAAGAGGAAACAACATACATCAGGTAAGTGACTATGAAAATGTGCCTGATTTGAAAGAGATGCCAGAGCCTGATCCTTTCTAGTTTGATGCTGCTATTGATTGTGTGCATGATGTGCACAATTGTGAATTTGAAAGCTTTTCTTTTGAGAGGCCAGCATATGAAGAGAGCCCTATTTTTCCTAGTTGCATGGTGGACTTTGAGTGTTTTTAGTTTTCAGTCCAGCTAGGAAATCATTTTGCAATGCACAGTGATGATAACAAGTGTTACATACCATTTGAGTATGCATTGCCTGATACATTCTGCATCCATTTGTTGCCTGATGCTGAGGGTTGTTTGCATAAAGTTGACAGTGACAAACTAAATAAGAAGGTTGAATATGCAAATGACCAGGTTTGTTTGTGGTCAGATCATGGCATCATTTCCAGGCTTGACCCAATGTATGCAGATGAGAACAAGGTGTTTGATAAGGGGAAATATTGGTTTTCCTTTTCTTGGTGGCCTTAGGCCATCAAGTGCTTTTGCTGATGCAGATCATTGTAACTTCATGACTTTGTGCCCAATGGATAGGGGACTAGTCTGCATCCCAGAGATCTGGGGTTCTCGCTGCAGTCTTGCACATGCACATCCCCAATCAGAGCCACTGTTGGTGCCTGAATTGACTATCAGTTTTTGAGCAATTTTTCATGCAGGCACCTTCCCAAAAAATCCAAAAGTTCTGAGTTTTGGCACCCCTTCAGTGTTTTGCAGGATCCGCATCATCTTTCCTGAGGAAGGGGTCATCATGTTTTGTCCGTCGGCATGAGTTTTTGTTTAAAGTGCTCCGATTGTGTCTTCGAACTTTCAGTTTGAACCTCCCGCTTGAACCCTTTTCTCATCGGTTCATGGTTCAACAATTCAGAGCTTTGTGATTTTGGTCTTGGCCGAGGTTTTTTGTATATCGGGTCGACTTCAAGGTACTTGGCCGACAGTGATGGAGTATTATTTTTGAGGTTTGAACCTCACCGGCGAAACTCAGTATTAAACCTCGCCATTGAACCATCGGGTTGAACCAGTTCATCAGTTCAATGGGTTCACAGGGTTAAGTTTGTGTTGCCGACGAGGATGTGTTTTGTTTATTAGCATTAGGGTGACTTGTGTGGTCGGCGTAGGTGTTTTGTGGCTTGCCGACAGTCTAGGTCTCGCCGATGAGGATTTTGGAGTGCTATCGCCAAGACTTTGGCTATCGGCGAGCGTCAATTTTGTTGTGTTGATGGCCTTTGTCTTGGCGACGGGTGTGTTTTTGCTTGACCATCGAAGAGACTTGTATGATCAGATGGACTGTGGAGTGCTTGGCCGATGATGATTTTCTCGCCGATCAAGGGACATCGTTGTAACATGGTCTTTCTCTGGCCAATGATGGAATTGATGGTAGACGTCAGCGTGACTGAAGGCATCGGCGAGGGAGATTTGTGCTTGGCCGATGATTCTTCTCTAGCTGATGGGGGTGTATGTGATGTACGCATCAGTGAGACTATTGAGGTCGGCCAGAGGATTTCTGGATGCTCCGATGGTGTGGGTCACGCCGACGGAGGTGGGAGTGTAGTTTGCATCGGCGAGACTATTGGGATCGGCAGGAGAATTCAGGGGATTGAGATGGCTTCATCAGCATAACACATGAGGTCGGCAGGAGTTTTTTGGGGTGAGCCAATGGTGTAGGTCTTGGCGACGAGCCTTGGGTGAAGGCTTATGCATCGAGCGCGGCAAAAAGTGCTCGACACTTGGTATGCAAGTGACTATGCTTTTAAACTACTGAGGGAGTCTCCATGGCATGCATGTGGGATTAATCTCCTTGTATTATTTTGAACCTTCGGTAAAATGCATTTTGGCAGGAAGCTCCATTTTGAATGCTGCGATGGTTTCCAAGAGAAACGCGGGTGGTTGAGCCATCAATGACGACTATGCTGAGGTGTGGGCGAGTTGTTGAACAGTCATGTACCTGATTTTTGGCATGAGGACTTCCAGATGGCAGCGCAAGGCTCGAGGCCTCCCTTGTCTGCTGCATTGATGACTTCTGAGCGCCATTCTTTCTGATGGATGTACCTGGCAGATTTTTGACTTCGGGCTATGTAATTAATGCTGAGTATGCTTCCCTCTGGCTATTTTTAAGCAGGAAGTGTTACTCATTTTAGAGGTTGGATGTTTTTGGGCTTTCGGCTCTGGCTCTGAACATAAGGTGTTCACATTTTGAAAGGCATTTTTTGCTACAGACTCGGTCCTTAGTCTGGTGTACTAGTCTATTTTGGCTTGTAAATGATGATTTTCTCTATGATGACTTTCTATGTAGATTGATTTTAAATGAAAAACACCTGTGTGTGTATTTTTTCTGATTGTCTCATGTATGTCATTTGTTTTCCTTTCAAACAAGGTTGTCAAGGGCTTCCAAGTTTTTCAGTATATGCATACTGTGTGTCTGATTTATTGCATCTGCTCAAAGAGTGGTTAAATAGGCTTTTGATCAGATACAAAGGAAAATAGATTGCATCATAGGATCTGTTAAGTATGATCATAAGTAATACTCTTTCTTAGACATGTTGCTGTTAGGTAGTGGCATTCTTCTCAGGTCCTCTGGATATGAATTAGTGTTGTCATGGGGAGACATTTACATTCTTAGATATGACTCTGCTACCCAGATAAGGCACTGGTTTGGGAATCTGTCTATTCAATGGGTCTAGGAAAGTCCCATCACTCCAAACACCATTTCAAACCATTTCATCCTTCCACTTGTTAGTTGTAGGATTAGGAGTAGGAAACCCTTGCATGCTCTCATACCTAACCAAACATTATGTCCAAGAATGTTGCCAACCTTGTGATTTGTTACACAAATCTTGGTCCTTACATGAGAGTATTCTGCCTGTTGCTATCAAGTTAAAATCTTTCTATCATTGAGCTAGTCAAGGTCATACTTTTATCAAATAGGGACCCCCCCTTGGTGCGGCAAAACCAGAAGTGAAGGGGAGGAGCTCACGCAACCTCCTGTATTTAGTTGGCTGAATCTGCCTATGCATTAGAACTGGCAAACCCTAATGCTAATTCAGAAGAAAAACCAACACCTCCAATCACTGATTTGTACTTTGTCTGATCTGCCTTAGGAGAGTCATCATCTTTGCTCAACTTACATCCGGTTGCCATGGGAGTATTCATTGGCTTTGAATCTTCCATTCCAAATTTTATCAACAATTTTTTCACATATTCGGTCTGAGAAATAAAGATTCCTTTCTTGGTCTGAGTACTTTGCAGACCCAAGAAGAAATTCATTTCACCGAGCATTGACATCTCAAATTCACTTTTTATTTGATTTGCAAAGGTTTTACACATACTGTCTCTTCCTCCAAAGATGATATCATCAACAAATACTTCAACAATCAAGATGTTTTTATGATCAATTTTGAAATATAGGTTACTATTAGCAGTACCTTTGTTGAAACCAATCTTCAAAAGATGTTTGTCCAATCTTTCATACCAGGCTCTTGGGGCTTGCTTTAGTCCATACGGTGCCTTCTTCAATTTGCAGACCATATCACCATGCTCAGATAATTGAAAACCATCCGGTTGTTCAATGTACACTTCTTCTAAGTCACCATTCAAGAAGGCAGACTTGACATCCATTTGATACACTTTAAAATCCTTAAAGGCAGCAAATACAAAAAATAAAATCTGACTACTTCAATTCTTGCCACCAGAGCAAAGGTTTCTTCAAAATCAATCCCTTGTATTTTAGAGTAGCCTTTGCAGACCAATCTGGCTTTATTTCTGATTACTTCACCAACTTCATTTAGTTTGATCCGGAAGACCCATTTGGTTCCAATCACATTCTTGTTTCTAGGTCTGGGAACAAGATCCCAAGTATGATTTTTCTCAATTTGCATCAACTCTTCCTCCATTGCTTTGGTCCAGTTTTCATCATTGTAGGCTTCATTTATTGTCTTAGGTTCAATCTTTGAAATCAGACAATATTCATCTAAATTTTGAGCAATTTTCGTTCTAATTTGCACACCTTTGCTCTTGTCACCTATGATCTGATCTTCAGAGTGGTTCAGTCTTACATACCTTGGAACTTTGGGAGTTTCTTGCACTTCTGCTTCTTGATCAGGCTCATTCAGACCTATCTCTTCTTCCTAATTTACCGGATCAGTTTGAATCTGACTTTTAGAAGAGGATTGAGCTCCTTGAACTAGAACACCATTCTGATCATCTTCATCATATTCATAAAACCTTGAGGGTTTCTCTATCCCCTCATCAACCTTCACATTTGTACTTTCTATCATCTTTCTTAGTCTCTTTTTATAACACCGGTATGCTTTGCTTCGAGTAGAGTAACCCAAGAATATTCCTTTATCACTTCTAGCATCAAACTTACCTAAATCTTCATCCCTTTTGATGTAACATTTGCTACCAAAGACTCTGAAATATCTTACAGTAGGAGTAATGCCAAACTAGAGTTCATAAGGGGTCTTACCGATATTGCTTCTGATTTGAACTTGATTAAGAGTATAGACTGCAGTGTTGACAACTTCTCTCCAATAGATCTGAGGAACATTTGCTTCCATCATCATAGCCCTAGATGCTTCCTGGATGGTCCGGTTCTTTCTCTGCACTACTCCATTCTGCTGTGGAGTCCTCAGAGCAGACAACTGTCTCTTAATTCCATGTTTCTCACAGAATTCTATGAACTCATCGGATGTGAATTCTCCACCTCTATCAGATCTCAGACATTTCAACTTTATTCCTGTTTCATTCCCTACCATAGCCTTGAATAATTTGAATTTCTCAAGAGCTTCTGATTTCTCCTTTAGAAAGGTTACCCACATCATCCGGGAATAGTCATCTATTAGCAGCATGAAGTATCTATCACCTTGAATACTTCTGGTTCTTGCCGGACCACAAAGATCAGTGTGAACTAAGTCCAGTAATCCAGTAGAAGACAGTTCTTTGTTTTTGAATGTGACTCTGCTCAGCTTACCCAACTGACTTTCCTTGCACAAGCTGTTAGTAGGTTTCACCAATTTTAGAAGATCTCTTACAGCCTGAGTATTGCTTATCTTGATGATATTATCAAAATTCACATGACACATCCTTCTATGCCATAACCAACTCTGATCAAATTGAACAAATAAGCATCTTTTACCAGTACCAACCAAGTGGAAGATATTACCTTTAGTTTGAGTACCAGATGCAATCTCTATTCTGGATCTTTCAAAGATTTTGTATTTTCCATCCTTGAATCAGATATCATAGCCTTTGTCCACCAACTGTCCAACACTGAGAAGATTGTGCTTCAAACCTTCAACATATAGTACATTACTAGTTTTGTTTCTTCCATTAAAAGAAATAGTTCCTCTTCCTCTGATTCTACCAACAGAAATATCACCAAACTTCACCACTCCTCCTTCATACCTTGCCAAATCTATGAACTTATTCTTGTCACATGTCATGTGGTGAGAGCAACCACTGTCAATGACCCAATCATTCTTTTCTTCAACTTGGGTAGCCATAGCTCTTTCTACAACTTTATGATTGATAGATACAAAGGATATTGGTTCTTCTTCCTTGATGGCAATAAACACCCATTCACTTCTGGATTTGTTTCATGTCTCTGATTCATCATTTGTTACTCCTTCATTATCATCTTCTTCATAAACATAGTAACAATTCTTTTGGAACCTTGATCTGTTAGGATTTGGCTTTGAAAATCTTTCCAGACATCTTGAGGCAAGATGACCAATCTTATTGTAGTTAAAACACTTAAAAGGCAATTTTTCTTCATACTTATCGGATCCTCTTGGCAGTCTCTTTGCAATGAGGGCTTCAAGTTGAGCAGTTTCTACTTCTTCTTCCAGGTCTTTTCTTGCTTTTTTATACCATGACAATTTCCTTGATGAGTTCTCTCCCGGATCAAATCCTTGTTTACCTTTCACAGAGGCACTGGCTTTGAATGCAGATTCAGTTTTGGGCGGATCATCTCCAAATTTAGTCATTTCAAAAGCAGCCAGTTTGCCAGCCAATTGGTCTCTTGTGACAGTTGTATGGGCTCTGAATTCATCAATGGCAGCAACCTTGATTTTGTAAGAGGCAGGAAGGGATCTGAGAATCTTACCAACAATCTCATTTTCATCTAAGACTCCACTAGAATTTCTAATTCCACATGTTGGTTTTTCTTCTGAATCAGCATTAGGGTTTGCCAGTTCTAATGCATAGGCAGATTTAGCCAACTAAATATAGGAGGTTGCGTGAGCTCCTCCCCTTCACTTCTGGTTTTGCCGCACCAAGGGGGGTGTCCCTATTTGATAAAAGTATGACCTTGACTAGCTCAATGACAAAAGGATTTAACTTGACAGCAACAGGCAGAATACTCTCATGTATGGACCAAGATTTGTGTAACAAATCACAAGGTTGGCAACATTCTTGGACATAATGTCTGGTTAGGTATGAGAGCATGCATGGGTTTCCTACTCCTAATCCTACAACTAACAGGTGAAAGGATGAAATGGTTTGAAATGATGTTTGGAGTTATGGGACTTTCCTCGACCCATTGAACAGACAGATTCCCAAACCAGTGCCTTATCTGGGTAGCAGAGTCATATCTAAGAATGTAAATGTCTCCCCATTGCAACACTAATTCATATCTAGATGACCTGAGAAGAATGCTACTGCCTAATAGCAACATGTCTAAGAAAGAGTATTACTAATGATCATACTTAACAGATCCTATGATGCAATCTACTTTCCTTTGTATCTGATCAAAAGCCTATTTAACCACTCCTTGAGTAGATGCAATAAATCAGACACACAGTATGCATATACTGAAAAACTTAGAAGCCCTTGACAACCTTGTTTGAAAAGGAAAGCAAATGACATACAGGAGACAATCAGAAACAATACACACATAGGTGTTTTTCATTTAAAATCAATCTGCATAGGAAGTCATCATAGAGAAAATTATCATTTACAATACAAAAATAGACTGGTACACTAGACTAAGGATCGAGTCTGTAGCAAAAAATACCTTTCAAAATGTGAACACCTTATGTTTAGAGCCAGAGCTGAAAGCCCAAAAACATCCAACCTATAAAATGAGTAACACTTCCTGCTTAAAAATAGCCAGAGGGAAACGTACTCAGCATTAATTACATAGCTAGAAGTCAGAAATCTGCCAGATACATCCATCAGAAAGAATGGCGCTTAAAAGTCATCAATGTAGTAGATAAGGGAGGCCTCGAGCCTTGCGCCGCCATCTGGAAGTCCTCACGCCAAAAATCAGGTACATGACTGTTCAACAACTCGCCCATGCCTTAGCACAGTCGCCATTGATGGCTCAACTACCCGCAACCACCAAGAAAACTATCACAGCGTTCAAAGAAGAATTTCTCGCTAAAACATGTTTCGCTTCAAAGTTCAAATTATGCAGGAAAATTAGTCCCACATGCATGGTGCGGAGACCACATTAGCACTTTATAAACATAGCCACATGTATAATAGGTGTCGAGTGCTTTTTCCATGCTCAACACACACTCCTTTGCCCAAAGCCCATCGGCCAAACATATACCATCGGCTTACCCCGCAGATCTCCTGCCGACCTCAGTTGTCTTGCCGACGCCTACTCCACATTCCCTTCATCGGCCAGAGAAGACCATCGGGCCAGCTCACCAGACTTTCACCGATCTACCAAGTCACACCGACAACGCCTTCGCTTCCTATCTCCGTCGGTGAGACCAACCCTATCGGCACAACCCAAAGCTCTCCAGCTGATAGACCAACTCTCACCGATGACCATTCCATACACGCCCGTCACCAAGACAAAGGCCATTGGCACAACAAAAATGATGCTCACCGACAATACAACTCACGCCGAAAGCCATCCACCACAAGCCATTGGCCCAACTCCTACCGATGGTCCACTTCCGTCGGCGAGACCACCATCCATCGGAGCAACAAGAATTGCCCTCACCAACACAGCTGATCACCCCGATACACACATCCTTCGACGAGACACACGCCGATGACACCCCATCGGCCACACCTCCCATCGTCGGCACAACCCAAAACACTTCGGCCGAAAATACAACTCTCGCCAATGACCACTCCAAATCCTCATCGGCCTGACACTACCCCATCGGCAGACCCTCCAACTGCTAGCTCGATATACAATCTCACTCTGATGGCATTCTCCATCAGGGTGACTTCCTTCCATCGGCAAACCACAAAAGACTGTTGTCGATATGCCAAATCTCGCCGATGAACACTTGACTCACCCCCATCGGCAAGACACACGCCAATGACTCCTCATCGGCCAAACATACGCCGTCGGCCCAACACTTGCCCGCTCATTCGATAGCCAAAGTCTTGGTGATAGCACTCCAAAATCCTTATCGGCGAGATCTAGACTGTCGGCAAGCCACAGAACACCTACGCCAACCACACAAGTCACCCTGATGCTAATAAACAAAACACATCCTCTGTCGGCAACACAAACTTAACCCTGTGAACCCATTGAATCAATGAACCGGTTCAACCTGATGGTTCAATGGCAAGGTTCAATACTTAGGTTCGCCAGTGAGGTTCAAACTTCAAAAACAATACTCCATCGGCAAAACACTTCGGCTGAGACCAAAATCACAAAGCATCGAACCATTGAACCTTGAACCGTTGAGAAAAGGGTTCAAGCGGGAGGTTCAAACTAAAAGTTCGAAGACACAATCGGAGCACTTCAAACAAAAACTCATGCCGACGGACAAAACATGATGACCCCTTCCTCAGGAAAGATGATGCGGATGCTGCAAAACACTGAAGGGGTGCCAAAACTTAGAACTTTTTGGATTTTTTGGGAAGGTGCCTGCATGAAAATTGCTTGGAAACTAACAGTCAATTCAGGCACCAACACCACAAACCAGCTCATTCACTCTTGGCATAAAAGTGGTAATATTTTCATCATCTCTCATCTTCAGTTTTTCAAATTTCCCTTTTAGACTCTGTAGCCTTGCACATTTAACATACTCATCTCCTTCATGCAGAAGTTCCAGTTTAATCCAGATCTCATAGGCAGTTGGTAGGTCAATAACATTTGAGAGCTCTGAGTCAGTTAATGTGCTTAGAAGAGCCTCTTTGGTCTGTAGATTGTTTTCAGCATCTGTGATTTCATTTAGGGTTTTCAGACCACCCTGTGGAGGTACATACGCTTTTGTGACCATGGACCAGTACGCCATTCCCATACACTGCAAGTGACATTTCATGCGACCTTTCCAAAGAGAAAAGTTGGTTCCATCAAACTTCAGACTATCCTTCTTGTATGACGACATCCTAGATCTCCTTAAGTAGTTAAGCTCCTTTTAGAGGAACTTAGCTCTAATACCAATTGTTGGACTTAGGGCATACAATTGAGAGGGGGGGTTAATCAGTTGTGCAAAAATTTCTCAATTTAAACACTTGAATCTTCTTTAGTGATTAGCATAATATTAATCATGAACCATAATGCATTCAAATCAAAAGCAGAAACATATCAACACATAAGACACCAAGATTTTGACGTGGAAAACCCGGTTAAGGGAAAAACCACGGGGTGATTAACCCAAGAATGTATTCTCTCTTAGAAGAATAGAAAGAACAAAATGGCACATGCCAATTAGGGCTCACTGCCCGAGCACATTGCTCACAAGAGGCTCACTACCTACAAGAGACACACTATCTACAAAGGAATAAGTATCACCTTTATGAACTGGAGAATAGCATCTTCAGCATGCTTGAATCAGTTCCATTTAAGCCCAATACTTCTGCTCTGCCTTTGACACTTCTCTTCACTACCACACACTCATCACCACAAGACACACTTCAAAATGACTTCACAATCCCTTATTTATACAAGGCATCGACTTAGGAACAATCATCTAAGTCAGCAAACACCTACAAGAACATCCGTAAGACGTGTAATACATCCGGTCAGCCAGTCTCAAGAAGAACACCAATATCTGTGGTTATTCTTCAAATGCAAACTCTAACTTCAATGCCGACCACCAACATGAACTGGACATGATCCAACAATCATGATAACCTTCCCTGAATCACCAAGAACATCCGCACTTCATCATCCTACTGGAATTCTTCTCTCCTTCATCCAGAGCTTCAAGAACACAGTCTGTCATCACTGTCACAAATGAATAGGCTCTTCTGAACCTTCAACCCATGAATCAATCTAGTTGATACTTCACAGGAACATCCTCAACACTCCCTCAAATCCGCAGAACGGGATAATGAAATTCCAGATCTCACTGGACCTATCTGTGGCACTCTGTCACCTCTGAACACCTACCGGAACTAGTTCTACTTGAGCAACCATAACTTCTTCAGATCTTCATGCTTGAATCAGTTCCATTTAAGCCCAATACTTCTACTCTGCCTTTCACACTTCTCTTCACTACCACACACTCATCACCACAAGACACACTTCAAAATGACTTCACAATCCCTTATTTATACAAGGCATCGACTTAGGAACAATCATCTAAGTTGGCAAACACCTACAAGAACATCCGCAAGACGTGTAATACATCCGGTTGGCCAGTCTCAAGAACACCAATATCCGTGGTTATTCTTCAAATGCAAACTCTAACTTCAATGCCGACCACCAACATGAACTGGACATGATCCAACAATCATGATAACCTTCCCTGAATCACCAAGAACATCCGCACTTCATCATCCTACTAGAATTCTTCTCTCCTTCATCCGGAGCTTCAAGAACACAGTCTGTAATCACTGTCACAAATGAATAGGCTCTTCTAGACCTTCAACCCATGAACCAATCTAGTTGATACTTCACAGGAACATCCTCAACACTCCCTCAAATCTGTAGAACGGGATAATGAAATTCCAGATCTCACTGGACCTATCTGTGGCACTCTATCACCTCTGAACACCTGCCGGAACCGGTTCTACTTGAGCCACCATAACTTCTTCAGATCTTCTTGTAGACCTCTAAAAAATTGACTGGAGCATCTCAAGACTTATATCTACAAACCCTTTAAACCGCATCATCTGATCCTCAACCTATTGAGGACTTTTACCTTCTTGTCATCACTGTTCTTCATTGTTCCTGATTGAGAATAATTTTCTCAATATCCTCAGCACACAGCTCATCTAATCCTTCTCATTAATGTAACATGAGTATGTTGACATCAATGATAACACCAGTTAGGCCCATACTTGCAACAGATCAATCCACCACTTTTTTTATTTTTTCAATGTAGAACTGCTTTTGCATGTTTTTGGACAAAATTGATTATTTAAACTAAAATTTTCATGTATTTAGATTGAATTTGATGATATTTGTTTGTTTTTTCATAAATTTGACTAATCCTATTAGATTTATATAGAATTCAATATTAAATACGAAGGAACTTTCCAAAAAGATCAAAATTTTGAGGATTTTGAAGCCAAAATTTGGAGGATTGGTCAACTCGAATCTTGAATTCTAAGGTATGTTCTTTATGTATTCGTTTATTTCACTTTATGTTCTTTATAACACTCACAATCACTAAAAGTGGGACTATCTAAGTTTAAAAATTCATCATTATGTGCATTAATAGAATTAGAATTATTAAAATATGATATATACATGAATTTGTTATATCTTGATTAGTTAACCTTAAAGAATTGTAAACATTGTCAAAATTGTAAGTACACAACCCTGATTCTTCTTCTTGTCAATGTGGAAGTGAACCATGACCTTAAGAAACAACATCATGACATTCAAGACTCTTTTGTACTCTCTCAATTTGAACTATGTCATTGATACCTCCCTATAACAAAGTAATATCATCATTCTCTCTAATGTAACCAGTTGTATCAATATTTAAAATATAGTGATATTGATGCTAGGAAACTGATATAGTTGGCTCTCATATAGTAATGAGTTGTCACTATCATCCTCTTGGCCATTTACCTATAAAAAAATAGTTTGAGTTTCATTTATTGGACCTATACTAGATAAGTTCTTTGTTGTTTTCAAGTACCCTCTAAATTTTTTGGACTGCCATCTCTAGGTTTCTCCAAGAAATCAGACTGTTTAGGCTGCAATAAACTCTATATTTTAGTCTTTTTGTCATAACAAAACTCAGTCAAAAGATCACCAACAACTCCAACATCATAATTAGCCTTAAAATTACTCATTTCTTGATGATTTCACCCCTTTGCTATCTTGAATAGCTAATTCAAACTATAATTGATGCTCTTTACATGTTCACCATGATTTTCTTCAAGTCTTGCATCATAAAGCTAGTTTCTAATGTTAGTATTTTGTCTCTTAACATTTCAAACATATCTATTGAAGGAAAGGAGTATTGATTAGTGTCTTACCACTTAGACCAATTGTCACATCATTGCTAGTCAAACCAAGGACATTCTCCTAACTTTTGTAGATTGCACCATAGTTAGGATTACACAAAAGAGCTGAAACTTTAAGAGTTTGATCATGGTAGAATATGAGATCAACAATCAACATGTGCTCATCTATGTCATCAAGAACATATAGGCTTAGACTGTCATTACACATTTCACTTCTAATCTAATCATGTCAAAATCAACAAGTTTGGAGTCATTTATTAGACAAACATAATCATAAAATCCCTCTTCATTTTCACTCTCAATAGTGACATATAAACCATTCAACTCATGCTCATAATTGGGACTAGGTGTTCCATCATACTCAATGTCTTCTTGACTATCAATTGACTAATTTGTACTCATTGATTGTGATAATTCAACAATTTCAGTCCTTACAAGGGTACACCATACTTAGATTTTTTGTCATAACAATCATCATGCTAATTATTCATTATGCTTCTAACATCATCATTGTGTTCCTTGTCATGAAATCCATTTGTTTTTTCTGAATTACCTTTGTGATCATTACTCCCATGACCTTGATTGACAATAGATTGCTGATTTGAGATAACTTCATACATGTCTTTATGAGCTACTCTAACTAAATCACCACCTACAATATAAGAATTTGGGTTTTCCTTTAACATGCAGGTAGGTCTAGTTTTACCTTGTGAGTCTCCATTTGGAATGGTTGGTCCATCACAATGTGCTTGTCATAACTCTCCTTAGTGCTAGTGACTTCTTGTATCTTGTCTTGAGTAGGTGTATCCATGGGAGGTTAAGAAAGCATGTTTGAGAATATATGTTAAGAAAATGTGAAATTAACCTAGAGATTGTGAAAAGTGTGTTTGAGAAGATATGTTAAGAAAATGTGAAATTCACTTTAATTATATATGATTATATATTTTAAGATTTGTGTATGAGATTACTTTACTCTATTGTACCAAGATGGACTAATTTATCCATGTATTATTCATTATGCATATAGAAATCATCATCATGCTAAGGAAACAGGTAAATACTTTAACACCAAAAGAGCGTGAAGCTGAGAATGAGAGGAAAAGAGAAAGAATGAGGCAAATTCATGAAATTAGAAAATTGTCAACCATACAAGAAGACATGCCACCATTGCCAATTGAAGAGGAACATGACACATCTAATCAAGCTAAGAGAGATATGGAATTGGTGGCATAAAGGGAATGAATGCAAAACCTCCGTTCAATAACCTGAAATTGAATCTCGAAGTTGGAGGATCTCCATCGTTATTGTTGGCCCACGATTGCAGTTAAACCAAATGGTCGATCTGTCAATTTCTGATACAAGTGCTAGAGTTAATGAATCCACATGAGACAGTTAGTCCATGTCATGAATCCCATGGGGAGCACTGACCATTTTCCAACAAACTCCCCCCAGCAGTTGGGAATGCTCTGTTTGGACCTACAGGTTCATGTGAGGTCCATCCATAATAACCTCTCTCAGTTTTGGTTAACTCAAATATGTTTGACTGTGCCAAAATTAAATGTATTCTTGCAAAATGCTTTAGTTTCATGTAGCACTGTTGGAAAATTACTGGGGTTGTCATTGATGTCAACTCCCAGCAGATGGTTCACTTGGTTTCCAAGTGCTTTTGAGAAAATTTGATAAAAAGGTGTGCAGTGTGACATAGGTACCCTCAGTGTTATGCTCCACATTTCTTCCTAATTGAAGATATACTTGTGCAGTTTGGAAGTATTGATCACGTGTTCAAAGGTATTATAGCTAGAGTTTGAGGTTCTGGATTGTGCATAAGTAGAAGATGTGTTTGACATAATATTTGATTGTGAAGGAAGGTGTCAGGGAGAAATGAGAATGCTCCACATTTCTCCATATTTCTCTGCATTGAGCTTTCCTATCTTGTGGATCTAGAAGAATGCTTATATTATTTGTATCCACCTTCCTTTGAAGTTTCTAGTGTCAGGATGCTCTACAATTTTAGTTCTTGTGTTGGTGATCAGTAACAATGTGTCTTGATGTGCATAATGAAGACATTATTTAATTTAGACGGTTGTGATAGTGTTGTAGAAGTTCATGATGATGATGAGTATTCTAGGAAGGTGTGTGAATGCTTTGGAGTGTCTCTCTCTGGTCCACAAGATGTTCTTAGACTTGGAGAAGCATGAATATGGTCATTAGCTCAGGTTTGGCTGACCTAGCTTACTAGCGCCATTTGTGGAGGTACCTCATGGATTGTAGATGTGATAAATAGCTTGGGGATACAAATTTGAGTCTTGGTTATCCCTTGACATCGTCCACTTTCAATTCTTTCCACCATGAAAGTGTTTAGTGTCGACCTAAGTAATGTTGCATGTGTGTAATGCACAAGCTTCATTAGGATTGACCTAATTGAGATAGGTCTTGGTTGTAGATGATATAAATGTAAGATGAAGATGAGTGGAACAAGGTGGAGAAGAATATGCAAATGCGAGTCAAGGGAAGTGAAGTTTTGTGTGAACTTAAATGCTTATGACTTTGAAATATAGTGAGCAGAAGGTGTCTACATTTTAGTGTGCCAGAAGTTGCTAGAGGCAGTGAGATAAAGGTTGCAGATGGCAAGGAGTGGTAGTGGTGGATATCTCCTATGGATTTGAGATAGTGAATCTCTCTATAATAGTCTTCTTCTTTCTTCTCTCTTTTGGGTAGTGAGCCCTTGGCAGTGAGCCTCTCTCTGGCAGTGAGCCTTTCTTCTAGGCAGTGAGCCCTTGACAATGAGCCTATTGATTTTTAGTGTTTTTATTCATATATATTGTGAGTTAATCCTCACCATGGTTTTTCCCTTATTGGGTTTTCCACGTAAATCTAGTGTTCTTATGTGTTTGGGTGTATTTGCATTGATGCTTCATATGTTTACACTCTGCTAATGCATTATAAGTGGTTGATGTTTGAAATTGCTTTGACGGTTTAAAGTTTGAACATACAACTAATTCACCCCCCCGCTTAGTTTTCCTATGCATTGTAACAATTAGTATTAGAGTTGAGTTCCCTGAAGAAGTTGAATCACTTGGGGTAGATCTAGATGGCACACAAGAAATGTATGGAGGTTCCAGTGTTTGATGGAACAAATTTTGCTTTTTGGAAGACTAGGATGGAAAGCTTTCTTATCTTACTAGGATATGACATATGGAAGATAGTTGACAAAGAGTATACTATACCCCCTAATGGTCTAAAGGATGAATATGAGATTAAAGAATATGAGAATAATGGCAAGGTAAGGAGTGCTCTTCTAAACAGTCTCTCTGATTCTGAATTAGTGAAGGTGATGAGTTAGAAAACTGCTCATGAAATCTAGAAGAAGCTGGAAAGTACGTATGAAGGAGATGATAAGGTCAAGGAAGAAAATCTATGCAGATTTTGAAGACCAAGTTTGAAACCCTAAAGATGTCAGAAGATGAAAATATTGCAAGCTACATGCAGAGATTGGATGAAGTTGTCAACTGCATCAATGGTCTTGATGGGAATTTGGAGGAGAGTGAAGTGGTAAAGAAGGTATTAAGAACTCTTCCAAAATATTATAGTGCTAAAGTTTTTGCTATTGAAGAAACTCAAAATTTTGATAAGTATTCTAGGGATCAAATGTTTGGTACTTTAACTACTTTTGAAATGAGAGAGTTTGGTCAAGATGATTCAAGAAAAGAAACTACTTTTAAGGCTAGCAAGACAAAAAAGAATGTCGAATTTGATTTAGATAACTTTGATGAAGTGGAAGCAAATTTTGTGAGAAGATTGAAAAAGGGCTCTGGAATACAGAGGTAAGTTACCCTTTCAAATGTTTCATATGTGGAAAAATAGGTCATTATGCTTCAAAATTTCAAATGACAAATACAAGGATAAGAAAGGAAAATCATTCAAGAGAAGTTATTATGTTAAAGAAGATGAGAGCATATCTGATGATGAATTTGACTACTCAGATGATAACAGTAATTAATGCTTGTTCATGTCTTTAAATGTTGGAACTAATACTAAAAAGGTATGAAGGAAATTGCTTCGGAAACAAGGAAAAATATTAAAGGAACTCTGGTAACTACCTTTCATGCAAGAGAGGAGGAGAATCTCTGGTTAATTGATAGTGGGTGTTCAAATCATATGACAGGAGATAAGAATAAGTTTGATGGAGGTTTTGTTAAGTTTGGAGATGATGCATCTGCTAAGATATGTGGAAAAGGTTCAATTAGTTTTGATGGAAAGCACAATACAAATGATGTTCTTTATGTCAAAGGTCTCCGACATGATCTTCTAAGTGTAGGATAAATGTGTAGCAGAGGATATAATCTTGTGTTTCAGGATGGTGGCTGTGAAATCAGAAAAGAAGACTCCAGAACTCTGATTTCTACAGAAACAAGGACAAAATGAAATATATATCAGCTCAAAGGTGCTGAAGGTGTGTGTCTTATGAATCAAATTAATGAAAGTTGGCTATGACATAGAAGAATGTGTCACATCAATTTTTATAGCCTAGTAAAGATCATCTCTACTCAAGTTGTTAGGGATTTGCCAAAGATTACAAAGCCTACCAATGCAACCTGCAAGGAATGTCAGATTGGGAATCAAACAAGGAAGAGTTTCAAGATCAAAGAGTATTCTACCATAGAACCTCTAGAGTTGGTGCATATAGATCTATGTGGACCTACAAGAGTAGGAAGCTTTCAAAGTGAAAGGTATTTCATGTTGATTGGTGATTTCTCTAGAATAACTTGGGTAACTTTTCTCAAAGAAATTAGAAGCTCTAGATAAGTTTAAAGATTTTAAGGCTATGGTTGAAAATGAAATTGATCTAAAAGTCAAGTGTTTGAGGTCTGATAGAGGTGTTGAGTTCACCTCCAATGAGTTTAATTGCTTTTGTGAAGATCATGGAATAGAAAGACATTTGTCAGCACTTAGGACTCCTCAGTAGAATGGAGTTGTGGAAAGGAAGAATAGGATAGTTCAAGAAGCAGAAAGGACAATGATGAAAGAAGAAAATCTACCATATATTTATTAGAGAGAAGCCATTCACACTGCAGTCTACATACAAAATAGAGTGCAATCTAGGGTCAATAGTTCAAAGACTCCATATGAACTATGGTATGGAAGAACTCCTACTATAAAATACTTTAGAGTGTTTGGAAGTAAATGCTAAATTAGGATAGATGAACATAACTTGGGAAAGTTTGATACAAGATCAAATGAAGGAATCTTCCTTGGATATTCTACAAAGAGCAAGGCTTATAGGTGCTATAACAAGAGACTGAAGAAATTAGTGGAAAGTAAAAAAGTTAAAGTGGACGAAGAACCATACCAAAGATCAGTGCTATTAGAAGGATATGAATTAGATGAGAACCCTTGCAAAGAAGAAGAAAGAGATGAAGAAAAGGAAAAGGAGAAGCAAGTTGATGAAGAAGATGCTCCAGAGAAGATTCCCAAGACTCCCAAGTATGTGTAGAAGAATAATTCTGAAGATCAGATCATTGGAGATAAGAATAAAGTTGTTTTAACAAGGAGAAGTATTTCTATGGCAGATAAACAAGTAAATTTGTGCTTATTGTCTCAAATAGAACCCAAAACAGTGACTGAAGCATGCAAAAATGAGCACTGTATCAAGGCTATGGAAGAGGAATTGATGCAAATTGAGAAGAATCAAACTTGGGAAGGTGTCCCAAGATCAGCAAACAAGAATGTGATAGGAACTAAATGGGTCTTCTAGAACAAATTGAATGAGAATGGGGAAGTAGTTAGAAATAAGGCCAGGCTGGTGTGTAAAGGCTACTCACAAGTGGAAGGAATGGATTATGAGGAAAAATTTACTCCATTGGCAAGATTGGAGGCCATCAGATTGTTTTTGGCCTTTGCAACTCATAAGGGCTTCAAAGTTTATCAAATGGATGTGAAATCTACATTGCTAAATGGAGAATTGGAAGAGGAGGTATACATTGAGAAACCAGAAGGCTTTCAGTTATCAAATGATCCAAATATGGTCTGCAGATTGAAGAAGGCATTGCATGGACTCAAACAGGCTCCTAGAGCTTGGTATGTAAGGTTGGATAGGTACCTACTACAACAAGGATTCAAAAAGGGCATTACAGATAGCAATATGTACTTCAAAGTTGAAGAAGATCAAATCCTAATTTTAGAAGTGTATGTAGATGATATAATCTTTAGAGGAAATGAAGGTATGTGCAAGAGATTTGCAGAAGAAATGGAGAAAGAATTTGAAATGTCAATGTGGGGAAATAAACTTCTTCCTTGGGTTATAAATCAGTCAATTAAAAAAGGGCATTTTCATTTCACAGTAAAATTATGCTAAGGAAATGTTAATGAAGTTTGGAATGGAAGACTCCAAATTGGTGTGTACTCCCATGACTACTAGTTGTAAGTTAAGTAAAGATGATGAATCCCCTAAGGTTGATTAGAGCAAGTATAGATCAATTGGTGGACTATTATACCTGACTGCTACTAGACCGGATATCATGCATGCAATCTGTCTTGTGGCTAGATTCTAAGATGATCCTATAGAGTCACATGTATTAGCAATAAAAAGGATATTCAGATACATGAAAGGTACTTTGGAGTCTAGCCTATGGTATCGCAAGGATACTGATTTCTCCTTGAGTGCATATATAGATGCAGATTGGGCAGGATGTATAGATGACAAAAGAAGTACAAGTGGTGGTGCTTTCTTTTTGGGAAGTTGACTTGTCTCATGGCTAAGTAAGAAGTAGGACTTAGTATCATTATCTATTGCAGAGGTAGAATATATTGCAGCAACATCTTTTTGCACACAGGTGTTATGGATGAAGTAGACATTGAAGGATATCAAAATGTCATATGATGAACTTATTCCTATCCTATGTGACAATACAAGTGCTATCAACATTTCAAAAAATCTAGTGATGCATTCAAGGATAAATCATATTTCAATCTGGTATCACTTCTTAAGAGAAAACCTTGCAGAGAATGAGGTGAAGTTGGAATATGTGCCTACCAAGGATCAAGTTGTAGACATATTTACACAGGTTCTCCCTAAGTATACTTTTGTATCTCCAATAGAAGTTAGGGGTTATTGCCCCTCCTTCTCTTAACTAGATGTATAAATGTATGCATCTATCTAGGAAGCATTTCAAGATACACTTTTGGCCCTTGACCGATTTGAAGACTACCTCTTAGAGAGAGTAGGTAGTGATACTTTGGTTGATATAGTCAGAGGGAGCATATCTTATGATCTTAAGGGGGAGAGTGCAGAAAAAGAGAGTAGTGGAGATAGAGTAGATACTTTCTAGTGTTTGAGTTATTACCATTTGCCATTGATGCCAAAGGGAGAGAGAGTTGAAATGATTGAAAAACCATTATGCAGAGAGGTGTGTGAAGAGTAAAAGTTGTTTATGTTAGGGGAAGTATTACTGGTTGTAGAGTTGTTGATTGATTGCTTCAGGTCTTGATGGTTTTTCAAAGAGCTGGTGTTGCCATTAATGAAAAAGAGGGAGATTGTTGGAAACTTGCTGGTGTTGTCATTGATGTCAACTCCTAGCAGATGGTTCACTTGGTTTCCAAGTGCTTTTGAGAAAATATGATAAAATGGTGTGTAGTGTGATAGAGGTACCCTCAGTGTTATGCTCCACATTTAATCCTAATTGAAGATATGCTTGTGCGGTTTGGAAGTATTGAACAAAGGTGTTCAAAGGTATTATATCCGGAGTTTCAGGTTCTAGATTGTGCGGAAGTAGAAGATGTGTTTGGCATAATATTTGACTATGAAGGAGGGTGATTGGGATAAATGAGAATGCTTCGCATTTGTCCACATTGAGATTTCCTATCTTGTGGATCTGAGAGAATGCTTATATTATCTGTATCCACCTTCCTTTGAAGTTTCTAGTGTCAGGATGCTCCACAAGTTTGGTTCTTGTGTTGGTGATCAGTAATAGTGTGTCCTGATGTGCATAATGAAGACATTCTTTAATTCAGATGGTTGCAATAGTGTTGTAGAAGTTCATGATGATGATGATTATTCTGGGAAGGTGTGTGAATTATTTGGAGTGTCTCTCTCTAGTTTGCAAGATGTTCTTGGACTTGGAGAAGCATGAATATGGTCAGTAGCTCAGGTTTAGCCGACCTAGCTTACTAGCACCATTTGTGGAGGTACCTTGTGGATTGTGGATGTGATAAGAAGCTTGGTAATACAAATTTAAGTTCTAGTTATCTCTTGACATGGTCTACTTTCACTTCTTTCCACTATCAAAGTATTTAGTGCCGACCTAAGTAATGTTGCATGTTTGTAATGCACACGCTTCATTAGGACCAACCTAATTGAGATAGGTCTTGGTTGTAGATGGTATAAATGCAAGATGAAGATGAGTGGAGAAAGGCAGAGAAGAATATGCAAATGTGAATCAAGGGCAGTGAATTTGTTTGCAAACTTAAATGCTTATGACTTTGGAATGCAGTGAGCAGAAGGTGTCTACATTTTAGTGTGCCAGAAATTGTTGGAGGTAGTGAGCCAAAGGTTGTGGATGGAAAGGAGTGGCAGCGGTGGATCTCTCATGTTTCTTTGAGATAGTGAATCACTTTGTAATAGTCTTCTTTTTTCTTCTCTCTTTTGGGCAGTGAGCCCTTGGCAGTGAGCCTATTGATTTTAGGTGTTGTTATTCATATATATTGTGAGCTAATCCTCACTGTGGTTTTTTCCTTATTGGGTTTTCCACGTAAATCTGGTGTTCTTATGCATTTGGGTGTATTTGCATTGATGCTTCATATGCTTACATTCTGCTAATGCATTATAAGTGGTTGATGTTTGAAATAACTTTGAGGGTTTAAAGTTTGAACATACAACTAATTCAGCCCCCCTCTCAATTGTTCTATGCAGTCTAACAAGCACAACCTTGCCAGGTGCCATATTTTTTGTTCTTCTTGTCATGGGGCTAAACCAACTATGCCAATGCATTGGGATGGGTGGGTAAATTCTAGGGGAGGTCTCGTTTTGTGTGCCAAGCATCCCACTCATTCCAGACTGTAAGCTACTGACAAAGCCAAAAGGTGCTAGGACTAAAATTTTGTATTCCATAGGTCATGGGGTCAAGCCAAATGTACCAACATGTTTGGGTGGGTGGGTAAATACTAGGGGAGGTCTCGTTTCATGCGCCAAGTGTCTCAATCATTCCAGATTGCAAGCTACTGACAAAGTGGAAAGGTGCTAGGAGTGAGATTTTGCATTCCACAGCTTGTGGGGCTAAACTAATTATGCCAATGTGTCGGGGTGGGTAGGTAAATTCTAGGAGAGGTCTCGTTTAATGCACCAAGCATCCTAGTCATTCAGGGCAGCAGGCTACTAGTAAAGTCCCTTAAGATCCCTAAGCGCAAAAAACTGCCAAACTATGAGGGAATAGTTCTCAAAATTCATGGCAGATGGGAACATTCTATTTGGACCTACAAGTGCATGTGGGGTCCATCCACAATAACCTCTCTCAGTTTTGGTCAACTCTAGTCTGTTTGACCATGCAAAAATCAAATGCATTATTACAAAATGCTTCAGTTTCATGTTGTGGAAAGGTGCTAGGAGTGACATTTTGTATTCCACAACTCATGGGGCCAAACTGACTATGCCAACACATTAGGTTGGGTGATTAAATGCTAGGGGAGATCTCATTTTGTGCGCTAAGTGTCCCAGTCATTTGAGGCAACAGGCTACCGACAAAGTCACTTAAGATCCTAAGAGCAAAAAATGCCAAACTTTGACATAGCAATTCTTGGAATTCATGGTAGTTGCGAATGTTCTGTTTGGAACTACAGTTAACATGGGGTCTATCCACAATAACCTCTCTCAGTTTTGGTCAACTCAAATTTGTTTAACCGTGCCTAAATCAAATGCATTCTTACAAAATGCTTCAGTTTCATGCAGCACAACCTTTCTAGGTGCTATATTTTTTCTTCTGCCTGTCATGGAGTTGAACTGACTATGCCAATGTGTCAGGGTGGGTGGGTAAATGCTAAGGGAGGTCTCATTTCATGTGCCAAGTGTCCCAGTCGCTCTAGACTGTAAGCTACCGACAAAATTGAAAGGTGCTAGGACTAAAATTTTGCATTCCATAGGTTGTGGGGTCAAACCAATTGTGCCAACACATCCGGGTGGGTGGGTAAATTCTAGGGGAGGTCTTGTTTCATGCACCAAGTGTCTCAATCATTATGGGCTACAAGCTACCGACAAAGTGGAAAGGTGCTAGGAGTGAGATTTTGCATTCCACAACTCATGGGGCCAAACTGACTATGCCAATGTGTTAAGGTGGGTAGGTAAATGCTATGGGAGGTCTCATTTCATGTGCAAAGCATCCCAGTCATTCTGGGCTATAGGCTATCGAAAAAGTCATGACCTGTGGAATGCAAAATTTCAGTCCCAGCACCTTTCAACTTTTCCGGTAGCTTACAACCTAGAATGAGTGGGATACTTGGCACACAAAATGAGACCTCCCCTAGCATTTACCTTCCCACCTTGATGTGTTAGCGCAGTTGGTTCAACCCCATGACCTGTGTAATGTAAAATTTCAGTCCTAGTACCTTTGGACTTTATTGGTAGCTTACAGTCTGGAATGACTGGGATAATTGGCACATGAAATGAGACCTCCCATAGCATTTACCCACCCACCCTGATGCATTGGCACAGTCAGTTTGGCCCCATGACAAGCAAAACAAAAAAAATGGCACTTGGCAAGGTTGTGTTACATGAAACTGAAGCATTTTGCAATAATGCATTTAATTTTGGCATGGTCAAACAGATTTGAGTTGACCAAAATCAAGAGAGGTTATTATGGATAGACCCCACATGCACCTGTAAGTCTAAACAAAACATTCCCAACTGCCATGAATTCTGAGAACTGCTCCTTCAAAGTTTGGTAGTTTTTGCTCTTAGGATCTTAAGTGACTTTGCAGGTAGCCTACTGCTTCAAATGATTGGGACACTTGGCACCTGGAATGAGAACTCCCCTAGAATTTACTCACCCACCCCGACATGTTGGTGTAGTCAGTTTGGCCCCACAAGTTGTGGAATGCAAAATATCACTCCTAGCATCTTTCTACTGTATAAAACTGAAGCATTTTGCAAGAACGCATTTGATTTCAACGCAGTCAAATAGACTGGAGTTGACCAAAAATGAGAGAGGTTATTGTGGATGGACCCCACATGCACATGTAGGTCCAAATGGAACATTCCCAGCTATCACAAATTCTGAGAACTGCTTCATCATAATTTGGCAGTTTTTTGCTCTTAGGGATCTTAAGGGACTTTGTGTTGAAAGTAAGGAATACTTAGAGGGGGGGTGAATTAGTATTCCACAAAACCACCTTTTAACTTGTTTATTAATCCAATTTCCAAAATTAGTAACATAAAAATAGAACAAGCATAAGAGTAGCAACCATAAAGACATAACACATTGACACCATGATTTTTACATGGAAAACCTAAAGAGGGAAAAACCACAGTGAGTGTTAGCTCACAATATATTATGATAGCTCAATACCGGATTACAAGAAGGCTCACTACCTTAGGGCTCATTGCCCTATGAAGAAGTGCTCACTGCATAAAGGCTCACTGCCTAGAGAAAAGAAGAAAGAAGAAGGATTGGATCACTGCCATAAGATGAATTGCTGTAAATGCATCTAACACATGCTGGATCATAGTTCCACTAAAGGTTCAATATACAGATTCAAAGGTCTTCATTTGTTCTGCCCCTGCTTCTCAACTTAACTACATGTACTCTATTTTCTGACCTTGTTCAACTTTTTCTGCTATGCACTCTACTTATAATCCTACACACTTCAAATTCGCACATCACACACCCAACTACAACACTCCAACATCGAATTCCATTGAGTATATATATTCACTACAAGATCTATCTCATAATCAGCTCGGTAAGCAAAACATAAACCGTATACACAAATACTACATCTTGTCGGCTTGAACTTGTGTACAATCTACAATGCAGACTTAAACAAACATACAAAAGTCTTCATGTAGGTCGGCATCAATCATACAATCACTTAGATTGACTATTCAGACAATATAACTTCTCTGCATAAGAATCTAACATGTCTGGCTACTTGTTCCTTAAGAGTATACTTGATCAACTCATCTGTCACATCATAATTCCCACTGTGGACCATATGAGACTCTGATATGCATAACCAACAAACTTTCTGAATCTCTTTGTAAGGAAAGTAGAGGTGTAGAAAATAGCTTCCCTAATGTCAATTCAAAGAGGATAATGTAGACAGATAACTTTCAATTCAAATACTAAGATAAACACACCAGAAAAACATAATAAGCATTCAAGACAACAAAGAATGACATTAGATTTATGTGGGAAAACCCTTTTGGGTAAAAAACCTACCACCACAAGAGAGACTATCTTTATTATAGTAAACTTAATGGTTACAATAAAGATCCTAGCTCTTTTTGCTCAGGTATTGATTCTTTTACAATTATACAAAGCCATTTATTTCATCTATACATCTACAGAATAAACTGTATGATTCAAATTGTTTCATCAATAAAAAATGACACAATCAAATCTGTTTATATTTTATCTTCAAGAACAAAACCATTATGCAACGTTTGCCCTAACTGTTTGATCTAACTTCCCCAGCGTCGCTGCCTTTCAACAGTTATAACTATTCACATTCTCACGAGATGTTTAATCCCACATACACCAGGTCGCAGACAACTTCCGGTTTATAATCACAAACAATCAGTAAGACTATCATTGGCAATTTTGTTGCTGACGATGACAGTTAAAAGGCTCATCGGGATAACCTTCACCATCAATGAACTGTTCAACACTCACTCTGATAGTTCCTTGTCCCACCGACGCCAACATAATGCCTTCATCGGAGTGACCTTTGTCCATCGGCCCAAAGTCTTTAAGCTGCGCCGATAGTTGTCCTCTCGCTAATCATCAGAAGAAACCACCATCGGTGAAATACAAGTCATCGGTAGAGCTTAACAAGGATATGCCGATAGTGTTAGTCAATCCGATAACTAGCCTCTGTCGATGAAACCTCACAGATCGGCCAAGTGCTCCTCACTCCCGCTAATTCAAGAAGTCTACCCGATCACTAACTCTACATCGGTGTGAACATAACTATCGGTGTAACAATACCAAGGTCTGCTGATAGCTTCAATGTGACCGATGACCAAGAAAAGAATGAGGTTCAAGCAATAACTTGAGACATACGTTCTCTTCAATCTCCCACTTGTCGAGGAGATTACTGCTACCTCTTAATCCTTATTCAATTATTAAGAACTATGGGCCCACAGACCCATTTCATCTGAACACCATTTGAACTTGGCTGTGCTCACAGGTTTAGTTAAGGCATCAGTGACATTTTCCAAAGTGTCAACCTTTTCCAGCTTCACCTTCCTGTCTTCCACCATATCACGAACAAAGTGATATTGGACATCAATATGTTTTGTCCTAGCATGAAATGTAGGGTTTTTCGCCAAACATATAGCACTTTGACTGTCACAGTGTATTTGTATTTGCCCTGCACTAAAACCAACACCAGAACATAACCTTTTCAACCAAATGGCTTCTTGGCATGCACGAGTAGCTGCCATGTACTCTACCTCTATTGTGGACAAAGTGACTACAGCCTGTCGCTTGCTCATCCAACTAATAGCATCACCATTTAACATGAATACATATCCACTGGTAGATCTTCTACTGTCAATGTCCCCTGCCCAATCAGAATCAACATATCCCTAAATGCTGATAGATCTCTGAGATCCAACTGAGCTTCCATGATAGCAAATAGCATAGTCAGAAGTTCCCTTCAAATACCTCATAACTCTTTTCACAGCATCCCAATGTGATCTGACTGGATTCGCCATAAACCGGCTCAAAACTCCCACTACTTGGGCAATGTCTGGTCTAGTACAGACCATTGCATACATTAAACTACCAACAACACTTGCATAAGGCACTCTTTTCATGTCATCAATTTCATTCAAAGATTCTGGACAATCTTCAATAGATAGTTTCGTTCCCTACAAAACTGGAACAACTAATTGTTTACAATCAGACATACTAAATTTATCAAGAACATTGGTAATATACTTGCTCTGGCTGAGCCAAATCTTTCTCTTAGATCTGTCCCTTTTGATTTCCATTCCCAGAATGTACTTTGCTGCCCCTAGATTCTTCATTTCAAATTTCAAGGACAATTGAGATTTTAATTCTGAGATCATCCCCTTACCATTGCCAATGAACAACATGTCATCCACATATAGTGCAATTATAAGAATCCGATCACCATCAGTTTTATAATAGACACAATGATCAGATTTAGATCTCACATATCCCAAAGATAAAACATACTATCAAATTTCAGATACCACATTCTGGGAGATTGCTTCAAACCATAAAGAGACTTTTTAAGTTTACATACCAGATGTTCTTTACCTTTTTCCACAAAATGCTCTGGCTGGGACATATAAATTTCTTCTTCAAGGTCCCCATGAAGAAATGCTGTTGTCACATCCATCTGCTCAATTTCAAAGTCATACGTTGCTGCAAGTGACAACAGAAATCTAATGGATGTCAGCTTAGCTACAGGAGAAAAGATTTCTCCATAATCTATACCTTCCTTTTGGGAATACCCCTTAGCAACCAATCTTGCCTTGTACTTTTCAATATGACCATCTGGACCATATTTCTTTTTTAATACCCACTTACAGCCTACAAGTTTTCTTCCTTCAGGCAAGGGCACCAAATCCCAGGTTCCATTTTTCTTCAATGATGACATTTCGCTATCCATGGCTTCCAACCAAGAATTTGAATCAGGTAAACTAATAGCTTCTTTAATAGTCCTAGGTTCATCAGTATCAGTAAGCAAAGCATAGGTACAACTTGAATCAAGTACTAAAAATCCATACCTATTTGGTTGTCTTCTTTCACGTGTAGATCACCTCAATGGCTGAGGTGCTGGTTTAGGTTCTTGCTCTGGATCTGAATCTTCAGAGCTACCCAAACCCACATCTGAATCATCTACACTTGGTGTTTTTTGTTCCTCTTTTATAGGGGTCAGAGGAATTTTAACAACACTCTTTTCTTTCTTCTCTTCTATCTTTTCATGCTGAGGATCAATAACCAAAGGTTTCAGCTCTCTGAAAATTACATTCCTATTGTAAATTACCTTTTTAGTTTCAGGATTCCAAAGCTTGTACCCTTTAACACCGACTCCATAGCTAATAAAGATACATTTGACTGCCTTGTAATCCAACTTAGACCTTTTTACCTCAGGAATATGAGCATATGCCTCACAACCAAAGACACGAATATGTCTTAGAGAAGGCTTCTTTCCAGACCATGCTTCCATAGGTGTCTTATCAACCAATGCCAAAGTAGGAGAATGATTCAACAAGTAACAAGCTGTAGCAACTGCCTTAGCCTAGAACTTTTGTTCAAGACCAGCATAACTAAACATACTTCTTTCTTTCTCCATCAATGATCAATTCAACCTTTCAGCAACTCCATTTTGCTGTGGAGTATAAGGTGTAGTCTTATACCTTTTAATTCCATGACCAAGACAAAATTTATCAAAATCTGTATTGCAATATTCACCACTGTTATTCGTTCTCAAACATTTTATTTTTCTACCAGTCTAATTTTCCACAAGATTTTTAAATTCTTTAAATCGACTGAACACTTCTGATTTATTTTTCAAAAAATATACAAATGCCCTCCTCGAATAATCATCAATAAACGACACATAGTACCTTGATTTAGACAGAGAAGGAACATCAACTAGACCAAAAACATCAAAATGTACATAGTCCAGAACACCAGAAGATTTATGAGAACTAGAGTAAAATGAAACATGGTTTTGTTTTCCATATATGCAATGTTCGTAGAAATTGAATTCCAGATTACAATCAATCAGCCCATCTACCAGGTTTTTGTTCTTTAAGGTTTTTAAACCTTTTTCACCTATGTGGCCAAGTCTATGATGCCATAGCATTGTTTTCTTTGTAGGGAGTTTAACTTCCATAGAATTTGCATCATGTGTTACAATAGTAGCTTTTTCAGATTTTACAGAGACATTATTACAGTACACTGGTTTAGCATCTAACCTATACAAAGTTCCAATGTGTTCACCCTTTGCCAGAACAATAGAACCTCTAGTCATCTTATAGCCACCATTCACAAAAGTAACTTGCACTCCAACGTCATTAAGCTTACTAACAGAAAGTAAATTTTGAGCCAGACTTGGTATGTGTAGTACTCCATTCATTTCCTTTATTTTACCATCTGAGAACTGGATTCTAACTCTTCCTTGGCCAACAATTTCTAGTGTCGAATCACTTGCCAGGAACACCTTCCCACCAACATACGATTCATACTTTGTGAACCATTCTCTGTGAGATGTCATATGAAAAGATGCTCCTGAATCCACCAGCCATACATCTTAAGATGCAGGCGTTGCCAAGGCAGCAATGAAGGCATCAGTATCACTCTGAGAAGAATTAGTTTCAGAGAAGTTCTTCTTCTTCTTTTTCTCCTCTTTGCAGTCTTTCCTGATGTGTCCTTTTTGCCCACAATTCCAGTACTTCACCTTGGACTTTTTGCCAAGAGATTTTGATTTCCCCTCTGATTTGGACTTAGACTTCTTGTCCTTCTTCTTGCCTCTTTCCTTTGATCTACCTCGCACAGATAGGGCCTCTTTGGCCATCTCAGAAGATTTCCTCCACATCTCTTTAGATAATAGCGAGGCAACAACCGCTTCAGTTGTAAACATGGTTGTTGTACTTCCAATAGCCATCACAAGATTATCCCATGAGTTAGGTAAGGAACATAACAGAAGCATACAGCGGTCCTCTTCTTCTATTTTTACACCTACGGAAGTCAACTATGCAACAATCAAATTAAATGAGTTCAGATGGTCTACTACAGATGCTCCTTCATCCATCTTCAAAGAGTACAACTTCTTTTTGAGGAAAAGTTTATTCACCAAGGATTGGCCCTGATAAATATCTCCCAACTTCTTCCACAAAAGGTTTGCAATTTTCTCTTCATGAACGTTCAATAGAATAGAATCCACTAAACTTAATCTTATCAGTCCTCTGGCTTTCCTATCTGCCAGGTCCCAGTCTTCTTGCTTCATGGCTGCAGGTTTAGTTGCAGACACAGCAACCCAAAGATCTCTGTCGACCAACATATCTTCAACTTTAAGTTTCCACAACTCAAAGTTTGTGCTATTGAACTTTTCAATGTCTATTTTTCCTAATGTACTTGTCATCTTATTTAACAAAATAGACCTCTATAGAACTCCCACTCACTGAACTAACAAAAAAAACCCAACCTACCAATAAGGATAACACAACTGGCCAGGCTCTGATACCACTTGTAAGGAAAGCAGAGGTGCGGAAAATAGCTTCCCTAATGTCAATTCAGAGAGGATAATGTAGACAGATAACTTTCAATTCAAATACTAAGATAAACACACCAGAAAAACATAATTCAAGACAACAAAGAATGACACCAGATTTATGTGGGAAAACCCTTTCGGGTAAAAAACCCACCACCACAAGAGAGACTATCTTTATTACAGTAAACTTAATCGTTACAATAAAGATCCCACCTCTTTTTGCTCAGGTATCGATTCTTTTACAATTATAAAAAGCCATTTATTTCATCTATACATCTATAGAATAAACTATATAATTCAAATCATTTCATCAATAAAAAATGACATAATCAGATCTATTTATATTTTTAGTCTTCAAGAACAAAACCGTTATGCAATGTTTGCCCTAACTGTTTGATCTAACTTCCCCAGCATCGCTGCCTTTCAACAGTCGTAACTGTTCACATTCTTGCGAGATGTTTAATCCCACATACACCAGGTCGCAGACAACTTCCGGTTTATAATCACAAACGATCAGTAAGACTATCGTCGGCAATTTTGTTGCTGACAATGACAGTCAAAAGGCTCATCGAGATAACCTTCACCATCGACAAACTGTTCAATACTCACTCCAACAGTTCCTTGTCCCACCAACACCAACACAATGCCTTCATCAGAGTGACCTCTGTCCATCGGCCCAAAGTCTTTAAGTTGCGCCGATAGTTGTCCTCTCGCCAATCATCAGAAGAAAGCACCGTCAATGAAATACAAGTCATCAGTAGAGCTTAACAAGGATATGCCGATAGTGTTAGTCATTCTGATAACTAGCCTCCATCAATTAGACCTCGCAGATAGGCCAAGTGCTCCTCACTCCCGCCGATTCAAGAAGTCTGCCCGATCACTAACTCTACATTGGTGTGAACATAACTGTCAGTATAACAATACCAAGGTTTGCTGATAGCTTCAGTGTGACCGATGACCAAGAAAAGAATGAGGTTCAAGCAGTAACTTGAGACATACGTTCTCTTCACTCTTAGCATACCTTCAGAACTGCAGAACACAATATACAACTACGGAGAAATGCAGACAATATTCTCTAGCACTGTGCACTATTCCTGACTTAACTATGTTCACCTAGACTTAAGTATTTTACCATGTGACTTCCAGAGGAAGTCAAGACTTAAGCACTGGAACAAATCATCACTAAATAGCTAATAACAACATACCTAATCCGCATATACTGATCTTTTACTGCAGAGGCATACCATCTCAAACATTGTTACTTACTCTGTATAATGTATACTGTTCATACTTAGTCATTTCTGCTTCCAGAGTAAAGTCTCTTTCTCATACTGGTGGAGTCTCTTTCCTTTGTTTCCATCAATGAAAACATTCAATCATCAAGACAATGTCTTTTGCTAATAATCTCCCCCCATAACAATCCTCGTGTTCGCATTCTGGCTATTGCTTTTCCGTGATGGATTTTGATACTATTATGATGTTGACTTGATTAGATATTATATTGGATTACATGCTTATATAGTTATATACTTATATCATTACTTTTGTATGATTATGGATAGGAAAGGGATGATGTTGTAACACTCATACCTGAGAGGCTTATGATGTCATGACCCTCTTCCTGAAGTCCATTGATGCTTCGACTATTATATGATATATGCACATGTGCTTTGACATGTGATCAGAGTGATGTAAGTACTGAGTATTGACTTCGCCTGGATTCATAGGAATGAGCGTACTCTTATTCCCTGATGGTGGTTACTGGAGATAGTCACAGGCCCTATACCCTAGCCTAGCCCACTGTACCCTCTGATGGTGATTGATTGTCATTGATGTCAAAAAGGTGTTTGGTCTTCATATGACAAGATGTCATATTTTAGGATGTCTTCAAGGGCAAATAAGCATCATGTGTGAGAACAAGATGTGTAATGTTGAAATCAGGTGATGTCATCATGTACTATGTGAAATTGTCAAAGGTTGGACAAGAGGATCTCTGTTGAATCAAGCTAGTGTCCATATTGGTGGGTTGTTGATCAAGCTACTTGTCGGTTGATTTGTTATTGTTTCATATGATTAATTATTTAGGAGATAGTTGATCAAGTATTCATCATGAACTTCATATGGTTAAGGTAAATCAGGTTGTTTATCATTGGTGTTACAATGTATGTTTCAATGGATATTGGTTTGACAAAGTTCACATGCTTCAGTAATACAAGAGCAATGCAGATCAGGTATTTATGTTGGAGGGTTCACTTTGTGTGGTACTTGATCAAGACTTTATTGTTTATCATCATGTTTATGAGAGGGCTTGTTTGATTAGTTTGATTACATAAATTGTTGATGCTCATATAAGAAGGTTTGGTATCTATCTAATATATGTTGTTAAAGTGTGGTGACATTCAGATAGAGGATGATTGGTGCATATTGTTTATTCATACTAAAGGTTACATTGTAATATAGTATTGATAGCAAGAGATGATCAATCAGTTCATAGAGATGTGTATTGGAGATCAATTGGGATTTTCAATTGTCTAAGCTTTTATTATGGTGGAGGTGATCTCAGGAGTTTAAATCATGTGTTGAAGTGTTGAATCAAATTGCTCATGGCTCAAAAAGGTTTACCTTTTCAAGGATGCCTTGAATTTGATGTTTAGATGATGTGTATTGATGTTGATACTACACTAGACATGCTCTTTATGGGAACATGTATCAGGTTGAGGTGATCAATATGTTGGTGAAAAGTTTTATCATTATGTGGTGTTATGACAGTGCAATAAGAAATGGCTAAAGGTTTATTATCTATTCTAAATCCTTAAATATTACTAAGTCTCTAAACCTTTATCCTACCTGTCATATGCTCATACACTTTTAGTTTATTTGGAAGGTGACTTGTGATAGCGGGTTTATAACTTAAATGTCGCCGCTTGAAGGGTCATTAAGACATGGTGGTGACCGGCCCTCTTCCAAGTGTGACTTATAGCATCAGTCCGTTCTCCTTTGCTCGGGCGCCAAAACTAAATCAGTGATTTGTGTTTAAACTTTGATAGGCGGGAAGCTTAAAATCAATGGATGTAATTCAAAACCCAACCACCTCCTCTATCATTGAAGTTTGAAGTTCTTTTGAACATCATGTGTGTTTAAACTGCATTCAAAAGCCATTTTTTTTAGCTCGATTAGAAAGGCATTTGTTTTGGTGATTTCTATAGTCGTTTAGAAGTTTTTTATGAGATTTTTAAAAGGATTTCTTTCTAATTTTTTATATGTCATGGCAGAAAGATAATAAGGATATTTTTGAAGGAAAGAGATTTTTTAAGAGTATCAAATGAAGGAGAGATTTTGGGCAGAATTGTTTAAAGTTTTTTAATGATTTCTTTTGTTCTCATGGAGATGAATAATGGCTTAAAGGATTTAAGTCCATTGAAGTTTTTTTTTGCAGAGACAAGAAAATAGAAAGATGGATATGAGGGCAAATTAATAAATTGATATGAAAGATGAACATATTTTTTATGAAGAGAAAATAAAATGGTGGAAATCATTCATGTTTTTTATGCAGGGAATTGGTTGAAGTTTTTCTTGAACTATTTTTAGGAGAATTGATTTGTTTTTTTCAGATGAAGATAAATTTGGAGATAGAAGAATATCAAGGATATTTGTTTTGGAAATTGAATATCTTTTTTGAAAGAATTTTTTTGAAGATTTTCTTTTGCAGAGAAGATGAATCTTTGAAGGGACAAAATGTTTTTTATTGATCATTTATTTTGTGAATAAGATTTTCTTCTTGCAGATGGATTGGTGTTTGGATTCCTTGAAGTTTTTATTATTGCAGATGAAAGGGTTTTGATTTTTTGAAAGAAGAAAATTTGCAGAGAGAAGGTGAAAAGTTTTTGTTTGCAAGTTCTGTTGGCAAGAGACACTATATGGATTCATGGTTGTTGTCATTGATGGCAACAAAGGTCATCCCACATATCCGCAAGACATGATATGTCTCTACCGGAAGTCAGAATAAAGAATGTTGTGGTCCGGTGAAGAAGAACAGAGCATGTGGCAAGGTCCGACAGATTGGTCCGGACCTCTCAGAGGAAGTGTCTTGGTGCAGTGCGGATTTGGGGAAGTCAAGAGGACTACCTTGAGTGGTATATTCCAAGGATTTAGCCTCCGGTGATGGACAAGGAAAAAGATATGAATGGTTGAGTACCGGATTCCTGAGAGACAGTGAAAACAGAGGAAGAACTGACTGGCAGAGTATCAGACTACTTTCCGGATGGGTTACTGTTGATGACAGAGGTTGTGAAGGCATGAATCATGTTTGGCCGACATGATTAATGATATCTACAAGTATATGCTTGATCCGCATTGCTTGGTGAGGAAGGATTCAGCCGACAGAATGAGAGTTTGTAAGAAACTAGACTGTTCCGGATGCCGACTAGAAAGGTGATGAAATTACTAGTGCGGATATATATAGAGGATGGATTTAGTTGTGAAGTGTGCGTGGGTGTGGATAGATATGCGAATAAGTCCAGAGAAAGAGCAGAGGTAGCAAAAAGGATCCGGTATGTGAAAGATAGCAGAACAAAGAACAGAGGAAAGATGAAGTGCAGCAGATCAGTGTACTGAGCCTAACCGGAACTGAACTCCAGCATATAAAGATGCTTCCAATCAGTTCAAGACTGTGATTATCATCACTTTATAGACAGTGTGTCTTCTTGTAGGCAGTGGGCCTCTTGTGAGCAGTGTGCTCGGGCAGTGAGCCCTAATTGGCAAGTGCCATTTTTGTAATTTCCTATTCTTCTAACAGAGAATAATTCTTGGGTTAATCACCCCGTGGTTTTCTCCCTTAACAGGGTTTCCACGTCAAAAATACTGTGTCATGTGTTTCTTACTTCATGGTTAATGTTTTGTGTTTGATTTTATGCTGCTTCAATTAAGAGGAAAATTCATAAAGGAAATAATTAGGATAACTGATTCACCCCCCCCTCTCAGTTATCAACAAGTTCTTCATTAAGAGAAGATGAAAATGATTATAAAGAATGTGGAAAGTCATTTCATATTAATAGGTTTCGCAGGTGGATTGATAAGTGTGTTGTTGAGTGGATCATAATATAGGGTTGATTATTTTGAATATCCTCTTGAAGAGAAAATTCAGATGAGTTTTGGATATGATTTTGGTTGATGAGAAGAATGGTCATATGACAGACACATGTGAAAGAAGAAGTGATTTGTATTGAAATAGAGAAACCCTTTGAGTTCTTATTTTTAATTTGTTCTGTATGTATTAGGGGTTGGTGCTCATTGAAGTTGGTGCTTCTAAATGTATTAGGGGTTGGTGCTCCTTGAAGTTGGTGCTTCTAAATATTGTAACCAATGAGGTTTTTGATAAAGCCAGTGAGATAGTTTTGGAGTGGTTTTTCTACCCCTGGAGGGTTTTCCACTCGTGCAAATCTTGTGTCATGATTTATATTGATCTTTTTCTGTGTGTGTATGATTTACTCACGAGGTTTTATTCTCTTTCTTCATTCTCAGTTATGTGCCTATGTGTTTGACAAATCAATGATATCTTTCTCATTGTGTCTTGAAAGTTAAAGTTTGCAAAAAGATTTGAGGAATTTACACAACACTGATTCACCCCCCCTCTCAGTGTTGTGCTAAACTCCTACACCCTGTTAGTGCAGTGTTCCAGTGTGGTTGTCTTATCATCTGGTTACCTAATGGTAATGTCCAAATTGCCTTGAATGGTCATGTGTAGTTTTCTAGTGTGGTTTGTTGAGGCTTTTCCCCTTGGTTCTCCTTGGTTTTCGTTGATTGTTCAATGTGGTTATTTTGGCATCATTTTGGAGATTTAAATGGTTATAACCATGTGGTTTAAATATGTTATTTTACCTGAATTTTAGTAATCTTTATGGGAGAATGATATATTTCATTTAGTAATTTTAAATGATTCTTTTATCTCTTTGAGAGTTTAATATTTTAAAATGGATTTTTATATTGTTAGAAATTAGATTTATTATGGATGAAAAGAAAGTCAGTTTCTTTATTTTAATTTTTCCATGCCATACGATGGTTCTTGGAAAAAAGTGGATGAGTATGATAAATGCAAAAAAAGGTAAATAAAAGGCGGTTTGGGGGAGGAGGAAAAGAATGGAGTGAAGGATGAGAAGAAAAATCTAATTTTGGGGAGAAGAAGAAAACCCCACACCTTGGAATGGAGGAGGGAAAGAAAATCTGGGATTTGCCAAGGTTATTTTGTGGGCATTTGTCTATTGGATTCAGTTTAGCTTTGTTGTCTTGCTTCTCTATTTTGGTATCTAGCTGTGTCTTACAAACAAAGCTTTTCCTCTTTTCAATTTGGGAAGAATCAAAGGTATTCTTTTGTGTATTCCTTGAAATTTTAAGTTAGATTTGTTTGTATGTGTTTAAATGTGTTGGAAGTCTTGGCTGCTCTGGGTGTTGTCATGGCATATTGGGTTTGGGATTTATTTTCAGTTTGACCATTGCATTTTTATTGGAGAAATATATACACTTTGCTAAACCTATTTAATGTCCTTTGCTTAAACTCAAATCCAATTGTGGAATTCAATTGGAAACAACAAAATCTAAACTGGGTCGATGGCAGATTTGTTTTAAAGTGGCTCTTATAGTTTACATCTTCCAATTGTTAATTTGGGGGCAGAAAAATATTTTTAAACTCAGCCCTCTAATTCCTTTCTTAAACTTGAAACCAAATATGAGCTTCAACTGGAAACATTGATATCTCAACTAGGTCAAGCTCTGATTTTAAATCTGAGCACTTTCATTTTTGGTCAAAATTTGTGCTAGCCTGCTGAAACATTTTCTGAGAAAAACACCTCTTTCCTGGTCATAAACTTGGAAAATAAAGGTGGATCCTATGTAGAAACGCCCATATCTCAACTGGGTCGAAGTCATAATTTAATTCTGGACATTTTCATTTTCATGTTTTTCAAAATAGCACCTTATATCTGGTCTTAAAGTTAAAAACCAAAGGTGGAATCCAACTAGAAATGCCAAAATATAAACTGGGTCGTGGTTCAATTTCAGATGTAGGCACTTTTTATTTCAAGCATGTTTATTGCTGCCAGAACCCTGTCATCAACATTGTTACTTACGACACATAGAAATGTTTGCATCCAACTGTTTATATTCAAGTTTCTCATTCTGTAACTTTCCTGCTTTGACTAGTGTTTGAACTTGCTATGGTCATGGAGGTCATCAGCCCAGGGGGGCCCCTACCCCCCCTTCGGGCCCGTAGGAGCTCCTTGCTAATGCCAGTACTGCCTCGGTTAGTACTGGAGAGACCTCTCCCACTACCTTGGGCTTAGACCCAAAGGCTTGGAAACAAGCCCTACTCAGAAAGTCTAGTAGGCTTGAGGAAGATTCGGATGCTCAGGTATTGCCAGAACTTTAGGATGGAACGGATTTCTAGATTCCAGACAGAATGATGGACAAGATAACCTCCTCCTTGGAACTCTCCCTAGTTGGAAAGTTCCAAGCCCTTAGACCCAACATTGACATGGTTAGATGTTGGGTTACTGCTAGATGGCACCTCAAAGGTAGTGTGTTGACTAGTACGATGTCGGGTGGCCTTTTCCTATTCAAGTTCATGGCTAGGGAGGACTTAGTCTCTGTCTTGGCAGGAGGACCTTGGTTGTATGGGAAGCATAACCTCAGATTAGGTCATTGGAAGCCAGGCTTTGATGCTGCAATGGAGCTTAGCAGGTTAGCCCCGGTGTGGGTCAGACTGCTTGGACTTCCCCTTGAGTATTGGGATGAGGAGATATTCACATGGATTGGCAATTCCTTCGGTCGCTTCACAACCATGGACAGTACTACCAGAAATAAAACTAGGTTGGTTTCTGCTAGATTATGTGTTAATGTAGACATTCATAAGACTCTTCCTAATACAGTTAAGTTAAAGTCAAAATATGGTAGTTGGGAGAAGCAAATATTGTATGAAAACTCCATTGCCTATTGCCAAAAATGTAGAAAAAGGGGCAGCTAATCAGTGAGTGTAAAAAAATTGAAAGGCCTAATGACAAGCAGATCCCGGAAGTAGGAAACCTAGCCAATGAATACCCATTTAAAGAAGATCTGTTAGATCTAATGCAGTCTCCTATCAAGCCTCAAGTTTTGGTTGGTGAGTAGGAGTAGAATCTTCAGTCCTTGGAGATCCTTGCTCCTTCCCCACCTCGGTCCTCGATTGAACTGAGGTTGGACTTGGTTGGTGGTGGCTAGGAGTAGTCAATGGATTTCCCCTTGGATTCGGATGCTACAGAAGAAGGAGAAATCCCTACTCCTGCAATGTGCTCCCCCATTCCAGAGACAGATGCTCTAGATTTTGGTGACCTAAGGGTTCTACGAGATCAACTGGGAGTTCTGGGGCCCTCAATGTCATCAGAACCGTCTAGAGACCAAGAATTCATAGAGAAGGCCTTGACCTCTCCAGATAAAGTTCTCTCCCCAGGGGCTAGTACCAACAATCAAGGTGGATGGATCACCCCCAAGAGGAAAGGGAAAGGTCATAATAAGAAGACTGCCGATGTGGGAACTGAAGGAAGAGCGGGGAGGCCTTCCCAGAGAGAAACTAGATCCAGGGAAGCAACTAAGGAGATTGCGTATGGGAGACAAAGCACACTAGAGGCCCTCTTCAAAAAATCTTGCAAATGAAGATTATCACTTGGAATGTGAGAGGGCTCAATAGCCCACAAAAACAACTCATGATTAAGAGCTGTATTTATGACAATAAGATATATTTCAACCTTCTTCAAGAAGTTAAAATGTCTAAAGAGAACTTTAGAAATATTGTGAATTGCTCACAATATCTGGCCGATGGTAGATTACATCATTAGCCCCTTGACTGGTGCTTCCGGGGGTCTGGTTACTATGTGGAATAGGTACAATGCTTCGGGAAGTTATTTCTGGCACTACAAAAATACTCTGGAAATTACTTGCAAGATGAACAACAAAACCTAGAAGATGCTCAACATTTACGCCCCCAATACAAAAGAGCCAGGAAAGATCTTTGGGACAGGCTAAGATCCAAAATCAATGAGGACAGTAGAACTCTATAGATCGTGGGGGGAGACTTCAACACCCCCCTCTACCCCTCAGAAAAAGCTAGGGGTAATGAGGATTTTACTAACAGCATGGTGGATCTTACTGATTTCCTAGGCCATACTGGTCTTATGGACCTGGAAGTCATCAATCAATGGTTTCCTGGACCAACAGAATATTGGGGGAACAGTTGATTCAGGTTAAGTTAGATAGAGTGTTGGTTTCTTCGAAATGGGAAAGGATTCATCACGCTTACTTGTTTGCTCTTCCTCGTACCATTTATGATCATAATGCCCTGCTTCTAGACTGGACTGAGAAGAATAACAAGGGCCCTTTCCCATTTAGGTATGAAATAATGTGGGCCTCCCACCTTGACTTTAAAAATTGTATTGTTGACTAGTGGAAAGTTTAGGTTCATGGATCTCCGATGTACAAGCTCACTCAAAAACTGATACACATCAAAAAATAAGTCAAAGGATGGAATAAGTTCTGCTTTGGTAATGTGATGAAGACCAAGAATCACCTCTGAGAGCCTGCTAGAGGTGCAAGGAAAAATGGCCAAGGGGATGGGAGTGAGAGCTTATACAAAACTAAGGAAGAGTTAGTCAGAAAACTGAAGGACATTACCAGCAAGGAAGAAATCTTCTGGAAGCAGAAGTCTAGGGTTCAATGGCTGAAGGAGGGAGATAGAAATACAACTTTTTTTCATCAATTGGCCATGAAACACAGAAAGAGGAATAGTATTACCAAACCCCTAAATGAGTAGAATATTGAGGTGACGGATGATAGGGATCTTGGTAGACTGGCCTCTAATTACTTCAGAAACTTCCTGGCTGAGCAGAATATCAGAGTTGACAGTGCTAAAGAAAACCTCCTACTGGAGTGTATCTCTCAAATTCTTTCTGAGGACATTAATGAAGACCTGATGAAGCCTATTATGGATGAAGAGGTCAGAGCTGTGGTGTTCTTGATGGGGACCTTCAAAGCACTAGGGTTGGATGGGTCCCCCCCTTCTTTTTTTCAAGATTTCTCAGATATAGTGGGATATGATGTTACGAGTGCTATCAAAGACTTCTTCAGAATGGGGGAATTTCTCAAGCAAATCAATGCCACATTCATCACGCTGATTCCTAAGAAAATCAACATGGAAGTCATGGTTGACTTCCATCCCATTAGTCTGTGTAACACTATTTATAAAATCATCACTAAAGTGCTTGTCCTTAGGATCCAACTGCTCCTAGATAGGCTCATTTCTGACAGTCAGAAAGGCTTTGTCTCTGGGAGACAGATTCTGAATGCGGCTATCTTGACCCATGAGATCATTCACTCTATGGATAAAAAAAATAGTCCGAGCATGGCCCTTAAGTTGGACATATCAAAAGCTTACAATAGAATGTCTTGGGACTTCCTATTCAAGGTTCTCAGAAAGATGGGCTTCAATGACAAAGCTCTCAATCTGATAAACGAGTGTGTCACCACTGTTAAATACTCAATGTTGGTCAATGGTACGCCATGGGGGTTTTTCGAGGTAGGAAGGCGTTTAAGGCAGGGGAATCCTCTATCCCCCTACTTGTTTATTATGTTGGCTGAGGTCTTGGGAAGAAATATTCTGTCCCACTTCGACAAATGCTTCTTAGCGTGTGTTAAAGTGGCGTTCACCCTTGGTTCGTCAGCTGTCCAATAGTTTGTGGATGACACCATGTTGTTTGGGGCAATTTTGGTGGTGGAGGCCAAGAGATGGAAAAATCTGCTCAACACATATGCAGAGGTTCCAGGGCAACGCATTAACTTTGAAAAGAGCAACGTGTTTTTCTTTAACACTAAAGGGGATCTGTAAGTCAAGGTTAGAAACATTCTCCAATGCAATCAGGCTACCCTCCCGGCAACCTACCTCAGCCTGCTTCTCACGATCAAAGATGTGACCCAGACCTTCTAGAACATGGTCCTGGAACGTATCAATAAGAAAATGGAAGGCTAGAAAGGAAAGCTCCTTAGTCAAGCGGGTAAACATCAATTGCTGAACACCTCCCTTCAAGGCATCCCTACCTATTTCCTCTCTTTGTTCAAAATTCCCAAGTATATGGCAGAGAAATTAAAAAGGATTCAAAGAACCTTCCTCTAGATTGGAGTGGAGGAAAAGAAGAGGATTTCGCTGGTTGGTTGGGATACTGTCTGTTAGCCCAAGGCTAATGGGGGATTGGGGATAAGAAAAATCCAAGGTATGAACAAAGCCTTGCTGACCAAAATTGGGTGGATTTTCCTTAAGGAAGAGAAGGACTGGATTTGCATCATGAAAGCCAAATACCTACACAATGACTCCAATTCTGAGATTCTATTTAGAGACTCCCTTCCCAAAGGATCTATCATCTAGAATAAATTGTCAAAAACCAAGAACTCCCTCTCTCAAGGCATCAAATGGAATCTGGGAAGTGGAGATAAAATTAGGTTCTAGGAGGACAATTGCTTGAGGAAGGATCCCCTGGGGAAAGGAAGTAATTCTATGATGGTTAGAGCCGTGAGCTTTTTTGGCACCAAGGTGAGTAACTATTTGACTAGCCATCCTCATAGACAAGGAAGATGGAAGAACTTATTGGATTGTTGTATCAACCAAAATGAGTTGTAGGATTATCAGTCTCTTCAGTAGGAGCTAGAAAAGTATAGAATTCCAGTGTTTCAAAGAGAGGATGAGATGATGTGGGGCCAAGATCAAAAAGGTAAGTTTACTGTCAAGTCGACTTACCATATGCTATCCATCGGGGGTCAACCGAATCAACACTGGAAGAAAGTCTAGAACAACCAGTTATTACCCAAAGTCAACTTCTTCTGGTGGGCAGTGACACACAACAAAGTCCTTTCCATTGATAACCTTAATAAAAGGGGGTTTCAATTGGTTAATAAATGTTTGCTTTGCTATCAAGACCAAGAGTCCTTATAGCATCTGCTCCTTCACTGTGAGTTCACCAAACAAATATGGGGAAAAACTCTGCATAAGCTCAACCTGGAGTGGGTATTTCAGGACAACTTGGAGGACTTTGCTCAAAGTTGGTCCTCTCCTTTCTCTCACCCTAGGATTAAAGAGCTTTGGAGAAAGATTCCCCCGCACCTAGGATGGAGTTTGTGGAAAGAAAGAAACAATCGTATTTTCAGAGAAATTGCCCATAATACTGATGAGGTTTTTTGTCTTTTTGCAAAGCGGTTACGGAAAACACTTCTTCCTGCTCTATACAAGTGGCTCGGCATCCCCCTACTACTATTGAAATTAAAATTGCCAAGAACTGGTGCCTGAAGGAGGACATGAACAAAGTGAACACCTCTAACAAGATGGCCAGGCTTAACACTCATTGGAGACTACCCGCCAGAGGGTGGACCAAACTTAACTTTGATGGAGTAGAAAAAAAGATATATGGGTCTGCCAGTGGAGGTGGAATATTCAGGGACTTTCTTGGCACCCCCATTGCTGCTTATGCTAGGGGCATCGATCAACAATCTAACAATATGGCATAAGGTCTGGCACTCCTAAAGGTCTAAAGATAGCCCATGCCTTGGGTGTAGAAAACATTTAACTGGAAGGAGATTCTAAGTTAATTATTGATGCAGCTAGGAGAAGGTCTAACAGTGGTTGGAAGCTAAAGAGCTTAGTCGAAGATATCATCTGCTAATTGTCTGGCTTCAATCAGATGTCCATCGGTCATGTTTATCAGGAGGGAAACAAAGTGGCAGACATGATGGCGAATTTGGGGCAAGGAATGGATATGTGGCAGTGTTGGAGAATTGATAAGAATGTCCGGCACCCTATTCAAAACCTCATTAAGGAGGAGTTAAGCCCTGCTCTTGATTCCTCATGAGATCTAATGTTGGGGAGAGAGGGTGGGACCGCCGGTGTTCTAGTATCTTCAGACAGCTAGATGACAGGTGCAGAATGGTGGATGCCATGAAGGCTAAGTGCCGGCTTGACAATTTGGGGTCTTGTCATTTCAATAGCAGCTGCATTGATAACAAGGTGAGTTGGCACTTGAGAAATCCTTTCACACACCTAACCACGTGAAAACCCAACTTCACAACTCAAGAAAGCTCAACATAAGATATAATGATGATCTTATAAGGCTTAAAAATGATGATTTGAAAGGGAGTAAATGTGCCCATCTGAAGATGAATAGCAAGTACGCCACCTTAGGCGTGGGAAAAGATGGTATCATTATTACTATCAGATTAAATTCTATGCTGTTATTTGTCATTAACAAGAAGTTTGCTGAGAATTTCACTAAGACAGCTCTTTACTGCACGGTGTTTGCTCTAATAACTGATTGCATTGTTTACTTGTTTGATAGTATTATGGGGGGGAGATAGGTCTCAGACTGAACCAGAGACATGCGAGGAATTCAAAAACAATGAGACAATTTTGCATATTTTCCAGGAGGGAGGGGTCACCTCTTACCTGGAATGCCTTCAAGGCTATGATGAGAGTCTCTTGGCTCAATTTCTATGGTCTTATAATGGCAGAAGGGTTAAAGTTGGCAATGTGGGGTTTGAGGTCTCTGAAGAGGTGATTGGGATGGATACTGGCTTGGCTATGGATGGGATGAAGCATCCTAGGAAGAGTAAGATTTTTGATCTTGATGGAATGAAGCTTTTTCTGAATAAAGGTGAGGTTCTAAATAGTCTGCAAGGGAGTTTTGACCGCCCGCTTTTACCTTCGCCATGGGACAAGGTATGTTTCATGATTATGAAGTATTTTACCCTTGAAGGGAGGTTTAGGAGGTTCTTTCACTATCATTTCACTTTGCTTAATCACTTTAGGAGGAGTAAGCATATCAGTTTCCCCTTCTATTTGCTTTCTTCCTTGAAGTCCTCCATTGCGGCTGCCAAAGAACAACATGCCCTTGACCCCAATAAACCTGAACTTTCACTGCATCAAGGTCTGATCATGAGACTATATAAGTTTCACCTTTCTCTATGCCTGCCAAAAGCTCCCACTCCTACTAGGATTGAACTTCATAACCCTCCCTTGGTGAGGGAAGGCCAGTTGTCATAACTAAAGTTACTCCTGATTCTTATGCCAAGTCTCTAAAATATGGTAAGAAAAAACCCGCAGTGCCTATTAGCCCTGAACCCACCACCGATGACCTCACCCCCACTTCTACTACTACTACCCCAGCAAAAAGAAAAATCAGCTATGAAAACCCTTCCCTTCATAGTAAGAAGAAATGGGGGGCCATGGAAGAAGGCTATGACACTGTTAGTGAGATTAAGACTTTGAAAGCTACCCCGGTGGTTGAAGAAGTCAATACTGAGGAAGATAATAGGGACTCTGACAGTACTAAAGAGGAGGCTTATACCCCCACTAAAAGTAAAATGCACTTTCTGACTACCAGGAGGTCGTCTAGGCTGGCCGCTAAGCTGGCATCCTTGTCCAAAGGGAAAGCTACTGTGACTGAGAAGGAGGAGGTTGAGGTAATGCAAGAAGAGGACCAATCAGAGGGGAAGAATTTTGAGGTTGAGGAGGATGTGCAGGGAGAGGATATCTCTAAAGAAGATAATAAGAAGGATTCTGCAGAGCTCCAGGGTTCGGAGTCTGGGGCCAATATCAAAATGAACATTGTGGTGGAAGAGACAGAGCAAATGGGTGGTGATGTTTTTGTTAACAAAGGCAACAAGATTGAGGTGTTGGAAGCTAGGGAAGAAGGACCCAGCAACTTCCCAGATTTTAATGTGCAAGGCTCGTATACTGACAGCACTAAGGAAAAGACTAAAGAGACCAATAAGAAGAAGAAAGGTACTAAAAACAACAAGGGTAAGGCTAAAGAGAGTCTGGAGGCTAGGATGACCCATTTGGAATAGAAGTTTAATACCCTAGCTAATTTCTCTACCAGGGTCATGCACAGGTCTTCCATGACTCTGCTGGCTCTCTAGAAGAAGGTGCCCAAAGGTCAAGAGAAGATGGACAAGAAGATGAAGGAGTATGAGGACGTTCTCTAGTTCCTAGTTGATGACTAGGACAAGATGTTCAAGTAGCCTTTGGTGGCTGGGGTTTTTTTATTGTCGGTTCATGGTCAATCCGTTGTCCTTGTGGAGTCATGTTTCTCTTGTGTTTAGTTTTTTGGTTCTGTTATCTTTTGATATGTTGCTTAACTTTAATGGTTTGTTCTGAACTGTTTGAGTTTTGGTGAGCCCTTGGTGGCTATTTTGTCATGGGATCGACACCCTTTTTTGCTGCTTATCTAATAAAAAACATTGTTACTCATTAGTTTTATCTGGAGCTGTTTGTAGCAGCTTGTGAAATTAGTCATTTCTATGCTTAGTTATATTTGGAGCTGTCTATAGCATCTTGTGAAATCAGTCATTTCTATGCTTAGTTTTATCTAGAGCTGTCTGTAGTAGCTTATGAAATCAGTCATTTCTATGCTTAGTTATATTTGGAGCTATCTGTAGCATCTTGTGAAATTAGTCATTTCTATGCTTAGTTATACTTGGAGCTCTCTGTAGCAGCTTGTGAAATCAGTTATTTCTATGCTTAGTTATATCTAGAGCTGTCTATAGCAGCTTGTGAATTTAGTCATTTCTATGCTTAGTTATATCTAGAGCTGTCTATAGCAGCTTGTGAAATCAGTCATTTCTATGCTTAGTTATATTTGGAGCTATCTGTAGCATCTTGTGAAATCAGTTATTTTTATGCCTAGTTATATCTGGAGCTATCTATAGCAACTTGTGTTATGCCTAGTTATATCTAGAGCTATCTATAGCAGCTTGTGAAATCAATTAATTCATGATGGAACATGGTTTGTTTTATTATCTTAAATGACAAAATTTTGTTTCATTAATTGGCTAATTTAAAAGATTGATTGGCGGATTTACTTGGCTATTTTTAATTGATGATTATCATGGATTGTGAGTGGTTATTGGATTGTTGATTTGGTTATTCATTCCTCGTTGGGTTAAACAAGATGAGCTTAAGTCTAGGATATTGAGTCCTCATGCTTGGCCTTGAGTGCTTGTAAAGGCTAAGGATGCATACGAGAAGGCCTATCCATCTGCGGGGTGTTGATTCTGGCATGATTGAGTCTCCTCTGCACTCTAGTATCTTGTACCTTAGTAGTCATGAGTAGTACCCAACATTATATTGGATGAGTATCTCTATGTTGTGACATTGGCTTTATGCTTTGTGTGCCATGTCTGCTCTATGACTGATGTGAGTGTTGGCCATTGTATTCCTTGCCTTTACTCTCCTGTTTGGGCCTTGTGACTACCTCTGAGCATGGTGGGGTGGTCTCTTTTGAGTCCACATGGTTGGGAGGCATTGCCACTGCCATTGGGGACTGGTGTACATGTTATTGGAGCACCAGTTGGAGATGTTATCTATTGTATTTATTTTATCAGCGATTGTTTCTTATCCATGGCTATGCCATTGTACGTATGTATATTATTTTATGCAATTGTACTCTCTTGAGAGAGATGATGTAAATTATATTAATGAAAATAAATGAGATGTGTCTTATATTTGTCTTACAGTTTTCTGGTGTTGGTATTAGACCCTCTTGTACCTTGATGATCATTATGGCTCTATGTTAAAAGTTGAAATGGGTATTATGAACATTTGATTTGGTGTTTAAAATGAATGTAGTTTTATAATTTTTTTTCCTAGAGGGTGAATTAGTCCCCTCCTTTGGGTTGTACATTCGGCCATACTTGGCCATGTATTTTGTCGACTTATCAAATCGACAACCGTACCATGTGTATGTTATCTTTTTATGTAAAAAAAAAATTATCTTGTGCTCTTTTGGCTCTTACCCTTCAGGGTTGCAGGGCTGGATGTTACACTCCCTTTAGCATTGATGGTAACATTTAGTGAAAAATGTGCATCTGCTCCCCCTTACTCTATGTTTCTTATCCCCCTAAGATGTTTGCCCATTTTTCACTGATCTTCTCCCCCTTTGACATCAATGGCAAAGGTGTATGTATAAGAGTAAAAAATTAGACCAAAACTGCAAAAATAAATCTTCATACTCTGTCACATATGTACACATACAATACTTCAACTCAATTAGTTGCTAGTGAAAGAATATCCTTATACACAATCTTTAATTGTGTAATCTCTTCATCCCATCAAATTTTAGCTCTTTCCAAAATTTGAATGTGACCATTTATTATAAAGACTAATTCTTCTACCTTTTGCACATCAAAGTTTGTGTCAATTGGTGAAGCTACTTGTGCTTCTGCTATAATACTGATCATTGAATCTAGCTTAGGACTAATTAGTCCTCTTAACTAACACATTTTATTTTTCATCTAATCCCTCTTATTCATAAGATTACTTAACTCTTCATGAATATTAATTACTTGTACTTCTTTGCTGCTTACCGATTTAGCTACTGGATCAAATGTTTTGGAAATATTTATCAGCTATAGTTTCTGATCCTTTATCTTTTCTTCTAGCTCTTTTGTAGTTGCCGGCCAAGATAGACAAAATTTATACAAGTTACTTGTTTCTCTAATAGCATTCTGTATGCCCTTCATTTTATTGTCTAGAAGAGCTTTGTCATTTTTTATCATAGTTTTCAACTCATTTAATCTTTTCTCATCAAATTCTTGTCTTACTTTTGTCTCAGTAGATCTCTCAAAAGATTCAAAATGTCCACTTAAAAAATTTATTAGTCCTTTTAGTTGATCTATTGAGGACAAAGAAGTGTCCTTTTGATATGATGGCATCAGCTTCTCCAAAATGTTGGATCCCTCACCAATTAGTTCACTGTCCTGTATGTGAGACTTCAAAATTTCTTCCTATGCCTTTTCTTGCACAATTGATACCAGTTTAAATTTTTGTATTGGGGACATTGAGTCCAGGTATATTGGTCCTTGTATAAATTCTAGCTCATCCAAGACCTGTTTCTCTTTCTCCAAAAAGTCTTTAATCGATTCTATAGTCTCTCTTGCTATACCATAGACATCTTCTACTTGGTTTGGCTCCGGAGGATCTAAATCCATAGCTTCATTTGCACTATCCTTTTATTCCGGTATAGGGATTTCCTTATCACGTTTCTCTTCTTGATCATCAACCTTATCTATCTTCTCAGTCTTCTCCAATCCTGTCTTGTCACCTATTTGATGTTTCAGAGGGAGACTAGAATTAATAATGGTAGCAGGTGCTTCCTTCTCTTTAGCCACTTTTTCAGTTGACCCTTGGTCCAAATTTGCTTCCGAAAAAGATGTATCATCTCCAACATTTGTTTCATTATTGTCATAGATTGTTGGGAGATGAAATTGTCTTAGAACTCTCAAGATGATTTCTTCAGTCTCCTTTACTACTTTCTCAATGTCACCTCCCATAAGAGTGTTCATTCTCATTTTTGTTTTGAATTCGTTATTAAGAGCTTTGGAGATCATGGTCTTTTCTTATAGGGTAATCTCTGGACATAACCTAACAAGTGTGTGCTCATGGAAGTTTCTTTCCTGGCATACATAATGTTGTTCAAGCTATTAGGAAGATCACCAATGATTTCAATAAGATCCTTATTATATATGTTTAGATATTCTACAATGGCATCTTCCAAAACCCTTTTATCTACATCATTATAATCATCATAGAATTGGGCTATTGGTTTCAAGATTCCATCCACTGTGACAGCCTTAAGAACATCCCCTAGACTCAATGTAGCTTCATTTGGCTAAGATACATTTTGTCTTGCCCTTTTCTTTGTTGTGTCTTTTCTAGAGGTTGTCCCTTTACTACTTTTGGAGACATTTGAAACCTTAGTTTTCATTCTTTTTACTTGTTCATCTATTTTTGTCTCTTCCTCATCAACTGCAATGCTTACATGCATTCTTTTAGCCTTTGTTTTCTTCCTTTTGTGACTGCTGGTAGGAATTTCCACACTTGCAGATGGTGTGGGATCAAAGGAAATAGATGCAGCTTCTACAGAGGTAGATCCTCTGGTTCTCCTTCTTGACACATCTGGTTTTTCTGGTTTTCTCTTGAACTCTTCCAGAGCTTTAACCGGTTCACTTTCTCTCTTTTCTTTTGCTACTTTTTCAGCTTGTTCTTTTGTGAAGCCTTGTCTTAGGGTGAAATCCTCTGCCATTCTCTGCATTTTCTTAGAGATCTCAGGTTTTCTTACTTCAACATGAATTTTAATAGACAACTCCTCATAAGTCCCAAATCTTTCTTCATTGGGATCTCTGGGTTTACTTAGCATATGTTGGGCATAATTTCCCAATATTCCTCCATCTACCTCATAGCCCATTGGCATAACCCATACCGTTCTAGGCTCAATGACCTCCATCAAGCATTGCTCTTTTGTTACAATGAAGCATATGTCATCCTTGTATTTTTCAACAATTGCTTTTGGAATTCTTTCTCTTGATTGCATCATTCTTTGGAAGTTCTTGAAATAGCCCCATAGGGCTGCATTTTGTTCATCATATCTTCCAATACTATTTAAATGATCCCTAATTTATATAGCAACTGGCTGACTATTTAACCAGAACAATTTATTCATCTTTGGCAATTCATTCATGAAGTAGAAAAATAAACAAATGATCAACGTACCAAATTTGAATGGATATTTGCTTTCTTTTGACTTCTTTAGGTTCTCCATTACTTGTTGTCGGAGTAGTTCACAATTATCATAGTCTGCATTCTCCTTGATCATCTGGTAGGTAGTGTATATGGTAGTGCCGGAGACAGAGTTCTCCCGATTAGTGAAATAGACTTTGTATTCCAACACCATGGATGTAAATATTATAGCATGATCTTCAATATCATTGATTGTTAAATCTCTTTTATCAAATTTTGCTCTGGTGGCCGCTATCATTGTATCATTCTTTACAGCTTTCAATAGGGGTACCCTACCGGTAGAACTTAGTCCAGTCACAACCTTAATTGCATACTTGGTGATCTTGAAGGGCTGCCCCAACCACATGAATTCATTGTGGATTCTACTCAAAACATACCAGACCCATTCATCTTCCACAAATGTAGGAAAATCTTTATATTGAATGAATTTCTTTTCCTCCAGAGTTTTGTATTCCTCTTTCAGCTCAAATTGATAATTGCTTAGATGATTTTGATACAAGTATGAAAATCTACTGTCCCCATGCTCTTCTAGGGAAAAATGGATGTAAGCCCTAACGTCTTCCACATGCACCACCCCATACAGAATTGCAGAGAATGCACCATTTGGATCGACCTCTATTGATTTGAATGGATGTTTCTTGAATTTTGGCTGAGCTCTTTCGGTTATATCAATCACTTGAGGTGTTGTCATTTCTGTAAAGATTCAAACAAATTTGCAATAGGGTTTTGAACAAAAAATACCTCTTTATCCGAAATAGGGTTTCGTTCACCTGAGATTGAATTGTTTTGGAAATCTCTGAGTTTCTTGGATTTTAGCTTTAGATCACCTTAAACACTTGAAATATTGAATGCAAAGTGATTAATCTTTTACAAATCCAAGCCTTTAAACCCCTTGAAGTCTTAACTTAATTGTCATAAATGAGGTCTTTCAAAAAGTTGTCAAACATTTCTCTGTCATTCACAGTCAATCCAAAATGCTCCGCAATGCTCCACATTAGATCTTTCTTTATCAGAATTTCTTTCAAAGGCTTTGTCATAGAGTTCTTCACAACATAGCTTAGTTTCAGATTCTAGCACTAGCTTTCTAGCTGGGGGCTTTAGATTTTCAACACAGATCCCCCTAAGCTAGAGCTCCCAATTTACTTCCTAGAGGAAGTATCTGCACTAGATGCTAGTGCGGTGGTGCAGGAGCACCTCGAAAATCATGTTTTCATTTGTAATAAGGTCTATTTGACCAATGCATTTTCAATTCATTTTGTAGCTAGGTCTATTTTTTAAGTCCCAAGTAACTTAGGGGATATTTGTCAAGTTGTAATCGCATAATGCTAAAAATAGCAATAATGCCAAAATAAGGTAGTAGGGTAGTTTTGGTCTGTTGTCTCCTAGCTGCTTGGATTGTTCTCCCAGCCACTTGGAGCTAGTGTGGTACTACTCAGGATGAGTTGATAAATGCCCAGAGGAATGATCAAATGATCATCGAATGTAATCAGATTGAAGAAGTGATCAAATGTGATTGTGTTGTGTTCAGGAGAAATAAAGCATTTCTGTTTTGTCCATTTTGATTTCCATTTTTATAACTATAAATCATGCGAATGTAAATTTCTATTCATTTTGTATTTTCCATTGTTGCTATATGTTGCTGTGAAGCATTCCACTGGCGAGATTTCTGTCGAAATCAGTGGAATGACTTCAATGTACCATATATGTCCATTTCTTGTTTTGTTTTCTTGTTCGATAGTGCAGATGTTTCGGATTGTGGGTTTCACACAGTAAGGACGGCCTAGCATCTCCATGTGCTAGGGTTAAGAGGGAAGTAAAAATGTGTGATGATAGTTTTGGCAAATCAGCCAAAGGTTATGAGCGTTCACTGACAGAACGTGCCTCACCAAAGGGCAAATGCCATCGGGGCATTGGAGAAGGATGAAAGACTTGGATGATGAAGTTGAATCAGTGGCTCATCAGCTGTTAGTTTGTTGACTACGAGAATTTTAGGGCATCAGTCTAGTATCCACTATGCACTCCCCATCATATTGGTATCAGAGCCCAAAAAGATTTGGGTAGCAAATTGAATCAAGGATTTGCAGGAGTGTTGGCATTTGGGTGTTGTCTGTGAATGTTTATGTCAGACAGAGAAAGTGAAGAAGGGGCTAGCGAGATGCCTCCAAAGGGAATGACCACCGAAGTGGTCAAGAAATTTAAGGAGATGGAGGAGCTGATCAAGACTGGAGTCAAGGAAGCACTCCAGGCTGAATTGAAAACCTTAGGAAAAGGAAATAAATTAGACATGGAGTCTGATGAAGAAGATGAAGATGGGGAAGAGGAAACAACCCCAGAACAGACAAGTATATCTGCAGACTAGAAACAATTTCTGGAGGCCATAAAATCACTTGGTAAGGAGGCGTCTAAATCAAGAATGGAGATTCTAATGTTCAACGGAAAGATGGATGCAGAAGAAGTCATCGAATGGATCGATGCTTTGAACAATTACTTCGAGTACAAGGAGGTACCGGAGAATAGAAGAGTCAAGTTTACAAAGACAAAATTGAAGGGCGCTGCACTCACGTGGTGGAACTACACCCAGGGAGAAAGGGTGAAGAATGGCAAGAGCATGATCTCATCCTGGAGTCAGATGGTAGAGAGGATCAAGGCTTAGTTCCTACCAGCAGATTATGAAGTGCAAATATATAGGAAAATGCAGAATCTCAGACAGAAGGATATGGATGTATCCACCTATATAGAGGAATTTCACAAATTGTCCCTAAGATGTGGACATGATGAGGATGAGAAAGGAAGAGTTGCTAGGAATATGAATAGCCTGAAGTATAGTATACAAGATGAGATTACCATCTTGACACCAGAAACTGTGGACAAATGTTTCCAGGTGGTGCTGAGAGTAGAAGAGAAGCAGAAAAGGAAGAGTGAGCATAACAATAGAGGTAGAGGTGGAAGGAATTTCAGAGGAAGAGGAAGTTCTAGAGGAAGAAGTCCTAACCAGAGGCCTAGTGGTGAGTCTAGCCAAGAAGAGCAAGTTGGGGACTCAAGTAGCAGAGGAGGCTACCAAGGAAGAAGGCCTAATGGAAGAGGTGGGACAAATGGATCAGGTAGAGGATCCAAATTCTCCACTATGAGATGTTATAATTACAATAAGATAGGGCATCCGACATACAAGTGTCCAGAGAAGGCCTCAACTTCTCATGGTGGTGAGAAGAGAACCACTTTGATTCAAGAAGATGCAAGGAGTGTGACTGATGCAGAGGTAAACGCAACAGAAGCTTACAAATGGGAAGGGGGAGTCATTAACACAACCAGCATGTTAAAATCCTATCGGCTTATCATCATCATCATATTTCTTGCTAACACAGACAGCATCATCATATTTCGAAGGGGCATGAAATATCCTCCTGCTGACCACTGTTCACTTCCTTATCGCCTATCGGCGAGAGATGGTTCATCGGCCAAAGGGAAATGTCTTACCCCCGATGACTAATGTCACCCTGATGAATATATCGGTCGTATACCGATCGGCCAGACTTGGCTTATCGGCCGGACTCCAACACTCTGTCCCGATGTCCGATATCACCCTGATATCTCTTTTCATCGGTCAGGTTGCCTATCGGCAACACTTCTTCTATCGGCCAGGCCGAAAAAGGTCTCCCGGACGCTATTACTCCTACCGATGCCGAAACGCTTAACGTCAGCAGGATAAATCTGCATCGGGTGATATTCGCAATATCCTGATGACGATGACGTCACATGCACCTGATGATGATGTCACCCGGTTATAAGACTCTTACATCCTCCGCAGCATGATAATAAAATGTTGGGTGATATTATACATATCCTGATGATGACCTTTAAGATCCTGATGACGACTTTTAAGAACCTCCTGTCCTTAGCCAAAAAAATGATTTTTCCCTCCTGCATACGATAGCGATATGCGGATGATGGATACACATGAAAGATGATCCTGACGATGATATACACATTGAGTATATATCCAACCTATATCATCCTGATGCATTCAAAACATACAGTCTTCGTCAGCTTTATAACCCGATCCGGATAGCGATATACTCACAGATGACGATGCGATTCACTCCGTCTGGAAAAGCACATGCAGATCCCTGTATATCCGTCAGCTGCATGCAAACTCACAGAACCGCATAATTTTACAAAGAAAATATGATGATCGGGCCGGATCACCTTCAGATCAGAACTTAACAGTTTATCTTCCTAAATCTTAGCACATGAGGATGCTAGGTTGATTCACAGCATGCTACCAATCGATCTCCCACACAATGAAATGCATAAATAGAAAACTAAAATACAACCTAAACTAACATGCATGACTATTCCACCGATTCACAGAATCAACCAGTGGAAGGGTTGAAAGAATCCATTAACCTGTAATCAGAACAGAAATTCAAAACATAAACAGCTGATAAACCAGATAATGCAATTTGATGAGATCTTATTTAGATGAAACACAAATGTCCTGTTTCTACAACAACGTTTCACAATGTCTGGACTGATCTCTGGATTTCACTCAATCACCAGTACAACATAACATAACTACTACTCTCTCTCTGATGTGATATTCTCTGATCTCAAACCCTAACTGATCTGAGTTATTTATAGCAATATCCTACGAGTACTACCAACTTGATTCCCAGTGGCTGGGAGCTTCCAAGCGGCTGGGAGAGAACAGCTCAGACAACCTGATAACGAACTCTAACTGCCTGCACACTCTCCTAGGTTGATCTAATACATATGCATTGGTCCAATGGACCTTATTACATTATGAAGTCAAACATGCTAAAAATAGACTAATGTCCTGTCATGCGGACAATGAACCTATATCCTGTCTTGTAGGGGTGCTCCTGCACCAGTGACATATCCTGAAGTGAATCTAGAATAAGAAACAAGAGAGAATCAGATGATCAAGATGACGCTACTCAAGGAACCAGTGCAGGTGGAACCATCACAAAGGAGGGCTTTGTTTAGGATAAACTACAAGATCCAAGGAAAGGTTTGTAAAGTCATTATTGACTCTGGTTCTACTGATAACATTATATCTTTGGAAGCAATGAATAAGTTGAAATTAGAAAAGAGACCCCATAGCAGTCCATATAAAGTTAGTTGGTTGAACAAGGGACAAAACATACTCATGAATGAACAGGCATGGGTAGAATTCAGTATTGGGGTTATAGAGATAAAATTTTTTGTGACATCCTTCCAATGGATGCTTGCCATCTTTTTTTAGGTAGACCACGGTAGTTTGACAGAAAGTCTCATCATGACAGAGAAAATAATGCTTACTTATTCCAAAAGGATGGTATGACTTATAGGATACAGTCATTGGTAGAAGAGGATCCACAGCATGTAGGGTTTAGTATAATGCTGGTGGGAGAAAAAGAATTCATGGACACATTATAGGAAGGTGATGGAGTAGGTTTTGCTTTGATTGTGAAGCCTAAGGGGGAAAAGAAGCAAAGTGTGAGAGAAGTAGGGCCTAAAGAGGTCAGAGATTTGCTTGAGCATTACAAAGGAGTGATTTCAAAGAGTATGCTTGATTCCCTACAACCAATCAGAGACATTAGCCATCAGATAGATCTCATACCAGGAGCAGTAATTCCTAATAAGGAAGCATATAAAATGACCCCTTAGCAGAATGAGGAGATAGCTAGGCAGGTTCAAGAACTTTTAGACAAGGGGTTAATAAGAAAGAGTTTGAGTCCATGTGTAGTCCCCACCATTTTAACACCAAAGAAAGATGGAAAATGGAGATTGTGTACTGATTCTAGGGCCATAAATAGGATAACCATCAGGTATAGGTTTCCTATTCCTAGAATAGAAGATCTAATGGATTTTTTGGGAGGTGCTACCTATTTCTTTAAGATAGATTTGAAGAGTGGGTACCATTAGATAAGGATAAGAGAAGGGGATGAGTGGAAGACAACTTTCAAGACCAATGAAGGGTTGTATGAGTGGCTTGTGATGCCGTTTGGTCTTTCAAACACCCCTAGCACCTTTATGAGGATGATGAATGAGGTGTTGCAGGATTTCATAGGAAAATTTGTTGTAGTCTACCTTGATGATATTTTGGTGTTCAGTAAGAGCAAGGAAGAGCACTTGAAACATTGGAGATAGTCTTGAAAAGGTTGTAAGATCAAAAGTTACTGATAAATTTGGAAAAATGTGACTTCATGAAGCAAGAATTGGTGTATCTAGGTTTTGTCATCTCTAAGGGTGATTTGAAAATGGATCCTTCCAAGGTAGAAGCTATTTTGAATTGGCCTACACCCAAGACGATAGGAGTGGTTAGAAGTTTCCATGGTTTGGCCACATTTTACAGGAAATCCATTAAGAACTATAGTGACATCTGTGCACCTATGTTGGAGACCATCAAGGGTGGAGGTAAGATGAAGTTTGCATGGACGAGAGAGGTAGATCAGAGTTTTGAAAGTCTAAAACAAAAAGTTGCCGAATTCCCTATTTTGGTGTTACCTAATTTTAATAAGGTTTTCAGAATTGAATGTGATGCAAGTGGATTGGCCATAGGAGTAGTATAGAGCCAAGAAGGCAGACCAGTAGCCTTCTTCAATGAAAAATTAAATACAACCAAGAGGAAATACTCATCTTATGATTTAGAGTTGTATGCTATGGTACAAGCTCTAAAAAAATGGAGGCACTACTTGCTTCCTAAGGAATTTATTGTATACACTGACAATCATGCTCTTAGTTTTTTGAATGGATAGGAAAAGCTCAGTCATCGGCATATGAAATGGGTGGAAAGTCTTTAAGACTACACCTTCATCATCAAACATAAGAAAGGAATAACCAATAAGGTTGCTGATGCTTTAAGTAGAAGAGTGTTGACAGTGTAAGAAGTGCAGCTACAGAGTATGGGTGTTGAGTCACTCAAAGGATTGTACAGAGAGGACCAAGATTTTAAGGAAATTTATAGGGTATGCAGTGAGTTCACCAATGCTTTCCATAGTGAGTTTTCAAATTATACATTCCAGGATGGACTTTTTTTTAAAGGTAGTCAACTATGTATCCCTAAGTGTTCAATGAGGGATAATATAGTGAAGGAAAAACATAGTGGTGGTTTAGGAGGACATTTTGGGCTCAGTAAGACCTTAGATCTTGTCCAAAGGTTTTAATTTTGGCCAAAGATGCAATCTAATGTCAGAAGGTTTTTTGAGAGTTGTATGATTTACTAGAGAGCAAAAGGAATCTCAACCAATGCAGGATTGTACCAACCTTTGCCCATACCAAACAGACCTTGGGATAGTTTGAGTATGGATTTTGTGATGGGATTGCCCAAGACAAGGATAGATTATGACAGTGTGTTTGTTGTGGTAGATAGGTTCAGTAAAATGGCACACTATATTCCTTGTAAGACCACCAATGATGCTAGTTACATTGCAGGTTTGTTCTTTAAAGAAATTGTCAGGATTCATGGGTTACCTTTGAGTATTGTATCCGACAAAGATAACAAATTTGTGGGACATTTCTAGAGAACCTTGTGGAAAAGATTGGGTACCAATTTGTCTTTTAGTTTAGCTTATCATCCTCAGATTGATGGCTAAACTGAGGTTGTGAATAGGTCATTAGGCAATTTGCTGAGATGTTTGACAAGAGAACATGGTAGTAGTTGGGATGTGGAGCTCCCACAAGCAGAATATGCCTATAATGATTCTACAAACATAAGTATAGGTTTAAGTCCTTTTGAAGTTTTTTATGGTAGTCATCCTAGAGGAATTTTTGAATTATGAGATGTTCAAGGGATGGACAAAAGGAGTGGACATGTTGATACATTTGTAGAGGCTATGAAAGAGATCCATCAACAAGTCAGAGATACTCTACACCAAAATAGTCAGAAGATCAAAGCTTGAGTGGATCAAAGAAGGGATGTGCAGTACCAAATTGGAGATATGGTCATGGTTCATCTCAACAAGAACAGACTACCCACAGGAAAACACAAGTTGATGATGCAAAAAATTGGACCTTGTCAGATTCTAGAAAAATATGGTCCTAATGCTTACAAAATTGAACTCCCTGAAGACATTGCTATTTCACCTATCTTCAATGTTGCTGATCTGACATTATATAGGAGTCTTGATAAAGGTGAAGGTACAATAGGTTCTGTTCAAGACAATGCAGAGTGGGTGCAGTCTTTACTACCCAAGGAACCACCGAAGATGGAGTGTATTTTGGATAGCAGGATAGCTAAGAAGACCAGAAATCAAACATATTTCAAGCACTTAGTCAAATAGAAAGGACTTCCAGATTCAGAAGCCAGATGGATGTTGGAAGAAGATATCAAAAAGCTGGGTGGTGATTTGCAGCAGTTAGTCTCTAAGAGGACTTGAGACAACTTTCACCCGGGGAGTATGGTGCAGGAGCACCTTGAAAATCATGTTTTCATTTGTAATAAGGTCTATTTGACCAATGCATTTTCATTTCAGTTTGTAGCTAGGTCTATTTTGTAAGTCCCACGTAACTTAGGGGACATTTGTCAAGTTGTAATCGCATAATGCTAAAATAGCAATAATGCCAAAATAAGGCAGTAGGGTAGTTTTGGTCGGTTGTCTCCCAGCCGCTTGGATTGTTCTCCCAACCGATTGGAGCTAGTGTGGTACTACTTAGGGCGAGTTGATAAATTCCCAGAGGAATGATTAAATGATCATCGAATGTAATCAGATTGAAGAAGTGATCGAATGTGATTGTGTTGTGTTCAAGAGAAATAAAGCATTTCTATTTTGCCCATTTTGATTTCCATTTTTATAACTGCAAATTGCACGATTGTAAATTTTTATTTGTTTTGCATTTTCCATTGTTGCTATATGTTGTTGTGAAGCATTCCACTGGTGAGATTTCTATCAAAATTAGTGGAATGACTTCAATGTACCATATATGTCTGTTTCCTGTTTTGTTTTCTTGTTTGATAGTGCAGATGTTTCGGATCATGGGTTTTGCGCAGTAAGGATGACCTAGCATCTCCATGTGCTAGGGTTAAGAGGGAAGTAAAATTGTGCGATGACAGTTTTGGTGAATTGGCCAAAGGTTATGAGCATTCACTGACGGAACGCGCCTCACCAAAGGGTAAATGCCATTAGGGCATTGGAGAAGGATGAAAGACTTAGCCGATGAAGTTGAATCCATGGCTCATCATCTGTTAGTTTGTTGACTGCGAGAATTCTAGGGCATCAGTCTGGTATCTGTTGTGTACTCCCCATCATGCGGATCCATCCTTAACTCTAATTACTTCTTTCTTGATCTAGATCTTGTCCATTTCTTTCTTAGTTTAAACTAGATCAACCTTTTCTTTTCCCTTATCATTCCTCTACTCTATTTTCCTCTCTTCAGCATAGTAGTTTCTTTTCACATTCTTGCTTCTGTAAAATCTTGCAACATGTCCAAACTTGTTGCAATTGTAGCACACAATGTTTCCCTGCCCTTGATTCCTTCCTCTAAATGAATTCATCCTTGATCTGCATTTATTAGCCATGTGTCCAAATCTATTGCAAGAAAAACATCTTCCATTGAATGATTGAGTATTCCTTGAATTGTGAAAGTCATTTCTTACCGGACTTCTACATTCATTTGATATATGACCAATTTTCTGGCAATTGAAACATTGACAAGCGAATGATGGAACATTCTAATTTATTCTACTTCTACACTGAGTAGCTTTTTGACCAAACCTTTTGCAATTAAAACAATGGCCATTGAAAGATGGGTACCTTTGAGAATTTGGCTATCTGACCAGAGGTCTTCTAGGTCTTCTTCTTTGATTCTTGAATTGGTTGCCTTTGTTTTGCTTCAACTGAAGGTTTCCTTGACTTGATTTTGGAATTTCTCCTTTCTCAAATCCTAAACCTTGCTTATCATATGAACTCTTTTGACTAGCAATCATCTCATCAAGTTTTGTAGAACTTATCTTGAACTTTTCTTCATAGCGCTTAGGTTTTTCGAAGTCTGTTTTCAGGTTCACAACTTCTTCTTCCAATTTGACACATTCTTCCATCTTTCTATTTACCATTAGATTTAGATCTTCTTTTGCTTTAGCTCTTTTAATAACTTCCACTTTCAAATCATCTAGGGTTTCATTTGCTGATATCAGTTGTTCACTAACATCTTTATATTTTTCTTTAAATTTTTTGACTTGTTCTTTCAGCTTTAAAATGCACTCATTAGCTTCTTGAATGTTATCCTTCAGATCCCTAATTTTTGCTTCAAAATTTTCAAGATCAGCAAGAGCTACTTCCAATTCAACATTGTTTTCATACAAGAAGTTTCTATATCTCCTGGCTGCCATGAGTGGACTCTCCCAGATCTTCCTCAAGCTGTTAGCCTTCTTCCAAGGAACCTTGCTCTGATACCAATTGTTGAAAGTAAGGAATGCTGAGAGAGGGGGTGAATCAGTATTCCACAAAACCACTTGTTAACTTGTTTATTAATCCAATTTCCAAAATTAATAACATAAAAGAAAACCAAGCATAAGAGCAGCAACCATAAAGACATAACACATTGACACCAGGATTTTTACATGGAAAACCCAAAGAGGGAAAAATCACGGTGAGTGTTAGCTCACAATATATTATGATAGCTCAATACTGGATTACAAGAAGGCTCACTGCCTAGGGCTCAGTACCCTATGAAGAAGTGCTCATTGCACAAAGGCTCACTACCTAGAGAAAAGAAGAAAGAAGAAGGATTGACTCATTACCAAAAGATGAATTGCTGTAAATACATCTACCACATGTTGGATCATAGTTCCACTGAAGGTTCAATATATAGATTCAAAGGTCTTCATTTGGTCTACCCCTTCTTCTCAACTTAACTACATATACTCTGTTTTCTAACCTTGTTCAACTTTTTCTACTATGAACTTTGCTTATAATCCTACACACTTTGAATTCGCACATCACACACCCAACTACAACACTCCAACATCGAATTCCATCGAGTATATATATTCACTACAAGATCTATCTCATAATTAGGCCGGAAAGCAAAACATAAACCCTGTACACAAATACTACATCTTGTCAGCTTGAACTTGTGTACAATCTGCAATGCGGACTTAAACAAACATACAGAAGTCTTCATATAGGTTGCCTTCAGTCATACCATCACTTAGATTGACTATTCAGACAATATAACTTCTTCGCATAAGAATCTAACATGTTTGTCAGCTTGTTCCTTAAGAGTATACTTGATCAACTCATTTGTCACATCATAATTCCCACTGCAGACCATATGAGACACTGAGATGCATAACCAACAACCATTCTGGATCTCTTAGTATACCTTCAAAACTGCAGAACAAAATATACAACTGCAGAGGAATGCAGACTCTTTTCTCTAGCACTATGCACTGTTCCTGACTTAACTATGTTCACCCGGACTTAAGTATTTCACCATGTGACTTCCGGAGGAAATCAAGACTTGAGCATTGGAATAAATCATCACTAAATATCTATGAACAACATACCTGATCCACATTTACTAATGTTTTACTGTGGAGGCATACCATCCCAAACATTGTTACTTACTCTATATAATGTATACTGTTCATACTTAGTCATTTCTGCTTCTAGAGTAAAGTCTCTTTGTCATACCTATGGATTCTCTTTCCTTTGTTGCCATCAATGACAACATTCAATCATCAAGACAATGTTTCTTGCTAGCACTTTGCCAGTAGCTTGTGGCCCAGAATGACTGAGACACTTGGTGCATGAAACGAGATCTCCCCTAGCATTTACCTACCCACCTGAATTTGTTGGCACAGTCGGTTCGACCCCACGACCTGTGGAATGCAAAATTTTAGTCCTAGCACCTTTTGACTTTGTCTGTAGCTTACAACCTCGAATGACTGGGACCCTTGGCACATGAAATGAGACCTCTCCTAGAATTTACCTACCCACCCAGATGCATTGGCACAATCGGTTCGGCCCCACGATGAGTAGAATAAAAAATATGGTACTTGGCAAGGTTATGCTGCATGAAACTGAAGCATTTTACAAGAATGCATTTGATTTCAGTATAGTATTTTACCTGGACTTAAGTATTTTACCATATGACTTCCGGAGGAAGTCAAGACTTGAGCACTAGAACAAATCATCACTAAATAGTTATGAACAACATACCTGATCTGCATATACTGATCTTTTACTACAGAGGCATACCATCCCAAACATTGTTAGTTATTTTGTATAATGTATACTATTCATACTTAGTCATTTTTTCTTCCGGAGTAAAGTCTCTTTGTCATACCTGTTGTGTCTCTTTCCTTTGTTGCTATCAATGACAATAATCAAGACAATGTCTCTTGCCAACACTTTGCCAGTAGCTTGTGGCCTAGAATGACTGAGACACTTGGTACATGAAATGAGACCTCCCCTAGCATTTACCTACCCACCTGAATGTGTTGGCATAGTCGGTTCGACCCCACGACCTGTGGAATGCAAAATTTCAATCCTAGCACCTTTTGACTTTGTCAGTAGCTTACAACCCAGAATGAATTGGACCCTTAGAACTCAAAATGAGACCTCTCCTAGCATTTACCTACCCACCCTGATGCATTGGCACAATTGGTTCGGCCCCACGATGAGCAGAACAAAAAATATGGCACTTGACAAGGTTGTGTTGCATGAAACTGAAGCATTTTGTAAGAATGCATTTGATTTCGGCATAGTCAAACATATTTGAGTTGATCAAAACTGAGAGAGGTTATTGTGGATGGACCCCACATGCACCTGTAGTTCTAAATATAAGTTTCCTAGCTACCATGAATTCCAAGAATTGCTTCGTTAAAATTTGGTAGTTTTTGCTCTTAAGATCTTAAGTGACTTTGCTTGTAGCTTGCTGCCTCAAATGACTGGGACACTTGGCACATAAAATGAGACCTCCCCTAGAATTTACCCACCCACCTCGACATGTTGGTGCATTATGTTCAGCCCCATGAGTTGTGGATTACAAAATCTCACTCCTAGCACCTTTCCACTGCATGAAACTGAAGCATTTTGCATGAATGCATTTAATTTCAACACGATCAAATGGGTTGGAGTTGACCAAAACTGAGATAGGTTATTGTGGATGGATCCCATGTGCATCTATAGGTCCAAATAAAATATTCCCAACTTCCACGAATTTTGAGAACTATTCCGTCATAGTTTGGTAGTTTTTTGCTCTTAGAGATCTTAAGGGACTTTGCTGGTAGCTTGTTGCCTCAAATGACTAGGATACTTGGCACACAAAATGAGACCTCCCCTGTCATTTGTCCACCCACCCTGATGTGTTGGCATAGTTGGTTTGGCTCCATAAGCTATGGAATGCAAAATGTCACTCCTAGCACCTTTCTATTGCATGAAACTAAAGCATTTGAGAGATTGTTTGCGTTCAATGTATGGAATGCAAAATTTCACTCTTGACACCTTTCTAGTATATGAAACTAAAATAAAATCTAGATTCCCTTTTGTCTCTTGTATTTTGACCTTTTGGCTTGGTTTTTGTTGATTTGCTATAGTTTCACAATATTTATGAATGATGATGGTACTTATCCACAAGAATACCACCAGATCCCCTATACAATACAAGAAATCAAATCCCAATCTTACGAGCATAGTGAGAGAACATCTCTCTTCTAAGAGTTTCGAATCATTGGACTTTAGTGCCAAATGAGAATAAATCCACGAATACTACCACAAATAGGGATAAACACACTATCCACAAATACTACCACACACTAACCTCAACACTCTTTCCCTTATGCTACCCTTTGATAAGAGATCAACGCTGCGACACAATATTGTTGTTGAAAGTTATAAAAAAACATAGGGGAGTGGACCTAATATTTGAGCATCCTAACTTCACACCTCTTAACAGTTGTGCATTAAGTTATGTTTTGTTAGTGCGATGATGTGGCATTACATGATTGGTCACTTTTTAGATCTAAAGAGCACATTTCATTCAATTGTAAGTACTTATAGTCAATACTAACAACCTTAAAGTCACAACTAGTAGTGTTAAACTTTTAAAAATATTAAATCGTAAATCCACAAATACTATCACAGCTATTGGAACATGCTCAACCACATGAATTTGATAAAAACATATTTATAAGGCAAACATGTAAGACAACATAGATTCTCACTTATAAAAAAAATTGATAGTCACTCTTATTTACATTAACTCCTCGTCAACATCACAAACTTCTTGTTAAGATTACAAACACCATGATTTTTTTTGTAATGAAAATTTAATACACATGTATGGACAAGGCATTGAGGACACATATTTCATCCATTTTCTAGTAAAAGCTAGGGTTTTCTAGATTTTCTTAAGCATTTTCAACTTATAACAAGCATACCATAGCTTTCCCTTCACCTAGAGTCCATAATAGGGAGTGATACTATCAAGTTTTACTAATTTTGGCATCACTTCAGACCTAGCATCAATAAAATGTAGGGTTTTATGAAAGATTTATTTCGAAAGTGAGGTTTTGGTAGTGTATGAGGGTTTGGTACAGTCATGGAGAGGCTTATTATGCAAGTTTGAGGTTGTCTTTTATTGTATTTTTGAGGATTTGTCATGGAGAAGCTTATTATGCTTATTATGACAACAATAGGAGGATAGTCAAGGACTACAATAGTTTTATGGGTAGTTATGGAGTCATTTCTTGTTTGAAACCCTCATCAAGATGGTATTATATGTAGATATAAGATATATTTAGTTATGCATACCTAAAACAAGGACATGTTGTAGTGCCAAAAATGTGACCATGCTGCAAGAGATAGTTTTGATGTCATACATCATAAAGCTTAAACTATTGATCAAAAATCCTAGCATGAAATCAAGTTTGCAAAATGACTTCATCACTAGTCTTGGACAGGGTATGGACAACCAATATTACAAACAAGGCATGGATAACCATCAAAGCATAAAGGATATAGGAATTTTTTCAGATGTCATTTTCTAGTTTATCTTAGACCACAAAACTGCCCCTTTCTATCTCAGACCAATCAACATTCTATCTTAGATCACAAAATTGCCCCTTTCTATCTCAAACTAATTAGCATTTTTATCTTTTCATGATTGTCCCAGATCATTTTATTGGTCCAAGACTACCTCCTTTTCACATACACTCCTTGTCTCATAATCATGGCTTCAAGACTGTCTCTTTGGATGTCACATTTTGTGACTATTTCACATGATAATTGTTCAATCTCAGTGATAATAAAGGATATAGGAATTTTGTTAGATGTTGTAATTGCAGCTACCCTTGTAGAGATGTATGCAAAGTGTGGAAGCATAGACAAGGCACATGGACTATTTGATAGAACACCATAAAGAGAGGTCATCTCATGGAATGCGATGATTGCAAGATATGTAGAAAATGGATTTGTTGAAAAGACTTTAGAAAATTTCAAGCAAATGCAATTGGTAAGTGTAAAGCTAAATTCTACAACCTTCACCAGCATCCTCCCTATCTCTACCAAATTAGGATCTTTGGAATAGGGTATGGACAACCATCAAAGCATAAAGGATATTATGTAGGTTTTTGTGAAGTTGACTGTGGTGATTATTATGTAGGTTTTATTTTGAATGGTGGACAAGGGTTTGGTGTCTCGATAAGTATTATACATTTAGACTTTATCTTATGAGCATTATGGTGAAGTTCAATGGTATTGTGTTAGTCATAGTGACAAACCCTAGAGGCTTGTGTAGTGTAATATACCTATACTTGTTGATGATGATTGTTAGTCATAACAACATGCATAAAAATTTGCACAATAATCCTTTATTCTCTTGAAAAGTACGATCAATTTGGAAGAAATTGATGACTCCAAAGCTCCATTGATTAGGTCATGATAGTCTAACATTACTCAGAGGTTGATGTGACATGTTGTTTTCCATTTCAAGGGGTCTTACATTTTAAAAGTAATCAATCTTATGTATGTATCCTGTAAATCCACTTCACAAACAAGGTTATTTCTACTATGCTCCATAGATTATAATGATATTTATAAGTTTGATCAATTCTTCTGAGCATTTACTATCATGAACTTGTTCATGCTTCTACACTGTGTATTCATTCAAATAGTGTGCCTACAAGTAGATATTCATATGTTTATCATGGATATATATTTGTATTTGCATGATATTTATTAATTTGACATGCTTTCACTCAAAATATGCTCTATATTTTCATTTATTTATGAGTTATAGGCATATTTCATGTTTATATGCTTTATATTGTGTGTTATTTGTAATTGTGAGAGTGATTTGTAATGAAATTAAAAAAATTAAAGAAATATTTCTAAATTTAGTGAACCTTTAGCTATTGAGTCACAAACATTCCATATACAGTCATGACGATAAGAAATCAAACCATAATTTCACTAGGATGTTCCACAGCTAGGTATGGTTGATGCTAACTTCCAAGGAACAAGGAATGAAAACAACACATGCAGACTGATAATCACTCCAAGGGATGTAGCTAATCAATGCATCTATCCAGATCTCATTCACTGATTACTCAAGATTTACAATGATTTGTAATCAAACAACTTCTCTTTCATTAAGTATGCAAAAACATGTACATTCACAATAACCTTGAAATCAATCCTAAATTTTTCAGCAATCAAATTTCAATTAAGTTTCTAATGTTTAAAAGAGTACACTCCATCCCCTTTTATAGAATAAGGAGAGGAGGTGGTTACAAATGACCAATGGTCAAGATTTATCTATTCAGATCAATGGTCAACATTTCTTCATTGACTTAGTCAATATATTCATATGAGACACAAGTTGCCAGCTAACAACTATCTAGCAAAACTTATTTGCTTGTAAGTATCCTATGCATACGTCTACATTGTGATGCATCCCTACTTACTCTTTATCTCCGTCTACCTCTTCTTCATCATTTTCTGCATCATCATCTTCATCATCACTGTTGGGACAAGAAAATTTAAAATTTTCTTATATTCCTACCCACCCATGTCTAACTAAATCAGAAAACATTACGCCCAAAACTGTAATAATAACTGGTATATCCCATAAAAATCACATGACTTTCATCACAAATGGGTGTCTCACCCCTCAAATTGTAATGAAGGGCTTCAACTCCTTAATTTTGGCGAGACTTTGGTATTTTATTTATACCAATCCATGATCTTTTGAAATGGGTTAAATGTGTATCGGAAAAAAGAGCTATGGTAAAAGAGAGAGTTTCAGAGATCTCTGATGAGAGGAGTAACATCGATGACCCTTCATCGGTGTTAGAATTCCCAGTCACATCGATTTAATAAAAAGTCAGGACTATCGGCATAAAAAAGCACTATCGGGGAATACTCCAAACCCCCCTTGACAATATAGATCACACCAATAAAGGAGTTCGGTATGACTCTTGTCGAGCTACCCATCAAACTGGTGAAACTAATGATCATCAGGGAGAGATGCACATCGGGGTGAGAAATTAAAATATCTCCGATTTCGCAATGTCTTAGCGATAAAGCGGCATTATTTCAGCTTGAGTCACACCGATGTCTAGAAAGGATAAAGACCATTGGCGAAAGTAAACAAGTCAGAAGAAAAGACTACAAGTCTTACTGAACTAATGGTCATGGCGATGAAGGATATCAGTAACATACTATAATAATTACTTCGATGAAGGTTATGAGAAAGGTATTGGGGAAATAATTGTGATCGGGTAAATTGAATTAAGTCATCTCGATAACATGTGTTATTCCGATGATGATAGTAGCCACACTCATCGACAAGACTCATACTGATAGTCATATCAGAGACACTTAATATATCAGAGTAAAATGTTATTCCCATGGTGATAAAGTAAGTTAGGCTGATGCTAGCCATGCCTATTTCTATATCGGGTAGACCTCAAAATATCTTGCCGATGCAGACTTATATATGTCTTTATAAAAGATGACATCAAGGAGATAGATGAAGGGTCACATCGATTGATCCATATGCAAATGTTTCATGCCATATGAAGATATTTGATCTCCCCAATATTACAAAAGTCTTACCAATGAGAGAAGTTATGATGACGTGACATCTCATGATGATTGTGAAAATTAATACACTGGAACGATTAATTACAGATCGAGAAGATATCCTCTGAAATGCCACTTGAAATCACTACAATTAAGTTTGAAAGAATTGTCTGAAAGGAGTACGCAAGTAGAGACTTGGAGGAGAAAACAGGGGAATTTGATCATCGCCTCAGATAAAAGGTACACATATACAAACCTTTGTGTAGTAGCTTGCAATTTGAATTTGTTGTCCAAGATTAAAATGGAGACTCCAGTAAAAAGCAAGCATATAAAACAGTTAGGTGAAACCAGCAAAACCAAGAAACAAAAAATTGACAAAAGCCCTGATGAGAGAACAAAAGAAAGGAAACTAAACCAGGACTTAATTGACCAATTGCCTGGATTGACTCCCAAAGCCTGAAGGTGTGCACAACTTAGGGTAGAAGTAGAGAAATTAGAAGATGGTGTAGGAGCACCCAGAAAATCATGTTTTCTTTTGTAATAAGGTCTATTTGACCAATACATTTTCATTTCAGTTTGTCTCTAGGTCTTTCAGGATTGTAAGTCCCAAGTGAATTAGGTCACATTTGTCAAATTGTTAATATCAAGATGGTTGGTCTCCCAGCCGTTTGGAATCGGTCTCCCAGCTGCTTGGAATCAGTTGGTTTTCCTCAGGGCGAGTTTATAAACCCAGAGGAACGAACCAAATGATCATTGTAATTAGATCGAAGAGAAGAGGTTGAGTGTGATTGTATATTGTGCTAAGGAGAAATAAAGCTATTCTATTCCGTTAATTTGATTTATGTTCCCTATAACTGCAAATTGTTTAGCTGTAGATTTCTATTCTTTTTGTACTTTCCGTTGTTGCAATATGTCGATGTGAAGCATTCCACTAGTGAGATTTCTATTGAAATCAGTGGAATCGATTCATTGTACAAATATCCCTTTTTGTTTTCTATTTTATTTCATTGTTCAACGGTGCAGACGATACAGACAGTGCGTGTTGCACTATAGATTGACCTAGCATCTCCATGTGTTAGGGTTTGGGAGAAGGTAAACTATGCATCGACATATCGACGAAGCAAACCCTAGTGTGGATGATAGTAATTGTCATACCGATGAGAGAAGATCAAAGGTGACATCGGAGTGATCAGTGTATACGCAACTCCGGAGTAAGTGCCACCGACGGGACAAGTCTCACCGAGGGTGTTGGTTCATTGGTGCATCGGTCAAAGATTGCAAATGTTCACCGACAGAATAAGTCTCATCAAAGGTAAATGCCATTGGGGCATCGGGTTTACAAGTTAAGAGTTTCACCGATGGGAAGGGTCTCACCAATAAGGTCATGTCCAACCGGTGTGGAAGCCGTCACGGATGAGATGAGGAGGAACTTAACCGTCATCAGGCATCGGCAGAAGGATGAAAGACTTGGCCGATAGGAGTAAGTCTCACCAAAGATCAAGTGAAGTTGAGTTATCAGCGTAAGGTAGACCGATGGAGAGACTTTAGAAAGTTATTCTGACCGATGGTTGTTTGACTGATGGAGATGTATCAGTGGTTCATTTGTTAGTCTTGCCGACTGTGAGTAAACTAGGGACCCAGTCTGCGGTTTCTGTTGTGCACTCCCCATCATATTGGTATCAAAGCCTGAAAAGATTTAGGCGGCAAGTTGAATTGAGGATTTGCAGGAGTGTTGGCGTTTGGGTGCTATCTGTGAATAGTGTATGTCAGACAGAGAAAGTGAAATAGAGGCGGAGAGGATGCCTCCCAAAAGTATGTTACAGGATGCCATCAAGAAGCTGATCAAGGAGATGCTTGAATCCAAGTTGGGAGAGTTCAAGCAGTCCAAAAACAAAGATAGGGAAGATGAAAGTGACAGTGATGAAGGTGATACAAAAATTGATGAAACCAATAAGAGGACATAGGAGATACCAGCAGACCAGAGGGCATTTGTAAATGCATTGAAGTCAGTCAATAGGGACACCATAGATGGGTTACCTATGTATAGTGGAAGTATGGAAGCTGAAGAGGTGATTGACTGGATTGAGGCATTGAACACTCACTTTGAATACAAAGAAGTCCTTGATGATAAGAGGGTTAAGTTGGCAAAGGCAAGATTGAAGGGATTTGGTCTTGCATGGTGGAATTATGAGCAAGGAGAGAGGGTCAAGGAGGGGAAGAATATGATAACTTCCTGGGAAAGGATGAAGACCAAAATCAAAGCACAATTCTTACCCCTGGACTATAACGTGTAGATGTATAAGAAATTACAGAACCTCAGACAGAGAGACCTTGATGTGAATGCATACACACAAGAGTTTCATAAACTCAGTCTCAGATCAAAGAAATAAGAAGAAGAGTCAGAGAAGGTGGCCAGGTAACTGAATGGCCTAAGGATGAACATCTAAGATGAGATCAACATCTTAGCACCAGAAATAGTGAACAAGTGTTTCTAAATGGCCTTAAGGGCTTAAGAGAAGATAAAGAGAAAGAGTGAAGAGAATAATAGAGGTAGAGGTGGAAGAAATTTTAGAGGCAGATGCAGTTTTGGAGGAAGAAGTCCTAACCAAAGGCCTAGTGGTGAGTCTAGCCAAGAAGAGCAAGTTGGAGACTCCAGTAGCAGAGGAGGCTATCGAGGAAGAAGGTCTAATGGAAGAGGTGGGACAAATGGTTTAGGTAGAGGATCCAAGTTCTCCAATATGAGATGTTATAACTACAATCAGATAGGGCACCTGACATACAAGTGTCCAGAGAAGGCCTCAACTTCTCATGGCGGTGAGAAGAGAACTACTTTGATTCAAGAAGATGCAAGGAGTGTGACATCTCTTGAAGTGAATCTAGCATCAGAAATTGGAGAAAATATGATGATCAAGAGGACACTGCTCAAGGAACCAGTAAAGACTGAACCATTGCAAAGAAGGGCTTTATTTAGAATCAACCCAAGGTAAGGTTTGTAAAGTTATTATTGACTCTAGTTCTACTGATAATATTATATCTTTGGAAGTAGTGAATAAGTTGAATCTAGAAAAGATACCCCATAGCAGTCCATATAAAGTCAGTTGGTTGAATAAGGGGCAACACATACTCATCAATGAACATGCATAGGTAGAATTTAGTATTGAGGGGTATAGAGAGAAAATTTTGTGTGACATCCTTCCAATGGATGCTTGCCATCTTTTGTTAGGTAGACCATGGCAGTTTAATAGAAAGGCTCATCATGATGGAGAAAAGAATGCTTACTCATTCCAAAAGGATGGTGTGACTTATACGATACAGTCATTGGTAGAAGAGGATCCACAACATGTAGGGTCTAGTGTAATGATGGTAGGAGAAAAAGAATTCATGGACACATTAAAGGAAGGTGATGGAGTAGGTTTTTCTTTGATTGTGAAGCCTAAGGGGGAAAAGAAGGAAAGTGCGAGAGAAGTAGGGCCTAAGGAGGTCAGAGATTTGCTTAAGAGTTACAAAGGAGTGATTTCAAAAGATATACCTGATTCCCTACCACCTATCAGAGATATTAGCCACTAGATACATCTCATACCAGGAGCAGTACTTCCCAATAAGGCAACATATAAAATGACCCCTCAAAAGAATGAAGAGATAACAAACCAGATTCAAGGACTCCTAAGCAAAGGGCTGATAAGGAAGAGCCTTAGCCCATGTGCAGTACCTACTATTTTAGCCCCAAAGAAGGATGGGAAATGGAGCCTTTGTACTGATTCTAGGGCCATAAATAAGATAAACATTAGATATAGGTTTCCTATTCCTAGAATAGAAGACCTAATGGATTATTTGGGGGGTGCTACTTATTTCTCCAAGATAGACTTGAAGAGTGGGTATCACTAGATAAGGATAAGAGAAGGGGATGAGTGGAAGACAACATTTAAGACCAATGAAGGGTTGTATGAGTGGCTTGTGATGCCTTTTGGTCTTTCAAACGCCCCTAGCATCTTTATGAGGCTGATGAATGAGGTGTTGCAAGAATTCATAAGGAAATTTGTGGTAGTCTACCTTGATGATATCTTGGTGTTCAGTAAGAGCAAGGAAGAGCACTTGGAACATTTGGAGATAGTCTTGAAGAGGCTGCAAGATTAGAAGTTGCTGATAAACGTGGAAAAATGTGACTTCATGAAACAAGAATTGGTGTACCTAGGTTTTATCATCTCTAAGGGTGATTTGAAAATGGATCCTTCCAAGGTAGAGGCTATTTTGAATTGGCCTACACCACAGATAGCAAGAGAGGTCAGAAGTTTCCATGGCTTGGCCACATTTTACAGAAAATTTATTAAGAACTACAGTAATATTTGTGCACCTATGTTAGAGACCATCAAGGGTGGAGGAAAGATGAAGTTTGTGTGGACAAAAGAGGCATATCAGAGTTTTGAAAGTCTGAAGCAGAAAGTTGCCAAGTATCCTATCTTAGTACTTCTTGATTTCAATAAAGTCTTCACCATTGAATGTGATGCAAGTGGGTTGGCCATAGGAGCAGTGTTGAGTCAAGAAGACAGACCAGTAGCCTTTTTCAGTGAAAAATTGAATGAAGCTAAGAGGAAGTACTCCTCTTATGATTTAGAGTTGTATGCCATGGTACAAGCTCTGAAAAAATGGAGGCACTACTTGCTTCCTAAAGAATTTATTGTATACACTAAAAATCATGCTCTTAGTTTTTTGAATGGACAGGAAAAGCTCAGTCATAGGCACATGAAGTGGGTGGAAAGTCTTCAAGCATACACCTTCATCATCAAACATAAGAAGGGGATAACCAATAAGGTTGCTGATGCTTTAAGTAGAAGGGTGTTTACAGTGCAAGAAGTGCAGCTACAAAGCATGGGTGTTGAGGAACTCAAAGGATTGTATGAAAAGGACCCAGATTTCAGGGAGATTTACAAGGTATGTAGTGAGTTTGCCAATGCTTTCCACAGTGAATTTTTAGATTATACAATGTAGGATAGACTTTTGTTTAAAAGGAGTCAACTATGTATCCCTAAGTGTTCAATGAGGGATAATATAGTGAAGGAGAAACATAGTGGTGGTTTAGGAGGACATTTTGGGCTCAATAAGACCTTAGATCATGTAAAAAGATTTTAGTTTTGGCCAAGGATACAATCTGATATCAGAAGGTTTGTTGAGAGTTGTACGATTTGTCAGAGAGCAAAGGGGGTCTCCACCAATACAGGACTGTACCAACCTTTTCCCATACCAAACAGACCTTAGGAAAGTTTGAGTATAGATTTTGTCATGGGATTGCCCAAGACCAGGATAGGATATGACAGTGTGTTTGTTGTGGTAGACAGGTTCAGGAAGATGGCTCACTTTATTCCTTGTAAAACCGTCAATGATGCTAGTTACATTATAGGTTTGTTCTTTATAGAAATTGTCAGGATTCATGGATTACCTTTGAGTATTGTATCTGACAGAGACAACAAATCTGTGGAACATTTCTGGAAAACCTTGTGGAAACGATTGGGTACAAATTTGTCTTTTAGTTTAGCCTATCATCCTCAGACTGATGGCCAAACTGAGGTTGTGAATAGGTCATTAGGCAATCTGCTGAGATGTTTGACAAGAGAACATGACAGTAGTTGGGATGTGGTACTCCCACAAGCAGAGTATGCCTATAATGATTCTACAAATAGAAGTACATGTCTAAGTCCTTTTAAAGTTGTCTATGGTGGTCATCCTAGAGGCATTTTTGAATTGTGAGATGTTCAAGGGTTGGACAAAAGGAGTGGACATGTTGATACATTTGTAGAGGCTATGAAAGAGATCCATCAACAAGTCAGAGTTATTCTACACCAGAACAGTCAGAAGATCAAGGCTAGAGTGGATCAAAGAAGAAGGGATGTGCAGTACCAAATAGAAGATATGGTCATGGTTCATCCCAACAAGAACAGACTACCCACAAGAGAACACAACAAGTTGATGATGCAAAAAATTGGACCTTGTCAGATTTTGGAGAAATATGGTCCTCATGCTTACAAAATTGAACTCCCTGATGATATTACTATTTCACCTATATTCAATGTTGCTGATCTGACATTATATAAGAGTCCTAATATAGGAGAAGGTACATTTGATTATGTCCAAGACAGTGCAGAGTGGGTGCAATATTTACCACCTAAGGAACCATCGAAGATGGAGTCTTAGATTTAGGGCAGACAACTGAGAGGGGGGTGTGAATCAGTTGTACAAAAATTTTCTTCCAATTAAACACTTAAATCCACTTTGTAATTTAGCAGCATGATAATAAATCAATCATGGAAACACAATGCAATGAATCAAGAGCAGAAACACATTAACACATGAGACACCAAGATTTTGATGTGGAAAACCCGGTTAAGGGAAAAACCACTGGGTGATTAACCCAAGATTGTATTCTCTGTTAGAAGAATAGAAAGAACAAAATGGCACATGCCAATTAGGGCTCACTACTCGAGCACACTGGTCATAAGAGGCTCACTGCCTACAAGAGACACACTATCTACAAAATAATAAGTATCACCTACTTGAACTAGAAAATAGCATCTTCACCATGCTTGAATCAGTTCCATTTAAGCCCAATACTTCTACTCTGCCTTTCACTCTTCTCCTCGCTACCACACTCTCATCTCCACATGACACACTTTGAAATGAATTTACAATTCCTTATTTATACATGACATTGACTTAGGAATGATCATCTAAGTCAGCAAACATCTACAAGAACATCCGCAGGATGTGTAAGTCATCCGGTCGACCAGTCTCAGCAAGAACACCATCATCTGGAAGTCATTCTTCAATTTCAAGCTCTAACTCCAATACGGACCACCAACATGAGCTGGACACGATCCAAAGACCTCCACAAGCTTGCCTGAATCACCAAGAACATCCACACTCCATCTGCTTACTGAAATCCTTCTCTCCTTCAACCGGAACCTCAAGAACACAGTCTGTCATCACTATCACAAAGGAATAGATGTTTGCAGACCTTCGAACCATGAACCAATGAAGTTGACACTTCACAAAGACTTCCTCAACACTCCCTCAAATATGCAGAACAGGATAATGCATTTCTAGATCTCACCAGACCTTTCTGTATCACTCTATCACCTCTGAGCACCTACCGGAACCAATTTTACTTGAGCAGCCACAACTTCTTCAGATCTTCATGCAGAACTCTAAATTATCTACTAGACCACCTTAAGACACATTTATACAAACCCTTTAAACCACATCCTCTGATCCTCATCCTATCTTAGACTTTTATCTTACTGTCATCACTGTTCTTCATTGTTCCTGATTGAGACTAATTTTATGAATATCCTCAGCACACAGCTCATCCAATCCTTATCATTAATGCAATAGGAGTATGTTGACATCAATGACAACTCCAGTTAGGCCCATACTTGCAACAATCTCCCCCTTTGTCATTGATGGCAACATTGTTGGCAAGAGACACTATATGGATTCATGATTTTTGTCATTGATGGCAACAAATTTCATCCCACACATCCGCAGGACATGGTATGTCTCTACCGGAAGTCAGAGTGAAGAATGTTGTGGTCCGGTAAACAGGAACAGAGCATGTGGCGAGGTCCGACAGACAGGTCCAGATCTCTTAGAGGAAGTATCTTGGTAAAGTGCGGATTTGGGGAAGGCAAGAGGACTATCTTGACTGATAGATTCCAAGGTTTGAGCCTCCAGTGTGGAAAGGATAAAGAGATATGAATGCTTAAGTACCGGGTTCCGAATTGGCAGTGTGAATAGAGGAAGAACTAACTGGCAGAACATCATACATTATTCTAGATGTGTTACTGATGTTGGTAAAGGTTATGAAGGCATGAATTATGTTTGGCCGACATGGTTAATGATTTCCACAAGTATATCCTTGATCCACATTACTTGGTATACAAGGATTCAGCCGACAGATTAGAGTCTATTGAAAATATTGACTATTCCGATGCTGACTATAAAGATGATGAAATCACTTGTGTGGATATTGTATATCGAAAAATTTGGATTTATAAATGGAAATGATCAAACAATTGAAATGCATAACCTAAACCCAAATAATTCAATACCTCGAAGATGCAAGATGAGCTTGATTGATCAATTTGTTGTGTTGGTTGCTCGATTCTGCAGCATAACATTAAGATGAAGATGCTAGAATGAATGATAGATGAAGGATGCAAAGGCTCTAATGATATTTTGACAGAATAATGGTACTTGAAGCTTAATGCATGCTTTAGATAATTTGGCAGAATAATGTTACTTGAAGCTCAATGCCTTCTAATGGCTTGTGAGGGGTTTGATTTATAGAATTGGCTTGGTTCAAATGGATGGCTAGGATCAATTAGGGCTTTAGATGAAATGGATGGATAGGATTAAGTTAGGTTTCCTTGCACATTAAGAAATTGTAGTCAATTGACATGTGGCAAGGGAAGATAAAGCTTAGGTGTGCTTGTGTAGATAAATACTAAAATTAGGTCCCATTAGTTGTGCATGTGAAAGATAAAAGTTGTAACACATGATTGATTGGACAAGTGTTGGAATGTGATGAAAGATCATGTGACTTAATTCAAATAAAATATTTGAATTAGTTGGGATATAGTTGGAAATTAATTAAATAAATAAAATTTATTTAATTAATTTGAAAGATGAATAGGATGGGATAAGATATGATGTGGAAATTAAATAAATAAATAAAATTTATTTAATTAATTGGGATGAGGATAGGATAAATGGGATTATGCATGTGAAATTAATTAAATAAATAAAATTTATTTAATTAATTGGCTAAGTAGGATGAGGATGGGAGTGAATGGGATTTTAATTAAATAAATAAAATTTATTTAATTAATTGGCTAATGGATAAATGGGATTAAGAGTGGGATTTAGGACAAAATGCTACATGATGTCTAAGTGATGTTTTTATCAAGGTGTTGCAAGACATGGACAAAGTTAGGACAAATTTGGGTGTCTACATTTTTCCCCTCTTTGAGATGATGTTCGAGATGATACACTTTATGTCGAGTAACATCATTTCAAAGAAGTTAAGGTATGGATAAATGGGATTATGCATGTGAAATTAATTAAATAAATAAAATTTATTTAATTAATTGGCTAAGTAGGATGAGGATGGGAGTGAATGGGATTTTAATTAAATAAATAAAATTTATTTAATTATTTGGCTAATGGATAAATGGGATTAAGAGTGGGATTTAGGACAAAATGCTACATGATGTCTAAGTGATGTTTTTATCAAGGTGTTGCAAGACATGGACAAAGTTAGGACAAATTTGGGCGTCTACATTTTGCCCCTCTTTGAGATGATGTTCGAGATGATACACTTTATGTCGAGTAACATCATTTCAAAGAAGTTAAGGAATGGATAATTGATAGGGATGCTGATGCTGATGCTGATGATGATAGAAAGAATAGGTTGGTGATGCCCCCTCGAGAGGATAGGTGGGTTGGACAAACACGGGTATGCTCTCGAAAAGAAATGGCTTGGCTACAAAAGAAAGATAAGGGGATAGATAGAAGAAATGGATGATGCGTTATGCTGCAATGAAAGTGAGCAACCATAATGTTTGATATAGCACTTGACGTTATGCACCAAGGTATAAGGACCAGGGTGACGATGTGTCTCGTGCTCCAGCGTAATACAACCTTGTCTGGATACAAGATATGAATATTAGCTAGAATGGTATTGATTTGATGCAAATGCAAGATAAAATGATAGCACACACAAGCAAGCAAGCAAGCATGCACAAATGATTCAAAAACAAACAAGGTATTGCCCCTATCAAGCTGTAAACCAATGATTAATTGCTGATTGATAATAGTTGAGAGTGTTGTCATTGCGGGAAAGCTATATCCCTAGATCAACACAAGGTTGTTTGTTGAGTTGGTTGGCTAGTTGATTGATTGATTTGGCTTACAACAAGGCTAGGATCAAGACAATGGATTGCGTTTGGATAACTTGGCTTGATTGATTAATTTGATTGGTATGGATTAAGGATTGACTTGCATTTGGATCATTGCTTGGAATGATTGGAAGATGATTGAAGGATGATTAAATGAAGTGATGATTAGATTGATGTGCTATGATAGATTGATTGGAAGAAGTTGTTTATTGATGATGTATAAGCTAGATGATAGAAGAAATGATGAGAGAAGAAAGAGGAAAATCACTTGTGCCTGAATCTGGGCACTTCCTTCATACTCCAGACTGCCTACATACCCTATATCCACGGGATCAAGGCACTTAACGATGGAAATGAGATGTAGTTCTGATGTTGTGTTTTATTGATGAGATGATAAAAATGGATTGAGATTGATGAAATGTTGATGATGTGATGATATGTGGTGGATTGAGCTACTTCTGATTTGCTGAAGTTATTGGATTTGTTTTGATGGCTAGCTTGATGTGCTTTGGTTTTGATGTTTGCTATTGCTAGGTTGATTGTTTTGATGATTGGATTGTTTTGAATGATGATAGTGATGGTGTGATGATTAGAGTGTCCACTCAATCTAAGCATAAGCAAGTGTTCTCAGTATGCTCAAAGGATGTAAAACAAACAAGGTATTGCCCTTGTCAAGTCATAAACCAATAATTGATTGTTTTGATGATGATAGTGTTGTCATTGCAGGGAACACTATATCCCTAGATCAACACAAGGATGTAGGAATGCTATATCCCGTTGATGATGATTGATTGGGCTCATGACAATATTTGGATAAAAACCTGTTGATTTGATTGGATAATGTTCCTTGATTGATTAGCTTGCTTGATATGGATTAATGTGACTTGGATTTTGAGATCATTGCTTAGATTGATTTGATTGATATGATTGGAAGAGGTGATTGATTGAAATGGATGAATAAATGTTATTAATAGGAGGAATTGATGATGATGAGGATTTGATGTTGATTGAATGTTGAATTGGATTGTTTTAGATTGATGATGATTGGTTTTATTGCTTGGCTTTTTCGTTAGATATTTAATTTTTTGGATTTTTTGAATATTTGATTATTTTTTTTAGATTTTTTTGGGATATTGTGATTTTTTTGGATTTTGGATATATTTTGATTTTTTTGGAGTTTTTGAAATGTTTTGGAAAATGCCAATGGATTTACAATTTGGGTAGCCTTTGTGCTTGATACCAATGACAAGGGAGAAAACCAAGTCTAGGTGCAAGGATGGATGAATGGGATTGGATGGATAAAAGGATAGATGATAGTGGATAAGATGAAAGACTGATGAGAGTTGGATGGGATGGAAGGTTCATGAGAGTTGGATGGATAGATAAGAGGATAGGCCATAAAAAGAATGGATGCATGCCTCATGATAAATGGATAGGTAGGCTATAGTGGAAAGCTCATGATAAATAGATGGGGATAAGCTATAAGATGGAAAGCTCGTGATAAGGATACACCATAGTGGATGGATCATAAGGGAGCTAGGATGTGATCTCCAAAGGCTATGTTGTATAAGAGGAAATTGCCCCATTCTAGGTGGTAATGCTTAGGATATTACATGACAAAGTTCATGACCATGGGATGACATGATAGGTTTTACATGACAAGGTGTATGATAGGTTGATAATGATAATATGGATTGATGAGGAAGGTATGAGGTATACCAAGAGATATCCAAAGCATGTTTCAAGATTTTGCCCCTATGTCTTCATCAAAATCAAAAGGCAGAAGGATGGGTTCAATAGGATAGGCTTGTTTATGTAATGGCTAAGGATGGTAGGATGGTAAATGATATAATGGGATAGATAGTTTGGAAATGGATAGGTTGGATAAGACAATGTGCCCCCAAGTGTAAGTGACATAGAAGATCAACCTACACATGATGCCTGTTTGCCAGGTTTTCATCATGGTACTTATCCAAGGCCCCTGTTTACCAGGTTTTCACCGTTGGATGAAGGGATTTCTCTTTACTTTTTTGATTTTTTTTCTTTTTTTTTTTTTGCTTTTAGATGGGATGACATGACAATTACACATGGTGCCTGTTTGCCAGGTTTTCACCATGGTAATGGATAGGAGGGACTCAAGTGTCTAGTGCTATGAATGTTGGTAGTCCCATTGGAGATGGATGTTATCGCATGGACCATGTTGTTATGCTCATCGATGTTGATAAGGGATTGCGTGGATGGGAGATGGATTAGGTAGATAGTAGATGATGAAATGGATTATGAAAGGTTCATGCAAGGATAGATGGATAAAAGGCTTATGCAAAAGCATGGACCATAGGAAGGTGATGGGGAAAATTTGTAGGATAATGGATGAAGGATGGGGAGATGGAGGCATGTGGGAATGTTTTGGAATGGAAGGGAACCATGACCAATGGTTGCACACACCATGATAAACATTGAAGCTTTTGATGAGATGGCGGTGTAGGAAGTAATGGAGATGTTTGCTTAGGGGATGGTTGATGAAGTGATTTAGGAACCCACATAGATTTAATATTTTTAGTGCTTTTGCTTTGCTTGTGGAATTTTTGAAGGGAATGGATGTTTTGGATGGATATAGGCTCTTGGATAGAGATAGGTGATTGGGATTCTTGAGATGTGGATGAGGATGCCTCATTCATTTTGCTAGCTATTTGCTTAGGAACCCAAACCATTTTACTTTTGGGCTTTGCATTTGGAGGTAAGGGCTTAGATGGCTGCTTAGATGAGCTTTTCTTTGAGTTTGATTCTTTATGTCCTAAGGTATGAAGACCTTTAAGATTTTTGGTAAGATTTTTAGCTTTATAAGTAGAGGCATCAAAAATTTTGCTTTTGAATCCCATGGGGTGGGTGGAGTGGATGGAATGATTGGAAGCTTTATGCTTAGATGATGTGTGCTTTTGTTGGCCATGATTAGGGATGTAAGGATACTTATGAATGATAGGTATGTTAGGTGTTGGAAGCAACGATGGCAAGGTGGATGGAGGGATATTTGGGGTTGGTAAAAGTGGAGGTAAAGTGGATGGCGGAAGGTGTATGGTCACATGCTTTTGGAGTTTGTAAGTTGATGGAGGTGGATTGGCTACATATGTTTTGGGTAGATGATAAGGTTTGCGATGGAAAGTGGTAGATTTAGGATGTATGAAGGGATTACCAACATCTTGGCCTTGTTTACCTTGGGGTGTGTATCCAAGGCCATATGAACTTGGAGGGACCTTGACATGGTTTGGCTCCAAAATACCTTGTTCATAAAGGCTTAGGCCTTTACCTTTGTAATTCATGTTTTGGAGTATGCGATGGACAATGGGACTAGCTGTGGTTTGAACATTAGACTTGAACTCATAATTGGATGAAGAAGGTGAAGTGGATAAAGGTCATTGTTGTCCTAAGGAAGAACACTCATGTATAAGGGTGGTAAGACCACTAGGACATGATGGTGGACTTGAAATAGGATCGATGGTAGATGTGGAGAGAGGATCATTAGCATTGTATTCACTAAGATCCAAGTTATTTGTTTGATCTTCTATGCTTATGTGTTCTTGAGAGGCACATGTCTCATTATGACAAGTGGATGTTTGCTCATTATGGATAGGGCTAGATGGAGAATGACTAGGAGCAATTTGGATATCTTGCTCATGGATGGTTATGGGATTATGGAGAGGATCAAGGTATGTTTTAATAGGTTCTTCATCATAGATATCATCTTGATCATGAGATAGATAAAGTTTTGCCAAATGGATCATCATGGTTTTCATGATCTTAGCTAGAACCTTGATCATAACTATGAGCAAAAATAGGATTAAGTGGGCTATAAAAGGGATAAATTTGCTCATGAATGAGGTCATGGTGATGGCTAATAGCTTGAGGGCAACCCATAAGTAGGTCATGGATAGGTGGAACTTAGAGGTGCTTTGATCTTGATTAAGATTAAGGTTCAATATTTCCACATGTTTAAGATTATGCTCTTGACATATCTCTTGACTTTGGATGGAAGTGGAAGGTTATTGAGTGGACTTGATAGGCTCTTGATAGTTATCAACATGAAGGCATGATGGCTCTTGACTTAGGCTTGTGGTTGGAGACTCTTGAATAGACTTGTTGGCTTGTAGGTCACATGATGGGCTCAAAGGGCTAGGTATATTAATGGGAGGCTCTTGAAGAGGCTCAAGGATATGTGAACCACATGTTGAGATTATTGGATTGGACATGACCTTTGGAAGTTCATTGGTAGGCTCATGAATTAGTGTTTGGCATAGGGGTAGTCTATTCCTATCTAGTAGCCAATGGATCACATCCTTCACAAGTGTATGGGTGGATGGGAAATATAAGGGATGGATGATAATGGTAGATGGTGTTGGATTAGGATTAGGACAAGGAGTAGGTTGAGAGATAATTGGATTGGATGGATTAGGATTTGGACTAGATGGGGGTGATGTGACATGATTTCCCATTATAGGTGGGTACACCTTGTAAACAATTGAGAGAAATATTGGGCATTGATTTGTATTATGCCCTTTGGTCCTATGGTATGCACAATAATCATGTTCATCATATGGACTTTCTTCACATGGTTTGACTTTAGGAAGTTCAATGAGTTTTGCTTCAAGCATCCTTTGTAAAACTCTCTTAGCCGCATCCTTTGGTGAACGATTAGAATGACATGGCGAGGAAGGTAATGAAGGGATTGGTGATTTGGAGGGTTGATGGACCAATGGACTAGGAATAGGATCACATGGTGGTGTTGGGATAGGATTAGTTGGCTCATGTGTTGGTGTGTGATTAGATGATGAAGGCCACTCTAGATTGGCATCTCCCTTATCAAAGGTTATTGGATCTTGCATAGGATAACTTGGGCTTGTTTGATTTATGTACAAGGGGCCATTGGGATTTGCATTTGTTTCTTGTTGCAGATGTGGACTTAGGTCTATCAATGGTGCTTGATGGTCTTGTTGAAAAGGTGTACTTGGACGTGCTTGATTTATGTACAAAGCGCTATTGGGACTTGGATGTTGTTCTTGTAATATCACTTGATTGCCTTGTGGATGGGCTTGATAGTGCATTGGAATGGTGGTATGAGAGATTGGATAAGCTTGAGGTGGATATTCATAGGTTGATGTGGTATTGACTTGGTGGATAGGTGGATTAAGTTGATAGGAAGTGGATGGATATGACATGTGGCTATGAGGTGGATTAGGTTGATAGGAAGTGGCTAAGGATTGTTGTACTTGTCGAGCTTGACTAGTGGCTAAAAGGTGTTGGACTTGGGCTATGAAGTGTTGTAGTTGAGGTGATTGGCTTGCATGGGGTTGAGCTCTTTGGATGAAGAATTATAATGTTTTAATGGCATCTTGGTTTAGGGGTTGTGATCCTTGATAAAGATTTTGGAGGAATCTTTGGAATTTGATTTCTAGGTCTTCTAGTGTAGACATGTTGTCACCAAGTGTTTGTCTTAAGTCCTTTTAGCAAGTGCTTGTTTAGGGATTTGGATGATGATGTGGAATGTTTAGATGATGTGTTTAGATTGATTTGTTTATGTGTTTGGTGTTTATAGCTTGATTTGACAATGTTCAAACAAATGATTATGCATATACACACATGAATCACTCACGCAAGACACATAAGCAAGCTGTTAGTTTAAAAGAATGTGATGATGGTTAAGCAAGCACGTGAAGACAATTCAACAAGTCCTAGTTAAGGCAAGGCCACTATCACAAGGAGGTTCTAGTGAAAATCCGGGGGACCGGCACCCCACGAGCATCCAGCAAGCCACTTAAGACTTTAACTAACCCTACTAGGAGTTTTAATATACACAATGGTACACCTCCTTTCGAGTTAGCACTGTATGGTGAGCGCTAATACCGGTTAGACTTGGCTTTCGCCTTATCCTCTGATTTTTATAGTGGACCGGATGAAAGTACCGCTTGAGGTCGTTCCCTTGGGGTGGATACCAAGGCAGGCCTCTCTAAGGCTAAACAAAAGCAACACAAGTAAATATTTTTGATCTCCAAGTTCGTGTTGGGACGCGAGGAGAGAGCATACACATTTACTTGGTCACACTTGCATGGGGTTCATTAACATTAGAAATCAATGTGTGATCAAACAGTTCAAGCACTTGTTCATTTTAGATCCAAATCCAAATGTGATGAAAGACACTTGTTCATTTTATCCCAATTTTTCAATAGTGTGATAGCAAACAATGTTCGTTTTAATCCCAAAGTCCAAATGTGTGATCAAACAAGATTAAGAGATGAAAGATTAGAATGAGTGCACCTGATACAATCGCTTTCCAATTTTCTGTAGATGTTGATGCCAATGCTGCTCCAGCTCCTTTGATATGCCTACAAGTCACCAATTCCAAGAGGAAACAAGTAAACTTGCAAAGAAGATGATTACATGAAAAAGATCAAATCTGAAAATTCTGATGAAAATGACCTGATACAGAAAAATAGATTGCATAAACAGAAAGTTCAAGAGATTCTAAGCAATGTGAAAAAAAGTTTCGCTGAAAAATGATCAAAATTGCTCAAGTTATGCTCAAATGAAGTTTGCAATGAACCTAAACTTTGACTGATGAAAAAGCCTGAAAAATAGTACAGTCACCTGATAAAAGTGGTACAGTTGTGAAGCTTGTCCTCCCAGCTTTCCAATGAGTCCTTGTTTGTGCGATTTGGCCTCCGTATGTGAAAGTTATGCAGGTGCGACTCCTGTCAGCTTAGAAGTGATGCAGATAAACCCAGAAGCGAGTGGTTGCGAGCTAGAAGCGACCTGTATCTACAAAACACAGTCAAAACCCTATCCTGTAGAGGCGAGCAATGTTAGTTCATAAGCGATTCATATCCATTTAAAAGTGGCATCTTCAGATTCATAAGCGACGCGGTTATATCCTAAAGCGACCGGTTTTGGGTTAAAAGCGACCTATCTGCAAAAAGCAGTCAAAACACAGAAACCCTAGTCTACACAGGCGATCAATGTTAATTCAAAAGTGATGCATATCAGGTCAAAAGCGGGCACTGTCAGTCCATAAGCGACACACATAACATCAAAAGCGATGACTATTATTTTAAAAGCGATCCGAATTAATGCGGAAGTGATCACTGTTAGGCCATAAGCGATTAATTCAGTTGAAAACCCCATAGCGAACAGAGAAAACAACAGGCGGGTTTTGTTAATACAAGAGCGATCCAAATCATACCTGAGGCGATCACTGTCGGTTTAAAGGCGATCCCGAAAATGATAGATGCGGCCGATCCCAGTGTAAAAGCGATGCAGATATCCAAAAAGCGGTGGATTTTTGCTCATAAGCACTACAAAAATGGATGGAAGCGACAAGTAATAGCTTATATGCGACTAAGAAAAGGCCAAAAGTGAGACATAATAGCCTAAAAGCGATCTGGAGAGTTTCAGGAGATAGAATGCAAATGTTAACCATAAGCGAACAATTTTACCATATGCGGTCTCTTTTTGTTCAAAAGCGAGCACTGTTTGTTCAAAAGCGGACCAAATTTGACCATAAGCGACTGTTGTTTGCCCAAAGGTGAGCTAATTTAGCTCAGGCGACTGCTGTTTGATCAGAAGCGACCTGAATTACCAGAAGCACATTGTTGCAGTCTGGTTGTTGTTTTCTTCACCAAACGCTCCATTTTTCATCAAATTTAGGCAAATTTGTACTCAAAGTTTATGGAAACGGCATCCCAGACGCAATGGTGATGTTAGATTTGGGCTAAGAGATCATCTACATACATATTTAGCCAAATCTTTGCAAACTAGGGTTAGAAAAATGCAAATTTTTGCTACAAAAGCTTGCAAAAATGAAAGATTGGCGCTCCAAGAGATCTAAACTTCATAAAAACAACTCAAACAAGAGAGGTTAATCAAGGACGTGGGTCCCACCGGGTGTGCCAAATGTATATCGAAAAATTTGGATTTATAAATGGAAATGATCAAACAATTGAAATGCATAACCTAAACCCAAATAATTCAATACCTCGAAGATGCAAGATGAGCTTGATTGATCAATTTGTTGTGTTGGTTGCTCGATTCTGCAGCATAACATTAAGATGAAGATGCTAGAATGAATGATAGATGAAGGATGCAAAGGCTCTAATGATATTTTGACAGAATAATGGTACTTGAAGCTCAATGCATGCTTTAGATAATTTGGCAGAATAATGTTACTTGAAGCTCAATGCCTTCTAATGGCTTGTGAGGGGTTTGATTTATAGAATTGGCTTGGTTCAAATGGATGGCTAGGATCAATTAGGGCTTTAGATGAAATGGATGGATAGGATTAAGTTAGGTTTCCTTAGACATTAAGAAATTGTAGTCAATTGACATGTGGCAAGGGAAGATAAAGCTTAGGTGTGCTTGTGTAGATAAATACTAAAATTAGGTCCCATTAGTTGTGCATGTGAAAGATAAAAGTTGTAACACATGATTGACTGGACAAGTGTTGGAATGTGATGAAAGATCATGTGACTTAATTCAAATAAAATATTTGAATTAGTTGGGATATAGTTGGAAATTAATTAAATAAATAAAATTTATTTAATTAATTTGAAAGATGAATAGGATGGGATAAGATATGATGTGGAAATTAATTAAATAAATAAAATTTATTTAATTAATTGGGATGAGGATAGGATAAATGGGATTATGCATGTGAAATTAATTAAATAAATAAAATTTATTTAATTAATTGGCTAAGTAGGATGAGGATGGGAGTGAATGGGATTTTAATTAAATAAATAAAATTTATTTAATTAATTGGCTAATGGATAAATGGGATTAAGAGTGGGATTTAGGACAAAATGCTACATGATGTCTAAGTGATGTTTTTATCAAGGTGTTGCAAGACATGGACAAAGTTAGGACAAATTTGGGTGTCTACAGATATATATATATAGGATGGATTTAGTTGTGAGAGGAGGTGTTGTGACATGTGATGTGCGAATAAAAGTAGAGCAAAGCATAAGCAGTAAGGAAGGTCTGGTATGTGAAAGGAAAGCAGCATAAGAGAAGAGGAAAGATGAAGTGTAGCATATCAGTGTACTGAGCCTAACCGGAATTGAACCCCAGCATATGTGGATGCTACCAATTAGTTCAAGTATTGTATAAGACTCCTTTTGTAGATAGTGTGTCTCTTATAGGCAGTGTGCCTTCTTGTGAGCAGTGTGCTCGGGCAGTGAGCCCTAATTGGCAATTGCCATTTTGTATTTCCATTCTTCTAACAGAGAATACAACCTTGGGTTAATCACCCCGTGGTTTTCTCCCTTAACAGGGTTTCCACGTCAAAAATATAGTGTCATGTGTATTTCCATTTCATGGTTATGTTTGCTCATTTGAATTAATGTTACATTGATTATGAATAAAGTTCAGAAAGAGAAATAATTAGCATAACTGATTCAACCCCCCTCTCAATTATCAACAATTGGTATCAGAGCTAAGTTCCTCCTAACAAAGCCTAACATCTTGAGGAAGATCTGGGAATTCAAATGGATGCATATGGTTTAAGGGAGCAACTCAAGACTACCCTTGGTGATCTTGAACAGTCAAACTCTAAAGTAAATGAATTAAAGGAAAGACTCAAATAGGCTGATGATTTCATGAGAGAACTAAAAGACAAATTAAGTCTCTCCATGAAAAAGAGAAAGGAGCTGCTTCGGCAATTGGCAAGACAAGGTGAAGCAAATAATGCAAATGAAGAGCTAAAAGAAAAAATTGAGTTGTGTGAAAAGTTATCAAAAGAAATCATTATGGTAAGACATGAAATGGAATCAGGAGTTATGCAGTTTACCCAAGAAGTTGAAGAAAAAAGAATAACTAAAGATGATCTAAGACAATCTCTCAAGGAGAAATCAGAAGATTGCCACCAGATGGATAGAATTATTAGACATCTTGAATCTAATCTTGAAGATGCTAAAGATAATGAAGAAAACTTGAGGATCAAATTGTCTCTCTCAAAAGGGATCTTCAAACAACAAATGATATAAAGAGAAATTCAAGATAAGTTCTGCTCAACTTGAAGTTCTTCTTGGAAGTCAAAAGAAGGTAGATGACAAGTGTGGTTTGGGATATGAGAAAGGAGAAAGCTTCGGATCCGGTTAGAAGAATTTTGGATCAGAAAATCCATGGAACAGGCCTAGAAGACCTCTGGTAAGACAACCTAATGCTCAAAGATATCCACCCCTCAATGGATACTGCCACAACTGCAATCACTTTGGTCACAAAGCTAATTAGTGCAGAAAGAGAATGAATCAGACTAATTCATCTTTCTCTGAAAAATGTTTTAACTGCAAAAGGTATGGTCACAAATCTCATGAATGCAGAAATATGCAAATGAACAAATCATTCAATGGTAGATGCTTTGCATGCAATAGAATAGGTCATATGGCTAATCAATGCAGATCAAGAGGATATTAGTCAAATATGCAAAGAAATGTTGTTTGCCAAATCTGCAATAGATCCGGTCATAGTGTAAAATTTTGTAGAAGCAAGAATCAGGACAAAAGAGGTTCGGTATATCATAATCATCAAGATAAGGGTAAACAAAAGGTGAATGCAGATGAAGTTAAAAGTGAGATGAACAAGATTTGGGTGAAGAAAAGTACAGAGAATGTAGAGGTTAGATTCACACCAGACTCTGGTGCTGATATTCCTTCCAGAAATTAAGAAGTGAGCTCTGGCTTAGGGGGAGACACAAAGAAAACCTTGTTCTCCTAGCCAGTCAACCGGTGCCAGAACTAGTACAAGAAGAGTTGCGGATTGTAGGGTTCATAAGGGCAACATCCAAACAAACTATGGTAAAGATTTGGAAGATCCGCATGATGTTTAAAGATCAGGATTGATTTGGTTCTCCAAGTCATCTGAATAAGGCAAACCAGAATAACTTAGGTCGAGCATTTATTGCAACCTAACATTAGGGTTTGCGGAGTAATATAAGGGTTTTTCTCATTAATCACTTGTTCATTCTGCATTCAAGAAGAAATGAAAAGTGAAGCTCTGCAACAAAATTCTACAACTTCATTGAAGATCATTTGCAGAAGTCAATTCATCCATAAATCAATCCAGTCAACTATGTGAAACCGAAAGGCACAAAAGGTATTTTTCGTTCTCGATATCTCTCTACAAAGCTTTGAAAGATGCATACTCTGAATATAGTAAAGATCTCTGATAGGCCCTGCCCTGAATTCAAGAAGCATCCATACAAATCATTGGAGGTATATCCCCTAGGAGCATTCTCTAGTGTTCTGCATGGCATTTTGCACACATAAGACATTAGGGTTTACATACATGCAAATATTGAAGAGTTTGGGGAATTCAAACTGAGAGACATCTATCACAAATAATTGATAGATGATACTTTTGAGCTTAAACCAGAATATAAGGGCATCCGGGAGAAACATTTTGACCAGTTCATTCATTTCCCCTACTTTGAAGAAGATGAATGGGTCCGGTATGTATTGAGTAGAGTGCATGATAACTTCCTATGGCTGAACAGACCTTGCAAGATCACAAAGGAGGCAATTAGGGTAGTAACTGGTTTATACTCCTCCAGAGGGATACTTGTCCTCAAATCTGTCAAAAACAACATTGTAACTGAGGCCACCGGATCAATATTTGATAAGAGGGCAATGACCATTGAAGATATTACTAACCCAGATGTCAAGTTTGCATCTATGATAATAGGATACAAGATATCTCACTCCAGTAGGGAGAATTCAGTATCCGGAACTGTAGTATATACTGCTTATGAGATGCTGAGAAAGAATGCAGAATATGATCTTTGTGAACTTCTTTTGAGACAACTAATGGAAAACATATAGAAAATCAAAAAGGACAAGAAGAATTCCTTTAAATATGGTGGACTAATACTATGTCTATTTTTCTACTTCATGAATGAGCTGCTCGGATCAAATGGATGGGTATGGCAAAATGACAAACCGGTAGCAATTCAAATCAGAGACTACTTGCATGAACTTTGGGATGCTAAGGCAAGGAATACAACTCTGTGGGGTTACTTCAAGCAATTTCAAAATACAATGCAAATCAGAGAAAGAATCCCCAAATCAGTAGTTGAGAAATACAAGGATATAGTGTGCTTCATGGTAGACATTGATCAATGCCTAATGGAGGCAGTAGAGCCAGGGACCGTCTGGATCATGCCTATGGGGTATGAAGTTGATAAACAAATTATAGAGCTGCATGTTCAACACATGCTCAGTCAGCCAAAGGACTCAAAATCAAAAAGATTTGGAACCTTTGAGGAGCTGAGTGTAAAGATTCATGTGCAACTTAGAGAACCTGAAATCAAGAAGAAGGTGAGAAAAGAGGTAGAAAATATTGCCCAAGGCCTTGGCATCTCAAAGGAGGCACTTGATGCCCACAAGAAAAAGATGGAAAAGGCTGAGGAAGTGAAGAAAGAGGTAGAAAAGAAAAGCAAGGAAAGTGCTCCGATAGAAACCTCCACTCGGACTAGATCATCTAAGAGATCTGCACCTGCCACTGCCAAAAGCTCAAGGGCATCTAAACCGGAAGCACAATCATCCGGAAAAGGAGAAAAGAGAACAAAGAAAAAGGCAACAAGGTCCTATGTTAGACTAAAAGATGATGAGGAAACCGAATCAGATGAAGATATAAGGAAATTGCAGAAGAAGAAGAAATCATCCGGTGAACATTCTACCAGTCAAGGAGAAGAAGAGAAGGAAGAGGAATTTGCTGAAAAACCCACTCTATCCTTGGACGTTGTAGTAAAAGCAGTTACTGTGGATGGGAACCTGCAACCCTTAACAGAATTTTATGATGAATATAATGAAGCAGATAAAAAGATTCTGGAGCAAGCCATAGTTCAATTTTTGAACACTTACAACAAAGCTTTTATTGAAATAATCTCTCTAATTCCCAAAATCTTAGAGAAAAGGCTTGAATTGAGGAAGAACAATGCTCAAGCAAAAGACCTCGAGATCTGGGAACAGGTCGCCATTTAGCTCTTCCCTTCAATCACTCCACAGCAAATGAATATGATCTTTAAAGAGTGCAAGGATGAGTTCCGGAGCAAAGCCAGGATGAATCAACTCATGCTTGGTGAAACCGACAGAGTGGCAAAAGAGACTGAAGAGATTCTCCGAAATGCTCTTAAAAAGTTCAACATTCCCATCACAAAGGACTCTGGTAAAGACAAGGGCTCAGAATCCTCTATTCCGGAAGAGGTGGCTCATGAACAAACAAATATCTCTCCTCTAATTTCCCCTACAGCTTCCAGATCTAAAAGAGAAGATAGAATACAGGAGAAAGAAACAGGAGTGAAGGAAAAAGAAGTTGACAGTACCAAGGTTGTAGAGGAAGAGAAGACCCCAACAGAGGAAACCACAACTGATAGTGGTAAGAATGTGGAAGGAGAGAAAGCTCCAAGGGACAGCCCTAAGAATGCAGGAGAGAAGAAACATCTGTCTCCGGCAAGAGACACTACAAAATCTATCCAAGAATTCCTAAACAAAGAAATAATGTAGATTGATGAACTGGAGCTTCTACAAGGACCATTTAACTTTGATTCTCTTTCTTCGGTACAGACAATGAAGATTGCTTCATTTGCTAATGCCAAAGCTAAAGAAAAACTCCTAAAGTCTCACATGGAAGACTGTGAGCTGATAGAAGCTGCTTACGGAGTGCTAGAAAAGATTATGCCATTGTTTCAGAAAGATCCCACAGCCTCCTCATTTGGTAATCTCAAAACTCTAGTCAATAGTGTTAGCACACATTTTGATTCACTAGAGAAGTCAGCAGAAGATAAGGTCTAGAAGGAATTTCTTGCAAAAAGATTATCAGAGGTACAAGGGTTGATAAGTAATGATAGGAGAAATATGAGTATAGGGATAAAGAGCTTAGAAAATGCTCTTATAGACGGCGGAAAAGTATACAAATTTTGTATTTCATGGTCCAAAGCAATAGTAGAGATTGAGAAGAAAATAAAAGAGCAAGAGGATAAACTACTAAGTTTGTCTCAAAGTTTTGATCCTCTCTCTTCCTCCATAGTCAATCAAGAGTGTTAGACTATTGCAATCACAAATGCAATAAAGAATTTTGTGAAGGAAAAGAAGAACATAATTAGCCGGATGGGTGAACTCAGAAGAATCATTATCCCTAAGTTAGAGGCCATGCATGAGGCCATAAGTGATGCTCAGACTACCGCCCAAACCAATGATCCAACAGATCTTAAGAGGGTAGAAGCTTTTGCATTTTTGTTGAGTGGTCACATTTCAATTTTGGATAGAATGAAGCAAAGTTGGGCTACAGAACTCATCCAATTGAAGACATCCTTTGCAAACATTCTTCAGTTTATGTGAGTATGTAATATGCGGCTAAGTATAGTTAAATTTTTTGAAACTTTTGGTATGCAGACCCTACCCTTTGCCATTGATGTCAAAGGGGGAGTGAAGAGTAGTGAAAAATGAGGAATCCAACTAAGGGGGAGCTCCGGAAAATGTATATAAAAATAGAGTATCAGCCAAGGGGGAGCATAGTGTAAACACTTAGTCATTTTTCACTAAGTGTTGCCATCAATGCCAAAGGGGGAGATTGTTGGCAAGAGCCACTATATGGATTCATGATTTTTTTTATTGATGGCAACAAAGTTCATCCCACACATCCGCAGGACATGGTATGTCTCTACCGGAAGTCAGAGTGAAGAATGTTGTGGTCCGGTAAACAGGAACAGAGCATGTGGTGAGGTCCGACAGATAGGTCTGGATCTCTTAGAGGAAGTATCTTGGTAAAGTACGGATTTAGGGAAGTCAAGAGGACTATCTTGATTAATAGATTCCAAGGTTTGAGCCTCCAGTGTGGAAAGGATAAAGAGATATGAATGCTTAAGTACTGGGTTCCCAATTGGCTGTGTGAACAGAGGAAGAACTGACTGGCAGAACATCAGACATTATTTCGGATGTGTTACTGATGTTGGTAAAGGTTATGAAGGCATGAATTATGTTTGGCCGACATGGTTAATGATTTCCACAAGTATATCCTTGATCTGCATTACTTGGTATACAAGGATTTAGCCGACAAATCAGAGTCTATTGAAAATATTGACTATTCTGGTGCTGACTAGAAGGATGATGAAATCACTTGTGTGGATATATATAGGATGGATTTAGTTGTGAGAGGAGGTGTTGTGACATGTGATGTGTGAATAAAAGCAGAGCAGAGCAGAAGCAGTAAGGAAGGTCTGGTATGTGAAAGGAAAGCAGCATAAGAGAAGAGGAAAGATGAAGTGTAGCATATCAGTGTACTGAGCCTAACCGGAACTGAACCCTAGCATATGTGGATGCTACCAATCAGTTCAAGTATTGTATAAGACTCCTTTTGTAGACAGTGTGTCTCTTGTAGGCAGTGTGCCTTCTTGTGAGCAGTGTGCTCAGGCAGTGAGCCCTAATTGGCAAGTGCCATTTTGTATTTCCATTCTTCTAATAGAGAATACAATCTTGGGTTAATCACCCCATGGTTTTATCCCTTAATAGGGTTTCCACATCAAAAATATAGTGTCATGTGTATTTCTATTTCATGGTTATGTTTTCTCATTTGAATTAATGTTACATTGATTATTAATAAAGTTCAGAAAGAGAAATAATTAGGATAACTGATTCACCCCCCCTCTCAGTTATCAACAAACATATGATGTGAAAAACTATTTCGACCATCAAGACAAGAACTTTTTCTTACTGACGTAACTCCCCCTATTAGCAACAACCATTCACATGTATTCTCTTCTTTTATTGCTTCCCCTTTGATCAGAAACCAGTTGTTTTTCACATATCTTCTATCCCCCTTTGGCATCAATGGCAAAGGGCACATACTTGCAATTCCACCACTTCAAACTCATACCAACTGCTCCCCCTAAGTAGCAGCTCCCCATCATCAATCCATACCACAAGATATGACTGTGATGTCCACTGGATTGATGCACATCAGTGCACCTTAGTTCATCACCGAAGGGGCAATAACCCCTAACTTCTCCTTGAGATACTCAAAAGAGTCCTTAGGTAGAGGTTTAGTAAAGATGTCTGCAATCTGATCCTTGGAAGGCACAAACTCCAATCTAACTTCATTCTTGTTTACTTGCTCTCTCAAAAATTGAAACTTGATGGATATATGTTTAGTCTTTAAATGCAACACCAGATTCTTAGATATATTTATTGTACTTGAATTATCACAGAAGATTGTGATAGGCTCCTCATACTCCACTCTTATGTCTCTTAGCATTTACTTCATCCACAAAACTTGAGTGCAACTACCTGCTGCTGCAATATATTCTACTTCTGCAGTGGATAGAGATATTGTCTCTTATTTCTTTCTTAACCAAGAAACCAATCTCTTCCCCAAAAAGAATGCTCCACCACTAGTACTCTTCCGGTCATCCACATCTCCTACCCAATCCGCATCTATATATGCATGAAGAGAGAAATCATGATCTCTGGGATACCACAAACCATACTCAATTGTCCCTTTTAGATATCTAAAAATCCTCTTGATTTCCATGACATGAGATTCTCTAGGATTAGCTTGGAATCTAGCAACAAGACCAACATCATTCATAATGTCAGGTCTAGTGTGAGTGAGATACAACAATCCTCCAATCATTGACCTATATTTTTTCTAATCAACCTTAGGAGAGTCATCATCTTTGCCCAATTTACATCCGGTTGCCATGGGAGTATTCATTGGTTTTGAGTCTTCCATCCCAAATTTATTCAACAATTCTTTCACATATTTGGTCTAAGAAATGAAGATTCCTTTCTTTGTTTGAGTGATTTCTAGACCCAAGAAGAAATTCATTTCACCAAGCATGGACATCTCAAACTCATTTTTCATTTGATTTGCAAAAGTTTTACACATACTGTCTCTTCCTCCAAAAATGATATCATCAACAAACACTTCAACAATCAAGATGCTTTCAAGATCAATTTTGAAATACAAATTACTATCAGTAATACCTTTGTTGAAACCAATCTTCAAAAGATGCTTATCTAATCTCTCATGCCAGGCTCTTGGGGCTTGTTTCAGTCCATACAACGCTTTCTTCAACTTGCAGACCATATCACCATGATCAACCAATTGAAATCCATTCGGTTGCTCAATGTATACTTCTTCTTCCAAGTCACCATTCAAGAAGGCAGACTTGACATCCATCTAATATACTTTGAAGTCCTTGAAGGCAGAAAAAGCTAGAAATAATCTGACTACTTCAATTCTTGCCACCGGAGCAAAAGTTTCTTCAAAATCAACTCCTTCTATTTGAGAGTAAACCTTGTAGACCAATCTGGCTTTATTTCTGATTACTTCACCAACTTCATTCAGTTTGTTCCAGAAGACCCATTTTGTTCCAATCACATTCTTGTTTTTAGGTCTGGGAACAAGATTCCAAGTGTGATTTTTTTCAATTTCTATCAGCTCTTCCTTCATTGCTTTAGTCTAGTTTTCATCATTACAAGCTTCATTCATTGTCTTAGGTTCAATCTTTGAAATCAGACAATATTCATTTGAATCTTGAGAAATTCTCCTTCTTGTTTGTACACCTTTGCTTTTATCACCTATGATCTGTTCTTCAGAGTGGTTCAGTCTTACATACCTGGGAACTTTGGGAATTTTTTGCACTTTTGATTCTTGATTAGACTCATCAAAACTCATCTCTTCTTCCTAATTTACTGGATTAGTTTGAATCTAACTTTCAGAGGAGGCTTGGGCTCCTTGAATCAGAACACCATTTTGATCATCTTCATCATATTCATAAAACCTTGAGGATTTTTCAATTCCTTCATCAACCTTCACATTTGTACTTTCTATCATTTTTCTCAGTCTCTTGTTATAGCACCGGTATGCTTTGCTTTGAGTAGAGTAACCCAAGAATATTCCTTCATCACTTCTAGCATCAAACTTTCCTAGATCTTTATCTCTTTTAATGTAACATTTTCTACCAAAAACTCTGAAATACCTCACAGTAGGAGTGATACCAAACCAAAGTTCATAAGGAGTCTTACCGGTATTGCTTCTGATTTGAACTCGATTGAGAGTATAGACTGCACTGCTGACAACTTCTCTCCAATAGATCTGAGGAACATTTGCTTCCATCATCATGGTCCTAGATGCTTCCTAGATGGTCTGGTTCTTTCTTTCCACTACTCCATTCTGTTGTGGAGTCCTAGGAGCAGACAACTGTCTCTTTATTCCATGCTTCTTACAGAATTCTATGAACTCACCGGATGTAAATTCTCCACCTCTATCAGACCTCAGACATTTCAATTTTAATCTGGTTTCATTCTCTACCATAGCCTTGAATATTTTGAATTTCTCAAGAGCTTCTGATTTCTCTTTCAGAAAGGTTACCCACATCATCCAGGAATAGTCATCAATTAGTAACATGAAGTATCTATCACCTTGCACACTCCTGATTCTTGCTGGACCACAAATATCAGTATGAACTAAGTCCAATAATCTAGTAGAGGACAGTTCCTTACTCTTGAATGTGATTCTGTTCAGCTTACCCAACTGACATTCTTTGCACAAGCTATTAGTAGGTTTCACCAATTTTGGAAGATCTCTTACAGCCTGAGTATTGCTTATCTTGATGATATTATCAAAATTCACATGACACATCCTCCTATGCCATAACCAACTCTGATCAACTTGAACAAAAAAGAAACTTTTACCAGTACCAACCAAATGGAAGATATTACCTTTTGTTTGAGTACTGGATGCAATCTCTGTTCCAGAACTTTCAAAGATCTTGCATTTTCCATTCTTGAATCGGAGATCATAGCCTTTGTCCACCAACTGTCCAACACTGAGATGATTGTACTTCAAACCTTCAATATACAGTACATTACCAGTTTTGTTTCTTCCATCAAAAGAAATAGTTCCTCTACCTCTGATTCTACCAGTAGAATTATCACCAAACTTTATCACTCGTCCTTCATACCTTTCCAAATATATGAACTTATTTTTGTCACCTGTCATATGATGAGAGCATCCACTGTCAATAACCCAATCATCATTTTCTTTAACTTGGGCAGCTAGAGCTCTTTCTACAACTTTATGATTGACAGATTTAAAGGGCATTGGATCTTCTTCCTTGATGGCAATAAACACCCAATCACTTCTAGATTTGTTTCATGTCTCTGATTCATCATCTATTACTCCTTCATTATCATCTTCCTCATGAACATAGTAACAATTCTTTTGGAACCTTGATCTATTAGGATTTGGCCTTGAAAATCTTTCCGAACATCTTGAGGCAAAATGACCAATCTTATTGCAGTTAAAACACTTAAAGGGCAACTTCCCTTCATACTTACCGAATCCTCTTGGTAGTCTTTTTGCAATAAGAGCTTCAAGTTGAGCAGTTTCTGTTTCTTCTTCTTCCAGGTCTTTTCTTTCTTTTTCATACCATGATAGTTTCCTTGAAGAGTTTTCTCCCAGATCAAACATTTGTTTACCTTTTATAGAGGCACTAGCTTTGAATGTAGATTCAGTCTTGGGAGGGGCATCTCCAAACTTGGTCATTTCAAATGCGGCCAATTTACCAGCCAATTGATCTCTTGTGACAGTTGTATGGGCTATGAATTCTTCAATGGCAACAACCTTGATTTTATAAGAAGTAGGAAGGGATCTGAGAATTTTGCCAATAATCTCATTTTCATCCAAGACTCCACCAGCATTTCTAATTCCACAAACAAGTTCATTTACTCTTGGCATAAAAGTAGAGATATTTTCATCTTCTCTCATCTTTAGGTTTCCAAATTTCCCTTTCAGACTCTGTAGCCGTGCACATTTAACATACTTGTCTCCTTCATGCAGAAGTTCTAGTTTTTCCCAAATCTCAAAAGCAATTGGTAACTCAACAACATTTGAAAGCTCTAAATCAGATAATGTGCTTAGAAGAGCTTCAATAGTTTACAGATTGTTTTCAGCATCTGTGATTTCATTTGGGGCTTTCGGACCACTCTGTGGAGGAGTATACTTCGTTGAAGCCATGTTCCAGTACGCCATTCCCATACATTGCAAGTGACATTTCATGCGACTTTTCCAAAGATTAAAATTGGTTCCATCTAACTTTGGACTATCCTTCTTGCAGGATGACATCCTGGATCTCCTCAAGCGGTTAAGCTTCTTTTAAAGGAACTTGGCTCTGATGCCAATTGTTAGATTTAGGGCAGACAACTGAGAGGGGGGTTGAATCAGTTGTAAAAAACTTTTCTTCCAATTAAACACTTAACTCTACTTTGTAATTTAGTAGCATAATAATAAATCAATCATGGAAACACAATGCAATGAATCAAGAGTAGAAACACATTAACACATGAGACACCAAGATTTTGATGTGGAAAACCCGATTAAGGGAAAAACCACGGGGTGATTAACCCAAGATTGTATTCTCTATTAGAAGAATAGAAAGAATAAAATGGCACATGCCAATTAGGGCTCACTGCCCGAGCACACTGTTCACAAGAGGCTCACTACCTACAAGAGACACATTGTCTACAAAATAATAAGTATCCCCTACTTGAACTGGAAAATAGCATCTTCACCATGCTTGAATTAGTTCCATTTAAGCCCAATACTTCTGCTCTACCTTTCGCTCTTCTCCTCGCTACCACACTCTCATATCCACAAGACACACTTTAAAATAAATTTACAATCCCTTATTTATACATGACATCAACTTAGGAATGATCATCTAAGTTAGCAAACATCTACAAGAACATCCATAGGATGTGTAACTCATCCAGTCAACCAGTCTTAGGAAGAACACCATCATCTGGAAGTCATTCTTCAATTTCGAGCTCCAACTCCAATGCGGACCACCAACATGAACTGGACATAATCCAAAGACCTCCACAAGCTTGCCGAAATCACCAATAACATCCACACTCCATTTGCTTATTGAAATCCTTCTCTCGTTCATCTGGAACCTCAAGAACACAGTCTATCATCACTCTCACAAAGGAATAGATGCTTGCGGACCTTCAAACCATGAACCAATCAAGTTGACACTTCATAAAGACTTCCTCAACACTCCCTCAAATCCGCAGAATAGGATAATGCATTTCCAGATCTCATCAGACCTTTCTGTATCACTCTGTCACCTCTGAACACCTACCGGAACTAATTTTACTTGAGCAGCCACAACTTCTTTAGATCTTCATGCGGACCTCTAAAATCTCTACTAGACCACCTTAAGACACATATATAAAAACCCTTTAAACCGCATCCTTTGATCCTCATCCTTACTTAGACTTTTATCTTACTGTAATCATTATTCTTCACTGTTCCTGATTGAGACTAATTTTCTCAATATCCTTAGCACACAGCTCATCCAATCCTTATCATTAATGCAACAGGAGTATATTGACATCAATGACAACACCAGTTAGGCCCATACTTGCAACATGGAATGCATCTTGGATTGCAGGATAGCCAAGAAGACAAGAAATCAGACCTATTTTGAGCACTTAGTCAAATGGCAAGGACTTCTAGACTCAGAGGCCACATGGATGCTAGAATAAGACATCAACAAGTAGGGTGGTGATTTGCAGCAGTTAGTCTCTAAGAGGACTTGAGACAATTTTCACCCGGGGAGTGTGGTGCAGGAGCACCTAGAAAATCATGTTTTATTTTGTAATAAGGTCTATTTGACCTATGCATTTTCATTTCAGTTTATCTCTAGGTCTTTCAGGATTGTAAGTCCCAAGTGACTTAGGTCACATTTATCAAATTGTTAATATCAAGACGGTTGGTCTCCCAGCCGTTTGGAATCGGTCTCCCAACCGCTTGGAATCGATTGGTTTTCCTTAGGGTGAGTTTATAGACCCAGAGGAATGAACCAAATGATCATTGTAATCAGATTGAAGAGAAAAGTGTTGTGATGTTCACAACACGCCCCATTTTTCTCCTCAGCAAAATGAGGACCCCTGCTGTTGCTTTGCTTTTTTGCTTCTGCTTGTGTGGTTTTGTTTGCTAGTAAGGGAAAAGGGGAGTCAAATTTGCAAGCCTTGTTGAAAATAGAGAAAATTGCATTTTTCAGTACCATTGCATGATGTGGTTGGATTCCTTGTGAAAAATGAGCCAGGGTTGCCTTTTGAACCGTCTTAAAATTCATCATATTTTGCAAGTTATGATCAATTTGGTAAAATGTACTATCAGGTTTTGCATGATAAACGGTCAGTTGTTTGCCTTTTTCCTTGTTGGCATTCGTTTAAAATTTTGAAATATTCGTACTTAGTGGTTTCGGATTAAAGGGAATTTTGTCTAGGTTCCACTTTGTATCTCACATTTGTCTGTTTGGCAGGAAGTGCATCGGCGCACTTTGTTCCCCTTTTGAGTAGCCATTATTTATTCATTGACAAAGTTTTTAAGGTTTGAACCGCCGCGTTGAACCATCCGCTTGAAGCTTTTTTTGGTTCAATGGTTCAAGGTTCAAAGGGTTCATTTTTTTTCTTCTTCTAAAGTCATGTCATGCAAGTCCTTGTGTAGGGGACGTATTGTTGAACCACCGCATCAAACCACCGTATTGAACCACGCTCAAAGGTTCAATGGTTTAATAGTTCAAAGGCTTCGGTGAGATTGTGGCCGATGGTATGCCATCAGCATAACATTAACTATCGGAGCAATGCTTTAGGCTTTCGCCGATGGGCGAAGTCACGCCGATAAATGGAAAAGGACTTGGCCAAATATAAAACGAATGGCTATCGGCGAAACTCTCGCCGATATAAGGTATCGGCATAACCAATGCGATCGGTGGAGAAAATTTTGGTCTCACCGAGGCCGTGTCTCTCCCCGATGACTTAGTATTCGGCGTAACATTTGGTATCGGCGGAGTTTGATTTTCTCTCGCTGAAGACTACGATCTCCCCGATGGCCTTTTGCCATCGGTATAACTATTACTGTCGTCCAATTTGTTTTGGCCCTTGCTGATAGAAGAAACTCTTGCCGATGGAAACCGAAAAGGGTCATCGGCCAAGCAATATGGATCGGCGTATGTTTTTTTGGCTCATACCGATGGAGGATCTCACTCCGATAAGGAGGCTATCGGTATGATAATAACGATTGGTGCGAGCGTTTGGACCTTTGCCGATAGACAAGGTCAGCCCGATAGAAGGAAGGGTAAGGATGTGGAGGTTGTCGGTAAGAGTCACACCGACGGGAAGGCATCGGTGAAACCATGGTAATCGGAGCAAGGAATTTGGAGTTTGCCGATGGCGAATCTCTCACTGATAAGAAAGAAAGCAAGCTGATAATAACGATCGGTGGGACTCTCACCGATGGAAGGAAACAAAAGGATGAGCAAGCGAGAAAGGTCATCGGCCAAACAATGAACATCGGCCAATCAATTTTTGGACACGCCGATGGTGATTATCATGCCGATGGGCGGGAAAAGAACAAAGCGATAGAATTTTAAACACTTTTTTGGGTGCCCGTGGCATTTTTCTGGTCAGCGATGGTTGACCCGATGGTTTTGAACAGCATGTGTGCAGTCTTGAACACGTTTTGAGAGTTTTTTGAGCCAGATTTCCACATTTTTTGCACTGTCACCTTGATTTAAACAGATATTTTAGTTTTTTGCTGTTCATTTGATAAATATGATACTTATTGCTTGTCTTGTTTTGCAGGCTTGTAGTTGAGGAAGTAGCTGGAACTTGATCACAGTGACATCATGGAGGAAGAAAATTTGATCTCAGGAGCAGGAAGATAAAGATCAAGTGTGAAGAAGTCAAGGCCATTAAAATGGAGGACAAGGTTGCAGCTGAGAACATTACTACAACAGACAAATAGAAGTTATTGCACTGAGCCGCCAGAACTTCTCAGAAGGGGCAATATTCACCCAGATTTGACACTGCTCAGAGATATTTTGGAGAACTGGTTCACCTGCATTTACTGCTGTAATCAGGGGTTTGAACCAGGGGTTTAGTTAGGTTTTTACTGTAGTGAGGACAATCAGAAAGTCTATATATTGTTCCTCTCTGTACTATAATACTTTACAACAGGGATTTTAGGAACACACAGGGATTTTAGCATTTTGCTAGAATTGTAGATTCTTTCTGGGCATAGTTTAGTTTAGAGGAGGTCGCCTATTGTCTACAGTAAGGTGTGCGTGGAATGTCTGGCTTCCTTACTGTATCTGTAAAGCTTGTAAGTTCTCTGTAGTTTGATCAATGAAACTAAGAGTCATTCCAACATTGTAAATCATGTATGACTGTTTGTTTCTAATACAATGGAATCTGGAGTTCTGTATCTATCTTCTGAGTGTTCTCCTGCTCTTCTTTGTGTTTTGAAATATTTTCTTTGAGAACTTGCAATTTTAAATATATGTTTGTGAAAATGCTCCGAACTTGCATTTAAGGTTTTTACTGTGGATTTGATCAAATTACTGTAGGATTTACATAGTGCATAACAGAACAATTAGATCCTTTGGTAGAGTAGATGAGGTGTAGATTAGATCTTTCTAACTTTTCTCAACCCATCTGAAATATTTAGCTAAAAATGTAGAAATCTAAAGAAAGTTGTCTCAAATTTGAAAAAGCATGCACAATAGAGTTAAAGGTAGACAGTTTTCATAAGTATATAAAGGAGAAAGCTGCAATACTTGAAGAAAAACATCTAAAATTTGCAGCACAGTAACACTTGTATGCAAATGAACAAAATACTTGTTGATATCTATTACTTTTTGCATAATCTTAGTCCAGTAAACCACAAAGAAACTCTAAACTACGTAAGGCCCCTTGAACAATACAGCTTCACATTGACCAACTGAATTTGACCAACAATACCATTGTATACTTGGGATTAATTGAATCTTAAATGATTCCTTCTTATCTTTCAAGTATAGTTTCAGTTCATTATATGTGAATTTTAACTTATTGTTATGATTGCATCAAAACAATCACCAACAGTTTTCTGGCACTAGAAGGAGGGCCCTCCTGAGTTAGAGTTTGTTTCAAACTGGCTAATAATAGTAATAGAGTGACTAGGTCTAAATCCAGTTCAAAAGATATATTTGTGCAACTACCTGATATAAGGCGAAGTAAAAAACCTTTAATTTGGAATCCAAAAATATCGCAAGCAAGAAGTTCATCTGGAACACCTCCTGGGTCACCTTTTAACATCTGTTGTATTGTGAGTCCTGACAGATCACTGTTTAGATCTTTAAATCTTGGTTCAGGCACTCCTGGAGGTCTCAATCCTCCTGTAAATCCTAATCCACCAATCAATCCAGGTATTCCTACAAGCTCAGGTCGAGCTCAAACACCTGCAATGGCTTATTTCAATGTCAATTCTCCCATATTCTTCAATGATTATCATGAGATGCCCAAAAATCCAGAGAAGATATGTCCCAAATACCAGTTGCATCAGGACCCAGAAGATCATATTAGAATATTTAAGGAAGCATGTTTTAGGGCTATGTTAGAGCATGAGGATGTTGTGTGTAGATTGTTTCCCTACACCTTTAATGAACAAGCCTCTAGCTGGTATGTAAACTTACCCAACGGTTACATTTCTTCCTGGTCACTTATGGAAGAAGCATTTCTGTCAAGATTTAGAGGACCCATTGACCCTTGCACTTTGTATCATAAATTGGCTACTATAAAACAAGGTGAGGGAGAGTTGATTGATAATTTCAATGACAGATTTCAAAAGGCCTATTCTAGGCTGGTAGCCCCTTATACCGTAGATGATGATCCCTTGTTGGCTATGTACTATGTTGCCTTGGATCCTCTAACTGCCATGTTTGTCAAAAGAAAACCTGACATAGATTCAATATCCAAAGCCTATAAAGAGGCAGCCTCAGTGAACCAAGAGCTAAGGCATACAACTTATAGCCCATTTGTTAATGGAGGAAATTTTGGGGTGCAGAATCAGGCACAACCATGGAATGGAGCCCCTATGCAACACACTCCACTATTAAATCCGGTTCCTCCTAACACACCTGTGTATAGTCCTACCCCAATCCAAGCTAGAACTCCTTACACGGCTAGTACTTCTAATAATAGTCAAAATAATGGTCAGCGTTTCTTCCAACCTCCTAGGGATACAACTGTGGCAAAAGCACAAGAGGATAGGGAAGAAATCAAAGAGATCACTGCACATTTGAAAAGGTTAACCACCGAAGTGACACAACTAAGAAATGAGAACCTCTATGGAAGAGGCAACCAAAACTACAGTCAACATCAAAATCACAACCAAGGCCAAAATCAGAACTATAGTTTTAATCAAAATCAGCAGTACAATCAGAACCAAAACTATAATCAGCATCAAGGCCCCAATCAGGGGCAGCCAATGCAAAATAGAGGGCCAGTGATAGATAATAGGACCTGGGGCAATAATAATAGAAATCAGAATCAACCTAGGCCACCCAAGACATGGAACACTGGGCCCAACAATGGTACTCTAGCTTCTCCTTTTGAGAATATAGATAATCATGATGCAAAACAAATGGCTAGCATACAAATGGCCAGTACATCACCCAAAAATTGGTGTAGATTTCACAATACCAATGCCCATGCTGAGCACGACTATCCACAGTTCCACTTAGCAGCCAGCATTTTTAACATAGATGTGCAGCCTCCTACCTCTGAATTTCTCATTCCCAAGGGTAATGAGGTAGTACCCTTAGGATATGACACAGCATTAGTCTTAGAAACATTTACCTTCACAACTACAGAAGAGAGAGAGGATGAAGTGCTAGAAGATGGACCATACTATTGTGAAAATCTTTATCCTAAATCAGCCTTTGTGTTAAATGCTTTTCAGTTTCCCTTTGAATCTGAAAATGAGATATTAAATGAAACAGAAGAGGTGCAGGCCTTTCAACAGACAAATAAAAACCACACCTAAAATTTGAAGAACAACCCTAGGCCAGGAGGACCTTTTACCACTTCCGTTCCTCTAAATAACTTCAATACACCCCCAGATTAGAATGCTAGCAACAATCCTGCCATACTTAAAGCTAATCAGCACGCAAATAACGGAACAACAGTACAAAAGGATCAAACAAGTAAAACTGAAACAATAGAGACAACAAGATTAATGAGTTACTTGTCAGAGGAAATAAAGAAAATTAAGGTCAGTATACCCCTAAATGAATTATTGAAGACCCCAGGGATCAGAAATGCTTTTATAAAATTTCTGGATACATCCATGACAAACGAGGTGTATGCTGATATAACTGTCCCTAATAGAGATTCACCGCCTAAAGAGAAAAATAAGAAAGTTGAGCAACCTTCCAGTACAAATGTAGTAATACATGCGGATAAGAGGGATACTCCCCCTTTCTTATTAACTGTTAGATTGTGTGGGAAGAATATACACAATTGCATGGTAGATTCTGGTGCCTTAGCCAACGTAATACCCTTAGGAATATGTGAGACTCTCGGGCTGACTCCCACCAAATCTGTCAAGGTTGTCACACAATTAGATAAGACTGAGGTTAGCGTGATAGGAGAACTCATGAACATTCAAATGCAATTAGCCTTAGACCCTAGGGTAAGCCAAATCATTGATATTCAAGTAGTGGATATACCCGTAAATTATGGAATGTTACTGAGTAGGGATTGGTCCAAGACATTAAATGGATATATGGCCACTAACTTTTCACATATGTGGCTACCTTGGAGAGGTGTCCCAAACCAGATCAGAATAGAGGCAGAGCCCAGAATGAAACATATGATAACAGAGTATAATCAAACTAATGAAATATTATATGCTGCTGTTGAACCTGGTGTCTATAGAATTACCAACAATGGGGTGCAGATTGAAGAGATCATAATGTTAAACATTAGAAAAAAATGTGTCAGCAATAGGACAGCATTATTCATTGAGTCTGATGGAAATTCTTCAGATGAAGAAAACAATGCAATAGACAAATTTGGTCATGCCATTAGATAAGAGGTGGAAGAATGCGTTAAACACAATCTGCCGGTCCAATTTAAATTATATAAAAGCAGGTGTAGAGTCCATGATAGGCAACATTTTGAGGAGAGTTGTGAAATATGCAAAGACATCATTGAATATGAATACAAAAAATGCATAGGGAGGGTAGAGTTACAAGAGGAAAATGAGAATCCTGATCCAACATAGAAATATGTTCAGGATGATATAGAAGCCTTGATTCCAGATTTAGGAAAAGAAATACGAGACAAGGGTAGTTGTCTTTCTGAGTTGCAAACTAAAAACACACATATGCAAGTTAACCAAACAAAAAAACTCATGAATAAACAGGACAACACCCCACAGGCAATAAAAGAGACAATGCATGCCAAGGTAAAAGGTCAGAAAAGTAAAGATGACATGTGGATGTTGAAATGTGATGGGTCCAAATCAAAATAGGGCGCAGGTGCAGGCGTTGAACTCATAAATCCACAAGGTAAATCACATCTGGCAGCATATAGATTACAATTTTCCTGTACTAACAATATTGCTAAATATAAGGCCCTAATTTTAGGACTTGTCATGGCCATCAAGAAAAGGGTGAAAATAATCAAAGTATTTTTAGACTCTGAATTAGTAGTCAGACAAGTGAGGAAACTATATGCCTGCAATTACAAGAAAATGATTAGTTACAGACATAGAGTATGGGGTTTAATAGATTCGTTTGATGCTTTTAACATAGAGCACATCCCCAGAGAGCTGAATCACAGGCCGGATGCGCTAGCAATTGCTGCTAGTACATTAGAACCATTGGCACTATCAGGATTGAGACGATTTGCCGTTGAGCTAGTTAACGTGCCTAGTATACCAGACAATGTTACACACTTTCAGGTATTTGGAGAGGATCAACAAATTATTGATTTTCTGACTTGTAATGAGGCATTTGAGGCTCAAATCATTGATGAACAAGAAAAGCCTAAAGTAACATGGGACGAAGAAGATATAATCAATTTGAAGAGCAACTTCTTACCCAAAGGAGTAATTGAATTAGAACATATCTTTGACTTCGATGGAGTAATGAGACAGAAGGACTTGCCCAAAACAGAAGGGGGTAAGTGTGATTTACATAACTTAGGGACAGAGCAAAATCCACAAAATATACTAATTGGGAAAGCTTGCTCTGAGAAAATTAGAAAAGAGGTTTTAGACGCCCTGAAAGAATATAAACATGTAATAGCATGGATGTATGAAGACTTGAAAACATTTGATGAGTCCATCATAACTCACGTAATACCTTTAAGAAAAGAAGTTAAACCATTTAGGCAGAAACAAAGGCCTATGAACGCCATTCTAGAGCCTTTAATCTTTGAGGAAGTTAAAAAATTGCTGTTTGTTGGAATAATTTTCCCAGTCAGACATTCTGTCTGGGTAGCTTACTTAGTACCAGTAAGGAAGAAAAACAGAGACATCAGGTTATGTGTAGACTTTAGAAATTTAAACAAAGCATCTGAAAAGGATAATTATCCTCTGTCTCTGATAGACGAAGTGCTGCAAGCAGTAAATGGCGCAAAGATGATGTCTTTTTTAGATGGTTTTTTAGGTTATAACCAGGTCTTAATTGATAGAGAAGATAGACTAAAAACCACCTTCACTTGTAAATGGGGAAATTATGCGTATAGAAGAATGCCATTTGGTCTGATCAATGCAGGTGCCACTTTTCAGAGAGCCATGGACATTGCATTCCGTGGATTATCAGGTAAGTGCATTGTTGTGTATATGGATGATTTGACTGTGTATTCCAAGGATGCATCCACTCACGCTGAAGATCTCAGGAAAATACTCAAGCGATGTGAAAGGTATGGGATTTCCCTTAATCCTAAGAAATGTATATTTGGCGTAACTTAAGGTAAATTATTAGGCCATGTCATTTCTGAAGGTGGAATTTCAATTGATCTGGATAGAATAAAATCCATAAAAAATTTGCAAATACCAAATAGTAGGAAAGAGTTGAAATCATTTTTTGGCAAAATTAACTTTGTTCAGAAGTTTATAATAGGTTTTGTAGAGATCGTGCAGCCGTTAAATGCCATGTTGAAGAAGGATGCGCAGATGGAATGGACGCCAGTGGCTAGAGCTGCATTTGAAGATATCAAGGAGGTAATTTCTAATGCCCTTGCATTGGAAAGCCCAGACTACACAAGCCCATTTTACATCTACTCCTTTGCATCTTCTCATTCAGTCGTGGTTGCCTTGACACAGAAAGGTGAAAACAATGAAGAGAGGCCCATAGCATTTATGAGCGCACCTTTGAAAGATGCACAGCTGAGGTATCTAGACATCAAGAGGCAGGCATTTACATTAGTAAAGGCTATGAAAAAATTCAGACACTACATTCTGCGCAGCCAGGTCAAAGCCATAGTGCTAGACGTAGCAGTAAAAATGTTGCTGATGCAGAACGAGCTTGGAGAAAAAAGAGCCAAGTGGATCACCACGCTGCAAGAGTTCGATGTGGAAATCATTCCCATGAAGCTGGTCAGAGGGCAGGCGTTGGTGCAAACAATAGCAAATATGGATCCTAATTTGATAAAACAACAGTACGTATTGAATTCCCAGAGCGCATCAGACTGGTATGATGATTTAAACACCTTCTTGATAGCTGGAAAGTACCCAAATAGGATGAAAGCTTCTCAGAGGAGAGCTTTGAAGATTAAAGCACAAAATTATATGGTGCAAGGAGGTCTTCTATTCAGGAAGAACCATGATGGAATTTATCTAAGGTGCATAAATAGAGCTGAAGCTGATAAAGTGTTGACAGAACTACATGACAAGTATGGAACCGGCCATGGTTCCCATCTAGCTACAACGCACAAAATACTGAGGGTGGGCTATTACTGGCCCATGATGTTCAAAGACACTAAGAGTCATATCAGAAGTTGCCACACCTGTCAGACTACAGCAGAAAAAGGGAGAAATCAGGGCAATCCACTAAAACCTGTGATTGAATCCAGACCGTTTGCACAGTGGGGCTTGGATTTTATTGGAGTCATCAATCCCCCATCTTCTGCAAGACACAAATTTATACTGACGGTAACAGACTATTGTACAAGGTGGACTGAGGCCACCTTCTGCAAATTTTCCACAATTGAGGTAGTTATCAAGTTTCTTGAAGAAAATATCATCACCAGGTTTGGAACTCCCTATTCATTGGTATGTGATAATGGCCCTGCTTTCTCTTCTTTAAAGTTTTCTAAATGGGCATTTGAATACGGGATCATTTTAAGGTTTTCTTCGAATTATTACCCTCAAGGTAATGGACTGGCTGAATCAACAAACAAAATTTTATTAGACATAATCAAGAGGTTAATTGCAAAGAGTCCTAGAGAGTGGAATACCCTGTTAAGATATGCATTATGGGTAGATAGGACCAAGTTTAAAACAACTTTAGGTAGCAAACCTTATCATTTAGTTTATGGGACTGATCCCATGCTTCTAGTAAATCTAAGAATACCAACCTGGAAGTTTACCAATGAGTATCTAGGCTTTGATAACCATAGGGAAGCCAGAATAGTGCAAATGCTACAACTAGATGAGAAAAGAGGTCAAGACATCGAGAAGTTTGCCAAACACCAAGCGGTTGTTAAGGGGTGGTTTGATAAAAGGGCAAGAGTCAAAATATTTAGGATATCAGACTTAGTGTTGTGCTGGGACAAAGCACATGAAAAGAAAGGGAGCCATGGAAAATTTGATAAATTATGGCTGGGTCCATTACAAGTCTCAGAAATAATAGGAGATAACACATTCAGACTTAAGACCTTGACTGGAGAAGATGTGCCATTACCAGTTAACGGCCAACATTTGAAACACTACTTCCAGGCCTAAGGTAAAGGGCAGTCCATTTAGGTGTAAAGTGCTATAAGTAATGTACAGTTCTTCGTTTGTTGTTTTCTTTTTTGGGTTGGCTGTTTGTATAGTTTGTCTTCTGTTTGTTTCTATTTTCTGTTTCTTTCTGTTTGTACAGTTTTTTTGCTTTTTTGCTTTTTGTACAGCCTATTTGTTTGGTTTGTTTGTTGTCTCCTCAGCAGGGATCTTTATTTTACTTTAGAGTATTAAGGAGTGAACTAGCAACCATTCAAAACAATATAAAATTTAGGATATTCAAGTTAATCATTTGCAATTTACACATAACTTGTTACTGTCATGAATGTAAAGAGTTATTCATCTTCTGAAGTTTCGTATTCAATAAATGTGATTGAGAATTCGAAGCAAGTTTCTCACGATGACACACCTAAAATCCTTGGGTTTGTTGAACTTAGCAGTGTAGATATTAGGTGAAAAATCTGAGGTTACCCTTGCTACCATTACAATTCTCTGCTTAATTTCAGCAAGTGTCCACTCCTTGCATCATGAAGTTACAAATTGCTATATCTTGTGAAATCTTTCAAAATATAAAATATACAAAAAAAATAAAATAAAGTGGATTATATTGAAAATCTAGATTAAGCCATCTAAGTAACTCTACCAGGGCTATAGACACTCACTGGCAGTGGGGCTCTACTTAGGAGAATTGTAATGATAACCTTGCCGGGGCTATGAACGCTCGCTGGCAGCAAGGTTCTATCCGGTCAGCTATGAGGGAATATCCTCACCTACGTAGGCTAATGTCAGTCACTGGTTTGTTCAACTGATCTTCAAGATGAGGATAATTGATCACGTGCACACAATTAAACTGAAAAATAGAAATTCATGCACCCTTATTGAATACTTTAAGTCTCAAGCTGAATAGTAATTTGTAGGAACAATAGTCGAAAGTTATGAATTTATTTCACCTAGTTTTCTTGGACACTTTGAATTTAATTGTTTTGTTTGGTTTCTAGTTGTTGTGATGTTCACAACACGCCCCATTTTGCTCCTCAGCAAAATGAGGACCCCTGCTATTGCTTTGCTTTTTTGCTTCTGCTTGTGTGGTTCTATTTGTTGGTAAGGGAAAAGGGGAGTCAATTTTGAAAACCTTGTTGAAAATAGAGAAAATTGCATTTTCAGTACCATTGCATGATGTGGTTGGATTCCTTGTGAAAAATGAGCCAGGGTTGCCTTTTGAACCGTCTTAAAATTCATCATATTTTGCAAGTTATGATCAATTTGGTAAAATGTACTATCAAGTTTTGCATGATAAACAGTCAGTTGTTTGCCTTTTTCCTTGTTGGCATTCATTTAAAATTTTGAAATATTTGTACTTAGTGGTTTCTGGTTAAAGGGAATTTTGTCTGGGTTCCACTCTGTATCTCACATTTTTTTGTTTGGCAGGAAGTGCATCGGGGCACTTTGTTCCCCTTTTGAGTCGCCATTATTTATTCATTGACAAAGTTTTTAAGGTTTGAACCGCCGCGTTGAACCATCCGCTTGAACCTTTTTTTGGTTCAATGGTTCAAGGTTCAAAGGGTTCATTTTTTTTCTTCTTCTAAAGTCATGTCATGCAAGTCCTTGCATAGGGGATGTATCGTTGAACCACCGCATCGAACCACCGTATTGAACCACGCTTAAAGGTTCAATGGTTTAATAGTGCAAAGGCTTTGGTGAGACTGTGGCCGATGGTATGCCATCAGCATAACATTAACTATCGGAGTAATGCTTTAGGCTTTCGCCAATGGGCAAAGTCACGCCGATAAATGGAAAAGGACTTGGCTGAATATAAAACGAATGGCTATCGGTGAAACTCTTGCCGATATAAGGTATCGGCATAACCAATGCGATCAGTGGAGAAAATTTTGGTCTTGCCGAGGCCGTGTCTCTCCCCGATGACTTAGTATTCGGCGTAACATTTGGTATCAGTGGAGTTTGATTTTCTCTCACTGAAGACTACAATCTCCCTGATGGCCTTTTGCCATCAGTATAACTATTACCGTCGTCCAATTTGTTTTGGCCCTTGCCGATAGAAGAAACTCTTGCTGATGGAAACCGAAAAGGGTCATTGGCCAAGCAATATGGATCGGCGTATGTTTTTTTGGCTCATACCGATGGAGGATCTCACTCTGATAAGGAGGCTATTGGTATGATAATAACGATCGGTACGAGCATTTGGACCTTTGCCGATAGACAAGGTCAAGCCGATAGAAGGAAGGGTAAGGATGTGGAGGTTGTTGGTAAGAGTCACACGGACAGGAAGGCATCGATGAAACCATGGTAATCAGAGCAAGGAATTTGGAGTTCGCCGATAAGAAAGAAAGCAAGCTAATAATAACGATCGGTGGGACTCTCACCGATGGAAGGAAACAAAAGGATGAGCAAGCGAGAAAGGTCATCGGCCAAACAATGAACATCGGCCAATCGATTTTTGGACACACCGATGGCGATTATCATGCCGATGAGCGGGAAAAGAACAAAGCGATGGAATTTTAAACACTTTTTTTGGTGCTTGTGGCATTTTTCTGGTCAGCGATGGTTGACCCGATGGTTTTGAACAGCATGTGTGCAGTCTTGAACGCGTTTTGAGAGTTTTTTGAGCTAGATTTCCACATTTTTTGCACAGTCACCTTGATTTAAACAGATATTTTAGTTTTCTGCTATTTATTTGATAAATATGATACTTATTTCTTGTCTTGTTTTGCAGGCTTGCAGTTGAGGAAGTAGCTGGAACTTGATCACAGTGACATCATGGAGGAAGAAAATCCAATCTCAGGAGCAGGAAGATAAAGATCAAGTGCGAAGAAGTCAAGGCCATTAAAATGGAGGACAAGGTTGCAGCTGAGAACATTACTACAACAGACAAACAGAAGTTATTGCTGAACCGCCAGAACTTCTCAAAAGGGGCAATATTTCGCCCAGATTTGACACTGCTCAAAGATATTTTGGAGAACTGGTTCACCTGCATTTACTGCTGTAATCAGGGGTTTGAACCAAGGGTTTAGTTAGGTTTTTGCTGTAGTGAGGACAATCAGAAAGTCTATATATTGTTCCTCTCTGCACTGTAATACTTTACAACAGGGATTTTAGGAACACACAGGGATTTTAGCATTTTACCAGAATTGTAGATTCTTTCTGGGCATAGTTTAGTTTAGAGGAGGTTGCCTGTTGTCTGCAGTAAGGTGTGCGTGGAATGTCTGGCTTCCTTACTATATCTGTAAAGCTTGTAAGTTCTCTATAGTTTGATCAATGAAACTAAGAGTCATTCCAACATTGTAAATCATGTATGACTGTTTGTTTCTAATACAATAGAATCTGGAGTTCTGCATCTATCTTTTGAGTGTTCTCCTGCTCTTCTTTGTGTTTTGAAATATTTTCTTTGAGAGCTTGCAATTTTAAATGTATGTTTGTGAAAATGCTCAGAACTTGTATTTAAGGTTTTTACTGTGGATTTGATCAAATTACTGTAGGATTTACATAGTGCATAATAGAACAATTAGATCCTTTGGTAGAGTAGATGAGGTGTAGATTAGATATTTCTAACTTTTCTCAACCCATCTAAAATATTTAGCTGAAAACGTAGAAATCTAAAGAAAGTTGTCTCAAATTTGAAGAAGCATGCACAACAGAGTTAAAGGTAGACAGTTTTCATAAGTATATAAAGGAGAAAGATGAAATAATTCAAGAAAACCATCTAAAATTTGTAGCACAGTAACACTTGTATGCAAATGAACAAAATACTTGTTGATATCTATGACTTTTTACATAATCTTAGTCCAGTAAACCACAAAGAAACTCTAAACTACGTAAGGCCCCTTGAACATTACAGCTTCACATTGACCAACTGAATTTGACCAACAGTACCATTGTAGACTTGGGATTAATTGAATCTTAAATGATTCCTTCTTATCTTTCAAGTATAGTTTCAGTTCATTATATGTGAATTTTAACTTATTGTTATGATTGCATCAAAACAATCACCAACAAAAAGGTTGAGTGTGATTGTATATTGTGCTAAGGAGAAATAAAGCTATTTTGTTCTGTCAATTTGATTTCTGTTCCATGTAACTACAAATTGTTTAGCTGTAGATTTCCATTCTTTTTGTGCTTTCCGTTGTTGCAATATGTCTATGTGAAGCATTCCATAGGTGATATTTGTATCAAAATCAGTGGAATGGCTTCATTGTACAAATATCCATTTTTGTTTTCTATTTTGTTTCATTGTTCAGTGTTGCAGAGGATCTAGATAGTACGTGTTGCACAGTAGATTGACGTAGCATCTCCATGTGCTAGGGTTTGGGAGAAGGTAAACTATGCATTAGCGTATCGGTAAAGCAAACCCTAGTGTGGCCGATAGTAATTGTCATGCCGACGAGAGAAGGTCAAAGGTGACATCGGAGTGATCAGTGTATCGGTAGCTCCAGAGTAAGTCCCACTGACGGGACAAGTCTCATCGAGGGTGTTGGTTCATTGGTGCATCGGTCAAAGATTGCAAGTGTTTGTCGACAGAATAAGTCTCTCCGAAGGTAAATGCCATCGGCACATCGGGAGACAAGTTAAGAGTTTTACCAATGGGAAGCGTCTCACCGATAAGGTCACGTCCAACTGGTGTGGAAGCTATCACGGTTGAGATGAGGAGGAACTTAACTGTCATTGGGCATCGGCAGAAGGATGAAAGACTTGGCCGATAGGAGTAAGTCTCGCCAAAAATCAAGTGAAGTTGAGTTATCGGCGTAAGGTAGACTGGCAGAGAGAATTTAGAAAGTTATTATGACTGATGGTTGTTTGACTGATGGAGATGTATCAGTGGTTCATTTGTTAGTCTTGCTGACTGTGAGTAAACTAGGGACCCGGTCTGCGGTTTCCGCTGTGCGCTCCCCATCATATTGGTATCAAAGCCCGAAAAGATTTGGATGGCAAGTCGAATTGAGGATTTGCAGGAGCGTTGGCATTTGGGTGTTGTCTGTGAATAGTGTATGTCAGACAGAGAAAGTGAAATAGAGGCAGAGAGGATGCCTCCCAAAAGTATGTCATAGGATGCCATCCAGAAGCTGATTGAGGAGATGCTTGAATCCAGGTTGGGAGAGTTCAAGCAGTCCAAAAGCAAAGATAGGGAAGATGAAAGTGACAGTGATGAAGGTGATACAGAAATTGATGAAACCAATAAGAGGACAGAGGAGATACAAGCAGACTAGAGGGCATTTGTAAATGCATTGACGTCAGTCAATAGGGACACCATAAATGGGTTACCTATGTATAGTGGAAGTATGGAAACTGAAGAGGTGATTGACTGGATTGAGGCATTGAACAATCACTTCGAATACAAAGAAGTCTATGATGATAAGAAGATTATGTTGGCAAAGGCAAGATTGAAGGGATCTGCTCTTGAATGGTGGAATTATGAGCAAGGAGAGAGGGTCAAGGAGGGGAAGAATATGGTAACCTCTTGGGAAAGGATGAAGACCAAAATCAAGGCACAATTCTTACCCCTGGACTATAACATGCAGATGTATAAGAAATTGCAGAACCTCAAATAGAGAGACCTTGATGTAAATGCATACACACAAGAGTTTCATAAAATCAGTCTCAGATCAAAGAGACAAGAAGAAGAGTCAAAGAAGGTGGCCAGGTATTTGAATGGCCTAAGGATGAACATCCAAGATGAGATCAGCATCTTAGCACCAGAAACAGTGAACAAGTGTTTCCAAATGGCCTTAAGGGCTAAAGAGAAGATAAAGAGAAAGAGTGAGTAGAATAATAGAGGTAGAGGTGGAAGAAATTTCAGAGGTAGAGGTAGTTTGTAGGAAGAAGTCCTAACCAGAGGCCTAGTGGTGAGTCTAGCCAAGAAGAGCAAGTTGGAGACTCTAGTAGTAGAGGAGGCTACCGAGGAAGAAGGTCTAATGGAAGAGGTGGGACAAATGGATTAGGTAGAGGATCCAAGTTCTCCAATATGAGATGTTATAACTACAATAAGATAGGGTACCCGACATACAAGTGTTCAGAGAAGGCTTTAACTTCTCATGGCGATGAGAAGAGAACCACTTTGATTCAAAAAGATGCAAGGAGTGTGACATCTCTTGAAGTGAATCTAGCATTAGAAATGGGAGAAAATCTGATGATCAAGAGGATGCTACTCAAGGAACCAGTGCAGACTGAACCATCGTAAAGAAGGGCTTTGTTTAGAATCAACTACAAGATCCAAGGTAAGGTTCGTAAAGTTATTATTGACTTTTGTTGTATTGATAATATTATATCTTTGGAAGTAGTGAATAAGTTGAATCTAGAAAAGATACCCCATAACAGTCCATATAAAGTCAATTGGTTGAATAAGGGGCAGCACATACTCATCAATGAACATGCATGGGTAGAATTTAGTATTGGGGGGTATAGAGAGAAAATTTTGTGTGACATCCTTCCAATGGATGTTTACCATCTTTTATTAGGTAGACCATGGCAGTTTAACAGAAAAGCTCATCATGATGGAGAAAAGAATGCTTACTCATTCCAAAAGGATGGTGTGACTTATAGGATATAGTCATTGGTAGAAGAGGATCCACATCATGTAGGGTCTAGTGTAATGATGTTAGGAGAAAAAGAATTCATGGACACATTAAAGGAAGGTGATGGAGTAGGTTTTGCTTTGATTGTGAAGCCTAAGGAGGAAAAGAAGGAAAGTATGAGAGAAGTAGGGCCTAAGGAGGTTAGAGATTTTCTTGAGAGTTACAAAGGAGTGATTGAAAAAGATATACCTAATTCCCTACCACCAATCAGAGATATTAGACACCAGATAGACCTCATACCAGGAGCAGTACTTCCCAATAAGGCAACATATAAAATGACCCCATCAACAGAATGAAGAGTTAGCAAACCAGATTCAAGAACTCCTAAGCAAAGGGCTGATAAGGAGGAGCCTTAGCCCATGTACAGTACCTACTATTTTAGCCCCAAAGAAGGATGGGAAATTGAGGCTTTGGACTGATTCTAGGGCCATAAATAGGATAACCATCAGATACAGGTTTCCTATTCCTAGAATAGAAGACCTAATGGATTATTTGGGGGGTGCTACTTATTTCTCCAAGATAGACTTGAAGAGTGGGTATCACCAGATAATGATAAGAGAGGGGAATGAGTGGAAGACAACATTTAAAACCAATGAAGGGTTGTATGAGTAGCTTGTGATGCCTTTTGGTCTTTCAAACACCCCTAGCACCTTTATGAGGCTGATGAATGAGGTGTTGTAGGAATTCATAGGGAAATTTGTGGTAGTCTACCTTTATGATATCCTGGTGTTCAGTAAGAGCAAGGAAGAGCACTTGGAACATTTGGAGATAGTCATGAAGAGGCTGCAAGATCAGAAGTTGCTGATAAACTTAGAAAAGTGTGACTTCATGAAACAAGAATTGGTGTACCTAGATTTTGTCATCTCTAAGGGTGATTTGAAAATGGATCCTTCCAAGGTAGAGGCTATTTTGACTTGGCTTGCACCTCGGATAGCGGGAGAGGTCAGAAGTTTCCATGGATTGGCCACATTTTACAGAAAATTTATTAAGAACTAGAGTAATATTTGTGCACCTATGTTAGAGACCATCAAGGGTGGAGGAAAGATGAAGTTTGTGTGGACAAAAGAAGTAGATCAAAGTTTTGAAAGTCTGAAGCAGAAAGTTTCCAAGTATCATGTCTTAGTACTTCTTGATTTCAATAAAGTCTTCATTATTGAATGTGATGCAAGTGGGTTGGCTATAGGAGCAGTGTTGAGTCAAGAAGGCAGATCAGTAGCATTTTTTAGTGAAAAATTGAATGAAGCTAAGAGGAAGTACTCCTCTTATGATTTAGAGTTGTATGCCATGGTACAAGCTCTAAAAAAATGGAGGCACTACTTGCTTCCTAAAGAATTTATTGTATACACTGAAAATCATCCTCTCAATTTTTTGAATGGACAGGAAAAGCTCAGTCATAGACACATGAAGTGGGTGGAAAGTCTTCAAGCATACACCTTCATCATCAAACATAAGAATGGGATAACCAATAAGGTTGCTGATGCTTTAAGCAGAAGGGTGTTGACAGTGCAAGAAGTGTAGCTACAAAGCATGGGTGTTGAGGCACTCAAAGGATTGTATGAAAAGGAACCAGATTTTAGGGAGATTTACAAGGTATGCAGTTAGTTTGCCAATGCTTTCCATAATGAATTTTTAGATTATACAATGCAGGTTGGACTTTTGTTTAAAAGGAGTCAATTATGTATCCATAAGTGTTCAATGAGGGATAATATAGTGAAGGAGAAACATAGTGGTGATTTAGGAGGACATTTTGGGCTCAATAAGACCTTAGATCTTGTAAAAAGATTTTAGTTTTGGCCAAGGATGCAATTTGATATCATAAGGTTTGTTGAGAGTTGTACGATTTGCCAGAGAGGAGAGGGGGTCTCCACCAATGCAAGATTGTACCAACCTTTGTCCATACCAAACAGACCTCGGGAAAGTTTGAGTATGGATTTTGTGATGGGATTGCCCAAGATAAGGATAGGTTATAATAGTGTGTTTGTTGTGGTAGACAGGTTCAGCAAGATGGCTCACTTTATTCCTTGTGAAACCACTAATGATGCTAGTTACATTGCAGGTTTGTTCTTTAAAGAAATTGTCAGGATTCATGGATTACCTTTGAGTATTGTATCTGACAGAGACAACAAATTTGTGGGACATTTCTAGCGAACCTTGTGGAAAGAATTGGGTACAAATTTGTCTTTTAGTTTATCCTATCATCCTCAGACTGATGGCCAAATTGAGGTTGTGAATAGGTCATTAGGCAATGTGCTGAGATGTTTGACAAGAGAACATGGAATTAGTTGGGATGTGGTACTCCCACAAGCAAAGTGTGCCTATAATGATTCTACAAATAGAAGTATAGGTCTAAGTCCTTTTGAAGTTGTCTATGGTGGTCATCCTAGAGGCATTTTTGAATTGCGAGATGTTCAAGGGTTGGACAAAAGGAGTGGACATGCTGATACATTTGCAGAGGCTATAAAAGAGATCCATCAACAAGTCAGAGATACTCTACACCAGAATAGTCAGAAGATCAAGGCTAGAGTGGATCAAAGAAGAAGGGATGTGCAGTACCAAATCGGAGATATGGTCATGGTTCATCTCAACAAGAACAGACTGCCCACAAGAAAACACAGCAAGTTGATGATGCAAAAAATTGGACCTTGTCAGATTTTGGAGAAATATGGTCCTCATGCTTACAAAATTGAACTCCCTGATGATATTGCTATTTCAACTATATTCAATGTTATTGATTTGACATTATATAAGAGTCCTGATATAGGAGAAGGTACAGTTGATTCTATCCAAGACAATGCAGAGTGGGTGCAGTATTTACCACCTAAGAAACCACCGAAGATGGAGTGCATCTTGGATTGCAGGATAGCCAAGAAGACAAGAAATCAGACCTATTTTGAGCACTTAGTCAAATGGTAAGAACTTCTAGACTCAGAGGCCACATGGATGCTGGAAGAAGACATCAAAAAGAAGGGTGGTGATTTGTAGCAATTAGTCTCTAATAGAACTTGAGACAATTTTCACACGGGGAGTATGGTGTAGGAGCACTTAGAAAATCATGTTTTCTTTTGTAATAAGGTCTATTTGACCAATGCATTTTCATTTCAGTTTGTCTCTAGGTCTTTTAGGATTGTAAGTCCCAAGTGACCTAGGTCACATTTGTGAAATTGTTAATATCAAGACGATTGGTCTCCCAACTGTTTGGAATTAGTCTCCCAACCACTTGGAATCAGTTGGTTTTCCTCAGGGCAAGTTTATAAACCTAGAGGAACAAACCAAATGATCATTGTAATTAGATCGAAGAGGAGAGGTTGAGTGTGATTGTATATTGTGCTAAGGAGAAATAAAGCTATTTTGTTCCGTCAATTTGATTTCTGCTCCCTGTAACTTCAAATTGTTTAGTTGTAGATTTCCATTCTTTCTGTGCTTTCCATTGTTGCAATATATCAATGTGAAGCATTCCACTGGTGAGATTTCTATCAAAATCAGTGGAATGGCTTCATTGTACAAATATCTATTTTTGTTTTCTATTTTGTTTCATTGTTCGGTGGTGCAGAGGATCCAAATAGTGTGTGTTGCATAGTAGATTGACCTAGCATCTCCATGTGCTAGGGTTCAAGAGGAGGTAAACTATGCATCAGCATATCAGCAAAGAATATCCTAGTGTGGCTGATAGTAATTGTCATGTCGATGAGAGAAGGTCAAAGGTGACATTAGAGTGATCGACGTATCGGTAGCTCTAGAGTAAGTCCCACCGACAGGACAATTCTTGCCAAGGGTGTTGGTTCATCGGTGCATTGGTCAAAGATTGCAAGTGTTCATCGACAGAATAAGTCTCACTGAAGGTAAATGCCATCGGCGCATTGGGAGACAAGTTAAGAGTTTTGCTGACTGGAAGGGTCTTGCCAATAAGGTCACATCCAATTGGTGTGGAAGCTGTCATAGTTGAGATGAGGAGGAACTTAACCATCATCGGGCATCGGCAAAAGGATGAAAGACTTGGCCGATAGGAGTAAGTCTCGCTGAAGATCAAGTGAAGTTGAGTTATCGATGTAAGCTAGACCGACGAAGAGACTTTAGAAAGTCATTCTGACCAATGGTTGTCTGACCGATGGAGATGTATCGATGGTTCATTTGTTAGTCTTTCTGACTGTGAGTAAACTAGGGACCCGGTCTGCAGTTTTCACTGTGCGTTCCTCATCAGAAGACAAATATAAATATCTTGGAAACATGTGGACTCCAATAAGAGTTTATGAATTGTTCAAATTCCACTACAATAGAAGATTCAGGAATTTCCCATTGTCTAACCCATGGCACTTGAATTTGGGCAAATTGGTCATTCCTGATGTGTCTCTAAATGCAAAACTCCTCAAACTCTTGGCTAAGCAGTATAATCTAAGCCTCAAGGCCCTATGCAACCCGCAAGGGGAACCTATTATACATTTGTCTAAGAATGCCATTTGTGAAGTATTTGACTTAGATGATTTGTGTACTGTACCCATAGTTTATGAAGATTTGGACAAAGAATATTGGAGAATGGACACCACCTATAATGGATGGAGATTACCTATTCACAGGCCTAGGGCAAAAGGAGAAATAATGCCTCTTAATGATAATGATGGACCTCCATTCCATGTGTCATTATTTGAACCATATATACAGTACACTTATTATTATGTGGGCCAAGTCCTAGGGTCAGAGGTCCCTAATTTTATGACAATTCCTTTGATGGTGATAACCACAGACATCCAGTGTCATAATGCCAGGCAATTTGACTATGCTGCCTATCTTTTTGGAAGAATTGATTCTGGTTTGACTACAATCAAGAACAACGCCCCATCGGTCTCCTTTGAACACTACTCACTCCTCATGCACATGGTGCTTTATTATGGCCAGGAAATAGGATTATGGCCAAATGAATTCAGAGTTGCTCAAATGGACCAGAGGGGACAAAAGTCACCTATACAAATGTGGACGAGGATATGGGACAACAGGTATGCCCATTCAAGTTATATTCATTTTGAAGAATATTGTGTAAAAGTGTTGTATAGATATTTCAGTCATCCTTGTGAATATTCACTATCAAATGAAATAAAGAGGTTTCTCATACCTAAAGATTTTGGTGGTCCTCCTGCCATCACCCACAACTGGGGAGATTGGTTTTGTTTTGAGGATACAACCATGGTCAGAATTTATGGTTTTGAGGACACCCCTTTTATATTGCCCAAGATAGTTCCTGACAAAATTGCCTACTTAGAGATAGTCAGGCAAATGAATTGTTCTATTGTGATGCATTTGAGTGCCTATGACAAACAATCCTTCATGCCTAGTACTTTGTGCTTTAGAGATTTTACTGTGGTGTCTAAAGAGGGTTATGGCCTCATCATGGACAAATTAATGCATTATAACATGAGATGTGTAGAGACAAGAAAGGGATTTGATCCCAAGGGTTTTATTGATTTTGCGAGGAGAAAGTAGAACCTCAGTGATACACACATGTCCCATATCCACATGATGATGTTATCAGGAATATGGAAGAAACTGAAGTTGAATTAGTGGTTGAGAAATATAATAGGGAATTAGATGAGAAAAGGAGGCAGCTTGTAGAGATAGAGTTGTTGTCCTCTGGTAATGAGGGACCTACAGAAGAAGAAGAGCCAGATCAACAGACAACCAGAATGTCCAAATGAAAAATACAACACTATCAGTTACCTGGTATAGAACATGATGAGGAGGGGCCTGCTGATGAGGATCCAAGACAAGTAGCATATGATTCTTTTATTGTTGATGATCAATTTATTCATTCTAAAGAATTTAAATCATTTTTGTATAAATGCAAAGGTAAAGAGATCAGGGAATTAGTTGATAATGTCACAACTGACAATGAAAGACAATTAATTGATATGTTAAAAACAACAGTGGACAGTGAATTGCAAGCTATGACTCCTAGTAGGGGTAGACAACTACTCAGAGAAGCAGGCGTCATGATATTTCCTGGTCTAGATTTGAATTCTGCTTTGGTGTTTGATAGTTTTTTGCATAATACAGATGACAAATATAAGCTCACTCCTGAGGGTGTCACAGAAGTGTATATGGGCTCCAAATATAACAACGATGAAAATTCATTAATGATATGGGCCTTGTACCTGCCTCATAAGAAGACAGCCATCATAGATACTAAAAAGGATTTTAGGTATGTCATGACTTTGTAGGCAGGGGAAACTGACCCCTTGATTACTACAGAAATTGGTATAAATGTTGCAAAGTTGAACAAAGCACAAGCTTAGATGCTGATCAAAGAACGAGATGCATACAAACTGAGTTGTGAGAGATTAACAAAAGAAAGTGATTTTTTGAAAGATAATGTTAAGAATACCTTCAGAGGGTCAGTGAAAAGGCTAACTCAGGGAGAGAGCTCACAAAGTGCCCAATCACCATCTATTGATCAGGTAGCTCAAGTCCAAATTGACACACTTGCAATAGTGCTCTAGAATAGGCATGTCAACATGATGCATTGGATGAACCAATTTTGGGATATTTATTCTGAAAACTATAAAGTGATCCAAGAGCATGAGAGGCTCCACAACAGGCTACAGAAGAAATGCCATGAGACACAGAGTAAGTATGTTTCTGATACTACAGGTACTTCTAGTGCAAAAGATTTGATTGAGCAGCATCAGAAATATTATGACCAACTTAAGAATGATGCCAAAGAATGTATTGAGGCTTCAAAAGTAGGAGTACCCATGTTGTTCAGAAATGATAAAGAACTGAAGAGCAAAGATTAATGGAGTAAGGACTATCAAGTGATATTGCATGAAGCCTTAGGAGCCCTCAAGGACAAAGACTCTGCATCTGGGGAAGCCTGCAAGCATCTAGAGAAGATGGTAACAATGGATGTGATCACAAGAAAAACTATTGAATTTACTGATACACATCGCATCCAGGAGAACTTGGATCACATTACTCAGATATACTTGTGGTTGAATAGAGATTAAGCATCGTTATCTTTATTGTTGTTATGTTAATCATGTTAATTCCCAAAAGACATTCTGAAGAGCTTTCTCTCTTCATAAGTATTTCTATATAAGTTGAACATATGATGTTGAATAATCATCAGCAGTAGGATATAATACATAAAGTTTATAATGTTTCAAAAGACCATGTTGTAAGCATTATATTGAAGGAGTAAATTGAAGTTCTCTAATTCTATGGTTTTATTTTGTCATCAATTGTTTGTTAAAATTATCCAATTATATGGTTGTCTCCAGTTCAATATTTCCTTATTGAAATTAATATATCAAGTATATATTTAATTTGTCAGTGCACATTTTCTGTATTTGTGTGATTGGATTAATTGGTTTCCATTAGAGGAATTAAAATCATTCTGATCAGTCACAGTAACTTGGAAGTGTTAGATTGGATTACTAAGAACCATATAATTAGGATTTCCATTCTATCTCTAAGTTGATACTATCTGTTATTCTTGTGTATTTCATTTAATTGGTTCCTTCAAGAAAGGATTAAAACTTCCTTCTGGTGAATAACAAGAAATCTAATTTTATCTATTGGATTATTAAGAAGAGTCTTTCAATCATTTCCCTGCATGTTTATACAAGTTATAAACTAAAGTATTGTGCTAAACAGTTAGAGTTACTGCCCACTATAAGCCACTGGTCTTTGTCTTCCATTTGACTCTCTTTACCCAACAAGGTAGTGGTCTTATCTCAATCCATCATTTAAAATCCCTTTATTAGTTAAGCACAGTTGCAAAATTTACCTTGATATTGCTTATACAATTTATATCATTTATCCATAAAATATTAGATATAGGATTAATTAGCAAGCTCTCATCTATTCTACACCATTTTCCACTATAGGTAGATCCATTGACTTAGTCAAAACATTTACACTCGATCTTCTTTAATTTTCAAGGTTCACCCGCCTAGGTTTAGTAGGACCTAAAGTGCAGGGAGTCATCAACCCTATAGGTTAACTCCATCACATTAGTTCAAAAACATTGCCAATCTGATCATAGAGCCTGGCATCCTCTTAGGATTTGTAACCTGCATTTTTGAGACCTAACAATCACATCACCCCGATGCAGATCATCTCTTATATGTATCTTTACTTCTACCCTGATGGATTCATATGATTGCACTACTCTTTCAATCTCACCTCCATCTTGGACTTTGGCCTTTACTACTGCATGCTGGTGAGAATGAAACTTAGCTTGAAGGGAATCCATCTTGCTTTTCCTGCTATTCAGTGTTTCATTATAAGTCTCCACCCTGACCTTTATTCTCATGACCTTGTTCATCACCTCTTCTATCAAGTGGTTCAGGGGGTCCTCTGCAACTTGCTTGAAATTATCATGGAAGGCTTGGACAAAAAAATCTACATCCTGGTTTTCAATCTTCCCTTCTACCTTCCCTTCCAATGCCTCTAGGGTTTCTGCCTCATGTGCCATTAGATTTTGTAGTTTGACACTTATATCCCTAAGCTTTCCACTACATCTTTTAAGTATATCACATTCAAATCCAGTATCTTCATACCAGATACTTACCAGTTGGGAGGTGTCATTATCTAGTAAATTGTTATTTATCAACATTTACGTATCAATCTTTTTCATTTCACCTAAAGCATCTAGGTGCTTCTCCAGCTTAAATGAATTCCTACCTACTTCATTTTGTAATTTATCTACCTTTCTTTTCAAGGCACTCAAAGAATTCCAACTCTCCAAAGAGGTTTTCACTACATCCTCAATGTCAAAAATAGATGACATCATCCACTTCTCCATTACCTGTGCTTTATGCCTCATCAAGTCCAATCCTATAATCTCCTCTTGGGATATGATGGTTAATGGAGTGTCTGCATTGATTGGCGTGTGCTTCAGATCAATAAATCCTTTAATAAAAGAATGTAACCGAGTAATGTGATCTTTATGTTTTTTATTCTTCTCTTTCTCTCTCTTCACCCTTTGTGTTAGAGAGTCAATGATATCATTGCCTTCTTGACCTTCTTGGTCTTCATTTGCAAAACCTAGATCAACATCAATGATCTGAAATGCTTTAAGGCTTATCTGGCCTTTCTCTTTCTCAATAGTAGGCATGATCACTTGTGCAGTTTTCTTACCTGTAGTAGGGTCCCTTTTGATTGCCAAGGTCAACTTGGCCTTTCTTCTAGGTTTTATCATGCTCCCAACAAATAGTGTAGACACATCAAAATCTTGTACCTCCTCAACCTATTGCTGATGTACTTCTTGTTGCAACTAATAAGGTACATCACCCCTAAGCTCCTGATGATCACCCTCTTCATTCTAGGTGTCCTGTGCCCCTGTGTTGGATTTTGTCCTTGGTGGTGAATGTTCTTTCCTGATTTCTTCCTCACTTACCTTCTCATGAGGGGGATCTTGCTGGGGCACTTCCTGTTGAGGGATCTCTTTTTGTGGAGGGGGCTCTTGCGGAGTGTATACACCTTGATCTTGCACTTCCTCCTATTCACATTCTTTGGGAGCCTTAGGAACATTTTGACTTTACTTATCTTGTGGCACCATCCTTTCTTGAGAAGACTATGTATTTGTACCCTGGGGATCACCCAGATCACCATTGGTCACGTTCTCTATCTCTTTGTCAGGACCCTTGTCATGTGTTAGATTCTGTTCATCCCCTTTAGGTACACTGACATTCTCCAAGCTGGTCTCTTTCTCACTTGATTTCTCTTTTGTTTCAAGATTACTTCCCTGATCACCCACCTCAGTATGTGGTGGTGAAACACTTTGCTCTTGACCAATATCCTTGCGAGGCATCTCTTGATCACTCCTATTTTTAGGGTGTGATTCTATCTTTTCTTGTTCCATGGGCATATTTCCTTGACCTTTTTCTATGCTGGGGGTCATCCCACCAACTTCTATGTGCACTGTACTATCAGCCTTTTTAGGCTCCAAAGGTGGATCATTATCTTTATTTGGGTTGATATCACCCCAATATGTTAAGTCTACTTCCACAGGACTAGTAACCTGCTCAACCAAATTAGATAACCCTATCTGCTAAGCTACCTCCTCAGGGTTATCCTATTCTGTTTCATCTTTTTCACCCCTTGCCTGGTTAGTTACCTTTTGGGCTATTGGGGTCCCATAAGGGGTCATCTTGGTATTGGCAACCAAGGTCTCCATATGATGAGTAGCCATGTCTTGGACTACCTCATCATTGATAATTCCATAGTATCATCTAGAGGGAAAGTGGACTCCCTACTAGCCATATGCACTTCCCTTTCTTTTTGCTCCTCCATCCTCTTAGTCTTAAACTGAATTATCTTAGGAATGGGGACCTCGTACTGTAGCTCTCTCCTGAAGGCTGAACCACCCATACCTCTTAACATGATGGGGTTAGTGCTAACACCTCCCCTCATGGCTATCCTTTGCTTCTTGGGTGGTGGTGTTTGTAGCACCTCCTTTCTTTTCTTCCTTGTAATTAATAAATCATCATCCCTGGGTTCCATATCTACCTGCTCTTCCCCCAAGGGATTTTCCTGTAGAGACTCATTCTCCACTTTCTTCTTTGCTTCTTCAGGAACATGCTTCACTATCCTCTTGGTCTTTTATTTATCAGGGGGTGGCTGTGATGTGGATGCATGGGTTGATGTGGATGCTCCATCACCTTTTGATGTAATCCTTTTGATAATCACCCCTTTTTGTTCATCCTCCACCTTCTTACCCTTGGATGGTATCTTTTATTCTTCAGCGGGTAATCTCTCTCCATTAGATTTTCTCTTCTCAATAAGAAAATCATCACATTCTTCCTCTGACAATTCTTGTCTCTTCTTCTTATTGTCAACTATGAGGGCCATGCCCTTCTTCTTTAGCTTGGTAATCTTTGCATCTACCCAACTTTGGGTCAGTTGAATGACCCCTTGCATTATTTGGTCCAAGGAGGTCTCCTCCGGCTATGTCAGATCAGGGGCTGAAATGGTGTCATTATACACCTTCTTGTCCTCATATTCATTTGACATTATCTTTCCATCATCATGATGTAGCTGTGCTGGAACTGAGATGTAGTCAAAGGTCTGGATTTAAATTAGGGTGAGCCTTTGATATTTTCTTCTTCTAACCTCTGCCTCATCATCACAATCTATCCACAAATCCTCTAGATGCCTTTGATGTATTTTCTTTCCTAACAACTTTTGCATCCTACCATAAGGGTCATATGACCTGGCAATAGGGAATGGCTACAAGTACATGAGTTTCAATCCCCCGATAGAATCCTTGATGCTTTCTCTATCTAGGCATAAGTACCAGCCTATGTAAACTGGGAATAATATAGGCGGGATCTTCTTCTTCTACATGTGAGCTTCAACAGAAGTAGATATTTGTCTAACAAACTCCATTAAAATAACCCTATTAGTGGGGTATCTTGGTAGCATGAGGGGTTGTCCTTCAAATCCCTCAATCCTTATGTATTAAAAGGTGGAGAATTGGATAAACCAAGCTCCCTATTTGTAAATAACTTCTTGAGCTTCCATGCTCAATTTCTTGGTTTGATCCTCCTCCATTGTTCTAACTAGATGCATAGAAAATGAATCATTTACTAGCTTGTAATCCTGGAGGTATGCCTTTCTCTATAATTGGGGATAGTGATCCCAAATATTCACATCTTCAGTGTTATTTCCCACCTTGCCTACTGTTTGTAGGGCATCAAATGTTCTTCAGAAAGCACAAGAATATACAACATAGGAGGTCATGTAAAATATGCATGCCTTACCTCCTAGCTTCCTCATCCCCTCATCTAGACAATCACTGATGATTTTGGCCCATAGGGGCTTTTTATCTGAGTATAATACCATCTGGATAATTCCAAACATCCAGTTCTCAAAGTTACCAGCATGTGGTCTGCCAGTCATCTTGCTCAACAAGGAAATTATATACTGATATTCATCATCAAAGTCAAACTTATATAAGTATATTGACAATTTGGCCGAAGCTATGTAGGTACTGTTCTTTGCCCTCCACTGATATATTCTCTTCATGGCCTCTTTCTTATTGTTGTTATATTCCTTCTCTAGCTTATTGAGGTTTACGCTTACTATCTTATTCCCCACTGGAAAGTTAAATGTAGTAGTGATGCCCTTGACTGAAAAGTCAGCATATACTCTACCATGTTTTTCCTCTCCTTGTTTCTGGTTTATAATCTCTGGCACATTCTACCACCAGCGCAAGGGTGTCCATAGCATATGGGAACCCTGTTATGTGCCACATATCTATTGTAAATATCTTATCCAGTATAGGGTTGTCAGTATCATTGTTCAATTTCCTTGACCATTCATCCAAGTCTGTTTGTCCCTGATGCGTGTCACTGATAACACCATATCTAAACTCCACCCCCTCAGGTTGTATGAACATAGGTTTCAAGAACTCAACCTCAGATCTGTTCCTTCAAACCTCTGCCATTGATTCCTGCAATAGACATATGCATGTCTTACCCTATGGTGCTTGTACGAACATTCAACAATATCGTGCATCCCCTAGCTATTATTCCATTTTAATTCTTTTCATGCATCATCATACGAATTTAACCTAGTAAAGAATCATTTTACTTGGATATTTGTAGAAAATGACAAAGGAGAGGGTTTTAAATTACTTACCTAATATCACTTTTCCTTTTTGATTATATGACCAATAACAGGAAATGTGCAGGGTCAACCGTTCCATTCCGTCGAGGGTCACAATTGCTAGCAGATGACTGATAAGGGTTTGACTTTCAGAGCTCTATAATTCTCAATTAGTTGTAGGGTAAATGTAAATAACCTTTGAATTTTACTTTTAAACGGATCAATAGGAAGAATTAGGGTATATGCGTTGTTATGATTGAATCCGTCAATTATTTGCTTGAACTTCATAGATGTTGCCAAGTGTTGAATTTGTATTTGAAAGTGGCAGGGCTTCATATACCATTTCAATTGCATTTAATGCTAGAGGGTGATCTTTCAAAGATCAGGGATATTTGAAAATATGACCCCTAACGGATAATATGACCCCCCTTTTGCGTGGGATAATTGTTTACTAAAGATCAGGGTGATATGGTCAACCTTTGACCACCAAGACAGATCAGGTCATCAAATTAAGATCAAGGATACTTTAAAATGTGATCCCCTCAAGGCTAGATTGTGATGACATCATCATGCCATCAACGCTCCTTAGTTATCAAGTTTTGGTGACATCATGGTCATATTGAGAAATATGACGGGTATTTGGATATATGACCCTCCGTGGGTCGGGTGAGATGATTACATCATCACCAAGGTGATTTATTTCATTTGTTGAAACTAAATGACATCATAGTCATACTGGCATAGGGTGATATTTGAGCAGGGGTGATATTTCATAAGATGACTGATATTAAGAAATATGACCCCTCCGCGGATACATGAGGTTCCTGACGGGTAGATACCTGTTCCTATTTAATTTTGACATTCACGTATCGGTATCTAATGGTTATCGGGTGATTTTCTAAGTCGGGGTCATGTTAGCAAATATGACTGATGTTTAGAAATATGACCCCTCCTTGTGAAATATCAGGGTTGACTGAACTTTGACTCAACATAATTTTCTTCCCTTAAACAATATTAGGGTGATCCAAAAGGCAAACCTGCTTGAAATTTTATAGTCTTTCCAACCATGAGGTTTGTGATAGAAAATATTAACCTTGACATCTTACCTCTTCCCATGATGTACATGCATAAGCAAAGGTGATACTCATGACTTAATTTTACCAAACCGCCCCAAAGAAAGAAAAAAAGCAAGCAGAAGAAAAAGAAAAGTTGGGTTCCTATTTTACTAAAGCAAAATGGGGTGTGTTGTGTAACCACAAAACAATACTCAACTTCTCTCTCTCTCATGTGGAGTATAAAGTTGGAATAGAAATCCAATCTTGGGTTAAAAACCTCATGGTGGGATCAACTTGTCCCTACACCCTTTATTAATGTGCTCGGAATGAATTTGAAGATGATGGTAAAGAAAAAAGTAGAGTGCCTTCTAAAATGACTAGTTTTCTCTTCAATATTGTTGTGGTTGTTAGTTCCATGTGTATTGTCTCATTGATAAGATTTATTGTTATTATCCCTTAAGAACAAAGTAAAAATTCTTTACTCTGATTAATTATGTGGATAACAATTATGTATGTGCATATAAGAAAAATGTTACCTTAAAAGAGTTTGAAATATTTGCAAGGACTATAGGATAGACCTATGGGACCATGGATGTGGCTTTATTGTAACTCTAAAATTATTTTTAAGGAAAACCTTATTTATGGAATTGTTATTGTGTATATTTTTGCAATAATTAAGCTCAAAGTATATGTGTTGCAATAATTGCAGGATATGCACAAAATGGATTTGTTGATAAGGATTTAGAAACTTTCAAGCAAATACGATTAGTAGGTGTAAATCCAAATTCCACAACCTGAACCAACATCCTCCCTACCTATACCAAAATGGGATCTTTAGAACATGGTATGGACATCCATCAAAGCATAAAGGATATGGGAATTTTGTCAAATCCGTTGTAGTTGCAACTACCCTAGTAGACATGTATGCAAAGTGTGGAAGCATAGACAAGGCACATGAACTATTTGACAGAACACCTCAAAGAGATGCCATCTCATGTCCAATGCAATAATTGCAATATATGCACAAAATGGATTTGTTCATAAGGCTTTAGAAAATTTCAAGAAAATGCAATTGGCAAGTGTAAAGACAAATTCCAAAACCTTAGCCAATATCCTCCCTACCTATGCCAAAATATGAAGTTTGGAACAATGTATGCACATCCATAAAAGCATAAAGGATATGAGAATTTTGTTAGATCTGTTGTAGTTGAAACTACCCTAGTATACATGTATACAAAGTGTGGAAGCATAGGCAAGGCACATGAATTATTTGGCAGAACACCTCAAAGAGATGCCATCTCATGGAATCCAATAATTGCAAGATAGCACAAAATGGATTTGTTAATAAGGCTTTAGAAACTTTCAAGAAAATGTAATTGAGAGGTGTAAAGCCAAATTCCACAACCTTAACCAACAACATCCCTTCATATGCCAAAATGGGATCTTTGGAACATGGTATGGACATCCATCAAAGCATAAAGGATATGGGAATTTTGTCAGATCTTGTAGTTACAACTATCCTAGTAGACATGTATGCAAAGTGTGGAAGCATAGACAAGGTACATGAACTATTTGACATGATGCCTCAATGAAATGCCATCTCATGGAATGCAATTATTGCAAGATATGCAAAAAATGGATTTTTTTGATAAGGCTTTATAAAATTTCAAGAAAATACAATTGGCGGGAGTAAAACCAAATTCCACAATATGGAATATGATGCAATCCAAAGTCTTCACCATATGCCAAAATTAGATCAAACAATCTCAAATGATAACTTGCATCCCAAAGTCTTCAAGTCACCTCCAATTACAAACATAAGACACAAATCTAAAGATGATATCACAGATCAAAGACTACAAAATCAGATTTAGAACACCTTTCAAATTATTTAATTCCATGCCATGATCCAACCAAATACACAAGAAAGTGCAATATAAAAGACTTAGAACAATTTCAAGGCACAACAAGCTTGATTCAAGAAAAAGATTGAATGCCAATTGCTTCACTTATATTGATTGACTAATATTTACACTTTGAACACAAAGTTTCAATAGGCTCCTCACTGCGGCATCATTTCACTTCAATAGCTAAAAGATAATATTTACAAAAGAGCCCCCTCTTATTTATAGAGGGAAGCTACGAGAAAAAATAGGAAATCTACAACTACTTTGACTTATTCAAGACAGAGTCCTATTTTTTTTGGGACTCTGTTCTTTTCCAACATGTAATTGTATATTACAAAAAGACATGTAGGATGTCATTTACATATAACAAAACTACATAATGAAAGCATGAAAAATAATCTAAGTGTTTGAAGACATAGGAATTTATTCCTCTTTGTCCTTCTCTAGAAAATCTTCATATCTCTTCATGGCAGCTTGGACTTCACTATTATTAGGTCCCAGTGCATATCTAGAGATGGTGAGCACTTTGGTGATGGATTCTCTTATGGTGACAGGCCCACTCTTGTGCTTGTTCAGGATCTTTTGTAGTTTGTCCAGAATTACTTGGAAATCTACCAACTTATCAATGGAAGCCAATGAGAAGGCTTCTACCTCTATCTTTGTATGTATCAGTGTGGTAATTTTTTGGACAACTATATCAACGGGGAGGGTTTGTTGACCGTTATCTAGTATCTAGTAAGGAATCTTAACAAGATTGTCTAAAATGTCTATACCTTTGTCAATGCCCCTGTCCAGGTCATCCTTTAGGTCTTTGATCAAGCTCTTGATAAAATATTTCTTTTTTATAATTGCTTCCCTACATTCAACATACATTTTCCTGTTAGGGATCACCCCTGTGTTCAACCAACACTTCTATTTTTAAATCTCACAGCTTGTTCCATGTTTCAAGATCTTGTTCTATCAGCTGCATGTCTTGAGATAGTATCTTAAATGTCTGGTCTACTTCTTTCTTTACCTGGCCCAAATTGTTATAAAGTTCAATGGAGGACTTTATCAACTGTGTACCTTGGGCCAATATCCTCTCAATCCAGGGACTGACTGCCTGACCTTGAGCCCCAATCTTTTCATCCTTTTGAATGGCTTCTTCATCTACACATGTCTCAATTGGTTCTACCTTCTCTAAAGATTGGGCTATTTTGAGTAGCATTGATGTCAGTTGTTCTACTTATGCTTTAATTTGATCCTTGATCAACTTGTCTCTATCATATCTCTCAAGCAACATAGGAAATGTTACTTGCAAATCCTCCTTGGCACTTTCACATGTGTTTGTTTGCCAAGTTCTATCCTTGAAATAGTGTAATCAAAAACTTGGACTTCATTGAGGTTCTTGTCTGGTGGAGGCACAACTACCTCAACATATTTATTTCCTAATTGAACAAAAAACACCCTTGATATGGTTTTGGCCTTCTTCGTTGATTTGGGCTTTGCAGGGACTAATTGGCCAAAATCAAAATCATCTGGAGATATGCCTTGTTTATTCCTCTTAGGTTTCTGTGATACTAGCCAAGGAGAAAGAATGGATGAATCATCTTCTATTGGTGTTGCCAATGATTCTGACAACGGGTTGATGGCCATAGTGGGTTTTGAAATGGATGGTATATCAAGTGAAATGAATGTGGTGGTCACAATTGGTAGTGTCTCTATTAATAGTGCATCAGGAATTTAAACACTTGACACTTTGGATGTGGATGCAGATATCAACTTATCAAAGTCCAATTGAGTAGTAATGAATGTGTCAATCATTGGTGATGATACATCTGATAGACTAGACAAAGAGGAAAGCGAGCCAAACATATTCTCTATATTTCCATGAGAACTTTGAAATAATGACTCACTGGTGGGTGAGGAAGGGGATGAATGAACATAATGAAATGACACAGTGGGTGTAGCTGAAACAGAAGGCAAAGGTTGTGCACTTGAAACAACAAGAGGTGGGGTTTGTAGTGCTGAAATTATAGGAGGAGAGGAGGGAGGTACTACCTATAAAGACTCCAATTGAGAAGTAATAAGAGGTTCTTCTGATTCCTTGGCTGCAACTTCTTCTTCAACATCTACATGGGTAGATGTTCCTTCATTTTCTTTGCATTTTCTCTTCTCTCCCTTGTTCTTAAACACAAATTTCAGCTTCTTGTCAGTATTGGGAGTATCTTCTTTGTTCTTTGTTATCAATTCTTCTCTTTTCCCATAAGGTCCTTCAACATGCTCTTCTTCTGATCTTGTTTTGAAAAGATTTATCTTTATCCCTTTGCACTACAACCAAACATTGGTGTTTGCAAGAATCGATTGGAATCTCTCCCTTATTGAAGTCATCTCCTTGTGTGACCATTGAATTTGTGGGAGAGGAGTGTCAGCAATTTGACCACTTACATACAAAGGATCCAATATGTTTCCATATTCTTGTATATCCTCAGGAACATCGGCAAGCTCAAAAATTCTAATCTTCTTTAAGGTAAGCCTACAATAGTTAAGCTTCCTTACCTCTTCATTTGTTCTACACTCAGTCAATATATCTTCATTCTTATGCACATGAGTGTAATTCCCTTTGAGCTTGTCCTTCATGCCTCAGTAGTCAAAATCATTCCTTCTCTTATACTTCTTCATAGTTACCCATTGCATTTTGGTTTCCATTTCCTTTGCTTTCAAAGTTGTTGGCACTGTATATCGGCCAATGGTCACTGGGAATTTGAAGCCAACTCTATGTGATTCTACTTGTTTTCTATTTACATTCATCAACTATCTACCTAATTCCATCAAAATCATCTTGTCTCCTAGATATCTTAGCAACTTGTAGGGTTGCCCATTGAAACAACCAAGTCTGATATATGTAAAAGTAGGAAACTATAGAAATATATAGCCAAACCTCTTGACTTGCTCCCAAGCTACATCAGAAACTCTTTTCTTCTCAAGATCTTTCTCAAACATACAAATATATCCGTAGAAGAAAGAATTATTTACCCTTCTGAAATGTTTGATACTTTCCTTTAGGGTTAATTAAGGGTAGTACTCATATTGCTATATTCCTTCTATCTCCAACTGAAGTCAAACTAGAAAAGATCTCATACATGTAGCAACATACACCAAACATGAAGTCATATAAAACTTCAAAGAAGTTGACACTTCTGAGAGCTGGTGGCAAAGTGAATCACTGATTTGTCTTCCCTAGAATATCTTTTGATTACCTTTCTTGATGACAACTAAGTATTGATACATCCATTCTTGGAAAGTATTAGATGTAGGGAGTCTCTTGACTCTACTCAAAAGAGTAATTAGATCACCTACCTCTTCAATGAACTCACTCCAGAAGATGTTCTTTGGCCACATTGCAATTGTAGCATCGAGTGCTGATAATTTTCTTACACTTCTCCATGTTCTTATCATAGTGATCTTGTACAGACTCCATAGTGATATTTGAAAACTCCTCAAAGTTAGAACAACTAAATATCTTATCAAAGAATTCCTCATCTAGCTTAATCAACACTTTAGCATCTACATTTGTTATGCTCTTGCTCTCTTTGTTGAAATAAGCAATTGCTGCCAACACGAACTCTGGATTCTAAGTCAACACTAGGAAGGCAGAGACCAAGTGAATGTTGCTATCAAGGACAACCTGCATGTTTGATGCAACAAGCTACTTGTTTAGTCTCTCCAAGAGCTCTGACATATCAACATGGCCTATCTCACTATACCTAATGTTGTCCACATTAGTCTCCATAGAAGTCTGAGGGATCACTCCTTGGTATTTGAACTTCATGTTTTTCTTCTTGGGAGAAGGCTATGACATTTGCCAAGGAACTACAAAAAGATTTTGAAGTTCTCCAGAGTTCAAAAAATTTTCATACATCAAGAACCGTGCAAGTGCAGAGAAAAATTGCACTTCTACATCTTGAGCAATGTTTGGTGTAGTTCGGAGAAAATTCTCCAAACTGCGTGAGAAATCTACTTTTGGTGTAGGATCGAAAAATTTTTTGACATTACATGAGGGTATGACTTTGGGTGTAGTTCAGAGAAAATTCTTTGAACTACACCTGGATAGGTTGAATATGGCAGATGCAAGTCAGAGAATTTTCTCTGAACTGCATCTTTAAGGGTGATTCCTTGGATGCATGTCAGAGAAAATCCTCTGACTCACATGTCTTATATACTTAGTGCAAAAAAGGATATACACTTTGGAGAAAATTCTTCAAAGTGCATGGGGGTAAGTCACATGGTGCATGAGGTAGAACATTTATTTTTTCATAGTGGGGTTGGGTGTTGTTTAGAAAATTTTCTCTGAACAACACCTTATGACAAATGGTGTTGTTCAGAGAAAATTCTCCAAACAACAACCTTTGCTGTTGGTTTTTAATAGGGGATACTCCAAGGTGTTGTTAAGATGTTTTTCTCTGAACAACACCTAGTCCAAATGACCAGTGGTGTTGTCCAAAGAAAAATCTCTGAACAACACCCTGTCGGTGTTGAATCTCAAGGCGACACATCACAAGGGTTTTAAACAAAAAACTTAGGTTAAAAATAAATAGTAGATGATGTGGCTCAAAGATTATTCTGTGAGCTACATCATCTAGACAAAGAGTTTGAAAATGACCACTATTGTGTTAAAATAGTTGATTCAACAATGACTAACACCTAGGTTTTTAAAGCATTTATGAAACAATATTTAAAACCATAAATAAAAACCACAAACAAATCTCAAAACGCAATGATGGAAATGACACTACATGGTGTAACAATGGAGAACAAAAATAGTGTAGAAGGAACAATGAAAACAAAGGTAAAAAATGAAAATTTAACCACAAGATTAAAAGATATAAACTTGGCATTAATTACCATTTGTGTCAGCCCAAGAGTGTAGTTGCGGAGAAATTCTCCGCAACTACATGTGTAGTTGCAGAGAATTTCTCCACAATTACACATGCAACAACTTTGTCAAAAGTGCAGTGTCACTAAAAAATAGCGACCCTGCATTTGAAGGAAAAATGACTAAGTCTTGAAAATCTTGACTTTTTTGAGTTTTCAAAAGGTGAAAAGTGACCCCAATCAAAATGACTTTTTGAGGGCCAAGACTATGCATGAGGCCATTCAAATTTTGCCTCAATTTGCATGCTTAGAGGATGTGAGCTATGTGTAAGGGTAAAATGTGGATCAATCAAATGAATTATATAAGACCCAAACATCAACATAATAGAAGATAACAAGAAAGATTGAACGAAAATAGCAATGAATAACACAAAGCAAACCTTCCCTAAAATCGATGCTTTTGTTGTTTGCCTATTACAATCGTCCTTTTGCAGATGAAGTGAGCCCTCAGAGAGTGCACTCTTTTAGCTATTTGTAGGAAGTCGATGGTAAATGGCTATGGTGATATGCAATGAAGATGAGCTCCAAGGCAAGTATGTGATCTCAAGCTTGTGGATGGTAAAAGGGTGCCAAAGGCGTGCTGGTGGTATTTCTGCAGAGTAACAATATCAAAAGCCTGGATGATTAGAATGGAAGAATGAAGCTTCATTTATAGACTTAGAAGAGTGGGAATCAACGGTTGAGAGAAGATATGCAGATCAACGGCTGAGGATGGTTGAGGAATGTGTAACTAGTAGAAATGTGACAAGTGTCCCAGCTCCATCATGAAAGAGGGGATGTGACAAAATTGATTGGAGAGTTAACTCCATTGACCGAACAGTTAACAGACTTGATTGATCAGTTAGAAGAGTGGATTATGGAACTGACTGAATTGATTGAGGGATTGACTCAATTGACAGGTTAGTTAACACTTTTGATTGATTAGTTAACTAACCTTTGATTTGAGAAGAAATAGGACATGTGGGTGAGGGGGAAAATAGGTAATTAAATATTTAATATAGTTAATTACATGTGCAACCTGATGAGGTGGACAAGGTGAGGTGTAAAAGGTGAGGTGTAAAGGTGAGGTGGATTTTTGAATTTAGAACTTAGGATAGAGGAATTTGGATTAATTAAATAATTTATGATTATTTAATTGTGTAGGACATTTAGAAGAATTTTAATTAAATAAATTGAATTTATTTAATTATGGAACAGTGAATCGATTAAATAAATTTAGAATATTTATTTAATTGGTAGAAGAATAGAATAAATATTTAGAATATTTATTTAGGATGAATCATGTCATTTTTAGGCGTATACATTTTGCCTCTCTTTGATGCAATGTTGTTTATAGCGTTGTTTCAAAGAAGTCGATAGTCTGATAGTGATACATGCCCCAGTTTGCCCCTGGTATAGGCTTACTAACGATAGGATGCCCCCTCGGGAGATTGGATGGGAAAAGGGCGAAAGAATCAGAGACAGACAATCTCATGAAGACGAAGGGGTTAGGATAGGCAAGAGGAAAAAGGACGCATTTTAGGGAAATGGGAAGAAAACAGGAGGAAAAATAGATGCGGGAAGTAGTCACAGTCATCACCTAGCTAGAATTAGGGTTTGGAGGCTATAAATAGGAGCTGGGTCCACAAGAATAGTCATTTGTACACTTGTTTGATCTGGATTGGATAGAGAGAGCTTAGAGCAAACTTGGAGCAGCATGGCAGCCAAAGCAGCAGATATTCCACACGAGGAGCATCGATTCGAGTGAGTCCGTCGATTCGGGCGGCTAGCAGAGGCAGGACCCCCGGTATGTGCTTCAAAAAATTTCTCCTAGGGTCGATTTAGGGTGTCATAAATGCATGTAGAAAATAGGTCAAACATAAGCGCCGAAATGCGGAACGACGCATATGCTGCGCGAAGCGGCGCTTTTGTCATTTAGCGGCGCATATGCCGATTTCGGCGGCGCATATGTGAAAACGGCGCATACGTGCATTGTAGCTGCGCTTTTGTAGTTAGGCTGCGCATGTGTATTTAAGAGGCGCATATGTTTAATGTAGCGGTGGATACATGAAAGCCATGCATATGCTGAGTTTAGCAGCGCTTCCATAATATGGTGGTGCATATGCTGAATGTTGCGGCGCATGTGTACTAAAAATGCTCATATGTGCACTGTAGCGGCGCTTTTGTAGTGGGGCGGCGCATACGTTGATTTTAGCGGCTCATACACCAAGAAACGGTGCTTTTACCACCTGTAGTGGCGCACTTGCCTTGGATAGCCAATTTACTTAGCCATATTGATTCGATTAGCATCCTATTTGGTGCGGGAATCGATGAGCTATCTCTGAGATTGCAAGAATCTAGTCAAGAGATGTAGTGTGCTGTTTTGATTAATTTGAGATGCTAAGTTGAGTTGATATAGTTCAGTAGGTATGTTGAGTATGGGATATGCCGTTTGAGACTGACGTGTTGCCTTGCTTGCTTGCAGGAGGATATTCGAGACACACTGCAGTCAAGGGAGACGTTTCCCATGCCCCTATTGCAGAGGTACATGCTGACAGAGACTGACAGAGTGGCGCTTGGTGCCATGGGTTTGGACTATGTTTGCTTCATGGCCGAGGTGCGGGTGAACCGGGGATTGCTGACAGTTGCTGTGGAGAGATTCCATAGTGAGGATGGGACCTTCCACTTTCCTACTGGAGAGATGACTGTGACTTTAGAGGACATCTACTGGATACTGCACTTACCCGTGATGGGTGAGTTAGTAAAGTATGACGCACAGCGGGATGCGGGACTCGCCGAGTGCCAGCGAGTGTTCGATGATCCCGAGCTAGTTGGACAGGTCATCCCATGGCACGATATATATGATTGCTATGACTACTTCCCAGGGATTGTGGCTGGATTGATCGGGGGTGTTGTATGCCCTGATAGGAGATTGCATGGGTTCCCCATTGGATGGGGCAGGATCATGGAGTGGATGCTAACCGAGGGCACCCGATATGCATGGGGAGTCTGCGTACTGGCCCATTTGTACCACGACATGCATCAGGTGGTGTACCACCGTAGCACGAGTCTATCAGCTGGGGCACTATTGCTACAGTTTTGGCTGTGGGAGCACATAGCGGTGACTAGGCCGATATGTGTTTTCGCGAGGCAGCGAGGAGAACCATACAGTTATGGCTATGCAGGAGTGATTTCCCAGCACAGGTTGGGGAAGTTAGAGTATTGGAGGCACACCTTGGATGGAGTAGATGTGGTTGTCTGGCGACCATATCTGGATTGTGAGCCCTGGGATGACGAGGGAGACAAGCTGCCGTATTGCTTTCAGACCAGGTGGCTGATAGGCCGTACACGGCATATACTGGAGAGGCAGATGGTGGGCTGAGTGTTGAGACAGTTTGGCAAGAGGCAGGGCATGCCCCAGGGATAGGCACTTTTTGTGCAGACACATGCAGAGAGGGTCCGATGGGAGCCGATGGCTTCGTATGAGGAGGCCCTAGCAGAGTTCCGTCAGACTCCCTATGTGGCGTGGGATATGCAGACAGAGATAGCAGATGCATGGGTGACACAGGATTATGAGGATTGGATGACTGCACATCTGTTCCTGAGATATTCAGGACCCAGCATGTTGGTGCCTCGTATTGATGAGGCAGACTCAGAGGAGGAGGGACAGGTTGGCCCAGGTCGAAGGGGAGCTAGAGGAGGACGAGGACGAGGAGGACGGGGTGGTAGAGCTAGAGAGAGGCCGAGACAGTGGAGGAGGTTAGGTTAGGCTGAGCAGGCAGTGCCAGGACAGGAGGCACAATAGCAGATACCTCAACAAGCACAGATGCCGCCACCCCAGTAGGTACCACAGCAGCAGGTGCCCCAGCCACAGGGGCCAGGACAGGCAGAGGCAGCACAGGGGCCAGTACAGGCAGAGGTGCATGAGAGGGCCATAGCCAGCCTGAGGGGATAGGTGTGAGCACTGCAGGCATAGCTGAGGAGGGCCGATGGCAGGCGAGAGATGGATGTAGCAGTTATCACTGGGTTGACTCGTGAGAGAGATATGGCAGATGCATGGGTACGTATTATCCATGTAGAGCGGGACACTGCTGTGGCTGCCATGGGGACAGATGCAGTGAGTTCTTTTTTGGTTGGGCAGGTGCAGCAGGCACAGGCACAGTTAGGCCAATTGCAGACGCAGTTGGCATAGGTACAGGCAGAGCTTGCCAGAGCACAGTCACAGGCCCAGTACTACCGAGGTTTATACCATGGTGTCATGACATCTAGTCAGAGGGCGGGGAGCTTCAGGAGTAAGTCTAGGGCTACTCATAGAGCTGGTCCATCACAGTCAGGGGCTTCTGTGATGGGTCCCCAGCAGTCAGGAGCTGGCAGTGGTGGCCCACAGTAGCAGGGATAGACATAGACCAGATTTTGTACATTTTGGGACATGTATCACCGTCCATTTGGATGTATATTGTATATGACACTTTGATTTTTGAGAGAGATGGTGATATTGTACATTTGGACCTCTTATATGATAGTATATATGATGATGTAGCTTTGTATCTATTGCACATGTTATGAGATGATGATTTACTTCTATTGTATGGTGTGATGTATGTGTAGACTTAGATGGTCTATCCGATGCTATATGAGATGCTTTTTGATATGATGCTATATGATGTCTATACTATTTAGTGCCTCGAATGTATGCATATGTAACAGGTTTTCTATGTGATGATGCAGCTTTGTGTGTGATGCTATGGGATGGTTATATGATCGAATGTTTAAAATGAATGCAAATGTAATATGATTTCTATGTGATGATGCAGCTTGGTGTATGATGCACTTAGCTATGTTTTTGTGATTTTCTATGTTTTAAGATGCGATACGATGCTGATGTATGGATGACCTAATGCATTGGGTGATGTATTCCACTGACTTAATCATGTGCATGACTAGCCCTACATATGATGTGATATGCTCCTATATGCTTTGTTTTTGTGATGTCCAAATGTACTCTATCGACACAAGAATGACATGATAGATAGAAGAATGGTTTTGATAGAATGACTTAGAAACTTCATTTGATATTGTTACTCTGCATAGTTTGGGTAATGAGGATTGTATGGGTTGGCCAAAGGAGCGAGGAGACAAAGGCATCGTGGCAAGGTTGAGGCTATGCTCAATGGAGTATTCCCCCATGCCACTTTCTTTTATGGTAAGTTTCAGTGGTTTGGGTCTTGAGGAGGAAGCTTCAGCAGTATGGTCCTGTTGCGGGGTAGGGGAAATGTAGGCTCTGTTGTTGGGTATGACACACTCAGGTTTTGCACAGAAAGAATTGCAGTGTTGGTAGGGGTCAGGGTCTCCATGAATGGTGATTTGCTTGCCATTGTGTGGGAATTTAATGCATTGATGGTAGGTTGAGGGGACAGCCTTCATGGCGTGGATCCATGGTCTCCCTAGTAGGATATTATAAGCAAGCTCCTGATCAAGGACTTGGCACACCACATCTTGAATGGGTAGGACAACCGTTCCCTTTGTGGTTCTTTCTTCGTTGTCATATGCCTTTATGGTAATTTTCCTCCTTGGATCAACCGCTTGTTCAGAGAACCCCATTGCAAGGACTAGCTTCAATGTGCAAATATTTAAACTGGCACCCCCATCAATGAGAACCCTCTTGATGCGGTGCTTGTGTATGAATGCAACAATGTGCAGAGGGGTGTTGTGGGGTTGAGATACAGAAAGGTCATCTTGCTCAGTAAATGATATGGAATTGGAGGATGTTAGATTGCCTACCATGGTCTAGAACTTTTCTTGAGCCAAGTTAGTGGGGACGGTGGTTTCCACTAAGGCTTTCTCAAGAATCTCCTTATGAGAAGGAGATAGACTCAATAGTTCTAATATGGAAATGTGAGCTTGAGTTTTCTGTAACTGGTCAATGACATTGTACTGACGGAAGGTGGATGGAGATGGTGACAACCTCAGAGGAACGGTATTGAGCGTGACTTTACCACTGCGGGTAATTATACTACAACTAGTTCGGTTAGGTCCTGGTTGTTGGTTGTTGGTTGGGTAAAATGACATTGACCTGCGGAATATGTTCAGAAATGTATTTTATGGTGTAGTCAAATGGAACACTTGCATAGTTAGCATTACTCATCCCGCTGTTCTGATTTGGCCAGTTGCGATTATTGTTGTTGTCATTACTGTTGTTTCCATTGTTGTTGTGGCCATGGTTGCTGTTGTTGTGGTTGTTATATGGCCTGTTATGATTTAGAAGTGGATCCTTGTAGGCCACATGAGTTTCATTGGAGGTATGCTATTGTGTCCCTCCCTGATTCTGATCCAATACATCTTGTATGACATTTTTGAGGTGGATACAGTTGTTAGTTGTATGCCCCCTTCCTCGATGATATTCACAATAGTCTGTGTCCTTCCAGTAGGGAGGTTTGACTATAGGCTCGTAATCACTTGTTGGTAGTAGAGCAATTTCGTTGTTAGCCAACAACTTCCTTAGTGCAGATTCTTGAGACTCACCTAACGGTGTGAATTTTCTCCTTGGGTTTGAATTGAACCAAGGTCTAGGCTCCTGAGAGGGTGGTTTGTTGAGCACACCATTATTTGTTTCTCCCTTGAGAGTGAATATGGGTTGTTGTTTAGGAGCTGCCGCCTTGGCGTCAACTACCCCATCGTTGACCACATTCTTATTCTTGGTCCAAAACTTGGATTTATCCGTTGTGTAATTGGAATTAGGTGTGTCCTTGTATAGCTTGATAGCTCCTTTAGTGATCATAGCCTTTTCGATGAATAAGCCCATTTCGATGACTTTTGAGAATGATGTAGGGCATTGTATCTGAATTTGATAGCTAAGATCAGTATTCAAATTGTGGACAAACATTTCCAATAGTTGCTTCTCAGGTATATCATAAGAACACTTACTAGCTAGCTATCTCCATCATTGTAAGAAGGTGGTGAATGACTCACCACTCTTTTGTTTGGTGTTGCATAGATCTAGCATAGATACCTCATGTTCTATGTTGTAAGAGAAGTGCGTTATAAATTTATTGACAAGTTCATCAAAAGTTTTGATTCTTGGTGGGAGGCGCGAGAACCACTCCATAGCTTGACCACCTAAAGATCTTGGGAATAGTCTCATCAAGTAGGTCTCGTTGTGAGCTACTTCTAAACATGCGGCATTGAATTCCTGGATATGATCTCTAGGGTCCCCCTTCCCTTTGTATTTGTCGAACTTTGGGACTCCAAACTAATAAGGGAAGGGTTTCATGACCAAACTTTTGTCAAAAGAATATGGAGCTATATCTTCCAAAGAGTAGTGCTTGGAACTTGTACCGGTCTTAAGGTTGGATATTTCTTGCTTTAGACTTTCGATTTGTTGTCTCACATCCTCCATAGGAGCATTTTGATCTATGGGATTCTTTCCTCTATCATTTGCATGCGGGACTGTGTCATTCGTGCCTCTCTCATGATCATTGTCTACATTTTCCATGATGGAGTTTATGTCAAAGTCTGCGGGGAGTTTGATTCTGAGACTAGCAAGATGATGGAAGTATTTATGGGGGTCTTCAAGGAGCACCTTCTCTACTAGGCATTGGAATTTTCTATTTTGGATGTGCGCTACTAATTCTTCATGAGAAATTTCTTCGTCATCGTTACGTGGTGGGATGAGGTGATTGGATGAGTCGGCCATTTCTTTTTGCTTGTTGTACTGGGATCGAGTAAGAACCATGCAAGGTGACGCGGGATGGAGGGGACTACAACTAGAAATTTGGGCAAGGTGCCGACTAAGACTGTTGTGAATGGGATATCTAGGACAAGACTTGGACAAAGGATTTTCTCGCTCAATAACTTCAAGTAAGACGGTTGACACAAGACGCTAGCCACTAGTAAGGGTAGTTGATACCAGTCTTACTGTGTAGGGCTTAGTCGCTCAACAAGACTACTAGCAAAGGTACTGTGACCTACTAGGCTTACGTGAATTCACTAATGAAACGAATAAGGACCTACGTCGAATCCGGTATGGGATAGATTGACTTTGGGACAAGAGGTGCTTGGACAGAAAGTGAATGGGACAATGGACGAAAGAGAGACTTGGGTGAAATGGATGAAGACTGACTGCAAGGTTGAATTTGATCTCAGAAAGTGAAACTAGGCTGAAATGGGTGCTCCAATCAAGTGAAAATATTCTCTCAAAAATAGGGCAAGTGCTCACTGTCGTATATGCACCGAAACAAATGTGCATCAGGAATGAACAAATGCGCCGTAAGTCACAGTATATGTGCAGCTCTGGTGAAATATAAATGCGCAGCAACAGTATGTATATGCGCAGCAACAATGTATATGCACAGCAAGTCGTTACAAAGGTGCAGCAAGTCGCTACAAATGCGCAGCAGAAAGGAGTATATGCATAGCTCTGATATTTTTGGCAAATTTTTTGGATTTTTTTTCTATTTTTGGTATTTTTTGGCTGGAAAAGGTCTTCCTGATCTGATATTATGAATTAATAGCAAGAAAACACAGCAAGCACAAAGACTATTTTGTAGTTTTTCATTGTTTTTGAAGTTTTTTTTACTCTATTTCAGACTAAACTGAACAAAAGCAAGCACAAAAATCCTAGGCGAGAAATGGATTATAAGGGATTTGGGCCACTAGAAAAAAAGGTATTTAATGCGGGAAACCGTTCAAGTGGTTACACATGCGGTGGCACTACTCTCTGTTATGGAGTCTCCCAGCCTCAAAGGGTTGCGCCTGAGAGGGTTTTGGGGGAGGTTAGCCGTCGATGTAACATAACAGCACTTGTTGCAGGAAGTTTTCACCTCAAGCACAATTTATTTTAAGTGGCTTGGTAGGGCTTGGTGTTAGCTTGTTACCACTCAGGGTCATTCCCACTTGGACAAGTGTGCATCCAAGGGTAGGCCCCTCCTAAAGGTTAAACAAATAGAATGACAAGTCTGGCACTCGGATCACCCAGAAGAGGGGAGAGCATAAACCTATTGTCATTCGTCAAGCACAGAATACACTGATTAATCCATCCTAGTTAAAAGTGAAAAACTAAATGGGCTAATCTACCCAAACACAGAACTTTGAAGTGATTTTAGCAAGATAGCATTGGTTGAGTTTTAACCCCAGAAAGCAATGGTGAGTTCAGTTTTAAACCGCATAGCGCGAGATAGTTAACTTTGAAGTTTTGGTCTCACGATATAGCAATAGTTCATTTTAACCTCAAGATCAATGGTGAGTTCAGTTTTAAACTGCGTAGCATGAGATAGTTAACTTTGAAGTTTTGGTCTCACGACATAGCAATAGTTCATTTTAACCTCAAGATCAATGGTGAGTTCAGTTTTAAACTTAGATAGCAATAACTTGGAAGGTGTTGCAATGCAAGCAAGAAATAATCTAGTTACTTTCTCCCTAATTACAGCTAGATGAGGATTTGAATGAACATCAATTTTACTATCTCTTAGAAAGTGAAATGTGAACTATTTAGATGCAACTACATGGAACTAAACCCGAACCAATCCTGCAAAACAGCTCCAGCAAACACCTGCAAAAAGGTTAGCATTAGAAAATTCCCCTAGAAAAGTACTAAAACCTCAATCTATTATAGAAGCGCAGCTTCAGTGATTAGATGCGCAGAAATAATCAACAGAAGCGCATCAACTATGAATGCGCCGTAATATTACATGTATGCGCTGTGAAAAAGAATGAATGTGTAGTAATAATGAATGCACAGTAACAGTCTTCAAAAGCGCAGTACAAATGAATATATGCGCAATAATGACAAAAGCGCTGTAACAGTGCGCAAAAGCGCAGTAAGAATACACAGAAGCGTAGAAATAATAAAAGTGCTACAGAAAAGGATATATGTGCCATAGAAATGCTCAAATGCACTGAAATAACCTGTGCGTGTCTGTGCGTGACCAGTACAGAACCTGCCTTCAAAAAAAGCTTAGATTTTGATGAGATAAAGGGGCAAAGGCCCCACGGTGGGCGCCAAAAATGTAAGGGTAAAATGTGAATCAATCAAATGAATTATATAAGACCCAAACATCAATAGAATAGAAGATAACAAGAAAGATTGAATGAAAATAGCAATGAATAACACAAAGCAAACCTTCCCTGAAATCGATGCTTCTGTTGTTTGCCTATTACAATCGTCCTTTTGCAGATGAAGTGAGCCCTTAGAGAGTGCACTCTTTTAGCTGTTTGTAGGAAGTCGATGGTAAATGGCTATGGTGATATGCAATGAAGATGAGCTCCAAGGCAAGTATGTGATCTCAAGCTTGTGGATGGTAAAAGGGTGCCAAAGGCGTGCTGGTGGTATTTCTGCAGAGTAACAATATCAAAAGCCTGGATGATTAGAATGGAAGAATGAAGCTTCATTTATAGACTTGGAAGAGTGGGAATCACCAGTTGAGAGAAGATATGCAGATCAATGGCTGAGGATGGTTGAGGAATGTGCAACCAGTAGAAATGTGACAAGTGTCCCAGCTCCATCATGAAAGAGGGGATGTGACAAAATTGATTGGAGAGTTAACCCCATTGACTAAATAGTTAACAGACTTGATTGATTAGTTAGAAGAGTGGATTATGGAACTGACTGAACTGATTGAGGGATTGACTCAATTGACAGGTTAGTTAACACTTTTGATTGATTAGTTAACTAACCTCTGATTTGAGAAGAAATAGGACATGTGGGTGAGGGGGAAAATAGGTAATTAAATATTTAATATAGTTAATTACATGTGCAACCTGATGAGGTGGACAAGGTGAGGTGTAAAAGGTGAGGTGTAAAGGTGAGGTGGATTTTTGAATTTAGAACTTAGGATAGAGGAATTTGGATTAATTAAATAATTTATGATTATTTAATTGTGTAGGACATTTAGAAGAATTTTAATTAAATAAATTGAATTTATTTAATTATGGAACAGTGAATCGATTAAATAAATTTAGAATATTTATTTAATTGGTAGAAGAATAGAATAAATATTTAGAATATTTATTTAGGATGAATCGTGTCATTTTTAGGCATATACACTATGAAATGGACAAGTTTTGTAGGGGTTACCCCTCAAATTGAGTAAGCAAAATTTGAGGACAAATCTTTACCCCATCATTCCTTCCTTATTATACACTTATCATCCTTTCCTCTATTTTTAGTGGGCTACTTCATCTTCCTCTTCTAGAACTAATGTTGAATCTTCTTTTCTATCTTTTTCTCCTTACTCCCTTTCTTCATCTAGCTATTTGAACCTCTTTGCCTATGTCTCTATTCATCAATAATTCTAGTAAGATCTTCCACTTGCCTTTGTAACACTTGCATATTCCTCATCTTTGAATAGCCTCCTCATCCTCTTGGCATCATGCTTAAACCTCAAATCTCTACCTAGAGTTGAACTTGCTCTAACACCAAATGATATATCCAGAAATGCAACAAAAATCTAAGAACACTTTTAAATAGTAAAACACCAAATTTCTATCTCATTCTTCAACAACTGAACCAAAATACATAAGTCTTCCCCTTAAAAGGAAAACCTACCAATAACCCACTATTTAGCATTGTATATGGGGAAATCTAAAATTCATAAAGGGATCAATACAACAAAGATTCAATACCAAAATCCATCACAACCTTCAAAAAATCAATAATAGCATAACAAAGATAAGATAAAAGTGTGGAATTGCAAGGGTATGCAATTTTTTGTGTTACATGAACATTTTCATCAAATTTGATAAAATCCAATAGTTTGGAAGGTAATGTTCTCTTTCCTACAACATTTGCATTAACTCTAGATGAAATCCCAATAGAATTGGAAAATAATGTTGCATTTAAGTCTTTTTAGTTAATGTTTGAACCCAAGTTTTATTAATTTAATGAATCCAATCATGTATTAACCCTATATAAAATCTAATAGACATAGATCAATCATGACCACTCCAAGCCTTTACCTAGTTCTCCATTCCTAACATAACGACTTAACTATTCATGTCTTAACCCTAGATAAAATCTAATAGAGTTAGAACAATCATGGCAAATCAGGTTTTCATGCATGTTGGTGTCTTTTTTCATGCAACCTCAAATCTAAGGTATTTCAACACCCAATTTAGTTTAGAGATAGAACAAATCTATGGTCAACTTGAGGGTGAAAAAGACCAATGGCTAGGAGGGTGAATATGACCTCCTCTTCTTCTTTGATCGCTGCCTCACTTGAACGGGTATTTCCCTAAGTTCTTTTAAAATAAAATAGAAAAATTTACTATGTAGATCTCAACATTTATGAGAGATAGGTTTCATGACGTGACAAAAGATAATAAACTTGTTGAACACCCAGAATACTGAGAGGGGGGGTGAATTAGTATTCTATAAAACCATTCAGATATAAAACATCTTGAACCATTTAACATATTCAATTGCAATAAAGCAAATTACGCATGAGATCATGAAGCAAAGAAACCATAACACATGAACACTAGGATTTTTACATGGAAAACCCAAGAGGGAAAAACCATGGTGAGTGTTAGCTCACAATATATTATGATCAGTTAAGCTAATATAGAATTTCTCATTGCAAGTGGACTCACTACCCACTGAATAAGAAGAAAGAGAAGAATTATAGATGTGCTCACTTCTGATGGACTCACTATCCAAAAAGAGAGAAGAAAGAAAGAAATGAGATTGTTACATTTGCATCTACACATGCATGAATTACAGTTTCATTGAAGCACAAACTATTCTCTACTGTCCTTCAAATACACACTCTACTCTGTTCTTTCTCAATTCACACATTCAAAACCTAATCATCACACATTCTAATCTCTTCACATTACACTCACACAGACACTTGATATCTAGATCACTTCACATCAAAACCAAATCACTGCTTTATATATATTTGCTTTATCTTCGATATCAGCTAGGTCATTCCAAAAACATGTCTCAAACTTCACTACAAACTCTGTGCCAAAATTCTAACTAGAATATAGGTCAGGGTAGACCTAAAATAGGTCTCACCTACTTCAACATATCATATTCACCTTCCCTTTAGGACCACTTTACTTATATCACCAAATAGGTTGACCTGTTAGAGTGTAGCGTGTACAATGACATAGGTCAGCCTCAAATTCCAATGTGGACTGAACAAAAACAAGAAACACAATCTCCTAGGTTGGCTTCACCTATAGAACCACCTTAGATAAAACCAAACCCTTTGAAATGCACCGCATCAAGTAATCTTCATCAAGTCAGCTTCAGGAGTAGAGAAACTCAAATGCAATGTAACTGTCAGACTTGAACTCATTAATTAGAAATCCAAATCACCTCAGGCTTGGAACTAGCACACTTTAGACATCCACAAACACATCCCCAAATCCATAAATCAAAAGAACTACATGTGGTGAAATGCAGAGTACTCAAAGATACTCACTATCTCAATCATTGACAATCTATCCAAGTAGCGATATTTAGATCAACTTAACTCACACACTAGAGGTCTTCAAGTACTAAAAATTTGGATTTAGAAACTTCATACATATGTCTTCAATCCCTTAGAACCACAAAAGATAATAAGTGACAGCAGAGATATGTGGACCAAAACAAACTAATACTCTGTACTACCTGAGTCTACATATTATCATGCCAAACTTAGCCAATATGTAGACAACCTTGTAGACCACATAGGAACCTAAAATCCTAGATTTAGAATCATCTGACAATACTTGACAACTTCCCAAAATTGCAACACAAAATCTTCAATCTATAGTAAATACGGACCAAAATGTTGTACCTTTATGCACCGAAGGAGACAGTCCAACACTTAGCCAAATTTCCACTAAGTTATCTTCCAGATCAGAACTCGTTGCATGAGTAAAAATATGAGTATTATAGCTACTCTTAACATTGTTTCCATCAATGAAAACACACCACACTTCTTAACTTCTTATGACAACACACATAGACTGTCATTAACCTTAGCAAACCAGCAGTGTCTCTGTCCAACAATCTCCCCCTTTGGCATTGATGGCAACACATGATGTGAAAACTATCAGTCCAAATATCTGCAAATCCCTCTGAGATAGGTATTTTCCACAACTACATCACTTCACCAAAATTGCCTTTTTCATATCTTCTTCTCTCCCCCTTTGACATCAATGGCAAAGGATATGTTCTTCTCACCGAATCTTCTTTTGTCTAGAGAGCATAAGTATACACATACTAAAAATTGCTCCCCCTAAGTAACTGACTTCTATATACACCAAAATTCCAAAAAGTTGACTTATAATCTTCCACATATGTATAGAGAAATCAAAACTTACTTATCTTTAGGCAGGATTTCCTTGTAGATTTTCTTGAGTAGCACCACATTTGAATCCCATTTGGCCTTAGCATACTTCAAGAATTGCACATTCCCATTGATCAAGGATAACATATCTTCTACCTTCTCAACTATATCAGGAGCATCAGTCATCTTGCTGACCTTATCAGCCTCATTTATCAGACCCATCATAGTTACAATCTTAAAACTTACTATTTATCTAAGTTGGCTATCTATCCTTAATAGAATCCTTTTGAATTTGCAATTGTTTTATAGCGACATGAGCCTTTTCAATCTTAGATCTCAAATCTCCACTAGAATCTTTCCAAGGGTCATATAAGTTGGAAAGACTTAAAAGCTTGTTCTCTAGATTCTCTATTTTTCTCCTTCATTTCCTTTGTGGTTAATGGCTAGGTTAAACCAAATTGATACAAAATATTTGCATCATTTATTGCAGACTGTACATATTGAATACTGTTATCTAGAAAAAACTTTTTTCTTAGAACACTTATCATTTAATTCAACTAACCTTTTATTGTCATACTCTTCTCGAACCTTCTTCTCTATTGCAACTTTAAGTGACTCAAACCTGCTATTTACAGACTCCATGAGTTTCTTCATTTGTAGAGTAGGAGTCAATGAGGTGTCCTTTTCTACATCCAGAAAATTTTCTGAAAAATAGTCACAACTTCCTCAATCAACTTGTTGTCCTTAATATGAGACTTCAAAATTTCTTCTTGTGTAGTGGTCTGAAAAAGTATTCCCAGCATCAACTTCTACAAGGAAGACATGCTTGCTAGGTACAATTGACCATCAGAGGAGGACATTGGCAATAGTTCTGACACAGATAGAGCTTGCAATTCCTTTTTTTTAACAAAAATTGTCTTAAGGAATCCAATGGTGAAGTAGTTGAGTCTTTACTAGTAGTGTCTCTTCTATCAACATTTGTAGACACATTTGTAGCAGGGACTTCTGGAGGACCATCATTAGCAGGAGTTTGCTGATCTATACCTGTCTCTAGACCAGAGGATTAACAACTTGCTCTGGTATCTCCTCATTCTGCTTACCTTCTTCCTCTGTAGTCTTCTCCTCAGTAGGCTCTCTAACCTCTTCATCATTTCTAGTGTTCTCTAGATCCTGTGAAGGTGAAGGAGTTTGTGCATTTTAGCCATTGTCCACATCTGAAATGGCACTTGAGGTTCCCACATCCATATTCTACTATCCTTCAATTGCATTAGTAGTAACTAGTAGCTGTAGCGCATTTATCACCTTCAAAGTGATGTCCTCAGTCTCTTTTAGTAAATTCTCAATTTCCTTCTTATCACCAGACATCAATGTGTTAACCCTTCTCTTTTTTCTGAAGTCCTTGCTCAACTTTGTGTGACTTGAAATTTTTCTTGTCTAGAAAGGCTTGGATAGAATTTCTTCAACACTATTTCTTTCATCTTAGTGTCTTTCACCATAGCTTCATCTTTTCTAGTAGTTAGAATGCTAGCTAGGCTGTCAAGAAAGTTAGTCACAACTTCAATTAATGATTTATTAAACATATCCAAGAACCTTACCATAGTGGCTTCAATTATAGCCTTGTCATCATCAGATCTCTCATCATAGAGGTCTGCAATAGGCTTCAAATTTCCATGCATAGCCACTACATTGATTGTGGCTTCTAGTGTCATGGTGGCATCACTTTTCTTTTCCTTATTATTCTTCTTCCCTTTTCCTTTAACTTTTCCCTTACTGGAGGGCTCTCCTTCTCCAGAGGTGCCATCTTTTATCTCAAAGATACCTTCTTCTTCAGTGGAAATATCAATTTTGGTCCTTTTGGCCAGTGTTTATTCTTCAGAGGGGGGTGGTCCCTTTTTCTTCCAGACCAATCTTTTTTCTTCTTCTTCTTGTTCTTCCTCCTCTTCCATATTTATTCCATGACTAACATAGGTTCTTCCTTTTGCTTTCCCTTTAACTCTTCCTTTCTTTGCAGGTGTGGCTATAGGGGCTTCAGAGGAGATGGAAGACCTTGTCCTTGGTCTCATTGGAGATGATTTCTCTTTCATTGTAGTATCTTTTCCTATTGTCTCAGAAGAGAGAATAGTCCCAGAGAACTTTTGAGAAGCAGTAGTAGTTTCCCCAACACTCATGGAGGCACTAGAGCTTTCAACAATACTTATTTTTCCTTGTCTTTGTGCTTTTTCTTGTTGAACTTGCTCTTTTGATATTCCCATTCTTTCTTCTATCTCATCAACTATTTTGATGAAATTTCTCTTTATTTCTGGTTTCTTGTGTTGCATATGAACAGGTCAACTGATTTCTCTTCATAGGTACCAAATCTCACTTATGCAACATCTTTTGGACTCTTTAGCAAAACATTAGCCAAGCCCTCAATTTATTACATACCTATCTCATATCCCAAAGGTGGGATCCACACAATTCTTGGTTCTATAGCTTCCATTATGCATTCATTAGTGGAGACCAAAAATGTGATGTCCTTTTGGTACTTCACCATTTTTCTTGGAATTCTCTCTCTTTCTTGCATTCTCTTCTAAAATACAACAAAGTAGGCAGTAAATGCATCATCTTGAGCTTTTGGATTATCAATACTGTTCATATAATCTATAATTTGATGTGCCACAGGCCTTCCCTGAATCCATGTGATTCTATGAGTACCAGAAAGCTCTCTTAGGAAGTAAAATAGGATGTGTAGAGGAAAAGTAATGTGTTGTAGAATTAACTAATTCAGGGGAAAACCTATCTGAATAGTCCACTCTATCACTATGCATTTCTACATTGAATTATTGACCAAGGAGCATAAGCTTATGATGGTACTTGCAAAGTATATGCCTTTAGGGCTCATATGGTTCCTAAATCATACTATCTTAACTTTAAACAAACAAATCTACCTTGCTGGAATTGATAGAATTACAAAATAGTGAAAACAACTATAAATCCTAGTTGCTACGGGTACCTACAACAAGGCTTGTAGATAACTATTACAGCAGGGAAATTGTAGAATTAACTTAATGAATTGACAAGAATGAAATAACTAACTGCTAACATCTGGAGGATTTGTAAACACACTAATATGCAATTGTGAATGAACTATATTTAGTTGATCAAAACATAATACTAACTTGAATTCAAATTACGATTAACAAAAAACTAATAAACCAACATTAACTGAAATGAAATAAATAAGGAGAGAATCAGTACCTTGAGTGGCCAACTCAAGAGACTGTCTTCCTTAACTACAACCAAATCTAATCTAGATTCTATGTATCTTTGTAACACATACCAAATCTTAACTTGTTCCATACACAGAATCAACTCATATCAAATTGTTCAATAATGAAATCTTTTTTGCCATATCCAGATTGTATTCCATAAATGTAACATGCTTGAGTCTTTGCACATAGAAAAGGAAATGATAACTGAATTAAATTGAACTCCTAACAACTTGACTATGCTACCTTAGATATCTCATCTTCCCCTTACTATACAAAATGGAGAGAGAGCCTTATTTATTAATGAATTGACTCTGATCATTCACCACGCCTAGATACTAGGTCGTGGAGTCAAGATCACATTCTTATTCTAACTGACTATAAGAAGAAGAATTCAAATCAAATTAGAAGTTTGATGCATGAACAACATCCATAATCATATTTGAAACAAATCCACTCCTTAATTTATTACTATCCATGATGCTCCATAATTGTCTTCAACTATCTCTACATTCTTAGCATTGAAACTCATACTTCTATTAACTCCTTTGTCTGCATCCTGCTACAAATGCTCGATCTCATCATGACACATCCAATTATGCACATAGAATTAGTTCCCAAAAGCATATACCACAAGCATTCTCCATGACTAACCATAAAAACATCTCATTTATACTTTTATACATATCTATATCTACTTCGTGCATTAGATAATATGATCATCACATTCCATATTAATATTTAAGTTTAGGTCTTAGAAGTATAAAGAAGGTCAACATATCATAGTGCAAACATGGATAAATATCTTAAAGGATGCTATGAAAGAAGTCTTTAAAGTATAAAAAGTAGCTTAAAAGAGACTAATTATGTAGCTCATCATTTCCCCCCAACTAACATTTTGCTTGCCCTCAAGCAAAATTACTCAAATAGATACCTAGGGAAATGAATTATAATGTAAAACTATTTACCTCAAGTCCATAACTACCCTGACACTCTCACCCTGTTTCAGATAGAACCCATTGTAGCATGAAATCCTTTGTAGTCTGATAGCTTCTGCAGTCCTACATTGCTCTCCCTTTTCTCCTGTTCAGTGTGGAACTGGATATAAGAGTAGAGGTGGATGGTAGGTAAGAGGCACTCATGCCACACCTGTATTCTCTAAAATTTGAATGTACCTATGTAATCTTTCAGACATGTTCATAAATATATGTAAGGAATGAGGTTCTTTCCGTTGAAGAGTAGGTGTCAAACTGATCCATCTGCTTTATACATATCTAACACAACCTTGTAACATGGATCCCATCATTCTCTGTATCCTTCTATGATCCCTTATTCTTAAGTCCATAATGATTTTTCCTTGGCCCTTATGAGAGAAGTTTGTACCATTTTATGAGGACATCTTAGGGTTAAATGCCTCTTGTTTGATTGTTAGTGAGACCTTCTTCTCATATTCTTCATACCTATCCATCAATTATCCTTTCAACTTTTCATTATGTAGGTATGATGCTACTGCTCTCAGCTATAAATCTCCAACATTTATGGAGGAATTCCATTTTGTATCTTCCTCCACCAGGTAGTTGTGCAAACAGAACTCACATCGCTGATCTTGTTGTTCTAGACTGACCTTTTGAAAATAATTGATTAACAAATCTATTGAATTCAAAACTAAGAAATTTCTCCTTTAAAAATAATGCATAAACCCTTGAAGGTGGTCTGCATTCAATGATTTCCATGGTCCTGTCAATTATGCCTGCCATCCTTGCCTCTAATTTCTTAATTTCAAGATTTTGATTCTCAATTATTTCATTAAAAAATTTCCTTTCTTTATCCCAATTCTCTGTGTCTTGTTTTGACCTACTAATGACTTTTAGCAACTCAAAACCCAATGAAATAGTAGTATGGCATGTTGGAGTTCTTACCTCAGGAAATAATGGAGGGGCTTCCTTCTCATTTGAGATGATATTGCTAACAACCAATTGTGCTAACAAATCCAATTTAGACCCTTGATTCTGTGTCTAAATCCTCTCCACTAATTCATGTATCCTCTTTTCTTTTCCTATCTCCTTCTCTTCATACCTCTTTACCTGATCCTCTAGGGTTTTGATTCTATTCAATGCCTCCTGAAGTTCTTTCCAGAGGTCTCTTTCTTCTAACAATTCATTTCTTTGCTCAAAATTGACATTACCACCATCATTGTTGTCAGAAGCATTAAAAATTTCTTTAACAGGGCTACCAAGGGTTGCCTTTCTCATCTTTTTGGCAATAAATGGGTCTTCCAAGTCAAAGTTAGAAGAAGAAACATACCTTTTCTTCATTGAAGAAACATTCACATCATCCTTATTTGCAAAGATATCATCTTCAAGTATATGAATAGGAACATTCCCAGGAGCATTTTCCCTTTCCTCAAAATCTTGTCCCTGCTCAATAATCTTTTCTTCAGCCGTCTGTTTCCTCAATCTACCTGTTCTCCTTGGGGTAGTGGTTTCTTGTTCAACAGCCCTTTTCACCTACTTTTTATCTTCCCCCTTTTGTTTCTCTTTTGCTTCCCCTGTATTGACATTTTTCTCTTTCTTTTCCCTTTTTGTCTTTTCTTTGCTGACATCTCTTCCTTCCTTCTTCTTCTTTCCTTTCTTGCTTACAATTTTTGGGGTCACATGTTTAGAAGGAGAGAATGAAGGTTCCCCTATTTCTTTAGGTCTATTTTCAGGGACATTTTCCTCCTTTGGCTCTTCATGAACAAGTTCATCTTCAGGTTCAACATTGTAAGGGGGTTCCTCTTCCTCCTCATGAGCAGGTTCATCTTCAGGTTTAGCATTGTATGGGGGTTCCTCTTCCTCCCCATGAGGTTGCTCCAACAAGGAGGAAATATCAACACAATCCTTAAAGGCCTCCCAATCAATTTGTGGGTATTATATCCACAAACTCCTCTTAACCAGTAGTCCAATTAGACAATGATGAGACACCAAAGTATCTGCTAGCTTCCTTTGGTATTCTGAAGCCATTCTCTTTAAGAAGTTATAGAGGTAGTTTGGAACATTCACCAATTTCTCATGACGAAGATGGTTCAGCAATTTAAAATGCACAGTGTATAGCATATTATACCTCCCATCACAAGTGAAATACCTAATAATGTAGGTAGCACATTTACCCCAGAAAAATGACAAAGATAGGCATTTTTTACCTTGAGTTGTTGAGTCTAAATGCTCGCCTCACTCGTAGAATTCTTCTCTGGCAGTGACTGCATCAGCTCAAGCTGGGTATTCTGACCTGGTGCGTGGCAGTCCAGTCACTTGGGCTATAGCTACCTCAGAAGCATCAACCATTAACCCTTTCACTACTGCTTCGTCACTTTGCAATGTAACTACAAATTTTGTAGCCATATGATTGTCATACTCTGTAATTTTAAGTACTCAAGCCATCCTACTCTGGTGAAGAGTGATAAAACTAGCACATCTTCAAGAATCTCCTTATGCATGGATGGCTCTCTCCTTACCAAGTCACCTCCTATGTCTATAATCCTCTATATAATTCCACTTTGCCACCTTGTTAGACTTAACCCCTATTCTTATCTTCTCTGCAATTCCTCTTATTGCTCAGGGTTAACTTGATTTGACTTAAGCAAAGATATTAGGAAGGTGACTCTCACTGGTAATTTACACAGTACATAGGGATGAAAACTCATTTGAAAACCAGTCAAAAAATTAAGAATGACAACCCTTCCCTCGACTAAACATGAAGTGACCTCACTCACGTGGCAATAGAAGTGGTAGGAAGTTGTAATTATTAATTGGAATGTTATGAAATGTTGTCGCATGCATGAAGTAAATAAGGATAATGATAAATGCATAAAAATAAATTTAATGGCAATCATGAAAAGTTACCTTTGGGACAATGCCTCAGAAGAAATGTGGGAGCACTCTTCAAAAGGAGATATTGTGTACAATGCAATTAATTCACCAGAACTGTAAGGTCAGGCATGCGAATGAATGGTGAGGTAGCACGTCAGCATGTTTGATTTGATTGAATTGCTTGAAATTTAGTGCTTGAGGTGGAGGCACAGTGATGAATCAAGGCGTAGTGTATGGATTGAGTGGATTGGCAGTGCATTGCATGGAATACATCTGCAGTTGCTACAGGTGCTTGCAGCATTGTTCCAAAGTATATATTGTGATAGTGATTAGAACAAGTGCAGAAGTAAGAGGTCCTAGCTGAAGGACGTAAACAGGTCCCAGCTGAAGGATGTAAACAGGTCCCAGTTGAAGGATGTAAATAGGTCCCAGCTGAAAGTTGTGAATATCATGGTAAAGGTATGGTGTGTGCATGTGGTTTTGTGTGTGCATGTGTTTGGAAAGCAAAATAGATTATGCCTCAACTACAGGGGTTGAGTATTCCAACTGAACCTCTGCATCACTAGTCAGGCCATGTGGATCATCCACTGATGCTATATCAACTAGTGTGATAGTATCCTTATCAAGAGTGATAGAAACACCATATGCAATAGCCAAGGAAACAATGAAGTCTTCCTTCTGTAATGGTCTCTTATACAACTTGAGCCTATGTCCATTGACCAAGAGTGCAAATAAGACCTCATCTATAGTTTGCAATTGAACTGGTCCATTTGGGAAAAGTTGCATGATTTTGTATGGTCCAAGCCACCTAGATTGGAGCTTGCCCTTGAAGTCTTTATACCTAGAGTCATATAAAAGTGCCCAATCACCGACTGTAAATGATTTGTTCTTGATATGACTATCATGCCATTTGACCCTCTATTTTTGGATAACTTCAGTATGGTGGAGTGCCTCAAGCCTTATTTCATCCAGAGCATTAAGATGTTAAATCCTATCTTCTTGTGCTACTGTCAAATCTATCCCAAGCTCAACAGTTGTCCTTAGTGTTTTATGTTCAAATTCAATTGGGCAGATTGTTGTTTTTCCATAAACCAATTCATATGGGATAAACCCTGTGGTGGTTTTCTAGGTGGTTCTATAGGCCCAAACAACCTCTGGAAACCTAGTAACCTGTCTCACCTATGGAGTTGTACTGTTTTGGTCAGGATCTTTTTCCAGTTCTTTGTTGGTTACCTCAACCTGTCCATTGTCTTGAGGATGATAAGGGGTAGACTTTTTATGCCTTATTTGGTACTCCACTGACTTTGTGATTAGATCAGAGGTAAACTGAGGACCTTGATATGTGACTATTTCCCTTGGCACACCATATCTGGTGAAAATGTCCTCATATAAGGATTTAGCTACATTACCATCTCTTGCAAACTGCAATGCTTTGACCTCAACCCATTTTGTAAGGTAATTAGTACATACCAGAATATACTCCTTATTGTTGGAGGTTGGAGAAATAGGACCAACAAAATCTAGTCCCCACTTGTCAAAAGGAGCTAATGAGATTTGTGGTTGCAATGGCATTTCATCACTTTTAGTTGGTCTTCCCATTTTTGACACCTATCATAGCCTCTTGTATATTTGATAGCATCCTTGTGAAGTGTTGGCCAATAATACCCTGTTGTCAAAATTTTGAAGGTTGTTCTTTTTGCTGCAAAGTGTCCCCCACATGGTTCATCATGACAAGCCTTCATGATATCAAACACTTCATCTTCTTTGATGCATCTTCTCATAATGTTGTTTGGTCTAGTATAGAAGAGAAAACCTTATATCCAAGAGTAGGGAAAGCATTTGTGAACAAGTTGTCTCCAATCTCTTGGTGAAAAATATCCTGGAATCTGCCCTATAACCAAGTAATTTGCTATGTCTGCATACCATGGTGTGTGTATAGTGAGAGAAAATAGATGCTCATCAAGAAAGGAATCATCAACCACACCATCTGAGGATGGAGTGGGCATTCTAGATAAAAAAGTCAGCAACTACATTAGCTTTACCTAGTTTGTCAACAATTGTGATATCAAATTCTTGAAATAACAATAACCATCTGACCAGCCTACCACTCACTATTGGGTTGTTCATTAGATATCTTATGGTTGTGTGATCGGTATGAATGAATACTTTGTAGCCGGTTATGTAGTGTCTGAACTTGTTGATGGCATAAACAACTGCCAACATTTCTTTCTCTGTTACTGTGTAGTTTAGCTCAACCCCTTGCAAGTTTTTACTAATGTAGTAAATTGCATATTCCTTGTTACCTTCTTGCTGGCCTAACATTGCCCCAATGGCAAAGTCTGATGCATCGGTGTGAATATGAAAGGGCAATTTCCAATTTGGACCTTGCAAGATTGGGGCCTGTGTCAGGGCTGCTTTCAATTTTTTAGAAGAATGTTGACATTCTAGTGTCCAAGCAAACTCAATATCCTTAGCTAGAAGTGCAAATAAGAGAGCAACAATTTTGCTAAAATCTTGAATAAACCTTCTATAATAACCTGCATGCCCAAGGAAACTTCTAACATCCTTCATTTTTTGTGGAATAGGTAGTGTAGAGATTATTTCTATCTTCTTTGGGTCATCTTGGATACCTGTAAATGAAATGAAATGTCCCAACACCACTCGTTCACTCATCATCATAGAACACTTTTCATTACTTAAGGACAAATTGTGCTCTGTGCATCTTTTCATAACTTTTTCAAGATTCTGCAAAGCCTCCTCAAATGCTTCACCATATGTGGTAAAGTCATCCATATAAATCTCCATGCTATCATGAGCAAAATCAGAAAAAATACTAAGGATTGCTTTTTGAAAAGTAGCTAGAGCATTACACAATCCAAATGGCAAAACAGAGTATGCATAGGTCTCCCAGGGATAGGTAAATGTGGTTTTATCTTGGTCTTCTAGAGCAATCTTTATTTGATTATATCCACTAAAACTATCAAGAAATGAGAAGTACTTCTTTCCTGCCAAAGAATCTAGGACTTGGTCAATCAAGGGCAATGGAAAGTGATCTTTTTTGGTGGCAGTGTTGAGTTCTCTGTAGTCAACACAAACTCTCCACTTGCCACCCTTTTTAGGAATTATCACCAATGGTGAAACCCATTCACTGTCTGAAATGGGGTAAATAAAACCTGCATCCAGAAGTTTTTGAAGTTCAGCCTTTACTATGTCCCTTAGAGTAGGGTTCATACGTCTTTGTTGTTCCCTGATAGGTCTAAAATCAGCATCAATATAGATCTTGTGCATGCATAGATTTGGGTCAATGCCTTTCATATCACTATAATCCCATGCAAAAGTTGTTGAATTGGATTGTAGGATATTTTGAAGGGTTTGCTCCTGTTCTTTAGTCAAGGCGTTATTGATAGTCAACATCTTTCCAGGATGTATCTCTAATGGTTTAGTCATTAGTTGAATGGAAGACACATCAAGGCTAGGAAAGACTGGTAGATACTGCTGGGGTAGTAAGGCATGAAACAATTGAGAAATTTCTTCTATGGAGCCGCTAGGTATTATACTTCTTAGTGGATCCTGCAGACAGGATAGGTAGTCTTGCTGCTGTATGTGCCTCCCATAGTCATTTTGGATAATGTGTGCCAGTAACTCATCTTCATCTTGGATATCCAACAAAGGACTATGTTCAATGGTCATCATGGTTTGCAAAGAATAATTGTCCTCTTCTTCTAGAGTGGGCCAAATAGTTTGCCCCAGTTCATGGGATGGCTGGGCTGGTTGATACAACACCAATTTATTGGTAATGGTTTCGTTAGATATAATCATGTTTCCTGATCAGCAACCTATAAATGCATTAGTTGTAGCAAGCCATGGTTTGCCTAGGATAAGAGGGTAACCAGCAAGATTGACTTTAGATTGCAATACAATGAAGTCAGCAGGGTATTCCCAGGAATCTAATGCAATGATTAAGTCTTCAATGATACCTTCAGGTTTTACTGTTGACCTATCAGCCAATTACAGGATAGTCTGGGTAGGTCTAAGATTGGGTAATTGCAAGATTTGCATTGTGTCCTTAGTCATGACATTGATTGTTGCACCCAAGTCTATTAAGGTATTCTTGATTAGGGCTCCATTGATCTTGACATCAAACACTGGACTTCCTGGATCGGTATAATTAGGAATGGTGATATTTCCCAACATGATGTCTACAAGGTTACCTAAGACATGGACTATTTTTGGGTCTACTCTTTTTCTCCCTAGTTTCTTGATAGAGAGATCCTTGATTGTCTTAGTGTAGATAGGAATATCTTTGATGGCCTGAATCAAGGGTATCTTTATATTTATATCTTACAATTGTCCTATAAGGTCATTGGTAGGCTGTTCTGGCTATTTTTGGATAACCAAGCGCTCAGGGAAAGGAGGCTTAGGGTTTGATATAGATTGAGGTTCCTAAACTGGTTCAGGTTCAAAGGGTGATTCATCTAAGGCTTCCTCCATGGGTTCTCCATCCTCTAGCTCTGTGATTTGGGGAGATGAAGGACCTACAAGGTGTTTCCCTGATTTGAGGTGAACATTACTTACCTCAACTCCATAGGCGGAGTACTACATCAATTCATTAGTATAAGCCTGTTGAGCAAGCTTGTTGTTAGGGTTAGGTGTAGGTTGGGTAGGAATTTGGGAAGGTCTAGGAGGTTGATTTGGAGGTGCTAGTGGAGGCATGATGGCTTGCTATTGTGGTTGTGGCTGAGTTGGAAGCAAGGGTTGCTGATATGGGGAGTTTGGTTGCCATGGTTGGCCCTTGTTCCATTGAGGTTTCCATTGTTGTTGTTGAGTAGGCCATTGGGGGTTATAGGTAGGGCCTTGGAAAGTCTGTTGAGGCCATTGTTGCTATTGGTTCCACCCTACCTATGGAGTAGACCATAGCAGGCTTTACCAAGCATTTGGATTAGCAGGCCAGGGCTGGTTATTCCAAGCAAAAAAATTTTTATTAGCAGCAAGAAAAGATGAATTATAATTAAGTGGATCATGGGGCATACCTTGCCTTTGCTGCCAAGTTCTTCTTTAAGAAATAAAGAATAGTTTCCCATTGTCACCTTCAAATGGTTGAAGTTTTGGCCTATCAATCTTCTCCTGCTGGATACTGGCTACCCTTTTGCATTTACAGTTGGCCTTCCTTTGTCTACAGCTTGGGTAGTATTTGGTGAGCATTACATTTGCCTCTTTTTGTTTCTTTTTAATGTGGAGGGTGTCCCTCTATGTAGCCATATGGCTAATGATATCTTCTTTCATTTTGGTCAGCAGGTTAATAATTTCCACTCAAGAAACTCTATTAACTGACTTGTCTACAATAGCTACTCTTTCTCCTCTGGGTTTTCTGGAAAAAGTCTTGGAGTAGTTCCTACAAGCTATAAAAATATCTTTAAAGGGTAATTGGGAGATATCCCCTATTCCAATGAGATTTAGGGCATCCATGCAATCATCAATGACCCCTCTTAAAAACACTAGCTTTAATGATTCTTCGAACAACTTATTTTAAGGGTTTTTCTTCAAGGCAAATTGGAATCTTTCCACATAGTCTTCTAATGGCTCCTCCTCCTTTTGTGACATCCTAAAGATGTCATCTCTCCTCCTATCATGTCCTCTACAATAGTCTTTGTATTTTTTCAGGAACTTCGTCTACATGGTATCCCAATTTGAGATGGCATCTTTCCCCAGTCCCATAAACCATCTCAAAGTAGCATCTTTTAAGGTAGCAGGGAACAAATTGAGTCTGTAAGGATTAGTGGTATAATCATAACTCCTACACAGAACGTCAAACTCAAATAGGAAAGTGTCAGGATCTTCAGTCACCAAACCATAGAAAACAGGCAAAGGAGATGGTGGTATAATTTTCAGGGTAGCTGCTTGTGCTAGGTCTGGTATAGGGAATTCAAATGTAGCTTCTCTTGGAGGATCCCCTACTACTTCTTCCATTGTTCTGAAAGTCCCCTCTATGGCAGTAGAGGAAGCTGATGGAGATGTAGGGGGTGTTGATGAAGATGTAAAAGGAAACTCTCCTTTAGCACTTCCTATTATGTAGTTGTTAAAATCAACTGTACCCTCGTTGTTCTGAGAAGTTGATGGGAGTAATCTACCTTGAACGCCTCTCTGTCTCTGCATACAGTATATTAAACTTTATGTTTCAGCGGCCCTGCACAATGTTAATAGAATGCCTGGTGTTTCCTGAAAGGTGTTTTGTTTAACTCTAATACTAGAAAACATGAAAACATGTAAAAACAAAATGAGCCTAAGAAGTTAGCACCATCCCCGACAACGGCACCAAAAATGTAGAGGAAAACTAATGTGTTGTAGACTTAACTAATTTAGGGGAAAACCTATTTGAACAGTCCAGTCTATCACTATGCATTCCTACATTGAATTACCAACCAAGGAGCATAAGCTTATGATGGTACTTGCAAAGTATATGCCTTCAGGGATCATATGGTTCCTAAATCATACTATCTTAACTTTAAACAAACAAATCTACCTTGTTGGAATTGACAGAATTACAAAATAGTGAAAACAACTATAAATCCTAGTTGCTACGGGTACCTACAACAAGGTATGTAGATAACTATTACAACAGGGAAACTGTAGAATTAACTTAATAAATTGACAAGAATGAAATAACTAACTGCTGACCTCTAGAGGATTTGTAAACACACTAATATGCAATTGTGCATGAACTAAACGTAATACTAACTTAAATTCAAATTATGATTAACAAAAAACTAATAAACCAACATTAACTAAAATGAAATAAACAAAGAGAGAATCAGTACCTTGAGTGGTGAGCTCAAGAGACTGTCTTCCTTAACTAAAACCAAATCTAGTCCAGATTATACATATCTTTGTAACACATACCAAAGCTTAACTTATTCCATACATAGAATCAACTCATATCAAATTGTTCAACAATGAAATCTTTTCTGTCATATCCAGATTGTATTCCATAAATGTAACATGCTTGAGTCTTTGCACATGGAAAAGGAAATGATAACTGAATCGAATTGAACTCCTAACAACTTGACTCTGCTACCTTATATATCTCATCTTCCCCTTACTATACAAAATGGAGAGAGAGCCTTATTTATTAATTAACTGACTTTGAACATTCACCATGCCTAGATACTAGGTCGTGGAGTCAAGATCACATTCTTATTCTAACTGACTATAAGAAGAAGAATTCAAATCAAATTAGAAGTCTGATGCATGAACAATGTCCATAATCATATTTGAAACAAATCCACTCCTTAAATTATTACTATCCATGATGCTCCATAATTGTCTTCAACTGTCTCTGCATTCTTAGCGTTGAAACTCATACTTCTACTAACTCCTTTGTCTGTATCCTTCTACAAATGCTTGATCTCATCATGACACATCCAATTCTGCACATAGAATTTGTTCCCAAAAGCATATACCACAAGTATTCTCCATGACTAACCATAAAAACATCTCATTAATACTTTTATACATGTCTATATCTAATTCGTGTAGTAGATAATATGATCATCACATTCCATATTAATATTTAAGTTCAGATCTTAGAAGTATAAAGAAGGTCAACATATCATAGTGCAAACATGGATAAATGTCTTAAAGGATGCTATGAAAGAAGTCTTTAAAGTATAAAAAGTAGCTTAAAAGAGACTAATTCTGTAGCCCATCAGGATGCACATAGCAAGGGTTCCAAATTTGAAGGGGTATTTCTTCTCCTTTGTCAGTTTCAAGTTTTTAAAGAACTATTGTCTAAGTAACACATATCATAGTTTGTGCCCTTTTCAACCATCTCATAAGCTACATTGATAGTTGTAGCAAACACTTAATTTTCTCTGTTAGAGAAATATATCTTATAGTCAATCACCATAGCATCATATCTGACTGTCAGATTCTTGATAGGGTTTATTGTTAAAGCTCTCTTGTCATAGGTGATGCCAGTTAATTCCATCACCACTTCATTTTTGATAGATTTCAAAATAGGAACATGTCCAGAGGAACACAGTCCAATGACCTCCCTCATTACATCCTTTGTAATCATACCAGGCATATCCAACTAGATGAATTGATCATGAAATCTACTCAACACTAATCTAACCCATTTGTCATCATAACATAAACTTGGCAACCACTTCCAAACATCAAGTTTCTTGTCAGTTATGTTTTTGTATTTTGGCTTAAGTGCATAGTCATCTCCTGTGAGCTCATTCACCTAGATATCCCCAAACCTTCTATGATCAAACTCTTCTATTTTTCCATGAATATATATCCTTATATTGTCTCTCAGCAAAACCCCATAAGGAATGGAGGAAAATGCCCATGTTGGATCATCCTTTAAACACTTATTTGGAAATTTCTTAAATCTAGGTCTTGGTCTCTCAGATACTTCAACAACTTTTAGAGTAGCCATTTGGAATCACTATCAAACTTATCAAGAATAGTTATCTTTGAAAAACTAGGGAAAAATAGATAAATACCTTTTCTTCGGTTTAATTGGGTTAGGGTTTTGAAATACCGAACACAGACTCACCTTGAATTCTTCTTCTACTCAAATTCACTCTCAAATTCGCTTGAATGTTTGAATACAATGTGATTTTCCTTCAATCATCACCGCTTATAAACTCTTCATTGGTCAAACCTAATTTGCCATTAATGCTTGGATTCAAAAAACTACTAATAGCTTCACTATGTCACACAGTCGACGTAAATTGTTCCACAATCTTCCACACTTGAATCTTTTCTACCATAATCTTCTTCAAATGATCAAAGATATTCACCTTCAACTGATATCCATGTGTTGGCCTTAACACAACTCATTTGGCAGAGGGAGGTAAATGTTTCATTACTACTCCCCCTGAACTAAAGCTCTCTATTCAGTTCCTAAAGGAATCATCTACACTAGGAGATGGTATAGACACATCCTTGACCTCAGTCACTTCCTTCTTAATCCATATCTTGTTCATCTCCTTCTTGGTTTCTGCCGGATCAACATTTTGCACATGTATGTCTTTTTGTGCTGGTATGTGCTCCTTCATGCTTTTGCTTCTACAAAATTTTGCAAGTGTCTAGGCTTATTGCAATTGTAAACACAACATTCCTCTGACCATTATTCCTTCCATTCATTCTGGATCTGCATTGGTTAGCTTTATGTCCAAAACTATTGCATGTGAAATAGTAGCCATTGAAAGATTGAATCATTCTCCTATTGTCATAACCATTCATCCCTCAACTTCTGCACTCATAATCTTTATGACCAACCTTTTTGCATGAAAAAAATTGACTAGAGAAGGATGGAACATTTTGATTCATTCTACTTCTACATTGTGTTGCCTTATGACCAAATTTATTACAAGAGTGACAATATCCATTGAAAGATGGATACCTTTGAGCATTAGGTTGTCTAACCGGTGGTCTTCTGGGTCTTTTCTTTTGATTCCAGTTCTGCTTACCATTGTTCTTCTTGTCTTCAACATTTGAAACTTGATTTGGTTTTGAAATTTCACCCTTTTCAAACCCTAATCCTTCTTTATCATTGGGATCTTTCTGATTTGCAATTATCTCATCAAGCTTTGCAGAACTTATCTTGAATTTTTCTTCATAATTCTTTTCCTTTTCTAGATCTATTTTTAGTTTCACAACTTTTGTTCAAGCTTTGTACAATCTTTAGTTGTATCTTTTAGACATTCCTTAATTCTTGCTTTTTTCTCAACTTTAACTTTTAGATCAATCAGGGATTCATTTGCCAATGTCAAATTTTCACTATACTCTTTATGTCTTTGTTTAAGATTCTTGACTTTCTCTCTCAAATTTATGATGTATTCATTTCCTTCTTTGACATTCTCCTTCAAATATATGATTTCTTCCTTAGTCCTCTCTAGGTCTTCAAGGGCAAGCTTGAGTTCTTCACTGTTTACAGACATACATTCATCTTCTAAAAATTCAACAGTAGGAATCTCATCTGGAGGAGTAGGAAACTTTCTAGATGCCATGTGTTCAACCTCCAATGTCTTCCATGAGCAGTGAATTTTCTTCCAAGGGACCTTTCTCTGATACCAATTGTTGAAGACCTGGAATACTAAGAGGGGGGTAAATCAATATTCTATAAAACCATTCAGATATAAAACATCTTAAACCATTTAGCATATTCAATTGCAGTAAAGTAAATTATGCATGATATCATGAAGCAAAGAAACCATAACACATGGACACCATGATTTTTATGTGGAAAACCCAAAGACGAAAAAACCACGGTGAGTGTTAGCTCACAATATATTATGACTGGTTAAGGTAATACAGAATTGCTCACTGCAAGTGGACTCACTACCCATTGAATAAGAAGAAGGAGAAGAATTACTGATGTGCTCACTACTAATGGACTCACTATCCAAAAAGAGAGAAGAAAGAAAGAAATGAGACTGTTACATTTACATCTACACATGCATGAATTACAGTTTCATTGAAGCACAAACTATTCTCTACTGTGCCCTTCAAATACACACTTTGCTTTGTTCTTTCTCAATTTGAACATTCAAAACCTGATCATCACACATTTGTATCTCTTCACATTACACTCTCACACACCCGATATCTAGATCACTTCACATCAAAACCAAATCATTGCTTTATATATATATATATATATATATATATCTGCTTTATCTTCGACAACAACTAGGTCGTCCCAAAAACATGCCTTGAACTTCACCACAAACTCTGTGCCAAAATTTAAACTAGAATATAGGTTGGGGTGGTCCTAAAATAGGTCTCACTTAACTCAACATATCATATTTACCTTCTCTTTAGGACCACTTTACTTATATCACCAAATAGGTCATCCTGTTAGAGTGAAGTGTGTACAATGATATAGGTTAGCCTCAAATTCCAATGTGGATTGAAAAAAACAAGAAACACAATCTCCTAGGTTGGCTTCACCTATAGAACCACCTTAGATAACACCACACCCTTTGGAATGCACTGCATCAAGTAATCTTCATCAAGTCGGCTTTAGGAGCAGAGTAACTCAAATGCATTCTAATTGTCAGACCTAAACTCATCAACCAGAAATCCAAATCACCTTAGGCTTGGAACTGGCACACTTCATACATCCACAAACACATCCCCAAATCTGTAAAGCAAAATACGTACATGCAGTGAAATGAGAAGTATTGGATGATACTCACTATCTTAATCATTGATTGTCTATCCAAGTAGCAATATTTAGATCAGCTTAACTCACACACTGGAGGTCTTCAAGCACTAAAACTTTGGATTTAGAAACTTCAAACATATATCTTTAATCTATTAGAAGCATAAAATATAATAAGTCACAACAGAGATATGTGGACCAAAACAAACTAAAACTCTGCACTGCCTGAGTCTGCATATTGTCATGCCAAGCTTAGCCAATATGTAGACAACCTTCCAGACCACATAGGAAACTAAATCCTAGATTTAGATGCATCTAACAATACTTGACAATTTCCCAAAACTGCAACACAATTTATCTTCAATCTGTAGAAAATGTGGACCAAAACAATGTACCTCTATGCACCGAAGGAGACAATCCTCAACACAGCCAAATTTCCACTAAGTTATCTTTTGGATCAGAGCTCTTTGCATGAGTAAAAATATGAGTATCATAGCTACTCTAAACATTGTTTCTGTTGGTGCCTGAATTGACTGTCAGTTTCTGAGCAATTTTTCATGTAGGCACCTTCCCAAAAAATCCAAAAAGTTCTAAGTTTTGGCACCCCTTAGTGTTTTTTAGCATCCACATTCATCTTTTTGAGGAGGTGGTCTTCTTGATTTCTCCATCGGCATGAGTTGGCATATGTTTGGCCGATGGATGTCTATCGGTGAGAGTAGTATTGTCAGCTGAGCAGTTTTTTGTGGCACCGATAGACAAGAGTCAACCTGATGGAGTATTGTTTTGATGTATTGAACCTTGCCATTGAACCATCGGATTGAATCGATTCATCAGTTCAATGGGTTCATAGGGTTACATTTGTGTTGCCGACAGAGTAGGTATCGGCGTTGAACCTCTCATTTGAACCATCCGCTTGAACCCTTTTCTCAAGGTTCAATGGTTCAAGGCTTCGTGCTAGGTCTAGCCGAAGGAAGTGCTTTCGGTGTGACATGGGCTATCGAGCTAGCAGTTGGAGGGTCTGCCGATGGAGAGTGTTGGGCCGATGAGGAGTCATCAGCGCAGGTCACACTGACAGGGGAGTATGGAGTGGACCGTTGGCGAGACTATTGCTATCAGCAAAGGGATCTTGACCTCTATCGATATCATTTTTCTGGCCGATGAGGATTTGGGCATTGTGTTCATCGGTGTGGGGTGTGCTATCGGCATAGGTTTGTGATCTTGCTCTGACGGCGTAAGTCACACCGACGAAGATGGGAAGCCAAGTTGCCATCGGGATGACTTAGTGTGTCAGCAGGAGAATTAGTAGTTGGGCCGACAGTGGAGGTTTGGCCGATGAGATGTCATCAGCATGTGTCTCGCCGAAGGATGTGTATCAAGGTGACTAGCTCTATCGACATAGGCATTTTGTTGCTCACCGATGGCATCGGTTTTACCGATGGAGGGTATGTTTTGTTTTCCATCAGAGAGACTTGATAGATCGGTGGGAGTGTGGAGAGCTGGCCCGATGGTCTTTCTCTGGCCGATGAAGGGAATGTGGAGTAGGCATCGGCGAGACAACTGAGGTCGGCAAGAGATCTACAGGGTTGGCCGATGGTATATGTTTGGCCGATGGGTTTTTGGCGAAGGAGCGTATGTTGAGCGTAGCAAAAGCGCTCGACACCTATTATGCATATGGCCATGTTTTTAAACTACTGAAGGGCTCTCCGCGCCGTGCATGTGGGATTAATCTCCCTGCATTATTTTGAACCTGGGGTAAATGCATTTTGGCGGGAGCTCCATTTTGATCACTGCGACAGTTTTCAAGTAGGCCGTGGGTGGTTGAGCCATCAATGGCGATAGTGCAGGGGTATGGGCGATGGGACATGCGATCAGGTTGCCCCATTATGGATGAGGACTTCCAAATGGCAGCGCAGGGCTCAAGGTTTCTCTTGCCTGCTGTATTGATGATTTCTGAGCGCCATTCTTTCTGATGGATGTATCTAGCAAGTTTTTGACTTCTGGCCATGTAATTAATTGCTAAATGTACACAATTTTGTATAAAAGGTCTGACTGTGTTACTTTGTGGAGGTTGGATGTTTTTGGGCTTTCGGCTCTGGCTCTGAACATAAGGTGTTCACATTTTGAAAGGCATTTTTTGCTACAGACTCGGTCCTTAGTTTGGTGTACTAGTCTATTTTGGCTTGTAAATGATGATTTTCTCTATCATGACTTTCTATGCAGATTGATTTTAAATGAAAAACACCTATGTGTGTATTGTTTCTGATAGTCTCCTATATGTCATTTGTTTTCCTTTCAAACAAGGTTGTCAAGGGCTTCCAAGTTTTTCAGTATATGCATACTGTGTGTTTGATTTATTGTGTCTGCTCAAGGAGTGGTTAAATAGGCTTTTGATCAGATACAAAGGAAAGTAGATTACACCATAGGATCTGTTAAGTATGATCATTAGTAATACTCTTTCTTGGACATGTTGCTATTAGGCAGTAGCATTCTTCTCAGGTCCTCTGGATATGAATTTATGTTGTCATAGGGAGACATTTACATTCTTAGATATGACTTTGCTGCCCAGATAAGGCACTGGTTTGGGAATCTGTCTGTTCAATGGGTCTAGGGAAGTCCCATAACTCCAAACATCATTTCAAACCATTTCATCCTTCCATCTGTTAGTTGTAGGATTAGAAGTAGGAAACCCTTGCATGCTCTCATACCTAACCAGACATTATGTCCAAGAATGTTGCCAACCTTGTGATTTGTTACACAAATCTTGGTCCATACATGAGAGTATTCAGCCTGTTGCTGTCAAGTTAAATCCTTCTGTCATTGAGCTAGTCAAGGTCATACTTTTATCAAATAGGGACACCCCCCTTGGTGCGGCAGAACTAGAAGCGAAGGGGAGGAGCTCACACAACCTCTTGTATTTAGTTGGCTGAATCTGCCTGTGCATTAGAACTGGCAAACCCTAATGCTGATTTAGAAGAAAAACCAACAGTTTCCATCAACTAAACATTGTTGCCATCAATGACAACACACAACACTTCTTAACTTCTTATCACAACACAAATAGACTGTCATGAACCTTAGCAGACTAGTAGTGTCTTTGTCCAACAAAACTAATTTCTAATCCCTACAAATGTGCTTACAGATATTCACTCACGCCATCATGAACCTAGGCAATGCTTCATCACTACTATATAAGACTTGAAAGTGTAAATATCCTTTTTTAATTTATAAGAGTGGACAAGTGAAAAATATTGATGCCTGATCCTTGGAATTATAGAGTCTAAAACTTAGTTCAGTATGCTATCATAATAAGATTCTATCTCTGGGGTTTAATATAATATCACTACCTTACAATGACTTCAACCCATGAAACTAACTTTTGAAAATAATTCTACTTACTAATCCTCTACAAATACTGCATGCCCCAATCATTGTCTAAAAAAATTTATCACCCTCCTTGAAGATGAACTAATCAAACCTACAACTATTATAGAAAATGTACAAGAAGTTTTATATTTTCCTTGAAAATTTACGTCTTTCCATAAACATGCAATATTATAAAGGAGAAAATCAAAATTAAAAGTTCTCACTCAATATATTTAACTTAGAGAAAATTCATTACAATAGACATACCTGAAATGGAATTTCAAACCTTTATTATCCTTTAGAAAATTTATCACACAGTTTCTCTATTACATGCAATTTTTCTCCAGAATCTCAAACCTCCACAAATGAGAATGTTCATATATTATATAGAACACTCTTGAAAAATTAATCCAACTATTCCAAGTTTTAGAAAAATTGAGACATCAAATTGCAAGAAATATTCTATTTTCATCCTCAATCTAATTTTGTCACTTGCTTCTTTTTCCTTTGCTTTTCAAGAATTTAAACTTCAAAACTAGAAATGTTTGGTGTAGCACAACTTTTGGGAGCCATAACTTTTGATTTGGGTACTTGTTTGAGATATTTTTTTAAACTAAAGAGCTCAAAGAGATCTACTACCCTAAAATTTGTACCACCAATTTTGACAAATTTTAGACCCTCATTCCATTGTTTGAACCTTTAAAATTTAGTATATTTTTGGGATTTTTAAAATTCTGATAGTTTTATTTTTTTGTTGGGAGATATCTAGGTTTTAATCCTAGTCCAGGCCCAGAGAGACCCTTACGGGGGATCTCTTCCCATCGGCTTTATCGCCTGAGACCACAACTAGGGGATCTCCATCCCCAATGGGCATTATCACCCTTTGGTCAAACCCCTAAGCTTGTTGGCCCAACAAAGGTACACAACCTACAAGCACCCCATCCTAGCAAAGGCACACTTAGACTATGAATACGATAGCTGAGTGAAGGAACACATGAACGACGAGCTCGTTGGCCCTATGGGTGTTTGAACCTTGGTGGCCGCCACAACAACCATGCGACTTGACCACCAAACCACGCCCTTATCACCAAAATTCTGATAGTTTAATAACTTGTTGTTTGAGTGTGATTGTATTGAAACTCACTCCTAAGGTAGACTTAGTAGTCCCAGAGCTTTGGGTAATTTTTTAGTTCATATGTGCTCAAATGGAAACATTCTAAAAATAGAGGCCTTGCTATTTTTAGCTTTTTTGAAAATTTTGGTTATTCTAAACCATTCTACATGACTTTTTAGAGGAAATAAGGTTGATGGGTATTTTTTAGCAAAAGGCATAAACTGGGAATTTCAACATGGGTTCTAACAATGCAAACACACTTCCCAAGGATCAAATAATATTTTTTATGGAAAAAATCATTTCTCTCCAAAATAAAGAACCATTCACATGTTACAAATTTAAAAAATAAATAATAGAAAAATTTCCAAAATTTTCCAATATCTAGGTTTCACCATTAGAGAACCTTTAATTTTTTTCAAAATTTGAAATACAAACAAACTCAAAATTTTAAAAATACCTTCTTTTCTCAGATTTACCCAACAACACACTTATGAAATCATATAATTTTTTAAAGAAAATTTGCAAGAGTTTGGGTATAAAATTTATATTTTTTAAAATTAAATTTTCTACAATATGAAAATGAAATCTAACAATTACTAAGCACAAAGGTTTATTTTCCTTAACTACAATATACACAAAATAACAAAGCCATATGCATCATTAATTAAAATAAGAACATGGCTATACACACATACTAACAAATTCAAATTTTCTTCACATAGACATAAATAAAATCATACATATCTTTCCTAAATCTATGGAAAAATTACAAGGAATACCTTTTTATTAGGAATGAATCCAAGGTTAGAAAGTTGTAGATCTTTTTCACCCCAAGATGAATCAACAAGCAATCCCAAGCTTTTACAAAACCTCCTTCAATATTTCAATACATGCAAGCAAGAGTTTAAAAAAAATACTCTCTATTTACTCTCCAAACACTTAAAGTAAAAGAATAAGCCAAGTGGAATGAATACTTTTTGCATATAAACCAAGACCTAAAATCCATTTCTCTTTCGATACTTTCACACTCACTTTTTCAAATACAAGATAATATCTAATTTCTAACATATATCTATTTTCTCACAAAGATAACTAATATGACCCTTTTTATTGTACTTTGAAAGTAAATTTTCACAATTTGCACTTTTTGATGGGTTAGGAACCTTTCTAGGGTATATACATATGAAACCCACTTTATTTTTATAATAATAGTAACAAAATAATATTTTAAAAGATCTTTAGATTTTTCAAATTCCAAATGTCCATCTTATAATTTCAAATGCATTTTAACATTACACATGAGGCTATTTAATTAGTTTCCCCCAAAAAAATCAATATGCATATGCAAAAATAATAAAAGCATGCAAGGGAATGTAAATATTTACTCAGCTAGCGCGATTGGGATCTAAAATTGCATGCAATTTGGATAGGGTTTCATATATATAAACATCTCATGTCTTATCACCTCCACATGGAGCAAGATAGGTTAACAATACTAGAAAAACTATATGAATGTCTCTAATTAATCACCATGAATGTCTCTAATTAATCACCATTAGGATTTTACCTATACCTACTGAGAGGAACCTCTTGCAGCAATGTAATGAAAATTGCACAAAATAATATATTTATATAAATAGCAGAAACACAGAAGGAATTTATTAATCACAAGCCACTTCAAGGGGGAAACCTCCTTTGAGAAATCTCAATACAATAAATTCATGGATGTCTTCATTGGCCTTAACACTTATATACTAAGTCTAATATAAGAAACTACTACCTCCCATGAATGTGGGATAATACAATATGCTCATGGGATGACTTACAAAGCATATGCGTCCATAGCGACTAATATACTAACAAAATAAAGAGAAGGGCTAAACATGGGTTCCTAATAGATCCCCTCCCTTTTAGAAAATCTTTGTCCTCAAAGATTCAAATGTGGGAATTGTTGCTGAATCTGAAATAGTGGTTCCCACGTTGCCTCCTTGGTTGCATTCTGTGCCACTGAATTAATACCTCTGTGATGGATCAGGAGTGAAGCTGATGAGTGCACCTGTTGACGATTGCCTCTAGCTCCAGAAGGATGGATCCTTCATTATCAAGTTCTGGTAAAATAGTTCGTGCTCTGATGTTGGTGCCAAGAACTTTCTTTAGACAAGAGACATGAAATACTAGATGAATTTAGGAACAAGGTGGGAGCTCCAATTTATAAGCAACTGACCCAATCTTCTAGCAAACCTTATATGACCCATAGAACTTTAGAGCCAGCTTATGACACCCTTTGAGTTTTAGGGATGATTGCTTGTATGGCTACAATCGAAGAAAAACCATATCACCTACTTGAAAAGTGCGTTCAAAATGGTGTTGATTAGCCTACTGTTTCATTCTATTTCTTTCCATGTGAAGATTGTCCCACAAGATGCTGAGAGTCTGATCCCAGGTTTAGAGAATTGTGTCAACTTCCTGAACTAGTGAACTAATGGGGGTGTATGGAAGAAGCATTGGTGGTGCCTGACCATAGACTGCTTCATATGGAGTCATTTTAGTTGAAGTATGGTAGGAGGTATTGTACCACCATTCAATGAGAAGAAACCACTTTGCCCTCTAATGCTGTTGTTCTGAGGTGAAGCAACAAAGGTAAGTTTTGAAACATTTGTTGACAATTTCAGTCTAGCCATCTGTTTGTGGATGATACCTAGAACTCATCTTCAGTTTGGTGCTAGTGTGTTGAAATAGTTCTGTCCAAAAATGATTGGTGAAGGTTGCATCACAATACAATGGAATAAGGGATACCGTGAAGATGGAAGATCAGGTCCAATAAAATTTGTGCAACTGTGGAGGTGATATAGGGATGGCTAAGGGCACAAAAATGACTATATTTAGAGAGGCAATCAACCACAACCAAGATCACTGTCTTCCCTATAGATTTAGGGAGCCCCTTAATGAAATCCATAGAAATATTTGTCCAAATCCTTGTAGGGATGGGCAAGGGCTTGAGAAACCTAGGAATGAGTTTTGTTTCACCATTGTTGTGTTGGCAGGTATCACATTCAGCCACCATCTATTCAATTTCCCTTTTTATTCCCTTCCAAAAGAAGTTACGTCGTGCCCGCTCATAAGTTTTGAGAAACCATGAGTGCCCTGCTGATGGAGAAGTAAGGAGTTCATATAATACATCTTGCTAGAGATCTTTGTTCTGAGGAAGCACCATCCAAAGAATAATGTGGTACAACAAAGGGGTTAGTGGCCAACTATTGAATAATTTGAGATAATGAAGAGTCATTGACATATCCATACTGTACAGGTTCCAACCAATTTAGAATAGGCATGGAAATAGTTGAAAGGGAAGCTTGGTCGTCAAATGTGCGAGAAAGAGCATACACCACAATATTGTCCTTACCCTGCTTGTAAGTGATCTCATAGTCATAACCCATTAGTTTGCTGACCCATTGTTCCAGGAAATATTTCAGACTATGGTGATTAGTTTTGATGCAAAAATTATTCCCAAGTAGGTATGGCTGCCACTTCTATATTGCATGCGAAATGGACATCATTTCCTTCTCATAAGTAGAGAGTACTAAATTCTTGCCAAAAAGGGCTTTACTAGTGAATGCAATGAGGCATTCTTCTTGGAGGAGAACAACACCAAGTCCATTTCTGCAAGCATCACTCTCGATAGTGAAGGTCTTGGCAAAATCCAACATAGCTAGAACAGGTGTAGTACATAGCTTATTTCAATTTTTCAAATGCACTCTCAGTAGCTTGTGTCCACTAGATAAAAACATCATTTTTCAACATAGCTATCAGTGAAGCTACAATCTTCCCGTAATCCTTAACAAACTTGCGATAGTATCTAGTTAGCCCCAAAAAACCACAGAGTCTCTTGAGTGTCTGAGGATGCAACCAATTTTTCATGGCCGCTATTTTTGCAAGATCCACTCAAACCCCTTGGGCTGAAACAATATGCTTGAGATACTCCACTTCATCCTGGCCAAAGACACATTTAGACTATTTTTCATAGAGATGATGATTAGAGAGAAGTTGCAGTATGAGATCTAGATGTTGGAGATGCTTAGCCCATATTTTACTATAGATGAGGATATTATCCAAGAAGACCAAAATAAATTTCTATAGGTAGGGCCAAAATGTTTTATTCATCAATGCCTAGAATGTTGAAGGAGCATTAGTGAGGCCAAAGGGCATGACTAGAAACTCATAGTGTTCATCATGCATGAAGAAAGCCATCTTAGGGATATCATCCTCATGAAGCTAGATTTGGTGATACCCAGAACGAAGATCCAACTTGGAGAAAAAATGATCGCCATGAAGCTCATCAATAACAGGGATTAGAAACTTATCCTTGATTGTGATGTGATTAAGTGCTCGGAAGTCAATGTAGAGGTGCCATGACCCATCTTTTTTCTGGACAAGAAGAATTGGTGAAGAAAATGGGCTAGTACTAGGGCAAATAATACCTTCCTTCAATAAGTCTCGAACGAGCATCCCAATCTCTATCTTTTGGAGAAATGGGTAGCAGTAGGGCCTAATGTTGGGAGGAATGCTTCCAGCAAGGAGCTAAATTTGGTGGTCCTCTGGCCATGAAGGTTGCAATCCCACTAGTTTGGCAAAGACACATCCATACCTATCCAAAATTTGTTTTAGATCAGAAGGAGTAGTTGAGACCGTTGATGGTTGCATCTAAATGGAATGGAGTTGGGTAATGATGTCGTGTGGATTCTCCTTAAGAAGATTTTCCATGCGATGTGAATTTATGATGCTGAGAGATCCCGGTTGTAAGCCCTTCAATGTGTGTTTTTGCCCATTGTCTAAAAATTGCATCCAAAGTTCAACAAAATCCCATAAGATGGGTCCAAGCGTGCGTAACCATTGGGCTCCCAAGACTAGATCACATCCACCTAAGGTCAAGGAAAACATGCCAAAGTGCAGGTTATAATCTCCAATAGAAATATGCACATTGTGACACTTCCCTTTGCAAGGTAATGTGCCCCCATTGACAATCATGACTTCAAAGTTGGAGCAAGGATGGACAAAATAATCAGCCTGTTTGGTAATCCGAGGGTCAATGAAGTTATGAGTACTACCAGAATCAATGAGTATTGTAAGAGGGAGTTTCTTGAAGTAACCCTTGACCTGCATGGTTTGTGGAGTAGTGACTCCTACTAGGGCATGGAGAGAGATCTTTGGGTGGTCTTCCTGAGAAGCAAGTTTAATAAGTGGCTACTGAGCTTCTTCCTAATCATCTGTTGTATCTTGTGAAAGGAAGCTAGGTGTGCAGAAATCGCTTCCTACACTAATCTAATGAGGAGAGATGTATGCAAATTCAAAATAACCTTTCTAGTTATAACATTATTAACACAATAATAGAGATATTGCAAAAATACACATACACACAGAAAGTAGAAAGAAGAGAGAGAGACAAGATATACATGGGGAAAACCCTTACAGGTGAAAAACCCGACACTCCAAAACATAGCTCAAATGTATTACAGTAAACAATAACATATTACAATATAGTTTCAGAGCCAATGCTCTTTCAGGAGTCTTCGAATGTCAAATCTAGAGAATTGAGATATTCCAGCGGTATAATAGTACCTGTACAAAACACTACTTATCTCGCATCCAAGAACCTATTTTTATAGAGTTTACAAGGCAAATATGGAACCTTCTAGAGATGGGTGTCCATCTAGGACTCATGCCCCAAAACCCAAGCCTAAGGACACTTGTCCAACATCCCATCCCAATGTGGATGCCTTGTTCCAAGATAGGCTATGACAGATGCTATTATGCACCTTACAATTGTCATAGAATCCATCATAGCTGACAACACTTACAGCTATAAGAGAATCTGTCATACACCGACTAAAAATATCGTATTCCTCTTACAACATGTCATAATTCACAAACCCCCGTTAATTATTCAAGGAGGAAATTGTGGATGCCAAAGTCACCAAAATTTATCCTGCTGCATGTACACAAGGTGCCGACTATGCCAACTCAACATGGGATAAATAAATACAACATTAGGAATTTGCAAAGGTTGAGACACCTTAATTCCCAACATCCTGAGCATCTACCCAAACTTTAGTTTTGGGTGGAGAGTCCACATCCAATAGATATAGATTTTGCTTAGCACATCGATGTCCCCGAGTGAATTTCTCATCACAATTATAAGAAAGTCCTTTTTCTCTATGTGCTCGCATCTCTGCTTCAATCAAATGCTTGATAGGAGTTGTTCTAGGAGCTATTGGTATTTGAGATCTTTGGGGAGCTATATTTTTGAATGGCACAAAATTGGATTTGGATTGCTACTGAGCTGTGATCTTGTCCTCTGCCAACTTAGCCAATCCTAGGGCTTCCATCATTGTGCTAGGATGGAACATTTTAACATTAGATCAAATTACATCCTTTAGACCACTGACAAAACAACTCCTGAAGAATTCATCAGACAATCCATCCATGTGATTGGCTAGTTTTTCAAATTTTGTTTGGTATTCTCTCATAGTGCCTATTTGGTGAAGTTTAGTGAGTTCTCCAATGAAGTCATCAAAAACACTAGGGCCAAACCATTGCAAAATGAGTTTGCAAAAATTGGTCCATTGTGGCTCGTCATGAGCCTTGAGATACCAACAAAACCATTGAAAGGCTTCATGTTCCAAGTGGAAGGATGCAAGCGATACTTTGTTGACATCAAAAGTATTATGCAGACTAAAATATTGTTCTACATGGTATATCCAACCAGTCGGATCTATACCATTGAATCGAGGAAAATCAAGCTTCGGTTGACAAAAATTGCTGGAAGAAGACTCTGGCTGCTGTCTATTGTTTATGACTGAATGTTGAAGATTAAGTCCGAGAATTTTTTCATCAAGATCTTGGATTTTGGTCTTGAGGGCAGCAATGCCATCCTCCATGTTTTTTGCTCCTATTCGAGATACTACCATAGATAGAAGTTTTTTTTGGGGGGGGAATGGGTAGAAAAATGTGTGCTAAAACACGTTTAATAAAGGGAAATTTTAATTTGGGGAAAGTTGCAATGGGTAATTAGGTTTTGACTAGCTTTTGGATACTTTCTAAGGGAAAGGGGAGAAGAAAATGGTGATTTCAGAAGTGGGGTGAAAGAATGGGAAAATTGGTCTAAGAGGGACAAGGGAGCATAAATATGAAATGAACGCTATGGTAAAATCTCAAAGCTATTGGGTGAGATTCAAAGAAGTTATGGAAAACCCTAAAAATAGCCAAATGTGGGATTTATGGCTTCGATAAGTGGAATTGGGATAGGGTCCTCAAAAAAGGAAATGTACAGAATGAAATTTCAGGTGTTCCAGTGAATTTTGAGAGGAAACAGAGCTAAAACAAGAAAGATATGGTGAATAAATAGATTTTTTTTTACTTTTAACCTGAAACTTTCTGCCAACTATTCTGGACAAATTTAATCTGTGGTTTGCCTATTTCTCATAAATATGGGCCCCAAGTCTGTTCGTCTTCCTAAAGGTTCAAGGGAGTCACTTTGGCCACTAATGTTGTCTAACGACTTGCGTATTGGGGTAGTACCACTCATTCCATGGCTTAGGTAAAACTAATAACTGCTTTGCCACAAATGACAACTCTTGGTTTACCTCACAGATGGGAACCAGTCAATTAGATAGGGGCATTGCCCTTTTTGCTGGTAGGTCCTCTCAGTTGAAAGGAAGCAAGGTATGCGGAAAAACTTCCTTCATTGATCTATTAAGGAAAGCTTTATACAAATTTTAACTTTTATAGTTACAAGTTATTAATAGAAAGGTAATAACAACATCAAATGCAAATACAAATCTCACAACACAAGATATATGTGGGGAAATCCCTTTTAGGTAAAAAATCCCAACTCCAAAGACGCCCAATATATTATTCAAGAATCAAGAAGATTACAATATACTTGCAGAGCAAGCTTTCATAGGAGTATAACAAACCAAAGATCTAGGAGGTAACTCAACATCTATAAGACTCTTACACATGACCTTCATCTCAAGCTTCTGATATATAGGAGATACAATATAGTAAACCGTCAACGGTAATTACAAAACCATGATCCAAAACCACCCAAAAGTGGTGCCCAAATTATCTCCAGTCAAAGATGCCTTGTGATGTGACAAATCATACACCAACACATGTAAATCTCCCCTTTATAGCTCTTTTGAATGTCGAACACATTTTTACATTTCCCAAAAATAGGAGGTCCAACTTCCGGAGGTCATAACTTTTGATCCAGGTATCCGATTGATGAACCATTTAATGTGTCAAAAATCTGATAAAGAGATCTATCAAGATATAACCTACTTTTTAGTTACTATAACTTTTAGGGTGTTTAGGGACATCTAAGTGCCTCAAAATTGAGTTCAAAACTTTTTTCAGCAATTTCAAAAATATGAACTTTAATATCTAGCAGTCCAGATATGATCTTGAGTCGAAACTCACCTGAGATGTTTACTTAGTAGTTCTGCACCTTTTGGAAAAATTTTTGGGTCAATTTGAGGTCAAATGTAGAGTTACTGAAAATAGTAAGTCTCTCCTTTTTTATCCCTTTTAGAAACTTTGAAAGTTTTAAACCATTCTTCAAGATAAAAGGTATTCAAAAAGACCAAAACTAGGAAGAATAGTAACCTTTCATAGTTGCAAGGTTGAGACACTTTTCCTAACATTCTCCCACTTGTCAAACACCTTACAAGAGCAAAGTGAGTATCTCCAAAATAATTTAATTACTAGGGGCCAAGAGGTCCATAGACTCTAAACACCATCTGAACTTCTCTATGCTCACGAGTTTTATCAAGGAATCTACAACATTCTTCAAAGTGTCAACTTTCTCCAAGTTTACCTTCCCATCCTCTACGATGTCACAGACAAAATGGTACCAGACATAAATATGCTTAGTCCTCGCATGGAATGCAGGATTCTTCACCAAACATATGGCACTTTGACTGTCACAACAAATAGTAATCTTCCCTGCATCAAACCCAACATCAGAACATAATAACTTAAGCCAAATGACTTCTTTACAAGCATGAGTTTCTTCCATGTACTCAGCTTCAGTAGTGGATAAAGTGACCACAAGTTGTTGTTTACTCATCCAACTAATAGCACCACCAAACATAGTGAACACATAAGCACTGGTAGATCTCCTGCTGTCAATGTCACCTGCCCAATCAGAATCCACATATCCATGAATACTTACAGAATGCTAAGATCTAGTAGGATAAGCATGATAGCATAAGGAATACTTAGAAGTACATCACAAATATATAAACACTCTCTTCACTGTATCCCAATATACCTGTCTAGGATTAGCCATAAATTGATTAAGGACTCCCACTGCTTGGGCAATATATGGTCTTGAATAAACCATCACATACATCAAACTGCCAACTATACTAGCATAGGGAACTCTACTCATATCCTCCATCTCAAGAGGAGGCTTGGACAATCTGCAATAGATAACTTTGTTCCCATCATAATAGGAAAAATTAAAGGTCTACAATCTACCATCCTGAATCTCTCCAACATAGTGCTAACATACTTACTCTAGCCTAACCAGAGTTTTCTATTTTGATCTCCATCCCCAGAATGTACCGAGTTGCCCCTAGATTTTTCATCTCAAACTATACTGACAACTAAGGCTTCAAATCAAAAATCAAACTTTTACCATTCCCAATGAGTAACATATCATCAAAATACAATGCAATAATGTGAATGCGATCATTGTCAAACTTGTAATAAACACAATGATCTGATTTTGATCTCAGAAATCCAATACTCAACATAAATGCATCAAACTTCTAGTACCACATCCTAGGAGACTGTTTCAAACCATACAAATACTTTTTCAACTTGCGAACCAAATTTTCTTTACCTTTCACCACATAGTGCTCTGGCTGTGACATATAGATTTCCTCCTCCAAGTCACCATGAAGGAATGTTGTCTTCACATCCATCTGTTCCACTTCTAGATCATACGCTGCTACAAGAGATAACAGGAATCGAATACATGTCAGCTTTGCAATAGGAGAGAAAATATCACCATAGTCAAGTCCCTCCACTTGAGAATACCCCTTTTCAACCAATCTAGCCTTATATTTCTTAACATTGCCATCTACACCAAATTTATTTTTAAACACCCATTTGCAACCAACAGGTTTTCATCCTTCAGGAAAAGGCACTAAGTCCCAAGTGTTGCAAGTATGGGCTTAACTGGTATTGTCATTGATGTCAACATACTCCTGTTGCATCAATGATAAGGATTGGATGAGCTGTGTACTGACGATATTGAGAAAATTAGTCTCAATCAGAAACAAAGAAGAACAGGGAAGACAATAAGGTAAAAGTCCAAGATAGGATGAGGATCAGAGGATGCAGTTTAAAGGGTTTGTAGATATGTGTCTTAAGGTGGTCCAATAGAGATTTTAGAGGTCCACATGAAGATCTGAAGAAGTTGTGACTGTTCAAGTAAAACCAGTTTCGGCAGGTGTTCAATGGTGACAGAGCAAGACAGATAGGTCCAGTGAGATCTGGAATTGCATTATAAAGTTCTACGAATTTGAGGGAGTTCTGAGGACATCTTTGTGGAATGACAACTAGATTGGTTCATGGTTTGAAGGTCTACAAGCATCTATTCCTTTGTGACAGTAATGGTAGTCTCTGTTCTTGAGGTTCTGGATGAAGGAGAGAAGGATTTAAGTAAGCAGATGAAGTATGGATGTTCTTGGTGATTCAGGCAAGCTTGTGGTGGTCTTTGGATCATGTTCAATTCATGTTGGTGGTCCACATTGAAGTTGGAGTTTGCTCTTGAAGAACAACTTCTGCATAATGGTGTTCTTCCTAAAATAGGCTGATTAGATGAGTTATACATCTTGCAGATGTTATTGTGGATGTTTGCTGACTTAGATGATCATTCCTAAGTTGATGTATTGTATAAATAAGGGATTACGAAGTCATTTAAAAAGTGTCCTTGTTGAGATGTATGTGTGGTAGCAAGGAGGAGAGCGAAAGGTAGAGCAGAAGTATTGGGCTTAAATGGAATTGATTCAAGCATGGTGAAGATGCTATTCTCTTGTTCATGTATGTGATACTTATTTCTTTGTAGATAGTGTGTCTCTTGCAGGCAGTGAGCCTCTTGTGAGTAGTGTGCTCGGGCAGTGAGCCCTAATTGGCATGTGCCATTTTGTTCCTTCTATTCTTCTAACAGAGAATACATTCTTGGGTTAATCACCCCGTGGTTTTTCCCTTAACCGGGTTTTCCATGTCTAAATCTTGGTGTCTCATGAGTTGATGTGTTTTTGCTCTTGATTTGTTGCATTATGTTTCCATGATTGATTTATCATTAAGCTGCTGAATTGCAAAATGGAATTAAGTGTTTAAATAGATAGAAAGTTTTGCACAACTGATTCACCCCCCCTCTCAGTTATGTGCCCTAAGTCTAACAATTGGTATCAGAGCTAAGTTCCTCTAAAAGGAGCTTAACCACTTGAGGAGATCCAGGATGTCGTCTTACAAGAAGGATAGTCTGAAGTTTGATGGAACCAAGTTTGCTCTTTGGAAAGGTCACATGAAATGTCACTTGCAGTGTATGGGAATGGCGTACTGGTCCATGGTTACAAAACAGTATGTACCTCCACAGGGTGGTCTGACAACCCTAAATGAAATTACAGATGCTGAAAACAATCTGTGGACCATAGAGGCTCTTCTAAGCGCATTATTTGACTCAGAGCTCTCAAATGTTATTGACCTACCAACTGCTATTGAGATTTGGAAAAAACTAGAACTTTTGCATGAAGGAGACCAGTATGTTAAATGTGCAAGGTTACAAAGTCTAAAAGGGAAATTTGAAAAATTGAAGATCAGAGATGATGAAAATATTACTACTTTTATGCCAAGAGTGAATGAGCTAGTTTGTGGAATTAGAAATTGGTGCAGGAGCACCAAGAGTTTGGATCCCATGTATATACCTTCACATTTTTGGTGTGATGTTTTTGATTTTCTTTTGGTTCAAGTGTATCGGATTGACCGAATTGAAGTGAAATCGCAGACTATTGCATCAGAGTGAGAGAGCTCATCGGTGAAGCCTTTTGAAGTTATGCCGATAGCCGGTGTCCCACTAATAAAACAATATATCAGAGGAGGACAAAGGAGGTCTCGCCGACGAAGACAATGTTTATCAGCGTGAGATGCATATCAGGAGACAGAGAGAATGTCTGACCGATGTAAGGAGTCTTACCAACGGCTAGTTGATGGAAGCACATCGGTGTGAGATATGATATCAGTGAGTGAAGAGAAAGGTTTCGCCGATATGGAAGGTCACACTGACAAGTGCGAAGGGAAGCGTCTCCATCAGGGAGAAGATAGATATCGGTGAGCAAAGAGAAAGTTATGCCAATGTTCAAGGTTTGGCTGATGATAGTTGTATCGGCGTATTGGAGAGAGATGTAGTATCGATGGATGAGGAGGAGGTGCTACCGATGGTCCAAGTCATGCCGATGGATCAATCTTCATCAGGGTAAGTTGTGTATATCAGAGAACAAGGGAAAAGTCATGCCGACTGTATAAGTCTGAACGATGGGTTATATCCATCGGGAAGAGTTCACATATCGGTGAAAGAAGTTATGAAGTGGTCGATAGTTGATGTCTTGCCGATAGGCGAAGACCAAAACCACAAGCTATTGTATCGGGGTGATAGTCAGCAAAACCAAACCACAGTAAGTAAACTATCGGTTATTAGTAAAAGAGCTCTAGCGATGCCAATGTGTTAGGCCGATGGAACGGCTAGGAGCAACACTAATGTAAGAAACCCTAACTATCTAATAATGGACAAGGGTAGAAATTATAGAAGGCTAGATTCATTCTGTGAAGAGGTTGGAAGTTTGGAAGTTTTGGAATGCTACAAATGTAATAAGCACTTTCATAGTAATAATAAAGAAAACTTGGATTGTCTGATTCATTTGTGAAATTCTGTAGAGTGTACATTTCTTAGTCTAAAACAAAGTAGTCAGTTTTCTTTCCTATATTTCTTTGTTTCTATTTATACATAATGGCTCTAGTTTGATGTCCTCGCATATCCTCTATACAGTCATGGAGGGGGCATCAAGCAGAGTCTCTTTTTTTATTTTTCTTTCTGTTGTAGTGAATGGGCTATCAGAGAGAGGCCATGTGAACTTGTACTAGGCGAGCTGTGCTATAGCCCGGCTAGGTATGCAAGTTGTAGTCTAAGAAGATAGGGGTGAAAAACATAGTAGAAAGAATTGAGCACCAAGCAATCAGAACCCTGGACCCAGAGAGGAGGGCTGATAACAGGCTCAAGAAGGCTAGAATCCTTGGAGATAGGGAATCTTGGAAGCAGTGAGGATAAGGAAGAGTACCTCACACCAAGAAAGAAGAGTCTGTATGGGAAACAACAGACAAATAGGTCTTTCACCTCTGTAATAGATTGCTTAGGTTGTTTTAGACATTTTGGGGTAGAAAATGTCTATGAGCACTTGAATTGGTAGGGAAACCCAGGGATAGCATAGGTCTTGAAGTGTTGTGTCAAGATAGGTTTTTGAAATCCTTAGGTCTCCCTATCAAATTGGTATTAGAGCGAGTTAAAGATTTGGGCTATTCCTAGATTGGAATAGAAGAAGTTGTATGTCATCACTGAGTTCAAGTGAGTCTGTAGGTTCATCCAAGAAGATGGTGACTAATGCAAAATTGGTAAAGAAGGTTGATGATCAAGAAGAGGAGAATAGGCTCCTACAGGAAAGATTGGCAAAAATGGAAAGTAAACTGGGTTCCATGATGGAAAAGACTGAAAAAGTCAGTCAAAAAATTAAAGATTCTAAATATAAGGAAAAATGTGTGTCTATAGAAGATGAAGAGCCCACGCCTGATCCTAAGATGGAAGAAGAACCTTTCTTGAAGGCTTTGAAAGCCATGAGTGGCAAGTCATTGGTACGAGTTCCTTTTTTAGTGGAAAGATGGAACCTGATTTGGTTACGGAATGGATAGAAGGTATAGAAAATCATTTTGAATGTGATGGAGTGAGTGAAGCACAAAAGGTGAAGGTGGCTAAATCAAGACTCAGAGGAGCTGCTTTGACATGGTGGAAATTTGTTCAAAAAGAAAGAGAAAAAGAAGGCAAGAAACCTATAGCTTCTTGGAAAGGTATGGTGGCTAAAATCAAAGAAGTCTACATGCCTGGGGATTATGAAGTTTAGTTGCACAAGAAAAGATAGAATTTGAGACAAAGAGAATTAGACGTCAATGCATACACTGAGGAATTTCAAAAACTATGCTTGAGGTCTAAGGTGATGGAAGATGAAAATGTAAAGGTAGCAAGATACCTAAATGGTTTGAGGTGGAGTATTCAAGAGGAAATAAGCTTGTTCAGCCCTACAATAGTACAACAAAGCTATTAGCTAGCACTCAAGGTAGAGGAGAAGGGCAAGAAGAAACAAGAGTCAAGTAGCAAATTAAGAGGAAGAGGAAATTATGGTGGTAGGAAGACTGATCAAAGACCCCAAGGAGAATCCAAACTCACAGAGTAGAGTGGGGAGACTAGTAGTAGAGGAAACTACCGAGGAAGGGGATCTAACAGAGGAAGATCAGGAGTGTCAGGCAGAGGATCCTACTTTACCACTATGAAATGCTACAATTGTGGACAATTAGGCCATCCAGCATATAGGTGTCCTGATAAGGGCACATCTTCTTCTCAAGGAGTTGATAAAAGAAATCATTATGTACAAGATGATGCTTCAAGCAGCAAATCACCTGAAGTCATTCTAGCCTCAGAAGTGGGGGAAAACATCATGGTAAGGAGAACCTTGATCAAAGAACCAGTGAAAGCTGAACCAAGCTAGAGGAGAGCATTACTCAGAATCAGATGCAAGATTATGAATAAGGTATGTCAAGTAATTATAGACTCAGGGTCTACTGATAACATAGTGTCAGATGAAGTAGTTAGAAAATTAAATTTGCAAAGAATACCTCATTCAAATCCATATAGAGTCACATGGTTAAATAAAGGTCAGCATGTGATAGTCAATGAGCAAACTTGGGTAGAGTTTGGTATAGGTGGATACAAAGACAAGGTACTCTGTGATATCCTACCCATGGATGCATGTCATCTCTTATTGGGCAGACCATGGTAGTATGACCGGAAGGCCATACATGATGGTGAGAAGAATGCATATTCTTTTCAAAAAGATGGTGTCACCTATAAAATTCAGTCATTGGCAGATGAAGAAGCAAATAAGACAAAAAGTCCTAGTGTCTTAATTGTGAGTGGTAAAGAGTTTTTGAACACTCTTAAGGAGGATGGTATTAGCTATGCTATCATAGTAAAGCCTAAGGAAGAGCAGAAAGACAAAAAGGTAGTGATCCCAAAAGAGGTACAAACCATACTGGAACAGTATAAGGACATCATTAGTGATGGAACACCAGCAACACTACCTCCACAAAGAACTATAAGCCATCAAATAGATCTAATTCCAGGAGCATCTTTACCTAACAAAGCTCCTTACAAGATGACTCCAGAGCAACATAAGGAAATAGCTAGACAAGTGCAAGAGTTGCTTGACCAAGGATTGGATAGGAAAAGCATAAGCCCTTGTGCAGTGCCTATAGTGTTGGCACCAAAGAAAGGAGGAACATGGAGATTGTGTATAGACTCCAGAGCTATCAATAAGATCACCATAAGGTATCGGTTTCCAATTCCTAGAATTGAAGATCTTATGGACTGTTTAGGAGGAGATAAGTATTTCACTAAGATAGACCTGAAAAGTGGTTACCACTAGATCAGAATCAAGGAAGGTGATGAGTGGAAAACAACCTTCAAGACTACAGATGGACTATATGAATGGCTTGTTATGCCATTTGGTTTATCAAATGCTCCCAACACATTCATGAGGCTCATGAATGAAGTCCTCAAGGACTATGCGGGTAAATTTGTAGTTGTTTATCTAGATGACATCTTGATTTTTAGTCAAACTAAAGAAGAGCATCTTAAACATGTAAATACTGTTTTGAAAAAGTTACATGATGAACAACTAATTGTAAATTTGGAGAAGTGTGAATTCATGAAGGAGGAATTGGTATACCTTGGTTTTGTGTTGCCCAAAGGAGAACTGAAAATGGACAAGTCAAAGGTAGAAGCCATATTGAATTGGCCTACTCCCAGAGCAGCAACTGAGGTGAGAAGTTTTCATGGCTTAGCTTAGTTTTATAGAAAGTTCATAAGGAATTTCAGTGCTATTTGTGCACCCATGCTTGATACAATAAAAGGTGGAATGAAAACAAAGTTTCAATGGACACAAGTAGCTGATAAGAGTTTTGAGTTATTGAAGAAAGAAGTAGCCACATAGCCAGTGTTAGTGCTACCAAATTTTGATAAGTTATTCACTTTAGAATCTGATGCTAGTCATGTTGTAGTAGGTGTAGTACTCAACCAAGAGAATAGACCAGTAGCCTTTTTCAGTGAGAGGCTGAATGAAGCAAAGAGCAGATACTCTTCATATGACTTGGAGCTCTATGCTCTAGTCTAAGCACTTAGAAAATAGAGGCATTATCTCCTACCGAAGGAATTTGTTGTATATATAGACAATCAAGCTTTAAGTTTTCTGAACTCACAAGATAAGTTGAGCCATAGACATGTCAAGTGGATGGAGTATTTACAGTCCTACACATTCACCATTAAGCATAAGAAGGGACACCTCAATAAAGTAGCAGATGCTTTAAGCAGGAGGTTGCTTACAATACAAGAGATGCATTTAAGAAGCATAGGAATGGAAGAGTTCATAGCTCTTTAAAAAGAAGATGAAGATTTTGCTGAAGCATACAAGGTCTGTCAAGACTTTGAAAATCACTTTCATAGTGAATTTGCAGATTACACTTTGCAACAGGGATTGCTATTCAAAGGTGGACAGTTGTGTGTACCAAAAGGATCCATGAGGGAAAATCTCATACAAGAGAAGCATAATGGTAGTTTGAGTGGACATTTTGGTCTAAACAAAACATTGGAGTTAGTCCAGAGGTTCTACTATTGGCCGAAGATGCACAAAGATGTCAGAAAGTATGTGGAGTAGTGTATCATCTGTCAGAAGGCCAAGGGAACTTCTTCAAATGCTGGACTATATCAACCGTTACCCATTCCTTCCAGACCATGGGATTGTGTAAGTATGGATTTTGTAGTTGGTCTACCAAAGATTAAGGCTGGTTTTGATAGTATTTTTGTAGTTGTTGATAGATTTAGCAAGATGAGTCATTTCATTCCCTGTAAGGTGACTTATGATGCCAGTCATATAGCTCATTTGTTTTTCAAAGAGGTCATAAGGATTCATGGACTTCCAGCAAGCATCGTGTCTGATAGAGATGCTAAGTTCATGGGACATTTCTAGAAAACTTTATGGCAAAGGTTAGGAACAAATCTGTCTTTTGGATCAGCATATCATCCATAGACAAATGGCCAAATAGAAGTGGTGAATAGGACATTGGGCAACTTGTTAAGGTGTTTGACTAAAGAATATGGACAGAGTTGGGATCAAGTAATTTATCAGGCAGAATTTGCCTATAATGACAGTGTGAATAGGACTACTGGAAAAAGTCCATTTGAGATAGTGTATGGAATGCATCCTAGAGGTGTATATGAACTCTGACATCTTGGAGACATGGAACATAGAAGTGGTCATGCAGAGCATTTTGCACAGTCTATGAAGGAGATTCATGACCAAGTGAAGCAACAATTGATGGAAAATACCCTGAAAATCAAGGATAGGGTAGATGCACATAGGAAGGATATTCAATTTGCAGTTGGTGATTTAGTCATGGTTCATTTGAACAAAGCCAGATTGCAAAAAGGGATGCCAACCAAATTGCAGATGAGACGGATTGGTCCTTGCAGAATTCTAAACAAGTATGGCAACAATGCTTATAGGATTGATTTACCAGCAGACTTGGCAATTTCACCAGTGTTCAATGTTCAGGACCTGGTACCTTATAAAGGTCCTCATCCAGTAGCAGGGGGATCTAGTTCAGAGACTGCACAGACAATGAGTGATGTCACCTTGCCCCCTACACTCAAACCACAGGCTGAGAGAATTCTAGATTCTCGAGTATAGAAACAGACTAGACATGGCGTGTACATGGAGCATTTGGTCAAGTGGCAATAGTTGCCTGAAGCAGAGGCTACCTGGATCGCCAAGTCCAAGTTCAAGCAGTAGGGCATTGATTTTGCCTTGTTGTCACCAGAGGTAACTTGAATTTCTCCGTGCAGGGGGAGTATGGTGCAGGAGCACCAAGGGTTTGGAGCCCATGTATATACCTTCACATTTTTGGTGTGATGTTTTTGATTTTCTTTTGGTTCAAGTGTATCGGGTTGACCGAATTGAAGTGAAACCGTAGACTATTGCATCGGAGTGAGAGAACTCATCGGTGAAGCCTTTTGAAGTTATGCCGATAGCCGATGTCCCACCAATAAAATAGTATATCAGAGGAGGACAAAGGAGGTCTCGCCGATGAAGACAATGTTTATCGGCGTGAGATGCATATCGGGAGATAGAGAGAATGTCTGACCGATGTAAGAAGTCTTACCGACGGCTAGTTGATGGAAGCACATCGGTGTGAGATATGATATCAGTGAGTGAAGAGAAAGGTTTCGCCGATATGGAAGGTCACACTGACAAGTGCGAAGGGAAGAGTCTCCATCAGAGAGGAGATAGATATCGGTGAGCGAAGCGAAAGCTATGCCGATGTTCAAGGTCTGGCCGATGATAGTTGTATCGGCGTATCGGAGAGAGATGTAGTATTGACGGATGAGGAGGAGGTGCTACCAACGGTCCAAGTCATGCCGATGGATCAATGTTCATCAGGGTAAGTTGTGTATATCGGAGGACAAAGGAAAAGTCACGTCGACTGTATAAGTCTGAACGATGGGTTATATCCATTGGGAAGAGTTCACATATCGGTGAAAGAAGTTATGAAGTGGCCGATAGTTGATGTCTCTCCGATAGGCGAAGACCAAAACCACAAGCTATTGTATCAGGGTGACAATCAGCAAAAGCAAACCATAGTAAGTAGACTGTCGGTTATTAGTAAAAGAGCTCCAGCGATGCCAATGTGTTAGGCCGATGGAACGGCCAGGAGCAACACTAATGTAAGAAACCCTAACTGTCTAATAACGGACAAGGGTAGAAATTATAAAAGGCCAGATTCATTCTGTGAAGAGGTTGGAAGTTCAGAAGTTTTGGAATGCTACAAATGTAATAAGCACTTTCATAGTAATAATAAAGAAAACTTGGATTGTCTGATTCATTTGTGAAATTCTGTAGAGTGTACATTTCTTAGTCTAAAACAAAGTAGTCAGTTTTCTTTCCTGTATTTCTTTGTTTCTATTTATACATAATGGCTCTAGTTTGATGTCCTCACATATCCTCTGTACAGTCATGGAGGGGGCATCAAGCAGAGTCTCTTTTTTTGTTTTTCTTTCTGTTGTAGTGAATGGGCTATCAGAGAGAGGCCATGTGAACTTGTACTAGGCGAGCTGTGCTATAGCCCGGCTAGGTATGCAAGCTGCAATCTGAGAAGACAGGGGTGAAAAACAGAGTAGAAAGAATTGAGCACCAAGCAATTAGAACCCTGGACCCAAAGATGAGGGCTGATAATGGGCTCAAGAAGGCTAGAAGCCTTGGAGATAGGGAATCTTGGAAGCAGTGAGGATAAGGAAGAGTACCTCACACCAAGAAAGTAGAGTCTGTATGGGAAACAACAGACAAATAGGTCTTTCACCTCTGTAATAGATTGCTTAGGTTGTTTTAGATATTTTGGGGTAGAAAATGTCTGTGAGCACTTGAATTGGTAGGGAAACCCGGGGATGACATAGGTCTTGAAGTGTTGTGTCAAGTTAGGTTTTCGAAACCCTTAGGTCTCCCTATCAGAAATGCTGGTGGAGTCTTGGATGAAAATGAGATTGTTGGCAAAATTCTCAGATTTATACCTAAATCTTACAAAATCAAGGTTGCTGCCATTGATGAATTCAGAGCCCATACAACTTTCACAAGAGATCAATTGGCTGGCAAATTAGCTACATTTGAAATGACCGAGTTTGGAGATGATCCCCCCCAAGACTGAATTTGCATTCAAAGCCAGTGCCTCTGTTAAAGGTAAACAAAGGTTTGATCCGGGAGAGAACTCTTCAAGGAAACTATCATGGTATGAAAAAGCAAGAAAAGACCTAGAAGAAGAAGTAGAAACTGCTCAACTTGAAGCCCTTATTGCAAAGAGATTGGCAAGAGGATCCGGTAAGTATGAAGGGAAATTGCCTTTTAAGTGTTTTAATTGCAATAAGATTGGTCATTTTGCCTCAAAATGTCCTGAAAGATTTTCAAGGCCAAATCCTAACAGATCAAGGTTCCAAAAGAATTCTTACTATGTTCATGAAGAAGATGACAATGAAGGAGTAACAGATGATGAATCAGAGACAAGAAACAAATCTGGAAATGAATAGGTGTTTATTGCCATAAACGAAGAAGAACCAATATCCTCTAAATCTGCCAATCATAAAGTTGTAGAAAGAGCTCTGGCTGCTCAAGTTGAAGAAAAGGATGATTGGGTCATTGACAGTGGATGCTCTCACCATATGACAGGTGACAAAAATAAGTTTGTAGATTTGGAAAGGTATGAAGGAGGAGTAGTAAAGTTTGGTGATAATTCTACTGGTAGAATCAGAGGTAGAGGAACTATTTCTTTTGATGGAAGAAACAAAACTGGTAATGTACTGTATGTTGAAGGATTGAAGCACAACTTTCTCAGTGTTGGATAGTTGGTGGACAAAGGCTATGATCTCCGGTTCAAAGATGGAAAATGCAAGATCTTTGAAAGTTCTGGAACAAAGATTGCATCCGGTACCCAAACTAAAGGTAATATCTTCCACTTGGTTGGTACTAGTAAAAGTTGTTTATTTGTTCAAGTTGATCAGAGTTGGTTATATCATAGGAGAATGTGTCATGTGAATTTTGATAATATCATCAAGATAAGCAATACTCAGGTTGTAAGAGATCTTCCAAAATTGGTGAAACCTAGTAATAGCTTGTGCAAAGAATGTTAGTTGGGTAAGCTGAGCAGAGTCACATTCAAGAGTAAGGAACTATCTTCTACCGGATTATTGGACTTAGTTCATACTAATCTTTATGGTCTGGCAAGAATCAGATGTATGCAAGGTGATAGATACTTCATGTTACTAATTGATGACTACTCCCAGATGATGTGGGTAACTTTTCTGAAAGAGAAATTAGAAGCTTTTGAGAAATTCAAAATATTCAAGGCTATGGTAGAGAATGAAACTGGATTGAAATTGAAATGTCTAAGGTCTGATAGAGGTGGAGAATTCACATCTGGTGAGTTCATAGAGTTCTGTGAGAAACATGGAATAAAGAGACAGTTGTCTGCTCCTAGGACTCCACAGCAGAATGGAGTAGTGGAAAGAAAGAGCCGGACCATATAGGAAGCTTGTAGGACCATGATGATGGAAGCAAATGTTCCTCATATCTATTGGAGAGAAGTTGTTAGCACTGCAGTCTATACTCTCAATCAAGTTCAAATTAGAAGCAATACTGGTAAGACTCCTTATAAACTTTGGTTTGGCATCACTCCTACTATAAGGTATTTTAGAGTTTTTGGTAGTAAATGTTACATTAAAAGAGATGAAGATCTAGGAAATTTTGATGCTAGAAGTGATGAAGGAATATTCTTGGGTTACTCTACTCAAAGCAAAGCATACCGGTGTTATAACAAAAGACTGAGAAAGATGATAGAAAGTACAAATGTGAAGGTAGATGAGGGAATTGAGAAACCCTCAAGGTTTTATGAATATGATGAAGATGATTAGAATGGTGTTCTGACTCAAGGAGCCCAAACCTCATCTGTTAGTTAGATTCAAACTAATCCGGTAAACTAGGAAGAAGAAATAAGTCTCAATGAGCCTGTTCAAGAATCAGAAGTGCAAGAAATTCCTAAAGTTCCCAGGTATGTAAGACTGAACCACTTTGAAGATCAGATCATAGGTGATAAAAGCAAAGGAGTACTAACAAGAAGGAGAATTGCTCAAGATTTAGAAGAATATTGTTTGATTTCAAAGATTGAGCCTAAGACAGTGAATGAAGCTTGCAATGATGAAAACTAGACTAAAGTAATGGAGGAAGACCTGGTGCAAATAGAGAAAAATCACAGTTGGGATCTTGTTCCCAGACCTAGAAATAAGAATGTGATTGGAACCAAATGGGTCTTCCGGAACAAACTAAATGAAGATAGTGAAGTAATCAGAAATAAAGCCAGATTGGTCTGCAAGGGCTACTCTCAAATAGAAGGAATTGATTTTGAAGAAACTTTTGCTCCAGTGGCAAGAATTGAAGCAGTCAGATTATTTCTTGCTTTTGCTGCCTTCAAGGATTTCAAGGTATATCAGATGGATGTCAAGTCTGCCTTTCTAAACGATGACTTGGAAGAAGAAGTGTATATAGAGCAACCGGATGGTTTTCAGTTGTCTGATCATGGTGATATGGTCTACAAGTTGAAGAAGGCACTGTATGGATTAAAGCAAGCCCCAAGAGCCTGGTATGAAAGATTGGATAAGCATCTTTTGAAGATTGGTTTCAACAAAGGTACTGTTGATAGTAACTTATATTTCAAAATTGATCATGAAAACATCTTGATTGTTGAAGTATTTGTTGATGATATCATCTTTGGAGGAAGAGATAGTATGTGTAAAAATTTTTCAAATCAAATGAAAAGTGAGTTTGAAATGTCTATGCTTGGTGAAATGAATTTCTTCTTGGGTCTGCAAATTACTCAAACAAAGAAAGGAATCTTCATTTCTCAGACCAAATATGTGAAAGAATTGTTGAAGAAATTTGGGATGGAAGATTGAAAGCCAATGAATACTCTCATGGCAATCGGATGTAAGTTGAGAAAAGATGATGACTCTCCTAAGGAAGACCAGACAAAGTATAGATCAATGATTAGAGGATTGTTGTATCTCACTCAAACTAGACCAGATATTATGCAAGTTGTTGGTCTTATTGCTAGATTCCAAGCTAATCCTAGAGAATCCCATGTCATGGCAATCAAGAGGATTTTTAGATATCTAAAAGGGATGGTTGCGTATGGTCTATGGTATCCTAGAGATCATCATTTCTCTCTTTATGCATATACAGATGCTAATTGGGTAGGAGATGTGGATGACCAGAAGAGTACTAGTGGTGGAGCATTCTTTTTGGGGAAGTGATTGGTTTCTTGGCTAAGCAAGAAACAAGAGGCAATAGCTCTGTCTACAACTGAAGCAGAATATATTGCAACAGTAGGTAGTTGCACTCAAGTTTTATGGATGAAGCAGATGTTAAGAGATATCAAAGTGGAGTATGAGGAACCTATCACAATCTTCTATGATAATTCAAGTGCCATAAATATATCTAAGAATCCGGTGTTGCATTCAAATACTAAACACATATCCATCAAGTTTCACTTTTTGAGAGAGCAAGTGAAAAAGAATGAAGTCAGATTGGAGTTTGTACCCTCCAAGGATCAGATTGAAGACATCTTTACTAAACCTCTACCTAAGGACTCTTTTGAGTATCTCAAGGAGAAGTTAGTGGTTATTGCTCCTCTAGTGATGAACTAAGGTACACTGAGGTGCATCAGTCCAGTGGATATCACAGTCATATCTTGTGATCCGGATTGATAGGAGTTGCTACTCAGGGAGAGCAGTAGGTATGATTCTAAAGTGTTAGAATTGCAAGTATGTGCCCTTTGCCATTGATGTCAAAGGGGGAGAGAAGACATGTGAAAAATAAGTGGTTTCTGATCAAAGGGGGAGTAGTAAAGGGAGAGAAGACATGTCAATGGTTGTTGCTGATAGGGGGAGCTGTGACAGCAAGAAGAAGTTCTTGACTTGATGGTTAAAACAGTTTTTCACATCTTATGTTGCCATCAATGACAAAGGGGGAGATTGTTGCAAGTATGGGCTTAACTGGTATTGTCATTGATGTCAACATACTCCTGTTGCTTTAATGATAAGGATTGGATGAGCTGTATGCTGAGGATATTGAGAAAATTAGTCTCAATCAGAAACACAGAAGAACAGGGAAGACAATAAGGTAAAAGTCCAAGATAGGATGAGGATCAGAGGATGCGGTTTAAAGGGTTTGTAGATATGTGTCTTAAGGTGATCTAGTAGAGATTTCAGAGGTCCGCATGGAGATCTGAAGAAGTTGTGACTATTCAAGTAAAACCAGTTCCGGTAAGTGTTCAGTGGTGACAGAGCAAGACAGATAGGTCTAGTGAGATCCGGAATTGCATTATAAAGTTCAACAGATTTGAGGGAGTTCTGAGGATGTCTTTGTGGAATGACAACTAGATTGGTTTGTGGTTTGAAGGTCCGCAAGCATCTATTCCTTTGTGACAGTAATGACAGACTGTGTTCTTGAGGTTTCAGATGAAGGAGAGAAGGATTTAAGTAAGCAGATGAAGTATGGATGTTCTTGGTGATTTAGACAAGCTTGTGGTGGTCTTTGGATCATGTTCAGTTCATGTTGGTGGTCCGCATTGAAGTTGGAGTTCACTCTTGAAGAACAACTTCTGGATAATGGTATTCTTTCTAAAACAGGCCAACCGGATGAGTTATACATCTTGCGGATGTTATTGTGGATGTTTGCTGACTTAGATGATCATTCTTAAGTTGATCTATTGTATAAATAAGGGATTACAAAGTCATTTGAAAAGTGTCCTTGTTGAGATGTGTGTGTGGTAGCAAGGAGGAGAGCGAAAGGTAGAGCAGAAGTATTGGGCTTAAATGGAACTGATTCAAGCATGGTGAAGATGCTATTCTCCAGTTCATGTATGTGATACTTATTTCTTTGTAGATAGTGTGTCTCTTGTAGATAGTGAACCTCTTGTGAGAAGTTTGCTCGAGCAGTGAGCCCTAATTAGCATGTGCCATTTTGTTCCTTCTATTCTTCTAACAGAGAATACATTCTTAGGTTAATCACCCCGTGGTTTTTCCCTTAACTGGGTTTTCCATGTCAAAATCTTGGTGTCTCATGCATTGATGTGTTTTTGCTCTTGATTTGTTGCATTATGTTTCCATGATTGATTTATCATTAAGTTGTTGAATTGCAAAATGGAATTAAGTGTTTAAATAGATAGAAAGTTTTGCACAACTGATTCACCCCCCTCTCAGTTGTGTGCCCTAAGTCTAACACCAAGTATTATTCTTTTCCAAAGAAGCCATCTCATCTTCCATGGCCTCCTTCTAGGAACCTACATCTTTCATACCCATAGCCTCTTTCATAGTTCTAGGCTCATCAGTGTTAGAAATCAAAGCAAAAATACACCTGGAATCATGCAATGAATAACCAAACCTATCAGGTTTCTGCCTTATCCGTGTGGACCCCCTCAAAGATTGAGGTTGAGGTTCTTCATTTTCATCTAAACTTTCAGAGCTATTAGAGCTCTCCTCATTATCAGGTCCAATAGATGTGTTTGGTTCAACTTTCTCAGAGGTGGAAAGAAGTTGAACCACATCCTCTTTCTTCTCTTCTTTCTCTAGATGCAAGACAATAGAAGAAGGATTGATCTATCTAAATATCACATTTCTGTTATACATAACTCTCTCAACTGCTGGATCCCAAAGCTTGTACCCTTTCACACCAATGCCATAATCGATGATGATAAACTTCACAGGCTTGTTCTCCAACTTAGACCTCTTCTCCTTAGGCACATGTGCATATGCCTCACAACCAAATACTTGAATGTGTCTCAATGAAGGCTTTTTACCAGACCACACCTTCATAGGTGTCTTATCAATGAGCACTAATGTAGGAGACTTATTAACTAGGTAACAAGAGGTAGCAACAACTTTATCCCAGAACTTTTGTTCAAGGCCAACTGCACTTAGCATACTCCTTGCCCTCTCCATCAACATTCTATTCATCCTCTCTACAACTCCATTCTGCTGAGGGGTATATGGAGTTGTCTTATGCCTCTCAATCCTCTGTTCTTTACAGAACTTGTCAAAAAATACTAAAAAAAACTCACCACCATTGTCAATCCTCAAACACTTGATCTTTCTATCTTTCTGATTCTCTACAAGAGCTTTGAACTCTTTTAATCTATTAAAGACTTCAGATTTGCTTCTAAGGAAATACACCCATGTCCTTCTACTATATTCATCAATGAATGAAACAAAGTAAATAGATTTTGAAATCGAAGGAACATTAACAAGACCAAACACATCGAAATGAATCAAGTCCAACACCTTAGAAGATTTGTGAGAACTGGAATAAAACTGAACACAATTTTGTTTTCCATAAATGCAATGTTCGTAGAAATTGAACTCAAGGTTACATTCATTCATACCCTCAACAAGATTTTTATTTTTCAGGGTCTTCAAACCATTTTAACCAATGTGACCAAGCCTTTGGTGCCATAACATTGTCTTCTCAGCTGCAAGTTTCATCTTCATAGAATAAGTACCCTTAGGTACCTAGAAAGTATGACCATTGAAAGTAGATAAAATAGTCCTCTTCACTGTTGGTTCCAATGGTGAGGATGAAGACTCTGAAGCTCTCTTCTTCAAAACAAAGGCACTATTACATTGAACCGCACATGCATCAATTTGAAATAGAGTGTGAATCTGAACACTCTTAGCCAACACCATAGATCCTCTAGTCATCTTGCATCCTCCATTCGAGAAAACAACATGCACACCCACATCATTCAACTTACTTATTGAAAGAAGGTTCCATGCCAAACTAGGGATATGCAAAACACCATCGATTCCCTTCACTCGTCCATCAGGGAATTGAATCAAGATTCTTCCCCAAACAACAATCTTCAAGTGAAAATCATCACCTAAGTACACCTTTCCACCATCGTATTCTTCATACTTCAAAAACCAACCTCAATGTGAGGTCATGTGAAAAGATGCACCAGAGTCAATAAGCCACAAATCCTCAGATGCATTTGTTGCCAAGGCAGAAACAAACACTTATCCTTCATCCTAAGAGGACTTGTCAGAATCCAAATCATAGTTCTTCTTTTCTTTTTCTCCTCCTTGCACTCCTTGTGGAAGTGACCAGGTTTGCTGCAATTCCAACATAGAGCCTTAGAATTTCCAAGAGACTTAGATCTCCCACCAGATTTGGATCTTCCTTCTTCTTATCCTTTTTCTTTCCCTTCTCTTTAGATCTACCATGAACTGCAAGAGCCTCCTTAGATGATTTGGAAGACTTTCTCTGCATCTCTTTAGACAACAATGAAGAAACCACTTCATCCATCTTGAAGGTGGTAGTGGTACTCCCAATGGCCACAACAAGGTGATCCCATGAATCTGGTAAGGAATCGAGTAATGTCATACATCAATCCTCCTCCATCTTCACACCAACATAGGTCAATTGGGAAACAAGCATATTGAATGTATTTAGGTGATCAGTGACAGATCCTCCATCTTCCATCTTCAAAGAATACAATTTATTTCATAGGAATAACTTGTTCACTAGGGATTTAACTTGATAAACATCTCCAAGCTTCTTCCAAAGATCCATTGAAGTCTTCTCTTCATGGATATTTAGGAACACTGAATCAACCAAACAGAGTCTTATCAAACCCTTGCCTTTTCGATCTTTGAGAGCCTAGTCTAGTTGAGACATTGCCGTTGGTTTTTTACTAGATATGGCATCCCATAAATCCTGATCTACAAATATGTCCTCCATTTTAAGTTTCTACAACTCAAAATTACTGCCATTAAACTTCTCTATCTCAACCCTCCCAGATGTACTCTCCTTCTCTTTCTTGCAACAAAGATTTTAAAATCCTCTACACAAGCTCCCACTCAAACAAAGATCAACTCAAAAAACCCTCTACCCAACAACTAGAACCAAAGGTGATCAGGCTCTGATACCAATTGAAAGGAAGCAAGGTATGCAGAAACACTTCCTACACTGATCTACTGAGGAAATATTTATGCAATTTTTTACTTTTATAGTTACAGGTTATTAGATGCACATTAATAGAAAGGTAATAACATCAAATGCAAATACAAAACTCACAACACAAGATATATGTGGGGAAAACCCTTTCAGGTAAAAAACCCCACTCCAAAGCCACCTAATATATTATTTAGGAATCAAGAAGATTACAATATACTTGCAAAGTAAGCTTCCACACAAGTATAACAAACTAGAGATCCAGGAGGTAACTCAACATCTATAAGACTCTTACACATAACTTTCATCTCAAGCTCTTGATAACGGTAATTACAAAACCATGAGCTAAAACCACCAAAAAGTGGCGCCCAAATTATCTCCAATCAAATATGCCTTGTGATGTGCCAAATCACACACTAACATGTGTAACTCTCCCCTTTACATCTCTTTTGAGTGTCCAACATGTTTTTACATTTCCCAAAAGTAGGAGGTCCAACTTCTGGAGGTCATAACTTTTGATCCAAGTGTCCAATTGATGAACTGTTTAATGAGTCAGAAAGCTCATGAAGAGATCTATCAAGATATAACCTATTTCATCAGTTAAAACAACTTTTGGGGTGTTTAGGGACCTCTAAGTGCCTCAAAACTTAGTTCAAAACTTTTTTTAGCAGTTTCAAAAAATAGAAACTTTAATATCTCACAATCTAGATATGATCTTGAGTCGAAACTCACTTGAGATGTTTACTTAGCAGAGCCACACCTTTTGGGAAATTTTTTGGGTCAATCTGAGGTAAAATGTAGAGTTACTAAAAATAGTAAGTCTTTCCATTTTTAACCCTTTTGTAAACTTTGAAAGTTCTAGACCATTCTTCAAGATAAAGGGTATTCAAAAGACCAAAATTGGGAAGAATAGTAACCTTTCGTAGTTGCAAGGTTGAGACACTTTTCCTAACATCAATGGGCCAACTACTTCAAGGTTTTTGTGGTACTCCTCACAATGAGTTTTAGGGCTATATGCCCAAGTACTTCCCATGGTTAAGTGGATAGCGATGTGTTGTGATGTTCACAACATGCCCCATTTTTACCTGGAGGCAAAATGAGGACCTCCTGTTGGCTTTTGCTCTTTGGCATGGTTCTGTGTGTGGGGCGGTGTAGGCAAAATTTCTTTGGAGCTTGAAGGTCAGTATGAGCATGAAATGTGATAAATCGGAGGAGATTCATGAATTCTGTGTTGCAAATAAACCAGGGTTGCTTTTTGAAATGATTTGAAGATTCCTTATATTTGGAGGGTCATGCTTTTTTTGGAATACCTGGGTTAGGGGAATTTCATATACAAATGTTTATGACGAGTACATATGTTGAATTGTCATGTTTTATGTCATGTTTAATGGAATTTCAAATCCACATTTGTATGAATAGGTGTTTGGAATCCACGAATGTATTGGATAGACAAATTTAAAATATATGCGGACGTAGGGGAATATTCAATTCAATTTTTATGCATTTGTATAATGTGTGCATTTCTTTCTGTATACATTTCTGTAGTATATAGGATAGACCCGAGGGCTTGTTCAATCCAACCTAAGGGTATGTTGATGCATAAGAAAAAAGAAAAGAGAGTCAATGTTAACGTGCTTCTGCATTGGGGTTTGTTTGTATGCTATATTTGGATATGTGATAGACAACGCCATATGCAACATGATATAAAAGGGGATATGAAAAAATGAGAAAACAAATACAATATACATACAAACCCGAAACCTTAAGTAGTTTCAAATTAAGTTTGTTGGCTTGAGGAGTCCAGGGTCATTTGTATGTTTACATTGTCTTCAATGTATGATGTGTATAAAGTGATATACAAGGCTGGATTTGAAGCAAATTGCAGAGAATTTCATTTTATTTTTAGGTCCGTTTTGTATATGGTGTGTTGTCATTTTGTATATGCATCAAATTTAGGTAAGGGGAGTGCATACAGAATTAGGACCAAGGGCAATTCTAATTCATTTTATAATTATTTGTGTCCAGATTTATATATCCTTAGACTGTAGACAATACGGAACCGAATGCGATTTAAATCAAATTTATGAACTTGAAAATGTCTAGATTTGTATGTAAGCATTATACAAAACAATATACAAAGCATTATACAAATCAATATACAATGCGGCATACAATATGGGACCGAAAGGTGATTTCAAATGCAATTTATAAACTATGGTGTCCATTTTGTGGTTTGTATGCGAGATGCAAGACAATATACAGTATGAGATGCAAAGGAAATGGTATGCAAATAATGATACAAATGGAAGGCATATCAACTGGAATCGAAAGTAAATATAATGCATTTAGTAAACTTTTCAGAGTCTGTTATGTATGTGTTGTTTGTATTTGTCACGCATGGATTTATGTAGGAGCTAATATACATGATGGAATTGAAAAGTGAGTTAAATGCATTCATTATATCTGAATTCCGTTTGTGTATTGATTTTATTTGGTATATATGAAACGACATACAGAATGGATGATGTGGGTGACGGAATTGAAACTCTATTGAGTGCATTTTATTTGCTTTTATTTCTAAGTTGTATGTGATATATTCATTATATGGGGAATGTTATACAAGAAGAGTATGAAATGGTGAAATTGATGAGAATTCTAATTCATTTTCTAAGTTATCTAATTTCTGTTTGTGTGTTCTACCAGGTATGCAGGGACAAAAGGGCAATGAGGTGATGGGATACAATCTAATATGCAAGGAATATACAGTGGCGAGAGGATACCAGGCATGAGTGAGAAATTACAAGGGCAAAGTGAAAGGGATATACGGAGAAAAATGATAAAGTAACAAAGATGAGGAAGGCCTATGAAGTTCAATGTGGTCTAATCCGAGTGTGGCCAAAGGAAGATTCGATGTAGACAAGGGAGATTGCAGTGGGTAGAAGGGAAGGCCGCAGCAAATGAGGTCGATATGGGAATATTTTAACATTGCAAAGGATTCCAAAAGTATCTTTAGTGCTATAGAATATATTGATCTTGTGTTTTGGTGGGCTTCTCTATCCACCGTTGATTTTGTGGGTAAGGGTGGACCATTGATTACACAGATTTTGTAACCGTATTGGGGTAGCTTAAATCTATATAATGATCCCTATTATTTGTTATTAGACACACACAAGAATACACAGAGCTCTCAAAAGTGAACAGAGTATGCAAGAGAGGTGACTGAAGAGTAGTGCCTTGAGTAAAATTAACATTAGGAATTCGCCTGTTGTTTGCATTAAGGAGTGCGTGGAATTTCTGGTCTCCTTAGTGTATTTGTGAAAGTGTCTATAAGTGTTTATTGCTGGTAAATCAAAGGATTGAAGTCATAAAACATTGTAAATTTGAAATGGTTGTCATATGTTAGTAAATACAAACATTAATTTTTTGCGTCTATCTTCAGAGTGTTAATTGATTCAGGTATTTTCTAATGTATTTTCCCTTGAAGATTGCAATTCCATATGTCGATTCATGATACTACTTAGGATTTATGTATGAGGATTTATTTTCTTTTGAATTGATTAGGATAAACATGTTTATATGCATGAGTAATAGAGAATTGTATGTGGATAAAATCCAATTTTCTAACTTTATCTTTCCTAACTTTTCCCCAAAATCCTAAATAATTAGCATGCACGTAGAAATCTGAAGGAAATTGTCATATATTTGAATAAAGAACAAGGAATTGCAATAGTCTTTGACAATTTTCATATAAATTTGAAAGGTAAAGTTTGTTTTATTGAAATTCATGTGAAACTTTGTGATAAATGGTAAATATTTCCACAAGATTCATAATTCTGGTATAATTTGTAGACATTTGCATAATTGAAGCCTAGTCAGTCACAAATTACTTTAAATTTGCGTAAGGCCCCTTGAACATTAGAGCTCACATCAACTTGCTGAATTATCCACAAGGTCAAGACCTGACCATACAGAAACTTGAGATTAAGAATTCTTAGTCAATTCTTCATATCTTTCAAGACAGCTAAGGTTCCTTTTTGAATTTTAACTTTTGTTGTGAACATGTAAAAACACTCATTAATAGTTTTTGGTGCTAGAAGGAGGGCCTGATGGAATTTAAGGTAGGTTTTGTGTAGATTGGCCAATAGGATCATATCAACGCTTTGTAGTTTGAATGTTTAGTTTGCAAATATCTTCTATTTGAAAGAATTTGAATGTGTTTTTGTAAAGGTACTGCTCAGACTTCAAGGACTATTCTAATTTTCTGAGTCTTAATGTTTTATTTTGAGATATGCTAGATCTCATAAAATTTCAAAAAATCTGAAAATCTGAAAGCAAAGAGTCATTCTCAATAGACTCATATGGAGACAATTTCAAGTTTAATATTCCTATCTTTCAGGAAATTTTAAATAAAAAGATTTATCCTGAGAATTTATCTAACTTCAGTTTATTTGGAAGGTGCAGGATACATAAGTCCACAGCGCATGGAGAAATTAATTGTCTGACATTTCTTACAAGACTAGATTTGGCTTTAAAAGGACTAATCTCTTTTTCAGATGTATACAGGGCTGATGATTGGCAGGAAAATGAATGGATTATGGAGCAGCAAGAAGAGGCAGTATCAACAGTCATTAATTGTTCAGAGAACACAAAGGTTGAACCAATGTTGGAAATAAAGGATAGTAAAATCTCTTTTCTTGAATCATATGATGGTAAGAATAAGCATTCTCCAAATGTTTGTCAAAGCTTAAGTGTGAATAAAAATGACTGCAGGTATAAGTCTTTTGAAAAATACAGAGAAGAAATTGCACCTCATTTTCAGTTATTAGATGATAAGCAAAGATGATTTAATGAGAAGAAAAAGAAAAGTGATGTTAATCCTGATGCATTTGATAAATATATTGAATTATTAGGAAATGCTTGCCAAGAAAAAAATCTTTGGATCTAATTTGAAAAGTTTTAACGAAAGTGATTGGACAAGGAAGTGTAAACAAGTGGTGACAGGATTAAAATGCATGAAAATTAACAAGGTTTCTGTACTAGCAAATAAAGGAATCATAGGAAAAGAAGTAAATCTTGATTTATTGTTTGATTGCTTTAAATTAAATGACCAAATCTAGGATTGTTATAGGGTAATGGAACCAAACATTTTATTGAATTATAGGACTGAATTATTTGAAGAACACTTGGTGAAAATAGAAGACACAGAAAGACTTGTAGTTGTTGTGCATGATCAGACATCACTTCAGCCTCATTTTGAAAGTGAAATAGGGAAATATTATTATCAATCAAATAGTGTTTCACATTCACATTTAAATGATTTTGAAATAACAAATTTGTGTATGTTAGATTGTGATGATAATGATACTCATTCAAGTGTTGATGTGTAGGAAATCGAAGAAGACATGGAGGTGTTGCCAGAGTTTAAAAATTAGATAAGCTTGTGGAATGAAGAGTTGAAGTTAAATGAAGATACAGGAGTAATACAGCAGGAGTCAGATTTCATCAAGGTTGAAGTAGAACAGAACATTGAGCTAAAGAACAAAAATGCAAAGTCAAATAAAAGACTAGCTGGTAGTGGACAGGCAGGTCAGACAGAACCAGAAATACATCAGGTTGTTTCTTTCCTTTTTCCTGTAAATGATGTTAAATATTGTTTTGATTATGGAGATTCAAGGAATAAGACATGTGTATGGATTAATCATGATCATGATGAGATTCCTTAATTGCTAATAATTAGAGATTATTCTGTTAAATACAGTGAAGGTAGAATAAATGAATAATTTTTAGAATTCAAGAATAAATTTTCTAAGCTGAGAACTATAACTAATGTCATGATGCTCCTGCATATTTTGAAAAGGCATGGAAATATGAGTATGTTTGGGTGCAGTTTTGAGTTTTTTTTGCCGATGGTGTCTTGTATAGTTTGGTGGGGTAGTTGTTTTTTTGTTTCTTTTCTTTGCTTTCTTGTTTTGCTTTGTGTTGTTTCCTTTTGTAGTTAGTTGTTTGTACAATCTGCTTTGTTTTTTGTTTTTGTTTCACATTGTTGGGTCCTTGTTTTGATTGGGTGATGTTGAGGCACCTAGTTACTCTAGAAAGCCACTGAAATTGTTAGAATTCAAGAGTTGAATATAAGTTCTTGCATAGGTTGAGATTCAGGTAAGTATAGGTATTCTTGATCAGGTCTGTGGTATTCTTTTCATTAGCACTACTTTTCTTGAGTCAAGGAGATCCTCACAATGACACACCTAATAGCCTTGGGTCTATTGAACATATTAGTGTAGGTGTTAAGTGAAAAATTAGAGGTCACCCTTGCTACCATTGCTATTCTCAGCTTAATTTTAGCAAGTGACCATACCTTGCATTGTGAGCTTACAATGATAATATCTTATGAATTTCTATGTTATACAGAGTTATAAATAAACAAAATAAAAAAAAAGGGGATTATACTGAAAATCTAAATTAATCCATATAAGTAACCCTACCGAGGCTATAGATGCTTGCTGGCAGTGGGGCTCTACTTAGGAGAATTGCAATGATAACTTTATCGTGGCTATGAATGCCTACTAGCAGCAAGGCTCTATTCGGTTGGCTATGAGGGAATGACATCACGTATGTAGTTTAACGTCAGTCACTGGTTTATTCAACCTAACTTCAAGATGAGTATATTAATCACATGCACACACTTGATTCCTTATCATTACATGGTTATATTGATGAACATCATACTATCTAGAAGAGGTTAGGATACTCATGTTAACTAGAATCTAAATATTATGTTTTAGCTTATCCTCACCTCTTGAATTATTGGAATTTTATTGTTTTCTTTCATTACTAGTTGTTGTGATGTTCACAACACGCCCCATTTTTACCTGGAGGCAAAATGAGGACCTCCTGTTGGCTTTTTCTCTTTGGCGTGGTTCTATGTGTGGGGCGGTGTAGGAAAAATTTCTTTGGTGCTTGAAGGTCAGTATGAGCAGGAAGTGTGATAAAGCGGAGGAGATTCATGAATTCTATGTTGCAAATTAACCAGGGTTCCTTTTTGAAATGATTTGAAGATTCCTTATATTTGGAGGGTCATGCTTTTTTTTGGAATACCTGGGTCAGGGGAATTTCACATACAAATGTTTATGACGAGTGCATATGTTAAATTGTCGTGTTTTATGCCATGTTTTATGGAATTTCAAATCCACATTCGTATGAATAGGTGTTTGAAATCCATGAATGTATTGGATACACAAATTTAAAATATACGCCAATGTAGGGGAATATTCAATTCAATTTATATGCATTTGTATAACGTGTGCATTGCTTTTTGTATACATATCTATAGTATATAGGCCGGACCCGGGGGCTTGTTCAATCCAACCTAAGGGTATGTTGATGCATACGAAAAAAGAAAAGAGAGTCAATGTTAACGCGCTTATGCATTGGGGTTTGTTTGTATGCTATATCTGGATATGTGATATATAACGCCATATGCAACGTGATATAAAAGGAGATATGCAAAAAAGAGAAAACAAATACAGTATACATACAAACTGGGAACCTAAAGTAGTTTCAAATTCAATTTCTTGGCTTGTGGAGTCCGGGGTCATTTGTATGTTTACATTGTCTTCAATGTATGATGTGTATAAAGTGATATACAAGGCTAGATTTGAAGCAAATTGTAGAGAATTTCATTTTCTTTTTAGGTCCGTTTTGTAAATGGTGTGTTGTCATTTTGTATATGCAACAAATTTAGGTAAGGGGTGTGATAGGTAAAAAATTAGGTTAATAAGATCAAGCATAGCCATGAAAACTTAACCCTACCATCATCAAAGAATCTAATCCAAATGAAATCAAAAGCATGCAATTCAAGCACAATATCACCTAGATTGTGTGATTCCTTGTTTATGATGTGGATTGCTTCTTCAACAATGAACAATTATGAAGATAAAAGCTGCCATGATGGATGAATGATAATGATGATAAGCTCAATGGATGCTATGAATACTCAAGTGCTCAATATGCTCAGGATGATAATGTAGACGCTATACGAATGCTGGATAGATATAGTATGGAATGAGAGGGTGTTTATATATAACTCAACCAAAATCAATCAATGGTGGAGATTCAATGGCTATGTGAATGGCTAAGATTAAAGGATGACATAGGTGAATGTGTAGATGACAAGTGGAGGGAAGATAAGGCTTATGTGTGACCGTGTACATAAAAAGTACTTACATGTGAAAGATATTAAATAAAGTATGTAGTACCACTTATCTCTTTTTTTTTAAATGAAAGAGACACACATGTCGGCTCATAAGATAAATGATAGGAGAAATTAATTAAATAAATAAAATTTATTTAATTAAAAATAGAAGAATGAAGATAATTAAATAATTAAAGATTTTTTAATTATAGCTTAGTGAAAATAGAAGAAATAGCTAATGAATTAATTAAATAAATATAAATTTATTTAATTAATAGAAGAAATAGATATGTTAGGGATATTGTTCAAGTGTGTTAGACAAATGCAGATGATGGATAATGTAATGTTTGATACTCATGATAATGAGTCAATTTTTGGTGTCTACATTTTGCCCCTCTTTGAGAAAATGTTTGATAGAGCGTTGTGTCAAAGAAGATACAATAATTCACTTGAGAAACAAGGTTATGCCCCAGTGTAACTGGTAGGTGGTGCCCCCTCAAGAGGTAAGCCAGGCTAACCAGGAAGGACTGGGTTGGCTCGCGATAGAAGCAAAAGCTAGGACACAAGGTTGACACAAAGAAAAAGGGGTTGGGGGGGAAAATTGGATGAGGCAGAAGAAAATAGGCTTTGGCATAGAAGAATTAGGGTTTGGATAGGGCTATAAGTAGGTTCTTCAAGGGAAAATTGGCTCACTTGTGCTCAGTTGTGTTTAGAAAACTATAGAGATCTAGAACTCCTTAGAGTTGGTGTGCGATGAGAGTTAGAGAGCTATCAGGATGGTGATTCCATGCAGAGATCATCGTGCTGAGCAAGTGAGGACACATAGATGACCAGAGGGAGCAGGCATACCGATATGTATCCAAAATTTTTCTAAAAGCGTGATTTTGATAGGCTAGAAGCGTCATAAATGCACACATGTCACCACAAGAGACTAGGTCTTAGGATAGGCATTTCAGGTCACTTAAGGTAGTTAAGGTCGCTTATAGGTGCTGGTTGGTCACATATGGAAATAACAGGTCACTTTTAGTCAGCTAGACAAATAGAGGCAAAATGTGAATATAGATAAAAGCAAGTCGCTTATGGGCTAAAAATAGGTCTAAACATAGGTTCAACTCGCTTTTAAAGAAAAGATGCTCGCTTATAGGATAGAGATCACTTATAAGCAAAAGGTATACGCATATAGAAATAGAGCTCGCACTTGGTCAATAAGTGGTCACATAGGGAAAGTAAGTCACATGTAAGCAAGAAATAAGCACACGTAGAAAATTAGGTCGCATGCGAGCAGCAGATAAGCACATATGGAAAAATGAGTCGCTTATAGTAGATAGAAGCTGGGATAACAGTAAATGATGTAGTTTTAATAGAAGTTGTATGTAGCAGAAGAGACTAACATGATGAATGAAATGATGCGGGATATACTACCACCTTTGTTATCACGAGAGACACATCCTAGGGATTTGCGGTTGGTGAGATTGCTAGATGCAGAGGAGCGGCTAGTGTTAGAGATCCTCAGGTTAGAGCATGTGTCTAGATTGGAGCCAGTGCAGGCACATCAAGGACTGATGATGGTGATGTTAGAGCAATGGAGGAGAGAGCATAGTTCTTTCTTATTTCCGACAGGAGAGGCTACGATCACACTAGAGGATGTGTTCCAGATTCTACGTATTCCTATAGATGGGGACCGAGTAGATTATGATCTTGATATGGGTCCAGCTGCATTTAGGAGATTGTTCGGGACACCAGACATTGGAGTAGAGGGCTTAGAGATTCCTATGGCGAGGATGCAGGAGTTATGTGATAGATTGCAGTGAGTGGTAGTAGCTATTATCAGATGGTTAGTGCGAGACAAATGAACAAGAGGTTTTCCGGTAGGATGGGGGACAGTGATGGAGGGGATGTTCTCCTATGGGACGAGATATGCATGGGTGAAGTGTGTGCTTGGACAGCTCTATCATTTCCTGCATGATTGTGCATATATGTTCGGGGCTAGTATGTCTGTAGTAGTTATAGTTTTGCATGTGTGGGCTTATGAGCATATTCTAGTGACGAGACCAGAGGGATGGTTAGCTAGAGCAGTAAGAGAGCCTTATGCTAGGATGTATAGAGGAGCTTTGACATACCGGTAGCGTAGAGGACTATTGTACTAGCAAAGGATGTTGGATGAGGTAGATAGATTTATATGGAAGCCATGGCTAGGATGTGAGAGATGGGATGAGGAGGATGCTAAGCTTATCTATGCTAGGAAGGTGAGATATATTTTTGGACATGGGATATACATTATAGAGCGCTATTTGCCCAAGAGGGTTTTGAGATAGTTTGGGTTACCACAGGCGGTACCAGTTGGTGATGCCATTTTTGGGAGGACTAGACAGGAGGTGTTTGATTAGGGGCCAGAGGTTGTGGTTGACACAGTTTTGGCAGAGAGAGAGGGGCTACAACCAGTTGTATGGCAGTGGGGATAGGGTCCTGCAGATCTAGGAATGCTACCAGATTATGATGGATATTGGGTGACAGCTAGACTAACGTGGCTGACGCAGGTTGGAGAGATAGGAGAGATAGGGATGGAGAGACTAGTCAGGAGGAGATGATGACAGGCTCCACCAGTGCAGGTTGTTGTACCAACAGCGCTAGGGATACAGATATAGGGACAGGTGCAGGGATAGCCTCAGGGATAGATATTAGGAGTTGATGATGTTGGGATTTAGTAGCTGTAGAGGAGGATTGGAGAGGAGAGGAGATGGAGGCAGTGGGCTCAGATGAGATTGAGGAGAGTGGAGTTGGATAGACACCAGGCAGTGATTGGCTTACGACATGCTAGGGCTCAGGCTCAGACATACCAGGCTAAGTTACAGGTGAGAGAGCAGTCTGGGGATGGGCAGGGTGATGGTGCACTTGCTAGAGTGATAGAAGAGAGAGATGCAATGAGACAGAGCGATCAAATGATGAGATTAGAGAAAGATACAGCTATACAATAGATGTAGGCAATGAGGGCAGAGAGAGATGGTCTACGGGCAGAGAGGGATATAGCTATGTAGCAGGTATAGGGGATGACTAGTGAGCGGGATAGAGTAGTGACTGCATTGGGTACAGATGGTGCTACGATGTATTTGGCCACACAGTTGACATAGGTATAGGTAGAGATGTGGAGAGTACAGGGTGAGGCAGAGTATTATAGGGGTTTATACTATGGGGTTGTGCTAGTAGAGTAGAGGCAGCCTAGCTTCAAGAGAAGATTAGGAGCTTCAGGTTCACAGAGGACATGTGGATCTCGGTCTTTAGCCTCAGTGATGGGGCCATTGAGAGATAGGTGGACAGGGCAAGGGAATGGCCAGTAGTCATTAGGGCTACCTTGTTTATGTAGATTATGTTGTATCATGATGAGGCCTAGAGCCGATTGTACATACATTCTTTATGTCTCAGCTTGCATATGTAGACACTTGTATATTGACACATGTATATATATATATATATATATATATATATATTAATATATTATGGCATATTGCTTATCTACATAATGATGTAATGGATATACTGTTGGTATTATGATGGTTATGCATGTTGTATTTGTATTTTCATGGATTATGTATGGATGTTTATGCAAATGAAATAAATGGACATGTATGATAATGCAAATATGTAAATGGTAATGATATGATATGGACTTATGCATATAGATAGATGGTAATGAGATGATATGTGATCGGCTTATGTATGTCTAACACACTTGTTTTATAGGATAAGAGATGTGGAAGAAGGATGATGGAAATGATTGATCTTGGTTGAGGACTATATAGACAAATAATAGGATGAATAGATGGTACAATGGGCAGATTTTTAAGTAATTTCTCAAAATGAAAAGAAATGCAATCCTTATGTTTGATATAGCATGTGGATGTTATGCACCAGGGTATAGAAGACCAAGGTGTCGAGATATCTAATGCAAAACTAGCATGCTAAAATCTTGTCTGAACACATGAGGTTAAGTTGTTGAGCCAACATGCACAAGATATGAATAACAACTAGTGTTTCGAGATGGACTTTGACACCACAAGCAATGGTTTGAGCTTATCTCCACTACACATAGTGACACCTTGCTGGTTATATGTATGGAGCTAGTCTTGACATAGAATAGTCTCAAGTGCATAAGAGACTATTTAGCTTCTCAGATGCTAGAGATATTGATATGTAAGATGCTAATCCCAACACGTACAAGATACTAATATGCTTAGGAAGAGAATAAGATCATCCCACAAACATGGCATACCAAAGCAATGTGACCATGCCCCATTCTTTACTTCATCGCAACATACCAAGATATAGAGAGATCAAGGTAGTCTTGATTAGGCATAGGAAAGGGACAAAAGATAAAACAAAAGATAAAACAAAAGATACTTTCATCACGTTCTCTTGCCAAATTTAGGTGCTCTTAGATGGATTTAAGCTAGGGCCTTGTTAAGAGAAAAGATGCATCTTGTTGAAGGCTAAAGATGTTGATAAATTGCTATAGAAAATGTTGGCTTAAGGTATGTAGACAAATAGCTTCTGGCTTATTCTTGATTGGTTAAAGTGCCAGAGCTTTTAGTATACACATAGTCTGCTTCCTACTTGAGCTGATCAAAGAGAAGAAAATGGAAGATGAAGAGAAGATGAAGAAGATGGGGTGGATCATCTGTGCTTGAGTACTAGAAACTTCCTTCATATTCCAGATTGCCTACATACCCTGTATCCATGGGATCAAAGTACATCTATGATGAAGATGAGACATGATGAATATGTAGTTCTAGGTTGTATTGATGATGTATGTGATGAAAAATAGAAGAATATGAGATGAAAGATTGAAGGATGATTAGAAGAAAGATGAAAGATGGATGATGAAAATAAGGGGCTATCGTCTTAGCCTAAATCAGAGTGCTTCCTTCATATCTTAGATTGCCTACATACCCTGTATCCACGGGATCAAGGCTTTAACGATAGAGCTGGGATGTAGTTCTTGCTTATTACGCTGGTGAGTGATGTTGAAAAAGAATAAACTTATTGCTTGAATGTTTGCATTGGTGATATTTTTTGCTATTTTTGGATGTTGGTTGAGCGTGAATTGATTGCAAAGATACGAATCCTGGCTGCAAAGGTTAGCCATGTTTGTCATTGGATGAATGCTATGGTTGAAGTTGAAAGTTTGCTATGTTGTGAGCTAAAGTGTTTGATGTGTTATGTGCTAGAGATAGCGGTATCCACTTCCAAATAAGACTCAACAAATGCCCCCAATGTGGGATGAGGTTTGTTATGGAGTGACAATGGAGAATGCATGTGGTCAAGATGCTAAGGTGCCAAAAGATATAGTTATCACAACAATGTCTCAAGTAGGATAGCTAGAATTGACAGAGGTGAAGGTGAAAAAGTTATTTATTGCAATGACATGTGGATTATGATATGGATTATGTGGGATAAGATGGAGAAGTATGCTAGGAAGAGTGGTGATCAAACAAACCAAGAAGATAATGGAGGCTGGTCACTACACATAGTGCCTGTTTGCCAGGTTTTCACTATGGTACTTATCCAAGGTGCCTGTTTACCAGGTTTTCACCAAAGGACAGATTATTTATCTTATATTATATTTTTTTTGTTATCCAAAGTGCCACAAAGTGGTTTTCACTATTGGATGGATTTTTTTTTTGTTGGGATAGCTAAGATTCAAGGATAAAACTTCTTGAGATGAATGTTGTTGACTAGTTCATCCAATGGAATGCCTTAGGTGTTGAAAGAGTATATGCACTTGATCCATAAATTGTTGTGATGATGAAAGGACCAAGCCAATTTGGTGCAAACTTGCCTTGTTTCTCACGATGTTGTTGATTCCTTTAATTCTCTTTAAGGACAAGATCTCCAACTTGAAATTTGTGTTCTCTAATTTTTTTGTTATAGTTGCGGCGTAGACAATTTTGATAGACTTGGAGATGGTTGAGTGTTGTAAGACATCGTTCATCTAGAAGCTCAAGATCATGGAGTCTAGATACTCGATATTCTTCCTCTAAGATGGTATGTTGTAGGGATATTCGCAGTGAAGCGATCTCAACCTCAATAGGTAAAACAACTTCAATGTCGTACACAAGAGCATAAGGTGTAGCTCCAGTAGGAGTTCTAATACTTGTTCTATATGCCCATAGTGTAGGATGGAGTTGTAAATGTCAATCTTGACTAGCTTCATTGACTGTCTTTTTGAGAATTTTGATGATTGTTTTGTTAGAAGCCTCAGCTTGGCCATTGCTCTGAGGATAGTAAGGGGTAGAGAATCGATGTTGGATATGGAACTTTTTGCAAAGATCTCTAACCTCTTGGTTCTTGAAGGGGCAACCAGTATCCATGACAATAGCTTGAGGAACTCCATAGCAGCAAATGATATAGTGTAGAATAAAATTGGATATTTTCTTGCCAATGATATAAGTCATTGGTATGGCTTCCACCCACTTTGTGAAATATTCATTGGTGGTGATAATGAACTTATGACCATTTGATGAAGTAGGATGGATTTTACCTATGAGATCAAGTCCCCACTGCGAAAAAGGCCATGGAGTAATGATAGGCTGAAGCTCATGTGCTGGTGGATGTATTAAATCTCCATGTTTATGACATTGTAGACATCTCTTTGCAAATTGCTATGCATCTTTTTCCATGGTTGCCCAATAGTATCATGTTCATAGAAGTTTCTTAACAAGGCTAGGGCCCACATAATGTGAGTCACAGACACCTTCATTTACATCATGTAAGGCCACTTTTGCTTCCTCAAAATCAAGACACCTAAGAAGGATACCATCAAGACTCCGGTGATAAATGTGTCTCCCAAAATAGTGTAACAAGAGGGTCGATGGATAAAGGTTTTGTGTTGGGTGTTAGATAATTGAAATGGAAAGGTTTGATTATGGAGATACTCATATAAATCCTCGTACCATGGTGAATTGGGACCAACAATTTCACATATAAGCCCAGACTGTGGTACTTCAAATGCTGGAATTAGAAGTTGTTCAACCAAAAACTCACAATTATGTGTATTAGATGGCATGTCTAAAAGAGACCCAATCACAGCCATGGCATCTTCTGCTATGTTCTATAGTCTTGGGATTTGTTCAAAGGTGATATTGTCAAAATAATTTTTAAAATCATCAACCATTACCTTGTATGGAAGAAGCTTCTCATCGTTTGTTTGATATTCATCTAAGACCTGTTTGATAACCAATTGAGAATCACCAAAGACTTGTAACTATTTGATAGACCATTGTATTGCCATGTGTAATCCTGTGATTAAAGGTTCATACTCTACTATGTTATTGGTACACGAAAATGCAATTCTGTATGATTTGGGTATACAATCTCCTTGAGGGGTAACAAACAATATCCCTGCTCCTGATCCATGTTGTGTGTAAGATCCATCAAAATATAGTTGCCACCATGCTGGGGAAGTTAAATTGAACAACCCTTCATTAGGGAATTCTGGATACATTGGGTGAATATCTGTGATGGGTGCTGTAGCTAATTGATCCACGATGACTTGTCCTTTGATAGATTTTTGATCCACATATTGTATGTCAAATTCACTTAAGATCATGACCCATTTTGCTAATCTTCCCGTGAGGATTGCTTTAGAAAGAAGATATTTGAGTGGATCCACATTAGATATGAGATTTGTCATTTGGTTCAACATATAGTGTCATAACTTTTGGGAAGCAAACACTAATTCTAAACATGCTTTTTCCATAGATGAATAATTAAGTTCATATCCCACAAGAGTTCTGCTGATGTAGTAGATGGCTTGTTCTTTTCCTGAATCATCATGTTGAGCTAGAAGGGCACCCAATGCTGTTATTGTTGATCATATGTAGAGCAATAATGGGTGGTTAAGCACAGAAGGTACTAAAATAGGAGGTGTTGCCAAATATTCCTTTATTTTATCAAAGGCTTGTTGACACTTTTCATCCCACTTAAAAGGTTCACCCTTACGAAGAAGATGTTGAAAAGGATGACATTTATCTGCTAGTTGTGAGATAAATCTGCGGATGGACTGTAACCTTCCTTGTAGACTGCGGAGCTGCTTGAGATTTGCTGGCAGAGGCATTTCCATGATAGCTTTTACTTTAGCTGGGTCCACTTCTATCCTTTGTCGAGACATAATGTATCCCAACAGTTTTCTAGATGTTACACCAAATACACATTTCTTTGGGTTCAGTCTGACTTGATACTTTTCTAATCGATCAAAGATTTGTGCTAATACCTGTAGATGTCCTTCTCTTGTCTTAGATTTTCCTAGGATGTCATCAACATAGCCTTCCATGATAGTGTGAAGAAGGTCATGAAAAATAACTGTCATGGCTCGTTGATAAGTAGCTCCAGTGTTCTTGAGACCAAAAGGCATTACAACCCAGAAGTATGTGCCCCATGGACAAATAAAAGATGTTTTATCTTGATCTTCCTCTGCTATTCTGATTTGGTTATACCCTGAAAATCCATCCATCAAAGATAGCATTTCATGTCCAGCCGAAAGATCTACAATGTTGTCTATGCTTGGTAATGGAAAGTCATCCTTAGGACATGCTTTATTAAGATCTCTAAAGTTTGTGCAACAGCGAACTCATCCATCAGGTTTTGCTACAGGTACCAAATTTGAAACCCATTCTGGATAATCAATAGGCTTTATGAACTTTGTTTCTAACAATTTCTGAATCTCTGCCTTGACCAATAAAGCTACTTGCGGATGCATTTTGCGTAATTTTTGTTTAACAGGTTTTGCATTAGGAGATACTACTAGATGATGTACCACAAGTGATGGATCTAGACCTGGCATGTCGGCATAAGTCCATGCAAAATTTATAGCTCTTTTCATAAAAAATGCTGTGAAGTCTCTGCTTTCTTGCTCTGATAGTGATGCTGCCAAAAAAAGTGATCTTTGGATTCTGCTCTGTACCCAGGTTCATGTCTTGTGATTGTTCAACTAGCATGGTTGATTTCTCATGATAATTCGTGGTAATAGGAAGATCAAATCCCCCATCCTCAGGTGCCTTAGAGAGGTTTTCACGGTCAAGAGGCGCCTTTTAGTTTTCACCTAGTGACCTATTTTGTTTGATTTTGTTTATTTTACTTTTGTGACTGAAGGATTTGATACTTCTACCAAAATATGCTAGTTTAGGTAGATCCATCATGAAACCTGCTTTGTGATCATCCAATGGAATGCCTGTCGTAATCCCATGAATTCTGTAATAGCTTCATCATTTTCAAATGTATCTAATGTTGGTGCCCCCTATTGGTCCCAATCGACGAGGTTAGGATATACGAGTGAAAGGGTAACGGAGGAATGGTTGTGGCTAGAGGAAGTTGTGGAAATCATGAAGATGGAGTTTTCTTGGAAAAGGTCAATAATATGAAGGGAGGAGTCATCGATAGTATCCAAACTAGAAGTCTCTCTTGCCGAGGAGGGTCCAACGTCAATATCAGAAATACACTTAATGTCTTTGAGTCATGGTACCTCCAGCTGATAACCAAAGCCTTGCTTATTAACCTTCTTAAACACAATAATGGGTTCAATAGGTCCTTGTTCTTGTGATCCCAATCCACCATGTCCTTTGTAGCCCATATTCTTTATGATGTAGAACCCATTATTATATCTCTCCACTTCTAGTTGTACTTGGTCATTTTCATCAAAGAATATCCAAGAGTCCATATCATCAATGTCTTCATCATCTAGGAATCTGCCTTTAATGAATACTGTGGGTGGGGCTTTGATGACAACTGGGGATGAATTTGGCGTGGATGTCGAAGGTTTACCATAAGATTTGGGAGATAAGGGAAGGGTGCCAACACAACAAGATTCTTGCAATGTGTATGCACCAGGACCATGCTTGGTGTACTTGATACGGAGGTTGGAGGCGGCTTTGCTAGATGATGGCTTGAGTAGGTCGGATGGATCTATATAGGATGAAGATGGATATGCCTCGGTGTTGATAGGAATGCAGTTTGGACTCTGGTATTTAGCTTGAAAGGCATGACAAAATTCAAATGGATTGGGATCAGCATGGATAGTAATCTCAACACCGTTGTGTGGAAATTTAAGACATTGATGGTATGTAGAAGGAACTGCCTTGAGGGCATGTATCCATGGATAACCAAGGATGATGTTATAAGGAAGGTCAATATCAAGAACTTGACATTGGGTTTCAGTAGTGACTCACTCAACTTGGATAGGCAAGTAAATAATCCCTTTAGTATCTCGCTCGGCATCATCATATGCTCTGATAGTAATGACTTTGGAGGTGTCAACATCTTTCTCAGAATATCCCAATTGTTTTATTAATTTCAAGGAACATATAGTAAGACCAGCTCCACCATCTACCAAGATTCATTTGATACAACGTTGTTTAACAAACACTTCAATGTGGAGGGCTTCATTGTGAGAAGGGTGAATGGAGGGCTAAAGATCTTTGTCAGAAAAGGTTAAATGACAAGGGGCTGCAATGCTAGTGACCATAGATTGGAATTGTGTGATATCAATATCGTTAGGCACCAAAGATTCTTGTAATGCTTTGTCAAGGATAGCTTTGTGAGCAAGGGATATGCAAAGCAACTCAAGAATGGATATATGCGCAGGAGTTTTGCCAAGGTGATCTAGGATATTATAGTTAGAGAACGGTCAAGGAGGATGGAAAAGTGCTCCTTGAATGGTGACTTGACCTCTTCAAGTGGTTACAGCGCAATCAGGTGCTTTGCCTTGGATAGTAATGGTAGAAATGTGAGCATGGTCAATGCTGCCAATAGTAGATGATTCATAGTTGTACTGAATGGCATTCCCGACATGAGGGTTACTTGATTTGTCATGAGATGGAAGTGGATTCTTGAAAGCATCTAGATCATAGTTTGATGTCGATTGTTGTGCAGGTTGAGTTGTTGAAGGTGTAATTTTGATTAAACCTTGATCGATGAAATCTTGTATAACATGTTTTAAGCACATACTGTTGAGTACTAGTGACTCAGATTATAGGTTTAATGTTTCTTTGTTGGTTCAATGGTTCATTGAACTGTTCATCGGTTCAATGGTTTGGTTTAATCGATTGGTTCAATGGTTCATTGAACTATTCATCGGTTCAATGGTTTGGTTCAACCGATTGGTTCAATGGTTCGGTTCATTGGTGTCGCGGAGTCATTGGTTGTCGGCGTGGGTCACTTCGATGGAAGAACATCGAAGTGAGTATTGATATCGGCGTAGCTGGAAGATGTATCCCCGATACTTCATGTTATACCGATGGAGGGCTAGCTATCGGCATGAGGTTTACTATCGGCAGGAGTTCGGTGTCTTATGCCGATCTCCAAGGTCTTACCAATGTGTGATGTCCATCGGCATGAGGGTGGTCATCGACGGAGCCTGTGGTTGTGTCTCCGATCGCTTGGTGTTACTCCGATGGAGTGGTAAAGGTTGGTGAAGTCCATCGGCATGAGAATCACTATCAGTGAAGGATGTGGGTGTCACTCTGACAGCTATGTGTTACTCCGATGGAGTTGGATGTCGGTGAGAGGACATCTATCGGTCGATCCTTGTGAAGTCTTCCCGCTGGGAATGGTCTCACCGATGGTGGAGTCCCAGTTGATCGGTGTAAGGATCACTGTCGGCCCAGCTTTGAAATGTTACTCCGACTGCTTGTGGTCACTCCGATGGATGTCTTTGGCTTGGGCGTTGGCATGAGAACAACTGTCGGTCCAGCGAAGAGAAGTTTTGCCGATGGTGTTGGTTACTCCGATGGGACTTACCTTGGAGTCGGGCGTCGGCGTGAGGATCTCTATCGGGCAAGCCTAGGGATGTCGCTTCGATGTCAACTGTCACCCCAATGGAAGTTGGCGAGGGGTTGGCATCGGTAGGAGGAACCTTATTGGTGAAGAAGGAAGAAGACACTCCGACGGTTCGTTAGTGGTTGACAGGCTAGGGTCATCGGCAGCAAAAGTGCCGACGGTAAACTTACCATGTGTTCATGCATATATGCAGTTGATGTGTCAATCGACGGATGTATGTGGGACTAAAGGTCCTCACGAATATGCAAACGGTTTTGGTAGTTTTGTAACGGTTGAAAAAGAGCGATGCCAGTTGGAACGAACTGTGAAGTGCTTGTGTCGATTAGATTGCTAAAAGTAATTGTGTAATCGAGTCAGAGGTGTGAGAATCTATGAGACAGTGAGTTCAATCTGATGGAGCTCTGGTCTTTCTCCTTCTGTGAAGTCTTTTGCTGTATGCTGTATCCAGCATGTGAACAGCATGTGAAGGGACTGAGAAGAGAATGAAAACAGGTTTCAAATGAAAGTGTTCTGGTTGAGAAGGTTATACTGTCAGTTATTCTTCAGAAGGAACAAGATGTAAATCTTCATGAAAGGCTTATTGCCAGTTTTGTATTGTAACTTTTTTTTCTGTTGCTGAATAATACAATGGTGATCTGGGCTTTTGGAGTGTGGGGTTTTTTACCCGTAAGGGTTTTCCCCACGTAAATCTGTGTTCTTGTTCTGTCTTTCATGTTTAATGTCTCTGCTGTTGAAACTAGATATTGTTCACTTGTGCTTTCCTCTAAGGGTCAATGTAGGAAATGTTCTGTCTATTTCCACTTTAAAGGCATAGTTGTGCGTGTTTTTGAAGTATTTGGAAAGAATTTAATATTGTCGAAGACACCACTTTTCTTAGAAATACGTTCTGAGATGCCCTCATTCCCTTACAAGTGGTATCAGAGCCTTCTTCTAGGATATGCTTTGTTGCTCACATATGTACATTTGTGTGCTGCATGTGTTTGCATGTAAGAGTTCCTGGTGTATAAGGTCTGGGTATTCCTTCTGTGATGATTTCTTAGTGTGACAGGCTTGAGGAAATCTGAAGGAAATGTCTATTTGTTTGATCCTTGTTTGAGTGAAAGTCTGGCAGTTGATCTTGTGTTTCTATTTCAGCAGTGCTTGAAGGATGGTGAAGAGACTGTAGCTGGTCATGATGTGGCCTGAGGCTCTTAATTGACAGTATTTAATCTTGTTGCATGGGGTTTGCTTTGAGGCTGTGTTGCTGCAGTAACTTTCATATTGGGTGTCTGTGTGAGAGGCTCTCTGATGATATGGAGAAGTTTGTGTTACTGCTCAGCCATGGAGTATTGTGCTTATGCTGGGTGTTCTGTTCCTGGTATTGGAAGGCATAATTTTTCTGTTACCCCGACTGCATGTAGGCTATGGAGTTGATCATTGGATGGTCTGAGAGCTTTTGTAATAGCCTGATTCTCTCGGATGCATGCTCTGTGCATGGTGTGAGGAGGTGAAATGCTTGCTCTGCATGGGAGTGCTGGTATGTGATTTGTCACTTAGCATTTCTGTGGTAATGTTTCTGGTTTCTTGACTAATGGTGCTCAGGTTGTGGACATGTTGGGCGAATCATTGAAAAGTAAGTTTTCTGATGTTTGAGTCATGTTGTCTACATTGTTATCTATTCCTTGAGATCTAAGTTTTGCAGTTTCCAGTGTGATAGTGAGTTTGCATGGTGCATTGGTTGGATCTACGAGTTATGTAGTTTTGTGGGCTGATCACCTATTAAGCTACAGTGAGATGACTCGGATGTGGACTGTCTTTATCCACAAGATTATTTCAGTGTTTATGCAGATTTGTTAGCTGGCCTTGTCTTTGGTCACTTGTGCATTGGTGTGATTGATTCAGGATGAGAGGATTGATGTTGTTGAGTATCCGAATAGTTGGTTATGGAGACTTGTAGTATGTATATCATGGTGTCATGTACAGCTTGAATACACAGGTTTGTGTAAGCTATTGACAGTGATAGTTTATTTCCTTGGTTTGGAGATCTTGGTGTCACTTGGTTTTATAGTCACATGGACATATTAATTTGTGGACCTGGAAGATTTTCAGATTAGGAGATGTTTGGTCAGGATGCTTGGAAAGCTCTATTGTTACAGTTCAGTGGGAGCTTTAGCATTGACTATGTGTTTCATCACTTAGTGGTGAATGATCTTCTTTAGTGTTGCAGATGTTACTAGGAGGAGCTCTTTGATCCTGTTGCTGTAGAAGGGTTCTTTCACATTTGTAGGGGCACTATTTGAGGATGAGTAACATCTTGGAGTCATGGAGGATTCATGAAATTCTTGGCTAAGGTGTTGGTGGTGCTTGACAGGTGATGTTGGTTTAGAATTTTGGTTTGTTTCATATCATGATTTCTGCTTTTGAATTTTGGTATGATACATTGATCTAGAGACAATGGTTATGTTCACCTGGAGCATGGAATCTCCTAAAGGAGATGGTAATATCATGATGTCATGATAAGTTCCTGATTCAGATGATTGGAGTTTTGACAGTGGTCTGGTTACTTCTCTATGTTTGGGTACATCTATCATTTGCTTGATTACTTCATAGTGTTGTAGTGATACAGTTGGAGTTCAGCATGAGGTGATTGTTCAAAGGTACTCATGGATACATAGAGAATAAGGTGAGACTGTATATGCTGTGTTTTCAGAGTTTACAGCTGGAAGTTTGAGGAGTCTTTACCTTGGTTGAATGTGAATTCAACAAAAAGATCTAGAGGAGATTGTTCTTGGAGAAAGTCATTGGGACTTGGGTATCTTGGAAGAACATTCTTTTTCCCCACTTTTGGTCTACTCGATAAGTTTCACTTGAGAGGTATAGTCCATTGTTTCTCTCAGGTGTTTTATGTTTTCTTTCATAGATATGGATCTTGAACTACTCATTGATGGTTCTGGTGGATTCATTGTGAGAGATGAATAGCATGATTATCTCCTTGTGCATTTGAGTTTAGAGATTTCATTCATTGATGAGGACTGTTAGGAGATGGTTAATGGGCTGATTTCCTAAAATGGGAAATAAATTAGTTTGATCTTCTTTGGTTTGTGAGGCTTACATCCATGTTAGTTGATCTTGGAGATTGAATGTTTGTTTGGATGCTTCTTTGGGGTGTTTTGAAGGAGATCGTACTTGACACAGTTGGCTTTCAGAGGTGTATGTAAAAGGATTGTCTATAGGTATATGATGTGCAGTGTCTCTCTTGGTCTCAGTTAGTTTCTCTGATGGTGTGTTTCACATTACATTGTGGAGAACTTGGGAGAACTTTGGACTGGTGGTGAGGAGTTGTTCTTGCAGGATTATTTGCTTACAATTTTTGCATATCATGGTGGATGTTTCCTTGGTACTACATGATTATTTACACATTCTATGTAATGCCATTGGTGGATTTTTTGTATGCCATGATCTTTTTCAGATCTGCATTACCCATGCAGTGGGAGTTCTTGAAGTGTTTGGTCTTCTTCAACTGGTTCACACTTTGAGCTTGTATTTGCAGTTGATGGGTGTATATGTAGGTGGCATGAGTCTACTGATGTTCATATCTTTAAGGTATGAGTGATTGGATGTTTTAGCACTGGCTATGTGTGCTATTTTCAGTCATGTGGGTTTTATGTTCAGTTAGATGGGTACAGTCAGCTTACTGATTGTTGTTCTAGCTGATGGTTTATCTTGTTTCTAGAGAATGTTTCTGGCTGTGTTCTGACAGCTTTGAAGTTGATGTTATGGAGCTTCTGTAAAAAGGTTGTGAGCACAGTGGAGTGGTGGAAGTATCAGCTTGGTTCTGTGACTTGGAGCATTGATGGTTTCCTGTAATTCCTTCGTCAAGTGGGAGAATGTTGAGTACTAGTGACTCAGATTACAGGTTCAATGTTTCTTTGTTGGTTCAATGGTTCGTTGAACTGTTTCGTTGAACTGTTCATCGGTTCAATGGTTCGTTGAACTATTCATCGGTTCAATGGTTTGGTTCAACCGATTGGTTCAATGGTTCAGTTCATTGGCGTCACGGAGTCATTGGTCATCGGCGTGGGTCACTCCGATGGAAGAACATCAGAGTGAGTATTGATATCGACGTAGCTGGAAGATGTATCCCTGATACTTCATGTTATACCGATGGAGGGCTAGCTATCGGCATGAGGTTTACTATCGGCAGGAGTTTGGTGTCTTATGCCGATCTCCAAGGTCTTACCGATGTGTGATGTCCATTGGCATGAAGGTGGTCATCGGCGGAGCCTGTGGTTGTGTCTCCGATCGCTTGGTGTTACCCTGATGGAGTGGTAAAGGTTGGTGAAGTCCATCGGCATGAGAATCACTATCGGTGAAGGATGTGGGTGTCACTTCGACAGCTATGTGTTACTCCGATGGAGTTGGACGTCGGTGAGAGGACATCTATCGGTCAAGCCTTGTGAAGTCTTCCCGATGGGAATGGTCTCACCGATGGTGGAGTCCCGGTTGATCGGCATAAGGATCACTGTCGGCCCAGCTTTGAAATGTTACTCCAACTACTTGTGGTCACTTTGATGGATGTCTTTGGCTTGGGCGTTGGCGTGAGAACAACTATCGGTCCAGTGAAGAGAGGTTTTGCCGATGGTGTTGGTTACTCCGATGAGACTTACCTTGGAGTCAGGCGTCGGCGTGAGGATCTCTATCAGGCAAGCCTAGGGATGTCGCTCCGATGTCAACTGTCACCCCGATGGAAGTTGGCAAGGGGTTGGCATCGGCAAGAGGAACCTTATCGGTGAAGAAGGAAGAAGACACTCCGACAGTTCGTTAGTGGTTGACAGGCTAGGGTCATCGGCAGCAAAAGTGCCAATGGTAAACTTACTGTGTGTTCATGCATATATGCAGTTGATGTGTCAGTCGACGGATGTATGTGGGACTAAAGGTCCTCACGAATATGCAAATGGTTTTGGTAGTTTTGTAACGGTTGAAAAAGAGCGATGCCAGTTGGAACGAACTGTGAAGTGCTTGTGTCGATTAGATTGCTAAAAGTAATTGTGTAATTGAGTTAGAGGTGTGAGAGAATCTATGAGACGGTGAGTTCAATCTGATGGAGCTCTGGTCTTTCTCCTTCTGTGAAGTCTTTTGCTGTATGCTGTATCCAGCATGTGAACAGCATGTGAAGGGACTAAGAAGAGAATGAAAACAGGTTTCAAATGAAAGTGTTCTGGCTAAGAAGGTTATACTGTCAGTTATTCTTCGGAAGGAACAAGATGTAAATCTTCATGAAAGGCTTATTGCCAGTTTTGTATTGTAACTATTTTTTCTGTTGCTGAATAATACAATGGTGATCTGGGCTTTTGGAGTGTGGGGTTTTTTACCCGTAAGGGTTTTCCCCACGTAAATCTATGTTCTTGTTCTGTCTTTCATGTTTAATGTCTCTGCTATTGAAACTAGATATTGTTCGCTTGTGCTTTCCTCTAAGGGTCAATGTAGGAAATGTTCTATGTCTGTTTCCGCTTTAAAGGCATAGTTGTGCATGTTTTTGAAGCATTTGGAAAGAATTTAAATTTGTCAAAGACACCACTTTTCTTAGAAATACGTTCTGAGATGCCCTCATTCCCTTACACATACAACCATTTGTTTTGTGTCCTTTAACTCTATGGTAATCCCAATACTCATTTTCTTTGTACCAAGGAGCTTTGAAGAGCGGTTCACTGTTGGGTGGTGCATCCGGTAACATAATATCGCCCACTTGGAGAAGCTTTTGAAAGACATCTTCCATAGGTTCTGCTAATGGTGTAAATTGTCGATGCGGATTTGAAGTTTGTTGTTGTCGCATTCATTGAAAAGGTTGTGTTGTTGTAAAAGCAGCTTGAATGTTGATGGGAGCTTTCATAGTTTGTATGTTCTTTGCATCCACAACACTGTCATTGACAACATTATTATTTTTGTTTGAAAAAAGAGATTTATCATTGGAGTTTTGAGGATAGTCTTTGTTATCATGAAAGATCTTGATGTACCTTTGGCAATTAAATCTCATTCAATGATGGTTCCTTTGGAAACAAGTTCATCAAAGGTGCTAGCACTTTGCAATTGTAGTTGGAATGATAGCTCAAGATGAAGATTTTGAACAAAGATATCAAGTTGTTGCTTCTCAGGTATTTCCCATGATAGTTTGCTAGCCATATTACGCCATCGTTGAGTAAATGAAGAAAAGGCTTAACCATTGCACTGTTTATTGTTGACAAGGTCATTCATGTTTACTTCATGTTCAATGTTAAAAGCAAAGTGTGATCGAAACTTATTGGCTAACTCTAAAAAAGACTTAATTCCCAGAGGTAAATGAGAGAACCATTCAAGAGCTTGTCCTGCTAAGCTTCGAGGAAATAGTCTCAAAAGATATGTATCGTCATGAGCAACATCGAGACATGCCACAAAGAATGCTCTAAGATGGTTTCTAGATTTCCTTTTCCTTTGTACTTGTCAAATTGTGGAATTTCAAAGTGTGACGGAAAAGGTGTCATATCAAGTGACTTGTCAAATGGATAAGCACATATGTTTTCTAAGGAAAATGTCTTCTTGCCTTGTCCTACCGCTTGTTTGATCATTTGTTGAACATCTGCTAGAGATAATTGTGTTTGTTGCAAAGGGGGTGAAACATGGTATGATGTATATTGAGGTTGTTGTTGTGGGATATATGAAGTCATGACCATTTGTTGAGGTTGCATACTCACAATGTATGTCAAAGGATTGGTATGTGACACATATGTGGTTGAGGAGAGCTGTCCTTGAGACACAAGTGGTGGTTGGGTATATTATGACGAATTGGCGCCAAGATTTTGCATCACATGAGAAGTGGAAGATGGATTGACACTAGTTAATAGTTGTGAATTTGGAGTTGGGTTTGTGACATGGTAAGTGATGGAAGGATTGGTGGATGCAAAAGAAGGATGGACACTTGGATTTGTATTTTGGACAACATGAGGATTGATATGTGTCATGTGTTGGGTGAAAATAGACAAACCTTGGGTAGCATAAGATGGATTGATGGTTTGTGAAGGATTATAAGAAGATGACGGAATGGATGTAAGATGATCAACATAAGTGACCGTAGTGCTAGGATTGGTTTGAGAAACAATAGGAGGGTCACTCATGTCAATAAGACTAACATTGGGATTGTATGATGTATTGGACGGATTAGTGGAGATAGTAGAAAGCATATTAGCAGTAGGTATATGAGATGTGTTATCCACATGGGATATAACGGGTTGTAATGGTTGTGAAGCTTGGACCGTTGGTGTTGTTTTGATAGTTTGGGAAGCTTGAGCACTATGGGATATGGGGATAGCTTGTGATGTTTGGGGCGTTTGCACTTGGGCCACATGGATAGCTTGTGTTACTTGAGGCATGGAAACGGTCGTGGTAGGAGGAGTATGTTGAGGAAACATGGAAAGGTGGAATGTTCAATTTTTTTGAAATAAAAGGGAGCACATTGGTTGGGGTTATCAAATGTTCTAGAGTGTACTCCGAGCGTGGTGGATCAAATGAAGTAATAATAGGCAGTGAAAGAAATGTGTTGGAAGATGGAGTTTGTGATATGATAGGGGATGGTGTGACTATAGTGGATGGTCCCTTTGCAACAATAGTGGGAGTGTTTGGATCATTCTCTCTAATGGTGGATATGTTAAAATTTCTTGGTAATTTAGTGTCCATGCGAGCAAGTTGCAAGAAGTAGGGATTAAGCTCAGATAAGACAAGTCTCTCAACTTGATCCCACACATGTATCCTAAAATTCTGATAAGTCTTCTTGGGATTATTCCTCATAAGTCTCCAAAAAGTTTGAGGTTGCACTTGTTGTGAAGATGACTCTCCAATGGTATATCCATGAGGCATAAGCATATGAGGAGGCATACCGGTTGTAAATTGAGTCATGTCTCTAAGAGGTGTTGATCTAGATTGTTGCATCTTATCTTCCATCTCAGCTTGCAATTTGGCTTCCATTTCATCTCGTAGTTTGGCTTCCATTTTAGCTCGCAATTTGGCTTCCATTTCAGCTCTATATTGACTCCTAGTTTGAGGCATGATGAATGATGTTGAAAACTAAACTTTAGCTTGTCAAGGTTTTTGTTGTGTGGTTACACAACACGCCCCATTTTGACTTGACAAAACAGGGACCCAACTTTTTGCTTGGCTTGGCTTGTGTTTTTTGCTTGCTGGCAGTCTAGTAAAAGTAAGTCATGTAGATGATCCTACATAAGGGGACTGGGTAAGTCATCATGATGAGGTCAATTTTTCAAGCTTCATATTTCATGTCAATAACCTCATGGTTGGATAGAGTACAAAATTTCATGCAGGTTTGCCTTTTGGATCACCCTAATATTCCTTAGGGAATGAGGGTTATGGTGAGTCAAAGTCTTGGTCAAACCTAATATTTCGAGGGGGGGTCATATTTCTTAACATCAGTCATCTTATGAAAGATCACCCTGATCCAATTTTATCACCTGATAAATCATTTATCCAGAGATCTGGACATCAATTTTAGGTGATAGAAGCATTTACCCGTCAAACAGCTTCATATATTTTGCGGGGGTCATATTTCAAATATCACCCTATCTTCTGAATATCACCCCGTCGCAAAATACCACCCTAAAGACAATATCATGATGGCGCCATATAATCCTGATAGATAAGAAAATTGACATGATGATGACATCATCATCCTTTTTACCTCACGGAGGTATATTTCCAATAGCGATCCTTTCTACATAACATGACGATGATGTCATAGTGTAAGAATGATAAACTAAGTCATTATCCTGATGACGTCATCCTGATATTTTCGAATATCACCTGATATTTTGAATATCACCTGATCTTGCGAATATCACCCGATATTTCAAATATCACCCTGCCACAGAATGTCACCCCAGGGCCAATATGATGATGATGTCATCCAACCCCGATGAACAGAGAAAATCACCCTAGCGGTGACGTCATCATCCTTTTTATCTCGTGGAGGTATTTTTTCCAACGATCGCCCTTTTTAATAACATGATGATGACGTCAGCTTATCCCATTTCACAAAGGACCTGATATGACGATGACATCATCAATCAGCTTGACATCCGAAGCTCGTCCATCTTCTAACATCCATCATCTTGTCTAATATGACTAATCTTTCCTAACATGATGGTGATGTCATTCTAACCCGATATATAAAAAGCTCGACATGACTATGACGTCATCTTATTCAGAGGGTGATATTCCTCAATATCAGGGTCATATTTCTTAACATCCCGATTTCCTTCAGTATGACCATGACGCTAGCCTTTCACATTTTAACGAAGCCCGTCCATGATGATGACATCATCATCCTGATCTATGAAGAGAGTCATATTAGTTAATATCCCGCATATTAACTAATGTGCATACCCGGACCCGATAGTTTCATTCAATGGAATTTAGTGAGCAAAAGCGCATGTATTGCATATGCATGATCTTATGCATGCGATAACTGAAAATGTAAGGCTTGCATATCATATGAAGGGTCACATCACCCTTGGAATACAAAAAGAGCTACTGCAAGGTGAAACTATTTGCAAAAATTCACAGAAATTCAAAAATTAGGAAATTTTTTTTTACCTTCCCCTTGGTAGGGTCATAACTCCTAGCTACTGTGTTGGAATTTAAACTTTTTGGACTCATTAGAAAGATAAACTAGTTATCTAGTTTGAGTTGCTCAGTCACTTAGGCTTAATGCCAAGCACCGACGAAGTCTTGAGCCCTAATTTCACTCCGAAGGCCTCTGAAAATGCGATTTACCAAGATGTAGAAAATACCAGAAATCATATTTTCGATATTTTTATTAAAAATCACTCAAATGACCCTGGACCTAATCAGATATTGAAGCCATTTTAGGGCTTGATAGCATGATTTTGGTCAACGATGGTTGACTCGACTAATTTTAGCGTCATATATGCATTTTGTATGCGATTGTTCACGGATTCATCATCTGATTATCTGTGTTTGCATATTCTAAGCTTGATTCAAATATTTATTTTCTTGCTAAAGTTTTTAATGATGATGATGCTTAATCCTTGTGTCTATTATCAGGTGCACAGATATATGGATGATGACAAAGTGGCGAGGGCGTATCAGAAGGTGAAGTTTGTGCGGGAAATGGCAAAATTTACAAAGATATAAGTTACAAAGTTGCATGCAAAGGTAATATGAACCAGAGCTGAGGAGGATATGGTCAAATGTGCTATTTGTTAGCTAGAGGATGGACTAGGTCAAAGATGCTAGAATATTCTATGCCAATTGGCAGGCACGTGCTATTCATCTGGACTGTTGATCTTAATAGATAAATTTTGACCGTAGGTCATTTGTAACCGCTCCCTCACCTTATTCTATAAAAGGTGTAGGGATGTGATAATTTGAGGATTCGAAACTTAATTGAAATCTGTCTGCTGAAGTATTCAAGGCTCATTTCAAAGCTTTTTGTATACATCTATATCTTTGCATACTTAATGAATGAGAAGACTTGTTTGATTACAATTCATAGTAAATCTTGAGTAATCAGTGTGTGAATTCTGGATATATGCTGTGATTTGCTGCGTCCCTTGGAGTGCATGTCTACTTGCATATGTTGCTTTCATACAAATTCCTTTAAAGTTAGCATCAACTGTATCTAGCTGTAGAATGTCCTAGTGAACATATGGTTTGGTTTTCTTCTCTTCATGACTATATCTGATGTATATGTGGCTCAATAGCTGAAGGTTCAACTTTAATTTGAAGCATTTCTTTCAATTTCTTTAAATTTCAGAGCATTTTATCATCATAATTGCAAATAACAGATAATCAAAAGCAAATAACATGAAATATGCTGACATCTCGTACATAACTGAATATCATTAGCATATTTGAACTAAATGCATGTAGTGTTGAAAATATCATGCAAAAAATTGTAAATAATGGTAAAATTCATGCAAATATCAACCTGTAGGCACATTATTTGAGTGAATTCATAGTGCAGAGGTAAAATAATTTGTAGATTTATGAAGGGCAGATATAAAGAACAGGATATTTGGAGAAATATTGATGAACTTTACAGAAATTACCGAAGAACGTAAGGCCCCTAAATGATTAACAGCAACACACATCAACCACTAAGTAACGTCAGTAGATTATGAACTAATCAACGGAGACTTGGGATCATGAATTCTCTGAATTCAACGTATCTTTCAAGATGAGTAAAGGTTGTTGTGTAACTTTTATTCTATGTTTGTTTATGACTAACATCATGATCAATAGTTTTGAGACCCAAAAAGATGATAGTTTGCTGATTGTTTGGTTGCTGGTTGTTGGGTTACTTGGTTGGTTGTTTGCTTTGTTGTTGGGTTTCTTAGACTTCCCTAGAGAATAGCTCACACACTCAAGGGAAAAGTTATTTGCTAAGGGTTTCTTTGTTTATGATGTTGCTAAAGTTAAAGCCAAGATATGATGTTTTGTTGATTGATTGGATTGGTTGATTTGATGTTTGGTTTGCTGGTTTGGGATCTCAAGAAGATGAAAAGCTCATTAAATTTAATTGGTTGGTAAACTCAAAGTAGGAGACAAAGTTCAGGTATCTACTAATGATCAGAGATAGGTCTGAAAGCTAATGCTGAGACTGAACAAGATGGACTTGTGGCTAATTCGACTGAGTCACTAAGATTTGCTGGTATTTGACCACAGGTGACAAGTAATAGCTCATATGTAATTCAGAAAAGGCCAAAGGCGACTATAATAGCTTAAATACAAGCTAATTTTGGTTCTGATAGTAGGTTACAGTATTAACCAGAGGCGAGCCAATTTTCCACAGGAGATTAGTATTGACTCAAAAGTGATTTACTATTGATCAGAGGTGACACAGTTTAGACCAGAGGCGATTGACTGTTGTTTAAAAGTGATCCGATTGAGGCAAAAGGTGACTGACTGTTGTTTAAAGGTGATTCAGTTTAGGCAAAAGGTGACTGACTATTGTTTAAAGGTGATTCAGTTTAGGCAAAAAGTGGCTGACTATTGTTTAAAGGTGATTCAGTTGTCTGTATGTGGGTAGTTTAAGCTCAGAAGCGACTGTATCTGTCAGGAAATATGTCTGATTTGTGTTTTTTTTATAAGAAAATAGTAATCACAGTCACTCACACTCACAACAATCACAAACTTGTACAACCTAGGCTAGGAAAGGACTACATTTGTTGAGTCCCTTGGCCATACTTATTCAAAGCAGATAGCTTTAGGATCTTGGTAGCACCAACTCCTCTCCACGGCACACACTTCTCACGCATACCAAGATCCAGGTTTCCCAAGGCTTGTCCCCCCACCAAACCTTAGGATTGTCCCTGCTATCTCTTCTAAGAACCACGTGAATCAGGGCGGCTTCAAAGGTCCCACCTTTTGCATCAACAAATAGAAGATTTTTGGCTACTACACAAAGTTGCTAATAAGGGCATCCATTTGGGTAGCTATATGTGCGGCAACGCTACTCTTCGTTATGGAGTCTCCCAGCCTTCAAGGGTTACACCTTGGAGGGTTTTGGGGGAGGTTGGTTGTCGATATAACACAACAACACCCATTGTTTGTGGCTTTCGACACACACTTTTCTTATATAGCGGTTTGGAAGGACTTGGCTTTAGCCCATTACCGCTTGGGTCGTATCCCTTCTCACACCGGGAAGGCAAGCCCTCTAAAGATAATAAAAAGTTCTCATACACCCAAGATCCATTTGATAGGCAAGGGGAGAGGATACTTTTATTATTAAATTTGGGTTACAATCAAGCACATGCAAGCAATAAAAAAAAGATAAATCAAGCACGGAGCAAGCAATGATTCATTTTAAGCACCAAGTCCAAATGTTCCTAATTTAGTGAAAAACCACAAGTCTTGGACCGATCGAAGCTGCAACAGATATGTTAGTAGTTTGATAACCTCCTTTTCTTGGACAATCGATAAGATGCTGCACAAATACCCAATTAGTAGCCAAGAAAAACAAACTGCAAATGATAAAGACTGAAAATGACATAGTTTACTAGAGGTGATCAATTGTTGATCAAAAGTGAACTATATTCTACCACAGGCAAAATGTTACAGATCATAAGTGATTCTTATAATGCCAGATGCAGATTGATAAATCTCACAAGCGACATGAAAAAGCAAGAAGCGACTGGTTATGGATCATAAGCGACTCAGATCTACAAAAAAAAAATAGAATGCAACAAAAACCCTAGTTTTGTAATAAGCGATGCAATTAGCTAAAGGTGATCACTGTCAGAATAAAAGTGATTCAAATAAAGGCATAAGCGACCACTGTTAGCGTATAAGCGATGCAAAATAGATAGGAAGTGACTACTGTTTCCTCATAAGCGATCTGAAAAATCTAAAAGCGGCAGGTTTCAGCACAGAAGTGATGCATATATTCAAACATCAACTGGTTTTCGCTCAAAAGTGACTGGAACTTGTCATAAGCGCTCAGAAAATTTGATCTTCACAAAAACAACTTCAAATAGCAAAGTTAATCAAGGACGTGAGTCCCACTAGGCTTGCCAAAATTTGATAGGTAAAAAGTTAGGTTAATAAGATCAAGCATAGCCATGAAAACCTAACCCTACCATCATTAAAGAATCTAATCCAAATGAAATCAAAAGCATGCAATTCAAGCACAATATCACCTAGATTGTGTGATTCCTTGTTTATGATGTGGATTGCTTCTTCAACAATGAACAATTATGAAGATAAAAGTTGTCATGATGGATGAATGATAATGATGATAAGCTCAATGGATGCTATGAATACTCAAATGCTCAATATGCTTAGGATGATAATGTAGACGCTATATGAATGCTGGATAGATGTAGTATGGAATGAGAGGGTGTTTATATAGAACTCAACCAAAATCAATCAACGGTGGAGATTCGGTGGCTATGTGAATGGCTAAGATTAAAAGATGATCATAGGTGAATGTGTAGATGACAAGTGGAGGGAAGATAAGGCTTATGTGTGACCGTGTACATAAAAAGTACTTACATGTGAAAGATATTAAATAAAGTATGTAGTACCACTTATCTTTTTTTTAAATGAAAGAAGCGCACATGTCGGCTCATAAGATAAATGATAAGAGAAATTAATTAAATAAATAAAATTTATTTAATTAAAAATAGAAGAATGAAGATAATTAAATAATTAAAGATTGTTTAATTATAGCTTAGAGAAAATAGAAGAAATAGCTAATGAATTAATTAAATAAATATAAATTTATTTAATTAATAGAAGAAATAAATATGTTAGGGATATTGTTCAAGTGTGTTAGACAAATGCAGATGATGGATAATGCAATGTTTGATACTAATGATATTAAGTCAATTTTGGGTGTCTACAAAGGGAATGCATATGGAATCAGGACCAAGGGCAATTCTAATTCATTTTATAATTATTTGCATCCAGATCTATATATCCTTAGACTGTATACAATACGGAACCGAATGCAATTTAAATCAAATTTATGAACTCGAAAATGTCTGGATTTGTATGTAAGCATTATACAAAACAATATACAAAGCATTATACAAAACAATTTACAAAGCATTATACAAAACAATATACAATGCGGCATACAATACAGGACCGAAAGGCAATTTCAAATGCAATTTATAAACTGTGGTGTTTGTTTTACGGTTTGTATGCGAGATGCAAGACAATATACAGTACGAGATGCAAAGGAAATAGTATGCAAATAATGATACAGATGGAAGGCATATCGACCGGAATCAAAAGTAAATATAATGTGTTTAGTAAACTTTTTGGAGTCCGTTATGTATGTATTGTTTGTATTTGTCACATATGGATTTATGCAGGAGCTAATATACATGATGAAATTGAAAAGGTAGTTAAATGCATTTCATTATATTTGAATTCCATTTGTGTATTGATTTTATTTGGTATATATGAAATGACATACAGAATGGATGATGTGGGTGATAGAATTAAAATTCTATTGAGTGCATTTTATTTGCTTTTATTTCTAGGTTGTATGTGATATATTCGTTATATGGGGAATGTTATATAGGAAGAGTATGAAATGGTGAAATCAATGAGAATTCTAATTCATTTTCTAAGTTATCTAATTTCTGTTTGTGTGTTCTACCAGGTATGCAGGGATAAAAGGGCAATGAGGTGATGGGATACAATCTAATATGCAAGGAATATACAGTGGCGAGAGGATACCGAGCATGAGTGAGAAATTACAAGGGCAAAGTGAAAGGGATATACAGAGAAAAATGACAAAGTAACAAAGATGAGGAAGGCCTACAAAGTTCAATGTGATCTGACCGAGTGTGGCCAAAGGAAGATTTGATGTAGACAAGGGAGATTACGGTGGGTAGAAGGGAAGGCCGCAGCAGATGAGGCCGATATGGGAATATTTCAACATTGCAAAGGATTCCAAAAGCATCTTTAGTGCTGTGGAATATGTTGATCTGGTGTTTTGGTGGGCTTCTCTATCCACCGTTGATTTTGTAGGTAAGGGTGGACCGTTAATTACATAGATTTTGTAACCGTATTGCGGTAGCTTAAATCTATATAATGAGCCCTATTATTTGTTATTAAACACACACAGGAATACACAGAGGTCTCAAAAGTGAATAGAGTATGCAAGAGAGCTGACTGAAGAGTAGTGCCTTGAGCAAAATTAACATTAGGAATTTACCTGTTATTTGCATTAAGGAGTGCGTGGAATGTCTGGTCTTCTTGGTGTATATGTGAAAGTGTCTATAAGTGTTTGTTGCTGATAGTTCAAAGGATTGAAGTCATAAAACATTGTAAATTTGAAATGGTTGTCATATGTTAGTAAATACAAACATCAATTTTCTATGTCTATCTTTAGAGTGTTAATTGATTCAAGTATTTTCTAATGTATTTTCCCTTGAAGATTGCAATTCCATATGTCGATTCGTGATACTGCTCAAGATTTATGTATGAGGATTTATTTGCTTTTGAATTGATCAGGATAAACAGGTTTATATGCATGAGTAATAGAGAATTATATGTGGATAAAATCCAGTTTTCTAACTTTATCTTTCCTAACTTTTCCCCAAAATCCTAAATAATTAGCATGCACGTAGAAATATGAAGGAAATTGTCATATATTTGAAGAAAGAACGAGGAATTGCAATAGTCTTTGACAATTTTCATATAAATTTGAAAGGCAAAGTTTGTTTTACTGAAATTCATGTGAAACTTTGTGATAAATGGTAAATATTTGCACAGGATTCATAATTCTGGTATAATTTGTAGATATTTGTATAATTTGAAGCCCAGTGAGTCACAAATTACTTTAAATTTACATAAGGTCCCTTGACCATTATAGCTTCACATCAACTTGCTGAATTATCCACAAGGTCAAGACCTGATCATACAGAAACTTGAGATTAAGAATTCTAGTCAATTCTTCATATCTTTCAAGATAGCTAAGGTTCCTTTATGAATTTTAACTTTTATTGTGAATGTGTAAAAACACTCATCAATAGGATGTTCCCTAATCTGAACCTACAATCAAAAAGAACAATACAGATGTGAAAAAAAAAATACTTTGGCAGAAATCACAGTGCCTAGAGGGCCACTGCGGGAAACAATTCAACAAAAATTCAACCCAGCGAGCCCAAGAAAGTGCTCTGATACCAGATGAGAGGAAACTCCTACAACAATATACACTACAACAAAACTGGCAATTAGTGCCTAAAATATTGCCAGAATTTAGTTCATTTTAGTTCATGAATTGGACACTTCTAGCGGCGCAAAACTCGGCACCAAAATACGTGTTCACTTTGGTGCCTAGTTTAGCGTCAAGATTAGCATCGGGTTTAGCACCAGATGTTGTTGCTTCCAGTTTGGCTTTTGGTTTTGCTTCTTGTGTTGCTTCTAGGTTTGCTTCCAAGTTTGCTTCTGGTTTTGCTTCCATTTTTTCTTCTAGTTTTGCTTTCAATGTTGCTTCCAGTTTTGCTTCCAATTTTGCTTCCAGTTTTACTTACAGGTTTTCTTCCAGTTTTGCTTCCAATTTTGCTTCCAATTTTGCTTCTGGTTTTACTTTCGATTGTACTTTTAGTTTTGCTTCTGATTTTACTTCCAGTTTTGCTTCTTGGTTTGTGTAGATCATGATGTTAGTCATAAACAAGCATAGAATAAAAGTGCACATTAACATTTATTCATCTTGAAAGATACGATGAATTCAGAGAATTCATGATCCCAAGTCTCTGTTGATTAGGTCTTAATCTTCTAATGTTACTCAGAAGTTGATGTGTGTTGCTATTTCCATTTTGGGGACTTAAGTAAGTCTCATATGTAAGATAGTGTTTCCTGTAATGATGCTGCACATATAGTTATTCTACACAAGATATACTTCAAATAGTGTGTCTATCTTTAAATCTTTACATGATATTTATCATTTTTGACATGCTTTAGCTTCAATTATGCTGAGTATATTCAATTATCTACGAGATGTCTGCATATTTTGGATTATTTGCTTTAGATTGTCATTATTTGCAATTATGATGATGTAATGCTCTGAAATTGAAAGAAATACTCCAAATTAAGGTTGAACCTTTAGTTATTGAGCCACATACACATCAGATACAGTCATGAAAAGAAGAAATCAAACCATATGTTCACCAGGACATTCCACAACTAGATACAGTCGATGCTAACTTCAAAGGAAAGGCATGAAAACGACACATGTAAGTCGATATGCACTCCAAGGGACACAGCAAATCACAACATGTATCAAGAATTCATACACTGATTACTCAAGATTTATGATGGATTGTAATCAAAACAGTCTTCTCATTCATTAAGTATGCAAGAACATATATGTATACAACAACTTTGAAATAAGCCCTGAATATTTCAGCAAACAGATTTCAATTAAGTTTCAAATGTGTCAAAAAAGGCATCCCTGCACCTTTTATAGAACAAGGTGAGGGAGCGGTTAAAATTGATCTACGATCAAGATTCATCTATTAAGATCTATGGTTCATACTTCATTGACCAAGTCAATTTGTTCAACGTGGCACAGGTTACCAACTGGCAACCATCTAGGTAGCTCATATTTTCCTAAGTATCTGATGCATGTATTCCTTTTATGGTGCATCTTCATCAAGTTCTTCATCATCATCTCTATTGTCATGATCATCACTTTCATCGGTTTCAATATCCTCATTATGACTATCTCTTTGCATATGGATCTACATGGATATGCTGATATTTTCATATGCTTGCACAATCTTTTCTACTTCGCCGCCATCCTGAATTCTTGCTTTGGCGATGGCATGTTTATGCATTTGATATTTGCTCCGGAGGGCTTCTAACTTATTCCTCCTACTGTTCAATGTTTCATTATAACTCTCCACTTTGACCTTTATTCTCATTACTTTATCCATTACTTCTTCTATCAGGTGGTTCAAAGGGTCATCAGCTACCAGCTGGAAATTACTATGTAGAGCCTTAATTGCAAACTCTTCATCTTGATTTTCAATCTTCCCTTCTACTTTCCCTTCTAAGGTCTCCAAGACCTTTGCTTCATAAGACATCATATCATGTAGTTTCATACTGATATTTCTCAGTTTACTGTTGCATCTCTGTAGCACATCACATTCAAACCTAATGTCTTTATTCCAGATATCCATCAATATGGATGTGTTATTATTTAGTACTTGATTACTTATAAGAACCTGAGGATCAATGCTCTTTATTTCATCTAAAGCACTCAAGGCTTTCTCCAGTTGAAAAGATCTCTTCCCAGTCTCCATCTGTAGTTTATCCACTCTCTTCCTGGAGGTACCTAAAGAATTCCACCTCTTTAAAGAAGCTTTTACCACTTCCTCAACTCCATCGAGTGCAGATGACATCCATTTTAACATTATTACTGATTCATGTCTCATATGGTTCAACCTGTTGACCTCCTCTTGAGAAATTGCAGTTAATGGGACTGCTCGATCACTTGATGTATCATCAGGGTTAATTAACCCTTTTATATAGGCATGCAGCTGAGCAATATGCTCTTTATGCTGGTTATTCTTCTCTTTCTCTCTCTTTATCTTCTAGGTCAATGAATCAATAATGTCCTTCACCTCTTGACCTTCTTGGTCTTCATTGGCATATCCTAGATCTACTGTGGTAATCTTGAATTCTTCCAGAGTAATCTTGCCTCTTTCTTTCTCGACTGTGGGGAGTGCTATTTGGGTAGTTCTTCTACCTGTATCAGGATCTCTTCTAATGGTAGAAGATAATCTTGCCTTCCTCTTAGGCTTTATTAGGGTTTCTGAAAACAATGTAGATATATCAAATTATTGAATTTCAAAATCAGGTTTTGTACTTATCTCTTTTTCCAGCTAGGGAGGAACTTGGTCACTGGATCCTGGATGTCCACCATCATCGTTATGTACATCTTGATCTCCAGTATCTGTTATCATCCTTTGTGGTGAAGGTGACTTTCTTATTTCCTCCTCATGATGCTCTTTATGAGGGTGATCCTATGGTGCTTCCTCCTGTTGAGGAATTTCTTCTTTTGGAGGGTGATCCTGCTGATCATCTACATGTTTATCATGATCCTGATCTTTTACTTCCTCCAGGGGTGTCTCATCCACTTTATTATTTTCCTCATCCTGAGGTACATTGGTATCCATGGATATTATGTTATCTGACTTAGGTACCTCCACTTGATCTTGCATCACATCTTGCTCTGCACCTGATGTATTTACCTCTTGAGCCTTTAGGTCATCATAACCTGACATTTCCTTATCCCCTGAGGTTTCTCTATCCTTTGGCTGGACTTCAACTATTTCAGGTCCAGTTGATATTTCTTGCTATTGCTGACCCATAGCTGGAGCTTTATCCTCCACTTCCATCTGTTTAACTTCTTCAACATTTTATGTTCTTTCAGGTGTACCTGCTATATCTTTAGGATTTACATCCTCTACATATGTCAAGTCTATTGTTGTAGGACTTGTCACTTGATCAACCAGTGCATCCAGCCCTATTTGTTGTGCAATCTTTTCTGGGCTCTTTTCTTTTTCTTGTTCTACCTGCTTCATTTCTTCTAACACCACTTGTACTGCTGGGGTTCCATGAGGAGTTATGCAGGTATTAGCAGCAAGTGTTTCCATTTTCTGAGAAGTGACATCTTTTACTACCTCGTCATCAGATAGGTCTACAGTCTCCTCTAGTGAGATAGGACTGCTTTGTACTACTCTTGAAGTTTCTTTCCTTTGTTCCTCAACCTTCTCAGTCTTGAACTTGACTATGGTAGGAAGGGGTACATTATGTTGCAGCTCTTTTCTGAACACTTCACTACTTGCCCCTCTTAGCATTATGGGGTCTTGTTTTATTTCACCTCTCATTGAAGTTCTCTATTTCTTAGGTGTGGATACCATCACCTGAGGTGCTTTTCTCTTTCTGGTGAGGGGTGTTAGGTCTTCTTCTTCTTCAGGCTCCTCATCTAGAGGGATATCCTCCTCTATATTCTTCTGTGATGCCTGACCTTCCTAATATGTATCAGTAGGTTGTGCAGCTAGCCTCTGGATTCTTTTAGCCTTTTGTTTATCTAAGGGAGGTGGTACGGATGATGCTGATGCTTGTCCCGATGCTAATACATCTTCAGCTGTCATCTCTATTCTTTCAATTATGACCCCTTTAGGTTCAGTATCAATTTTCTTACCTCTTGGAGGTCTCTTGCTTTTATCAGGAGGTGGTACTCTCTCTCCTTTAGATTTCCTCTTTTCAATCAGGAAATCATCATATTCCTCATCAGGAATATCTTGTCTCTTCTTCTTATTATCCACTGTAAGGGCCACACCCTTCTTCTTCAGTGCATTTATTTGTTCATCTACCCAAGCTTGGGTTAACTATAGGGTCCTGCCTGTAAACTGATCTAACAAAATATCTTCAAGTTGTGTAAGATTAGGTGCTGAGATAGTGTCATTATAGATCTTCTTCTCTTCATACTCATCTGCTATTAAGTTACCATAATCTTTCTTCAATTGTGCTGGCACTTGGATGCAATCAAAAGTCTTGATCTGGTTGAGGTTTAGCCTTTGGTATTTTCTCCTTCTGGCTTCAACTTCATCTTCACAATCTACCCAGAAATTCTCAAGATTCCTCTGATGGATGGGCTTCCCCATGATCTTCAGCATCCTGCCATATGGGTCATATGACCTAGCCAAAGGGAATGGTTGTAATTGCATCATTGTCAAGCTAGCTATGGCTTTCTTAATTTTCTCAAAATCTGGGCACATATACTAGCCCATTGTAACTGGGAACAATACTGGTGGAAGCTTGTTACTTGCTTTGTAAGCATCCAGTATTGTAACCACTTGTCTCATGAACTCCATCAAAACTACTGCATCAGTGGGGTATCTTGGGAGCATGAGGGGTTGACCTTCAAAACCTTCAATTCTTATATAAGAGAATGTTGCATATTGTATAAACTAGGCTCCATGCCTGTATATGACCTCCTGAGCTTCCATGCCCAGTCTTTTAGTTCTATCTTCCTCCATTGTCCTGACTAGATGCATTGAAAATGCATCATTTACTAATTTGTAGTCCTGGAGATAATTCTTCCTTTGTAGCTGGGGATAATGATCCTAGATGTGAGCATCATTGGTGCTGCCACCAATCTTTCCTTCTGTTGTCAATGCATCAAATGTACCCTTATAGGCACATGAATAAACTATGTAGGAAGTCATATAAAAAGAACATTTTGAACCTCCCAAGTTCATGAGTTGATCATGTAGGGCATCGCTTATCATCTTGGCCCACAATGGCCTGTTCTCTATGTAGAGAGACATCAAGATGATGCCATACATCCAGTCCTTAAAACTTCCAACGTTTGGTTGGCCCGTTACTCGATTGAGTAGGGTGATCATATATTGGTATTCTTCATCGAAATCAAACTTATATAGATGTACCGGCAATTTGGCAGCTACAGGATAAGGACTATTTCTCACCCTCCATTGGTACATTCTCTTCCGGGCAGTCTTCTTATTATTCTCATACTCTACTTCTAGATTCTTAAAATCCATGCTAACAACCTTCTTCCCTAGTGGCAGATTGAAGGTGGCGGAAAGGCCCTTGATAGACAGATCTACATATACTCTGCCATGCTTCTCCACCTTTCTGGTGTGTGGATTATAATTTCTAGCACATTTAATAACTAACTCAGGAGCTTCCATGGAATATGGGAAACCAACTGCATTCCACATTCCAGATACAAACACAGAGTCCAGCAAGGTGCTGTTATTCTTTTCATCACTCATCTTAGCTGACCATGCCGCCAAATCAGTATTTCCTTGGTGTGTATCTGTGATGGCACCATATTTAAACTATACACCTTCAAGTTGAGCAAACATCAGTTTAACAAATTTAGATTCTGACTTGGCCAACCTCTTGTCCACCATGATTTCCTGCAATTGACAGGACTGGTCTTACAATTGGTACATCACGTGCATGCATATATTACATTCTACGGCATGATGCATTTTATATTCATTCAAGATTTAGTTCAGCACGATATGCATAATTCACAGCTTCAAACCATTAAACATTATACTACTTGAATGTGTAGAAAATGACAGCAGGAGGGTTTCAATTAATTACCTGGTGCGCTTATCCTTTTACTTATATTGGTGACTATCTGAAAGTGATCTTGATACTGATGATAATCACGTGCTTCATTTTGCTATAAGCTGTAGGTGTACGTAGGTGCTCGTATGAGGGTTTGGAAGCTCGGCTCTGTAAATTCTCTCTTTTTCGCAAGGTAAGTGTAAAAATGACTCTGTAAATTCTCTTTTAATCTCCTTATTAGGGCAAATTAGGGAAAATTAATTAAAACAACTGATTTCTTATACGAAACTTCCAGATCTCGCCAGGTGTATGTATTGCATTCGTAATCGGTGGGAACCACCTACTGCATTTATGGCATTCAATGTCATGGCGACAAAAGGAGCGGGGTGATCTCTGAAGATCGGGTGATATTCAAAAGGTCGAGTTATATTCAGAATATGACCCCCTTGGTATAATATGATCATCCGCATTGGCAGAAAAACCCTATGTCGATAGATCGGGTCAGGTTGAAAATATCAGGCGATATTCAAAATATCAGGGGATGCTCAAAATGTCTGGTGATGTTTATAATATCACCCTCTGAACTACAGTGACTTTTCCTCATAATATCTGGGTGATGTCATCAGGATAATAACTTGGTTCATCGTTGTCGTACTATGACGTCATCATCATGTTATGTAGAAAGGATCACTGTCGGAAATATACTTCCGTGAGGTAAAAAGGATTATGACATTATCATCATGTCAATTTTCTTATGTCATCAGGACTGTATGACGTTATCAGGATAATGGCTCTAGGGTGATATTCTGAATATCAGGTTATATTTAGAATATAACCCCTGCAAAATATATGATGTTGTTCAATGGGTAAATGTTTTTAACACCTAAAATTGACGTCCAGATCTCTGGATAAATGATTTATCGAGTAATAAAATTGGATCAGGGAAATCTTCAGAAGATCAGGTGATGTTAAGAAATATGATCCTCCCCTCGGAATATCAGGTTTGACCAGGACTTTGACTCACCATAACTCCCGTTTTCTAAGAAATATCAGGGTGATCCAAAAGGCAAACCTGCATGAAATTTTGTAACCTATCCAATCATGAGGTTATTGACACAAAATATTAACTCTGAAAAACTAACCTCATCATGATGACTTACCCAGTCCCCTCTATGCAAGATCATCTGTATTGACTTACTTTTACCAGACGGCCAGCAAGCAGAAAACACAAACCAAGCCAAACAAAAGTTGGGTCCCTGTTTTGTCAAGTCAAAATGGGGCGTGTTGTGCAACCACACAACAATTTGCTTCTAGTTTTGCTTCCAATTTTTCTTCCAATTTTGCTTCCAATTGTGCTTCCAGTTTTGCTTCCAATTTTGCTTGGTTTTTCTTCCAATTGTGCTTCCAGTTTTGCTTTCAATTTTGCTTCTAGTTTTGCTTCTAGGTTTGCTTCCAGTTTTGCTTCCAATTTTGCTTCCACTTTTGCTACCAATTTTGTTTCTGGTTTTGCTTCCAGTTTTTCTTCCAATTTTTCTTTTGATATAATGTCACTTATTGCTTCCAATTTTGCTTCCATTTTTGCATCTTTTGTTGCTTCTAATATGGTTTCTATTATTGCATCTTTTGTTGCTTCTAAAATTGCTTCCATTATTACTTCTTTGTTTGCTACCTAAATTGCTTCTATTTTTGCTTCCTAGATAATGCCAAGTTTTGCTTCCAAGATTGCTTCTGGTTTTCTTCTAGTTTGTCTTCCATTGTTGCTTCCTTTTTGCTTCTAAAAATGCTTCCATTTTTGCATCTTTTGTTGCTTCTAATATGGTTTCTATTATTGCATCTTTTGTTGCTTCTAAAATTGCTTCCATTATTACTTCTTTGTTTGCTACCTAAATTGCTTCTATTTTTGCTTCCTAGATAATGCCAAGTTTTGCTTCCAAGATTGCTTCTGGTTTTCTTCTAGTTTGTCTTCCATTGTTGCTTCCTTTTTGCTTCTAAAAATGCTTCTTATTTTTCTTACATTTATTAATTTAATATGTTTTATTTCAATTTAATTAGTTAAATATATCATGCCTCTTAAATAACTCATATGATTATAGAGTAAGTAATTTAATTATTTAACTCATATGATTAAATAACAAGATAATTATTATAACATGATCATCATCTATAATTAAAATAAGTGAGTCAAATATCTATAATTTAATTGAATTTGACAACATCCATCCTGAGCAGTAAATTAAAATCATCATACGTAATAAATATCCATCCAAAAATCATCGACCACTTTCAATATATATAAGTTGACAAGTCAATACTGATAAGATCATCATCATATATAACTAAAACAAGTGAAAGTCAACTATGTCAGTAGATCAATAACATGTCAAAATGATACATGTCCAATAGTCAACATAAGTCAAAATGATACATGTCCAACAATCGACATAAGTCAAAATGATATATATACAAATGATATAAGTAAAAATGATAAATTATGTAACTCAAAATGATACAAGTCAAGATGATACATGTCCAAATGATATAAGTCAAATTGATACATGAATTTATGATACAAATCACTAATATGGTACTGCAGGCTGTGAAAATGATACATATGATAGTAACCATGAAAAGAGACATCATAACAATATATCAGCAATGATCCATGATGCAGTCTATATGATCATGAATGTCACTGGCTACTCCCAGCAACTGCGTCATCATCATCATCACCAACCTCAGTGTCTTCTATATTTGCATCATCATAATCCTCTGCCATGTGATCTATACCAGGACCAACATAATCTGGATCTATATCATGAGGATCATCTTGATCTTCTAAAAGACCTGTGTTTTGCAAAAAAAACATCTAAAATGAAAAGTTATTATTTATTTCATGTAATAATTTATTTTTCTATTATATATCTAATATTACAACATATGAAATGAAACCATAATTATATTACATCATATCAAAGTGCACATACCATAATAAATTTCAAAAAAGTTACAACTAATATGTCATTCCAATGATGTAAAACATGCAAAAATTGTAATAAACGTTAGTAAAGATCATAAAAAAAATTGTTATACAATTTAACTATCAACTATAAATTCTATTACATAACCTTAAGTGCCACAAATTGCTTGGTCCATGTATATTCTTTTTCACTATTAATCTAATAACCTGCATTAGACAGAAACATTAAAGAGTTTTTAAGTAGCAGCTAATTAAATTCTCTTACATGTCATTAAGGAATGCACAGTTTTTTTTCAATAATTATTTATCTTAAGGTTCACAAGTAACCTTAAGATAAAGGTCTATTTTGTTTGAAAAAAAAGAAGTTAGCAATATGTTATCCGGCCGATTTTAGAAAGAAAAAATGTTAGCGCTATTCCCGCTCACAAGTCTTCAATGTGAGCGGGAATAGGGAAAATTTGGGGATTTAGAAAGAAAGATAAAGTTTAGGGTGTCTTCAAGATAGCCAGCACGGGCAAGGAGGTCGACCATGCACACATAATAATCAACTATAGGTGTAATGCAATAAGGGTTACAAATGCGATTGAAGTATGTACAACTCTCATCCACTAAACTTGCATGGCTACATGCACCTAGAATACAAGAAAAGCTTACAATGTTAGGATATGGTCCATAGTGCTTAATTAATTCAAAGATTTTGAGAGCGTCCTTGCAAAATCTATTTTGTGCATATCCTGCAATCATTGCATTCCATGAGATGACATCTCTTTGAGGAATCTTGTCAAATAGTTCACATTTTTTTGTCTATGATTCCATATTTTGTGCATATCCTGCAATCATTGTAGTCCATGAGACCACATTTCTTTGAGGCATTCTGTCAAATAGTTCACGTGCCTTGTCTATGCTTCCACATTTTGCATACATGTCTAACAGGGTAGTTTCAACAACATCTAACAAAATTCCTCTATCCTTTATGTATTGATGGATGTCCATACCCTATTCCAAAGCTCCCATTTTGACACAAGCAGGGAGGATGCTAGCAAAGGTTGTGGAATTTGGCTTTACACCAACCAATTGCATTTGTTTTAAAATTTCTAAATCCTTTTCAACAAATCCATTTTGTGCATATCCTGTAGTCATTGTAGTCCATGAGACCACATTTCTTTGAGGCATTTTGTCAAATACTTGACGTGCCTTGTCTATGCTTCCACATTTTGCATACATGTCTAACAGGGCAGTTGAAACTACAACATCTGACAAAGGAGGACTTAAGCATTTAGAAACCTGACCATGCCACCTTGTGTGGATTTAATGAATGGCTTGTAGCCATCAAATCCAGTGAACTCTTAAATCATGTCTTCCTTAATCTGGACCAACAATGTAGAGACAGTCCTCTAAAATAGAAGAATATAAAGTGGTCTTATTTTGTGTCTGCATTTGTATCATCAAAACTATCTCCTTTGGGACATTATTTTTTACCATCGAGGGATGGATGATTGAGACTAGTCAACACAGACCTTATGGTTACCATCAATTCCATCTCTATGGTATTGAAAACTATAGTTTCATTAATTCTATGATGGCAATGAGAGGATACAATGACTGCCCTATATTTTTTGTAATGACAACAATCCTATTTAACACTGAATTATGATTCATTACCATAGTGAGATCTTCTCAGAGGAGTTTCAAACAACTCATACTCATAGATTCATGGTTTTAGGTCACATATGTTATGGTAACAACAAGGGATTCCAAATATGGTTAAAATAGCTAAGACTACCCTCATTTGTGACCGTAACAAGGTTCTTGGACAACACTATCTTGCTCTTCACACTGGGTACTATATAGGCCAAGATTGGGTTGAAGAAATCACTTGATGGTTACCTATATAGTGATACTACACCCTAATACCCCCATGCATTCTAAATAGCTTGAGATTTATACAATACTCAACCAAGATGAAATTGTATCACTGTACCACACTTAACTATGACAGCCCCTTCTTGACAACAATTTGTAATTTTTAGACTATTGGGATCCTTGCCACAAATAAATATTAGGTCAATGACACAAAGCTTTTAAACAAAAACCATAATCCCAACTCTATATCCATCCCCTTGGCAGTCTCAAGGGCCACCTCGAGACAAAAAATGCTAATGTACTATTATGACAGTTATGATTGTCCTCCATCGTTTCATTGTGCACTTGAAACTTGAGATGAGAATTGGGGAGGTCTGCATTGGTATTTTGTCATAGACAATTTGGGAATAGCAGACTGCCATCTTATCAATAAGGAAGATTATATAAATCTTGAATAAAACAAGAAAAACCTCATGACTGTCTTGCATGTTAGCAAATTGATTGTGACAGTAGTAAGGTTAGTCATAATTTCCACACCTTTATATTCAATCTTCGGATCATCATGGGGGTAAAAGCATGGAAAATACTCATGGCAAGATCTTTAAAATAAGCATATTCAACTTGAAGCATTTCTGCAGACCCTAGGAAGGTGGATGTAAACTTAGTGACTATAATTACCACCACAAAGACTATCCCCTTTGTGACTATGACAAGGTAACACTGTCATGATCTTTATAACGATCCCTTCTCCAATGGGTGATGGCCTAATAACATTTATCTCCTTTGTGATTTCAATGCCTCTCTAATGCACTATCATAGGAGTCTTGACATTCCTTATGTATCCATGAAGAAGGCTTCCAACAAATCCAAAAGGAGGGCTTAAGATTACATACAAAGTCCTAGCCTTCATACCCTAGTCACATATCACCCCTCTAAGAAGACCTCAAGACTTTATGGGTTCCAAACATAACACAAACCCAGTCCTATATGACTGTCACTACACTAGGTCCCTCAAAATTCTTATATCAACCTTCCCTTGGCTGGCAAGGGTCTTGAAACTCCATTGTCCTTGCTAGTTTGAACTTGGAATGGTCAATATAATGATTCTACTACAATGCATAGTTAGGGCTACACTAAGGAAGTCATACCTACCCTAAGGAAGTCCTACCCACACCTAAACTATGATGTATCCATGATCTTATCAAGCATGATCTTATGATACTGTTTGGACTAAACCTGTATAGTTTTAGGGCATTCACACATCTCAGTTACAGTGTGGTGTGTGAGGAATTATTACTAAATGGTTTCTACCATGCACATAAACTATACACATATCTAAAGACTGTAATATGACATTATTGTGATGGAATCCTAGGTTGGAATGAAAGCTAGGCCTCAGACCATTTTAAATTGATTCCTTGGAAAAAATATGACATGAGAGCCATTGTGTCCTCAAATACCATTCCACCAGCCTATGGACCTAGTGCAAGGTGTACAACAAGTCTAAGAAGCAACAATATCCTTCTTTCTGTCATACTAAGAACCACAAAATAATGGATTTAAATCATGGAACATATATAATTGATACCTTTAATACATCTTCCATGCAAGTGAGTTTAAAACTAAAGATTTGGGTATAGGAAAGGGCTTCTGAATAAATGTTCATTAGAAAAGAAAGAAAACAAATAGTTTTGAAATGGAAAAAAAAAATCACAAAATATAAAGGCTTCCATATTCTGCTAATCCCTTCTTTATCCACACATCTACTTGGAGTGCAACTTTGACCTTCCTTCAAATCACCCTGACATCATAAGGAATCCAAAATGGGATCAGTCATAAGAAGGAGGCAGGCAAACAAGGGTTTGTTGTTCATTATTAGCCCGTTAAACTTAAGCATATGAGATAGCATGGCACACACAAAATGTTGTGGATAATGACCACAAGATTAGGTTAATTGCAACCACTTTTTGTAAGCAAGCACAAGACTAGTATACCCATTATGATCCTAATGGCACCAAGAATAATCTTGGTAAACTGCTAAGAGATTTCTTCCCCAATTTCAATTGCCCTAGGATGGTGCATCGTAATATTGTGGCATTAAAGGAAATAAGGCAAAAATCAGGAGAGATTGTGTGTAGGTATGATCAATGCTCTAAGGAATTGGTGTTAAAGATTAACCCAACTATAAAATGTTGAAATTTAAAAGGAATGATTTATTGGTAGGCTAATTGCACATAACCAACATGAACTAGTTTAACTCACTCTCCCTAATTAAAAAGTTGCCTTAAAAGTTGTGTTGAGATTATAATAATTAGGGGAGCCCCCAACATATGATTCTACTACATGCCTAAAAGAACAAATGGAAAATGGTCATGCAAATAGCACAACTTGCAAATGAAACTCTTAATCATTGTGGTTTATGATGAACAAAGTGCCACACTAAGGGGCATACAACTACAAACTAGATAGTGGTGGGAGCTCAAGCTATTAATGCCACATAGTTCCCTCTTGCTCAACACATACCTAATTGCACTACCTAATTATTCACTAAAGGATCTATTGTCTATACATTTATTCAATATAAACAAATGTGTGGATGATTCAGTGGCCTATTCACTTAACACAATTTTGTATATAGGTGATTGCCCTTACAGTTGTCGAGCTTTGTGGATTAAAATTATTATGAAAAATATCCAAGGATTGTTCTGTAAAGGTAAAAAAGGTGCATTTATAATGAGAGTGACTGAAGTTCAAATCTCAACATTGTAATAAGGTAACTAGGAGGACATGTGCACATGTCCAAGACTGCAAATAATAGGACAATTGAGTGGGATCTAGGGCCAATAGAGAAGCACTTTAGAACTCATCCTACGCATCAATAAACAACTCAACACAAAGAAATAAAAATTGACATATTAACACAACAATATCCAACTAAGTTATTGAAAGTCAACTATTGATACCTCATTCTCCATCCAGATTGCAAAATCGGTCCACTTTTTGCTTTGTAACATTTCCTTTTCAAATTGGCTTGGATGCCAGCCATATTTCTCCTCCTGTCAAAACATGGCACATGGACTAGTTAAACTAATTAATATGCAATCATTTAATTTTTCCTAGGAAATAAAAAAAATCATTTAACTTATTAAATATACTTACAAATGTACAGATCAAGGCTTGTAAACCTTTCTGGCCACTGTGATGCATGGCACGCAGTTTGTCAAGCCTAGCCTTGAAGGCCTTGTCCTAAAACATATACTAATTCAATTTAACTATGCACAAATAAAATTTAAAAATCGTTTAATAAATTTGATATAATCTTATGAGAAAATTCAAATACTTGTGTACTCTCCTCACCGGACTTCCTCCGTGCATCGGACTTCTCATATGCTTTTACAAGCTCTTTCCATACTTTCAAACTTACATCAATTGGCCTGTTTTTGAGCCTTAGCTTGGGAGGGAGTTTTTTTATCTTCTTTGTTTGGTTGCACTGAAATCTCTTGCAGTTTTGAGACATTCGTAGCTTTATCTTCTTTATAGACCAACCTATGCCAAATTTAGTCTCCATGTCTTGGATAATTGCTTGTAGGTGCATGGGTATCTTTGAGAATGGAAAATGTAGATGGTCTTTGAACCATTGAAGGCATGATTCCTTCAACCTATTCACAAACATTTTTCTAGCATCTATCATTCGGACTTCCCTTGAAACCACATCATATTCTATCTTGGTATCATAGCTACCAATGCAAGATGCAAAACATGGCGTGGTAGTCGAAGAAGTCTGTGTCCCAGGAGTGGCTGGGACATTAGAAGCCTCTGCTCCCTATTCCACATTCTTAGAGGTTACTGTTATTAATTTCCTTTGGATCTTTTGCCCGATCCATGACTGGTTGGGGAATCAATTGATTCCCTTTGACACTGTTGATTTGGTTGCAATGTTTTAGGGGTTTTACTAGATCATTTTTCTATGTATCTAGCAAGCATTGTCAAGTCCACACCATCCAATTTGTTCACTACCTCTACCCCCAACATGGAAGCCAATGCCTCTTTATCTTTGTCAATCTCATGTCCCTATATATATAATTTCTTCTTTTAAATTTAGAAAAAAAAAACTAAAAACTAAAAATCAAAGAAACAATGGAAACATTTACAAATCTATAAATTGACAATGAATTACCTCGTTGTGGTCAGAGTCTGCTCCTTTTCTCTCTTCCCTCTATTGCTTGACATTTTGAGGCAACCTAGGGCAAATTATTGTCATCCATTCTGTGGAGGCAAACAAACTACACACTGCCAGGTACGAAAGTTTTCGTCCAGTTTTTCTGTATTCCTCAAGGTTTTTGACCTTTACTTTCTAGAGCAAATCATGAAGTTGTTTTCCTCTATAAGTTTGCTGCAAGAAAGTAAGCTTATACATCAATTGAAATAAAGCACACATTTATAATATTATGGAATATGGAAATTTGTCATCTATTATGAAAAGCCTTTCTCAGAATTATCTTCAACAAATGCCCTATGAATATTACAAGAGCCGCATTTGTCCAAATGAATCTGACATCTGATGGGGAAAAAAGAGTTAAGAGAGGCGATGCCCTTAACTAGCATGAATAGAAGAAGAGCAGAACAAATTGAAAGGCTAAGATATCTAGAAGCAAAGGTTGTCATGGCTCAAACCTAGGACTTTTAAGATGTAAGAAAGTGAGTATGCGCTTTAGGTATGGAAAGGAAATTGGGGTTGAAATATAGGTCCCAACATTGCCAAGGATCTATCCAAAATAAGGGCGAACACAAAAAACCCTGATGCAGAGCGAACCGCAACGGAGGCTAACTAACAGGAAGGAAGAGCCAATAATACAAACAGCATGATAAAAATCCTTATCGGCTCAGCATCATCATCATATTTCCTGTAAACACCAACTGCATCATCATATTTCGGACGCTCACAATTATCCTCCTGCCGACTACTGTTCACCTCATCCGCCTGTCGCCTATCATCATCATCATGATATTCGACGGGCGCAAACATCCTCCGGTTGCACTGTTCATCGGGCGCCAAACACTAGCGGCATCATCATGATATTCAACATCACCTTCGTCAGCAGGATTTCAAATATCCGGTTGCCTCAAATATCCTGATGATGACAACTTCAATACCTTCCCTTCGATGTCCCGATAGCCGACGATACAAGCAACAGCATCATGATATGATTTATCCAGTTCTCTCGAAACCTCCTGATGATGTTAATACAACTTCCTGCCTACGCCGATACCTAACTACTTAGCGACAACAGGATCAATACGCATAGGGTGATATCTCAATATCCTGATGACGATGACGTCATATCCTGATGACGATGACGTCACCCAATATCCTGATGACCTCTTCAACACTTAGCCAAAAAAACCGAACTTTCACTCCCGCATCTGTTAGCGATATGCAGATGATGAGCACCTCCGAGAGATGATCCTGATGGTGATATATACACTGAGTATATATCCGACTTAACACATCCTGATGCACTTGCAACATGCAAACTTTAACAGTTTCACGACCTGATCCTGATGACGATACATTCACAGATGACGATGCGGCTTGCTCCGACTGGAAACGCACATGCAGACTCCTGTGTATCCGTCCGCTGCATGTAAACACTCAGATCCGCTCTATTTCACAAAGACAATGTGACGACCGGGCCGGATCACCTTCAAACCAAAGTCTAACAACTTATCTTTCTATACCTAGCACACGAGGATGCTAGGCTGATTCACAGCATGCTCCTAACTGATCTCTTGAACAATGCAATGCATAAACAGAAAACACAAATACAAACTAAGCTATAATACAGGACCATTCCACCGATTCGCAGGATCAACCGGTGGAAGGATTGAAAGTACCCATCAACTTGCAAAACGGAAAGGAAATCAAAACAGATACAACTGATACAATCAGATAATGCAAAGATGAGATCTTATTCAATTGAAATTCAAATGTCCTGAATACAGCTTCACAATGTCTGAACTGCTCTCCTGAATCTCAACTCAACACAACACCGATACATCTATCAACATCAATCTCAATATGTCTAAACCCTAACAGATCGAAGGTATATATAACAAATCCTTCGAGTACTACCAACTCACTTCCCAGCGGCTGGGAGCTTCCAAGCGGCTGGGAGAGAGGACAGCTCAGATAACCTTATCCCGATCTCTAACTGCCTACACATACTCCTAGGCTGAACTAATACATAGCATCGGTCCAATGGACCTTATTACATGATAAGTCAATCATACTAAAAATAGCCTACTGCCCTGTCATCATGCGGACAATTCACCTATATCCTGATCATGTTATCCTATATCCTGATCATGTACGGGTGCTCCTGCACCATACTCCCCAGAAGAAGAAATCTCAAGTCCACTTGAGATTAGAGTATCAAGGTCGGCACCATGTTGCTGTATCTGCTCTGTAGTCATCCATACTGCTTCAGAGTTCGGCTGTCCCTTCCAAGAGACGAGGTACTCCAAGTACTTTTTGTTCCTGGTCTGTTTGACCACTCTGGTGTCCAAAACCTGCTGTAACTGTGGAGGATCATGTTGGGGAATGTCTACAGCAACTGTATCCTGTAGGATATCCTGATCTGCATCTGGATTAGCCTTGTATGGAGTTAAATCACATACATTGAAGATAGGAGACAAACCAAGATCAGGTGGGAGTTGGATCTCATAAGCATTTTGTCCATGCTTGAGCAAAATCTGACATGGTCCAACCTTCTTTTGCATGAGCTTAGTATACTTTCCCTTAGGAAGCCTGTCTTTCTTCAAGTGAACCCAAACCAAATCTCCAACATCAAATTGAACATCCTTCTTCTTCTTATCAGCATATTCCTTGTATTTCAAGGTGGTTTGCTGGAGTTGGGTCTTGACCTGATCATGAACCTCTTTGATGGCTTCAGCAAAAGCTTCTCCTTCGGCACTAACAGGATCTGCTGTAGGTAGATCTCTCAACTCCAAAATTCCTCTGGGATGCATTCCATAAGCTACCTGAAAAGGCGATTTCCCTGTGCTCCTATTGACAGTATCATTATATGAAAACTCAGCTTGAGACAGAATATTGTCCCACTTCTCTCCATGCTGTTTTGTCAAGCATCTAAGCAGATTCCCCAAGGAACGGTTCACTACTTCAGTCTGTCCATCCGTTTGAGGATGATATGCAGAGGAAAAAGACAAATTGGTTCCCAGTTGCCTCCAAAGGGTTCTCCAGAAGTGACCAATAAACTTCACATCTCTGTCTGAAACTATGCTCAAAGGCAACCCATGGATTCTGACAATCTCCCTGAAGAATAAATCTGCAATGTATGAAGCATCAGCAGTGGTTTTGCATGGCAAGAAATGTGCCATTTTACTGAATCTATCCACTACAACGAAAACACTGTCAAATCCTCTCCTTGTCCTTGGTAAACCCAAGACAAAATCCATACTGATGCTTTCCCATGGTCTGGAAGGAATGGGTAAGGGCTGATATAACCCTGCATTAGTTGACCTGCCTTTAGCTTTCTGGCATATTACACATGTCTCCACAAATTTCCTGACATCTGACTGCAACTTAGGCCAAAAGTAATGCCTTCTGACCAGATCAAGAGTCTTATCTAGACCAAAATGACCTGCCATAGCTCCACAATGTTTCTCCTTGATTATATTCAACCTCATAGAACACCTTGGGATACACAACTGTCTACCCTTGAACAACAATCCATCCTGGATCAGAAATTCAGAGAACTCAGCATGGTATTTCTCCCCAAAAGAAGTACAGACCTGATATATTTCTCCAAAATCTTCATCAGACTCATACATGGTCTTGAGTGAGTCAATGCCAACACTCTCTAACTGAATCCGATTGACTGTGAGAACTCTCCTGCTCAAAGCATCTGCAACTTTGTTTTTGACCCCTTTCTTATGCTTCAAGGTAAAAGTGAAAGCCTCTAAGGTTTCTACCCATTTCATATGTCTGTGGTTCAGCTTTTCCTGGCTGTTTATGAAACTCAGAGCCTGATTATCTGTGAAGACTATGAATTCCTTTGGCATCAGGTAATGCCTCCATTTCTTTAGGGACTGAACTAAAGCATACATTTCCAGATCATATGATGAATACCTTTTCTTAGCATCATTGAGCTTCTCGCTGAAAAATGCAATTGGTCTACCCTCTTGGCTGAGTACTGCTCCAATGGCCATGTGACTAGCATCACACTCTACCTGAAAGATTTTGTTAAAATCTGGAAGTGCAAGGACTGGCTGCTGTGCCACCTTCCTCTTCAATGTCTCAAAGGAATCATCTGCTTCTTGAGTCCAAGCAAACCTGCACTTCTGTCCTCCTTTGATGGTATCCAGCATGGGTGCACAAATATGACTGAACCCTCTTATAAACTTTCTGTAGAAGGTTGCTAACCCATGGAAACTTCTGACATCATTCATAGTCTGTGGAGTTGGCCAATTCAATATGGCACTCACCTTCTCCTTATCCATCTGTAGCTTTCCTTGTGAAATGACAAAACCTAAATATATGATCTCCTTTTTCATGAACAAGCACTTGTCTAAGTTTATCATCAGCTGCTCTTCATGTAACCTCTTAAGAACCAGATCTATATGTCTGAGATGTTCTTCTTTGGTGTTACTGAAAATCAGAATGTCATCTAGATATACTATGACAAACTTACCAATGAATTCCTTCAGAACCTCATTCATCAGCCTCATGAAAGTACTAGGGGCATTAGACAAACCAAAAGGCATAACCTTCCATTCATATAACCCTTCATTTGTTTTGAATGCTGTCTTCCACTCATCACCTTGTCTAATCCTGATCTGATGGTATCCACTCTTCAAATCTATTTTTGTAAAGTACTTAGCACTTCCCAAACAATCAAGTAAATCCTCAATTCTGGGGATTGGAAACCTATACCTGATTGTGATCTTGTTGATGGCTCTGGAATCTGTGCAAAGCCTCCAAGTGCCTTCCTTCTTTGGTGCTAGTACAGCTGGTACTGCACATGGACTCAAACTCTTCCCAATCAGACCTGAATTCATCAATTCTTCAATCTGTCTGGCTACTTCTACATTCTGTTCTGGGGTAAGCTTATAGGCTGCTTTGTTTGGAAGTGTTGACCTTGGAATTAAGTCTATGCAATGACTGATATCTCTGACAGGTGGTAGGGATCTGGGCATTCCCTCTGAGATGACACCTTTATACTTATCCAATAGCTCTTGGACAGCTGGGTCTATCAACCTTGGCTTCTTCTCCTTCTTGACTTTTTGCTGCTGCTCCTTATTCACACTCATACATGGGATTAAGGCATATGCAACTGCACCTTCTACTGCTACTTCTTTCATGAACTGTTTGCCTTCCATCAGCATGACCTTCACCTCTTTTCCTTTAGACTTCTCCTCTTTCTCCTTCAATGGGAATAACATTACATCCTTACCATCTTTAGTAATTTTATAGGTGTTTCTAACACCATCATGTTGTGCCTTCAGATCATACTACCATGGTCTACCAAACAAAAGGTTGCAAGCATCCATCTTGGTAATATCAAACAACAACCTATCCTTATATCCACCAATCTGAAATTCTACCCAAGCCTGCTCTTCTACAGTTGTCTGCTGACCTTGAGTAAGCCATGAGACTTTATATGGGGATGGGTGAGGCAGTCTCCTAAGCTTAAGCTTTATCACCATTTCTTCAGACACAAAATTCTCAGTAGAACCAGAATCAATCAAAACCTTACATGCCTTACCTCCTGCTTTGCAAATGGTTCTGAAAAGGGACTTCCTTTGAGGGGCTTCTTTGTCAGGTACCTTCATGGTAGTCACTGTTCTTCTCATCATCAGAGACTCTCCACTTTCTGGATATCCATAATTATCAGGACCATTCACACTCTAAAAATCATTAGAGCTTGTCCTGCTTTGATTATCAGGTTCTTTGACCAGATTTGTTCTCCTTTCTCCTGCTGAACTTGTGGCCTTGTCTGGACATCTGCTGGCTATATGGCCTTCTTTGTTACAGTTATAGCATCTGATGGATCCTCTGCCCTGGGATCTTCCTCTGAAAGGTCTTCTACCTCTGAAGTTTCCTTGCTGACTGTAATTCTCTCTCTGATTCTGACTATTGTTGCCCTTACTATTGTCATGACTGGATTCTCCTTGATACCCCTGTCCATGTCCTCTGCCTCTAAAAGGACCTCTTCCACCTCTTTGTTGTCTTCCTCTTCCTCTATTGTTCTGTTCTTGTTTTCTCTTCAACTTCTCTTCCACTTTCAATGCCAACTGAAAGCTTTTCTGCACTGTATCTGGGTTATGCAGACTTAGATCTTCCTGAATATTAAACCTCAATCCATTAAGGTATCTGGCTACCTTCTCTTCTTCACTTTCTTTCACCTTTGTCTTCATACAGAGTTTCATGAATTCTTCTGTATATGAGCTGACATCTAGCTCCTTCTGCTTCAGGTTCTGCTTCCTCTTGTGTAACTGGATACTGTAATCCAAAGGAATATAAGCTTCCTTTACCAATGCCATCATCTTCTTCCATGTGGCAACTCTACGTTTTCCTTCCTGTACTCTATCATCTTGAACAAAATTCCACCATGTCAAGGCAGCTTCTTTCATCTTTGACTATGCTATCTTCACTCTCTGTTGTTCTGGTATCTCCTCTGTTACAAAGAAATTGTTCAAACAGTCTATCCACTCCATCACTGAATCAGGGTCCATCTTACCTGTAAACACTGGCAAATCCAGTTTCACATCCATGGTTCTCCTCTCCATGGCCTTGAGGGCGTTCAACAGTGGTCTCTGGTCTGCAGGAATGACCTCCTTGCTCCAATTAGGGATCTCTTCTTCTTCCCTATCTTCTTCTCTACCAGAACCTACTCTGCTCCTCAACTTTGCTAACTCATCTTTCAACTCCTGATTCTGAGCCTTCACGGCCTTGCTTTCTGCAATCTGTTTCTTCACCAGAACTGCCAACTCAGCGTTGGTCATCCTTGCTGGAACCTCAGATGTTCCTTCTTCATCTGACATCCTGCTTATCTTTTCCAGAAGATCCTAACCTTTGCTCTGATACCACTATGATGCAGAGCAAACCGCAACGGAGGCTAACTAACAGGAAGGAAGAGCCAATAATACAAACAGCATGATAAAAATCCTTATCGGCTCAGCATCATCATCATATTTCCTGTAAACACCAACTGCATCATCATATTTCAGACGCTCACAATTATCCTCCTGCCGACTACTGTTCACCTCATCCGCCTGTCGCCTATCATCATCATCATGATATTCGACGGGCGCAAACATCCTCCGGTTGCACTGTTCATCGGGCGCCAAACACTAGCGGCATCATCATGATATTCAACATCACCTTCGTCAGCAGGATTTCAAATATCCGGTTGCCTCAAATATCCTGATGATGACAACTTCAATACCTTCCCTTCGATGTCCCGATAGCCGACGATACAAGCAACAGCATCATGATATGATTTATCCGGTTCTCTCGAAACCTCCTGATGATGTTAATACAACTTCCTGCCTACGCCGATACCTAACCACTTAGCGACAACAGGATCAATACGCATAGGGTGATATCTCAATATCCTGATGACGATGACGTCATATCCTGATGACGATGACGTCACCCAATATCCTGATGACCTCTTCAACACTTAGCCAAAAAAACTGAACTTTCACTCCCGCATCTGTTAGCGATATGCGGATGATGAGCACCTCCAAGAGATGATCCTGACGGTGATATATACACTGAGTATATATCCGACTTAACACATCCTGATGCACTTGCAACATGCAAACTTTAACAGTTTCACTACCTGATCCTGATGACGATACATTCACAGATGACGATGCGGCTTGCTCTGACTGGAAACGCACATGCAGACTCCTGTGTATCCGTCCGCTGCATGTAAACACTCAGATCCGCTCTATTTCACAAAGACAATGTGACGACCGGGCCGGATCACCTTCAAACCAAAGTTTAACAACTTATCTTTCTATACCTAGCACATGAGGATGCTAGGCTGATTCACAGCATGCTCCTAACTGATCTCTTGAACAATGCAATGCATAAACAGAAAACACAAATACAAACTAAGCTATAATACAGGACCATTCCACCGATTCGCAGGATCAACCGGTGGAAGGATTGAAAGTACCCATCAACTTGCAAAACGGAAAGGAAATCAAAACAGATACAACTGATACAATCAGATAATGCAAAGATGAGATCTTATTCAATTGAAATTCAAATGTCCTGAATACAGCTTCACAATGTCTGAACTGCTCTCCTGAATCTCAACTCAACACAACACCGATACATCTATCAACATCAATCTCAATATGTCTAAACCCTAACAGATCGAAGGTATATATAACAAATCCTTCGAGTACTACCAACTCACTTCCCAGCGGCTGGGAGCTTCCAAGCGGCTGGGAGAGAGGACAGCTCAGATAACCTTATCCCGATCTCTAACTGCCTACACATACTCCTAGGCTGAACTAATACATAGCATCAGTCCAATGGACCTTATTACATGATAAGTCAATCATACTAAAAATAGCCTACTGCCCTGTCATCATGCGGACAATTCACCTATATCCTGATCATGTTATCCTATATCCTAATCATGTACGGGTGCTCCTGCACCAAACCCAAACGCTTGATTTCCAAACACAAAATGAACACCAAAAATCAATAAAGTTTTGTTTTGGGGTATGTGCAAGTGGGAATTTAAAAAAAAAAATTGATCCATTAGTCGGCGCTATAGTCAGAGCAGTTAGCTACGACTTTAGTGCTAACTTTTAGGCCTAAATGTAATCTTTTTGGGATGCAAAAGGTGGTGCAAAGTGTACCTAATTTAGCATCTATCAGTGCAAAATGATGTATTTTGCTTGGAAGTTGATATCACTATCTAATGGAATGCCAAATTTGGTTGCTTGTAGCAACCTCACCAAATTTGGATTGTCCTTATAATAAGTAACTATATCTTGTTTCCATGATAGCATTTTAACTTCATGCTTCTCTTATGATTAGCTCAATAATGACTCACTCTTTCACGACCTTACACAGATGGTTGGTAACAATCTTTATGCAAGTGATATGGCTTTGGAAAAACCAAACAACTCTTCTCTTACTATCATGACATGCTATTGGGACTATATTGGCAGCTTATGGCAATGCTTATGGTATTATGATTTTCATTTCTATGTTCTCATTAACCTATTTTAGGTTGAAGCATGGTAACTAACCCACTAGCTATTATGACAGTCATAAAATGACTAGACAATCCTCTCCACTTTGACTATGACAGTCTTATACATGGTGTTTTCTTCATGATAGTCCCCAATAATGTGAATTATTGATAATAGCTAGTTCAAATGGAGTTTTGGATGGTGTAGTAAGTTGTCCCTATGGTTCATGATAGTGCAAAATGTTGCAATGTCCTATTTTGTTATTCATAGTGTGTCTTAATGAAAAGTGAGTGTATTAACAAGATAATTTCAACAATATTCTCTTGGTGCACAACTATTACGTAACTATTTTCTTTGTTGTGTATTACAAGATCCAGAGGAGGCCATGGAGAGAGGACATGGACAGCGTAGAAGTACTATATTGTAGAGAGGAAAGTGAGTGGAAATAGATATGACAACGGAATTTGTAGATACAATAGAGGTAAGAAGAGAAAGAAACCTCAACCAAAGGAGGAAGGTGTTTATGAATTCCCAAATGCTACAACATAGAGGAGATAAAGTCATTTTTCTGTCGATGAGGTCTCTGAGGTCAAACTTATTGGTTGAAAATGCACAAGAATGGTGATTAAATGTGATTCTATGATCAAAGGAAAAGTTTGAAAATTATGATGGCCAAAACGTGATATCAATATGTCAAATATATGACTAAAGTGAGGTTTTGAGTTGGATAGCATATTCATTGAAATGATATAATTGGTGTACTAAACATTATTTACTATGTTGTGTATTATAGGGGCCAGACGAGGTCATGGCAATAGATCGTGTCATATCAAATGAGGACACAACAGATGAAGCGGGACATCAGGTACTCAAATTTTGACTTAACTTAGCAAAAAATATCTAATGGCATTTTGTGATACGTCCATCTTTTTTCATAGTATTATTGAAATCTATAATGTATTATCCAATCTTGACATAAATTAATGCATGTTGTTAATTATTTTAGATGGAGATTGGAGCAAATGCAGAGCCTGAGCGTTCAACAAGAAAAAGAAAAAGATATGTAGATGGACGTTGACCTAAAACTGTTAAATCATGTAGAGGACAGTGGGTGGAAGAGGATATTACAATGGATCCTGCAAACACAACAAATGATTGCACTGAACAAGAGGTTGGTCAGGACTATAGTACATGGGATGAATACTTTGAGAAAATTGTTGTTTGTGGATGTTCTGTATGTTGTGGAAAGAAATAATTCAAACGAGCGATTGTACAAAGACTTTACATATATGATGAGGTTCTAGTTGGGAGTATGCCTCCTACAATCGATTCGAATCCAATAGGAATTGTGGTAAGAAATTTTCCAATTTGATATAAATAACATGTATACTTCATTTAAACATTGTTTTATATTATTTAAATAACTAATTTTTTCTTAATGGATACTTGCAGGATAAAGTTCTTGGTTTAAAGTTTCCTAGATCATTGACTTCTAGCCTAGAGGGAAATGATCATTTATTAGATGATACATCTAACAAAAATATGTGCCAATATACTATCTTAGAAGATGAGGAATTGATGAAAACAAGCAACATAATAAGAACCAGTTTAAAGATGCATAATTTGCTTAAAGACAAGGGGAAGGTGGACTACATACCCTATGAGAATGAATGTGATGGAGATGATGACTTGCCCCTGATTTTGAGATCAATTTACAAAGAGACATTTGATCGTCGACTATATTATGCTTGGCCTAGTGATCAACAACTACCTAGAGTGTACAAGGTGTTTCAATTTTGGGGATACATCTACATGATACGACCCTCCAATATTTATGGAGCGAATCTAGGCCTCTTTATTTTCCAAAATGTACATGTGGGATTGAAACATAGAAACAATTCAGAACAAACCACTAGGAGATTAATGCCATATTATGGTCCATCATATTATAGTGGTGAATGGAGAAGGCTAGCATAATATAAGCCTAGCATGTCAACATATGGTCTAAATTCAAATATGTATACACATCGTCTCCAATTGGAAAGTGGAAAAGAAATGAATAGAGGTCATCTTATGTCTATAGATGGATGTGCATACACACACAAAAATATTACAGGATTTATAAATAGTAGTAAGGGAAGGGACCCTACTGTAAGACTGAATTGTCAATTTGTTGAGGTTATAAATGATAAAGATGGAGATATGGAAAGAGAGGTTGATAGATTGATAATGGTTGAGGCTATTATGGACCTTACCATTGGGGATGAGTTATTGATTGATTACCCCTTCTTAAATGCACTCCTGCGCGAAAGAAGAGGGAAGAACAAGGTCTCCCTAAGGATGTTCTTAAGGGCAGAAAACCAAAGAATAATAAATGAGTGTGGATTGATGTTTTATAAACTATGTTGTCAAAATCGTGTTTTATTTAAATTATTGTATAAAAAAGGTAGTCTATAAAATAATGTTCCATTAATCAATTGATGTAAATATGATCATACAATTTTTATTTTTATTTTTTAATCCATATTTGATTATATTTATTTGAAATTGATACATTTATGATTTATCCAATTGTTTCCAAACATTAAATAATGCTTGCATTTGTTGATAGGTAGAAGATGTTGATGAAACACATACTAATACCCAAGAACCAACTGGGTTATTAAGATTTGGACGGGATGATCCAAACCATCCTTTAAACCATACCAGGGTGAAAAGAGCAATATTGAAGAGAATACTACTAGCTGAGAAATTTGAAGAGCTGATGAGATCCACATACACTAATGACATGCCACCTAGCCTTAATGATGATGATCATGATAGTGAAAATGTAATGCATGAAGAAGGATTGAATGAAATGCTTACAGATTTCTTTGGGGATGAAAATAATGATGGCAATAATGATCATATGGTTAATAGTAATGATGATAGCAGGGGTAATTACCACCAACGTAATGTTGATGATAACAACCTGAAAGACTCCATCAAGCAAGCAGCGAAGACACTCGTGTTTGAATCAGGTGCAAGTAGAACCTCATAACTGGCATGCACATTAATATTATTAGAAATCAAGTCACTATTTGGTTGGCCAAACAAAGGATTCACTACCCTACTGAAGTGAGTTGAATCTATTTCTTACTTTGCAATTGTCAATTGGTGTACATAATTCGTAAACATTCATCAACTTCGTTTATATTTCTTTAAGGGGATTTTAAAACCATATATTGTATATAAAAAATCCTAGTATAGATTGACATATCAAACATGTTCATCATAAGTCAAACATTCAATTGATTTATTCTCTGGCAATCTTACAGGGCACTAAAAACTAAAATATTCCCTGAAGAGAATGTGTTGCCATCAACTTGCATAGAGGTGCGTTTTTTGTTGGTTAGGTTGGGGATTGAATATAAGAAAATTCATTCATGTAAAAATGATTGCATTTTATACGGAGATGAATATCAAAACAAGGTAGAATGCCATGTATGCAAAGAGAAGAGATATCGTATTGATGTACAAGGTCCTACAGTTCCAAAGAAGGTTTTATGTCACATGCCAATTATACCTAGACTTCAATGAATGTTTTGTTGCAATTCACTTGCACAATTGATGGACTGGCATGCAAAGAATAGGAGTAAAGATGGATTCATGTGAATTCTGGCTGACTCCAAAGAAATAAAACACATAGAGGAAAAATGGCCAAGAAAATTCAAAGATGAACCCCGTAGTATCAAGTTTGGTCTTGCAATTGATGGAGTGTGCCCATTCTCTTTCCTGAGCTCAAATTATAGTGTTTGGCTAGTTGGATTGATAGTATACAATATTCCCCCATGGATGCGTGTTAGAAAGGAGCACCTTATGCTGACTCTCAGTGTTCTAGGAAAACATCAAGTTAAAAACATGGATGTTTATCTTGCGCCTTTTATTGATGAGATGCAACTGCTATGGAAAGGCATAAGAATGTATGACATATCATGTCCCCCATCAAATAGGTCCTTCATGTTGTATGGTGTGCTATGTTGGACTATTCATGATTTCCTAGGACTTGGTGTTTGTTCTGGTAATTACATATTTACACTCATAATTTATTTTCATCCCAACTTTCATACTTAGTTTTATACTATTTTTTTGATGTTATTAACATTTCTTATTGAATTGCAGGGCTTCAAACAAAGGGGATATTTGCACGTCTAAGATGTGCAAAACAATTTCAAGGGCGGTATTCTAAAGATCTACACAAACTTATTTACGCAAACAACATTGTTTTTCTACCACTAGATCATAAGTCTAGAAATCGCCTGAAGAATTGATTTGATGGAAAAGTTAAAAATAGAGGCCCTCCCATGATTATGCGTCCAGGTGATTGGATTAAGAAGTTTGAAGATGTTGAATTGAAAGCTTGGGAGGATTTTTTTGATCAGGGTGATTCAATTGAAGAACCAGAACAAGTTGTAGTTAATATGCCAGAAGAAATGAAAAGGAAATCCATATTTTATGAGCTCCCTTATTGGAAGGATCTATAATATCTCACCTATTAGATCCTATGTATGTCTTCAAAAATGTCCCAGATTCTATATTTTGACATATATCAGGCAAAGAGAGGGACACCTTGTCTTCGAGGAGAGATATTGTTCTTTCGCATACCAAAATTGATAGAAAACATTTGTGGCCAAATAGGGAAAATGAAACATATGCAGAAGCTCCATGGATTTTGAAAAAAAAAAGAGTTAGACCAACTTAAAAATGTCATCCATTCAATAAGGACACCTACTGGCTATGGGTCATCATTGGCTAAAGCTTTTATAGTTGATGGACATACCACAAGATTTAAAACACATAATTTTCATAATTTTATGAAGGTATTATATATCATCATTTAACATTTACTAGTAACATTGAATAAGTACTAAATATATTTTGATATTTTGTTGTGTGAGGAAAAAATACTAATGACCTTTTCATAAATGTGTTTGATAGCATATCATGCCATTGGCAATTAGGGGGGATTCATGTCTTACAGTTGACTTAAGGAATGCCATAAGTCGATTGTCAGCATTTACAAAGTATGTGGTTATATGAAATGTTCATGTGTGAGAGACATAGAGATATTATATTGCATTTTAATTTTTGACTAAAGGTTCATACTAATTTACTATTCTTATATTAGGTGGGTGACCTCCAAGGAGATCCACGAATGTGAAGTGCCAAAATGGAAGAAGAAAATTACAGAAATTGTATGTGTATTTGAGAAGGAGCTCCCTACAAGTTTCATGGACCTACAAGTCCATTTACTTAAACACCTAGTTGATGACATTGAATTGGCTGGTGTCGTATCAATGAGGTGGATGTTTTTTCTTTGAGAGGTATATGAAAACTCTAAAATGATATGTCCGATAAAAGGCACATCCAGAGGGTTGCATGGTTGAAAGGTATGTATTGAATGAAGCATTTTTCTTCCTGTGTGAATTTGTTGGTAAGGATTTTGAAGATGGGCCATGCTTATGGGATGAAGAATGAGCATAAGATATTATTGATGGAGAAAAACCACAATCTAATGGTGTTCAAGTAGAAATTAGTAAGTAAATTCATGATCAGTGTGGTTGTTTTGCTTGCAATCATTAATTTACTCTGTAATTTATTTGTCAAATTAATAGCATGACATTTGGAGTTTGAAATAAGCATGTTGACATGTAATAGGTGTAGATGAAAGTGCTATACTCGACAAGTTCATTCTGTACCACATGGACTTTATGAACAAATGGATTGATCTGTATGATAAAAAGAGAGAAGAAGTGTTAGAAGCAAGGAGATAGTTTAAGAGATCAAACCCAAGGAATACTCCACTTCCCACTAATATGCTTGGGGAATGGGGCAAAGATTGCACACTAGAATGGGTTACTGAACAAATTCAAAATCAAATAGAAGATGCAGGTATAGATTCAAACATAACAGAAGATGAAATCAACATGTCTAGAGGAGTGAAAGAAATGTACAGTTGGAATTTTACAAAATGTTTTTCCTTATAGTTTTGACACTATTAACTATTTTAATATTCTTCATTATATTTGTTTTCACTGAAATAAATGGTCTTTCACAGGTGAGGAAAATCCAACAATGTGGGCATATGGTCGACATTATCGTGTAGAAAGTGTAGATGTAAAGAAACGATCCTTCAATTGTGGCATCATGGTTGACTTCAAGTAATCCAGTCAATCAAGCTCAAAAGATAAGAATATAATTAAAGGAAATCTACAATATGTTGGGAAAATACAAGAAATTATTGAGTTAGATTACCGCTCTTTTAAATGTTGTATATTTTTAAGTGTAGATGGTATGAAACATTTGAGAGGACACAAAGACATGATACCCATAGTGGATTGTTTTCTACAGATTCCTCATGTTTCCTACTAGAGGATAAGGAGCCTTATGTTCTACCAATTCATTGTGAGCAGGTATTTCTTTAACTCAAATAAGAAGCGGTAGTGATCATTAATATATTAATTCATAGTTTATTGTGAATATGTACATGTGTTTATTAATCAATAAAATTGTTATACCATACATCTAATATATGTATGTCGTTCATGTGCAGGTCTTTTTCTATGAAGATATTTTGGACCTGAAATGGATATTTGTCATACACTATGATCCAAGATTAAGGTATGTATTTGATGATGTAAATTAGTGGATACTGAGCAAAACAATGATGGCCAACAAAATGAGAGAGAGAGGGATTAGAGAACATCGAAGAAATTGACATCCATGATGATGTTGAAGATGGTTATGTTCAAGCACAAGAAGACAATAATCTAGAGTTAGATGATGTTATGGAAGACAACAATATGGATGGTATAGAAAATGATGATCCAAATACATCTGGTAATAATATAGATAGTCTACAGTCAAATTTCAATGATGATGAAGATGATGCAAGTCAAGATGAGGATGATGATAATATTAAATACTTGAAAGAACATATGAACATTGACAATGATACATTGGATGACATTGTAGCAGACAATAATGTTAATGACCAAGACTTCTAAATTTTTAGAATTATTTGCAATCCATGTTTAAAAAATGAAGATTCTTATGGCCTAAACTTTGAAATGCTTCAGTAATATTATTTGTGTCGATTCAAATTGCCTATTTCAATATCCTTAAATTGTTCAATATTTGGTATGAATTGTTGGCAATAATGTTAATTAAATGGATTGATTGATGTTCTTCATAACTAGTTAATGGATAATCCTTATGTGATGGAAGTATTAAGTGATATAGGTCAAAGGATAAGCTCATCAATGAATTGATTGATGTTCTTCATAACTTGTTAATGTATAATCCTTATGTGATGGAAGTATTAAGGGATATAGGTCAAAGGATAAGCTCATCAAGTTCCTTAAATAGTGTGTCTCCTCCCCTTGCTTCACAAGCCTCTTCATCTAGTATTATACCCTCTCATTGTACCTACTTCTCATATTGTACTTCCACTCATCCCCTGATTGTGTTTACTTCTCACCCACTACTCATGTTCCCACTTCTAGTGTTGTCATTCCAACTTCATTGTTTGTCCCCCAATCAACCTACACTCCACATATTATCTCATGTTGCCACTTCCACTCCCATTTTAATCATAACTCCTAATGTTCATCCTTTCAACATAGATGTCATCCTTAAAAGAATTGATGATATGCACAATAAAGTTGATGCATTACCCCTAGTAATCAAAGGATATCATAGGAGAAATCAAGAATAATCCACTTTCATTTTGAGTTATTTTTTATCCATTTCTAGTTTGTTCAGTGGCCCATAGTTTTGTAATGTATAGTGGTAAAGGGGACATTATGACACTGTTTAGGGGAAAATTGGATTTGTTAATGTTCTAGTGTCTAGATGTTTAAATCCTCCTTTCCACCTTACAGTCAAGGATCTTATGTCGAGTGACGAGCACTATCATACACTAGGTCACTTGCAGATGTAGGGAAACTTGGATTAGGGAATTTAATTATTAATTTTCCTTCTCTTATGTCCAATTAACCATTAAAACTCTAATTATGCAAATACGGCAACAAATTGATGAAAGATAGAAAAGCTCTTACAGACAGGAATAGAATACCAAATCATAGAATACCTATTTTCAGGGTCCCGAAGCGAAACAATCGGTACATTGGAGTGGGTGCCCAAGTCCAAGGTACCTTATTTTCATGGAATTTGGACCTCCTTCCGACACTAATCAACCCTGTAACTTCTATTTTTCAGAGATCTATCTGTGGAGGACACTAGAGTGAGCGTCCAAGTCCTAGAAGTGCTACTGTGTCCTTTTCTTCACATCCTGAATCCTTGATGCCTGCCAATCCTTCCTGCAACTCCACTTTTCCCAAATGCAACACCTATAACTTGCAATCAAAAGACTTGGTTTGGGAGTTGTAGTGTTTAGAGGCTTGCCTCAGTTAGGCCCCAGAGGACACTTAAGTCTCTGAACACTGTTGTCAGATAAAGAGTGCATGCCCTTGTGAGGCTGAGGAACAAACCAAAGGAATCAATGATGAAAACACAATATTATGTCACCTTGTAGTGAAGCTCTCATGGGAGGAAGATGTTCTTCATGCCATGAGAAAATTGATGCTCAAATCTGCAAATATCAACACACAAAACACACAAGTTTGCTCTTGCAACATAATAGAAGCCTTGAATCACCTTGAGAACACTTGAACATCACAATTTCCATATAGTTTCTAAATGAATGCCTAAGCATGCTTATATATGCAAATACAAGCACTCCCGCCAAGATTTTAAAAATTAAAACTTACCGTCTCGGCAAAAGGACCAAATAACGGTCATAAACTGACACCCAAAAATTAGGGCTGCTCCAAAATAGGGTAGGACTAGGGTGCGGGCGCCTCAGTCCTCTCCCCCTATTTTGTGCAGGGTACAACTCAAGGGGTCCACCTAGGTCCAATTTGCCATGGAACCTAGGTCTCATTCCATCGGGATGCCAAAATATGAAATAAAATGTCCTAAATGCATACTAAAGACCCGGGAACTAAACCTTATGAGGGAAAAGCCCCCAAGGGGGATATTTTTTGATGTTACATTTAGCCCCCACTTTAATGTGATGCAGTCAAGATAGGAGGGTCTGGTTAGGGACTGTCCAACCTTGCAGGCTTAAACAATTAACTCTATGGTCATACAGATATGCAACGAAAGCTTATAATTTAACAAAAGAAAGATAAAACAGATTCATGAATACATAACAGCAAATTTATCCTGGGAAAACCCTAATAGGGAAAAACCCAACCTTCAAATCTCATTCTTCTTATGTTATACTTCAAATCAAATTACACATGCCTCAAGGGATTTATAGATGCTAGGCCATAGCCTAAGGATTACAAAAGATTTATATGACAATATTATTTCATGATTTCTTTCTTCTATAACTCAATTCTCTACTCTGCAACTCATTTTGCTTCCTACTCTGTCTTCTACTTTGTTCTGCTACTCCTCTGGATCAAAACAACTTTAGATCTCACTTCATATTTCATACAATCACCCACTTCCTCACTGTTGCTTTGTAACAAATCATTATCCTTCATTTATATCCTCTGCAAGACTTCTAATCATGATCAAGTCAACCTAATTGCAACGACTAGCTTATGTAACGTGTACACAAAATAGGTCAGGCCTAAACATAAGGCACTGCTTTACAAATGTATAGAACTTCACGTGGACCTCACTGAAGGTCGGCTAGGTCCTTAAACTTCATCAACCAATTCTTCTTTTCACTCTACAAGTCACAAAAATGATCCACAAGCTGTTTCTACTTCACTAAACACAGTTAGCTCTATTCTATCAGGATAGTCAATCTTCAAACAATGATAACTTTCTGGAATCAAAACAAAACAATCTAAATTCTTGATATGTTGTAATTTTCTATGTCTAGATGCTAAGTCTAGATCCATAGCCCCTCATACTCAAAATCTAGAATTCTCCAAGGTCACTTTCTCTGCATATTCAAGCTTCTATCAACTGTCTCAATGGTTTTGAATTCTTTCAGATGCTTCTGCTTCAGTCTTCTGGATGCTCCTGCATCTGACCCTCAGGGTTATTTGAGAAGTGAGCCCCTTCACTTAGGTCTATATTAAGTTAGATTTGGTGATCTATTTTTAGGTACTTACAACTGCCTCAAAGTTGGTGGTCTGTTCAAGTCCACCCTACAAAACTGCCTCAAGTTCATCATCTTGTTAGGTCTAGGTTCAGCGGTCTACCTGCAAGCCTTGCACTGCCTCAATGATTGGCAGTCTGAGCAAGTCTTCTCTGCAAGTTGCCTCAAGATCAAAGACTATTTCAATTAAATACATCATCCAGAACAATCAAGTCAATACACTTTCTTAGTTTCTCTGCAACACTATATATTCTTTGGTTCTTAACACAATTTCATCTGCACTCATCAAAATCTTACAACTTCCACTCTGCTTACATTGCTTCTATACTTCACTTTGTTTCCCTTACCATAATCACTTCAATCCAGCACATAATTCTTCTCATCTGGTCCAAACTCTTTTCTCTGCTATGCTTTACATTTGTTTACACAAAATTTATCTTGCACTGCCTTCTCAGATGACTTTACAAACTTTCTCTTGCACAATTCTATAACACAAATCTTCTTAAGATCAATGCTTCTCCTTCTTCCGGTTTCTCTATTATATTCAATGATTCAAAATGTTCTTCTTCCTCTTTTGCATAAACTATCTCTGCATCATTTTCTTCTAGTTCCTCTGTCAAACTTAGTGATTCAATCAGCTCTTCTTCTTCTACACAAATCATCTCTATATCAATAGGATTTTCATCTTCTGCACAAACTATCTTTGAATTACTTATTGCTTCTCCTTCATTAGCTTCTTTGATAATAGGTTCTTGATGACTTTCCTTTCTTGATTATTTTCTCCTCCAAACTTGAAAACAGTTTCTTGCAAATGGTCTTCTATCAAATCCTCTTACATCTCTTATGTATCCTTTAGTGTGATAAGAATTATGACTCTTGTCACTTCTCCCTCTATAGTTTGAATTTCTTTCCTTGTTCTACTCCACATAAGATCTTCTTTCTTTGCATCCTAATCAACCATATGAACACTTCGGTCTATATCTTCCTTTGAACATACTAGTAACATGTCTCCATTCCTGTCCATCTATCCACCCATAGTTCTTTTGTATACAACCTTCCATAGGCTTTCATCTCTTTAACTTATTCCAACACAACTTTTCAGAATTGTTCCTCAATCCACATAACTTACAAGGGTGTATATCCCAACAAGTTTCCTCTTCATGTCCATGCCTATTACAATGTGAACAAAACATACATTTTCTACTTTGATTTGGTTTGAAGTTTACCATAACCTCCTTAGATCTATCATATCCAATCCCTTCAGTCCTTGATCTGATCACTGGTTCAATAAGTTCTATAATTCCTTGTTGTTGCTTTCCCAATCCTTGTCCTTCATATCCCATTCTTTGCATGATTTTGAAACCAATACCATCACCAACCATTCCAAGTTTAGTCACACTGTCATCTTCATCATCACTTCCTAAAGAAACTTCTGCTACATCACACAAGTCATTAGTATCAAAAGAAACATCACACAATATAGGCTTAGATCTCAATTTTTCATTCTCTTTTCTACATGCTACAAGTGACTGCTCTAACTGATTAACTTGTTCTTTCAAATATGATATTTTATTCTTCTTCAAAGTATTTTCTTTCTTCAATTCTTCCAAATTTTCTTTTAGATCTCTGCTCCTTTCTTCCACCTTTCCAAACAACTTGAATCCTTCTTCCAATTCTGCAAATTTCTTTTCAACATCTTCAAACAGTTTCAGCTCTGTCTCTAGGACTTCATTTCTGCTTCTTACATCTTTCAGTTCTTCTTCAAGGGCATCAAACTTGTCTACTCCTAGATCTTCCATCTTTTCCAACAATTCTGCACTACATTTCTTGATTTCACACAATTCCCTTTCAAAACTATTCCTTTCGCACATTAGGGTTTCATTTTCTTTCTTCGTCCTCTTTCCAATCTTCCCCATCTAAAACAAATTAAATAAACAACTTAATTTGAAAAGATTACCAAATATTCCTTGCATTGATCTTTCTTTTGTGATGATTTTTTTTGGTATGTTTTAGGGTTTCACACTTCATTCCAATAGATTCGCAACCTTCTAACAGATTCACAACCAGCCCAGCAGATTTGAAACCTGCACTGATACCACTTGATGTAGTCAAGATAGGATGGTCTGGTTAGGGACTGTCCTACCTTGCAATCTTAAATAATTAACTTCATGGTCATACAGATATGCAACAGAAGCTTATAGTTTAACAAAAGAAAGATAAAATAGATTCATGAATACATAACAACAAATTTATCCTGGGAAAACCCTGACAGGGAAAAACCCAGCCTTCAAAGCACATTCTTCTTATGTTATAGTTCAAATCAAATTACACATGCCTCAAGGGATTTACAAATGCTAGGTCACAGCCCAGGGATTACAAAATATTTATATGATAATATTATTTCATAATTTCTTTCTTCTACAACTCAATTCTCTGCTCTGCAACTCATTTTGCTTCCTGCTCTACCTTCTACTCTATTCTGTTACTCCTCTGGATCAAAACAACTTCGGATCTTGCTTCATATTTTCATGCAATTGCCCACTTCCTCACTGTTTCTTTGTAACAAATCATTATCCTTCATTTATATCATCCGCAAGACTTCTAATCATGATCAAGTCAGCCTAATTGCAACGGCTAGCTTATGTAATGTGTACACAAAATAGGTTGTGCCTAAACATAAGGCATTGCTTTACAAATGTATAGAACTTCACATGGACCTTACTAAAGGTCAGCCAGGTCCTTAAACTTTATCAACCAATTTTTCTTTTTGCTCTGCAAGTCACAAAAATGATCCTCAAGCCGTTTCTACTTCACTAAACATAGTCGTCTCTATTCTATCAGGACAGTCAATCTTCAAACAACTTTATGCAGTCAAGATAGGAGGGTCCAGTTAGGGACTATCCAACATTGCAGCCTTAAACAATTAACTCCATGGTCATATAGATATGCAACATAAGATTATAGTTTAACAAAAGAAAGATAAAACAGATTCATGAATACATAACAGCAAATTTATCCTAGGAAAACCCTAACAGGGAAAAACCCAGCCTTCAAAGCTCATTCTTCTTATATTATACTTCAAATCAAATTACACATGCCTCAAGGGCTTTATAGATGCTAGGTCATAACCCAAGGATTACAAAAGATTCATATGACAATATTATTTCATGATTTCTTTCTTCTACAACTCAATTCTCTGCTCTGCAACTCATCTTGCTTCCTGCTCTGTCTTCTACTCTATTCTGCTACTCCTCTAGATCAAAACAACTTTAGATCTTGATTCATATTTTCATGCAATCACCCACTTCCTCACTGCTGCTTTGTAACAAATCATTATCCTTTATTTATATCCTCCGCAAGACTTCTAATCATGATCATGTTGGCCTAATTGCAATGGCTAGCTTATGTAACGTGTACACAAAATAGGTCGGGCCTAAACATAAGGCATTGCTTTACAAATGCATAGAACTTGGTGCAGACCTCACTGAACGTCAGCTAGGTCCTTAAACTTCATCAACCAATTCTTCTTTTCACTCTGCCAGTCACAAAAATGATCTACAAGCCATTTCTACTTCACTAAACACAGTCAGCTCTGTTCTGTCAGGACAGTCAATCTTCAAACAACGATAACTTTCCAAACTTAAAAAAAAACAATCTGAATTCTTGATATGTTGTAATTTCCTATGTCTCGATGCTAAGTCTAGATTTGCAACCCCTCATACTCAAAATCTAGAATTTTCCAAGGTCACTTTCTCTGCATGAACAAGCTTTTGTCAACTATCTCAATGGTTCTAAATTCTTCTGGATGCTTCTGCATTAGTCCTTCGGATGCTCCTACATCATAATGTATGTATAAATGTGAGGCCAATACATGCATTAAAGTAAGGTCACAAACACAGCAAACACACCAAGTCACGGAGAAGACACACCAATTACATAGAAAATAGTAATAGGCACACAAAACATGGAGAAGATAGTTATAGTCATGCAGAACACAGAGAAGACAGTCAATGCATAGAAGACACATTAATGCATGGAAGACATAAATGATATCTTTTCTTTTCTTTTTCTTATATATATGACATGCAAATGCAAGTATTGGAAAGTAAACAAACCTCCCATAATATAGGATGCACTACCTTAGGGCACAGGTCTCTATATATATGGGGCAACAGACACACAAGACACACAAAACCTCCCAAAATGCAAGAAGTACTACTCAAGGGCACTGGTCTCTACATATGGGGCAACAAACATGCCACACAAAACAAGCACGGCAAAACACACACTTAAAGACACAAAGAAAACATGGTAGACAAGCGATGGAGTGTACATATTTCTAGGTCCAACACCATCTCAGGCACATTACAGGCGCACACCAATGATTGGGCTTCACCACAACAATCACCGAAAATATGCTTAAGGGTTGAGTTAGTCACAGAACCGCTCCCTGCCTTTGTAGGAGACTTTTGAAAATGATAGGATGATGCAATCTACTCCGAGAAGTACACCATCCCCGCCTCCATAGAGGGCTTAAGATAAAAAGAATATGCAAGATATCCCACCTCTGTAGAGGGCTTACATGATTGATTGATTGATTGCAAACAAACTCAGGATGCACGATGCACTACTTTGGGGCACAAGTCTTTGCATCTGAGGTCAAACACATTGCTAACATCTATAATAGACAACTTACCTTATATATGCCCCCACCTTAAGGTGGTTGATATCAGTTATCGATATCAAGCACATTAAGGTAGGAAGAAAACACACAAGGGAACACTGACTTTCACAAAGCCCATGCCCCCCGAAGGTGAGATGTACTTTACGATCACCAAATGTTCCCACAAACACATCCCTGTAAGAAACATGTTAGTGTCTACAACATCATGATAAACAACAACATCAATGCATATGATTAACCACACAAAGAGCCACGGTTATACAACAAATTTAGAGTTTGAGGATAACCATGGGGCTATATCACGAAGCTCTCTGAATCGAGTACCACCAAGGCTAGATTCAAAGGTAGACAAAGGTGCATGGAGCAATAGTATTGTTAAGGTTTGTAAATATGATAGAAACATCATAAAATTCACTATGCGGAAAGCATGAGTGCTTTCACTAGCCAAGCATCAGATAAGATATACAACCCCATCATCATATTAGGAACTAAGTCCATTTTCTGATTGCTCTCGAAAGGGACACTAGGTCCGCATCAGTATAAATGTTTGTCGTCATCCGCCCACTAGGTGGAAACACTAGAGGAAGGGAAATAATAAATAAGAGAGGAGAAACAAGTGTCTTAGAGACAGTCACATAGGAGGGTGCCCCCAAGTCACCAACCACGACACTATGTCTGTAAGACACAATACTCAACAATGAAATCAGAGAGAGCAATATAGAAGAATGATGATACAAATAGAAGGTCACAACAGAGGTGGTCTCCTGGTATCCCAAACCTTATGGGAGAGTCCGAGGTCATCCCAAAAGGACTAAACAAAACATAACACATCACGGGGGAAGCACATCATGAGAGAGATAAAGGGTTAGAGATACTTACTTGTAGGGTCTTTGTATTAGATCTTGGAGCTCTCGAACTTCTTGGAGTGCTTCTTATGAAAGTCTTGTTTGTTATCATATGATTCTTGTTCCTTAAATCCTTCTTTGAATGAGACTTTTTGGTGCTTATGAGGGGGAGAACCACTATTATTTCTCACTATTGATTATTGTCTTGCTCTTTTCTGATTTTTAGCGAGTTTTCGTTATTGAATCTTTCTAGAATAGTAACAGGAATCATCCTATACCATCTTACTTGTCTATATCGGTTGTTGTTCTTTCCTTTCAGATGCATTTTGATTATCTCCCAATCCATGTAAGGATAACAGAGGAGGAACCTCAACATAAATTCTATTTCTTCGTGGATGAGGTGGATTATCCATTTGTTTCTTGTTGACTTCAATCATATCCACGATGCTATCATAGTCCAAGTAATCATCCTGGTCTACTTCCATTAAATCTTGTTCCACCATATTATTTTTAGTATGTTTAGGAAAAGGATTAGTGAAAATTTGTAAATTCTGATTCGGCGGAGCAACTGACTTATTTCCATTATCATTCACATCTGATACCTGGATAACATTTGAATCGATAAGGTCATGTATCTCATGTTTAAGATGCATACATCATTCAGTGTCATGTCCTTGCATCTGATGATAATGACAAAAGGCATTAGAATCAAAATAAGGTCATTGTTTACTAGGATAAATAGGCTTGATCAGTTGAAGCTTCAGAATGTTATTACTCACAACTTGATTCATGATAGAATGATAAGACTTAGATATCGGAGTAAACTTTCTTGGTTGATAGGATGCTTTCTTTGGATTATTTATAGTAGGCACATTCATGTTTGGTCCATTGATCTTGATGAAACTCATATTATTGTTCCCTTTAAAGTTGTTTTGTGATGATCCACCCAAGGATTTACCAACTTGAGCCGATGAGTTTTGGTTTTCATACTGACTAGACGAAAGTTGATAATCATGAAGAGCAGTACATAAATGTTGAAAGGAGTTGTATTTCATCAAGAGAATCTTATCAAAAATATTAGGTTGTAGATTTGTAATAAATATCTTTTGAACATCGTCATCTTTCATTTGATAATGAATCTGTGCATAAAGTCCTTGATACCGACTAATGAATTAAGTCAACTTTTCTTTGGGACCTTGTTTGCATTGAACCAAGTCAATAAGAGTGACTTGGGGTCCAATGTTTTCTTGAAAATGTTGTAAAAATTGATCAATCAACTGCGAAAAGGAGTGTATTGAATTCGTAGGCAATGAGAAAAACCATTCTAAAGCAGTATCTTTGAGAGATTGTGGGAAAATTTTTGCTAACAAATCCTTTTCAAAATAAAAATCACTACACGTAGCTGTAAATGCTGCCACATGAATATTGGGATCTCCTTTTCCACCATATTTTTCAAAGCGAGGAGTCTCAAACCTCTCAGGCATAGGGGTTCTCAAGATTGCATAGGATAATGGATTACGGGCATGATATGTTGGTAGACGAGGCTGCGAAGAATTTGTCAAATTTGTTACCTTTTGTTGTAAAGCAGTCATGCTCTATAAAAGTTGGTTTAGGATGGTGTCATTGGGAGATGTGATTTATTGTGAGGAATTAGAACCAAGGTGAGGAGGTGATTGAGCTTGAGATATAATAGGTGGAGGCTGAGAATATGTTAATGGTAGTTGGCCATAATGATAGGTGGAAGATGGTTGCGAGTATGTAATAGGTGGCTGGAAATGAGTGGAATAGATAGGAGGTTGAGAACAATTATGCATAGAGGAGGTCCCTTTGGGAACCAAATTCTAATAATTAAATCCCACAGTTTTGTAATTAGTGCCATTAGATACTCCAATACCAGTGGTAGCATTACTACAAGCATTGGCATTAGTTGTTAAGATCGTTGACGTAAAGGTGGATATTCATGTGGTCGGTATAGGTGCCGAAACTTGAGTATGAGATGGTGATAGAGTGTTATTTATCACTTGCGCACATTCAGTCACTAGAATGATATTGGTTTGTACAATATGTGCTAGACCATGAATTGCATTTACACCATCTTGTCCCTCTTTTATCAATTCTCTTATATTATGAATTGTAGGGACAACTTCTTCAGCTATTCTCTCATTTTCCATAAATGATTGATATTCAGCTAGCTCCTTATCCAATTTTTCTATTTTCTCATTGGATACATATCCTATTTCTTCAATAGTGTTATCAACATCATGAAAAGTTTTTTCTTCCATTGTGGTTGGAGGATGTATACTATCTTGCACAATTTGAGTTTCTCCCTTTGTAAAGAAGGTGTCCAAAGTACCAACTTCTTCAAGAGCACTAGATCCCATTAATATTTTACTTCTTCTTAAAGGGATATTTTTTTTAGGACAGCATGTCATAAATCTTATACCAAATCATACAACACACAAACTAAGAGAACAAATCCTAGGAGAAGGATATGATTGAAAACCAAAATGCTTGGTTTTTTGTACTCTTTTCAATGCCAAAGAATGAAACAAGGGGTAGTGTAAGGATTTCAGTCAAGGGAATCAAGTTATATTTTTGATATCAGTCCAAAATAGCGATATAATTACTCCCAACACACTCTTGATACAAATCCAAGATAATGCCAAGTCAAAATATAGTGAAAATATGTTAAAATAGGCACTTTTTTCATCAAAGATCAATGCAAAGGAGAATGACAAAGGGTGTTGTGAGGAAAATGATGATGTAAAACAAATAATATCAGTAATAACAGCCACTTGATGCAAAATACCCAACACAACACGTTTTTAGTGCCACTTAAGGTAAAATCCTAGTGAAAATATAGCAAAAATAGACTATTTTTCACAGTTTTTCAACTCCAAGACCTAGCAAAAGGGGTGTTGTAAGGAATTTTAGGAGGTAAAACAAATAATATAAATAATATCAGTCACCTCAATCCATAAAATTGATCACAACACACTTGGAGTGCAAACTAGGTCAAACCCTAGGGCCAAAATAGCTAAAATGTGTGGTTTTTTGCAAAGTTTTCACTACAAGAGCCCGATAAGAGGGTGTTGTGAATATTTTTATGAAGGGAAGAAAATTAATACCCTAATAACATAAAAATAATTCCAAAATAACTTTCACAACACACATATGGTGCAAGTTTACAAAGTCGATAAGGCCAATTTTAGTGAAAATTGTTGTTTTTGAAGCCCTAGGTTTGAGATTTTGGGATAAAATTCTATGTGAATTCTTTGAAGTTTGATTTATGATTAAATTTAATTACTCTTATATCTTAAAGTTATTTTTAATCCTTAACAGGCAAAATGCCCATGCAAATTTAATAAAAATGCATAAAAATTACTAGTTTTTGTTGAAATTTTCTATGTAAAAATGCAAATATTTTAAATCTAAAAGCAAATTCACACTAAAATACAAGACTAAATACAAATAAAAATTTTAATGAGCCTCTAAAATCAGTAGAAAAATCTCATAGAATATTTTTCCTACTAACCCTAGATTTTGGAATTACTAGGTTATATAAAATTGTCAAAATTTCCACAAAACCCTAGCAATTAAATGATGAAAAAGAAAAGAAAAATTTTGAATTTTTATATTTTTATATATTTTATATCATATCTGATGTAAAAATCATGAATTAGGAAAATTTAGGAAGAATTGATGCAATTTAGTATGCCAAACAATGCAATTTTTTTGTATTTTTCAAAAATTTCAATTTTTTTGAATTTTTCTCAATGCAATGAAATGAATGACCAAATGAATGAATGAAATCAATCCAAATATGAAGACAAAAACTCAAAAAGTTGCAATTTAATTCCAAAAACATGGGTTCACCAAAATGTTTAGGGGAAAATTAGATTTGCTAATGTTCTAGTGTCTAGATGTTTAAATCCTCCTTTCCACCTTACATTCAAGGATCTAGGGTTAAGTGACGAGCACTATCATACCCTAGGTCACTTGAAAATGTAGGGAAACTTGGATTAGGGAATTTAATTATTAATTTTCCTTCTCTTATGTCTAATTAACCATTAAAACCCTAATTATGCAAATACGGCAACAAATTGACAAAAGACAAAAAAAGCTCTTGTAGACAGCAAATCCAAGGTACCTACTTTTTCACAGAATCCAGACCTCCTTCCGACACTGATCGACCCTGTAACTTATGTTTTTGGAGATCTATCTACGGAGGACACTAGAGAGAGTGCCCAAGTCCTGGAAGTGCACATGTGTCCTTTTCTTCATATCCTGAATCCTTGATGCCTGCCAATCCTTCTTGCAACTCCATTTTTTCCAAATGTGACACCTGTAACCTACAATCACAAGACTTGGTTTTGGGGTTGTGGTGTTTAGAGGCTTGCCTTAGTCAAGCCCCAGAGTACACTTAAGTCTCTGAACACCATTGTCAGATAAAGAGTGCATGCCCTTGTAAGGCTGAGGAAAAAACCAAAGGAATCAATGATGAAAACACAATATTATGTCACCTTGTAGTGAAGCTCTCATGGGAGGAAGATGCTCTTCATGCCATGAGGAAATTGATACTCAAATATGCAAATATCAACACACAAGTCTGCTCTTGCAACACAATAGAAGCCTTGAATCACCTTGAGAACACTTGAACATCACAATTGCCATCTAGTTTATAAATGAATGCCTAAGTATGCTTATATATGCAACTACAAGCACTCCCGCCAAGACTTTAAAAATCAAAACTTACCGTGTCGGCAAAAGGACCAAATAATGGTCATAAACTGACACCTGGATATTAGGGCTGCCCCAAAATAGGGTAGGACTAGGGTGCGAGCGCCAAAGTCCCCTCCCTATTTTGGGCAAGGTACAGCTCAAGGGGTCCACCTAGGTCCAATTTTCTATGGAACCTAGGTATCATTCCATCGGGATGCCAAAATATGAACTAAAATGTCCTAAATGCATACTAAAGACTTGGGAGCTAAACCTTATGAGGGAAAAGCCCCCAAGGGGACATTTTCTGACGTTACAGACATAATTGGGAGTTTGTTTTGATTATGTTTATGATGATAAATTTTTGACAAAGCTCTTCCCTAGAAACTAAAAGGATTATGCAATTGAATGGCTTTATTCTCTTCCTCATAGTTCTATTCATTCCTTCAATGATTTGGCCAATGCTTTTGTACATCACTTTAATGTCAATATTGGTTTTGTTGGTACTCAAATTTGCAAATTATAAAACCCTAAAGATATGCCAAATCTTATGATTAGGTTTTATATGTGAATTTGGCCAACTAATAGAATTGATCAGATTAATCAAAATTCTCTTCACTTTAGGCTCTGTTCAAGCCTAGGTGGGTGTTACCTTGTTTCACCAATGATAATTTACTTTCAAGTTTGTTGTTGACTTCAGAACAAATTGTGGAGCTTATGTAATTTTGTCAATTAAATCTTCCACTTCACTTAACCCAATCTAGCATATGATTTGGATTAATGTTTTTTATAAATCTTTAAACTCTACTCCTAAAACAGAAAAACAAAATTAGATTTTGAAAATATATACAAGGGAATGATTTTCAAAAGAGAATGACCAGTGCCTGCCACATGAGGAGTTTGTTTATCTTTAATTATTTTTCATATATATCCTTAATTGTATCCATTCCATGTTATCTTGTAATAAGTACTTGAGTAAGACCATCAATGAAAAATGAAGTGGACATATTATCATCTATATTAGCTAATTGATTGCAAAAATATTTCAATTTATCAATAATCTCATGTTTCTATTTATTTTCAGCACTTTTAATAAAGACACCATGATCATAATATTCTTCTTCATCATTAGAATGCAACATGTGATCATCATAGGAAGTAGGAGAAAGAGGTAGTCATGTTTGCAAGGTGAGGGTTTGACCTAGTACTTTGTTGAAGGGGACATAAGGATCCTAGATGTTTCTTAGGAATGCAAAATTAAAGGCATTGGGTTGTTTCCAACAAATGCAAACCACAAAAATCTCAAAATAAAAAATCATTTTTTTAATCCTAAACATAGGCATGGAAATTGTGAGTTTAAAAAAATGTGGGGAAATAAATCATACCCTATAATAGAAGATTTAAGTCCAATCCTAGATTTAATTAAACTTTAAAGTGAAAGGAGTTGAGAGTAGAATAAAATATTAAGATATTAAGTAATTAAGATAGAGAAATGACATAGTTGAGAAGAAATACAAAAGTTATTTGATCTTTTTAGCATGATGTCAAATGTGAAGTGTGTGATTAACTAATGCATTATGAAAAAAGAATGAAAACTAAGATTTTCTACTAGAATAATGATCATGAGATTGTGGCAGTGATTAACTAATCTTTTACATTCCTTCTTCACTTGTCCTCTTTTTCCATATTTCCAAAACTTTACTCCTATCTTCCTAGGGATTCTAAATTTTCCTCTTGACTTGGATTGATATTTATACCATTCCCCTTTAGATCCACTTTTGTCCTTGGGCCTTTGTGGAACATGCAAGGCATCCTTAGAACCTCCATCATTGAACTTTCTCCTCATATCTCCATTGTTCATTTCAACAATAAAGTATTCCATAGTCACCTTTGCAACACTACCATTTATAACAAGCATTATGTTCTCCTAATTTTTGGGTAAAGAAAAAAGTGAGAAGATACATTTGTCTTCCTCATCAATTTTAACATTTATTGAACCTATTTGACTCAAAATCATATTAAAGGTGTCAAAATCTTCTACAGTAGAAGATCCTTCCTTCATTTTTAAATAATATAAACATCTTTTGAGATATAAATTATTACTTTATAATTTTAGTTTGATAAATATCACCTATCCTCTTTTGTAATGTGAATGCAGGGGTCTATTTTGATTTGAATAATAAAGAAAAAGTAAATTGGAGACAACCAGATAAATTATTAGGAATCCAATTCAACAAACAAATGAGAACCAAAAGTTGACCACTAGAGAATAGCATCTTTTATATTGATTTGCTTCAAAGTATAGGCAGTGCAATGTCTCTTTCAAAAAATCAAAATCCTAGATTGATTCTGAGCCATAAGGTCTTGGTTTCCTTTTATAAAGGAAGAAACAAGCTTCAGACCTTTCACATTCAAAATGGCTCTTTGTATTCCTAACCCTTGATATTACAATATTTTTCTTTTATAAGTCCAATTTAGATTTTCAAATATATATGAATACATTTTGAAAACATGAAGAAAACATAAAGAGACAAAAAGAGAGAATTCAAGATAAGGTGGTACTATTTAACGCCAACATATGGCTCATTGCTCCTCTGTACCTAAACCAATGTTGTTGATGATTCATCTCTAAGATATTTCTCCTCCCATTTATATATTATAAAATCACTAGGCCATTGGTAAGACTGAATTTGAAGCAAGTTCTCCTGGTGATCTTTCCATCTTTAATCAAGCAAAGCTCTAACATCCATCACACATTTTGCATACCCAACATCCAAGGCAATTACTATTGATAACTCAGAGGGGGGGTGAATTAGTTATCTTAATTAATTTAACTTTTTATTCTTCTTTAATAACTAGTGCAGCATCAAAACAAATAAGCATCCATAACCATGAAAGCAAAAGCAAAGTCAATACACATAACACAATGATTTTGACGTGGAAAACCCTATTAAGGGAAAAACCATAGGGTGACTAACCCAAGAATGTATTCTCTGTTAAAAGAATAAGGTAGTAAAAAATGGCACTTGCCAATTAGGGCTCACTGCCCGAGCACACTGCTCACAAGAGGCTCACTGCCTACAAGAGACTCACTGTCTACAAGGTATAAAAAAAGTAACTAGGTACTTGAACTGATGAGAAGCATCCACATATGCTAAGGTTCAGTTCCGGTTAGGCTCAATACACTGATCTACTACACTTCATTCTTCCTCTTCTTTGGTGTTGTTGTCCTATCACATACCGGACCTGTATTACTGCTTCCACAATGCTCTCTGCTTTTCTTTGCACAACACAACACACCACTCCCCTTCATACCGAAATCAATCTGGTATATATATCTGCATCAATGATTTCAATCATCTTTCTAGTCGGCATCTGAAATACTCAACATTTTCCCAAACTCTAGTCTGTCGGCTGAATCCTTGCTTATTAAGTGATGCGTATCAAAAAGATGCTTATAGAAGTCATCAATCATGTCGGCCAACCATGAATGATCCCTCAAGAAACTTAATCACCATCGATAACTCATCCGAAAAAAGGTCTGATGCTCTGTCCTCGGTTCTTCCTCAGTCTACTTTGCCAAACAGGAACCCAACACTTAGGTGTTCATATCTTCTCACTCTTTCATCACCGAAGGCTCAATCTCTAGAATGTGTTAGTCATGGTACTCCTCTTGATTTCCCCAGGTCCATGCTTTACTGAGATACTTCCTCTGAGAGATCCGGACCTGACTATCAGACCTTGCTATATGCTCTGTTCTTGCTTACCGGACCAAGATACACTTCAGTTTTGTCTTCCGGTATGGTCATACCATGTCCTACGGATGTGTGGGATGGACTTTGTTACCATCAATGATAACACTCATGAAGCCACACAGTGTCTCTTTCCAACAATCTCCCCCTTTGGCATTGATGGCAACACTTAGTGAAAAATGACTAAGTGTCACACTGCACTCCCCCTTGGCTGATGCTCTGTTCTAATGTACACTTTACTGGAGCTCCGCCTTAGCTAGATTCCACATTTTTCACTGCTCCTCACTCCCCCTTTGACATCAATGGAAAAGGGTAGGGTCCGCACACCAAAATTTCCCAAAAACAATCTATACTTGGCCGCATAAACATATATACATGTTTTACTTACATATACTGAATTATATCTGCAAAAGTTGCCTTCAACTGGACAAATTTTGTTGCCCAACTCTGCTTCATCCTGTCCAAAATTGAGATGTGACCACTCAACAAGAATTTAAAAGCTTCTACCCTCTTTAGATCTGTCAGATCACTGGTCTGGGCTGTGGTCTGAGCATTAGATAGGGCCTCATGCATGGCCTCTAATTTAGGGATAATTATCCCTCTAAGTTCACTTAACCTGCTTATTCTATTTTTCTTCTTCTTCTCAAGCTTCTTTATTTCATTTATGATTGCAATAGTCTAACACTCTTTATTTATTATGGAAGAAGTGAGAGGATCAAAACCTTGAGATAAACTTGATAGTTTTCTCTCTTGTTCTTTCACTTTCTTGGTGATGTCTGCTATTACGGTGGACCAAGATAGATAAATTTTGTATAGATCACCACCATATTTAAGAGCATTCTCTAGGCTTGTTATTCCAATATCCAAATTTCTTCTATCATTTGTTATTAGTCCTTGTACTTCGAAGAATCTCTTTCCCAAAAACTCCTTCCGGACCTTTTCTTCTGCTGACTTCTCTAAGGAATCAAAATGTGTATGAACAGAATTTACAAGAGACTTTAGATTACTAGATGTGGAGGCTGAAGGATCCTTTTGGAAGGATGGCATGATTTTCTCTAGCACACCGGATGCAATTTCTATTAGCTCACAGTCTTTTAGAAGCTTTTCCTTTGCCTTTGCTTTGTTAGTGTAGGTTTTTATTTTCCTTAGGGATATTTCTTTTTCCTACACATTATTAAGCTTGCTTAGGTTTATTATAAGTGGTTAATATGAGGATACGTGGCAAAATATGTCAGCTATATGTGTAACTCTCTCCCACACATGGGTAGTTGAGTTACACATCCTTTTTTGGCTTTTTGTGCCACCTCTCATAACCACTATTTTGTCCTTACCTAAGTAGGTTATGGGGTATTGTGCCACCTCTCATAACCACTATTTTGTCCTTACCTAAGTAGGTTATGGGGTACTGTGCCACCTCTCATAACCACTATTTTGTCCTTACCTAAGTGGGTTATGGGGTAGTTAGAGTTCTCACACTCTTTTGTCTTTATGTGCCACCCCTTATAACTCCTTTTTTGTTTTCATGTAAGGAGGTTATGCCACATGTTTTGGCATTTACCAAGTAGGTAAGATCTCCCACCTTTTATGGGATATGGGAGTTATTACACCTCTTAGATGTATATGCCACATGTTTTGGCATTTACCAAGTAGGTAAAATCTCCCACCTTTTATGGGATATGGGAGTTATTACACCTCTTGGATGTATATGCTCTATTTTTGCTATATATACAATACTCTTCTCTCACTGAACATGAAGTTCAAGAGCAAGTTCACAAGCTTGAATATCAGTTCAGTGATAGCTCGGTGAGAGTATTGAGAGTCTTCTCAAAATTCTCTTTCTTTGTCTCTATTTTTCTCTCATTTTAGATATCTCTTCATTCTACTATTTTGATCTTCGATCATCTGTTGAGTGGAGGCGCATATGATCTACGACCGACATCAAATCCTGGCTCGGTTCTCGCTTCTCGCAGAATCTAACATGCTTGAGCAAAGGATGCTATCTTCATAGTTTAAACCTAGGAGAGGGAATAAAAATTGAATGGTCCTTGAAGTAGCTCTGGTTCATCTAGTTCCATCATTTCTTTTGTCAGGAAGTCCTTGATAGCTTCTGTAGTGTCTCTTGCTGAAGACAAAGTTTCCTTTCCTTCTGTGGCCTCAGCACTATCACTTGTGATCTTCTCTATTTGACCTTCTTCTCTTCCCTTCACTTCTTCTTCTTGATTGATGCTCTCTTCTTTTCTATCTTTTCCTTCAATTTCGGAGTCTGCAGGAGGATCCGGAAGAGAGGTGTCTACTTATTCATGAACTTCCTCTTCTGGAATAGAGAAATCTAAGTCCTTGGCTTTCTCTTCACTTGTCTCCTTTGTCTCTTCTGCAACTATCTCAGTAGATTCTCCTTTGTCATCCATGGTAGAGGGTTCATCACCTAAGTCCTCTATAACAGAAATATTGAATCTTTTATAGGCATTCTTGAGGATCTCTTCAGTCTCTTTAGCCACCTGATCAGTCTCTCTAAGCATAAGCTTATTCATTCTGGCTTTGCTCTGGAACTCATCCTTGCAATCTTTTAAGATCATGTTTATTTTCTTTCGAGTGATGGAGGGATAGAGTTGGATAGCAATTTGCTCTTGGATTTCTAGGTCTTTTGCCATGGCATTGTTCTTTCTTATCTCAAGTTCCTTCTCTAAGATTTTGGGAATCAAGGATATGATTTCAATGAATGCTTTGTTATAAATATTAAGATACCTGACTATAGCATCTTGTAGGATCTTCTGGTCAGCTTCATTGTATTCATCATAGAATTCAGTCATTGGTTTCAGGTTCCCATCCATAGTGACTGATTTGATGATATCATAAACGTGGAGAGTAGGCTTTTCAACAAATTCCTCTGCCTTTTCTTCTTTGCCTTGACCGGTAGAGGGTTCACCAGATATTTTCTTCTTCTTCATTTTCTTGACTTCCTCATTTGACTTAGTCTCTTCATCATCCTTTAGACTGGCATAAGACCTTGTGGCCTTTGTCTTAATTCTTTTCTCTCCCTTTTCAGATGTTCTGACTTCTGGTTTTGATGCTTTCTAGATCTTAGAGGTGGCAGGTGCAGGGCTCTTGGAGGATCTGGTCCGGGAAGGGGCTTGCACCGGATCACTTTTCTTTTCTACATCTTGTTTCTCTCTCTACCCTTTCCAGCTTCTCTTTATTGGCATCAATTGCCTCCTTTGAAATTCCATGTCTCTTGGCAAATTCTTCCACTTCTCTTCTCACTTTTCTCTTGATTTCAGGCTATCTTAGTTCAACATAAACTTTCACACTCAATTCTTGAAAGGTTCCAAACCTTTCTGCCTTAGGATCCTTGGGTTGTCTTAGCATGTGTTGAACATGTAGCTCTACAATTTTCTCATCTACTTCGTACCCCATTTGCATGATCCAGACTGTCCTTGGCTCCACTGCCTCCATTAGGCATTGATCAATGTCTACCATAAAGCACACTGTATCCTTGTATTTCTCAACCAAAGATTGGGGGATTCTTTCTCTGTCCTGCATCATGCTTTGGAATTTTTTGAAGTATCCCCACATAGCTATATTTTGTGTCTTGGCATCACCAAGCCCATACATATAATCTCTGATTTGTATGGCTACTGGTCTGTCATTTTGCCATAACCAACCACTGGATCCGAGTAGCTCATTCATAAAATAAAAGAACAAACATAGTATTAGCCCACCATACTTGAAAGAGTTCTTTTTGTCCTTGATCTTTTGTAGATTTTCCAATAGTTGGCTCAGAAGAAGCTCACAAAGGTCATAATCTACATTTTTCCTTAGCATTTCATATGCAGTATATACAACACTTTCAGATACAGAATACTCCTTACTGGAGTGATATATCTTATAGCCAATTATCATAGATGCAAACTTGATATCCAGATCAGTGATATCTTCTATAGTCATTGCTCTCTTGTCAAATTTTGATCTGGTAGCCTCACTCACAATTTGGTTTTTGACAGATTTGAGAGTAGGCAACCCACTGGATGAGTACAATCCTGTTACCACCCTAATAGCATCTTTAGTGATCTTAAATGGCCTATTCAACCACATGAAGTTGTCATGCATTCTGCTCAAAACATACCGGACCCTTTCATCTTCTGCAAAACAGGGGAAATGGATGCAATGTCCAAAATGTTTGTCCCAAATAGCCTTGTACTGAGGTTTGAGTTCAAATGAATCATCTATTAATTGCTTGTGGTAGATATCCACCAGCTTGGATTCCCCAAATTCTTCAATGTTCACATGAATGTATGCCCTAACATCTTCTACATGCAAAACCCCATGCGGAATGCTAGAAAATGTGCCTAGGGGATCAACTTCTAGGGATTTGTAGGGATGTTTCTTGAATTTAGCGCATGGCCTATCAGAGATCTTCATAACATTCGGAGTGGTCATCTTTCAAAATATTCAGAGAGAGGTTTTCAAGAGTGGAAAAATACCTTTTACGCTTCTAGGATTCACGATATGAACTGGATCAAATTGATGGGAGAATCAACTTCTGCAGTTGATCTTTGAGAAGTTTTGAGGCAATTTGCTTCAGAGCTCCTTCTTTTCTTCTTCTTAAATGCAAATGTGCAAATGATGAACAAGAGAACCCTTATATTTTTGCATAAACCCTAATTTCACATTCTAATAAATGCACAACTTAAGTTATTCCGGTTGCTCCTTGTCTTGAGAGATTTTTTTGGATCTCTGAGATGCACTTAGAGTTATTCTCGGTGAATATTAGCAATCTATCTACCTTTCTCCAATCATTCCATTTATCTGCAGATCAAGATGCCTCAAATTTGAATCATACTGGATCTAACTGTGAAAATCTTGTTCTTACTGGATGACTGTTAAATCAGATTAATCTCAAAGAGCCCTTTTAATCTGCAACCTTTCATGTGCCAATTTTAGGCACCAATTGACTGGCTGGGGGAAATTGTTTTCTTTTATGACTCCCCCTGAGCCAGAGCTCATCTATTTAGTTTCTGGAAGGAATATCAGCACTAGATTCTAGTACGGATTCATCCTCAACATTTTATGTACTCCTCTTCACCCAAATCTTGTTCATCTCCCTTTGAATTTCATCCACATTCACTTTTCCTTTTCCTTTGTCTTGGTTTTGATTATGATGCACCGGACCCTTTTTGTCCTGATTCTTACTTCTGCAAAATTTGGCAATATGATCATATCTATTGGAATTGTAGCAAACAACAATTCTTTGCATATTTGACTGATATCCTCTTGATCTACACTTATTAGCCATATGTCCCATTCTATTGCATGCAAAGCATCTACCATTGAATGAATTGTTCATTTGCATATTTCTACACTCATGAGATTTGTGACCATACCTTTTGTAGTTAAAACACTGTCTGGAGAAGGATGAAATAGTTTGATTCATTCTTCTTCTGCACTGATTTGCTTTATGACCAAAGTTGTTGCAATTGTGGCAGTATCCATTGAAGGATGGATATCTCTGAGCATTTGGTTGTCTTACCAGAGGTCTTCTAGGCCTGTTCCTTGGGTTTCTTGATCCAAAGTTCTTCTGACCAGATCTAGAGCTTTCACCTTTCTCATACCCCAAGCCTTGCTTATCATCTACCCTCTTTTAACTTTCAAGAAGAACTTCAAGCTGAGAAGAGCTTATCTTGAATTTCTCTTTATATTCATTTACTGTTTGAAGATCCCTTTTAGAGTGTCAATCTGATTCTCAAGTTGTTCTTCATTATCTCTAGATTCTTCAAGATCAGATTCCAAATGTCTAATTATTCTATCCATTTTGTGGCAGTCTTCTGACTTCTCCTTGAGAGATTGTTTTAGATTATCTTCAGTCTTTCTTTTCTCTTCAATTTCTTGAGTGAATTTCATAACCCCTGATTCCATTTCATGTCTTACCATAATGACTTCTTTTGATAGCTTCTCACATAACTTGTTCTTTTCATTCAGGTCTTCATCAGTAATATTGGCTTCACTTTGACTTGCTAACTGTTGAAGTAGTTTTTTTTTTTTATAGAGATACTCAGTTTCTCTTTTAGTTCATTTATGAAATCATTAGCTTGTTTGAGTCTTTCCTTCAATTCATTAACTTCAGAGTGAGATTGCTCAAGATCATCTAGAGTAGACTGAAGTTGTTCCCTCATACCATACATATTTATTGAGATTCCTAGATCTTCCTCAAGCTGTTAGGCTCTGTTAGGAGGAACTTGTTGTGATGTTCACAACACACCCCATTTTACTCCTTAACAAAATGAGGACCCCTGCTGTGGCTGTTGCTTTTGCTTCTCTGTGTGTTGTTTTGCTTGGTGGTAAAGGGGAAAAGAGGGTTAAAGTTGCAAACGTTGATAAAAATAGAGAAAAAATGCATTTTCAGTACTAGGGCATGATATGGTTGGATTCCTTGTGAAAAATGAGCTAGGGTTGCTTTTTGAACCATCTTAAAATTTGCCATATTTTGCAAGTTATGATCATTTTGGTAAAATGTACATTTAGGTTTGTATATCGCTTTGCATATGCAGGGTCGTTTGTATATGCAAAGGGTTTTGTACTTAGTTGCTTTTGCATTCGGGTTCATATACAAGGCCACTTGTATGTCTTTTTCCTTGTATGCATTTTAATAAAGGTTTATGCATACATACAAGGTGGACCCAAAATGGTTTTAAAGTTAGAATGAATTGATGTTTCGAATCCGCTTTGTATATTTTACAATTGTATGTTTGGCAGGTAGAAGATACAAACACTTCATACATGGTGGACCCGAAAAGGTTATTAAATGGTGCTAATTTGTTGTATATCCGTGGATTTGAAAAGAAAAGGGGGGGCTTTTATAATATACAATGCACATATACAATGCGGACCCAATGGACTATTTAAAACAAGTTAAGTTGTTGTATATTCGGCGCTTGTATGTTTCAACATACAAGCGGAACATACAAACGAAATATACAAGGCCCATATACAACGTGGATTTGAAAGGGTTATTAAATGGAGTTAAGTCATTGTATCTTTTACATTATGTATATTGGAAGACAATGAAATATGCATACACCAGACCCAAAACATCTTTGAATTAGAATTAAGTCTTTGTATGTTTCGATTTGTATGTATGTTTCGATATACATACATTCCGAAACATACAAAGAGGAGATACATTGTCCGAGCCTGAAAGTCTATTAAAAAAGGCTTAAATCCTTGTATATTTAAACATCCAAAGCAAACATACAATGAAATATACAACCCCAGAACTGAAAATTTATCAAACAGGGTTAAGTCCATGTACGCTTTAAACAATGCATATCGAAAGATACAAAATAGCATACGAAGTGCGGACTCGAAAGAGAAATTAAAAAGGTGAAAATGCTTGTATATTTTTGCGTTTGTATATTTCTAATATACAAACCGATATGGAAGGTTAAACATACAAGCCGGAATCTAAAGAGTTCAAAATCGGGTTGAGCCAATGTATTACGTCCAAATTGTATATTGGGATATACATTGCACTACGTGCATTGCGCGGACTCGGCAGGTGAATAAAATGTGGTGTATAAAATTTGAGGTCTGAAAAGACATACAAAAGAGGAAGGTGAGGGGGACCCCACCACTTGTATATCGAGTTTGTTTGTATGTAGGGGATATACAAGCGAAGGATGCATTGAGTCATATACATTGCGGAACTCAGAGGCAAATTTAAAGGTGGTTATTTCATTGTATCACGTCTGAATGTATATCGAGGGATACAAACCAGTATGCATCAAAGTATACATTGGGCGGAATTGAAAAATCATAAATTAGAGTTAAATGCTTGTATATTTTGGCATTTGTATATTGCGATATACAAACCGATATACGTTGCATACATACAAGCCAGATTCGAAATAAAAGTCCATAATAGAAAAGTCGTTGTATCGCATCCGAGTTGTATATTATCAAGCATACATTATGACATGCAAACCGCGGAATCAAAGGTGGATTTAAATCTGATTAATTCGTTGTATTACGTCCAACTTGTATATTGAGAATATACATTCCGATTGGCATGCATTTGCCATATACATGGATTTAAATAAGAAATAGGCAAGAAAAGATGGAGCGATAGGAATTTTGAGGCTGATTTTGGGGCCCGAATGCATATTTTTGGTCAACGATAGTTGACCTGACTTTTCTAAGCACTGTATATGCATTTTTGGACACGATTTTCACAGATTCAAGGCCCGATGGATGCGTTCACACAGTCACGACTAGATTTGGCAGTTGTTTTCCTTCCTGCAGTTTTATTAATCAATGATACTTATTGCTTATCCATTTTTTGCAGGTTTGCAGTTGAAGGAGCTGAAACTTAATGGTGGTGACATCACGGAGGAGGAAATCAGATCTCAGGAGCAAAAGGAAGATAAGGAAGAAGTGCAAAGAAGTCAAGGGTCTTCATTGATGAAGACAAAATGCAATTGAAGACATTATTGTAGCAGACCACAGAAGTTATTATTGAGCTGCTAGGGTTTCCAGAAGGGCATATTTCACCCAAATTTGATGTATGCTCAGAGATATTTTGGGAGACTTGTTCTCCAGCATTTATTGCTGTAACTAGAGGTTTGAACTATTGTTTAACTAGGGTTTTGAGTTGTATTGAGGACAATTAGAAAGTCTATATATTGTGCCTCTTTACACTATAAAACTTTACACAGGGGCTACATAGAAATTTTGTAGCAATAGAGATTTGTAGAGTATAGCATTTAGAATAGGGGGACCTTTTAGTTTAGAAGCAAAAGAAGGAGGTCACCTGTGTCTGCAATAAGGAATGCATGGAATGTCTGGCTTCCTTACTATATCTGTAAAGCTTGTAAGTTTTCTGTAGTTTGATCATTGAAGCTAAGAGTCATTCAGACATTGTAAATCTTATATGACTGTCTGTTTCTAATACAATTGAATCTGGAATTCTGCATCTATCTTCTGAGTGTTTTCTTGCTTTTCATTGTGTTTGAAACATTTTCTCTTAGAGCTTGCAATCTTAGGTGTATGTTTGTGAAAATGCTCAGAATATACATTTAAGGTTTTGTCTATGGATTTGATCAAGTTACTGTATTATTTATAAAGTGCATAATAGAACAATTAGATCCTTCAAATAGAGTGAATGAAGTTTAGATTAGATCTTTCTAACTTTTCCCAACCCATTTGAAAATACTTAGCTTAAAACGTAGAAATCTAAAGGAAATTGTCTCACATTTGAAAAGCATGTATAACTAAGTTTGAAGAAGACAGTTTTCATAAATATTTAAGAGAGGAAAGCTACAATAATTCAAGAAGACCATTTAAAAGCTTTGCAGCACAGTAACACTTTTATGCAAAGGAATGAACAACATATTAACATTTATTAATCTTTTGCATAGTTTAAGTCCAGTAAACCAATAAGAAACCCTAAACTACGTAAGGCCCCTTGAACACATTGACCAATTGAATTTGCCCAACAGGTCAAGACCTGACCATATTAAACTTGGGATTAAGTGAATCTTAACCGATTCCTTCATATCTTTCAAGTCAGTTTTGCTTCATTTTATGTGAATTTTAACTAATTGTTATGATTGCATCAAAACCATCATCAACAGTTTTCTGGCGCTAGAAGGAGGGCCCGACTTGAGTTAGGGTTTGTTTCAAACTGGCTAATAACAGTGATAGAGTTACCAGGTCTAGATCTAGTTTAGGGGATATTTTTGTGCAACTACCTGATACAAGGTGAAGTAAGAGCCCTTTGATTTGGAATCCTAAACTATCACAAGCAGGGAGTTCATTTGGAACACCTCCTGGGTCACCTTTTAACATCCGTAACATTGTGAGTCCTGACAGATCACTATTCAGATCTCTAAATCTTGGTTCAGGTACTCCTAGAGGTCCTAGTCCTCCTAGAGATCCTACCCCACCGATAAATCCAGGTATTCCTATAGGTTCAAGTCAAGCTCAAGCACCCACCATGGCTTATTTCAATGTCCAGTCTCCCATACACTTCAATGATTACAATGAGATGCCCAAAAATCTGGAAAAGATATGTCCTAAATATCAGTTACACCAAGACCCAGAAGACCACATTAGAATATTCAAGGAAGCATGTTTTAGGGCTAGATTAGAGCATGAGGACGTAGTGTGTAGATTGTTTCCCTACACCTTTAATGAACAAGCATCTAACTAGTATGTAAACTTACCCAATGGTTACATTTCTTCCTGGTCACTTTTGGAAGAAGCATTTCTATCAAGATTTAGAGGACCCATTGATCCTTGCATCCTGTATCACAAATTGGCTACCATGAAAAGAGGTGAGGGAGAGCTAATTGATAATTTCAATGACAAATTTCAAAAGGCCTACTCTAGGTTGGTAGCCCCTTACACAGTAGATAATGATACCTTGTTAGCCATGTATTATGCTGCCTTGGATCCTTTAACTGCCATGTTTGTCAAAAGAAAACCTGACATAGATTCAATATCCAAAGCCTATAAAGAGGCAGCCTCAGTAAATCAAGAGATGAGGAATACAATTTGTAGCCCATTTGTTAATGGAGGAAATTTTGGGATGCAAAATCAGGCACAACCTTAGAATGGAGTCCCTATGCATCACACTCCATTACTAAATCTGGTTCCTTCTTACACACCTGTGTATAGTCCTACCCCAATCCAAGCCATAGCTCCTTACACAAGTAACACTTCTAATAACAGTCAAAATAATGGTCATCCTTTCTTCCAACCCCCTAGGGATACAACTGTGGCAAAAGCACAAGAGGAAAGGGAAGAAATCAAAGAGATCACTGCACATTTGAAAAGATTAACCACTGAAGTGACACAATTAAGAAATGAGAACCTTTATGGAAGAGGCAACCAAGGATATGATCAAAATCAGAATTATAACCAAGCCCAAAATCAGAACTATAGTTCAAATCAAAATCAACATCATAATTAGAACTATAATCAGAGCCATAACCAAAATAATAGCCAAGGCCAATGTTCAAATCAGAGCCAAAACTATAATCAGCATCAAAGTCATAACCAAGGGCAACCAATGCAAAATAGAGGGCCAGTGATAGATAATAGGGCTTGGGGTAATAATAACAAAAATCAGAATCAGCCCAGGCCATCCAAAACATGGAACACTGGACCAAACAATGGTACTCTAGCTTCTCCTTTTGAGAATATAGACAATCATGATGCAATACAAGCGGCTGGCATCCAAATGGCCAATACATCACTAAAAAATTGGTGCAGATTTCACAATACCAATGCACATGCTGAGCTTGACTGTCCACAGTTCCATTTAGTAGCTAGCATATTTAATATAGAGATGCAGCCTCCTACTTCTGAGTTTCTCATTCCCAACGGTAATGAGGTAGTACCCTCAGGGTATGATACAACTTTAGTCTTAGAAACCTTTACCTTTGTAACTACAGAAGAGAAAGATGATGAATTGTTAGAAGATGAACCATACTTTTGTGAAAATCTTTATACTGAATTAGCCTTTGTGTTAAATGCTTTTCAGTTTCCTTTTGAAACAAAAAATGAAGTATTGACTGAAATAGAAGAGGTGCAGGCTTTTCAACAGACAACTAAAAACCACACCTACAATTTAAGGAACAATACTAGGCCAGGAGGACCTTTCACCACTTCCACTCCTCCTAACAACTTCAATACACCCCTAGATCAGAATACTAGCAACAATCCCGCTATACTTAAAGCTAATCATCATACAAACAGTGGAACATCAGTACAAAAGACCCAAACAAGTAAAACTAAAACAGTAGAAACAACAAGGTTAATGAGTTACTTGTCAGAAGAAATAAAGAAAATTAAGGTCAGTATACCTTTGAATGAATTGTTGAAAACCCCAGGGATTAGAAATGCTTTAATAAAGTCCCTGGATACAGATGAGGTTGTTGCTAATATAACTGTTCCTAATAGAGATTCATCACCTAAAGAGAAAAGTAAGAAAGTTGAGCAGCGTTCCAATACAAATGTAGTAATGTATGCTGATAAAAAGGATGCTCCCCCTTTCTTGTTAACTGTTAGATTGTGTGGGAAGAACATACACAACTGCATGGTAGACTCTAGTGCCTCAGCCAACATAATGCCCTTAGGGATATGCAAAACTCCCGGGCTGACTCCCACCAGATCTGCCAAGGTTGTCACATAGTTAGATAAGACTGAGGTTAGTGTGATAGGAGAACTCATGAACGTTCAAATGCAATTAGCTTTAGACCCTAGGGTAAGCCAATTCATTGACATTCAAATAGTGGACATACCCATGAATTATGGAATGTTGTTAAGTAGGGATTGGTCCAAGATATTAAACGGATATATGGCCACTGACTTTTCACATATGTGGCTACCTTGGAGAGGCGTCCCAAACTAGATTAGAATAGAGGTAGAACCTAGGATGAAACACATGATAACAGAGTATAATCGAATGAATGAAATATTGTATGCTACTATTGAACCTGGTGTTTATAGAATTACTAACAATGGGGTGCAAATTGAAAAGATCATGATGTTAAACATTAGAGAAAAATGAGTAAGCAAGAAGACAACATTATTCATTGAGTCTGATGGAAATTCTTCGGATGAAGAAAATAATGCAATGGAAAAATTTGGTCATGCCATTAGACAAGAGGTGGAAGAATGCATTAAACAAAATCTGCCAGTCCAATGTAAATTGTATAAGGACAGATGTAGAGTCCATGATAGGCCACATTCTGAGGAGAGTTGTGGAATGTGCAAAGACATCATCGAATATGAATACAAAAAATGCATAAAGAGGGTAGAATTGCAAGGGGAAAATGTGAACCCTGATCAAACACAGAAATACGTTCAGGGTGATGTAGATGCTCTGATTTCAAACTTAGAAGAGGGAATAAAGGACAAGGGTAGTTGTCTTTCTGATTTGTAAGCTGAAAATACACATATGCAAGTTGACCAAACGGAAATACCCATGAATAAACAGACCGGCACCTTACAAGTAATAGAAGAGACGAAGCATGCCAAGGTAAAGGGTCAAAAAAGTAAAGATGGCATGTGGACGCTAAAATGTGACGGGTCCAAATCAAAACAGGGTGCGGGTGCAGGTGTTGAACTTATAGATCCTCAGGGTAAATCATATCTGGCAGCATATAGACTGCAGTTTTCCTATACTAACAATATTGCTGAATATGAAGCCTTAATTATGGGACTTGTCATGGCCGTTAAGAAAAAGGTGAAAATGATTAAGGTATTTTCAGACTCTGAACTAGTAGTTAGACAAGTAAGAAAACTATATGCTTGCAACTATAAGAAAATGATTTGTTACAGACATAGAGTATGGGGTTTAATAGATTCATTTGATGATTTCAACATAGAGCACATCCCTAGAGAGCTGAACCACAAGCTAGATGCACTAGCAGTTGCAGCTAGCACATTAGAACCCTTGACACTGTCAGGATTGAGACGATTTGTTGTTGAGCTAGTTAATGTTCCCAGTATCCTAGACAACGTTACACATTTTCAAGTATTTGGAGGGGATCAGCAAATTATTGATTTTCTGACTTGTAATGAGGTATTTGAGGCTCAAATCATTGATGAGCAGGAAAGGCCAGAGATAACATGGGACGAAGAGGATATAATCAACTTGAAGAGCAACTTTTTACCCAAAGGGGTAATTGAATTAGAGCACCTTTTTGACTTCGATGGAGTAATAAGATAGAAAGATTTACCCAAAATAGAAGGGGGTAAGTGTGATTTACACAACTTAGGGACAGAGCAAAATCCACAAAATGTGCCAATCGGAAAAGCTTGCTCTGAGAAAATTAGAAAAGGAATTTTAGATGCTCTGAAAGATTACAAACACATAATAGCATGGACATATGAAGACCTGAAAACCTATGATACGTCCATCATAACTCACGTAATACCTTTGAGACTAGAGATTAAACCATTTAGGTAGAAAAAAAGGCCTGTAAATGCCATTCTAGAGCATTTAATCTTCGAGGAAGTTAAAAAATTACTGTCTGCTAGAATAATTTTCCCAATCAGAAATTCAGTCTGGGTAGCTAACCTAGTACCAGTAAGGAAGAAAAATGGAGACATCAGATTATGCGTAGATTTTAGAAATTTGAATAAAGCATTTGAAAAGGACAATTATCCCTTGCCTCCTATAGACGAAGTGTTGCAAGCAGTAAATGGGCAAAGATGATGTCTTTTCTAGATGGTTTCTTGGGTTATAACCAGGTTTTAATAGATAGGGATGACAGATTAAAAACCACCTTCACTTGTAAATGGGGAAATTATGCATATAGGAGAATGCCTTTTGGTCTGATCAATGCAGGTGCCACTTTTCAGAGAGCCATGGACATCGCGTTCTGTGGATTATCAGGTAAGTGCATTGTTGTGTATATGGATGATTTGACTATGTATTCCAAGGATGCATCCACTCATGCTAAAGATCTCAGGAAAATACTCAAGTAATGTGAAAGGTATGGAATTTCCCTTAATCCTAAGAAATGTTCATTTGGAGTTACTGAAGGAAAATTACTAGGGCATGTCATTTCTGAAGATGGAGTATCGATTGACCCAGATAGAATAGAATCAATAAAAAGTTTGCAAATACCAAACAATAGGAAAGAGTTAAAATCATTTTTTGGTAAGATTAACTTTGTTCAGAAGTTTATCATAGGTTTTGCAGAGATCGTGCAGCCATTAAATGCCATGTTGAAGAAAGATGCGCAGATGGAGTGGACGCCTATGGCTAGGGCTGCATTTGAAGATATCAAGGAGGCACTTTCTGATGCTCTTGTATTGGCAAGCCCAGACTACACCAAAACATTTTATATCTATTCCTTTGCATCCTCCCATTTAGTCTCGGCTACCCTGACGCAGAAAGGTGAAGACAATGAGGAAAAACCCATTGCATTTATGAGTGCACCGCTAAAAGACGCATAGTTGCGATATCTGGATACCGAGAGACAAGCATTCGCATTGATGAGAGCTGTGAAAAAGTTTAGACATTATATTTTGCGTAGCCAGATCAAAGCTATAGTGCCAGACGCAGTAGTAAAGATGTTGCTGATGTAGAACGAACCTGGAGAAAAGAGAGCCAAGTGGATCACCACGCTGTAAGAGTTCAACATGGAAATCATTCCCATGAAGCTGGTCAGAGGGCAGGTGTTGGTACAAAAAATAGCAAATACAGATCCAGATTTGATAAAACAGCAGTATGTATTGAATTCCCAGAATGCATCAGACTGGTATAGTAATTTAAGCACCCTTTTGATAGCTAGAAAGTACCCAAATAGGATGAAAGCTTCTTAGAGGAGAGCTTTGAAGATTAAAGTACAGAAATATATGGTGCAAAGAGGTCTTCTATTCAAGAAGAACCATGATGGAATTTATTTGAGATGTCTAAATAGAGTTGAAGCAGATAAAGTGTTAATAGAACTGCATGACAAGTACGAAACCGGTCATGGTTCCCATCTAGCTACAACACACAAGCTATTAAGGGCGGGCTATTACTGGCCCACGATGTTCAAAGATACTAAGAGTCACATCAAAAGTTGCCACACCTGTCAGACTACAACAGATAAGGGAAGAAATCAGGCCAATCCATTACAACCTATGATTGAATCAAGACCATTTGCACAGTGGGGCCTGGATTTCATTGTAGTCATCAATCCTCCATCTTCTGTAGGACACAAGTTCATACTAACGGTGACAGACTACTGTACAAGGTGGACTGAGGCCACATGCTACAAATTCTCCACAACAGAGGTAGTTATCAAGTTTCTTGAAGAAAACATCATCACCAGGTTTGGAACTCCCTATTCATTGGTATGTGACAACAGCCCTACTTTCTCTTCTTTAAAGTTTTCTAAATGGGCATTTGAATATGGGATTGTTTTAAAGTTTTCTTCAAATTATTACCCTCAAGGTAACGGATTAGATGAGTCTATGAACAAAATTTTATTAGATATAATCAAGAAGCTGATTGCAAAGAGTCCCAGAGAATGGAATACCTTGTTAAAATATGCACTGTGGGTAGATAGAACCAAGTTCAAAACAACTTTAGGTAGTACACCTTATCATTTAGTTTATGGGACTGATCCCATACTTCCAGTAAATCTGAGAATACCAATCTGGAAGTTTGCCAATGAGTATTCAGGCTTTGATAATCATAGGGAAGCCAGGATAGTACAAATGTTACAATTAGATGAGAAAAGAGGTCAAGCCGTCGAGAAATTTGCCAAACACCAAGCAGTAGTAAAGAGGTGGTTTGATAAGAGGGCAAGAGTCAAGACATTTAGGATATCGGACTTAGTGCTATGCTAGGACAAAGCACATGAAAAGAAAGGGAACCATGGAAAATTCGATAAACTATGGTTAGGCCCATTGCAAGTGTCAGAAATAATAGGAGACAACGCATTTAGACTCAAGACCTTGACTAGAGAAGATGTGCCATTACCAATTAATGGCCAACATTTGAAACACTACTTCCAAGCTTGAGGTAAAAGGGCAGTCCATTTTTGTGTAATAAAGTGTAAGTAGTGTACAATTTTCTTTTGTTGTTTGCTTTTGTAGGTTAGTTGATGTACAGTTTTGTTTTTCTTCTTTTTGTTTTTCTATTTTTGTTTTGTTGTTTTGTATAGTTTGTTGGTTGGTTTGTTTGTTGTTTCCTCAGCAGGGATCTTTGTTTTACTTTAGAGTATTAAGGAGCAAACTAACAACCATTCAGAATAGTATAAAATTTAGAATATTAAGGTTAATTATTTGCAATTCATGCATAACTTGTTGTGACTGTCATGAATGTAGAGAGTTGTTTAGCCTCTAAAATTTAGTATTTAATAATAGTGATTGAGAATTCAAGGAAGGTTTCTCATGATGACACACCTAAAATCCTTGGGTTTGTTGAACCTACCAGTGTAGATATTAGGTGAAAAATCTGAGGTCACCCTTGCTACCATTACAATTCTCAGCTTAATTTTAGCAAGTGTTCACTCCTTGCATCATGAAGTTACAACTGCAATATCTTGTGAAATCTCTTTCAAAAAATTAGAAAATATAAAATATAAAATGAATAAAGTGGATTATACTGAAAATCTAGATTAAGCCATCTAAGTAACTCTACCAGGGCTATAGACGCTCGCTGGCTGTGGGGCTCTACTTAGGAGAATTGTAATGATAACCTTGCTGGAGATATAGACGCTCGCTGGCAACAAGGCTCTATCCGGTTGGCTATGAGGGAATATCCTCAACTACGTAGGCTAATGTCAGTCACTGGTTTGTTCAACCGATCTTCAAGATGAGGATAATTAATCATGTGCACATACTTAAACTGAAAATGAAAATTCATGCATCCTTATTGAATACCTTAAGTCTCAAGTCGAATAATAATTTGTAGAAAGGATAGTTGGAAGTTATGGATTTGTTTCATTTAGTTTTCTTAAATGCTTTGAATTTAATTGTTTTGTTTGGTTGCTAGTTGTTGTGATGTTCACAACACGCCCCATTTTACTCCTTAGCAAAATGAGGACCCCTGCTGTGGTTGTTGCTTTTGCTTTTGTGTGTGTTGTTTTGCTTGGTGGTAAAGGGGAAAAGAGGGTTAAAGTTGAAAACTTTGATAAAAATAGATAAAAAATGTATTTTTAGTAACAGGGCATGATATGGTTGGATTCCTTGTGAAAAATGAGCTAGGGTTGCTTTTTGAACCATCTTAAAATTTGCCATATTTTGCAAGTTATGATCATTTTGGTAAAATGTACATTCAGGTTTGTATATCGCTTTGCATATACAGGGTCATTTGTATATGCAAAGGGTTTTGTTTTTGTACTTAGTCGCTTTTGCATTCGGGTTCATATACAAGGCCGCTTGTATGTCTTTTTCCTTGTATGCACTTTAATAAAGGTTTATGCACACATACAAGGTGGACCCGAAATGGTTTTAAAGTTAGAATGAATTGATGTTTCGAATCCGCTTTGTATATTTAACGTTTGTATGTTTGGCAAGTAGAAGATACAAACACTTCATACATGGCGGACCCAAAAAGGTTATTAAACGGTGCTAATTCGTTGTATATCCGCGGATTTGAAAAGGAAAGGGGGGGCTTGTATAATATACAATGCACATATACAACGCGGACCCAACAGACTGTTTAAAAGAAGTTAAGTCGTATATTCGGTGCTTGTATGTTTCAACATACAAGCGGAACATACAAACGAAATATACAAGGCCCATATACAATGCGGATTTGAAAGGGTTATTAAATGGAGTTAAGTCGTTGTATCTTTTACATTATGTATATTGGAAGACAATGAAATATGCATACATCGAACCCGAAACATCTTTGAATTAGAATTAAGTCTTTGTATGTTTCGATTTGCATGTATGTTTCGATATACATACATTTCGAAAATACAAAGCGGAGATACATTGTCCGAGCCCGAAAGTCTATTAAAAAAGGCTTAAATCCTTGTATATTTAAACATCCAAAGCAAACATACAATGAAATATACAACCCCAGAACTGAAAATGTATCAAACAGGGTTAAGTCCATGTACGCTTTAAACAATGCATATCAAAAGATACAAAATAGCATACAAAGTGTGGACTCGAAAGAGAAATTAAAAAGGTGAAAATGCTTGTATATTTTTGCGTTTGTATATTTCTAATATACAAACCGATATGGAAGGTTAAACATACAAGCCGGAATCTAAAGAGTTCAAAATCGGGTTGAGCCAATGTATTACGTCCAAATTGTATATTGGGATATACATTGCACTATGTGCATTGTGCGGACTCGGCAGGTGAATAAAATGTGGTGTATAAAATTTGAGGTCCGAAAAGACATACAAAAGAGGAAGGTGAGGGGGACCCCACCACTTGTATATCAAGTTTGCTTGTATGTAGGGGATATACAAGTGAAGGATGCATTGAGTCATATACATTGCGGAACTCAGAGGCAAATTTAAAGGTGGTTATTTCGTTGTATCACGTCCGAATGTATATCGAGGGATACAAGCCAATATGCATCGAAGTATACATTGGGCGGAATTGAAAAATCATAAATTAGAGTTAAATGCTTGTATATTTTGGCATTTGTATATTGCGATATACAAACTGATATACGTTTCATACATACAAGCTGGATTCGAAATAAAAGTCCATAATAGAAAAGTCATTGTATCGCATCCGACTTGTATATTATCAAGCATACATTACGACATGCAAACTGCAGAATCAAAGGCGGATTTAAATTTGATTAATTCATTGTATTACGTCTAACTTGTATATCAAGAATATACATTCCGATTGGCATGCATTTGCCATATACATGGATTTAAATAGAGAAATAGGCAGGAAAAGACGGAGCGATAGGAATTTTGAGGTTGATTTTGGGGCCCGAATGCATATTTTTTGGTCAACGATAGTTGACCTGACTTTTCTAAGCACTGTATATGCATTTTTGGACGCAATTTTCACAGATTCAGGGCCCAATGGATGCATTCACATAGTCACGACTAGATTTGGCAGTTGTTTTCCTTCCTGTAGTTTTATTAATCGATGATACTTATTGCTTATCCATTTTTTGTAGGTTCGCAGTTGAAGGAGCTGAAACTTAATGGTGGTGACATCACGGAGGAGGAAATCAGATCTCAGGAGTAGAAGGAAGATAAGGATGAAGTGCGAAGAAGTCAAGGGTCTTCATTGATGAAGACAAAATGTAGCTGAAGACATTATTGCAGTAGACCACAGAATTTATTATTGAGTTGCTAGGGTTTCCAGAAGGGCATATTTCACCCAGATTTGATGTATGCTCAGAGATATTTTGGGAGACTCATTCTCCAGTATTTATTGTTGTAACTAGAGGTTTGAACCATTGTTTAACTAGGGTTTTGAGTTGTATTGAGGACAATCAGAAAGTCTATATATTGTGCCTCTATACACTGTAAAACTTTACACAAGGGCTACATAGAAATTTTGTAGCAGCAGAGATTTGTAGAGTATAGCATTTAGAATAGGTGGACCTTTTAGTTTAGAAGCAAAAGAAGGAGGTCGCTTGTGTCTGCAATAAGGAATGCGTGGAATGTCTGGCTTCCTTACTATATCTGTAAAGCTTGTAAGTTTTCTGTAGTTTGATCATTGAAGCTAAGAGTCATTCAGACATTGTAAATCTTATATAACTGTCTGTTTCTAATACAATTGAATCTGGAATTCTGCATCTATCTTCTGAGTGTTTTCTTGCTCTTCATTGTGTTTGAAACATTTTCTCTTAGAGCTTACAATCTTAGGTGTATGTTTGTGAAAATGCTTAGAATATACATTTAAGGTTTTGTCTGTGGATTTGATCAAGTTACTGTATTATTTATAAAGTGCATAATAGAACAATTAGATCCTTCGAATAGAGTGAATGAAGTTTAGATTAGATCTTTCTAACTTTTCCCAACCCATCTGAAAATACTTAGCTTAAAACATAGAAGTCTAAAGGAAATTGTCTCACATCTGAAAAGCATTTATAACTAAGTTTGAAGAAGATAGTTTTCATAAATATTTAAGAGAGGAAAGCTACAATAATTCAAGAAGACCATTTAAAAGCTTTGCAGCACAGTAACACTTTTATGCAAAGGAATGAACAACATATTGACATTTATTAATCTTTTGCATAGTTTAAGTCCAGTAAACCAATATGAAACCCTAAACTACGTAAGGCCCCTTGAACATTACAGCTTCACATTGACCAACTGAATTTGCCCAATAGGTCAAGACCTGACAATATTAAACTTGGGATTAAGTGAATCTTAACCAATTCCTTCATATCTTTCAAGTTAGTTTTGGTTCATTTTATGTGAATTTTAACTAATTGTTATGATTGCATCAAAACCATCATCAACGGAACTTAGCTCTGATACCAATTGTTGATAACTGAGAGGGGGGGTGAATTAGTTATCTTAATTAATCTTACTTTCTGGTCTTATTTAATAACTGGTGTAGCATCAAAACAAATAAGCATCCATAACCATGAAAGCAAAAGTAAAGTCAATAGACATAACACAATGATTTTGACGTGGAAAACCCTATTAAGGGAAAAACCATGGGGTGACTAACCCAAGAATGTATTCTCTGTTAAAAGAATAAGGTAGTACAAAATGGCACTTGCTAATTAGGGCTCACTGCCCGAGCACACTGCTCACAAGAGGCTCACTGCCTACAAGAGACTCACTATCTACAAGGTATAAAGAAAGTAACTAGGTATTTGAACTGATGAGAAGCATCCACATATGCTAAGGTTCAGTTGCGGTTAGGCTCAATACACTAATCTACTACACTTCATTCTTCCTCTTCTTTGGTGCTACTGTCCTATCACATACTGGACCTGTATTACTACTTCCAAAGTGCTCTCTGCGTTTCTTCACACAACACAACACACCACTCCTCTTTATACTGAAATCAATCTGGTATATATATCTTCATCAATGATTTCAATCATCTTTCTAGTCGGCATCTAGAATACTCAATATTTTCCCAAACTTTGGTCTGTCTGTTGAATCCTTGCTTATTAAGTGATGCATATCAAAAAGATGCTTATAGAAGTCATCAATCATGTCGGCCAACCATGAATGATCCCTCAAGAAACTTGATCACCATTGATAACTCATCTGAAAAAAGGTCTGATGCTCTGCTGGTCAGTTCTTCCTCAATCTACTCTGCGAAATAGGAACCCAACACTTAGGTGTTTATATCTTCTCACTCTTTCATCACTAAAGGCTCAATCTCTAGAATGTGTTAGTCATGGTACTCCACTTGACTTCCCCAAGTCCATGCTTTACTGAGATACTTCCTCTAAGAGATCCAGACCTGATTGTCAAACCTTGCTACATGCTCTGTTCTTGCTTACCGAACCAAGATACACTTCAGTTCTATCTTCCGGTATGGTCATACCATGTCCTGCGTATATGTGGGATGGACTTTTTTGCCATCAATGACAACACTCATGAAGCCACACAGTGTCTCTTGCCAACAATTACTCAGTCCAATATCATGTTGAAACTGAGAATGCTGACATCTCCATCCTTCTTCAAAAAATCCATAACTTGGAATACTGTTTGGCCAAATTCCATCTTCCATGTGTCAAGACTTTTGATTTTCTCTTCTTCTGTGAGTATGAAAGGAATAAATTTCTACTTGAACGTAGTAAAAATTCAACCTTTGCTTGCATCTTCTAGCTTTCCCCATTCACATACTGGTATTCATCAATGATCATTTTGACCATTTTCTCAGTGGGCTTCAAAGCTGTAGGGGCATCAAGATTCCTTTGCACTACTAAGCACATCGTAACCAAATTGTGATGATAGGGTTGTCATTTTTAAACAACAAATCCAAAACAGAAAATTTTATCTTAAATTGCTCAATGTCCTGAGATAAAGAAGAGTAGCAATCATGCACACTCCCAAGCTTATCCACAACCAATTTTACTCTATGGTCCAAAATTTTCTCAAAAATTTCAAAAAATTTCATCTTTGCCTCATTCTTTGTCATTTCATTTTGTTTATTCAAACTTTCAATTTCCTTTTCAAATTTCAATCTTGTTGCATTAAATTCTTCAGTAGACATTGTGACATCACTAGCTATTTGTGGCACAAGGGTGCTAATAGGGTACAATGGCTTGACCTTGAGAAGAATTCACAGCTTGTAACTATTTCTTTAATTTCTCATTTTCAAAATACAAATTGTTTACTTCATCATTCATTACTTTTCGAGTTTGCTCATAATCTTTTAGCCTTTGTTCTAACCTCTTCACAACAGTATGAGTAAACATAGTAGTATGAACATTGAGAGCAGTTGCTTCTGTTGTTGATGTATCTTGTAAAGTCTTTACCATAGCTGTACCCCTCATTTCTTGAACAATATCAAGCAATCTTGGTTTGCTTGTATTCTTCTGAGTAGTCCAGATTGCAAGGGTCTCTATCTTTGGATTAAAACCACATCCACTTATGCCATCTTCATAATCAAATTCTAAAACAAGTTGTGGATCACCCTGACTTCTAACTTGGTCAAGCAAAAATACCATTTTCAATTCAAGGCCAGGGATGATGAGCATATTCCTTTTCAACACCATTTGTCTTGCCTCCTCTGGACTCACATCAATTTCATCTACTTTCAATTCTTTGAAAGTTTGTGTAATGATTTGATCATGTTGTGCTTCATCAGAACCCATTTTATTTATTGCCACTTTTTCATTATATTCTTTCATTTTCATTTTCAGCCAAAAATCCTTAAACTCTGGAGTTTTGATGAAGTCGGCATCTTCTATGAACCTCATGGATTCTATAATCCTTTCATCCTCCTCCAACTCTGGTTTAGCTTGGGTTTACTCACCCTTCCTAGCCTCAGGCTTATGTGCATTAGTGGGTTGACCAACCAATGGTTGATCAACCTCTTGCTCATCTCCCATGTGCCTCAAGATGTTAGCCACCTCATCAGTATCCCCCACCTCTTCATTCATTTCATATGGGACAAGTGGAGATACCTCTTCTATCCTCTGCTTCTTTGCTGGTGGTGATTCTGGGACCTGTGGATCTTGCACTAACAAAACATCAGGAGCAAACTCATGAATCTCAATCCCTGCAGACCTTTTCACTGGAAGTTTAGTAGCTTTAGGAGGGTGCTTCTTAGATTTACCATAAATACTTTCAAAATTATCAATGATTGCATCAATTCTCTTCAGAGGGTCTTTTTCTTCAACAAAGAATCTAATAAATAGAGGATTCTTCTTTTTCTTTTCATCTTCAATATTTTTCAAGATATGCTATTTTCTCTTCCTACTATATACCTCATCAAAAGTGACAAGATTTCTTATCACATCCTCATCAAACAGGACCTGATGGGATACAACCATTTTAGTCAGAATTAATTGTCTCACAAGATTCATATGACCCTTAGGGTCACAATTCCTCTCGATGCCCAATTTCAAAGAATATTTCACCTTTAAAAAGGCTTGCAAATTTTCAAGAGTCTCAGAGCCAATAGACTAATCACCAAAAAATGTAGCATCAGGTAGAAATGTACCTTTCTTTTGTCTTTTCATTACCTCCTTTTCCATCCACATCATTTTCCACATAAACTCCATGAATACAATTCTATCTGATACAAATTTTGGCAATATGTGAGGTGGCTAGGGGCAACCAAACACTAATTATAGTATGATCTGACATAAAAAACCAATCAACAAAATTACAGTTGTGGCCCTGCTCTGGTTTGTGTGCAAGCAGCCTTAGCATTACCATGACTTTCTTAGTCAACCTAGGAAACCAGATACCAAGAGAATTCAATATCTTGACAACAAACAAATCATGAAATACAATGTAGTCACTATTCTGGCAACAAGAATCCCACTTATAACACCAATACCGAGTCGACAATCTTTGTCCTTTCTCATCAACCATACTTAGATCCATTTTGCTTGACCATCTCCCTCTATTCTAATATAGAATCAAGTGACACAATAAAGAATAGAATTTGAAATCTAAGGGTTGCTTCTTCTCCTTCACACACAATAATCCTTCATGCAGTTTTTTCTCAATATGAGATGCAAAGTCGTATTCACTGTTCACCTCTAGATGTTGTATTTTCATAGCCATCATCATTAAGCTAGTTGGCATTCTTCCTTGTGCATCAATTCTCAAGACCTGGCACAGTGCAAAATAGGTTCTCTTGAAATATACAACAAATTCTTCCATAGGGAAAGGCTTAATAGCATTTGATGGAATCTCAATTTTTTTGTTGTTGGCCCCCCTTCTCATATATATTAGCAATTCATCTCTCCTAAGTGTTTTCCTCAGGCTTGTGTAATATCATTTAAATCTCTCCAAATCCACTTGAGTGAGAGCTTGCTTGTTCAACATAAAACAATCAACAATTGCATTCTTGTCTACTATCACCAATGGCAATCCATTTGGCATTTTGACTATTTTAGTGGCAGGATGGTAATATTGTGCTAGTGCCCTAATCAATTCCACATCCACAAATATAGCAGGCACCACCAACTTTGCCAAATCCAATTTCCATGGATTTCCCACTGGTCCCTCGCCATCCCTTTTTGCATAAAAATACCAAAACAAACCCCACTCGAAGATAGGGATTGTAGCATCCCAACACCCTTCTGTTGCATCTCTGAACATATTCTTTGGACCCTTGTCTATGGACTGAGGCAGTACTTCTAGCAGAGATTGTTGAAGTGGTCTTTTCTTGGGAACTATAGGCTCATTACCTTTAGTGGCAGACTCAGAACTCTTGGGTGCCATGTTTAATGACTTGAACAAGCTAGGGTTTTTCAAAATTCAACTTACTGTACTAGTAACTAAAAAATAGAGTGAAAGAGTAAATGAACTTGACATGGCCAATTAATGTAGGTAGACATAGGAATAAAAGAACAATATTTAAAATTAAAAATAAACTCATTCAAGAATGGATAATAACAGGATTTGTATCTTTGGTCAGTATCACAGTCAAATTGGGGAACTTTGCAAGTAGTAGAGATAGAACAGACTGCAGCCCCCCTACTATATAATACAAAAGCTTAGCCCCAACATTTTTTTAAAAGAGAAATCTTATATTAACAAAAGATGTAATTATAAGAACCACCAGTACCAACAACTAAAAAATAGAGTGAAATATACGCCAACTTATATTCAGAGAGTGCAGGAATGAACTTACCTAGTTAATTGTAGTTTGCAGGAAACACACTGAGCTGAGTTGCACCTTCTCCAAGTTACGTTTGAATTCTCTGAAATGAGCAAATGCCAAGAAATCTTTGAATCTTATTCATCCAAGGAGTTCATCATATCACCATTACTCTGGTTCATGCCACAAGATCATGAAATCTTAGCATTCAATTCCTTTCAAATACTGGTATGCATATCAAGATTTGACAGCAATTCTCAATAACCACAACCCCGCATTGAATATGCTTGCCATTTATTTCTTTTACCATGTCATCACAAGGCTCACCTAGATCGGCTGCGGGATAGCGGGGGCAAATTCTTACCGCCACTACACTTCTATTTCATCCTTTACTACCAGACCGCAAATGCTTAGATTGACCCCTGCAGGACCACGAGAAATTATTATCTGATCTCCTTCTGTTTACCGCCCACCCGCAAATGTTATGAATGACCATCATGGGACGGCGAGGTGAAAACCCATTATATTCTCCTCTTGCCGCTCTATCAAAGGCCTCAGTTGAAACCCTTGCGGGGACACGGTAAGTGATACCTCCTGATGTTATTACCGCAATGTTGCTAGTTACTTTTCAAACATCTGCGAGACCGCGGGAAGAGACTATCTGCACCCAAACACCGCCAAGCCGCAAGCATGAGATGAACCATCCACGGGGTAGCAGTAGCTTCTTCATATCAACCGCTTCCTACCGCCAAGACGCAACCTGTTCTTCTATGCTCTACGAGAATGCAGTATGTGCCATATTTCATTCCTCTTGTTCCCGCATAACCACAAAAGATATTGAATTAACCTGCGGGACAGCGGTAATAAACAAAAACACTCATATAGTAAGAAATAATCAAGATTGTTTCACAATGGCCATGATATATATGTAATTATTTAATTATGGGGGAATGTTGGGGGTGATTGATTTAATTAAATAAATTTGGATTTATTTAATTAAGGATGAGACTTTAGAGGAAGGGTTAATTGGATTAGTTAATCAATTAAATAAATTATCATAATTTATTTAATTAATGTCAGAAGAATGGTTAGATTTATTAATTAAATAGCGTGACTTATTAAACTGATATTAGGAGGAATGATCAAAGTGGTTAATTAAATAAATACAATTTATTTAATTAACATTGTAAGAGGAGATGTGGGATAGATCTGGTGTGATGTTAGGCCATGGTAAGATTTAGGTGTCTACATTTCTAATAGTGCATTAGTTTTTGGGTCGATGAATAATGATCACAATTTATCTTTGGTAATTTTTTCCTTCACCATATCATGAGACAATTTTGAGGAACAAAATTGATGACAAATTTCTCTATTTGTTTTCCATGTATTTATTTTCCTTCACTATTAAGATAGATTGAATTAGGAATAGGAGAGCATCAAACAAGGATTAAATTAACAAGTGCAATCATGATTATGTTATTGGATTTCAAACTTTGTCAACAAAGATACACTATCAAATTCCTAATGATGAATTTGATACATTATCAAATTCTTAAGTCTAATGCACTTAAATATGGATCTCATCCTTCAAAATTTAAATACGAAAATTTAGTTTTCAAAAGGGTGAAAATAAGCATGAAAATCAACAAAATGCTCACCATATTGTTAATTTACAGTCAACTTCAGATGTTATTTAATCTAATTCCCAAGGTGAACTGAGGGACAATCCTATATTATCTATTAATCTAATAAGATCATAGAATAGATAAAGGAAAATAGATATGTAAACCAAAACACATTCAAATATAGAAGGGTTCTAACATATATGTCACTTCTATTCAAAATGAACAAAGGAAATATATAGAGAGGTAAGATGAAAATTTGTTATACCTCGCTTTTACTCTACAAAATGTACAAACTAGGCATTTGTTCAAGAATACCATCAGTTATGTTCCATGTAGATGTTGACAAGTATCCAACATGTGTGGTGCATTTCTTATATGGATGGGATGTGAACAAATGTACTCAAACTTGTATGGTGCCAACTAGTAGATCATTGTGGCATGTGGTGTACGTGGACATCACCATGTGTCAGACGCATACAATGCCAATTATATGATCATGTTTTGTAGTACAAATGTCATTGGGTGGCACACGTGTATGGAAGCATAACATGTGGTTGTTGATGTTCCATGTGTCTAACTAGCCACCAACATGTGTAGCAATGGGTATAGCCACACTATCTAGATCCTTGAAGATTCGTAAACCCTGAATAATGCCCCTAATAACCCTAAACCCTAACCCCTAACCCCTAAACCATAAACCCTAAATAATGCCCCTAAGCCCTAACCCCTGACCCACCATAAACCCTAAACCTGAGAAACCCTAAACCCCCAAACACTAAACACTAAACCCAAGAAACCCTAAACCTCTACTCCTTATCTCCCTATCTCTATCATTCCTCTACCTCTCAATAACTCTCCCTATGTCTCTAGCCATGTCCCTCACTCTCTATATCTCCCTATTGGTCCTCTCTCTCTAATCACTAAAACCTAAACCTCTAAACCTTAACCCCTAAACCATAAACCCTAAACCCTAAATAATGCCCCTAAACCCTAAACCCAAGCAATCCTAAACCTCTCTCTCTCTCTCTCTCTCTCTCTCTCTCTCTCTCTCTCTCTCTCTCTCTCTCTCTCTCTCTCTCTCTCTCTCTCTCTCTCTCTCTCTCTCTCTCTCTTCGGCCGGCCTGAACCTGAGCAACCCTAAGCCCCTAAACCCCAAACGCCTAAACTCTAAATCCAATCAACGTTAAACCTCTATCTCCATATCTCTCCCCTATCTCCCTATCTCTATCGTCCCTCTACTTCTCAATCCTTCTCCCTATTTATCTAGACATCTCACTCATTCTCTATCTCCCTATCTCTCCCCTCTATCTCCTCTATCTCTCCTAATCTGTCTTCTCTCTCTCTCTAGCTATCTCTAAACCTAAGCAACCCTAAACCCCTAAACCCCAAACCCCTAAACTCTAAATCCAATCAACTCTAAACCTCTATCTCCATATCTCTCCCCTATCTCCCTATCTCTAGAGATAGAGGAGATAGAGGGGAGAGATAGAGAGATAGAGAGTGACTAGAGAGATAGGGAGATAGAGGAATGATAGGGGAGAGAAAGGCAAGAGATAGGGAGAGATAGATAGGTAGAGAGAGAGAGAGGAGATAGATTGTGAGAGATAGAGGAGACAAAGCGAGAGATAGGGAGATAGAGAGTGATTGAGATGTCTAGAGAGATAGGGAGAGAGATTGAGAGGTAGAGGGATGATAGAGAGAGGGAGATAAGGGAGAGATAGGGAGATAGAGGTTTAGGGTTGCTCAGGTTTAGGGTTTAGGGGTTATAGGTTAGGGGTTAGGGATTAGGGGCATTATTTAGGGTTGAGGAATTTAGAGAGAGAGAGAGAGACTTCTTTTGACATGCAACCGTAAACCCTGAATAATGCCCCTAAACCCTAAACCTGAGCAACCCTAAACCTCTAAACCTTAAATAATTCCCCTAAACCCTAACCCCTAAAACATATATAAACCCTAAATAATGCCCCTAAGCCCTAACCCCTAACCCATAAACCCTAAACCTGAGAAACCCTAAACTCCTAAATCCTAAACCCCAAACCCAAGCAACCCTAAACCTCTATCTCCCTATCTCCCTATCTCTATCATTCCTCTACCTCTCAATCTCTCTCCCTATGTCTCTGGCCATGTCCCTCACTCTCCATATCCCTATCTCTTCTGGCTATGTCTTTGGCCATGTACCTCACTCTCTATATCTCCCTATTGGTCCTCTCTCTCTAAACACTAAACCCTAAACCTCTAAATCCTAAACTGTAAACCATAAATAATGCTCCTAAACCTTAACCCCTAAACCCTAAACCTGAGAAACCCTAAACCCCTATCTCCCTATCTGTATCATCCCTCTACCTCTCAATCCTTCTCCCTATCTCTTTGGATATCTCGCTCACTCTCTATCTCCCTATCTCTCCCCTCTGTCTCCTATATCTCTCCCTATTTGTCTCCTCTCTCTCTCTCTACCTAGCTATCTCCAAACCTGAGCAACCCTAAACTCCAAACCCCTAAAACCTAAATCCAAGAAACTCTAAACCTCTATCTCCCTATCTCTCCCCTATCTCCCTATCTCAACTATCATCCTTTTACCTCTCAATCTCTCTCCCTATGTCCCTAACCATGTGCCTCACTCTCTATCTCCCTATCTCTCTCCATAGTCTCCTCTATATCTCCATATCATTCATCTCTCTCTATAAACCCTAAACCCTAAACCTCTAAACCTGAACCCCTAACCCCTAAACAATAAACCCTAAACCCTAAATAATATCCCTAAACCCTAACCCTAACCCCTAACCCCTAAACCTGAGAAACCCTAAACCCTAAACCTCTATAACCCTATCTCTCCCCTCTCTCCCTATCGCCTTTGTCCGTCTACCTCTCAATCTCTCTCCCTATGTCTTTGGCCATGTCCCTCACTCTCTATCTCCCTGTCTCTCCCCTCGATCTCCTCTATATCTCCCTATTGGTCCTCTATCTCTCTCTAAACCCTAAACCCTAAACCTCTAAACCTTAACCCCTAACCCCAAAACCATAAACCCTAAACCCTAAATAATACTCCTAAACCCAAGTAACCATAGATTAGGCACTCAATTAGGTGCTAAAACATGTGCTAAATCAGGCACTAAATTAGGAGCTACATTAGGCACTAAATCAAGCGTTAAATGTGGTGCTAAATTAGGCACTAATTTGCGCCTGATTTAGCGCCAACTTGTTCTGACCGGTGGAAAAAATGCTAACAATAGTGCCATCCCGATAAATAGTGCTGACTTTTTCAAAAAAATGGAGAAAAATACATTAAAATAGTGGGTGGAAGCAAAAAAAGGAGCTAATCCGAGGGATTTGTTGTAGTGATAATAAAAAAATGCATGAAATAATAGATTTATATAAATAGCAGAAACACAAGGAATTTATTGATCGCAGGCCACTTCGAGGGGGCAACCTCCTTTGAGCAAGCTCAATACAATAAATTTGTGGATGCCTCCATTCGCCTCAACACTTATATACTAAGTCTAATCTAAGCAACTACTACTTCCCATGAATGTGGGATAATACAATATGCTCACGGGATACCTTACAAAGCATATGCATCCATAGTAACTAATATACTAATAAAGTAAAGAGAAGGGCTAAACACGGGTTCCTAACAACTGCACACTTCAATCAAATATTATGCAAACTTGTCCAATACATAACAATAGCTAAATCGAAAGGTAAAATCAACCAATCACCATAATTCACTGTTGTAAGGTGTGTGTCCTTGGTCTCCTTGTGTTGTGCAGTGCAATGCTTGGGTTCATGAGAAGGCTTAACCGCCTCCCATGGATTCATTAAATCTGGCGGTTGTTTCAGGGATTAATAGGTCAATCTTTTGGTGCAACGACAATCATCTTTGTAACAATTGGAATCAGAGCTTGGGTCACGGGTTCGAACCCCTCGCTTGCCCTGGGGGGGATTGTTGCAAAGTGTGTGCCCTTGGTCTCCTTGTGCTATGCAGCGTAGCGCTTGGGTTCGTGACAAGGCTTAACCACCTCCCGTGGATTCATTAACTTTGGCGATTGTATTGGGCATTAACATGTCGATCTTTTGGTGCAAAAACAACCGTCTTTGTAACATTCACATTTCAATAATAACATATACTTATGACATCATCATAATATAGACAACACATACTTTAATCATTTATCAAACATGACGAGAAAGAGTTAACATAGGTAGATATTACAAAAATAATCTTGCCCGTTACTTCTAATATTACATGTGATTGCTAGTTTAATTGATCAAAATGATTATAATTTATCCCTTAATTCTCACGTCTCATATGATAAGATAGATGATCTAACAATAGCTAAATCTAGGCTATAAAGAGATGATGCTAAGAATAGTGGAAAGCTAAAATAACATAGGCTCTGGCTAAAATAGCAAACTCAAAATATGTTTTTCTCTTCAAAATGGTGTCGAGCTATTTTTAGTGAGGATTAAAAATAGACTTTTCTGGTAAGCAACTCTATGGATGATTTTGATAAAACTTTCATGGTGGATACTTTGTTTGATGAAGTTTGATAAACCCTCTAAAACTTTGACAAGCTCTTGACACTTTAATATTTGAAAGTCTCTTTTCTATTGATATTGTTGTTTTTCACCATTTATTAATATTGGTCTAAATACTCTTTTTATTTACATTAAACCTTAACTGAAGTTTACAACATTGTATACTCTAACCGTAATAAATTCTTTGTTAATTTCTCTACATGTCAAAAAAAACATGAAGAATTTTGAGACTTTATGCAACTTTTGAAAATCCTCTATTATAATGCTTAGAAATACTTTTGAAACCTACAAAAATGAGGAGGAGAAATCTGTTTGCTATTATAGACAAGTGAGATGAATTGACTTTTTGAGCTCTAAATGAATTCTAGCTATCTTCGTATACTTTCACTTCTCCTTTAGCTTGATTGATCCATCTTTTTGTGTTTTTGAAACAAAAAATGGACTTCAAATTATTTTATAGGCTACATCTCTTTAGGAAGGTAATATTGGAAAGTTCATTGTTATGCTTAGAATACGGCAAGCAACTTGAAATTAAAAGAAATTACATATGATTTTGGAGAGGGCGTGATTTTTCTTAAGAAGGCATCTTTTGGTTTGCTAGGATAATAGAATAAAAGATGACAAATCTCATTTAAATATGTGCCAACTTCTTAGGCATAACTTTTTGTCTTTAGTCGCCACTTTTAAAAGGGGCGCAATATATAAAAATTTGCACTTTCATTCTTAATTACCTTTGGTGTGACTTTTCTAGCTGCCACATGATATTAGAAAGAACAAACAAATATGAAAAATGCATTGATTATGTTTAGTTTTACTTAGGTGAAGCTTTACAACATCCACCACCACTTTCAAAAGACTGAACAAAAGATGTTAAAAAGTGCACCTACCTTCCTCTGGCTGTTAGCTTGTTTGAGTGGATATATCACTTTTGTCTTTTTCTTATGATTTATATTATGTTCTAAAAGGCTTCGTGTCTTCTTATTTGATTGCAATTCCTTCGCAGACACGTCACATATCAAACAAACCCACTTATACGATTTCAAGCCATCATTAATGGCGTAATTTACTTTAAAGAAATCATGAAGTTTTGTTACTCCCTAGCACCAAGCATATCTCATATTTTAAGGTGCAATTCATATGGTTGACTATAGCATGATTTAATTGGTGCAATACAGTGTTTGGCAAAAATTGTTGGTCTTTTCCTTGCTTTTATGGTTCCCTTCATTGACTAGATTGGCATCTCCATATGTGTTGACTTGAAGAGAGTCAATACCATCACACTCCCTTATAATTGCCATCCCATTTTTTTACTTCTATCGTGGCACTTTCTCTCTTTTATCTTGTCTAGTCTCCACTTCATATTTCACTTATTTGCTTTGTAAAAAGACTCCTATCATGGCACATTTCACTTCTAACATGTCATACTCCTTTGGATGAATAATGTGTTGCAGCAACTTTTGAATTCTTTCTTTTTTTGTTGAGCTTAATTTCTTTGTTTGAGGATGGCAAGTTAAAATATGTGTTGAAGACGACTCCTCATATCATCTAATATCATTTTGTCATATCATATCATCTGATATCATTTTGTCTTCACGAGGCTATCATTTTAAAGTGCACCTCTTAGACTTAATTTTATTTTCCTTCATTCAAATTCAAGTCATTTTTACCATCAAACTATAATAGATTCATTTCAATCTCAAAACATATGCAACCGTGATGAATCTCTGAAACACCATTAGTTTGAAAAAGTAGACCAAGATATTCTACTTTACCACTTGTTTAGAAATTACTATTAATACAATTCTAGATCTAAGACAACTAATTAGTAAATAAACAATGAAAAATAGGTATCACGTAACACAATCACCAATTTTTAGATTGGGTACAACAATTGGCTCTATCTAGGCACCATTTTATATACTTGTAGCATAGGAGAAATATAGAATCTTGGATTTTATAGTGGACCGTGTTTTGTTGGTTATGTAATGGAGTCAGATCATTCCTAAATCACTTAGAGATGAACATTCCTAAATCACCTAACAAAATATGATGTTTACATTAGTGAAAGGGGATTTATAATATGACATAACAAAAGTATCACAAATTAAGATCTACAATTCAAAATAATATGAAAAACAAAAATGCTCTTTTATGAGCAGGAACCTAGGGAAATTAAGTGAGTTGTACAAAACCATTTACATATTGGGAAAAGCAACCACCTCTTTCTTCTATGTTGAGATTTTAATCATGGTAGCACACAAATTGAAAACTTATAGATTTTTTTTCAAACAACCATGATTTAGGTGGGGTTGAATGATTGGCATTCAATAAAAATTCAACATGAACTAATTGATATCCAATGATTTTGGATAGTCTTCTTCCATTGAGAAAACCTCTCTAGTAAATAGAGATATTGTGCATCCTTTAGAAGGTATCTAGAAAGATCTTATGGTTGTAAGACATCTATAGGCATAGTAATCATCACATGCTTGAATTGAGCCTCTTCACCCATGTCTGCATAGTAATCATCACATGCTTGAATTGAGCCTCTTCACCCATGTCTTCAACATATGCAACTTTAAACTCAATCCAAGTATCATCCTCTAGGAGTTGAAGTTGTTCAAAGAAAATTTCTATCACCTATTCTTGAATTTTCAAATCTACAATGGGTATTAGCTTTGTACCTTGTGGTGGGGGCACTTCTTCATTGTTGGCATCAGTTACACCTTCATTTGACAACCTATTATATTCTAAATCTGAGAGACTATCAAGGTCTAAATCGAGGTCATTATCAAAATACACATGTTAAAACAACATCTTCTAGTAGCTCACTTTTCCATCCATCATTCCATAGTGTCAATACTTGGATAAACTAAGTATGTTTTGTAGTTAGGGTAAAATTGCAAATCAGGGCAAATGAATAAACAACAATGATAAAAACCCTAGCAATGCACAATGAAGCACAAGACAACATGAAAATCAAGATAACAAATGTAAATGCAAACTAATCTCCACGCTATGCTCGATTTATCTCCATTGCTCTTCTCCACCTCGCATGAGCATGCAAGATTTTGAAGGATTATTGTTGGAGGAATGTTGGGTGCTCACTTCTGCAGCATAACATTAAGATGAAGATGATATGAGGATGATAGATGAAGGATGCAAAGGCTCTAATGATATTTCGACAGCATGTGGATACTTGAGGATCAATGCATCTTAGAATATGTGGCAGAATAAGGGTACTTGAAGCTCAATGCCTTCTAATGGCTTATGAGGGGGTTGATTTATAGGAAAGGCTTGGTTCAAATGGATGGTTGAGATTAAAAAGCTAAATGATTGATGTGGATGGCTAGGATTGATTTGGTTATTCCCACTCTTCAAGGGAGTTGTAGTCATTTGACAAGTGGCAAGGAGAATAGGGCTCATGTGTGCTTGTGTATATAAAAAGTACTACATATGAAAGATATTAAATAAAGTATGTAGTACCACTTATCTTTTTAAATGAAAGAGGCACACATGTCGGCTAAATGATAAGATAAATTAATTAATTAAATAAAATTTATTTAATTAATGGGATAGTGGGGAACTTAATTCATATAAAATATTTGAATTAGTTGGGATATGAGTTGGATATTAATTAAATAAATAAAATTTATTTAATTAATGGGATAGTGGGGAACTTAATTCAAATAAAATATTTGAATTAGTTGGGATATGAGTTGGATATTAATTAAATAAATAAAATTTATTTAATTAATTGGCTAATGGATAAATGGGATTAAGAGTGGGTTTTAGGACAAAATGCTACATGATGTCTAAGATAATATTTTTGACTAGGTGTTGTAGGACATGGACAAAGTTGGGACAAATTTGGGTGTCTACATTTTGCCCCTCTTTGAGATGATGTTCGAGATGATGAGATTTATGTTGAGTAACATCATTTCAAAGAAGCTAAGGTATGGATAGAGGAAAATGATGATGATGATGATGTGGGATAGGATGAGGATGCTCCCTCGAGAGGATATGCGGGTTGGACAAGCACGGGTATGCTCTCAAAATGAAATGGCTTGGCTACAAAAGAAAGATAAGGGGATAGATAGAAGAAATGATGATACGTTATGCTGCAATGGAAGGTGAGCAACCATGATGTTTGATATAGCACTAGACGTTATGCACCAAGGTATAAGGACCAGGGTGACGATATGTCTTGTGCCCCAGCATAATACAACCTTGTCAAACGTATGAGGAAGTAAACTTAGAGCATTAAAGTCCTAATGCACAAAAGGTATGATATGACCTTAGATGCAAAGGATAGTGCAAAAAGCTATTCCAACATACACAAGATATGAATATTAGCTAGAAAGGATACCGATGTGAAACAAATGCAAGATAAAATGATAACACACACAAGCAAGCAAGCAAGCATGCACAAATGATACAAAAGTAAACAAGGTATTGCCCCTGTCAAGCTGTAAACCAATGATTAATTGTTGATTGTTGATAGTTGAGAGTGTTGTCATAGTAGGGAAAGCTATATCCCTAGATCAACACAAGGTTGTTTGCTGAGTTGGTTGACTAATTGATTGGCTGATTGATTTGGCTTACAACAAGGCTAGGATCAAGACCATGGATTGCATTTGGATAACTTGGCTTGATTGATTAACTTGATTGGTATGGATTAAGGATGGGCTTGCATTTGGATCTTTGTTTGGAATGGTTGGAAGATTGAAGGGAAGATGTGCTTTGGTGTTGATGTTTGCTATTGCTAGGTTGATTGTTTTGATGATTGGATTGATGTGCTATGATTTTGATGATGATGGATTGCTATAAATGGATTGATTGAATGATAGATTGATTAGAAGAAGTTGTTTATTGATGATGTATAAGAGGAGAAAGAAGAAAAATCGTATGTGCCTGAATCTGGGCACTTCCTTCATACTCTAGACTACCTACATACCCTGTATCCATGGGATCAAGGCACTTAACGATGGAAATGAGATGTAGTTCTAATGTTTTGTTGATGAGATGATGAAAATGGATTGATGTGATCAAGTTATGGATTGATGAAATGTTGATAATGGGATGATATGTGTTGGAATGATTTGTTTTTGATTTGTTGAAGTGATTGGATTTGTTTTGATGGTTGGCTTGATGTTCTTTGATTTTGATGATTGTTGTTGATTGATAGGATTTGTTTTGATAGTTGGCTTGATGTGCTTTGGTTTTGATGTTTTCTATTGCTGGGTTGATTATTTTCATGATTGGATTGTTTTGAATGATGATAGTGATGGTGTGATGATGAGAGTGTCCACTCAATCTAAGCATAAGCAAGTGTTCTCAGTATGCTCAAAGGATGTAAAACAAACAAGGTATTGCCCTTGTCAAGTCATAAACCAATGATTGATTGTTTGATTGATGATGATAGATAGTGTTGTCATTGCGGGGAAAGCTATATCCCTAGATCAACACAAGGATGTGGGAACGCTATATCCCATTGATGATGATTGATGATGTTTGATTTGGTTTATGACAAGATTAGGAGCAAAACCTGGTGATTTGATTGGATAATGTTCCTTGATTGATTGGCTTGCTTGATATGGATTAGTGTGACTTGGATTTTAGATCATTGCTTAGATTGATTTGATTGATATGATTGGAAGAAGTGATTGATTGAAATGGATGAATGAATGTTATCGATAAGAATAATTGATGATGATGATTTGATTTTGATTGATGTTGATGTGGATTGTTTTGGATGATGTGATTGAATCAATCTTATTGCTTGGATTTTTCATTGGATAGTTGATTTTTTTGGATTTTTAAATATTTTGATTTTTTTTGTATTTTTCGAGGATATTTTGATTTTTTTTGTGTTTTTGAATGTTTTGAAATGTCAATAGATTTACAATTTGGGTAGCCTTTGTGCTAGATACCAATGACAAGGGAGAAAACCAAGTCTAGGTTCAAGGATGGATGTAGGATGGATGGATAAAAGGATGGGCTCATAGTAAATGGGATGGAATGCTCATGAGAGTTGGATGGAGTGGAAGGGTCATGAGAGTTGGATGGATAGATAAGAGGATAGGCCATATAAGGGATGGATGCATGCCTCGTGATAAATGGATAGGTAGGCTATTGTGGAAAGCTCATGGTAAATGGATGGGGATAAGCTATAAGATGGAAAGATCGTGATAAGGGTATGCTATATTGGATGGATCATAAGGGAGTTAGGATGTGATCTCCAAAGGCTATGTTGCATAGGAAAAACTTGCCCCATTCTAGATGGTAATGCTTAGGATTTTTACATGAAAACATTCATGACCAAGGAATGACATGATGGATTGGTTTGAATAAGATGGCTTATGGTTAATGGATAGGACTTGGTTTGGAAAGAAGGTATGCCAAGAAAGATCCAAACATGTTTCAACATTTTGCCCCCATATCTTCATCAAGATCAAAAGGAGGAAAGGTGAATGGATTCAATAGGATAGGCATATTTATGTAATGGATAAGGATGGTAGGCTGATAAATGATATAATGGGATAGATAGTTGGGAAATGGATAGGTTGGATGAGACAATGTGCCCCCAAGTGTAAGTGACATAGAAGATCAACCTACACGACGCCTGTTTGCCAAGTTTTCATCATGGTACTTATCCAAGGCGCCTGTTTACCAGGTTTTCACCATTAGACGAAGGGATTTCTCTTTACTTTTTTTTTTATATTTTTTTTTTTGCTTTTAGATGGGTTGAGAATTACACTGGCACCTGTTTGCCAGGTTTTCACCATGGTAATGGATAGGAGGGACTCAAGTGGCCAGTGCTATGAAGGTTGATAGTGTCCCTTTAGAGATTGAATATGTCTTTGCATGGACCATGTCAAGTGTGCTCATAGATGTTGATAAGGGATTGCATGGATGGGAGATGGATTAGATGGATAATAGATTATGATGTGGATTATGGAAGGTTCATGCAAGGATGGATAGGGGATTATGATGTGGATTATGTAGGCTTATGGAATGAAGATGGATGGAAAGTTTATGCCAAAGCATGGACCATAGCGATAGCATGTGGGAGATATGTAGGATAATGGATGGAAGATGGGGAGATGTAGTTGTGTGGAGGTGATGCGGAGTGGAAGGGAATCATGACCAATGGCTGCACACACCATGATAAACATTGAAACTTTTGATTGGATGGTGGTGTAGGAAGCAATGGAGATGTTTGCTTAGGGGATGGTTGACGAAGTGATTTAGGAACCCACATAAACTTAGTATTTTTAGTGCTTTTGTTTTTCTTGTGGGATGTTTGAAAGGAATGGAAGTTTTGGATGGAAATAGGCTTTTGGATGGAGGTAGGTGATTGGGATTCTTGAGATGTAGATGAGGATGCTTCATTTGTCTTGCTAGATATTTTCTTAGGAACCCAAACCATTGGGCTTTTGGGCTTTGCATTTGGAGGTAAGGGTTTAGATGGCTGCTTAGATGTGGATGAGGATGCCTCATTCGCTTTGCTAGCTGTTTGCTTAGGAACCCAAACCATTTTGCTTTTGGGCTTTACTTTTGAAGGTATGGGCTTAGATGGTTGTTTAGATGAACTTTACTTTGAGTTTGATTCTTCGTGTCCTAACGTATGAAGACTTTTAGGATTTTTGGTATGATTGTTAGATTTATAAGGTGAGGCACCAAAAGTTTTGCTTTTGAATCCCATGGAGTGGGTGGAGTGGATGGAATGATTGGAAGCTTTATGCTTAAACGATGTGTGCTTTTGTTGGCCAAGATTAGGGATGTAAGGATACTTATGAATGATATGTATGTCAGGTGTTGGAAGCAATGGTAGCAAGGTGGATGGAGGGATATTTGGAGTTGATAAAAGTGGAGGCAAAGTGGATGGTGGAAGGTGTATGGTCACATGCTTTTGACATTTATAGGATGATGGAGTTGGAATGACAACATATGTTTTGGGTAGATGATGGGGTTTGTGATGGAAAGTGGTAGGTTTAGGATACATGAAGGGATTACCAACATCTTGGCCTTGTTTACCTTGGGGTGTGTATCCAAGGCCATATGAGCATGGAGGGATCTTGACATGGTTTGGCTCCAAAATACCTTGTTCATAAAGGACTAGACCTTTGCCTTTGTAGTTCATGTTTTGGAGGATGCGATTGACTATGGGACTAGATATGCTTAGGGAACTAGACTTGAGTTCCTTATTGGATGGAGAAGGTGAAGTGGATAAAGGTTGTTTTTGTCCTAAGGAAGAACATTCATGGACAAAGGTGGTAAGACCAATAGGACATGATGGTGGATTTGAAGTGGAATCAATGGTGGATGTGGAAGGAGGATCATTAGGATCTTGATTAGCATTGTGTTCACTAAGATCCAAGCTATTTGTTTGATCTTTTATGCTTACTTGGGGGACAAGTGTCTCATCATGACAAGTTGATGTTTGCTCATTATGGATAGGGCTAGATGGAAGATTACTAGGAGCAATGTGGATATCTTGCTCATGGATAGGATTATGAATAGGATCAAGGTGCTCATGGATAGCTTCTTCATAGGTATCATCTTGATCATGGAAAAGATACATGTTATGGATAGGTTGTATGAAAGTGTTTTGATCTTGAGTTGGATTAGGGCTTAGTGTTTCCACATGCTTAGGATTAAACCTTTGACATACCTCTTGGGTTTCTTGAATGGAAGTGGAAGGCTCTTGGTCAGCAACTGAAGGCATGATGACTCTTGATTTGGATTCATAATATGAGACTCTTGAATAGACTTGTTGGTTTGTAGGTCACATGATGGGCTCAAAGGGCTAGGTATGTTAATGGAAGACTCTTGAAGGGGCTCAAGGATAGGTGGACCACATGATGGAATTATAGGATTGGACATGACCTTTGGAAGTTATTTGGTAGGCTCATGAATGGGTGTTTGACATGGAGGTAGTTTATTCCTTGCTAGTAGCCAATGGATCACATCCTTTGCAAGTGTATGAGTGGATGGGAAATATAATGGATGAGCAATAATAGAGGATGATGTTGTAAGTGTAGGACTAAGATTTTGATTAGATGGAAGGATAATGGAGTTTGATGGATTAGGATGTGGACTAGATGGGTGTGACACATGGGATTGGGATGATGTGGCATGATTTCTTATTGTAGGTAGGTACACCTTGTAAACAATTGAGACAAATATTGGGCATTGATTTGTATTATGGTCTTTGGTCCTATGGTATGCACAATAATCATGTTCATCATATGGACTTTCCTCACATAGTTTGACTTTAGGAAGTTCAATGAGTTTTGCTTCAAGCATCCTTCGTAAAACTATCTCAGCCGCATCCTTTGGTGAAGGATTAGAATGACATGGTGATGAAGGTAATGGAGGGCTTGGTGGTTTGGAAGGTTGATGGACCAATGGACTAGGGATAGGATCACATGGTGGTGTTGGGATAGGATTAGTTGGCTCGTGTGTTGGTGGGTGATTGGATGATGGAGGCCATTCTAGATTGGTATCTCCCTTGTCAAAGGTAATTAAATCTTGCATAGGATAACTTGGACTCATTTGATTTATGTACAAGGAGCCATTGGGATTTGGATATGATTCTTGTTGGAAAGGTGGATTTAGATCTATCAATGGTGCTTGGTGGTCTTGTTGAAAAGGTGTACTTGGACTTACTTGATTTATGTACAAAGAGCCATTGGGACTTGGATGCTGTTCTTGTAATATCACTTGATTGCTTTGTGGATGGGCTTGGTAGTGCATTGGAATGGTGGCATGAGGGATTGGATAAGCTTGAGGTGGATATTCATAGGTTGATGTGGCATTGACTTGGTGGATAGGTGGATTAAGTTGATAGGAAGTGGATGGATATGACATGTGGTAAGATGGATTAGGTTGATAGGAAGTGGCTAAGGATTGTTGTACTTGTCGAGCTTGACTAGTGGCTAAAAGGTGTTGGACTTGGGCTACGAAGTGTTGCAGATGAGGTGATTGGCTTGTGTGGGGTTGAGATCTTTGGAGGAAGAATTGTAATATTTCAATGGCATCTTGGTTTAGGGGTTGTGATCCTTGATAAAGATTTTGGAGGAATCTTTGGAATTTGATTTCTAGGTCCTCTAGTGTAGACATGTTGTCACCAAGTGTTTGTCTTAAGTCCTTTTAGCAAGTGCTTATTTAGGGATTTGGATGATGATGTGGATTGTTTGAATGACTTGGCTATGAAGGGTTGGATGATGACTAGGATAATTTTGGGATGAAAGTGATTGGGTTTGAATGTTATTGGAAGAATGTGTAGGATGACTTATCTTTATGTGTTTGGGTGCTTAGATCTTGATATGGCAATATTCAAACAAATGATTATGCATATACACACATGAATCACTCACGCAAGACACATAAGCAAGTTGTTAGTTTGGAAGAATGTGATGATGGTTAAGCAAGCACGTGAAGACACTCAACAAGTCCTAGTTAAGGCAAAGCCACTATCACAAGGAGGTTCTAATGAAAATCTGGGGGACCGGCACCCCACGAGCATCCAGCAAGCCACTTAAGACTTTAACTAACTCTACTAGGAGTTTTAATATACACAAAGGTACACCTCCTTTCGAGTTAGCACTGTATGGTGAGCGCTAATACCTGTTAGACTTGGCTTTCGCCTTATCCTCTGATTTTTATAGCGGACCGGATGAAAGTACCGCTTGAGGTCATTCCCTTGGGGTGGATACCAAGGCAGGCCTCTCTAAGGTTTAACAAAAGTAACACAAGTAAATATTTTTGATCTCCAAGTTCGTGTTGGGACGCTAGGAGAGAGCATACACATTTACTTGGTCACACACGCATGGGGTTCATTAACCTTAGAAATTCAATGTGTGGAAGACAATGCAAGCACTTGTTTGTTTTAAAACCCAAATCCAAATGTGATGAAAGACAATGGTTTGTTTTAGCCCAATTTTTTGATGTGAATTTGCAAACAATTGTTCATTTTATGCCTAAAATCCAAATGTGTTTGCAAACAATGATTAGAAGATGAGAAATGAAATGATTGCACTTGGTTAATTTGCTATCCAAATTGCTATAGATGTTGATGTCAATGTTGCTCCAGCTCCTTATGATCACCTACAACATAAAAAAAAATGATATTAGAATGCAAGCATAAAAATAGGCTCATCAGGCAAGGAAAATTGTAATTTTAGATACATAGCCGAATTAGATTTGATTATTTCGATACATTTTTGGTTTGAAAAGTAAAAAATCAAAGAAGAGAATCCTATTAATTTTTAGAGAGATTTCTCAAAATGTAAAGAAATCAGAAAAATTCCCTATTTTACGCCTAGAAATGCGGATTTATGAAAAAGGTATAGTCGGTAAAGATCTAATTTTTTCGCACTGTAAATGGGCTCTAAATTAAATCTGTAAAACACAGACCCCCATTAGAATTTTGAGAACTTTCCATAAATATAAAAATTTCTAAAACATTTTCTGATTTGCGCCTAGAATTGTGATTTTATGAAAAAACATAAAAATTTGATAAATCCCGCAAAAATCATAATAAACCCAAAATTTTTCTGCTGTAGCTTCCTTATATCATGGACAAACTTTTTCTAAAATCTTATACAAAAATTCATAGCCGTTTGGAAGATATAATGAAATCTTTAAAACCTAGGGTTTTGTCCAAAAAGTAGCAAATCTGCAACAAAAAGTTAATTAAACGTGCAAAACTCAACACTGGGGGTTATATGAATGCAAATTTTTACTACAAAAACCTGCAAAAAAAAAGATGAAGCGAAGTGAGTCCCATCGGGCGTGCCAAATGTAGTTAGGGTAAAATTGCAAATCAGGGCAAATGAATAAACAGCAATGATAAAAACCCTAGCAATGCACAATGAAGCACAAGACAACATGAAAATCAAGATAACAAATGTAAATGCAAACCGATCTCTACGTTATGCTTGATTTATCTCCATTGCTCTTCTCCACCTCGCATGAGCATGCAAGATTTTGAAGGATTATTGTTGGAGGAATGTTGGGTGCTCACTTCTGCAGCATAACATTAAGATGAAGATGATATGAGGATGATAGATGAAGGATGCAAAGGCTCTAATGATATTTCGACAGCATATGGATACTTGAGGATCAATGCATCTTAGAATATTTGGCAGAATAAGGGTACTTGAAGCTCAATGCCTTCTAATGGCTTATGAGGGGGTTGATTTATAGGAAAGGCTTGGTTCAAATGGATGGTTGAGATTAAAAAGCTAAATGATTGATATGGATGGCTAGGATTGATTTGGTTATTCCCACTCTTCAAGGGAGTTGTAGTCATTTGACAAGTGGCAAGGAGAATAGGGCTCATGTGTGCTTGTGTACATAAAAAGTACTACATATGAAAGATATTAAATAAAGTATGTAGTACCACTTATCTTTTTAAATGAAAGAGGCACACATGTCGGCTAAATGATAAGATAAATTAATTAAATAAATAAAATTTATTTAATTAATGGGATAGTGGGGAACTTAATTCAAATAAAATATTTGAATTAGTTGGGATATGAGTTGGATATTAATTAAATAAATAAAATTTATTTAATTAATGGGATAGTGGGAACTTAATTCAAATAAAATATTTGAATTAGTTGGGATATGAGTTAGATATTAATTAAATAAATAAAATTTATTTAATTAATTGGATAGTGGGGAACTTAATTCAAATAAAATATTTGAATTAATTGGGATATGATGTGGAATTAATTAAATAAATAAAATTTATTTAATTAATTGGCTAAGTAGGATAAGGATGGGATTGAATGGGATTTTAATTAAATAAATAAAATTTATTTAATTAATTGGCTAATGGATAAATGGGATTAAGAGTGGGTTTTAGGACAAAATGCTACATGATGTCTAAGATAATGTTTTTGACTAGGTGTTGTAGGACATGGACAAAGTTGGGACAAATTTGGGTGTTTACATGTTCAATTCCATTAGAGAAAGTAGCTTTAATTAATGACTTTAGTAGGGTAGAAAGAAATTAGGTTCCTCGTTATCAATAATACCATTATTGTCTCCTATCATTTAGGTAGGAGTATGAATATGAATCTTTGGCTACATTTCTTTACCTCTGACCAACCATATTTCTTCCTCATTGATATGTTGAAGACAAAGATCCACTTATTTTCACTAACATGTAATGGATCGATACAGGATGAGGATGCGTCAAAACTCAAAATAAAATTCAGTTAGTCCACTATTAAAAGTTGGTTCTCAAGGAGTTGATGAAAACTATCAAGATCTAGTACATAATCCTTAGATCATGAGCTTTTGATCTGATGGGTACCTCCTAAAGCTTAATTATCCTCAAGAAGAAAGTGTTCTTGACTTAATTGTGATCTTTCATTGACATCATGAAAAATATCAATCTCCTAAAATTAATTTTTTGATCAAATGCTCTCATAATTCAAAAAACTTGAAGTATCAATCTCTTAAGATAAAGAAACATCTAGATCTTGTCACAATGCAGTTAGATGTTGAAGAAAAATGTCATTTTCTAGCATGAGATTCTCTATTTTTGTATTAATATCAACTAAGATTCTTCTGCAAAAGCTAAAAAATATTTATGAACTCTGGAACCTCTATGCCAATTTGAATGTCTAGATGGATAAGACGGTAGTCTTATGTCATTCCCCAATTGAGTTTCCAAAAATATTAGCTTTTCAATTTATACCTTTTAGTGTAACACAAAATAGAATAGATGTTGGGTAGAATCACTCTTCAATTTATAAGGGGAAACTCCTTGTAACTTAAACTAACAAAAAAATAGACAATATGTACTTTCTATTCATGATCTTTACATTATATTTTCTAGCTTTATTTTACCTTCAAGATGACAAAATATCTTTTTGTGTTTTCCTAGGGTAAAGGGCTAAGACATTGTTTCAACACAAGGTAAAGGATTTTATGCTTTTTGACTAAAAATAAACCCTGAGACTAGACACTTGTAATATTTAGTTAAAAATAGAGACTAAAAAGTGCAAGTACATAGGTATTGGATAGACCGTTCAAGCACATAGGATGTTATAAGTTGAAACATGATAGTTACATTCAAAGATACAACTATTGACCTAACACCTATTACAATACAAAGCTTTTAGTAATTGTTAAGTTTTTTCTCATAAAGCACAATAACACATCAACAATAAATTAGAAGAAAAATAGGCCTACTAAATACTACATAGAAAGAAAAATAGGTGTACTAAATACTATTCAAAAGGAATAAAAGATGCTAACAAGTGTGCCTTCTTCCTTTGGTACCACCTTGTTGACTAGACATGTCAACTTTGCCTTTTTCTTATGATTTGTATTACTTTCTAAAAGCTTCCTTTTCTTCTTTTTCAATTGTGATTCCTTGGCTACCACCTCGAATATCAAAACTAACCAAATTATGCACTTCTAAACTCCTCATTCATTGGCACAATTTACTTTAAATAAATTGTGAAGCTTTGCTATTCCTAGTGGCAAACAATATCATATTTTAAGGCACAATTCATATGACTGCTTGTAGCATGATATCATTGGTTTGATACACAACCAATAGAAACTATTGGTCTTTTCCTTATTGATATGGTTCCCTTTGTTGACTAGACTAGAATATCCATATGCACTCACGTGAAGATATACCATTGCACTCTCTTCTAACTATCATTTAGTGTGTTGAGCTAATTCTTTTACTTCTTTCATGTCACTTTCTATTTTTATCCTAGTGTGATTCTTAATGATCAAGTCACCACTTCATATATCACCTATTTTCTTTGGAAAAAGACTCCTATCATGATGCATTTCACTTTCTAACATGTCATACTACTTTAGATGAATTTGAATTCTTTCTCTTTTACTAAGCTTGATTTTGTGTTTTATAATGGAAAGTTAAAATATGTGCTAAAGAAGTGATGTAGGAGCATCTAGAGATGTAAGAGCAATCTTGCATCACCTAAAAATGATTTTGTTTTCTATTCTTTCCAATTTTGGTTTTTGTGAATGCCCATTATCTTGAAGAATGGCTTGGAACATTCAAATTTTCCAAAAAGGGCTAAAAATGGAAGGGATTACTATTTTTAGTAAGTCTACGTTTGAGCATGGATGGACCCAAAATTTTCCTGGAAGCTAAGAAATTGCCAAATAAACATTCTGGGTGAGTTTCAACCCAAAATCATGCCTAGATTGCAAGATATTAAAGTTTCCATTTTTGAAACTCCTAGAAAATTTATGAAATAAATTTTGAGGCACTTAGAAGCTTTGATTTGCCCTAAAAGTTGTCGTAATCGATAAAGTAATTATAGATTGATAGATCTCTTCATGATATTTATAATGCATCATATGGTTCTTCAATCAAACACCTAGATCAAAAGTTATGGCCTCTAAAAGTTGGGCCTCTTGTTTTGAGAAGTGTGAAAACATGTTAGTCACTTAAAAGAGTTGTAAAGAGTGGAGTTACAAGTTTTGGCATGTGTTTTGACACATCATAAGGCATCTTTGATTGGAGATAATTTGGTTTCCACTTTTTGGTGGTTTTAGCTCATGGTTTTGTAATGACTATTGACAGTTTCTTGTATTGTATCTCCTATATATCATGTGCTTGAGATAGAGGTTGAGTGTGTGATTATGATAGATATTGAATTGTCTCTAGATTTCTAGTTAGTATTACTCTTGTGGAAATTTGCTTCACAAGTACATTTTAATACTGTTGATATTTCTAAATAATATATCGAGTTGTTTCTCGGTGTGGGGTTTTTCTCCCAGAAGGGTTTTTCCCACATAAATCATTGTTCTCTTTTTATTGTTGTGAGTGTGTTGGTTGGAGTACACCCTCATCAAGAAGAATCCCTAGTTGTTCTAGTATGCATGACACTAACACTTTAAAAGTGCACTTCTTAGACTTAGCTTTGTTTTCCTTCATTCAAATCCAAGTCATCTTCACCATTAGACCAAAACTTATTCATTTAAATATCAAGACATATGAAACCATGATCAATCTAAAAAAATTAGTTTGAAAAACTAGATCAAGTCATGACACTTTACCACTCATTTGGAAATGACAATTGATATTTATTAATGCAGGGGCATCTTCTTGGAGTTTTTGTTTTTCTTGTGTTTTATTTTTTTTGGCTTGTGCTCGGGTCCTTGTGGCCAAATTTTAGTTTGTGTGGTTTTGTATGTTCTTTTTGGGGGACCCAACAAATGTGCTTTATGTCTCTTTGTACCCATGATCCATTGTTACATGTTGTTTGATTTGTTTCCTCAATTGAAATTCAAGGATTCAATGAGTTTTTCACCACGATGTCATTTGAAGAATTATTGGGAGGTAACTCTGGGTTGGGGGCGAAAAGAATTAGTTAGGGGTCTTTGTTTGGTTTTGTCTCAAGGACAAAGTTTGTTGCTTTTTGGGGCAGAAGAGTCTATGGAGAGAGGCGGTCTTGGCTGTGACAATGAAGCTCTATATTGTATTTGTGTTTTAGTGAAGCTTTGTTTTGTTTTGAGACAGTGAAGATTAGTTTTGGTTTGAGACAATGAAGGGGCTCTGTTTTGGTTTTGGTGGCAATGATATTGATCCTATGTATTGATTGGCACAACACAAAGTTACATGGAAATATTAATGTTTAAACTCTTGTCTAGAAATACATGGTACAATAATAACATTAACAACAAGTTTTATTTGTTCTGGCATTGAATGTATGAAGTGTAAACTTCCAGCAATTCTCTATCTTTGCTAGCGGCTTGGCATTTGTATATAGGCGTTGAGCCCTTCTTGCACCAAAATCAAATAAAAGAATCAGAGTTCTATTTTCTTTATTTATGGGTTTCTCTCCATGTTCCTCATCTAGAATTTGGGTTTCTTAGAATAGGAAAACTATTTCAATTCACTTCTATTGCTATTGTTGTAAACTTCAGAGATCATAAGGAGTACCACTTGGGTTTTTAATGTTGAGTCCATATCTGTTGCAGGCAGTGAGAAAATAAAAGAGAAAACAAAAAGTTTGGTCTAGATTATCTTCTTTGTCATCAAATTTTGGTATTAGAGCCATAAGAAATTATGCAGGGTATCATTGGGCACAATGCCGCCAAGAAGAATGTGAGGAGGTGCAAGAGGAGGTGGTCCAAGAGGCCATCATGATGAAGGTTTTTTTGAGATGCTACAAAACATTAAAGCAATATTAGATTCCATGCAGCAAGCACAAAGGAGAGGAGCAGTGGTTGGAGATGTCAGTGTCACCAAGGAAGAAGAGGAGCAATGGTTGGAGATGTTAGTGTCATCGAGGAAGAAGAGGAGAAGCAAGCTAGAGAAGAGGTAATTCAAGGTGAAGAAGAAGCTGAAGGATTTAAGAGATTGTTGATGCAGGAGCATCCTCGGTTCAAGAGCAATCTTGCATCAACCAAAAATATTTGCATTTCATTATGTTTCTTTCATTTTCTTAGTTTAGTATAGTCAGTTTAGTCAGTAGTAGTTTAGTAGATTGGTTTGCATTCTACTGCAGTCTCATTTCAGACCTTGCAGAGTTGGACTTAGCATCTAGACATCTTCATGCAGATCATATCCAAAATTTAGATCATTTAGATCAGTTTCCAAAAAGATATTGCTATCAAAAGATCAATTGTCTTAGAGCAAAGCATTCTAATAGTCTCAGACAATCAACTAAAGGAGAAGACTTGTGGAGCATTTCATGGCTTGCAGAGCTAAAAGACACATCATTCAAGGAACTTTGGTTTGTGGCTGACCTTCCTTGAGGTCCGCACATTATTTCATTTACTTGTGGAGGATTCCCATCTATTTAGGTCTGACCTATCTGTGTACACACATTACATCTCTTTCATTAGAGTCTGTAATTAGTCTTGGCTGACGTAGAGGAATCTTATGATCCAGAGATGATATATAATCATGTAATAGATTCTTAGGAAAGTAGTCAATGATATAGAGATAGATAGATAGTTGAAGTCTTTGCAAAGGCACTTCAGAGCTATATCCTGTGCATATATTGTAACTGAGGAATCAGGCCTATGAGCCCTAATTGTAAGCCCACAAGTTACCAACATGTTTGTATTTTGAATCTATGATATACTGAATGACTAAATCTGCACTTGTATTTTACAATTGAGTTATTTCTGTTGTGTTTAATCTTGCTGCATGGTCTGGACTATTCACTTTGTGGACCCTCCTAACCATGACTACACCAAGTGGTATCATAGCAAAGTTTGAATCCTTTGGGAGCAAAGTGAGCAAAATTGGTAAAGGAATTCTGTAAGATCTTGCTGTGGATAGATCATCAAATCTAAGGTAGACTACTTGTGTTGTCAACCAATCATTGATTGTGAGGTCGTCACCTTGTAGCCCAATCAACGAATTTGAGGTAGTTGCACTTGATCCTAGGAAGAGATGCCGCTAAGGAGAATACCTGTTATTGTACCAAATTACACTAGAAATTTGAATCCTAAAGAGCTGATTGATTGGATAAATGACCTAGAAGAATACTTTGAATATGAAGAAATTGAAGATCTAGAGAAGGTGAAATTTGTAAAGACAAATTTGAAATGACATACTGCTATATGGTGGAAAGAGGTTTGATTGGATAGAAACAGAAGAGGAAACGAAAAGATCATAAAATGAGATAGAATGGTGACAAAGTTGAAGAATCAATTTATACCTACTGACTATGAGTTGGAACTGTTGAAGAGATTGCAGAACTTGAGACAAAAGGAGAAATATGTGAAGAAGTACATTGAAGAATTTTATAAGATGATTAGAAGGATATGACATAGTGAGGCAAGCAAGGAGAAAGTGTCAAGATACATCAATGGACTGAGACTGAACATTCAAAAAGAACTGAGTTTGGTAAGGATGACAACACTAGAAGATGCATATTAGTTTTCCCTGAAAGTTGAAGAAAAGTTGAACAAGAAGCATGATCAGAGATAGAGAGGTAGAGGAGATAAATTTTAGAGAGGTAGAATATTTTCTAGAGGAGAAAGATCATATGCGGAGTAGAATAGACAAGATACCACATTCAAGAAGGAGGACAAAGATAGAAATGCATACCGGGGAGATGATAGAACTTTCTACTGCAGAGGAAACCCTAGTTCATACTAGAGTGAAGGATATAGAAGATATGGAAGAGGATTTGATAGGAGAACATTTAGAGGAACCTGTTTTAAGTGTGGAGGTGAAGAACATAGAGCATTTGAATGTAATTAAGGAAGTGCAAGCAAGAAGATAAAGCATAATGGAAGAGCATCCTATGTGGAAGAAGAACCTGTTGGATCGTCGAGTTCAGTTGGTAAACCTGAGAAAGGAGAATCACTTGTCATGAGGAGAGCACTATTTCAGGTAGAGACAAATGAGGAACCACTTTAGAGGAAAAGTTTGTTCTAGACCAGATGTAAATCAGGAGGTAAATGTTGTAAAGTTGTAATTGATAGTGGTAGTTCAGATAATTTGGTTTCAGAAGAGATGGTGACTAAGATGAATTTGGAAAGATTGAATCACCCTAAGCCATATCAGATAGCATGGATTCAGGATGATCATAAGGTACAAGTGAGTGAACAATGTTTGGTGAAATTTCATATTAGATCTTATCATGATGAAGTATTGTGTGATATTATGCCTAAAAATGACACGATTCACTCTAAATAAATATTCTTAATATTTATTCCCTTTCGAATCTCTCCTATCAATTAAATAAATATTCCAAATTTATTTAATCGATTCGCTATTCCATAATTAAATAAAACCAATTTATTTAATTAAATTCCCTAAATTCTTCTAATGTCTCACATAATTAAATAATCTTACATTATTTAATTAATCATAAATTCCTCTATCCTAAGTCCTAATTCCATAAATCCACCTCATCTTTCCACCTCACCAATCCACCTCACCTTTCCACCTCACCATGTTGCACATGTAATTAAATATTTCAAATATTTAATTAGCTAATATTCCCTCACCCACATGTCCTATTTCTCCTCTAATCAAAGTTAGTTAACTCATCAATCAAAATTGTTAACTAACTAGTCAATTGAGTTAATTCTTCAATCAATTCTGTCAGCTCCACAATCCATTCTACTAATTGATCAATCAAGTTTGTTAATTGATCAGTTAATGGAGTTAACTCTCTAATCAATTTTGCCAAATCCCCTCTTCCATGATGGAACTTGGACACTTGTCCTCTTTCTACTCGTTGCACATTCCTCAACCATTTTCAGCCATTGATCATCATACTTCTTCTCAACCATTGATCTTCATCCTCCCAAGTCTATAAATGAAACCTCATTCTTCCATTCTAATCATCCAGGCTATTCGTATTGTTACTTTGCAGAAATTCACCAGCGCGCCTTTGGCACCCCAATACAATTTACTTGAGATCACCCAAAGCTTTGAAGCTCCTCTTCATTGCACGTTTATCACCATAGCCCTTCACTATCGACATTCTTGAAAATAGCAAAGGAGTGCACTCTCTGAGGGCCTACTTCATACAAACAAGGACGATCTTGATAGGCAACAATAGAAGTTTCAATTCAAGGAAGGTTTGCTTTGTTTTATTCATTGCTTCATTTTATCTGATCTTCTTAGTTTCACTATTCTATTGAGTTATGGGTATTTGATTGTTTATCATTGCTTATTCATTATTGATCCTATTTTACCCTAATATTTTTGGCACCCACCGTGGGGCCTTGCCCCTTTATCTCATCAAAATCTAAGCTTTTTTGAAGACAGGTTCTGTACAGGCATCGTACAGGCTAATCCAGCGCATTTGAACAATTCCACGACACTTCTGTCCTCTGTTCCAGCGCTTATAATCTTACGGTGCTTTTAAACATTGTTCCAGCGCATATGTTATTCTTCTGCATCTATTCTATCTTACGGCGCTTCTGTCCTCTGTTCCAGTGCTTATAATCTTACGGTGCTTTTAAACATTGTTCCGGTGCATATTCCTATTTCCGCTGTGCATATGTTATTCCTACGCATATGTTCTTTCTTAATGCGCTTTTAATTACTATTACAACGTATTTGTTTTTACTATGCTTCTGTTGACTATTTTTGCGCATTTAGTCACTAAAGTGGCACTTCTGTGGTAGGCAATGATTTTAGGGTTTTTCTAAGAGGATTTGCTAACACTGACATCTTTGCAAGTATTCTCTGGAGCTGTTTTTGCAGGATAGGTTTGGGTTTAGTTTCATATAGTTGCATTTTGATAGCTCACACTTCACTTTCTAAAGGGATAGTAAAACAGATACTCATGCAAAATCTCACATAGCTTTTAATTAGGAAAGAGGTAACTAGATCATTGCTATCTAGCATTACAACATTACTATCTTTCAAAGTTATTGCTATCTGGTATTAAAACTAAACTTATCATTGCTTTCTGAGTTAAAACTGAACCACTGCTATCTCGATTGACCAACATTTCAAAGTTAACTATTCGTGCTACGTGGATTAAAACTGAACTCATTATTGCTTTATGGGTTAAAACTGAACCACTGCTATCTTGATTGACCAACATTTCAAAGTTAACTATTCATGCTACGTGGATTAAAACTGAACTCATCATTGCTTTTTGGGTTAAATACTGAACCATTGCTATCTTGCTAAATCACTTCAAAGTTCTGTGCTTGCCCAAGTAGATTAGCCCATTTAGTTTTTCTACTTTTAACTAGGTTGGATTAATCAGTGTCTTCTGTGTTTATCGAATGACAATAGGCTTATGCTCTCCCCTTTACTGGGTGACCAAAATGTCAGACTTGTTATTCCAATTGTTTAACCTTTAGAAGGGCCTACCCTTGGATGCATGCCTGTCCAAGTGGGAACGACCCTGAGTGGAAATAGGCTAAAAGCCAAGCCCTACCAATCCACTTAAAATAAATGTGCTTGAGGTGAAAACCTCCTGCAACAAGTGCTGCTATGTTACACCGACGGCCAACCTCCCCCAGAACCCTCTAAGGTGCAACCCTTTGAGGCTGGGAGACTCCATAATGGAGAGTAGTGCCGCCGCATGTGTAACCACTTGAATGGTTGCCTGCATTAAACACCTCTTATTCTAGTGGCCAAAAACCCTTGTAATCCATTTCTAGCCTAGGATTTTTGTACTTGCTTTTGTTCCTTTTAGTCCAGAAAAGAGTTAGAAAAATCACTAAAAAAGTTAAAAAGTCATAAAAATTCTTTGTGTTTGCTGTGTTTTCTTGCCATTAAATCAAAAAATCAAATCAAGAAGACCTTTTTTTGCAACCAAAGTACCGAAAACATCAAAAAAATTCCAAAAATTGCAAAAACACTGAGAAAAGCCAGAGCGGCGCATCCGTCCTTTGTTCCTACGCATCTGTGCCGACTTGCGGCGCATTTGTTTAGACTTCCTGCGCTTTTGTTGTTTGTTGCTGTGCATACATCTTTCACCAGTCCTACGCATATATTCTGACTTGCTGCGCATTTGTCATTTGCTGTTGCACATCTGTTTCTGCACATACACAACAGTGAGCACTTGCACAATTTTTGAGGGAAAAATTTTACCAATTCTGAGTACCCACTTCAGCTTAGCTTTAAGATCAGAGATCAGGTTCTACCTTGCAGTTAGTTTTTATCCATTTCGTCCAAAAAATCTCTCTTTCGTTAATCATCCCATCCACCTTCTATAAGGTCTTTCTAGTCCCAAAGTTAGAATATTCCATATTAGATCAGCGTAGGTCCCTTCTTTGTATCATTGTGAAATCAAGTAAACCTAGTAGGTCACAGAACTTTGCTAGTGGTTTGTTACACGACTAGTCCCTACACAGTAAGATTGGTATCGAGTACCCTTACTAGTGGCTACCGTCTTGTATCAGCCGTCTTATTTGAAATCATTGAGCGAGAAAGTCCTTTGTCCAAGTCTTGTCCTAGGTATCCTATCCACAACAGTCTCCATCGACACCTTGCCAAAATTTCTAGTCCTAGTCCACTTCATCCCACATCACCTTGCATGGTTCTTACTAGATCTCAGTACAAGAAACAACTTGAAATGGCTAGCTCATCTAACCACATCGTCACACCTCATGATAGTGACGAAGAAATATCTTACGAGGATTATCAAGGAAGCATCCAAAATCAGAAATTCCAATGCCTAATAGAGAAAGTGCTCCATGAAGACCCTCATAAGTATTTCTATCATCTTGCTAGTCTTGGAATTAAACTCCCTACGGATTTTGATATAAGCACAATCATGGAAAACATGGAAAATGATCACGAAAAGGAAAAGAATGCCATAGACCCTAATGCAAATGATAAAGGAAAATGAACCATGGATCAAAATACTCCTATAGAAGACATGAGGAAACAACTCGAGCATCTAGCGCAACAAATCTCAGATCTCAAGACAGGTACAAACGCCAAAAACTACTCCTTGGAAGATATTGCACTGTACCCCTTTGACAAAAGTTTGATCATGAAACCATTCCCCTATCAATTCGAAGTTCCTAAGTTTGAGAAGTACAAAGGAAAAGGGGACCCTAGAGACCATATAAGGGAATTCAACGCAGCATGTTTAGAGGTAGCTCACAATGAGACTTACTTAATGAGATTATTCCCTAGGTCTCTAGGCAGCCAAGCTATGGAGTGGTTCTCATGGCTTCCACCAGGCATCAAAACTTTTGATGATCTAGTCAACAAATTTTATCATGCACTTCTCTTACAATATCAAACATGAAATATCTATGCTAGATCTATGCAACACCAAACAAAAGAGTGGTGAGTCATTCGCCACCTTCCTACAATGATGGAGATAACTAGCAAGTAAGTGTTCTTACGATATACCTGAGAAGCAGCTATTGGAGATGTTTGTCCATAACCTCAATACCGATCTTCGCTATCAAATACAAATACAATGCCCTACATCATTCTCAAAAGTCATTGAAATGGGATTGTTCATTGAAAAAGATATGATCACCAAGGGGGCAATCAAGTTATACAATGACACACCTACCTCCAACTACACGACGGACAAATCAAAGTTTTGGACCAAGAATAAGAATATTGTCAACGATGGGGTAGTGGATGCCAAGGTGGCAACTCCCAAGCAACAACCCATATTCACTCTCAAAGGAGAAGCAAATGATGTTGCACCCAACAGACCATTCTCTCGGGAGCCAAGACCATGGTTCAGTTCAAATCCAAGGCGAAAGTTCACACCATTGGGTGAGTCTCAAGAATCCGCATTAATGAAGTTGTTGGCTAACAATGAAATTTCTCTACCGCCAACAAGTGATTATGAGCCTATAGTCAAACCTCCCTATTGGAAGGATACAAACTATTGTGAATATCATAGAGGAAGGGGGCATACAACCAATAATTGTATCCATCTCAAAAATGTTATCCAAGATGTGCTTGATCAAAATCAAGGAGGAACCCAACAGCATACCTCTAATGAGACACATGTGGCTTACAGGGATCCACTTCTCAATCACAATAGGCCATACAACAACAATAACAACAATGGCAATACCAACAACAATAACAACAATAGGCCATATAATAACAATACCAACAACGACAACAACAACAACAATCGCAACAGGCCAAATCAAAATAGTGGGAATAGTAATGCCAACTATGCAAGTGTGCCATTTGACTATACCATAAATTGCATTTCTGAGCATGTCCCACAAATCAATGTCATCATGCCCAACCAACAATCAGGACCTAACAGAACTGGTTGTAGTATCATTACCCGTAGTGGTAAAGTCATGCTCAATACCGCCCCTCCAAGGTCGTCACCTTCTCAATCCAACTTTTGCCAGTATAATGTCATAGACCAATTACAGAAAACTCTGGCCCACATTTCTATCTTGGAGTTGTTACATCTATCTCCTTGCCATAAGGAGATCCTTGAGAAAGCCTTAGTGGAAACCACTATCCCCACTAACTTGGCCCAAGACAAGTTTCAGGCCATGGTAGGTAATCTGACCTCCTCAAGCTCCATATCATTTACCGAGCAAGATGACCTCTCTGTATCTCAACCCCATAATACCCCTCTACATATTGTTGCCTTCATCCACAAGCACCGCATCAAGAGGGTCCTCATTGATGGGGGGCCGGTTTAAATATTTGCACGTTAAAGCTAGTCCTTCATTGGTGTTCTCCGAATAGGCAGTTGATCCAAGGAAGAAGATTACTATCAAAGCATATGATGAAGAAGAGCAAACTACAAAGGGAATAGTAGTCCTACCCATACAAGTGGGACCAGTAATAAAAGATGTTGTGTGCCAAGTCCTTGATAGGGAGCTTGCTTATAATATCCTTCTAGGGAGACCATGGATTCACGCCATGAAAGTTGTGCCCTCAACCTATCACCAATGCATAAAATTCCTGCACAATGGCAAGCAAGTCACCATCCAAGGCGACCCTAACCCCTTTCAGCATTGCAACTCCTTCCTTGCCAAACCTGATTACATCATACCAAATAACAAAGCCTCTATATCCCCTATCCCACAGCATGATCATACCGCTGAAGCCTCCTCCTCAAGGCCCAAAGAGCAGAAAATTACCATAAAAGAAAGCAGAGTGGGAGAACATTCCATAGAGCACAGCCTCAATCTAGCCAAGCTACCTTTGTCTCCTCGATCTTTTGGCCAACCCAAACATTTTCCAAATCCATCTGCTCCTCCTATAGCTCCTGCAACTCCCTTTGTAAAATGGGGGACCTTATTTGATGAATCAGAGGAAAGAGATATCCTACAGTGGCTTTATATTGAAGAAGAGAACACATCACAAGAACCGCCTAGGCTCCCAACAGAACTCTATGGGCGAGGTGAAACTATCCTACATAGAATGGGCTATGAAGGACAAGGCCCCATCGGCCTCAGAAAAGAAGGAATCATAGAGCCTATTCAACCTTCTTCATCCTCATTGGCTAGAAATACAAATGGCCTAGGATACAAAGGCAAGGGCAAAGCTAAAGAAAATGCTTGTCTTGTGGAAATGACCCATACACTTCAAGAGGACAACAACACAGACTCTAATGAATATGAGTGGGATGAGCTAACAAAGCATTCCTATGACGACAAAGAGGTCGATACTATCCAAACTTTTAGCCCCTACCGTGAGGGACAAATGCTACCGAATAGACCACTAGAGTCTGATTTGCCCATCTCTAAGATTATGGCTTTTGAGGAAGGTTCAAGTTCCATCGCAATAAACAACTTGGAAGAAAGTACCATCCCAAACACCACCCCTACCTATACTCCTAGCATATCCATTCACATTATCAATGAATCAGGTCTATCCTCCGACTCCCTCCCCCTTGTACATCCTGAGCTTATCGACAGGGATCTGCGAGGAACTTCCCAACTAGATATGTTCCAAAATGATGATGCTTACATTGACTATATGGAACTTAGGGACCACCTACCCAAAGGAGATCATAAAGCTAGTTTCTCTATTGAACTTAATACCGTGTCTTACTTCGGAGAGGGTGCCAAGCCTTCCAGTCGCAAAAATATCAAGATAAAAACTGGATCTAACGGTGAAAACTATTTTGCGGCAGTGTCAGATCCCAAAATAGTAAAAAGAGGACACATCCAAAGGTGAAAACCCAACTATGGCACCTGACAATGGAAGCCTTGACACCCTCCCTAATGATATGCACCAGGAAAAGTCATAGATTGTTGTGGAACCGATAGAGCCTGTTAATATTGGAACAGAGGAACAACCTAAGATTATCCACTTTGCTAAGTCTCTTACCCCACCAAAGAAAACCAGGTTTGTACCATTCTTCAAGAAAAAGAGAGGCAACTTCGCTTGGTCATATGCAGACATGCCAGGTCTAGACCCAAACTTGATTCTACATCATCTTCCATTAGATCGAGGAGTGAAACCAGTGAAGCAGAAGCTTAGAAAGATGCATCCGCATATAGCGCTATTGGTCAAAGAAGAACTCAAGAAATTACTGGATGTAGGGTTCATCAGAGCTATAGACTACCTAGAATGGATATCCAACATTGTGCCAGTGTCTAAACTTGATGGCTGAGTCAGACTATGCAATGATTTTAGAGATCTAAACAAAGCATGCCATAAGGATGACTTTCTGTTGCCAAATATCGATATCATAGTCGACTTAACCGCAGGGCATACCATGTTGTCTCTCATGGATGGATTCTTAGGTTATAATCAGATCAGAATAGCACCAGAAGACCAACACAAGACATCTTTTACTTGTCCATGGGGCACTTTCTGCTGGAATGTCATGCCATTTGGGCTAAAAAATACAGGAGCCACATACTAACATGCTATGCCAACTATATTCCATGATATGATGCATGTAACAATGGAGGAATATGTCGATGATATCCTAGCAAAGTCACTCACAAGAGAATCACACTTGGATATATTAGAAAAAGTCTTTTAGAGATTAGACCAATTCCAAGTCATGCTGAACCCAAAGAAATGTGTGTTCGGAGTCACTTTAGGCAAGCTACTCGGCTTCATCATGTCGGCAAATGGAATAGAGGTGGACCCCACAAAAGTCAAGGCCATTATGGACATGCCACCACCTAAGACTCTTACTCAATTAAGATCACTATAGGGCAAGCTACAAGCAATCCGTAGATTCATATCCCAGCTAGCAGATAAGTGCCAACCATTCAGTCATCTCCTGCACAAGAACATTCCATTCAGATGGGACAAAAGGTGTGAAGAGGCATTCAACAAACTAAAAGAATATCTTACAAATCCACCCATTCTCATGCCTCCTATTCAAGGGAAACCACTGATACTCTACATATCTGCTACACCTACATCTCTTGGGGCTCTTCTAGCACAACAAGATTATGAGAACAAAGAAAGAGCCGTCTACTACATCAGCTGAACACTAGTGGGCTATGAATTGCAATACTCATAGATAGAAAGATCATGTCTTGCGGTAGTTTTTGCCTCACAAAAACTCTGCCATTATATGCTTGCACATCCAGTCAAATTCGTTGCAAAAATAGACCCACTAAAGTACCTACTAAGCAAAGTAGCTCTCACAGGTCGCCTAGCTAAATGGGTAATGCTCTTAAGCAAATACGACATTGAATAAGTAGACAGAAAAGCTATCAAGGGACAGATCATTGCTGATCAACTAGCAGATGCACCATTACAGGACACCACACCAATGCAATTTGAGTTTCCGGATGAATCCCTACTCAATATGTCAACACATTCCTATAAACTCTACTTCGATAGGTCCTACACAAACCATGGATCAAGGGTAGGAACCCTGTTTGTGACTCCTCATGGCGACACAATTCCAAAGTCTTACCGTTTGTTATTCCCATGCACCAATAACATAGCAGAACATGAAGCCTTAGCAATTGGTCTCAAGATGGCAACTAAGTGGAAAATCCAAGAGCTACATGTCTACGGTGATTCTCAACTTATAATCAATCAATTCAATGATGAGTACCAAACCAAAGATGAGAAGCTTATCCCATACAAGCGGATGGTCGACGAATTTAAGGAACACTTTGGGATCATCTCTTTCGAACAGATACTTAGGATCCAAAACAAAGAAGTGGATGCCATGGCAACCATTGCCTCTCTCCTAGAAATACCTAAGAATGAGTCACGGTACGAGTTCTTCGTGGAAACTATCTGACAACTAGCTTATGATCTTCTTGAGACCCATTCCATTTGCCTTCTAGTTGGATCTGATTCACCTTGGTACGGTAAGATTTACACTTACCTCAAGGACAACATCCTCCCACCAGACCTATGTTCTAACCAATGATGAACTTTTATACGCCAAACCTCTCGCTATACCATCATTGCTGATACCCTATACCGACGTGGTCTTGATGGTACTTTACTCCATTGTTTAGAATAAGAAGAATCCATAACCACCTTGCAAGATGTACACGAAGGGATCTACGGAACACACTCTAGCGGTCCTTCCTTAGCAAAGAAACTCATGTGTTTGGGTTATTACTGGCCAAACATGGAAATGGATTCATATCAATTTGTCAAGAAGTGCAAGCAGTGCCAAATACATGGGAACCTGCATACATGCACCTGCTCAAGAGTTGAGACCTTTAACGACACCTTGGCCCTTTTGCCAATGGGGACTTGACCTTGTGGGAAAGATCCATCCACCCTCATCCAACGGCCACAAATTCATCATAACTGCCACTGAGTATTTCACAAAGTGGATTGAATCCGTTCCCCTCACCACCGTCACAGGTAAACAAATCTCCTCATTCATCCTGAATTACCTCATCTGTAGATATGGCATTCCTTCATCCATTATCATAGATAACAGAAGACCATTCAAAAACTAGGATGTCCAAGAACTTTGTGAATGTTTCAAAATCCAACACCGTTTCTCCACTCTGTACTACCCCCAAGGTAACAGTCAAGCTGAAGCATCCAACAAGACCATCTTGAAACTTCTCAAGAAGACAATCAACGATGCTAGACGTGATTGGCATATCCAACTCAATCCCTCTCTATGGGCCTACAAAACTAGTATACGCACTCCCACAGGTGCTATGCCCTACGCCCTTGTCTATGGCTCAGAAGCTATCCTCCCCATTGAGGTCAAATTACCATCTCTCAGAGTGTCGCTAAAAGGTCTCATATCAGATGAAGAATACAGAGTCTCCAGGTTGCAAGAACTAGAGTTGCTAGAAGAAAGGAGAGAAAAAGCCTTTGATCATCTCAAGGCATATCAACAGATGATGTCAAGAAGCTATAACCACAAAGTTCACCCAAGAATCTTTAAGGTTGGTGATCTCGTTCTTAAGGAGAATCCTCGCAATCAACAAGACGGAGAAAAGAAAGGCAAGTTCGAACCTAACTGGCTTGGGCCCTATGTGATTGTAGCTGCTTACGGATTGGGGAAATATTAGTTGGCAATGTTAGAGGGTGAGTTGTTCAATGACCCGATCAACAACATGCATCTTTGCCGGTTCTATACCTAGGAGAACCCCAAATGTAAGGGGGGCGTAAAATACAAAAAAAAATCAAAAAATCAAAAAAATACAAAAAAATAAAAAAAATTAGAAAAGTACAAAAAAATCATCCTTTGGTGAAAACCTGGCAATCAGGTGCCTTGGATAGGTATCATGATGAAAACTTGGCAAACAGGCGTCATGTATACTTTCTAGCTTTCGTGCAAATAAAAGCAAGTGGTGAAAACCTGGTAAATAGGTGTTACTTGTGATAAACCGCCTTATCCATCTTTGGGAAACCAATCACCTTGAGTCCATTCTTCCTTATGTCCCATTTGACCCATATTTGTCCCATAATAAACTCTTGACAGTTACCTATCATGGCTTGATACTCTATCTCTTTGTTGGCCTTGTCAACCAAGGTTTTGTCCCATACCGTATCCATCGCGTAAGCCTAGCATAGTGTCTCTCGTTGGTTTTCCATGGTCCAAATCCATGAACTACATTGCCTTTGCATTGTCACGTAGGTAAGGCCATTTCTCAAATGCGCCCCCGAGGCTACCACTGTCCCATCCGTCCCATATCTAGTCCTTCCATCCATCTAGGTCAGTCTCCACTTTCTCTCGCCTAGGTCTTAGGTCCGTTAGGGTTTACCCCAAACTACGTTGCCTCTGCATCATCACGTAGGCAAGGCCATTTAGTAATGAGCCCTCGAGGCACTAGGTCAGTCTCTTAGGGCCCGTCTCCCCAATAAGGATTGTGAAATCTTCTCACCAAGCAAGCAAGCGCAAGCAGAACCTGATTCCAAAGCAGAATTTTGACACGACGCACTTAACCTATCCAAGGCAAAGCAGACAAACACCTAAGGTCTTCTAAATGATTTTACTCAAATTATGGCAAAAAATAAACACATCTAAATGCAAAAATGTCTTATAAATTGGAAACATGGTTAGAACATTGAGTCTTGACTTATGCTATCATGCCTTTCTATGCTACTCAAGGATGCCAAAAGCTAGAGATGCTATGATGGGGGCATGATTATTTTCTTTGTTTGTTGTTTGTGGATTAATCTTTAGTAATGTGAAGCCTTGTCTAAGGACATGGTCGGCAAAAGATCCTTGAGGACACCAAAGGTCTAACATGAACATGGGCAATCCTTGTTTGTTGATACGCAAGAAATACTCAGGTCATCTAGATTCAATTTTGACTAGATGCTTGTATTAACTTACTAAAGAAAAATCCATGTAAGCAATGCTCAGGTCATCTCGGTTCAATTATAACTAGATGCTTGTGTTAACTTATAACATTTTAGAAAAATACCAAAAAAAAATTACCCAATGATGAAATAAAGCACTCCAAAATACTTGCACCGTCAAGATGTCAAAAGCAAAGCATCCATTATACATCCATTTATACATCCATACATCCATATCCTATGCAATAAAAGATCCAAACAAGGCAAAGTAACAATACAAAGTGAAGCTTGTGAATTTTTTTATTGAGTCATTCTTCTGTCAATCAATCTTCTATCTATCATCCTGTCATTTCTGTGTCGATAGCGTACATTTGGACATCACAAAAATAGAGCATATAGTTGCATATCATATCATATGAGATAGTCATTTACATGATTAAATCAGTTGCATACATAATACAGTGCATTAGGTCATCCATATCCCATCATCATATAGTGTCAAAAATCAAAAACATAGCTAAGAGCATCACATACAATTGCATAGTCATATAGATATCATTTTGCATTCACATAGATTACAAACACATCAGATAAATCATTTCAAAATGCATTAGATCATATAGACATCACATAGAATCATATCAAAAATAGTTGCATCTAGATAACATCTCATATAGCATCAGATAAAACATCTAAGTCTGCATATGCATCACATCGTATAATCGAAAAGAATCATAAACTCATAACATATAGAGCAAGTCACATAGCTGCATCATCATATACACATCATAAAATGAGTCCAAATGTACAATATCATAGTATTTGTCTCTGAATCAAAGTCACATACAAAAATACATCCCAATGGATGATGATACATGTCTCAAAAGTACAAGTGTGATACAAGTCTACCCCTGTTGCTGTGGACCACCATTGCCAATAGTGTCTCCCCCTCTACCAACCCCTGACTGTTGTGGGCCCATCACAGAAGCTCCTGACCTCGACGGACCTGCTCTCTGGGAGGCCACAGACTGGCTCCTGTAGCTAGAGGCCCTCTGGCTCGCCGGCACGGCACCATGATACAACCCCCGATAATACTGAGCCTACGCCTGCGCTCTACCAAGCTCACCCTGCACCTGTGCTAGCTGTGTCTGTGTCTGACCTAACTGTGCCTGTGCCTGCTGCACCTGCCCAACCAAGAAATTGGTTGCTGCATCTGTCCCCAGGGTTGCTAATGTGGTATCCCGCTCTACACAGATGACTCATATCCATGCGTCTGCCATATCTCTCTCTCTAGTCAGTCCCATAATCACCTCTGCGTCTGTCTCTCGCTAGCTGTCGGCTCTCCTGAGCTGTGCCCTTAGCTATCTAATCTCTTCCCTCAGGGTGGCTACCGCCCTCTCCTGCACGTCTGACTGTACTGGACCTTGAGCTACCTCTACCTATCTCTGCCCCTATGGCTGAGGTCCCTGCTAGGGTGATGGCATCTGTACCTGCTGTGGCACCTGTGACGGCACTACCTGCTCAACTCTCCTCCTCTGTCTAGCTCGACCTCCGTCATCTCCATCATCTCCATCATCTCTGTCATCTCCATCATCTCCATCATCTCCTCCATCTTGACCACCCCCTCATCCTCCTCTCCTCCCCCTCCTCCTCCTCCGGCCCACCTGGCCCTCGTCATCTGAGTCTGCCTCATCTATGCGAGGCACCAACATCCCAGGCCTTGAATATCTCAGAAAGGGGTGTGCAGTAATCCAGTCCTCGTAATCCTGTGTCATCCCTGCATTTGCTATCTCTGTCCTCATATCCCAGGTGACATAAGGTGTTTGCCGAAACTCTACTAGGACCTCCTCATAGGATACCATCGGCCCCCATCTGACCCTCTCTGCATGTGTTCATGCAAAGTAGGCCTGCCCCTATGGCATGCCCTGCCTCCTACCGAACTGTCTCAGTACTCTGCCGACAATCTACCTCTCTAGTATGTGGCAGGTCTGTCCTATCATCCATCTCATCTAAAAGTAGTAAGGTAACTCATCTGCCTCATCATCTCATAGCTCACAGTCTAGATATGGTCGCCAGACGACCACATCTACCCCATCCAAGGCATGTCTCCAATACTCCAACTTCCCTAGCCTATGCTGGGAAATCACTCCTGCATAGCCATAGCTGTATGGCTCCCCTCTTTGTCTAGTGAAAACACAAATTGGTCTCGTAATCGCTATGTACTCCCATAGCCAAAACTGTAATAGTGACACACTAGCCAAAAGGGTCGCGCTCCGGTGGTATACTACCTGGTGCATGTCGTGATACAAGTGAGCCAATACACAGACACCCCACGCATATCGGGTGCCCTCTGTCACCATCCTCTCCATGATCCTACCCCATCCAATGGGGAATCCATGCGATCTCTTGTCGGGAGACACAATGCCTCTGATCAATCCTACCACAATCCCAGGGAAGTAGTCATAACAGTCATAGATATCATGCCATGGGATGACCTATCCTACCAACTCCGGGTCGTCAAATACTCGCCTGCACTCGGCGAGTCCCACACCTCTTTGTGGGTCATACTCCACAAGCTCGCCATCAATAGGCAGGTGTAGAATCTGATAGACATCCTCCAAGGTGATGGTCATCTCGCCAGTAGGGAGATGGAAAGTCCCATCCTCACTGTGAAATCTCTCCACTGCAGCCGTCAGCAATCCACGGTTCACCCAAACCTCAGGCATGAAGCATACATAATCCAGTCCCATAGCACCAAGGGCATAGGGAACTGCTCCCTAGACTATAGCGTATCCCGTATCTCCTCTTGCAAACATGCAAAGCAAGGCATCAATCCAAAACTACAAGTACCATACTCAACATATCTATCGAACTATATCACCTAACTTAGCATTTCAAATTGATTAAAAATAGCACACTACATCTCTTGACTAGATTCCTGTAATCTCAGAGATAGCTCATCGGTTGATGCGTCAAGCAAGACACTCATTGAGTCAATTTTGCTAAGTACTATGCTCTTTAAACCATATGCGCCACTACAGGTGGTAACTGCGCCATTTCTTCACACATGTGCCACTTCTGGCAAATGCGCCGCTACATTTGGTAAATGTGCCACTGAATCATGGATGCGCCGCTCTATTCAACATATGCGTAGCTTCAATGCATGCACCGCTACATTTGGTAAATGTGCCACAGATTCACATATGCGCCGCCAAGGTCCACATATGCGCATCTTTCACGCATGCGCCACACAATTCTGCATATGCACCGTAAAATGACATATGCGCCATTTCGCGCGGCATATGTGTCGTTCTGCGTTTCAGCGCATCTGTTTCACTAATTTTTCCCTAGCATTTATTACACCTTGACTCAACCCTAGGGGAATTTTTTTAGGATATATATCGGGGGTCCTGCCTCTTCTGGCCGACCAGATCGACGAGCACGCTTGAATTGATGCTCCTCGCATGGAATGTCTGCCTCTCTAGCTGCCATGCTGCTCCAAAGTTGCTCTAAGCTCTCCAAGACAAATCTAGATAAGACAAGTGTGCAAATTATTTGTCTTGTGGACCCAGCTCCTATTTATAGCTTGCAAAACCCTAATTTGGCTAGGTGGTGACTGTGACTACTTCCCATGCCTATTTTTTTTCTTCCAGTTTTCTTCCCCTCTCTTAAACGCGTCTTGTTTTCTTCCAACCTAACCTAAACCCTTCGTCTTTGTGAGATTGTCCATCTCACGCCTTCTGCCTTTTTCCCGTCCAATCTCCCGAGGGGGCATCCTATCGTCAAACTTGTACCAGGGGCAAACTGGGGCATGTATCATTGTCAGACTATTTATTCTTTGAAGCAACGCCGTAAACTGCATTGCATCAAAGAGGGGCAAAATGTATACGCCTAAAAATAACACGATTCACTCTAAATAAATATTCTTAATATTTATTCCCTTTCGAATCTCTCCTATCAAATAAATAAATATTCCAAATTTATTTAATCGATTCGCTATTCCATAATTAAATAAAACCAATTTATTTAATTAAATTCCCTAAATTCTTCTAATGTCTCACATAATTAAATAATCTTACATTATTTAATTAATCATAAATTCCTCTATCCTAAGTCCTAATTCCATAAATCCACCTCATCTTTCCACCTCACCAATCCACCTCACCTTTCCACCTCACTATGTTGCACATGTAATTAAATATTTCAAATATTTAATTAGCTAATATTCCCTCACCCACATGTCCTATTTCTCCTCTAATCAAAGTTAGTTAACTCATCAATCAAAATTGTTAACTAACTAGTCAATTGAGTTAATTCTTCAATCAATTCTGTCAGCTCCACAATCCATTCTACTAACTGATCAATCAAGTTTGTTAACTAATCAGTTAATGGAGTTAACTTTCCAATCAATTTTGCCAAATCCCCTCTTCCATGATGGAACTTGGACACTTGTCCTCTTTCTACTCATTGCACATTCCTCAACCATTCTCAGCCATTGATCATCATACTTCTTCTCAATCGTTGATCTTCATCCTCCCAAGTCTATAAATGAAACCTCATTCTTCCATTCTTATCATCCAGGCTATTCATATTGTTACTCTGCAGAAATTCACCAGCGCGCCTTTGGCACCCCAATACAATTTGCTTGAGATCACCCAAAGCTTTGAAGCTCCTCTTCATTGCACGTTTATCACCACAGCCATTCACTATCAACATTCTTGAAAATAGCAAAGGAGTGCACTCTTTGAGGGCCTACTTCATACAAACAAGGACGATCTTGATAGGCAACAATAGAAGTTTCGATTCAAGGAAGGTTTTCTTTGTTTTATTCATTGCTTCATTTTATCTGATCTTCTTAGTTTCACTACTCTATTGAGTTATGGGTATTTGATTGTTCACCATTGCACATTCATTATTGATCCTATTTTACCCTAACAATTATGCCTATGGATGTATGCCATATATTGTTGGGTAGACCATGGTAGTATGATAGAAAATCTATACGTGATGGAAGAAAAAATACATATACTATAACATCAAATGGAAAGAGAATTACTTTGATTCCTTTGGAGGATGATCCTAAGAGTGAAGTATTGAGAATTCTAGAATCTGTTTGGTAGATGGAAGAAATTTTTTGGATGGTTTGAGACATGAGAATATGTGTTATACTTTGATTCCTAAAAATCCTGAAGACCCAAATAAAGAGACTAAAGAATCACAACCGAAGGAGATAACTGAGTTGCTGATAGAGTATGAAGACGTCATATCAGATAATGTACCTGAACGATTGCCACCAATCAGGAGCATCATTCATCACATGGATCTTATACCTGGAGCTAGTTTGCCTTACAAAGCAACACACAGAATGACACCAGCAGAGAATGAAGAACGAAATAGAAAGATACAAGAATTGTTGAGGAAAGGTTTGATTAGAGAAAGCTTGAGCCCTTATGCAACACCTACAGTGTTAGCACTAAAGAAGGATGGAGAATGCAGAATGTGTATAGACTCTAGAGAAATCAATAAGTTCACAGTTAAGTATAGATTTGCTTTGCCTAGGATGGATGACATTATGGATTGTTTGAGTGGAGCAAAATATTTTACAAAGATAGACTTGAAGAGTGGATACCATCAGATCATAATTAGAGAAGGAGATGAATGGAAGACTTCTTTTAAGACAAATGAAGGATTGTATGAGTGGTTAGTAATGCCTTTTGGACTGACAAGTGCACCGAGTACTTTCATGAGATTGATGAATGAGGTTTTGAAGAAATTCTTGGGTAAGTTTATTATTGTATATTTGGATGATATTCTAATTTTTAGTAAGACAAAAGAAGAACATTTGTGGTACTTGAGACAAGTATTGCAGAGGTTGAGAGAAGAGAAATTGCTAATAAACATTAAGAAGTGTAGTTTCATGAAGGAACAATTGGTATATTTCAGATTTGTGATTTCTTCAGAAGGATTGAAGATGGAACCTAAGAAAGTTAGAGCAATTGTTGAATGGCCTACACCTGAGAGCATTGGAGAAGTCAGATCATTTCATGGATTAGCTAGTTTCTACTGGAAGTTCATCAGAAATTTTAGTTCAATATGTAACCCTATGACAGAGACAATGAGAGGAGACAGAAAAGACTTTAAGTGGACATTAGGAGTAGATAAAAGTTTTGAATTGTTGAAGCAGAAAGTGACAGAGAAACCTATGTTGGCATTACCAGATTTCAATAAAGTATTTCAAGTAGATTGCGATGCAAGTGGAAATGCAATAGGAGCAATGTTAAGTCACGAAGGTAGACCTGTAGCATATTTCAGTGAGAAATTGAATGATGCAAGGAGAAGATATTCAGTCTACGATCAAGAGTTCTATGTCATAATTCAAGCCTTGAAGAAGTGGAGACATTATTTCTTGCCTAAGGAATTTGTGTTGTATACAGATCATCAAGCTTTGTAGTATTTGAACAATCAAGGAAAGTTGAATCTAAGACATATGAGATGGGTAGGGTTCATGTAGAGTTAAACTTTTGTACTGAAGCATAGGAGTGGAAAATCAAACAAAGTTGCAGTTGCATTGAGTAGGAGAAGGAATTTGCTGATAGAGATGAGAGTTGAAGTGTTAGGATTTAGAGAATTGAAGAACATGTATGAAGAAGACCTTGATTTTACAAAACCTTGGAAAGCATGTAAGGATCCTATTGTGATAGATAGAAGTAAGTGGTTGGACTATTTCATTCTAGAGGATATGTTACTCAAAGGAAACCAGTTATGCATACCTAGGAGATCAATGAGAGATAATTTGATAAAGGAGAAACATAGTGGTGGATTGGTAGGACATTTTGGAATTTATAAGACAGTGGCTTTGGTAAGTGAAAATTACTTTTGGCCTCAGATATATAAGGATGTAAGGAAGTTTGTGCAGAGTTGTAGATTTTGTCAAGTTGCAAAAGGAAGCAGTCAGAATACTGGATTGTACAAGTCTTTAACAGTACCACAGAGACTTTGGGAGGACATAAGCATGGATTTCATAATGGGATTGTAGAAGACATAGAGAGGACATGATTCAATATTTGTAGTGGACATATTTTCAAAGATGACACATTTCATACCTTGTAAGAAGACAACTGATGCACTTTATGTGGCTGATCTATTTTTCAAGGAGATTGTGAGATTGCATGGATTACCTAAGAGCATAATTTCAGACAGAGATTCAAGATTTCTTGGATACTTTTGGAAGACACTTTGGAAGAAGATGAAGATAGATTTGAAGTTCAATTCATCATTTCATCCACAGACTGATGGACAGACAGAGGTAGTAAATAGGAGTTTGGGAAACTTGTTGAGATGTTTGGTTGGAGAGAAGGCAATAAATTGGGATTTGATTCTATCATAAGCAGAGTTTGCATATAATAATTTGGTGAATAGGAGTACCAGAAGAACACCATTTGAGATTGTGATAGGAACTAACCCTAGAGGAGTAGTAGACTTGAGAGATATCACCATGGAGAACAAGAGGAGTGTAGAAGTAGAAGAATTTGTAGGACACATGGAGACAATGCATAATTAGGTTAAGAAGCATTTGGAGGAGATGAATAGTAAGTATAAGGAGAAAGCATATGAGAAGAGAAGACAAAGAATTTTCAGTAGGAGATGAAGTGATGGTGTATTTGAGAAAAGAAAGATTTCCAGTTGGGACGTATAATAAGTTGAAGATGAAGAAGTTTGGACCATGTAGGATACTCAGAAAGTTTGATTCAAAAAATGCATATGAAGTGGAGCTATTGGAGACATTGGGTATATCACCTACTTTCAACATTGCAGACCTATATCAGTATCATGAAGTAGAGTTCAATGACAACATTGAAGATCATTTGAAGAAGCAGTTACCACAATAAGCACCAGAACAGATTGAAGGCATCTTGGACAACAGAATTGGATGTAGCACCAAAGGCAAGCAATACAAAGAATATCTTGTGAAGTGGAAAGGTTGACCAGAAGAAGCTCATCTTGGATTTCTTAGGCTAAGGTGGACCATTTTGATTTTCCTCTATCCCTAACAAAGTGAGGGACTCATTTTTTTCAACAACCCCGGGTGTCTGATGTAGGAGTATCCCTAGTTCAAGAGCAATCTTGCATCAACCAAAAATATTTGCATTTCATTATGTTTCTTTCATTTTCCCCATTTAGTACAGTCAGTTCAGTTAGTAGCAGTTCAGTAGATTGGTCTGCATTCTGTCACAGTTTCATTTTAGACCTTGCAGAGCTAGACTTAGCATCTAGACATCTTCATACACATCATATCCAAAATTCAAATCATTTGGATTAGTTTTCAAAAAGATATCACTATTAGAAGATCAACTATTTTCTCAGAGTAGGGCATCTTGATAGTCTAAGACAATCAACTAAAGGAGAAGACTTGCAGAGCATTTCACAGCTTGCAAAGCTAAAAGACACATCATTCAAGGAACTTTGGTTCATGGCCGACCTTCCCTGAGATCCACACATTATTTCATTTACTTGCAGAGGATTCCCATCTATTTAGGTCTGACCTATCCATGTACACACGTTACATCTCTTTCATCGGAGTTTGTAATCAGTCTTGGTCGACGTGGAGGAATCTTATGATCCAAAGATGATATTTAATCATGTAATAGATTCTTAGGAAAGTAGTCAATGATATAGAGATAGATATATAGTTGAATTCTTTGCGAAGTTGCTTCAAAGCTATATCCTGCACATATATTGTAACTGAGGAATTAGGCCTGTGATCCCTAATTGTAAGCCCACATGTTGGTGGCATATTTGTATTTTGAATCTATGATACACTGAATGACTAAATCTGTATTTGCATTCTACAATTGAGTTGTTTCCATTGTGTTTACTCTTGTTGCACAGTCTAGACTATTCACTTTGTGGACCCTCCTAACCGTGACTGCACCAATTGTTAAGAATAGTCATGAATGTGGGAGCAAGGCCAAAAATTGAAGTGCCTATTTATTCAAGAAGCCTCAATGGTGAGGAACTCATTGATTGGATCAATGATCTTGATAAATGCTTTGAATATGAGGGTGTACTGGAGGAAAAGAGAGTCAAGTTTGCATGCACAAGACTCAAAGGCCACGCTGCAATGTGGTGGGACTATGTCCAATTGGAGAGATGAAAGAAGAATAAAGAAAAGATTAATTTGTGGGATTGAATGGTTGCCAAGTTGAAGGCAAAATTTCTTCCAGGTGATTATCAAACCAATCTTTTTAAAAGGCTGCAAAATCTCAAACAAAAAGACATGTTGGTGAAAGAATACATAGAAGAGTTCTACAAGCTGGTCATTCGATCAGGCCATAGTGAAGAGGATATGGAAAAAGTAGCTAGATACCTTAATGGTTTGAGATATAGTTTACAAGATGAGTTAATTTTATTATCCCCAAGATCAACTAAGGAATCCTATCAATATGCTATCAAAGTAGAGGAGAAGCTTGCAAGAAAGCAAAGTCAGCAAAATAGAGGGAAAGGAAGAGGCTATAGAGGAAGGGGACAACAGTTTGGAAGAGGACAACAACACTATTAGGATGAAGGGGTAAGTAGTTCTAGTGGGACAACCAATCTAGAAAGAGGAGGTTATCAAAATAGAGGAGGAAGACCATTTGCAAGAGGTGGTTATCAAGGAAGAGGAAGAGGTTTCATAGGAAAGTGTATTAAGTGCAACAAGTTTGCTAGTCATAAGAGTTGGGAGTGCCCTGAATTACCTCAAGGTCACACAAGGCCTGAAAGAAGCAATTAGGTTGTACAAGCAGACCAAGAAAGTGTAGGGTCACCTTCTCATCACAATGAGGAACCTGAGAAAGGAGGGTCTTTATTGTTCAAAAGAGTTCTATTGAAGCCACCAAAGGAGAATCACAAACCTGTGCAACAAACAGCCCTATTCAAGACAAAGTGCAAGACAAAGGGTAAGTGTTGTAAACTTATTATTGATAGTGGTAGTACAGATAATATTGTAGCCATTGAAATGGTGGAAAAACTAGGCCTTAAAAGAACTAAACATCCTACACCTTATAAGGTTTCTTGGTTACAAAAGGCCATCACTTGTTGGTAGATAAATAGGCTTTGGTTGAGTTTCAAATAGGAAGATATAAGGATAGTGTAATGTCTAACATTATGCCTATGGATGTGTGCCATGTGTTTCTTAGTAGACCTTGGCAATTTGATCGAAAAGCCATACACGATGGGAGAAGTAACACTTATACTTTTGAGAAGGATGGTGTGAAACATACGTTGTTGCCCTTGCAAAACAAGAAGAGGACAGCAGTAGTAGTAGTAGAAGTAAGGTCATGTTAGTGAGTGGAAAAGAATTTCTACAGGCAATGAAAGAAGAGGAAATTGGATATGCTTTGGTACTTAAGCCTAAGGTTGTGCTTACCTATACAAAGATAGATGATTTTCCTAATGAAATACAAGATATATTGAAGGAGAACATGGATATTGTAGTTGTTGATTTGCCTAATGAGTTTCCTCCCATGAGGAGTGTTAGTCACCATATGGACTTAATTCCTAGACCTAGCCTTCTAAACAAGGTTGCATATAGATTGACTCCTAAGGAAAATGAGGAGATTCAGAAATAGGTTGAAGAGTTACTTGAGAAGGGGTAACTTATAAGAGAGAGTCTTATACCTTGTGCTATACCTATAGTTCTTGTACCCAAGAAAGAAGGTGAATGGAGAATGTGCATGGATTCCAGAGCTATTAATAAGATTACTATTAGGTACAGGTTTCCTATTCCTAGGATGGATGGCCTTATGCCAGATTGCTTGAGTGGCTCTATATATTTTTCAAAGATAGATTTGAAAAGTGGCTATCACTAGATTCGGATCAGACCTAGGGATGAAAGGAAGATAGAATTTAAAACTAATGATGGCCTCTATGAATGGCTGGTTATGCCCTTTGGGCTCATGAACACACCCAGTACTTTTATGAGGCTTATTAATGAAGTCTTGTAACCATTCCTGGGTAAGTTTGTAATAGTGTATTTGGATGATATCTTAGTTTTTAGTAGGTCTAAAGAAGAACAACTACAACACTTAAGGTTGGTTATGCGAAGGTTGCATGAGGAGAAGTTGCTGATCAATCTCAAAATGTGTGTGTTTATGCAAACATAATTGGTTTATTTGGGCTTTGCAGTATCCAAGGAAGGACTAAAAATGGATAAAGAAAAGGTTCAGCCCATTCTTGATTGGCTTACACCAAGGAGTGTGTATGAGGTGAGGAGTTTTCATGGGCTTTCTAGTTTCTACAGGAAGTTTGTAAAGAATTACAGCCATATAATGGCACCTATACTTGACACAATTAAGGGTCACAAGAAGCAAATTGTATGGACTCAAGAGGCTAAAAGGAGTTTCAATTTTCTCAAGCAAAAGGTAAACAAATAGCCAATACTTACTTTACCTGATTTTAGCAAAGTTTTCCAAGTTGAATGTGATGCTAGTAGCTTAGCAATAGGTGATGTCCTAAGTCAAGAAGGTAAACTGGTTACATATTTTAGTGAGAAACTCAATGATGCTAAGAAGAAGTATTCCACATATGACCTTGAATTTTATGCATTGGTACAATATTTGAAGAAGTTGAGGCATTACTTGCTTCCCAAGGAGTTCGTTGTCTACATAGATAACCATGCACTTCAGTTTATTAACAGCCAACATAAGTTGAACCAAAGACATGCAAAATGGGTAGAATACCTTCAGAGTTTCAATTTTGTGTTGAAGCATGAGAGTGGGCAAACAAATAAGGTTGTTGTTGCATTAAGTAGAAGTTTATTGTTGCATGAACTTTGGGCTAACAATGTTGGTTTTGATAGTTTGAAGGAGTTGTATGCAGATGATCCAGATTTCAAAGAGGCATATGAAGCTTGCAGCAGCCCAATCAACAAAGATAGGGGTCCTTGGATTGAATATATGCTACAGGAAGGTTTGTTGTTTAAAGGCAGTCAATTATACATACCTAGGGGTTTAATGAGGGACAATCTTTTGAAGGAAAAACATTGTGACAGCCTAGAAGGACACTTTGGATAGGATAAAACTTATTTGCAGTTGAGTACACACTATTACTAGCCACGAATGTGGGCTGATGTCAAGAAGTATGTGGAGAGACGCAGAGTATGTCAACATGCAAAGGGAATAAGTTAGAATATAGGATTGTAACAACCATTTCCAGTTCCATCTTGACTGTGGGATTCTGTAAGTATAGATTTTGTTATGGGTTTGCCTAGGAATCAAAGGGGCAATCATTATGTATTTGTAGTTATGGATAGGTTCTCTAAAATAGTGCATTTTATCCCATGTAAGAAGACTAGTGATGCAACCAATATTGCTAATTTATTTTTCAAAGAAGTGGTTCATTTACATGGTATTCCATGGAGTATTGTATCAGATAGGGATATGAAGTTTGTTGGGCATTTCTGGAGAGCTCTTTGGAAAAAAGTTGGGAACATATCTTAATTTCAGTTCCGCCTATCACCCCCAAACAGATGGCCAAACTGAGGTGGTGAATAGAAGTCTTGGTGACATGTTGAGGTGCCTTGTTAGAAACACACTGAGAAACTGGGATATGGATTTGGCACAAGCTGAGTTTTCTTACAATGATTCTCCAAATCAGAATACAGGTTTCAGTCCTTTTTATATTGTTTATGGTGTGCATCCTAGGGGTGTCTTCGAACTCAAAAATCTTGGTAACATGGAGAAAAGAAGTGCATATGGTGAAGAGTTTTTGCAAATAATACATGACCTTCATGAGGAGGTGAAGATGAACATTGCAGGAAGCAATCATCAATACAAACAACATGCTGATAAGAAGCAGAGAGAGGTTCATTTTCAGGCAGGTGGTGATCTTGTGTTGGCTCATCTTAGGAGGGAGATATTTCTTACATGTGAATATAAAAAACTAATGCATGAGCATCCCTGGTTCAAGAGCAATGTTGCATCAACCAAAAACATTTAAATTTTAGTTTGTTTATAGTTCAATTTGTTTCCTTTCATTTTCCAGTTCAGTTCAATCAGAAGCAGTTTCTGTATTTTGGTTCGCATTCTATCGCACAATTGCATCTTAGACCTTATGGAGCTGGACTTAGCATCTAGACATGTTCATCTACATCATATCCAAAATTTAGAGCATTTGGATCAGTTACCAGAAAGTTATTGCTATTAGAAGATCGACTGTTTCCTCAGAACAGAGCATCCTGACAATCTCTTATAATTAGCTAAAGGAGAAGACTTGCGGAGCATTCCTTGACATGTGGAGCCTAATGACACATTATTCAAAGATCTGTGGTTCATGGCTGACCTTACCTAAGATCTACACATCATTCCATTCATTTGCGGAGGTATTCTATGCATTTAGGTCTGACCTATCCATGTACACACATTACAACTCTTCATTGGAATTTGAGATCTTCCTTGGCCAACGCAGATGAATCTTATGATCTGGCGATGATATATATTGATGTAATAGATCCCTAGGAAAGAAGTAATTCACATAGTGATAGTTGATAGTTTAGATTTTGTGCGAAGGAGCTTCAAAGCTATATCTTGTGTATATTTTGATATTCTAAAATTAGGCCTTTGAGCCCTAGTTCTAAGCCTGCATGTTTCTGACTGATCTGTATTTGAATTCTATGATATATTGAATGATTGAATTTGCATTTGTTCTATATCTTTGGGTTGTTTCCATTGTGTTTACTCTAGTTGCACTATCTGGACAGTTCATTCTGTGAACCCTCCTACTGTGACTGCACCAAGTGGTATCAGAGTGAAAGTTTGAATATTTGGGAGCAAATTGAGCAAAGTTGGTGAAGGAATTCTGTAAGGTCTTGCTATGGACAGATCACCGAATTGATGCAGGTTACTTGTGTCACAATTGATCATCGATTGTGAGGTAGTTGTCACCTTGTAGCCCGATCGCGAACTAGAGGTAGTTTGCACTTGATCCTAGAAAGAATGCTGCTGAGGAGAGTTGCTGCTATTGGAACAATGGCTAGTAGAATGAATGAGATGATGGAAATGATGAAAACAATGAGATCTCAATTGGATGTTGTTGAAGAAGATAGGTGAAGAGGATTGACACCATGACCTAATGTTGAAATTCATGATGAAGAGGAATTTCAATCTATTGAACAAATTGGTGAAACCCTAGGAGGAGATGAAGAAGAAGAATCAGATCAAGTAAAGATGTTGCGATCTATTTTGAAGATTGGAAACAGACCTAGAGTTGATGTGCCAAATTATACTGGTAATTTAAACCCTAAAGAGTTGATTAACTAGATAAATGACATGGAAGAATACATTGAATATGAAGAAGTTGAAGATCCGGAGAAGGTGAAATTTGTAAAGACAAAGTTGAAAGGACATGTTGCTATATGGTGGAGGGAAGTTCAGTTAGATAGAAATATAAGGGGAAAAGAAAAGATTACAAAGTGGGAAAGAATGGTGACAAAACCAAAGAATCAATTCATACATGTTGACTATGAGTTAGAAATGTTGAAAAGATTGTAGAACCTAAGACTAACACTGAAGAATTTCATAAGATGATCATAAGGATAGGACATAGTGAAGCAAGCAAGGAGAAAGTGGCTAGATACATCAATGAGCTGAGATTGAACATTCAAGAAGAACTGAGTCTGTTGAGGATGACATCTTTGGAGGAAGCATATCATTTTGCCCTGAAAGTTGAAGAGAAGTTGAACAAGAGGCATGATCAGAGACAAAGAGACAGAGGAGGTAGATTTCAAAGAGGTAGAACATTTTCTAGAGGAGACAGATCAAATATAGAGCAGAACAAGATTGACAACACATTTAAGAAGGATGATAGAGATAATAATGCTTACCAGAGAGATGACAGAAATTTTTACCAGATAGGAAACCCTAGTGCATACTAGAATGAAGGATATAGGAGAGAAGGAAGAGGATTTTATAAGAGGACATTCAGAGACACTTGTTTCAAGTGTGGAGGTGAAGGACATAGAGCATTTGAATGTAATCAGGGGAGTACAAGCAAGAGAACAAAGAACAGTGGAAGAACAACCTATGTTGAAGAAAAACTTGTTGGATAACCTAATATAGTTGGCAAGCCAGAGAAAGGAGAATCAAGTGTGATGAGGAGAGCACTATTTCAAGTAGAAACAAATGAAGAACCACCACAAAGGAAGAGTTTGTTCAGAACAAGATGCAAATCCGGAGGTAAATGTTGTAAACTTGTTATTGATAGTGGTAGTTCCATTAATCTAGTTTCAGAGGAGATGGTAACTAAGCTGAAGTTGGAAAGATTGAGACACCCTAAGCCCTATCATATAGCATGGATTCAGGACGATCATAAGGTACTGGTGAGTGAAGAATGTTTGGTGAAATTTCATATTGGATCATATCATGATGAAGTCTTGTGCAGTATTATGCCTATGGATGTTTGTCATATCTTGTTGGGTAGACCTTGGTAGTATGATAGAAAAGCTATACATAATGGGAGAAAGAATACATACACTATAACATCAAATGGGAAGAGAATTACTTTGATTCCTTTGGAAGATGATCATTGTTGAAATCAGGGCAGACAACTGAGAGGGGAGGTGAATTAGTTGTCACAAAACTTTTATCCTTTGCTGCATTTAATCTTCTTTACCACTTATTAACAGATTAATGATATAACCATGAAAGCATGAATAAACAACATATGAGAAGAAACATAATCAACACACATAACACCAGGATTTTTATGTGGAAACATGGTTAAGGGAAAAACCACAGTGGGGGTTAACCCACAAGATTTATTCTCTGTTAAAGAATAGAAAATGGGAAGGCACTTGCCTTCGAGTGCACTTCCTAGAGCTCATTGCTCAAAAGAGGCTCACTGCCTACGAGAACATTTACAATGTTAACACAGAAAGATTGAATTGAGAAATAACATCTTCTTCATGCAAGGTTTAGTTCCATTAAAGTGCACAACACCTCTGCTCTGCCCCCACTCACTTCCTCGCTACATCCACATCTTCACTCACATCCACACCTTTACACGACTTCAGAACACTTATTTATACAAGTCATCGACTTTGGAATGAACATCAAAGTCATCCAAACAATAATCTTTGCAAACCACTACACTATTAGCCAAACATAATTGGGACTCAAATCTTCCTTGAACATCATGCCACACTCCATAAAACTTCTCTTAGATCATCCGCAACCATGCATTTGGTCAGCTAAGACTGGAAAGAACAACAACACCTAAGGAGAAATCTTCATCTACAAGCTCAATCCTCAATGTGGACCACCAACACAATAGACACCCAATTTGGAGACCACCACAAGCACAATGAAATCAATAGGAACAACTGCACCACCTTAGATCACCAGAAGCACTTGTACCTTCATCTAGGAACTCAAGAACACCAACTATCATGACTGTCATATTAGAAAGATTGCTTGTAGGCCTCCAAACCATGAACCACTTGAGTTGAGGATACACACTGATATCCCAAACACACCTCTAGATTTGCAGATCATAATATTCCAATGCGGATCAATCCAGACCAAATTTTTGTCACTCTGTCACCTCTGAACAACTGCAAAACCCGGTTCTACTCAGATGGCCATAACTTTGCCAATTCTCCATGTGGACCTCTCAAATCGTAACTGGAGCAACTTCAGACAAACCTCTACAAACCCTTTAATCCATAGACTCTGATGTTCATCTTACTAGGAATGCAGAGCAATCTACTTCACTGAACTGTACTATCTTCACTGTCTCTGACAAAGAGATATGTAACTCACTTGTTTCTTCCAGAGAGGCTAATTTTCTCAATATCCTCAACATACAAGTCTTCTAAACAAGCAATAGAATAAGATACAGTTGACACTAATGACAAAAAAGATATGTTGACATCAATGACAACACTGATTAGGCACATATTTGCAACAATCTCCCCCTTTGTCATTGATGGCAACATATGATGTGAAAAATAGTTTCAACCATCAAGACAAGAACTTCTCCCCTTTCTCTTATCACATTTGCAACCACTTTCTTCACTGCTCCCCCTTTCACCAGCAACTACTTACTTCCAAGCTTTTCACATGACTTCTCTCCCCCTTTGACATCAATGGAAAAGGGCACATATTTGTAGTCATCTCTCACCCTTTTTGTTTCTTAGACAAGACCATACGGAACTCAGAACATGCTGACTACTACCCCTAAGTAGCATTCCCTTAACACCAATCTGGATCACTAGATATGACTATGAGTTCCACCAGACTGATGCACATTAGTGCACCTTAGTTCTGAATAGGAGGGGTAATCACCCCTAGCTTCCCTCTGAGATACTCAAAAGTGTCCTTAGGTAGAGGCTTAGTGAAGATATCTGCAATTTGATCCTTTGAAGAAACAAACTCCAATCTGACTTCATTTTCATTTACCTTCTCTCTCAAAAAGTGAAACTTGATGGATATATGCTTTGTCTTTGAATGTAACATCAGATTCTTTGAAATGTTTATTGCACTTGAATTATCACAGAAGATTGTAACAGGCTCTTTAAACATAATTCTGATATCCTTCAACATTTGCTTCATCCACAAAACTTGAGTACAATTGCTTGCTATGTTGGGAATTAAGGTGTCTCAACCTTGGTAATTCTCTATATTTGTAATGTTTGTATTTATTATTCAATTGCCTATGTTGTAAATAGTTGGAAATTCTACTTTGTCATATTGTGGTATGTGGCACGGTGATGTGTCAATCCTACATGGATTATGACAACATGTTATTTTGTCCTCACATGAGGAGATAGGCATCCCACTTAGTGGTAGGAATATTCTACCATGTGTCAGCATCTTCTATGTTGTGTAAGGAATGTTTGACCGAAACGGTTATGACAGATTCCTATGACGAATCTATGACATGTAAGAGTCGAGAATAGAAGGTTGTAAGATAGGTAATGACATGTGTCATGTAGCATCCTTGAATGAGGCATATTTGGGTGCCCCAAGGTGGAATATGATGTGTTGTAAGAGAATATGCTATTTATAGCATGTGTATGACAGATTCTCTTACAGTTGTAAGTTGTAACCGCTATGACAGATTCTATGATGGTCGTAAGTGTTGTAAGAGCATCTATCATAGCCCATTTTGGAAATAGGTGACCTCTTTGGGATGGGAGCTATGGACAAGTGTCAAATACATTCTACAATGTTGACCAAGTGTCCTAGGCATGGGTTTTGGTCCAAGATGCCATATTGGATGCCCATTCCAAGAAAGGTCAAAAATTGCCTTGTATGTTCTATTTAAACAGGTGCTTGGAGATGGAGTTAGTATCACATGTTTACAGGTACTGTTATGCTACCAGTTTGACTCTAGACATGAGTGTCGAAGACAATTAAATCTTGCATTGCAAGTGTATTGTAAACATTCTTTCAAATTTGTTAATACATTGTGTAGGTTTCTGAGTGTGGGGTTTTTCACCTGATAACCCCACTGTAAATCTTTGTCTCTCTTCTTCTGTCTACTTTCTAGTTCTTGTGTTTTGCTGCTATATCTCATGTTAATGGTTTAACATCACTATAATAGTTAGGATAAAGTTGAATTTGCATAGCCCTCTCCTCAATAGATTAGTGTAGGAAATGTTTCCACACACCTAGCTTCCTTTCAGTTGGTATTAGAGCTTGATCACCTTTGGTCCTAGTTGTAGGGTAGGGGTTTTTTGAGCTAATCTTAGGTTGAGTGGGAGTCTGTGCAGAGCATTCTGTATCTTATTGCAGCAAGGAGATGGTAGGCACATCAGGAAGGTTTGAAGTAGAGAAGTTCAATGGCAGTAATGTTGAGTTGTGGAAACTTAAAATGGAAGACATGTTAGTTGACCAAGACCTTTGGGAAAATGTGAACGGAACTAAACCAGCTACAATGACTAAAGATGAGTGGGATCTCAAGGATCAGAAGGCTAAGGGTCTCATAAGACTTAGTCTTTCCGATTTTGTGTTGTTAAATGTCCATGAGGAGGCTACTGCAAAACTCCTTTGGAAGAAGTTGGGGGATGTGTATCAAGCTAAATCCCTAGTCAATAAACTTTTCCTGAGAAAGAAGTTGTATTCTCTTCGAATGGAGGATGGAGGATCCGTGGCTAAGCATATGAATGCCTTTAATATGCTGGTTGCACAATTAATATCTATTGGTGTAAAAATGGAGGAGGAGGATCGGTGTATGACCCTGCTTTGTTCTCTACCGGACTCATGGGATCATCTTGTCATGGCAATCAGAAGCACCACATCCACATTCAAAATGGAAGAAGTGGTTTCTTCACTGTTATCTAAAGAGATGCAGAGAAAGTCTTCTGAGGTAGCTAAAGAAGCCCTTGCAGTTCATGGAAGACCCAAGGAGAAACGGAAGAAGAAGGACAAGAAAGATGAGAAGGGTAGATCCAAATCTCGTGGCAGATCCAAATCTCCTAGAAAGTCCAAGGCTCTTTGTTGGAACTGTGGCAAGATCGGGCATTTTTGAAAGGAATGTAAAGAGGAGAAGAAGAAAAAGAAGAAAGCTCCTGATTTAGATTCTGACAAATCACAAGATGACAGTGATGCTTTCATCGCAGCCCTGGTAACCCATGCATCTGATGATGTGTGGCTAATCGACTTTGGTGCATCATTCCACATGACCTCACATCGAGACTGGTTCACTAAGTATGAGGAGTTCGATGGTGGAAAGGTGTATCTGGGTGACGACTCTCATCTGAAGATCATTGGTCATGGAAGAGTCTCTATCCAATTCCCTGATGGTTGAGTGAAGGGGATCTCTGGGGTTATGCACATCCCAGGCTTAGCACAGAACCTGCTTTCTGTAAGTAGTTTGAATGATGTAGGTGTGCAGGTTGTCTTTTCGAAAGAAGGATGCAATATGACTAGAGGATCTATGGTGCTTGCTAAGTGTACTCAGAGAGGTACTCTATTTCAGCTAGAAGCATGTATTACACAATTCAATAGTTCTTCTGACTCAAGGAAGAGGGCAGCAGTCACTTCATCCCCACCATCTGAATGAGCAGTGAAGAAATCTATTGTTTCTAGTCTTGATGGTTGTAATCATGCATTGGAAGTTAAACTTCCTGCAGAAAAGACAATGTTGTGGCATAAGAGATTTGACCACACTGGTGAGAAGGGATTGTGTACCCTAAAAAATAAGAACATCGTTGAGGGGTTAGATGATTGTAATCTTGAGTTCAACTTTTGCGAACATTGCATTTATGGAAAACAAAACCGTGTTCAGTTTTACTCGAGTTCTCATAAGTCTTCTGGTGTGTTGTACCTTATTCATTCTAATGTGTTTGGTCTTGTTAATGTTCCTTTGTTATCAAAATCTATATACTTTGTATCTTTTATAGATGATTACAGTAGAAGGACATGGATTTATTTTCTCAAAAGCAAATATGAAGTCTATAGCAAGTTTAAGGAGTTTAAAGCTTTTGCTGAAAATTAGATTGGTAAAAAGATTAAATGTTTGAGAACTGACAACGGTGGTGAGTTCTATTCTACATAATTTGATAAGTATTACAAGGAACTTGGGATTGAAAGACATAAGACAACTCCATACGCACCGCAGAAAAATGGAGTTGTAGAGAGGATGAACAGGACACTGATGGAGAAGGCTAGGAGTATGCTTAGTAGAGCTGGTCTATAACAAATGTTTTGGGTTGAAGCTGTTACCATTGCTTGCTATCTAGTAAACAGATCTCCTACATCATCTCTTGTTGGAAAGACACCCATGGAGTTGTGGTCTGGTAGAAATCCTTTAGTAAGGCATCTTCGTGTTTTTGGTTGTGAGGCATATGCACATGTGCCTAGGGAGAAGCGGTCAAAGTTGGAGAATAAAGCTGTTAAGTGTATCTTCATCAGCTATGGTGTTGGTGTGAAAGGATACAAGCTTTGGGACCTCGTGGCTGAAAAATTGTTGTATAGCAGAAGTGTCATTTTCAAAGAGCTTACACCTTCTTCCACTGTTTTGCAGCCAGAAGAAAAAGAAAAGAAAGAGGATGTTGTTCAGTTTCCTCTCACCCCTGAGAAGATTGAACATAAAGACAATGTTGGACTTGATGATGAGGAGAGCTCTAGCATCTTTGAAAGCTCAGAGGAAGAAGCTGAACCTCAACCTCAGCTCTTGAGGAGGTCTACACGGATAAGAAAGCAACATGAAAGGTTTTGTTTTACATTGCTTGATTCTAGTTGTGCTTATGCTTTAATCACTAACAGTGATGAACCTAGAACTATATCAGAGGCTTTGGGTATGAAAGATGCAGGTTCCTGGAAGGAGGCCATGGAGGAAGAAATGGCTTCTTTGGAAAATAATCAAACTTGGGACTTGGTGCATTTGCCTCCTGGACAGAAACTTGTTGGATGCAAATGGGTGTTCAAGAAGAAGATTGGTGCAGATGGCAATATTGCGAAATATAAGGATAGATTGGTTGCAAATGGGTATTCACAAGTGGAGGTTATATATTATGGTGAGATCTTCTCTCCTGTTGCAAAGCTGACATCCATTCGATTCCTATTCTCACTCGCAGCAGCTTATGACTTGGAGGTAGAACAGATGGATGTAAAGACAACTTTTCTTCATGGTGACTTGGAAGAAAAGATCTACATGTCACAGCCAGAGCATTACATGGTAAAAGGTAAAGAAAATTTGGTTTGCAAACTTAAGAAGTCTTTGTATGGTTTGAAGCAATCCCCTAGGAGATGGTACTTGAAGTTTGATGCCTTTGTGTTGTCAATTAGATTTGTGAGATCAAAATCGGATCACTGTGTTTATTATAAGTTTGATGATGATCGTATTCTCATTGTTGCACTATATGTTGATGATATGTTGCTCATTGGGAAGGGTAAGAATATGATTTCTAATTTTAGATCTCAGTTGTCAGCTCAGTTTGAAATGAAAGATTTAGGGGCAGCTAGGTACATTCTAGGAATGGAAATCAAAAGAGACAGAACCAACATAAAACTTTGGTTAAGCCAGAGTAAGTATGTGAAGTCCGTGTTGGACAGATTCAACATGGTAGATTGTAGACCGTTGTGTGTTCCCGTTTCTTTGGGGACAAAGTTGTCTATTGAGGATTGTCCAAAATCTCTTAGTGAGGTGGAGGACATGAGTGGAGTACCTTATGCTAGTGTTGTTGGTAGTTTGATGTATGCTATGGTCTGCACAAGACCAGACATTGCCCAAGCAGTGGGAGTCCTTAGTCAATTTATGGCTAATCCTGCACAGGTTCATTGGGATGCAGTTAAGTGAGCATTTAGATATTTGAGGGGTACGTCCAAGTATTCTGTTTGCTATCATGGTAATGTTTCAAGACCTCCGCATTCTGTTGATATTCATGGATTTGTGAATTCAGATTGGGCAGGTGACATTGACAGCAGGAGATCCACCAGTGCTTATGTTTTTACACTATTTGGTGGTGCTATTAGTTGGATGAGTAAGCAACAACCTGTTGTTGCTTTGTCCACTATAGAAGTTGAGTATATGGCAGCAACTCATGCTTGTAAGGAATCCATTTGGCTTAAGAGATTGTGTTCTGATATTGGTGTTGATGCAGGTCAGATCACGATCAGTTGTGACAGTCAGAGTGCAATTTGCCTTGCAAAGAATCCAAATTTCCATGCTAGAACCAAGCACATTGATGTTCAGTTTCACTTTGTGAGGGACATGGTTGAGGATGGAAAGGTAAATTTGGAGAAGGTAGATACTTTGAAGAATGTTGCAGATGCATTGACGAAACTAGTGGGCACAGAGAAGTTCAGATGGTGTTCAGAGTCTATGGGCCTCTCGGCCTATAGTAGTTAAATCCTATTTTTCTATTGGCTCTTACAAGGTGTTCGACAAGTGGGAGAATGTTGGGAATTAATGTGTCTCAACCTTGGTAATTCTTTGCATTTGTAATGTTTGTATTTATTATTCAATTGCCTATGTTGTAAATAATTGGAAATTCTAGTTTGTCATATTGTGGGATGTGGCACGGTGATGTGTCAATCCTACATGGATTATGACAACTTGTTATTTTGTCCTCACATGAGAAGATAGGCTTCCCACTTAGTGGTCAGAATATTCTTCCATGTGTCGGCATCTTCTATGTTGTGTAAGAAATGTTTGACCGAAATGGTTATGACGGATTCCTATGACGAATCTATGACATGTAAGAGTCAAGAATAGAAGGTTGTAAGATAGGTAATGACATGTGTCATGTAACATCTTTGAATGAGGCATATTTGGGTACCCCAAGGTGGAATATGATGTGTTGTAAGAGAATATGCTATTTATAGCATGTGTATGACAGATTCTCTTATAGCTGTAAGTTGTAACCGCTATGATAGATTCTATGACGGTCGTAAGTGTCGTAAGAGCATCTGTCATAGCCCATTTTGGAAATAGGTGACCTCTTTGGGATGGGAGCTATGGACAAGTGTCAGACACATTCTACAATGTTGACCAAGTGTCCCTAGGCGTAGGTTTTGGTCTAAGATGCCATATTGGACGCCCATTCCAAGAAAGGTCCAAAATTGCCTTGTATGTTATATTTAAACAGGTGCTTGGAGATGGAGTTAGTATCACAGGTTTACAGTTACTATTATGCTACTGGTTTGACTCCAGAGACGAGTGTCAAAGACCATTGAAGCTTGCATTGCAAGTGTATTGTAAACATTCTTTAAGATTTGTTAATACATTATGCAAGTTTCTGAGTGTGGGGTTTTTCACCTGATAAGGGTTTCCCCATCGTAAATCTTTGTCTCTCTTCTTCTGTCTACTTTCTGGTTCTTGTGTTTTGCTGCTATATCTCATGTTAATGGTTTAACATCATTGTAATAGTTAGGATAAAGTTGAATTTGCATAGCCCTCTCCTCAATAGATTAGTGTAGGAAGCGTTTCTGCACACCTAGCTTCCTTTCATGCTACTGCTATATACTCTACCTCTATAGTAGATAGAGAAATTGCCTTCTACTTTTTTCTCAACCAAGAAACCAATCTCTTACCCAAGAAAAATGCACCACCACTAGTAGTTTTCTTGTCATCCACGTCTCCTACCTAATCAACATCTGTGTATGCATGAAGAGTGAAATCATCACCCTTAAGATACCATAAGCCATAATCAGATGTTCTCTTCAGATATCTAAAAATTCTTTTAACTTCTACAACATGAGATTCTCTAGGATCAACTTGAAATCTAGCAACAAAGCCAACTGCATTCATAATATTAGGTCTGGTATGAGTCAGATAAAGCAGTCCTCCAGTCATTGATCTATACCTTTTTTGATCTACCTTAGGAGAATCATCATCTTTACTCAACTTACATCTGGTTATCATAGGAGTACTCACTGGTTTTGAATTCTACATTCCAAATTTTTTCAACAACTCTTTTACATAGTTAGACTAAGATATGAACATGCCCTTATCTGACTGGATGATTTGCAGACCTAGAAGAAATTCATTTCACCAAGCATGGACATCTTAAATTCACTTTGCATCTGATCAACAAATTTTTTACACATGCTCTCATTTCCACCAAAGATGATATCATGAACAAATACCTCAACAATCAAGATGTGTTTATGATCAATTTTGAAATAAAGATTACTATCAGCAGTGCCTTTGCTAAAGCCTAACTTTAGTAGATACTTATCTAACCTTGCATACCAAGCTCTTGAGGCTTGTTTAAGTCCATACAATGCTTTCTTCAATCTATAGACCATATCTCCTTGATCAGACAACTGGAATCCTTTTGGTTGCTCAATGTAGACTTCTTCTTCTAATTCTGCATTTAGGAATGCTGACTTGACATCCATCTAGTAAACTTTGAAATCTTTATAAGTAGAAAAGGCAAGAAACAATCTGACTGCTTCGATTCTTGCCACTAGAGAAAAAGTTTCTTCAAAATCAATTCCCTCTACCTAAGAATATCCTTTGCACACCAATCTTGCTTTGTTTCTCACAACTTCACCATCTTCATTCAATTTATTCTGGAAGACCCATTTAGTTCCAATTACATTTTTGTCTTTATGTCTAGGAACAAGATCCCAAGTATGATTCTTTTCAATTTGCATTAATTCTTCTTACATTGCTTTTACCCAATTTTCATCATTACATGCTTCATTCACTAATTTTGGTTAAATCTTTGAAATTAAACAATACTCCACTTGTTCTTCAACAATTTTCTTCTAGTTTGAACACCTTTATTTCTATCTCCTATTATTTGATCTTTAGAATGATTCAACCTTACATAGCTAGGAGTTTTGGGATTTTCTTGAACTTTTGATTCTTGAACTTGTTCCTTAGCATTTTCTAGAGAAATCTGAATCTAAGTCTGACCTTGAACTTGCTTTTCATTTTCATCATCTAATTCATATCCACAGAACTTGGAAGGTCTCTCCATGCTTTCATCTACCTTGACATTACTACTTTCAATAATCCTTTTCAATCTCTTGTTAAAGCACGGGTATGCCTTGCTTTGGTTAGAATAACCTAAAAATATTCCTTCTCGCACCTTGCATCAAACTTTCCTAGATCTTCATCTCTTTTGATATAGCATTTACTACCAAAAACTTTGTTCAGTATTTCACAGTAGGAGCATTACCAAACCATAGTTCATAAGGGGTTTTACTAGTATTACCTTTGATCTGCACCTGGTTAAGAGTGTAGACAACAGTACTATTGGGAATTAAGGTGTCTCAACCTTGGTAATTTCTTGCATTTATTATTGTAATGTAATTTATTTACTTATCCTATGTTGTAATTTTGTTACACATCATGTTTTGTCATCTAGTGTGAAGTGGCACGATGTGTTGTCACTCCACTTGTAAGGTGACTAGGATGGTCAACTCACTCCATGTGGAGATAGGCATCCATTTTGTGTGGTAAAGGTTTTCTTCCATGTGTCGGCATCTTGACTAGTGTGTAAGTGAATCCTAATCGAAACGGTTATGACAGATTCCTATGATAGAATCTATGACATGTAAGAGTCAGAAATAGAAGGTTCTGTGACAGGTAAAGACATGTGTCACAAGGCATCTTGGAAGAAGGCATATTTGGGTGTCCCAAGGAGGGTTATGACATGTTGTAAGAGAATATGCTATTTATAGCTTGTTTATGACAGATTCTCTTATAGCTATAAGTTATGACAGCTATGACGGATTCTATGACGATTGTTAGAGTTGTAAGAGCTCTGTCATTACCCAAATTGGGAATAGGCAGCCTCTTTGGGATGGGGTGACTTGACAAGTGTTAGGAACATCCTACAGTATTAGACAAGTGTCCATAGGCATGGGTTTTGGGCCATGAGACCATGTTGGACGGCCATCCCAAGATAGAGCCATTTTTGCCTTGTAAACTTCATTATAAGCAGGTGCTTGGAGAGGAGATTGAGAGTGTAATAAATAGGTATTGTTATGCTGCCATTTTGCCTCCAAAGATGAGTGTCAAAGACTCTTGAGAGCTTGCATTGCAAGTGTATTGTAAACCATTACAGTTTTGATAATACATTGTGCAGGTTTTGGAGTGGGATTTTTCACTCGATAAGGGTTTTCCCCACGTATATCTTGTGTCTCTCTTCTTATGTATTACATTCTTATGTTGTTTGCTACTACAATATCTATGTTGTTGTGTTAAACATTATGTAATTGTAAAGGTTAAATTGAATTTGCACTCTCTTCCCTTCATTAGATTAGTGTAGGAAGCATTTTTTGCACACCTAGCTTCCTTTCAGTTGGTATCAGAGCTGAGTTCTCTTTGGTCCTAGTTGTTGGATAGGGGTTTGTGTACTAATATTAGGTTGAGTGGGAGTTTGTGCAGAGTATTCTGAAATCTTGCTGCAGAAATGAGATGGTAGGCACATCCAGAAGAATAGAGATAGAGGTGTTTAACGGCACAAATTTTGAGTTTTAGAAACTTAAGATGGAGTGTTATGGAGTTGATCATGTGGTTACATTTAGTATGATATTGATCTAGAGATCCTGTTTGATAGTATGTAATAACCCTCATGCATGGTGGTTATGTTCTATCATTCTATGGTCGTTTGCAGCAAAGTATTCATGTTGGGTGTTTGTTCTTGGCTCCCTGATCACATGGAGAAACTTGGGTTGCCATGGCAATGGTTTGATGTGCTTATGTTGGGTGCTTGGTTTTAGTCCCTGGCATTGGAAGACATTGTTTTGTTAACCTCGAATGCATGTAGGCTGTGGAGTTAATCTTTGGATAGTTTGAAAGCTTCTGGAATAGCCTAGCTTCTCTATATGCTTGTACATGGTGATGGTTGTGGAGTTGGCCTACAAGTGGGCCTAAAGTTCCTGGACCTCTATTTCATTTGGTTGGTTGTACTCGCATGTCTCAGTTTCATATTGATTTGATCTAAGGGTTTTGTAGATTTTCTATTCAAAATCTATGGTTATGGTTATCTGTGTTATTCCATTATTCTAGTTTAATTATTTTGGTGGTTTTTAGACTTGTGGGTCTTCCAGATGATAAGTGGATATGGTTTTGCAGGTTTTACATGTTTAATCAAAACTTGTGGTTTTGTAGATCTGTAGACAAACTATTTTTCAGATTATGATTCCTTGGGAGTGTTTCCGGATGTAAGATAGTTGTAGGTTTGCATATATGCTTTGTGCATAATGTGAGGAGGTTTGTAGCTTTCTCAATGTGGAGGTGTTGGAATGTAATTAGTCACTTATCATTTCTACAACATATGCTTGATTAGTTCCTTGACTCTGATCACTTGTTTGTGGACTTGTTGGCAAATTGAATCTAGAATTGATTTGATGGTTGAGTCTTGAAGTCTACAGATTGTCTTCTTTGGTATCTCAGTTTGCAGATTACTAATGTAATGATGAGTTTACATGTTACATTTGTTTTGGATCTTTGAGTTATGTAGTTTGTGGATTAGCTACAGTGAGATGACTCGAATGTGGACTGTCTTTATCCACGGGTTTGATTCAGTGTTTATGCAGACTTCATTAGTTGGCCTTGTTTGTGGTCATTTGTATATTGTTATGTTGCATTGGGATAAGAGGATGGATAATTAGAGTGCATGGATAGTTAGTTATTGGGACTTATAGCATCTTTATCATGATGTCATGGATAGCATGGTTACATAGTTTAATGTAAGCTTTTGACAGTGATGATTTTATCTTCTTGACTTGGAGATCTTGGTTCTACTTTATTCTTTTGTGTTGCTGATATTGCAAAGGACAATTGTTAGATTGTGTTAGAGCCATGGATGATCTTCATTGAGAGGATGCTTATCATAATGCCTTGATAAGCTCTGTATCATAGTTTCATTGGGAGCTTCGGTAGTGATGTTGGATTTATCATATGTGATGGATGATCTTCTGTAGTGGATATTGGTTTCATGGAGGAGCTCTTGGTTTTGAGAGTTCTTTGACATTTTTAGTTTAATTATCAGGAGATAGTTATCTTCATATGTTTGGAGATGTTGACATCTTAGTTCAGGTGTCATGTTTATGAGTTGTCAGTATGACATGCTTATCCTTTGTTTAGAGATGTTATTATGTCATGGTTTACTATTGATGCTAGCTTAAAGTTTTGGCATGATACAGGTTCTCTTGAGACAGGATGTATGCATCATTGAAAGCTTTGTTGTATGTGATCTTCTTACGAGGAGATGGTTATATCATGATGTCATGATGGGTTTCTTGATCATGCAGATGTGCAGTGGGAGTTTTGACAGTGATCTTGTTTGTTCTCTTTGGTTTTGAGTATTAATCATTTGCTTGAAGCTTCATGATTTTGTAGGATGCATTTGAAGTTAGCATGCAATGATGCACTGGTTGATGGATGCTCATGGATACTAGAGAGACTTGAGGTGAGGCTTGAGATCTCTTGTTGTAGGGATCATGTGTTGGAATGGTTAAATTTTAGTAGAAAGATCGAGGAGCCTTCACTTGTTTTGGACATGAGTTCATGTTTGAACTTGAGAGGAGATTGTTCTTGGAGAGAGTATATGAGACTCGATGTATCTCAGTGGATCATTCTCATTCCCCACTCTTAGTTCATTCGGCAAAAAATACTCTGATAGGTATTGCCTAGGTTATTTCAGATGCATTTTGTTTTATGCTTTGTTTTCTCATGGATATGAATCTTGAGCTATAGTCATTGGTTCTGGAGGTTTCATTTGAGGGATGTTAGCATGATTATCTTCTTGATTCATATGGTTTGGTTTATGATGTTCATTTATGAGGATTTTAGGAGATGTGATTGGGCTTATTCCTTGTTATGGAATGGTTATGAGTTTGATCTACCTTGTTTAGAGAGGCTTACATCCATGTTGGTTACATGTTACATATGTTTATTTGATCTTATGAGATTGAATGGTTGGGTGTTGTTAAGGCTTTTTAGTTAGGGTTTTGTGAAGGAGATCATACTTGGCACAACTTGATGCAGAGGCATCCACACTATAACCTTCGCATATAGCATGAATGTCTGCAGACCAACCTCATCATCATCATCTTCGCCATCATCATCATGTTTCCTAAAACTAACAGCATCATCATATTGCGGACACTCGCAATCATCCTCCTGCCGACTACTATTCACCTCCTCCGCTTTCCTTCTAACATCATCATCATGATGTTCAGCGGGCGCAAACATCCTCCTGTTCCACTGTTCATCGGGCTCGAGACACTATCGTCATCATCATGACCTTCGACACTTTCTTTGTCAGCAGGATATCCAAATATCCGGTTGTTCAAATATCCTGATGACGTTCCACTTCAACAACTTGCCTTCGATGCTCCACTAGCCGACGACACAAGCAACAGCATCATGATATAATTTATCCGGTTCTCTTCGAAACCTCCTGATGATGTTAACACAACTTCCTGCCACGGACTTCCGCCGATACCTTAGCACTTAACGACGGCAGGATAAACTCGCACAGGGGGATATCTCAATATCCTGATGACGATGACGTCATATCCTGATGACGATGACGTCACCCGTTATCCTGATGACCTTCTCAATACTTAGTCAAAAAACCCAAACTTTCTCTCCCGCATCTACTCGCGATATGTGGATGTTGGGCACTCCCAATATGAGGATCCTGATGTCGATACACTCCACGGCTCCTCCTGCTGATGATCACCCTGACGAACTCGCACTTCATGCAATCGACAACATCATGCTCTCCTTCACTTATCCGGATGACGATGTCTAACCCGTCTGCAGGATATTTGCAGAAATATCCTGATGATGCCGTCTTGACGAATTTCTGCACTTAGCGAAATCTCTCTTCGCCGATCCACCAGGGATGACCCGATCCAACTCAGGGTGATCTTCCTACTCAGTCAGCTTATCAACTCGACCTAGCACATGAGGATGCTAGGGTCTTCAACATCTCTTGACCGCGATCCTGCACACCTACATGCAAACAAACAAACTACCATCTAACCTACTGTACATTGCCATTCCACCGATCAGACAGATCAACCGGTGGAATGGATCAGTAAATCCATGCAACCACTCAAACCAGCAAATTGATCAAGAAATGGAATGCGACAGAGGATGAACACAAACAGGAATACTTTATTCGGTTTCAAAAGATGCAACTACAATATGATGTTCCTCTCGCTCTGTCTCACTCTCGCAAAGTCTGATCGATGATTTACAATCAACCGATCCCATGCTTATAAAGATTTCCCTATGAGTACTACTGACCCAACTCCAAGCGGCTGGGAACTCTCCAGGCGGCTGGGAGATCCCACCGAACATACATCATGACAGCTGTTATAACTAACTAGCTAAAAATAGCAAAAGCCTGGTCAGCATGATCTTATCCTGATCAGCATGACCTTATTACATGCATTTGGTCTAACAGACCTTCTTGGAAACACAAACAAGACCTAAACTACTAACTGCCTCATGAAGACCAGCTGTCAGGTAGGTGCTCCTGCACCACAACTTAGCCCTTGGTGGTGTTGGTAGAAGGACATGTTATGGTTTGCAGTTTCTCTTTATGGTCTTATTTTCTTCCTAGAGGTTCTTATTCATCTAGTTTGATCACTAGGTTTGTGGTCATCTACTGTTGTACTTTATTATTTTTTGGCAACAATATTTGTTCTTTTTAGATGTGGACTTGGGAGAAGTGGAGGAGATCAGAGGTGAGAGAGTGAGCAGAAAATAGTTTGTGGAAGTATGCTCTTTTTTGTAGTAGTTGGTTGTAGTTTACAGATCATTGTGATTCTTCTTTGTATTATATAATTTGATTATAAGGCACACTTTTATGTAAGTGCTGATTGGTAGACTTTGAGTTGCTTTGGTTGGAATTTCTCATACAGTTTGATTCCTAGAATGTATGTATATCTTCGGTACATGGTTCTTCATTGGATTGTAGTATCAAAGGTCTTCAGATTTTTTGCACAATCAATGGTTTTGGTGTGTTTGTTATCATGGGAGACAGTAACTTTGAGCAGGACAGTGGATTATATAGGGATGAGAGTTGTAGTATGGGCTGAGTATGTCATGTGCAAAAGTTCTATTAATGGTGGTTTTTTAGTTGAATGTAAACAATTAGCTGTGGTTGTTGTTCTAACTATTTTGGAGCATACGTGCTCGATCTTGTTTTGAAGATGTTTGGACTTCAAAGTTATGCTATGTTAACGGGTTTGAAGTTGGATACATTGGTGTGTCTATGTGGCATTTAGTGTTTCATCATATTTTTGGCATTCTATTCTTTTGTCATGTTGGTGATCACTTGGAAGATGTTACAGGTGCTTCTGTAAAGTTAGTAAGCATACTGGAGTTCACTTGGGATGAGTAAGCGGAAACCTATGGTTTTTTTGTCCGTAACAGAAGCTGAGTATTTGGTAGCTACTCATGCTTGCAAGGAAGCCATTTGACTTAAGAGATTATGTTTAGATATTGGTGTTGATGCAGGACAAATTACTATCTGTTGTAACAGTCAGAATGCGATGTTGTAGTTGCATTGACGAAACCAGTGGGCACAGAGAAGTTTAGATGATGTTCGATATGTGGGAGAATTTTGGGAATTAAGGTGTCTCAACCTTGGTAATTTATTACATTTATTATTGTAATGTAATTTATTTACTTAGCATATGTTGTAATTTTGTTACACATCATGTTTTGTCATCTAGTGTGAAGTGGCACGATGAGTTGTCACTCCACTTGTAAGGTGACTAGGATGGTCAACTCACTCCATGTGGAGATAGGCATCCATTTTGTATGGTAGAGGTTTTCTATCATGTGTCAGCATCTTGACTAGTGTGTAAGTGAATCTTGATCGAAACAGTTATGACAGATTCCTATGACAAAATGTATGACATGTAAGAGTTGGAAATAGAAGGTTCTATGACATGTAAAGACATGTGTCACAAGACATCTTGGAAGAAGGCATATTTGGGTGCCCCAAGGAGGGTTATGACATGTTGTAAGAGAATATGCTATTTATAGCTTGTTTATGATAGATTCTATTATAGCTGTAAGTTATGACTGCTATGACAGATTCTATGATGGTTGTAAGAGTCATCAGAGCATCTGTCATTACCCAAATTGGGAATAGGTGACCTCTTTGGGATGGGGTGACTTGACAAATGTTAGGTGTTAGTAGCCATTGCACCAAAAGATCGACCTTTTAATGCCCGATACAACCACTTGACTTAACAAGCATGGGAGGCGGTTAAGCCCTTGTCACAAACCACCGCAACGCAGTGCTGAACAAGAAGACCAAGGGTCACACCTTGCAACAATCCCCCCAGTGCAACCGCGGGGTTTAAACCCGTGACCTCGGCTCTGATACCAACTGTTAGTTGTCGTTGCACCAAAAGATCGACCTTTTAATGCCCGATACAACCACTTGACTTAACAAGCACGGGAGGCGATTAAGCCCTTGTCACAAACCACCGCAGCGCAGCGCTGAACAAGAAGACCAAGGGTCACACCTTGCAACATTAGGAATATCCTACAATGTTGGACAAGTGTCCATAGGTGTGGGTTTTGGGCCATGAGACCATGTTGGACGCCCATCCCAAGATAGAGCCATTTTTGCCTTGTAAACTTCATTATAAGCAAGTGCTTGGAGAGGAGATTGAGAGTGTGATTAACAGGTATTGTTATGCTGCTGGTTTGTCTCCAGATATGAGTGTCGAAGACTCTTGAGAGCTTGCATTGCAAGTGTATTGTAAACCATTATAGTTTTGATAATACATTGTGCAAGTTTTGGAGTGGGGTTTTTCACCTGATAAGGGTTTTCCCCAAGTATATCTTGTGTCTCTCTTCTTCTATCTTACATTCTTATGTTGTTTTCTACTGCAATATCTCTGTTGCTATCTTAAACATTCTGTAATTGTAAAGGTTAAAATGAATTTTCACTCTCCTCCCCTCATTAGATTAGTGTAGGAAGAGTTTTCTGCACACTTAGATTCCTTTCAAGTACTCACAGTCTGTCTCCAATAGACATGTGAAACATTTTCTTCCATCATCATGGTTCTAGCAGCCTCTTGAATAGTCTAGTTCTGTTAGGAACCCATGTTTAGCTCTTCTCTTTACTTTGTTAGAATATTGATGTTGGACGCATATGATTTGTAAGTCATCCGGTGAGTATATTGTATTATCCCACATTCATGGGGAGTAATAGTTGTTTAGATTAGACTTAGTATATAAGTATGTGTTCAGGCCAATGAAGGCATCCATGAGTTTATTGTATTGAGCTTACTCAAAGGAGGTTGCCCCCTCGAAGTGGCCTGTGATTAATAAATTCCTCCTGTGTTATGCTATTTCTATTATTTTGTGCATTTTTCATTATATTGTTGCAGGAGGTTCCTCTCATTTGGTATCAGAGCATTTTCTTGGGCTCGCTGTGTGGAATTTTTGCCAAAATTTTTCTGCAGTGGCCTCCAGGCGCTATGATTATTGCATTAGTTCTTTTTTCTTTGCATATGTATTGTTCATTTCAATTGCAGGTTTGGATTAGGGAATAATCCCTATCCGCTTAACTGTGGGAAGTGCCTAGGCATAGCCCTAAAAGTCATTGTGAGGAGTACCATAGGAACCCCGAAGTAGTTGGCCCATTGAGAGGACCTACCAGAGAAAAGGGCAGTAGCCCCTACCTGATTGACTAGTTCCATCCGTGAGGTAAACCAAGAACTGTCATTTGTGGCAAAGCGGTTATCAGTTTTACCTAAGCCATGGAGTGAGGGGTACTACCCCAATACGCAAGCCGTTGGACAACATTAGTAGCCGAGTGAATCCCTTGAATCTTTAGGAAACCAAACTTACCTAGGGTCCATATCTATTGCCAGCTGATAAATCACAGATTGCATCTGTCCAGAGCCATTGTAGATCATTTCGAGATTTTTTTATTTTTTTGCCATAACCCAAATTCCACTTATTGAAGCTAGAAATCCCACATTAGTCTATTTTTAGGGTTTCCCATAACTTCTTTGATTCTCACCCAATCGGCTTCAAATTTTTCCATTGTGTTCATTTCATATTTCTACTCCTTTGTCCCTATTGGACAAATTTTCCCATTCTTTCACCCTGCTTCTGAAATCCCCATTTTCTGCTTCCCTGTCCCTTAGAAAGTGTCCAAAACCTAGTCAAACCCCAATTACCCATTAGAGTTTTTCCCAAATCCAAATTTTCCTTTACTAAAAAAGTTTATGTTTTTGTTTTTCTACCCATTCCCCCCCCCCCCAAAAAAAAAACTCTTGGTTATGGTTGTCACCCGCATAGGAGCAAAAAACATGGAGGATGAACTTGCAGCCCTCAAGACCAAATTCCAAGATCTGGATGAAAAAATTCTCAGCCTTAATCTTTAGCATTCAACCATGAACAATAGATGGCAGCCAGAGTCTTCTGCAGATATTGGGTTCTCTTCTTCCAGCAATTTTCGTGGGCTGAAGCTTGATTTTCCTTGCTTCAATGGTGATGATCGACTGAATGGATATACCAGGTAGAACAATATTTCATTCTGCATAATACTTTTGATGTCAACAAAGTCCCACTTGCATCCTTTCATTTGGAACATGAATCCCTTCAATGGTTCCATTGGCACATCAAGGCTCATGAAGAGCCAAAATGGACAGATTTTTACAAACTCATTTTGCAACGATTTGGCCCTAGTGCTTTTGATGACTTCACAGGAGCACTCACTAAACTTCGCAAAACTAGCACTGTGAGAGAATATCAGACATAATTTAAGAAACTGGCCAATCACACAGAGGGATTGTCTGATGAATTCTTCAGGAGTTGTTTTGTCAGTGCTCTGAAGGATGCAATTCGATCTGAGGTTAAAATGTTCCATCCCAGCACAATGATGGAAGCCCTAGGGTTGGCTAAGTTGGCAGAGGACAAGTCACAGCTCAATAGCACTCCAAATCCACTTTTGTTCCATTCAGAAATATGGTTTCCCAAAGACCTCCAATCACACTGGCTCCTAGAACAACTCATATCAAGCATTTGTCTAAAGTAGAGATGAGGGCATGTAGAGAAAAAGGGCTTTGTTATAATTGTGATGAGAAATCCACTTGAGGACATAGATGTGATGAGAAAAAGTTCTATCTCTTGGATGTGGAATCTCCACCTGCAACTAAAGTTTATGAAGATGCTCAGGATATAGTAGATGATCAGGTCAACATTCAGCAGCTGACTGTTGACCCTCCTTCTCAGGAAGACCACCCAGAGATCTCTCTCCATGCTTTAGCAGGAGTCACCACCCCAAAAACCATGTGGGTCAAGGGTTACTTCAAGAAGCTTCCTCTTACAATACTCATTGATTCTGGTAGCACTCATAACTTCATTGACCCTTGGATCACTAAACAGGCTGATTGTTTTGTCCATCCTTGCTCCAGCTTTGAAGTCATGATTGCTAATGGGGGCACATTACCTTGCAAAGGGAAGTGTCACAATGTATGTATCTCTATTGGAGATTATAACCTACGCTCTGACATGTTTGCCTTGCCCTTAGGTGGATGTGATGTGCTTTTGGGTGCTCAATGGTTACGCACACTTGGACCCATCTTATGGGATTTTGCTGAACTTTGGATGCAGTTTTCAAACAATGGGAAAAAACACACATTGAAGGGCTTACAACTAGGGTCTCTCAGCATCATCAATTCACATTGCATGGAAAAGCTCCTTAAGAAGAATTCACATGGTGTCATCGCTCAGCTCCATTCCATTTAGATGCAACCATCCGCGGTCTCCACTACTCCTTCGAATCTACAATGAATTTTAGATAGATATGCATGTGTCTACTAAACTAGTGGGATTGCCACCTTCACGATCAGAGGACCATCGTATTCAACTCCTTCTTGGAAGTGTTCCTCCCAACATCAGGCCCTACCGCTACCCATTTCACCAAAAGATAGAGATTGAAATGCTCGTTCGGGACTTACTGAAGCAAGGTATTATTTGCCCTAGTACCAGTTCCTTTTCTTCACCAGTTCTTCTTGTTTGAAAAAAAGATGGGTCATGGCACCTCTGCATTGACTTCTGAGCACTTAATCACATCACTATCAAGGATAAGTTTCTGATTCCTATTGTTGATGAGCTTGTTAATGAGCTTCATGGTGCTCATTTTTTCTCCAAGTTGGATCTTCGTTCTGGGTATCACCAAATTTGGGTTCATGAGAATGATATCCCTAAAATGGCTTTCCACACACATGATGGCCACTATGAATTTTTGGTCATGCCCTTTGGCCTCACTAATGCTCCTTCCACATTCCAGGTATTGATGAATAAAATATTCCAACCCTACTTGTGGAAATTCATTCTGGTCTTCTTTGATGATATCCTCATCTATAGTAAAACATGGGCTAAGCATCTCCAGCATCTGGATATTGTACTATGTTGGCTAACAGATTTGTCCTGGTCTAAAATGTTTTATTTTGACTCTATACCCCTTTCTTTCAAGAACAAATAAGATAAACAACAAATGGGTGAGCTATCAGGAATAGTTCCCCTCTGAATTAAGGTACAACTCCCTTTAAGATCTTCAATGAGTTCAAACTATTTTAATTACTCAGATACACTTTTAACCAGAAAGTGCTTAAAGGAAAACTAACATCCATACATCATCATGCTATGAATGTGATATCCTTTTTTATAACACCATTTAGTAATAGAATACACAGATTCCATCTTCAATAATAATCAGATATATAAACATATATATTTCTGAGCCAATAAATGATAAAACACATACGATGAATTATCCAATGAAAGAGCAATTACCATATGAAAGACGATTTCACACTAGGAAAACCTAATTTCAAATACTCAAACACACAGATCTAAGTATGCAGTAATTCTTTCTCCTTTTCACTCACAAAGAAAAATGTCTTAGACAAACATCATATATGTTGTAAAAACCGTAAAGGTTCAGTTCTAAAAATTTCTTGTATCTTCACTTCACTATTCTCTCTCTCAGTTTTAACAACTAAAAAGATATATATAGTTGCCCTAATTAACCACTCTTTTAAACCCAGAGTTAAAGCAAACTCTGACCCATACGGGATTTAGTTTCTTACAAACTCATTGAAAGACAAAGTTTTTGAAAATAATTTCAACTAAATAACTAAATAAAGAAACTATGCAAGTAAGATCATAACTGGGATGATGGATTAGAATCTCCAGATTTGCTGTGTTCGGCTGAGGAGACACGTTGAGCCTTCCACTCCTGAAATGCAGTAACAAATTCCTAGATTTTCAAGAAATTGGGGATGCCAATGTGTTTAACCCTTGCTTTCCAAACATCTTTCTCTCTTCAAAATTTCCCCACTTTCTCTGTGTGCTCTGGGAGTGCATCGACACAGAGATGAAGAAGTGATTCCACCTTTGAAATCTAAGAGAAATCTTCAATTAATAAGTTGTCATTTTCTTTAATGAAATTGATTTTTTCCCTGAAAGATTGAATCACAGTATCGATGTCTTTTTCTGGCTCCCCATCATCCTTTATATATTTCACATCAACACATTGTAAATCATGTTGTAAGGATTGAGTGAATTCAGTTATTTCTTTGATCATTTTTGTAAGTTCAATTTGCCCTTGTCTGGATATTGAATTCCTCCATTTGATATTTCTCTTACTTACATATAGTATATCATCATTCAGACTTGTCAAATTCTTCTCTGATAAAAACTTTGCTATCCCATATTTCTGAACTTCATCAATTTGGTTTATCATATTCATCCATTTCCCCTCATCTTTTACCCACGAATCATTCTGTGTTTTCAAATCTTCGATGGTAGACATGGTTTGATCATATATATTCTTCAATTCATGAATGTATTCTATGCCTTTCTGGATGATACTATCCAACCAATCATCAAACACTCTGGCCACCATTTTGTTTCTGTGTATTTGATCTAGCATCTTTTGATTGATCCGAGATTTGGGTCGAAAGACAGAGGTAGTTGGGAAATAGGTTGTGGGTTTGGATTATGAATAGAATCAATATACTCCACCATCGATCACATAGTTTGTTTCAACTCCCTCTTGTCTTTTTCATCCTTCCAGGTGTGGCTGACTATCCTCTTGGTAGATGCTTCCAGGTGATGCACATCCATGGCACGTGATGCAGTCCCAAGATCTATTTTTTCTATTGTGAAATCTTGAACTGTAGGATCTTGAACTTCCTCATCAGTTGTTGGCCAGGCTATTTCTGCACTCCAGTTCCTTGTATTAGGGTCAATGCTTACCCTAGATGTTGTTTTCAGTTTCTTAGATTTAGGAGTCTTTCCTAAACACTTGCTAACCATGTCCTCCAATGGCAATGAAAATGGGACTATTTTTCTTTTATCACTAATTGAGATTTCTAACCATTTGGGTGTAGGGACCGGAACTTCTTTACTAGGATCCAATTGTTCACAAAGTACGTTTGATATCATCATCAGATTAGCAAAATCTAAAACAACCTCTGCTTGTTGATTTGTATTAATCTCCTCTACCATTGGTGAATCAAACTCTTTATCACCTGTTTCTTCTCCCGAATCTTCTTCAGAATTCAAGTCCACAACTATTCTTTCAGAAATCTGCTTCTTCTTTTTGCTTTTAGTCCTTGATCTAGTGGCATGAGGAGGTAGAATAGTTGTAAGAGCTTTCTTAGACTCTTTAATGACAGGACCTCTTCCATTTTTTGGCTTGGAAGTACCTGCATCACAGATAGTAATAAGCTGATTAGAAGAGCTTATTAGAGGTGATGATTCAGCCATTGGTGCACATTGCTGGGAACCTTGAACTTCCTCCAGTCTATGTTCCCTTAACCATTTCTCAGTCCTCCTTATTACTGGGAGAGTTCTTACCTCAATCTGATACTCTTCATCTTTATCCCAATCAATTTCTGGAATAGGTAATTGTTTTATCTATTCAAATTGAGGATCAATCACCTGTTCCTCATTATTAACTACTCTAGAAATATTCATATTTAAATTGAGGGTAACTATTTTCCCTAAGGAGAACCTACACCAAAGCCTCTTTCTGACCTCAAATTCATCTGAAAAATCCTCCCAATAGTCCTCTATTTGAGGAATATGTGAAAATCCTGTTCCAAAATCCAAATTATCCCTGGCAAAGCCTTTGTTGACAAACTGGGATCTAGCAGTATAGTACTGAAAATTGAATTTTTTCAGATCCACTTCTAAATTCAAAGCGTCAAAAATTGACTTGCATGAATAGTGTCCAAGTTCAATGGGAAAAGATATACCAGATTCTTTCTTCATTAGGAATTTCTTATCCACATGGGCTAGCTATTTGCAGACTTCTATGAATGCAAAGCGATCAAAAACATACCTGGGCAACTTCACGGGTTCACTGTCAAAACCCCCAACTCTGATATAAGTAAATTTGGGAAATTGAATAAAGAAACTACCATAAATATTGATCAACTGCATAGCTTCATCAGACATTCTCTTATTAATGTTGTCTACCAATTCATGAGTCATTCTTCCAGTAAAAACATCATTAACTCTCCTATAATTCTCATAACAATTTTGCATCTGTAACTGTGAATAATACTCATAAATTTTTCTATCTCCAACCAAGGGTGCATGAGGTAGCCCTACCCATTGTCTTGTAGACACTAGGCAATAGAAGAGATATGAAGACATATAAAAATCCTTATTCCCCAAACAATTACTTAGGCCCAGATGCAAACACTCAGCTATAATTTTCACCCAGTCTAAATACTGTTCCCCTTGGAGGATCACCTGAATGAAAAAATATATCTAGTCCTCCCAAAAGAATGCCTAGGAGTTATCCTTTAGCCTATGTAGCAACACCAAAATATCCTTTACCTCCTGAATCATGTGATCTCTTGTCAGTGGTCTGGGCAGTCTTGAACCCCCCTTTTGGAATTTTAGTAACCAATTTCTTGCAATTACGCTCCTGTAGTTTTCTTTCTTTAATGAAAAATGACCATAAGAAGAAGTAATATTGAGATCAGAATATGGTTCCTTGGGCAGAATTCTCATCACAAACATTAGGGTTTATCTATTGATATGTAGTAACACATTTCCATCCACAGTTCTAATACACCTATTTTGGGGGTCATATCTACTCATGCATTCTAGAACTAATTCGGGGCACTATACAGCCTTGGGAAAGGCTGCAGCTTCGACCAAACCACTTTCCACTATCTTCTCCATCATAGGAGTTGGCACAAGATTTTTAACCCTCTCCCTAAAATCTTCTAAATCATATTGAACCAGAGAGGTATCCCTGAATTCAGGAAGAGAACAGATGACACCAGGACCGTGCTCGTAACCAAGACAAGCAGATTTCATAGCTACGGATTGGAGGATATAATGAAAAATGCTTTGAACTTCTTAAATAATGCCTAAAACTCAAAATGATTCTTCTTTCCAACAAAGTAATGGAAACAACTTATAGGAAGAGTAGAACTCACCTTCAATGTATGTGAAATTACTGTGAAATTGGGCAACAAAAATCTTATACCTCCCACACTGTTCTCCTTGTGCATCACCCTGTGTGTTTATTTGCTAAAATTTACTTGTTCTCTCTTGATAAAGGCATTAACCAGGTTGAATAATTATTAACTGAAATAATACATGTTGAAAATGCTTGAAAAGACATGAACTCTGATAGATGCATTAATGGCAAGCATTCTTCACGCACAACCTTGATGTGTAATTATTATCCATAACCTTTCAAAAGTTAGAACTTTCCGCTTCATAATAAGCTTCAGATATATTTTCCTCTAAATCTCCTACTAATTTTGACTTAGAGAAGGCTTCGGGAAGAAAAGAGACTATAGTCACTAAACTTTTGAACCATTGAACCTTTAAACCTTTGAAATGAGGTTCAACTTGAAGGTTCAAAGATACAAGATGAGTTACACAAACCAACCAATAGTTAAACAAGTTTTCAAGAAACATTGAATTTTGAACCATTGAACCGTTGAACTCCGCTATGAGGTTCAAGAAGAAGGTTCAAGGACACATTGAATTACACAAGGGGACTGAGTGTACATGATTCCTTATGAAGCATTGAGTATTGAACTCTTGAACCTTGAAAAGGGTTCAAGTTCAAAGGTTCAACTCTTTAGTAATTTCACACACAAAAGACGATAGACGGGTAAACTTTAAGTACAAAGAGCTAACTTAGGAAACAAACATATGACCAATAAGGGAATATGGAAAATCAACTCTTGCTTAGGGAAGTTTCATGAAAAATTGAATAAGAGTGACTTAACAAGTAACATTGGCTTTGACTGGGGACTGCATTTTATGACAAAATGCAGAGAACTTAGAAACTCTAGTTACGCATAAAAACACAGTTGCCAAAGGGAAAGAAACAAGGCAAACCAAAACTGAAAAATGAAAACAATACAACACGACAACAAAGGAAAGACTATGTACAAAACAGGGGACACCTGTTTTACAGTCGATATAATTTAAGATCCTATCCATTATAGGACAGGGGTAAAATAGCTCCATCTAGATATTCCAATTTGAAAGAATTAGGACCCAGCACCTGATGAATTTTGAAAGGTCCTTTCCAGAGTGAATCAAATTTGCCATGTGCTCCTTTAGGTTCTCTCCTCCTATCCCACAACAATACTTCATCTCCCTCCATGAATTTTCTGGGTCTTGTTTTCTGATCAAAAATCTTTTTAACCCTGGCTTGATGAGCGGTAATTTGATCAACCAATTCATTCCTTTCCTCCTCAATCCTAGTTAAGTACATAACTCTTTTCTCTAAGGAATCTTGAAAGTATTGATCTTCAATTACATTTTGTAATTTGGCTGCAGATAATTCCAGAGGTAATGATAACTAAACTCCTATTCCATAAACCAGCTCAAAAGGTGCCATTCCTATTGCCCTTTTTGGGGTTATCCTGTCAGCCCAGAGTGCTTCATACAATCTTTTGTGCCAGTCTTTGGGGTTATCATTCACTAATTTCCTCATGATGGCTATTAGATTTTTATTACTAGACTTAGCTTGTCCGTTCCCTTGAGGGTAGTAATCTGATGAGTGAGAGAGAGATATACTATGCTCATAGAAAAAAGAAGTTAGTTCAATTGAGGAAAAGTTGGTGGTGTTATCTGCTACAAGTTTCTGAGGGACACCAAAACGCACCAGTATATTCGCTCTGAGAAAATTGTACACTACTTCTGAAATGGTTCTCTTCACAGGGACTGCTTCAACCCATTTTGTAAAATAGTTTGTTGTTGTCAAAATGTGTGTATGCTCGACACTTGAAGGAGGTGAAAGAAGCCCAATAAATTCCAAACCCCATTGTTTGAAAGGTTATTCAATAACGATAGGCCTCAAAGGAAATGCTGCAAGTTATGGCCTTCCTGAAAACATTTTGCACTTTTCATAGTTAGCCACCCATCTATATGCATCCTTAAACATACCCGGCCAATAATAACAATTTCTAAGGATTTTGAAGGCTGTGACTGAAGAAGAGAAGTGTCCACCACAGGCTTCATTATGAAAAACTTCCAAAAGCTTGTGTTGTTGCTCCTTGTCTACACATCTTAGAAAGGTTCCATCTAGTCCCTTTTTGTATAAAACACCACCCCAAATGACATTTTTCTACTTTTAACTTCAGATTCCTTTTCTCCTTCAAGGATAAGTGACTAGGATAGTCTCCATAAGTAAGATAGTGTGCTACATTTAGGAACCATGGGTCTTGTAAACTTACCAGCTAAATAGTGGGAAGTTCTTCTTCTTCTTCTTCCTTACTTTCAATGATCAATTTGCACAGACCTTGACCTCTAACCAATTTGGTTGGCCTAACCTCCAAGTCATATTCTTGAATTTTAGCAACCCATGTTTCTCTATTGTTTATCCCAACATCTTGTTGAGTCAGAATGCTTTTCACAACCGAACTAGGAACAAATACAACTAAATGAGAATGAAGTCTATAATATCTGAATTGTTTGATAGCCTTTACCACAATGAAAGCTTGTTTCTCAGCTAAAGAATATTTAAGTTCATGTTTCTTGAGAGGAACACTCATAAAGGCTATTGGGGCTTCTAAATTCAATTCATTTTTCTGTAATAAGATACCAGACATGTTATGTTCTAAAGCATAACAATAAATAATAAAATCTTTTTGGAAATCAGGGTTTACCAAAGTAGGTGTTTGTGCAATTGCTTCTTTAATATCTTCAAATGATTTCTTAGTAGTCTTGTTCTATCTGAATGCTTGTTTTTCACTCATCATCCCTACAATATGTTTTGTAATTTCAGAAAAATCAGAAATGAACCTTCTGAGAAAATTAATCTGGCCAAAGAAAGACTTGACTCTAGTCCTATTAGAAGGAAGACTTAGTTGTTGTATTGCTCTAACCCTCTCTGGATCAATCTTGATTCCATCCTTTGAAACTAAGTGTCCCAACAACTTACCCTCTGTTACACAGAAGACTGACTTCTCAAGATTAAGAGATATCCCATGACTCTGACACCTTTGTAAAACAGTCTCTAGGTCTTTCAAATGATCCTCTCTTTTTCTAGAGAAAATAGTCAAATCATCAAGATAAATGACAATAATTCTATCTTTCAGATCTCTAAAGGATGATTCCATCACCTGTTGAAAAGTTACACCAGCATTAATCAAACCAAAGGGCATACGGTTATAAGCAAAAGTTTCGCAGGGTGTAATGAAAGTAGTTTTATGTTGATCAGATGCAGCCACAATTATTTGATTATAACCTGAGAACCCATCTAGCATGGACATCATTTCTGACCCAGCAACTATTTGCAAAATGTGATCCATCATAGGTAAGGGATAACTATCTTTCAAACTGGCTTGGTTCAGATTCCTGAAATCAACACAGATTGTTATTTCTCCATTCTTTTTACGTACTGGGACAATGTTTGCCACCCAGGTGGAGTGATGAATCGGATAAATAATCCTAGCCTTCAACATTTTATTAATCTCCTTAAAGATGGCCTTAGCAACCTTTGGGTTATAGTTTCTCAACTTCTGCCTATATGGGGTTGCATTTGTTTTCAAAGGAATATGATGTTGAAATTGCCCATGCCTAAAATCTTTTAGGTCATCATAGCACCAAGCAAAGACATCCTTATACCTAATCAATAGATTAATCAATTTTTTTTCTCCTCTAGTGAGCAACACCTACCAATAGAAATCCATTTAGGATCAGTTTCACTCCCAATGTTTATTTTCTCATAATCCCCCAATTTGTCAGTATTCTGAACAAGTTTGCCTTTGGTATATTCATCTTGTCGAGTGAACAAATGTTCTAGAGAGACCAGCCCTTTAGGGATTTTGTTTCCCTTCAACTGAATTACATCATGCTTTGAATTGATCCCTAGATCAGGACTGAATTCTTTACATTCTAATTCAGAACCTTCAAAATAAGTTCCCAGGAACATTTCAGCATTCTCCAAGAATTTTTTGATCTGCCTATCATTCTCAAAAACTTGCCAATTTTCAGCATTATCTGGGACATTAGGATGGTAGACCAGTTCTATTCTATATGAATCCTTTTTGAAATCAGGATGTGGGAGAAGAAGAGAAGTTGATACTGCTAGAGAATCTGCCCATGTGTTCTAATCTCTGGGAATTGCCTCAATAGAGAAGACATCAAAATATTCTATCTCATCCCAAACTCTGTTCCTGTAATGTCTCAATCTTTCATTTTTAACTGAAAAAATGCCTCTCACCTATTTAACAATTAACTCAGCATCTCCTTTCACTTTGATTATCTTTACACCTTTTCCTTTGGCTTCATTTAACCCAAGCAATAGAGCCTCATACTCTGCAGTGTTATTAGTGTTTTTAAATTCTAGCTTGAAAGAGTATGGAAAATTTTCACCTTCAGGTGAGATCAAAACAACCCCTGGTCCTAAACCAGCAGTAGCACAACTACCGTCAAATTCCATGATCCATAGATCATCTGAATGAACAGACTTTGGGACAGATTCTTCCTTCATGTCCTCAAAAGAGAGAAAATAATTACCAAATTCACATTCTTCAAATAGAATCTGAGACTTAGGATCATCAGAAGGGTATACAGTAAACTTACATTTAGGTTCAGGTTCTAGCTTAACTTTCTGCTTTCCCACTAGAATTGTAGCTTCTGACCAATCCAATTTAATCTGCCCACCCAAATCTTTGCAAAACATCCTGCTCAATAGCATCCCATAACTAGCAGGAATATCCGCTACCAAAATAGTCAACTTCACTCTTTTATCAGGATAGGCTACAAGAGCAACTCATGCATCTTTGATTTGTCCGAGAAAAGAAATCTATTTGCCATCCATGGACTAATACCTACCAATTGTTTTTGTAAGGGATAGGCCTAGGGCTTTGGCTACAGAAGAAGGCATAATATTATCAGAAGCACCTGAGCCTATGATACAATTGCTGAGTTTGTGGCCATTTATGAATAAAGAAACATAAAATGGGTTGGGCTTCATATCGGCCATATAAGAAGTATCATTAGATGAATTGAAGGCCATTTTAGGAGTATGGGTGGGTGACTCAGGTGGGGAAGCAAATAATTGGGCAATGGGAGACTCAACATTAACATTTAGTTGACTTTTAGGTTCAATTTGTGTAGGACCACCTTTGACATATTTAACCAATCTGTCAAGTTCTTTGGGTTTCAACTTGAGATATTCAGCAGGGGATATTTGAATCTTTGCAGACTTACAAAATTATAAAATATCAAAAGAAATTTCATGATCATTTCTATGTAACAATTTAATTTCTTGGGCCTTCAAGTTAGCATCAGAGGTTCTAATTAGAGGTTCCTTACCTTTAACAGGCACTTCTTGAGTATTAGAAAATCTCAAATTCTTCTGACTTCTGGTAAGCACAGCACATGAAGGATCTTCAAGAGTAACCAATATTTCACCTCCTCTTTCTAAATCTGATTCATATTCTAGGAAGTGTATTTCAGAGTCGCCAGGTTCCTCAAAGTTCCTTTCTTCTACGGTAATCTCCTCCAATACATCTTGAGTAGTAGCCATTTGAGCATATCTAAGCATCTCCGGACAAGAATTTCCATCATGATCAGTAGTCAAATGAAAGGTACACATATTCCCTCTTTCAGGAGGAGCTTCAATAGTTAACCTTGGTTGTGTTGATATAAGTGGCAATGTCCTACCAGTATTTGTCGGTTGATTAAAGTTTCTCCTGCCGATATCTTGATATGGTTGTTGAAATGAAGTACCAACCTTAGGCATCTATCTTTTCAAAGTGATCATATCATTAACTAGCCTTTGAACCACAGGATCTGTAGAGGATGAGGGATGAGCATTAGGTACTTGGACTTCTTTCTTCCGTTTTCCAGCCATAATAAGATCATCCTCTAACCCAACTACCAAGGTTTGAGCGGCTGCTAAGTCAGCAACTACACCTCTTATAAGATGAAAACTTATATCAGGATGCATAGAATTAATAAAAAAACATTTATGATTCTCAGTAGTTAGCCTTTTAGTAGTTGGGATTTTGTGCACAATTCTATTGAATTTGGCTATAAATTCCCTCATAGGTTCATGTATCTCTTTCTTAAGATGAGTCAATTGAGCAAGAAGAGAATGTTCATCTTCTGCACTCTTGAACCTGCTTTTGAATGCAATTTTCATATCATTCCAGTTTGTGATTGAAGAATCAATCAGATGATAGAACCATTGAGCTGCAGTGTCAGTTAGAGTCTGCACAAAAAGCCTTATGGCTACATCTTGATGTTGCACCCCTAACCACATGCTATGGCAAAAGCACTCAGATGTTCATCTGGTGATTGTATTCCATCTCCATTAAATTTAGGTAAGTTTTCCCTTGTATTTTTAGGCAGGGGATTCAGGTTAGCTCCTAAATTTAGAGGTCCTATAGTTGCTCCCCAAGGTCGAGCCATTGGTAGAAAGCTTATAGGAGAGGGAATGATAGTACCAGAAAGAGTTAAGGCTTGACAAATAGAGGTTGTAAGGGGTTTAGGAGGACTAGGAGGTTTGCTTCTAGCTCTTCTAATGGGAGTAGGAATGTAAAAATTTTAGGCTTTGCAGCATTTGGAAAGTAAGATCTTCAACTCCCTCTCTCATCAAAGACCTTGTGTATCTTCTAGAATCTAGTTTATGATTTTGTAACTAAATAGGTGGTTACTAGTTTCTAGGTTGTTCTTGATCTCTTCGGATCTCAGGGGCTTGATTTCTTACTGCGTTCTCTGCTTGCCTCCTCCTTTGTCTTAGTAACAACAACCTCAAATTATCGGCCAATTCTTCTTCTTTTTCTAATACTCGGCTGGCCCTCCTATAATCATCAATATTTTGACGAGTGTGCCATGCAAGAGTATTTAACTGACCAATTATATCTTCCTGCTCGTCTTGAAAACCAAGATTAGGCTACAAAAAAGGAATTATATTCTCATGTGGAAGCATCATTGTTGCTTCATATTAAGGTGACTAATCTTTCAACAAACAACTTCAAAAATTTTCCCCAGCAGAGTCACCAAAAACCATTGGCTAATAGATTTGTCCTGGTCTAAAATGTTTTATTTTGACTCTATACCCCTTTCTTTCAAGAACAAATAAGCTAAACAACAAATGGGTGAGCTATCAGGAATAGTTCCCCTCTGAATTAAGGTACAGCTCCCTTTAAGATCTTCAATGAATTCAAACTATTTTAATTATTCAGATACACTTTTAACTGGAAAGTGCTTAAAGGTAAACTAACATCCATACATCATCATGCTATGAATGCGATATCCTTTTTTATAACATCATTTGGTAATAGAATACATAGATTCCATCTTCAATAATAATCAGATATATAAACATATATATTGCTGAACCAATAAATGATAAAACACATACGATGAATTATCCAATGAAAGAGCAATTACCATATGAAAGAAGATTTTGCACAGAAAACCCAATTTCAAATACTCAAACACACAGATCTAAGTATGCAGTAATTCTTTCTCCTTTTCATTCATAGATGAAAAATGTCTCAGACAAACATCATATATGTTGTAAAAATTGTAAAGGTTTAGTTCTAAAAATTTCTTGTAACTTCACTTCACTATTCCCTCTCTCAATTTTAACAACTAAAAACATATATATAGTTGCCCTAATTAACCACTCTTTTAAACCTAGAGTTAAAGCAAACTTTGACCCATATGGGATTTAGTTTCTTACAAACTCATTGAAAGACAAAGTTTTTGAAAATAATTTCAACTAAATAACTAAATAAAGAAACTATGCAAGTAAGATCATAACTGGGATGACAGATTAGAATCTCCAGATTTGCTGTGTTCAGCTGAGGAGACACGTTGAGCCTTCCACTCCTGAAATGCGGTAACAAATTCCTAAATTTTCAAGAAATTGGGGATGCCAATGTGTTTAACCCTTGCTTTCCAAACATCTTTCTCTCTTCAAATTTTCCCCACTTTCTCTGCGTGCTCTGGGAGTGCATCGACATAGAGATGAAGTGATTCCACCTTTAAAATCTGAGAGAAATCTTCAATTAATAAGTTGTCATTTTCTTTAACAAAACTAATTTTTTCCCTGAAAGATTGAATCATGGTATCGATGTCTTTTTCTGGCTCCCCGTCATCCTTTATATATTTCACATCAATACATTGTAAATCATGTTGTAAGGATTGAGTGAATTCAGTTATTTCTTTGATCATTTTTGTAAGTTCAATTCGCTCTTGTCTAGATACTGAATTCCTCCATTCGATATTTCTCTTACATATAATATATCATCATTCAGACTCGTCAAATTCTTCTCTGATAAAAACTTTGCTATCCCATATTTCTGAACTTCATCAATTTGGTTTATCACATTCATCCATTTCCCCTCATCTTTTACCCACGAAGCGTTCTGTGTTTTCAAATCTTCGATGGTAGACATGGTTTGATCATATATATTCTTCAATTCATGAATGTATTTTGTGCCTTTCTGGATGATACTATCCAACCAATCATCAAACACTCTGGCCACTAGTTTGTTTCTATGTATTTGATCTAGCATCTTTTGATTGACCCAAGATTTTGGGTCAAAAGGCAAAGGTAGTTGGGAAACAGGTTGTGAGTTTGGATTATGAATAGCATCAATATACTCCGCCATCAATCGCACAGTTTGTTTCAACTCCCTCTTGTCTTTTTCATCCTTCCAGGTGCGGCTGACTATCCTCTTGGTAGATGCTTCCAGGTGATGCACATCCATGGCATGTGATGCAATCCCAAGATCTATTTTTTCAATTGTGAAATCCTTAACTGTAGGATCTTGAACTTCCTCATCAGTTGTCGGCTGGGCTATTCTTGTACTCCAGTTCCCTGTATTAGGGTCAATGTCTACCCTGGATGTTGTTTTTAGTTTCTTAGATTTAGGAGTCTTTCCTAAACACTTGCTAACCATGTCCTCCAATGGAAATGAAAATGGGACTATTTTTCTTTTATCACCGATTGAGCTTTCTAACCATTTGGGTGCAAGGGCTGGAACTTCTTTACCAGGATCCAATTGTTCAAAAGGCACATGTGATATCATCATCAAATCAGCAGAATCTGAAACAACCTCTGCTTGTTGATTTGTATTAATCTACTTTGCCATTGGTGAATCAAACTCTTTATCACCTGTTGCTTCTCTTGAATCTTCTTCAGAATTCAAGTCCACAACTATTCTTTCAGAAATCTACTTCTTCTTCCTGCTTTTAGTCCTTGATCTACTGGCACGAGGAGCTAGAATAGTTGTAAGAGCTTTCTTGGACTCTTTGATGATAGGACCCCTTCCAGTTTTTGGCTTGGAAGTACCTGCATCACAGATAGCAATAAGCTAATTAGAAGAGCTTATTGGAGGTGGTGATTCAGCCATTGGTGCACATTGCTAGGAACCTTTATTTTGAAATTCCTCCAGTCTATGTTCCCTCAACCATTTCTCAGTCCTCCTTATTACCAGGAGAGTTCTAACCTCAATCCGATCCTCTTCATCTTTATCCCAATCAATTTCTGGAATAGGTAATTATTTTATCTGTTCAACTTGAGGATCAATCACCTGTTTGTCATTATCAACTACTCCAAAATATTCATATTTAAATTGAGGGTAACTATTTACCCTAAGGAGAACCTACACCAAAGCCTCTTTCTAACCTCAAATTCAACTGAACAATCCTCCCAATAGTCCTCTATTTGAGGAATATGTGAAAATCCTGTTCAAAAATTGAAATTATCCTTGGCAAAGCCTTTGCTGTCGAACTAGGATCTGGGAGTATAGTACTGAAAATTGAATTTTTTCAGATCCACTTCTAAATTCAAAGCATCAGAAATCGACTGGCATAAATAGTGTCCAAGTTCAATGGGAAAAGATATACTAGATTCTTTCTTCATTGGGAATTTCTTATCCACATGGGCTAGCTGTCTGTAGACTTCTATCAATGCAAAGCGATCAAAAACATACCTGGGCAACTTCACAGGTTCAACATCAAAACTCCCAACTCTGATATAAGTAAATTTGGGAAACTGAATAAAAAACTACCATAAATATTGGTCAGTTGCATAGCTTCATCGGACATTCTCTTATTAATGTTGTCTACCAATTCATGAGTCATTCTTCTAGTAAAAACATCATTAACTCTCCTATAATTCTCATAACAATTTTACATCTGTAACTGTGAATAATAATCATAAATTTTGCTATCTCCAACCAAGGGTGCATGAGGTAGCCCTACCCATTGTCTTGTAGACGCCAGACAATAGAAGAGATATGAAGACATAAAAATCCTTATTCCCCAAACAATTACTCAGGCCCAAATGCAAACATTTGGCTATAATTTCCACCCAGTCTAAATACTATTCCCCTTGGAGGATCACCTGAATGAAAAAATATATCCAGTCCTCCCAAAAGAATGCCTAGGAGTTACCCTTTAGCCTATGTAGCAACACCACAATATCCTTTACCTCTTGAATCATGTGATCTCTTGTCAGTGGTCTGGGCAGTCTTGAACCCCCCTTTTGGAATTTCAGTAACCAATTTCTTGCAATTATGCTCCTATAGTTTGCTTTCTTTAATGAAAAATAACCATAAGAAGAAGTAATATTGAGATCAGAATATGGTTCCTTGGGTGGAATTCTCATCATAGACATTAGGGTTTGTCTATTGATATTTAGTAACACATTGCCATCCGTAGTTCTGATACACCTATTTTGGGGGTCATATCTACTCATGCATTCTAGAACTAATTCAGGGCACTGTACAGCCATGGGAAAGGCCGCAGGTTCGACCAAACCACTTTCCACTATCTTCTCCATCATAGGAGTTGGCACAGGATTTTGAACCCTCTCCCTAAAATCTTCTAAATCATATTGAACTAGAGAGGTATCCTCGAATTCAGGAAGAGAATAGATGAGACCAAGACCGTACTCGTAACCAAGACAAGCAGATTTCATAGCTACGGATTGGAGGATATAATGAAAAATGCTTTGAACTTCTTAAATAATGCCAGAAACTCATGATTCTTCTTTCCAACAAAGTAACGGAAACAGCTTATAGGAAGAGTAGAACTCACCTTCAATGTATCTAAAATTACTGTGAAATTGGGCAACAAAAATCTTATACCTCCCGTGAAGTTCTCCTTGTGCATCACCCTGTGTGTTTATTTGCTAAAATTGACTTGTTCTCTCTTGATAAAGGCATTAACCAGGTCGAATAATTATTAAGTGAAATAATACGTGCTGAAAATGCTTGAAAAGACATGAACTCTGACAGATGCATTAATGGCAAGCATTCTTCATGTACGACCTTGATGTGTAATTATTAGCCATAACCTTTCGAACGTTAGAACTTTCCGCTTCATAATAAGCTTTAGATATATTTTCCTCTAAATCTCCCACTAATTTTGACTTAGAGAAGGCTTCGGGAAGAAAAGAGACTATAGTCACTGAACTTTTGAACCATTGAACCTTTGAACCTTTGAAATGAGGTTCAACTCGAAGGTTCAAAGATACAAGATGAGTTACACAGACCAACCAACAGTTAAATGACTTTTCAAGAAACATTGAATTTTGAACCATTGAACTGTTGAACTCTTGAATCATTGAACTCCGCTATGAGGTTCAAGTGGAAGGTTCAAGGACACATTGAATTACACAAGGGGACTGAGTGTACACAATTCCTTACGAAGCATTGAGTATTGAACTCTTGAATTGTTGAACTCTTGAACCTTGAAAAGGGTTCAAGTTCAAAGGTTCAACTCTTTAGTAATTTCACACACAAAAGACAATAGGAGGGTGAACTTTAAGAACATAGATCCGACTTAGGATACAAACATATGACCAATAAGGGAATATGGCAAATTGACTCTTTCTTAGGGAAGTTTCATGAAAAATTGAATAAGGGAGACTTAACAAGTAACAGACTACAACTTTTCTCTGATCATCTTTGTGCAAAATAGTCTAAATGTGTTTTTGGGCAGGAGGAAATGGAGTATCTTGGGCATATTGTTTTAGCCTAAGGAGTTCGAGTGGATCCTACCAAAATAGATGCCATGAAAAATTGGCCACATCCTTAGACACTCAAGAGTCTATGTAGTTTTTTGGGACTGACTGGCTACTATCGCAAGTTTGTCAAGGATTACGGGAAGATTGCAGCTCCATTAATAGCTCTGTTGAAAAAGGATTCTTTTACGTGGACACATGCTGCTGAGTGTGCATTTGAAAAACTAAAACAAGCTATGTGTACTACACCTATTCTAGCTATGCCAGATTTTTTCAAGACCTTCACTATTGAGAGTGATGCTTGCGGCAATAGACTTGGTGTTGTTCTCCTTCATGATGAACATCCCATTGCATTCATTAGCAAAGCCCTTTCAGGTAAGAATTTAGTACTCTCTACATATGAGAAGGAAATGATGGTTATTTTGCATGCAGTACAGAAGTGGCGGCCATACCTATTAGGGAATCATTTCTGCATCAAGACTGATCACCAGAGTCTGAAATATTTCCTGGAACAACGAGTCTCCTCCCCAGCACAACAGAAATGGGTTAGCAAACTCATGGGTTATGACTATGAGATCACTTACAAGAAGGGTAAGGACAATATTGTGGTAGATGCTCTTTCTCGCACATTTGATGACCAAGCTTCTCTTTTAGCTCTTTCTATGCCTGTTCCAAATTGGTTGGAATCTGTCTAGCAGGGCTATGTCAATGACTCTTCATTATCTCAAATCATCCAACAGTTAGCCAATAACCCTTCTATTGTACTGTATTACTCTTGGGATGGTGCTTCTCTGAGATATAAGGGTCGTCTGGTGCTTCCCTAGAGCACAGATCTTCAACAGGCTATCTTCTATGAACTCCATGCTTCTCCATCGGCAGGGCACTCTGGGTTTCTTAAAACTTATGAGTGGGCACGACATAACTTCTTTTGGAAGGGAATGAAAAGGGCAATTCAATAGATGGTGGTTGAATGTGATACCTACTAGCACAACAAGGGTAAAATGATACTCCTTCCTAGATTGCTCAAACCCTTGCCCATCCCTACATGGATTTGGACAGATATTTCTATGGATTTCATTGAGGGGCTCCATAAATCTAGAGGGAAGACAATGATCTTGGTTGTGGTTGATCACCTCTCCAAATATAGTCATTTTTGTGCTCTCAGCCATCCCTATACCGCCTCCTTAGTCGCACAGATTTTCATGGACCATATCTTCCGTCTTCATGGAATCCCTTCTTCCATTGTCTCAAATCGTGATGCAACTTTCACCAGTCATTTTTGGATAGAACTATTTCACCACATTGGCACCAAACTGAAGATGAGTTTAGGGTATCATCCACAAACATATGGTCAGACTAAAGTTATCAACAAATGTTTGGAAACTTATCTTCGTTGTTTCACCTCAGAACAATAACATCAGTGGGAAAAGTGGCTCCCTCTCGCTGAATGGTGGTACAATACCTCCTACCACACTGCATCTAAAATGACTCCATATGAAGCAATCCATGGTTAGGCACCACCAGTGCTCCTTCCATACACCCCCAACAGTTCACTAGTTTAGGCAGTTGACACGGTTCTTTGAACCTAAGATCAAATTCTTCACATTTTGTAGGACAATCTTCACATGGCAAGAAATTGAATGAAACAACAAGCCAATCAGAACCATTCTGAGCGCACTCTTCAAGTAGGTGATATGGTTTTTCTTTGTCTACATCCATACAAGCAATCCTCCTTGAAACTCAAAGGGCGTCATAAGCTAGCTCCAAAGTTCTATGGGCCATAAAGGGTTCTTCAGAAGATTGGGTCAGTTTCTTATAAGTTGGAGCTTCCTCCTTCCCGCGTTCATCAAGTATTTCATGTCTCTTGTCTAAAGAAAGTTCTTGGCACCAACATCAGAGCACAAACTATTTTACCAGAACCGGATAATGAAAGATTTATCATTTTGGAGCCAAAGGCAATCCTCAACAAGTGCACTCGTTAGCTTCACTCTCGATCCATCACAAAGGTATTAATTCAGTGGCACGGAATGCAACTAGAGGATGCTACATGGGAACCACTCCTTCAGATTCAAAAACAATTTCCACATCTTAAGCTTTGAGGAAAAATATTTTCTAAGAGGGAGGGGATGTTAGGAACTCATGTTTAGCCCTTCTCTTTACTTTGTTAGTATATTGCTATTAGACACATATGCTTTGTAAGTCATCCCGTGAGTATATTGTATTATCCCACATTCATGGGGAGTAATAGTTGTTTAGATTAGACTTAGTATATAAGTACGTGTTGAGGCCAATGAAGACATCCACGAGTTTATTGTATTAAGCTTGCTCAAAGGAGGTTGCCCCCTCGAAGTGGCCTACAATTAATAAATTCCTTTTGTGTTATGTTATTTCTGTTATTTTGTGCATTTTTCATTATATTGTTGCAGGGGGTTCCTCTCAGGTTCTTCCTTCCCACAACTCCATTTTGCTGAGGAGTCCTAGGGGCAGATAACTATCTTCTTATTCCATGCTTTTCACAAAATCCATTAAACTCACTGGAGGTAAACTCTCTACCTCTGTCAGATCTCAGACACTTTATCTTCACACCAATCTCAGTCTCCACTCTAGCCTTGAACACCTTGAATTTGTCAAGATACTCTGATTTCTCTCTCAAGAAAGTGACCCACATCATCCAGGAGTAATCATTAATTAGCAACATAAAGTATATGTCTCATTGCAAACTCCTAACTCTAGAAGGACCACACAAATCAGTGTGCACAAGTTCCAACAATCTACTTGAAAATTGTTCTTTACTTTTGAATGTAGTTCCGCTCTGTTTTCCCAACTGACATTCCTTACACATGCTATTAACAGGTTCTACAAGCTTTGGAAGATCTCTCACAGCTTGAGTATACTTATCTTGATAATGCTATCAAAATTTACATGACACATTCTCCTATGCCATAACAAACTCTGATCATTCTGAGAAATCAAACATCTTTTATCAATGCAACTTAAATGAAAGATATTACCTCTAGTCTGTGTACCAGATGCAATCTCAGTTTCAGAGCTTTCCAAGATTTTGCATTTTCTATCCTTGAATCGAAGGTCATACCCTTTGTCAACTAACTATCCAACATTGAGAAGATTATGCTTCAACCCTTCTGCATATAGAACATCATCAGTGTTGTGCTTGCCGTCAAAAGAGATGGATCCTCTACCATGGATTCTGCCAGTTGAATTGTCTCCAAACTTCACAATTCCACCTTCATATCTTTCCATACTTACAAACTTACTTTTATCACCTGTCATATGGTGAGAACATCCGTTGTCAATTACCCATTCATCCTTTTCTTCAACTTGAGTAGCCAAGGCACTTTCCACATTGATATAGCTAGTAGATTCACTAGGCACCAGATTTTCTTCTTTGATAGCAATGAACACCCATTCATTTCTATATGTACTTCCCTTATTAGATTTATCATTTGTAACTCCTTCATCAGTAGATTCTTGGACATAGTAGCATTTCTTCTGAAACCTAGGTCTATTAGGGTTTGGATTTGAAACCCTCTCTAGACATCTTGAAGCAAAATGACCAATCTTATTGCAAGCAAAACATTTGAAAGGTAACTTTCCTTCATACTTACCGGATCCTCTAGGTAATCTTTTGGCAATGAGGGCTTCAATTTCTTCAAGCTCTGTTTCATCTTCTTCAAGTTCCTTCCTTGTCTTCTCATATCTAGTTAGTCTTCTTGAAGAGCTTTCACCTAGATCAAATATTTTCTTCCCAGAAACACTGGCCTTAAAAGCAAATTTTGATTTAGGAAGGGAATTGCCAAACTCACTCATTTCAAATGTTGAAAGATTGCCAACCAACTGATCCCTTGTAATAGTTGTCACAGTCTTGATCTCATCAATAGCAGCAACTCTATGCTTGTATGAAGCAGGTAAGGATCTGAGCACCTTGCCAATAATCTCTGATTCTTCTAGTTTTCCACCAGCACGCCTGATACTGCACACAAGTTCATTCACCTTCTGCATGTAGGAAGTGATGTTTTCATCTTCACTCATCCTCAAACTTTCGTATCTACCCTTCAGGCTCTATAACTTAGTACATTTGACATATGCATCACCTTCATATAGAGTTTCCAACTTCTTCTAGATTTCATGAGTAGTTTTCAATTCCAGGACATTTGTCATTTCTGTATCAGTCAGGGCACTTAATAATGCTTCTTTAGCCCAATATTTTTTTCAGCATCTTTGAGTTCATCTGGAATTGAAGGACCTTTCTCCAGGGGCTTATATTCATCTTGTCCATGCGAATCTTCCAAAGAGAGTAATTTGTTCCATCAAATCTCAGACTATCCTTCTTGTAAGTCGACATCCTGGATCTCCTCAAGTGGTTAAGCTTCTTTTAGAGGAACCAACTCTAATACCAATTGTTGAAATTAGGGTAGACAACTAAGAGGGGGGGTGAATCAGTTGTCACAAAACTTTTATCCTTTGTTGCATTTAATCTTCTTTACCACTTATTAGCAATTAATCTTCTTTACCACTTATTAACAGATTAATGATATAACCATGAAAGCATGAATCAACAACATATGAGCAGAAACATAATCAACACACATAACACCAAGATTTTTACATGGAAACCCGATTAAGGGAAAAACCATAGTGGGGGTTAACCCACAAGATTTATTCTCTATTAAAAGAATAGAAAATGGGAAGGCACTTGGCTTCGGGTGCACTACCCAGAACTCACTTCTCAAAAGAGGCTCACTGCCTACTAGAACATTTACAATGCTAACACAGAAATATTGAACTAAGAAATAACATCTTCATGCAAGGTTTAGTTCCATTGAAGCGTACAACACCTCTTCTTTGCCCCCACTCACTTCCTCGCTACATCCACATATTCACTCACATCCACACCTTTCCACGACTTCACAACACTGATTTATACAAGTCATCAACTTTGGAATGAACATCAAAGTCAACCAAATAATCATCTATGCGAACCACTACACTGTCGGCCAAACATAACTGGGACTCAAATCTTCCTTGAACATCATGCCACGCTCCATAAAACTTTTCTTAGATCATCCACAACATGCACCATGCATCTAGTCGGCCAAGATTGGAAAGAACAGCAACACCCAAGGAGAAATCTTCATCCACAAGCTCAATCCTCAATGTGGACCACCAACACAACAGGCACCCGATTCAAAGACCACCACAAGCACAATGAAATCAACAGGAACAATCACACCACCCCAGATCACCAGAAGCACTTGCACCTTCTTCCGAAAACTCAAGAACACCAACTGTCATGACTGTCATACTAGAAAGATTTCTTGTGGACCTTCAAACCATGAACCACTTGAGTTGAGGATACACACTGATATCCCAAACACACCTCTAGATCTGCAGATCATAATATTCCAATGCGGATCAATCCAGACCAAATTTCTATCACTCTGTCACCTCTGAACAATTGCAAAACCTGGTTCTACTCAGATGGTTATAACTTCACCAATTATACATGTGGACCTCTCAAATCTTAATTGGAACAACTTCAGACAAACCTCTACAAACCCTTTAATTCGCAGACTCTAATCTTTATCTTACTGGGAATGTGGAGCAATCTACTTCACTGAACTATACTGTCTTCACTATCTCTAACAGAGAGATATGTAACTCACTTGTTTCTTCCGAAGAGGCTAATTTTCTCAATATCCTCAACATACAAGTCTTCTAAATAAGCAATAGAATAAGATACAGTCGACACTAATGACAACAAGGATATTTTGACATCAATGAAAACACCGATTAGGCACATATTTGCAACAATCCTAAGGGTGAAGTATATGGGAATGCTAGAATCTATTTGGTAGATGGAAGAAAATTCTTGGATGGTTTGAAACATGAGAATATGTGTTATGCCTTGATTCCTAAAAAGCCTGAAACATTGAAGAAGAAGACTAAAGAATCACAACTGGAGGAGATAAAAGAGTTGTTGATAGAGTATGAAGACATCACATCAAATAATGTACCTGAAGGATTACCACTGATCAAAAGTATCAGCCATCACATGGACCTTATACCAGAAGCTAGTTGCCTAATAAAGCAGCACATAGAATGACACCGGCAGAAAATGAAGAACTGAATAGACAGATATAAGAATTGTTGAGGAAAGGTTTGATCAGAGAAAGCTTGAGCCCTTATACAGTACCTGCAGTGTTAGCACCGAAGAAGGATGGAGAATGGAGAATGTGTATGGATTCTAGAGCAATAAACAAGATTACAGTTAAGTATATATTTCCTTTACCTAGAATGGATGATAACATGGATTGTTTGAGTGGAGCAAAATATTTCACAAAGATAGATTTGAAGAGTGGATATTATCAGATTAGAATCAGAGAAGGAGATGAATGGAAGACTTCTTTTAAGACAAATGAAGGATTGCATGAGTGGTTAGTGATGCCCTTTGGATTGACAAATGTATCGAGTACTTTCATGAGATTAATGAATGAAGCCTTGAAGAAATTCTTTGGTAAGTTTTTTATTGTATACTTGGGTGACATTCTAATTTTTAGTAAGACAAAAGAAGAACATTTGTGGCACCTGAGACAAGTATTGTGGAGACTGATAGAAGAGAAATTATTGATAAACATCAAGAAATGTAGTTTCATGAAAGAAGAATTGGTATACTTGGGATTTGTGATTTTGGTGAAAGGATTGAAGATGGACCTTGAGAAGGTAAGAGCAATTGTTGAATGGCCTACACTCGAGAATATTGGAGAAGTCAAATCATTTCATGGATTAGCTAGTTTCTACTAGAAGTTCATCAGAAATTTAAATTCAGTTTGTAACCCCATAACAGAGACAATGAGAGGAGACATGAAAAATTTCAAATGGACATCAGGAGCAGATAAGAGCTTTGAGTTGTTGAAGCAGAAAGTGATAGAGCACCCTGTTTTGGCATTACCAGATTTTAATAAGGTATTTCAAGTTGATTGTGATGCAAGTAGAAGTGCAATTGGTGCATTATTAAGTCAAGAAGGTAGACCTATAGCATATTTCAGTGAGAAATTGAATGATGAAAGGAGAAGATATTTAATTTATGACCAAGAGTTCTATGCCATAATACAAGCCCTGAAAAAGTGGAGACATTACTTTTTGCCTAAGGAGTTTGTGTTGTATACAGATCATCAAGCTTTGTAATATTTGAACAGTCAAGGTAAGTTGAATTAGAGAGACATGAGATGAGTAGAATTCATGCAGAGTTATACCTTTGTGTTGAAGCATATGAGTGGAAAGTCAAATAAAGTTGCAGATGCATTGAGTAGGAGAAGGAACTTGTTGACAGAAATGAGAGTTGAAATGTTGGGATTTGATGAATTGAAGAACATGTATGAGGGAGACACTGATTTTACAAAACCTTGGAAAACATGTAAGGAACCTGTTGTGACAGATAGGAGTAAGTGGTTGGATTATTTCATTCAAGAAGATATGTTGTTTAGAGGAAATTAGTTGTGCATACCTAGAAGTTCAATGCGAGATAATTTGATCAAGGAGAAACATAGTGGTGGATTGGCAGGACATTTTGGCATTGACAAGACAATGGCATTGGTGAGTGAAAACTACTTTTGGCCTCAGATACATAAGGATGTTAGGAAATTTGTGCAGAGTTGTAGAGTTTGTCAAGTTGCAAAAGGAAGTAGTCAGAATATTGGATTGTATAAACCTTTGATAGTACCGGAGAGAACTTGGGAAGATATAATTATGGATTTTGTGATGGGATTGCCTAAAACATAGAGAGGTCGTGATTCAATATTTGTAGTGGTGGACAAATTTTCAAAGATGGCTCATTTCATACCTCATAAGAAGACAACTAATGCAATGCATGTAGCAGACCTATTTTTCAAGGAGATCATAAGATTGCATGGATTACCTAAGAGCATAGTTTCAGATAGGGACACAAAGTTTCTTGGATACTTTTGGAAGATACTTTGGAAGAAGATGAAGAGATATTTGAAATTCAGTTCAGCATTTCATCCACAGACTGATGGACAAACAGAGGTAGTGAATAGGAGTTTGGGAAACTTGTTGAGATGTTTGGTTAGAGAAAAGGCAAGAAGTTGGGATTTGATTCTTTTACAAGTAGAGTTTGCATACAATAATTCCATAAATAGGAGTATCAGAAGAACACCTTTTGAGATTGTTATTGGAATGAATCCTAAAGGAGTTGTAGAATTGAGAGATAACAATTTGGAAGAAAAGAGAAGTGCAGAAGCAGAAGAATTCACAGAACATATGAAGACAGTGCATGATCAGGTTAAGAAGCATTTGGAGGATATGAATAGTAAGTATAAGCAAAAGGCAGATGAGAAGAGAAGGCACAAAGAATTTGCAGTAGGAGATGGAGTGATGGTATACTTGAGAAAAGAAAGATTTCTAGTTGGGACATATAACAAGTTGAAGATGAAGAAGTTTGGACCTTGTGGGATACTCAGGAAATTTAATTTAGGAAATACATATGAAGTGGAATTACCAGAGACATTGGGTATATCACCTATTTTCAACATTGTAGACCTATATCAGTATCATGAAGTAGAGTTCAGTGACAACATGGAAGAAGACTTGAAGAAGTAGTTACCACAACAAGCACCGGAGCAGATTGAAGACATCTTGGACAACAGAGTTGGATGTAGCACCATAAGAAGACAATACAAAGAATACCTTGTGAAGTGGAAAGGCAGACCGAAAAAAGATTCATCATGGATTTCTCAAGCCGAGGTGGACCATCTTGGTTCTGCCCTAGCCCCAACAAAATGAGGGACTCACTTTTTCAATAACCTCGGATGTCTAATGCAGGAGCATCCTTGGTTCAAAAGCAATCTTGCATCAACCAAAAACATTTGCATTTCAATTTGTTTCCTTTCATTTTCTAGTTCAGTTCAGTTAGTTTAGTCAAAAGCAGTTTCTGTATTTTGGTTTGCATTCTGCCGTAGTTGTATCTCAAACCTTGTGGAGTTGGACTTAGTATCTAGACATGATCATCCACATTATATCCAGAATTTAGAGCATTTGGATTAGTTACCGGAAAGTTATCACAATCAGAAGATCGACTATTTCCTCAGAACAAAGCATCCTAACAATCTCTGATAATCAGCTAAGGGTAAGTGCAAGAAGATGAGTTCACTTTTTGGCCAAAAAGTGGAAGTGTTTTTCCCATTTTTCAAATTTTGTCATACTTGGAGTGACAATTTGAAGTACTTGCACATAAAATATTAAGATGATGTAAAAATAAGAAATCTAGGATTTTGTTTCTAGTTTTCAAATATGTAATTTTTTCTAATACCTAGATGATACAAGTTAGTTTTTTATTGGATGTACCAAAAGTGGCTTTTTAAAAGTCCCTTGTTTTTTGCAAAAGCATGCATGTGTACGACCAACATAATTTGACCTAAATTAATGTATTTTTCTAATTCCTTTTGTGGAAAGATTCTTAGGATGTTGAATTTTGGTCAGGATATTTTTTTTGTAATTTTTTGATAAATATATTTTTTTTATTAATTTTTTAATGGCCCTAATTAGTGTTTTTTAAAACCCCTCGTGTACAGCCAACATAATTTGAGCTAAACTAATTAATTCACTAATTTTTTTTTTCAGCATGTAGAGAATGATGTCTAGTTTGGTTAGACATAATTTTTTTTTCAAGAAACTTTCAAAATTAAAAGTTATTAAAAAAATAGTAACCTATGTTATTTCAAGTTTATGAGTTAGTTTGTTTGGGAAATAAATAATAAATAGAAAATTATGCTCAATAGAAAAAAATTGTATATTTGAAAACTAGACATTGAGATCTATAATGGGTTTTAATTTCGTTAAAATATTTTGGAAAAAAAGTCGTCAGCCATAGTGGTGAAACTAGTTTTTTCTCTTGTTGTTTTCATGGTCTCCTTGTTGTAGGTCCAAAGCTAAGGCTTGGGTTTCCAAGCCTAAAACCAATGCAAATAGGTGGGTTTGAAATTTCAAATTTTTAGAAATGGGTACCCGTTATAAACGGGTGCCCGTTTTAAAAATAACGGGTGCCCGCTTTAAAAATAACAGGTGCCCATTTTAAAAATAATGGGTGCCCGTTTCTAAAAAATAAAAAATTAGCAATAGGCATGTTAAAAAATAAATAAATTTGAAAACGGGTACCTATTTTCAAAAAGTTTTTTTTTTTGTTTTTATATGCATATGGCTATTTTTTTAAATTTTTTTTGAAAACGGGTACCTGTTATAAAATGGGTACCTGATTTGCTTCGAGTGCCCAATCCTAAACGGGTACTCATTTTTTCAAAATGGGTACCCGTTCCAAGCAGCATTTTTCATCCGTGGGAGACTTCCACAAAATGTATACTCATCTTTGTGCTTTCACCCCTAAAGGAGAAAAGTTGTGGAGTATTCCTCAACATGTGTAGCCAAATGACACATCATTCAAAGATCTGTGGTTTGTGGCCGACCTTCCTCGAGATCCACACATCATTCCATTCATTTGCGGAGGTATTCTATGCATTTAGGTCCAACCTATCCATGTACACACGTTACAGATCTTCGTTGGAATTTGTGATCTTCCTTGACCAACGTAGAGGAATCTTATAATCTAGAGATGATATATATTGATGTAATAGATCCCTAGGAAAGCAGTGATTCACATAGTGATAGTTGATAGTTTAGATTTTGCACGAAGGAGCTTCAAAGCTATATCCTGTGTATATTTTGATATTCTAAAATTAGGCCTTGGAGCCCTAATTGTAAGCCCGCATGTTGCCAGCTAATCTGTATTTGAATTCTATGATATATTGAATGACTAATTTTTCATTTTTTCTATATCTTTGGGTTGTTTCCATTGTGTTTACTCTAGCTGCACAGTAGGGATAGTTCATTCTGTGAACCCTCCTACCGTGATTGTACCACAAACTAAAAATAAAAAAATGGTCCTTGCAAGATTCTTCGGAAGTTTTTCAGCGAATGCCTATGAAATTAGCCTTCCTCCAGGCATGGAGATTTCACCAATCTTCAATGTGGCAGATTTGTATCCATATCAAGGTGCTACGAATGAAGAAACAACAAAGTTAGAGTTGAAATCCTTTGAAAACTAGAAAGTGACCAGACCTGTTCCTCTAGAAATTGAATGCATTCTGGATAAATAGCTACTAATGGAAAATAGTATTTTAGGTATTTAGTGAAGTGGTGTGATCATCCTTTGGAGGATGCTTCGTGGTTAACTGTACCTGAAATTTCTGCCTATGGTCATTCAATCGATGACCTCATGAGAAGGAGCTCATGCTTTCCTTCTATCTCCAGGGGAGCCTAATGCAGGGGCATCTTCTTGGAGTTTTTGTTTTTCTTGTGTTTTCTTTGTTTTGTCTTGTGCTTGGGTCCTTGTGGCCAAATTTTGGTTTGTGTGGTTTTGTATGTTCTTTTTGGGGGACCCAACAAACGTGCTTTATGTCTCTTTGTGCCCATGATCCATTGTTACATGTTGTTCGATTTGTTTCCTCAATTGAAATTTGAGGATCCAATGAGTTTTTCACCATGATGTCATTTGAAGAATTACCAGGGGGTAACTCTGGGTTGGGGGTGAAAAGAATTAGTTAGGGGCCTTTGTTTGGTTTTGTCTCAGGGAAAAAGTTCATTTCTTTTTGGGATGGAAGAGTCTACAAAGAGAGGTGGTCTTGGCTGTGACAACGAAGCTCTGTATTGCATTTGTGTTTTAGTGAAGCTTTGTTTTGTTATGAGATAGTGAAGATCAGTTTTGGTTTGAGACAGTGAAGGGGCTCTATTTTGGTTTTGGTGGTAGCGATATTGATGTTGTGGATTGACTGGCGCAACACAAAGTTACATGGAAATATTAATGTTTAAACTCTTGTCCAGAAATACATGGTAATAATAGCATTAATAGCAAGTGTTATTTGTTCTGGCATTGAATGTATGAAGTATAAACTTCCAGCAGTCCTTTGTCTTTGCTAGCAGCTTGGTATTTGTATACAAGCATTGAGCCCTTCTTGCATCAAAATCAAATAAAAGAATTGAAGTTCTATTTTCTTTCTTTATGGGTTGCTCTCTATGTTCCTCATCTAGAATTTGGGTTTCTTAAAATAGGAAAACTATTTCAATTCACTTATGTTGTTGTTGTTGTAAACTTCAAAGATCATAAGGAGTGCCACTTGGATTTTTAATGCCAAGTCCATATCTATTGTAGGCAGTGGGAAAATAAAAGGGAAAACAAAAATTTTGGATTTAGATTATCTTCTTTGTCATCATATATTTGGATTTGGCACACAATTAATCAATAAATCAATGATGAAAACGCATGTATCATGTAACACAATCACCAAGTTTTGGATTGGGTATGAAAATTGGCTCTGTTTGGGGACCATGGGGACCATGTCATATACTTGCATAGGAGAAATATAAAATCTTAGATTATATAGTACATTGGTGCTTTATTAGTTGGGAATGGACATAGATTATCCCTAAGTCACCTAAAAAAATGGAATTTACATTACTAAAAGGGGAAATACAATACAACATAACAAAAACATCATGAACTAGGAAACACGATGCAAAATAATATGAAAAATAGAAATGCTCTTTTATGATTTAAAACCTAGGGAAATTAAATGGGTTACATAAAACCATTTATAGGCTATAAAAAATTACATCTCCTTCTAAGCTGAGATTTCAATCATGATAGTGCACAACTTGAAAACTTTCACAAGACTTTTTGAAAGAGGCATGGTTTAGGTGGGTATAAATGATCATGGAGTGAAAAATTCAACACAAACTAATTGATATCCATTGATTTTGGATACTCTTCTTCCATTGGGAAAAACCTCTCTAGAAAATAGAGATATTATGCATCATTTTGAAGTTATCTAGCAACATTCTATGGTTGTAACACATCTATAGAAATAGTAAATCACATGTCTAAATTGAGCCTTTTTACCCATGTCTTCAACATATGCAACTTTGAACTTTTTCCAAGTATCATCCTAAAAAAAAGGTTGAAGTTGTTCAAAGAAATTTTCCATTACTTGTTCTTGACTATCTAGATCTACAATGGATATCAAATTTGCACCTTGTGGTGGGGGCATCTATTCATTGTTCCCATTGTTGTTCCTTCATTTGATATCTTGTCAAATTTTGGATCTAAGAGACCATCAAGCTCTAAATCTAGGTCATTATTAAAATACACATGCTAAATATATTATCTTCTAGTAGATCACTTTGCCATCCATTATTCCATAGTTTCAATTAGTGGATAAATTGAGTCTCTTTAGTTTTTGTAGACACCTAAAATTGACCATGTCACTTTCATCACCTTGTTGACACAAACTTGTGACACTTTGCAACACTTTTGTCCTAAGAGTCCCCTTTACCATATCATTTTCCCAAACTAATTAAGTAAATTATATTTATTTAATTAGTCAATTTCCTCCATCACCCAAATTAAACAAATAAATTATATTTATTTATATTTAATCCCTTTTTATCCCTTATAGCCAAAATTAATTGAATAAATAATATTTATTTAATTAATTTATCCTCCCATTATCCACTCTCCAATAATTCATTAAATAATTTTATTATTTAATTTAATTATTGAGAGTCACATGACTAACTGGTCTCATATCCACAACACACTTATCATCACACCACATCCATCCCCTAGATGTGTTGTCACCACTTGTCACAGAACCATTACTATCCCCAACCTTCATCTTCCTCATCCTCACCTTCATCTTCCTCATCCACTCATCCACAAATCTCCATCCTAGATCTCCTTAAGGTCTCCCCCATACACAAAGCCATATTAGACTCTATCCTCCAAGATTTAAAAGTCCCACATGATATTGACCATGATCAATTCCAATCTCTTGTGAGTCACCTTTCTTCCACCTATCGCCTCACCTTTACCCAACAAGACATGCCATCTATTGATCCATTTCATAACAATGCCCTTCATATAGAGGTCTTGATCTCCAAAACCAAAGTCAAACTTGTCATTTGGATAATGCAAATGGCTTGAACCTATGAACCTTTGGTGCAGTCATGTAGGAGGGTTCATGGAATGAACTGTCCAGGCCGTACAACAAGAGTAAACACAATGGAAACAACTCAAAGATAGGAAACAAATGCAGATTTAGTCATTCAATATATCATAGAATTCAAATACAGATCAAATGGCAACATGCGGGCTTACAATTAGGGCTTATAGGCCTGACTACAAAATATCAGAATATGCACAAGATATAGCTTTGAGGCTCCTTCACACAAACCCAAAATATGAACTTATGAATCAATTTCTAACTATCCCATCTCCCCTTTCCTACGGATCTATTACATCTTTATATCTCATCTTTGGAACAATAGATTCCTCCACATCGGCCAAGGAAGATCACAACTCCAATGAAGAGTTGTAATGTGTGTACACGGATAGGTCGGACCCAAATGCATTGAACACCTCCGCAAATGAGTGGGATGATGTGCAGATCTCGGGGAAGGTTGGACATAAACCAAAGATCATTGAATGATGTGTCATTAGGCTCCATAGGTTTTCTTCTTTAGCTGATTGTTTGAGATTGTCAGGATGCTCTACTCTAAGAAAATAGTCGATCTTCTGATAGTGGTATCTTTCTGATGCCTTAACAAAATGCTCTAAGATTTGGATATGTTGTAGATGAATGAATCTAGATGCTAAGTCCAACTCTGCAAGGTCTGAAATACAACTATGGTAGAATGCAGACCAAAATACTGAAACTGCTTCTGACTAAACTGCCTAAACTGAACTGAAAATGAAAAGAAAATAACTGAACTACAAGCAAATTGAAATGCAAATGTTTTTGGTGGATGCAAGATTGCTCTTGAACTAGGGATTCTCTTACATCAACCTTGAAGTTAGTAAAACAATTGGGATATTAACAAGATGACTTGGAACCATGCCACCATACTATCAAAGGATATGGTGACACTAAGAGAGAATGTGAAGGAACCATATGTCTTTCCATATAAGTTGGACATGTCCTTTTACACACATGTCATGTCCTTGACCTTGATATTCACTATAGCATCTTACTTGGTCATCCTTGGATCCACATTATATGCAAGTTGTACCTTCTACTTATCATAAATGTATCAAGTTCCCACATAATGGTGTTGAAATCACTATCTAAGTGGATCCTAGACCCTTCGCATATTATAGGGCCTTGGGATTTGCTAGTGGACTAAAGATAACCTTTGTCCTAACAATGATATTTCCACTGAGGAGAAGGTTACCTCATCCACATCTTATGTTCATCCCAATGACCTTGCTTCCACTTTATCATCCTATAAAGATCCTCAAGTTACCAAAGTTAAGATTATCAACAAAGGTTGTGGAGAGTATGAATTACATAATTCTTGCCATGTTGAAACACTTCATGACACTTCTTACATGATCTATAATACATGCCTTCTAGTGTGGAAACTAAGGATCCTTATTTTCCTTCTACAAGTCTTGATTAACCCTCTAATATCATTGAAAGTACCATCGATGGAACCATCAATGCCTCTCCTGAAGACCTTGACATTTCATCCTTATTTCATGACCTTTCCATCTTCACCATTTAGTCATCATTGCCATATATTGCTTCTACTTCATGGGACCAAAAAAATTCAATCTCTCACACTACTTGTCACACTGATGGAGTACATATTGAACTCCTTAGTCCTATACCTACAAAAGCAAAGAATCCTAAAAATACTAAAGCATTGGACTTCAAAGAAAGAAATCCTAGGGTATCCAAAGTCATTAAAGAAAAGTCCATTTTACCCCTAGCATCCAAAGAGCATTTACTTGAAGAAAAAAACCCATTTGAGTATCAAAGCAAATCCAAAGATATATGCTAAAAGTGATATTGTTCGTCCCCCATCACTTTCACTCCAAAACACTTCCACCCTCTTCCATAATTCCATCCCACATACACCTCACTCCATCCATAAATGACAAGGCTATGATGGTTCCCATTTATATTTCCTAAACTAGAGACTAATCTTGCACTTAAGGAGGTGCATGATGGTATCCTTGGTGCCCATCCTAGTGACATTATCCTTGGAACACCACTTCCACCTTTCACCCACCATCATGATCATTGTCCACTTGGTCCAAAGTCCATACTTCCACTTGATATCATACCTTTCCATGCTTATCTTTCTACAATATCCCAATATAAAAAAATAAAAAAATAGTAAAGAGAAATAATCCATCCTATGGTGAAAACCACTTTTGTGGTGCATTGGATAAGTACCATGGTGAAAACCTTCTCGCATGTGCCATGTGTAATTTTCAGCTTCCATTATTCTTTAGGTCACTTGTCCATGCTTCCCCATCATTCCATTTTCATCTACTATATTAGTTTCCCATTGCATATCTTATTTTCCATCCTTGTTATTTGTCAAAGTCTTCCCTTCCATTCCTATCCTATACATTTCATCCTATCACCCTGCTTACACTTGGGGGTAGTGGATTGTGTTATATTTTGGACATAGGTTTTCTAGTAACCTCCTAATTTTCCTTGACCTATAGCTAAGTTCCTCCTCTTTAGGCCTCATACACTTGCATGTTACATGACCATTGGCATATGTTGATATCACTTATTCTATCTTACATCCATGGACTTAAACATTTTCCATAGCATCCTCACACTTTGTCCTCCATCCCATAATAAAACAATCACCTATCCCATCTCAAAACATTTCAAAAATCCAAAAAAAAAAATCAAAATATCCAAAAATCCAAAAAAAATCAAATATTCAAAAACAAAATCCAAGAAATAAATCCAAATGTAAGCCATCCTTAATCCATATGAATATAGTCAAACAATCTAGCCAAATTATCCAATCACATCTTTTGTTTTGTTCTAACCTTGTTGTCAACCCAATCAATCATCATCATCATTAATGGGGTATATCGTTCCTGCATCCTTGTGCTGATCTAGGGATATATCATTCCCTATCATGACAACACTATCCTTATCTTTGTCAATCAATCAATCAATCCTTGGTTTACAACTTGACAAGGGCAATCCTTTATTTTTTTTTGAATCATTTATGTATGTTTTCTTGCTTGCTTGTGTGTGTTATCATTTGATCTTGCATTTTTGTGTGTTTTTTGGATGTTCTTATTACTCCAACTAATATTCATAGCTTGTGTGTGGTGGAATATCCTTTTGCACACCAATCATCCTTTGCATCTAGGGTCATTTTGAACATACCTTTTGTGCATTTGGACTTTAATGCTCTAAGTATCCTTCCTCACATGTCTAGACAAGGTTGTATTATGCTGGGAATGTATAAGGACACCCTTTTTGTTTACCACCTCAAGTACCTTCATGCACGTGACACATCATCACCCCGGTCTTTATAATTTGGTGCATAATGTCTAGTGCTATATCAAACTATATGGTTGTTCACCTAATGCAGCATAACTTCTTTCTCATCCATTTTAATCATCCTTTATCTTTTCATAAATTTTGAGAGCATACCCATGTTCTTCCAACCCACCTATCCTCTCGAGGGGGTATCCCATCCTTACATTGTTCCTCCGTATCACTCCTTCAAGTGGTTGGGGTATCCTTTTCCATCATCCATACCTTATCTTTTTTGAAATGTTGTTACTTCTCTTAGTCACAACATCATCTCAAAGAGGGGAAAAATGTAAACACTTGAAATTGACCATGTCACTTTCATCACCTTGTCGACACCACCTTGTGACACTTTGCGACACTTTTTTTCTAAGAGTCCCCTTTACCATATCATTTTCCCAAATTAATTAAATAAATTATATTTATTTAATTAGTCCATTTCCTCCATCACCCAGATTAAATAAATAAATTTTATTTATTTATTTAATCCCTTTTTATCCCTTGTAGCAAAAATTAATTGAATAAATCTTATTTATTTAATTAATTTATCCTCCCATTATCCAATCTCCAATAATTCATTAAATAAATTTATTATTTAATTTAATTATTGAGAGTCACATGACTACCTTTTCCTTATCCTCAACCACTTACCACAATCATTAAATGAGCTTTTCATCCTATCCATCCATCTCATACTACATCTTTTAATCCTAGCCATTCACATAAGGAAAATCCATAGAAGCTTCCTTTGTTGCCCTAGAAATCCTTATCCTTTCCCTAATGTGCTCACAACCAACTCTAGCCATGATCTAGTCTTTTAATCCTAGCACTTCATTCATTATATCCAACCTCTATAAATTGAAAGCCTCAACCAAGCCATTTTTGGATCACATCTTTATACAACACCATGTTGTTAAAATCATCCTAGCTTTTCCATTGTCATCGATTATCATTATCTAATTGTTATGCTACAGAATTAAGCAACCAACATATCAAAATCATTATCAAATATCATAGGATTGTTTATAATTTTTATTATATCTCTTAGTCCTTTGATCCCTAGATGATTTGTTTTCAAGTATGGAATAGATGCCTTCATTATGTATTGTTTCCTTATTTGATTCAAAATTTTTGCATACATAGTTTCATCAAAAAAATCATCTTTAATGAATATGTATTCAGTGGGGAGAAAACAATTAGGTTCCTCATTACCAATAATGGCATTATTGTCTCCTATAACTTAAACAAGTATGTGTTGCAAATATGAGCAGTAAGTGTTGTCATTGATGTCAACTCCTAAGGTCAGCATCTAAGGAAATTATTTGAATGAGTTTGAGCAAGTATCTGAGAATAACAGTATCGTGTTTTGCTCTACATATCCTATAGATTGAATATCTTTGTCTGCGGATTGGAATTTATGTTAAGGAATGTTTGTAGTTGCTATGTTTCAAGTTTGAGCCTCTGGTATGAAGATTTGAGTGAGTTCTGTTCACTAGAGTAAAAACTATTTTTCTGTGTATTTAATGGTGACAGGGAGAATGTATTTTGCTCTACATTTCTCCACATTTAAGTTTTACAATCTATAGTTCTAGAATTAAGTTTGTAATGATGTTATGTGTCTTTAGTTCAAATGGTTCATGATTTGGTGCTCTGCAAGCGATCTTTCCTTTATGACAGTGACTGACAGTAATATTAAAGTGCTCTAGTTTGAAGAATCTTATGGGTAAACTATTTAGAGGTTGTGTGCATGCTCTTGGTGATTGTAATGTGCTTGTGGAAGTCTCTAAATCATGTTCCTACCTTTTGATTGGTCCACAAAGTGTAATTTGGATCGTGCATGAAGCGTGTTCCTAAAGGTCTTAGTCTTAACAATGGTTCTAGCATCTATTCCGATACACTTGCAGTTATGCTTTGAAATTTGTAAAGCGTGTTGTTGCGTGGAAAACTACATTTGATTTCAAGCTAAAGCTTGGTGTGGTCCACATTCATTTCTCTTCTCCCTCAATCTATTTAGGTCTAGACCTAATTTGAATATTGTCTAAATATGTATGCATGCTGACCTTGGAGATTGTTCCAATGGTTGATGATTGTAATGCCGACCTTGATGTTCATTCCAAGGTTGATGAATTGTATAAATATGTAATGAAGTCATGAATGATCGGTGTGGATGCGAAGATGCAAAGATAAGTGCGAAGTGAAAAAGTAGAGCAGAGCAGAGAAAATTTATTGTGCTTCAATGGAACTAAACCTTGGCATAGTGTAGATGCTACTATCTAAGTTCACCAACTTTGGTAGTGAGCCACCCACAAGCAGTGAGCCAACCCATTGGCAATGAGCCCCTTCTTTTGCAGTGAGCATTTTGGGTAGTGAACCCCATTAGCAGTGAGCCTTTTTATAAATTTTGATATATCATTTATATTGTGAGCTAACACTCATCGTGGTTTTTTCCCTTATTGGGTTTTCCACATAAAAATCTAGTGTCTCATGTGTGAATGTGTTTAAGTTTTGATTTCATGTTTTCATGGTTAAATTACAATAATAATGATTAAGTGGTTGATGTGTTGATAGTTTTAAAGTTTTGGTTATAACTGATTCAACCCCCCTCTTAGTTGTCTTGCACATTTCAAAAATTGGTGTCAGAGTGAGGGTTCCTCGAAAAAGAGCCTGACAAATTGAGGAAGATCCAGGATGGCACACATGGATGAGCTGCTTCACAATTATTTCAAGTGTAATGAAATTGGTCACTATGCATCCAGATGTCCAAAAAGAAACTTGAGGAGTAATGATGAAGAAGATAAAAGTAGAATATGTAAAAGAACTTACTATGATGTTGAAGATGATGAATATGATCTGATTACTTTTTACTAATGTCAATTGCAACAATGAAAAATATTTTGATCTAGAGGTAAGTACTGATAGTGGTGCAGTCATGGTAGGAGGGTTCACAGAATGAACTGTCTGGACCGTGCAGCAAGAGTAAACACAACGGAAACAACTCAAAGTGTAGACACCCAAAATTGACTCATTATCATTAGCATTCAAACATCAAATTATCAATCATCTACATTTGTCTAACACACTTGAGCAATATCCCTAATACATCTATTTCTTCTATTAATTAAATAAATTTATATTTATTTAATTAATTCATTAGCTATTTCTTCTAAGCTATAATTAAACAATCTTCAATTATTTAATTATCTTCATTCTATCTATTTTTAATTAAATAAATTTTATTTATTTAATTAAAAATTCCTTTCACAAGCCCACTTTCCAATTAATTAAATAAATTTTATTTATTTAATTAATTTATCTTATCATTTATCTCATGAGCCGACATGTGTGCTTCTTTCATTTAAAAAGATAAGTGATACTACATCCTTTTATTTAATATCTTTCATATGTAGTACTTTTTATGTACACAAGCACACATAAGCCCTATCTTCTCTCCACTTTTCTCTTCACATTCACCTATGTCTATCCTTCAATCTTAGCCATTCACATAGCCACCGAATCTCCACCATTGATTGATTTTGGTTGAGTTCTATATAAACACCCTCTCATTCCATACTACATCGATCCAACATTCATATAGCGTCTACATTATCATCCTGAGCATATTGAGCATTTGAGTATTCATAGCATCCATTGAGTGTATTATCATTATCATCCATCCATCATGGCAGCTTTTTATCTTCATAATTGTTTATTGTTGAAGAAGCAATCCACATCATAAACAAGCAATCACACAATCTAGGTGATATTGTGCTTGAATTGCATTACTTTTTATCTCATTTAGATTAGATTCTTTGATGATGGTAGGGTTAGGTTTTCATGGCTATGCTTGATCTTATTAACCTGATTTTTTACCTATCACATTTTGGCACGCCCGGTGGGACTCACGTCCTTGATTAAATTTGTTGTTTGAAGTTGTTTTTATGAAGATCAGATTTTCCAAGCACTTACGTCAAGTTTTAGTTACTTTTGAGCAAAAAACCGTCACTGTCTGAATACCCGCATCGCTTCTGAGATGAAATCGACCGCTTGTAGCATTTTTTTTGGATCACTTTTATACGAACAGTGGTCACTTTTTGTTTATTCTGCATCACTTTTATACTAATAGTGGTTGCTTTTGCATTTAACTAAATCACTTTTGATCTGATAGTGATCGCTTTTAGCTAACCGCGTCGCTTATTGTAGAACTAGGGTTTTTGTTGCATACTATTTGTTTTGTAGATCAGGGTCACTTATGAGCCTTAACCAGTTGCTTCGTGATTTTTGCATAGCTTGTGCACTTTAACAATTCACATCGGGCTCTCTTGGCATTGCTTATGATCTGTAAGATTTCACCTATAACAAGATATGGATCGCTTTTGACTGACAGTGAATCACCGTTGGTAAACTATGTTGCTTTCAGTCTGTATCATTTGCAGTTTGTTTTTCTTGGCTACTAATTGGGTATTTGTGTAGCATCTTATCGATTGTCCAAGAAAAGGAGGTTATCAAACTACTAACATATCTGTTGTAGCTTTGATCAGTCCAAGACTTGTGGTTTTTCACTAAATTAGGAACATTTGGGCTTAGTGCTTAAAATGAATCATTGCTTGCTCCATGCTTGATTTATCTTTTTTTTATTGCTTGCATGTGATTGATTGTAACCCAAATTTAATAAAAAAAGTATCCTCTCCCCTTGCCTATCAAATGGATCTTGGGTTTATGAGAACTTATTATTATATTTAGAGGGCCTGCCTTCCCGGTGTGAGAAGGGATATGATCCAAGTGGTAATGGGCTAAAGCCAAGTCCTTCTAAACCGCTATATAAGAAAAGTGTTTGTGTCGAAAGCCAAAATCAATGGGTGTTGTTGCATTATACCGATAGCCAACCTCCCCCAAAACCCTCCAAGGCTTTGAAGGCTAGGAGACTCCACAATAGAGAGTAGCGCTGCTGCATGTATAGCCACCCGAATGGATGCCCTTATTAGAAACTTTATGTAGTAGCCAAAAATCCTCTATTTGTTGACACAAAAGGTGGGACCTTTGAAGCCACCCTGATTCACGTGGTTCTTAGAAGAGATAGCAAGGACAATCCTAAGGTTTGGTGAGGGATAGGCCTTATAGGAAACCTGGATCTTGGTATGCGTGAGAAGTGTGTGCCATGGAGGGGAGCCGGTGCTACCAAGATCCTGAAGCTATCCACTTTGAATAAGCACGGCCAGGGGATTCAACAAATACAGTCCTTTCCTAGCCTAGGTTGTACAAGTTTGTGATTGTTGTGAGTGTGATTGACTGTAATTACTGTTTTCTTGTCAAAAATCACAAATCATACATCTTTCCCAACACAGTCATTTTTAAGCCTAAACTACCTGCATACAGACAACAAAATCACTTTTAAATAGTAGTTAGCCACTTTTTGCCTAAACAAAATCACTTTTAAACAGTAGTTAGCTACTTTTTGCCTAAACATAATTGCTTTTAAAAATAGTTAGCCACTTTTCTCCTAAACAGAATTGCTTTTAAACAGCAGTTAGCCACTTTTCGCCTAAATTGAATCACTTTTAAACCACAGTTAACTGCTTTTTGCCTAAATAGAGTCACTTTTAAACAATAGTCAGCTGCTTCTTGTCTGAATCGGTTTGCCTTTAAACAATAGTCTATCACATTTGGCCTAACCTGTGTCACTTCCAATCAGCAGTAAATCTCTTTTGAGCCAACATTCATCACTAGTGAAAAATTGGATCACCTCCGGTTAACACTGTAACCTGCTGTCAGAACCTAAACCAGTCCACATTTGAGCTATTACCAGTCACCTTTGGCCTTTTCTAAGTCACATATGAGCTATCACTTGTTTCCTATGGTCTAATACCACCAAATCCTAGTGACTCAGTCGAATTAGCCACAAATCTAGCTTGCTTAGCTTCAACATTAGCTTTTAGACCTGTCTCTGATCATTAGCAGATACCTGGACTTTGTCTCCTATTTTGAGCTTACCAACCAATCACATTTCATGAGATTTTCATCCTTTTGAGATAACAAACTAGCAAACCAAATGTCAAGCCAATCGTTTCGATCAATCAACAAAACATTAGCTTTAGCTTCAGCAAATCTCAACAACATAGCAACCCTTAGCAAACAACTTTTCCCTTGAGTGTGTGAGCTTTTCTCTAGGGAAAACCAGAAAAACACCAAATCAACCAACCAACCAAAGCAAACCAACCAGCCAACAACAAATCAACAAAGCCAACCAACCAAACAAATCAGCAACCAAGCCAAACAACAAAGCAACCAGCAACCAACCAACCAACAAACTATCACCTTTCTTTTGGGTCTCAAAACTTTGACAAGCTAAACTTCAGTTTTCAACATCAACATCATGCCTCAAACTAGGAGTCAATATAGAGCTGAAATGGAAGCCAAATTGCAAGCTGAAATAGAAGCTAAATTGTAAGCTGAGATGGGAACTAAGATGCAACAATCTCTATCAACACCTCTTAAAGATGCAACTCAATTTACGACTGGTATGCCTCCTCATATGTTTACGCCTCATGGGTATACCGTTGGAGAGTCATCTTCACAACAAATGCAACCTCAAACATCTTTTGAGACTTTTGAAGTACAATCTCAAGAAGACTTATCAAAATTTTAGGATACCCATGTGTGGGATCAAGTTGAGAGATTTGTTTTATCTGAGCCTAATCACCACTTCTTGCAACTTGCTTGCATGGGCACTAAATTACCAAGAGATTTTGACATATCCGCTATTAGAGAGTAGGATCCAAACACTCCCGCTATTGTTGCAAAGGGACCATCCACTATAGTCACACCAACCCCCACCATATCACAAGCTCTATCTTCCACCACATCTCTTTCATTCCCTATTGTTACTTCATTTGATCCACCATGCTCGGAGTACATGCTAGAACCTTTGATAATACCAACCAATGTGCTCCCGCTCATTTCACAAAATTTGAACATTCCACCATTCCATGTTCCTCAACATACACCTCCTCCTACCATGACCGTTTCTATGCCTCAAGTAACACAAGTTGTCCATGTGGCCCAAGCGCAAATGCTCCAAACATCACAAGCTATCCCCATATCCCATAGTGTGCAAGCCTCCCAAACTATCCCAACAACACCAATAGTCCAAGCTTCACGACCATCACAATCTACCATATCCCATATGAATACCATATCTCATATACGACTGCTAATACGCTTTCCACTATCTCTACTAATCCCTCCATTACACCATATAATCCCAACGTTAGTCTTATTGATATGAGTGACCCTCCTATCGTTTCTCAAGCTAATCCTAGCTCTACGGTCACTTATGTTGAGCAGCTTACATCCATTCCATCATATTCTTCCAATCCCTCACACACCATCAATCCATCTTATGCTACCAAGGCTTGCCTATTATCACCCAACACATGACACATATCAATCCCCATGTTGTCCAAAATACAAACCCAAGTGTCCATCCTTCCTTCACATCTACCAATCCTTCCATCACTTACCATGTTACAAATCCAACTCCAACCTCCCAACCATTAACTAGTGTCAATCCATCTTCCACTTCGCATGTGATGCAAAATCTTGGTGCCGATTCATCACAATATATCCAACCACCGCTTGTGTCTCAAGGAAAGCAATCCTCAACCACATATGTGTCACATACCAATCCTTTGACATACATTGTGAGTACGCAACCTCAACAAATGGTCATGGCTTCATATATCCCACAACAACAAACCTCAATATACATCATACCATGTTTCACCCCCTTTGCAACAACATCAATTATCTCCAGCGGATGTTCAACAAATGATCAACCAAGCGGTAGGACAAAGCAAGAAGACATTTTCTATAGAAAACATATGTGCTTATCCATTTGACAAGTCTCTTCATATGACACCTTTTTTGCCACACTTTGAAATTCCACAATTAGACAAGTACAAAGGAAAAGGAAATCTAGAAGACCATCTTAGAGCATTCTTTGTGGCATGTCTCGATGTTGCTTATGACGATACATATCTTTTGAGACTATTTCCTCAAAGCTTAGCAGGACAAGCTCTTGAATGGTTCTCTCATTTACCTCCAGGAATTAAGTCTTTTTCAGAGTTAGCCAATAAGTTTTGATCACACTTTGCTTTTAACATTGAACATGAGGTAAACATGAATGACCTTGTCAACAATAAATAGCACAATTGTGAAGCCTTTTCTTCATTCACTCAACGATGGCATAATATGGCTAGCAAACTATCATGGGAAATACCTGAGAAACAATAGCTTGATATCTTTATTCAAAATCTTCATCCTGAGCTGTCATTCCAATTACAATTTCAAAGTGCTAGCACCTTTGATGAACTTGTTTCCAAATTAACCATCATTGAATGAGCTTTAATTGCTAAAGGAACTATCAAAATCTTTCGCGATAACAAAGACTATCCTTAAAAATCCAACGATAAGTCTTGCTTTGGGAACAAAAATAAGAATGTTGTCAACGATGGTTTTGTAGATGCAAAGAACATACAAACTATGAAATCTCCCATCAACATTCAAGCTACTTCTACAACAACACAACCTTTTCAACAAATCCAACAACGACAAACTTCCAATCCGTGTTGACAATTTACACCATTAGCGGAACCTATGGAAGTTGTCTTTTGAAAGCTTCTCCAAGCGGGCGATATTATCTTACCGGATGCACCACCCAATGGTGAACCACTCTTCAAAGCTCCTTGGTACAAAGAAAATGAGTATTGCAATTTCCATTGAGTTAAAGGACACAAAACGAATGGTTTTATGTGTTTAAAACATGTCATCCAAGATTGCATCGATCAAGGTTTAATCAAAATTACACCTTTGACAACTCAACCTGCACAACAATCAACATCAAACTATGATCTAGAAGCTTTCAAGAATCCACTTCCATCTCATGACAAAACAAGTAACCCTCATGTTGGGAATGCCATTCAGTACAATTATGAATCATCTACCATTGGCCACATTGACCATGCTCGCATTTCTACCATTAATATCCAAGGTAAAGCACCTGATTGCGCTGTAACCACTCGAAGAAGTCACATCACCATTCAAGGAGCACCTGTTCATCCTCCTCAACCATTCTCTAACTACAATATCTTGGATCACCTTGGCAAAACACCTGCGCACATATCCATTCTTGAGTTGCTTCGCATATCCCTTGCTCACAAAGCTATCCTTGACAAAGCCTTACAAGAATCTTCGGTGCCCAATGATATTGATATCACACAATTCTAATCTATGGTCACTAGCATTGCAGCCCCTTGTCATTTAACCTTTTCTAACAAAGATCTTCAGCCCTCCATTCATCCTTCCCACAATGAAGCCCTCCACATTGAAGTGTTTGTTAAACAATGCCGTATCAAATGAATCTTGTTAGATGGTGGAGCTGGTCTTAATATATGTTCTTTGAAATTAATCAAACAATTGGGATATTCTGAGAAAGATGTTGATACTTCCAAGGTTATTACTATCAGAACATATGATGATGCCAAGCGAGATACTGAAGGGATTGTTTTCTTACCTATCCAAGTTGGGCCAGTCACCACAGAAGCCCATTGTCAGGTTCTTGATATTGACCTTCCTTATAACATCATCCTTGGTCATCCATGGATACATGCCCTCAAGGCAGTTCCTTCCACATACCATCAATGTCTTAAATTTCCACACAATAGTGTTGAGGTTACTATCCAAGCTGATCCCAATCCATTTGAATTTTGTCGTGCCTTTCAAGCTAAATATCAGAGTCCGAACCGTATTCCTATCAACATCAAGGCATATCTATCTTCATCCTATGTAGACCCATCTGACCTACTCAAGCCCTCATCTAGCAAAACTACTTCCAATCTCTGTATCAAGTACACTGAACATGGCCCTGGTGAGTACACACTGCAAGAATCTTGTTGTGTTAGCACCCTTCCCTTATCTCCTAAATCCTATGGTAAACCTTCTACATCCAAACGAACTTCAGCCCCCGCTATCATCGAAGCTCCACACACCGTATTCATTAAAGGCAGATTCCTGGATGATGAAGACATTGATGATATAGACTCTTGGATATTCTTTGATGAAAATGACCAAGTCCAACTAGAAGTAGAGAGATACAACAATGGGTTCCACATCATAAGGACCATGGGCTATAAAGGACATGGTGGATTGGGATCACAGGAACAAGGACCTATTGAACCCATTATTATGTCTACGAAGTTTAATAAGCAAGGCCTTGGTTATCAGCTAGAGGTACCGCAACTCAAAGACATTAAGTGTATTTCTGATATTGACGCTAGACCTTCCTCGGTAGGAGAGACCTCTAATTTGGATACTATTGATGACTCCTCCCTTCATATTACCGACCTTTTCCAAGAACACTCCATCTTCATGATTTTTGCAGCCTCCTCTAGCCGCAATCATTCTTCCATTACCCTTTCACTCATATATCCTGATCTCGTCGATTGGGACCAATAGGGGGCACTGATGTTAGATACATTTGAAAATGATGAAGCTATTACAAAATTCATGGGATTACGACAAGGTCTTCCATTGGGTGATCACAAAGCAGGTTTCATGATGGACCTACCTAAACTAGCATATTTTGGTGGAAGTATCAAATCCTTCAGTCACAAAAGTGAAATAAACAAAATTAAATAAAATAGGTCACTAGGTGAAAACTAAAAGGTGCCTCTTGACTATTAAAAAGTAAAAATAAAGGATATATTCGAAGGTGAAAACCTCTTTGAGGCACCTGAGGATGGGGGATTTGATCTTCCTGTTGCCACTGATTATCATGAGAAATCAACAGTGCTAGTTGAACAATCACAAGACATGAACTTGGGTACAGAGCAGAATCCAAAGATCACTTTTTTGGTAGCATCACTATCAGAGCAAGAAAGAAGAAACTTCACAACATTTTTTATGAACAGAGCTATAAATTTTGCATGGACTTATGTTGACATGTTGGGTCTAGATCCATCACTTGTGGTACATCATCTAGCAGTATCTCCTAATGCAAAACCTGTTAAACAAAAATTGCACAAAATGCATCCACAGGTAGCTTTATTGGTCAAGGCAGAGATTTAGAAACTGTTAGAAGCGAAGTTCATAAAGCCTATTGATTATCCAAAATGGGTTTCAAATTTGGTACCTATAGCAAAACCTGATGGACGAGTTCGTTGTTGCACAGACTTTAGAGATCTTAATAAAGCATGTCCTAAGGATGACTTTCCACTACTAAGCATAGACAACATTGTAGATCTTACAGCCAGACATGAAATTCTATCTTCGATGGATGGATTTTTAGGGTCTAATCTAATCAGAATAGCAGAGGAAGATCAAGATAAAACATCCTTAATTTGTCCATGGGGCACATACTGCTGGGTTGTAATGCCTTTTGGTCTCAAGAACATTGGAGCTACTTATCAATGAGCCATGACAATTATTTTTCATGACCTTTTTCATACTATCATGGAAGACTATGTTGATGACATCCTAGGAAAATCTAAGACAAGAGAAGGACATCTATAGGTATTAGCACAAATCTTTGATCAATTAGAAAAGTATCAAGTCAAACTGAACCCAAAGAAATGTGTATTTGGTGTAACATCTGGAAAACTGTTGGGATACATTGTGTCTCGACGAGGGATAGAAGTGGACCCAGCTAAGGCAAAATCTATCATGGAAATGCCTCCGCCAACAAATCTCAAGCAGCTCTGCAGTCTACAAGGCAGGTTATAGTCCATCTATAGATTTATCTCATAACTAGCAAATAAATGTCATACTTTTCAGCATCTTCTTCATAAGGGTGAACCTTTTAAGTGGGATGAAAAGTGTCAATAGGCTTTTGATAAAATAAAGGAATATCTGGCAACACCTCCTGTGTTAGTACCTCCTGTGCTTGACCACCCATTATTGCTTTATATATCATCAACAACAACAGCATGGGGTGCCCTTCTAGCTCAACATGATGATTCAGGAAAAGAACAAGCTATCTACTACATCAACAAAACTCTTGTGGGATATGAACTTAGTTATTCATCTATGGAAAAAGCATGTTTAGCATTAGTGTTTGCTTCCCAAAAGTTGTGATGCTATATGCTAAACCAAACAACCAAGCTCATATCTATTGTTGAGCCACTTAAATATCTTCTTTCTAAAGTAATTCTCACAGGAAGATTAGCAAAATAGGTCATGATCTTAAGTGAATTTGACATACAATATGTGGATCAAAAAGCCATCAAAGGACAAGTCATCAATGATCAATTAGCTACAGCACCCATCACAGATATTCACCCAATATATCTAGAATTCCTTGATGAAGGATTGTTCAATTTAATTTCTCCAACATGGTGGCAACTATATTTTGATGGATCATACACACAACATGGATTAGGAGCAGGCATCTTGTTTGTTACCCCTCAAGGAGATTATATACCCAAATCATACAAAATTACATTTCCATGTACCAATAACATAGTAGAGTATGAAGCTTTAATCACAGGATTGCGCATGGTAGTACAATGGGCTATTAAATAGTTACAAGTCTTTGGTGATTCTTAGCTTGTTATCAAATAGGTCTTAGATGAATATCAAACAAAAGATGAGAAGCTTCTTCCATACAAGCTAATGGTTGATGATTTTAAAAAGTATTTTGACAATATCACTTTTGAACAAATCCCAAGACTACATAACAGAGCAGCAGATGCCATGGCTATGATTGGGTCTCTCCTAGACATGTTATCTAATACACATAAATGTGAGTTTTTGGTCAAACAGCTTTTGATTCCATCATTTGAAGTTCCACAGTCTGAGCTTATATGTGACGTTGTTGGTCCCAATTCACCGTGGTACAAGGATTTATATGAGTATCTCCATTATCAAACCTTTCCACTTTAACTATCTAACAACCAACGTAAAACCTTTATCCACCGAGCCTCTCATTACACTATTTTGGGAGACACCCTTTATCACCGGAGTCTTGATGGTATCCTTCTTAGATGTCTTGATTCTGAGGAAGTAAAAGTGGCCTTACGTGATGTACATGAAGGTGTTTGCGGCTTGCATTTTGCTGGCCCTGGCCTTGTTAAGAAACTTCTACGAGTAGGATACTATTGGCCAACCATGGAAAAAGATGCACAACAATTTGCAAAGAGATGTCTACAATGTTAGAAACATGGAGATTTAATACATGCACCAACACATGAGCTTCAACCTATCATTACTCCATGGCCTTTTTCGTAGTGGGGACTTGATCTCATAGGTAAAATCCATCATACTTCATCAAATAGTCATAAGCTCATTATCACCGCCACTGAATATTTCACAAAGTGGGTGGAAGCCATACCCATGACTTATATCACAGGCAGGCAAATATCTAAGTTTATTCTACACTACATCATTTGCCATTATGGAGTTCCTCAAGCTATTGTCATAGATAATGGTTGTCCCTTCAAGAATCAAGAGGTCAGAGATCTTTGTAACAAGTTCCATAACCAACATTGATTCTCTACCCCGTACTATCCTTAGATCAATGGCCAAGCTAAAGCTTCTAATAAAATAATCATCAAAATTCTCAAAAAGATGGTCAATAAAGTTGGTCAGGATTGGCATCTACAACTCCATCCTGCATTATGGGCATATAAACCCAGTATCAGAACTCCCACTGGAGCCACACCTTATGCTCTTGTGTATGGCACTGAAGCTATTTTACCTATCGAAGTTGAGATCCCCTCACTGCGAATATCTCTACAACATATCATCTCAAAGGAAGAATATTGAGTATCCAGACTCCATGATCTTGAGCTTCTAGATGAACAACATGTTACAGCACTCAACCATCTCCAAGTCTATCAAAACTGTCTACGTCGCAGCTACACCAAAAAAATTAGAGAATGTTGATTTCAAGTTGGAGATCTTGTCCTTAAAGAAAATCAAAAGAATTAGTAACACCGAGAGAAACAGGGCAAGTTTAAACCAAATTGGCTTGGTCCTTTCATCATCACAACAGTTTATGGATCAGGTGCATACACTCTTTCAATACCTAAAGGCATTCCCTTGGATAAACCAGTCAAAAACATTCATCTCAAGAAGTTTTATCCTTGAATCTCAGCTACCCCAAAAAAATTAAATTTAAAAAAAAAAATCCATCCAACAGTGAAAACCACTTTGTGGTGCTTTGGATAACAAAAAAGTAATAGTCTAAGATAAATAATATATCCTCTAGTGAAAACTTGGTAAATAGGTGCCTTGGATAAGTACCATAGTGAAAACCTGGCAAACATGCGCTATGTGTAGTGACCAGCTTCCATCATCTACTTGGTTTGTTTGATCATCCTTCTTCCTACCATATTTCTCCATCCTATCCTACATAGTCCATATCATAATCCACATATTATCATAATAAGTAGCTTTTCCATCATCACCTCTGTCAATGCTAGCTATCATACTTGAGACATTGTTGCAATAACTATCTCTTTTGGCACCTTAGCATCTTGACCGCACGTCGTCCTTATCGTTGCTTCTCTATAATGAACCCCATCCCGCACTGGGGGCATTTGTTGAGTCTTATTTGGAAGTGGATACCGCTATCTCTAGCTCATAACACATCAAACACTTTAGTTCACAACACAGCAAACCTTCAACTTCAATCATAGCATTCATTCAACAACAAACATGGCACAACATTTTGCAACCAAGATTTCATATCTTTGCAATCAATTTGTGCTCATCTGACATCTGATAATCGCACGACATTGCCAATGCAAACATTCAAGCAATCACGTCAGTCTTTCAACATCACCTGTCCAGCGTAATAAGCAAGAACTACATCCCAGCTCTATCATTAAAGCCTTGATCCTGTGGATATAGGGTATGTCGGCAATCTAAGATGCGAAGGAAGCACTCTGATTCAGGCTAAGACGATAGCCCCTTCTTTCATCATCCATTTTTCATCTTTCTTCTAATCATCCTTAAATCTTTAATCTCACATTCTTCTATCTTTTATCACACACATCATCAATAAAACCCAGAACTACATATTCATCATGTCTCATCTTCATCATAAATGTTCTTTGATCCCGTGGATACAGGGTATGTAGGTAGTCTGGAATATGAAGGAAGTTTCCAGTACTCAAGCACAGATGATCCACCCCATCTTCTTCATCATCTTTCATCTTCTATCTTCTTCTCTTTGATCAGCTCAAGAAGGAAGCAAACTATGTGTATACTGAAAGCTCAAGCACTTCAAACAATCAAGAATGAGCCAGAAGCTATTTGTCCACATGCCTTTAGCCAACATTTGCTATAGCAGTTTATCAACATATTTTAGTCTTCAACAGGATGCAGCTTTCCTCTTAACAAGTTGCCAGCTTAAATCCATCTAAGAGCACCTAAACTTGGCAAGAGAATGTGATGATAGTATCTTTTGTTTTATCTTTTGATTTATCTTTTGTCCCTTTTCTATGCCTAATCAAGACTGCCTTGATCTATCTATATCTTGGTATGTTGCGATGAAGTATGGAATGGAGCATGGTCATATTGCTTTCGTATGCCGTGTTTGCGGGATCTTATTCTCTTCCTAAACGTATTGGTATCTTGTACTTGTTGGGATTAGCATCTTACATATCAATATCTCTAGCATCTAAGAAGATAAATAGTCTCTTATGCATTTGAGACTATTCTATGTTAGGACTAGCTCCATACATATAACCAACAAGCTATCACTATGTCTAGTGGAGATAAGCTCAAACCTTTGCTTGTAGCATCAAAGTCTATCTCACAACACTAGTTGTTATTCATATCTTGTGCATGTTGGCTCAACATCTTGACCTCATGTGTTAAGACAAGATTGTAGCATGGTAGTTGCGCATTGGATATCTCAACACCTTGGTCTTCTATACCCTGGTGCATAACATCCACATGCTATATCAAACATAAGGATTGCATTTCTTTTCATTTTGAGCAATTACTTAAAAAATCTGCCCATCATCTCTTCTATTCATCCTATTATTTTGCCTATATAGTCCTCAACCAAGATCAATCATTTCCATCGTCCTTAGTCCATATCTTGTATCCTGCAAAACAAGTGTGTTAGACATACTTAAGTCCATCATATATCATCTCATTACCATCTATCTATATGCATACGTCCATCCATATCATCACCATTTACATATTTGCATTATCATACCATTTCCATTCATATCATAATACATCCATACATAATCTGTGAAAATACAAATACAACATGCATAACCATCATAATACCAATAGTGCATCCATTACAACATCATATAGATCACCAATAATCCATCATATATATACATGTGTCAATATAAAAGTGTCTACATATACAAGCTGAGCCATAAAGAATGTATGTACAATTGGTTCTAGGCCTCATCATGATACAACATAACCAAGGTAGCCCTAGTGACTACTGGCAGCTCCCTCGCCCTGACCACCACCACTAGGTCCTGTACCTGGCCCCCTATCTCTTGGTGGCCCCATCACTAAGGCTACTGATCAAGATCCACTTGACCTCGGTGAACCTGAAGCCCCTGACCTGCTCCTGAAGCTAGGTTGCCTCTACTCTGCTGGCACAGCCCCATAGTATAAGCCTCTATAGTACTTCACCTCACCCTGTACTCTCCACAGCTCTACCTGTACCTGTGTCAACTATGTGGCCAAATACATCATTGCCCCATCTATACCTAATGTAGTCACTGCTCTATCCCACTCACTAGTCATCCCCTATAGCTGTTGCACAGGCATATCCCTCTCTTCTCGTAGACCATCTCTCTTAGCTCTCATTGCCTACACCTACTATACAACCATAACTCGCTCTAACCTCATCATCTGCTCACTCTGTCTCACTGCATCTCTCTCTCCTATCACCTTAGCAAGTGCACCATCATCCTATCCATCCCAAACCTATGCTCTCAACTGTAATTGATCCTAGTATGTCTAAGCCTGAGCCCTAGCATGTCGCAAGCCAATCACTGCTTGGTGTCTATCTATCTCCACCCTTCTCAATCTCATCTAAACCCACTACCTCCATCTCCTCTCCTCTCTAATCCTCCGCCATAGCTATTGAATCCCAACATCATCATGCACCAATATCTACCCCTGAGGCTGTGCAAGTATCTGAGGCTATCCTGGCATCTGTCCCTGTACCTGTATCCCTGGTGCTACTAATACAATAGCCTGCGCTGGTGGAGCCCATCGTCTCCTCCTCCTGAATGGTCTCTCCATCCCTATCTCTCCAATCTCTCCAACCCGCATCAACCATGTTGGTCTAGCTGTCACCCAGTATGCATCGCAGTCTGGTTGTGTACCTCGATCTGTAGGACCCTGTCCCCACTGCCATACAACTGGCTGTAGCCCATCTCTCTCTGCCAAAGCTGTGTCAACCACAACCTTCAGTCCCTAATCAAACACCTCCCGTCTAGTTCTCCTAAAAATGGCATCACCAATTGGTACTGCTTGTGGTAACCCAAACTATCTCAAAACCCTCTCTGCAAAATAGCGCTCTATAATGTATATGCGGCATCCAAAAATATATCTCACCTACCTAGCATAGACAAGCTCAGCATCTTCCTCATCCCGTCTCTCACATCCCAGCCATGGCCTTCATATAAATCTATCTACCTCATCTAACCTCCTCCGCCAATACACTACTCCTCTACGCTATCGGTATGTCAAAGCTCCTCTGTACATCTTAGCATATGGCTCTCCTACTGCTCTAGCTACCCATCCCTCTGGTCTCATCACTAAAATATGCTCATAAGCCCATACATGCAAAACTATAACTCCTGCAGACATACTCGCTCCGAACATATATGCACAATCATACAGGTAATGACTCAGAGCTGTCCAAGTACACACTTCACCCATGCATATCTCATACCATAGGAGAACATACCCTCCATTACTATCCCCCATCCTACCGGAAAGCCTCTCGCTTGTCTATCTCCCACTAGCCATCTGATAATAGCCACTACCACTCGCTGTATTCTGTCACATAGCTCCTCCATCCTCACCATAGGAATCTCTGAGCCCTCTACTCAAATGTTTGGTGTCTCGAACAATCTCCTGAATGTAGCTGGACCCATATCAGGATCATAATCTACTTGGTCCCCATCTATAGGAATCTGTAGAATCTGAAACACATCCTCTAGTGTGATTATAGCCTCTCCTGTCAGAAACAAGAAAGAACTATGCTCACTCATCCATCGCACCACCATCACTGTCATTAGTCCTTGATGTACCTGCACCGGTGCCAATCTCGACACATGCTCTAACCCAAGGATCTCTAACACTAGCCGCTACTCTGCATCCAGCAATCTCACTAATCGCAAATCTCTCAGATGTGGCTCCCGTGATAACAAAGGTGGTAGTATATCCCGCATCATGTCATTCATCATGTCAGTCCCTTGCGCTACTTAAATGCTATCAAAATTTGATCGTTTATTGCTATCCCAGCTTCTATCTACCATAAGTGGTTCATTTTTCAACATGCGCCTATTTGCTGATCACACGCGACCTCTCTTACCATATGCGCTCATATCTCACTCATATGCGACTTCTTTTTCCTATGCAATCACTGTTGGACTACATGTGAGATGAACCTCTACATGCATTTATCTTTCACCTATACGTGAGCTATATCCCCTAAGCGAGCATTTTTTCTTTCTAAGCGAGCTGTATTTCCTTATGCGCCTACTATTTGCCCATAAGTGACTTGTTCCTATCTATATGTGCCTTTTGCCTATACATTTGCTAGCTGACTAAAAGCAACCTAGTTTTTCTAGATGCGACCAAGCCGCATGTAAAAGCAACCTCAACTACTGTAAGTGACTTGTTTTCCTACACAAGTGACCTAAACTACCTATATCCTAAGACCTAGTCACTTTTGGTGACGTGTGTGCATTTATGATGCTTCTAGCCTATCAAAATCATGCTTTTAGCAAAAATTTTGATACATACCAGTACATCTGATCCCTCTGGTCGCCCATGTGTCCTCACTCACTCGGCACGATGATCTCTACATGGAATCACCATCCTAATAGTTCTCCAACTCTTGTTGCACACCAACTCTAAGGAGCTCTAGATCTCTATAGCTTTCTGATCACAAATGAGCCTATTTGCCCTTGCAAGACCTATTTATAGCCCTATCCAAACCCTAATTCTTTTATGCCAAAGCCTTTTTTCTTTTGTATCATCCCATTTGTTCCCACCCAACCCCTGTTTTCTTCATGTCAACCTTGTTTCTAGATTTTCTTCTATCGCGAGCCAACCCAACCCTTCCTGGTTAGCCTGGCTTACCTCTCAAGGGGGCATCACCTGCTAGTTACACTGGAGCATAACTTTGTTTATCGAAGGCATATCGTATCTTCTTTGACACAACGATTTAACAAACATTGTATCAAAGAGGGGCAAAATGTAGACACCCAAAATTGACTCATTATCATTAGCATTCAAATATCGCATTATCAATCATCTGCATTTGTCTAACACACTTGAGCAATATCCCTAATACATCTATTTCTTCTATTAATTAAATAAATTTATATTTATTTAATTAATTCATTAGTTATTTCTTCTAAGCTATAATTAAACAATCTTCAATTATTTAATTATCTTCATTCTATCTATTTTTAATTAAATAAATTTTATTTATTTAATTAATTTATCTTATCATTTATCCTATGAGCCGACATGTGTGCCTCTTTCATTTAAAAAGATAAGTGGTACTACATCCTTTTATTTAATATCTTTCATATGTAGTACTTTTTATGTACACAAGCACACATAAGCCCTATCTTCTCTCCACTTGTCTCTTCACATTCACCTATGTCTATCCTTCAATCTTAGCCATTCACATAGCCACCGAATCTCCACCGTTGATTGATTTTGGTTGAGTTCTATATAAACACCCTCTCATTCCATACTGCATTGATCCAACATTCATATAACGTCTACATTATCATCCTAAGCATATTGAGCATTTGAGTATTCATAGCATCCATTGAGTGTATTATCATTATCATCCATCCATCATGGCAGCTTTTTATCTTCATAATTGTTCATTGTTGAAGAAGCAATCCACATCATAAACAAGGAATCACACAATCTAAGTGATATTGTGCTTGAATTGTATTACTTTTTATCTCTTTTATTTTAGATTTTTTGATGATGGTAGGGTTAGGTTTTCATGGCTATGCTTGATCTTATTAACCTGATTTTTTACCTATCACACAAAGAAATGGAACAAATGTAGATTCAGTCATTCAGTATATCATAGAATTCAAATAAAGATCAGCTGACAACATGCGGGCTTACAATTAAGCCTCACAGGTCTGAGTACATACATGCGCAAGATAAAGCTTTGAAGCTCCTTCGTACAAAATCTAAACTATGGAATATGAAACAATTGATAACTATAATTGCTTTCCTAAGGATCTTTACATCAATATATATCATTTCTGGACCAATAGATTCCTCCGCGTTGGCCAAGGACGTTCACAAACTCCACTGAAGAGTTGTAACGTGTTCACAGATAGGTTAGACCTAAATGCATAGAACACTTATTCAAATGAATGGAATAGCGTACAGACCCTTAGGGAAGGTTGGCCATGAACCAAAGGACATTGAATGATGTGTCATTGAGATCCACAAGTCAAGGAATGATCAGCAAGCCTTCTCCTTTAGCTGATTATTAGGAACTGTTAGGATGCTCTGCACTGAGAAAACAATTGATCTTTTGATAGTGATATCTTTCCGGTAACTGATCCAAATGCTTTGAATTCTTGATATGATGTAGATGATAAGTCCAGATCCACAAGATGTGAGATGCCAAAACTAAACCACAAGCTGAAACTACTTTTGACTAAACTACCTGACTGAACTAGAAATGAAAGAACTGAAATGCAAATGTTTTGGTTGATGCAAGATTACTCTTGAACTAGGGATGCTCCTGCATCAGACATCCGGGGTTATTGAAAAAGTGAGTCCCTCACTTTGCTAGGGCTATGGGAGAACCAAGATGGTCCACCTCAGCCTAAGAAATCCAATATGAATCTTTTGTTGGTCTACTTTTCCACTTCATAAGATATTCTTTGTATTGTCTTCTTCTAGTGTTGCATTCAACCCTGTTGTCCAAAATGTCTTCTATCTACTCCGATGCTTGTTGTGGTAACTGCTTCTTCAAGTCTTCTTCTATGTTGTCACTGAACTTTGCTTCATGATATTGATATAGCTCTGCAAAATTGAAAATAGGTGAGATACCCAATGTCTCCGGTAACTCCACTTCATATGCATATCCTGAGTCAAATTTCTTGAGTATCCTACAAGGTCCAAACTTCTTCATCTTCAACTTGTTATATGTCCCAAATGGAAATCTTTCTTTTCTCAAGTACACCATTACTTCTTCTCCAACTTCAAATTCCTTATGTCTTCTCTTCTCATCAACCTTCTCTTTGTACTTACTATTCATATCCTCCAAATGTTGCTTTACCTGATTATGCACTATCTTCATATGGTCTACAAATTCTTCTGCTTCTGCACTCTTCTTTTCCTCTATACTGATATTCCTCAATTTTGCAACTCCTCTAGGATTCACTTTGGTAACAATCTCAAAAGGTGTTCTTTCGGTACTCCTATTTACTGAATTATTGTATGCAAACTCTGCTTGTGAAAGAATCAAGTCCCAACTTCCAGCTTTCTCTCCAACCAGACATCTTAACAAATTTCTAAAACTCCTATTTACTACCTCTATCTGTCCATCTATCTGTGGATGAAAAGTTGAGCTGAACTTCAAGTCTATCTTCGTCTTCTTCCAAAGTGTCTTCCAAAAATATCCAACAACCTTTGTATCTCTGTCTGAAACTATACTCTTAGGTAATCCATGTAATCTCACAATCTCCTTGAAAAATAGGTTGGCTACATGCACTGCATCTGTTGTCTTCTTACAAGGTATGAAATGAGCCATCTTTGAAAATTTGTCAACCACTACAAATATTGAATCATGTCCTCTCTGTGTCTTAGGCAATCCCAACACAAAATCCATGCTTATGTCTTCCCAAGGTCTCTCCGGTACTATCAAAGGTTTATACAATCCAATGTTCTGACTACTCCCTTTTGCAACTTGATGAACTCTACAACTCTACAAAAATCTCTGAACATCCTTATGTATCTAAGGATAAAGGTAATTTTCACTTACCACAGCCACTGTCTTGTCAATGCCAAAGTGTCCTGCCACTCCACCACTATGCTTCTCCTTAATAAAATTATCCCTCATTGAACTTCTAAGTATGCACAACTAACTTCCTTTGAACAACATATCTTCTTGAATGAAATAGTCCAACCACTTACTCCTATCTGCCACAACAGGTTCCTTACATGCTTTCCAAGGTTTTGCAAAATCAGTGTCTCCCTCATACATGTTCTTCAATTCATCAAAACCCAACACTTCCACTTTCATCTCTATCAACAAGTTTCTTCTTCTACTCAAGGCATCAGCAACTTTGTTTGATTTGCCACTCCTCTACTTCAACACAAAAGTATAACTCTGCATGAACTCTATCCATCTCATATGTCTCTGATTCAACTTACCTTGACTATTCAAATATTAAAAATCTTGGTGATCTGTATACAACACAAACTCTTTAGGCAACAAGTAATGTCTCCACTTTTTCAAAGCTTGAATTATGGCATAGAACTCTTGATCATAGACTGAATATCTTCTCCTTGCATCATTCAACTTTTCACTGAAGTAAGCTACAGGTCTACCTTCTTGACTTAACAATGCACCAATTGCATTTCCACTAGCATCACAATCAACTTGAAATACCTCATTAAAATATGGTAATGCCAAAATTAGTTGCTCTGTCACTTTCTGCTTCAATAAGTCAAAACTTTTATCTACTCCTGATGTCCACTTAAAATCTTTTCTATCACCTCTCATTGTCTCTATCATAGGGTTACAAACTGAACTAAAATTTCTTATGAACTTCAGATAGAAACTAGCGAATCCATGAAATTATCTAACTTCTCCAATGCTCTTCAGTGTAGGCCATTCAACAAATGCTCTCACTTTCTCAGGGCCCATCTTCAGTCCTTCCATAGAAATCATAAATCCCAAATATACCAACTCTTCCATCATGAAACTACACTTCTTGATGTTTATCAGCAATTTCTATTCCCTCAGTCTCTGCAAAACTTGTCTAATATGTCACAAATGTTCTTCTTTTGTTTTACTGAAAATCAAAATATCATCCAAGTACACAATTGCAAACTTACCCAAGAATTTCTTCAAGACTTCATTCATCAACCTCATGAAAGTACTCGGTGCATTTGTCAATCCAAAAGACATCACTAACCACTCATACAATCCTTCATTTGTCTTAAAAGCAATCTTCCATTCATCACCTTCTCTAATTCTAATCTAATGGTATCCCCTCTTCAAATATATCTTCGTGAAATATTTTGTTCTACTCAAACAATCCATGATATCATCCATCCTAGGTAAAGGAAATCTATACTTAACTGTGATCTTGTTTATTGCTCTAGAATCAATACACATTCTCCATTCTCCATCCTTCTTAGGCACTAACACTGCAAGTATTGCACAAGGGCTCAAACTTTCTCTAATCAAAACATTCCTCAACAACTCTTGTATCTGTCCATTCAATTCTTCATTGTCTATCAGTGTCATCCATTGTGCTGCTTTGTTAGGCAAACTTGCTCCTGGTATAAGATCCATGTGATGCCTAATACTCCTTATAGGTGGTAATCCATCAGGTACATTATTTGATATAATGTCTTCATACTCCATCAACAACTCCTTTATTTCATCTGGTTCCATTTCTTTCTTCACTACTTTAGGCTTTTTAGGAATCAAGGCATAGCACATACTTTCCTATTTCAAACCATCCAAGAATTTTCTTCGATCTACCAAACAGATTCTAGCATTTCCACATACCACATCTTTAGAATCATCTTCTAAAGGAATCAAAGTAATTATTTTCCCATTTGATGTTATAGTATATGTATCCTTTCTTCCATCATGTATAGCTTTTCTATCATACTTCCAAGGTCTACCCAACAAGATATGACAAACATCCTTAGGCATAATATCACACAAGACTTCATCATGATAAGATCCAATATGAAATTTCACCAAACATTGTTCACTCACCAGTACCTTATGATCATCCTAAATCCATGCTATCTGATAGGGCTTAGGGTGTTTTAATCTTTCCAACTTTAGCTTAGTCACCATCTCTTCTAAAACTAGGTTATCTAAACTACCGCTATCAATCACAACTTTACAACACTTACCTCTGGATTTGCATCTAGTTATGAACAAACTTTTCCTCTGTGATGGTTCCTCATTTGCCTCTATTTGAAATAGTTCTCTCCTCATCACAATTGATTCTCCTTTGTCCAGTTTACCAACAGAACTGGGTGATTCAACAGGTTCTTCTTCAACATAGGTTGCTCTTCCATTATTTTATGTCCTCTTGTTTGTACTACCCTGATTACATTTAAATGCTCTATGTCCTTCACCTCCACACTTGAAACAAGTACCTCTAAATGTCCTCTTATCAAATCCTCTTCCTTCTCTTCTATATCCTTCATTCTGGTATGTACTGGGGTTTCCTTTCTGGTAAAAAATTTTGTCATCTCTCTAATAAGTATGGTTATCACTGTCATCCTTCCTAACCGGGTTGTCAAACTTGTTCTACTCCACAAATGATCTATCATATCCAGGAAATGTTTTACCTCTCTGAAATTTACCTCCTCTGCCTCTCTGTATTTGATCATGCTTCTTATTCATGTTCTCTTTGTTGGGAATTAAGGTGTCTCAACCTTGGTAATTCCTTACATTATTAATGTTTGTATTTATTATTTAATTTCCTATGTTGTAAATATTTGTAGATTCCATATTGTCATATTGTGGGATGTGGCACGGTGTTGTGTCAATCCTACATGGAATATGACAATTTGTAATTTTGTCCTCACATTGGGAGATAGGCGTCCCACTTTGTGGTAGGAGCATTTTGCCACGTGTCAGCATCTTCCATGTTGTGTAAGGGAATGTTTGACCAAAACGGTTATGACGGATTCCTATGATGGATTTATGACATGTAAGAGTTAGAAATAGAAGCATGTAAGATAGGTGAGGACATGCGTCATGAAGCATCTTTGAATAAGGCATATTTGGGTGCCTGTTGTGTGGTTACACAACACATCCCATTTTGACTTGACAAAACAGGGACCTAGCTTTTTTGCTTGGCTTGGCTTGTGTTTTTTTCTATTTTTTGGCGGTCTAGTAAAAGTAAGTCATGCAGGATGATCCTGCATAAGGGAGCTGGGTAAGTCATCATGATGAGGTTAGTTTTTCAAAGTTAATATTTCATATTGATAACCTCATGGTTGGAAAGAGTACAAAATTTCATGCAGGTTTGTCTTTTCGATCACCTTGGTATTCCTTAGGGAGTGAAAGTTATGGTGAGTCAAAGTTCTAGTCAAACCTGATATTCCGAGGGGGGTCATATTCCTTAACATCAGTCATCTTAAGTAAGATCACCCTGATCCAATTTTATCACCTGATAATCATTTGGTCTGATGCTCCGGATGACAATTTTACGTGGTAGTGACATTTACTTGTCAAACAGCTTCATATATTTTGCGGAGGTCATATTTCAAATATCACCCGATATTCCAAATATCACCTGATATTTCAAATATCACCCTGGCCCAAAATATCACCCTAGAGCCAATATGTTGATGATGTCATCCAATCCTGATAAACAAGAAAATCACCCTGACGATGATGTCATCATCTTTTTACCTCGCGGAGGTATATTTCCAACGATCACCATTTTCCATAATATGACAGTGACGTCATCCTGATCTTTCAAAAGGGGGGGGTCACTTTAGTTTTAGGGGGTCATAATAAAAGCATCACTCGACATTTTGAATATCCCCTGATTTTCAAAACATGACCTGATGTTCCGAATATCACCCGATCTTTTGAAGATCACCCCCCTCCTCTTGTTGCGTGACATTTAATGAACATAAATGTAGTAGGTGGTTCCCGTTGATTGCGAATACGATGCATACACCTGGCAACATCTATGGATTTTGGCCAGAAGATCAATGGTTATGATCAAATTAATCTAGTTTTGCCCTAATTTACCTGATAAATGAGTTTAAAAGTGAATTTCCAAGGTCATTATGCATTTACCTTGTGAAGAAACGAGATTTTACAGAGCAGACACTCAAACCCTCGTATGAGCTACCTGAGGATGCTAACAGCTTGCAATAGAACAAAACACATGATTGTCAGTAGTATCTAAGCCCCTTTTCCGTAGTAATCAGCCTAATTCAGGAGATAAGCGTTATCAGGTAAGTAATTAAAAACCCTCCTGTTGTTGTTTTCTGCATGTTCAGGTAGGATGCTTTTCCATTAGTTTGGGGCTGTAATTATACATATCATGATGAAATGGAGTTTAATAAGTTTAATATGCATGATGCTGTAAAAATGTAGTGTTGTATGCATGCATATGGGAATCAAATGGTAAGACCAATTGTGTTCATTGCAGGAATCCATGGCAGACGTCAGGAGAAACAAGTCTGAGTCTAAATTTCTTAAACCCATGTTTGCTCAGCTTGAGGGAGTACAGTTCAAATATGGTGTCATCAGAGATACTCACCAGTGGAATATAGATTTGGTAGCATGGTCTTCCAAAATGCATAATGATAAAGAAAGTACCTTGCTGGATGTCATTTTTGTATCAGGAATGTGGTATGCAGCTAGATTTCCTTATTCCATGGAAACTCCAGAGTTGGTAATAGAATGTGCCAGAAATTACAACCCATAGACGAGGAGAGTAGAAAAATATGGCACGGTTTATGCAGATTTGTCCATCAAAGGAATTGCAACTACTTTCAATCTCCCACTTGGAAAGAAAGTAGTCAGTATGGATCTAAAGAAACCAGAAATTGAATATGAGAATAAGAAAAAGACTACAAGAAAGAGGATATATCAGTGGAGGTCAAAGAACAGCCCTTACACTGCCTCTGCTAAATTACCAGTGCACCTATATAAATTTGACTTTGATGATGAATATCAGTATATGATCACCCTACTCAGCAGAGTGACGGGCCAGCCTACTGCTGGAAGTTTTAAGGACTGGATGTATGGGGTCATCGTGATGTGCATTTATATAGATAACAAGCCATTATGGGCTAAAATCATCAGTGATGCCCTAGATATGCAGATGATGAACCTAAGAGGCCTGGAGTGTTCATTTTATATGACTTCAAATGTTGTATATTCATGTGCTTACGAGGGTACATTTGATGCACTTACCACAGTTGGGAAGATTGGTGGCAGTTTAAATGATGCCCACATATGGGACCATTACCCTCAGTTACAGAGAACAAACTATCTCCCTAATTACAAATTAGTGAATGATGCATTCTCCATGCATCTGGTCAGAACAATGGAGGAGGATAGAACCAAAAGACTGAGCATGGAAGCTTAGGAAGTTATATACAAGCATGGTGCCTGGTTTATCCAGTTTGCCACATTCTCTTACATTAGAGTAGAAGGCTTTGAAGGACATCCATTGATGCTACCCAGGTACCCTACTGATGGGGTAGTCCTGATGGATTTCTTGAGACATGTATCAACAATACTGAATGTTGGTGCTTGAATTGACTGTCAGTTTCTGAGCAATTTTTCATGTAGGCACCTTCCCAAAAAATCCAAAAATTTCTGAGTTTTGGCACCCCTTCAGTGTTTTGCAGCATCCACATCATCTTTCTTGAGGAAGGGGTCATCATGTTTTGTCCGTCGGCATGAGTTTTTGTTTGAAGTGCTCCAATTGTGTCTTCGAACTTTCAGTTTGAACCTCCCACTTGAACCCTTTTCTCAACGGTTCAAGGTTCAATGGTTCGATGCTTTGTGATTTTGGTCTCGGCTGAAGTGTTTTGCCGATGGAGTATTGTTTTTGAAGTTTGAACCTCACCGGCGAACCTCAGTATTGAACCTCGCCATTGAACCTGTCGGTGTCTGCATGAGCAGTCAGTTTTCAAGCATATAAACATGCAGGCACCTTCCCAAAAAATCCAAAAAATACTCCAAGTCTCTGGGCCTCCTCAGCATTTTTCAACTGCAGCATCATATTTTCTTCGATGGTGGTCAGCATCATCATGTTTTCTGTCAACCAGTTTTTCATCAGGATCATCATGTTTCAATATCGGGTGATGTTTGGATATCATCCCGATCCTGCTGATGAGCTACAGTGTGCCCTGATTTTCTTGCAGGGGGTGATTTTTCAAATATCTGGTGATCTTCCAATTATCACCCTGCCCTTATATGATGATGATGTCACCCCGATCTTCTGAAGGGGTTATTTTCTAAGTTGTTCAACCTGACCTATTTTTCTTTAGGAGAGTCGTCATCATCATCATCATATTTCCGGTTATTGCCGTGTTGCTTGCGAGGGTCATCATATTGTCTACCTGCATGATCTTTCGCTGGGGTGATATTTTAACATCGGGTGATCTTTGTTAAGATCATCCTGATGATGTTGCTGTAAAGTTCTAAGTGCGACCCGATATTCATCGTGGTCATCATATTTTGAATGTCAGGATGATCTTAGTCAATATCATCCTGATGTTGTTGTATCACTTCATGTTCGTTGTTTTATCATCCTGATGATGCTGACGTCATTCTTATGTCAGGGTGATATCTATTTCTCTGCCTATCTGCATCATGATATTTCCGAAGGAGGGGGTGATATTTTCATATTTGAATATCACCCGGATGTATGTTTGTTCCAGCATCATGATGATGCTGATATCAGGGAGATATCCGCCTATCGGCTTCATGCATTATCCAGTGGGGGGTGATCATTTCAAATATCTGTCATATTCATATATCACCCCGATCTTATAGCGGAGCTATAGTGCAGCATGATATTTGTGCATCAGGATGATATTTCCAAATATCCGGTTATCTTCCGAATATCATCCTGATGCCGACATGTGGTGGTGACGTCATCAAGGTCAGGGGGGTCATATTTCTAACATTACTCATCTTATGAAGATCCCCCAATGTTGCGAATATGACGATGACGTCATCCGGATATAAGGAAGTGCGCAGTAGGCAGATATGCTGATGACGTCAGCAGGATATGACGGTGACATCATCAGGATGTTCATCGGCCAGACATTTGGTATCGGCTAAGCAGGAGGATCTTCCTCCGATGGATCAGGTTGTGCCGATGAAGGCGATTATCATGCAGGTTATATTGCGATATGATGCTGACGTCAGGGTGATATTTCAAGCGACAGGATATCATGCTGCTGAAGGATAATGATGATGAAGTCTTATACTAGTGTCGTCAGGAGCAAAAACACCGACATCATATATGCTCGTGGCCTAGTATATAAAGTGTTGAAAAGGTCGCCGCGGGGTGCATGTGGGATAATTGATATCCTGCATATTTTCAAATATCATGACGAGGTGTTTTGGTAGGAAATGGTTGCGATCGACTGTTTGACGTTTTCCCGAGGCCGCGGGTTGGTGCGCCATTAATGGCGAAGGTTGCAGAGGTATGGACGGATCTGGTACCCGATTGAAGGTGTACATCAATGGACAGTGGCGCAGGGCTCGAGGTTTCTTCCTGTCTCCTCCCCTACCTACTGCATTCATGTTTGAGCGCCAATCTGGTAATGCGTTGAGCGCCATTTTTCTGATACTATGTATCTGGCGGGATTTTTGGTCAACCATGTAATTAATTGCTGTGGTACACTACCTGGTTGTTATAAGCAGGAAGTGTTACTCATTTTTGGTTGTTGAAAACTGGACATTTTGGCTCTGTAATAAGATACAACTGGTTTTGGTTGCTCTGTGCAGCAAAACTTGTGAGTTTATGTATCTCCTGTTGTACGATTTGGCATGAATCCACTGATTTCATGGTTAATCTTATATGAATAATGTTGTGTTTGCATGTGTTATGCTGATTCTGTCTCCAGTTTTGCATGTATCTTTCTTACTGCAATAGGGATGCCATAAGTATAGACAGCTTAACACTCTTTATTGGGAGATATCTGTAAGGCAGATATCATGTGTATCCCCCTGAAATCCAGTTTTAGCTATTCATGCTGATCATTCACAGGTGTATGTCTACCGACTCCAAGCCCTGGATAGGCACCAATCTAGCTCTGTGTTGAGGTTATACACCATGTCCAGCTTTGCATCCAAAATTCAAACTAAAACATCTCTTCCTTCCATCTGTTAGTTGTAGGATTAGGAGTAGGAAACCCTTGCATGCTCTCATCCCTAACCAGACATATATGTCCAAGAACGTTGCCCACCTTGTGATCTATCATACAGATCTTGGTCCATACATGAGAGTATTCTGCCTGTTGTTGTCAAGTTAGATCTTTCTATCTTTGAGCTAGTCAAGGACATCTTGAGTTATAGGGATACCCCCCTTGGTGCAGCAGAACCAGAAGTGAAGGGGAGGAGCTCACGCAACCTCCTGTATTAGTTGGCTGAATATGCCTGTGCATAGAAGTGGCAAACCCTAATGCTGATTCAGAAGAAAAACCAACAAAATGGCGACTCTGCTGGGGGATGGGAAGTAAAAGTACTATCTAATCATCTCCAGTAATATATCTGTGACCCATCCGAGTCACCAACAAAATGGCGACTCTGCTGGGGAGATCAATGTCATATCCATGAAAGTTTGAGTCTACAAGATTAAAAAATTAGACCTAGAAACTGTTTGTTGCAGCAGAGAAAAAAGGTTGTATATGTGACTCTGCTGGTGGATGACCTAGAAAGAAAGAAATCAATTTGCAGCTTCAGCTTGTTTGAAGCTCATTCCTCTTCAAGGAGGTGGCGACTCTACATCAAAGAACCTGATAAAAGAACAAAATCAGTCAGAGAAGAATTTGCAGCTCCTGCAACATATCCAGGTATTTCATATTGTTTGACAGACTCCCTATTTGGTGAGATAGCACTGGTTAAAAGGGAAACATTGGTGAAAACAGAGCTTGCATGCTTTTATTAGAACTTACCCTGTATTTCAAAGGGCATGCAATGTTGTTCAAAAGACTCATTTAAAGGACTTTAGGAAAGTTTGAAAAAATAGTTTGAATTTTGAGTGCCTAAAGTCATTGTTAGTATAAAATCTTAGTAGAGAGGAGGGTTGCAAAAACATAAAGGATGTATTATCTGCCTATGCACCCTTGTGAAGTGTCAAATGCAAAAATGTATAACAGTCAATCCCAACCATGTAATAAAAGAAGTTTCAACATAGATAGATATAAGCCCATAAATTTTAGTGGCATTTGTGGCTACCCAAATGCTCTTCCACCTAAAATCAGAAGATATTTGCCCAAATTTAGTGGCGCAAAGGATGAATCAGCTGAGAGACACTTGCAGTAGTTTATAAATGTTATAGATGATTTCGAGATTGACCGTGAAGATGTAGTTATGAGATTATTTGTTCAATCTCTAGGAGAAGATGCAAGGGATTGGTTCTCCTACCTTCCAGCTCGCTCTGTCAGCTCTTGGCATGATTTTAAATCTGCATTTCTAGTACAATATGGTGAAAGAATTTCTGAATATGCAGTTATTAGTAACTTCATGTACATCCATATTGAAGAAGATGAGTTGATCCCAGCCTTTAACCTCAGATTTATGAGGGCATTGAATAGAATTCCAGAATGTATGAGACCTAATGATGCACTGTGCTTAGTCGTCTACTTGGGAGCCTTTGACAAAAAAATGAGTTATAGATTGAGAGACAAGGAGCCCACCACATTGCATCAGGCACATCAGTTTGCAATAGATATTGAAAACAATTGGAGGTATGGAATTCAAAAGGGTTATTTTTCTGAAAATTTTTGTTCTCCTGCAGCCCCCAATGTTGATGAAAGTTTTAATTCAGGAATTGACAATGAATGTCATAGCACTCACACCCCTATTGTCCCAGTTTTTGCATCATTCCAAGTGGATGATGTTTCTATTATAGAGGAGGATGTCCTTTTTTGCCCAGCAGGTGAAGTTGAAAATAATAAATTTTCAAGTAATATTTGCATAACAGTCCTAAACAAAGAGCCTTCATGTTTAAATGATCCAGTTGTGCAGAGTTGTGATCATATGGATCAAGAATCAATATCAGTTTCATCAGGAAGCATTGGAGGGCTGGAAAATGATGCAGATTGTTCAACTTCAGAGTGCATTGAAACAGCAGCAATCTTGTATGTGGGGCAATTAGATGATAAAAATGATATCCATGACCAGTGCATGGATCAGGTTTGTTTTTCTTATGACTCTGGATCTGATAGTAATGAAGAAGAATTGGAATGTCATGAAGAAGAAGCAGAGGCCTTTGCAGTGAGTGTTAATCCCCTTTATGATGAGCCTGCTGATGCATATGATGTTGTGAGTCGTGACCTTCATTGGTGCATGATTAACCCTTTGTTTGAAGATGATGATATTGATTTGCAAACTGTGAATAATGAATGTTCATCATCACCTGATTCAGACATGTGCAACATTGGGTGTGTGGATCAGGTTTTGTTTTCAATATCAGTAGATATTAGGGATCTCATATTTTCTGAGTATTTTGAATTGTTGGATCAGCTGGATGAGTGCCTGATAATGTGCAGCAGCCAGATAAATGATAAAGAGTGCCAAGAGCAGTATGATGTACTGTCTGAGGGACATAACATACATGTGTTGCCTAATGTTGAAGAATATTATGTGTATGGTCATATGTCTAATTCTGAAATCCAAAATGACAGAGCTGAAAATGATGGTGGCAAGCTTTCAAAACTGGCGGAATATCTTTTTAAGCAGATGACATTATGGGCAGATTATGCCAATCTTTTCAGTTGGGATTGGGATATTCCAGTTTGGAATCAGGCATTTGACAAGAAAAAATTATGGTTTTTCCTTTTTGGCTGCCCGGGGCCGCCAAAATAATGTTTAAAAATAATGTGTTTGGTGATGCAAATCAATATAACATCATGACTCTGTGCCCAATGGATAAGGGACTGGTCTGCATCCCAGAGATCTGGGGTTCTCGCTGCAGTCTTGCACCTGCACGTCCCCAGACAGAGCCACTGTTGGTGTCTGCATGAGCAGTCAGTTTTCAAGCATGTAAACATGTAGGCACCTTCCCAAAAAATCCAAAAAATACTCCAAGTCTCTGGGCCTCCTCAGCATTTTTCAACTGCAGCATCATATTTTCTTCGATGGTGGTCAGCATCATCATGTTTTCTGTCAACCGGTTTTTCATCAGGATCATCATGTTCCAATATCGGGTGATGTTTGGATATCATCCCGATCCTGCTGATGAGCTACAGTGTGCCCTGATTTTCTTGCAGGGGGTGATTTTTCAAATATCTGGTGATCTTCCAATTATCACCCTGCCCTTATATGATGATGATGTCACCTCGATCTTCTGAAGGGGTTATTTTCTAAGTTGTTCAACCCGACCTATTTTTCTTTAGGAGGGTCGTCATCATCATCATCATATTTCCGGTTATCGCCGTGTTGCTTGCAAGGGTCATCATATTGTCTACCTGCATGATCTTTCGCTGGGGTGATATTTTAACATCGGGTGATCTTTGTTAAGATCATCCTGATGATGTTGCTGTAAAGTTCTAAGTGCGACCCGATATTCATCGTGGTCATCATATTTTGAACGTCAGGATGATCTTAGTCAATATCATCCTGATGTTGTTGTATCACTTCATGTTCGTTGTTTTATCATCCTGATGATGCTGACGTCATTCTTATGTCAGGGTGATATCTATTTCTCTGCCTATCTACATCATGATATTTCCGAAGGAGGGGGTGATATTTTCATATTTGAATATCACCCGGATGTATGTTTGTTCCAGCATCATGATGATGCTGATATCAGGGAGATATCCGCCTGTCGGCTTCATGCATTATCCAGTGGGGGGTGATCATTTCAAATATCTGTCATATTCATATATCACCCTGATCTTATAGCGGAGCTACAGTGCAGCATGATATTTGTGCATCAGGATGATATTTCCAAATATCCGGTTATCTTCCGAATATCATCCTAATGCCGACATGTGGTGGTGATGTCATCAAGGTCGGGGGGGTCATATTTCTAACATTACTCATCTTATGAAGATCCCCCAATGTTGCGAATATGACGATGACGTCATCCGGATATGAGGAAGTGCGCAGTAGGCAGATATGCTGATGACGTCAGTAGGTATGACGGTGATGTCATCAGGATGTTCATCGGCCAGACATTTGGTATCGGCTAAGCAGGAGGATCTTCCTCCGATGGATCAGGTTGTGCCGATGAAGGCGATTATCATGCAGGTTATATTGCGATATGATGCTGACGTCAGGGTGATATTTCAAGCGACAGGATATCATGCTGCTGAAGGATAATGATGATGAAGTCTTATACTAGTGTCGTCAGGAGCAAAAGCACCGACATCATATATGCTCGTGGCCTAGTATATAAAGTGTTGAAAAGGTCGCCGCGGGGTGCATGTGGGATAATTGATATCCTGCATATTTTCAAATATCATGACGAGGTGTTTTGGCAAGAAATGGTTGCGATCGACTGTTTGACGTTTTCCCGAGGCCGCGGGTTGGTGCGCCATTAATGGCGAAGGTTGTAGAGGTATGGACGGATCTAGTACCCGATTGAAGGTGTACATCAACGGACAGTGGCACAGGGCTCGAGGTTTCTTCCTGTCTCCTCCCCTACCTACTGCATTCATGTTTGAGCGCCAATCTGGTAATGCGTTGAGCACCATTTTTCTGATACTGTGTATCTGGCGGGATTTTTGGTCAACCATGTAATTAATTGCTGTGGTACACTACCTGGCTGTTATAAGCAGGAAGTGTTACTCATTTTTGGTTGTTGAAAACTGGACATTTTGGCTCTGTAATAAGATACAACTGGTTTTGGTTGCTCTGTGCAGCAAAACTTGTGAGTTTATGTATCTCCTGTTGTACGATTTGGCATGAATCCACTGATTTCATGGTTAATCTTATATGAATAATGCTGTGTTTGCATGTGTTATGCTAATTCTGTCTCCAGTTTTGCATGTATCTTTCTTACTGCAATAGGGATGCCATAAGTATAGACAGCTTAACACTCTTTATTGGGAGATATCTGTAAGGCAGATATCATGTGTATCCCCCTGAAATCCAGTTTTAGCTATTCATGCTGATCATTCACAGGTGTATGTCTACCGACTCCAAGCCCTGGATAGGCACCAATCTAGCTCTGTGTTGAGGTTATACACCATGTCCAGCTTTGCATCCAAAATTCAAACTAAAACATCTCTTCCTTCCATCTGTTAGTTGTAGGATTAGGAGTAGGAAACCCTTGCATGCTCTCATCCCTAACCAGACATATATGTCCAAGAACGTTGCCCACCTTGTGATCTATCATACAGATCTTGGTCCATACATGAGAGTATTCTGCCTGTTGTTGTCAAGTTAGATCTTTCTATCTTTGAGCTAGTCAAGGACATCTTGAGTTATAGGGATACCCCCCTTGGTGCGGCAGAACCAGAAGTGAAGGGGAGGAGCTCACACAACCTCCTGTATTAGTTGGCTGAATCTGCCTATGCATTAGAAGTGGCAAACCCTAATGCTGATTAAGAAGAAAAACCAACAAAACCATCGGGTTGAACCAGTTCATCGGTTCAATGGGTTCACAGGGTTAAGTTTGTGTTGCCGACAGAGGATGTGTTTTGTTTATTAGCATCGGGGTGACTTGTGTGGTCGGCGTAGGTGTTTTGTGGCTTGCCAACAGTCTAAGTTTCGCCGATGAGGATTTTGGAGTGCTATCGCCAAGACTTTGGCTATCAGATGAGCGGGCAAGTGTTGGGCTGACGGCATATGTTTGGCCGATGAGCAGTCATCGACATGTGTCTTGCCGATGGGGGTAAGTCAAGTGTTCATCGACAAGATTTGGCATATCGGAAGCAGTCTTTTGTGGTTTGCTGATGGAAGGAAGTCACCCCGATGGGGAATGCCATCAGAGTGAGATTATATATCGGGCTAGCAGTTGGAGGGTCCGCCGATGGGGTAGTGTCAAGCCAATGAGGATTTGGAGTGGTCATCGGTGAGAGTTGTATTGTCGGCCGAAGTGTTTTGGATTGTGCCGACGATGGGAGGTGTGGCCGATGGGGTGTCATCGGCGTGTGTCTCTCCGAAGGATGTGTGTATCGGGGTGATCGGCTGTGTCGGCAAGGGCAATTCTTGTTGCTCTAATGGAGGTGGTCTCGCCGACAGAAGTGGACCATCGGTAGGAGTTGGGCCGATGGCTTGTGGTGGATGGCTTTCGGTGTGAGTTGTATTGTCGGTGAGCATCATTTTTGTTGTGCCGATGGCCTTTGTCTTGGCAATGGGTGTGTATGGAATGGTCATCAGTGAGAGTTGGTCTATCGGCTGGGGAGCTTTGGGTTGTGCCGATAGGGTTGGTCTCACCGACGGAGATAGGAAGCGAAGGCGTTGTCGACGTGACTTGGTTGATCGGCGAAGGTCTGGTGAGCTTGCCCGACAGACTATGTCTGGCCGACAGAGGCTTGCAGAGGTGCGGTCGGCAAGACATTTGTGGTCAGCAGGAGTTTTGTGGGGTAGGCCGATGGTAGTGGTCTTGGCGATGGGCATTGGATTGAGAAGTTGTGAGTCAAGCATGGCAAAAGTGCAGACACCTTTTGTCTTTGCAACCATGTTTATAAATTGATAAAGTGGTCTCCTCACCGTGCATGTGGGACTAATCTCCCTGCATATTTTGAAACTTCAGTAAAGCGCATTTTGGCGGGAAGCTCCATTTTGAAAGCTGCGACGGTTTTCTTGGTGGTTGCGGGTAGTTGAGCCATCAATGGCGATAGTGCAGAGGTATGGGTGATGGTACGTGCGATCAGGCTGCCCGATTGTGAATGAAGACTTCCAGATGGTGGCGCAAGGCTCGAGGCCTCCCTTGTCTGCTGCATTGATGACTTCTGAGTGCCATTCTTTCTGATGGATGTATCTGGTAGATTTTTTGACTTCTGGCTATGTAATTAATGCTAAGTATGCTTCCCTCTGGCTATTTTTAAGTAGGAAGTGTTACTCATTTTAGAGGTTGGATGTTTTTTGGGCTTTTAGCTCTGACTCTGAACATAAGGTGTTCACATTTTGAAAGGCATTTTTTTCTACAGACTCAGTCCTTAGTCTAGTGTAATAGTCTATTTTGTCTTGTAAATGATAATTTTCTCTATGATGACTTTCTATGCAGATTGATTTTAAATGAAAAACACCTAGTGTCTGTATTATTTCTGATTGTCTCCTGTATGTCATTTGTTTTCCTTTCAAACAAGGTTGTCAAGGGCTTCTAATTTTTTCAGTATATGCATACTGTGTGTCTGATTTATTGCATCTACTCAAGGAGTGGTTAAATAGGCTTTTGATCAGATACAAAGGAAAATAGATTGCATCATAGGATCTGTTAAGTATGATCATAAGGACATGTTGCTGTTAGGCAGTAGCATTCTTCTCAGGTCCTCTGGATATGAATTTATGTTGTCATAGGGAGACATTTACATTCTTAGATATGACTCTGCTGCCCAAATAAGGTAGTGGTTTGGGAATCTGTCTATTCAATGGGTCTAGGAAAGTCCCATAACTCCAAACATCATTTCAAACCATTTCATCCTTCCATCTGTTAGTTGTAGGATTAGGAGTAGGAAACCCCTACATTCTCTCATACCTAACTAGACCTTATGTCCAAGAATGTTGCCAACCTTGTGATTTGTTACACAAATCTTGGTCCATACATGAGAGTATTCTGCCTGTTGCTGTCAAGTTAAATCCTTTTGTCATTGAGCTAGTCAAGGTCATACTTTTATCAAATAGGGACACCCCCCTTGGTGCAACAAAACCAGAAGTGAAGGGGAGGAGCTCACGCAACCTCCTATATTTAGTTGGCTGAATCTGCCTGTGCATTAGAACTGGCAAACCCTAATGCTGATTCAAAAGAGAAACCAACAAAAATGGTGACTCTACTGGGGAGAATTGATACAAACTAAAATATTTTTGTGGCCCATTTGAGTCACCAACAAAAATGGCGACTCTACTGGGGATGTTGATGTAAAGTGATATCCTGCAGTCTCTGGTGAAGTTTTACTCTACTGGTGGAATGAACCTAGAAAAGTAGCTTTCAGCTATTGAAAATTTTGTCCTCTCTGGAGAGGTGGTGACTCTGCAAAAGACTCAAGTGCACATGAAAAGTTGATGTGTGTGTTGTGACAAGAAAATGTGTTGTTCAGACTTCAACATCTGTATGAGAAAAGGTACCTTGCTCCTTCCTACTTGTAATTGTTGTTTTATTGCATAGGCTAGATGCCAGGGGAGGCTATAGGTCTTAGGAACGCAAAGGATGTCTGAAAAATAGAAATTTCATGAATCCAAATATGTATACACCCATACTCAGTCAAAAGGGGGATGACTTGTTGGATAAAAGAATAGAAGAGATGAAAAATAGGTTGATATTCTTAGAGGCTAGGCAGGCCCAGTTGAATCATGATAACCCTGTTGTGTTTGCCAGTCAGAAAGCTAAACCTCCTGCCAACCCTTTTGATCCTTTGTATGACCAGTTAGATTTGTCATGGGTTGATTATAAAGTAGAAAGTATGCCTGCTAGGATATACTATTAGATGCCTAGATTTAGTGGTCACAGTGTATGTGATGGGAATGCACATATCCAAAATTTTCACAGTTTCATGGGAAAACATTCATTTAGAGATGAGGATGTGTGGATGAGGTTTTTTGTTAGGTCCCTTGATGCAAAAGCAAAAGACTGGTATTTGAGCTTTCCAAAGAGATTTTTTGCCTATTGGGATGAGCTTACCGACTGTTTCAAAAAGGAATTTGCAAAAGAACCTGCTGATCTTGTTGCAGAATTGACGAAAATTAGAAAACAAGATAAAGAGCTATGTATTGATTTTAGTCATAGGTTTGCAGTAGCCCTTTCACAGATCCCAGAAGTCTTCAGACCTGATATTTCAGCCTGTGTTGGCATATTCTTTGAAGCTTTTGAGGAGGGCTCTAGTGCATTATTGAGGGATTTCAAGGTGACAAATATGCAGATGGCATACAAGTTCGTAGAAAATATAGAAAAAATTAGAAATGAGCACTTGCTGAAATCCCTGCCCCCAGGCTTTGGTGTGAATAATGGTTGTGAAGCTGCGAATGACCAAGAGATTAAGGCATCATGTGAAGATGAAAAGATGAATACTGAAGGTGCCAGTGAAAGGACTAATGAAGACTCCCATTACAATGATGAGGCAGCTGACCATGAAAACAACAATGAGGTTGTGGACAGCAATGAGCAACTTTTGGAATGGACCTATGGAGATAATTGTGAGTATTGTACTCAAGACAGAGAAGATATAAGCAAATAGAGAAACAGTTCCATGTGTGAACCATTGCCTTCTTTTCAAACACATGGAGATCATGAAGAGCAGTCAGAGATTGGAACAAGTGCTAGTGCAGAGCATGATTGTTTTTCATTTAATGGTTGTTTTGCTTATGACACACAGGCTGATACTCCTCCACAGAGTGAATCCATTGGTGATGAAGATGCATGCTCTGCTGCCCATGAACCAATGGCATACTATGATGAAACTGATGCACCTGGGTCACCCATTTATGACACATGTAGTGATGAGGATCTGTCTGAGTATGGTGAAGGTTTAGACACTATTTTTGACTTGGATTCTGTTTCTCATCATGATGAAAGAGGAAACAACATACATTAGGTAAGTGACTGTGAAAATGTGTCTGATTTGAAAGAGATGCCAGAGCCTGATCTTTTCTAGTTTGGTGCTGCTATTGGTTGTGTGCATGATGTGCACAATTGTGAATTTGAAAGCTTTTCTTTTGAGAGGCTAGCATATGAAATGAGCTCTGATTTTCCTAGTTGCATGGTGGACTTTGAGTGTTTCCTATTTTCAGTCCAGCTAGGAGATCATTTTGCAATGCATACTGCTGATGCAGATGATGACAAGTGTTACATACCATTTGAGTATGCATTGCCTGATACATTCTGCATCCACTTGTTGCCTGATGCTAAGGTTTGCTTGCATAGGGTTGACAGTGACAAAATAAATCAGAAGGTTGAATCTGCAAATGACCAGGTTTGTTTGTGGTTAGATCATGGTAGCATTCTTAGACTTGACCTAGTGTATGCAGATGAGAACAAGGTGTTTGATAAGGGGAAATATTGGTTTTCCTTTTCTTGGTGGTCTTAGGCCATCAAGAGTGTTTGGTGATGCAGATCATTATATTTTCATGACTCTCTACCCAATAGATAGGGGACTGGTCTGCATCTCAAAGATCTGGGGTTCTCATCGTAGTCTTGCATCTGCACGTCCCCAATCAGAGCCACTATTGGTGCCTGAATTGACTGTCAGTTTCTGAGCAATTTTTCATGCAGCCACGTTCCCAAAAAATCCAAAAAGTTCTGAGTTTTGGTACCCCTTCAATGTTTTGTAGCATCCGCATCATCTTTCCTAAGGAAGGGGTCATCATGTTTTGTCCGTCGGCATGAGTTTTTGTTTGAAGTGCTCTGATTGTGTCTTCCAACTTTCGGTTTGAACCTCCCGCTTGAACCCTTTTCTCAATGGTTCAAGGTTCAATGGTTCGATGCTTTGTGATTTTGGTCTTGGCCAAAGTGTTTTGCTGATGGAGTATTGTTTTTGAAGTTTGAACCTCACCGGTGAACCTTAGTATTGAACCTCACCATTGAACCATCGGGTTGAACCGGTTCATCGGTTCAATGGGTTCACAGGGTTAAGTTTATGTTGCCGACAGAGGATGTGTTTTGTTTATTAGCATCAGGGTGACTTATGTGGTCGGCGTAGGTGTTTTGTGGCTTGCCGACAGTCTAGGTTTTGCCGATGAGGATTTTGGAGTGCTATTGCCAAGACTTTGGCTATCAGATGAGCGGGCAAGTGTTGGGCCGACGACGTATGTTTGGCCGATGAGCAGTCATCGACGTGTGTCTTGCCAATGGGGGTAAGTCAAGTGTTCATCGGCGAGATTTGGCATATCGGCAGTAGTCTTTTGTGGTTTGCTAATGGAAGGAAGTCACCCCGATGGGGAATCGGAGTGAGATTGTATATCGGGCTAGCAGTTGGAGGGTCCACCGATGGGGTAGTGTCAGGCCAATGAGGATTTGGAGTGGTCATCGGCGAGAGTTGTATTATCAGCCGAAGTGTTTTGGGTTGTGCTGACAATGGGAGGTGTGGCTGATGGGGTGTCATCAGTGTGTGTCTCGCCGAAGGATGTGTGTATCGAGGTGATCAGCTGTGTCGGCAAGGGCAATTCTTGTTGCTCCAATGGATGGTGGTCTCGCCGACGGAAGTGGACCATCAGTAGGAGTTGGGCTGATGGCCTGTGGTGGATGGCTTTCAGCGTGAGTTGTATTGTCAGCGAGCATCATTTTTGTTGTGCCGATGGCCTTTGTCTTGGCAACGGGCGTGTATGGAATGGTCATCGGTGAGAGTTGGTCTATCAGCTTGGGAGCTTTGGGTTGTGCTGATAGGGTTGGTCTCACCGACGGAGATAGGAAGCGAAGGCATTGTCGGCATGACTTGGTTGATCAGCAAAGGTCTGGTGAGCTTGCCTGATGGACTATGTCTGGCCGACAGAGGCTTGCGGAGGTGCGGTCAGCGAGACATTTGTGGTCGGCAGGAGTTTCATGGGGTAGGCCGATGGTAGTGGTCTTGGCGATGGGCATTGGATTGAGAAGTTGTGAGTCGAGCATGGCAAAAGTGCTCAACACCTTTTGTCTTTGCAACCATGTTTATAAATTAATAAAGTGGTCTCCTCACCATGCATGTGGGACTAATCTCCCTGCATATTTTGAAACTTTAGTAAAGTGCATTTTGGCGAGAAGCTCCATTTTGAAAGCTACGATGGTTTTCTTGGTGGTTGCGGGTAGTTGAGCCATCAATGGTGATAGTGCAGAGGTATGGGTGATGGTACGTGCGATCAGGCTGCCCGATTGTGAATGAAGACTTCCAGATGGCGGCGCAAGTCTCGAGGCCTCCCTTGTCTACTGCATTGAGGACTTCTGAGCGCCATTCTTTTTGATGGATGTATCTAGCAGATTTTTTGACTTCTTGCTATGTAATTAATGCTAAGTACGCTTCCCTCTGGCTGTTTTTAAGCAGGAAGTGTTACTCATTTTAGAGGTTGGATGTTTTTTGGGCTTTCGGCTCTGACTCTAAACATAAGGTGTTCACATTTTGAAAGGCATTTTTTGCTATAGACTCAGTCCTTAGTCTGGTGTACTAGTCTATTTTGTCTTGTAAATGATAATTTTCTCTATGATGACTTTCTATGCAGATTGATTTTAAATGAAAAACACCTGGTGTGTGTATTATTTCTGATTGTCTCATGTATGTCATTTGTTTTCCTTTCAAACAAGGTTGTCAAGGGCTTCCAAGTTTTTCAGCATATGCATACTGTGTGTTTGATTTATTGCATCTACTCAAGGAGTGGTTAAATAGGCTTTTGATCAGATATAAAGGAAAATAGATTGCATCATAGGATCTGTTAAGTATGATCATAAGTAATACTCTTTCTTGGACATGTTGTTGTTAGGCAGTAGCATTCTTCTTAGGTCCTCTGGATATGAATTTATGTTGTCATAGGGAGACATTTACATTCTTAGATATGACTTTGCTGCCCAGATAAGGCACTAGTTTGGGAATCTATCTGTTCAATGGGTCTAGGAAAGTCCCATAACTCTAAACATCATTTCAAACCATTTCATCCTTCCATCTGTTAGTTGTAGGATTAGGAGTAGGAAACCCCTGCATGCTCTCATACCTAACCAGACATTATGTCCAGGAATGTTGCCAACCTTGTGATTTGTTACACAAATCTTGGTCCATACATGAGAGTATTCTGCCTGTTGCTGTCAAGTTAAATCCTTTTGTCATTGAGCTAGTCAAGGTCATACTTTTATCAAATAGGGACACCCCCCTTGGTGTGGCAGAACCAAAAGTGAAGGGGAGGAGCTCACGCAACCTCCTATATTTAGTTGGCTGAACCTGCCTATGCATTAGAACTAGTAAACCCTAATGCTAATTCAGAAGAAAAACCAACACTGAATACATATAAAGAAAATAATAAGATTCCTCTAGTTTTGTTTCCAATAACTATAGGGTGGTATATATGCCTTGATTTAGAAAATATAAAGAAGGCCATAGCTGGTCTGAGCATGATGAACCTACAACCATTTCCATTGGCCAGGTCATATGACCCCTATGGAAGAATGCAAAAGATCATGGGGAAGCCCATTCATCAGAAACACTTAGAGGATTTCTTGACAGACTGTGAGGATGAGGCTGAGGTTAGAAGAAGAAAATATCAAAGACTCACCCTCAATCAGATCAGGACATTTGATTGTATCCCAGTGCCTGCACAATTAAAGAAAGATAATGGCAAGACCATATCCAATGAATATGAAGATAAAAAGGTGTATAATGACACCATTTCAGCCCCTGACCTGATGCAACTTGAAGATATTTCATTAGATCAGTTTACAGGAGGGGTGCTGCAGTTGACCCAAGCATGGGTAAATGAACAAATCAATGCAATGAAGAAAAAGGGTGTAGCCCTCACAGTAGATAAGAAGAGTAAAAGGCAGGAGATTCTTGATGAAGAATATGATGACTTTCTCGTGGAGAAGAGAAAATCCAATGGGGAAAGGCTACCACCTCAGAAACAAAGCAAAGGACCCCCTAGAAAGAAGAAGAATGATAATGAACCTAAAGGGGTAATAATTGAAAGAGTTGACATACCAGCTGAAGTTGCATCTGCATCAGGATAGGCGTCAACCTCATCTGCACATCCTTTGACAGATGAACCAAGAATAAAAGGAATCCTAAGGCCATTTGTGGAGACTGTAGGAGTTCGAGATAAGGGCCAAACCTCATAGCAGAATCAGGAAGAGGATATCCTTATTGAGGAAGAGCCATTGAATAGAGAGCCTACAGAGGATGACACCATGAGAGTCACGAGAAAGAGGAAAGCACCCCTGGAAGCATCACCACCTAAAAGATAGAAAACATCTATGAGGCGTGAAATAAGACATGACCCTATAGTATTAAGGGGAGCAGGTAGTGAAGTGTTTAGGAAAGAATTGCAACATGATGTGCCACTTCCTACCATCATTCAATTTAAGACTGAGAAGAATGAAGAGCAAGCAAAAGAAGCCACTAGAGCAAGTCAAGGAGGTCCTTTCTCATTGGAGGAGACTGTGGACCTATCAGATGATGAGGTGGTAGAAAATGTAGCCTCTCAGTAGATGGAGACCCTTGCTTCTAACACTCACGTGACCCCACAAGGAACCCCATCCTCATAGAGGTGATATTAGAAGAGTTGAAGCAAGCAAAGAAAGAGAAAGAGAATAGCCCAGAGAAAGTAGCCCAACAAATCGGGCTTGATAAATTAGTTGATTAGGTAACCAGTCCTACGGTGATAGACCTAACCTACAGAGAGGATGTAAGTCCTGGACATCAAGCAAGTGCACCTAACAAAGTAGAAAATGTTGAAATAGCCAAGATGACAAAAGTGGAGAGCCACACTCCAGATATGGGTCAGCAACAACAAGAAATACCAGCTAAACCCAAGATAGTAGAAGTCCAAGAAAAGGGCGGGAATGATAAAGACACATCAGGTGATGATGCCCCCCAGACTCAAGAAACCTCAGATGATAAAGAAACATCAGGTCATCATGACCTAAAGACCCAAGAGGTAGATACATCAGGTGCAGATCATAATGTGACCCAAGATTAGGTGGATGCACCTAGTTCAAATACAATGATATCCACGGATACCAGTATACCTCAGGATGAGGAAATTCCTAAAGTGGATGAGACACAAAAGGAGGAAGTGAAAGATCGGGTCTGGGATCAGCATGCGGATACACAACATGATCACCCTCCGTAAGAAGAAGTTCCTCAACAATAGGAAGTACCACATGATCCCCCTCATGAAGAGTATCATGAGGAAGAAATGAGTAAATTACCCTCTCCATCGAGAATAGAGATAAATGATGGAGATCAGGGTGGACATGATCATGACAGACATGATGATGATGGACATCAAGGATCTGGAGACCAAATACCTCAATGGCTAGAGAAAGAAATAGGTATGGAATCAGTTTTTGAGATTCAAGAATTTGATGTTTTAACACTGTTCTTAGAAACCATCATGAAGCCTAAGAGGAAGGCTAGATTAACATCTACCATTAGAAGAGATCCTGCTACAGGCAGAAGGACCGCCCAAGTAGCACTTCCCATGGTTGAGAAGGAGAAAGGCAAAATCACCCTAAAAGAGTTCTAGATTAGCACAGTTGATTTGGGGTTTGCTAATGAAGACCAAGAAGGTCAGGAAGGGAAGGATATAATAGATGCTTTGACCCAAAGGGTGAAGAAAGAAAAGGAGAAGAATAAGCAGCACAAAGAGTACATTGCTTAGCTACACTCATACATAAAAGGGTTGATTAACCCTGACAATATAATATCAGATCAGGTAGTACCATTGACTGCAATTTCTTAAGAGGAGGTCAATAAATTGGACCTTATGAAGCATGAGTCAGTTATCATGAGGAAGTGGATGTCATCAGCACTAACAGGAGCTAAAGAAGTAGTGAAAGCCTCTTTGCAGAGGTGGAATTCTTTGAGCATCTCCAGGAAGAAAGTTGATAAATTACAGATTGAGACTGGAAGGAGGTCATTCCAGTTAGAGAAAGCCTTGGGTGCTTTGAGTGAAATAAAGAGGATTAATCCTCAGATCTTAATAAATAATAAGGTACTGGATAATAACACTACCATGTTGGTAGATGTTTGGTATAAAGACATCAGGTTTGAATGTTATGTACTGAAGAAGTGCAACAATAAATTGAGAGATATCAGTGTGAAGCTGCACAACATGATGTCCTATGAAGAAGAAGTCATGGAGGCTTTAGAGGGGAAAGTAGAAGGAAAAATTGAAAATCAAGATGCAGACTTCTCCATAAAAGCTCTGCATAATAACTTCCAACCGATGGCTGATGACCCTCTTACCCACCTGACAGAAGAAGCAATGAACAAGATCATGAGGATCAAGGTCTGGGTGGAGAACTATAATGAAACATTGAGCAGTAGGAAGAATAAATTGGAGACCCTCAGAGATAAATTCCAAGCACATAAGCATGCCATTAGCAAAGCCAAAACTCAAGATGGTGGGAAGTTGAAAGAGTAGTAGGAGCATATGAAAATATCAGGACGATAATGCAGGTCCATATACAAGGTGATATCCATCAGGATGATGAAGGCACAGAAAGCAATGATCATGATGATCAGGATGATGAAGAAGAAGACCCGGAAGAGTAGATGAAGATGTGCTACAAGGGAAACATCTGCATTAGGTACTTAGAAGAAAATAAGTTACCCAGATGGTTGCTAGTTGGAAACCTGTGCCACGTGAAACAATTAACCAAGTCAAAAGGGATATGCACCATTGATTCTAATTGATAAATCTTGATCGTAGATCATTTGTAACCGCTCCCTCACCTTATTCTATAAAAGGTGCAAGGATGCCTTGTTCTAAACATTCGAAGCTTAATTGAAAATTGTTTTCTGAAATATCAGGGCTTATTTCAAAGTTATTGTAAACATACATGTTTTTGCATACTTAATGAAAGAGAAGACCATTTTGATTACAAATCATCGTAAATCCTGAGTAGTCTGTGTTTGAATTCTTGATACATGCTTTGATTTACTGTGTCCCTTGGAGTGCTCATCAGGCTACATGTATTGTTTTCATTCATCATCCTTTAAATTTTGCATCATCTGTATCTAGTTGTGGAACATCCTGATGAAAATATGGTTTGATTTCTTCTCCTAATGACAGTATCGAGTGTGTATGTGGTTCAATAGCTGAAGATTCATCATAATTTGAAATATTCTTTTCAATTTCTTTAATTTCAGAATAATTCACCATCACAATTGCAAATAATAGATAATTAGAAGCAAATTACATGAAATATGCAGACATCCCATAGATAATTGAGAATTCATAGCATATTTGAAGTTAAAGCATGTACAATTGATAAATATCATGCAAAGATCTAAGTATAGAGACACTATTTGTAGAAATATCCTGTGTAGAGTAATCTTTCTATGTAGCATCTTTATAGAAACAGAAACTTACTGATAAGCAAATGTAAGGCCCTTGAATGGAAAACAGCAACACACATCAACCACTAACATCAGTTGATTAAGAACTAATCCACAGAGACTTGGGATCATGAATTCATCGTATCTTTCAAGATGAGTAAAGGTTGTTGCATAACTTTTATTCTATGTTTGTTTATGACTAACATCATGATCAACAGCGCCCCAAAATGGACTATGACATGTTGTAAGATAATATGCTATTTATAGCCTGTGTATGATAGATTCTCTTATAGCTGTAAGTTGTAATCTCTACGATGGTCGTAAGTGTCGTAAGAGCATTTGTCATAGCCCATTTTGGAAATAGGTGACCTCTTTGGGATGGGAGTTGTGGACAAGTGTCAGGAACATTCTACAATGTTGACCAAGTGTCCTTAGGAGTGGGTTTTAGTCCATGAAGCCAAGTTGGACGCCCATCCCAAGATAGGTCCAATATTACCTTGTATATTCTATATAAACAAGTGCTTGGAGAGGGAGTTGTATCATAGGTTTACAGGTACTGTTATGCTACCGGATTGACTCTAGATACAAGTGTCAAAGACCATTGAAGCTTGCATTGCAAGTGTATTGTAAACAACTTTTAGATTTGTTAATACATTGTGCAGGTTTTTGAGTGTGGGGTTTTTCACCAGATAAGGGTTTTCCCCACCGTAAATCTTTGTCTCTCTTCTTCTGTCTTCTTTTTGGTTCATGTGTATTGCTGCAATATCTTGTTTACATGTTCTATCTTGCTGTAGTTGTAAGGATTAATTTGAATTTGCATAGCTCTCTCCTCATTAGATTAGTGTAGGAAGTGATTTCTGCACACCTAGCTTCCTTTCAGTTGGTATCAGAGCCTAGCCAGTTTTAGTCTTAGCTGTTGGGTAGGGGTTTTTTGAGCTGATCTTAAGTTGAGTGGGAGTCTGTACAGAGTATTCTGAGTTCTATTACAGCAAGGAGATGGCAAGCACATCTGGAAGGTTTGAAGTGGAGAAGTTCAATGGCACTAATTTTGAGCTATGGAAGCTCAAGATGGAAGACATGCTTGTTGACCGAGACCTTTGGGAAAGTGTTAATGGAACTAAACTAGCTGCAATGTCACAAGCTCATTGGGATCTCAAGGATTAGAAGGCTAAGTGTCTCATAAGACTTACTCTTGTTGATTCTGTGTTGTTAAATGTCTATGAGGAGAAGACTGCAACCTTGCTTTGGAAGAAGTTGGGAGATGTGTATCAAGCCAAATCCCTAGTTAATAAACTTTTTATGAGAAAGAAGTTGTATTCTCTTCAAATGGAGGACAAAGGATTCATTGCCGATCATATGAATGTTTTTAACATGTTGGTTGCATAGTTGACATCTATTGGTGTAAAGATGGAGGAGGAGGATCGGTGTATGACCCTACTTTGTTCTTTTCTGGACTCGTGGGATCACCTTGTCATGGCTATTGGAAGCACCACATCCACATTCAAGATGGAAGATGTGGTATCTGTGTTGTTATCTGAAGAGATGCGGAGAAAGTCTTTTGATGCAGCCAAAGAGGCTCTTGTAGTTTGTGGAAGACCCAAGGAGAAAGGGAAAAAGAAGGACAAGAAAGCTGAGAAGGGTAGATCCAAATCTCCTAGAAAGTCCAAGGCTATCTATTGGAACTATGGTAAATTTGGGCATTTCTGAAAGGAATGCAAAGAGGAGAAGAAGAAAAAGAAGAAAGCTCTTGATTTAGATTCTGATAAATCACAAGATGATGGTGATGCTTTCATCGCAACACTGGCAACCCATGCATCTAATGATGTGTGGCTGATCGACTTTGGTGCATCATTCCACATGACTCGCATTGAGACTGGTTTACAAAGTATGAGGAGTTCGATGGTGTAAAGGTGTACTTGGGTGATGACTCTCATCTGAAGATTGTTGGTCATGGAAGAGTCTTTATCTGATGGTCGAGTGAAGGGGATCTCTGGGGTTATGCATATCCCAGGCTTAGTACAAAACCTACTTTCTGTAAGTAGTTTGAATGATACAGGTGTGCAGTTTGTCTTTTCAAAAGAAGGATGCAAGATGACTAGAGGAGCTATGGTACTTTCTAAGGGTACTAGGAGAGGTACTCTCTTTCAGCTGGAGGCATGCATTTCACAAGGCAATAGTTCTTCTGACTCAAGGGAGAGGGCAGCAGTCACTTCATCCCCATCTAAATGAGCAGTTAAGAGATCTATTATTTCTAGTTTGGATGTTTGTAGTCATGCCTTGGAAGTTAAAATTCCTGCTGAAAAGACAATGTTATGGCATAAGAGATTTGGCCACATTGGTGAGAAGGGTCTGTGTACCTTGAAAAATAAAAACCTCGTTGAGGGGTTAGATGATTGTAATCTTGAGTTCAACTTTTGTGAACATTGAATTTATGGAAAGCAAAATTGTGTTCAGTTTTATTTGAGTTCTCACTAGTCTTCTGGTGTGTTGGACCTTGGTCATTCTGACATATTTGGTCCTGTTAATGTTCCTTCGTTATCAAAATCTATATATTTTGTATCTTTCATAGATGACTAAAGTAGAAGGACATGGATTTATTTTCTCAAAAGCAAATCTAAAGTCTATGGTAATTTTAAGGAGTTTAAGGCCTTTGCTGAAAATTAGACTTGTAAAAAGATTAAGTGTTTGAGAACTGACAATGGTGGTGAGTTTTGTTCTACAGAATTTGATAAATATTGCAAGGAACTTGGGATTGAAAGACATAAGACAACTCCATACACCCCGCATAAAAATGGAGTTGCAGAAAGGATGAACATGACACTGATGGAGAAGGCTAGGAGTATGCTTAGTGGAGCTAGCCTAGAACAAAAATTTTGGACTAAAGCTATTGCCACTGCTTGCTATCTTGTTAACAGATCTCCTACATCAGCTCTTGTTGGAAAGACACCCATGGAGGTGTGGTCTAGTAGAAAGCCTTCAATAAGGCATCTTTGTGTTTTTGGTTGTGAGGCATATGCACATGTGCCTAGGGAGAAGCGGTCAAAGTTAGAGAACAAGGTTGTTAAGTGTATCTTCATTGGCTATGGTGTCAGTGTGAAAGGATACAAGATTTGGGACCCTGTAACTAAAAAAGTGTTGTATAGCAGAAGTGTCATGTTTAGAGAGTTTACACCTTCTTCCACTGTTTTACAACCAGAAGAAAAAGAAAGAAAGAGGATGTTGTTTAGTTTCCTTCTACCCCTGAGAAGACTGAACAGAAAGACAATGTTGGACTTGATGATGAGGAGAGCTCTAGCAGATCTGAAAGCTCAGATGAAGAATTTGAACCTCAACCTCAACTCTTGAGGAGGTATACACAGATAAGAAAGCAACCTGAAAGGTTTGGTTTTACATTGCTTGATTCTAGTTGTGCTTTTTCTTTGCTTACTAATAGTGATGAACCTAGAATTGTATCAGAGGCTATGGACATGAAAGATGCAGGTTCCTGGAAGGAGGCCATGGAGGATGAAATGGGATCTTTGGAAAAGAATCAAACTTGGGACTTGGTGCCTTTGCCTTATGGATGGAAACCCGTTGGATGAATATGGGTGTTCAAGAAGAAATTTGGTGCAGATGGCAGTGTTGAGAAGTATAAGGCTAGATTGGTTGTGAAGGGGTATTCACAAGTGGAGGGTATAGATTATGGTGAGATCTTCTCTCTCATTGCAAAGCTGGCATCCATTTGATTCCTATTGTCTCTTGCAGCAGCTTATGACTTGGAGGTAGAATAGATGGATGTGAAAACAACTTTCCTTCATGGTGATTTGGAGGAAGAAATCTACATGTCATAGCCAGAGCATTACATGGTGAAAGGTAAAGAAAATTTGGTTACAAACTTAAGAAGTCTTTGTATGGTTTGAAGCAATCCCCTAGGAAATGGTACTTGAATTTTGATGTCTTTGTGTTGTCTATTAGATTTGAGAGATCAAAATTGGATCACTATGTGTATTATAAGTTTGATGGTGATCATATTCTCATTGTTGCACTATATGTTGATGATATGTTGCTCATTGGGAAGGGTAAGAATATGATTTATGATTTCAAATCTTAGTTGTTAGTATAGTTTGAAATGAAAGATTTAGGGGCAGCCAGGTACATTCTAGGAATGGAAATCAGAAGAGACAGAACCAACATAAAACTTTGGTTAAGCCAGAGTAAGTATGTGAAGACCGTGTTGGACAGGTTCAACATTGTAGATTGTAGACCATTATGTGTTCCTGTTTCTTTGGGGACAAAGTTGTCTATTGAGGATTGTCCAAAATATCCTAGTGAGGTGGAGGACATGAGTAGAGTACCTTATGCTAGTGATGTTGGTAGTTTGATGTATGCTATGGTCTGCACAAGACCAGACATTGCCCAAGCAGTGGGAGTCCTTAGTCGATTTATGGCTAATCCTGGATGAGTTCATTGGGATGTAGTTAAGAGAGTGTTTAGATATTTGAGGGGTACTTCTGAGTATTCCATATGCTATCATGGTAATGTTTTAGGACCTCCGCATTTTGTTGATACTCATGGATTTGTGGATTCAGATTGGGCAGCTGACATTGATAGCAGGAGATCCACCAGTGCTTGTGTTTACATTGTTTGGTGGTGCTATTAGTTAGATGAGTAAGAGACAACCTATTTTTGTTTTGTCCATGATAGAAGTTGAGTATATGGCTTAAGAGATTGTGTTCAGATATTGGTGTTGATACAGGTCAGATCAGGATCAGTTGTGATAGTCGGAGTGTAATTTGCCTTGTAAAGAATCCAACTTTCCATGCTAGAACAAAGCAAATTGATGTTTAGTTTCACTTCATGCGAGACATGGTTGAGGATGGAAAGGTAAATTTGGAGAAGGTAGATACTTTGAAGAATGTTGTAAATGCATTGACGAAACCAATGGGCACAAAGAAGTTCAGATGGTGTTCAGAGTCTATAGGCCTCTCAGCCTATAGCAGTTAAATCCTGTTATTCTATTGGCTCTTACAAGGTGTTCGACAAGTGGGAGAATGTTGGGAATTAAGGTGTCTCAACCTTGGTAATTCCTTACGTTATTAATGTTTGTATTTATTATTTAATTGCCTATGTTGTAAATATTTGTAAATTCCATATTGTCATATTGTGGGATGTGACACGATGATGTGTCAATCCTACATGGAATATGACTTGTAATTTTGTCCTCACATGAGGAGATAGGCATCCCACTTTGTGGTAGGAGCATTTTTCCATGTGTCGGCATCTTCCATGTTGTGTAAGGGAATGTTTGACCAAAACAGTTATGACGGATTCCTATGACGATTTTATGACATGTAAGATTCAGAAATAGAAGCGTGTAAGACAGGTGAGGACATGTGTCGTGAAGCATCTTTGAATAAGGCATATTTGGGCACCCCAAGGTGGACTATGACATGTTGTAAGAGAATATACTATTTATAGCCTATGTATGACAAATTCTCTTATAGTTGTAAGTTGTAACCGCTATGACAGATTCTATGATAGTTGTAAGTGTCGTAAGAGCATCTATCATAGTCCATTTTAGAAATAGTTGACCTCTTTCGGATGGGAGTTGTGGACAAGTGTCAAGCGCATTCTATAATGTTGACCAAGTGTCCTTAGGCGTGGGTTTTGGTCCATGAATCCAAGTTGGATGCCCATCCCAAGATAGGTCCAATATTGCCTTGTATATTCTCTATAAACAAGTGCTTGGAGAGGGAGTTGTATCACAGGTTTATAGGTACTGTTATGCTACTGAATTGACTCCAAATATGAGTGTCAAAGACCATTGAAGCTTGCATTACAAGTGTATTGTAAACAACTTTCATATTTGTTCATACATTGTGCAGGTTTTTGAGTGTGGGGTTTTTCACCCGATAAGGGTTTTCCCCACCGTAAATCTTTGTCTCTCTTCTTCTGTCTTCTTTCTGGTTCATGTGTATTGCTGCAATTTCTCATTTACATGTTCTATGTTGCTGTAGTTGTAAGCATTAATTTGAATTTGCATAGCTCTCTCTTCATTAGATTAGTGTAGGAAGCGATTTCCGCACACCTAGCTTCCTTTCACTCTTCCACCTTTAGGGCAAGCTGATATGCTTCTAACAAAGATGTCATCCTTCCCAAGCTTAGTTCCTCTTGAATGTTCAATCTCAGTTGATTGATGTATCTAGCCACTTTCTCCTTGCCTGCTTCACTATGTCCTGTTCTTATGATCATCTTACGAAATTCTTCAGTGTACTCCTTCACAGATTTCTCCTTTTGCTTCAGGTTTTGCAATCTTTTCAACAATTCCAACTCATAGTCAGCAAGTATGAACTGATTCTTTAACTTTGTCACCATCCAATCCCACTCTAGGTCTTTTTCCAATCTTTGAAATAGCTCACAACATTTTTATCTTATCTAATTCTTCTTCTTCATTACCTTCTATGGTTTCAGCAATTTGTTCAGTAGATTAAAAATTTTCCTCATCATGACTTTCAACATTAGGTCTTGGTGTCAATCCTCTTCACCTATCTTCCTCAATAGCATCTAAATGAATTCACATTGTTCTCATCAATTCCATCATCTCATCCATTCTATTAGCCATTGTACTAATAGGAGGAACTCTTCACAGTGGCATCTTCCTAGGATCAAGCGCAAACTGCCTCCAATTCGGCAATTGGGCTACAAGCGACAACTATCTCTCAGTCGACGATTGCTTGAGCACAAGTAACCTAACTTAGATCGGCAATCTATTCACAATAAGATCTTATGGAATCCCCTTCGCCAATTCACTCCAGAGAATCAAACTTTCACTCTAATACCACTTGGTGCAGTCACGGTAAGAGGGTTCACATAATGAACTATCCAGACCGTGCAGAAAGAGTAAGCACAACAGAAAATACTCAAAGAAATGGAACAAATGCAGATTCATCCATTTAGTATATCATAGAATTCAAATAAAGACCGGCTAGCAACATGCATGCTTACAAGTAGGGCTCACAAGCCTAAGTACATACATGCGCAAGATAAAGCTTTGAAGCTCCTTTGCACAAAATCTAAACTATGGAATATGAATCAATTGATAACTTCTAACTACTTTCCTAAGGATCTATTACATCAATATATACCATTTCTGGACCAATAGATTCCTCTGCGTCAGCCAAGGAAGTTCACAAACTCTAATGAAGAGTTGTAACGTGTTCACAGATACGTCAGACCTAAATGCATAGAACACTTCCTCAAATGAATGGAATAGCATGTGGACCCTTAGGGAAGGTTGGCCATGAACCAAAGGACATTGAATGATGTGCCATTGAGATCCACAAGTCAAGGAATGATCTGCAAGCCTTCTCCTTCAGTTGATTATCAGGAACTGTTAGGATGCTTTGCACTAAGAAAACAGTTGATTTTATGATAGTGATATCTTTTCAGTAACTGATCCAAATGCTTTGAATTTTTGATATGATGTAGATGGTAAGTCCAGATCCGCAAGATGTGAAATGCCAAAACCAAACCACAAGCTGAAACTACTTCTGACTGAACTGAAATGCAAATTTTTTGGTTGATGCAAGATTACTCTTGAACCAGGGATGCTCCTACATCAGATAGTGAAGATATGCTTCAAGAAAAAAACTATTGGGTTATTGATAGTAGTTTCTCAAATCATATGATTGGTGATAAAAGGAAGTTTATTGATTTTGAGAAGTATGATGAAGGATTAGTCAGATTTGGAGATGACTACACTACTAAAATATGTGGAAAAGGATCAATCAGTCTTGATGGAAAACAACTTACTAATGATGTTCTTTATGTTGAAAGATTAAGGCAAAATCTCTTGAGTGTTGGACAGTTGTACAGAAAAGGATACAGTCTTGTATTTTAGAATGATGCTTTTGAAATCAGAGAAAAATCTGGAGCTGTAATAGCTAGTGGAAAAAGGGCAAAAGGAAATCTTTATCATCTCAGAGAAGGTGACATTATCTACTCCATGACTTAGAACAGTGAAAGTTGGCTTTAGCATAGGAAATTGTGTCATATTAATCTTGATGATATAGTAAGGATAAGCTCAACTCAAGTGGTAAAAGATCTGCCAGAGATTATATATCCTAACAATATCATTTGCAAGAATTGTCAAGTTGAAGAGGAAGCAAGAGGAAGCCTATAGGATGAAGAAAAATCTTCAACTAAACTGTTGGAATTAGTTCATACAAACCTATGTGGTCCCAGAAGAGTAAGAAGTTTCCATGATGATAGGTATTTTATGTTCTTTATTGATGACTATTCTAGAATGACTTGGGTTAGTTTTCTTAAAGAAAGACTAGAAGCTCTAGATTCATTTAAATCTTTCAAAACAATGGTTGAAGATGAGTTGAATATGAAAATCAAATGTTTGAGGTCTGACAAAGGAGAAGAGTTTACCTCTAATGAATTCAATATGTTCTATGAGACTCATGGGATAAAGAGAGATCTATCTAACTCTAGAAAGAATAGAGTGATGGAAATAAAGAGCATGACTATTCAAGAAGCTGCTAAGACGATAGAGGAAGCTAACCTACCGAAAGTGTATTGGAGAGAAGCTATACATACTGCTGTCTACGTTCAAAACAAAATTCAAGTCAAAGGTAATGATACTAAAACTCCTTATGAATTGCGGTATGGAAGAGTTCCTACAGTGAAATATTTCAAAGTTTTTGGAAGAAAATGTTATATCAAAAGAGAAGAAGAGCTAGGCAAGTTTGATACTAAGTGTGATGAAGGAATTTTCCTTGGATACTCTACTAAGAGTAAGGCCTACTAGTGCTACAATAAGAGATTGAGAAAGATTATTGAGAGTGCTAATGTTAAGATTGATGAAGACATACAGAAGTGTTCAATAGTCAATAAATATGCATCAAATTCAAATAGGTTCTCTTACAAAGAAGAGGAAAATGCAAAAAAGGGGGAAGTATATACTAGAGAAGAAGATGAGACTGAAGAAAAGGAATTATAGGACAAAGTACAAGAAGATTGTCAGTGTAAAGTGAAAGGACACAGAGCTACTGAAGAATAAATAAATTTGTGTTTATTTGCCAATGCTAAATCTAAATCAGTGACTGAAGCTTGCAATAATATAAAATCCTCAGAAGATGAATGTTTGTCCACTGACAGTGAAGAACCCAAAAGTGCTCTTGAAGACCTTGAGAAATCTAAAGAAGATGACATGGACTTAAAGGAAAATATAATAGAAGCAAATGAATACATCAAAGAGTTAAGAAAGCAAATCAGGGAGCTTAAGCAAAAATTCAAAGAGGATAGTGAAGAATTGAGGTTAGCAAATGAAGAAAAAGCAAAAATTGAGGAATGTCTAAAAGACAAAACTAAAGACTGCATAAAGATTGAAGAAGAAGTTCTGGATCTGAAAGATGATATGAAAAATGCATGGGCTCAACAAGACAAAATTAGTGTGAGTGCTGCCAAATTTGATAGATTAATTACAATGGCAAGTCAGAAAAATCCTGATGACAAAGAAGGTGTGAGACTTGAGAAAGGTGAAAGTTCTAAAATAGGGCAAGAGAAGAATGTTGAGGTCAAGGAGGACAAAGGAAAATAGAATTAGGATCAAAGGAATAGATCAAGAAGACCATCAGTCAGGCAACCAAATGCTCAAAGGTATCCATCTTTCAATGGTTATTGTCATTCATGTAGTAAATTTGGTCATAAGGCTACTCAATGCAAGAGCAAAAATGTTCCATCATTCTTCAATCAGTGCTTTACATGCAAGAGAATTGGTCATAGAGAAAATGAATGCATAAGTCAAATAAGGAATGGTTTTAGTAATAGAAGGAATACTCAATCTTTCAATGGAAAATGCTTTTCATGCAATAGATTTGGGTATATGGCTAACCAATGCAGATCAAGAATTAATCCAATCAATGGAAGGAACCAAGGATAGAGGAATGTTGTTTGCTACAATTGCAATAAACCTAGACCTATTGCAAAATTATGCAAAGAAAAGAAATAATCCTACAAAAAAGAGGAAAACATAGAAGAGGGAAGATAAAGGAAAGAACAAGGTTGATTCGGTAGAAACCAAGAAGGAAATGAGCAAAATCTGGACTAAGAAGGATGTAAATGAGGTTATGAATGGATCCACACCAACCTCTGGTGCAAATACTTCCTCTGAGAAGTAAATTGGGAGCTCTGGCTCAAGGGGAGATTTTATTGAAAATCTTTTCTCCCCTACCAAAGGATTGATGTTGATGCCTTAGCATGAAGAGACAAAGTGAAGGATTAATAACAAAGGTCAATAAGTACATCTCTGGTTGAACTGATGTTGGAAGCTAATTTTCAAGGGAAGAAAGTAGGGAACTTATTATTGTAGTCAGGGGGAGTGAAAGAGTAATTCCAGTTCTAATTAGTACATCAGTCCAGTGGTGCTCAAAGTCTCATTCTTTGATCTAGATTGATGTTTTGTAGGCTACCTCTCAGGGGAAGCTGATAGATGTTGCTGATATGATTTTCTGATCAAGAGCAGTAAGTGTTGCAATGTTGATGATAGGGGGAGTTGTGCAGTAAAGAGAAAGAAAAGTTTTGGCACCCTTTTCCATTGATGTCAAAGGGGGAGAGAAGTTCATGTGAAAAAACTAAAGAGAAAATTGTAGTCAGAGAAAGCATAAAGTAAGGGGGAGCAAAGAAGCAAAGCAAGTTTGTATGTCTTGATGGTTTTTCACATCATGTATTGCCATCAATGACAAAGGGGGAGATTGTTGCAAATATGAGCAGTAAGTGTTGTCATTGATGTCAACACCTAAGGTCAGCATCTAAGGAAATTATTTGAATGCGTTTGAGCAAGTATTTGAGAAGAACAATACAATGTTTTTCTCTGCATATCCTATAGATTGAATATCTTTAAATGTAGATTGGAAGTTATGTTAAGGAATGTTTGTAGTTGCTATGTTTCAAGTTTGAGCCTCTGATATGAAGATTTGAGTGAGTTCTATTCACCAGAGTAAAAATTATTTTTCTATGTATTTAATGGTGACAAGGAGAATGTATTTTGCTCCACATTTCTCCACATTTAAGTTTTACAGTCTACGGTTCTAGAATTAAGTTTGTAATGATGTTATTTTCCTTTAGTTCAAATGGTTCATGATTTGGTTCTCCGCAAGTGATCTTTCCTTTATGACAGCGGCTGACAGTAATGTTCAAGTGCTCCAGTTTGAAGAATCTTATGGGTAAAGTGTTTAGAGGTTGTGCAGATGTTCTTGGTGATTGTAACATGCTTGTGGAAGTCTCTAGATCATGTTCCTACCTTTTGATTGGTCCACAAAGTGTAATTTGGATCGTGCATGAAGTGTGTTCCTAAAACCTGTCTTAGTGTTAACACTGGTTCTGGCTAACCTGGTTGTTTTCACTATGCTTCAAAGTTTGTAAAGCGTGTTGTTGCATGGAAAATTACATTTGAGTCCTAGCTAAAGCTTAGCATGGTCTGCATTCACTTCTCTTCTCCCTCAATCCATTTAGGTCCAGACCTAATTTGAATATTGGCTAAATATGTATGCATGCCAACCTTGGAGATTGTTCCAATGGTTGATGATTGTAATGCCAACCTTGATGGTCATTCCAAGGTTGATGAATTGTATAAATATGTCATGAAGTAGTAAATGATTGGTGTGGATGCAAAGATTTGAAGATAAGTGCAAAGTGAAAAAGTAGAGCAGAGTAGAGGAAATTTATTGCGCTTCAATGGAACTGAACCTTGGCATAGTGTAGATGCTACTATCTCAGTTTACCAACTTTGGCAATGAGCCACCCACCGATAGTGAGCCACCCATAGGTAGTGAGCCAACCCATTGGCAGTGAGCCCCTTCTTTTGTAGTGAGCATTCTGGGCAGTGAGCCTTGTTGTAAATTTTGATATATCATTTATATTGTAAGCTAACACTCACCGTGGTTTTTCCCTTATTAAGTTTTCCACATAAAAATTTGGTGTCTCATGTGTGAATGTGTTTAAGTTTTGATTTCATGTTTTCATGGTTAAATTACAATAACAATGATTAAGTGGTTGATGGTTTTAAAGTTTTGGTTACAACTGATTCACCCCCTTCTTAGTTGTCTTGTGCACTTCAATAGTGTGGTAATATGAATCTCTCACAACGTTTCTTTCTTTGATCAATCATCTTTCCTCTTCATTGATATGTTGAAGACAAATATCCACTTATTTTTCACTGATATATATGGGATCTATTAATAATGAGGATGAATCAAAACTCAAAAGAAAGTGTTAGACTTAGGGCAGGCAACTGAGAGGGTGGGGGTGAATCAGTTGTACAAAACTTTCTTCCAATTAAACACTTAACTCTACTTTGTAGTTCATCAGCATAATAATAAATCAATCATGGAAACACAATGCAATAAATTAAGAGCAAAAACACATTAACACATAGACACCAAGATTTTGACATGGAAAACCCGGTTAAGGGAAAAAACCACGGGGTGATTAACCCAAGATTGTATTCTCTGTTAGAAGAATAGAAAGAACAAAATGTCACATGCCAATTAGGGCTCACTACCCGAGCACACTTCTCACAAGAAGCTCACTGCCTACAAGAGACACACTGTCTACAAAATAATAAGTATCACCTACTTGAACTAGAAAATAGCATCTTCACCATGCTTGAATCAGTTTCATTTAAGCTCAATACTTCTGCTCTGCCTTTCGCTCTTCTCCTTGCTACCACACTCTCATCTCCACAAGACACACTTTGAAATGACTTTATAATTCCTTATTTATACAAGACATCAACTTAGGAATGATCATCTAAGTCAGAAAACATCTACAAGAACATCTGCAGGATGTGTAACTCATCCAATTGGCCAGTCTTAGGAAGAACACCATCATCTAGAACTTATTCTTTAATTATGAGCTCCAACTCCAATGCGGACCACTGACATGAACTAGACATGATCTAAATACCTCCACAAGCTTTCCTGAATCACCAAGAACATCCACACTTCATCTTCTTATTGAAATCCTTCTCTCCTTCATCTGGAACCTCAAGAACACAATCTGTCATCACTATCATAAAGGAATAGATGATTGCGGAACTTCAAACCATGAACCAATCGAGTTGACACTTCAAAAAGACTTCCTCAACACCCCCTCAAATCTGTAGAATAGGACAATGCATTTCCATATCTCACCGGACCTGTCTGTATCACTCTATCACCTCTGAACACCTACCAGAACCAGTTTTACTTGAGCGGACACAACTTCTTCAGATCTTCATGTGGACCTCTAAAATCTCTGCTGGACCACCTTAAGAAACATATCTAAAAACCCTTTAAACCATATCCTCTGATCCTTATCCTATCTTGGACTTTTACTTTACTGTCATCATTGTTCTTCATTGTTCCTGATTGAGACTAATTTTCTCAATATCCTCAGCACATAGCTCATCCAATCCTTATCATTAATGCAATAGGAGTATGTTGACATCAATGACAACACCAGTTAGGCCCATACTTGCAACAAAAAGTTCATCATATCCTCCACTAAAAGCTTGCTCTCAAAGAGTTGTTGAAAATTATCAAGATGTAGTAAAGGATCCTTCTCATGAGTTTATGATCTAATGGGTACCTCTAAAGTTGAATCATCCTTAAGAAGAAGAAAGTGTTCTTAATCTAACTATGATGTTTCATTGACACCATGAAAAATAACAACCTCATAAAATTGATATTTCTTATCAAATTTGCTTTCATAATTTAAAAACTTGAAGCAACAACCTCTTAAGAAAAGGATACATTTGGATCTTGTGACAATGGAGTTATATGTTGAAGGAAAATTTCAATTTCTAACATGAGATGCTTTATTTCTTCATTAGATATCAACTAAGATTTTTCATCAATAGTGCTATTTAAAAATGTTGAATTTGAAGATAAAAACTTGTGAAAGAGAAAAATATTTTACTTTTCTTTTTTATTACATCTACTACAATCTCATCAAACAATCCTTCAATTGAAGAAAAGAAGCTATAGGATTCATCATCCTCTTTACTCCAACTGACCTCTCCTTGTCCATAGCTTTGCTACTTGGATATATGTGTGACTTCATTCTCCTAAGAGAAAATATGGAAAAATTGTGTAACATCGGGTTCTTCTTCTATCAACAACCCTTCTTCAACCTTAAAGAACTTGTCCAAAGTAGGATTTTTTTTTGGATAGTGATTTTGAGTTTGAATTATTTGATTTTGAGGTGATTAGATTGGATCTTAAAACTTTATTTACTATCAAAAGAGTTTAGTTTTTTGGATGATTAGATGGTGGTGGATGATGAATTGGATTTTGATTAGATGAGTGGGAAAATAAGGTCTAGGACCTCAAGAACTTGATGATTGATTTTGGATTGAGGATGATAGTTAGATGATTTGGATTTAGGATAGTGGGTGAATGGATTAGGGTTAAGGGATCTAGGTCCTTGAACAAATTTGGATTTGTGATAATTGGATTTGGAGTTTAGAATGATGTTTTCATTAGGATTTGATGGGAATAATATAAATTTTTGGTTTATGAATGGGTGATGGACTTTGGCTAATTTGAGTAGGATTATGGCTCAAAAGACCTTGGATAGGTGATTGATTTTTGGATCACTATACTTAAGATAGGCTAAGTACTTAGTATAGTAAGGTTGGATTTCGGATGATGACTGGTTTTAGGCCTTGATTTTTATTTTGAGTTTGACTTGGATGGATGGAAGTTAGCTTCACTTGACAATTTAGGGGATGTTTGGATTTTGATTTAATTTTTGACGTTGGGTTTTGATTGGAATTTTGGTTTGGATTAAGGATCAAAATTTAGGATGGTCGTTTAGTTAGGTTTGTTAGAGAATTAAGTGGGTGATTGGTTTTGAATTTGGATTAATGTATGAGATTTTGGGATTATGGTTTGATTTAGTTGGGATTTAATTTTTGGTTTCAATTTGTGGTTGATGGATAGGGGTAAACATGGAAGAGGGTTTGCTCTTTGATTTGGTATTTTTAGATTTTGGAATTGGGAGTATAGTTTGACTTATGATTGGGAGGTGGATGGGTTCCACGCAAGGTGGAGATGTTAGATTTTTTCTTCACAAATTTGGATTTCAAATGTTTTTTCAACCTTTTGCAAGAGGATTTTATTTTGATTTTTTTAAAGGTTGGGATGTTTACAAATGGTTTAGATTGTTTGAGATAATTCATGGGTTTTACATATAAATGAAGACACACCAAGCATGCTAGAAAGCCTAATTTATAATCCCACCATTAAGGCCTTGTCTAGTCATGGAATGTAGGGCCCATGAGGAGGCACTAATTGTTTTTTATCATCAAGATCACACAAAGGTGTAAGAGGAGAACATACATGACCTACAAACTCATTTCTAGGGGCACATGGTGAGTGAGTTCTAGGCTATACAAGGTATGATAGGGGATGTCCTCAATATACTTGAAAGTACGAGAGGCCAAAGTCTATGAACAAGAGTTCTATCTACAAGCATGTGGATAGGGTCAAATTACTTCCCACTTCATCGTGTCCCCTCAAGTGGACAACAAGGATGTCTCAAGTTACATGATAACCCTTCTTTGAGGTGAGTCTTTTGATTCTCACCCCTTTTATGTAACCCATCAAAATGCATGGTTTGGGTTGTCCCCTTGGTGATGAATTTCAAAGGTAGGCCTGCTAAAAGGGAAATAAGATCAAGTGCTTTTGATTTCCAAGATCACCTTGCAAGGAAAGAGCATGCACACTTTACTCCTTGGGACTAAAATAAAAAAGTGAACAAGAAGTGTTTTTTATCTTTAAGATCACCTTTTGGTGTGAGGACAAAGCATACACACTTAAATTTTTACACAAGAAAAAAAAATAAAGTTCATTAAACTTAACATGTAAGGGTGAAACTAGACTAGTGATAAAAATAAGATCTTGGACTAGTGAAAGCTACACTGCAAATATGTCAGTAGTTTAATTAAAATATATTGGACTAGAAAAATATTTAATAAACATAGGGTTAGCACATCGACAAACAACAAAAAATGATTAGCCAAATGCACATAACCCAACAAAGTGATAAAATTATGTAAATAGAAAGTAGGCACTAAAATAGAAATTAAAATTCTAAAAGTTATAGAATTGAAATGTTAAAATGTATAAAGAAATGCTAAAAGGTCAAGTTTAGTGTTTACCAACCATTACCTTAGGTGTGTTGATTAGTGAAATGGATGTGCTAGTCTATGAGACACATATGCTCAAAGGTGGCAGGTGCACTGAAATGTGACTACCTACACAACAAAATGACAAAAGTTAGCAAAAATCCTTTAAAAATAATAACTTGCAAGATAAGAGTTAGTTGAAATGATTGGAAAAACATGTCAGAGCTCCTAGGAACTACACAAAACCATAAAGATTAAAAATGGAAGGCCACAAAAATAGTAAATAAAAAAGGGCCAAGAACAAAGGAACTAATCCATGAATAGATGTGCCACATGTTTAAACAGGCACTAAGGGGATAATAAAAATGCTAAACCAAGTTGGAGGGTAAAAATTGGAGGAAACCTTGCAACCAAGAGGGTTAAATTGACACACGAAGGGTCAAGAGAGCATAGAAAATTGATGGTAAATCAACAACCCTACAATCTAGATTAGTTAAACTTGTCAAAACATGTAAATCAAGTGAGAAAATAGATTAGGGATGTCAGGGGACTACTGTACATGGAGCTAATAGACATGCCAAATGATGAAACACATATTTTGAAGTGCAAACCGATGCACTAAAAGTAGGCCACATGCACTAAACTACCAACCTACAACAAAAAGATTCAAACAAGATCCAAACAAAAGATGGTTAAAAGGGACACGGGTCCCATTGGGCATGACAAAATGTGTGTACCTAAATGTGAAACACAAAAAAATAATTCAAACTAAAAAATCTAAGTCTTATTCCACAAGCTCTTTGTTGCACAAATGGTGGTTGTGCTAAAAACAATTTAGTGTTGATGAGAGAGAATGTGGTTTCTCAAATGGAGAACATGACCATGCATTCCAATAAGACCTAGAAATGACTTATGAAATGGTCCATTTATAGGTTTCCATGGAGAAGGATCAATGGATGAGATTGATTATTGAGATTAATGGCTAGGGATTCTTGAGAGGAAAGGGTGCATGAGAAGCCACCAAGTGGCACTTGGTGATTGATGCACATGATGAGGGTTTGGATTAAGAAGATATAGAGGGCTAAGATTTTCTATATTTGAAATGGAATGTAAAGATCAAAAAGTCCTTTTTTGGATCCATGTGCACACATGGAGCCTTGTGCAACCTTGAACCATGTGCAAGGTTAACTTGGCTAATTGGGATTTGGAATGTGCAAGAACTTAATCAGCTAATTAAGTAGGATTATTTGATTAACTAATTGGTTGAGGATAAATAGGATAAATTAAATAAATAGTTTGTATTTATTTAACTTTTGAGAATGTTGGAATGAGAATGATGAACTTGATTAAATAAATGTTGAATTTATTTAATTAAGGTTCAACATTAGAAAAGGGTGCTGAAATGATTTGATTAATTAAATAAATTATTATAATTTATTTAATTAATGTTAGGATGATGATCAAATTAGCTAATTAAACAAGCAATTTATTTAATCAATGTTAGAAGGGGAGATATGTGGGATGAATCAAGTGATGTTAGGGTATGGTCAAATTTAGGTGTCTATAATTACAAAGTCCTAAATGTACACATTTCTCAATAAATGATACAATAAAGGAACTACAGTTCCACAACAATAAAAGAACTATACACACTATCTATACATATCCATTGATTTAGCTAGCCCCAATGGTGGTACACCACCACCTAACTACATGGAACCATCAAGCCCACCCCTTTGAACTAAGAGATAGTCCATTGAGAAATAAAATAGACACATGTAATACAAGTATGGGGTATATACAAATCATGGAATTACACATACCAAGATCCTAGATCACAAAATCAAGTACGCAATGGTATACAAGGCTTATGGCCACCAACCAATAACACATAGAAAACGATGGTAACAACCACCAAAAGAAATCAAGGAAATATTAAGGACACATCAGGTACCATCAACCCAAAAAAATTAGGAAAGGATCTACTAAGCATTAGATGTAGAGTGCCATCATTATCTTGCATGATTCTCGTGGGGTCCTCAGTGAAAGTAATGGCATAAGTAATATCTTACATAATTCTTGTTGAAATACACCAGACAACTAAGAGGGTGGGGGGGTGAATCAGTTGTCTCAAAAAATTTAACCACTTATCATCACTTCAAATATTCAATCACTATTATTAAGATTTAACCATGAAAGCATGAAATAAGGAGCTCAACACAATAACACATTCAACACATTAGACACCAGATTTTTTGTGGAAAACCCTATAAGGTAAAATCCACGGTGGGTGTTAGCCCACATAAATATATAAGTTATATCAATACCAAAAAATAGAGGTTCACTACCCAATATGCTCACTGCAAATGTTGAGGCTCACTGCTAAGAGGTGGTGAATTGATTTGTTAGCATCTACTTCATGCCTGGGTTTAGTTCCATTGAAGCATAGTATAACTCCTCTGCTCTTCTCTTCTTACACCTTCATTCTTATCTTCACATTTTCGCTCAAGGATATCTTTTTTGCAACTACATTACATGTTTTTATACAATTCATGAACCTTGGAATGTACATCAAGGTTGTCATTACATTCATCAACCATTGGAACAATCGCCAAGGTCAGAATTACAAACATACATAGAAATAGGTTTGGACCTAAACAAGATTGCTAAGGTAAATATGTATGTGGATCATGTTATGCCTTAGCTGGGACTCAAATGCAATCTTCCACGCCACGATACACTTCCACAATATTTGATGTATCTCCGCAAGTAGTGAAAAAAACCAAGTCGGCCAAGACTGGTGTTAACACTAAGTCTTCTAAGAACAATCTTCATCCATGATCCAAATTTATCTTTGCGAGCCAATCCAAAGGTAGGAACATGATCTAGAGACATCCACAAGCACATTAAAATCACCAAGAACATCCACACAACCTCTAATCACTTTGTCAAGAAGATTCTTCAATCTGGAGCACTTGAACATAACTGTCATCCACTATCATAAAGAAAAGATCACTTGCGGACCACCAAATCATTGGATTTGACGGCACATAACATCACTACAAACTTGATTCTAGAACCATAGACTGAAATACTTAAATATGGAGGAATGCAGAGCATAATACATTCTCCCTGTCACCACCAAATATACAAAAAAGTAGTTTTCACTCTAGTGAACATAACTCACTCAAATCTTCATACCAGAGATTCAAACTTGAGATATAGAATCTTCAGACATGCCTCTAAATAACTTCCAATCCATAGACAAAGATATTCATTCTACAGGAAATGCGGAGCAATCTACTGGACTGTTCTTCAGTAAATGGAGATATTCTACAACACTCTATTTCCACCGGAGGAACAAATTTTCTCAAAAGCACTTGGAAACTCAATATTAGGATCACTTACTCATTATCTCCAACACTAGAAAACATCAAAATCAAGAACATAGTTGACACTAATGACAACACAAATATGTTGACATCAATGACAACATCAGTTAGGCACATACTTGTAACAATCTCCCCCTTTGTCATTGATGGCAACATATGATGTGAAAAATTGTAAGGACCATCAATATAGGATTCTCCCCCTTTCTCTTTGTACATATGCACTCTTTATCCCCTCTAATTTTTTCACATGATTTCTCTCCCCCTTTGACATCAATGGCAAAGGGCACATACTTGCACTCTGTTGCTCTGATCAGACTAAAAAGTTTTGTTATCAATACTTACTGCTTATTATCATGAACCATCTAGCTACTCCCCTTGAGAGGTAGCTCTCAAAACATCAATCCAGATCAATGAATGAGGCTCTAAGCTTCACTAAATTGATGCATTCTCATGCATATTAGTTCAGAGCAGGAGGGGTAATAACCCTTACTTTTTCCCTGAGATACTTAAAGGTATCCTTAGGCAGAGGCTTTGTAAAAATGTTTGCAATATGGTCCTTTGTAGACACATATTCCATCTTGACTTCATTCTCTATCACCTTCTCTCTCAAAAAGTGATACCTTATAGATATGTGCTTTGTTCTTGAGTGCATCACTAGATTCTTTGGAATATTTATGGTACTTGTATTATCACAAAAGATTGCAATTGGATCTCCATACACAACTCTTATGTCCTTCAAAGTCTGCATCATCCATAACACTTGAGTGCAACAACATGCTGCTACAATATACTTTGATTCTACAATAGACAAGGAGATTGAGTCTTGCTTTTTGCTCAACCATGAAACCAATTTATTTCCCAAGAAAAAAGCACCTCCACTTGTACTCTTTTTGTCATCAACATCTCTAGCCCAATCTGCATCTATATAAGCACTGAGAGTGAAATCATTGTCCTTTGGATAACATAAACCATGATCTGATGTGCCTTTCAAATACCTCAAGATTCTCTTGACTGCCATCACATGTGATTCTCTAGGATCTTCTTGAAATCTTGCCACAAGACATACTGCATGCATTATATCAGGTCTGCTTTGAGTTATATAAAGTAATCCTCCAATCATGGATTTGTACCTTTTCTAATCAGTCTTAGGTGATTCATCATTTTTACTCAACTTGCAACTAGTCACCATGGGAGTACATACTAGTTTAGAGTCCTCCATTCCAAACTTCTTTAGCAACTCTTTCACATACTTAGATTGGGATATGAAAATTCCTTTATCTAATTGAGTAACTTGCAGACCTAAAAATAAAATCATCTCACCAAACATAGACATCTCAAACTCTATTTGCATTTCACCAACAAATTTCACGCACATACCTTCATTGCCTCCAAAGATAATGTCATCAACAAAGACTTCAACAATCAAAATTTGATCACAATTAATCTTGAAATAGAGATTACTATTAGCAGTCAATTTATTGAACCCTAATTGCAATAAGTACTTAGCCAACCTTGCATACCATACTCTAGGAGCTTGCTTAAGTCCATACAAATCTTTCTTCAACCTGCACACCATATCACCTTGGTCTGATAACTGAATCCTTCTGGTTGCTTAATGTAAATTTCCTCTTCCAACTCAACATTCAGAAATACAGACTTCACATCCATCTGATACACTTTGAAATCTTTGTGAGCTGCAAATGCCAAAAATATTTTGATTGCTTCAATCCGATCCAATGGAGCAAAAGTCTCTTCAAAATCTATTCCTTCAATTTGAGAATATCCTTTGCACACAAGCCTTGTTTTGTTCTTTACAACTTCTCCATTTTCATTCAGCTTGTTCCTGAAAACCCATTTGGTTCCAATAATTTTTTTATCAACGGGTCTAGGAACTAATTCCCAAGTTTCATTCTTCTCTATTTGTATTAGTTCTTCCTTCATGGTCTTTACCCAATTTTCATCATTGCAGGCTTCATTCACATTTTTTGGTTCAACTTTAGGAAGCAAACAGTAATTCACTTATTCTTCTGCAACTCTTTTCCTTGTCAGTACTCCTTTGCTTTTGTCTCCAATAATTTGATCTACTGAATGATTGATCCTTACATACCTGGGAGTCTTAACTGTAGTTTTGGTAGTCATCTCTTCTTCATCTTGACTATCTTCTTGTTCCTCTTTCTTCTCATCTACTATGACAATAGGTTCATCTGATTCATACCCATTTAGATCTGATGTTCTTCCTTTGTCTTCATCCACTTTCACATTTGCACTCTCAACAATATTTTTCAGCCTTTTATTGTAGCACTGGTAGGCCTTACTCTTGGTAGAGTATCCAAGGAAGATTCCTTCATCACACCTTGCATCAAACTTCCCTAGATCTTCTTCTCTTCTGATATAGCGTTTGCTTCCAAAAACTTTGAAATATTTTACTGTAGGTATTCTTCCATACCACAATTCATAAGGAGTTTTAGTACCATTACCTTTCACTTGAACTTTGTTTTGAATGTAGACAACAGTATGTATAGCTTCAATCTAGAAAACTTCCAGCAGATCTACTTCCTTCATCATTGTCCTAGTAGCCTCTTGAACTGTCATGTTCTTTCTTTCCACAACTCCATTCTGCTAAGGAGTCCTAGGTGCAGACAATTGTCTCTTTATCCCTTTCTCTTCACAAAAAATGTTGAATTCATTTGATGTGAACTCACCTCCTCTATCAGACCTCAAGCATTTGATTTTCAGTTCTATTTCATTCTAAATCATTGCCTTGAAAGATTTAAACTTCTCTAGGGCTTCTGATTTTTCTTTTAGAAAAGTAACCCAAGTCATTCTAGAATAATCATCAATAAGAAACATGAAGTACATGTCACCTTGTAGTCTTCTCACCCTTGTAGGACCACAAAGATTTGTATGCACTAGATCTAGCAAGCTTGCAGAAAATTACTCTTTGCTCTTGAAACTAGTTCTTGTCTACTTCTCCAACTGACATTACTTACAAATGGTATTGGTGGGTTTCACAAGCTTTGGTAAAATCTCTCACAACCTAACCTGAACTTATCTTCACCAAATTATCAAAGTTTATATGACACATCCTTCTATGCCACAACATACTCTCATCTACCTGGGCCAATAAATAGTAATCATTAGTTCCTCTTAACTGGTAAATGTTACCTCTAGTCTTCTTATCAGTAGAAATCACTGTTCTAGAGCTTTCCATGATCTTGCACCATTATCTTGGAATCTCAGGTCATATCCTTTGTCACACATTTGACCAACATTCAAAGATTATTCTTTAAACCCTTCAGATATAAGACATTATCAGTGTTGTTCTTTCCATCAAAAAGAAATAGATCCTTCCCACAAATCTTACCAGCTGCATTATCTCCAAACCTAACCAATCCTCCATCATACTTTTCCAAACTCACAAACTTACTTTTGTCACCAATCATGTGATGTGAACATCCACTATCAATAATCCATTCATCCTTATCTTTCTCCACCTAAACAACCAAAGCACTTTCCTCCATTGGTTTTTCCTCTTTTACACAGCTAGTAGGATTAGTAGTTTCAGGTTCTTCTTTAATAACAATAAACAAGCACTCATTTGCACTAGTATTAGCATCATCAGATTCATCATTTGTCACACCTTCATCATTAATGTCTCTAACATAGTAGAATTTCTTTGGAACTCTAGGTTTACTCTCAAATCTTTTTCTATTCCTTTCAATTCTTTCAAGACATCTAGAAGCATAGTGACCAACCTTACCACATGAAAAACATTTGAAAGGTAATTTGCCTTTATACTTACTGGAGCCTCTTTGTAGTCTATCAACAAAGTTTGCTTCAATTTCATCAACCTCATCATTAGATTCCACTCTATACTTCTCAGCTCTGGAAGTCTTCTTTGAAGTGCTGGCTTTGAAAATAGTTTCAAACTTTGGCAAAGCATCATCAAATTCTCTCATTTCAAAGGTTGTAAGCTTTCCAAGTAACTGGTCTTTAGAAACATCCTTCATGGTCATTACTTCTTCAATTGCAACTACCTTGTGACTGTAGAACTTAGGTAATGACCTAAGAATTTTTATTACAACTTCCTTCTCATCAATAGTTCCTCCCATTCCTTTTATTCCATTGACAATTTCATCAACTCTTTACATGTAGGTTATGTTCTCATCTTTGCTCATCTTCAAACTCTCATATTTTGCTTTCAAACCCTGCAATTTGGTGCTTTTTATAGACATATCTCCTTCATACATATTTTTTAGCTTCTCCTAGACTTCATGAGCAGTTTCCAAATCCATGACCTTTATCAATTTTGTGTTAGACAGGGCACTTAGCAAAGCATCTCTGGCTTTTATTTTCAGCTCATATTCTTTTATTTCATCTTCAGTTGTCAAACCATTTGGAGGCATGGTATACTTTGTCTTTGTCTCTTTCCATACTTTATATCCAAGGAAAAGGAGATGACTTTTCATTCACACCTTCCAAAGAGCATAATTTGTTCCATCAAACTGCGGAGCTTCCTTCTTGTAAGACATCCTGGATCTACCTCAAGTTGTTAGGCTTACTCCAGAGGAACCTTGCTCTAATACCAATTGTTGAAATACACTAGACAACTGAGAAAGGGGGTGAATCAGTTGTCTCAAAAACTTTAACCATTTATCATCACTTCAAATATTCAATCACTGTTATTAAGATTTAACCATGAAAGCATGAAACAAGGAACTCAACACAATAACACATTCAACACATTAGATACCAGATTTTTTACATGGAAAACCCTATAAGGGAAAAACCACGATGGGTGTTAGCCCACAGAAATATATAATTTATATCAATACCAAAAAATAGAGGCTCACTACCTAATATGCTCACTGCAAATGTTGAGCCTTACTGCCAAGATCGGCTCACTGCCAAGAGTTGGTGAACTAATTGTTAGCATCTACTTCATGCCTAGGTTCAATTCCATTGAAGCACAGTATAACTCCTCTTCTCTTCTCTTCTTACACCTTCACACTTATCTTCACATTTTCTCTAAAGGATATCTTTTTCACAACTACATTACATGTTTTTATACAATTCATCAACCTTGGAATGTACATCAAGGTTGGCATTACATTCATCAACCATTGGAACAATATCCAAGGTCGACATTACAAACATACATAGAAATAGGTCTAGACCTAAACAAGATTGCTAAGGTAAAGATGTATGTGGATCATGTTATGCCTTAGCTAGGACTCAAATTCAATCTTTCATGCCATGACATGCTTCCATAATCTTTGATGTATCTCTACAAGTAGTGAAAACAACCAAGTTAGCCAAGACTGGTGTTAACATTAAGTCTTCTAAGAACAGTCTTCATCCACGATCCCAATTTCTCTTTGCGGACCAATCCAAAGGTAGGAACACGATCCAAAGACATCCACAAGCACATTGAAATCACCAAGAACATCCATACAGCCTCTAATCACTTTGTCAAGAAGATTCTTCAATCTGGAGCACTTGAACATAACTCTCATCCACTGTCATAAAGAAAAGATCACTTGCAGACCACCAAATCATGAACCATTGGATTAGAAGGCACAAAACATCACTACAACCTTGATTCTAGAAACATAGACTGAAATATTTAAATGGAGAGGAATGCAGAGCATAATACATTCTCCCTGTCACCACCAAATATACAGAAAAAAGTTGTTTTCACTCTGGTGAACATAACTCACTCAAATATTCATACTGGAGGCTCAAACTTGAGATATAGCATCTTCAAACATGCCTATAAATAACTTCTAATCCATAGATAAAGATATTCATTCTACAAGAAATGTGGAGCAATCTACTGGACTATTTTTCAGTAAACAAAGATACTCTACAACACACTATTTCCACCGGAGGAATAAATTTTCTCAAAAGTACTTAGAAACTCAATATCATGATCACTTACTCATTATCTTTAACAGTAGAAAACATCAAAATCAAGAGCACAGTTGACACCAATGACAACACAAATATGTTGACATCAATGACAACATTGGTTAGGAACATACTTGCAACAATTCCCTCAGGGCCTTCAATACAAGTAAATCATAGTACTAGTCTTCTGTGATTCTCTCAGGGCCTTTGATGCAAGTGATAATCATAGTACTTTCTTATGTGATTCCCATAGGTCCTTTGACACAAGGATGTCTAGTACTATCTTATGTAATTCCCTTAGGGACTTTGGTGCAAGCAATGTTTCATGTTATTTTATTTAATTCATTTTAGATGCTTGAAAACCTAATGTTTCATGGTCTCCATGCATATCCTTTAATCTAGCTAGCCCCAATGCTAGTACATGACCACCCAACCACATGGAACCCTTAGGCCTACCTGTTTGAACTAAGAGATGGTTGATCAAACAATAAAACACACATATGTAATACAAGTATAGGGTAGATACAAATCATGGCATCACATATACCAAGATCATACATCAAAAAACCAAGTACACAATGGTATACAAGAGTTATGGCATCCAACCAATAACACAGAAAAAGATGGTAACAAAAACCAAAATCAAGCAAGGAAATCTTAAGGACATATCAAGTACCAACAACCCAACAAAAATATGAAATAATCTACTAAGCATCAGACATAGAGTGTCATCATTATCTTGCACAATTATCTTGGGACCTTCAGTGCAAGTAATGGCATAAGTACTATCTTGTACAATTCCCTCAGGGCCTTCAATGCAAGTAAATTATAGTACTAGTCTTGCATGATTTCCTCGGGGCCTTTGATGCAAGTAATGATCATAGTACTTTCTTATGTTATTCCTTTAGGACCTTCGATACAATGATGTCTAGTATTATCTTACATGACTCCCTTAGGGCCTTTGGTGTAAACAATATTTCATGTTATTTAGTTTAATTCATTTTAGATGTTTGAAAACCTAATATATTTTAAACTCATTATATTACCCATACAATGAGTCATATTTAGACATCCCAAATTTTGCAAGCATGGCATGGTTCCACTCTACTCCTAACCTTAGTATCCAATCCCATGTCCAAAAGTCAACCTTTTCCCAAAAAGTCAAGGCATGGAAAATGAGGTCCAAGTTTGTGATCCTCGTATCCAAAAGATTGAGAAAAATAAAATAAAAATGAAACTCTTAGTCCCACAAAATAAAAAAGCAAACAATGGTTTAAATTTAAATTTATGTTTTCTTTAAAAAGTTTAAAAACTCAAATTCACCATTGATGAAATCACAAGTAAGAACTCCAAAATTTAGCTCACAAAATTTTCAAACTCTGATTATACCCTTTGGTGCCAAAAATGCCTAACAACAAGCATCCCAACTTACAAGGGATTACAAATGATTCTATAAAAAATTGATAACCTTGGATCTATTTTACACTTTTCAAATCTACTTCTAATTGCATACAATCTACTCCATTCACTCCTACAATGAAGAGGTCATATACATACACCTATTGTGGGCATGACAAAGGTAGAAATTGTATTTTAAAAGCATGATTAAGATAGGAAATTACTTCTTCAAGCAAACTCCCAAAATAAAGAATGCCTCTTTGAGAGGAAAAAATGCAACCAAAAATCCTTCCCAACTTCAAAGCATTCCCAAACCCAAGCTAATCCAAGTCCAAGAAGAAATTTCAAAGATGGTTCCTTTCAAATTCTAGAGAATTCTTTTCAAAAGAGGGAGAGCAGTGGTTTTTCAAGAAAAACAAGAAAAGATCTCCAAAAATCCTTTCTCTCTTTCTTTTCTCTAATTATACATATATAAATATTTCCAAAAAGTATTTTTGTAATAATAATGATGCAAATAATTTCAATAGGGCCATACTATGCACGTAAATTAAATTTGATAATTTTCAATAACCATTGCAATGAAATTAAATTTCTAAACATGATATAATTATGCATTTATTTTCCAAGTTAAATTAACACATATTAAATTAATTTGGCTATGGATTAAAGCCCAATCAATCTTTTAAATTTTAAATGTATTTTAAACTATTGTTGTATTTAAATGCATGGAACCATTTCACAATGTTGACTTTTTAACTTTCACATTTACCATATAGGAAAATTGTAAATGGAAGTCAAACAATAAAATAAATTCATATAATTAGAACATACACATGTTATTGGTTTATTCATGAACATGGACCCATAATTGACCTTAATTTGGTTCCTAGTTTCATAGAATCACAAGATACATCCCACAACTTACTGGAGTGAGATAGGGGATATACATAACATATTTTCTCAAACCAAATTGTCTCGAAATAATGACCATGGGGGATAAAACCTATACCTACACACTCAATAAAACATTAGGCATACCTACTCCATACAAGATAGTTGAAGCACATTATAAACTCCTGACATGATATAATATAGATGAACACAATAAATAACTATATTAACTAAAAATCATCCTAAAGCCACATGATCCAAAAACACGTGCATAAATCAATAATTATCAAAAACATAATGCTAAACTAGATAATCATAATCAAATCACATAAATAGGTAGAGTGACAATAGTGACATTGAAACACCGAAGTAATCTAACATATACAAATCTAGATACATGACTAAGCATATAATCATCATGACATACATATCCCATAATATGTTATTAGACAATTTATGCCAATATAAAACCTTATTGATAACATACATAAATGGTAATCTAAAACATCACATAAAGTGATAAAACACATCAAGTCATAGCATAAGTACCTAAGCTACACAATTCTAAAGAATACCTCGATGAAAATACAAGGCCTCACTAGAAAGTTCAGTAGAAAGCATAATAACAGACACTAGTGGGCATTACAGAGTCTGTATTTAAAGAGTCCATGTCAAGTATGAATGAAAACACAATCATTTATAAGGTAGTTTCTAATGATGAAGATATCATAAAAATAAAAGGAACTAAGATCTGATGCAGAGCCGTACAACAAAAGCCTTCAATTCAATGGTGAAATTCCCATAATTCGCATTCTTGATTTACATACAATGTCTACTCATTATCACTGGTTTTCTACAGTGCCTTATACCCCGGTTTACCCCGACAGCTAGTTATAAATTGTATCAGGTGCTTGTATGTACTTAATGTATATTCGCAATATACATCCTCACTGTGCATTTAGGATATACATTCAGGATATTTATTTGGTGGGACCCTTGGTCTTTACTTCTCCGTTGTATGTCTCACCACATACAAACTTAATATGTAATACAAACAAAGCTCATATGCAAAACTTAACCAGCTTTCCTGGTGGGTTTAGGTGTTCTTACCTACTACTGCCGGTCGATACTGTATCCGCAGAAAAATATCCTTCTAACATGCATTCTGGTCACCACTCTGACAGGTCACCTTTTGTATCTTGTGACATGTATGTTTTCAATGTATATTCTGACATACATTCTTCGACGTTCATTTGTTGACTTACTGGGCCGGTTCTCTCTCCTGGTTCTACCGGTTACTCCTTGTATCTAATTTCTTGCATCATTCGAATGTACATTCAAAACATGCCTTTGCAACATACAAACCCAGTGTGCGATTGCCAGATATACATGAAAGGTACTCAGATGTGATTGTGATATACACAAGAAATGTGCCTTCATACATTTGTGATATATACATAAGTTGTATATTTAGTGAACAACATGAACTCAACCCGAATGAACTCTTGTACATGCATTTCCTTGTAGGATATACATAGGGTGATACTCGCATACAAATGTGATATATTCACAAACTGTTCCCAGCATACAATTGATAGATATACACAAAATGTATATTTGATTCTCCCGCCGATAACTTCCTCTGCAACAAATCTCACAGCCTTTATCCGTCGAACCCTAGCACCACAAAATGCTAGGCCCTCTACTGTGACTTTCCTTCCACAGGTCGGATCCGCTATTCGATTCCGTCAAAGCCACGAACAAACAGAAAAGAAAACAGAAAACTATATACAAAATCCATTCCACTGATTTCAAAGAAATCCACCAGTGGAATGGCCTTAACCTTGCATCTCGATAATAGAGAACTAGATTATGCACAAAATTATTCGATGTAGAGAATGTACACAGAACACTTCAAGGCACATAGAATTTACGCAGAACGTAAGACTTGTAAAACAAACTGACAGAATTTCTATTTTCTTCAATCAAACTTCTTCTCTACTCCATCTTCTCTTCCAAAAATGTGGTTATATCCTCTTCTCCTTCAGTTCCAACCGGAATATCAAAAGGTTGGAGGCATTACAACTTCCCTCTTTTAGATTTTGTTTAATCAAAATTATCAGCCAAAACACTAACTAAACACACGACACATATTTAGCACACAAAAAGATTTAAACACATCAACAAGATACTTCAAACAGATCATCCACACACCCCAATTGTCCAAGATATCCAAATTGGCTTATAAGGATGCCAAATTTGTGACAGTGGTTCACATGGTGGGGTTTTTTATTACAAACATGAAATCACAACAACAAACAGAGAAATTCAAATAAAACATAACAATACCTTAGTCTTCTGCCTCAGATGTATAATTAGCTTGCTGAAGGGGTGCTCCTACACCATACTCCCTGGGAGAAGAATCTGAAGCCCACTTGAGATGAGAGTTTGAAGGTCTGCACCATGGTTTGTGATCTGATCTTCAGTTATCCAAACTGCCTCCAAATTAGGTTTCCCCTGCCAAGCCACCAAATACTCCATGTACTCTTTGTTTCTTGTCTTCTTTGCCACTCTTGAGTCTAAGATCTTTTCCAATTTTGGTGGATCATGCTTAGGGATATCATCATCTGCTGTACCCTGCAATGGTTCCTGTTCTACATCTGCATTATGCTTGTATGGAGTTAAATCACATACATTGAATATGGGTGACAATCCAAGGTCAGGAGGAAGTTGGATCTCATAAGCATTCTGCCCACACTTCTTCAAAATTTGACATGGTCCAATCTTCCTCTGCATTAACTTGGTATGTTTACCTTTTGGGAGCCTCTCCTTCTTTAGATTAATCCACACCAAATCTCCAACATCAAATTGTACATCCCTCTTCTTCTTGTCAGCATATGCTTTGTACTTCAATGTAGTCTGTTGGAGTTGGTTCTTGACTTGATCATGCACTTCTTTGATGGCTGATGCAAAAGCTTCTCCATCTGTACTAATAGACTCTCCTATAGACAGATCTCTCAACTCCAAAATACCCCTTAGATGAATACCATATACCACTTGGAAAGGTGATTTCCCTATACTCCTATTGATGGTGTCATTATAAGAAAATTCATCTTGTGGTAGGATGTTATCCCACTTCTCTCCATGCTGCCTTGTCAAACACCTTAGCAAATTTCCCAATGAACGGTTAACCACTTCAGTCTGTCCATCTGTTTGAGGATGGTAGGCTAATGAGAAGGACAAGTTGGTGCCAAGCTTCTTCTAAAGAGTCCTCCAAAAGTGGCCAATAAATTTCACATCTCTATCTGACACTATGCTCAATGGCAAACCATGTATCCTCACTATCTCTTTGAAAAATAGATCTACAACATATGAAGCATCACAAGTAGTTTTGCATGGAAAAAAGTGTGCCATTTTACTGAATCTGTCTACTACAACAAAAACACTATCATATCCTTTCCTTGTCCTAGGCAAACCTAATACAAAGTCCATGCTTATGCTCTCCCATGGCCTAGAAGGAATGGGTAATGGCTAATACAAACCTACATTAGTGGATCTCCCTTTTGCTTTCTGACATATCACACATGCTTCCACAAATCTCCTCACATCTAATTGCAACTTGGGCCAATAGTAATGCCTCTTCACAAGATCAAGAGTCTTATCTAGACCAAAATGCCCTGCCATGGCCCCACAATGTTTCTCCCTAATGATATTCAGTCTCATAGAACACCGTGGAATGCACAACTGTCCACCCTTGAAAAGTAATCCATCTTGGACCAGAAATTTAGAGAACTCAACATGATATTTTTCACCAAAGGAAGTACATACCTTATAGATTTCTCCAAAGTCTTCATCAGTATCATACATGGCCTTCAAGGAATCAATGCCAATACTTTCCAATTGAATCTAATTGATGGTCAGAACCCTCCTGCTCAAAGCATCTGCCACCTTGTTCTTGACCCCTTTCTTGTGCTTGAGTGTGAAGGTGAAAGCTTGCAAAGTCTCCACCCACTTCATGTGCCTATGGTTTAGTTTCTCTTGGCTATTTATGAAACTAAGGGCTTGATTATCTGTAAACACTATGAATTCTTTTGGCATCAAGTAATGCCTCCACTTTTTGAGTGACTGTACTAGAGCATACATCTCCAAATCATAGGATGAATATCTCTTCTTTGCATCATTTAGTTTTTCACTAAAAAATGCAATAGGCCTACCTTCTTGACTGAGTACTGCTCCAATTGCCCTGTGGCTTGCATCACATTCTACCTGGAAAATCTTGTTAAAGTCAGGAAGTGCAAGGACTGGCTGCTCTACCACTTTCTTCTTCAATGTTTCAAATGAATCATCTGCCTCCTTTATCCAAGTGAATCTACACTTCTGTCCTCCTTTTATGGTGTCAAGCATGGGTGCACAAACATGACTAAACCCCTTTATAAACTTCCTATAGAAGGTTGCTAACCCATGGAAGCTTCTAACATCACTCATGGTTCTAGGAGTTGGCCAAGACAATATGGCACTTACCTTCTCTTGATCCATTTTCAGTTTGTTATGTGAGATAACAAAACCTAAGTAGATGAGCTCTTCTTGCATGAACAAACACTTCTCCAAGTTGATCATTAGCTGCTCTTCATGTAACCTTTTGAGAACCAATTCTATATGTTTGAGGTGCTCTTCCCTTGTATTACTAAAAATCAGGATATCATCTAGATATACTATGACAAATTTACCTATGAATTCCCTCAAGACCTCATTCATCAACCTCATAAAGGTACTAGGGGCGTTGGACAAACCAAAAGGCATGACCTTCCACTCATATAATCCCTCATTGGTCTTAAATGCAGTTTTCCACTCATCTCCTGGCCTAATCCTAATCTGATGATAGCCACTCTTTAAATCTATTTTTGTGAAATATTTAGCACCCCCCATGCAATCAAGTAAATCTTCTATCCTAGGGATTGGGAACCTATACCTGATTGTTATCTTGTTGATAGCCCTTGAATCAGTACAAAGTCTCCAAGTGCCTTCCTTCTTTGGTGCTAGTACAGCCGGTACTGCATATGGGCTTAAACTTTTGCCAATTAGGCATGTCTCCAACAACTCCTCAATTTGTCTTGCTACTTCTGCATTCTGCTCTGGGGTAAGCTTGTATGCTGCCTTGTTTGGAAGTGTAGATCCTAGGATCAGATCTATGCAATGGCTAATGTCCCTTACAGGTGGTAGGGACCTTGGCATTCCATCAGAGATGATGCCTTTGTATTTATCCAATAGTTCTTGGACAGCCAGATCTATGAACCTTTGCCTCTTCTCTCCTTTGACTTCTTGCTGCTACTCCTTGTTCACCTTTAGACATGGAATTAGAGCATATGCAATTGCACCCTCTTCTACTATCTCTTTCATGAATTGTTTGTCTTCTACCATGATCACCTTTACTTCTTTCCCTTTTGATTCTACCCCATCCTCCATCAATGGTAGCAACTCTATCACCTTACCATCCTTGGTGATTGAATATGTGTTTCTAACTCCATCATGGTGTGATTTCAAGTCATACTGCCATGGTCTTCCAAATAAGAGATGGCAAGCATCCATCTTGGCAATGTCAAACAATAATCTATCCTTGTATGTTCCAATTTGAAACTCCACCCAAGCCTGTTCTTCCACAACTGTTTGCTGACCTTGGGTGAGCCATGAGACCTTATATGGACAAGGATGTGGTAGTCTTCTAAGCTTAAGCTTTTCTACCATCTCAATGGACACAAAATTTTCAGTGGATCCGGAGTCAATCAGAACTTTACATACCTTTCCTCCTGCTTTGCAAGTAGTTCTAAAAAGAGACTTCCTTTGTGGGGGTTCTTTGTCAGGCACCTTCATGGTGGTCATTTCTCTCCTAATCATCAAAGCTTCTCCTCTCTCAGGATATCCATAACTGTTAGGAGCATTCAAACTTTGATAAGTGTTTGAGCTTGTCACACTTTGACAATCAGACTCTTGTATCAGGTTTATCCTCCTTTCTCCCATTGAACTTGTTGCCTTTTCTAGACATCTGCTGGCTATGTGGCCTTCCTGATTGCAATTGTAACATCTGATAGGTCCTCTGCCTTGAGATCTCCCTCTAAATGGTGGTCTTCTGCCCCTAAAATTTCCTCCTTGATTGTAACTTCCTCCTTGAGTTTGATTGTTGTCTCCTTTGCTGCTCTCTTGATTGGATTCACCTTGGTGTCCAAATCCATTTCCTCTACCTCTGAAAGGACTTCTTCCCCCTCTTTGCTATCTCCCTCTTCCTCTATTGTTCTGCTCTTGTCTTCTCTTTAGTTTCTCTTCCACTTTGAGTGCTAACTAGTAGCACTTTTGGACTATCTCTGGATTATGCAGACTTATGTCTTCTTGGATGTTAAATCTCAATCCATTGAGGTACCTCGCTACCTTCTCTTCTTCACCCTCCTTTATCTTTGTCTTGACACACAGTTTCATGAACTCTTTAGTGTATGAACTGACATCTAGTTCCTTTTGTTTCAAGTTTTGTCTCCTCTTATGTAGTTGAATGTTGTAATCCAACGGAACATAGGCTTCCTTCACTAAAGCCATCATCTTCTTCCACGTAGCAACTCTGTTCTTTCCTTCTTTCACCCTGTCATCTTGGATGAAATTCCACCGATTTAGTGCAGCCCCTTTCATTTTGGATTGGGCCATTCTCACCCTTTGGTGTTTTGGTATTTCCTCAGTCTCAAAGAATTTATTCAAGGAGTCTATCCACTCCATCACTGAATCAGGTTCTATTTTTCCTGCAAACATGGGTAGGTCTATTTTCATATCCATGGTCCTCCTCTCCATGGATTTGAGGACATTGAGTAAGGGTCTCTGGTCTGTAGGAACCTCTATCTCTTCCTGCCTTGGGATCTCCTCTTCATCCCAATCTTCTCATTCACCAGAATCTTCATCTCCCTTCTCTAGCTTGTCCTTCAACTTCTCTAACTCATATTTCAAGGCCTGATTCTGAGCTCTAACTGCTTTGCTCTCTGCCAATTGTTTCTTCACTAAGACCGCCAACTTAGCGTTGGTCATCTTTCCTGGGTACTCTTCTGACCCCTCTCCTTCTGACATCTTGTCTTCCTCTTCTATCCAAAGATACTCCTTCACTCTGATACCACTTGATGCAGAGCCATATAGTGAAAGCCTTCAATTCAATGGTGAAATTCCCATAATTCAGATTCTTGATTTACATACAATGTCTACTCATTGTCACCGGTTTGCTACAGTGCCTTATACCCCAGTTTACCCCGACAGCTAGTTATAAATTGTATCGGGTGCTTGTATGTACTTAATGTATATTCACAATATACATCCTCATTGTGCATTTAGGATATACATTCAGGATATGTATTCGGTGGGACCCTTGGTCTTTACTTCCTCGTTGTATGTCTCACCACATACAAACTTAATATGTAATACAAAAAAAGATCATATGCAAAACTTAACCAGCTTTCCTAGTGGGTTTAGGTGTTCTTACCTACTACTGCCGGTCGATACTGTATCCGCAGAAAAATATCCTTCTAACATGCATTCTGGTCACCACTCCGATAGGTCACCTTTTGTATCTTATGACATGTATGTTTTCAATGTATATTCTGACATAAATTCTTCGACGTTCACTTGTTAACTTACTAGGCCGGTTCTCTCTCCTGGTTCTACCGGTTACTCCTTGTATCTAATTTCTTGCATCATTCGAATGTACATTCAAAACATGCCTTTGCAACATACAAACACGGTGTGCAATTGTCGGATATACATGAAAGGTACTCAGATGTGATTGCGATATACACAAGAAATGTGCCTTCATGCATTTGTGATATATAAATAAGTTGTATATTCAGCGAACAACATGAACTCAACCTGAATAAACTCTTGTACATGCATTTCCTCGCAGGATATACATAGGGCGATACTCGCATACAAATGCGATATATTCACAAACTGTTCCCGGCATACAATTGACAGATATACACAAAATTTATATTCGATTCTCCCACCGATAACTTCCTCTGCAACAAATCTCGCAGCCTTTATCCATTGAACCCTAGCACCACAAAATGCTAGGCCCTCTACTGCGACTTTCCTTCCACAGGTCGGATCCACTGTTCTATTCCATCAAAGCCACAAACAAAAAGAAAAGAAAACATAAAACTATTTATACAAAATCCATTCCACTGATTTCAAAGAAATCCACCAGTGGAATGGCCTTAACCTTGCATCTCGATAATAGAGAACTAGATTATGCACAAAATTATTCGATGCAAAGAATGTACACAGAACACTTTGAGGCACAGAGAATTTACACAGAATGTAGGACTTGTAAAACAAACTGACAGAATTTCTATTTTCTTCATTCAAACTTCTTCTCTCCTCCATCTTCTCTTCCAAAAATGTGGTTATATCCTCTTCTCCTTCAGTTCCAACTGGAATACCAAAAGGTTGGAGGCGTTACAACTTCCCTCTTTTAGATTTTGCTTGATCAAGATTATCAACCAAAACACTAACTAAACACACGACACATGTTTAGCACACAACAAGATTTAAACACATCAACAAGATAATTCAAACAAATCATCCACACACCCCAATTGTCCAAGATATCTAAATTGGCTTATAAGGATGCCAAATTTGTGACATTGGTTCACATGGTGGGGTTTTTTATTACAAACAGAGAAATTCAAATAAAACATAACAACATAACACTACCTTAGTCTTCTCCCTCAGATGTATAATTAGCTTGCTAAAGGGGTGCTCTTGCACCAAGATCCCAAAGAGTCGCATGCCATTGGAGGACCTATTTGATAAACATGATAGGTATGTCAAGGAGAAAGACTAAGCACAACAATTCATTAGAGCATGATAAAGTGAACATAAGTTTAGAGGAGGATCCTATGTTTGTATGCATAGGTAAATGCTACACTTTAGAAGAAAAGAAAAGGTTAAAAACACTACTGATTAAAAATAAAGATGTGTTTGCATGGTGTTACAATGATCTCAAAAACTTCATGTCTAGCAAAATACAGCACCATATTCTATTGAAACATGGGGTAGCACCATTTATTTAAAAACAAAAGTAATACAATTCAAAGGTTGCATGCACCATCTTTGAAGAGGTGAACAAAATTCTTAGAGATCATATCATATACCCAATCCACTATTCAACTTGGATTGTGAACATTACGTATATAAGGAAGAAAAATGGTGAAATTAGAAATAACATTGACTTTCAAAATTTGAATCAATCATCTCTCAAGGAAAAATATCCTCTTCTATTTGTGGATCACATATGATAGATTGTCTCAAGTTTAGAAGTGATGTTTGTGTTGGATGGTTTTTTTGAATCTAATCAGGTGAGTGTAACACAGAAGGCCCAACACAAAACATCATTTACTACTCCATGGGACATCTTTTCCTATGGTAGAATGCCCTTTGATCTTATAAATGTAGGCACAACTTTTCAAAGAGTAATGGGTCTATCTTTTGAAGACTTGAAGAACAAGATCATTGTAATTTACTCAGATGATTTGATAGCCTTTTCATGAAGAAGGGAAGATCACATAGATCATTTAGAGGTTATACTGCAATGGTGTTGTAATCAAGGTATCTCACCCAATCCAAAGAAATTTATTTTTAGGGATGGAGAAAGAAAGTTGTGAAGACACATTATTTCAAAAGAAGGTATTAGAATTGACCTAGAAAGGGTTAAAGCTATTCAACAACTCCCCCTACCCACTAACAAATTTGGTGTATGGTCATGCTTTGACTAAGTAATTTTTTGGTGAAGGTTTGTCCTTGACATTTTAGAACTCACCAGGTATATTGCAAAGATGATGAAAGATTTAAATCTATATTCAAATGGAGTAACCAAGGTAAACAAGATTTTGAAGATATCAAAACAACCATAGCCCACACTCTTGTCTTGGTATGTCTAGATTTTCATAAAGATTTTATTATAAATTGTTATGCATCTAAACATACCATGTTTACTATTTTATTACAAAAAAAATGATGAAGGAATTGAGTCCCCTATCCCTTTCATGAGTGTACATAAGCTTAACTATTCACTTATTGTGAAACATGCATTCATAGTTGTTAAAGTAGTTAAATCCTTACTCACCAATAAATATAGAATTCAAAGTGATGCAAGTTCTAGTAGTCCATAATTAGCTAGATCAATCATGTAGCTTACAAGATAGTTCCACACAACAAGTTAGTTCTATATAGCACAAGATTTATTACACACAATAAGGACTTGACCAAAAAAAATTATAACTATTAAAAACCTAAGACATTGTTCAAACCATAAACGTTGATTTTTGTACCATCAACAAATGAAATCTGCATTGCATTAACATTCAATGAACTTCATTATTTTTAAGAGCTAAGTGCCTAATTCTCTTTGTTTTTTTTTGGGAGGGGATGAATAAGTCCTTGACCATGCAAAGTCCTCGATTAGTGATGGAATCCATTGCCATGTAGGGTGATTTACAAATAAATTAAATTCTACACAATTAATCGAGGAGTCCATTGCCATGCAGGGTGGTTTACAAATAAATTAAATTCTACACAATTAGATTATATCTCTTAGTCTTTCTATCCCTAGATGATATGTTCAAGTATGGAATAGGTACCTTCATTGTGTATTGTTTCCTTATTTGATTCCATATTTTTGCATACATAGTTTCATCAGAGAAATCATCTTTAATGAATACGTCTTCAGTGGGGAGGAAATAATTAGGTTCCTCATTATCAATAATGTCATTATTGTCTCCTATCACTTGGACAAGTGTGTTAATATGAATCTCTCACAACGTTTCTTTTCTTTGATCAATCATCTTTCCTCTTTATTGATATGTTGAAGATGTACATATCCACTTATTTTCATTGGCATATGGGATATATTGATAATGAGGATGATTCAAAACTCAAAAGAAAGTTCATCACATCCTCCATTGAAATCTCTCTCAAGGAGTTGTTGAAAATTATCAAGATTTAGTAAATGATCCTTCTCATGAGCTTTTGATCTAATGGGTACCTCTAAAATTGAATCATCCTTAAGAAGAAGAAAGTGTTCTTGATCTAACTGTGATCTTTCATTGACACCATGAAAAGTATCAACCTCATAAAATTGAAATTTCTTATCAAATTTGCTTTCATAATTCAAAAACTTGAAGCAACAACCTCTTACGATAAGGATAAATTTGGATATTGTGACAATGGAGTTATATGTTGAGGGAAAATATCAATTTCTAGCATGATATTCTCTATTTCTTCATTAGATACCAACTGAGATTTTTCATCAGTAGCGCTATTTACAAATGTTGAATTTGAAAATAAAAAATTTTGAAAGAGAAAAATATTTCACTCTTCTTTTTTATTACATCTACTACAATCTCATCAAACAATCCTTCAATTGAAGAAAAAAAGCTATAGGAATCATCATCCTCTTTAGTCCAACCGACCTCTCCTTGTTTGCAACTTTGCTACTTGGATATTTGTGTGACTTCATTCTCCTTAGAGAAAATATGGAAAAATTGTGTAAAATTGGGTTCAAGTCTTCTATCAACAACCCTTCTTTAGCCTTAAAGAACTTGACCAAAGTAGGAAAATATTTTGATTGTGTTTTTGAGTTTGAATGATTTGATTTTGAGGTGATTGGATTAGATACTAAAATTTATTTACTATCAACTAAGTTTAGATTTTTGGATGATTGGATGGTGGTGGATGATGACTTGGATTTTTGTTTGATGAGTGGATGTTTGAGTGGGAAAATAAGGTATAGGACCTCAAGGAAATTGATGGTTGATTTTGGATTGATGATGATAATTAGATGATTTGGATTTACGATAATTGATGGATGGATTAGGGTTAAGGGATCTAGGTCCTTGAACAAATTTGGATTTGTGATGATTGGATTTGGAGTTTAGAATGATGTTTTGATTAATATTGGATGGGAATAATATTTGATTTTGGATTATGGATGGGTGATTGACTCTAGTTAATTTGAGTAGGATTACAAGTCAAAAGACCTTGGATAGGTGATTGATTTTTGGATCACTATACGTAAGATAGGATAAGTACTTAATATAGCAAGGTTGGATTTGGGATGATGATTTGGTTTTAGGTCTTGATTTTTATTTTGAGTTTGACTTGGATGGATGAAAGTTGGCTTGACTTGACAATTTGGGGGTGGTTGGATTTTGATTTAATTTTTGACCTTGGGTTTTGATTGGAATTTTGGTTTGGATTAAGGATCAAAATTTAGGATGTGGTTTAGTTGGGTTTGTTGGAGGATTAAGTGGATGATTGGTTTTGAATTTGGATTAAGGTATGAGGTTTTGGGATTATGGCTTGATTTGGTTGGGATTTAATTTTTGGTTTCAAATTGCATGGTTAATGGATAGGGCTAAACATGGAAGAGGGTTTGCTCTTTGATTTGGGATTTTTATATTTTGGAATTGGAAGGATGGTTTGACTTGTGATTGGGAGGTGGATGGGTTCCATGCAAGGTGGGGATGTGGGATTTTTGCTTCACATATTTGGATTTCAAATGTTTTCCAACCTTTTGCAAGAGGATTTTATTTTGGTCTTTCTAAAGGTTGGGATGTTTGCAAATGTTTTAGATTGATTGAGGGAATTCATGGGTTTTACATAAATGAAGACACACCAAGCATGCTATAAAGCCTAATTTATTCAAGTGGGAGTGTATACACTTATAAGCTCACTATTAATGCCTTGTCTAGTCATGGAATGTACGGCCCATGAGGAGGCACTAAATGTTTTTATCCTCAAGATCACACAAAGGTGCAAGAGGATAACATACATGACCTAAAAACTCATTTCTAGGGGCACATGGTGAGTGACTTTTGGGCTATACAAGGTATGATAGGGGATGTCCTCAATATACTTGAAAATACGAGAGGCCAAAGCCTATGAACAAGAGTTCTATCTATAAGCATGTGGTTGGGGTCAAATTACTTCCCACTTCACCTTGTCCGATCAAATGGACAACAAGGATGTGTCAAACATGATAGCCCTCCTTTGAGGTGAGTCTTTTGATTCTCACCCTGACATTTATATAACCCATCAGAATGCATGGTTTGGTTGTCCCCCTTGGTGATGAATTTCAAAGGTAGGCCTACTAAAAGGGAAATAAGATCAAGTGCTTTGGATTTCCAAGATCACCTTGCAAGGGAAGAGCATACACACTTTACTCCTTGGGATTAAAACAAAATTAAACAAGAAGTTGTTTTTGATCTTCAAGATCACCTTTTGGTGTGAGGAGAGAGCATACACACCTAAATTTTTACACATGAAAACAAAATAAAGTTCATTAACCTTAACATGTAAGGGTACAACTAGACTAGTAATAAAAACAAGATCTTGGACAAGTGAAAACTAAACTACAAGTATGTTAGTAATTTAATGAAAATATCTTGGACTAGCAAAATGTTGCATAAACAAAGGGTTAGCACACCAGAAAACAACAAAAAATGATTAGCCAAATGCACATAACCCAACAAAGTGATAAAATTATGTAAATAGAATGTAGGAGATAAAATAGAAATTGAAATTCTAAACTATAGAATCGAGATGCTAAAATGTGTACAAAAATGCTAAAAGGTCAAGTTTAGTGTTTACCAATAATTACCTTAGGTGTGTTGATTAGTGAAATGGATGTGCTAGTCTGTGAGACACATGTAGGAGTCCAAGACAACACTGAGAAGGGGGGTGAATCAGTGTTGTGTAAATTTTCAAACCTTTTTGCAAACTTTAACTTTCAAGACACACAAAGAGAAAGATATTAAGCACATGACTGAGAATGAAGAAAGAGAACAAAACCTCTTAAGCAAAGTATTAACATACACACATATAGATAAAAGCAATATGAGACATAACACAAATTTGCATGAGTGGAAAACCCTCCTGGGGTAGAAAAACCACTCCAAAACTGCCTCACTGGCTTAACTTTAAAAACTTCTTACAAAGCCTCACTGGCTGAATGTTATGTCTCACTGACAATTGAGAGGTCTCACTGACCTACAAGCCTCACTGGCATACTGTGCCTCACTGGCAACAATGTTTAGAAGCACTAGCTTCAAAGAGCACCAACCCCTAATACAGAACAAGCTGAAAACAAGAATTTAGAGGGTTTCTCTGTTTCAATACAAAACATTTCTTCTCTCTCATGTGTTTGTCAAATGGCCATTTCTTTTTTTTATCAACCCAAATCATAAACTCAGATATTCAAAATCAATCCTATATCCTGATCCACTCAACAACTCTGCATTTTAATCCATCTACCAAGCCATTATATATAAGATGACTTTTCACATTCTTTATAATCATTTTCATCTTCTCTACAAACAAAAACATTTCACCTTCGCTCTGTAAATCAAAACCCTTTCATTTGCAATAATAAAGACATCAAGAAATCCAAACACCAATCCATCTACAAGAAGAAAATCTAATCAATAAAAACATTTTATCCCTTTCAAAGATTCATCTTCTCTGCAAAAGAAAAAACTTCAAAAAAAATTTCTTTCAAAATAAATGATCAACTTTGATATTCTTCTGTGTGCAATTTTATCTTCAAAAGATCTTTCAAATTCCATCATTCTCCTGTAAGAAATCATGAATAATTTCCACTATTTATTTTCTCTTCATAAAAGAAATCCGTTCATCTTCTTCCTCTCTACCTCTCTGCAAATTCCTGCAATCTTATTTTATCTTCAATAAAATCAAAAAATCAATTCATCTTTGAAAACCAATCTGCCTTTAAAAAAATCTTCAATCTGTAAATATTTTGCTTATATAGAAAGATGCCTTTTTTTTAATTATTTAAAAGCAAAAATATCTTCCTGAAAAAAAAACTACTCCAAAAGCATTTGACTTTCCTATTCGAGCAACTAATGTTGCTATCAAAGCATTCGATGCTTTATAAGAAACTTTCTAATCTTTACAAGCAAAAAAAACAAATGCATTTTGCCCTTAATACTTAATATGCTCCTTATTCGATGTATTATAAATTATGCTTTTCTCAACAAAAAAAAACACCGATGCAATCTCCATATGATGACATAATGATCTTCATTAATTGAGTTCTTCAAAAGTTTCGATGTCTTTTGTTTTTAAGGCATGCACCACCTTTGAAAAATTGGGCTCCCTGCTCACTAACATTCGATGGCTTTTGAAAAAACTATATAAACTCGAGCTCCCTTTATAAACTGCATTATTGTTTGATGTCTTTCGAAGCTCTTTAAATCATATGCATCACTCTTAAAGAAAATGACTAAGATGCCCGGGAATAACTATTCCACCGGTGGTAAAAAGGAGAGGTCGGTTATCACACGACACATAAACCCTTTAAACAGTCACTCAAGTAACTTTTACCTGCAATTGCAGGTCAACCTCCTTTTATAAAAATTGCCATGTTAGGATTTAAAAACCATGGAATATAAAATAGGATTCTTTTCTAATCCACATTTCTGACCATACTCTTCACACATAACAAGTGACTCTCTAGGGTTTAGAGTTGTGAACCTAGGAGATAACCATGGAATGTACAGACATCTAGGAACAAAGTTGTAACAAGAACTAGACATCAATTTAATTGTTCCTAAGACTTGACACCAATAATACTAATCTTTCCCTTGTGTAAGACAAACAAGTCTTTTCATTCTCAATACATATGTGAAGCCCATAATATACATTAGTCAGACAACAACCACTTCACTCCTGATCAAGAAAAAACATGAACTAACATTATTCTTCATAACTCCTGACTATCTTGATGTCCAACATCCATGACAACTTGATATGAAGATCAATCTTCTCAATCCTGATCATTATTTGATATGAGTGAATAGAGCTTTACACCAAACATATCAAGACATCTAATTTTATGCATTAGACATATCAACTTATGAAGATGACAGAAGTACAACCTACATTTTGCAACTTGTTCATGCAACAACTAAGGTAACTTTTGCATTGCACCATCTCCTCCTGATATGAACACACTTTTGACATCAAATGACAACCTATCACCATCAACACATATGCTAAAAGGTGGCAAGTGCATTGAAATGTGACTACCTACACAACAAAATGACAAAAGTTAGCAAAAATCCTTAAAAAGTAGCAACTTGCAAGATACGAGTTACTTGAAATGATTGGAACAACATGTTAGAGGTCCTAGGAACTAAAAAAAACCATAAAGATGAAAAATGCAAGGCCACAAAAATAGTAAATAAAAAAGGGCCAACAAGAAAGGCACGAATCCATGAGTAGATGTGCCACATGTTTACGCATGCACTAAAGGGCTAACAGAAATGCTAAACCAAGGAAGCTAAAAATTGGAGAAAACCTTGCAACCAAGAGGGTTAAATCTAGATACGAATAAAAAAAGAGGGTTAAATCTACACATAAAGGGTCAAGAGAGCATGGAAATTTGATGATAAATCAACAACCCTACAACCTAGATTAGTTAAACTTGTCAAAACATGCAAACCAAGTGAGAAAATGGATTAGGGTTGCCAAGTGGACTGCTGCACATGGAGCTAATAGACATGCCAAATGATGAAACCCATATTTTGAAGTGCAAATAGATGCACTAAAAATAGGCCACATGCACTAAACTACTGACCTACAACAAAAAGATTCAAACAAGAGCCAAACAAAAGATGGTTAAAAGGGACATGGGTCCCATTGGGCATAATATGTGTACCTAAATGTGAAACACAAACAAAGAATTTAAAATACAAAATCTAAATCTTATTTCACACCAAAATACAACCTCAAGTTAAAGCAAAATAGCATGCATGCATAAATGAAAGAAAACTAGAAATCTCTCAACCACAAGCTCTTTGTTGCACAAATGGTGGTTGTGCTAAAAAAGACGTAGTGTTGATGAGAGAGATGTGGTTTCTCAAATGGACAACATGACCATGCATTCCAAGAAGACCTAGAAATGACTTATGAAAGGGTCCATTTATAGGTTTCCATGGAGAATCAATGGATGAGATTGATTATTGAGATCAATGGCTATGGATGCTTGAGAGGAAAGGGTGCATGAGAAGCCACCAAGTGGCACTTGTTGATTGATGCACATGATGAGGGTTTGGATTAAGAAGATATAGAGGGCTAAGATTTCCAGATTTGAAATGGAAAGTAAGGATCAAAAAGTCCTTTTTTGCAGCCATGTGCACACATGGAGCCTTATAGTTCAACCTTGAGCCAAGTGCAAGGTTAACTTGGCTAATTGGGATTTGGAATGTATAAGAGTTTAATTAGTTTATTAAGTGGGATTATTTGATTAACTAATTGGTTGAGGGGAAATAGGATAAATTAAATAAATAGTTTGTATTTATTTAACTTTTGAGAATGTTGGAATGAGAATGATGAACTTAATTAAATAAATGTTGAATTTATTTAATTAAGGTTCAACATTAGAAAAGGGTGTTAAAATGATTTGATTAATTAAATAATGATTATAATTTATTTAATTAATGCTAGGATGATTATCAGATTAGCTAATTAAGAAAGTAATTTATTTAATCAATGTTAGAAGGGGAGATATGTGGGATGAATCAGGTGATGTTAGGGCATGGTCAAATTTAGGTGTCTATAATTACAAAGTCCTAAATATACACATTTCTCAATAAATAATACAATAAAGGAACTACACTTCTACAACAATAAAATAACTGTGCACACTCTCTATGTATATCCATTGATCTAGTTAGCCCCAATGGTGGTACATCACCATCCAACCACATGGAACCCTCAAGCCCACTCCTTTGAACTAAGAGACGATCCATTGAGAAATAAAATAGGCACATGTAATACAAGTGTGGGGTAGATACAAATCATGGAATTACACATACCAAGATCCTACATCACAAAATCAAGTACACAATGGTATACAAGGCTTATGGCCTCCAACCACTAACACAAAAAAAGATGGTAACCACCAAAAGCAAGCAAGGGAATCTCAAGGACACATCAGGTACTAGCAACCCCAAAAATATAAAATTATCTATTAAGCATTAGATGTAGAGTGCCATCATTATCTTGCATGATTCTTTTGGGGCATTCAGTGAAAGTAATGGCATAAGTAATATCTTACACAATTCCCCCAGGTCCTTCAATATAAGGAAATCATAGTACTAGTCTTATGTGATTCCCTTAGGGCCTTTGATGCAAGTGATAATCATAGTACTTTCTTGTGTGATTCCCATAGGTACTTTGACACAAGGATGTCTAGTACTATCTTATGTAATTCCCTTAGGGTCTTTGGTGTAAGCAATGTTTCATGTTATTTTGTTTAATTCATTTTAGATCCTTGAAAACCTAATGTTTTATGCTCTCCATGCATATCCATTGATCTAGCTAGTCCCAATGGTGGTACATCACCACCCAACCACATGGAACCCTTAGGCCCACCCCTTTGAACTAAGAGATGGTTGATCAGGGAATAAAACACAAACATGTAATACAAGTATAGGGTAGATACAAATCATGGCATCACACATACCAAGATCATACATCACAAAATCAAGTACACGATGGTATACAAGGGTTATGACATCCAACCAATAAAACATAGAAAAAGATGGTAACAACCACCAAAATCAAGAAATGAAATCTTAAGGACACATCAGGTACCAATTGTAACCCAACAAAAAAGGATCTACTAAGAATTAGACATAGAGTGTCACCATTATCTTGCACAATTATCTTAGGGCCTTTAGTGCAAGTAATGGCATAAGTACTATCTTGCACAATTCCCTCAAGGCCTTCAATGCAAGTAAATTATAGTACTAGTCTTGCATGATTTCCTTAGGGCCTTCGATGCAAGTGATGATCATAGTACTTTCTTATGTGATTCCCTTAGGACCTTTGATACAATGATGCCTAGTACTATCTTACATGACTCCCTTAGAGCCTTTGGTGTTAGCAATATTTCATGTTATTTAGTTGAATTCATTTTAGATGTTTGAAAACCTAATTTATTTTAATCTTATTATACTACCCATACAATGCTTCATATGTAGACATCCCCAATTTTGCAAGCATGGCATGGTTCCACTCTACTCCTAACCTTAGCATCCAATCCTAGGTCCAAAGTCAATCTTTTCCCAATAAGTCAAGTCATGGAAAATGAGGTCCAAGTTTGTGATCCTCATATCTAAAAGATTGAGAAAATTAAAAAAAAATGAAACTCTTTGTCCCACAAAATAGAGCAAGCAAACCGTGGTTTAAATTTAAATTTATGTTTTCTTAAAAAATTTTAAAAACTCAAATTCACCATCGATGACATCACCTAAGAACTCTAAAATTTATCTCACAAAATTTTCAAACTTTGATTAACCCTTTGGTGACAAAAATGCATAACAACAAGCATCCTAACTTACAAGGGATTACAAAGGATTTTATAAAAAAATTTGATAACCTTGGATCTATTTTGCACTTTTCAAAATAATTCAAAAAGTAATGACATTAAATAAAATCTACTTCTAATTGTGTACAATCTACTCCATTCACTCATATAATGAAGAGGCCATATACATCCACCTATTGTGGGCATGACAACAGTAGAAAATGTATTATAAAAGCATGATTAAGCTAGGAAGTTGCTTCTTCAAGCAAACTCCCAAAATAAAGAATACCTCTTTGAGAGGAAAAAATGAAACCAAAAATCCTTCCCAACTTCAATTCAATCCCAAACCCAAGCTAATCCAAATCCAAGAAATTTCAAAGATGCTTCCTTTCAAATTCTAGAGAATTCTTTTCAAAATAGGGAGAGAGTGGTTTTTCAAGAAAAACAAGAAAAGATCCCCAAAAAGCCTTCCCTTTCTTTTTGTCCTCTCTTTCTTTTCTCTAATTATACATATATAAATATTTTTTAAAAATGTTAGTAATAATAGACATTTTCTTTTTGATGCAAATAATTTCAATACAGCCATACTATGTGTAATAGCCTAAAATTGGCTCAGATTGAATTAAGTAAATATTCTGATATTTATCTTAATTCTTATTTTCTTCTGTCAATTAAATAAATATTCAAAGTTTATTTGATTGATTCATTATCCTACAAATTAAATAAAATCATTTTATTTAATTGAAATTCCTAAATTCTTCTAATGTCTCAAATCCTAAATCCACCTCACAAAATCCACCTCATCAATCCACCTCATCTCTTCCACCTCACCATGTTACACATATAATTAAATATTCTTAATATTTAATTAGCTAATATCCTCTATTATCCAAAATTGAATTCTTAATTCAATTGTCCCCCACTATTATCCAAAAATGAATCTTAAATTCAATTGTCCTCCACCATTGAATTACAAATTCAATTATTCTCCACTCAATGAATCTTTAATTCAATTGTCCTCCACCATTGAATTAGAAATCCAATTATCCTCCACCATTGAATTACAAATTCAATTATTCTCCACTCAATGAATCTTTAATTCAATTGTCCTCCACCATTGAATTAGAAATTCAATTATCTTCCACCATGGAATTACAAATTCAATTATTCTCCACTCAATGAATCTTTAATTCAATTGTCCTCCACCATTGAATTAGAAATTCAATTATCCTCCACTCATTGAATTAGAAATTCAATTTGTCCTCCACCAAGTTGGATTAAGAATTCAATTGTCATAACTCACTATCCTCCACTCTGAATTTTTAATTCATCCATTATGAATTAAAGATTCACAAAAAATGAGAGCCATTGATCTCATCAGTTGATCCTCACCCTCCATTCTATTTTCAAAAAATCTATAAATAGAACCCTCTTCTAAAGCAATAGGAGAGACTTCTTTTGGCATCCTTACTATGCCCAAATTCCTCCAAGGAATCTTCTTCTCTTCTTCTCTCCTTCATACCGTCGTAATGCAAGAAATCATATCATCATAGCCATTTCTACTTGTCATCTTGAGGAATCAAAGCAAGGAAGCAAGCTCACTGAGGGCCCATTTGCATCATTCAAGATCGAGAAAGAATAGGCGACCAATGGAAGCCGCAGGGTAACAAGGTTGTAAGTTTCATGCTTTCTATTGTTTATTCTTGTTATTTGCACATTTCATTGTTGTTTGGGTTAATTATCTTAATTGATCAATCTCATTTTCCCATTCACATTTTGGCGCCCACCGTGATCTAACCCCCTTCTTGTTTGTGAGTATTTGGCTTTGAAAGTGCTTGTTGCAGATTCATGTGTGTTTTAGAATTATTTCAGCAATCAACTCTCACAAAAGGCTTCCTACGCGCAAAATCGAGCCCACCGTTGGGTCCAGAAGGCTTCGGAGGTAAGAAATCCCCTATCATTTGTTTGGTTTTGTTACCAAAATTTTTTGAAATTTTTTTTTAATTTTTCAGCCTTTTTTTTGCAATAAAAATTTAAAAAAACAAAAAAAAAAAAAAAAAAAATCACAATACTTTTCTTTTTAACAGCTTTTGTGTTAGTTTAAAAAAATCAAAAATTAAAAAAAAAAAATTAAAAAAAAAAAAAAACACCAAACACTACACCCAAAACCCTTACCCCCCCGCAGCCCTCCCATCTCCCCCCTCCCCTCCCACCCCGCCGCCACCCACGGCTCCCCCTGCTACTCCCGCGACCCCACCCCTTATCCCTCCCCCCGACCATCCCCTGCGACACCCCCTGCTACTCCCGCGCCACCCGCCATCCCCGACCCCCGATTCCGTGCCCTTCTCCCCGCGCCGCCCACCTACCTCCACCATGTGTTCCCCCCACCGCCGCCCGCTTCGCTCCTCCCCTGCGCTGCCCTCCCTGCAGCCTACAGCTGCCGCTCCACCTCCCCTCCTCCACCACCACTCCCCCGTCCCCTCCACCACTCACAAAATCCACTCCCCTCTGCCCGCGTTCCGCTCCTCCCTTGCGCTGCCCTCCCTGCAGCCGCCGCCACCTGCCACAACCACCTCCACCGCCGCTGCCTACCATAACCACCTCCTCCACCCAGCACCACCTGCACACACCCACTCCACAGCATCATTAAAAAAAATTTTAAAAAAAATAAAAAAACAAAAATACTACACTTTTCATTAAAAAAAAAAAATACAAAATCATAATAAAAACGTAAAACAAAAAAATTAATTAATAATTTAAAAAAAAAAAAAAAAATCAAAACAAAGGAGGGAGTAAAATTTTTTTTTCCCACTTAGCAAAATAGGGCTTTTTTTCAAATTTTTACAACTTTTGCATACGGAAGTGAAATTTTGTAAATGAATAGGAAGTGAAATTTTGTAAATGAATAGTCGTCGGAAAGAGGACTTAGCCAACTACGTAGTTGTGAGAAAAATTTCAGGTGAATGTACCATTTTCCAACTTTTTTTCGCAGTCAAATTCAAAGCTCTATTAAAACTTCAAATGCACATAACTTGTGCAAATTTGATCCTTTTTTAGCGAACTTTTTTTTCAAAGTGTATGGAATTTTGTCTAGAATCTGATTATGTACTTCATTTTCCTATATCAATTTATTTTTCATCCAATTTTATCCTATTATCAAGTTTTGTATAACAATCTCCTTGGCCAGTCTACGTGCTTCGTTTTCGATTCTGTGACTTGTAGGTGATCATTTCAGGGTTGGAACAACATCCGGATCAACATCTACATTAGTTTGGATAGTGAAAACAATTCGGGTGCACTCATTCTATCTCTCATTTCTTCATAATCCTGTTTGTAAACACACTTCGGTTTGGGTTTCTAAAATGAACTTTGTTTGATCACAAATCATTGAAATTGGGCATAAAATCAACCAGTGTCTTCAATCACATCTTGATTTGGGCTTTAAAATGAACCTGTGCTTGAAGTGCCTTCCTCACATTTCCATTTCTAAGGGACAATTTACAACTGCAAGTGTGAATCAAGAGTGCGTGTGTATGCTCTCTCCTCGCACCGCAAGGTGACCTTAGAGATCAAAAACACCTTACTTGATTTGCTTTTGTTTACCCTTTCCTAGGAGGCCTGCTAGGGGATTTCATCATCCCTAGGGATGACCTCATTCGAGGTTGAATCGAAAGACACCCTCTTTGAAATCAGAATCCTGTCACTCTTGGCTAAGCCCCAAAGAACTTTCTACCTTTGGGAAGTGAAGGTGAAGGGTAGGTTACCCCCTTCTCCCAGCTGTGTGACAGAATTTCACTTTCAAATCATTAGTCAACCTCATCTAAACATTGACCAAACCTAACTGGCCATACCCCATCAAACTAGACATTACGGCCTGTTGATTTGTCTTACACATGTGCTTGTTAATCATTCTCATATTCTTCAAAATTCAAATTTACCTGTGTCTTGTGTAAGTGATTCTTGTTTGTACATGTGATCATTTGCTAAACATTGCCAAATCAAACTACAACATCAAACACATAAGACAAGTCATTCAGCTCATTCTTCCAAGCACACTTGTCTCAACTTGTGACGCATTTATTTTTGCACATCCACACTAGTAAGCTTTTCCAGTCTTGGGTTAATGGCAAACAAATTAGAATATCTTAATCAAAAATTGTAATTTCTGAAATTGCAAATAAACTTAGGTCCCTCGCCCCAAGATTGTATAGCAATTATTCAACAAATCGACATCTTAGGACAAGAATTGACAAGCTTGCAAGCTGAACGTGCCAGCACTAGCTATGCCTCACCACAAACTCCTATGTCTTTTTCCCATACTCATGACAAGGCAACCGCCACCTCAAGAGGGAAATCGTATACCACTTTGGCTTCTAGTCCTCCTTCACCATATCCTACGACACCTCTCCCAAAGCATACCAGCTCTACAACAACACCACCATCTAGGTCCTCAAATTTTAATTGGGAACAATATTTTCTAGATTTACACAGCAAAAGAAAAGCTAGGGAGAACTCTAAATCCACTCCTCCATTACCTCATTCATCTTCCCATACACCTACGAAGGATGTGATCCAAGGACTACTCGCAGAAAGTCAACCATGTCTCCAAAGTCTGGTCCTTGACCTTACCAAAGATTCTTCCGATGTCTTGTCAACGCCTACAATGCCTTCATGTCATCCACAACCCCTTGAGCTTCTCAAAGAGCCTTCTACCATGCACCAGAGTCAAGGTTCGTCACACCCTCATATTGTAGACCAAGAGCCTATCCAAGAGCCCTCAATTAACATTCTTAGCCCTTCAAGCCCATCATATGACCAACAAGCCATCAAGCCTATTCAAGAGTCTCCTATTATGAATCTAAGTCAAGAGTCATCATGTTCTCATGTTGTTGACCAAGAGCCTATCCGAGAGCCTTCCACTTCCATTCAAGCAACCCAAGAGGTATGTCAAGAGTTTAATCCTAAGCATGTGGAAACATTAAGCCCTAGTCCAACTCAAGATCAAAACACTTTCATGCAACCCATCCATAACCTATATCTTTTCCCTAATCAAGATACTAGTGTTGATGAAGAAGCTATCCATGAGCAACTTGATCCTATGCATGAACTAGAGATCCAATGGCTTTTCTATGATCAAGATGATATCCATAATAATGAACCTCTCCAGGAGCCACTTGATCCTATACATGAGCAAGAGATTCAGTTTCCAACCATGCATAACCTATATCTCTCCTATGATCAAGATATTATCGCTGATGACGAACCTATACAAGAGAACATTAATCCCATCATGCTAAATCCTATCTATGATCAAAATCCCATCTAAGATGAAGAACCTATCTATGATCAAGCAGACCATGATGATCCTCTTAGCCCACTTTACGTATTCCATGGTCCTGAGCCTAGCACCCCATCTAGTCCTACCCAAGATCCAACAACTTCCACTTCCTTCGATGAGACACTTGCCTCCCAAGCAAGCATAGAAGATCAAACCAGTAATGATCCTCTGCCATCTGTTATTGACCATGCTACAAAGACTACACCATATATCCTTGGTCTTACTACCTTCATGCATGAATGTTCTTTCTTAGAACGCCAACAACCATTATCTGCTATCGCCTCTTCCTCATCTAATAAGGAACTCGCTGCTAGTGCACCTATACATAATCCTGTTGTCCACCACATACTCTAAAATATGAACTATCAAGGTAAAGGCTTAGGCCTTCATGAACAAGGTATCTTGGAACCTATCCATGTCAACATTCCTCCACCTTCCTACGGCCTTGGATACATACCCCAAGGTGAGCAAACTCAAGATGTTGGTACTTCCTCCACTCCTCCTAAGTCTACCACTTTCCATCGCAAACCCTATCATATCCCCAAAACATATGTCACCATTCCACCTCCATCATCCTACCATTGTCAAAAGCATGGGACCATACACCTTCCACCATCCAAACTCCCTCCGCTACTTCCAACTCCTAATATCCCACCTCCCTTATCATACACATCCCAAAAGCATGTGACCATACACCTTCCACCATCTAAACTCCCTCCGCTACTTCCAACTCCTAATATGCTACCATCCAATCTACCTCTGCTACTTCCAACTCCTAATATCCCCCCATGCCGTTTACCACCACTGCTTCCAACACCTTATCCATCTATCTATACATCCTCCAAGTATCCCAATCATATCTGACAAATGCACATTTTGTCTAAACAAGGAGCTTTCACCAACCTCACTTCTACCATCCCACGGGGATTCAATGACAAATATGTGGATGCCTCTACCCATAAAGTAAAAAATCCTAAGAGTCCTCATGACCTAGGATATAAAAGCCAAGAATCAAAGCATTATCCATATCAACAGTTGCATACACCCATACACCTCAATGCTAACCTGAAAAAAGTGTGGGTCCCCAAGCAACACATGATTACTCCGCAAGATGCACAAAAGCTGCATACATCCAAACCCATAGCTCCACAGGTACTATCTAAAAGCAAAATGGTTTGGGTACCCAAGCAAAAAACCCTAAAGTTACATGAGGCATCCACCTCTCAAGAATTCCAACCATCTACTTTCTCCCATTCCATCCAAGAGTCTCAAATTCTTCCATCTCACATGACGAACAAAAATCAGGACAATACTCAGCCTATGTGGAACCCTACATACCTACGTCATTCATCCACGAGCAAAAGTCTCTGTTGCTTCCTACACTACTTTCCCATCACCAGCTTCAATGTTTACCATGGTATGTGCAACTGTTGGTCATGATTTACTTCCTTCCACTATTATCCTACACATCTTCCTCATCCTATGCCTATGGTCCATGCTGTTGCAATCCATATTCTACATCATAATCCAATATCTACCTATGTCATATCCCTTTCATGCAATCCCCTACCAACATCTGTGAGAACACTAAACATGGTCCATTCAACAGTATCTATCTAGTGGGACTATCACCTTTCAAGGAACCATATACTTGAGTCTTTCCATATCCACCTTCTCCAATCTAAATATTCAAAACAAAAAAAAAAGAGAAAAAGAAAACAGTAAAGAAAAATCCCTTCATCCAATGGTGAAAACTTGGCAAACAGGCACCTTGGATAAGTACCATGATGAAAACTTGGTAAACAAGCGTCATGCGTAAAGTCAATCTTCTATGTCACCTACACTTGGGGGCACCTTGTCTCATCGACATATCAATCTTCTCCCACCAGTTTTTGTTCATACCATTTCCTATCCTATCCTCTATCCATTGCATACCTATCCTATCCCATCCATCCATCCAAACTTCCTTTCCTCTATTCTTTGGTCTTGATAAAGATTGGGGGCACAATGTTGACAAATGTTCTAGATGTCTCTTGACATACCTTATCCCTCCATACCATGCAAATCCTTCATTATCCTCTCATCCTCCTATCGTCATAAACACTGCCATGAACAATCCTACGTACTCTACCTACAATGGGGCATGTTACAATTATGCAACATAGTCCTTGGAGATCACATCCTTGTTTCCTTCTATCCACTATTGCCCATCCTCATAACCATCCGTATCTACTATCTTCCATCATCTACATATCCGTGGTGGTTCCTTGTCATCAGTATTGTTTGTTCTATATCTTATCCATATCAGTTCCATATCGCGTCTCATCCGATCCATATCTTAGGTCCATTAGGGTTCTTGTCGAACTACGTCGCCTCTAAGCTATCACGTAGGCAAAGCCATTTTCAATGCACCCCCGAGGCTCTGCTTCCCTATCTATCTCATATCTTGTCATCTATCCTCTAGTCCATCCATGGTCCAAGCCCTGAACTACGCTGCCTCTGCGTTGTCACGTAGGCAAGGCCATTATCAGTGCGCCCCCGAGGCTCCACTTTCCCATCCATTCCATGTCTAGTCCTTCTATCTGTCTGAGTCTGCTCCACTTTCCCATCCATCCCATGTCTTGTCATCCGTCTCGCTACCCATCCGTGTCTGTACCTTTCTCTAGACAAACAAGAGCAACAAAGCCTGCTTCCAAACAAAAATCCTGACGAAAAATATCAACCTGTCCAAGGCAAAACAAGAGTACCATATCAAAACACTCAAGCTAAAACTCATATCAATTATGGCAAAAAGACACATCTAAATGCAAGAATGTTTTGTGTTGGTTAGATTAAGAGTCTTGATTTATGCTTTTATGCCTTTCTATGCTACTCGAGGATGCCAAAAGCTAGAGATGCTATGATGGGGGCATGATTATTTTCTTTGTCTGCTGCTTGTGGATCAAACTTTAGTAATGTGACGACTTTTGTCTAACGACATGATCGGCAAAAGATCATCGAGGACTTCGAGGTCTAAACATGAAAAGGGGCAATCCTTGTCTGTTGAAAAATGCAAGAAGTACTCAGGTCATCTAGATTCAATTTTGGCTATATGCTTGTATTAACTTGCTAAATCAAAATCCATGTAAGTAATATTCAGGTCATCTCGGTTCAATTATACCTAGATGCTTGTATTTTCTCACAACATAATAAAAGCCCAATGATGAAAGCGCTTCAAAATACTTGCTATCTCAAGGTGACAACTATTCATATCACATCCCATATCTATACCATACCATATCCAATTGCGTCTCATATCCATATCCATATCCATACCGTATCTAATTGCAAGTCTATCCTTAATCCATATCAACCAAGTCAAATCAATCTTGTCAAATGATCCAATCACAATCAGTGGTCTTGATCCTTGTCCGGTCGTAAACCAACTTGATCAGTTCATCAATCAGTGGTCTTATACAAGATGTTGCATTGTCGAAATTAGACCAACACACACGTCTTATACGACATGCTTCATTTCCTAAAACCAGACACTATCCTTCGTGTTGCTCTAGGGATATATCATTTCCCGCCATAACAACACTGTCATATCAAATGTCTTAGACAGGATGTTATATTGTTGAAACCAGACCCGGAGTCTTATACGACATATTTCATTCCTGAAACCAGACATCATTGACCCATATCATTGGTTTACCGCTCGACAGGGGCAATACCTTGCTTGTGCTTGTGTCATTTATGCATAGTTGCTTACTTGCTTGTGTGTCATCTTTTTATCTTGCATTCCATATCATTCATCCCTTTCTTCTGCATCCAACCATTTCATCTCCTATCAACCTCTCTTATCATGAGATTGTCCGTCTCATACCTGCCGCCTTCTCCCCATCCAATCTCCCGAGGGGGCATCCTATCATCACAACCTGTACCAGGGCCAAACTGGGGCATGCATCATTATCAGACTATTTATTCTTTGAAACAACATGATAAAACACATTGCTTCAAAGAGGGGCAAAATGTAATAGCCTAAAATTGGCTCAGATTGAATTAAGTAAATATTCTAATATTTATCTTAATTCTTATTTTCTTCTGTCAATTAAATAAATATTCAAAGTTTATTCGATTGATTCATTATCCTACAAATTAAATAAAATTATTTTATTTAATTGAAATCCCTAAATTCTTCTAACGTCTCAAATCCTAAATCCACCTCATCAATCCACCTCATCTCTTCCACCTCACCATGTTGCACATATAATTAAATATTCTTAATATTTAATTAGCTAATATCCTCTATTATCCAAAATTGAATTCTTAATTCAATTGTCCCCCACTATCATCCAAAAATGAATCTTAAATTCAATTGTCCTCCACCATTGAATTACAAATTCAATTATTCTCCACTCAATGAATCTCTAATTCAATTGTCCTCCACCATTGAATTAGAAATTCAATTATCCTCCACCATTGAATTACAAATTCAATTATTCTCCACTCAATGAATCTTTAATTCAATTGTCCTCCACCATTGAATTAGAAATTCAATTATTCTCCACTCAATGAATCTTTAATTCAATTATCCTCCACCATTGAATTAGAAATTCAATTATCCTCCACCATTGAATTACAAATTCAATTATTCTCCACTCATTGAATTAGAAATTCAATTTGTCCTCCACCAAGTTGAATTAAGAATTCAATTGTCATAACTCACTATCCTCCACTCTGAATTTTTAATTCATCCATTATGAATTAAAGATTCACAAAAAATGAGAGCCATTGATCTCATCAGTTGATCCTCACCCTCCATTCTATTTTTAGAAAATCCATAAATAGAACTCTCTTCTAAAGCAATAGGAGAGACTTCTTCTGGCATCCTTACTATGCTCAAATTCCTCCAAGGAATCTTCTTCTTCTTCTCTTCTTCTCTCCTTCATACCGTCGTAATGCAGGAAATCATATCATCATAGCCATTTCTACTTGTCATCTTGAGGAATCGAAGCAAGGAAGCAAGCTCATTGAGGGCCCATTTGCATCATTCAAGATCGAGAAAGAATAGGCGACCAATGGAAGCCGCAGGGTAACAAGGTTGTAAGTTTCATGCTTTCTGTTGTTTATTCTTGTTATTCGCACATTTCATTGTTGTTTGGGTTAATTATCTTAATTGATCAATCTCATTTTCCCATTCACACTATGCACTTAAATTAAATTTGATAATTTTCAATAAATATTGCAATAAAATTAAATTTCTAAATATAATACAATTATGCATTTATTTTCCAAGTTAAATTAACACATATTAAATTAATTTGGCTATGGATTAAAGCCCAAACAAATTTTTAAATTTTAAATGTATTTAAAACTATCACTGTAATAAAATGCATGGAACCATTTCACAATGTTAACTATTTAACTTTCACATTTACCATATAGGTAAATTGCAAATAGAAATCAAACAATAAAATAAATGCATGTAATGAGAACATACACACGTTATTGGCTTATTCACAACACATGGACCCAAAATTGGCCTTAATTTGGTTCCTAGTTTCATAGAATCACAAGATACATCCCACAACTCAATCGAGTGAGATAGGGGATATACATAACATATTTTCTCAAACCATATTGTCTCCAAATAACAACCATTGGGGGATAAAACCTATACAGGTCTGCACACTGAATAAAACATTAGGCATACCTACTCCATACAAGATAGTTGAAGCACATTATAAACTCCTGACATGAAATAATATAGATGAACACAATAAATAACTATATTAACTAAAAATTATCCTAAAGCCACATGATCCAAAAACACGTGCATAAATCAATAATTATCAAAAACATAATGCTAAACTAGATAATCATAATCAAATCACATAAACAGGTAGTGTGACAATAGTGACATTGAAACACTGAAATAGTCTAACATATACAAATTTAGATACATGACTAATCATATAATCATCACGACATACATATCCCATAATATGTTATCAGACAATTTATGCCAATATAAAACCTTATTGATAACATACATAAATGGTAATCTAAAACATCACATAAAGTGATAAAACACATCAAGTCATAGCATAAGTACATAAGGTACACAATTAGAATACCTTGACGGAAATACAAGGCCTCACTAGAATGTTCAGTAGAAAGCATAATAGTAGACACTAGTGGGCATTACAGAGTTTGTATTTAAAGAGTCAATGTCAAGTATGAATGAAAACACAAGAAATTATAAGGTTGTTTCTATGATGAAGATATTATACAAATAAAAGGAAATAAGATCCCAAAGAGTCACATGCCATTGGAGGACCTATTTGATAAACATGATAGGTATGTCAAGAAGAAAGACTGAGCACAACAATTCGTTAGATCATGATAAAGTGATCATAGGTTTAGAGGAGGATTCTAAGATTGTATGCATAGGTAAATGTTGCACTTCAGAAGAAAAGAAAAGGTTAATAGCACTACCGATTAAAAATAAAGATGTGTTTGCATGGTGTTACAATGATCTCAAAAACTTCATGTCTAGCAAAATACAACACCATATTCTATTGAAACATGGGGTAGCGCCATTTATTTAAAAACAAAAGTAATACAATTCAAAGGTTGTATGCACCATCTTTGAAGAGGTGAACAAAATTCTTAGAGATCATATTATATACCCAATCCACTATTCAACCTGGATTGTGAACATTATGTATGTAAGGAAGAAAAATTGTGAAATTAGAAACAACATTGACTTTCAAAATTTGAATCAATCATCTCTCAAGGAAAACTATCCTCTTCTATTTGTGGATCACATTCGATAAACTGTCTCAGGTTTAGAATGATGTTTGTGCTGGATGGTTTTTTTGAATCTAATAAGGTGAGTGTAACACAGAAGGCCCAACACAAAACATCATTTACTACTCCATGGGGCATCTTTTCCTATGGTAGATTGCCCTTTGGTCTTATAAATGTAGGCACAATTTTCAAAGAGTAATGGGTCTATCTTTTGAAGACTTGAAGAACAAGATCATTGTAATTTACTTAGATGATTTGACAGCCTTTTCATGAAGAAGGGAAGATCACATAGATCATTCAGAGCTTATATTGCAATGGTGTTGTAATCAAGGTATCTCACCCAACCCAACGAAGTTTATTTTTGGGGATGGACAAGGAAAGTTGTGAAGACACATTATTTCAAAAGAAGGTATTAGAATTGACCTAGAAAGGGTTAAAGTTATTCAACAACTCTCCCTAACCACTAACAAACTTGGTGTATGGTCATGCTTTGGCCAAGTACTTTTTTTGTGAAGGTTTGTCCTTGACATTTCTGAACTCACCAGGCATATTGCAAAGATGATGAAAGATTTAAATCTATATTCAAATAGAGTAACCAAGGTAAACAAGCTTTTGAGGATATCAAAACAGCCATAGCCCACAGTCTTGTCTTGGTATGTCTAGATTTTCATAAAGATTTTATTATAAATTGTTATGCATCTGAACATACCATGTTTGCTATTTTATTAAAAAAAATGATGAAGTGATTGAGTCCCCTATCCCTTTCATGAGTGTACATGAGCTTGACTATTCACTTATTGAGAAACATGCCTTCATACTTGTTAAAGTAGTTAAATCCTTACTTATAAATAAATATAGAATTCAAAGTGATGAGGGTTCTAGTAGTCCATAATCAGCTAGATCAATCTTGTAGCTTACAAGATAGTTCCACACATCAAGTTAGTTCTATATAACACAAGATTGTACACAATAAAAACTTGACCTACAAAAATTTTATGACTATTAAAAAACTAAGACATTCCTCAAACCATGAACGTTGATTTTTGTACCATCAACAAATGAAATCTGCATAACATTAACATTCAAATTGTGCCTAATTCTTTCTTTTTTTTTTTGGTGGTGGAGGGGGATGAATAAGTCCTTGACCATGCAAAGTCCTCGCTTAGTGGTGGAATCCATTGCCATGCAGGGTGGTTTACAAATAAATTAAATTCTACACAATTAGATGATACACCATATGGGGAAAGTTGAATTAAATGATTATCTGCACACAAACATATTCAGTGGAACTGCATAAAAGTAAAAACCACGCCAAGAATGCAAGGCCGTATTGCATGGGACGAACGATAATACTGTCTTCATGACAAAAATGCTTGCATCCTGAAAGTTATCTTCATTAATCATGACATACAAAGATATTAATGAATTTGAGAGAAAGTCAACTTTCTAAACAGAACGAAACTCAAATTAACTATATCATCATATGTGTCATTGCATCAAGCAATGCGCGTGGATAATTGTTTACAAAAAAGGGTTAAAAATACGTTTGTTCTCGCCGGATTGCTGAATATTACATTAGTGCAAGAAGTTTCCAAAAATAAAATGTGCCAAGCTTTGAATTGAACAATGGCAGTAGTCAGAAAACGTTGTGAAATTTTTTGATAGCAATTAAATTGCTAATTTTAAGGATAGATCTAAAGCAGATGAGGAATGGCAAATTTCTGCATCTGTAGAAGCAGCAGCAGATGCACTGTTGCTGCTTATCTCCAACAGTGATGGACATTCCTCATCTATTAACTTATCTTTTTCCAATGCTGGCATAAACATTAAGGTACGGACAGCCACATCATTCTTTTCTTCACCAATTTCTCCCTGCAAACCAATAAAAAGTTAAAAAACTTGTATCATGCTGGTCAGGAGTTCGAATCTCAGACATGCTTTGATCCACCACCTTAATTGACAGCAATAAAGAAATTAGAAATATTAACATTTACTAGTTTGTGAACTCTTTTCGAAATCTGCACTGTTTTTTAATTATCAACATTTCGAATCATATGCAGGATTCATGAACAGGGAAATAAAGATTTTCTAGATTTTCTCTGGTTATGAGTACTGTAATTCAAATTCGATTTCCTGGTTGAGTATGTATGTGACTCAAAATGTTAAATAGAGGACTCATGATCTCCCTCAATGTGATTCATTTTTCATTGAATGATCACACCTCTGTATCTGATTCCAAATGTTACTACAAACGTTAAATACACAACGTTCGGACTCTTGAGTGACCTAGAAGATTTATGATTTCCTTGATCACAAGTACTGTATGTTTCGAATTCATATTCCTGATCATGAATCTGAATGTGGCTCAAAGAAATGAATTATCTGAGGTTTGAATCACATACAGGACTGATGATTTCCCTGTTATTGAGTCTGTATGTATGTGGTTCGAATTCATCATGAGACTGTGTGTTGACTCCAGATGTTAAAATATGGGTCATTTCCAGTCACATACAGGACTCGCGATTTCCTTGATCATGAATCTGTATATGATTTGAATAAATTATACTGATAACAAAGTGGATCTGTGAGTCACGTAAAGAACTCATGATTTTTCTCTCTGTAATTTCGATTTCATTTAAATAAAATGTTTTCGGAAGAAAACTGTGTATAATTTGCATCATGATTTTTCTCTATGTGATTTCGATTTCATTTAAATAAAATGTTTTCGGAAGAAAACTGTGTATAATTTGAATCCAAAAGCTTTTTACCTACTTTCATATACTGAAAACCTAATGGAATTCATTTTCCGGTCAAGTCTGTATGTGATTAGAGAAATCTGTAGTTTGAAAATTCTAGGCAGGTTTTCCAAAATTCCCTCACAAACAGGTAACTCTGCCGAGAGAATCTGAAAAGAATCTTCACCTGGAAACCGCCATGGATCTCACATACGGTATCGTCAGAATTGATGTCGGTCTCCGCTAAGCTGTGCCCTAGAGAATCGGGAACGCTGCCAGAAGTAGTGGAAAGCGTCAAAGCAAGAAGGTCGGCGCCGTGTTTCGAACCCATGACGTGCAGGTCTTCTTCGCTTCGCTGTCTTTTGCGACTTTTTTCCTTGTTTTTGTTCTCGGCAAGGAAATCCTGGTAAGACTTCAAATGTTCTGAATAGATTGCGGGGCCTTTTCCGCTTCTTCTGCAAGGATTTCCGAACAAAACCTCAAATTCAAATAATGCTTTCATTTTTTTTTTTAATTTCTTTTTGAAGATCACAAATGAAAATGAAAGGAAATCTTACCCCAGAAAATTGGAAGGACGGCTGCCGAGCAGGTTTAGAAACCCCGGCCTATCGGCATTATTATTGTCAGTCCCGACATTATTATTTTCCCCGGGGGTCAGTTTGAGGTCCAACGCAGACGTTAAATTGTGCGTATGTTTCTGCCTCTGCTGCATTGCGTACCATGGATTATTCTGCACGACAGCAAATTACTGTTATTGATTCTTTTGCAGCATAATGATTTTTGCAGCTTTACGGCTTAAAGTACCAGAACATTCAGAAAATGATCTTCAATGTGAAGAGGATTTGCTATAACTTTTATTTTGTTTATTCGCCTTACCTTGATCCCAGCTGAGTCAAACCAGTTGGAATGATCGTGGAAATTTTGGAAAGAAGAGAGCTCCTTCAACTGCTCAACTGTGAGCGGAACGCCAACCTGCGCTCACAATTTTCTCTTTTAGAATATATTTTTCCCTTCTAACTACACATTTCAGGAACAGTATCTATGCTTGAAAAACTTTGTAGAGTTTCTATATTTTATGCTTGACAAACTCTCTGAAACAATATTAACGCTTAAAATGGCGAGCGGCACTAATTGTAAGCCTGAAAAGAACTATGGAACCTTCAATTTTGAGGAAACGCCTGTTGAGGATCCTGAACCTTTAGAATTAGTGAAACAAAACAGTAAGTGAAATAACCTTTGTGCACTGCTAGAAAACTAGCGGAATCGATTCGAAGAAGACATGATTTTTGTACGACGGTAAAAAGTTCCCTTATAAAAATACTATCAGACAAAATTTGCATCGGAAAACAAGATTTAGGTCATAAACTGTTTACATTCAAAATCTGCAGCTAGCGCATGACCAGAAATAAAATATTTTACTATTGGATAATTACTCACAATAAGCGTATCGAAATCTACAGGGCAAACAAGATTTAGCTAATAATTTATTAAGCCACAAAATCTGCAGCCAAATAAGTCTCTACAGTCACAGAAAATGGCACTACAGAACAATTTCACTTAGTAGTAAAATAGCAGCAGAGAACACGAGTAAAGTAGAAAGCCCTTTAAACACAAAAATAAAAGTATCGGCAAATAGCCTTTAGTTAATCTTTTGGCCATAAATTCTGCAACGGCGGAGAAAATACAGCTAATAACAAACACTTTGCTCACTCCTACAAAAAAACCTACCGCCAGCAAGGAACCAGACACACTATCATTTACGGCTGAGAAGTAGAGTATTTCTCGCATTCAAGCCTTTAAAGAAAAAACACACGGCAACAATCTGAGAAGAAAACAATGCAGTTGAAGCCAGAATTCTCTAAAATCGATTCAACAGGAATTCTTTGCTCCTGAAAAAGCACTTATTCACCAAACCTAACGAAAATTCTTTGCTCCTGAAAAAGCAATTATTCACAAAATCAGTATCGGCAAATAACCTTTAGTTAATCTTCTGCAACGGCGGAGAAAATACAGCTAATAACAAAAACTTTGCTCACTTATACAAAAAAACCTGCTGCCAGCAAAGAACCAGACACACTATCATTTACGGCTGAGCAGTAAAGTATTTCTCGCATTCAAGCCTTAAAAGAAAAAACACACGGCAACAATCTGAGAAGAAAATAATGCAGTTGAAGCAAGAATTCTCTAAAATCGATTCAACAGGAATTCCTCGCTCCTGAAAAAGCAATTATTCAACGAAAATGCACAAAAATGCATGAGAACCAGCGATCCTTATTACCTTTGATACCGGAACACTCTGAAGAAATGGTCCACAGGGAGGCGTTCCATCACATTGACCGTCATAGAGGAAGTTACAAGGCGGTTTTGCCTCCTTATGGATTAAGGGACGGCCACCATAGGGATAAATATTATCGGACCTGAAGCCCCTAAACCTGCCGTCGTCCTCAAAATCTCCAAACATTTCGGCAAGATGATGATGATGAAGATTATTAACATTACTGTTGCTACTAACCCCGCTGCCGGCAGCCATGAAAGGCTGATCCTCCGCATTACAAAACCTATATTTCTGAAGCAGCGAAGCATATGAAGGCGCCAATTGAGCCTCAGGGTCGGCACTCAAAACGCCTCTCCCGTGATTCGAACACCCGGCCTGCTGCAAACTAAACATATTCCTACTCGAAGAAGACGCCGACAATTGTTTCGGATGATGATGATGATGATTTCTGAGAAAAGAAAACCCCCCGGGCCTTCCGTATCCATAAGAGGGTACATAGGGCTGCAACTGAGACAAACGACTGTTAGTCGATACGGCCGCCATTACCGTATGTTCATGAAGCCTCTTCTTCTGCTCCTGCAACCTCAGCCGCTCAAGCTGAGCCACACCAAGCCCTCTCTGAGGCTGCTTCTTCTGCGCTCCGCCCCCCATTTTAGCCTTCTTCAATGCCTTATTCATTAGCTCCTTGTTATCCCCACGTCCCGGGTTCGAAACTCCGGAACCACCCTTCTCATCCCACAGCATTAACGTCGCCATTAAAATTTCTCTACCTTGGACCACAAGCCAAAAACACCTTCGCCACCATTCTCAAACGGCATTCCGTTTCCTCATTTTCATTTCAGTCATGGACCCAAAAATATCGAAGAAATATATATATCTGGACATATATATAATGCCCTAAAATATCATCGAAGAAATATGTATATGTGGACATATATATAATGCATATATACCATGTTATCTAGTCGTGTTTCTTTCTGGGAGTTCGAGCCCCTTCACGTCTGTTTCCTGCCTCCAACAATTATATCGTGAAAGCGACGTTTCTCGATTCCCTCACGAGTTTCTGTTCGCCCCTCTGCGTTCTGTGAATTGACGGGAAGGGGTAAGCGGGACCCACATTTTGTGGGTGGGTATTTTTCATTTACTTTTGATTGGTTTTGAGGATTCTATTTGGGAATTCGGAGCGACAGAGAACAACATTTCCTGTCATGGATGGTCTCTTTCAAACTTTCCAATTGGCTGGGGTTGTTTGCCGGGATTTCACGTTGCATATTTGCTCATTGTTTCTTTGCTCTCCAAAATCTCCCCCCTTACACTTTAGTTAGGATACGTTGGAATTTGTGGAGGATTTAGTTTTCGGTGATGGGAAAACTGGATTCAAAATTTTTCTATTTCTCAACTTTGAAAGGATTGAACGTACTAAATTTTCATAACAAACTGGTGATTGTTCTTTTAGGCTGGCCTAAATTTGATGGCCGTGTGGCCGTATTTACTCATTTTAGTGAGGTGATAACTTATAGAATGGATGTCATCGTATGCTAAATATGGTAGTGTAAGATAATTTAAAAAAAAACATATACCCTACTATTAATTTAATTCACGTGTAAGGGAATAATTATTTTTTTGCAAGGTTAATTAAATAGATATATTTATTAATACACAAATTAATTTATTAGTCGATAGGTTTTTATATGTGAGCATTATAGTGCTCGGAATTTTTCATGCCAAAATTTTTTCTAAACTCGTCGATTGTTCCTATCAATGTATTCCTTGAACCTTCTATGGGTGCAAGTGCTAGTATAAAGGAGTTTTGATTGATAATTGAATTTACTCAAATTAAATAGATTGAATGTGATGCTTGGCTCCGATGGGAAATAGATTTGTTAGTTGTCACCAATTAATTAATTAATTGTTGGTTGCTTTGGTTCACTTACATGCCCGTGGACCTAACATCTACAAGGGTGGACTTGATCTTTTGAGTAGGCTTGATTTGAAGTATTTGACAAATCTAACCTAATTTAATTCAATAACCTCAATATTTAAAGGATTTCAACATGATAACACTAAAGAGTATTTTTTCAATGTTGATGGCTAGATCTAAGATGGGTGAGCAATTACATTTCTTGTTTATTAGGATTTAGCCTATGTATGAGTATTAATTTATTTTCTCAATCTAAACATGTAAAGGAAGTATAAAATTACCTTGTATTGACATAAACTAGTGTGGTAGTGGTAGAAATGACAAGCTCAATTGAACATATGAGGGGTATAAAAATTCCATTTAAAAATAGGTACTTACAAAAATAGTTTAAAATATCATCCACTTCAATGGTCAAACACTCAATAGCAATTTTACACCTCATTCACAATAAAAAGTGGTAAATATTTGTCCTATTTTTATTGGTCCAAATTAACCTTTGACTGTTGAAGTGGATGATATTTAAGAATAGCCATTAAAAATGTGAGCTTTTTTTTAGTGTATAGCTTTTTCATTAAAAAAAAACTATACACAGTTTTAACCAGAAGCTTTTCAATTCATATACATCACTATTAAATTAATTCACATTTGTAAGGGAATAATTATTTTTTCCAAGGTTAATTAAATAGATATATTTATTAATACACAAATTAATTTATATAAAGAAGCTTTGATTGATAATTGAATTTACTCAAATTAAATAGATTGAATGTGATACTTGGTTCGACAATTGCTGATGGGAAATAGATGTGTTAGTTGTCAGCAATTAATTAATTAATTCTCTATTGCTTTGGTTCACTTCCATGCATGTGGACCTAACCTCTACAAGTGTGGACTTGATCTTTTGAGTAGACTTGATTTGAAGCATTTGACAAAATCTTACCTAATTTAATTCACTCACCTCAATATTTAAAGGATTTCAACATGATAACACTAAAGAGTAGTTTTTCAATGTTGATGGCTAGATCTAAGATGGGTGAACAATTACATTTCTTGTTTATTAGGATTTAGTCTATGTATGAGTATTAATTTATTTTCTCGATCTAAACATGTAAAGGAAGTATAAAATGACCTTGTATTGACATAAATTAGTGTGGTAGTGGTGGAAATGACAAGCTCAATTGAACATATGAGGGGTATAAAATTTCCATTTAAAAATAAGTACTTGGAAAAAATGGTTAAAAAGAGTGGATATTTTACTACAAAGGGTGTGCTAGGAGGGGATGTAAAATTCAAGATACTAAGAAAAAAATAAAAATTAGGAGTATTATTTAAGATTCTATGAATGTAGGCCCTATGAACACCTTTAGGGAATTTGTCGAATTGGAAGGTTCATGTTCTTTTGGATTAAACCCTTGGATGGACCAACTCTAAATAGATCTGAGTGAAAGGATTGAGAATAATAGACAATCATGCAATGGGCCTAAGATGAAGTGATCCATGATTATGCACTAAATGCCTTTTATCTTCCCTCACAGATTGTAATATAGGTGTGCTAATAAGTCCTAAGTTAATTCTAAATGAATTAGTGAGTCCACAATATATAACAACCAAGCACACAAATCAACAAATTTTTATGATAATCTAACTTACAATATCTAGTAAATTGGGTGTTAGTGGGTAAATTTAAATTTTAGATTTTAATAGTGATGGGTTTAGGTTTGTGACTATAAAAGTGGTCTAGATCACGTCTCCACTCATAGATTTGATTCAAGGGGATAAAAAATAAGTTTAGAGACCAAGAATGCAAATCTAGGGATTAGTGATACAAGAGATTAAGAATATGGGGTGTCATGAGTCAATTTAATACATAATTATAGCACATATAAGTTGATTATTACATTTACAACACTCTAATCAAAATGGGTCTAAAACATAAGGAAAAAGGGCATAGGTATGCAATTCTCACCAACTGTTATAACATTATATATTAATGTAAGGGTGTAAATTGTTGGAAATTAAGGTGTCTCAACCTTGGTAGTTCCTTGTATTTTTATATTGTATTTATTTATATATTGGCTATTGTATTAATTGGATGTAAATCCTATGTTGTCATATTGTGGGAGTTGGCACAGTGAAGTGTCATCTTACATGGCATATGACCACATGTAATTTTGTCCTCACATGAGGAGATAGGCATCCTACTTAGTGGTAGGAATATTTTGCCATGCGTCGGCATCTTAGATGTTGTGTAAGGGAATATTGACCAAAACCGTCATGACAGATTCCTACGATAAAGTTATGACATGTAAGAGTCAGAAATAAGAGATTCTATGACAGGGGAAGACATGTGTCAAAGAGCATCTTTGAAAAAGGTATCTTTGGGTGCCCCAAGGTGGACTATGATATGTTGTAAGAGAATATGCTATTTATATCCTATGTATGATAGATTCTCTTACAACTGTAAGTTATGATAGCTATGACAGATTCTATGACGGTTGTAAGAGTCGTAAGAGCATCTATCATAGCCCATTTTAGAAATAGGGGACCTCCTTGGGATGGGGTGACTTGACAAGTGTCAAGAGCATCCTACAGTGTTGGACAAGTGTCCATAGGCATGGGTTTTGGGCCATGAGGCCATGTTGGATGCCCATCCCAATGTGGAGCCATTTTTACCTTGTATTTGTTATATAAATAGGTGCTTTTGAGAGGAGAAGTACTACAGGTTTGACAAGTATTGTTATGCTACCAAAACATCTCTAAATACGAGTGTCGAAGACTCCTGTAAGAGCATTGGCTCTGTATTGTATTGTAACCTTCATTGTTTACAGAATACATTTGAGCTGTGTTTTGGAGTGTGCAGTTTTCACCCGTAAGGGTTTTCCCCACGTATATCTTGTGTCTCTCTTCTTCTGTCTTACATTCTTATGTATGTGTTTGCTGCAATATCTCTGTTAGTGGGTTAACATAGCTGTAATTGTAAAGATAAAATTGAATTTACACTCTCCTCCCCTCATTAGATTAGTGTAGGAAGCATTTTCTGCACACCTAGCTTCCTTTTAGTTGGTATCCGAGTCTGGCCAATTTTGGTTCTAGTTATTGGGTACAGGTTTTTTGAGCTAATCTTAGGTTGAGTGGGACTGTTGTACAGAGCATTCTATATCTTGTTGTAGGAAGGAGATGGCAACCACATCTGGAAGATTAGAGGTGGAGAAATTTAATGGCACTAATTTTAAGTTGTGGAAACTCAAGATGGAGGACCTACTTGTTGATCATGACCTATGGGAAACTGTATCCAGTGTAAAACTTACAACAATGTCACAAGCTGATTGGGACCTCAAAGATAGAAAGGCTAAGGGTCTCATAAGACTTTATTTAGCTGACTCTGTCTTGTTGAATGTCCATGAGGAGACGAGCATGAAAGATCTTTGGAAGAAGCTGGGTGATGTTTATCAGGCCAAGTCCCTGGTGAACAAGCTTTTTTTGAAAAAGAAGTTGTTCACTCTGAAGATGGAAGACGGAGGATCTGTTGCGGACCACATGAATGCTTTCAACATGATTGTTGCACAGTTGACATCTGTGGGTGTGAAAATGGAGGAAGAGGATCGATGTATGACCCTACTTTGTTCTTTACCAGATTCGTGGGATCATCTTGTCATGGCTATCAGAAGCACCACTACCACCTTCAAGATGGAATATGTGGTGTCTTCACTATTATCTGAAGAGATGTGGAGAAAGTCTTCTAAGGCAGCTAAAGAGGCTCTTGCAGTTCATGGAAGACCTAAAGAGAAAGGGAAGAAGAAGGACAAGAAAGGTGAAAAGGGCAAATCCAAATCCTATGGGAGATCCAAATCTCCTGGAAAGTCCAAGGCTCTCTGTTGGAACTGTCAGAAAACTAGGCATTTCTAAAAGGAATGCAAAGAGGAGAAGAAAAAGAAGAAGAAGAACGCTCATGATTCAAATTATGACAAGTCACAAGATGATGGTGATGCCTTCATCGCAGCCTTGGCCACCCATGCATCTGATGATGTGTGGTTGATTGATTCTATTGCATCATTCCACATGACCTCACATCAAGACTGGCTCACAAAATATGAAGAGTTCAATGGTGGAAGAGTGTACCCGGGTGACGATTCTCATCTGAAGATTGTTGGTCATGGAAGAGTCTCAAATCTGATTCCCTGATGGATGAGTGAAGGTGATCATTGGGGTTATGCACATCCCAGGCCTAGCATAGAACCTACTTTCTGTAAGTATGTTGAATGATGCAGGTGTGCAGGTTGTCTTTTCGAAGGATGGATGCAAGATGACTAGAGGATCTATGGTGCTTGTGAAGGGTACTCAGAGAGGTACTCTATTTTAGCTAGAGGCATGCACTTCACAGTGCAATAATTCTTCTGACTTGAAGAAAAGAGCTGCAGTCACTTCATCCCCACCATCTGAACAAGTAGTGAAGAAATATGTTGTAACACTTTCTAATGGTAGTGCACATGCTTTGGAAGTTAAACTTCCTACTGAAAAGACTATGTTATGGCATTTGAGATATGGCCACATTGGTGAGAAGGGTCTGCAAACCCTAAAAAATAAAAACCTCATTGAGGGGTTAAATGATTGTAATCTCAAGTTTGACTTTTGTGATCATTGTGTATATGGAAAGCAAAACCGTGTTCAGTTTTACTCTAGTTCTCACAAGTCTTCTAGTGTATTAGATCTTATTCATTCTGATGTGTTTGGTTCTATTAATGTTCCTTCAATTTCAAAATCTGTATATTTTGTATCTCTTATAGATGATTATAGTAGAATGACATGGGTTTATTTTATCATAATCAAGATTGAAGTCTTTAGTCAGTTTAAGGATTTTAAAGCCTTTGCTAAAAATCATACTTGTAAAAAGATTAAGTGTTTGAGAACTGACAACGGTGGTGAGTTTTGTTCAGCAGAGTTCGATAAGTTCTGTAAAGAGCAAGGGATTGAAATACATAAGACAACTCCACACACCTCACAGCAAAATGGAGTTGCGGAGAGGATGAACAAGACATTGATGGAGAAGGCTAGAAGTATGCTTAGTGGAGCAAGCCTTGAACAAAAATTTTGGGCTGAAGCTGTAGCCACTGCTTGCTACCTGGTAAATAGGTCTCCTACATCAACTCTTGTTGGTAAGACACCTATGGAGGTGTGGTTTGGTAAGAAGCCTTTAGTTAGACATCTTCATGTTTTTGGTTGTGAGGTATATACACATGTGCCTAGGGAGAAATAGTCTAAATTGGAGAACAACGTTGTTAAGTGTATTTTCATTGGCTATCATGTCAGTGTGAAAGGATACAAGCTTTGGGATCCTATGACTGAAAAAGTATTGTATAGAAGAAGTGTTATCTTTAGAGAGCTAACACCTTCTTTCATTGTTCTACAGCTAGAATAGGAAGAAAAGAAAGAAGATGCGGTTCAGTTTCCTTCTACCCCTGAGAAAACTGAACAGACAGACCCTGTGAGACCTGATGATGAGGAGAGCTCTAGCAGCTCTAAAAGCTCAAAAGAAGAAGCAGAACCTCAACCTCAAACATTAAGGAAGTCTACATGAACAAGAAAGCAACCTGATAGGTTTGATTATTCATTACTTGATTCTAGTTGTGCTTTTTCTTTACTTACTAACACTGATGAGCCTAGAACTATGAAAAAGGCTATGGGCATGAAAGATGTAGGTTCCTGGAAGGAGGCCACAGAAGATGAGATGGCTTCTTTGGAAAAAAAATAAAACATGGGACTTGGTGCCTTTACTTGATGGATGGAAACCTGTTGGATGCAAATGGGTGTTTAAGAACAAATTTGGTGCAGATGGCAGTGTTGAAAAGTACAAGGCTACATTGGTTGCGAAGGGGTATTCACAAGTGGAGGGAATTGATTATGGTGAAATTTTCTCTCCCATTGCAAAGCTGACATCCATTCAATTTTTGTTATCTCTTGCAGCTACTTATGACTTAGAGGTAGAATAGATGGATGTGAAGACAACTTTCCTTCATGGTGATTTGGAGGAAGAAATCTACATGTCACAGCCAGAGCATTACATAGAGAAAGGTAAATAAAATTTGGTTTGCAAGTTAAAGTAGTCTTTATATGGTTTGAAGCAATCTCCTAGGATGTGGTACTTGAAGTTTGATGCCTTTGTGTTGTCGATTGGTTATCTAAGATCAAAATCTGATCATTGTGTGTATTACAAGTTTGACAATGATTGCATTCTCATTATTGCATTGTATGTTGATGATATGTTGTTGATTGGGAATGGTAAGAATATGATTTATGATTTGAAGTCTCAGTTGTCAACATAGTTTAAGATAAAAAATCTTGGGGCAACCAGGTACATTCTGGGAATGGAAATCAGAAGAGATAGAGCTAACAGAAAACTTTGGTTAAGCCAGAGTAAGTATGTGAAGACCATGTTGGATAGGTTCAGCATGGCAGATTGTAGACCACTATGTGTTCCTATTTCATTAGGGACAAAGTTGTCTGTTAATGATTGTCCAAAATCTCCTAGTGAGGTGGAGGACATGAGCAGAGTACCTTATGCTAGTGTTATTGGCAGTTTGATGTATGCTATGGTCTACACAAGACTAGACATAGCCCAAGTAGTGGGAGTCCTTAGTCAATTTATGGCTAATCCTAGATGGGTACATTGGGATGCAGTTAAGCGAGTGTTCAGATATTTGATGGGTACTTCTAAGTATTCCATTTTCTATCATGGAAATGCTACAAGACCTCCGCATTTAGTTTGTATTCGTGGATTTATGGATTCTGATTGGGCAGGTGACATTGATAGCAGGAGATCCACCAGTGCCTATGTGTTCACTATGTTTGGTGGTGCAATTAGTTGGATGAGTAAGCGACAACCTATGGTTGATTTGTCCACTACAGAAGCTGAGTATATAGTAGCAACTCATGCTTACAAGGAATCCATTTAGCTTGACAGATTGTGTTCAAATATTGGTGTTGATGCAAGACAAATTAGGATTTGTTGTGACAGTCAGTACGATTTGCCTTGCAAAGAATCCAACTTTCCATGCCAGAACAAAGCATATTGATGTACAGTTTCACTTCATGCGAGACATGGTAGAGGATGGGAAGGTAAATTTAGAGAAGGTAGATACTTTGAAGAATGTTACAGATGCATTGACGGAGCCAGTGGGCACAGAGAAGTTCAGATGCTGTTCGGAGTCCATGGGCCTCTCGGTCTATAGCAGTTAAATCCTATTAATTCAATTGGCTCTTACAAGGTGTTCGACAAGTGAGAGAATGTTGGGAATTAAAGTGTCTCAACCTTGGTAATTCCTTATATTTTTACATTGTATTTATTTATTTATTACCTATTGTATTAATTGGATGCAAATCCTATGTTGTCATATTGTGGGAGTTGGCACGGTGATGTGTCATCCTACATGGCATATGACCACATGTAATTTTGTCCTCACATGAGGACATAGGCATCCCACTTAGTGGTAGGAATATTTTTCCATGTGTCAACATCTTGGATGTTGTGTAAGGGAATATTTACTAAAATAGTCATGACAGATTCCTATGACAAAGTTATGACATGTAAGAGTTGGAAATAGGAGATTCTATGACAAGTGAAGACATGTGTCGAAGAGCATCTTTGAAAAAGGCATCTTTGGGCACCCCAAGGTGGACTATGACATGTTGTAAGAGAATATGCTATTTATGGCATGTGTATGACAGATTCTCTTACAGCTGTAAGTTATGACAGCTATGACAGATTCTATGATGGTTGTAAGAGTCGTAAGAGCATCTGTCATAGCCCATTTTGGAAATAGGTGACCTCCTTGGAATGGGGTGACTTGACAAGTGTCAGGAGCATCCTACAGTGTTGGACAAGTGTCCATAGGTGTGGGTTTTGGGCCATGAGGCCATGTTGGACGCCCATCCCAATGTGGAGCCATTTTTGCCTTGTATTTGTTCTATAAACTGGTGCTTTTGAGAGGAGAAGTACTACAGGTTTGACAGGTACTGTTATGCTACTGGAACATCTCCAAATACGAGTGTCGAAGACTCCTACAAGATCATTGGCTCTGTGTTGTATTGTAACCTTCATTGTTTACGGAATACATTTGAGTTGTGGTTTGGAGTGTGGGGTTTTTCACCCGTAAGGGTTTTCCCCACGTATATCTTGTGTCTCTTCTATTGTCCTACATTCTTATGTATGTGTTTGCTGCAATATCTCTATTAGTGGGTTAACATAGCTGTAATTGTAAAGATAAAATTGAATTTGCACTCTCCTCCCCTCATTAGATTAGTGTAAGAAGTGTTTTCCGCACACCTAGATTCCTTTCATAAATGCATACCTTACACTTTACCTTTCATTTCACACCATTTTTATGGGCATATATGTGCATATGCATGAAACATTGAGGGAAACCCTACATTGCATGAATTCTTGGGGTCATGCCAAAGTAATCTATAGAGTCCTAGACAAAGATCCCAAAGAGGACCTAAACTTAGGGCTATAAGACCACACACTTAGAGACACCAAAGAGAGACCTTAGGGGTGAATCTTGTCAAGCCAAGTTGAGTTATCTTGTCAAATGAAGAATTCATATCTATTTTTTTGAAAGAGTCAGGGTTCACCAAGTATGTTTTACAACTACAACATGTCATGTGGTCAAATAAATTCAACCACAACAATCTTGATCAACAAGTCATACTAGGTAACTAAGATAAAGATAAGAGATCTATGGATTGATCAAGAGTGAGCAAGGTTTCCAAGCTACATTTGCTCACAAGGCAGTACAAGAATGAGGGGTATTATTGGAAAGCACACATCTATATGTCAAGGTGGAGAATCAATCGTTATTGCTAGTGGTGTAATAGGCTCTTTAGGCACTCCTTTGATTTTATTAATAAAATAGAGAAGGATGCTTGATAAAGGTGAAAGGAGAAAGCATTCTTCTCCAAAATCCTTAATGACATCAAAGAGGATCCCAAGGCACATGGATGTGTGGGGATATAATGGAAAATTAAATAATATTTTTGTTTTTATAATATTATTTTAATGTTTTTATGTTTTTACGATTATAAAATATATACTAGAACTAGTTAATATAATAAAGAAAAGCATGCCTAAGTGAAATACAACTAAGATGTGTGCTATTTCTAATGCAATATTTCTCTATATGCCCTTTTCCCATATGTGATCTCCCTTTAATGCAATTAGTTACTAATACAGGAGAGAAATAAAATAAAGTTTTATTTATTTAGATGATATGATAATAATGTTGTGCAACTTATAATGCAAACTAGTATGCTAACATGCTAGTATGCAAGCTAAATATAATTTCCAATGAATAAATAATTTGATTGTAATGTTTAAATATTCCAAAGAAAATTAAGAATGAAATCCATATATTATTTTCCTAATCATTAAACATAGAAGTCATCAAGAAAATAGATTCATTTTATGCCCAAATAAATGTGTAATTATTTGTTCAATATTTAGTAATATTCAAAGCAATGTTTAACAATGTTTAATGACTATACAAGAATTCTAGCAATCATGTAAATGTAAAAATAGAGTAGGGACAACAAAGTAAATGCCTTGGGAGGTTGTTATAAACATTTATAAACCGATGTCTAATGATTTTAAGCAAGTTTTATAAGATTAATAGCAATGGTTTATAATGGACATGCATATGGTTTGTCACAATACCTAAAAAAGATCGCTTGAGGAAGCCTTATAAGGCTAAAACAGGTTTGCATAATGTGTGTGGATGTGTAAAAGTGTATATACAATATGCTAAAGGGCTGTCCAAAACAAGGAAAATTAAAGAGGAGCTTTAGAAAGCTCTCACAAGGATAGAGAAATGATTTTTAATGATCAAGAAAAATCATGAAATTTTTTAATATTTTTATGATTATAAAATATCTACTAACTAGTTAATATAATAAATAAAATCATGTCTAAGTGAAATGTAAACATCTGTAATTTCTAATGCAATATTTCTCTATATTCCCTTTTTCTATATGTGCTTTCCCTTTAATGCAATTAATAACTAATGTAGGAGAGAAAGAAAATAAAGTTTTAATTATTTAGATAATATGATAATAATGTTGTGCAATTTATAATGTAAACTAGAACATGCTAATATGCTAGTATACAAGCTAAATATGATTTCCAATAAGTAAATAACTTGTTTTAATGTTTAAATACCTCAAAGGAAATTAAGAATGAAATCTATATAGTATTACATCCTAATCATTAAACATAGAAGTTATCAAGAAAATAGATTCATTTTATGCCTAAATAAATTTGTAATTATTTTTTAATATTTAGAGATATTCAAGAAATATTTAAAATGTTTAATGACTATAGAAGAATTCTAACAAGTATATAATGTTAAAATAGAGTAGGGAAAACAAAGAAAATGCCTTGGGAGGTTGTTATAAGGAATTATAAACCAGTGTCCAATGATTTTAAGCAAGTTTCTACAAGATTAATAGAAATGGTTTATGGACATGTATGGGTTGTCACAATACTTAACAAAGATCACTTGAGGAAGCCTTATAAGGCATGAAAATGTTTGCATAGTGTATGTGGATGAGTAAAAGTGTATATAGAATATGCTAAAGGGTTGTCCAAAACAAGGACAATAAAAGAGGATCTTTGGAAAGCTCTCACAAGGATAAAAAAATATTTTCAATGGTCAAGGGGTTGTCACAAAATAGGGACAACAAATTTAAGCAATCCTTTTGGGGCCTTTGAAGGTCTATCTAGCAATGGAAGATGCTAAAAATGTAATGTTCTAGCAAGAAAGGGGAAGAACATAGTCCCCAATGTGTAATGGTAGACCTTTGGAAATGTTGAGATAAATAAGAGGTTGGAAATGTTTGTTGCTAATGAAGATGGGAAAGAATAGAGCCCTTGATTATAAGTATAGACCCCTAGAGAAATCTAAGATGATGGGAGAAGCTTAAAATTTCTATAAGCTTGATCCAAACAAGGAAATGGAAAAAGAACACACAAACACACTAAATAAACTACAAGTTAAGTCTAAATTAATCTAAACACATTAACAAATAATTTAATCAAATAAAAAATGTTAACAAATTAACTATAAAATTAAATACACGCACCTATCTAACTTGTGCATCATGTGTCCAAAAATTTGGATTGATGAAGAACTTGAATGTAAGTGAAATTATCCTCATAAGTATTCTAAAGTATCATATTTCACCTACAATTGGTTGCTTCTCTAGTCTAAGTACAAGTAGATCCTATAGAGAGAGTGAGATAGGCTAATTAAAGGATTGTTAGAGTTTGTAGGGAAATGAAGCAAGTGGCTTGAATGGTGGAAGTTATAGAGAGAATTCTAGAGCTTGAAAATTAGCTTGAGAATTTGTAAGATTGAGAGAGAGTGTGAGATAAAAATGATCTTAAGAGATTTGATGGTTAAAAAAATAAGGTGTTACAAGAAGATTTGGGTGAAAAAGATGTTACAAAATGAAATTGGGTTTAAGTGAAATGCTTTGAATTCTATTTTTATAAATGGTATAAAATTGTTAATTTTAGTAGACAAGAATTTTCAAAACTTCCGTAGGTATGCTAAAATATGAAATAAAATGAGGAACAATGCATCAACATAATAAAACTATTTAATATCTAAGAACACCTCAAATTTGAAATTGATGACTGACTTCAAATTTGGGATGATGGTTGGAGTTTAGTGATTGGGGATGATTTGATGGGAATTGGATTGGATTACAATTGATTAGGTTTGGATTTGGATGATAAGGTCGAGGACCTCAAGGAAATTGATGATTGACTTTAGATTTCAGATGTTGGTTGGATTTTAGTGATTGGGGATGATTTGATGGGAATTGGATTGGATTATAATTCATTAGGTTTGGATTAGGATGAGATGATAGGGATGGAATGGGATTAAGATTGAGTTGATTTAGACTTGGATGATGGATTGAATTTTAATTTTGAGTTTGGATTATCTAACATATATTTGATTAAGATTTGGGTTGGATTGAACCTGACTAGGATTAGGATGGATTTGGAAAAGATGGGGATTTGATTGGGATGATTTGATGGGCATTGGATTAGTTAAGCATTAGTTTGATTTGGGATTTGAGGGGATTTTTATTTTTAGATGGGTGGATGGAATATGGAAGGATTTGATTCAAGATTTGGATTTGATGGATTTCATCTTTGACTTGAGTGGATTTTTGGATTTTACAAGATTTTTGATGTTTTTATAGATGGAAAGGGTATTCATGGGTTTCACACAAAGAAGACACATTGAGCACATGAACAAGCCTATTTTATTCTTGAGTAGGTTTGTATATACTTATAGTCCCACTAGTATGCCTTGTCTAGTCATGGAGTGCAAGGCCCATGATGAGGCACTAACCACTTTTCATCACTGAAGATCACTCAATGGTGCGAGAGGAGAGCATACAAAATATACAAACCTAATTCTAGGGGCATTGGGTGAGTAACTTCTCAGTGCTAACTACTAACTGATGCACTACAAACATATATAACTGATAGTCCTATCTAGGCTTTACAAGTTGCTAAGGGATGTCCTCAATATACCCAAGGGTACAAGAGGTTGATGTCTGTGAATGGGAGTCTAATCTACAAACATGTGGTTTAGGTCAAGTCCCCTCCCACTTCACTTTGTCCCCTCAAGCCTTGGAAAGTGGGCAACAAGGCTATTCCAGACACAATGGTTCTCCTTTGAGGTGAATCTTTTGATTTCTTCCCTTTCTATATCCCACTAGAATGTGTGGTTCAAGTCATCCCCCAAGGTGATGAAATCCAAGGACAAGCCCACTAAAAAGATAAAATAAAAAGAATATCAAGTGTTTTTTATCTCCAAGATCACCTTGCAGTGTGAGGAGAAAGCATACACACTTCATCTCCAAGATCACCTTTTGATGTAAGGAGAGAGCGTACACACCCAAGAAAACACACAAACATGACAAATACAATTCTTTGACCTTAAGATACAATTGTGCAACTAGACTAGTGATAAAGCAAGATCTTGGACAAGTTAGCTGCACACAAGGATGTTAGTAGTTTGATAAAATAGCCTTGGACTAGCAAAATGGTGCAATAAAGGTGTTAGAAAGAATGATCAAACCCTTAAAAAAGTAGAAAATAACATTTCCCAATAGAAAAATAGATGTGATAATGAGATTCCTTATGATTGTTTGATCAATTTAAAAAAATTGCACTAAAATTAGACTTCGTATGTGAAATATATGTGTGTTCAAAGATTGGAGACAAATAGGGGGTTCCAAACAGTTATACCTAATTTATGGAGAAAAAATTTGCAAAGATTACCTTACCCATAGAGAAGTGATTTAAACTAGCTTTCCAATGCCTATAAAAAATTGAAAACATGATAGTATGGTGAAAAGTTATGTGAGTTTGAAAAAAATGCTATGTTACGACTCTAAGCCAAGAGGTCAAGTTTGGCAATCAAAGATAAAAATTAATGCTAGTAGTTAATGCTAGGGGTTAAGTGATATAGTTATGGTTTGTAGAAATTAATGTTAGTGGTTAGTATAATAGTTAATGCTAAAGGTTAAGGGTGGAGAAATGGAAATGTGGTTTATAAGTCACCTGAATTTATTGGCGGGTTGACACTAAAAAGTGACCAGTGGGAACTATCATTGGTAGGGTTTTATAACCTAGTGGGGTGTAGGGCTCATACCTGCAAGTTGTAGGGTATGGGGTACCTTTCTTGCCTCGCTCTACCAAAAATTTTACTTTTTTGTTTTCAATTTTTATATTTTATATTTATTTTATTTTGAATAAAAAATAAAAGTAAAAAAAATAAAATAAACTTTTTTTACCTCCCTATGTCAAACTACATGTGTCCGTATGACCTCAAGCTACGTTCCTAGGGCTAAAAATTTGCCTTAGTTTGACTTGCATTTTTGATGAATTGACAGTTGATCCTTATATTTTGATGCCTTTTAAACATAATGGCAACATTTATTTTGTGCCAAAGTTCTTCTAAATGCAAGCAACCTACAAAAAACCAAATCAAACCCTCCAAGGAAACCTTTCAAATCAAGGTAAAAAACTTGTAAAATCAAGACTAGATCAGGACCGTGGGGTCCCATCGGGCATGCCAAAATGTGTATGCTAAAATATGAAACAAAATGAGGAACACTGCATCAAAACAAAAAACCTATTTCATATCTAACAACACCTCAGATTAAGCAAAGGGTTATCAAAAATCAATGAAAACTTACAAATCTCTTGCCAACACCAACCCTTATTGCACTAGTAGTGGTTATGCTCAAAGGATTTTTGTTGTTGTGATTAAATGTTGATTACTCACACCAACAACATATCATTGCATTCCAAAAGCTTGTTGCAAATGGCTTGGGTGTGGTTGAATTTATAGATTGAGAGGATTAAAGATCAATGGATGAGATTGATTTAAGAGATCAATGGCTAGGGATGCTTGAGAGAATTGCATGCATGCAAAGTGCAAGATTGCATGGATAATCATGGCCAGTTAATTAATTTCTTATTTTAGTTAACTAAATTTGATTGATCAATTAACTAGGTTGATTAATCTGTTAACTCTTTTAATTGATCAATAAATTAGTTAACTAATTCAAGATTAATTTGTTAACTAATTTTGATTGAGTCAACTATTGATCGGAAGGGAGAATAAGAATTAAATAAATAAGTCATATTTATATATAATGAGTGGGAGTAATGAACTTAATTAAACAAATGTTGGATTTATTTAATTAAGTTTGGAATATAGAGGATTGATTGATTAATTAAAAAAATTATCTTGATTTATTTAATTAATGTTGGAAGAGTAGTTAATTTATTAATTAAATAATTAAAAACTAAATTAATGTTGGTAGACAAATTGGAATAATTAATTAATTAAATACTTAAGTTTATTTAATTAATTTTGGAGGAATAGTTAGGTGATGAGATGGGTAACAATGGAAATGGCATGAGATGATTTTAGGTGTCTACAACCATAATAGTCACAAGACTACCATGCTAGAATAAAACCACTAGGGTAGTTATGAAAGTCACTACAATGGTCATGATATTGCTGCAATGGTTTCACAATTGTCACCTATTGAAAAAAATAGTTTTTCTCTTGATTAAGTGAAAGCATTGAATTTGAAGCACAATAAAGCTACATACAAGAAAAATGAGGAATCCAGGGTTTGGGAACATGCTAAGGAAGGATAGAAGAATGACCTAGGTGTATAAAAAGATAGGGGGATTGATGATTGGTCTATCTCAAATATATTATAAAGAAATTTTCTTGGAATATCTAACATCATGGGATTAAAATACCAACCTGATGCAAAATAGTGCAAATGTGGGTGCTTATAGTCTCAAGTACATGGTCTTAGTAGATTGATTATTTTGATCGATTTGATGCCCCCACTAACCATTTTTTTCCATGGACTCTTAGAAACAAACTTAACCCTTTCTCAAACATTTTCCAACTCTATAATTGTTAGTTTTTATTCCCAACTAGAATCTATGGGCTAAAAAATGATCTAAGTTAGTTCGATGGCATGGATTTCACTGTTATGTTGAAAATTCAAATTTAACCCTAGGCTTAGTCTAATTCAAATTTGATTAGTCATTATGTGTCAATTCCCATGTAAAAACTTTTGAATTCTATGACCATGCCATGTATACAAGGTCATTATCCCTAGTTCATTTTCAAACATCAATTAAATCTAACTTATTATTCAAGGTTACTCCTTGCTATCATTGTGGTCTTAGAATCATTGTTGGCCCTATCATAGCACCAAACTATAGATCAACTATTTTGATTGCATCACCTCTTTCTCAACAAGTTCTAGAACCCTAGTTTCACATTATGTCATTACATCACACTTTTGTATTTTTGTTCAAGTGCTAAGTTTAAGGTTCTAAGTTATCCTTGTTATAGTCACATCATTGTCATTTGTATTGATTTTTTATCTTCCAACTTTATAAAATTGTTGAATTGATCAATGGGGCTTTTCTAAGGTGATGATCCTTGTGCAGTAATCTCCAAAAGGTGTTCATCAGCATCATCAATTTTTCATGGCAAGTATAGACATCAACTAAGCCTCTTTTATAGGTACAAAAGGTTTGTAGACAATAGAGTCAAATTTGTAGTAAAAAGTTATTTTTGTGTACAAAGGGAACTTTTACAAATTAAAGGTCAAATATTTGGGTTTATAATTGTCCTCAAATAAATTCATAGAATGAACTAGTTCACATTTCATTGTTCTACTTTTGACACATCCAAGTTTAATGATTTTTGGCTATAGTTCAAAAGTTATTATCAAAATAGTGGATAGCTACCTATCAACCATATAAATTAGAGAAGTAATTTCATTCCTCTTAATTTCTTAGTTTCTAAATTCTATCATCCAATTTCTCATAGCTTTAAAGTAGGTTGATTGAATTGTATTTCTTGTTCTATTCATTTAGCCTAATTTTAGTAAAGACGTATTTTTTTCTTTGCAATTAAGCTAACTCAAATTAATGTGCTATAAAATTTGATGAGAGATAAAAAATATTTAATTCTTTAAATGTTAAATATTTGAAATGTTAAGAATTTGATGTGAATATGAATTATTTCCTTCAAATAAATTAGTGCAGCGAAGAAAAGTGCATACTTCACCCTTTTCACTAGTAGTTTTACATGCACTTTGGCCTTGTCTTTACATATATTATTTTAGTTCTAAATTCAAATTATTCTTGTGCATAAGATGAATAAACCCAACAAATCCATCAAACTTCAGCCATTTTAACCCTATTGGTCTAGGCCAAGTGTAATTCATACCAATTTTCTATTAAGACTAGAGGTCTAGGTGGTGTACACCTTACAAAGTCCTAGGTCTAGGATGAATTATTCAATATATGTGTAATACTATAAATAATGTACGAACATGGAATAGGGCACCCAACTTGGATGGAATATTGAGATTCTATTATTGGCACTTTCTGACATGTATCATTGATCTTATGACTTTTGTAAAAAAATCATTGAATAGGGGTTACTAGGTGGACTATGACTAGCATTGGTCCATAAACCATTGGTTTGATGACCCTATTGATGAACTAATAATGGAAATCATCTAAAAGTATATCAACTCCTATTATTCACCTTAGAACTATCCTAATAGTTAAATGACTTTAAAATTTTTTAATAATTAAACTAATAAAATGAGTAAGGAGTAATAAAATACAACACAAATCACACAACACCAAGGTTCCTCTAGAGAAAACTCAATCAGATGAAAAAATCCAAGAAAAGTATGTAATTAGCACCCCATTTCTAATTTTAGTGTTGTTACAAGAGATAAAATGTCAAAATGGCTTACATTGAGTTGTCTTAGATATACATAGTCTCTTATATCTCTTCTTTGCCCTTTGTACTCCACTATAACCTTACAACAATGCCTCATTTCTCTCCATATAGCTAAGAAAATATTCTTGCTCTACCCACAACTCTTTGCAATCATGTGGGAATGTGAAACAACAATTAAAATTAGGCTAGGAGACAGTCCCTTGGATGTTTTTTTTCCAGACTATGGCATTTTAGCCCACTAAAAAAGTTTGTTGGATTCTTTAGCTACATATCAACAAATTTAGGTGGAATGAAATGATTATATCAGTCCATTAATATTCCCAATGGACTTAATCATTATCTATATGTTAAATAACACACATGGAAGATAAATAAAGCCTTTGTCTAACTTCTAGCAAGAATACAAATGTACCAAAAATATCACTGTAATAGTCTATTCATCAACACATACCCTCATCTTTTGGTAGATATAAATTTTGCATATAAACTCAAAATGAAACACTATTTTTTTAAACTCCACCTTTTTATTAGAGGAATCCAAATCTACAAACTATTTCTAATTTGGATATGATTTGATATCTTTATTTGGGTCTACAATAATCCTACAAATTAACACATTGAACATTTCTTCCTTCTCACATTTATGCCTAGTATAAGTAGATCCAACAAAATAAATTACCCTAATTAATTATATCTAATCTAAAATTACACCTAGAAAGCACATGGCATATAGTTGACAATGTTGCATGTTTGTTTGGAGCCATTTAAAACACCTTTAATAACCTATGTTAGGACCCACACTCATGACTATTTTAGATTTGTTAATTACTTTTGTGTTTAGGTAGAAGTAATAAGATCATCGAATTAGTTAGTTTATCCCACATGCTTGGGAGGTAATAGTTCTATTTAGTAGAATTAGTATAGATTGAGGGTTTTGAGAGTACAATAGGTATTCATGAAATTATATTGTATTGAGCATTGCTCAAAGGAGGTTTCCTCCTCAAAGAGGACAATAATATTTTGTAATGAAATTATAATAAAATTAATGCAATAATAACTACTATGTTTCCATTTCAACACTTATTTTTTGTATCTCATGTTTTGGCTAATCTGTTGAAAGAAGGATCCTCCCTTCTCATATTAGATCTCACTCCAAGGCCAAGTTCTCTTGTAGTAACCTTTCCTCTCAAAGCTTATATGACTATCCATAATATGCTCTCATCTCACCCTTTTAGTATCTTGGTGACTAGAAAGTGGTTACAACAGTAATGATATTGAGATTTTCTATAATGTCCACTCTTGTGTTTTCCTTTTGTTATTTCTGACTCATATGATATATGCTATATTTAGTGTTTCATCAATGCATTATGTAATTCTTGTGTTATGAGTCATTGCACTAAAATTCTCAATGAGGTGTGTTGTGTTATCGAGGTGTTCTAAAGGTGTATTCTAGATGCTTTTGTGGATATGTTTGTATGACCATTAGGGTGTTTCCAATGAGGTTATGTATCGGCATTAGATTTCTAACTATGCATTATGGGATGCATATGTTGTGCCTTTGTATGTTAGATCATTATGGTGTTTCAGCTTCATTGTTTTCATTATCTTTGATATAGTTTTAATTATTATAATTGTTCATCATTATGAATTATGGTTGATTATGCATCTTGTTCCTAGATCATGCTAATCATAGATGATATATAGTTAGATGTGATAATTTGATATCATTTTATGGTTTATACCACATTGGTTGAATTATGTTGCTTTGACTATTATTATGTGGAGTAGGTATGCCTGATGTTTGACCTGAGTGTTCAAGAAATTTATAGGTGTTAGACCAATGGTTGGATGTGGAGAAGTTGACATGGATTCTGCTTATCCATCTCACCCTACTTAGTCCTTGTGTTACAAATCCCTATGAAAATTTGGATTTGAATTGGTAGTGATTCTAGAGTCTGTATGTTGTGGAAACCCATAAATTGCAATTGAGTCCTTTACACATGTTCATTTTATCTTTTTCATTGCATTTAGAATTATCTTGAAATATGTGTTTTCTTTGTTTGTGAAATATTAATGCTTGCATCGAAAAGATAATATTTATGCCTCAGTGGGAAAAAGTCTATTGCATTATTATATTCTTGGTAGGAAAGAACTATTTATGAATTCGATTATTCATTGTTAGGAACCCATATTTAACCCTTCTCTTTACTTTGTTAGTATATTGATGTTGGACGCATATGCTTTGTAAGTCATCCCGTGAGTGTATTGTATTATCCCATATTCATGGGGAATAATAGTTGTTTAGATTAGACTTAGTATATAAGTACATGTTGAGGCCAATAAAGGCATCCACGAATTTATTGTATTTAGCTTGCTCAAAGGAGGTTGCCCCCTCGTAGTGGCCTGCGATCAATAAATTCCTTCTATGTTTCTGCTATTTCTATTATTTCATGTATTTTTCATTATATTGTTGCAGGAGGTTCCTCTCATCTAGTATCAGAGCGCTTTCTTGGGCTTGCTGGGTGGAATTTCTGACGAATTTTTTTTTGCAATGGCCTCCAGACATTATGATTATTGTAGTAGTTCTTTTTTTTGCATATGTATTGTTCATTTCAATTACAGGTTCAGATTAGGGAATAATCCCTATCCACTTAATTGTGGGAAGTGCTTGGGCATAGCCCTAAAACTCATTGTGAGGAGTACCACAGGAACCCTAAAATAGCTGGCCCATTGAGAGGACCTGCTAATGAAAAGGGCAACGGCCCCTACCTGATTGACTAGTTCCCATCCATGAGGTAATCCAAGAGCTATCGTTTGTGGCAAAGTGGTTATCAGTTTTACCTGAGCCATGGAGTGAGGGGTACTACCCCAATATGCAAGTCGTTAGACAACATTGGTGGCCGAGTGACTCCCCTAAATCTTTAGGCAATCGAACATACCTAGGGCCCATATATATTGCCAGCGGGCAAATCACAGATTGAATTTGTCCAAAGCCGTTTGTAGATCCCATTGTAGATCATTTTCAGAATTTTTTTTTTCCACCATATCTTCCTTGCTTTAGCCTTGTTTCCTCTCAAAATTCATTGGAACCCCTGAAATTCCATTCTGCATATTTCCTTCCTTGAGGACCCTATCCCAAATTTCACTTATCAAAGCTAGAAATCCCACATTTGTCTATTTTTAGGGTTTGCCATAACTTCTTTGATTCTCACCTAGTAGCCTTCAAATTTTGCCACAGTGTTCATTTCCTATTTCTGCTCCTTTGTCCCTCTTGGACAAATTTTCCCATTCTTTCACCCTACTTCTGAAATCCCCATTTTCTACTTCCCTGTCCCTTAGAAAGTGTCTAAAACCTAGTCAAACCCCAATTACCCATCAGAGTTTTTCCCAAATCCAAATTTTCCTTTACTAAAAAATTTTCTATTTTTGTTTTTTTACCCATTCCCAAAAAAAAATTTCTCCTAGTTATGGTTGTCACCCGCACAGGAGTAAAAAACATGGAGGATGAATTTGTAGCCCTCAAGACCAAACTCCAAGATCTGGATGAAAAAATTCTCGGCCTCAATCTTCAGCATTCAGCCATGAACAATAGATGGCAACCAGAGTCTTCTGCAGACACTGGGTTCTCTTCTTCTAGCAATTTTCGTGGGCCGAAGCTTGATTTTCCTCTCTTCAATGGTGATGATCCGACTGGATGGATATACCAGGAAGAACAATATTTTAGTCTGCATAATACTTTTGATGTCAACAAAGTCCCACTTCCATCCTTTCATTTGGAACATGAAGCCCTTTAATGATTCCGTTGGTACATCAAGGCTCATGAAGAGCCAAAATGGATAGATTTTTGCAAACTCATTTTGCAACGATTTGGCCCTAGTGCTTTTGATGACTTCACAGGAGCACTCACTAAACTTCATCAAACTGGCACTATGAGAGAATATTAGATAGAATTTGAGAAACTAGCCAATCACACAGAGGGATTGTCTGATGAATTCTTTAGGAGTTATTTTATCAGTGGTCTGAAGGATGCAATCCGATTTGAGGTTAAAATGTTCCATTGTAGCATAATGATGGAAGCCCTAGGGTTGGCTAAGTTGGCAGAGGACAAGATCACAGCTCAACAACACTCTAAATCCAATTTTGTTCCATTCAGAAACATGGTTTCCCAAAGACCTCCAATCATGCTAGCTCCTAGAACAACTCCTATCAAGCATTTGACTGAAGCAGAGATACGATCACGTAGAGAAAAAGGACTTTGTTATAATTGTGATGAAAAATTCACTTGGGGACATAGATGTGTTGAGAAAAAGCTCTATCTCTTGGATGTGGATTCTCCACCTACAGATGAAGTTTATGAAGATACTTAGGATACCATAGATGGTCAGGTCAAAACTCAGCAGCCACCTATTGACCCTACTTCTCAGGAAGACCACCCAGAGATCTCTCTCCATGCTTTAACAGGAGTCACCACTCCACAAACCATGCAGGTCAAGGGTTACTTCAAGAAGCTCCCTCTTACAATACTCATTGATTCTGGTAGCACTCATAACTTCATTGACCCTCAGATCGCCAAATACGCTGATTGTTTTGTCCATCCTTGCTCCAACTTTGAAGTCATGATTGCTAATGGGGGCACATTACCTTGCAAAGGGAAGTGTTGTAATGTGCGTATCTCTATTGGATATTATAACCTGTGCTCCAACATGTTTTCCTTGCCCTTAGGTGGATATGATGTGGTTTTGGGTGCTTAATGGTTACGCACACTTGGACCCATCTTGTGGGATTTTGCTGAACTTTGGATGCATTTTTTAGACAATGGGCAAAAACACACATTGAAGGGCTTACAACCAGGGTCTCTCAGCGTCATTAGTTCACATCGCATGGAAAAGCTCCTTAAGAAGAATTCACATGGTGTAATCGTTTAGATCCATTCCATTCAGATGCAACCATCAACGATCTCCACTACTCCTTCAGATCTACAACGAATTTTGGATAGATATGCATGTGTCTTTGCTGAACCAATGGGATTGCCGCCTTCACAACCAAAGGACCATCGTATTTGGCTCCTTCTTGGAAGTGTTCCTCCCAACATTAGGCCCTACCACTACCCATTTCACCAAAAGACAGAGATTGAAATGCTCATTCGGGACTTACTGAAGCAAGGTATTATTTGCCCTAGTACCAGTTCCTTTTCTTCACCAGTTCTTCTTGTTCAAAAAAAAGATGGGTAATGGTGCCTCTGTATTGAATTATGAGCACTTAATCACATCATAATCAAGGATAAGTTTATGATTCCTATTGTTGATGAGCTTCATGGTGCTCATTTTTTCTCCAAGTTGGATCTTTGTTCTGGGTATCACCAAATTCGGGTTCATGAGGATGATATCCCTAAAACGGCTTTCCGCATGCATGATGGCCACTATGAGTTTTTGGTCATGCCCTTTGGCCTCACTAATGCTCCTTCAACATTCCAGACATTGATGAATAAAATATTCTGGCCCTACTTGTGGAAATTCATTCTGGTCTTCTTTGATGATATCATCATCTATAGTAAAACATGGGCCGAGTATCTCCAACATCTAGATCTTGTACTGCAACTTCTCTTTGATCATCATCTCTGTGCAAAACAGTCTAAATGTGTTTTTGGCTAGGAGGAAGTGGAGTATCTCAGGCATATTATTTTAGTCCAAGGGGTTCAAGTGGATCCTACCAAAATAGATGCCATGAAAAATTGGCCGCATCCTCAGACACTCAAGAGCCTCCATGGTTTTTTGGGTTTGACTGGCTACTATCGTAAGTTTGTTAAGGATTACGAAAAGATTGCAGCTCCATTAACAACTATGTTGAAAAAGGATGCTTTTACATGGACATATGCTATTGAGTGTGCATTTGAAAAACTGAAACAAGCTATGTGTACTACACCTGTTCTAGCTATGCCATATTTTTCCAAGACCTTCACTATTGAGAGTGATGCTTGCAGTAATGGACTTGGTGTTGTTCTCCTTCAAGATGAACATCCCATTGCATTCACTAGCAAAGCCCTTTCTGGTAAGAATTTAGTACTCTTTACATATGAAAAGGAAATGATGGCTATTTTTCATGCAGTATAGAAGTGGAGGCCATACCTACTAGGGAATCATTTCTGCATCAAGACTGATCAACAGAGTCTGAAATATTTCCTGGAACAATGGGTCTCCTCCCTAGCACAACAAAAATAGGTTGACAAACTCATGGGTTATGACTATGAGATCACTTACAAGAAGGGTAAGGACAATATTGTGGCGGATGCTCTTTCTCACACATTTGATGACCAAGCTTCTCTTTTAGCTATTTCTATGCCTATTCCAAACTGGTTGGAATCTATCCAGCAGGGCTATGTCAATGACTCTTCATTATCTCAAATCATCCAACAGTTGGCCAATAACCCTTGTGCTATACCACATTACTCTTGGGATGGTGCTTCTCTGAGATACAAGGGTCGTTTGGTCCTTCCCCAGAGTACGGATCTTCAACAAGTTGTCTTCTATGAACTCCATGCTTCTCCATCAAAGGGCACTCTGGGTTCCTCAAAACTTATGAGCGTGCATGGCGTAACTTCTTTTGGAAGGGAATGAAAAGGGCAATTCAATAGATGGTGGCTGAATGTGATACCTGCTAGTACAACAAGGGTGAAATGACACTCCTTCCCAGATTGCTCAAACCCTTGCCCATCCCTACACAGATTTGGATAGATATTTCTATGGATTTCATTGAGGGGCTCCCTAAATCTGGAGGGAAGACAGTGATCTTAGTTTTGGTTGATCACCTCTCCAAATATCTAGTCATTTTTGTGCCCTCAGCCATCCCTATACTACCTCCTCAGTCACACAAATTTTCATCGACCAGATCTTCCGTCTTCATGGCATCCCTTCTTCCATTGTCTCAGATCATGATGTAACTTTCACCAGTCATTTTTGGATAGAACTATTTCAACACACTAGCACCAAACAAAAGATGAGTTCAGGGTATCACCCACAAATAGATGGTCAGACTAAAATTATCAACAAATGTCTGGAAAGTTATCTTTGTTGCTTCACCTTAGAACAACAACATCAGTGGGCAAAGTGGCTTCCTCTCGCTGAATGGTGGTACAATACCTCCTACCACACTACATCTAAAATGACTCCATATGAAGCAGTCTATGGTTAGGCACTGCCAGTGCTCCTTCCATACACCCCCAGCAGTTCACCAGTTCAGGTAGTCGACACGGTTCTCTGAACTTGAGATCAGATTCTTCGCATTTTGTAGGATAATCTTCACATGGCAAGAAATTGAATGAAACAACAAGCCGATCAACACCATTCTGAGCGCACTTTTCAAGTAGGTGATATGGTTTTTCTTGTTTACATCCATACAAGCAATCATCCTTGAAACTCAAAGGGTATCATAAGTTGGCTCCAAAGTTCTATGGGCCATATAAGGTTCTTCAGAAGATTGGGTCAGTTGCTTATAAATTGGATCTTCCTCCTTCTTCCTACGTTCATCTAGTATTTCATGTCTCTTGTCTAAAGAAAGTTCTTAGCACCAACATCAGAGCACAAACTATTTTACCAAAATTGGATAACAAAGGATCCATCATTTTGGAGCTAGAGGCAATCCTTGACAGGCACACTCATCAGCTTTGCTCTTGATCCATCACAGAGGTATTAATTCAATGGCACAGAATGTAACCAGAGGATGCTACAAGGGAACCCCTCCTTCAGATTTAGCAACAATTTCCACATCTTAAGCTTTGAGGACAAAGCTTTTCTAAGAGGGAGGGGATGATAGGAACCCGTGTTTAACCCTTCTCTTTACTTTGTTATTATATTATTGTTGGACGCATATGCTTTGTGAGTCATCCCATGAGTATATTGTATTATCCCACATTCATGGGGAGTAATAGTTGTTTAGATTAGACTTAGTATATAAGTACGTGTTGAGGCCAATGAAGGCATCCACAAATTTATTGTATTGAGCTTGCTCAAAGGAGGTTACCCCCTCGAAGTGGCCTGTGATCAATAAATTCTTTCTATGTTTCTGTTGTTTCTGTTATTTCGTGCATTTTTCATTATATTGTTGCAGGAGGTTCCTCTCATTCATTCAAAAGGAAATATTTGGTTAGTAAAATAATTGATAGTTAAAATCTAATTTAATTTAATTGATTTAATTTCCTAGTTGTCATAAAAATATCAATTAGAATTAAATTAGTTGCATGGTGGTTAAATAGATTTATTGATTTACTTATTTGAAAATGTTAGTTTGGCAAAAAGAAAATATTTGAAAGGGAAAATATAAAGAAAATAGAAAAAGAAAATAAAGGAAGAAAAAGGTAAAAGGAAAATTAGAAGGCTATTTTTCCTCACCTTTGCAATTTGGCAATTTTCATGCTCAAACCCTCTCTCTTCCCTTTTTTGAAAAAATGGATTGAATAGAAATTGTCAATGGAATTTTTTGAAGTGAGATTCAAATTGATGGTGCTTGGAGTGGGATTGCTTGGGAATGAAAATTCAGTTGCATGAGTACATGTGTGTTGCTCTTGAGGAGGATTTCCTCTATTATTTGCAAACTTGGAAAGAGGTAATCTTCTATTTAAAATTGCATTCAAAATGAAGTTTCTTCCTTTATCCATGCACACATTAGGTCTAGAGTCATATAGAATCATTATATAGGAATGATTTAGGATTGTAAATTGGTAGTTTAAATTTATGTTTTATATTTTTTAAAATGGGCATTTTGTGGCCAACTTATGGAAAATTTTTCTAAAACCATGTGCATTGGAAATATGGAAAAATTGCCTTGCATAGAAAGTTGTTGGGCATTTATAGATCAAAAGGGTATCTTCAAAATTTGGAAATTTCTTTTATTTCAAAAGTTAGAAATTTGCATAGATTTTTTAAGGTTGCATGTGACTCCATTAATGGAGTTGGGAGAATTTTATGGTTTAGCATACCATGTAAGAAAATTATAAAATTTGCATTTTAAGACTCATTTGAATGAATTATTTTGTGAAACAAATTGTCTCCTTAATGTTTTAGAATTATGTGTTTTTTGGCAATGTGTCATAAATTGTTGCATTGATTTCCGTGCCAAGCTAAAATTGTAATTTTGGGCTTTTGGGGACTTAGGATTGAGGTATAGATTAGGAAAGGAGTAGGCTCTCACCATTTTCTATGATCCAGAGTGATACATGAAGATTGAGCAAGCGAAGATCTTTATAAGTGATAATGTAATACACATTGGGATGATAAAAATAATGGTTAATAAAGATTCCCATGTCTTGGTTGAATGCCTTGGATGGATTCATCTCAATTGTGAAGTACATGTCACAACTCATAGAAGTTGGTGAATGTCATGGAGTAGCTTTGTATGAGGAAGTTCTACTCCCAAACAATGCATTGCCATTGTGCCATTGTGATGACACTCCTTGTCCTATTGCTAAGGTCCTCATCCTTCCCTATGGCCAAATTTTGCATTTGGAATTATTTATGATTAGTTATTATACATTGATTGACATGTGTGACACATGATATCTTGATTTTAATTGGCACGGGTTGCCACATGTGGTGTTGTGTTTATTGATTGGCATGACTGTTGCCATGTATTCTTTGTATGTGTGTGAGCCTTGGCCTTCATAGTAGTGTATCCATGATCTTCTTCTCCGTAGCTCGAGGGTTTCCTAGAGTGGCATAGAAATATATTACATTTAATGATGGTAATATGGTTGGGAGGTGGGTAATATTACCCATTGGTCCATTGCTAAATATCTATTGGGAGTTGGATGAGTTATTGGTTCAACATTTCATATTTTTCTTTGTAGTTATTGGATCACCTTTGGTGTGGCTCACTATTGATGTATTATTATATTCTTTGTATCATTTATGTATTGGAGTGAAATCCTTCCATGTTTGGGAAGTATCCTCTAACTTTTAATTATGTTATGATCTCTTTTGGTTGGAATTTGATCCTCATGTTGGAAGGAAATTATCATGTTGTAACATTTATTCTTTGTGTGGATATGATTAATTTGGGGCATTGGAGTCCTATTTATATATGTTGTAATTATGTTCATGGATGTCATGTTGTTGGATTACATTCCACCCATATAGGTGGTGATGATCTTATCTTTTCTTTTGGCATGCGTTGACATTGGTGTTGAACATGCACAACATTTTGAAGTGCTTTCATCATGTTTTGTATTGTAGTTAGTTTATTTATGTTGTGGAAGTGAGATTCACTTTCCACCTTGTTCCTTGAGAACCATGTACATCAAGAGGCTCTCATGTGGTTAGGACGTAGCCCATTAGTCCCTAAACATTTGAATTGAACCATTTTGTAATAGCTCATAAATCGAGAAAGTTATGCCTCGTTGAGTGTGAGGAGTATAATGTAATCTAGAAAAAGTGATACCTTCACTTTTTACATTACATTACCTATAGGTTGGAATTAAAAACATGAACTAACTAAAAATAGAAGTACAAATTTTAGAAACTAAATATAGAGCAAGAAAGAGGAAGTAAAGAACCTAGTACCAAAGCTAGAGAGTCTCGGCCTCGAATGCCAGTGCATCACAAGGACATCTTTGCATAGAATTGTCATCCTAATAGTAGTAAAACTTCACAAATTCATATTGTACGATCCAAATCGCGTTCATAACCTCATCCAATCTATGTACAAAACTAGAATGAGTACCCAACATCTAAGTTCAATAAGAAATAAACAGAATAGCACATTTAAATGAAATAAATTTATTAACAAGAGGAAGAAGGAAGATAAACAAACTCCTGTGCATTTTAATCTTCTTCTTCTCTAACGTATACATCACAAAACAAGAAAAATTGTTGGGGTTGTTTGGGGGTTTGCCTTAGTCAAGCCCATGCTTTGGTCTTTCGACGTCCACAACAGCCAAATAGATAGATAAATAAAAATGTGTGTGAATGCTCCTATCCCAAATGTGCTTGGGAATGGTAAGAGTTGTGATTGTGCGAATAGTGATAACAAAAATGTAGGAGAATAGAAGGGATGTGAGGATCCCAAGGTGCTCGGGGCACAACAAAATACGAGATTGCAATAACAAAGAACAATATGGCACAACCAAGGAAATACTTGCAATAGAACAAGAAAAATGACAATATCACATGTGAGGGCTTGAAGAAGCCAAAGGGAGCAAGAGAGTTAAGAGTAGAGTGTTGTAGAAACCTATGGAAAGTTGTAGAAATTTGTAGCATGCAAGAAGTTGCAAGAAGAAAACTAATGAAGGGGGTAAATCATAAAACACACAACAACAGAAATTGCACATAGATAATAGAATGTTCTTTTATTGATTTGGACAACTCATTACATTACAGAAGCTCAAATACAATCAAAGGAATCAACCCTCTACAGGCTGCAACACATTATAGCTACCTATCCTTAGGCTCTAGAATCTTCAGCCTTCTGTAACCCCAAATCAGCTAGGGTTTCTATTTTCCCACCTATTCTTGACTCTATACTTTCCCCCTTAATTTGTTACCACCCTAGGTTCCCATAAATAGTCATAAATAGCCATTTTGGCGGCCTCTAGCCAAAATTTTGAAATTTGCAACTCCCTCCAAAAGTAGGTCAACTTCTGGGAAGCATAACTTTTGATCCGAGTGTCCGATTGATGAACCGTTTTAAGTGTTGGAAATCTCACAAAGTGAACTATCATGCCCAAAATCTGTAAATGTATTTCCTTTGACTTTTTAGGATGTTATGGGACATTTTAGTGCCTCATATCTGATTTAAAAAAAAATTAGGGGGTTTTTAGAAAATAAAAACTTTAATATATTTCAAATCACACATGATATTTACTTGATTCCTTCACCAAAGGTCTTATATTTCATTTACAAAGATTACTATAATTTTTCACTTCCATCCATACCCAAATGCAAACTTTTCAAAAATGGCAGTTAAACTTTCCAAAAATAGCAGTTTGGAAAAACTGAAAGTCCTACATCCTTATTCAAGTGATTATGGAACCAGAAATACTAATTATGGAAAAAAATGAAAAAACTTCAATGATTTTGAATCAACATCTTTTTGGTTGATGCAAGATTACCCTTACACCACTAGATGCTCTTGCATCAAACACTTAGGGTAATTTGAGAAGTGACCTTGTCACGTCTCAGATGTTTGTTTGAGGAAAACCCAAACGGTCAACCTCTACTTTAGACAACCAAGAAGAATCTTCAATAGGCCTTCCTTTCCATTTCACTAGATATTCTTAATATTGACTGTTTCGAGTACTTCTTCCCACACGGCTATCCAAGATCTCTTCTATCTCCTCTGTTGAAGTAGATGCTGGAATACTCCACTATTCTTCTGTTGGTTCATCCTCTGTGCCACCTTCATGATATTATATTAAATCAGTAATATTGAAAATAGGGGAAATATTGATCCCACTTGGCAGCTCTACCTCATATGTGTTTCCTGAATTGTGTTTCTTTAGAATCCTGCATGGTCTAAATTTCTTCATTTTCAACTTATTATATGTTCCAATTGGAAACCTTTCTTTTCTCAAGTGAACCATGACTTCATCTCCTACCTGGAACTTCTTATATCTCTTCTTCTAATCTACCTTAGCCTTGTACTGAATATTCATCTTATTAATGTGCTTTCTCACCTCTTCATGCAAATTCTTCAGGTGTTCTGAAAAGTCTTCGGCTTCAACACTTGTCTTTTCTCCTTTGTCCATCTTTCTTAACTCTGAAGCATTTCTTGGACTATTCCCATATACAATCTAGAATGGTGATTTATTAATACTCCTATTGATAGAATTGTTGTAGGAAAATTCTTCCTATGGTAAAATCAAATCCCATCCCTTGGGTTTATCTCCTACTAAGCATTGTAGTAGGTTACCCAAGCTCCTATTCACCACTTCCATCTATTCATCAGTTTGTGGATGGTGTGCATAATTGAACTTCAAATTTGTCTTCAACTTCTTCCATAATGTCCTCCAGTAATAACCAACAAACTTGGTATCTCAATCTGAAACTATGCTCTTAGGTAGACCATGTAGTCTCACCACCTCCTTGAAAAAAACTTTGCAATACATGAACAACATCATTATTCTTCTTGCAAGGAATAAAATGTGCCATCTTCGAGAAGCTGTCCACCACCACAAAAATGGAATCATGTCCTCTCTATGTCCTTGGTAAACCAAGAACAAAATCCATACTAATATCATCCCATGGCTTCTCTGGTATAGGTAATGGCTGATATAGTTCTATATTCTGACTTGTTCCTTTTACAATATGACAAACTCTGCAGCTCTGCACAAATTTCCTCACATCTTGCTACAACTGTGGCCAATAGTAATTCTCACCAATTATAGCAATGGTCTTATCTTGACCAATGTTTCTAGCTAATCCCCCACTATGCTTCTCCTTAATCAGGTTCTCTCTCATGGAACTCCTCAGAATGCACAATTGGCTTCCTCTAGACAACATGCCATCTTGGATTATGAAATACAACCATTTTGTCATATCCAAAGTAATAGGTTCCAACAAGCTTTCTAAGCCTCTACAAAATTTGGATCTTCAGGATACAAACTTTTGAGCTCATCAAACCCAACAACCTCTATCTTCATTTCTGTCAACAAATTTTGCCTTCTTCTCAAGGCATCTGCAACTCCGTTGGACTTCCCACTCCTGTGCTTCAAAACAAAAGTATAGCTTTGTAAAAACTCAACCCATTTTAAGTGCCTTTGATTTAACTTTCCTTGACTATTAAGATACTGCAAAGCTTGATGATTGGTATATAAAACAAACTCTTTTGGCAAAAAATAATGTCTCCATTTCTTCAAACCTTGAACTATTGCATAAAACTTTTGATCATAAACATAATAGTTTTTCTTGGCATCATTAATCTTTCCACTAAAATAGGTAATGGGCTTACCTTCTCAACTCAAAACAACTCCTATAGCACTGCCACTAGCATCACAATCTACCTGAAATACCTTATTAAAATTTGGAAGTGCCAAAATAGGTTGCTCTATGACTTTCTGCTTCAATGTATCAAAACTCTTGTTTGCTCTTGTAGTCCATTTAAACTCTTTTCTATCCCCTCTCATTGTCTCAATTAGGGGTGCACAAATGCTACTTAAATTCTTGATAAATTTTCTATAAAAACTTGCCAAACCATGAAAAGATTGTACCTCTATAGCACTCCTTGGCATAGGCCATTTAAGGATAGCTTTCACCTTCTCTGGGTCCATCTTAAGACCTTTCTTTGAGACAATAAATCCCAGGTATACCAACTCCTTTGCAAAACTACATTTCTTCAGATTAATCAGCAACTTCTCCTCCCTCAGCTTCTCTAAAACTCTTCTGATATGCATCAGATGCTCATCCCAAGTCTTACTAAAAATCAAAATGTCATCTAAATAAACAATAACAAAACATCCCAAAAACTCTTTCAATACCTCATTCATGAGCCGCATGAATGTGCTCGGTGCATTGGTTAGCCCAAATGGCATGACTAACCATTCGTACAAACCTTCCATTATCTTAAAAGCTATATTCCATTCATCTCCTCTGATGTGGATCTAGTGATACCCACTCTTCAGGTTAATCTTTGTGAAGTACTTGGCTCCACTCAAACAATCCATTATGTCATCCATTCTTGGCAATAAAAATCTGTACTTGATCGCGATCTTATTGATGGCCTAAGAATCTATACACATTCTCCACTCTCCATGTTTCTTTGGTGCTAGTACTGTAGGTACCACACATGGACTTAGGCTCTCCCTTATTAGTCCCTTCCTTAACAACTCATGAACTTGTCTGTTCAACTCTTTATTCTTTGCGGGAGTCATTCTACGGGCTGCTTTATTTAGGAAACTGGCTTCTGGTATCAAATCCATTTGATGACTTATCTTCCTCACTGGTGGTAAACCTTCTGGTACATTATCAAAAACAATATCCTAAAATTCTTCCAACAGATCTGAGACTTCTGCTGGTACATCTTTACATTTCTCTTGACTAATCTCAAGAATCAATGCAAAGCAATGACGCTCATACTTCATACCCTCCAAAAATTTCCTACCATCTACCAAGCAAATTTTGGTAGTACTACATACCTTTTCTTCCACCTCCTTCAAGGGCTTCAACTTATGATAAACTCCATCCTTTGTTACGGAATATGTGTTTGTACGGCCATCATGGACAGCGCACCTATCATACTACCACAGCCTCCCAAACAACATATGACATGCATCCATCAGTATGATATCACACAGCACCTCATCATGGTAGTCACCAATCTTGAACTTAACTAAACACTACTCATTGACCAAAGCTCTATGGTCCTTCTACAACCATGAGATTGGATATGGATGTGGATGCTTTCTTCTTGTCAACTTCAACTTGTCAACCATCTCCTCTGAAACAAGATTGTCAGTGCTTCCACTATCAATAATAATATCACAATGCTTACCTTCACATTTACACCTTGTGAGGAATAAAGTCTTCCTCTGACTATGTTCTTTCTCCTCATTCAACAAATTTCTTTTGACAACTAGGGTTTCTCCCCTTTCAACATCTTTGGAATGCTTAGACTGTGCATCTTCATCTACATGTGCAACTCATGCATTACCTTTAGGTCTTCTATTCATCTTTCCTTGATGTTGCGAACACTCGTATGCTTGATGCCCTTCTTCTCCACATTGGAAATAAGTTCCTTTGAAACCTCCTCTTCCAGGTCCTTGCCCGGCCTCTTCCTCTTCCTCTTTTCTCACCATTGTTATGGTCATAAGGGCAGTAAGCATTATCTCCTCTCTAATTTTGACTGGTGCTAGCTTCTTCACTTTTCTTTGGATCTTCATTTCGGCCTCCATAGGATCTTCCACCAGTTATTCCACCTTGACATCTTCCCCTTTGCTTTCTTTCGAATCTTTTATTCATCTTCTCTTCCACCTTTAGGGGAAACTGGTACGCACTTCTATGGTGGTCATTCTGACTAGGATTAGCTCCTCTTGAATACTTGGCCTTAACCCATTAATGTAACGGGCTACCTTCTCCTTGTTGGCCTCTACATGGCCTGTCCTGATAGTAATCTTATAAAAATCTTTTGTATACTCCTTGACAGACTTGTTACCTTGCTTCAATCCTTGCAACTTTTTCAGCAACTCCATCTCATAGTCCACAAGAATGAATTGCTTCTTTAGTTTTTCCACCATCCAATCCCATTTGGCAATCTTTCCTTTTCCTCTTCTATTCCTCTCTAACCTCCTTCCACCAAATATTGGCATGGCCCCTCAACTTTGTTTTTACAAACTTGACCCGATCTGGGTCCTCCACATCAATAAGTTGTTCTGGATTCAAATCTCTAGAATAGGTAGAAACTTCAATCCTAGGCCTCTTTCTGATCTTTGAAATGGCCCTCAACAACCTAACTTTTACAAGATCTCCTGCAACTTCTTGTTCTTCCTCAGATAGATCTTCTTCAGCTTCATCTTCACTTTCTTCTCTTGTTCTCGGCTCAAACCCTCTTCATAGCTCCTCTTGTAATACATCGATTTGCCTTTGCAAGGATCTAAAACCCTCTTCCATCAAAGCATTTCTTCCAACATGGTTTCTTCGTGGAGGTATTTTAATCTCTACAGTAAACCCACAACCTTAGGTCCTAGTGCAAATTGCCTCATGGTCGGTGATCTGTCTACACAATCAGGAACCCTTGCTCTGATACCACTTGATGAAGGGGGTAAATCATAAAAAACACAACAGAAATTGCACATAGAAAATAGAATGTTCTTTTATTGATTTGGACAACTCATTATATTACAGAAGCTCAAATACAATCAAAGGAATCAACCCTCTACATGATGCAACACATTACAACTACCTATCCTCAGGCTCTAGAATCTTCAGCCTTCTATAACCCCAAATCAACTAGGGTTTCTATTTTACTACCTATTCTTGATTCTACACTTTCCTTCTTAACTCTACTACCACTCCAAGTATCCAAAAATAGTCACAAATAGCCATTTTGGCGGCCTGCCAACCAAAATTTTGAAATTTGCAACTCCCTCCAAAAGTAGGTCAACATCTGGGAAGCATAACTTTTGATCCAGGTCTCTGATTGATGAACCGTTTTAAGCATCAAAAATCTCACAAAGTGAACTATCAAGCTGAAAATTTGTAAACAAATTTCCATCAACTTTTTAGGATGTTATGGGACATTTTAGTGCCTCATATCTGATTTTAGAAAATTTTAAGGGTTTTTCAGAAAATGAAAACTTTAATATCTTTTAGCTCACACATGATCTTTGCTTGATTACTTCACCAAAGGTCTTATATTTCAATTACAAATCTTCCTATAAGTTTTCACTTCCATCCTTGCCCAAATGAAAACTTTCCATAAATGGAAGTTAAACTTTCCAAAAATAGCAGTTTGGAAAAATTGAAAGTCCTACATCCTTATTCAAGTGATTATGGAACCAGAAATACTAATTATGGAAAGAAATGAAAACAATTTCAATAAATTTGACTCAACATATTTTTAGTTGATGCAAGATTGCCCTTACAGCACTGGATGCTCCTGCATCAAAAACCAAGAGAGAGGCAAGAGGAATGTAATAACAAAAAGATAGATTCAAAAATTAGAAGAGGAGGGAAAATGGAGGCAACAAACCATTCAAAGGATTCCTGAGACATTACCATCAACATATGTAAATAAAAAAGTGGAAAAATGCTCAGAAAGGACCACAAAACACAAAACTGTCATGGGATGCTAGCACATCATGTGGATGTCTGCACATAACACTAGTGTCCAGACAGTTTGGGATTAAAAAGAATGAGACACAAGAACATCACATGAGTAACACAAAAGTGATGACCAAATTGATGAAAAGACAATACTGAACACAAGGGCTAAGAACCATGGGAGGAAAAAGGTTAATGCAAGGGTTAAAATGAGCCTACAATTAAGATAATGGAATGGACACTAAAGGAAGGCCAAAATATAGCATGAAATTGCAAGGGTATGCAATTTTGGATGCTAAATTTAGCCCCCACTTTAGCAGGCTTATGACACTACATGCATATGCATGCTACATTGAATTCTTTGAAGGATGATGCTATGAATAATGTTTAGGACTAGCCTAAACATGTGTTGGGATCTGCAAGGAATGTGTTTCCTTTTGGAGTGGCGTGTAGTTCATGATATGGCTTGCCCTATGCATGTTTCATGTTGTGATCTCTAGCCAACTTTTAAGCTGTAATGTTCTTGTTGTATTGGCCAACTTGTAATGAATTCAATGTAATATCATGTATATATTGTGAACCTAGTTGATCTAGGTGAGGTATGATTGCGAAGATGAAAATATAAAAGTATGAAGAGTAGGGTATGAATTTCATATGCATTGTGATGTGTGGCTGATGGAGAAAGAGTAGAGGTATTAGATGTTGTCCTGATTCATCTTAAATACATTTTTGTGATAGGAGGGAAGTGAAGAGTGTGCCTAATTGATACAATCATCAGAAGTAGTAGAAGTGCACTTATCAAAGGTGTGAGGCTCAATGTTAGTTTTTAGATAGTACAAGGACTATCATACTGTAATCATTTCTGAGTTTGTTCCCAGTTCAGGGAGTAGTTGTTTCCTTGGGAGTGACCCTAAAACAAAGTCTTCAAGGAGTAGTAGCCTCCTTGGGTTGTAGCCCTAAAACAAAGTTAGCAAAGAGTTGTAGCTTCCTTGGGTTGTAGCCCTAAAACAAAATTAGTAGGGAGTACTAGCTTTCTTGGGTTGTAGCCCTAAAATAAAGTCAAGAGGGAGTAGTAGCTTTCTTGGGTTGTAGCCCTAAAACAAAGTTATAATTTTGAACTTGATACATTGTGAGTTAATGCTCATTGTGGTTTTTCCCTTCTTGGGTTTTCCACATATATTTGGTTTCATGTGTTGATGTGTAATGTGTTGATCTTTCATGTTTATATTAATCTTGTGATTCTTAAGTTTTAATCTACTCCATAGGACTTGAATTTGTTTAGATACTAATTCACCCCCCCTCTCAGTATCCTAGTGTGTTCAACAATTGGTATCAGATCCAAGTTACTCAAAAGAAGCTTAACCACTTGAGGAAGGTCCGGGATGGATCCTAATGGATCTCACAAGGTACCTATATTTGATGGAACAAATTATTCCTTTTGGAAGCTAAGGATGGAAAACTATCTATCTTCTCTAGGGTTTGGTGTATGGAAAGCTATTGTCAAAGGTTACATTGCTCCTGGTTTTGAGCCTACAGATGCTGATGAGATTAGGTTGTATGACAATATTGCCAAGGCAAAGAGTACTATCATGAGTGGACTGGTGGATACGGAACTTCGAAAGGTAATGAGTTGTAAATTTGCTAAGGATGTTTGGGTAAAACTTGAAATAATTTATGGAGATAGTAAAGTGAAACAAGCCAAGATGCAAATATTCAAGAACAAATTTGAGACCCTGAGGATGACAGAAGATGAATACATTGCTAGTTATATGCTTCGAGTGGATGAAATAGTTAATGGCATCATAGGTCTTGGTGGTGAAGTGAAAGAAGATGAAATTGTGAAGATGGTACTGAGAACTCTTCCCAAATCTTATAGTCATAAGGTATCTTCTATTGAGGAGACTCGAGATTTGGATACATATACAGTAGATCAATTGTTTGGCTCTCTCATAGCCTTCAAAATGAGAGAATTTAACTAAGGTATCCCAAAGAAGGAGATTGCATTCAAAGCAAGTAAGAAGACAAAAGATGAAGTGGCTCATCAAGATCATGACCTTGATGAGGTAGAAGCAAACTTTTTAAGAACACTAAAGAAAGGCACAGGCAAATAGAAAGGTAAGTTACCTTTCAAATGTTTCAATTGTGGAAAGATTGGTCATTTTGCTTCTAAATGTCCCTTTAAAGAATCAAGAGGTAGTAACAAGAGAGACAAGTTCAAAAGAAGCATGCATTCCATAGACATTAGTTTTTCTTTAGAAGATGAGGATCATGATGATTTAAATTATGAAACACTTTTCATAGCCTTGAATATTGGTAATAAAAGGGATGATATTAAAAATTGTGTAAAGACTGGTACCTTGCAAGCTAAACAAAACAATGATAGATCAATGGTTGTATGGATTGTCTTTTAGGCAAAAGAAGCCAAGGCTTGAGTAATTGATAGTGGTTGCTCCAATCATATGACTAGTGACAAGGAGAAGTTTATCAACCTTGAGAAGTGGAATTGTGGAGCTATTAAGTTTGGTGGTGATGAGTCAACACAAATATGTGGAAAGGGTGATATGGCTATTGATGGAAAGAACATGACTGAGGATGTCCTCTATGTCAAAGGGCTAAAGTACAATCTTCTCAGTGTTAGTTAGATATCCAGTAAAGGATACAATCTTACCTTTCATGCCAAAGGTTGTGAAATCAGGAAGGCAGGGTCCGAAAAATTAGTTGTTGAAGGCATCAAGTCATATGGTGACATCTATCACCTGAAGGAGGTAAATGGAAGAACATACTTATTAGCTCAATCCAATGAGTGTTGTTTGTGGTATAAGAGAATGGGATGTTAGATCTAGGGCTCACAACTGAGAGGGGGGGTGAATTAGTTGTGCAAAAACTTGCTTCTACTTAAACACTTGATTCTTCTTTGTTAGATAACAGCATATCAATTAACCATTCATGAAGGCAGAGAGCATAAACACCAGAGCAGATAAACATCAACACATTAGACACCAAGATTTTTGATGTGGAAAACCCGATTAAGGGAAAAACCACGGGTTGATTAACCCAAGGATTATTCTCTGTTAGAAGAATAAGAAAAAGAAATGGCACATGCCAGTCAGGGCTCATTGCCCGAGCACACTGCTCACAAAGAGGCACACTGCCTACAGAAGAGACACACTGTCTACAAGATCATAAGTATCACAACCTTGAACTAGAGAATGACATCTTCACCATGTCTGGATCAGTTCCATTTACGCCCAAAAACACAACTACTTTGCCTTTCACTTTTTCACTATATCACACTCATCTGCTCCACACACACTTCAAAATGGATTCACAAACCTTCATTTGTACAAGACATCGACTTAGGAATTAGCATCTAAGTCAGCACTCAGTCATAAGAACAATCGCAAGATGAATAATACATCTGGTTGGCTATCACAAGAACATTTGCAAGATGAACAACTCATTCGGTTTGCCAGTCTGAAGAAGAACTTCATCCAGAAGAATATCTTCAATTTCGGGCTCTACCACCAATGCGGATCAACAACACAACTTCAACATGATCCAAGAACCTTCACAAGCTTGCCTGAATGACCAAGAACATCCGCACTTCCTCTGTTCACTGGAATCTCTTCTCTTCCTCATCCAGAACTTCAAGAACACAGTCTACCGCCACTATCATACTAAAACATGTGCTTTCGGACCTCCAAATCATGAACAAATTGAGATGACACATTACAAGGACATCCCAAATACTCCATCCAATCTGCAAGATAGGATAATGCACTTCCAGATCTCACCAGACCTCTTTGTAGCACTCTGTCACTCCGAAGCACTTCCCGGAACCGGTTCAACTTGATCAATCACAACTTCCTCAAATCTGCATGTGGACCTCTGAAAACTTAATTGGATCATCGCAAGACTCATATCTACAAACCCTTTAATTTGCATCCTTTGGTCATCAACTTATTGAGTACTTTTGCCTTCTTCTCATCACTGTTCTTCACTGTTCCTATTTGAGACTAATTTTCTCAATATCCTCAGCTCACAGTTCATCCAATCCTTCTTGTCAATGAGTATGTTGACATCAATGACAACACTGATTAACCTCATACTTGCAACAATCTCCCCCTTTGTCTTTGATGGCAACATATGATGTGAAAAACCATCAAGACAAGATCTTCTCCTTTCTGTTACAGCTCTCCCTATCAGCAACAACTCTTCATATGTCTTCTCTTTCTTTACTGCTCCCCCTTTGATCATCAACCACTTATTTTTCACATGTCTTCTCTCCCCCTTTGACATCAATGGCAAAGGGCTCATACTTGCAATTCTAACACATAGAATCATACCAGCTGCTCCCCCTTAGTAGCAGCTTCCCATCATCAATCCAGATCATAAGATATGATTGTGATATCCACCGGATTGATGCACATTAGTGCATCCTAGTTCATCACCGGAGGGGCCATGACCCCTAACTTCTCCCAGAGATACTCAAAAGAGTCCTTGGGAAGAGGTTTAGTAAAGATATCTGCAATCTGATCCTTGGAGGGTACATACTCCAATCTGACTTCTCCCTTGTTCACTTTCTCTCTCAGAAAGTGAAACTTGATAGATATGTGTTTTGTCTTAGAATGCAATACCAGATTCTTAGAGATATTTATTGCACTTGAATTATCACAGAAAATTGTGATAGGCTCCTCATATTCAACTTTAATGTCTCTTAGCATCTACTTCATCCATAAGATTTGAGTGCAACAACCTACTGCTGCAATGTATTCTGCTTCAGTTGTAGATAGAGATATTGCCTCTTGTTTCTTGCTTAGCCAAGAAACCAATCTTTTTCCCAAAAAGAATGCTCCTCCACTTGTACTCTTCCGGTCATCCACATCTCCTGCCCAATCTACATTTGTATAAGCATGAAGAGAGAAATCTTAATCTCTAGGATACCACAGACCATACTCAACTGTTCCTTTCAAGTACCTAAAAATTCTTTTGATTGCCATGACATGAGATTCTCTAGGATCAGCCTGAAATCTTGCCACAAGACTAACAACCTGCATTATATCTGGTCTAGTTTGAGTGAGATACAATAGTCCTCCAATCATTGATCTGTACTTGGTCTGATCTATCTTAGGAGAGTCATCATCTTTGCTCAACTTACATCCGGTTGCCATAGGAGTGTTCATTGGCATTGAATCTTCCATTCCAAATTTCCTCAACAATTCTTTTGCATATTTGGTCTGACAGATAAAGATGCCTTTCTTTTTTTGAATGATTTGCAGACCCAAGAAGAAATTTATTTCACCAAGCATTGACATTTCAAACTCACTTTTCATTTGATTTGCAAAAGTTTTACGCATGCTATCTTTTCCTCCAAATATGATATCATCAACAAATACTTCAACAATCAAGATGTTTTCCTTATCTATTTGGAAGTATAGGTTACTATCAGTAGTGCCTTTGTTGAAACCAATCTGTACAAGATGCTTATCCAACCTTTCATACCATGCTCTTGGGGCTTGCTTCAAACCATACAGTGCTTTCTTCAACTTGCAGACCATATCATCATGATCAGACAATTGAAATCCATCCGGTTGTTCAATGTACACTTCTTCTTCCAAGTCACCATTTAGGAAGGTAGACTTGACATCCATCTGATATACTTTGAAGTCTTTGAAGGCAGCAAATGCAAGAAATAATCTGACTGCTTCAATTCTTGCCATCGGAGCAAAAGTCTCTTCGAAATCAATTCCTTCTATTTGAGAGTAGCCTTTGCAGACCAATCTAGCTTTGTTTCTGATTACTTCACCAACTTCATTTAGTTTGTTCCGGAAGACCCATTTGGTTCCAATCACATTCTTGTTTCGAGGTCTGGGAACAAGATCCCAAGTATGATTTTTCTCAATTTGCATCAATTCTTCCTCCATTGCTTTGGACCAGTTTTCATCATTGCAAGCTTCATTAACTGTCTTAGGTTCAATCTTTGAAATCAGACAGTATTCATTTGAGTCTTGAGCAATTCTTCTCCTTGTTTGTACCCCTTTACTCTTGTTTCCTATTATCTGATCTTCAGAATGATTTAGAGTTACATACCTTGGAACTTTGGGAGTTTCTTGCACTACTAATTCTTGATCAGGCTCATTTAGACAAACCTCTTCTTCCTGATTTACCAGATCAGTCTGGATCTGAATTTCAGAGGAGGATGGAGCTCCTTGCACCAGATAATCATTCTGATCATCTTCTTCACATTCATAGAATCTTGAGGGCTTCTCAACTCCTTCATCAACCTTCACATTTGTACTTTCTATCATCTTTCTCAATCTCTTATTGTAACACCGGTATGCTTTGCTTTGAGTGGAGTAACCCAAGAAAATTCTTTCATCACTTCTAGCATCAAACTTTCCTAAATCTTCATCTCTTTTGATGTAACACTTGCTACCAAATACTCTGAAATATCTCATAGTGGGAGTTATGCCAAACCAAAGTTCATAAGGAGTCTTACCGGTATTGCTTCTGATTTGAACTTGATTAAGGGTGTAGACTACAGTGCTGATAGCTTCTCTCCAAAACATCTTAGGAACATTTGCTTCCATCATCATTGTCCTAGCTGCTTCCTGGATGGTCTGGTTCTTTCTCTCAACTACTCCATTCTGCTGTGGAGTCCTAGGAGTAGACAACTATCTCCTTATGCCATGCTTCTCACAAAAGTCTATGAATTCACCACCTCTATCAGACCTTAAACATTTCAGTTTCAATCCAGTTTGATTCTCTACCATAGCCTTGAAGATTTTGAACTTCTCAAGGGCTTTTGATTTCTCTTTTAGGAAGGTAACCCACATCATCCGGGAATGGTCATCAATTAGCAACATGAAATATCTGTCACCTTGCATACTCTTGATTCTTGTCAGACCATAGAGATCAGTATGAACTAATTCCAACAATCTGGTAGAGGACTGATCCTTGCTTTTGAAAGAGACTCTGCTCTGTTTACCTAGCTGACATTCTTTGCACAAACTATTTGTAGGTTTCACCAATTTTGGAAGATCTCTTACAACCTGAGTATTGCTTATCTTGATGATGTTATCAAAATTCACATGACACATTCTTCTATGCCATAACCAACTCTGATCAACTTGAACAAATAGACAACTTCTATTTGAACCAACTAGATGGAAGATATTACCTTTTGTTTGAGTACAAGATGCAATCTCAGTTCCAGAGCTTTCAAAGATCCTGCATCTTCCATTCTTGAACCAGAGATCATAGCCTTTGTCCACCAACTGACCAAAACTGAGAAGATTGTGCTTCAATCCTTCAACATATAGTACATTACCAGTTTTGCTCTTTCCATCAAAAGAAATAGTTCCCCTACCTCTGATTCTGCCAGCAGAATTATCACCAAACTTTACCATTCCTCCTTCATACCTTTCCAAATCGAAGAACTTGTTCTTGTCACCTGTCATGTGGTGAGAACATCCACTGTCAATAACCCAGTCATCCTTTTCTTCAATTTGGGCAGCCAAGGCTCTTTCCACAACCTTATGATTGATAGATTCAGAGGATATGGAATCTTCTTCCTTGATGGCAATAAACACCCATTCATTTCTGGATTTCCTTCCCATTTCTGATTCATCATCTGTTACTCCTTCATTATCATCTTCTTCATGAACATAATAATAGTTCTTTTGGAACCTTTGTCTATTAGCATTTGACCTTGCAAATCTTTCCAGACATCTTGAAGCAAAATGACCAATCTTATTATAGTTGAAGCACTTAAAGGGTAGTTTTCCTTCATACTTACCGGATCCCCTTGGCAGTCTCTTTGCAATGAGGGCTTCAAGTTGAGTTGTTTCTGCTTCTTCCTCTTCCATGTCTTTCCTTGCTTGATCATACCATGATAGCTTCCTTGAAGAGTTTTCTCCCGGATCAAATCTTTGTTTGCCTTTCATAAAGGCACTGGCTTTGAATGCAGATTCAGTCTTGGGGGGATCACTTCCAAACTTAGTCATTTCAAATGTAGCCAATTTGCTAGCCAATTGCTCTCTTGTGACAGTTGTATGGGCTCTGAATTCATCAATGGCAGCAACCTTGATTTTGTAGGTAGTAGGAAGAGATTTGAGAATTTTGCAAACAATTTCATTTTCATCCAGAACTCCACCAACATTCCTGATTCCACACACTAGCTCATTCATTCTTGGCATAAAGGTAGTGATATTTTCATCATCTCTCAGCTTCAATCTTTCAAATTTCACTTTCAGACTCTGCAACCTTGCACTCTTGACAAACTCATCTCCTTCATACAGAAGTTCCAGTTTAGTCCAGATTTCATATGCAGTTGGTAGGTCAATAACATTTGAGAGATCTGTATCATTCAATGCGCTTAGAAGAGCTTCTTTGATTCGCAAATTATTTTCAGCATCTGTGATTTCATTTAGTGTTGTCGGACCACCTTGTGGAGGTACATAAGCCTTTGAGATCATGGACAGATATGCTTTTCCCATACACTCCAAGTGACATCTCATGCGACCTTTCCAGAGTGAGAAATTGGTTCCATCAAACTCTGGACTATCCTTCTTATATGATGACATCCTGGATCTCCTCAAGCGGTTAAGTTCCTTTCAGAGGAACCTGGGCTCTGATACCAATTGTTAGATCTAGGGCTCACAACTGAGAGGGGGGGTGAATTAGTTGTGCAAGAACTTGCTTCTACTTAAACACTTGATTCTTCTTTGTTAGATAATAGCATATCAATTAACCATTCATGAAGGCAGAGAGCATAAACACCGGAGCAGATAAACATCAACACATTAGACACCAATATTTTTGATGTGGAAAACCCGGTTAAGGGAAAAACCACAGGGTGATTAACCCAAGGATTATTCTCTGTTAGAAGAATAAGAAAAAGAAATGGCACATGCCAGTCAGGGCTCACTGCCTGAGCACACTGCTCATAAAGAGGCACACTGCCTACAGAAGAGACACACTGTCTACAAGATCATAAGTATCACAACCCTGAACTGGAGAATGACATCTTCACCATGTCTGGATTAGTTCCATTTATGCCCGAAAACACAATTGCTTTGCCTTTCACTTTTTTGCTATACCACACTCATCTGCTCCATACACACTTCAAAATGGATTCACAAACCTTCATTTATACAAGACATCGACTTAGGAATAAGCATCTAAGTCGACACTCAGTCATAAGAACAATCGCAAGATGAATAATACATCCGGTCGACTATCACAAGAACATTTGCAAGATGAACAACTCATCCAGTCAGCTAGTCTGAAGAAGAACTTCATCCGGAAGAATATCTTCAATTCCGGGCTCTACCACCAATGTGGATCAACAACACAACTTCAACACGATCCAAGAACCTTCACAAGCTTGCCTGAATGACCAGGAACATCCGCACTTCCTCTATTCACCGGAATCTCTTCTCTTCCTCATCTGAAACTTCAAGAACACAGTCTACCGCCACTGTCATACTGAAACATGTGCTTTCGGACCTCCAAATCATGAACAAATTGAGATAACACATCACAAGGACATCCCAAATACTCCATCCAATCCGCAAGATAGGATAATGCACTTCCGGATCTCACCGGACCTCTTTGTAGCACTCTGTCACTCCAGAGCACTTCCCGGAACTGGTTCAACTTAATCAATCACAACTTCTTCAAATCTACATGCAGACCTCTAAAAACTTAACTGGATCATTGCAAGACTCATATCTACAAACCCTTTAATCTGCATCCTTTGGTCATCAACTTATTGAGTACTTTTGCCTTCTTCTCATCACTATTCTTCACTGTTCCTATTTGAGACTAATTTTCTCAATATCCTCAACTCACAGTTCATCCAATCCTTCTTGTTAATGAGTATGTTCACATCACTAACAACATTGATTAACCTCATACTTGCAACATGGGACACATAAAACTTTGACAATATGGTAAATATCAACTCTATTCATGTGGTGAGAGATATGCCCAAGATAACCAAGCCTACAAACACATTGTGCAAGGAATGTCAAATGGGAAAGCAGACAAAGAAAAGTTTCAAGAGCAAGGAGTACTCTTCTTCAATCCCATTGGAGCTGATTCATACTGACCTATGTGGCCCTGCAAGAGTGAAGAGTCAACAAGGTGAAAGGTATTTCATGTTACTTATTGATGATTATTCTAGAATGACTTGGGCTACTTTCTTAAGAGAAAAATCATATGCATTTGATAAGTTTAAGGCTTTCAAAGCTATGGTTGAGAATGAAATGGATTCTAAGATCAAATGTTTAAGGTCTAATAGAGGAGGTGAGTTTACTTCAAATGAATTTTTTAGGTTTTGTGAAGATCATGGTATTAGGAGACATCTATTAGCTCTTAGGACCTCTCAGCAAAATCGGGTAGTGGAAAGGAGGAATAGGACTATGCAAGAGATGGCTAGGGCAATGTTGATGGATGTAGATCTGCCTGACATGTACTGGAAGGAAGCAGTTCACATTGCTATCTATCTGACTAATAGAGTACAATTGAGGGTCAATAGCACTAAGTCCCCTTATGAGCTATGGTATGGAAGACCTCCTACTATCAAATACTTTAGGATCTTTGGTAGCAAATGTTATATTAGAAGAGATGAAGAAGACCTAGGAAAGTTTGATTCAAGAAGTGATGAAGGGATCTTTCTTGGTTACTCAACCAAAAGCAAGGCCTATAGATGCTACAACAAGAGATTGGGGAAGATGATTGAAAGCACAAATGTCACAGTAGATGAATATTTGTATCAACAACTAGAGGACTTCGGATCTGATATTTTTCCATGCATTGAAGAAAAATAAGAAGAAGAGAAAGAAGAAAAGGAGCAAGAGCTAGTGAAGATACCCAAGACTCCAGTAAAGTATGTTCAAAAGAATCATTCAGCAGATCAGATCATTGGGGACAAGGATAAAGGTGTGTTGACCAGGAGAAGTCTTGCAAAAGTATATGAGCAAGTAAACTTGTGTTTATTATCAAAGGTAGAACCCAAAACCTTTGTTGATGCTAGTAAAGATGATGGATGGATAAAGGCAATGAAAGAAGAATTGAATTAGACTGAGAAGAATTAGACATGGGAAATGGTTCCTAGACCTTCCAATATGAATGTTATAAGAACAAAATGGGTGTTCCAGAACAAGATGAATGAAGAAGGTGAAGTTGTGAGGAACAAAGCAAGATTGGTGTGTAAAGGATATTCACAAGTTGAAGGCATTGACTTTGAGGAGATCTATGCTTTGATAGCCAAGATGGAGGCAATCAGGATGTTTCTTGCTCTAGTTGCTTACAAGAACTTTAAGGTTTATCAGATGGATGTCAAGTCAACATTTTTGAATGGTGATATAGAGGAAGAAGTCTACATTGAGCAACTAGATGGTTTTCATATATCAGAAGATCCAGACATGGTGTGTAGACTCAAGAAAGCTTTGTATGGTCTCAAGCAAGCACATAGAGCTTGGTATGCTAGGTTGGATAAGTACTTACTTTAGCAAGACTTCAAGAAGGGAACTACATATGGCAATATTTTCAAGGAAGATGAAGATATGATGTTGATAGTTGCAGTATATGTTGATGACATCATCTTTGGTGGATATGATGATATATATAAGAGATTTGCAGAGGAGATGTAAAAAGAGTTTGAGATTTCTATGATTGGTGAGATGTCTTTCTTCCTTAGACTTCAGATTACTCAGCTAGATGATGGTATCTTCATTTCTCAAGCTAAGTATGTCAAAAAGATGTTGAAGAAATTTGGTATGGAGGATTCTAAACCAGTGAGTACTCCCATGGTCACTAGATGTCACTTGAGCAAGGATGATGAGTCTCCAGAGGTTGATTAGACTTCCTATAGATCTATGATTGGAGGGTTGTTGTACTTGACTGCTTCTAGACCTGATATCATGCATGCAGTATGTGTGATTTCTAGATATCAAGATAATCCCAAGAAAACACATGAGAAGATAGTGCAAAGAATATTTAGATACTTGAAGGGATCTCTGGATTATGGCTTATGGTGTCCAAGAGGTAATGACTTTGATTTGAGGGCCTACACTGATGCTGATTGGGCTGGTTGTGTTGATGATAGAAGAAGTACAAGTGGTGGCGCTTTTTTTTAGGAAGTAGATTAGTTTCATGGAAAAGAAAGAAGCAAGATTTAGTGTCATTATCAACTGCAAAGGTAGTGTATATTGTAGTAGCATCATGATGTACACAAGTATTATGGATGAAATAAACCCTGAAGGATATCAAAATACTGTATGATGAGCCTATTCCTATTTTGTGTGATAATACACATGCTATCAATATTTCCAAAAATCCAGTGATGCATTCTAGAACCAAGCATATAGCAATCAAGTATCACTTTTTGAGAGAGAAGGTTGTAGATAAGGAAGTGAGGTTGGAATATGTTCCAACAAAGGATTAGATTGCAGATATTTTTATTAAGGCTCTTGCAAAGGACACTTTTGAGGATCTCTAGTAGAGGTTAGGGGTAATTGTCCCTCCTTCTTGCTAGATAAATAATGGTGCATCTATCCAAGGGGAGTTCATGCTATATTATTTTTCCTAGATTGATGGTGGCTACCTCTCAGGGGGAGTAAGTAGTAGTTGTTATTGACAAGGAAAATTAAAAAGAAGAGATTGTTAGCCTTTGTCCTTGATGTCAAAGGGGGAGAATGTACAGGTATGTGTTGCCATCAATTCTAGAGGGGGAGATTGTTGCACATATGATACCTAAAGTTGTGATGTGGTTGTCATTGATGTCAACACTTAATTTGGACAATCTGATACATTACTGATGTTGAATGTAATGTGGTTGTTGAAGTTCTTGGTTGGATGTCATGTTGAATGTAATGTGGTTGTTGAAGCTCATGGTTGGATGCATGTTGAATGTAATGTGGTTGTTAAAGTTCATGGTTGGATGTCATGCCTCGGTCAATGCAAAGTTGAGTATGAAGTTACATTAAGATGGGAATTAGAAGCTTCAAGAAGATATATTATTATGGGAATTAGAAGAACTAAAATGTATGTTTCTATGTCTGCATGAGTTTTCACAAGAACATAAGTAGGTTTTGATCTCTAAAAAGTGATGAAGACTTTTGCCACAGAAAGTTGCCTGGGAGACTACTTGGGAAATTGCTCTGCATTCCTCTACATTTGCAGATATGATCATGTAGTTCAGAATCTAAGTTTAGTATGTTGTGAAGATGATATATTCAAGTAATAAAATCTATACAGCTTCATTAATAAAAGTTATGTGTGATGGAGTTCTAATCTATGTTTTGGCAGAGTAAAATGATGATGAAGACTTGTTAGTATGCTCCGCACTCTTCAAGATGTGAAGATTTGTTAATAAAACTTTGTGAACATGTTCAGAGAGGCTCAATGCATACTTTTGTAAAGTATCTAGTGATTTGGTGTACCACAAGTAATGGTTAATCTTCTAGGTGTACCACCAAGGTGAAATGACTATTAGCTTCATGTGTTCTTACTTAAAGATGACCTATTTCAAATAGGTGTGATGTGCATATGTTATTCTTTGAAGGATGATGTTGTGAAGAATGTTTAGGACTAGCCTAAACATGCGTTGGGATCTACAAGGAATGTGTTTCCTTTTGGAGTGGCGTGTAGTTCATGATAGGGATTGTACTATGCATGGTTCATGTTGTGACCTCTGACTGACTTGTAAAATGTAATATTCTTGTTGTATTGGCTAACTTGTAATGAACTCAATGTAATATCATGTATATGTTGTGAACCTAGTTGATCTAGGTGAGGTACGATTGCGAAGATGAAAATATGAAAGTGTGAAGAGCATAGTATGAATATCATATGCATTGTGATATGTGATTGAAGGAGAAAGAGCAGAGGTATTAGAGGTTGTCCTGATTCATCTTGAATATGACAAGAGGGAAGTGAAGAGTGTGCCTAATTGATACAATCATAAGAAGAAGTAGAAGTGCAATCATAAAAGGTGTGAGCCTCAATGTTAGTTTTCAGATAGTAGGACTCTCATATTGTAATCATTTCTAAGTTTGTTCTCAATTCAAGGAGTAGTTGCTTCCTTGGGAGTGACCCTAAAACAAAGTCTTCAAGGAGTAGTAGCTTCCTTGTATTGTAGCCCTAAAATAAAGTCAACAGGGAGTAGTAGCTTCCTTGGGTTGTAGCCCTAAAACAAAGTCAGTAGAGAGTAGTATCTTCCTTGGGTTGTAGCCCAAAAACAAAGTCAACAGGGAGTAGTAGATTCCTTGGGTTGTAGCCCTAAAACAAAGCTGTAATTTTGAGCTTCATATATTGTGAGTCAATCTGCACTGTGGTTTTTCCCTTCTTGGGTTTTCAACATATATCTGGTGTCATGTGTTTATGTGTATTGTGTTGATTTTTCATGTTTATATTAATGTTGTGATACTTAATTTTTAATCTACTCTAGAGGACTTGAAGTTGTTTAGATACTAATTCATCCCCCCTCTCAGTATCTTGGTGTGTTCAACATATTGAACCCATTACAACTACTCACAAACCTAAACACTTGGGACTAGGGTTTAGAACACAAGAGACAACATCACCCGAGCTTGAATTTATCTTAGATGAGTTAGCAAAAGCATTTCCCATGGTTGAGAGTACTAATGGGGAAACCTTTGATGACTCCCTCGAGTGTATTGCCAAACTATAAGATTCATATGTATTTACCTTTATAGTGTCATTTCCACCATGATCATCCCACACTATTCAACTTATTTACCCTAAACTCATTGATTAGGACCAACAAGGGCCTCCTATTCTAGATGTCTTCTAAAATGATGAGGCCATCACTAAATTCTTGGGATTAAGATGAGGAATACCACTTGGAGATCACAAGATTGGATACACTATAGAGCTCAACACTAATGCTTAATTTGTAGAGATGGTCAAATTCCTTAGTCACAAAAGTAAAAATATAAAAATCACGTCCCCTAGTGAAAACCACTTTGTGGCACTTTTAGACGACAAAAAAAGTAAAAATAAAGGACATATCTGAAGGTGAAAACCTCCCTGAGGCACCTAAGGATGAGGAATTTGACCTCCCTGAAAGCAAGGCATATAAATAGAGATATCATCTTCTTGTTGAAGAAACACAAGAGATAAATTTGGGAACAATTGAAGAACCAAAGATCATATTTGCAGGCAAATCCCTAATAGAATTTGAATTACGAGACTTCATCACTTTTTTCAAAGAAAGAGCAAAGAATTTTGCATGGTCTTATGTGGATATGCCTAGTTTAGATTCTTCCTTGGTAGAACATCACTTGAAGGTATATCCCAGAGAAAAACTGGTTAAACAAAAGTTAAGAAAGATACATCCTAAAATCGCTCTCTTGGTCAAAGTAGAATTAGAAAAACTACTTGCAGTTGGATTCATCAAACCTCTAGATTATCTAGAATGGGTGTCAAACATTGTTCTAGTTTCTAAGGATATTGGGGGCATCCGTGTTTGTACAAATTTCCAAGAATTGAACAAGGCATGTCCTAAAGATGATTTTACATTGCTAAATATTGACATCATAGTTGATCTAACAACAGGACATGAGATGTTATCCTTAATGGATGGGTTTTCTGGACATAACCAAATCAAGATTCTTGAAGAGGATCAACATAAGATAGCATTCATATGTGCTTGGGGAGTTTATTACTGGAAAACAATGCCTTTTGGTCTTAAAAATGTTGGAGCAACACATCAAAGAGCAATGACTACAATATTTCATGATATGCTTCATAAGACAATGGGAGACTATGTGGATGATATTCTAGGTAAGTCACAAACAAGAGAGGGTCATTTTTTTTTGAAAGACATAAGACAACTGAGAGGGGGGGTGAATTAGTTGTATCAAAAACTTTAACTCTTTAAACCAAAATCACTTTCACATTTAAGTAATCTAACTCCTTATTCTGTTATGAACATTAACCATGAATAAAAAAATGAAAAACATCAACACATCAACACCATACACACATGAACACCAAATTTTTACGTGGAAAATCCTAAATAGGGAAAAACTATGGCGAGTGTTAGCTCACAATATAATGTAGTAACAATACCAAATATAAAAAATGGGTCATTGCCAAAGGGCTCACTACCCAAAAGAATGGCTCACTATCGAGGGTGGCTTAGTGTCAGGGTTGGCTCATTGTTGGGGGTGGCTCACTACCAGGGTGAATTGATTTAGTAGCATCTACACCATACCTGAGTTCAGTTCCATTGAAGTGTAATATATCTCCTCTGCTCTACCTTGCTTATACACTTCACACTTATTTTTGCATCTTCACAACTTGGACAGTTAATCATGAATTCATTACATATATTTATACCTATCATCAACCTTGGAATGTACATCAAGGTCGGCATTACATTCTACAACCATTGGAACTTTCTCCAAGTTTGGCATACATACATAAATCAAATTAGGACTAGACCTAAATAAATTTGTAGGGAAAATGAATGAAGGATGAACACATCATGGCTTATCTTGGACCCAAATATATCCTCACATGCTTGGATAGGATTCCTCAATCCACAAATCACCTCCGTAACAAGTGTGACAAACCAGGTTGGCCAGAACTTATGCACATATCAAGAACACTTAAAAACATGCCTGCAAGATCTTCATTGTAGGTTTTCGATCAAGAACATGCCTTCAACACATTCTAGAGACATCTATGAACAACATAGAATCACTTGGGAGCTGACAAATCCAACCGCAACAGATCTCTCTTGAAGACAACAAATATCACTTGAGAACACATCACAAACTACTTCTTAATAGACACTGTCAAACTCTGCTAATTACCAGTATACCTTATGGAGCACCAAATGACAAATCCTTTAGAATGAAGATGACTAAGGACCTTATAAGCTAAATCTAAAACAACAAAGAAAAAATCCAATCTGTGGAGAAATACGGAGAAAACACTTTCTCTCTGTCACTCTGCACACATTGCCAAGCACAATCTTCAAACTGGTGAATGGAACTTTTTTTGTACAATGATTTGGACCACCAAATTCTATATTTAGTATCTTCAAATACTTCTTTAAATCATATCCAAATCTCATACTCTGGTCTTCAACATAGGAAATATGCAAAGCAAAATACTCAGATAGTGTTCTTAAGAAGACAACTCAATCAATCAACAAACATCAATACCAGAAGATATAGTTGACAAAAATGACAACACAGACATGTTGACATCAATGACAACACCAGTTAGCACATACTTGCAACAATTTGTATGTCCTTAAAATATTTTTGACCACTTAGAGAAATACAAGATTTGACTTAATCCCAAAAAGTGTGGCTTTGGTGTGACATCTGGCAAACTCTTAGGGTAAATTGTCTCCTGAAGAGGTATTGAAGTGGATCCTGCTAAAGTCAAATATATAGTTGAGATGAAATCACCATAGAATTTGAAGCAATTACAGCACCTTCAAGGAAAACTTCAATCTATTAGGAGATTCATAGCACAACTTGCAAATAAATGTCAACCCTTTTACGCAGCTATTGAGAAAAAATGTAGAATTTCAATGGGATTAGAAGTGTCAACAGGCATTTGATAAATTGAAAGAATATCTTGGAACACCACCGGTATTGGTACCTCTTGTTTAAGGAAAACCACTCCTTCTATACATATCAGCCACATCAGCAACATTAGGAGCCTTGTTAGCATAAAATGATGACATTGGAAAGGAAAGAGCTATACTATATCATCCAAACTCTTGTGGGCTATGATCTAAATTACACACCTATTGAAAAGACATGTCTTGCAATTGTCTTTGCTTCACAGAAACTTAGACATTATATGCTCAATCATCAAACTAAGTTCATCTCAAAGATTGACCCATTAAAGTATCTTCCATCCAAAGCTACATTGACAAGATGCATGGTAAAATAGATTATGATGTTGAGTGATTTTGATATTGAATATATTGATAGAAAAGCTATAAAAGGACAAGTCATTGCTGACCAACTAGAAGAGGCACCTATTGAAGTTGATCATCCACATATTTTAGAATTTCTAGATGAATCAATCTTTATTGTTGACTCCCCTACAAATTGGAAATTATGCTTTGATGGATCTTTTACACATCATGGTTCAGAAGCAAAGATCCTTTTTGTCACACCACAAGGTGATCTTATACCAAAATATTGTAGTATTTTGTTCCCTTGCATAAATAACATTGTAGAATTTGAAGCACTTATCAAAGGTCTAAGAATAGCTATCCAATAGAATATTAAAGTACTTGAAGTCTATGGTGATTCCCAACTTGTCATATGTCAAGTCACTGATGACTATCAAACAAAAGATGACAAGCTGATCTCATTTAAGAAATTGGTCAACACATTCAAACAATCATTTTCATGGGTTAGGTTTGAACAAATTCCAATGATAAAGAATAAACTGACTGATGCTATGGAAACCATAAGTTCATTGATTGATTTTCCATCAAATATTCCACATTCAGAATTCTTGATTGAGCAACTTTATGTTCTTGCATTTGATGTCCCAAAAGTTGAACTTGTATGTGAACTTGTTTGTCCTAATACACCTTGGTACAATGAGATCTATTATTACCTTCATGATAACACCTTAGCACTTAACCTTTCAAATTCCAAATGTCAAACCTTCATCCGTCATTCATCCCGTTATACCATTCTTGGCGATACACTTTATCAGAAGTCACTCAATGGGATTGTCCTTAGATGTCTTAACTCGGAAGATGCCCAAGCTACCTTACATGAGATACATGATTGATACATGAGCATCCCTGGTTCTAGAACAATCTTGCATCAACCAAAAACATTTGCATTTCAGTTTGTTTGTAGTTTAGTTTGTTTCTTTTCATTTTTCCAGTTCAGATCAGGCAGTTCAGTCAGTAGCAGTTTTTGTATTTTGGTCTGCATTCTACCGCAGTTGCATTCCACATCTTACAGAGCTAGAATTAGCATCTTGATTCATTCATCTACATCATATTCAAAATTTAGAGCATGTGGATCAAGTACCAGAAAGTTATCATTATTAGAAGATCGACTATTTTCTCAGAGCAAACCATCCTGGCAGTCTCAAATAATCAACTAAAGGAGAAGACTTCAAGAGCATTCCTTGATTTGTGGAGCCTAATAACACATCATTCAATGACCTTTGGTTCATGGCCGACCTTCCCTAAGATTTACACATCATTCCATTCATTTGCAGAGGTGTTCTATAGGATTAGGTTCGACCTATCCGTGTACATACGTTACAGCTCTTCCTTGGAGTTGGTGATCTTCCTTGGCCGACGCGGAGGAATCTATTGTTTTGGAGATGATATATTGGTGTAATAGATCCTTAGGAAAGAAATTCATGATAATAGCAATGGTTGATAGATTAGATTTTGCACGAAGGAGCTTCAAATCTATATCTTGTGCATAGTCTGATACTTTGTTATCAAGCCTTTGAGCCCTAATTGTAAGCCCGCATGATGCTAGATAGATTGTATTTGAATTCTATGATATACTGAATGACTGAATCTATGTTTGTTTCATAGCTTTGAGTTGTTTCAGTTGTGTTTACTCTTGCTACATGATCTAGACAGTTCATTCCATGAACCCTCCTATAGTGACTAAACCAAGTGGTATCAGAGTGAAATTTTGAATCTTTGGGAGTGAATTGAGCAGAGTTGGTGAGGGAATTCCGTAAGATCTTGTTGTGGACAGATCTCCAAATTGAAGTGGGTTACTTGTGTCATAAGTGATCTCTGATTGTGAGGTAGTTTGGCACTTGATCCTAGGAAGATGCCACCGAGGAGAGTTGTTGCTATTGGAACAATGGCTGGTAGAATGGATGAGATGATGGAAATGATGAAAATAATTTGAATTCGATTGGATGATGTTGAAGAAGATAGATGAAGAGGATTGACATTGAGACCTAATGTTGAAAGTGATGATGAAGAAGAATTTCAATATGTTGAACAAATTGGTGATGCCCTAAGAGGTGATGAAGAAGAAGAATCAGATCAAGTGAAGATGTTGCAAGCTATTTCAAAAATTGGAAAGAGACCTAGAGTTGATGTACCAAATTACATTGGCAATTTGAACCCTAAAGAATTGATTGACTGGATAAATAACATGGAACAATACTTGAGTATGAAGAAGTTGAAGATCTGAAGAAGGTGAAATTTGCAATGACAAAGTTGAAAGTACATGCTACCATATGGTGGAAAGTAGTTCAGTTGTATAGAAATGGAAGAGGAAAAGAAAATATTACAAAGTGGGATAGGATGGTGACAAAATTGAAAAATCAATTCATACCTGCTGACTATGAGTTGGAGTTGTTGAAAGGATTGCAGAACCTGAGGCAAAAGAAGAAATCTATGGAGTATACTGAAGAATTTCATAAGATGGTCATAAGGATAGGACATAGTGAAACAAGCAAGGAGAAAGTGGCTAGATACATCAATGGACTAAGATTGAACATTCAAGAGGAATTAAGTTTGGTGAGGATGACATCTTTGGAGGAAGCATATCAGTTTTCCTTGAAAGTTGAAGAGAAGCTAAATAAGAGACATAATCAGAGACAGAGAGGCAGAGGAGGTAAATTTTAGAGAGGTAGAACATTTTCTAGAGGAGATAGATCATTTACGGAGCAGAACAAGCTTGACAACCCATTCAACAAGGAGGACAAAGATAATAGTGCATACTGGAGAGATGACAGAAACTTTTACCAGAGTGGAAATCCTAGTGCATGTCGGAATGAAGGATATAGAAGAGAAGGAAGAGGATTTGATAAGAGAACATTTAGAGGCACTTGTTTCAAGTGTGGAGGTGAAGGACATAGAGCATTTGAATGTAATCAAGGGAGTACAAGCAAGAGGACAGAGAATAGTGGAAGAGCAGCTTATGTGATGCAGGAGCATCTAGGGTGTAAGAGCAATCTTGCATCAACCAAAAAAAAAAATGTTGTTTCTTTTCAATAAGGGCTAAATTTGGCAGGGTTACTATTTTTAGTAAGTTTGCATTTGTGCACAGTTGGATACAAAATCTTACGTAGACCTCTAGAATGGTGAAGAAATCACTTCAATATCATTTGTCATCTGTGAGATATTAAAATTTCAAATTCCAAAAATCCTATTAAAATATTTAAAGTCAAATTTGAGGCACTTAGAGGCTCTAGATGGGCTCAAAATTTGGTGGGAAACCCAAGTAGTCTACCTATTGGTACTACTTGGCGCTCCATCGTCTTTTCGAGAGCTTTCCGAAAAGGTATTATAATTGAAAATCCAACAGTCAGATCGAAAGTTATGGCCCCGCGAAGTTGACCTATTTTTGGAGGGAGATGCAAATTTTGAAATAAAGCTGGTGGTCACCAAAAAGGGCTATATATAACCATTTTGGGGAACCCTTAGAGTAGTAGAGTTAAGGGGGGCCAATGTAGAGTCAAGAACAGGAGGGAAAATAGAAACCCTAGCGGATTTGGGGTTACAGAAGGCTGAAGATTCTAGAGTCTTGTGGTTGGGAAAGCTGTAATGTGTTGCAGCCAGTAGAGGATTCATCCTCTGATTGTAATTGAGCTTCTGTAATGTAATGAGTTGCCCAGATCAATAAAAGAAAGTTCTATTTTCTGTGTTCAATTTCTGTTGTTATGTGATTTGTGATTTACCCCCTTCATCATTATGTGGAGGAAGAACTTGTTGGATCACCTAGTTCAATTGGTAAATTGAAGAAAGGAGAATCGCTTGTGATGAGGAGAGCACTTTTCCAAGTAGAGACAAATGAGGAACCACTGCAGAGGAAGAGTCTATTCAGAACCAGATGCAAATCAGGAGGTAAATGTTGTAAAGCTGTAATTGATTGTGGTAGTTCTGATAGCCTAGTTTCAGAGGAGATGGTGACTAAGATAATGTTAGAAAGATTGAAACACCCTAATCCCTATCAGATAGCATGGATTCAGGATGATCATAAGGTACTGGTGAGTGAACAATGTTTGGTGAAATTTCATATTGGATCTTATCATGATGAAGTCTTATGTGATATTATGCCTATGGATGTATGTCACCTTTTGTTGGGTAGACCTTGGCAATATGATAGAAAAGCTATACATGATGGGAGAAAGAATACATACATTATAACATCAAATGGGAAGAGAATTACTTTGATTCCTTTCGAAGATGATCCTAAGAGTGAAGTATGTGGGAATGCTAGAATCTGTTTGGTAGATGGAAGAAAATTCATGGATGGTTTGAGACATGAGAATGTGTTATGCTTTGATTCCTAAGAAGCCTGAAACATTGAAGAAGGAGACTAAAGAATCATGACCGGAGGAGATAAGAGAGTTGTTGACAGAGTATGAATACATCATATCAAACAATATACATGAAGGATTGCCAACTATCAGGAGTATCAGTCATCACATGGATCTTATACTGCGAGCTAGTTTCCCTAATAAAGCAGCACATAAAATGAAACCAGCAGAGAATGAAGAACTGAATAGACAAATACAAGAATTGTTGAGGAAAGGTTTGATCAAAAAAAGTTTGAGCCCTTGTGCAATGCCTGTAGCATTAACACCTAAGAAAGATGGGGAATGGAAAATGTGTACTGACTCTAGAGCAACAAACAAGATCACAGTTAAGTATAGATTTCCTTTACATAAGATGGATGATATAATGGATTGTTTGAGTGGAGCAAGATATTTCACAAAGATAGATTTGAAGAGTGGACACCATCAGATCAAAATCAGAGAAGGAGATGAATGGAAGACTACTTTTAAGACAAATGAAGGATTGTATGAGTGGTTAGTGATGCCTTTTGGATTGACAAATGTACCAAGTACTTTCATGAGATTGATGAATGAAGTCTTGAAGAAATTCTTGGGTAAGTTTGTGATTGTATATTTGGATGACATTCTGATTTTTAGTAAAACAAAAGAAGAACATTTGTGGCACATTAGACAAGTTTTGTAGAGGTTGAGAGAAGAGAAATTGCTAATAATCATCAAGAAGTGTAGTTTCATGAAGGAAGAACTAGTGTATTTGAGATTTGTGATTTCTATGGAAGGATTGAAGATGGACCCTGAGAAAGTGAGAGTAATTGTTGAATGGCCTACACTGGAGAGCATTGGAGAGGTTAGATTATTTCATGGATTGGCTAGTTTCTACTAGAAGTTCATCAAAAAATTTAGTTTAGTATGTAACCCTATGACAGAGACCATGAGAGGTGACAGAAAATACTTTAAGTGGACATCAAGAGCCAATAAATTTTTTGAATTGTTGAAACAAAAGGTGATAGAGCAACTTGTTTTAGCATTACTGGATTTCAATAAGGTATTTCAAGTTGATTGTGATGCAAGTGTAAATGCAATTGGAGCAATATTGAGTCAAGAAGGTAGATCTGTAACATATTTCAATGAGAAGTTGAATGATGCAAGGAGAAGATATTTAGTTTTGATCAAGAGTTCTATGGCATAATTCAAGCCTTGAAGAAGTGGAGGCATTATTTGTTTCCTAAGGAATTTGTGTTGTATACAGATCATCAATCTTTGCAATATTTGAATAGTCAAGGTAAGTTGAATCAGAGACACATGAGATGGGTAGAGTCCATGCAAAGTTATACCTTTGTGTTGAAACATAGGAGAGGGAAACCAAACAAAGTTGCAGATGCCTTGAGTAGGAGAAGGAACTTGTTGATAGAGATGGGATTTGATGAATTGTAGAACATGTATGAGGGAGACACTGATTTTTTAGAACCTTGGAAAGCATGTAAGAAACTTGTTGTGATAGATAGGAGTAAGTGGTTGGACTATTTCATTCAGGAAAATATGTTGTTCAGAGGAAATTAGTTGTGCATACCTAGAAGTTCAATGAGAAACAATCTGATTAAGGAGAAACATAGTGGTGGATTGGCAAGACATTTTGGCATTGACAAGACAATGGCTTTGGTAAGTGAAAATTAATTTTAGCCTCAGATACATAAGGATGTTTGGAAATTTGTGTAGAGTTGTAGAGTTTGTCAAGTTGCAAAAGGGAGTAGTCAGAATACTAGATTGTATAAACCTTTGACAGTACCAAAGAGACCTTGGGAAGACATAAGTATGGATTTTGTGATGGGATTGCCTAAGACATAGAGAGGACATGATTCTATATTTGTAGTGGTGGATAGAGTTTCAAACATGGCACATTTCATACCTTGTAAGAAGACAATTGATGCAGTGCATGTAGTAGACCTATTTTTCAAGGAGATTGTGAGATTTTATGGATTACCTAAGAGCATAGTTTCAGATAGAGAAACAAAGTTTGTTGGATACTTTTGGAAGACACTTTGGAAGAAGATGAAAATAGATTTGAAGTTTAGTTCAACTTTTCATCCACAGACTGATGGACAGACAAAGGTAGTAAATAGAAGTTTGGGAAACTTGTTGAGATGTTTGGTTGGAGAGAAAGTAGGAAGTTGGGATTTAATTCTTTCACAAGCAGAGTTTGCATACAATAATTCAGTAAATAGGAGTACTGGAAGAACACCTTTTGAAATTACTACTAGAGTGAATCCTAAAGGAGTGATAGAATTGAGAGACATGGGAATGATAGAAAAAAGAAGTGCAGAAGCAGAAAAATTTGAAGAACATATGGAGATAGTGCATAATCAGGTGAAGAAGCATTTGGAGGATATGAACAACAAATATAAAGAAAAGGCATATGAGAAGAGAAGACATAAGGAATTTATAGTTGGAGATGAAGTGATGGTATACTTGAGAAAAGAAAGATTTCCAGTTGGGACATATAACAAGTTGAAGATGAAGAAGTTTGGACCTTCTAAGATACTTAGAAAATTTGATTCAGGAAATGCATATGAAGTGGAACTATCGGAGACATTGGGCATATCACCTATTTTCAACATTGTAGACCTATATTAGTATCATGAAGTAGAGTTCAATGACAACATTGAAGAGAACTTGAAGAAGTAATTACCACAACAAGCACCAGAGTAGATTGAAGACATTTTGGACAACAGAGTTGGACACAAACACTAGAGGAAGACAATACAAAGGATATCTTGTGAAGTGGAAAGGTAGACCAGAAGAAGTTTCATCTTGGATTTTTCAGGTTGAGGTGGACCGTCTTGGTTCTCCCTCAACCCCAGCAAAGTGAGTGACCCACTTTTTCAATAACCCTAGATGTCTAATACAGGAGCATCCCTAGTTCAAGAGCAATCTTGCATCAAGCAAAAACATTTGCATTTCAGTTTGTTTGTAGTTCAGTTTGTTTCTTTTCATTTTTCTAGTTCAGTTTAGGCAGTAGCATTTTTTGTATTTTGGTCCACATTCTACCGCAGTTGCATTCCAGATCTTGCAGAGCTAGACTTAGTATCTTGATTCATTCATCTAGCTCATATTCAGAATTCAGAGCATGTGGATCAAGTACTTGAAAGTTATTGTTATCGGAATATAGACTCTTTTCTTAGAGTAAAGCATCCTGGCAGTCTCAGATAATCAACTAAAGTAGAAGACTTACGGAGCATTCCTTGATTTGTGGAGCCTAATGACACATCATTCAATGACCATTGGTTCATGGCCGACCTTCTCTGAGATCTGCACATCAGTCCATTCATTTGCGAAGGTGTTCTACAGGATTAGGTCTGACCTATCTATGTACACATGTTACACCTCTTCCTTGGAGTTGGTGATCTTCCTTGGCTGACACGGAGGAATCTATTGTTCTAGAGATGATATATATTGGTGTAAAAGATCCTTAGGAAAGCAGTTCATGATAATAGTGATAGTTGATAGTTTATATTTTACGTGAAGGAGCTTCAAATCTATATCTTGTACATATTCTGATACTCTATAATCAAGCCTTTGAACCCTAATTATAAGCCCACATGATGCCAGCTAGATTGTATTTGAATTCTATGGTATATTAAATGAATGAATCTGCATTTGTTTCATATCTTTGAGTTTTTTTCGTTGTGTTTACTCTTGCTACATAGTCTCAATAGTTCATTCCATGAACCCTCCTACAGTGATTGCACCAATGAAGGTATATGTAGTGCACACTCTAGTGGTCCTACATTGGTCAAAAAGTTGTTAAGGACTGGGTACTATTAGCTGACTATGGAGAATGATGCACATCAATTTGTTAAGAAATGTCTTCCTTATCAACAACATAGTGATTTGATTCATGCAACTACACAAGAGTTACAAACAATCACTACACCACAGCCTTTTTCACAGTGGGGGCTCAATCTCATTGGTAAAATCCATCCACCTTCATCCAATGGCCATTCATTCATTATCACAACCACTAAGTATTTCACAAAGTGGGTTGAAGCTATTCCTCTTACCTATATAACTGGTAAATAAATTTTTAAGTTCATCCTTCATTATATCATTTTCCAGTATGGTATACCCCAAGCAGTTGTTACTGACAATGGAAATCTATTCAAAAACCAAGAAGTCCCCCACCTTTGCAATCAATTCCGTATCCAACATCACTTTTCCACTCCATACTATCCCCAAAGCAATAGTCAAGCTGAAGCTTCAAACAAAACTATTCTTAAAATATTGAAGAAAACAGTAAATGAAGTTGGCCGAGATTGGCACGTGCAACTCAATCCTTCTTTGTGGGCATACCAAAATAGCATAAGCACACCTACTAGAACCACACCATATTCCCTTGTCATTGGATCCAAAGCTATCCTACCAATCGAGGTCAATCTCCCCTCCTTAAGGGTGTCATTACAACATCTTATTGATGAGGAAGACTATAGAGTTGCTCGCTTGCAAGATTTGTAAACACTAGATGAAAGATGCCTCAATGCTTTTAACCATCTCAAGGCCTATCAGAATAATCTTCGTTATAGCTACAACTATTGGGAATTAAGGTGTCTCAACCTTGCAATTCCTAGCATTTAATATTTGATTGTATATTTATTTATTTGCCTATGTTGTATTTAAGTTTACACATCTTGTTTTGTCATTTAGTGTGAGATGGCATAGTGAGATGCCATTCCACATGTAATGTGACTTGGATGGAAAAGTTAACTCATGAGAATCTAGGCATCCCATTTGAGGTGGCACTAATATTCCGTGTGTCGGCATCTTGTGGCTTGTGTAAGAGGTTATGATGTATGACAAAATCTATGACATGTAAGAGCCAAAAATTGAGATTCCTATGATAAGTGAAGACAAGTGTCATAAAGCATCTTTGCATGTGAGGAAGGCATCTTTGGGTGCCCAAGTTTGACTATGACATGTTGTAAGAGGAACATGCTATTATTAGTCAGTTATGACAGATTCTCTTATAGTTGTAAGTGTTGTCATGTATGCCAGATTCTATGATCGCTATAAGAAGTGTAAGAGCATCTATCATAGTCTATTCTTGGTTGGAGCACTCCATCTTGGGAAACTTAAACTTATAGGTTATGATGTATGTAAGGAGGTTGAATGCATGTTAAACAAGTGTCCTAAGGCATCAAAAATTGACCATGAGCCCAAGTTGGACACCTACCTCTAGAAGCTTCCCATGTTGGCCTTGAAACTCAATAAATACAAGTGTTTGGAGTATTGGATGGATGGCTCATTTGTAGGTACCTAAATGCTACCAGAATTACTCTAGAATTGATATCTTGGGAACTCCTGAAAGAACTTGCACTGCAAGTGTATTGTAATTAGCTTTTGATTTGCTAATACATTGTGTAGGTTTTGGAGTGTGGGTTTTTTCAACCAAAAGGGTTTTGCCTACGTATATCTTTTGTCTTTGGCATTTTTCTTGCATTTGATGATTAATCAATCTCTTTATTAATGTATAATACATATATGTAACTATAAAGGATAAAAATTGCATAACTCTCCCCTCATTAGTTTGTTGTAGGAAGATATTCCGCATACCTTTCTTCCTTTTAGTTGGTATCAGAGCCTGATCACCTTTGGTTCTAGTTATTGAGTAGAGGGTTTTTTGTACTGATCTTTGATTAAGTGAGAGTTTGTGTAGAGTATTTTGTGATCTTGTTGTAGGAAGAAAATGGAAAGCACATATGGGAGATTTGAAATAGAGAAATTCAATCGAGGCAACTTTGACTTGTGGAAACTCAAGATGGAAGACATGTTGGTGGATAGAGATCTATGGCTCACAGTATCCGACATCAAGCCATCAAGCATGAAACAAGAAGATTGGGGTCTGATGGATCAAAAGGCTAAGGGACTGATAAGGCTCTGTTTGGCTAATTCAGTGCTCCTAAATATCCATGAAGAGAAGACTGCAAAAGTCCTTTGGAAGAAACTTGGAGATGTTTATCAAGATAAATCCCTGGTGAACAAGCTATTCCTAAGAAAGAAATTGTATTCTCTGAGGATGGAATATGGAGGATCTATCATAGATCATCTTAATGCATTCAATATGCTTGTTGCTCAGTTGACCTCTGTTGGTGTAAAGATGGAGGAGGAGGATCATTGCATGAAATTACTATGTCAGACCACCTTGTCATGGTCATTGGGAGTACCACTACCACCTTCAAGATGGATGAAGTGGTTTCTTCATTGTTGTCTGAAGAGATGTGGAGAAAGTCTTCCAAGTAGGCTAAGGAGGCTCTTGTAGTTTGTGGTAGACCTAAAGAGAAAGGAAAGAAAAAGGACAAGAAGAAAGAAGAAAGAGGAAGATCCAAATCCCATGGGAGATCTAAGTCTCCTGGAAAGTCCAAGGCTTTATGTTGGAACTGTGGCAAATCTGGTCATTTCCATAAGGAGTGCAAGGAGGAGAAGAAGAAAAAGAACTCTGATTCAGATTTTGACAAGTCCTCTCAAGAAGATGGAGAAGCATTTGTTGTTGCCTTGAGAACACATGCATATGAGGATGTGTGGCTAATCGACTTTGGTGCATCTTTTCACATGACCTCGCATAGAGGTTGGTTTTTGAAGTATGAAGAGTTTGATGGTGGGAAGGTGTACTTGGGTGATGACTCTCACCTGAAGATTGTCGGCCATGGAAGAGTCTCTATTCGATTCCCTGACGGATGAGTGAAGGGGATCAATGGTGTTCTACATATCGCTGGTTTGGCATGAAACCTTCTTTCTATAAGTAAGTTGAATGATGTGGGTGTGCAGGTTGTTTTCTCAAATGCAGGATGCAAGATGATTAGAGGAGCTATGGTGCTAGCTAAGGGTGTTTGGATTGGCAATCTGTTTCAGCTTGATGCATGTGTGGTACAATGCAATGTTGCCTTTGTTTTGAAGAAGAGAGCTTCAAATTCTTCATCGTCACCATTGGAACCAGTAGCCAAAAAGATTGTTGTATCTACTTCTGATGATCATGCTTTCTGGGTATCCAAGGGTGCTCATTCTATGGAGATGAAACTTACAGTAGAGAAGATAATGTTATGGCACCAAAAGCTTGGCCACACTAGTGAAAAGGGTTTGAGGACCCTGAAAAATAAAAACCTCGTTGAAGGTATGAATGATTGTAACCTTGAGTTTGATTTCTATGAACATTGCATAAATGGAAAACAAAACTGTGTTTAGTTTTATTCTAGTTCTCACAAATTTTCTAAGGTGTTGGATTTGATTCATTCTGATGTATTTAGTCTTGTTAATGTTCCTTTGATTTCAAAATCTGTATATTTTGTTTCATTTATTGATGAGTACAAAAGGACATGGGTGTATTTCCTTAGAAGTAAATCTAAAGTTTTTTCAAGATTCAAAGAGTTCAAAGCTCTTGTAGAGAACCAAAAGGATAGAAATATTAAGTGTTTGAGAACTGACAATGATGGTGAGTTTTGTTTAGTAGATTTTGACAAGATCTGTAAAGAACAAGGCATTGAGAGGCACAAGACAACTCTGTATACCCCTTAATAGAATGGAGTTGTAGAGCGGATGAATAGAACATTGATGGAGAGGGATAGGAGTATGCTAAGTGGAGCTAGCTTTGAACAAAAGTTTTGGGTTGAAGCTGTTGCTACCTCTTGTTACCTAGTTAACAGGTCTCCTACATTGGTGCTCGTTGATAAGACACCTATGGAGGTGTGGTTTGGTAAGAATACTTCATTAAGACACATTCGAGTATTTGGTTGTGAGGCATATGCACATGTGCCTAAGGCGGAGAGGTCTAATTTGGGAAATAAGGCAGTAAAATGTATCTTCATCGGTTATGGTATTGGTGTGAAAGGGTACAAGATTTGGGATCCAGTGGCAAAGAGAGTTCTATATAGTAGAAGTGTTATCTTCAGAGAGCTCAATCCTTCTTTTGTTGTTTTACAACCAGAGAAAGAAGAGAAGAAAGAGGATGTGGTTCAGATTCCTTCCTCCCTTGAGAAAGCTGAACCAAAGATATCTATTAGACCTAATGATGAGGAGAGCTCTAGCATCTCTAAAAGTTTAGAAGAAGAAGAACATCCACCCCATCTTGTGAGGATTTCTACATAGATTAGGAGGCAACATGAGAGGTTTGTTTATTCAGTGCAAAATGTGCCTTCGTATGAATGTTACCCGATTTCCTTTATTTTATTTAAAACAGTTTTGTTAATAATATAACATATATGTATATACATGTGTGTGTGTGTGTATATATATGTATGTATGTATGTAATTATTTATATATTTTGCCTCCTCCATAATTTAAAGAAAAAACAAAAACCAAAAAAAAAATATATGTATGTATTCTTAGATCTGGAATTAAATGAATATGTATATTTATTTGTATATATACATATATACAAATATATATATATATATATATATATATATATATATATATATATATATATATATATATATATATATATATATATATATATATCAAAAAAAATACTTGTGCATAAACCCTACAGGGTATTCATAGCGAATATACCTTTGTGTGGTAGATTCTCACGGCAACTTTCTCAACAAAGCCTCAACCTGCACAAAAATGGAGAAATAATGGAGGCAAAACAAAAAGAGAAAACAAAACAAAAGAGGAGGAAAGAAAAAAAAAGAATGAGATAGGGTTTGTGCCATAAGGAAATAATAGAATAATATTAGGGCTTTCATTTGAGAAAACAATAAAATAATGGAGATAGGGCTTACTTGGAGGATGTGTAGGAAATTAGGAGTTTTATTTTATTTACCATTATTTTCCTTCCATGTGCATGGGAAACTAAGTTTCCCTCTCTTTTGCTTTTCAAGCCTTTTTGATTTATTTGACTTTCTTTGTGTTTTATTCTTGTTCATTTAATATCCTTTTGGGGTTTGGATTTTAATTCCATGTTGAATTTGTTCTTGAGGGAATGGGAATTGTTTTGTTTTTATGGGATGCTTCCTCCCTTGGCCTTTTAATTATGTTGGCATCCTTATTATTTTATAGTGGATTTTCATTTAAATTTTATTGGGGAAACCTTGTGATTTAAATTCTTTTTAATTTAATTGATTTTATCCTGAAGGGGAATGTGTTAATTTATTCCCTTTTTCTATCTTTTTTAACTTGAGTTAATTAATAAATATAATTGTCGAAATTATATTTATTAATGGACTTAAGTATTGAGTTTTAATTTGGTCATTTATTTTAATTTGAATTTTATAATTTTGTTGAGTGGTTAAATTTATTTGACCTTGGAAATTTATTTAATTATCCTTATATTTACTTATTTTAATTTTTACATTAATTACTTCTTGGGGATTTTCTTTTTAAAATATTTATTTCAATTATTGAAAATGCGTTATGCTGTTGAATTTTTCCTAGATTTTAGGGTTTATTTTATGGCATTTTTTTTGTGACTTTCATTTAATCACTCCATGTCCTCATGCGACCATCATAATTTTGGATACATCATTATTATTTTGATTTTCTCATTATGCATTTGAGTTAGGGTTTGATTTTGATTTAGTCGAAATCACCTCTTTCACCTAGGATACTTAGGGTTTGAATTAAATCTGTTCTAACCCTAGAAGCGGTGCACATCGCATCACATAACCCCTTAGTCAGCTATCATCACAAAGGGGATTGCGTAGGTAGATGCACTTCCCTCAATATGAGTGAAATGTTTATGCCTTATGCATATTGTCACCGAGCACGCAGACATGTGCGAGGGGGTTTCTAGGGACACGTGGAAAAGTTTTTGATATTTTGTGTCATGACCACATGACTAATGTGGACATGACACGTGTGTTGCGTGTCATGACTACATGGGAAATGTGGGCACGACATCTCCATTGACACTTTGCATTGCCTGAGGTACCTATGCTCACAATTTGGCTTTATACACCCTGTATTTGTTGATAATGGGAGTTAAGGACATGCCTGGTGGAGTCCCCATCATGCTGATGCGACGCTTCTTCTTCATGACCGCCCTATCAAAATCTATCACTTTGCGATATACTTCATCGATGACACCTCTGCAATTGTTAATGTGTATTTCCAATTTAGAAAGTCTCCCCAATGACTCCCCTATAATTGTATTGTAATTCACTACTTCCTCTATCACCACCCTTTTAAAATTTTGTTTGATCACCTTGACATCTAATAGCTTCTCATCATCATATCCATTAGCCTCTATCCTTAAAGTGGCAAGATCCCTTTTTATTCTCATCATATCTTTGTGGTAGGTTGCAACCGCCTTTCTCATTTCCTCCTCTTCTACAGTTATGATATAGAGTTTTGACTCCATAGCATCAGCCCATACAGTGATATCTAGTTCCTTGGGATTAGCTATAACTTCTTTAGCCATAAGAGTACCAGGATCCATATTAGCTAGTTCTTGTATCTCCTTAGAAGCAATATTTAGGCTATGGTGATCACTACGAGCTTTATCAAATTCTAGTAGCAAAACTTCCCTTTTAGCATGGACAGAGTCGAACAATTTCAATGCCTCCTCGATAAAAATGAGACCATCAAAGATGATCTTCTCAACCCATTGATCCATAGCTTTCCTCAGAGACAAAGAAACTTTCACTTGTTGTAGTAAACTAGGATCGAGAGTGAGAAGGTTAACACTTGAGGAGGCTTTAGTGGATGCATTTATTACTTCAACAAGTGAATTAGCAAAAGAAGATAGGGAACTTACATGTGCCAGCAATTTTGAATTCTCTTCTTGTAATCCTTTCACTCTTTTAGAAATGTTATCAACTGAATACTAGACATGGTACAAATCCCCTTTAGTGGTTGACGGTCCCAGATCCACTCGACTTACCCTGAAGTCAACTTCTATTATCTCATCTTCATTCTTTTATACTAGTGGATCTGTAATTTCTAGAAATTGATTTCCTAAAATAACATCAATCACAATTCTTCACATTCTCTTCGCACATTTGGATTTCGGGACCATTTGTAACAGACTAGCTATAGTGTCAACACCATCATCAGCAGGAAGGGTATACCTTTTCTTCTTTTGGGCTACCTTCTTTAACCAACTTGGGGATGAAGTGGGTACATTAGTAGCATTGGAAGTAGCTATTATAGGTGCAGGGTGAGAACTATGCTCAGGCAACTCTCGCTATTGTGGAGAATTAGGCGAACTAAGTAATGAATGCAGGAAATTATCTTCTCCAATTTGTGAGAAGATGAAAGAATTAGAATCACTTACATGGTTATTAGGCATTGCACATGGTTTGCTTTAGATGACAAAGTAGCCAATCTAAAATTTCTCTTCACCACTTGAACATCTTGCTCACATGTGGTCTTTATCTTCCCAATGTCTTTAGGCAGCCTTTCATCATCACCATTTGACTGTGAGCCGACTCTCTGAATAGTCAGGTCCAATCCAGATGACCTCCTATATGAATTGGCAGTTTGAGACTTGGTTTGATTTTGAGGGGCCAAATCCCTTGGTGTTGTGGATCCAACACACTCCTTCACCTTTCCTTGTAGCCACTTCTTAGTTCTCCTCAGCACATGTAAATAAAGCAACATAATATCAGTGACTTCCTTTTATGACCATTTTATAGGAGGCATGGGTTCTTTGGATGCTGCATCATAACCTTCACCCAACACATTCAAAAAGTCATTAGTGATATCAGGAACCTAAATATCCATCTTGAAGGCACGAACCTAATCCACAGTCAGCCTCATCCATTTTCTCCTTTGAACCTCTCTCTCATTAGTGTAATCCTCCTAAAACTCCTCGAGTTGAGGATGGTGCGAATAGGAACCACCTCAATGCATGTTTTCCTTTATGAAATTTTTACTGTCAAAAGATACATGGGGAGACAAACTATGTAGGCTAAAATCAGACAACAACTTGTCAACACTCTGAGCACAATCATTATTTTTGCAAGAATAAAATGACAAAGACATAGGGAAAGAATACCCTTTCTTTTTCATTGCCTAGTACTTCACATTCACTATTGCCATTTGGCGGCATACTTCCAGCAATACCAAATGATCAGAGGGGTATCACAGTAATTTTAATGGGGCATTTTAAAAACCCCCTATTCTTAGATAAGAGAATCTATCAAATTGAATGTAAAAAATCCCACATTTCATGACAAGTGTAGATGCTTCTACTAAAAACCTCTTCTCAATTGAGCCATCAATTCTCTTAGATAACATAATAGAAAAAGCATCATTAACACGTCTAAAATCTCTCATACTTGCTTTCTTTTGTAGCTGGGGAAAATTTTGATACACATGCGCACTTTCCATAGAACTCCTTTGAGTCCTCAAACCAAGCCAAGTAGCCTCTCTTCGAGCCACTATGTAGATTAGTTGGGAGAACATGTAGAAACTCACATTTCATGCAAGGTTCATCAGCTGTTCATGTAAGTAATCACTGATAATCTCTGGCTAGTCAATATGGTTGTCTCCACAAATCAACAGAATTAATCTACACATTCCAAATTCAAAAATATCTGACTCAGAACTCCCAACTACTCTATTCAACAAGGTTATCATATCTGATATTTCTTCTTTGAAATGGCTCCTCTTCAAATTGGTAGGCAGCTAAGACTTATCGATCTTTTCATTCTCTAACCAATGCTTAGCAATGTTGGTACAACACCAGTCCTTCCTCTCCTTGTAATAATTCTAAGCTGAAGATAGAGAAACATTAGAGTTATCTTCATATTCTTCCAAGTGTAGGGCTGAAGCAATAGATTCAGAATCAATTTTCACTACCACAGCGCCACTGGGTGTCCTTATCTCTTGGGAATCTAAGAAATAACCATTGGTGCACACAACCATTAGTTTAGGACAATGCACAGTCAAAGGAAAACCACTAGCCTTGTCTAAGCCACTGCTAATAATCTTCTCCAGCAGAGGGGTTTTCTTCTCAGACCTCATTCTTCTCCAAAAGTCATCCAAATCAACATGGCCCAGATTTGTATCCCTCACTTTAGAAAGATCATTCTCTACAATAGAGGCTACAGGAGTCCTTGAAACTTAAATTTCATCTTTATGTGCTCAATAAATTAGAACACCAAAGACTCAGAAAGGAATGCAGAAAGAGGAGGGCGAAGCATGACACCAACAGAAAATTCTTCGTACAAATACATTGGAATTAAAATCTCTAAATCCTCAAAGAAAATATTGAGTCCTTATAAAGAGAAGAAACTACCAGCTAGGCTGACCTATAGTAGTGAAACTATGCTAGAATTTTGTACGTAGCAACTAGTCATTTGTTCTTCTATAACGCATTCCCTTTATACACAATACCACCTTAGGCATGTTCAAGAACTTATTGAAGTATTTCCTCATTAATTCATTAAGGAAAAATATTAAAGATTAGTGGAAAATTCATATTTATAACTCATAAATGCATGCCTCGAATTTCCCTCCAAAGATTGTGCCACTGTGTCTTCACGTACTTCAAATTAAATGCAAAGTGACAAGTGTCATACCTTCATACTGTACGCCATCACAGCCAATGCCACTTGGGAAAGTGTGATGTTCAAAGTCAGCAGGTCAGGCAGAACTCAAACATTTGAACTAGAAGTTGAATATTCATAACTTCAAGGAATCCCTGACTTCCTGACTACAAAGGAAAGACCTTTACATAGGTCTGAGGCATGATAACTAAAGACAAGTCGATAAGTCAGGCATTTCAAGAAATTATGAACCCACCAACTTCAGTTCAAAAATATGAAGGATCGCTGACTTGCTGAAAAATGACTAAGGAAACTTAGACCAGAGTGAAGAACTAAGGACAACGACTGACAAAGAATGAAGGAAAAGACTAAAAAAAATAGACATAGACACCTTTTGAGAAAAAGGGGAGGGCAACAAGTGTATGATATAGAAGTGGAATAGATGGATGTGAAAATTTGGTTTGCAAATTGAAGATGTCTTTGTATGGTCTAAAACAGTCTCCTAGGATGTGGTACCAAAAGTTTGATGCTTTTGTGTTGAGTATTGGATTTTTGAGATCAAAATCAGATCATTGTGTTTATTACAAGTTTGACAATGATCACATTCTTATTATTGCTTTCTATGTCGATGATATGTTGTTAATTGGGAATGGTAAAATTTTGTTTTCTGATTTGAAGTCTCAGTTGTCAGCACAGTTTGAAATGAAAAATCTAGGGGCAGCCAAGTACATTTTGGGGATAGAGATTAGAAGAGACAGAGTAAATAGAAAACTTTGGTTAGGCCAGAGTAAGTATGTTAATACTATGTTGGAGAGATTCAACATGGTAGATTGTAGACCTTTGACTATTCTTGTTACAATGGGGACAAAGTTATCTATTGTAGATTGTCTAAAGTCTCCTTCTAAGATGGAGGATATGAGCAGAGTTCCTTATGCTAGTTTGGTTGATAGCTAATGTATGCAATGGTCTATACAAGACTAGACATTGCCCAAGTAGTGGGAGTCCTTAGTCGATTTATGGCTAATCCTAGATGGGTGCATTTGGATGCAGTGAAGAGAGTGTTCAAATATTTGTGGGGTACTTTTGAGTATTCCTTATGTTACCATGGCTATCCTATAGGACTTCAACATTCTATGAGTATTCATGGATATGTGGATTCTAATTGGGTAGGTGACATTGACATCAGGAGATCCACCGGTGCTTATGTGTTCACTATGTTCGGTGCTGCTATTAGTTGGATGAGTAAGTGGCAACCTATGGTCACTTTGTCCATGACTGAAGTAGAGTAAATGGCAGCTACTCATGCTTGTAAGGAAGCCATTTGGCTTAAGAGATTGTGTTCTAACATTAGGTTTGATGCAGGGAAGATTACCAATTCTTGTGATAGCCAGAGTGACATATATTTGGCAAAGAATCCTACTTTCCATGCGAGGACCAAGCATATTGATGTCCAGTTGCATGTTGTTTGTGACATGGTAGAGGATGGGAAGGTGAATTTGGAGAAGGTTGACACTATGGTGAATGTTGCAGATTCTTTGACAAAACCTGTGAGCACAAAGAAGTTCAAATGGTGTTCGGACTCTATGGGCCTCTTGGTCCCTAGTATTTAAATCCTGTCATTCTATTAGCTCTTGTAAGGTATTCTAAAAGTGGGAGAATGTTGGGAATTAAGGTGTCTCAACCTTGCAATTCCTAGCATTTAATATTTGATTGTATGTTTATTTATTTGCTTATGTTGTATTCAAGTTTGCACATCTTGTTTTGTCATTTAGTGTGAGATTGCATAGTGAGATGTCATTCCACTTGTAATGTGACTTGGATGGACAAGTCAACTCATGAGAATGTAGGCATCCCATTTGAGGTGGCACTAATATGCCATGTATCGGCATCTTGTGGCTTATGTAAGAAGTTATGGAGTATGACATAATCTATGACATGTAAGAGCTGGAAATAGAGATTCCTATGACAAATGAAGGCAAGTGTCATAAAGCATGTTTGCATGTGAGGATGGCATCTTTGGGCGCCTAGGTTGGACTATGACATGTTGTAAGAGGAATATGCTATTATCAGTCAGTTATGACAGATTCTCTTATAGCTGTAAGTGATGTCATGTATGATGGATTCTATGATAGTTGTAAGATGTGTAAGAGCATCTTTCATAGTCTATTCTTGGTTGGAGCACTTCATCTTGGGAAAGTCAAACTTACAGGTTATGACAGATGTAAGGAGGTTGAATGCATGTCGAAAAAGTGTCCTAAGGCATTGGAAATTGACCATGAGGCCAAGTTGGACACCTACCTCTAGAAGCTTCCCTTGTTGACCTTAAAACTCAATAAATACAAGTGCTTGGAGTATTAGATGGATGGTTCATTTGCAGGTACCAAAGTTTTTCTGGAATTACTCCAGAATTGACATCTTGGGAACTCCTGAAAGAACTTGCATTGCAAGTGTATTGTAATCAGATTTTGATTTGTTAATACATTGTGCAAGTTTTGGAGTGTGGGGTTTTTCACCCAAAAGGGTTTTCCCCACGTATATCTTGTGTCTTTGGCATTGTTCTTGCATTTGATGATTAATTAATCTCTCTATTAATGCATAACACATATCTATAACTGTAAAGGATTAAAATTTTGTGTAACTCTCCCCTCATTAGTTCTGTGTAGGAAGCTATTCTGCATACCTTGCTTCCTTTCAACAATAAGAGAATCAAGGAGTGAAAATTTGAAGTTGGTGATCTTGTTCTTAAGGAAAATCAAAGGAACCTCCAAGATTGGGACAAGAAAGGAAAATTTGACCCTAATTGGTTGGGCCCCTTCATCATTACTAGCAGATATGGATCTATTGCATATCAGCTTTCCACACTTGAGGTCCATCCCCTCGATGAACCTACCAACATAATTCACCTCAAAAGGTTCTATGTCTAACCCGTGGGGTATCCCAATTATTCAAAAAATAAAAAAAAATAAAAAAAGAAACAAATCCAAAAAAGCAAAAAAACAAAATAGTAAAGAGAAATAATCCATCCTATGGTAAAAACCACTTTGGTGGTGCCTTGGATAAGCACCATGGTGAAAACCTAGCAAACATGTGCTATGTGTAGAGGTCTTGCATCCACCATCTATTAGTTATCCATTGTCATTCCCATTTTCTCTCGTCTAGCTTCCGTACCATCATCTATTTCTCATTTTATTCTCCATCATGGTTTGGAATTATTCATTTAGTATCATTTCTTGTCACCCTGAATCATATCCATCCATGCCATAAATAAAAACCTTACTAACACTTGGTTAGGGTTTGGATCATTCTCTCATTTTCCATAAGACCTTTGGAAGGTAAGTCTCTAAGTCTCATGCATTTCATTCCAAAATTTCCAAAAATAAAAAAAAATCAAAACATTTTAAAAAATCCAAAAAAATCAAATCATTTGCAAAAATCCAAAAATAATCAAAACATTTCCAAAATTCCCAAAAAATCAAATATTACAAAAAGTTCAAAGCAATCAACCTTCTTTCATTGCACATTCCATAATAAACTTTTTCATTTGATCATAATAAACCTTCCACTCTCGTCTCATCAATAAAACACTTGACATTCAAGAAGAAACACTTATATAGCAAGTTTTACCTAAACCAAAATTATAGGCATTAGTCTACATGATAATACAATATCCAATCACTTTATCAATTGCCACATCATTCAATCTCAAACAATCATCATCTAGCCTCATCTAGGGATATATCATTCCCATCATTAGGCACCTATCCAAACATGACTTAAACTCTTTGGCAAGAGATACAATGGTTGTGTGACTTGTGTCATCATTTGGTCTTTTGTTTTTTTAATTTTCTTTTTTCCATCTCCTTCTTTTTCTTTATCAAAGTCACCTAGATCCATTTATATCTTTGTTTGTCATGATTAGCAGAGAATGGGGCATAGCATTTTGCATGTCTGTTGGATATTCTTATCACTCCAACTAATATTCATATCTTGTATCTAGACAAGGTTGTATTACATTGGGTATAAGGATACTCCTTTTGTTTGTAGTGTCAAGTCCATGCAAAGGATACAAAGTCACTCTGGTTTCTTATACCTTGGTGCATAATATCCTCTTGCTATATCAAATAAGGACTTCTCTACACATTATACCATCATAACTACATATTCTCTATCCCCTATATCCATTATGATTCTTCACCACTTAGCCTATCTTTATCCATGTTTAATGTGAAAAGGGGGGTTGGTTGGTGTATGGGGGTTTTAGTTTGAATCCTCCTTTCCACTAAACATTCCAAGGGATTTTCAACCGAGTTGCCTCTCCACTTGAGAGAAGAGTCATCTATCAAGTTGGGTTGCCACAAGGGAAAACTAAGAAATTTAGAAGTTATCACACAATGTCTCTAATTAATGCTTTTATGCTCTTCAAACCCTTATTTCAACAAAATAGTAAGCAAATATGCAAATTATGACAGATGCTATTGAAATAAGATAAAGGGAAGAGAACGTTAACTCACTATTTTTTACAGTCTGGAAAATAGAAATGTCAGGGACAATGGTGATGGCGCCCAAGTCCAAGATGCAACTTTTCTGTAGAATCCTTATCTCCTTCCGACACTAATCTCCACTGTACCTTTAGTTTCCAGCAATTCAGATGTGGAGGAAAATGTTGATGGCGCCCTAGTCCATTAAGGAATCTTCTATCAGATGTTGGAAGCTCTGCAAACCCTGATTATCACAGTCCAGTCTATTTCTATAGCTTCGGATGTGGAGGAAAATGTTGATAGCACCCGTGTCCCGAAATCTCACACAATGTCTGCTTCTTTTTGGATCCCAAATATTCAATGTCCTCTAATCTTCCCTACAACTCCACTTTCTCCATATCCAATACCTGGAACCTACAATCACAAGGAGTGTGGGAGGGGGTTGTGGTGTTTAGAGGCTTGCCTTGATCAAGCATCAAAGAGACATTCAAGTTTTTTGAACACCATTGTTAGAGAGAGTGCATATCCTTGTGGGATAGAGGCAAAAATCCAAATGATAATGATGATAAAACACAATTGATGTCACCTTGATGATGAAGCTCTCATGAAGGAAAATGCTCTTCAATGCCATGAGGAGAAGATGTAATCCAACCTGCAAAAACAAACACAATAACAATGCTATGCTCTGCAACAAAATTAAAATCACAAGTATGCAAATAGCTCACAATCATAAACATCTTCTAGTTTCTAAATGATAACCTACACATGCTTATATATGCAACTACAAAGATTCCCACCAAGAATTTCATAATTAAAACTTATGATGTTGGCCTGGGACACAAATAACAGTCACAAACCTAACATTTAAATTTAGGGCAGACCCAAAATAGGGCTGGACTAGGGTGATAGCACCCAAGTCCACCTCCCTATCTTTGTTTTGGGATCATCAAAATAGTCCCCCTTAGGTCCCATTTGTCACAAGGCCCAAGGGTTTTCTCATCAAGAGTCTGAATTATCATGCAAGATGCTCTAAATGCAATCTAAAGACCTAACAACTAAACCTTAATAGGAAAAAGCCCCCAAGGGTGCATTTTTTTGACATAACATTTATCCCCCACTTTAATGTATGTATGAATGCAAGGCCAATACATGCATTAGAGTAAGGTCAACAAACACAACAAACACACCAAGCATGGAGAAGACACGCCTAACATAATGAAGACAATAGAAAGCACACAAAACACGGAGAAGACTGTTACAGTCACACAAAACATGGAGAAGATTGTTACAGTCAAACAAAACATGGAGAATACATTGAAGACACGCAAAGTATAGAGAATATAGTGAATGCAGTGATTATTTTCTTTTTGATTTTTCCAAATGAAATGCAAAATGCAAGTACAAGGAAAGTAAACAAATAAATCCCAAAAGAGTGTAGAGGAGCTCATCGCCACCGGTCTTGCACCTTTTGAGAACAAACATGCCAAACAAAATCCCAAGGTGTAGAGGAGCTCATTGCCACTGGTCTTGCACCTTGAGAACAAACACACCAAACAAATCCCAAAGTGTAGAGGAGCTCATCGCCACTGGTCTTGTACTTTGAGAACACACACACCATACACACACACATGGAAGACATGGAGAAAAAATGACAAACAAGTGATGGAGTGAAACTATTACTAGGTTCATCACCATCTCAGGCACATTACACTCACACACCAACAATTGGGCTTCACCACAACAACCACTGAAGACATGATAAAGGGTTGAGTTAGTCATAGAACCACTCCTCGCCTTGTGATGAGGACTTTTGAAAATGGCAAGATGTGCACTCTCCACGAAAAATACGCCATCCCTGCCTTGCATTGAGGGCTTAAGATAAAAGGATATGATCAATATCCCATCTCCATAGAGGGCTTAAATGATTGTGATTGATTTTTGGATTGTTCAAACATGCTTTACTATCATCTAAAGTAGTTAGCTTACCTTATTTATGCCCCCACCTTAAGGTGGTTGATATCATGCATCGATATCAAGCACGTTAAGGTTGGAAGAAAACACACAAGGGAACAAAAGCTCTTGCAAAGCCCATGCCCCCCAGAGGTAACATGTACTTTACGATTGCCAAATGTTCCCACAAACACACAATTTGCTGCAAGAAAAGTGTTAGTGTCGAAATAATCATGATAAACAACAATGCATATGATCAACTATATGAAAGAGCCATGCAAGGGGAAAGACAATGTGCGTGGAGTAGCAGTATTGTTAAAGTGTTATTAGCAAGATAAGATAACATCAACATCAACACCAAGATAGAGAAATCACACGGAGTGATTCCACTAGCCAAGGGTCAGATAATATGTGTCAACCCCGTCGTCATGTATGGAATAGGTCCATTTTTTGATTACTCGCTAAAGGGACATTAGGTTTGCATCAGTATAATATGTTTTTCATCATTTGCCAACTAGGTGGAAACACTATAGGAAGGTAAACAATAAATCAAAGAGGAGAACAAGTGCCTTAGGGACAATCACGTAGGAGGGTGTGCCCAAGTCACCAACTGCAATGCTGTCTGTAAGACACAACATATAACAATGAAATTAGAGGAGAGGAAATATAGAAGAATGATGATACAAATAGAAGAAGGTCACAATAGAGGTGGCCTCCTAGTATCCTTGACCTTACAAGAGAATCAAGGGTCATCCTAGGAGGCCTAACAACACATAACACATAATGGGGGAAACACAACACGAAGGTAAAGGATTAGAGATACTTACCTATAGAGAGGTCCATACTAGAAGTCATCATTGAGGAGATCATCATCTTCCCAGTATTGAATTGTAAATGAAAGAGGTGTATAAGGCACTAAAGCCCAACTGTTGTTCTTGTTTTGCTCATCTTTAAGGTATTCTTGATTTGTTCCAACATTAGGTTGAATTTTCTCTTATTTATTTGTGATCCATTGGGCAAAGGCCTATCTCCTCCTCCTTCTTTCTTTTTCTAGTCTATTTCTTCTTGTCTTATTGCTTATTTCATCATTGTTGCATTTTTCCATAGTTTTCATAGTAGAGGAGGAAGCACCATGTTCAAATCTCATTGGTCTTGGTGGAATATTTTGTTGTCAATTAGAGCCTCCTGATCCCTGTAAGGATGATAGGGGAGGGACCTCAGCATAAATATCATCTCTCCATGGATGAGGTAGGTTATGGACCCTTTCCTTATCCACATTTCTCATGCCTAAAATTTTATCAAAGCCATAATGATCTTGTTTTATGCTTGCTTCTAGTTCTTCTCTTATTGCTTGCAAAGGAGACCTGGCCATTTGAGCTAGTTGTTTTGCTTTGTATTTTCTGTATTCTATGAAAGTTCTATCTCTTTGTGGCTTAGGATCTATCTCAAGTTGCGGCCAAAAGTAATCAAGAATAAAGTTCTTGTCCTTAGCCGGAGGTTGATAATCATTACGATGGATGGTACGGATCTCTCCACGCAAAGGGAATTTTATACATTTGTGAATGGTAGAAGGAACAACATTCATAGCTTTAAGCCAAGGATGTCCAAGTTTTACATGGAAGAGGTCAAATAAGGGGATTATATCAAATGACTGATCCATAGCTTTATCATAGACCAAGACCATTAGAGTTATCTTGCCTATTAGTTTCATTAAAGCTCCATTATGTGTTTTAATTCTCAAATTTGATAGTTCATAAGATTCTTGCACCATTTTGTATTTAAGGAGGAAATATTCCATGACCACACTTGTCATGCAATTAGGATCTATGAGTGTTCCATGCATAGGTTGTTCCATTATCTTTATCATGATATAAAGAGGCCCTTCGGTTTCTACCATTTCTTTGAATGTTATTTCAAGCTCAGGGGCTCTTCTTTTCAAATGAGGCCTAGGAACAAACCTAGCATTATTATTGTATTGAGAAGCCATGTGTAAGGTTGCAAAGGAGTGTCAAATCATATTTTTAAGATCTTTCAAAACTTATGCAAAAAGCAAATGCAAAAGTGATGTCGAATATGCTCTAAAATGCTTGATTTTTCAACTTTTCTCAATGCAAATGAATGAAAGAAGAGGTGTTGTAAAGATATTCACTAGGGAAAGAACATGATATGCCTAAAAAAACTCCATTAATGAAAAAATATTTTTCACAACACACTTTTGAGACAACTCTAGAGGATCGATAAGTCAAATCCTAGTGAAAATAAGCCAAAATATGTGATTTTTTCACCAAATCTCAATGCAAAAGAGTAGGGAAACGGGTGTTGTAAGGAAAATTATGATGGATAGAAACTTATAATAGTAATAACAGCCACTTAATGACAAAAAATATATTACAACATGCCTATAGTGCCACTCTAGATCAAACCCTAGTGCAAAGAAATAAAAAATATAGAAATTTTCACAAAATTTTATTGCAAAAGCCCAAAAGAAAGGGTGTTGTAAGGAAATTGAGAAGGGGAATAAGATAATAACTCTGATAACAGCCAATTAGTGCAGTAAAATCCCTTACAACATGCTTGGAGTGCAAATCTAACAAGACAATAAGGCCAAATCTAGTGAAAAATGCAAGTTTTCAAGCCCTAGACATGAAATTTCGCAAGGAGGCCACTATGATGCAACAATACAATTAGAAATCAGCCCTAATGAGTGTTTTAACAAGGTATTAAAATCTGAAACAAGATTTTGACTACAACCCTAGCTCATACAAAACTAGGTTTTCATGAAAAATGCAAAATTTTAAGTAATTTCTAACAAATCAAGCATGCAGATGCAATGCAAATGAATTGTAAATGATGAACATTTGTATTTTGTATCAGATCTAATGCAAATAATAGAAATTAATTTAAATTATATGTCAATTAATTCAAATTTTACAAAAAAATGGAAGCCTAATATGCCAAGTTTTTTGAATTTTTCAAATGCAATAAAATGAATGTAAATTTGTCAAAAAACACTCAACAAGGTGCCAACAAGTCAAAAAACATAGGTTCAGCAAAATGTTTAATGTGAAAAGGGGGGGTGGCTAGTGTATGGGGGTTTTAGTTTGAATCCTCCTTTCCACTAAACATTCCAAGGGCTTTTCAACTGAGTTGTCTCTCCAGTTGAGAGGAGAGTCATCTATCAAGTTGGGTTTCCACAAGGTGATGTAGGAGCATCCCTGGTTCAAGAGCAATCTTGCATCAACCAAAAACATTTTGTATTTCAGTTTGTTTGCATTTTAGTTCTTTCATTTTCTAGTTCAATTCAGACAGTTCAGTCAATAGCAATTTTTAGCTTGTGGTCTAGTTTTGGCAATTCACACCTTGCAGATCTGGATTAGCACCTACATTCATTCATCTACATTATATCAAGAATTTAGAGCATTTGGAAAAGTTACTAGAAGGATATCTCTATTAGATCATCTGTTTTCCTAGAGCAGAGCATTCTAATAATTCTTGATAATCAGCTAAAGGAGAAGGCTTGCAGATCATTCCTTGACTTGCGGATCCTAATAATACATCATTCAAAGACCCTTGGTTCATGGTCAACCTTCCCCAGAGGTCCACACATTGTTCCATTCATTTGAGGAAGTGTTCTATGCATTTAGGTCTGACCTATCTGTGAACATGTTACAGCTCTTCATTGGAGTTTGTGACCTTCCTTGGCTGACACAAAGGAATCTATTAATCTAGAAATAATATATATTGTTGTAATAGATCCTTAGGAAAGTAGAAAATAATATAAGACAAATCTAATAGTTAGATCTTGTGCGAAAGAGCTTCAAAGCTTTATCTTGTGCATGTATGTATCCAAGCCTTGGAGCCCTAGTTGTAAGCCTGCATGTTGCTAGCCAGATTGTATTTGAATTCTATGATATACTGAATGACTAAATCTGCATTTGTTCCATTTGTTTGAGTTGTTTTTGTTGTGTTTACTCTTGCTGCACGGTCTGAATAGTTCATTTTGTGAACCATTCTACCGTGACTACACCAAGTGGTATTAGAGCGAAGGTTCAAATCCTTGGAGAGCGAAAGTTTGACTCTTTGGAGTGAATTGGCGAAAGGGATTCCATTAGATCTTGTGAATAGAACGCCAATCCAAGGTAGGTTACTTATGCGCAACTGATTGCCAATTGAGAGGCAGTTGTCACTTGTAGCCCGATCACCGAACCTGAGGTAGTTTGCACTTGATCCTAGGAAGATGCTGCCACGGAGAGTTCCTCCTGTTGGTACAATGGCTAATAGAATGGATGAGATGATGGAATTGATGATAACAATGTGAATTTGTTTGGATGCTATTGAGGAAGATAGGTGAAGAGGATTGACACCAAGACCTAATGTTGAAAGCGATGATGAAGAAGAATTTTAATCTACTGAACAAATTAGTGAAACCCTAGAAGGTAATGAAGAAGAAGAATCATATTAGGTAAAGATGTTGTGAGATATTTCAAAGATTGGAAAGAGACCTAGAGTTGATGTGTCGAATTATACCGGTAATTTGAATCTGGAAGAGTTGATTGATTGGATAAATGATATGGAAGAATACTTTGAATATGAAGAGATGGAAGATCCAGAGAGAGTGAAATGTACAAAGACAAAGTTGAAAGGACATGCTGCTATATGGTGGAAAGAATTTTAGTTGGAAAGAAATAGAAGAGGAAAATAAAAAATTACAAGTGGGACCGGATGGTGACAAAGTTGAAGAATCAATTCATACATGCTGACTATGAGTTAGAGTTGTTGAAAAGATTGCAAACCCTAAGACAAAAGGAGAAATCGGTGAAGGAATACACTGAAGAATTTCATAAAATGATTATAAGGACAAGACATAGTGAAGCAAGCAAGGAGAAAGTGGCTAGATATATCAATGGATTGAGATTGAACATTCAAGAAGAACTATGTTTGGTAAGGATGACATCTTTGGAAGAAGCATATCAGTTTGCCCTGAAAGTTGAAGAGAAACTGAATAAGAAGCATGATCAGAGACAGAGAGGAAGATCATTTTCTGGATATGATAGATCATATGTGGAGAAGAACAAATTTGACAACCCATTCAAGGAGGATAGAGATAACAATGCTTACATGAGAGATGACAAAAAATTTTATCAAAGAGGAAACCCTGGTGCGTACCAGAATGAAGGATACATAAGAGAAGGAAGTGGAATTAATAAGAGGACATTAAGAGGTACTTTGTTTCAAGTGTGGAGGTGAAGGACATAGAGCATTTGAATGTAATCAAAGTAGTACAAGAAAGAAAGTAGAGAACAGTGGAAGAGCAGCCTATGTTGAAGAAGAGCCTATTGGATCACCTAGTTCTGTTGGTAAACCTGAGAAGAGAGAATCCTTGGTAATGAGAAGAGTACTATTTCAAGTAGAGACAAATGAGGAACCATCATAGAGGAAAAGTCTATTCAGAACCAGATGCAAATCCAGAGGTAAGTGTTGTAAAGTTGTAATTGATAGTGGTAGTTCAGATAACTTAGTTTCAGAGGAGATGGTGACTAAGCTGAAATTGGAAAGATTGAAACACCCTAAGCCCTATCAGATATCATGGATTTAGGATGATCATAAGGTACTGGTGAGTGAGTAATGTTTGGTGAAATTTCATATTGGATCTTATCATGATGAAGTCTTGTGTGATATTATGACGATTGATGTTTGTCATATCTTGTTGGGTAGACCTTGGCAGTATGATAGAAAAGCTATGCATGATGGGAGAAAGAATACATATACTATAACAACAAATGGGAAAAGAATTACTTTGATTCCTTTGGAAGATGATCCTAAAGATGTGGTATGTGGGAATGCTAGAATCTGTTTGGTAGATGGAATAAAAATTTTGTATGGTTTGAAACAAGAAAGTATGTGTTACGCCTTGATTTCTAAGAAGCCTAAGGGGTGAAGAAAGAAACTGAACCGGAAGAGATAAAAGAGTTGCTGACAGAATATGAAGACATCATATCAGAAAATGTACCCAAAGGATTACCACCTATAAGGAGTATCATTCATCACATGGATCTTATACCGGGAGCAAGTTTGCCTAACAAAGCAACACATAGAATGACACCGATAGAGAATGAAGAATTGAATAGACAGATATAAGAATTATTGAGAAAAGGTTTGATCAGAGAAAGTTCAAGTCCTTGTGCAGTATCTGTAGTGCTTGCATGGAAGAAGGATGTAGAATGGAGAATGTGTACTGATTCTAGAGCAATAAACAAGATCACAGTTAAGTATAGATTTCCTTTACCTAGGATGGATGATATTATGGATTGTTTGAGTGGAGCAAGATATTTCACAAAGATAGATTTGAAGAGTGGATACCATCAAATCAGAATTAGAGAAGGTGATGAATGGAAGACTACTTTTAAGATAAATGAAGGATTGTATGAGTGGTTAGTGATGCCTTTTGGATTAACAAATGCACTGAGTACTTTCATGAGATTGATGAATGAGGTCTTGAAGAAATTCTTGGATAAGTTTGTGATTGTATACCTCGATGATATTTTGATTTTTAGTAAGACAAAAGAAGAACATTTGTGGCATATTAGACAAGTTTTGCAGAGGTTAAGAGAAGAGAAATTGTTGATAAACATCAAGAAGTGTAGTTTCATGAAGGAAGAGTTGGTATATTTGGGATTTGTGATTTTTGTGGAAGGATTGAAGATGGACCTTGAGAAAGTGAGAGCAATTGTTGAATGACCTACACTAGAGAGTATTAGAGAGGTTAGATCATTTCATGGATTGGATAACTTCTACTGGAAGTTCATAAGAAATTTTAGTTTAGTTTGTAACCCTATGACAGAGACAATGAGAGGTGACAGAAAAGATTTCAGGTGGACATCAAGAGTAGATAAGAGTTTTGAGTTGTTGAAGCAGAAAGTGATAGAGAAACCTATTTTGGCATTACCAGATTTTGATAAGGTATTTCAAGTTGATTGTGATGCAAGTGGAAATGCAATTGGAGTAGTGTTAAGTCAAGAAGGTAGACCTATTGCTTATTTCAGTGAGAAGTTGAATGATGCAAGGAGAAGATATTCAATTTATGATTAGAGTTCTATGCCATAATTCAAGCCTTTAAGAAGTGGAGACATTACTTGTTGCCTAAGGAGTTTGTGTTGTATACAGATCATCAAGCTTTGCAATATTTGAACAGTCAAGGTAAGTTGAATCAGAGACATATGAGATGGGTAGAGTTCATGTAGAGTTATACTTTTGTGTTGAAGCATAGGAGTGGTAAATCAAACAAAGTTGTTGATGCATTGAGTAGAAGAAGGAACTTGTTGACAAAGATGAGAGTTGAAGTGTTGGGTTTTGATGAATTGAGGAACAAGTATGAGGGAGACATTGATTTTGTAGAACCTTAGAAAGCATGTAAGGAACCTATTGTGATAGATAGAAGTAAGTGGTTGGACTATTTCATTCAAGAAGATATGTTGTTCAAAGGAAGTCAGTTGTGCATACTTAGAAGTTCAATGAGGGATAAATTGATCAAGGAGAAGCATAGTGGTGGATTAGTAGGTCATTTGGCATTGATAAGACAGTAGCTTTGGTAAGTGAAAATTACTTTTGGGCTCAGATACAAAAGGATGTTTGGAGATTTGTAGAGTTTGTCAAGTAGCAAAAGGGAGTAGTCAAAACACAGGATTGTATAAACCTTTGACAGTACCAGAGAGAGACCTTGGGAAGACATAAGCATGGATTTTGTAATGGGATTACCTAAGACATAGAGAAGATATGATTCAATAGTTGTAGTGGTTGACAGATTTTTTAAAATGGCTCATTTCATACCTTGTAAGAAGACAACTGATGCAGTGCATGTAGCTGACCTATTTTTCAAGGAGATCGTGAGATTACATGGATTACCTAAGAGTATAGTTTTAGACAAAGAAACTAAGTTTGTTGGTTACTTTTGGAAGACAATTTGGAAAAAGATGAAGACAGATTTGAAGTTTAATTCTACTTTTCATCCATGGATAGATGGACAAATAGAGGTAGTGAATAGGAGTTTAGGAAACTTGTTGAGATGTTTGATTGGAGGGAAAATTGAAAGTTGGGACTTGATTCTTTCACAAGTAGAGTTTGCATACAATAATTCAATCAATAGAAGTACCAGAAGAACACCTTTTGAAATTGTTACCAGAGTGAATCCTAGAGGAGTTACAGAATTGAGGGACATTGATATGGAAGAAAAGCGAAGTATAGAAGTAGAGGAATTTGTAGATCACATGAAGACAGTGCATAATTAGGTGAAGAAGCATTTGGAGGATATGAACAGTAAGTATAAAGAGAAGGATGATGAGAAGAGAAGACAAAGAATTTGAAGTGGGAGAGGAAGTGATGGTGTACTTGAGAAGAGAAAGATTTCTAGTTGGGACATATAACAAGTTGAAGATGAAGAAGTTTGGACCTTATAGGATACTCAGGAAATTTGATTCAGGAAATGCATATGAAGTGGAGTTACTGGAGACATTGGGTATATCACCTATTTTCAACATTACAGATCTTTATCAGTATCATGTAGAGTTCAGTGATAGCATGAAAGAAGACCTGAAGACCAGTTACCACAACAAGCACTGGAACATATTGCAAACATTTTGGACAACAGAGTTAGACATAGCACTAGAGGTAGATAATACAAAGAATATCTTGTGAAGTGGAAAGGTAGACTAAAAGAAGACTCATCTTGGATTTCTTAGGCTGAGGTGGACAGTCTTGGTTCTCCCCTAGCCCCAACAAAGTAAGGGACTCACTTTTTCAATAACCCCGGATGTCTGATGCAGGAGCATCCTTGTTTCAAGAGAAATCTTTCACCAACCAAAAACATTTTTCATTTAAGTTTGTTTGCATTTCAGTTCTTTCATTTTCTAGTTCAGTTCAGACAGTTTAGTTAGTAGCAATTTTTAGCTTGTGGTCTCATTTTAGCAATTCACACCTTGTAGATTTGGACTTAGCACCTACATTCATTCATCTACATCATATCAAGAATTCAGAGCATTTGGACAAGTTACCAGAAGGATATCGCAATTAGAAGATCATTTGTTTTCTCAAAGTAGAGCATTCTAACAGGTCCTAATAATCAGCTAAAGGAGAAGGCTTGCGGATCATTCCTTGACTTGCGGATCCTAATGACACATCATTCAAAGACCATTGGTTCATGGCCAACCTTCCCCAGAGGTCTACACATTGTTCCATTCATTTGAGGAAGTGTTCTATGCATTTAGGTCTGACATATCTGTGAACATGTTACAACTCTTCATTGGAGTTTGTGACCTTCCTTGGTTGACGCAGAGGAATCTATTGATTCAGAAATGATATATATTGTTATAATAGATCCTTAGGAAAGTAGAAAATAATATAAGATAGATCTAATAGTTAGATCTTGTGCGAAAGAGCTTCAAAGATTTATCTTGCACGTATTCAGGCCTTGGAGCCCTAATTATAAGCCCGAATGTTGCCAGCTAGATTGTATTTGAATTCTATGATATACTGAATGACTGAATTTGGATTTGTTCCATTTTCTTGAGGTGTTTCCGTTGTGTTTACTCTTGCTGCACGGTCTGATAATTCATTCTATGAACCATCCTACCATGACTGCACAAGGGAAAGTTGGGAAATTTAGAAGTTATCACACAATGTCTCTAATTAATGCTTTTATGCTCTTGAAACCCTAATTTCAGCAAAATAGTAAGTAAATTTGCAAATTATGACAGATTCTATTGAAATAAGACAAAGGGTAGAGAACCTTAATAGTCCAGAAAATGAAAATGTCAAGGACAATGGTGATGGCACCCAAGTCCAAGATGCAACTTTTTCTATAGAATCCCAATCTCCTTTCAACACTAATCTCCATTGTACCTTCAATTTCTAGAAATTCAGATGCAGAGGACAATGTTGATGGCACCCTAGTCCATTGAGGAATCTTCTGCCAGATGTAAGAAGCTCTGTAAACCCTGATTATCACTATCCAGTCTATTTTTTTAGCTTTGGATGTGGAGGATAATGTTGATAGCACTCGTGTCCCAAAATCTCACACAGTGTCTTCTTCTTTTCAGATCCTGAATCTTTAATGTCCTCCAATCTTCCCTAAAACTCCACTTCTCCATATCCAATACCTATAACCTGCAATCACAAGGAGTGTGGAAGGGGGTTGTGGTGTTTAGAGGCTTGCCTCGGTCAAGCCCCGGAGAGATATTCAAGTCTTTCGAACACCGCTGTTAGAGAGAGTGCGTATCCTTGTGGGATAGAGGCAAAAATCTAAATGATAATGATGATAAAACATAATAGATGTCACCTTGATGATGAAGCTCTCATAGAAGGAAGATGCTCTTCAATGCCATGAGGAGAAGATGTAATCCAACCTACAAAAACAAACACAATAACAATGCTATGCTCTACAACACAATTAAAATCACAAGTATGCCAATAGCTCACAATCATAAACATCTTCTAGTTTATAAATGATAACCTACACATGCTTATATATGCAACTACAAAGATTCCTACCAAGAATTTCATAATTAAAACTTATGATGTCAGCCTGGGACCTGAATAACGGTCAAAAACCTGACATTTGAATTTAGGGCACACCCAAAATAGGGTTGGGCTAGGGCACTAGCGCCCAAGTCCACCTCCCTGTCTTTGTTCTAGGATCATCAAAATAGCCCCCCTTAGGTCCCATTTGTCACAAGGCCCAAGGGTTTTCTCATCGAGATTCTGAATTATCATGCAAGATGCTCTAAATGCAATCTAAAGACCCAGGAGCTAAACCTTAATAGGAAAAAGCCCCCAAGGTACATTTTTCTAACATAACAATCCACTATCTTTTTCACCTTTCTCTGCCACCCCAACAATCTATCCATTCCTAACCTTTAACCTTATCCATCCTTTCGCTTGCATTCTTTTCTTTATCCAACTACTTTTCATCCATTTCAAGAGCATACTCATGTTCTCCTAACCTGCCTATCCTCTTGAGGGGGCATCCCATCCTTGCATCATTACTCCTCATCACTCCTTCAAGTGGTTGTGGCATCCTCTTCCCTTCATCCATACCTTTTCTTCTTTGAAATGATGTTACTTCTCTTAGTTGCAACATCATCCCAAAAAGGGGAAAAATGTAGACACCTAAAATTGACCATGTCCTATAACATTGCCTTTCAACATTCCCTTGCATTCTCTCACGACACTTAGTGACACTTTGTCCTAGGTCACCTTCCATGACCCCTTACATCACTTCCATTAGTTAAATAAATTATATTTATTTAACTAATTCCTCTTATCCATTTATCCTTCTCTTTCATCAAATTAAATAAATCTTATTTATTTAATTGCATTTGTCCTCCATTTGCACCAAATGAAAACATAGCTACCCAGATGGAAATCTGATTCAAATATTATTTCTACAATCTTAAATTGAGTATTACCAATGGAGATTATAACATGCAAATGAAAATATGCAAACCCAAAAACATGCAAAAGAGAAAACTAAACACAACACAGTGTTTACATGGAGAACACCCTTTCAGGTAAAAAAACTCCACCAAGAAAGAGACACAAGGTTGTATTAATCTGTAAAAGATTTGTACAATACAATCACTATCCACCCTCTCCACCAGTCTTCAATCTGACAACATTCCGGCAACACTCGAGTACTAAAAATATCACATGCAACAACAAATACAATGGCAAATATTTATAGAGGAGTTTTCCCTCCAATTTGGGCGTCCACTTTCTCTCCCCTCCAACAACCCCACATGCAAGCATTAAAATGGTGTCAACATGCAACCACCAAGTGGGAATAACTTGCCCATGCAAGGTGGGGCGCCCAAGTCCAAGAATAACATGCAAAAGCATCTTATGATGTATCATAACTATCATAGATACCACTAACAAAGAATATTCCCAATCTGGGCACCTGGGTCTAATAATATCAACCACAACTAATGATGGGTGTTGCATGCAAAATGCATGCATGTAATCTTATGACAACTTGCAGCTGCCATAAATCCACTTACACCACACTATGACAAGTTGTCATGCAAGCTAAAAATAGCAGATTCTCCAAGGGAAATGCCTACCCTTATTTACTCATGATTTTTACATTTGCCAATAGTAAATATTGCTCCATAACTCCCACTGGTAACTCTGAAATAACTACTGTCAATGAGTCTACCTCATTCCCTTATGGGTAATTACAAAATTACAAATAATAAATGGGATAAAATACAATACTAGAATTTACAAGGTTAATGGCACCTTATTCCAACATTCTCCCACTTGACATTATACATTGTAAATCAACCCATAGGAAATCAAATGAAATAAAATTAAATGGCACTAGAAACAAGGCCCATGGCCTCTCTGCACCACACGAACTTCTTTGTGCTCACAGGCTTGGTCAATGAATCTACAACATTCTCCTAAGTGTCTATCTTCCTTAGCTCAATCTGTCCATTCACAACCAACTCTCAAAAAAAGTGATACTAAAAATCAACATGCTTAGTCTGAGCATGATACATAGGATTTTTGGCCAAACAGATAGCACTCTAGCTATCACAATCAATCTAAATGATCTTGCAATCAAATCCAATACCTGTACATAGTCTCCTCAACCAAACTACCTCCTTAGAGACATGGGTAGCAGCCATATACTCTGCTTCTATGGTGGACAAAGCAACTATGGGCTGCCTCTTACTCATCCAACTCATTGCTTCTCCAAATAGAGTAAACACATAGCCACTAGTGAACCTTCGACTATCCAAGTCACCTGCCCAATCTAAATCAACAAAACCCTGTATGTCTAAAGATTTATCAACACTATCAGTACCAAAGTAAACCAAACAATAATCAAGAGTACCTGCAAGATATTTAAGCACCTTCTTCGCATAATTCCAATGTTGTCTACCAGGATTAGACATAAATTTGTTCAAAACTCCCACTACTTGGGCAATATCTGGCCTAGTGCAAACCATTGCATACATCAAACTCCCTACAACACTAGCATATGGCACATTAGACATATCCTCAAGATCATCCTCAGTCTTTGGACACATATCTAATGAAATCTTAGTACCAATGGGTAAAGGAAATCTAATTGGGTTACAATCCTCCATACTAAATCTTTGTAAAATGATACTCACATACTTACTTTGTGACAACCAAAGATTTTTGTTAACCCTGTCCCTTCTGATCTCCATTCCTAGAATATACCTGGCAGCTCCAAGATCCTTCATATCAAATGCACCTAAAAGTTGGGCTTTAAGCTCACTGATCATACCCTTAGTATTTCTGAAAAATAACATGTCATCAACATACAATGCAATAACCAATATAGAATCATCAATACAATGAATGTAAACACAATGATCCTCCTCACTTCTAACAAAACCTGATTTCAACACAAATGAAACAAACTTTTGATACCACATTATGGGGGACTATTTTAAACCATAGAGAGACCTCTTTAACCTGCAAACCCATTTTTCTTTCCCTTTTACCTCAAAACTTGTAGGCTGTTGCATATAAATTTCTTCCTCAAGATCTCCATGCAAGAATGCAGTCTTAACATCCATTTTCTTAATCTCCTAATCATAAGTTGTAGCAATGGATAAAATAAATCTAATAGAAGTCAATTTAGCAATAAGAGAGAATATCTCACCAAAATCAACTCCCTCTCTCTAGGAGTAGCCCTTGGCTACCAGTCTATCCTTGTACTTTTCCAATGAATCGACAGCTTTAAACTTCTTCTTGAAGACCCACTTATAACCTATGGCCTTTCTTCCTTTGGACAAACAAGAAAGATCCCAGGTGTTACAAGAGTCTAAAGCCATCATCTCCTCCTACATGGCTAACTGCCAAGACTCACTATCATCTGAAAGAATAACTTCCTTGTAGGATCTAGGCTCATCATTAGTACTCAATAAAGCAAATACACAATAGAAATCTAGTGGGCTATACCTGTCAACTGGATTCCATTGCCTTGTGGATCTCCTCAAGGGTGGAGTAAGAGTCTCAACTTGTTCTTCTACATGATCATTTGTACCAACTTCTTCTGTAACAACAGATTCATCTTCATTAGAACTACTCGAAGCTTCTTCTTCTTCTTCACCCCCAATCCATCATTATGTTCTTCCTGAGGTGCATCTTACTTCTCTAACTCAAAGTGCACTCTCTTTACCTTTTTATCTTTTTCTTTTAGCTGCTTAGGTTTAGCAATAACTATAAGTTCCCTGAAAATAACATCTCTAGAATAGATAATCTTATGGGTTAGTGGATTCCAAAGCTTATAACCTTTGACATTATCACCATATCCAATGAATGTACACTTTTTAGCTTTTGGATCCAACTTAGATCATTTTTCCTTAGGCACATGAACAAAAGCCTCACAGCCAAAAACCCTTAAATGTGAAATAGAAGGTTTCTTACTTGTCCACACTTCATAAGGTGTCGAATCAAGAGCCTTACAAGGAGATCTATTTATCAAGAAGTAAGTAGTACCTACAACCTTTGCCCAAAAACATTTATCCAACTGTGCATCACTCAACATACTTCTAGCCCTTTCCATGATTGTTTGGTTCATCATTTCTTAAACACCATTCTACTGTGGTGTATATGGAGTTGTCTTCTGTCTCATAATACCTGTATGCTTGTAAAACTCATCAAATTCCTTAGAGAAATATTCTCCTCCATTGTCAGATCTTAATATTTTTATCTTCAACTCTGATTGGTTCTCTACTAAGACTTTAAACTCCTTAAACTTAGTGAAAACTTCATATTTCTATTTCATAAAATAAATCCAAGTAAATCTAGACACATCATCAAAGAAGGTAACAAAATAATAATATTTTTTGATAGAATCATTATCCATAGGTCCAAACACATTCGTATGAATAATTTCTAACTTCTCTTTTGCTCTATTGCTTCCTAATGGAAATGACTTTATGTTTTGTTTACCACACAATGCTCACATAAATCAAAGTGCTCATCAAAATAAGAGAAACCATCCAACAAATCTTTATTCTTAATAGGTTTCAAAACAATATTACTAGTGTGACCCAATCTACGATGCCACAACATAATAACTAAAACAAGAGAATCCAACTTTGGATCCGTGAGGTTAGCAGTGATAGCAAGGATAACATTCTCCCAAGACTCTGGTAAAGAACAAAGCAATAAGATACATTTATCTTCCTCACTAACATCAACATCTATTGAAGCAAGCTGACTCAACAACAAATTAAAAGAATTTAAATACTCTGCAACTGAATCACCCTCTCTCATTTTCATGGAAAACAATTTTATTTTCAAATAGAATTTATTTACCATACTCTTGGCTTGATACATCTCACCCAATTGATTCCACAACTTGTACAGTCTCTTCCTTTACAACATTCAACATGACAGAATCTGATAGACATAGACAGATGGTTCCCCATGCTTTCTTATCCAACCTTTCCCCTTCATCCAGAGATACTTCATCGGGTTTCTTCTCTTTTTGAACAACCAACCACTAGTTTCTTTCTTCCAACAAATCCTCCATTTTCAACTTCCACAACTCATACCTGTTGATCATGATGTTACTCATAAGCAAACATGAAATAAAAGTTACACAACAACCTTTATTTATCTTGAAAGATATAATGAATTCAAAGAATTCATGATCCCAAGTCTCTGTTGATTAGTTCATAATCTACTGACGTTACTCAGTGGTTGATGTGTGTTGCTGTTAATCATTCAGGGGCCTTACATACTCCAGTAATTTCTGCAAAGCTCATTAGTATTCCTCCAAATATCTTGTCCTTTATGTCTGTTCTACATAAATCTCCAACAATTCTACCTCTACACTATGAATTTACTCAAATAATGTGCCTACAGGTTGATATTTACATGATTTCTACCATTATTTGTAATTCTTTGCATGATATTTTCAACACTACATGCATTTAGCTCAAATATGCTAAGGATTTTCAGTTATCTATGGGATGTCAAATATTTCTCTATTCTTCTTATTATTTATCATGATTTGCAGTTATGGAAGTGATTCAATGAAATTAATAAAATGAAATAACAAAGATAGGGTTTAAAGGATGAGATTCCCAAAATTACTTAACTGAGATCACTGATCCACCTACATGTTCCGATACAGTAATGAAGAGAAGAAAACTAGAATAATACTTCACTAGGACATTCCACAAATCCTTATGATCTAGTGCAAATCTTCAAAGGAAAAGTTGAAAACAACATGCAATAAAATGAAAGTGCTTCTATTGAACACAACATTCACCAGTACATATCCAGGAATCAACTTGAAGATTACATAAAGTTTACAATCAGGATGTAATCTAAAGCTTCATCTCCATTCAGTATGCTTTAGAACAAGTACATTTACAATGATCTGAAGAAAGAACCTTGACATTTTAACAATTCAGTCCTCATTAGTCTCAATAATCTGATCTCCTATATGAAATTGTTTCTCCCCCCTTCTTTTTATGACAAGTCATGGCCCTTTTATAGGATGGAAGCTAGAAAATGGTTACAATGATCTAATGATTAGGATCCTCTTAGAACAATCAATGGTCCAGATGAACAGCACGTGCTTGCCAACTGGCAATTTCATAGCTGGCATAGAATATTCCAGCATTTTAGATTTAATTCGCTTTCTAGCTGGCAAACAATGCATTTGATAATATCTCTTGGCCCAAGCTCATGTTGCCTCTATGTCTACAACTCTACAATTCTCAGCTATTTCATTCTGTAACATACAATCGAACCCCAAATAGTTCCAACATCCTGCAACAAACAGACAAGAATTAAGCATCATCATTATATAAACTAGCAGGAAAATTAAACATTACATCATAAATCTAGCCCTAAATGTGCAAACATGAATATCAGACCATGAATATTAAGCATCTGTAATCATCCGCATATCCAAATGCATATACGACGTTAAGAATGGTCCAGTGAACCACCGTTGACCAAAAACATGCTATCGGGTTCTAAAATGGCTTCAAAATCCTCCCTTTTGCCTTTATTTCCTTGTATCTTATGAATGTATATTGCAAACATACAAGCATAACGAACATACAAAGAATTTTCTACATTTATTTTCCTTTCGAATCCGGTGCTTGTATATCCTTCACTTTGCATCTTTCGCATATACAAACAACTTTATGCAAACCCTTATATGCAAGCCCGATATACATACAAAGTCCCTTGTATCCTTTTAGACTTTAAATTTTTATAAACCACAGCATGTAACCCTTTCAACTCCGCCACATGTATATAGATTGCAATGCATCTTTTAATATGCGTTAAGTATGATGCATTGTTTATATCGTATTTTAAACTTTTCTAAATTCTGAGTTGTATGCACCGCAATGTATGTATCAAAACATACAATGCGCGGAACATATGACTAAACCCTATTTCATAAACATTTCAGTTCCGGCTTTGCATTCTGTCTTGTATATGTTGCAATGTATGTATCGAAACATACATACAATGCGAAACATACAAGGACTTAACTTCATTTCATAATTACCTTGGTTCCATCCATTGTATATAGCGTTGTATGTCACCCTTTGTATGTTTCACGATTTTTAAACATACAAACCAAAAAAAATGCACCCAATGGACTTAACCGACTATGCATTAAACTTTTGAACCTGCGGAACCTGACTTGTATGTATAGATAAAACGTTAACCAAAATGCATACAAGTACGGATGCGACAAAACCAATGACTCCCTTATACAAAAGACTTTGCACATGCAAGACCCGCTATACAAAAGACCTTGTATATGCGTCACACAATGACACAACATACAAACAACTTTGTATAAGCAAAATACAAACCTTTACCACAATGTATTTTACCAAAAAACACATAACTTACAAAATATAGGGAATTTTAAGATGGTTCAAAAAGCAACCCCTATTCATTTTTGACAAGGAATTCACCCATACTTAGCTCTGGTACTTAATATCATTTTTTCTTTATTTTTAATAAGGTTTGTAACTTTCACTTCCTTTTCCCTTTACCACCAAGTAGACCCACACACACAAGCAAAGCAAAAGCCACAACAGGGGTCCTCATTTTGCTAAGGAGTAAAATGGGGCGTGTTGTGAACATCACAACAACTAGCAACCAAACAAAAAAATTAAATTAAAACTATTAAGGAAAACTAAATGAAATAAATCCATAATTTCTAACTATCTTTTCTGTAAATCATCATTTAACTTAAGACTCAATGTATTCAATAAGGTGCATGAATTTTCACATTTAGTTTAAGTGGGTGCACGTCATTAATAATCCTCATCTTGAAAATCAATTGAATAAACCAGTGATTGATATTAGACTACATAGTTGATGTCATTCCCTCATAGCCAACCGGATAGAGCCTTGCTACCATCAGGTGTCCATAGCCTCGACAAGGTTATCGTTACAATTCTCCTAAGTAGAGCCCCACTGCCAGCAAGCGTCTATAGCCCCGGTAGAGTTACTTAGATGGCTTAATCTAGATTTTTAGTAAAAATCCATATTTATTATTTTATTTATTTTATATTTTGTATTAGATAGAGATTTCATAAGATATTGCAGTTATAACTTCATGATGCAAGGAATGGTCACTTGCTGAAATTAAGCTGAGAATTTTAATGGTAGCAAGGGTGACCTCTAATTTTTCACCTAATATCTACACTGGTAGGTTCAACAAACCCAAGGATTTTAGGTGTGTCATTGTGAGAAACTTTCCTTGGATACTCAATCCACAGTTATTGAATACAAAATTTCACAAGTTAACTAACTTTCTACATTCATGGTAGTCACAACAAATTATGCACAAATTTCAAATAATTAACCTGAATGTTCTAAATTTTCTATTGTTTTCAGTGGTTGTTAGTCTACTCCTACATACTCTAAAACAAAACAAACATCCCAACACACACACAAACAACAAAGCAAAAAAAACAAACAAACTATACAAACAACTAACCTACGAAAGGAAACAACACAAAACAAGACAAGAAAATAAAGAAAAGAAATAGAACAACTATTCTACCAAACTATATACAAACCCTACAAGGAAAATAAAACCCAGGAAAAGACCCAAATACACCGGTATTTGCATACTTCCTTAGAGTGTGCAGGAGCATCATGGCACTAGTTATGGTTCTGATCCTAGCAAATTCATCTTTGTATTCTAAAAAATATTCTTGTATTCTAAATTCATTTTGTTTAACAAAATAATCTTTGATAATCAGTAACTGAGGAAGCTCATCATGTTCATGACTTACCCATATGCATGTCTTATCTCCCAAATTTCCATAATCAAAATAATAATCAACATCATTTACTGTGGAAAGGAGAAATACAACCTGGTGTATCTCTAGTTTTGATGAACATACTGGTTCTCTGATAGCTGGTCTTCCATTTGACTTTGCATTTTCATTGCTTAGCTCAATGTCTGGTCTCACTTCGAATTGCAGGATGTGTGACTCTTGGTGGATTATTTCTTCATCCTTATCCAGCTCTATTTCTTCATTCTAGATATTCAGTTTACCCTCAAGTTTAGGAAACATCTCAATGTTCTCTTCAATTCTCTGCACATCAGCATCTAAATGAGTATCTTTATAATCATAATCTGATTTACAGAAATTTATCATTTCTAAATCATTTGACTGTAAATATGAATTAACATTCGATTGATAGGAATACTCCCTTGTTTCATTTTCAAAACAATGCCAGATTGACATACGATCATGCACAACAACTCCAAAGCTTTCTGCATCTTCAACTTTCACGAATTGTTCATCAAATAACTCACATCTACCATCCAGTAAGGTATCTGGTTCCATTGTCTTGCAACATTCTTGCACTTGATCACTCAATTTAAAGAAGTTAGCTATGAAATTAGCTTCTCCTCTCTTTTCTATGACTCCATTAGTTGCTATAATAGGAACTTCATCAGCAGCAGTGCATTTAAATTGTTCCACCACCTGTTTACACTTCTTTATCAACTCATCTCTATCAAAACTACTAAATTTAAATCCATAAACATTATCCTGACAAGCATTTAATAATTCAATATATTTGTCTAGTGTATCAAGATCAATTTCATATTTATCTTCCCCCTCATCAAATCTTTCTTGCTAACTGTCTAATGACATGAAACAAGAAGCACTTTCTTCTCTATGATTTTCAAAAGACTCATACCTGCACACTGCCTCACCCTTATTATAAAGCAGAGAACTCCAATTCTCACCATAAAATGACTCAAGGAAAGATGTTTCCTCATCTTTACCTTCTAGAACTGATTCAGCTATTGTATTTTCTAAACAACTCATGATTACAGGTGTTGCATCTTCTTGTTGTTCAAGAATTTCTTCATTTTCCTACTAGACTTCAGCCCTGAACACATCTATAAAAAATATTAGTCCTTTCAAATATAAATCTATCCTGGTGAGGAAAGTTAAACAATTAATTTCAATGTGTTCCATAGACTTGTGTATCCTGCAACAACTAGATAAACCAAAGTTAGATAAACTTTGAGGATAAAGCTGCTTATTCAAAGTTTCCTAAAATAAAGGAATGCTAACTTGACAATTGTCCTCATATGCATCCATTCAAATGAGATTCTATTTTCAATTTTTTCTTTTTGAATTTTAATGAGATCTATCATATCTCAAAATAAAACTTGAAAGCTCAAAAAATCAAATGAATCTTTGAAGGTTTGAGCTAGATATTTGTAAATATACAACCAAAACCTCTCAGATAAGAGATATTTGCAGACATTCAACTCAAATGATGAAATATTTATGTAACATTCGCAGAAATCCACAGATTCCTTGTTCAAGCCCTCCTTCTAGCACCAATTTACGTTGATCATGATGTTACTCATAAGCAAACATGAAATAAAAGTTACACAACAACCTTTATTTATCTTGAAAGATATGATGAATTCAAAGAATTCATGATCCCAAGTCTCCATTGATTAGTTCATAATCTACTGACGTTACTCAGTAGTTGATGTGGTTGCTGTTAATCATTTAGGGGCCTTACATACTCCAGTAATTTCTACAAAGTTCATCAGTATTCCTCCAAATATCTTGTCCTTTATGTCTGTTCTACATAACTCTCCAACAATTCTACCTCTACACTATGAATTTACTCAAATAATGTACCTACAGGTTGATATTTGCATGATTTCTACTATTATTTGTAATTCTTTGCATGATATTTTCAACACTACATGCATTTAGCTCAAATATGCTAAGGATTTTTAGTTATCTACAGGATGTCAGCATATTTCTCTGTTCTGCTTATTATTTATCATGATTTGCAGTTATGGAAGTGATTCAATGAAATTAATAAAATGAAATAACAAAGATAGGGTTTAAAGGATGAGATTCCCAAAATTACTTAACTGAAATCACTGATCCACATACATGTTCTAATATAGTAATGAATAGAAGAAAACTAGAATCATCCTTCACCAGAACATTCCACAAATCCACATGATCCAGCGCAAATCTTCAAAGGAAAAGTTGACAACAACATGCAATAAAATGAAAGCGCTTCTATTGAACATAGCATTCACCATTACATATCTAGGAATCAACTTGAAGATTACATAAAGTTTACAATCAGGATGTAATATGAAGCTTCATCTTCATTCAGTATGCTTTAGAACAAGTACATTTACAATGATCTGAAGAAAGAACCTTGACATTTCAACAATTTAGTCCTCATTAGTCTCAATAATCTGATCTCCTATATGAAATTGTTTCTCCCCCCTTCTTTTTATGACAAGTCATGGCCCTTTTATAGGATGGAAGCCAGAAAATGGTTACAATGATCCAAGGATTAGGATCCTCTCACAATAATCAACGGTCTAGATGAACAGCACGCGCCTGCCAGCTGGCAATTGCATAGATGGCATAGAATATTCTAGTATTTTAGCTTTGATTCGCTCTGTAGCTGGCAAACAATGCATTTGATAATATCTCTTGGCCCAGGCTCATGTTGCCTCTGTGTCTATAACTCTGTAATTCTCAGCTATTTCATTTTGCAACATACAACTGAACCCCAAACAGTTCCAACATCCTGCAACAAACAGACAAGAATTAAGCATCATCATTATATAAACTAGCAGGAAAATTAAACATTACATCATAAATCTGGCCCTGAACATGCAAACATGAATATCGGACCATGAATATTAAGCATCTATGATCATCCACATATCCAAATGCATATACGACATGAAGAATGGTCGAGTCAACCACTGTTGACCAAAAACATGCTATTAGGTTCTAAAACAGCTTCAAAATCCTCCCTTTTGCCTTTATTTCCTTGTATCTCATGAATGTATATTGCAAACATACAAGCGCAGTGAACATACAAAGAATTTTCCGCATTTAATTTCCTTTCGAATCTGGCACTTGTATATCCTTCGCTTCGTATCTTTCGCATATACAAACAAATTTATGCAAACCCTTATATACAAGCCCGATATACTTACAAAGTCCCTTGTATCCTTTCAGACTTCAAATTTTTATAAACCACAGTATGTAACCCTTTCGTCTCCGCCACATGTATATAGATTGCAATGCATCTTTTAATATGTGTTAAGTATGGTGCATTATTTATATCGTATTTTAAACTTTTCTGAATTGTATGCACCACAATGTATGTATCGAAACATACAATAACTAAACCCTATTTGGTTCCAGCTTTGCATTCCGCCTTGTATATATTGCAATGTATGTATCGAAACATACACAATGAGAAACATACAAGGACTTAACTTCATTTCATAATTACCTCGGTTTTGTCTATTGTATATAGCGTTGTATGTCACCCTTTGTATGTTTTGCAATTTTCAAACATACAAACCAAAAAAAATGCACCCAATGGACTTAACCGACTATGCATTAAACTTTTGAACCTGCGGAACCTGACTTGTATGTATAGATAAAATGTTAACCAAAATGCATACAAGTACGGATGCGATAAAACTGATGACTCCCTTATACAAAAGACTTTACACATGCAAGACTCGATATACAAAAGACCTTGTATATGCATCATACAATGACACAACATACAAACGACTTTGTATAAGCAACATACAAACCTTTACCACAATGCATTTTACCAAAAAACACACATAGCTTGCAAACTATAGGGAATTTTAAGATGGTTCAAAAAGCAACCCCTATTCATTTTTGACAAGGAATTCACCCATACTCAACTCTGGTACTTAAAGCCATTTTTTCTTTATTTTCAACAAGGTTTGTAACTTTCACTTCCTTTTCCCTATACCACCAAGCAGACCCACACACACAAGCAAAGTAAAAGCCATAGCAGGGGTCCTTATTTTGCTAAGGAGTAAAATGGGGTGTGTTGTGAACATCACAACAATACCCCATTCTATTGAATTTGTCAATCTCCAAATGAGAGGTTGATGCAATGGTGGATCCAACCATAATATCAACACAAGATCTACAAAACAAATGCAACAAAATCTCCCACTGCAGCTACAACTTCCACACTACCACCCAAGAGTCAAAGTTGGCCAAGCTCTGATACCAAATGTTAGAAATGAAAACACAGCTACCCAGATGGAAATCTGATTTAAATATTATTTCTACAATCTTAAACTGAGTATTACCAATGGAGATTATAACATGCAAAAGAAAATATGCAAACCCAAAAACATGCAAATGGAAATATGTAAACCCAAAAACATGCAAATGAAAATATGCAAACCCAAAAACATGCAAATGGAAATATGTAAACCCAAAAACATGCAAAAGAGAAAACTAAACACAACACAGTGTTTACATGGAGAAAACCCTTTCAGGTAAAAAAACTCCACCAAGAAAGAGGCACAAGGTTGTATTAATCTGTAAAAGATTTGTACAATACAATCACTATCCACCCTCTCCACCAGTCTTCAATCTGACAACATTCCGGCAACACTCGAGTACTAAAAATATCACATGCAACAACAAATACAATGGCAAATATTTATAGAGGAGTTTTCCCTCCAATTTGGGTGTCCACTTTCTCTCCCCTCCAACAACCCCACATGCAAGCATTAAAATGGTGTCAACATGCAACCACCAAGAGGGAATAACTTGCCCATGCAAGGTGGGGTGCCCAAGTCCAAGAATAACATGTAAAAGCATCTTATGACATATCATAACTGTCATAGATACCACTAACAAAGAATCTTCCCAATATGGGCACCTGGGTCTAATAATAGCAACCACAACTAATAATGGGTGTTGCATGCAACATGCATGCATGGAATCTTATGAAAACTTGTAGCTGTCATAAATCCACTTACACCACACTATGACAAGTTGTCATGCAAGCTAAAAATAGAAGATTCTCCAAGGGGAATGTCTACCCTCATTTACTCATGATTTTTACATTTGCCAACAGTAAATATTACTCCGTAACTAGTGATAAATTTAAGAAACCCTCCTGAAAAAAGATATAAAATCCTGGTGAATCTTCCATTTTTTTGGAAAAAAAAATTAATTTCTATTGGCGAATCTTTCCTTTTTTTGAAAGAAATATTTAATTTTATTGGCAAATTTTTTAAATCACTAGAAATTTGTAGAAAATCCTGGTGAATCTTGACAAAAAATAGAAAAATGCATTAATTACCATGGCGAATCCTTCCTAAAAAATAAATTAAATTCCTATGGAAAAGTAAAGGCCTAAAGGTGGTAATGATGGACTAGTTTAAGGTGTAGTGCTTGTGTCTATAATTCCTTAATTCCTTAATATTTTAAATCAAACATTGAATATTTTAAATTGGCCCTAAATTATTTTTCACCACCATTGATTTTATTTATAATCTAATGGTTTGGGTTATATTCCACAGACCAAAATGTACCTACAAAGCTCTAATCCCCATGGGGCTCGAAATTGCATTTGGGACATTGATCTTAATGGAGATCAATGACCCAAATGCAATTTTGGGTCACATGGGCATTGGAGATCTGTGGGTACATTTTGGCCCATGGAATTTAACCCTAGTCGTTAGATTATAAATTGAGATCAATGTGTAGACACCCAAATTTGTCCATGTCCTGCAACACCTAGTCAAATACATTATCTTAGACATCATGTAGAATTTTGTCCTAAATCTCACTCTTAATCCCATTAATCCATTAGCCAATTAATTAAATAAATTTTATTTATTTAATTAATTTCTACATCATATCCCAATCATATCCTAATCCCACTATTCAATTAATTAAATAAATCTTATTTATTTAATTAATTTTCCAACTCATATCCCAACTAATTCAAATATTTTATTTGAATTATGTCCTCACCTCTCACCACATTTCAACACTTGTCCACCTCTCAATTCAATCATGTGTGGTAGTACAACTTTTATTTAAAATATTTCACATGCACAACTAATGGGACCTAATTTTAGTATTTATGTACACAATCACACATGAGCCCTATTCTCCTCCCTTGAAGAGTGGGAATAACTAATCAATCCTAGTCGTCCACATCAATCATCTAGCTTTTTAATCTCAACCATCCATTTGAACCAAGCCTTTCTTATAAATCAACCCCTGATAAGCCATTTGCAAAAAAAAAAATATATTGAGCCTCAAATACCCTTATTCTGCAAAATTTTCTAGGAACCATTGAGTTGGAGTATCCTTATGCTGTTGAAAACATCATTAGAGCCTTTACATCTATCATCTCAATCCTATGCAAATGTTATGCTGCCTAATTGTGAGCAACCAACATATCAAATCAATCAAACAATTCATCTTGCATCTTTGAGGTATTGAATGATTTGGGTCTAGGTTATGCATTTCATTGTTTGATCATTTCCATTTGTAAATCCAAATATTTTGATATACATTTTGGCATGCCCGATGGGCCTCACATTGCTTGATCATTTTTACAAGTTTTTGTAGTAAAAATTTGCATTCAAGTAACCCCAATTGTCGAGTTTTGTAGGTTTAATTAACTTTTTTTTTTCTAGACCCGCTATTTTTTGGACAAAACCCTAGGTTTTAAAGATTTCATCATATCTTCTAAATAGCTGTGAATTTTTCTACAATTTTTTTATAGATGTTTGTCCATGATATAAGGAAGCTACAAAAGAAAAATTGTGGGTTTATCACCATCTTTGTGGGAGTTATCATGTTTTTACGTTTTTTCATAAAATCACAACTCTGGGAGCATATCAATGAATTTTTTAGAAATTTTTACATTTCTGGAAATCTCCTAAAATTATAATAGGGGTCTTTGTTTTATAGATTTAATTTGGAGGTCATATATAGTGCAGACAAATCAGATCTTTGCCGACTATAGATTTTTCATAAATCCACATTTCTAGGTGTAAAACAATAAATTTTTCTGATTTGTTTACATTTTTGGAAAGCTCTCAGAAAATTAATAGGGGTCTCTTCTTTAATTTTTTAATTTTCAAACCAAAAATGTCTCAAAATAATCAAATCTAATTCGGCTATGTATCTAAAATTATAATTTTCCTTGCCTGATGAGCTTATTTTTTATGCCTGCATTATATTATCATTTTTTGATGTTGTAGGTGATAATAATGAGCTTTAGTAGCAGCAATATCAATCATATACAACACCTTGGAAATTGAAAATAATCCAAGTGCATTCATTTCTATCTTTCATCTTTTCATTTCAATCAATCTTGTTTGCAAACACATTTAGATTTTGGCCGTAAAACGAACAACTTGTTTGCTATCACATAAAAAATTGGGCTAAAAAAAATCATTGTATTCCATCACATTTAGATTTGGGCTTTAAAACAAACAAGTTCTTGCATTTTCTTCCACACATTGAATTTCTAAGGTTAATGAACCCCATGTGAGTGTGATCAAGTAAATGTGTATGCTCTCTCCTCACATTCTAACACGAACTTGGAGATCAAAAAAATTTACTTGTGTTGTTTTTGTTAAACCTTAGAGAGGCCTACCTTGGTGGGAAAATAGGTACTCACCCCAAGGGAATGACCTCAAGTGGTACTTTCATCCAGTCTGCTATAAAAATTAGAGGGTAAGGCGAAAGCCAAGTCTAACCGATATTAGCGCTCACCATATAGTGCTAACTCAAAAGGAGGTGTACCTTTGTGTATATTAGAACTCCTAGTAGGGTTATTTAAAGTCTTAAGTGGCTTGTTGGATGTTCGTGGGGTGCTGGTCCCCCAGATTTTCACTAGAACCTTCTTGTGATAGTGGCCTTGCCTTGACTAGGACTTGTTGAAGTGTCTTCACGTGCTTGCTTAACCATCATCACATTCTTCCAAACTAACAACTTGCTTATGTGTCTTGTGTGAGTGATTCATGTGTGTATATGTATAATCATTTGTTTGAATATTGCCACATCAAGCTCTAAACACCCAAACACATAAAGACAAGTCATCCTACACATTCTTCCAATAACATTCAAACCCAATCACTTTAACGCTAAAACATAGCCTAGTAATCATCCAAACCTTCATAGCCAAGTCATTCAATCTATCGTAAACTTATCCTAATCACATCCCTATTCAATCCAAGTCACTTCTGCCACATCATCATCAAAATACCATAATGAGTACTTGGTAAAAGGACTTAAGACAAACACCTGGGTAACAACATGTTTACACCAGAAGACCCAAAAATCAAACTCCAAATATTCCTCCAAAATCTTTATCAAGGATCACAACCACTAAACCAAGATGCCATTGAAACATTACAATTCTTTATCCAAAGAGCTCAACCCCATGCAAGCCAATCACCTCAACTGCAACACCTTGTAACCCAAGTTCAACACCTTTTAGCCACTAGTCAACCTCGACAAGTACATCAATCCTTAGCCACTCCATACCAACCTAATACACCTCATAGCGACATGTCATATCCATCCACTTCCTATCAACCTAATCCCCTTATCCACCAAGTCAATGCCACATCAACCTATGAACATCCACCTCAAGCTTATCCGATCCCTCATGCCACCATTCCAACGCACTACCAAGCCCATCCACAAGGCAATCAAGTGATTTCACAAGAACAACATGCAAGTCCAAATGGCCTTTTGTATATAAATCAAGTGAGCACAAGTCAATCTTACCAACAAGATCAAATTCCCTCAACTTTGATTCCACCTCAAGATCTTTTGTTTACATATCCTACCATTACACCTAGCTACCAAGACTATCAATGACCTCCCTAATGAGCACAAGTGAGCCCAAATCCACCTTTGCAATAAGAAGCATATGCAACTCCAAGTGGCCCTTTGTATATAAACCATGCGGGATTAATACAAAAAGTCTTAATTACCTTTGACAAGGGAGATAACAATCTAGCCAATGCATCCTATGAGTGGCCTTCATCATCCAATCACATGCCAACACATGAGCCTACTAGCCCTATTATAACACAACCATATGATCCTATCCCTAGTCCATTGGTCCACCAACGTTCATCACCTTCATCCTCATGTTCTACCAATCTTCCACCACAAGATCCCTTGGACATAACCGTACAATAATTGGTTCAAGCAAATTTGATTACGCTGCCACCGATAGAACCTTTTGAACCAATCTTTAAACCCCCTTGGTATAATGAAAACCATTATTGTGCATACCATAGGTATAAGGGCCATACAACAACCAATTGTGTCAAACTTTAGAGATTGATCACAAACCTCATAAATTGTGATAAGATTATCCCTTTATCCAATCCAAATCCTAATCCACCCAATCCAATTAGCCCCCAACCTAATCCTAGTCCTAAGCCTACAACATTATCCACTATTATTTCTCATCCATTATATTTCCCATCCACTCATACCCTTGTGAAGGATGTGATCCATTGGCTACTAGCTAGGAATAAACTACCTCCATGTCAAACACCCATTCATGAGCCTACCAAAGAACTTCCAAAGGTTATGTCCAATCCTATAATCCCATCATGTGGTCCACCTATCCTTGAGCCTATCCAAGAGCCCTCAATTAACATTCTTAGCCCTTCAAGCCCATCATGTGACCCACAATCCATTAAGCTTATTCAAGAACCTCCTATCATAAGGCCAAGTCAAAACCCATCATACCTTCATGTTGTTGACCAAGAGCCCATCAAGCCTATCCAAGAGTCATCTACTTCCATTCAAACAACCCAAGAGGTATCTCAAAGGTTTAATCCTAAGCACGTGGAAACATTAAGCCCTAGTCCAAGTCAGGATCAAATCACTTTCATCCAACCTATCCATAACATGTATCTTTTCTATGATCAATATGATATCCATAATGATGAATCTATCCATGAGTCACTTGATCCTATCCATCTCCCAACAACTATTCATGAGCAAGCTATCCAAATCCAACCTATCCAGAACATTTACCTTCTTTATGATCAAGATGATACCTATGAAGAAGCTATCCATGAGCACCTTGATCCTATCTATAATCTTATATCCATCCATGAGTGAGATATCCAAATTTCTCCTAGTCATCCACCATCTAGCCCTATCCATAATGAGCAAACATCCACTTGTCATGATGAGACACTTATCCCCCAAGTAAGCATAAAAGATCAAACAAAGAACTTGGATCTTAGTGAACACAATGCTAATCAAGATCCTAATGATCCTCCTTCCACATCCATCATCGATTCTACTTCAAATCGACTATCATGTCCTAGTGGTCTTACCACGTTTGTCCATGAATGTTCTTCCTTAGGACAAAAACAACCTCTATCCACTTCACCTTCTCCATCCAATAATGAACTCAAGTCTAGTGTTCAAACCACACCTGGTCCCATTGTTCATCGTAGCCTCTGAAACATGAACTACCAAGGTAAAGGCCTAGGCCTTTGTGAACAAGGTATTTTGGAGCTAAACCATGTCAAAGTTCCTCCATGCTCATATGGTCTTGGATACACACCCCAAGGTCAACCCTCTAAAGATGTTGGTAATTCCTCCATCCCTCCTAAGTCCACCACTTTCCATCACAAACCACATCATATACCCAAAACTTATGTAGCCACTCCACCTCCATCAACCTACAAATGTCAAGCATGTGACCATACACCTTCCACCATCAAATTTACCTCCATTACTTATAACTCCTAACATCCCATTATCCACTTTACCTCCACTCCTTCCAACTCCTAATATCCCTCCATCCACTTTACCTCCATTGTTACCAATGCCCAAGTATCCATTTATCCATAAGCACCCTTACATTCCTAATCATGATGAAGAAATGCACACATTACCTAAACATGAAGCATCCACTCATTCCACCAACCCTGCTTCCACCAAACCCATGGGATTCCAAAATAAACATTTGGATGCCTTTATCTATAAAGACGAAAATCCAACTAAAACTCCTAAGGACCCTCATGCCTTAGGGCATCATTGTGAAAAGTCTCTAAATCATCCATCTTCTAAGCAAAGTACATTCACAAAGCTATCCAAGCCCATACCTCCAAAAGCAAAGCCCAAAACCAAAATGGTATGGGTACCTAAGCAAAATGTAGTCAAGTCAAATGAGGCATCCATTTCCACATCTCAAAAATCTCAACCATCTACTTCCACCTCATATTCCCACTCCATTCAAAAATGCCATTCCATCCAAAAATCCCACAAGAAAAACAAAAGCACTTAAAATACTAAATCTATGTGGGTTCCTAAATCACTTCATCAACCATCTCCTAAGCAAACATCTCCATTGCTTCCTACACCGCCATCCCATCAAAAGATTCAATGTTTATCACGATGTGTGCGACTATTGGTCATGATTCCCTTCCACCTTGCAACATTCCCACATACCTCCATCTCCCCATCCTTCGTCTACTATCCTACATATCTTCCCCATCACCTTCCTATGGTCCATGCTTTTGCATAAATCTTACATAAATCCACACCATAACCCACTACCCTACCCTACCATAATTCCACATCATAATCCACTATCCCCCATCCTTACACAAACCTTTCATCCTAATCCACTATCTACCTACTCCATCTCCCTTTCATAAAGTCCCTTACCAAGATCTATGAGCACACATGACATGGTCTATGTAATGACATTCATCTCTAGTGGAACTATCACATTTCATAGCACTAGAAACTTGAGTCCCTCCTATTCATTACCATGGTGAAAACCTGGCAAATAGGTGCCATGTGTAATTGTCGCGTAATTGTCATCCCATCTAAAAAAAAATTAAAAAAAGAAAGAAAGTAAAGAGAAATCAGTTTGTCCAACGATGAAAACCTGGTAAACAGGCACCTTGGATAAGTACCATGATGAAAACCTGGCAAACAAGCATCATGTGTAAGTTGATCTTCTATGTCACTCACACTTGGGGGCACATGGTCTCATCCATCTTATCATTTTCAACTTATCATTTTCCATTATATAATGCTACATCCTATGATCCTTAGCCATTACATAAACATGCCTATCCTATTGAACCCATTTATGCATCCTTCCACCTTTTGATTTTGATGAAGACATAGGGGCAAAATGTTGAAACATGTTTGGATATTTCTTGACATACCTTCTTTCCAAACCAAGTCATATCCATTGACCATTCATCCATCCCATTCAAACCAATCCATCATGTCCTCCTATCATCATAATCCTTGTCATGTAAAATCCATCATGTCATCCCTTTGCCATAGCCTTGTCATGTAAAAATCTTAAGCATTAGCACCTAGAATGGGGCAAGTTCTTCTTATGCAACATAGCCTTTGAAGATCACATCCTAGATCCCTTATGATCCATCCACTATGGCGTACCCTTATCATGATCTTTCCATCTTATAGCTTATCCCCATCTATTTATCATGAGATTTCCACTATAGCCTACCTATCCATTTATCATGAGGCATGCATCCATCCCTTATATGGCCTATCTTCTTATCTATTCATCCAACTCTCATTATCTTGCCATCACATTTACTATGAGCCCATCCTTTTATCCATCCTCCTACATCTTTACACCTAGACTTGGTTTTCTCCCTTGTCATTGGTATCTAGCACAAAGGCTACCCAAAATTGTAAATCCATTGACATTCAAAAACACAAAAAAAATCAAAATGTCAAAAAATCCAAAAAAAAATATCCAACGAAAAATCCAAGTAATAAAACCAATCACATCATCCAAATCAATCCACTCCATCAATATTCAATCAAAATCAAAATTAAATCATCATCAATTCTTCCTATCAATAACATTCATTCATCCATTTCAATCAATCACTTCTTCCAATCATATCAATCAAATCAATCTAAGTAATGATCTTAAATCCAAGTCACACTAATCCATATCAAGCAAGCTTATCAATCAAGGAACATTATCCAATCAAATCAACAAGTTTTTGATCCTAATCTTGTCATAAACTTAATCAATCATCATTAATGGGATATAGTGTTCCCACATCCTTGTGTTGATCTAGGGATATAGCTTTCCCTGCCATGACAACACTATCTATCATCATCAATCAAACAATCAATCATTGGTTTATGACTTGACAAGGTCAATACCTTGTTTGTTTTACATCCTTTGAGCACACTGAGAACACTTGCTTATGCTTAGATTGAGTAGATACTCCAATCATCACACCATCACTATCATTATTCAAAACAATCCAATCATCAAAACAATCAACCCAGCAACAACAAACATCAACACCAAAGCAAATCAACAGAATCACATCCAATCCAATCAAAATAAATCCAATCACTCCAACAAATCAAAAGTAGCTCAATCCACCACATATCATCCCATCATCAACATGACATCAATCAATCTTAATCCATAACCTGATCTTTCATCATCATCAATAAGACAAATTAGAACTACATCTCATTTCCATCGTTAAGTGCCTTGATCTTGTGGATACAGGGTATGTAGGGAGTCTGGAGTACAAAGGAAGTGCCCAAATTCAGGCATATGTGATTTTCCTTTTTTGCCTCTCATCATTTCTTCTATCATCTATCTTCTATATCATTAATAAATAACTTCTTCCAATCAATCTATTATTCAATCAATCCATTTCCTTCAATCAAATCATGCATTCATATCAATTCAATTTACTCCAATTCATTTCATCAAATCAAATCAATCCAAAGAATCAAATTAATGATCCAAGTGCAAGTCATCATTAAGCTATACCAATCAAGTCAATCAATTGTGTCAAATTATCTAATCGCAATCAATGGTCTTGATCCTAATCTTGTCGTAAACCAAACCAAATTAATCATCATCATCATCATCAAACATCTTTGTGTTGATCTAGGGATATAGCATTCCCCGCAATGACAACACTATTATCATCAACAAAACAATCAAACAATTAATCATTGGTTTACAACTTGACAGGGGCAATACCTGTTGTTATATGGAGCCTAATCAGACTCAGAGGTTATATTTACCCCGCTTTTATCGGCGCGGTTTCCCCCCAATTTCCTATGGGGTCAAGGGGCAGCGCCCCTTGCGGGGGTTTGGGGGCAGCGCCCCCAAGACGGGGTCAAGGGGCAGCGCCCCTTGCGGGGTCCCAAGAGTTAATTTTTTCATTGACCGACATAAGAAAACCCTATTTTGTAACTGAGAAAAAGCTTGATAAAAAGCGGCTAAGGGTTAGGGTTTTGATATTGTATTGTAGCATTTTGCAGCGGTATTGAGTTGCAGGGATTGCTAATTGTAATCAGTTTGATTTACTGGATAATAATATTGGACTCTCTGTTTGGTGGATGTAGCCCGAGTTTGGGTGAACCACGTTAAAACTTGTCTCTCGCTATTATTATTTCTGTGTATTTCCATTTCTCTGTTTAATCTTTATTTGCATTTAATTGACATCTTCTGCCGGCTAACCCTAACAATACCTTGTTTGTTTTTGAATCATTTGTGCATGCTTGCTTGCTTGCTTGTGTGTTATCTCTTTATCTTGCATTTGCATCATATCGGTATTAATCTAGCTAATATTCATATCTTGTATCTTGATAAGGTTGTATTATGCTGGGGCACAAGACACATTGTCACCCTGGTCCTTATACCTTGGTGCATAACGTCTAGTGCTATATCAAACATCATGGTTGCTCACTTTCATTGCATCATAATGCATCTTCATTTCTTCTATCTATCCCCTTATCTTTCTTTTGCAACCAAGCCGTTTCTTTTCGAGAGCCTACCCATGTTTGTCCAACCCGCCTATCCTCTCGAAGGGGTATCATCATCCCATTTCATCCTCATCCTCATCATATCCTTACATCATCATCCCATACCATTTTCCTATATCCATACCTTAACTTCTTTGAAATGATGTTACTTGACATAAAGCTCATCATCTCAAACATCATCTCAAAGAGGGGCAAAATGTAGACACCCAAATTTGTCCATGTCTTACAACACCTAGTCAAATACATTATCTTAGACATCATGTAGAATTTTGTCCTAAATCCCACTCTTAATCCCATTAATCCATTAGCCAATTAATTAAATAAATTTTATTTAATTAATTAATTTCACGTTCATAATCCCACTTTCCAATTAATTAAATAAATTTTATTTATTTAATTAATTTCTACATCATATCCCAATCATATCCTAATCCCACTATCTAATTAATTAAATAAATCTTATTTATTTAATTAATTTTCCAACTCATATCCCAACTAATTCAAATATTTTATTTGAATTAGGTCCTCACCTCTCACCACATTTCGACACTTGTTCACCTCTCAATTCAATCATGTGTGGTAGTACAACTTTTATTTAAAATCTTTCACATGCACAACTAATGGAACCTAATTTTAGTATTTATGTACACAATCACACATAAGCCCTATTCTCCTCCCTCCACTTGTCACATGACTACAGCTCCCTTGAAGAGTGGGAATAACTAATCAATCCTAGCCATCCACGTCAATCATCTAGCTTTTTAATCTCAACCATCCATTTGAACCAAGCCTTTCCTATAAATCAACCCCCTCATAAGCCATTTACAAAAAAAAAGGATGTATTGAGCCTCAAGTACCCTTATTCTGCCAAATTTTCTAGGAGGCATTGAGTTGGAGTATCCTTATGTTGTTGATAACATCATTAGAGCCTTTGCATCTATCATCATCATCTTCCATCTATCAATCTTTTATCTATCAGCTCAATCCTATGCAAATGTAAATCAATCAAACAATTCATCTTACATCTTTGAGGTATTGAATGATTTGGGTTTAGGTTATGCATTTCATTGTTTGATCATTTCCATTTGTAAATCCAAATTTTTTGATATACACAATGACCCAAATACAATTTCGGGATCAATGGGCATTGGAGCTCCATGGGTACATTTTAACCCATGGAATACAACCACAGTTTTTAAATTATAAATAAAATCAATGGTGGTGATTAAAAATTGGTGATATGACCCTAAAGTAACTAATAATTATATAATATTATTGGCGAATTAATTTTATTTTCTAGTAAAACTTATAAAATTTAGGCGAATCTGATCTAATTAGGTATTGAATATTGTGGAAAATTTTTGAGTTTAAAATTTTAATAAAATAAATATTCTGGTGATTTAACTAGGACTAAAATAAAATTTTATAAAAATGTGGCGATTCAGGTCACTTTATAGCTTATACTATTAGCCAAATTTTGAATCCCCAATTTCAACTATTAGCCAATTAGCGAATATTAACCACTAAAAAAATCATTGTCTGTAACTCCCGCTGGTAACTCTGAAATAACCACTGTCAATGAGACTACCTCATTCCCTTATGGGTAATTACAAAATTACAAATAATAAATGGGATAAAATACAATAGTGGAATTTACAAGGTTAATGGCACCTTATTCCAACAATTTATCCTTCTCTTTCATCAAATTAAATAAATCTTATTTATTTAATCCTCTTTTCCCCATCATCTAATTTAAATAAATTAAATATTTATTTAAATTCCACATGTCTCATAATTTAAATAATTCTATTATTTAAATTATTTATTCCCACTCACATCCCTATTTTAAACCTCATTCATTGTGTGTCATAAGCACCATCTCTCTAAAATCAAATGAAAATCCCATTTATTCCCACTCTCCTAATTTTGGCCACCTGTCATACCCATTTATGATACATCATAAGCACTAGGTTTGACTCTCAATCATGTCTGTCCACCTCATCCCTCACCCTTCTAATCCTAGCCATTCATTTGATTCCCTCTCCCTCTATAAATTGAACTTTCTTTTCCATTTCAAACCCTCACACATTTTCAAATGCACGTATCATTTCATATTTTCCATTATCTTCATGACAGAGTTACGCTGGTTGTGTGAGTAGCCCACAAGTTCATCCAAGAGGACAAAACAATGGAGCATGGGTGCACTCCATTTCGTTCTATCGTAGGTCTAATTTTAAGCAAGGTTTGAAAGTATTTTCATTTCATTTTTATTTGCATGTTTATGTATTTGCCTTGTATGATTTTATGGATCTCAGGATCTATGCGGCATTGGACAATCACTAGGCGGAGTACCAGATTACTCCCATAGAGATGACAAGTACTTTTTTTGGAGTTCCTATTTCTATTTTAATTGATACTGGAGAAAATGAAAGTTTTATTTCTCTAAGAGTATTGAATAAATTTCCTAGAAGAGTTGGATATATGGCTAAACCTTGGTCAGTTAAATATGCTAACCAGACTAAAGCTTAGGTAGAGACATGCATGTTTGAAGCCAAAATTGATCTTCCTAGTTTTTAACTGAGGTGAATGTGTTTGTAGCCCCCCTGGGTTCCTATGATGTTATCTTAGGAATAAATTGGCTATGGAGACATAGGGCCAATGTTGACTGTTTTGCAAAAATAGTTGAGTGTCTAGACAATGTAGGAAACAAAGTCTATCTACAAGGCACACAAAGAGAAGTCAAGATCAAACCAATCTCTGCTATGTAAGTGAAGAGGACTAGGTGAAAAGGATGTCAACTTTTTGTAGTCAAAATAGAAAAAGTAGAAGAGGATCCTAGTAAACAAAATGTACCCTTGGAGAACTATCCTTTCCTTCAAGATTTTCAAGATGTCTTTCCAGATGAACTTCTAAGGTTACCTTTGAAGAGAGATTTTGATTTCTCTATTGATATAATACTTGGATCTGAGCCAATATTAAAGGCGCCATACCATATGAATACTATGGATTTGATGGAATTGAAAGCCCAACTTCAAGAGCTATTGGCTAAAGGGTTGATTAGATCCAGTGTTTCTCCTTAGGGAGCACTTATGATCTTTGTCAAAAAGAAGGATGGAACCTTGCATCTATGTATAGACTATCATATGCTCAATAAAGCAATGATAAAGAATAAGTATCCTCTACCGTGTATTGATGATCTTTATTACCAGATGCAGGGTGCAACAATATTCTCAAAGATCAATCTGTAATCTAGATATCATCAGCCGATATTGAAAGATGAAGACATTCATAAAACAACTTTCATTTTAAGTTATGGACATTATGAGTTCACAGTTCTACCATTTGGACTTACGAATGCCCTTGCAACATTCATGAATTTGATGAATAGTGTTTTCTGAGATTGCTTGGATAAATTTTTTCTAGTGTTTCTAAAGGACATTCTTATATATTCTAAGAATGAGGAAGAGCACTTGTAGCATCTGTGGTTAGTTCTGCAGCAGTTGAGGGAACATAAGTTGTTTGAGAAGCTTTCTAAGTGTACTTTCTTTTAGAAAGAGATACAATATCTGGGACATATAATATTTGTTGAAGGAATTTCAATAAATCCTACAAAGATCAAAGCTATACTTGAGTGGCCTAAGCCAAAGATTGTGCATGAAGTGTGCAATTTCATGGGGTTAGCTAGATATTATAGGAAGTTCATTTTGAACTTTCCTAAGGTTGCAAACCTAATCACTTTGCTTTAGAGAAAAGGAAAGTGTTTTGACTAGTTAGAAAAATGTCAAGAGGCATTTAATCAATTAAAAGAGAGGTTGACAACTGCACCAATATTGAAAGTTCGTGATCTGGAAAGTCAATTTGTTGTAATCACTAATGCCTCAGGTGAAGGTTTAGGGGGAGTACTTATGCAGAATGGGTGAGTGGTAGCATGTGAATCTAGAAAGCTGAGAACATATGAGTACAATTATGCTCCTCATGACTTAGAGTTAGCAGTAGTTGTGCATGCTTTGCAAATGTGGCAACACTATTTTCTAGGAAAGCCTTTTGAATTGAAGTCAGACCATCGAGGTCTTAAGTACATATTTTCCCAACCTCATCTGAATGCTTGATAAAGAAGATGGTTGGAATTGATATTTGACTATGACTTTGAGATAAGTTATATCAAAGGTAAAGAGAACTGAGTAGCAGATGCTCTGAGTCAACGGAGGCATATCTCATCGATTGTCTCAATCCACTCGAACTTTAAGGATTTAGTGTTACAAAATTTTGTAGGTGATGAGTACTATGAGCAAGTTAAGTAGGCTCTCACAGTAAATCCTCAAGACTCGAGGTATGATGGGTTCTATTTTAAACCAGATGGGCTTTTAAGATACAGAGGAAGGATGTATGTTCCAAACTCTAAAGAATGGAGAAACCTTGTCTAGAAGGAAGTTCATTCCACACAATATTCAGGTCACATTGGAGTAACCAAACTCCTAGCTGATGTAAAGCCTCTTTATTTCTAGAAAGGAATGAAGAATGACACTACATTTTTTGTAGCAAGTTGCCTAGAGTGCCAGAGAATCAAGGATGAGCATCAACACCTAGCAGGACTTCTATATCAGCACGATATTCCAGAGTGGAAGTGGTAGGTTATTAGTATGGACTTTGTGCAAGGTCTCCCAATGTCTCAAAATAGGCATGATGTTATTTTATTGGTTGTGGACAAGCTCACTAAGGTAGTTTCTTTAATACTTGGAAATCTAATAGATGGAGCACCAGTTTTAGCTCACAATTTTGAGCAAGAAGTATTTAGATTGCATGGAGTTCCTGAGAAAATTATCTCAGACAGAGATGCATGGATGATGTCAAGATTTTGGAAAACTTTATTCTCAACACTAGGAACTCAACTCAATATAAGCTCAGCTTATCACCTTGAGATAAATGGTTAGACTAAGAGGGTAAATCAAATTCTAGAAGATTTGTTGCAGATGTATTGCATGAATCAACAATACAAGTGGGAAGAATATTTACCACTTGTGGAGTTCACATATAACAACTCCTATAATTCTGCTATTAAGATGTCAAACTCCTATAAGCTAGGATAAGCTAGAAGATAGGATTAGCATTGGTCCAGAAATGTTATAAAAAATGGAAGAACAGATCTAGCTGATCAGAAATAGATTGGCAGAAGCAAATGATAGAATAAAAAGTTATGTTGATGCCAAGCATGCACCAAGGCAATTCTTAGTTGGAGAAAAAGTTCTTGATACAGGAGCATCTGGGTTCACGTGCAATCCTCATCAACCAAAAAGATTTGTTTTTACTTTCTTGTTGTTTGTTTTGATTGTAGGAGTTGTTACAAGGATGAATTGATCAAATTTGGAGAATTTTCCTAAGGAAGTTGGCCAATGAGGGATGGATCTTGAAGAAGGCCCAAATAGGTATCCTTAATTGAATTTTGGTGAAGAGATGGTCAAAATTGGTGAAGTTATGCTCCAGCGTGATTTTCTGTACCCTCCGACCTGGTGCTAAAAACTAGTCCAACCGACCTGGCGCTAAATTCCCAAAGGTCTGACACCTGGAAATCTGCATTGAAAATTTTTGCTAAAAAGGCAAGGGTTTGACCTTGCACTCAAAATAGTTCTTGCTGACCAAGTTTGACACCAAATTCCCCACCGAGAAAGTGACATCACCTTTCTGTACCAAGCAATTTTCATAAGTTCTATGCTAGAAGTCATCACCTTTGACTTGCGCTAGAAGTGAGTTCAACCGCCAAAGTCTGACGATGTCCAAACCTGTGCAAGGTGGTCAGAATGAAATTCCATGTAGAATAGTTCAGCGCTAAAAAGCATGCACTCTGACTTTGTGCCAAAATGTAGCTACACCGACCGAGTCAGACAAGGCTGAAACCCGCACTAGTCGAATAGAGGCAAAATCAGCACTTTTCTTTGTGGAGGTCAGACAAAGCCAAATCTAGCACTTTCTCCTATTGTGCTAAAAATCAGTCGGTCTGATTTTCCTACCAAAGACACAAAAAATGACAAAAAGTTAATTTCGATAGCCTGTATGACCGATCCAAGGGCAAATCATGATGTGACACATGTCTAGATCATTCTTGATGGATGGTGGCCACCATAGAAGTCTATAAATACTGGGGCTTTGGTCTTTTTGAGGAACTTTTACTAGTTCTCCTCTGTAGTACATTTTTGGAGTTCTTGAGGAATTTTCTCTAGATTGCATGATTAGTTGTGATCTGCAACTTGACTGTTGTAAAGGATGATAGCCGATGTATGTAAAGTATATTTGAATGCAAACTACATTCCTACTGTAATTACTCCTGCAGATAAATAAAGTTCTGTTATTGTTATTATTGTTGTTATTTGTTGTGATTGTTCATTTGTTGCTTGGTTTAGCTGTCTAACAAGATACCTTAACCTTGACCTACATTAAGTGGTATCAGAGCAAGGTTTCACACTCCTTGAGGCCATGGGATCGCTACAAAGGATCTAAGACATGGCACACCATGACAGAAGGAGAGGACCAGCTCCAAGGATTGGAGATGCAGTGTTGGCAGAAATACTCAGATGCATCATAGCTAGGCTGGATGCAATGGAAAGAACACAGTGCAGAGGAGTACCTGTAGTAGATGTAAGTGACAATGAAGAAGTAGAAGTTAGTGAAGAGGAAGGAGAAGAAGGAAAAGATGGATTTGAGGGGAGATTTCTACATGCAATGACGAAGATTACCAGTAAACCCCATGTTGAGTTACCCAGTGTTGCAAATATGTGCCTAAGTGGTGTTGTCATTGATGTCAACATATCCTTGTTGCCATTGGTGTCAACTATATCCTATTTTGTTGCCTGTATAGAAGACTGGATTGTTGAGGATATTGAGAAAATTAATGAGGATCAATGTATGCGGACCATATGGCTGAGTAGAGGATTGTCTAAAGAAGCTCCAATTAAGTTTTGAAGGGTTCACATGAAGATTTGAAGAAGCTATGGCCATCTGAGTTGAACCAGTTTTGTAGTGTTCAAAAGAGACAAAGTGATAGGAAAGAGGTCCGGATTGTTCCAGATATGTGAAATGATGATTTACAGATCTACAGGCATGTTTGGGAAGTCAGTGTGTATCATTCATTCAGGTGGTTTGTGGTTTGGAGGTCTACAAGCAATCTTTCTAATGTGATAGTCATGGCAGACAGTGTTCTTGAGGTTCCAGAGGAAGATGCAAGTGATCCTGATGATTTCGAGAAGTGTGGATGTTTTTGTTGAATTCAATGTGCTTGTGGAGGTCTTTAGATTGTGTGACTACTATGTTGGAGGTCCACATTGAAGTTTGAGCTTGTCAATGAAGATTTCCTTCTTGGTGTTGTTGTTCTTCTAAGTCTTGGCCTATCAGATGATTCAAGCATGTTGCAGATGATCTAAGAGAAATTCTATGAAGCATGGCATGTTGATCAAAGAAGATTTGAGTCCTAGTTATGTTTGGCTGACATCTTAGTGATTCACATAAAGTTACATGTTTGTAGTGCCGACCTTGATGTTCATTCCAAGGTTGATGAAGCATATAAATACTTGTTGATGAGTTGTGGAAAATCATCCTTGTGCAAAAATAATAAAATCCAAAAAAAGGATCAAAAGCAGAGCAAAGCAGAGGAGAAGCAGAAGAACAAGATATGTTTAGGATGAAGAATTAGAGAAGAAGTATTTGGGGTAGAGCAGAAGTTTTGTGAGCATTTAGTGAAACTGAACCAAGCATGAAGTAGATGCTATTTATCAGTTAATTCTTTCTGTATTAAACATAAATTCTGTAGGCAGTGAGCTCAAAGGCATGTGCCTTCTCTTTTCTTCTAAGTACTTTTAATAGGGTACAAATCTTGTGGGTTAACTCCCATTGTGGTTTTCCCTTAACCGAGTTTCCACGTAAAAATTTTGGTGTTATGTGTGCTCAATTTATTTCTACTCTTGTGTTATTGATTCATGCTTTAATGTTTATCTAATTAAAAATTGTTAAAGAAGATTAAAAGAAGAAAAGATTAATATTTTTGGGACATCTGATTTACCCCCCCTCTCAGTTGTCCAGACTAATTCTAACAATTGGTATTAGAGCGATGTTCCTCTAAAAGAAGCTTAACCACGTGAAGAGATCCAGGATGTTGACTTACAAGAAGGATAGTCTAAGATTTGATGGAACAAATTACTTTGTTTGGAAGAGTCGCATGGAGTACCATTTGCAATGCATGGGTGATGCTTATTGGGTGATAACCAATGATGAGTATAAACCTCTAGAGAAAGGTCCTTCAACTCCAAATCAAATCAAAGATGCTAAAAATAACCTTTGAGATAAAGAAGCCTTGTTGAGTGCCCTGACTGATTCTGAAATGACAAATGTCTTTGGACTAAAAAATGCTCATGAAATCTGGAAGAAGTTGGAGAATTTTTATGAAGGCGATGAATATGTCAAATATGTGAAGCTACAAAGTTTGAGACAAAAATTTGAAAATCTGAGGATGAGTGAAGATGAAAACATCACAATCTACATGCAAAAGATAAATGAACTTGTGTGTGGTATCAGGTGTGCTGGTGAAACTTTGGAAGAATCAGAAATTGTAGCAAAAGTGCTCAGATCTTTACCTGAATCAAAAAAACATAAGATTGCTGCTATAGAAGAGATCAGGACTGTCTCAAAAGTTACAAGAGATCAGCTAGTTGGCAAAATTTCAGCTTTTGAATTAAGTGAGTTTGGTGATTCTCTACCTAAGTCTGAATCTACTTTTAAGGCCAGTATATATGGAAAACAAAGATATGATCTGGGTGAAAGCTCTTATGCAAGATCAAACAGATTTGCTAAGGCAAGGAAGGATCTTGAAGATGATGAAATTGAGTCTATAGAACTGGAAGCTCTTATTGCCAAAAGAATGCCAAGAGGATCCTGTAATTATGAAGGAAAGTTACCATTCAAATGTTTTGCTTGTAATAAGATTGGTCATTTTGCATCAAGATGTCTAGAGAAATTTTCAAAGCCAAACCCTAATAGATATAAAGGTCAAAAGAATTGTTACTATGTCCAAAAAGCTAGAGAAGAAGGAGTCACAGATGATGAATCTGATCATGGAGGTGCCATTGAAGATGATTGGGTATTCATTGCTATCAAAGAAGAAGATCCAGTGTCTACTGAATCTGCTAGCTGTGCAAATGTGGAAATTGCCTTAGCTGCTCAGGTTGTTGAAAAGGATGAATGGGTGATTGATAGTGGATGTTCTCATCATATGACTAGTGATAAAAGTAAGTTATAAACTTTGAAAAATATGAAGGTGGAATTGTGAAATTTGTAGACAACTCAGCTGGTAGAATCTGTGGCAAATGATCCATCTCTTTTAATGGTAAGAGTAACACAAATGATGTTTTGTATGTGGAAGGGTTGAAGCATAATCTTCTCAGTGTTGGACAATTGGTTGACAAGGATTATGATCTTCGATTCAAGGATGGTAAATGTAGAATCTTGGAAAGCTCCAAAATTGAAATTGCATCTAGGACACAAACTAGAGGTAACATCTTTCAATTAAGTAGTTCTGGTAAAAGTTGTTTGATTGCACATACATATCAGAGTTGGTTGTGGCATAGGAGAATGTGTCATGTGAATTTTGATAACATTGTCAAGATAAGTTCTACTCAGGCTGTGAGAGATCTTCCAAGACTTGTGAAACCTGATAGCATATGTAGAGAATGCCAATTAGGTAAATAGAACAAAACATCATTCAAAAGTAAAGAACAATTTTCAAGTGGGCAATTGGAACTTGTGCATACTAACCTATGTGGTCCTGCCAGAATTAGGAGTGTGCAAGGAGACAAATATTTTATGTTGTTGATTGATGATTACTCCTAGATGATGTGGGTAACTTTCTTAAAAGAAAAATTAGAATCTCTTGACAAATTGAAAGTGTTCAAAGTTATGGTGGAAAATGAGATTGGTATAAAGATAAAGTGTCTGAGATCTGAGAGAGGTGGAGAGTTTACCTCCAGTGAGTTTGATACATTCTGTGAAAAGCATGGAATAAAAAGATAGTTATCTGCTCCTAGGACTCCTCAGCAAAATGGAGTTGTGGAAAGAAAGAATCAAACCATTCAAGAAGCTGCCAAGACCATGATGATGGAAACAAATGTTCCACAAGTTTATTGGAGAGAAGTTGTGGGTACTATTATCTATACTCTTAACCGGGTGCAGATCAAAGACAATTCTGGTAAGACTCCTTATGAACTCTAGTTTGGTCATCCTCCTACTATAACATACTTCAAAGTTTTTGGTAGTAAATGCTATATCAAAAGAGATGAGGATCTAGGCAAGTTTGAAGCAAGAAGTGATGAAGGAATTTTTCTGGGTTACTCTACTCAAAGCAAAGCATACCGGTTCTTTAACAAGAGGTTGAAAAATATTTTTGAAAGTGCTAATGTCAGAGTTGATGAGAGAAAAGGACATTCCAGGTGTTGCAGATATGATTCAGATGATCAAAATGAAAATCTAAGTCAAGAAAGGCATGTGCAAACTTAGATTCAGATCCAGATTGATCTAGAAAATCCAATAATTCAAGAGGATAATGCAGAAGTTGAGGAACCAGCTTAAGAAACAGAAGCTCAAGCAATTCCCAAAAATCCTAGGTATGTAAGGATGAATCATTGTGAAGATCAAATCATAGGAGATAGAAATAAAGGAGTTCAAACTAGGAGAAGAATTGCTGAAGATCAAGAAGAGATTTGTCTGGTTTCAAAGATTGAACCAAAAACAATAAGTGAAGCCTGCAAAGATGAAAACTAGGTAAAGAAAATGGAAGAAGAATTAATGTAAACTGAAAAGAATCACACTTGAGATCTTGTTTCTAGACCTGAGGACAAAAATGTGATTGGAACTAAATGGGTCTTCTGGAATAAACTAAATGAAGATGGTGAAGTTGTAATAAATAAAGCAATGTTGGTATGCAAAGGATATTTTCAAGTGGAAGGAATTGATTTTGAAGAAACTTTTGCTCTGGTGCCAAGAATAGAGGCAGTCAGACTATTTCTTGCTTTTACTGCTTATAAAGATTTCAAAGTCTATCAAATGGATGTCTAGTCAGCATTTCTAAATGGAGAGTCAGAAGAAGAAGTCTACTTTAAGCAACTGGAAGGATTTCAGTTGTCAGATCAGAGAGACATGGTCTACAGATTAAGGAAAGCATTGTATGGACTCAAACAAGCCCCAAGAGCCTAGTATGCAAGATTAGATAAGTATTTGCTAAAGCTAGGTTATAGCAAAGGCACTGTTGATAATAATCTCTACTTCAAGATTGATCATGAGAATATTCTGATTGTTGAGGTATTTGTTGATGATATCATTTTTGGTGGAAATGAGAGTATGTGCAAAACATTTTCTGATCAGATGCAAAGTGAATTTGAGATGTCCATGTTTGGTGAAATGAACTTCTTCTTAGGTCTACAAATCACTCACTCAGATAAAGGTATCTTTATATATCACTCTAAGTATGTGAAAGAATTATTGAAGAAGTTTGGAATGGAAGATTCAAAGCCAGTAGGTACGCCTATGGTAATTGGATGTAAGTTGAGTAAAGATGATGACTCCCCTAAGGCAAATTAGAAAAGGTATAGATCAATGATTGGAGGACTGCTCTATCTAGCTCAGACTAGACCTGATATCATGAATGCAGTTGGGCTTGTTACTAGATTCCAAGTTGATCCTAAAGAATCCCATGTTGTAGCAGTCAAGAGAATTTTTTGATATCTCAAAGGAACAATTGATTATGGATTATGGTATCCAAAGGATAATGACTTCACTCTACATGCATATACAGATACTGATTGGGCAAGAGATGTGGATGACAGAAAAAACACTAGTGGTGGTACATTCTTTTTCAGAAGTAGATTGGTTTCTTGGCTGAGCAAAAAGTAGGAGGCAATTTCCCTATCTACAGTAGAGGCAGAGTATATATTGTACTCAAGTTCTGTGGATGAAACAAATGTTGAAGAAAATCAGAATTATGTTTGAGAAGCCTATCACAATCTTCTGTGATAATTCAAGTGCAATAAATATCTCAAAGAATCCAGTGTTGCATTCAAAGACAAAGTATATATCCATCAAGTTTCATTTCTTGAGAGAGAAGGTAAATGAGAATGAAGTCAAGTTGGAGTTTACGTCATCAAAGGATTAGATTACATATATTTTCACTAAGCCTCTTCCCAAGGATACTTTTGAGTATCTCAGAGAGTAGTTAGGGGTTATTACCCCTCCTAATCAGAACTAAGATGCACTAAGGTGCATCAGTCCGGTGGAATTCACAGTCATATCTTATGATCCAGATTGATGTTAAGGAGATACTATTCAAGGAGAGTAGTCAGTATAATTTTTTTGGATCAATCTAAAATAAAAAGGGAGAAAAGATTGCAAATATGTGCCCCTTACCATTGATGTCAAAGGGGGAGAGAAGTTCATGTGAAAAACTAGTTGTTGATGAAAGGGGGAGCAGTGAAGAAAGTGATTACAGAAGTGATAAGAGAAAGGGGAGAAGGTCTTGTCTTGATGGTCAAATCATTTTTTCACATCATATGTTACCATCAATGACAAAGGGGGAGATTGTTGCAAATATGTGCCTAAGTGGTGTTGTCATTGATGTCAACATATCCTTGTTGCCATTGGTGTCAATTGTATCCTATTTTGCTACCTGTATAGAAGACTAGATTGTTGAGGATATTGAGAAAATTAATGAGGATCAATGTATGTAGACCATATGGTTGAGTAGAGGATTGTTTGAAGAAGCTCCAATTAAGTTTTGAATGGTTTGCATGAAGATTTGAAGAAGCTATGGCCATCTAAGTTGAACCAGTTTTGCAGTGTTCAGAAGAGACAGAGTGACAAGAAAGAGGTCTGGATTGTTCTGGATATTTCAAATGATGATTTGAAGATCTAGAGGCATGTTTGGGAAGTCAGTGTGCACCATCCATTTAAGTGGTTCGTGGTTTGGAGGTCCACAACCAATCTTTCTAATGTGACAGTCATGGCAGATAGTGTTCTTGAGGTTCCGGAGGAAGATGCAAGTGATTTTGATGATTTAGAGAAGTGCGGATCTTTTTGTTGAATTCAATGTGCTTGTGGAGGTCTCTGGATCATGTGACTACTATGTTGGAGGTCCACATTGAAGTTTGAGCTTGTCAATGAAGATTTCCTTCTTGGTGTTGTTGTTCTTCCTAGTCTTGGCCGACCAGATGATTCAAGCATGTTGTGGATGATCTAAGAGCAATTCTATGAAGCATGGTGTGCTAATCAAGGAAGATTTGAGTCCCAGTTATGTTTGGCTGATAGATTACTGATTCACATTAAGTCAGATGTTTGTAGTGCCGACCTTGATGTTTATTCCAAGGTTGATGAAGCATATAAATACTTGTTAATGAGTTGTGAAAAATTATCCTTGTACAAAAATTATAAAATCCAAAGAAAGGATGAAAGGTAGAGCAGAGCAGAGGAGAAGCAAAAGAACAAGAGATGTTTAGGATGAAGAATTAGAGAAGAAGTATTTGGGGCAGAGCAGAAGTTTTGTAAGCATTCAATGAAACTGAACTAGGCATGAAGTAGATGCTATTTATCAGTTAATTATTTCTGTATTAAACATAAATTCTATAAGTAGTGAGCCTCTCTTGAGCAGTGAGCTCTGGACAGTGAGCCCGAAGGCATGTGCCTTTGTAGACACCCAAAATTGTCCCAAATTTGTCCATGTCTTGCAACACTTAGTCAAAAACATTATTAAGACATCTTATAACATTTTGTCCTAAATCCCACTTTTAATCCCATTTACCCATTAGCGAATTAATTAAATAAATTTTATTTATTTAATTAAAATCCCATCTTAATCCTATCCTTATCCCACTTAGCCAATTAATTAAATAAATTTTTTTTTTTAAATTAATTTCCACATCATATCCCAATCTTATCCTAATCATCTTCCCAATTAATTAATTAAATTTTATTTATTTAATTAATTTCTACATCATATCCCAATCATATCTTAATTATCTTCCCAATTAATTAAATAAATTTTATTTATTTAATTAATTTCCCTCACATATCCCAACTAATTCAAATATTTTATTTGAATTAAGTCCTCACCTTTCATCATAAGCTGACATGTGTGCCTCTTTCATTTAAAAAATATAAGTGGTACTACATCCTTTATTTAATATCTTTCACATGTAGTACTTTTTATGTACATGGTCACACATGAGCCCTATCCTTCTTCTTACACTTGTCACATGACTACAACTCCCTTGAAGAGTGGGAATAACTAATCAATCCTAGCTGTCTACATCGATCATTTAACTTTTTAATCTCAACCATCCATTTGAACCAAGCCTTTCCTATAAATCAACCTCTTCATAAGCTATTTGCAAGGAGAGGGGGCATTGAGTTGGAGTATCCTTATGTTATTGAAATATCTTTAGAGCCTTTGCATCTATCAATCTTCCATCTATCATCTCAATCCTATGCAAGTGTTATACTGCCAAATTATGAGCAACCAACATATCAAATCAATAAAACAATTCATCTTGCATCTTTGAGGTATTGAATAATTTGGGTTTAGATTATGCATTTCATTGTTTGCTCATTTCTATTTGCAAATCCAAATTTTTTGATATACATTTTGGCATGCTCGGTGGGACTCACATCCTTGATTAACCTCTTTGTTTGAGTTGTTTTGTGAAGTTTATATCTCTTGGAACATCAATCTTTCATTTTTGTAAAGATTTGGATAAAAATGTATGTAGATGATCTCTTAGCTCAAATCTAACCTCACCATTGCGTTTGGAGGGACATTTCCACAAATTTTGAGTACAAATTTACCTAGATTTCATGAAAAATGGAGCGTTTAGCGAAGAAAACAACCGGTCTGCAGAAATTCACCTCTGGTAAATTTGTTCACTTTTTATCAAAAACCAGTCACCTGTGGTAATTTAGCTCACTTTTGATAAAAAAACTGATTTCTTTTGGTAAAAATTTGCATTGCTTTTGGTAAAAATTTACATCACTTTTGAACAACAGTATTTAGCTTTTGGTAAAATTTAGCTTGCTTTTGATAAAAAACTGATCGCTTCTGGTAAACTTGGTCGCTTATGGTTAACATTTACATTCTGTCACCTAAAACTTTCCAGATCACTTTTGGGCTATTATTCGTCACTTTTGGCCTTTTCTTAGTCACATATGAGCTATTACCTGCCGCTTCCATCCATTTCTGCTTCGCTTCTGAGCACGTAGTGATCGCCTCTGCCATTTTCTGCGTCACTTTTAAGTCACTTCCTACAAATTAGGGCTTTTCCATTTATACCTACTTTTCACAATTTGCGGTCTCTTTTGAGCTCCAATCATTCACTTTTGGCTTTTACGCATCATTTTTAAGCTACAACCGCTCGCATCTGGTCTTATCTGGGTTACATATGAGCTATAACAAATTGCCTGTAGACAAATTTAGATCACTTATAATCAATAGTTGGTCGCTTTTGGTAACTGTAACTTGCTTTTGGTTGCTGTCATTGTGCATTTTGGTGTTTCTATCATAATTTTCACATACAGAGGCCAAATCATGCAAACAAGGACTCGTTGGAAAGCTGAGAGGACAAACTACATAGTGGAGTAGGTTTTATTAGGTGACTATATCATTTTAACATCTTTTTAATCAGTCAAAGTCAAACTTATTCTTAAACTTCAATTGAGCATATCTTGAGCACAATCAATCAGATTTCAATGAATTTTTTTTTCAAATTGCTTAGAATCTTCTAAACTTCCTGTTTATGTAATCCATTTTTCTACATCAGATCATTTTCATTATCAGATTTCATCTTTTTCATATTATCATCTTCTATGCAAGTTTACTTGTTTTTTTTTGGAATTGGTGACTTGTAGGGGCCTCTAAGAAGCTAGAGCAACATTGGCATCAACATCTACAGCAATTTGGATAGCGAATTAACTAGGTGCAATCATTTCATCTCTCATCTTCTAATCTTGTTTGCAAACACATTTAGATTTTGGGCATAAAACAAACAACTTGTTTACTATCACACCAAAAATTGGGCTAAAATGAATCATTGTCTTTCATCACATTTGGATTTGGGCTTTAAAACAAACAAGTGCTTGCATTGTCTTCCACACATTGAATTTCTAAGGTTAATAAACCCCATGCGAGTGTGACCAAGTAAATGTGTATGCTCTCTCCTCACATCCTAACATGAACTTGGAGATCAAAAACATTTACTTGTGTTGCTTTTGTTAAACCTTAGAGAGGCCTGCCTGGGTGGGAAAAGAGGTAATCACCCCAAGGGAATGACCTCAAGTGGTACTTTCATCCGGTCCGCTATAAAAATTAGAGGATAAGGCAAAATCCAAGTATAACCGGTATTAGCACTCACGTGCTAACTCAAAAGAAGGTGTACCTTTGTGTATATTAAAACTCCTAGTAGGGTTAGTTAAAGCCTTAAGTGGCTTGCTGGATGCTTGTGGGGTGCCAGTCCCCCAGATTTTCACTAGAACCTCCTTGTGATAGTAGCCTTGCCTTGACTAGGACTTGTTGAAGTGTCTTCACATGCTTGCTTAACCATCATCACATTCTTCCAAACTAACAACTTGCTTATGTGTCTTGTATGAGTGATTCATGTGTGTATATGCATAATCATTTGTTTGAATATTGCCATATCAAGCTCTAAACACCCAAACACATAAAGACAAGTCATCCTACACATTCTTCCAATAACATCTAAATCCAATCACTTTTACCCTAAAACATAGCCTAGTCATCATCCAACCCTTCATAGCCAAGTCATTCAAACCATCCTAAACTTATTCTAGTCACATCTCTATCCTAGCCAAATCACTTCTACCACATCATCATCAAATCATAACCAAGCACTTGGTAAAAGGACTTAAGACAAACATTTGGGTGAAAACATGTTTACACTAGAAGACCCAGAAATAAAATTCCAAAGATTCCTCCAAAATCTTTATCAAGGATCACAACCCCTAAACCAAGACGCCATTGAAACATTACAATTCTTCATCCAGAGAGATCAACCCCATGTAAGCCAATCACCTCAATTGCAATACTTCATAGCCTAAGTCCAACACCTTTCAACCACTAGTCAAGCTCAACAAGTACATCAATCCTTAGCCACTCCATACCAACCTAATCCACCTCATAGCCACATGTCATATCCATCCACTTCCTATCAACTTAATCCACCTATCCACCAAGTCAAAGCCACATCAACCTATGAATATCCACCTCAAGCTTATTCAATCCCTCATGCCACCATTCTAATGCACTACAAAGCCCATCCACAAAGCAATCAAGTGATATTATAAGAACAACATTCAAGTCCCAATGGCCCTTTGTACATAAATCAAGTGAGCACAAGTCAACCTTGGCAACAAGATCAAATGCCCTCAACTTTGAGTCCACCTCAAGATCTTTTGTTTACATATCCTACCATTACACCTAGCTACCAAGACTATCAATGGCCTCCCCAATGAGCACAAGTAAACCCAAATCCACCTTTGCAACAAGAAGCATATGCAACTCCAAGTGGCCCTTTGTATATAAGCCATGCGAGCCTAATACAAAAATACTTAATTACCTTTGACAATGGAGATACCAATCTAGCCAATGCATCCTATGAGTGGCCTTCATCATCCAATCACATACCAACACATGAGCCTACTAGCCCTATCATAAGACCACCATGTGATCCTACCCCTAGTCCATTGGTCCACCAACCTTCATCACCTTCATCCTCATTTTCTACCAATCTTCCACCACAAGATCCCTTGGATATAACTGTACAACAATTGGTTCAAGCAAATTTGATTGAGCTACTACCGATAGAACCTTTTGAACCAATCTTTAAATCCCCTTGGTATAATGAAAACCATTATTGTGCATACCATAGGTATAAGGGCCATACAACAACCAATTGTGTCAAACTTAAGAGATTGATCACAAACCTCATAAATTATGGTAAGATTATCCCTTCATCCAATCCCAATCCTAATCCACCCAATCCAATTAGCCCCCAACCTAATCCTAGTCCTAAGCCTACAACATCATCCGCTATTATTGTTCATCCATTATACTTCCCATCCACTCATACACTTGCAAAGGATGTGACCCATTAGCTACTAGCTAGGAATAAACTACCCCCGTGTCAAACACCCATTCATGAGCCTACCAATGAACTTCCAAAGGTCATGTCCAATCCTATAATCTCATCATGTAGTTCACATATCCTTGAGCCTCTTCAACAGCCTTCTATTAACATACCTAGCCCTTTGAGCCCATCATGTGACCTACAAGCCAACAAGTCTATTCAAGAGTCTCCAACCACAAGCCTAAGTCAAGAGCCATCATGCCCTCATGTTAATAACCCTCAAGAGTCTATCAAGTCCACTCAAGAACCTTCCACTTTCATCCAAAGTCAAGAGGTATGTCAAGAGCATAATCTTAAACATGTGGAAATATTAAACCCTAATCTTAATCAAGATCAAAGCACCTCTAAGTTCCACCTATCCATGACCTACATATGGTTTGCCCTCAATGGTGTAGGAGCACCCCTTCGAAATAAAGAATAAGTCTAATTATAGTATGTTTTACATTCTAATGTAATAAGGTCCATGTGACGAATTTTCATGTTTTAAGTCAATCTAGGATTGTGTGCAAGATAGTTATAGTTTGTTAGGCTAGCTGTCTTCTCCCAGCTGCTGGGAATCGAGTCTGTACTACTCTTTTTGAGTAGTTATTTATAAGCCTAGGTCAGATCCATTTCAAATATGAGGGCATAGGAGAAACAGAGATAGGGTGTTTGGAGATCAGACAGAACATTGTGATACAGTGGGACTGAGATATTTGTATGCATTTACTGATATTGAAATAAAGAAGATCCCGTTGGTGTTATTTATCTGATTTCAATTTATCTGTGTGATCATTTTTCTTGTTGTGTAGTTGAGATGGAACCATTCATCCATTCCACCAGTTAATTCTCTGAATCGGTGGAATGGACATGTACAATAGTTTAGTTTTCCTTTCTGTTTTTCTATTTTTGCATTTCATGTTTTGGGGATCAAGTTATTGCATGCAGTGAGCAAACCTAGCATCCTCATGTGCTAGGGTTTGAAGGATAAAATCTAAGTTAAGATTGCCCAGGAAACAGATTGGCTCGACCTCAGCATTTTCTGTGCAAAGTTTGTGAAGTTTCATAGGTTTTGGTGAAAATATACATTTCACATATATACAGTGTTTGTATGCGACATACAGTCTATGTGTATATCACATTTGTATCTGTGCATATATCACTAAATAGATTGGGTGTTAAAACATGTTAAAAATGCATGTTTTGAAGGTACAAAGGTGAAACAGTTCGGATATACATTTCCTATGTATAGCGCTTTTGTTTGCTGAAGATATTTGATGTGTATATCGCTTTTGTCTATCAAAGTTTTGCATATTACAGATATATTGGGTCAATTAAAAGTTTGTATGTCTTGTTTGTATATGCCAAACATACATTTCAAATATACAAGGGTTTTGACATACAAGGTGGTCAACGACAGAGTCTAAGATACAATCGATAGAATGAGCGGGTGGATATGTTCCTTTGTTTTCATATTGGGTTTGTACATTTTGAATGTACATTGAGGATATACAAAGTCTGTATATATCACTAGGAGGATCGAATACAATTTCTGTGTATCCTGTAGATGTATGTTGTGTGTATCCCACAGAAGCACTTTTGAGTTTGCATATTGGGGATGTACATTGCGAATGCACATTGGGCTGATACAAGGGAAAGTCAGTGGTCAACTGTCTTCAGAAGGAATGTTCTAAGGAATATTCGGCAGATGCATATTATGGGTTTTATATTTTGAATGTATATTGAAATATACATTCCACCAATACAAGGGATTTTTATACAATAGATTCAGCGCCAGTCAAAGGGGAGATTGTATGTTTGCTTGTATCTAGCGCTTGTATATTGGAAACATACATTGCACTTATACATTGTCAAGTGATACATCGGACAACCGGTAGCGGAGGTGATAGGGACCGGCGATCACAGGTTAAGATTTGTATGTATCGGTGTGATAGTAGTCATTGGAACAGCTTGGGTAGGAGAGACCGATGGACGAAGTCTTGTCGATAAGCAATAGAACGAAATGCACTCATCAGCGTGAGGTGGAGTTTGGCATGACAATTTCCTAGGGTGTCGATAGCTGTTGTTTGGCTGATAGGGTATGTCTGGGAAACATCAGGGCAGCTCTTGCCGATGATATGAGAAATATCAAGTTCCACCATTTTTGAATGTTTCTGGTTGTGGCTCTGCGTCATAGTGGTATCAGAGAAAAGGTTGTATCTTCTGGGGAGATAAAGAAATACAGAATGTTAGATGAAGAAGGAACATTAGAACTTTTGACAAAGACGACCAATGTTGAGTTGGTTGTTCTGGTCAAGAAGCAGATTGCAAAGAGCATTGCTATAAAAGTTTAGAATCAGGTGTTGAGAAATGAGTTGGAGAAGTTGAGGGACTGAGTAGGTTCTGGTAAAGAAGAAGATAGGGATGAAGAGGAAATCCCTAGGGGGAACCAGGTAGACATTCCTGAAGACCAGAGGCCCTTGATTAATGCTTTCAAATCTATGGAGAGGAGAACCATGGATGTGAAACTAGATTTTCTAGTGTTTATAGGAAAGATGGATCCTGATTCAGTGATGGAGTGGATAGACTCCCTAAATAATTTCTTTGAGACAGAGGACATACCAGAATACCAGAGGGTAAAGATAGCCCAATCAAAAATGAAAGAGGCTGCATTAACTTGGTGGAATTTCATCCAAGATGATAGAGTACAAGAGGGAAAGTGTAGAGTTGCTACATGGAAGAAGATGCTGGCTTTAGTGAAAGAAGCCTATGTTCCATTGGATTACAACATCCAACTACATAAGAGGAAGCAAAATTTGAAGCAAAAGGAGCTAGATGTCAGCTCATATACATAAGAATTTATTAAACTTTGAAGACAAATGTAAAAGAGAGTGAGGAAGAAAAGGTAGCTAGATACCTTAATGGATTGAGGTTCAACATTTAGGAAGATTTGAATCTGCATAACCCAGATACAGTTCAGAAATGTTTTCAATTGGCATTGAAAGTAGAAGAGAAGTTAAAGAGAAGACAAGAACAGAACAATAGGGGAAGAGGAAAACAACAAAGAGGTGGAAGAGGTCCTTTCAGAGGCAGAGAACATGGATTTGGATATTAGGGAGAATCCGGTCATGACAATAGCAAGGGAGATAACAGTCAAAACCAGAGAGGAAGTTACAATCAGTAAGGAAACTTTAGAGGCAGAAGACCTTTCAGAGGAAGGTCCCAGGGCAGAGGATCTATCAGATGTTATAACTATAATAAAGAAGGCCATATAGCCAGCAGATGTCTAGAAAGGGCAACAAGTTCAATGGGAGAAAGGAGAATGAATATGATCCAAGAACCTGATAGCCAAAGTGCAACAAGCTCAAACACTTTTCAAAGTGTGAATGCTCCTAACAATTATGGATATCCAGAGTGGAGAATCTCTGATGATGAGGAGAACAATGACTACCATGAAGGTACCTGATAGAGAACCCCCACAAAGAAAGTCTCTTTTCAGAACTAATTGCAAGGCAGGAGGAAAGGTATGTAAAGTTCTAATTGATTCTAGTTCTACTAAAAATTTTGTATCTGATGAAATGGTAACAAAGCTTAAGCTTAGAAGATTGCCTCACCCATCCACATATAAGGTCTCATGGCTTACCCAAGGTCAACAAACAGTTGTAGAAGAGCAAGCTTGGGTAGAATTTCAGATTGGATCATATAAGGACAAGTTGTTTGATATTACCAAGATGGATGTCTGCCATCTTTTATTTGGAATGCCATGGTAGTATGACTTGAAGGCATGACATGATGGTGTTAGGAACACCTATACAATCACCAAAAATGGTATGGTGATAGAGTTAATCCCATTGACAGAGAAGGAGGAGAAATCAAAAGGAAAAGAGGTGAAGGTAATGCTGATGGAAGGAAAACAATTCATGAAAGAAGTAGGAGTAGAAGGTACAGTTGCATATGCCCTAATTCCATGTCTCACAATGAACAAAGAATAGCAGCAAGAAGTCAAGAAAGAGAAGAAGCAGAGGTTCATAGACCCAGCTGTCCAAGAGTTATTGGATAAGTATAAAGGCATCATCTCTAATGGAATGCCAAGATACCTACCATCTGTAAGGGATATTAGCCATTGCATATATCTAATCCTAGGATCTACACTTCCAAATAAAGCAGCATATAAGCTAACTCCAGAACAGAATGCAGAAGTAGCAAGACAAATTAAGGAATTGTTAGACATAGGTCTGATTGGTAAAAGTTTAAGCCCATGTGCAGTACCAGTTGTACTAGCACCAAAGAAAGAAGGCACTTGGAGGCTTTGCACAGATTCCAGGGCTATTAATAAGATCACAATCAGGTATAGGTTTCCAATACCTAGGATAGAGAATTTACTTGACTGATTGGGAGGTGCTAAGTATTTTACAAAAATAGATCTGAAGAGTGGTTATCATCAGATCAGAATTAGGCCAGGAGATGAATGGAAAACAACATTCAAAACCAATGAAGGGTTGTATGAGTGGAAAGTTATGCCTTTTGGTTTATCTAATGCACCTAGTACTTTTATGAGATTGATGAATGAGGTTTTGGGAGAATTCATGGGCAAGTTTGTCATAGTATATCTAGATGACATTCTTATTTTCAGCAACACAAAGGAAGAACATCTCAGACATATAGATTTGGTTCTCAAGATGTTACATGAAGAGCAGCTAATGATAAATTTGGACAAGTGTTTGTTCATGCAGGAGGAAATCACATATTTAGGTTTTGTCATTTCACAAGGCAAGCTGCAAATGGATAAGGAAAAGGTGAGTGCCATATTATCTTGGCCAACTCCAAGAACTATGAATGATGTCAGAAGTTTCCATGGGTTAGCAACCTTCTACATAAAGTTTATAATAGGGTTTAGTCATATTTGTGCACCCATGCTTGATACTATAAAAGGAGGACAGAAGTGTAGATTTGCTTGGACTAAGGAAGCAAATGAGTCCTTTGAAACATTGAAGAAGAAGGTGGCACAGCAGCTAGTCCTTGCACTTCCAGATTTTACCACAATTTTTTAGGTCGAATGTGATGCAAGTCACATGGCAATTGGAGCAATACTCAGCCAAGAAGGTAGACCAATTGCATTTTTCAGTGAGAAGATCAATGATGCTAAAAGGAGGTATTCATCATATGATTTGGAAATGTATGCTTTGGTCCAGTCACTCAAGAAATGGATGCATTACTTGATGCCGAAAGAATTCATAGTATTCACAGACAATCAGGCTCTGATTTTCATAAACAACCAGGAAAAATTGAATCATAGGCATATGAAATGGGTAGAAACTTTGCAAGATTTTACTTTCACATTGAAGCATAAGAAAGGAGTCAAGAATAAGGTAGCTGATGCCTTGAGCAGGAGAGCTCTAATAGTCAACCAGATCCAGTTGGAAAGTGTTGGCATTGATTCATTGAAGACCATGTATGATGATGATGATGATTTTGGAGAGATATATCAAGTATGTACTTCTTTTGGAGATAAATATCATGCTGATTTCTCTGAATTTTTGATCCAAGATGGATTGCTGTTCAAAGGTGGATAGTTGTGTATTCCAAGGTGTTCTATGAGGTTGAACATCATTAAAGAGAAACATTGTTAGATGTCATTATTTTTGGCCTAAGTTACCATCAAATGTTAGAAAATTTGTCGAGACATGTGTGATATGTCAGAAAGCAAAAGGAAGATCAACTAATGTAGGTTTATATCAATGTTTACCCATTCCTTCCAGACCATGGGAAAGCATAAGTATGGATTTTGTGTTGGGTTTACCCAGAACGAGAAAGGGATATGATAGTGTTTTTGTTGTAGTGGACAGATTCAACAAAATGGCACATTTCTTGCCATACAAAACCACTACTGATGCTTCATATATTGCAAATTTGTTTTTCAAGGAAATAGTAAGAATACATGGATTGCCATTGAGCATAGTGTTAGATAGAGATGTGAAGTTTATTGGTCATTTCTGGAGAACTTTGTGGAAGAAACTTGGAACAAATTTGTCTTTCTCATCCGCATATCATCCTCAAACGGATGGACAGACTGAAGTAGTAAATCGTTCCTTAGGGAATTTGCTTAGATGTTTGACAAAACAACATGGAGACAAGTGGGATAATATCCTATCTCAGGTAGAATTTTCCTATAATGATATTGTCAACAGGAGTACAGGGAAATCACCTTTTCAAATAGTGTATGGCATGCATCCATGAGGTATTTTGGAGCTGAGAGATCTACCTATAGGAGATTATGTTAGTACATATGGAGAAGCTTTTGCAGAAGCCATAAAAGAGATACATGATCAGGTTCAGAACCAACTCCAACAAACTACTTTGAAGTATAAGGAGTATGCTGATAAAAAGAAGAAAGATGTATAGTTTGATGTTGGAGATTTGGTATGGGTTCATTTGAAAAAGGAAAGACTTCCTAAAGGCAAATATACTAAACTCATGTAGTGGAAGATTGGACCATGTCAGATTTTGAAAAAGTATGGACAAAACGCTTATGAGATCCAGCTTCCTTCTGATCTTGGTTTATCACATATATTCAATGTGTGTGATTTAACTCCCTACAAGCATAATCCAGATGACGAACAGGAACTACTATAGGATACAGCAGCTGATGACATTCTAAAACAGGATCCACCACAGTTGCAGAAGATTTTAGACACAAGAGTGATCAAGAAGACCCAGAAAAAAAACTATTTGGAATATTTGGTGGCTTGGCAGGGAAAACCTAATTTAGAAGCAGTGTGGATGACTGAAGAATAGATCAACCAACATGGTTCAGACCTACATACTCTCATCTCAAGTGGACTTGAGATTTCTTCTTTTGGGGAGTATGGTGTAGGAGCACCCCTTTGAAATAAAGAATAAGTCTAATTATAGTATGTTTTACATTCTGATGTAATAAGGTCCATGTGACCAATTTTCATGTTTTAAGTCAATCTAGGATTGTGTGCAAGACAGTTATTGTTTGTTAGGCTAGTTGTCTTCTCCCAACCACTTGGAAGTCTCCCAGCCGCTGGGAATCGAGTCTGTACTACTCTTATTGAGTAGTTATTTATAAGCCTAGGTTAGATCCATTTCAGATATGAGTACATAGGAAAAATAGAGATAGGGTGTTTGGAGATCAGACAGAACATTATGATACAGTGGAACTGAGATATTTGTATGCATTTACTGATATTGAAATAAAGAAGATCCTATTGGTGTTATTTGTCTGATTTCAATTTATCTGTGTGATCATTTTTCTTGTTGTGTAGTTGAGATGGAACCATTCATCCATTCCACCGGTTAATTCTCTGAATCGGTGGAATGGACATGTACAGTAGTTTAGTTTTCCTTTCTGTTTTTCCATTTTTGTATTTTAGGTTTTGGGGATCAAGTTATTGCATGCAGTGAACAAACCTAGCATCCTCATGTGCTAGGGTTTGAAGGATAAAATCTAAGTTAAGATTGCCCAGGAAACAGATCGGCTTGACCTCAGCATTTTTTGTGTGAAGTTTGTGAAGTTTCATGGGTTTTGGTGAAAATATACATTTGACGTATATACAGTGTTTGTATGTGACATACAGTCTATGTGTATATCACATTTGTATCTGTGCACATATCACTAAATAGATTGGGTGTTAAAACATGTTAAAAATGCATGTTTCGAAGGTACAAAGGTGAAATAGTTCAGATATACATTTCCTGTGTATATCACTTTTGTTTGCTGAAGATATTTGATGTGTATATCACTTTTGTCTATCAAAGTTTTGCATATTGCAGATATATTGGGTGGATTAAAAGTATGTATGTCTTGTTTGTATATGCCAAACATACATTTCAAATATACAAGGGTTTTGACATATAAGGTGGTCAATGGCAGAGTCAAAGATACAATCGGCAGAATGAGCGGGTGGATATGTTCCTTTGTTTTCATATTGGGTTTGTACATTTTGAATGTACATTGAGGATATAAAAAGTCTGTATATATCACTAGGAGGATCGGATACAATTTTTGTGTATCCCGCAAAAGTACTTTTGAGTTTGCATATTGGGGATGTACGTTGTGAATGCACATCGGGCTGATACAAGGGAAAGTCAGTGGTCAACTGTCTTCAGAAGGAATGTTGTAAGGAATATTCGGCAAATGCATATTATGGGTTTTATATTTTGAATGTATATTGAAATATACATTCCGCTGATAGAAGGGATTTTTATACAACAGAGTCAGTGCCAGTCAAAGGGGAGATTGTATGTTTGCTTGTATCTAGTGCTTGTATATTGGAAATATACATTACTCTTATATAGTGTCAAGTGATACATCAGATGACCGGTAGTGGAGGTGACAGGGACCGGTGATCACAGGTTAAGATTTGTATGTATTGGTGTGATAGTAGTCATCGAAACAGCTTGGGTAGGAGAGACCGATGGACAATGTCTTGCCGATAGGAAATAGAATGAAATGCACTCATCAGCGTGAGGTGGAGTTCATCGTGACAATTTCCTAGGGTGCCGATAGCTGTTGTTTGGCTGATAGGGTATGTCAGGGAAACATCAGGGCAGCTCTTGCCGATGATATGAGAAATATCAAGTTCCACCATTTTTGAACGTTTTTGGCTGTGGCTCTGCATCACTCAAGCTATTAGCCATTACCATGACCCTATTCATGAGAAAATTTATCCTTTTTATAGCCCACTTCATCTTATTTTTTCTCATATTTATAATCAAGGTTCTATTTAAGATCATGAAGATTATGATGATCCTTGTGGCTGAACTTTATCAATCTCATGATCAAGATGATATCTATGATGAAGAACCTATTCAAAAGCACCTTGATCCTATCCATAATCCCATAACCATCCATGAGCAAGATATCCCAATTACTCTTATCCATCCTCCATCTAACGCTATCCATAATGAGCAAACATCCACTTGTCATAATGAGACATGTGCCTCTCAAGAACACATAAGCATAGAAGATCAAAAAAATACCTTGGATCTTAGTGAACACAATGCTAATCAAGATCCTAATGATCCTTCATCCACATCCATCATCAATTCCACTTCAAGTCCACCATCATGTCCACTTGGTCTTACCACCCTCATCCATGAGTGTTCTTCTTTAGGACAACAACAACCTTTGTCCTCCACTTCACCTTCTACATCCAATAAAGAACTCAAGTCTAGTTCCCTAAGCACACCTAGTCCAATTGTCCATCATATTCTCCAGAACATGAACTACCAAGGCAAAGGCTTAGGCCTTCATGAACAAGGTAATTTGGAGCCAATCCATGACAAAGTTCCTCCACGCTCATATGGCCTTGGATATACACCCCAAGGTAAACATTCTAAAGATGTTGGTAATTCCTCCATACATTCTAAGTCTACTTTCCATCACAAACCACATCATCTACCCAAAACATATGTTGCCATTCCACCTCCATCATCCTATAAATGTCAAAAGCATGTGATTTTACACCTTCTGCCATCCACTTTGCCTCCACTTTTACCAACTCCAAATATCCCTCCATCCACCTTGCCACCATTGCTTCCAACACCTAACATACCTATCATTCATAAGTATCCTTACATCCCTAATCATGGCCAACAAAAGCACACATCATTTAAGCATAAAGCTTTCAATCATTCCATCCACTCCACCCGCCCCATGGGATTCAAAAGAAATTTTTTTGATGCCTCTCCTTATAAAGCTAAAAATCCTACCAAAAATCCTAAAGGTCTTCATACCTTAGGACATAAAGAATCAAAATCAAAGAAAAGTTCATCTAAGTAGCCATCTAAACCCTTACCTCCAAATGCAAAGCCCAAAAGCAAAATGGTTTGGGTTCCTAAGAAAACAACTAGCAAAATGAATGAGGCATCCTCATCCACATCTCAAGAATCCCAATCACCTATCTCCATCCAAAAGCCTACTTCCATCCAAAACTTCCATTCCCTTCAAAAATCCCACAAGCAAAACAAAAGCACTAAAAATACTAAATCTATGTGGGTTCCTAAATCACTTCATCAACCATCTCCTAAGCAAACATCTTCATTGCTTCCTACACCACCATCCCATCAAAAGCTTCAATGTTTAACATGGTGTGTGCAACCATTGGTCATGATTCCCTTTCATTCCAAAACATACCTCCATCTCCCCAACCTTCATTCATTACCCTACATATCTTCCCCATCACCTTCCTATGGTCCATGATTTTGCATAATCCTTTCATCCTAAGTTTGACATAATCCACATCATAATCCACTATCCCCATCCATCCATCCTTGCATGAACCTTTCATAATCCACATCATAATCCACTATCCCCTATCCTTCCATGCATAAGCCTTCCATAATCCACATCATCATCCACTATTTACCTAATCCATCTCCCATCCACGCAAGCCCTTATCAACATTGATGAGCATAATGACATGGTTCATGCAAAGACATCATCCATCTCTAATGGGAGACTATCACCTCTCATAGCACTAGACACTTGAGTCCCTTCTATCCATTACCATGTTGAAAACCTGGCAAACATGCACTATGTGTAATTGTCATCCCAAAAAAATAAATTAAAAAAAAAAATTTAAAAAGAAAGAAGAACAAAAAAAATCAAAAAAGTAAAGAGAAAGCCCTTTGTCCAATGGTGAAAACCTAGTAAATAGGCACCTTGAATAAGTACCATGATGAAAACTTGGCAAACAGGCGTCATGTGTAGGTTGATCTTCTATGTCACTTACACTTGGGGGCACATTGTCTCATCCAACCTATCCATTTCCATACTATCTATCCCATTATATCATTTTCCATCCTATCCTATCCTACCATTACTATATCATCCTACCATCCTTAGCCATTACACCCACATACCTATCATAATCCTCCATCCATACTCCCTTTCTTCCTTTTGATTTTGATGAAGACATAGGGGCAAAATGTTGAAACATGTTTGGATATTTCCTGACATACCTTCTTTCCAAACCAAGTCCTATCCATTGACCATCTATCCATCCCATTCAAACCAATCTATCATGTCATCCCTTGGTCATGAACTTTGTCATGTAAAACTCCTAAGCATTACCACCTAGAATGGGGCAAATTCTTCCTATGCAACATAGCCTTTGGAGATCACATCCTAGCTCCCTTATGATCCATCCACTATGACGTATCCTTATCACAAGCTTTCCATCTTATAACTTATCCCCATCTGTTTATCATGAGCTTTTCATTATGGCCTATCCCTTTATCCACCCATATATCATGAGCCTTCCATCCCATTTACTATCACCCATCCTTTTATCCATCCCTTGCACCTAGACTTGGTTTTCCCTTGTCATTGGTATCAAGCACAAAGGCTACCCAAATTGTAAATCCATTAGCATTTTCCAAAATATCCCAAAAAAAAAATCCAAAAGAAAATCAAAATATCCCAAAAAAACATAAAAAATAATCAAAACATGTCAAAAATCCAAAAAAAAAATATCCAACAAAAAATCCAAGTAATAAAACCAGTCAAATCATCCAAAACAATCCAATCCATCAACATTCAATCAAAATCAAAATCAAATCACCATCATCATCAATTCTTCTTATCAATAACATTCATTCATCCATTTCAATCAATCACTTCTTCCATTCATCAAATCAAATCAATCTAAGCAATGATCTTAAATCCAAGTTACACTAATCCATAGCAAGCAAGCTAATGAATCAAGGAACATTATCCAATCAAATCAACAAGTTTTTGATCCTAATCTTGTCATGAGCCCAATCAATCATCATCAATGGGATATAGCGTTCCCACATCCTTGTGTTGATCTAGGGATATAGCTTTCCCCACAATGACAACACTATCTATCATCATCAATCAAATAATCAATTATTGGTTTATGACTTGACAAGGGCAATACCTTGTTTGTTTTACATCCTTTGAGCATACTGAGAACACTTGCTTATGCTTAGATTGAGTGGACACTCTAATCATCACACCATCACTATCATCATTCAAAACAATCTAATCATCAAAATAATCAACCTAGCAATAGCACATCAAGCCAACCATCAAAATAAATCCTTTCAATCCTTAGCATCAACACCAAAGCAAATCAAATCAATCACATCATCACAATCAAATCAAATCCAATCAAAATCAATCAAAAGTAGCTCAATCCACCACATATCATCACATCATCAACATTTCATCAATCCCAATCAATCCATTTTCACCATTTCATCAATAAAACAATCAGAAATACATCTCATTTCCATCGTTAAGTGCCTTGATCCCATAGATACAGGGTATGTAGGTAGTCTGGAGTACGAAGGAAGTGCCCAGATTCAGGCACAAACAATTTTCCTCTTTCTCCTCTCATCATTTCTTCTGTCATCTATCTTCTACATCATTAATAAACAACTTCTTCCAATCAATATATCATTCAATCAATCCATTTCCTTCAATCAAATCATCCATTCATATCAATTCAATTTACACCAATTCATCGTCATCAATCTTCATTCATCATCCTCAAAATCATTCTAAGCAATGATCCAAATGCAAGTCAATCCTTAATCCATACCAATCAAGTTAATCAATCAAACCAAGTTATCCAAGTGCAATCAATGGTCTTGATCCTAGCCTTGTTGTAAGCCAAATCAATCAACCAACTCAGCAAGCAACCTTGTGTTGATCTAGGGATATAGCTTTTCCCACCATGACAACACTCTCAACTATCATCAATCAAACAATCAATTAATGGTTTACAGCTTAACGGGGGTGATACATTGTTTGTTTTTGAATCATTTGTGCATTCTTCCTTGCTTGCTTGTGTGTGTTATCATTTTATTTTGCATTTGTATCACATCAGTATCAATCCAGCTAATATTCATATCTTGTATCCAGACAAGGTTGTATTACGCTAGGGCACAAGACACATTATGACCCTAGTCCTTATACCTTGGTGCATAATGTCTAGTGCTCTATCAAACATCATGGTTGCTCACATTCATTGCAGCATAACGCATCATCATTTCTTCTATCCATTCCCTTATCTTTCTTCCTTGACCAATCCATTTCATTTCAAGAGCCTAGTCGTGTTTGTCCAACCCACCTATCCTCTCAAGGGGGCATTATCATCCTATCCTTACATCACCATCTCCATTTCATCTCATATCATTTTCCTCTATCCATACCTTAACTTCTTTGAAATGATGTTACTTGACATAAAGCTCATCATCTCGAACATCATCTCAAAGAGGGGCAAAATGTAGACACCCAAAATTGTCCCAAATTTGTCCATGTCTTGCAACACCTAGTCAAAAACATTATTAAGACATCTTATAATATTTTGTCCTAAATCCCACTTTTAATCCCATTTATCCATTAGCCAATTAATTAAATAAATTTTATTTAATTAATTAAAATCCCATCTTAATCCCATCCTTATCCCACTTAGCCAATTAATTAAATAAATTTTGTTTATTTAATTAATTTCACATTCATAATCCCACTTTCCAATTAATTAAATAAAATTTATTTATTTAATTAATTTCCACATCATATCCCAATCCTATCTTAATCATCTTCCCAATTAATTAAATAAATTTTTATTTAATTAATTAATTTCTACATCATATCCCAATCATATCCTAATTATCTTCCCAATTAATTAAATAAATTTTATTTATTTAATTAATTTCCCTCACATATCCCAACTAATTCAAATATTTTATTTGAATTAAGTCCTCACCTTTCATCATAAGCTGACATGTGTGCCTCTTTCATTTAAAAAGATAAGTGGTGCTACATCCTTTATTTAATATCTTTCACATGTAGTACTTTTTATGTACATGGTGACACATGAGCCCTATCCTTCTCCTTACACTTGTCACATGACTACAACTCCCTTGAAGAGTGGGAATAACTAATCAATCCTAGCCGTCCACATCAATCATTTAACTTTTTAATCTCAACCATCCATTTGAACCAAGCCTTTCCTATAAATCAACCCCCTCATAAGCTATTTGCAAGGAGAGGGGGCATTGAGTTAGAGTATCCTTATGCTGTTGAAATATCTTTAAAGCCTTTGCATCTATCAATCTTCCATCTATCATCTCAACCCTATGCAAATGTTATACTACTAAATTTTGAGCAACCAACATATCAAATCAATCAAACAATTCATCTTGCATCTTTGAGGTATTTAATAATTTGGGTTTAGGTTATGCATTTCATTGTTTGATCATTTCCATTTGTAAATCCAAATTTTTTGATATACAACCTTCTCTTTTCTTCTAAGTACTTTTAAGAAGGTGCAAATCTTGTGGTTAACCCCCACCATGGTTTTCCCTTAACTAGGTTTCCACGTTAAAATTCTAGTGTTATGTGTGCTCAATTTATTTCTGCTCGTGTTATTGATTCATGCTTTAATGTTTATCTGATTGAAAGTTGTTAAAGAAGATTAAAAGCAGAAAGATCAATATTTGTGGGACAACTGATTCACCCCCCCTCTCATTTGTCTAGACTAATTCTAGCACCTAGTTATAGTGGTATTCTGAAACTAGACGAGCTGGTAGACTGGATTTCAGAAATGGAAAAGTATTTCGAATTAGAATCCATTGAGGATCTTAAGAGGGTGAAACATGTAGCTTCCAAGTCGAAAGTACATGCATCTCTATGGTGGGATCATGTGCAAGTTGAGAGACAAAGAAAGGGAAAAAAAAAAGATTAAAACCTGGGAGAGGATGTTAACCAATTTAAAGGCAAAATTTCTACCTGTCAATCATCAGATCACCATGTTCAAAATGTTGCAAAATCTCAAGTAGAGAGAGAATAGTGTGTAAGATTACACTGAAGAGTTTTATAGATTGAATATCAAGGCTAGTCACATTGAGGATGACGCTGAGAAGATTTCCAAGTATGTGAATGGTTTACTTTATTCGATCCAGGATGAACTTAGCATGGTCAGAATTACAAGCATAGATGAAGCCTATCAATTTGCATTAAAGATAGAAGAGAAGATCTTTAGAAGGCATAATAACACTAGAGGAAGAGGTAAATCCTCCAGAGGGAGAGGATGATCAAATATGTGATGTGGATCTCAGGATAAGCAAGGTGAAGCAAGTTCTTTCAATACCCAAGGAGGTAGAGGAAGGGGTGATTACCCTAGAGGTAGAGGAAATTTTGGAAGAGGAAGAGGGTTTAGTGGAACATGTTTCTAGTGTGGACAGGTTGGACATAGAGTATTTCAATGTCTGCAAGTACAACAGAGCAGTAGTAAAGGGAAAGAGGGTAGCACAAGCTGAAGAGGAAAGTGTGGCTAGTGTAGCCTCACTGAAGCGTGGAGAAGAAGTCGAGGATGGAGAATCCTTGATGATTATGAAGGTTCTTATAGTGCCATAAAAGGTACTAGAGGAACCAAAACAACGAAGTTTGTTTAGAACTAGATGTAAGTCTGGAGGAAAATGCTACAAGGTCATTGTGGATAGCGGCAGTACTGACAATTTAGTGTCAGATGAAATGGTGCAGAATTTAAATCTGAAATGATTGAAACATCCCACTCCTTATAAGGTCTCTTGGCTGCAAAAGGGACATCAATTATTGGTAAGTGAGAAATGCCTTGTCAAATTTCATATTGGGAATTATAAATATGAGATATTGTGTGATGTTATGCCAATGGATGTATGCCACCTACTGTTGGGTAAACCTTGGCAATATGACAGGCATGCCATTCATGATGGCAAGAGTAATTATATTATACTCAATAAGGATGGGGTTGAGTATAGGCTGAATCTGTTGAAGGATAAAGATGAGTATGTTGAAAGAAGTAATAGAGTTTGTCTAGTAAGTGGCAAGCAATTCCTGAAGGAAATCAGAAAGGAGAAGGTTTGTTATGCCTTCATACCTCAAATTGCAACAATTATGACACTTGAGAAAAGTGCAAACATTCCCACAGAGGTCCAAGAAATTCTGAACGAGTTTGTTGACATACTAATGAAGGACTTACATGATGGATTACCACTGGTCAGAAGCATAAGTCACTGCATGGATCTGATACTAGGAGCAAGCCTACCAAACAAGGCACCATATAGGATGACACCTATGGAAAGTGAAGAGGTGAATAGACAAGTGCAAGAGTTACTGGATAAAGGGTTGATTAGGAAAAGTCTCAGTCTGTGTGTTGTACCAACAGTATTGGCACCTAAAAAGGATGGAAAATGGAAAATGTACATTGATTCAAGAGCTATAAAGAAGATAACCATTATGTATAGGTTTCCATTGCCTCATATGGATGACTTGATGGATTGCTTGAGCGGAGCAAAGTATTTTAGCAAGATTGATTTGAAGAGTGGATACCACCAAATTAGAATTGGAGAAGGGGATGAATGGAAGACAACATTCAAAACCAAGGATGGACTGAATGAATGGTTAGTGATGCCATTTGGGTTGACAAATGCACCCAACACCTTTATGAGATTGATGAATGAGGTAATAAAACCATTCCTTAGAAAGTTTGTCATAGTTTATTTGGATGACATTTTAGTTTTTAGCAAAACAAAGGAGGAGCACCTACTGCATCTGAGGATAGTCTTACAAAGGTAAAAAGAAGAGAAGTTACTGGTGAACATGGATAAGTGCAGCTTAATGGAAAAGGAATTAGTGTATTTGGCTTTTGTAGTGTTTGTAGAGGGATTGAAGATGGATCCTGAGAAGGTTAAGGCAATACTGGATTGGCCTTTGCCCAGAAACATGTTTGAGGCCAGAAGTTTTCATGGTTTGGTGAGATTATATAGGAAGTTCATCAGAAATTTTAGTGGAATATGTATGCCAATCACCGAAACAATGAAGGGGGTGAGGAAAGAGTTCCAATGGATAGCTATAGCAGAAAATAGTTTTCAGATGTTGAAAAAGAAGGTGACAGAACAACCAGTATTGGCATTGCCAGACTTTAATAAAGTTTTCCAAGTGGATTGTGATGCTAGTGGTAGTGCAATTGTGGGAGTGTTAAGTCAAGAAGTAGATCCATTGCCTACTTTAGTGAGAAACTCAATGAAGCAAAGAGGAAGTACTCTATTTATGACCAAGAATTCTATGCTATAGTACAGTCCCTAAAGAAGTGGAGGTATTATTTGTTGTCAAATGAGTTCGTGTTGTATACTGATCATCATGCCTTATAGTACATCAATAGTCAAGGTAAGTTAAACCAGAGACATGAAATGGGTGGAGTTCTTACAAAGTTATTCCTTTGTTTTGAAACATCGAAGTGGTAAATCAAACTGAGTGGCAGATGCACTTAGTAGAAGATGCTTGTTAATGAATGAGTTAAGCATCAATGTTGTTGGCTTTGATGCAATGAAGGATTTGTATCCTGATAATCCTGATTTTAAGGAAGCATGGGCTATTAGTAAAAGTCTAGTGATGGGAGATAGGACACCTTGGTTGGAGTATTTTATCCAAAAAAGTTTGTTATTCAAAGGACATAAATTATTCATACCTAGAAGCTTAATGAGAGAGAATCTCATCAGGGAAAAGCATAGTAGAGGCTTAAGTGGACATTTTGGAGTAGATAAAATAGTGGCACAGCTGAATGAAAGTTATTTTTGGCCTAGACTAAGTGCATATGTAAAAACACTGGTACAAGATTGTAGAATTTGCCAGCATGCTAAGGGAGCACTACAGAATACGAGACTGTATCAGCCATTACCTATACCTAATAGACCATGGGAGCATATAAGTATGGATTTTGTTTTAGGATTGCCTCGGACACAGAGGGGTCATGATTCCATTTTTGTTGTTGTGGATAGATTTTTGAAGATGGTTCATTTCATACCATGTTGGAAGACTAGTGATGCATCCCACATAGCTACATTGGTTTTTACAGAGGTAGTTAGGTTGCATAGATTACCGAAGAGCATAATTTCAAGCTAGGACACAAAGTTTGTTGGTCATTGTTGGCATACATTATGGAAGAGAATGGGCACTGAATTAGGTTTTAGTTTAGCTTACCATCCACAGACTGATGGATAGACTGAGGTCATGAACAAAAGTTTGGGAAATCTATTGAGATGTTTGGTGGGAGACAAACCACATCAATGGGATCTTATCCTAGCACAAGCAGAATTTACTTACAACAATTCCATAAACAGAAGTACAGGAAGGAGTCCTTTTCAAATAGTTTATGGGTATAGTCCAAGAGGTGTTGATGAACTCCGTGATAATGCAGATTTGACCAGGAAGAGTATTGTTGCATAAGATTTTGTAGAATACCTTCATGAGGTTCATAAGGGAGTGAAGTCATAGTTGGAAAAGAGTGCTATCAAGTACAAGAAGTATGCTAATGTGCATAGAAGGGAACAAGAGTTTCAAGTAGAAGACTTAGTTTTGGCACATTTGAGGAAAGAAAGGTTTATGCAAGGAACCTATAATAAATTAAAATTCAAGAAGATAGGTCCATGCAAGGCATTGAGGAAATTCTCATCCAACGCCTATGAGATTGAGTTGCCGGTAGGGGTAGACATATCACCTATTTTCAATGTCGCTAATCTGTATAAATTTTATGAAGGACAGTCAAGTTCACAAGCAGGGATACACTCACATTCACCTAATGAACAAGGGTGGATAGATCAACTACCTATAAAGAAGATTGAGGAAGTGGATAAGGTGATTGAATCTCGAGTGGTTAAGAAGACCAGGGGAAAGGAGTACATAGAGTATCTGGTCAGATGGAAGAATAGAGATGCAGATGAGGCCTCTTGGTTGAGTGCTGCAAAACTTGCCAAGTTTGGGATTCCAGTTCCAGGCTTGTCAAAATGTTCATGAGTTTTCAACTCATGGAACATTTCAGTTACCTGGTGTGTCTGATGTAGGAGCATCTGGGTTCATGTGCAATCCTCATCAACCAAAAAGATATGTTTTAACTTTCTTGTTGTTTGTTGTGACTGTAGAAGTTGTTGCAAGGATGAATTGATCAAATTTGGAGAATTTTCCTAAGGAAGTTGGCTTAGTGAGGGATGGATCTTGAAGAAGGCCCAAATGGGTATTCGTACCTAAATTTTGGTGAAGAGATAGTCAAAATTGGTGAAGTTATGCTCTAACGTGATTTTTTGTACCCTCTAACTTGGTGCTAAAAACTAGTCCAACTGACCGGCGCTAAATTCCCAAAGGTCCGACACCCTAGAAATCTGCACTAAAAATGCAAGGGCCCGACCTTGGACTCAAAATAGTTCTTGCCAACCAAGTCTGACACCTTCAAATTCCCCGCCAGGTTAGTGACATCACCTTTCTCTACCAGGCAATTTTCATAAGGTCTGCACTAGAAGTCATCACCTCCGACTTGCACTAGAAATGAGTTCAACTGCCAAAGACTGACAATGTCCAAATCCGCGCAAGGCAATCAGAATGAAATTCTACATAGAACGGTTCAATACTAAAAAGCATGCACTCTGACTTTGCGCCAAAACGTAGTTGCACCGACCGAGTCAGACAAGGCTGAAACCTGTGCTAGTCAGATAGACGCAAAATCAGTGCTTTTCTTCATGGAGGTCAGACAAAGCCAAATCTAGCACTTTCTCCTGTTGTGCTAAAAATCAGTTAGTCTAATTTTCTCGCCAAAGACACAAAAAATGATAAAAAGTTAATTTCGATAGCCTGTACGGCTAATCCAAGGGAAAATCATGATGTGACATGTGTCTAGATCATTACTGATGGATGGTGGCCACCATAGAAGTCTATAAATACTCAAGATTTGGTATTTTTGAGGGATTTCTGCTAGTTCTCCTCTATAGTACATTTTTGGAGTTCTTGAGGAATTTATTCTAGATTGCATGATCAGTTGTGATCTGCAACTTGACTATTGTAAAGGATGATAGACGATGTATGTAAAGTATATTTGAATGCAAACTACATTACTACTGTAATTACTCCTATCGATAAATAAAGTTCTGTTATTATTATTATTGCTATTATTTGTTGTGATTGTTCATTTGCTGCTTGGTTTAGCTATCTGACAAGATACCTGAACCTTGACTTGCATTAGTTCTTTTGAGGGTCAAACCTTAGAAGAGTTCCATAAAGTTTGGGAAGTCTTCCAAACTAGCTCCTCGATATGTAGGACACTTCAAATTTCTTGAAGTGATCAATCCAGTTGCCTATAGAATCGATCTTGCCTAGATACACAATGTTTTGTTACACATATGGTTCCTAGGGTTGTCATTAATGTCAACATTGTCACTAGGTTGTCATTGATGTCAACACTATCATGGTGGTGTGATTGTGTTCATGGTTGGATGTCATGTCCCATCCAAAAAAATAAGGGAGAAGATATAGTTCATATTAATATGGGAATTATAAGCACAAAGTTGATTAGATGTATTGTTGATGTTACTGATGGCCTGAAGAACAAGAGAAGATATAGTTCATGGTTGGATATCATGTCCCATCCAACAAGAGAAGGGAGAAGATATAGTTCATATTAATATAGGAATTAGAAGCATAAAGATGATCAGATGTATTGCTGATGTTACTGATGGCCTGAAGCATGCGTATTCCAAGTTCCATGACGATTGGATTGCCGGAAGAGTGTTTTGTTGTTGACTGTTTGAAGGTAATATTGTCTCTGTGAAGGTGTTCTATGTAGGACAATGGAATGCTTCGCATTCCTCCACATTTGTAGAAATGGCCATGTGGTTTTGGAACTATGTTTAGGGTGTAGTGAAGGTGATAATTCCAAGCTTTTTAGATCATTGGTCCATCCATTGTGAAAGTTATACATGATAGAGTACCAACATGTGTTATGGCAGAGTAAGCTATTGTTGAAGGCCTATTGGAATGCTCTGCATTCCTCTGGAAAAGAATGATTTCCCTTGTAGTTTTGAGGGCATGTTTATGGATGTGTATTACATGCTTCCTTGTAGTTTCAAGGTTCTTGGTGGTCTGTAACTCATTTTTTCAAATGATAGCATGTTGCAGTGTGTTGTGGATGACAAATTATTCTCAAAAGTTCATGATTGAAGTTGTGTGGCATACATCTTTGATGTGTAGAGGTAAAGAAGTGTTTGGAGATATTGTATGAGTCATGTGGCCTCATCTAGAAGAGTTTCATGAAGATCTTTCTTGTTTCTTGTACCGCACAAGTTTTTCAAGTTGTTGTGGATGTCTTTGTCTTCATATGTTTTTCTTAAAGTTGTCTTATTTCTAAATGAGCGGAGTGTGAAGATGTAATTCCTTGGTGTTTGAAGCTGTGAAGGATGTTTTGGACCTAGTTAAGAAAGTGTTGGTGTCTTCAAGGCATGGGTCTTCTACTGGTGTAGCGTGTGGTTTTACTTAGGACCTATCTTCTACATATTTCATGTTGTGTGTTGTCTGGCCGACTTGTAAATGTATTTTTCATGTTGTATCTGGCTGACAAGAAATGTAATCAATGTAATATCTTGTATAAATTGTAAATCAAATTGAGTGAGGCGAGGTGTGATTGCAAGCAGATAAGGAGCAGAATGAATGCATTTTTTATGTGTGACTAAAGGAGAAAGAGTAGGAGTTGTAGATGATGTATCAATTCATCTTGAAGACATATTTGTGATAGTGATCAAGTGTAGAGTGTGCCTAACTGATATGATCATCAGAAGAAAGTGTGAAGAGGTAGAATTGCAATCATCAAAGGTGTGAATTTCAATGTCAATTTTCAGATGGTAGAAGGACTATCATATTGTAATCTTTTGTAAGTGTGTTCTCAATTCAGGGAGTAGTAGCCTCCTTGGGAGTGACCATAAAACAAAGTCTTTAGGGAGTAGTAGCTTCCTTGGGTGTGACTCTAAATCAAAGTCTTTAGGGAGTAGTAGCTTCCTTGGGTTGTAGCCCTACAACAAAGTTGTTATTTGAGCTTCATATATTGTGAGTTAATCCTCACCATGGTTTTTCCCTTCTTAGGTTTTCCACGTATATCTGGTGGTATGTGTTGATGTGCATTGTGTTGATATTTCATTCTTATGTTAATTTTGTGATGCTTAAGTGTTAATCTGCTTTGGATAAGTTGAAGTTGTTATAATTGAAGATTGTTTAGATATTGATTCACCCCCTCTCTCAGTATCTTAGTGTGTTCAACAATTGGTATCAAAACCAAGTTCCTCTTAGGGAAGCTTAACTACTTGAGGAAGGTTTAGGATGGTACACAATGGATCCAACAAGATACCTAGGTTTGATGGGACAAATTATGCTTTTTGGAAGCTAAGGATGGAAGCCTATATCAACTCTCTAGGGTGTGGTGTTTGGGAATCTATCAAGATTGGTTACAAAGTTCCTGGTATTATTCCTATAGATGCAGATGAAGTTAAGAAGTATGATAACAATGCCAAGGCAAAGTTTTCTATCATGAGTGGGTTAGTTGATTCAGAACTTTCAAAGGTAATGAGTTGCAGTTCTGCTAAAGAAGTTTGGGATAAACTTGAAACCATTTATAAAGGAGATAAGAAAGTAAAGCAAGCCAAGATTTAGATCTTCAAGAATAGATTTGAGAACCTAAAAATGTCAGAGGATGAATACATTGTTGGATATATGCTCCGGGTGAATCAATGGCATCACAAGTCTTGGTGGAGAAGTGAAAGAAGATGAGATTGTGAAAAGGCTTTTGAGATCTCTTCCCAAATCTTATAGTCATAATGTATCTACCATTGAGGAGAATGCAGACTTGGATACATATACTATACACAAGCTATTTGGTTCCCTTACTGCCTTTGAAATGAGAGAATTTGGTAGTGATGCTCCAAAGGAAGAAGTTGCTTTCAAAGCCAATGTGAAGACAAAGGAAGAAGTTGCTAATGAAGATGAAAGCTTTGATGAAGTTGAAGCAAATTTTGTGAGAAAATTGAAGAAAGGCACTGGAAAATACAAAGGTAAGTTACCCTTCAAATGTTTCAATTGTGGAAAGGTTAGTCACTTTTCTTCTAAATACCCTTTTAAGGAATTAAGAGGTAGTTACAAGAGAGACAAGTTCAAAAGAAGTCTATATTCCATAGATAGCAATTATTCTTTAGAAGATGAGGATCATAATGATTCAAATGATGAAACACTTTTCATGGCTTTGATTGTTGGTGACAAAAAGGATGATGCTAAAAAATGTGAGAAGATTGATGCCTTGTAAACAAACCAAAACAATGAAAGATCAATGGTTGTATGGATTGCCTTTCATGCAAAAGAAGAAGCCAAGGCTTGGGTAATTGATAGTGGATTCTCAAATCATATGACTGGTGACAAGAAGAAGTTTATCAGCCTTGAAAAATGGGATGGTGGTTCTGTCAAGTTTGGCGGTGATGAGTCAGCACAAATATGTGGAAAAGGTGCTATAACTATTGATGGGAAGAATAGGACTGAGGATGTCCTCTATATCAAAGGGCTTAAACACAATTTTCTCAATGTCAATCAGATATACAGTAAGGGGTATAATCTCACCTTTCATTCCAAGGGTTGTGAAATTAGGAAGGTAGGGTTCGGAAGAAGGTACCAAGACATATGGTAACATCTATCATCTAAAGGAGGTAAATGGAAGAACATGTTTTTTGGCTAAATCTAGTGAATGTTGGTTGTGACACAAGAGAATGGGACACAACAATTTTTATAATATGGTAAAGATTAGTTCTACTCATGCAGTGAGAGATATGCCTAAGATAATCAAGCCTACAAATACAGTATGCAAGGAATGTCAAATGGGAAAGTAGGCAAAGTCAAACTTCAAAAGCAAGGAGTATTCTTCTTCAAATCCATTGGAGCTGATTTACACTAATCCATGTGGCCCTACAAGAGTAATGAGTCAACAAGGTGAGCGGTATTTCATGTTGCTTATTGATTATTATTCTAGAATGACTTGGGTTACTTTCTTAAGAGAAAAATAGATGCCCTTGATAAATTTAAAGTGTTCAAAGCTATGGTTGAGAATGAAGTAGATGCCAAGATCAAATGTTTGAGGTCTGATAAAGGAGGTGAGTTTACTTCAAATGAATTTGAAAAGCTTTTAGAAGACACCTATCAGCTCCTAGGACCCCTTAGAAAAATGGGGTAGTGGAAAGAAAGAATATGACTGTGCAAGAGATGTCTAGGGCAATGTTGAAAGATGCAGATCTACCTAATATGTACTGGAAGGATGTAGTTGACACTGTTGTCTATCTAATTAACAGGGTGCAACTGAGGGTCAACAACACTAAGACCCATTATGAGCTGTGGTATGGAAGACCTCCCATAGTCAGATACTTCAAGATCTTTGGCAGCAAATGCTATAACAAAAGAGATGAAGAAGACCTAGGAAAGTTTAATTCAAGAAATAATGAAGGAATCTTTCTTGGCTACTCAACCAGAAGCAAGGCTTATAGATGCTATAAAAAGAGGTTGGGAAAGATGATTGAAAGCCTAAATGTTAAGGTAGATGAAGATTTGTATCAAATCTCACATGAATCAGAGGACTCTAAATCTAATATTTTTCCATGCATTGTAGATGAAGAAGAAGTGAAAGAAGAAAAGGAACAAGAACCAAGGAAGATGCCTAAGAATCTAGAAAAGTATCTGCAAAAGAACCACTCAGCAAATCACATCATTGGAGATAAGGATGAAGGTGTGCAGACAAGGAGAAGGCTTGTTAAGACACATGAGCAAGTAAACTTGTGTTTGTTATCAAAGGTGGAACCCAAAAACTTTGTTGATGCTAGCAAAGATGATGGATGGATAAAATCCATGGAAGAAGAATTAGATTAGCTTGAGAAGAATCAGACATGGGAATTGCTTCCCAGAGTAGCAAATAAGAATGTTATAGGAATTCTATAACAAAATGAATGAAGAAGGTGAAGTTGTAAGGAACAAGGCAAGATTGGTATGCAAAGAATACACACAAGATGAAGGTATTAATTTTGAGGAGAATTTTTCTCCAGTAGCAAGGATGGAGGCAATCATAATGTTCCTTGCTCTTTCTACTCATAAGAACTTCAAGGTGTATTAGATAGATGTTAAGTCAGCATTTCTGAATGGTGATCTTGAGGAAGAGGTTTATATTTAACAATTAGATGGTTTCTAGATATTACAAGATCGAGACATCGTGTGCAGATGCAAGAAGGCACTATATGGTCTTAAGCAAGCACCTAGAGCTTGGTATGCTAGGTTGGACAAATACTTACTTCAACAAGGCTTCAAGAAAGGTACTACAAATAGCAATCTTTACATCAAGGAAGAAGGAGACATGATATTGATAGTTACAATGTATGTTGATGACATCATCTTTGGTGGAGATGATGATATGTGTAAGAGGTTTGCAAAGGATATGCAAAAAGAGTTTGAGATGTCTATGATTGGTGAGATGTCTTTCTTGCTTGGACTTCAAATTGCTCAGCTAGATGGTGGTATCTTTATTTCTCAAGATAAGTATGTCAAAGAGTTGTTGAAGAAGTTTGGTATGGAGGATTCAAAACTAGTGAGTACTCCCATGGTCACTGGATGTCACTTAGGCAAAGATGATGAGTCTCTAGAGGTGGATTGGATTATCTATAGATCTATGATTGGAGGACTGTTGTACTTGACTGCTTCCATACCTGATATTATGCATGCAGTATGTGTGGTTGCTAGATATCAAGCCAATCCAAAGCAAACACATGAGAAGGTAGTGAAAAGGATATTCAAATACTTGAAAGGAACTCAAGACTATGGCCTATGGTATCAAAGAGGTAATGACTTTGATTTGAGTGCTTACACTGATGCTGACTGGGTTGGTTGTGTTGATGATAGAAGAAGTAAAAGTGGTTGCGCTTTCTTTTTAGGAAGCAAATTGGTTTAATGGATGAGCAAGAAGCAAGATTCAATGTCCTTATCTACTGCAGAGGTAGAGTACATCGCAGCAACATCCTGTTGTACACAAGTGTTTTAGATGAAGCAAACCTTGAAGGATATCAAGGTATTGTATGATGAGCCTAATCCTATCTTGTGTGACAATACAAGTGCTATCAATATTTCCAAGAATTCAGTGATCCATTCTAGAACCAAGCATATAGCAATTAGGTATCACTTTTTGAGAGAGAAGATTGCAAATAAGGAAGTGAAGTTAGAATATGTTCCAACAAAGGATTAGATAGCAGATATTTTTACAAAGGCTCTTGCAAAGGATACTTTTGAGGATCTTTGGCAAAGGTTAGGGCTAATTGCCCCTACTTCTTCTTGCTAGATGCATAGTGGTGCATCTATCATGTAGGAGTTCATGTTATATCTTGTTCCTGGACTGATGGTGACTACCTCTCAAGGGGAGCAGGTAGTGGTTGTTGGTGATAGGAGGAGTTTGTTTACTACAAGAAGAAGTCATGCCCTAAGAAAGCATGTGTAGGTATGTGGTCTCTGATGAGCAAGTAGTGGTTGCCCTTTGTCCTTGATGTCAAAGGGGTAGAGAAGTAGAGATGTGTTTCCATCAATTCCAAAGGGAGAGATTGTTACACATATGGTTATTAGGGTTGTCATTGATGTCAACACTACCACTAGGTTGTCATTGATGTCAACACTATCATGGTGGTGTGATGGTGTTAATGGTTGGATATCATGTCCCATCCAACAAGAGAAGCAGATACAGTTCATGGTTGGATGTCATCTCCCATCCAATAAGAGAAGGGAGAAGATATAGTTCATATTAATATGGGAATTAGAAGCACAAAGATGATCAAATGTGTTGCTGATGTTACTGATGGCCTAAAGAACAAGAGAATAAGATACAGTTCATGGATGGATGTCATGTACCTTCCAACAAGAGAAGGGAGAAGATATAGTTCATATTAATATGGGAATTAGAAGCACAAAGATGATCAGATGTATTGTTGATGTTATTAATGGCATGAAGCATGTATGTTCCAAGTTCCATGATGATTAGATTATCGGAAGAGTGTTTTAGTGTTGACTATTTGAAGACAATGTTGTCTAAATGAAGGTGTTCTGTGTAGGACAATGGAATGCTCTACATTCATCCACATTTACAGATATGGCCATGCGGTTCTAGAATTGTGTTCAAGGTGTAGTGAAGGTGATAATTCCAAGTTTTCAAATCATTTGTCCTTCCATTGTGAAAGTTATGCATGATAGAGTACCGACATATGTTCTGGCAGAGTAAGCTAGTGTTGAAGGCCTGTTGGAATGCTCCGCATTCCTTTGAAAATGAATGATTTCCATTGTGGTTTTGAGGACATGTTTATGGATGTCTATTACATACTTCCTTGTAGTTTCAAGGTTCTTGGTGTTCTGCAACCCAGTTTTTCAAATGATAGCATGTTGTAGTGTGTTCCAGATGATAGATTGTTCTCAGAAGTTCATGATTAAAGTTGTGCAACACAAATATTTGATATGTGGAGCTAAAGGAGTGCTTGAAGATGTTTTATATGTCATGTGGACTCATTTGGAATAGTTTCATGAAGATCTTTCTTGTTTCCTATACCGCACAAGGTTTTCAAGTTGTTGTGGTTGTCTTGGTCTTCCTATGTTTTGCTTAAAGCTATCCTATTTCCAAATGAGTGGAGTGTTCAGATGTAATTCCTTGGTGTTTGAAGCTATGAAGGATGTTTTGGACCTGGTTAAGCAAGTGTTGGTGTCTTCAAGGCATGGGTCTTCTGCTAGTGTAACACGTGGTTTTACTTAGGACCTATCTTTTACACGTTTCATGTTGTGTGTTGTCTAGCCAACTTATAAATATATTTTTCATGTTGTATCTAGCTGACAAGAAATGTAATCAATGTAATATCTTGTATAAATTGTAAATCAAATTGAGTGAGGTGAGGTGTTATTGCAAGTTGATCGATAAAGTTCACAATTAGATAAGGAGTAGAATGAATACATTTTTATGTGTGACGAAAGGAGAAAGAACAAAAGTTGTAGATGTCGTCTTGATTCATCCTGAAGACATATTTGTGATAGTGATCAAGTGTAGAGTGTGCCTAGCTAATCTAATCATCAGAAGCAAGTGTGAAAAGGTAGAATTGCAATAATTAAAGGTGTGAATTTCAATGTTAGTTTTCGGATAGTAGAAGGATTGTCATACTGTAATCTTTTGTAAGTGTGTTTTCAATTTAGGGAGTAGTAGCTTCCTTGGGAGTGACCCTAAAATAGTCTTCAGGGAGTAGTAGCTTCCTTGGGTGTGACCCTAAATCAAAGTCTTCAGGGAGTAGTAGCTTCCTTGGGTTGTAGTCCTAAAATAAAGTTGTTATTTGAGCTTCATTTATTGTGAGTTAATCCTCACAATGGTTTTTCCCTTCTTGGGTTTTCCACATGTATCTAGTGTTATGTGTTGATCTTTCATCCTTATGTTAATTTTGTGATGCTTAAGTGTTAATATGCTCCGGATAAGTTGAAGTTGTTAAAATTGAAGATTGTTTAGATACTAATTCACCCACCCTCTCAGTATCTTGGTGTGTTCAACATGTTTTTCATGTTTCATATTTGAAAAAATATATAACATGTGATAATCATATTCTTGATTGGAATCCTTTACAGGTATAGGACCTAGGAGTGGTCATGATCAAGCCTCTTGAGGTGCTTGAAGTTCGCAAGCTTCACTTGCGTAATAGAGAGGTTACTCAATGCAAGGTCCAATGGGACTAGGATGCAGAGGATAGTGCAAGATGGGAAGATTACAATGAATTTTATTAGAGATTTCCTCATTTGTTTTATGCTATTTAAAGTTGAACAAAAACTTTATCTTATTATTTTATAATACATTGGATCATTGAGGACGATGAGTCTTATGGGGGGAGATATGTCACACCCCAAATTTTGACTATGATTTACTTTTTACTTGCACATAATTAGTAGTTAATTATGCATGAATTGATGATTTGACGTTATGTGAAAATGTTAGGATAAATCAATGATATCATGAGTTTATGTTTATATAATTAGAATATAGACATGTGATTATAAGTTGTCTTGATTATTTATTCATAAGGTTTATGGATTAACTAACGATGCACTAATCCTAGTTTGGTGATTGCAAGTTGTAACCAGTAAATATGTTTTCCACCCTCTGAGAAAGAGAGGGAGAGCATCATCAAAGAGAAGAGAATAGACGTATGGATAAGAATAGATTGTTTTCCATAGTTTAGTGAACCTCCGTCAAGTATGATAAGTTATGTTTGACCAATTGGTCTAAGTTTGGTTCTGACTCGACAAATCATCGATTGTCAACTAGATCCATTAAGCTAAGGTTTTTGTCGAAAACTAAGTTAGGATAGTTTATGACCATCTAAAAGCAAATGGTCGATAATCATCATTTCTTTGTGTGAAGTAATTTAATATTATATTACTAGAACAAATAAATACTAGTAGTTAAACTACTTTATTATCAGAAACTCCCAATTGGAATTCTATTTTGTTATTTATCTATTTTGACGTTAAGAAATTTTTAGAGGGGGAGAATACCTTGACCCCATTCTCAAATCTTATCATGTGTTAGAGACAACATAAGTATACATTGTATACACTGATATTTTCTTGCAAAATATCTATTTGATATGAACTTTAAGTTTAAACCTATACTATGTAGTCGATGAGCAATTTAGGGAATGTGGTATAGTTGCAAATTTAATGCAGACCACTTCATGTTAGTTTTTGGGCACTCAACTCCTTTCCTCCATGTTGGTTATGGAGAGAAAGGAGGAGTTTTAAAATAGTTTTGGGAATGTTCTTCATGACCAGTAACTCCACCATCTTTCTCATGCCACTTTAGAGTGTTTATAGGCATTGATGCGGGAAGGACCTCTGCGATAATGGGTAGAGTAAAGCCCTTTGAAAAGGCTATATATTAGCTATGGAAATGGCATGTGGGGGGAGGACGGTTTTGTCTATGCGAGTGCACCACTCTAAGTGCTGAGGTCATGAACTCAGAGAGAGATTGGTTATAACATAGAATCCACACAGAGAGAACATTGTTATCATATTGAATTCGTAGAGAGAGAGAGAGCTCTGTTATCCCATAGAATCCGTAGAGAGAGAGATATGTTATCATATTGAATCTATAGAGAGAGAGAACTCTATTAACATATAGAATCTTCAGAGAGAGAGCTCTGCTATCATATTGAATATGTAGAGAGAGAGACAAACACAGAGGAAGGGATTAGATAGCTCAAGTAGTAGTGGAGTAAGGAAGAAACTAGATTAGGTTTTGGAAAACCATCGACATATAGAGGGAAGGATATCTCTTACAAGAAACTCATTTCTTTATAAAACTACAATATTCCTATTCTGTATGAACATATAGAGATAGGATGAAACCACATACCGAATACATGTGATAGTAGAGTACAAATTTGTGATAGTGAAAATGTCATTGAATAGCAGTTTGAATAGAAGAGGATAAACAATAGAATATTTAGTTTTCAATAGGGATACTATGGAAGATAACTCTTTTTCATGCCATCATTATATCATCGAACCCATAGAGAAAATATGTTGTAAATTTTGTTGTTTTGATAGATACAAGATTATGGAAAAAGGTTTTGAATAACATTGTTTATTCACAGGTTTTCGATCTGTAGAAAGCTGTCACTTACCTTTGTATACTCAAGTAAACAATGGTTGCTTTAGCTATCAAAAACACCAAAACTATGTAGAAATCTAGCATATAAAATGTAGAGTCTAAACTTTGTGAGAACCCAGAGATAACTGAGGAGGCGAGATGAGTAAGTTTAGATAGTGTTAGATTCATATTTTTCCAATATTTTATATGTATAAGTTTTATTGTTTATAATCAAAAGTTGAGATGATAGATATTCACTTATATAAAATATATAAATGATATTGATATCATTTAAAACACCTAAGTATAGTGATATAATATCACATATGCTTTATACAAGTAATGATAAGCATTATCATGATATACAAAGGATGTTATATACGAGTTCATAACCTATCTTATATCGAAAGTCAGTGGACTTAAGAAGACTAAGAGGTCAAAAATATTATATTACTATTATTTAGACTCAAACTTATTTAGGTTGAAAGATTGAACTTAGTCAAAAGATTAGTTATGATAATGATAGTATTCATTAAGATCTTATATGAATGAGGATATACCTCATGTACTATGTTTATACATGTTATGAGAAATGTGAATTCAAACAATGCCCAAGTGGTCAAGAGAAGACTAGTGGTTATCATTTCTTTGTTTATTTATTATAAATTTTTACTTTTGGAAAACAAGAGTATTTGATATTTCAATGCATTGGGATAGAAAAGTTAAAACCCTAGATTCAACCCAAAAGGGTTAAGAAAACTTGAAAACTCTTAAATCAGTTATAACATTGAATTAGTCTATTGTTTATTATGGTCAATAGTGAATGGTTGAGAAACCATAGACCAAAACAAGTATAATTTAGGAAGAGTCTAAGAGGAACTTATGATAAAATAAATGATTTCTTGATAGAGTCAAAACATGTTATATATTACACAAGAGTGCTCAATATTTGGGTCATTGAGTAGAATGACATGAAGTCATAGACCCTAGTATTTGCATGTACGCAAAGAGGAAATCTCTGAAAGGTTAAAGTCACCTAAACCCATATATTGCTTTTATCCTAGAGTAAGGATTAATTCTAAGTCAGATTGACTACGATTTAAGTTTAGTCAAGACAATTTATGTCTAGAGATACTAGTCAAGAAAGTCAAACTGTAGGATGTGGTAGTTTCCAAGTCGAGTTAGAGGTGTGTGAACACGACTACATTTATTGAAAATGTCTATTATAGAGAAACTTTGGCCAAAGTGATGCATTTGTCTCTGCATGCATTAGTCAGTTCACCATGTCTAGATTGTGTAACTTGTCAAAATGATCATACTTATCTAGAAGATTGTCTAGAGTTGTATGATCGATTGAGTTAAGTAGGACACAACACTAGGACTCAGATGACAACTAGTTGGTTCCTTATGCTTATGCTCTTTGTGAAGGGTAGGGCCACTTCCAGATGGAAGATGAGTAGGGGCCTACTAGTTTGTGGTTGGAGGAAAAGCACTTAGATGATGCTCTCCCTCTACAATAGAAGACTCGCTGAGACTTGTGAGATGGATACCAAATTCTAGATGTAGTATACTTCATGTTATGACTTATGATTTTCAAATTTATTTAAAATTATTCATATTGCCAAGTGCAAATTATTTGTAAATGTAAAGTGAAATGATTTCACTATGATTTTATCTTTGAATATATTGTAATTTCAAGGTTGAAAAATATTCATAAAAGATATACATTTATTTATGTGTGATTATGCAAATATTAAAAAAGATCACAAATGGTTAAATATTTTCTTTTACTTTCTTAGTAAATTTTGTGAGCAATTCCAAGTTGTATGAGTTGGTATATTATAATTGAATTCTACCCCTAGGAAGATTTGACTGCTTAGGAGTTCATGTTGAGAAACATTCCTAAGTTACTTAATGAAGCTCAAAATCAAGACTTGATGAAACTGTTCTCTATGGAAAAAACTTGACAAGATACATTTTCATTCGGGGCTAGAAAGGCATTGAGCCTAGATTGGTTTCAGGTGGAATCCTTCCAAAACAATTGGAATGTGGTGGGAGAAGATGTATGGCTCAAAGAAGAAGAGTGCAAGACTTGAAAAGCTATGATGAGGGTTTGGAATACTACCTTTTGTTGGAACCTAAAAATTTTGGATTTTTTTTTCTAGGTTCCCATGATAAAAGTGGAAATCTAAAGGATCGAGTAACATATGAAGGACAAAAGCAAGGAAAATGGGCTAGGGTTTCTTATTGAATTTTCTAAAAATTCCTTGTTTTTCAAAAGTTATGACCAAGTCAACAAGAGTCAAACTATACATTGGTCAAAAATGTATCTCATATACATTTTTGTTTGCATGCATATTGTATGCAAATATCTTTCATGTCTGTTGGGAGATAATATTTATCAAGTTTAATTCTCACTTTTATGTTTGTATCTCAAGTTGTCAAAACAAACATACAAATTTGGACTTGATGGCTTTCATAGGTGTGCTTCATGATGTTTGAAATTTACATTTGTATGTCATAACACATATATATCTTATACAAATCCAAATATGCATTCATGGATATCAAGAGATATTCAAGACTGGTGTATAATTCTGCAACCCTATCACTTATATACATCATTGATAATATGAGCGAACCCAAAAACCTTTTGATGATGTGTTTTATGGTAGTTGAAGTTTGTGTTTGTATATGCATGTCACAATACATGTATTTAATATGCAAATCCAAAATATACATGGGTGGACACGAAAAGAAGATTCAATTGAACCTAGAAGGTGAAAGGCAAATGGTTATGTTTTAACACATGTATTGAATATACATATACAAATCCGTATCCGATTGAGAATTAAATTTGGAGAAATTTGTTTGAAGTTCATGGTTGTATATTGTGATGTATGAATACAAGATGCAAAAGAGAGAAGACACAAATGCATAAAATATGCAAGTAGAAAATTGGCAAATACATATATGGGCTCCACCACGAATGGGTATACAAATGCAATCGCATAAAGCACACAAATGTAGATCCAGATCTAAGGGAAAATGTGATTGAGTTTAGAAAAACATATACAAAGTCAGATGCAATTATAAAAGTTAAACATGATGAACTTTTAGTGAGGTCTGTGCTTGTATATTACATATGTATTTGATATACAAAAGAGCGATATGCACTAAACGGATGTGAAATCAGATTAAACTATGAAATAAAGTGCATCTATTCATTTTGAAGGATAGAAAAGTCAACATCACTAGGTCAAAAAGGTCTATGCATGTGATATACAAAAGGTGATACAAACAAATAGATACAAGTCCAGACCCAATTGGAAAAATTAAACATTGTGAACTTTATGTGGGGTCTACGTTTGTATATGAGAGATATACATTCGATATACAAAAAGTAAGATGCATTGTGGATGTGAACTTGGGATTAAAAGTGCAAAAGTTAGTGTCACGTCCGTGTATTGAAATGGCATGTATGCAATATACAAAAGATGATACAGGCAAATGTGTACAAGATCGGATCTGAAATTAATTCCAATTTGTTTTATAAATCTGATAGAGTCTGAATTTGTATATTTTGATGCATGTATAATATATACATGAGTATATACAAAGAAAAATATACAAAAAGTGAGCAAAAGAGGAAATACAAAAGGTATATATAAGACATATTGTGTATGCCTGGAAATATAAAAGGGTGAACTTAGCATAAAAAATCATTGCATTTAAAATATATGCAGTGACGTCATCACATCTTTGCCACATATTAGTAAAAGTGCACATATAAGATATACAAATGCAGAAAAGTGTATGTATGATAGATACAAATCGAAAAGTGCAAAAATTAGCGTATACAGTATGCACTGAGTAGCAAAACAAAAGAAAAATCAAAGTGCATATTCTACATACGAAATTGCACATAGCATCCCATGAGCAAGAACTAGAGCATTTCAAAGACAAAGAAGGTTAAAATTAAAATATTTTAATCTATTAAAGATAATTAATTAAGTGAAGAGCTACACCAGGTGGTTATCTCAAAGGGTCATAACCCTTGAAAATGCAATGTATATATGAAAGATGAAATCAAAATTAGAAAATCATCATTAGTAGAAGTAGTAGAATTAGAATAAGACAGGAAAATTTCCAATATGAATTATAAAATTTTCTGAAGAAAATTAAATGAAGAAGGAATATAATAATTTGATGTCCAAGCTTTTGGTATTCAATTATTTGTTAATATTCATTCATATGTGCTATTTGTGTTGTCTCCAAAATGGTTTTCCCATGTTATTTAAATGAATATATCAAGGATATATTTAGTTTATCTGATCACATTTGCTAATTCTACGTGTTCTACTCGATTGGTTTCTACAAGAAGTTCATTTAAGTCCTTCCAAGTGGATTATGTTCATTGGTCTCTGCCAGGAGTTAAAACCCTTTAAACAAACAATCTTGGTTAGGTTTCCTTCTCACTAGAATTAAAATTCCTTTTAGTTGTTCACAGTAACCTGGGAAAATATCATTGGGATTTGGTAAGAAGAGACAAATAACCTACATCCTTGCATGTTTATACAAGGTATAAATAGTTGAAAGTGCCAAATAATTAGAGTTAAACCAAGAGGGAGGATACATCTATCATACACATCCTGACTCCGTTGCCCAAAATAGATAAAACACTAGTCATTTTAACAACATTTCAAAACCTTATTTACATTTTTGAATCTCAAACATTAGCATCAGAAATAATCATCAAACCTTACATCTACTTCACACCCATTTGCCATTGTGAAGGTCGATCAAGTCTACACTAATCATTAAGGTATACCCACCTAGGTCTTGTAGAGCCTGAAGTGAAGGAGGTTTTAGCCATTTTTGCCCCGTGTCATTAGCCAAAAATGTTAAGAGAGTTTGGCAACCTCTTAGGGTTAACAACCTACATTTTTGTGACCTAACAAAATTGGTGACTCTGCTGGGGAAGTAATTCAGAATCTTGGTTAAAGACCATCTCATTACAGAGTCAAATAAATTTTTGAATTCCAACACAAATTGGTAACTCTGCTGGCAAGAAGAACCCAGAAAGATAAAATCATTCTTCTTTTAACAAGAGGTGGCGACTCTGAAAAGGAACTTGATGAAGAATGCAAAGGACATCTCAAAACTACAACATTTCCAGTCAGAAATAAAAATCAAAGGCTGAAGTATGTATAGCAATTCTTCGTTGCCCTATACACATTATGGTACAATTGGGAATCTTCACAATGGGAGTGGTGTACATCATACACAACATGACATTTTTACACCACAAGCCTCAAATCAAATAAATGCTTATCCAGTCCATCCTGGCCAAAGATTATTAAACTATCAAGATCATGAATACAATCAGTATGTTGGGCATTATCAATATCAAGTCCTTCATCAAAATAGTCAGCAATATCAACCACTACCACAGAAATTGTATATCTCAGTCATTGATAAACCAATGAACTTCAATAGCATCCAAGGCTACCCAAATCGTTATCCAGTTGAGCTTAGAAATAATATACCTAAGTTTCATGGAGAGAAATATGAATCAGCTCACAGGCATGTGCAACTATTTTGTGAATGTATTGAGGACTTTGAGATTTATGCAGAAGATGTCATTATGAAATTCTTCACAAGATCATTGAGGGATTATGCAAGAGAATGGTGTATCAAATTACCTATGTAAAGTGTATCTTCATGGGAAGATTTCAAAAGGTTGTTCCTGAATCAATTTGATGACAATTATGAAGATTTTACACAAGACTTGGAGCCTCAACATATTCCAACAAACAATAAAATGACATATGATGAGAGACGTCTTCAAAATGTGGATACTCCTATTGTCCCAGCCCACCCACCTCAATACTTGAATTAGTAGTTTGAGAAGGAAAATGATGAATAGTCACATACTTAAGAAAAAGGCCAAGACTCTATCACAAAATCAGAATATTACATTTCCCCTTTAGATGTATTTTTTGGCATAAGGAGGCATGAAGGAGAATCTCGCCACTCTCTGTTGAACAGAATGATAGATATCTATATGCAAATACCTTTTGGTTCCTTGCCTAATAGGTCCATGATCATTGAACAGTTCATGAGAGTATATGAGCCTAATTCAATTTACTAGCCCGAGTCATTAAAATCAGTTACTTTTGACCAAGTGAATGAAGTGGTTGATATCATAGATAAGAAAAGGTATAAGGATGCTATCAATGTTGAATCTTGTTGGCCCACAATTGTCATTAAACCAAAAGGTCGACCTATCAATTTCTGATACAAGTACTAGAGTTAATGAATCCATGGGAGGTGGTTAGTCCATGTCACGAATCCCATGGGGAGCGCTCACCATCTGCCAACAAACTTCCCCCCAGCATTACCTCAGGGATTTGAACCCATGACCTTTCGCTCTAATACCAATTTACCATACTTGAATGTATTCTTCTTGTCCTTTTTTTCTTGTTCAAGTTTTCCATCAGCTGGTTCTATAGCAACTCACACAAGTCATAGTCAACATTCTCTCTCAACATCTGATAAGCTACATAGATAGATGTACCAGATACAGAATTCTCCCTACTAGAATGATATATCTTGTATCTAATCACCATTGATGCAAATTTGACATCTAGATCAGTGATGTCATTTATTGGCATTGCCTTCTTGTCAACCTTGAATTGGTAGCATCAATTATAGTTTGATTCTTTATTGACTTCAACATTGGTAGTCCACTAGATGAGTTCAACCCTGTCACAACCTTGATGGCATCCTTGGTGATCTTGAAGGGTTTCATTAACCACATAAACTCATAATGCATCTGACTGAGCACATACCGGACCCACTCATCTTCATCAAAGGATGGAAACCCTAAAATATGAATGAAATGTTTATCTTACAGTGCCTTATACTCAGGTTTAAGGCCGTGAATTTAATCCCTCAGATGATTCTTGAACAAATCTACTAACTTCAAGTCCCCAAACTCCTCTATGTTAGTATGAATAAGAGCCCTAATATCTTCAACGTGTAACACACCATATGGAATACTTGAAAAGGCACCTAATGGATTGACCTCTACCGATTTGTGTGGATGCTTCTTAAACTTTGGCCTAGGTCACTCGGTGATATTCACAACCAGAGGTGTAGCCATTTCAAAAAGATCACAAGTTCAAAGCTTCATAGAAAAATACCTTTTTCTCCATGGGATTAGGGTTAGCTGATGAATTTGCCTGTTGCACTTCGAATCTTTGAAAACTCAGCTCAAGCACTCTTCTTCTTGCTTTCTTCAAATGCAAAGTGATTCAAATGATGAATGAATAACTTTTTATGCTCCAGAAAACCTAATTCACCATTATAATAAATGATTTTCCCTAATACATCTAGTTACTTTGTTTCTGCATATAGTCAATCTTCAATTTCTTCCACAATCAATCACATTAGCTTCTTCTCTTCTACAATTTGCTTCAACAGATCTACAATAGGCTTCTTTAACTTCATTCATCATGCTAGATTCAGGCACCCACTTACTGGCAAGGGAATTAGATTTTCAATGCAGCTCCCCCTAAGCCAGAGCTCCTATTTCAATTCCTGGAGGAATTAAAAGCACCAGATTCCAGTGCGGACCCATCACCATCATTCACTTCCCCTTTCTTTACCCATGTTTTATTCATTTCATTCTGGATCTCATTCACATTTACTTTACCCGTTCCTTTATCTTGTCCCTACAATTTTTGGTTTCTATTTATCGAACCTTTTTTGTCATCATTCCTGCTTCTACAAAATATTGCAACATGACCAGATCTATTGCAATTGAAGCACACAACATTTCTTTGCTCATTTACTTAATTTCCTCTTGATCTGCACTAATAAGCTATGTGTCCAAATCTAATGCATGCAAAATAGTATCCATTGAAAGAATTGACATTTCTTCTATTAGTAGAGTAGTTCATCATCATACTTCTGCATTCATTGGATCTATGACCATACCTTTTACAATTGAAGCATTGACCAGAGAAGGATGAACCATTTTGATTCACTCTATTTCTGCACTGAGTAGCTCTATGACCAAATTTATTACAATTGAAACAATTTCCATTGAAAGATGGAACCTTTGAGCATTAGGTTGTCTTACCGGAGGTCTTCTAGGTCTATTTCTTTGATTCCTTGATTTAGGATTGCTTTGATCAGATCCAAAATTTTCACCTTTCTCATATCCCAGACCATGCTTATCATTTGCCATCTTCTAACTATCAAGCAACACTTCAAGTTTAGCTAAGATTATCTTAAACTTCTCTTTGTATTCATTTGCAACTTCTAGGTCATGCTTGAGAATCACAATTTGTCTTTCAAGTTGTTCCTCATTATCCTTAGTTTCTTAAAGATCAGATTCTAGATGACCAATTATTCTATCCAATCTATAGCACTCTTTTGTTCTTTCTTTCAGAGATTGATTCAGTTTTTCCTCAGTCTTCTTTCTTTCTTCAATTTCCTTGGTTAGTCTCGTCACCCCAAATTCCATCTCATGTTTTAGGACAACAACTTCTTTTGCTAGCTTCTCACATTCTTTTATCTTCTCCTTCAGGGCCTCATCCATGTCATTGTCTTCATTCTAATTTTCTAGCTAACAAAGTAGCTCCCTCCTCTTTTCATTGGATTTTCTCAGTTGTCTTTTTATGGTTTTAATGAAATGTTCAACATCTTTAAGGTTCTCTTGTAGATCTTTGATTTCTTCTCTAGATAGGTCAAGATCATTTAAAGCTACTTGAAGTTGTCGATTGATACCATCAGAGTGCTTGAATGAACCCATTGAAAATACCTTCCCAGATCTTCCTCAAGCTGTTAAAATTCTTCTAAGGAACCTTTCTTTGATACCAATTGTTGGTCCACGATTGTTGTTAAACCAAAAAGTTGATCTATCAATTTCTAATACAAGTGCCAGAGTTAATGAATCCATGGGAGGAAGTTAGTCCATGTCACAATTCCCATGGGAAGCACTGACCATCTACCAATAAAATCTAATAGTGATATCATTGATATATATGGAGAAGTTGATCAAACAACATAACCAATAGAGAAAACATAGGATAATATTTCATATGTGAATAAAGATGAAAGTATGGAAGATCAACTCTCCACCTAGGATGAGGATTGCAGTATTAAAGATTTTGTTGAGGATACATCACCTGAGGGATACATCAGTAATGAGATAGATGATATAGAGATGCAGCCATGTATGCATTATCATAGCATTGAGAATAATGAATTAAAATTTGAAACAAAAGGGGACATGTCGTGCAACAATGAAGAGGGTAATGATTGCAATAAAATAGAGGATGGGTATGTAAGTGAAAATGTTTGTTATGACAACATAGATTTTGACTTGCAACTAAATGGTGCTTACAAAGGTTATGATGAAGAGACAACAAGTGTGATGGATGAGGAAGTATGTTCCCTTACCACTAAGTAAGTTTTAGACTTATTGACCATTGAATATCATAAATGTACACTCAAGAGTGATTCTGAAATGTCATGTCCAACATACATTTTCTTTGATGATTAAAGAACTTCGTATGGCAATGATGAAGGTACTCCTGAAGTTGACCAAAATCTAATGTTTGTCCCTCTCCAGGAAGAGGCATGTAAATCATAAGTAGAGGTATTTAGCCCATGTAAGAGTGATAATGATTCACACATCATGGATAATGTATATCCAAATGTGCATATTGATGAATGTATGGATCAGAGGTAGATAATACCAAATGGTGATATGAAAGATAATGAAAACATTTCATATTAGGTTGTCTCAACATCTATTGATATGATAGAGTTTTCAGACCCATGTGAGAAGCATTTAGATAATGGAATGGGTAATTATGATTACCTTACATTGAGAAGTTGTCTCCCTACTTTGCATCAGTGGCCATATAACAATTTTAGATTTTCTATGCAAACATATGATGAAATCAGAACTAATGAGCTCAGCTATGTGGTGGATTATAAAAATTTTTAGTTTTTAGTTCAGGTGGGAGATCATTCCATGATACATGACAGTGACCGGAATGATGATTACATAAATATTTTCAAGAAGAATTCAATATCAGACCAAAAAGCAAGGTGTATGACAGAGGAAAATATAAACTTTTCTTTTTTGGTGGCCTTGAGCCATCAGTTGTGGTGTGGTTTTCAAACCATATTAGTTTAGAGAAGAGGTAACATTTGGAGTCTATTGCCCAATGGAGTAGGCACTCGGTCTGCTCCCCAAAGATCTGGGATCTTGCTATGCCCACAAGGGGTATACATCCCCAAGCAAGAGCCACTATTGGAACCCTAAAATTTTGGCAAAAAAAAAATAGGTTCCCATGTTAAAAATGAAAATATAAAGGATCGAGTAACATCTGAAGGACAAAAGCAAGGAAAATGGGCTAGGGTTGCTTTTTGAATTTCCTAAAAATTCCTTGTTTTACAAAAGTTATGACCAAGTCAACAAGAGTCAAACTATACATTGGTCAAAAATGTATCTCATATACATTTTTGTTTGCATGCATATTGTATGCAAATATCTTTCATGTTTGTTAGGAGATAATATTCATCAGGTTTAATTCTCACTTTTATGTTTGTATCTCAAGTTGTCAAAATAAACATACAAATCTAGGCCTGATGGCTTTCATAGGTGTGCTTCATGATGTTTGAAATCTGCATTTTTATGTCATAACGCATATATATCTTATACAAATCCAAATATGCATTCGTGGATGTCAAGAGATATTCAAAACTAGTGTATAATTCTGCAACCCTATCACTTATATACATCACCGATAATATGAGTGGACCTGAAAACCTTTTGATGATGTGTTTTATGGTAGTTGAAGTCCACATTTGTTTATGCATGTCGCAATACATGTATTTAATATGCAAATCTAAAATATACATGGGCAAACTCGAAAAGAAGATTCAATTAAACCTAGAAGGTGAAAGGCAAACGGTTATGTTTGAACACATGTATTGAATATACATATACAAATCTAGATCTGATTGAGAATTAAATTTAGAGACCTTTGTTTGAAGTTTGTGGTTGTATATTGTGATGTATGAATACAAGATGCCAAAGAGAGAAGACACAAATGCATAAAGTATACGAGTAGAAAACTGGCAAATGCATATATAGGTGCCACCATGAATGGGTATACAAATGTATTCGTATAAAGAATACAAATGCAGCTTCAGATCTAAGGGAAAATGTGATTGAGTTTAGAAAAACATATACAAAGTCGGATGTAATTATAAAAGTTAAACATGATGAACTTTTAGTGAGGTCCACACTTGTATATTACATATGTATCTGATATACAAAAGAATGATATGCACTAAATAGATGTGAAATCAGATTAAACTATGAAATAAAGTGCTTTTGTTCATTTTGAAGGATAGAAAAATCAACATCACCAGGTCAAAAAGGTATATGCATGTGATATACAAAAGGTGATAGAAACAAATAGATACAAGTCCGAACCTGATTGCAAAAAATAAAACATTGTGAACTTTATGTGGGGTCCACGTTTGTATATCAGAGATATACATTCAATATACAAAAAGTAAGATGCATTACAGATGTGAACTTGGGATTAAAAGTACAAAAGTGAACATTGCGTCCGTGTATTGAAATGGCATGTATGCGATATACAAAAGATGATATAGGCAAATGTGTACAAGATCAGATCCGAAATTAATTCTAATTTGTTTTATAAATCTGATAGAGTCTGAATTTGTATATTTTGATGCATGTATAAGATATACATGAGTATATACAAAGCAAAATATACAAAAAGTGAGAGAATGAGGAAATACAAAAGGTATATATAAGACATATCGTGCATGCTTGGAAATAGAAAAGGGTGAACTTAGCATGAAAAAGCATTGCATTTAAAATACATGCAGTGATGTCATCACATCTTTGCCACATATTAGTAAAAGTGTACGTATCAGATATACAAATGTAGAAAAGCGCATGTATGACATATACAAATTGAAAAGTGCAAAAATTAGTGTATACAGTATGCACCAAGCGGCAAAACAAAAGAAAAATAAAGTACATATTCTACATACGAAATTGCACATAGCATCCCACAAGCAAGAACTAGAGCATTTCAAAGACAAAGAAGGTTAAAATTAAAATATTTTAATCTGTTGACGATAATTAATTAAGTGAAGAGTTGCACCGAGTGGTTATCTCAAAGGGTCATAACCCTTGAAAATGCAATATATATATATATGAAAGATAAAATCAAAATTAGAAAATCATCATCAGTAGAAGTAGTAGAATTGGAATAGGACAAGAAGATTTCCAATATGAATTATAAATTTTTTTGAAGCAAATTAAATGGAGAAGGAATCTAATAATTTGATGTCCAACCTTCTGGTATTCAATTATTTGTTAATATTCATTCATATGTGCTATTTGTGCTGTCTCCAAAATGGTTTTCCCATGTTATTTAAATGAATATATCAAGGATATATTTAGTTTATCTGATCACATTTGTTGATTCTGTGTGTTCTACTCGATTGGTTTCTACAAGAAGTTCATTTAAGTCCTTCCAAGTGGATTATGTTCATTGGTCTCTACCAGGAGTTAAAACCCTTTAAACAAACAATCTTGGTTAGGTTTTCTTCTCACCAGAATTAAAATTCCTTTCAGTTGTTCACAGTAACCCAGGAAAATATCATTGGGATTTGGTAAGAAGAGCTAGATGACCTACATCCTTGCACATTTATACATGGTATAAACAGTTGAAAGTGCCAAATAATTAGAGTTAAACCAAGAGGTAGGATACATCTATCATACACATCCTGACTTCGTTGCCCAAAATAGATAAAACATTGGTCATTTTAACAACATTTCAAAACCTTATTTACATTTTTGAATCTCAAACATTAGCATCAGAAATAATCATCAAACCTTACATCTACTTCACATCAATTTGCCATTGTGAAGGTCAATCAAGTCTGCACTAATCATTAAGGTATACCCACCTAGGTTTGGCAGAGCCTGAAATGAAGGGGGTTTTAGCCATATTTACTCCGTATCGTTAGCCAAAAATGTAAGAGAGCTTGGCAACCTCTTAGGGTTAACAACCTGCATTTTTGTGACCTAACACCTTTATTGCTCTCATTCCTAAGAAAAAGGATCATAAATACTTTGATGAATTTAGTCCTATTGCACTTTACAATACCATATATACTATTGTTACAAAATCCATGCTCATGGGACTCAATAATTGTTTTGAGGGGTTCATCCCTAAGGAATAGAGTAGATTTTTGAAGGGTAGACAAATTTTGGATGGGACAATAATTGTTCATGAAACAATACATTTCATCAAAGATAAGAAAAAAGAGGGAATGATCACTAAAATTGACATGAATAAGGCATACAATAGAATCTCCTAGGATTTTTTGGTCAAAGTAATCAGAAAGTTTGGGTTTTGTGAAGATTGGTACAAGTGGATATATAGTTGTATTTCCTTTGTTTCTTATGCCTTACTTATTACTGGCTCCTCGATTGAATTCTTCAATGCACATCCGAGTTTAATACAAGGAGATTCCATCTCCCCCTTCTTGTTCCTTATTTTTTTGTAGGTGCTAGATAGGGCATTGAAGGATGAAGCTAATAAGGGAAACTTGAAATGGTTCCAAGTGTTTCAAGGGATAAGGATTGTCATTCATCTGTAGTTTGTGGATGATATTCTTCTTTTTAGTGAAGCTATTGCAAAAGAAGCTAGAGTTATTTAAAACATTTTGGTCTAGTATGAGAAGGCAGTGGGACAAAGAGTCAATTCCAATAAATCTAGTATTTTCTTTCTTAAAAATCAATGTCTAGAATGTCTTGGATCTTGGATTTTGTGGTTGACTATTATGATATTTCTTGGAAATAAATGTAGAATCAATAAAATAGTAGACCACTTCAAGGGGGTGACCTCCAATAATCATAAAATAATATGTGAATTAAATATTAAGAGATGTGATGGTTTGGGAGAGTCTCTCTCTTCCTTATTTATATGCATAACTATGTAGGGACACACCCCTTCATCCTAACTAAGTCATCTTTAGGAATAACTAAGACTAATAAATGAAACTATTAAGGTTAAGCATGCCACAAGTGTTTATACTTATTATGAGTAGGAATATAGCATACTAGGATCATAACATTCCCATCCCCTTCAAAAAATTCTTTCCCTCAATGCTTCGCAACTCTAGAATCTTTTCTATGAATTGTTCATCATTCCATATTTTACCATGATCCATCATCCCACAATAATTTGTTACACTTTTTGGCCAAACTTGACATTGAAATCAACATTTTGAACTAAATATTCACTTTCTAACACCTATAGCCACTAAACCGTTAGGAATTTGAAGATGATGCAAACTAGTGATTTGTGAGATTTTGTTTGTAGATTCTAAATATATATTTTTTAAAAAAATTGGAGTTAAATTGTAAAAAAATTTGTGTCTCCTTTGATAACTAGTTTTTAATAGTAAACAACACTTTTTTAAAGTGATGTGTATTCCGTAGCACATAACTATTTTTCTACAAAGGATAAAATTCTAGTTCTTTTGAATTTAGATTGGTAACACCGATATATAGGGCATGCATTTGGTTTTATAATGTTTTGTTAAATTTTTTTTTTAATTAATTTTTGAAGTCAAACCAATTCTAATTTAGACATAGGCGTATTCCATAAAACATAACTTTTTCTGTATGTATCGAAATTCAATTTTTTTTTTTTGAAACAAGGACATCAATACCTAGTGCATATATATTTTTAAAATTTTTTTTTCACTAATTTACTAATTTTCCATGTGTGTAGAATAGAGAACTTGATGTTCGGTGAAAAACCTACATACATAAGAAATAAAAAATAAATATAATAATTAAATTAAATATATTTAAAATTATACTTTTTGGGAAGCTTATAATAAGGACTACATACTTACAAAACATAAATTTTAAATAAATTCATTTGATCTCCCAAAAGGTAAATCAAAAGTGGTTTTTTATCAACATTTTGATAGGTGTAGAGGAGACTCCATTATAGGTATGGTTTAAAACTAGCGGGGTTCTACCCAAGGGGGTTTGAATCTAAGGGGTTTGATCAAATCCTCTTCAATTAAAATTCTTTAAATGGAACCTTTCAAGTATTAAATCATTATATTTTCTAAAAATATGTATTTCAACAAAAATCAGGATGTCCCAGAAAGTGTAACCCATTATTGTGGATGATGATGTCATCAAAGAATACCAACACCATTTTTTAAGAATTGGTTGGAACACCGAATTTATGAAGCTTTGAAAAGTTGATTGGGTATTAGTGACACTAAATGACATAAATAATAATTCATAATGACCCTCATGTGTTCTAAATGTAGTCTTATTTATATCCTCTTCCTGTAGTTGAATTTGATGATAATCTAAATGTAAATCTAACTTAGTAAAGAAAACTACACTATTAGATTCATCTATCAATTCATCAATACCAAGAATATGAAACTTATCTTTAAGAGTGATCTTGTTCAGCTCCCCATAGTGTGGGAACATTCTCCATGACTCATCCTTCTTGTTAACCATAATCATTGGGGATGAATGTGCACTTTTGTTGGGATGAACAATACTTCTTGGTGTTAATTCAATGACACAATCATGGTCTTTGACTGTGGGTAGACCCTTGGGTTCTTGAAATGCATGTTGATGGCAGTGAATTATCTCTTGAATCTTTGGTTGATCTTGAATCTTCACATCTTGTGCTTCTAAATACTATAGTTATGCCCCTATGCTATAAGAACCTTTCTTAAGTAATTTCTCCATCCTATGGGAGCTAATAATTTGACTTGGTGGTGATTGTATCCCTATAAGTTTTTACTTTTTCCCATGTGTACTAAAAACCATGGATAAGTCTCAAAAATTGAAAGTCATTATTCCTAACTTTTTAAGCCATTCTAATCCCAAAACTACATCTACTCCCCCCATTGGGATAAAGAACATTTCTGAATCTATTTGATAATTCCTCATTGAGAGTTTTATATGATGGCATTTGCCACCGCAAGAGAGCTATTTCCCATCAGCTATCATGACCTAGAAATTGGATATTGGATACACAAAACAAATGAACTCATTAGGTAATCTTCAATCAATAAAGTTGTTACATCCCCAAAACATTGACTATGTTTTACTTTTACTATCATGTGATTAAGTGGATAACTAATCATAGATTAATGATTTGACATTAGGAAAATGTTAGGATAAATCATTGATTTTATGAATTATGATTAATGCTTAGAATTAAACATGAGATTACATGTTATTGAGATTATTTAAGCATGATGTATAATGATTTATTGATGATACACTGATCATAAGTTTGTATGATTCTGAGTGTAACCAAGAAAAGATTTCCACCTCCAAGAATGGAAGGCGAACATCACTAGAAAGAAGGGAATAGATGTTTTGGAAAAGTCAGGTTTGCTATTTGATACTTAAGTGGTATATTTCGTGAACATTCTTGAGACAGGGTATGTTTTAGTTATCTCTCCTTATTGAGTTAATCTCAACTCGACCTTTGATGTTTTGGTGCTAGGAAAGTTTCCTGATGTCTAAATTCATTTGACTCGACTAAGAATGTTTAGGGGACATTATTGTTGTGTTGAGTTTATTTACCTTCTTTGTCAAAAATTTCTAAAATACTTATATACATTATTCCCCATTGAGTATCAATTTAACTAGTTTATGTTGTGCAAGGTTGCAATAGAGGAGAAAATCTCAACCCCATGCTTTCATTTGATCATATGATCATTCCTTATCTCCACCATAATTGTGGTATTCTTACCATCATATTATTAGAGATTATTGGTGGTGCCTACCTAGGGTTAGGGTTTTGAGTTGAGTCTACAAGCTTATTTTTCATTCCCTCAAACTCTTTGTTCCTTTGGTTTTGTTTTCCCTCGAAGTCCTGCATTGTATCTTCTATTTTGTCATTGACCTCCTGTAGCAAGTCGTCAATCACTTAAGTTGCATTTTCATGCCTTAGCATTCGTAGGTTGACCGACCCTGTTGCATTGTATTACCTCTTTCTCTCATCACGCTAAAAAGATTGAAAAAATGCTAAGTCCAAAGAAAACCCTTTGTGCGGTGGTGAAAATAGTTGTATGCATCTTTATATGCATATCGGGTTGTATATGGCATATTCCAGGTTAGATTCTGTGGTTGTATGTAAAAGTTTGTATGTTGCTGTTGTATATTCGATATACAACGGGTAATATACAACACGGATCTCAAGAAGGTTCCAATCAGGTTGAAATGATGGTCAAACCCACAAGTGTAGAAGGAGGATTGAATGTATATACAATTGAACATACAAGGCAAAACATACAAGTCCCGGACGTCAAAGTTTATCAAATGGTACCTGGCGGGCAGTGATACAATGGCAAAGTTGAAAAGTCAAAGGCAATTTCCTTTGTATCTTGCATTGTATGTATCTCCAACATACAATAGCATATACAAGTGGCCGATGTACAAAGGGTCATCGCCAAGACCTTGCCTATCGGTAGCCAAGCTAAGGGTCCCTCCGATGGCCGATGATATATACAAGGATGGTCTTCGATGTGACAACAACCATTGGTGGCTTTGTCCATGCTCTCTCTGATGGCCGATGAGATACAGGTGAAATATACAAAGCGGACGCGACCAAGGAGTTAACTGTATTTGTGAAATAGGTGAAGTCCACCATTGTCTATTGGGATTGTATGTTCCCAATATACAATCGAACATACAAGCAATGGATACAAAGAAATATGCAAGCAAGTTGTAGTTAAAGTCAAATAATGTTCAAAAAACTTGGTGGGGCCCACTCAGTTGTATGTTCCATGGGTTGTATGTTGCACATTGCAATGTGAGATACAATGAACTAGATACAAATGCCAGATTTGAAAATTGTTCCAATCTAATTCATAGGTGGCCGGAGTCTGCGGGTTGTATATTGCATTTGTATATGCAATATACAAGGAGATATGCAAGGGGAAGATACAAGGCCCGGACCTGATGGCGATTGCAGTTTGTTTTATAAAATTTTGAGGTCTATGCCTTTGTATGTAGGTGATTGTATGTATATACAATCTCATATGCAACCACAGATGCAAGAATGGATACAATGGCTCATCGGTAGGACAATGCACATCGGTGGACACTTCCAAGGTCCTTCCGATGGCTGATGGAGATGCAAAAGCATAGTGATAGAGGTCCAACCAGGTGCAGCCACGTGTCCAGGTGCAGTTGCATGTATGTGCTTTTGCATTTACAAAAGAAAGGTGTGTTCATGCCATGAAAGTCAAAAGAGGAGAAGGCTGCCTACGTGGCACAATTTTATTGGTCAACGACTTTTCAACATGATTTGAGGCCGCAGATCTCAACAGGAGGAAGTGGATCAATGGTCATTGTTTAAAATGTTTAAAAGAGGAATTTTTGTATTTGCTACATCATTTCAGGTACGAAGGACTTCAAAAAACATGCAAACCGTTGTTGCATCTTGAAATGGGTAGGTTGGCCATTAATGACAAATTTGTAGGGGTATGGGTCTTGATTGTCAGGCTAGCTACTTTCTTCATGAGGAAAATCTTCAAACGGCGGCACATCTCCCAATTTCACCTACTTTTCCTTCCTTTTCTGCATGGAGCATTGAATGTTTTGGGTGCCATTATGGTGATGCATTGTATCTGGCAAAATTTCAAAAAGACCATGTACCTTGAATGTTGAGTACACGTTCTTGCTATATATAGGAGAACTGTGTCACTCATTTGGTGGTTGTTGAAAACTGGATAAATTTTGGTGGAGTAATAAGATACAGTTTTTTCGGTGGCTCTGTTTTGGGGTCTTGTGAGTTTATGAATCATATGTTGAATGTTTTATACATAATTTACTAGTTTCATGTTGTTTTTATATGAGAAATGTTTTGTTGCATGTGTTTGGTCATTTGTCTCCAAGTTGTGGGCATTTTTCTTGGGATTCTAGAACATGGGTTTTCTATGTTGAATGTCTAATCTCTTACTTTTGTTCAAGGAATAGATTAAATGTTGTAGGTTAAGCAATGGGAAAAGTATACTACAACAGGGATATTGTTAAGTATGAATAACTAAATACTCAGTCTTGGGAAGTATCTGTAAGGAAGACACTAAAAAATCCCCTTGAAACCTAGTTATTGATCCAAGTTTATGTAATCATTCATATGTGTATGTCTATTGACTCCAATCCCTGAGATAGGCACCAATCTAATTTTGTATTGAGGTTATAACCCAAAGTCCCAATCTTGCATCCAAATACAAAATACAAATTCAAATTCCAAACATAAACCTTTAGGACATTAGAAGTAGTTTTAGGACCAAAATCCTCTGTCTCACAACTGAGTATAGGCCCAAAGCTAGCCCCTTTGTACTTATTTTACAGTTTTGGTCTGCATAAGAGAGGATTTATCTGCTTTGTATCAACATTCTAGTAATTTCACATGTATATTTTACAGATGTTGAATAGGGAATACCCCCTTGGTTCTGCAGAGCCTAAAGAAGAAGAGGATATATTTATAGAGTCTATCTCCTGTACTGTTGGCCCCTGGCCCAGAAATCCTACTGATCAATGATGGCTACCTTGTAGGGATAACTAGGAAGCATCTAGTTTGGGAAAAAACTCCAACAGATTTGGTGACTCTACTGGGGAGGTGAAGTGAAAGTGTTATCTTGTCATCCCTGGTGAATTCTTACCCATCCGAGTCACAATAGATTTGGCAACTCTACTGGGGATGCTTTGTGTAAGAACCTTGGTTTAAAAGAAAAACTAATTCCTAGTTGTGGGTGGTGACTCCGAACAAATCTCCCAACCGGTAAGGTAAAATTTGTATGGAAGGGAGAAGATCCTTGCGTAATCCTTTGCTTGAAGAATTACCCAAAAAATGATGTATAGGAGAAAAGGGACGATTCAAGCTAGTCAAGAAGGTTCTCTCAGCCCTAGAAACAGTGGTGTTACCCAAGATAATCCAAGATCTCCAGAGCAGTAGGCACCTTATTTTTCAAACATAGAGGCTGAAATTCAAGATGTATATGAAAGACAACAAGGTGATAGATTGAGAATGAGGTCAGAGGTGTTTCAGGAATGCCTTTTCTTAGATCCCTCTGACAGATTTGAAGAAACTAAGTCCCCAAGGGATGATGATGATGACCAAAATGGAAGGGGACCATCCTCTTCTATGCCCAAAGATGAAGATGTAGTTGAAGAGATCAAGAGCCTAAGGGCTGAATTAGAATATTTGCAGGCTTTGAGGATTAGAGATGATATGAGACAAAAGGTGCAAACTCTAAAAATTGCTCAACAAGATTCAGTTCCTACCATTGATAATGCAAATGTGCTGAGAAACCAGCAAAGAAATGAAGTTCAGAATGATCAGAGACAAAATACAAACAATGTTAGGATACCATTGAACAATGTAAGAAATCAAAATGCTAATTTGAATGAAAATGTTAATCAATTTGGTAGACATCCTATGCAGTTGGATAGATTCAGGTAGCTAGTTTTTAATGGTATTCCTGGTTACCCTAATCCCATTGATAAACATGCAAGGCTTCAAATACCAAAGTTTTTAGGAAACAATGTTGTGTCAGGTGAAGATCATTTGAAGGCTTTTCAGAATGTTATGGACAACTTTGAAGTTGAACATGAAGATATTTTTATGAAATTGTTTATGTAGTCCTTAGTTGATGAAGCTAGAGAATGGTATAAAAGACTGCCTGACTAGAGTGTCTCATCATGGGATGACTTTAGAATAATTTTTAAGGAACAATATGGTGATAAGACTGATCCAAGATTTTTTATAAATGAGTTCACTGGTATCACTGAGGGGTCAAATGAGTAGGTTGTAGATTTTAATGCTAGATTCACTAGAGTGTTGAACAAATTACCACTTCACATGAGGCCTAATGAACCAATGTGCATGGTACTATATACAAATGCTTTTGATGCTAAAACAACTTATGGGTTAAGAGATAAGGGTCCTACTAGCCTTAGGGATGCTTTTAGAATTGCTACAAACATTGAAAATAATAGGAAAGCATCTGGTAAGACAAATAGAAGAGATGATGTGAAGATTCTACAAAATCCAAATAATAAGTCTCAAAGTACTCAAGGTAATGCATCTACTTCTGAAGAGAAATTGGATAAATTGACAACTATTGTTAAGGACCTAAGTTATAGACTTGCTAAAAATGAAAAGGGGATAGGTTCTAAAAGATAGGTTTACCAAAGACAAGAGAAGAGACCATCATTGCATGATATGCCATATAACACTAATTGGCATAATGGTAAACCCGTTCTCCCAAATAGCAACACTAATCAAAGAGCTCAAAATGTTAAGGAGACTCTAGATCCTTTGAAGAAAGCTGTTAACATTGTTGATGATACCCCATGGTGCATAATCTATCAAATGCCTCATTCACAATCACAATGTATGATTACTCAATCTTTGTATAATAATGTTGTTGCCTGTGATGAATGCAATGAGCTACATTATATGGAGTATGATATTGTCAATATGTTATTCACAAATGGGGAGTATTCTTCTTATGATGTTGATGAAGGCATGAATTATGGGACTTAGATCTGCCAGCAAATTTCCTATGATGAGGATGATGAAGATAATTATGCTTATGCTCAGGACTCATGCATCTTTCTGAATAACTTGAGAAGGCCTTCTGATGAAGAGATTAAAGCTCTCACAACTAGAACAGTGGCTCAGGTTAGGAGTATCTATAACCTTAGAGGTAAGGCTCAGGTAGGTAATCCACATCAACCAGAAGACACCTTTGTGAATCAACCAATGCATAATCATAAAGGGGTTGAACCACATAAGACACAGTGGAATAATAACAAGAGAAATTCTAAGAAAAAAATAAGTCATGATTCTCAATGACCAGAAAATGAAGTTCCCCAAAATGAGGATCAAAATAAGAATTCTCAGGTCATGGATGATAGTCAGAAGGCCATTAAAATTAAAGTTGTATCAGCTCAGGATAAGAATAAAACCATGGCTCAAGCTACAACTATTATACAAAATTATGCTCCCTTTGACATAACTCAGGTTTTATCCCAGATAAAGGTCTCTATTCCATTGATGGAGATGATGAAAGTTGAAGAATTCAGGAATAAAGCATTGTCTTTAATTTCTGGAGTAGCTGGTCAGGCTAAGCAGAATGTTGAAACTCAGGGTAAGAAACAGGCTTTGTGTGTTGATGAGGATGACGTTCCTAAAGTCTATCTAGGGGTGACAATGACAAAATGCCCTTCATAGGTTGAACCGTTTTATGTCTCCCTTGTTATCAATGGAAAAGTAATTAAGAATTGTATGCTTGACTTAGGAGCATCAACATATATTATGCCTCTAGCTATCATGCAACAAGCTGGATTGAAAATAGATAAGGCATGTGGAAAATGCTATGCAATGGATGCTAGGGAGGTACCAGTTATAGGAATCATGAAGGATGTGGATTTTATGCTAGCAGCATATCCATAAAAGACTTACAGAATGAACATAACAGTAGTTGACATAAAGCCACAGTATGGTATGCTGTTATCAAGAAGATGGGTAGCATTGGTTGGAGGAAGTATGCAGTTAGATTTATCATATGCCATGATCCCAATGAATGGTAGAGATGTCAAACTAGTTAGAGAAGAGAGGTCACCAGAAATAGTTGAAGATCAAGATTCAGAAGAGCATGTCTATTTTGTAGACACTGACTATGAGAATTTTAGAATTGTCTCAAATGATCAAGGAAGTGAAGAGAGAGATTTTTGCATTCAAGAGCTTGACCAACAGGGTCTTTGGACAGTGTCTTTTGATGGGGCTTGTTCAAAGGAGGGTTCTGGTGTTGGAGTTGTGTTTTTGTCTCCAGCAGGTAGGCTTCTGAAGTTTTATTTCCTGTTAAAGTTTGCCTGCACAAATAATATTTCAGAATATGAAGCTCTGCTACTAGGATTAAATGTTGCTTTGAAGCATGGGATTAAGATGCTAAAAGTGTTTGGAGATTTAGAATTAATTGTCTCCCAGGTGAGAGATAAATATGCTTCAAAAAATAAAAGGTTAAAACAGTATAAGCATGTTGTATGGGATACAACTGAATTATTTGATGCTTTTTCAATAAATTGGTTAGAAAGATCAAAGAATGTCATGGCAGATTTTTTAGCTAATGTGGCCATAAGGCTGGATGATATCACTGATGCAGAGGTGTTAGGTCTCCAAAGATAATCTAACAAGATCAAAGGGTTTCAATAGTTTGCGGGCTTCAACCAATAAGACTTCTCTAGCCTTCCTCTTGTCCTAAACTCCACCAAAGGGCTCAAGTTTGGATTCCAACTTCTTAGATGAACTCTAGCATCTTCTAGGGTCTCAACCTACCCCAACCAACAAGGTTCCAAAGGTTTCACAAACCAATTGGATAGATTCTTGACAATTCCCCTTAAACAGGCCTAATCCTTGTAGTCTTGTTCAGCGACTAAACTGTACTTTTCTCCAAACTTTCCCAAAACACTTTTGAAACAAATGACTGATTTGGATACCCTCTATTGAGTTCTAAAACATATCTCAAACTCACCTACTGTTGTTTTGGACGAAATGTGACTGTCCTAACACCCTGCTGCCTTCCCACAAGGCCTAAATTGACCATTTTACAAAGGAACCCTATGACAAACTTGTCCCACACACTTCAAACCTAAAAAAGTCTTAGGAAAGGGTTCAAAACCAAGGATTTTCCAGGTCTTATCAGGAGGTTTGCACATTTAAGGTTTGCAATACAAAAATCTCATTTCTAGGCCTCAAAACCTAGGGCTTCCTAGATCTCCCACTTCCAATCACTTCCAGACCTCATTCAAAGGTCCAACACCATATTATTGACCATATTAAACAACAGCAATCATAAAAATATCACCTTGTTAAGACGGATCTTCGGCTGCTATAACCATGCCACCATTCTCAATGCTCTTTTCACATGCAAACTTGACTCCAAACGGTGATCACCTCTCCCATTTACACTCCTCCTGCTTTTTCATGGTTAGAAACATATGGTACATGTTAATAAGGACCTACTCCATGAGAATCAGAATCCTACATTCATGGAAAGGTCCAAAAATGCATTGCAAACCCTCAAAATCCCTGTTTTCATAGTCAAACAGGCAGTTCCAGAAAAACAGCGATAATTTCCTCTAGGAATGGAGTTAGGACCTCAAACCAGATGCATTGGAAAGGTTATTCAATCCTCTTTCCAACCATATATGGCTTGCCTCTGTATCTATCCGTACAGAACCGTACCAACGCTGGAAACAGCAAATTTGCAGTCAAAAGTACAGAAAAACAAGGAAAAAAAGGCAAAAACGTGATTTTTATTCATCCAATCTTTCTCCTTGGGGTATGTGAGGGTATTTGTACATATTCAAGGTGGTTTTCAACTGTCCACAACTGTTTTTCAACTGTGGGGTCATTTTCCCCTCTTTACAACACATGTTTACATTGGTTTTACAAAATAACTCTTAGAAAACCTTACATTGCATGACTTCCTTTGACTAGACATACTTCAAGGACCTTAACATGACTTCATTACATATGAGAGTGGTCACTTGGACCTTATTAAAAAACATGAGAAATGGTCTTTCAAGACCTTATTAACAACCATGGTCTCTTAGAACACAAAAACTTCAAAATGTGCCTTATGGGGGTTTGATGACCCCTCAGGTGCTCCTGCACCATACTCCCCCTCTACAAAAGAACTCATGTCCCATGAGGAAGGACTGAAATCAACTCCACAACATTGGCCAAAAGCATGATCATCCTGAGGTCTGCTCCATGGACTCAAATACTGCAACATGGGCTGCCAAATTGGAATCATGACATTGTCATCTTGCAAGTTGGTCTGCACTTTGGGGATCACATCTGAATAGGACTTGTTTGCTATCCTTGGACTTGGAAATGGCATCCATCCTTCCTTCCTACACTTACAAATACTTTCACCATGATGAGAAGCCCACATACTTGCCTCTCTCTCTGCTGCAACTGCAGACTCTTTGGGTTCTTCCGTGTGTGGCATATCCTGCTCTTGCAAATTGACCACTACATCCACTATTGTATCAGCACCTTGCACCATTGTGCCTGTACTTTTAACTTGTACAACAACCTTATCCTGCACCAAAGGACACACTACCATTCCAATCAAAATGTTAGCCTTCCAATCAATTACTAATTCATCTTTTACATCAGACTTTGGTTTGAACTCGTTTATGACAGCAGCTTGAACCTTTCTGTCAACTAGTATGGGTTCTTTCTTCCCACACATGATCACCGTATTCATTAGACCTGCATCCTCATCATCCTCAAGGAGTGGAAACAAAGTAAATGTCTTTCCTTGACTATGTATGGTATATGTATTATTCTTGCCACTATACCACACATCCCTATCATATTGCCAGGGTCTACCAAGAAGTAAATGACAACAATTCATGGGTACTACATCACAAAGTACCTTATCCCTATATCCTCCAATAGAAAACTCAATAATAGCTTGTTCATTAACCAAGAGAGTTTGATCATCACTCAACCATGACACCCTATATGGCAACTCATGAGGAATCCTTTGTAAATTCAGCTTATTAACCATTTCATTTGAAACCATATTTGTAGTAGATCCTGAATCAACTATAACCTTACATACCTTGTCCTTGCACTTACATGTGGTTTTGAAAAGAGATCTCCTATTCAATGAATTTTTGGATGCTTGCAATGGTGTTCTTCTCATCATCAATGTCTCTCCATCTTGAACTGGGGCTGCACTCCCAATTGGAGAGTTAACACTTTCATCTACCTCCTCTTCTTGCACATATTGAATCCTCTTTTCATTCCTCCTTTCACTACCACTAGATGTAGAACTTTGTTTCATTGGACACTTGTATGCTGTATGACCAATCTCATTACAATGATAACATCTCCCAGTGAAAACATTAGAACCTCTACCTCCACCTCTTGTGCCTCTAAATCCCCCTCTAAAATTAGAAACTTGGTCCTTACCTTTGCTTGTGTCTCCTTGGTCTTCTTGGATTGATCTTGTTCCTCTTCCTCTATTGGTATTTCCTCTACCTCTTCCTTGTCTCTCTTGCCTTCTTTGCAACTTTTCTTCAGCCTTCATAGCCAACTTGTAGCATTCTTCAACTGTCCTTGGTGTTGTGAGACTGAGTTCATCTTGGATATTGTACCTCAAACCATTGAGATACCGTGCTACCTTTTCTTCATCATCTTCCTCATGTGCTGTTCTAATATCCAACTTATGAAACTCTTCCGTATATGCTTGCACATCCTTCTCCTTTTGTCTCAGATTTTGCAGCCTTTTGTACACCTGAACATAGTAGTCATTGGGCAGAAACTTTGCCTTCAACCTCTCCACCATCTTGCTCCAAGAAGTGATCTTTGGCTTGTCTTTCTTCCACCTATCAGCCTGCACACAATCCCACCATAACAAAGCATGACCTTTCAATCTTGATTTGGCCACCTTAACCTTCTGATTTTCTTCCACTTCTTCACACTCAAAGTAGTTTTCCAAAGCCCCAATCCAATCTATAAGTTCTTCACCATCTAATTTCCCTCCATACATTGGTAAATCTGCCTTGGCTTTGTGGTCACTCACTCTAACTGCCTTAAGAAGTTTTGCCATCCTTGCATCTTCTGGATCCAATTCTTCCTCTTGTGGAACTTCTTCTCCACCGTCTTCCTCTGACTCACTCTCACCTTCATCAACTCTCCTCCTCCTATCTCTGGCTTCCAATGCTGCAACTTGCTCTTTAAGGGCCTTCAACTCCCTAGCAATTGCTGATCCACCTTTTGGAGGCATCTTGCCTTCAACTATCCAAACTTTCTTCTCTCAACCTTCAAGAATCTACTCCCTTGCTCTGATACCACTATGATGCAGAGGTGTTAGGTCTCCAAAGATAATCTAACAAGATCAAAGGGTTTCAATAGTTTGCGGGCTTCAACCAATAAGACTTCTCTAGCCTTCCTCTTGTCCTAAACTCCACCAAAGGGCTCAAGTTTGGATTCCAACTTCTTAGATGAACTCTAGCATCTTCTAGGGTCTCAACCTACCCCAACCAACAAGGTTCCAAAGGTTTCACAAACCAATTGGATAGATTCTTGACAATTCCCCTTAAACAGGCCTAATCCTTGTAGTCTTGTTCAGCGACTAAACTGTACTTTTCTCCAAACTTTCCCAAAACACTTTTGAAAAAAATGACTGATTTGGATACCCTCTATTGAGTTCTAAAACATATCTCAAACTCACCTACTGTTGTTTTGGACGAAATGTGACTGTCCTAACACCCTGCTGCCTTCCCACAAGGCCTAAATTGACCATTTTACAAAGGAACCCTATGACAAACTTGTCCCACACACTTCAAACCTAAAAACAGTCTTAGGAAAGGGTTCAAAACCAAGGATTTTCCAGGTCTTATCAGGAGGTTTGCACATTTAAGGTTTGCAATACAAAATCTCATTTCTAGGCCTCAAAACCTAGGGCTTCCTAGATCTCCCACTTCCAATCACTTTCAGACCTCATTCAAAGGTCCAACACCATCTTATTGACCATATTAAACAACAGAAATCATAAAAATATCACCTTGTTAAGACGGATCTTCGGCTGCTATAACCATGCCACCATTCTCAATGCTCTTTTCACATGCAAACTTGACTCCAAATGGTGATCACCTCTCCCATTTACACTCCTCCTGCTTTTTCATGGTTAGAAACATATGGTACATGTTAATAAGGACCTACTCCATGAGAATCAGAATCCTACATTCATGGAAAGGTCCAAAAATGCATTGCAAACCCTCAAAATCCCTGTTTTCACAGTCAAACAGGCAGTTCCAGAAAAACAGCGATAATTTCCTCTAGGAATGGAGTTAGGACCTCAAAATAGATGCATTGGAAAGGTTATTCAATCCTCTTTCCAACCATATATGGTTTGCCTCTGTATCTGTCCGTACAGAACCGTACCAACGCTGGAAACAGCAAATTTGCAGTCAAAAGTACAGAAAAACAAGGAAAAAAAGGCAAAAACGTGATTTTTATTCATCCAATCTTTCTCCTCGGGGTATGTGAGGGTATTTGTACATATGCAAGGTGGTTTTCAACTGTCCACAACTATTTTTCAACTGTGGGGTCGTTTTCCCCTCTTTACAACACATGTTTACATTGGTTTTACAAAATAACTCTTAGAAAACCTTACATTGCATGACTTCCTTTGACTAGACATACTTCAAGGACCTTAACATGACTTCATTACATATGAGAGTGGTCACTTGGACCTTATTAAAAAACATGAGAAATGGTCTTTCAAGACCTTATTAACAACCATGGTCTCTTAGAACACAAAAACTTCAAAATGTGCCTTATGGGGGTTTGATGACCCCTCAGGTGCTCCTGCACCAATCACTCTGTCTAATGTTACAAATGTTGAAGTTAAAATGAGACCTACAGTACCAGATAATATATGCATTTGGAAGGTGTTTGATGATGATAGAGATTTGCTGAGGTTCCTACATTGCATAGATGAATATGAGAACCAGGAGATTGATTTTTAGAAATTTGTAGAAGTTGTGAATGGAAAAAAAACTCTTTTGGGGAAAGAAGTAATTCAACTTAAAACAAATAAAATTCCTAGAGGGCTAGTTTCTTTAGAAAGAGCATTTGACAATAGACACCAGTTTGTTAAGAAGGCATCTCCTACAAACAAGGATGATTTGGAGGAGATAAACTTGGGGACATGTCATGCCCCCAAAAGGGTATAGATTGGCAAACAACTCAAGCCACACATCAGGAGTATGTTGATTGCATTATTAAAGAAATATAAGCATGTCTTTGCATGGACATATGAGGACCTAAAAGCTTATAGAGAAGACTTATTCCAGCATGAGATTCATTTGAAGCCTAGAGCCAAGCCATTCAGATAGAAACAAAGACCTATTAACCCAACTCTAGCTCCAAAAATGCAGGAAGAGCTTGTAAAGCTTAGGGAGGCTAGAATAATTGTGCCTATCAGACACTCAACTTGGGTGTCCAATCTTGTCCCAGTTAGAAAGAAGAATGGTGATATAAGACTTTGTGTGGACTTTAGAAATTTGAATGTATTTTCTTTAAAGGATAATTATCCACTGCCTAACATGGAGGCTATGTTGCAGAAAGTAACTGGTTGTGAGCTTTTATCCATGATGGATGGATTTTCAAGATACAATTAGGTGAAGGTAAAAGAATCTAAACAATACAAGACTTTCTTCACCACTCCATGGGGGACTTATGTATATGCAAGAATGTCATTTGGACTAACAAATGCAGGTGCCACATTTCAGAGGGCTATGGATGTTTCTTTTGCAGGATTGATTGACTCAATTTTGGTTGTATATCAGGATGATTTAACTGCTTATTCAAAAAAGAAGGAGCAACATTGCGTGCATCTACAACAAATTTTTATTAGGGCATTGGAATATGGTAATTCACTTAACCCAAAGAAATGTACTTTTGGGGTAGTAGAAAGAAAACTATTGGGACACATTGTTTCCAAGGATGGAGTCAGGATTGATCCTAAAAGGGTTATTGCAATTGATAGAATTCAAATTCCTAAAACAGTAAAAGGCATTCAGTCTTTCTTTGGGCAAATTAATTTTGTTAGAAGATTCATTCCCAACTTTGTAGAGATTAGAAAGGATATCTCCAAAATGTTGAAGAAGCGTGAAACTATTAAATGGGAAAGTGAAGCAACTAGATCATTTTAGAACATCAAAGAGGCTATAAAGATGGCTCTTGTGTTGAGATCTCCTAATTTTTCTAGGCCACTTCAGTTGTTCTCATTTTCCTCTTTTCACACTATTGCTGCATGTTTATTATAGAAAAATGAAGATGGTTTTGAGCAACCTATTGCTTTCTTTAGCATGTCATTACAGACAGCTGAATTGAAATATGATATCATGGAAAAGTAGGCATATGCATTGGTTAGGGCAGTCAAAAGCTTTAGGCCATACTTAGTAGGATCTCGGATAGTTGCATATGTGCCCCATGCAGCAATTAAGGATATTTTCACTCAGCAGGAAGTGACAGGAAGAAGATGCAGATGGATTAACAAGTTACAAGAGTTCAACATTGATATACAAATTACAAAATTGGTAAGGGGATAGGGCTTGGCTAAGATGATGACACAATCAAATTTGGAGGCATGCCAGGTAAATGTAGTTCAGGATAAAGTTGTTAATATGTTAGAATCTGAATCGTACAAGGATATTGTGTATTATTTGCAAAATTTGAATTGTCCTTCCCATCTCAGTGATAGTCAAAAAAGGACCTTAAAGTTACATGTTATCAAATACATCATTACTCAAGGAGAATTATATTGGAAGAATCCTGATGGTGTACTACTTAGGTGTGTGGATGAAAATCAAGCTACTGATATTTTAAATGATATGCACAAAGGAATGTGTGGAGGACACTACACTATTAAGACAACAACTCACAAAATTCTTAGAGCAGGCTATTGGTGGCCAACCCTTTTCTCAGATGCACAAAAGATGGTAAGGAAATGTGACCCTTGTTAAAGGTTCTTAGGAAAAATCAAGTATGAAGGTGCATTACCCCTTAGAACTGTAACTGTGGAAGCTCCATTTCAGCAATGGGGAATTGATTTTATAGGGGAAATTTCAGAAAGATCAAGTGGAGGACATAGTTGGATTTAGGTTGCTACTGACTATTTTACTAAATGGATTGAAACCATTCCAACTAAGAAAGCTACAAGCAAGGTGGTGATGGTTTTCATTTGGGAACACATTATTATCAGATTTGGAGTGCTAGCCAAAGTGGTCACAGACAATGCCATGTGCTTCAGATCTGGTGAGTTTGTTGATTTTTACAACAACTATGGGATTAATTTGTCATATGCATCACCATATCATCCACAAGGAAATGGTCAGGTAGAATCAAGTAACATAAGCCTTATGAAAATCATCAAACAGATGGTAGGCAAGAACAAAAGGGCATGGGATTCAAAGTTAAAGTTGGCACTATGGGTTGACCGAATAACAATGAAGAAAGCAATTGGAAGGTCACCTTTTGAGCTAGTATATGGCACAACAACTAAGTTACCCATGAATAATCTCTTGCCAATTTATAGATTCATACAAGGAAATGATGGAGAGATTGAGGACTCAATGAATGAAAGGATAAATCAACTGGTTGCATTGGATGAAATTAGAAGAGAAGCACATAAGACAAATATCAAGAAACCACAGAAGGTGAAATATTTGTTTGATAAAAGGGCTATAGAAAGGAAGTTTCAGATAAGTGACTTAGTCCTTGTTTGGAATGCAAAGAACCAGGATAAGGGCAAGCTTGGTAATTTTGAGCCCTTATGGATGGGCCCATATCAAATTAGCAATACTCATGGAGAAGATTCCTACTTTCTCCAGGCCCTAAATGGTGAACTACTAGAATTGTCTGTGCACAATGAATTCCTTAAACCTTATTTCTCATGAATGAATATCTTGAGTGCACATTGTAAATTAGGTGTGAATAGTCTGTACATACCTTGTATAGTCGGTGGTGTTTTGTGTTTTGTGTTCTACCTGGTTTGTCCCAGAGTGGTCTAGTTCTCACTGCAGCCTTGTGCCTATACGTCCCCAGTTGGAGCAAATGGTGGTGCCTACCTAGGGTTAGGGTTTTGAGTCGAGTCTACAAGCTTATTTTTCATTCCCTCAAACTCTTTGTCCCTTTGGTTTTGTTTTCCCTCGAAGTCCTACGTTGTATCTTCTATTTTGTCATTGACCTCCTATAGCAGGTCATCAATCACTTAAGTTGCATTTTCATGCCTTAGCATTCAGAGGTTGATTGGCCCCATTGCATTGTATTACTGCTTTCTCCCATCGTGCTAAAAAGATTGAAAAAATGCTAAGTCCAAAGAAAACCCTTTGTGCGGTGGTGAAAATAGTTGTATGCATCTTTGTATGCATAATTATGTGCTTGTATGTAAAAGTTTGTATGTTGCTATTGTATATTCGATATACAATGGGTAATATACAAGTGGATCTCAAGAAGGTTCCAATCGGGTTGAAATGATGGTCGAGCCCACAGGTGTACAAGGAGGATTGAATGTATATACAATTGAACATACAAGGCAAAATATACAAGTCCCAGACGTCAAAGTTTATCAAATGGTACCTGGCGGGCAGTGATACAATGGCAAAGTTGAAAAGTCAAAGGCAGTTTCCTTTGTATCTTGCATTGTATGTATCTCCAACATGCAATAGCATATACAATTAAATATACAAGTGGCCGATGTACAAAGGGTCATCGCCAAGACCTTGCCTATCGGAAGCCAAGATAAGGGTCCCTCCGATGGCTGATGATATATACAAGGATGGTCTTCGGTGTGACAACAACCATTGGTGGCTCTGTCCATGCTCTCTCTGATGGCCAATGAGATACAAGTGAAATATACAAAGCAAGCGCGACCAAGGAGTTAACTGTATTTGTGAAATGGGTGAAGTCCGCCATTGTATATTAGGATTGTATGTTCCCAATATACAATCGAACATACAAGCAATGGATACAAAGAAATATGCAAGCAAGTTGAGGTTAAAGTCAAACAATGTTCAAAAAGCTTGGTGGGGACCACTCAGTTGTATGTTCCATGGGTTGTATGTTGCACATTGCAACGTTAGATACAATGAACTAGATATAAATGCCAGATTTGAAAATTGTTCCAATCTGATTCATAGGTGGTTGGAGTCCGTGGGTTGTATATTGCATTTGTATATGCAATATACAAGGAGATATGCAAGGGGTAGATACAAGGCCTAGACCCGATGGCGATTACAGTTTATTTTATAAAATTTTGAGGTCTGCACCTTTGTATGTAGGTGATTGTATGTATATACAATCTCATATGCAACCACAGATGCAAGAATGGATACAATGGCTCGTCAGTAGGACAATGCACATCGGTGGATACTTCTAAGGTCCTTCCAACGACCAATGTGATGGTGTTAGGTTGTCATTGATGTCAAAAGTGTTCAGAAGATGTTTAATGAGGTATTCATCATGATGTCTTCATATGTTTGAGGAGTACATCATCAGAAGTATATCATCTTGTGTGTTGTTGTAGGATTACATCAAGGTGATACTGACATACAGTGGTAGTGGTTTGGTAATTTGATCTCGGTATTCAGTGACACAGTTTATAGTTGGTCTTGTTTCATGTCTCTCACAATTTCTTTTAGAATTGTTTACTCTATCAGGAACATCAATCAGGTGTTGTTCATACAAGAGTTGTTGTTACAAGTGATGATGATGCAGGATTGTTGTTACACATCAAAAGATCTTCTTTGTGGTGTCTACACATTACAGATTGATAGGAGCAGTTTGGTTCTTCGGGATGTCATTATTCTTACAGTAAGTTTGATAATTTGATTGGATGGTTGATGTTGGGCTTAATATACTTCAGTTGGCATGATGACTTACTTGGCACAAGGTTGGTTGGTGTCAACATTTGACACAGGCACAGTTGGTTGGTTCAGTTGATTGTTGTTGGCATATGACTGTGCTTTAATATTAGAACCTTGTATTTTTCAGTTCCTATATGTCATATCTTTATGACATTAAAAGGTGAATTTCATATACAAAGTCATAGTAGAAAAAGAGCATGAAAATAGAATATTAAATATATTTGAAGGGAAGTATAAACATCATTTAAAAATCTTATGGAGAGAACGAAAGTTTTTTATGAAGGAGCTTTATTGAAAAAGCATTGTATCATTTTATAACGGGCACGAAGCATACTCAAAGGGGAGTAAAATAATTCAAAGACCTTTATTTGAAATTGTTTGAATAAGCATTATAATTTTGAAGGTAATTCAAAGGTTAGGAATTCCTTGGAAGTTTTTTTTTTTAACTCAAATTCTTAAAGCCTTCTTTGGAGCCCGATTCATATTTGAAATGTTTTTATTTAAAAAATTGCATGGATATTAAAAAGGAAAAACAAAAGGCATCGAATTGCCTTACTTAGGGGAGCCCGATTTTCTTGCAGTTTTTTATGATTTATAGAAAAAGGCTAAAGTGGGATGATTTTGGAAAAGGCACCAAATTATTTTGGGAGCATAGTAAATATGACAAGGAGCCCAATTAAGTCTTCTATGGAAACTTGTTTAAGATTCGTTGTCAAAGGAGGAAGCCCGCTTCTTTAGTCATATTTATGGCTTTTTAAATTTTGGAAACTTTATTTAATTTCCATTTTTGATAAGGAGTTTGTTTTGGTTCCTTTTAGAAAGCAGATTGTTTCTTTTTGTTTTTTCCATTAAGGCAATGGATTTGGATGTAAAAAAACTTGGAAGATTTTTGAGGAGAGATTTTTTTTAAGGAAGATGGATTTTTTGAAAAATATTTTTTATGGAGAATATGAAAAATTTGTTTGTTGAAGATTGAAGAATACAAAGGATATTGATTTGGAAATAGAAGAATATCAAGGATTTTGTTTTTGAAATTGAATATCTTTTTTTAAAAGAAATTTTATACAGGAGCAAAATGGTTTTTTGAAGAAATGTGTTTATGAGATCTTAAAAATTATCAGATGATTTTATTGGAGATTAGTGAAGTTATTTTTGCAGAGATGGAAGATGAAGTTGCTCAGATGCAAGGAAATATAAAAAGTTATTTTTTAGCTCACATAATAGGAAGAGTCTTGTTGAAAAGAAAATGAAGGGCTTGTGTTTTAGAAAATGAAAGTTCTCAGAAATTGTATTTTATTGAAGATTGATTTTCTTGAGAAGATAAAGAGTTTGATTGCAGGAATTTGCAGAGAAGGAGATTTATTTTTTTCTGATAGAAGATGAATCTTTGAAAAGGACAAAATGTTTTTTATTGATCATTTATTCTATGAATAAGATTTTCTTCTTATAGATGGATTGGCGTTTGGATTTCTTGATGTTTTTATTATTGCAAATGAAAGGGTTTTTGATTTACGAAGAGAAGGTGAAATGTTTTTGTTTTGCAGAGAGGATGTAAATGATTATCTTGTATATAATGGCTTTGCAGGTGGATTGATTAGTGTGTGTGGTGATGTGGATCAATATGGAGTATTGAAGATATTTTCAGTAAGATTATGTTTGTGCAGGAATGGATCAAACACAGTATGAGGACATCTAGCAATAAACTTACAGATTGAACCATGAAGATAAAGAGTGAACCATAAAGATAAAATGCAGGTGAATATGCATCAGGTGAATCAAATTTGCAGAGATAAGAGTGTTGTAAAGATGTGTAAAAGGAATTGTTTTGTATGGTCTTGATTTGAAAATCAAATAGGAGGTATAAGGATGTATGATGAGACACAGGTTGCATAATGGTGCAAATCAGATTGAATAGCAATCAATTCTTGCACACATAATTTTAATGATGGTAATTGTCTATGCCAGTGAGGCACAGTATGCCAATGAGGCTTGTGGTCAGTGAGACCTTCCCTCAGCCAGTGAGGCTTTGTAAGAAGTTTTTTAAAGTTAAGCCAATGAGGCACTTCTTGAGTGGTTTTTCTACCCTGAGAGGGTTTTCCACTCCAGAAATTTCTGTGTTATAATTTGTCTCTATGTGTGCATATTTGTGTTTTATTGATAAGTTTTAGTTCACATCTTTAACTATTAGTCTTGTGCATATGAGATCAACAGACCATTAATGTCTTTCTTTCTACTTGTCTTGTAAAGTTTGCAAAAGTTAAGAATTAACACAACACTGATTCACCCCCCCTCTGAGTGTTGTCATTGACTCCTACAATTGGTATCAGAGCAAGTTTCCCTCTTGCAGCTTAATCAGCTTGGGTAGGTCCTGTGTGTGGAGTTCAATGGGTAAGTGCAGAAGAAATAAGAACATTAGAAATGTCAAGTTTCTTTCTGGTCAAAAGACACAGAAGACATCATCCATATCAAACTTAGGTGTTAATGTTCAATCAGTTGATAAAGATGCTTCACAAGTTGAATCAATGAAAGAGTTTTATGGAGTTCCTCTGTTTAATGGTTCAGACTTTTCAGTTTGGTGTATGAGAATGCAAGTCTATTTATCCTCTTTAGGATATGATATATGGATGACTATTGAGAATGGATATTCTAACTCTGCAAATAACAAAGAAGCTCTTAAATGCAATCATATAGCCAAGAAGGTTATTTTATCTGGTTTATCTAATGATATTTCTTGTAAAGTTGTGCAGTGTGAAACAGCTCAAGATATCTGGAAAGAACTCAAAAGAATTTACCAAGGTAATGATAAAGAAGAGGACACTCTGGTGTGTCAAGAAAGTGGCAATGAAAGGCAATCACATGAAGAAGTTGAGACCCAATCAAATTCAGAAGATGATGATGATTAGGATTATGATGAACAAGACTGTGAGATTGATCTGGAAGGAGAGCTTATATATGCTCTGAGTGAGCTCAAGAAGTATAAGAGAGAGAATCAGAAACTAAACTTGCAGCCAAGAAAGATAATCTAAAGTCAATGCTCTTTCAGAACTTGAAATTGTATCTACAGATCTTGAAGAGGCCAGATGTCAAATTATAAGTTTAAAGACATATATTGATGATTCAGATAAACTAATTGATAGATTAAAGACAGAAATTGAAGAAGCTAAGAGGATTGCTGATGTCTCAATATCTGATCTTGAAGTTACAAGGATTGAGAATCTAAAACTAGAATCAGAAATAGTCTCTTTAAGAAAGGAGTTAGAAAAGGCTTCCTCTAAGTTGCACAAGAATCTGTTGTTTGAAAAGAGTACTGAAGAAGGGGAATGTTCCAAAGCTAGAGAGACTCCTAGAAGGAAAATTGATTTAAGTCATGTTGCCACAGAAGGAAAAAGGAAGAGTGAAGCTGAACAGAAAATGAGAGATGAATTTGTGCACAATCAAAGAAGAAATTTCAGAAAACCTGCATCTATAAGACAAGCTTACATGTACAGGTATAACTATTCATTTAATGGTTACTGTTATACTTGTAATCATTTTGGGCATAAAGCAGTTGATTGCAAAAGGAATACTAACCTTGTATGTTACAAGTGCAATAATGTTGGACATATTCAAAGAAACTGCAAAATGAACCGAGTGTATGATCCTTCATGGAAGCTTAATATGAGTGCTCAAAGGTATTGTCAGTCAATTGATTTTGATTACAACATAATTTGTTATAATTGCAACTCTCTTGATCATAAAGCACACGGTTGCAGGAGAGCTCCACCTAATTTGAAAGGTTGGGAAAAGAAAAAGACAGAAAAGGTTTGGAGGAAGAAAGAGTCTGTTAAGATTTGGAAGAAGAAACATAGTCAAGAGAAGTCAAATACTAAGCTTGTGCATCTTGCACAAGTCATTTCATCTGTTGCTTAACATAGCATGATGTGAGGGGGAGTTGTTCTTGTTCTATCTTTTATCCCCAAGAAGTTACTGGAGGAGATCAATTGATCTTGTTTGTCATGCTTGTTTGATAATGTTAATTTCTAATGTTTTTGAGTTTCAGTGTATGTCAGGTGTTCATGATCAGTGACATGTTTAGTGGTTTATAATGCATATAAGAAGTTCAAAAGTTCTCTACACAAAGAATTTGATGATGTTGTGACTTGATCCTATTTGTATTTTGTTCATATCAAGTTGATGCTTACAAAATCTTTGTTGCAGTTCAGTGTGATCTTGGTTGTCATGACAAAGAGCTTAAGATGCTCTCAAGAAGCTCTTATCAGAAATTAGCATGTGTTGGCTAAGGTGGCTGAAAATGAAAATTCAATTCATTCTGCTTTTGATTTGTCCAAAGTGTTGTTGCAGGATGAATTTGTTATTACAGTTTTGATGAGCTAGTTTGAATGACAAAGTCAAGAGGCAGTAGTTCTTGTATAATACAGTATGTTTCAGATGTGGTTTTGTATCAGAATTGACATTATGATGTGAAAAGTGTCTTGTGCAGAATAGGAGGATAGTCTTCATTTATTCAGATGTTCTTCATTCTTTGTCATGAAAATGTGTCAGAATATGGTTGTAGGATGATAGTTCATATCAGGAAATCAGTTTGATAATTATATCTATTACTTTGCTGAGTTATGTTTTATGTCATGTATCTTGGAGTTTTCAAGTGATTTTGTTACAAGAAGTGCTATTGTGCAAAATATGGTACAGTCATTGGGCAAGTTATAACAGTGGTTTGATGCTTTGGTTGGTGTGCCTTACATGATGTTGCTTTCAGGTCCTATGCTTCATGATTTCTTATTACTCACAAGTTGAAAAGTTGTGCAGTATGCAGATGTGCAAGAACAGAGCTTTCAGAATAACAACAAATTGTAAATATGATTAGTGCCTGGAATTTTCAGAGCCTAGTAATATCAAAGGTTTGAGTAAGTGATTTTTCAATTTCTTGGTTGGTATGAAAGATAACAAGGTCAGTGATAGTGTTTGTGATCTAAGAAATGTGTAAACAGTTGATTGATAATTTTCTCATGATTTATATGAGTTATTTTTCTCAGAGGGAGATAATAGTCTTTGTCATCAATGTCAAAAAGGGGGAGAAAGAAAAATTGCATGAGGTGGTTTTGCCATCAATGACAAAGGGGGAGATTGATGGTGTTAGGTTGTCATTGATGTCAAAAGTGTTCAGAAGATGTTTAATGAGGTATTCATCACGATGTCTTCATATGTTTGAGGAGTACATCATCAGAAGTATATCATCTTGTGTGTTGTTGTAGGATTACATCAAGGTGATACTGACATACAGTGGTAGTGGTTTGGTAATTTGATCTCGGTATTCAGTGACACAGTTTATAGTTGGTCTTGTTTCATGTCTCTCACAATTTCTTTTAGAATTGTTTACTCTATCAGGAACATCAATCAGGTGTTGTTCATACAAGAGTTGTTGTTACAAGTGATGATGATGCAGGATTGTTGTTACACATCAAAAGATCTTCTTTGTGGTATCTACACATTACAGATTGATAGGAGCAGTTTGGTTCTTCAGGATGTCATTATTCTTACAGTAAGTTTGATAATTTGATTGGATGGTTGATGTTGGGCTTAATATACTTCAGTTGGCATGATGACTTACTTGGCACAAGGTTGGTTGGTGTCAACATTTGACACAGGCACAGTTGGTTGGTTCAGTTGATTGTTGTTGGCATATGACTGTGCTTTAATATTAGAACCTTGTATTTTTCAGTTCCTATATGTCATATCTTTATGACATTAAAAGGTGAATTTCATATACAAAGTCATAGTAGAAAAAGAGCATGAAAATAGAATATTAAATATATTTGAAGGGAAGTATAAACATCATTTAAAAATCTTATGGAGAGAACGAAAGTTTTTTATGAAGGAGCTTTATTGAAAAAGCATCGTATCATTTTATAACGGGCACGAAGCATACTCAAAGGGGAGTAAAATAAATCAAAGACCTTTATTTGAAATTGTTTGAATAAGCATTATAATTTTGAAGGTAATTCAAAGGTTAGGAATTCCTTGGAAGTTTTTTTTTTAACTCAAATTCTTAAAGCCTTCTTTGGAGCCCGATTCATATTTGAAATGTTTTTATTTAAAAAATTGCATGGATATTAAAAAGGAAAAACAAAAGGCATCGAATTGCCTTACTTAGGGGAGCCCGATTTTCTTGTAGTTTTTTATGATTTATAGAAAAAGGCTAAAGTGGGATGATTTTGGAAAAGGCACCAAATTATTTTGGGAGCATAGTAAATATGACAAGGAGCCCAATTAAGTCTTCTATGGAAACTTGTTTAAGATTCGTTGTCAAAGGAGGAAGCCCGCTTCTTTAGTCATATTTATGGCTTTTTAAATTTTGGAAACTTTATTTAATTTCCATTTTTGATAAGGAGTTTGTTTTGGTTCCTTTTAGAAAGCAGATTTTTTCTTTTTGTTTTTTCCATTAAGGCAATGGATTTGGATGTAAAAAAACTTGGAAGATTTTTGAGGAGAGATTTTTTTTAAGGAAGATGGATTTTTTGAAAAAGATTTTTTATGGAGAATATGAAAAATTTGTTTGTTGAAGATTGAAGAATACAAAGGATATTGATTTGGAAATAGAAGAATATCAAGGATTTTGTTTTTGAAATTGAATATCTTTTTTTAAAGGAAATTTTATACAGGAGCAAAATGGTTTTTTGAAGAGATGTGTTTATGAGATCTTAAAAATTATCAGATGATTTTATTGGAGATTAGTGAAGTTATTTTTGCAGAGATGGAAGATGAAGTTGCTCAGATGCAAGGAAATATAAAAAAGTTATTTTTTAGCTCACATAATATGAAGAGTCTTGTTGAAAAGAAAATGAAGGGCTTGTGTTTTAGAAAATGAAAGTTCTCAGAAATTGTATTTTATTGAAGATTGATCTTCTTGAGAAGATAAAGAGTTTGATTGCAGGAATTTGTAGAGAAGGAGATTTATTTTTTTCTGATAGAAGATGAATCTTTGAAAAGGACAAAATGTTTTTTATTGATCATTTATTCTATGAATAAGATTTTCTTCTTACAGATGGATTGGCGTTTGGATTTCTTGATGTTTTTATTATTGCAAATGAAAGGGTTTTTGATTTACGGAGAGAAGGTGAAATGTTTTTGTTTTGCAGAGAGGATGTAAATGATTATCTTGTATATAATGGCTTTGCAGGTGGATTGATTAGTGCGTGTGGTGATGTGGATCAATATGGAGTATTGAAGATATTTTCAGTAAGATTATGTTTGTGCAGGAATGGATCAAACACAGTATGAGGACATCTAGCAATAAACTTACAGATTGAACCATGAAGATAAAGATTGAACCATAAAGATAAAATGCAGGTGAATATGCATCAGGTGAATCAAATTTGCAGAGATAAGAGTGTTGTAAAGATGTGTAAAAGGAATTGTTTTGCATGGTCTTGATTTGAAAATCAAATAGGAGGTATAAGGATGTATGATGAGACACAGGTTGCATAATGGTGCAAATCAGATTGAATAGCAATCAATTCTTGCACACATAATTTTAATGATGGTAATTGTCTATGCCAGTGAGGCACAGTATGCCAATGAGGCTTGTGGTCAGTGAGACCTTCCCTCAGCCAGTGAGGCTTTGTAAGAAGTTTTTTAAAGTTAAGCCAATGAGGCACTTCATGAGTGGTTTTTCTACCCTGAGAGGGTTTTCCACTCCAGAAATTTCTGTGTTATAATTTGTCTCTATGTGTGCATATTTGTGTTTTATTGATAAGTTTTAGTTCACATCTTTAACTATTAGTCTTGTGCATATGAGATCAACAGACCATTAATGTCTTTCTTTCTACTTGTCTTGTAAAGTTTGCAAAAGTTAAGAATTAACACAACACTGATTCACCCCCCCTCTCAGTGTTGTCATTAACTCCTACACAATGGAGATACAAAAGCATAGCGATAGAGGTCCAACCAGGTGCTGGTCCAGGTGCAGTTGCATGTATGTGCTTTTGCATATACAAAAGAAAGGTGTGTTCATGCCACGGAAGTCAAAAGAGGAGAAAGTTGCCTGTGTGGCATGATTTTATTGGTCGACAACTTTTCAGCATGATTTGAGGCCACAGATCTTGGCAAGAGGAAGTGGATCGACGATCATTGTTTAAAATGTTCAAAAGAGGAATTTTTGTGTTCGCTACATCATTTTAGGCGCAAAGGAGTTCAAAAACCACATGAACCATTGCTACATCCTAAAATGGCTAGGTTGGCCATTAATGGTGAATTTGCAGGGGTATGGGTCTTGATTGATAGGCTAGCTACTTTCTTCATGAGGAAAATCTTCAAACGACAGCACATCTCTTGATTTCACTTGTTTTTCCTTCCTTTTTTGCATGGAGCATTGAATATTTTGGGTGCCATTCTGGTGATGCACTGTATCTAGTGAACTTTTGAAAAGACCATGTACCTTGAATGCTGAGTACACATTCTTGCTGTATATAGAAGAACTGTGTCACTCATTTGGTGGTTGATGAAAACTGGACAAATTTTGGAGTAATAAGATACAGTTTTGCTGGTGGCTCTGTTTTGGAGTCTTGTGAGTTTATGAATCATATGTTGAATGTTTTATACATAATTTACTGGTTTCATGTTTTTTTATATGAGAAATGCTTTGTTGCATGTGTTTGGTCATTTGTCTCCAAGTTGTGGGCATTTTTCTTCTGAATCCAAATAGCTAAAGTTTACTTGGGATTCTAGAACATGGATTTTCTGTGTTGAATGTCTAATCTCTTACTTTTGTTCAAGGAACAGATTAAATGTTTTAGGTTAAGCATTGGGAAAAGTATACTACAACAAGGATATCATTAAGTATGAATAACTAAATACTCAGTCTTGGGAAGTACCTGTAAGGCAGACACTAAAAAATCCCCTTGAAACCCAGTTATTGATCCAAGTTTATGTAATCATTCACATGTGTATGTCTATTGACTCCGAGCCTTGAGATAGGCACCAATTTGATTTTGTATTGAGGTTATAACCCAAAGTCCCAGTCTTGCATCCAAATGCAAAATACAAATTCAAATTCCAAACATAAACCTTTAGGACATTAGAAGTAGTTTTAGGACCAAAATCCTCTATCTCACAACTGAATATAGGCCCAAAGCTAGTCCCTTTGTACTTATTTTATAGTTTTGGTCTGCATAAGAGAGGATTTATCTACTTTGTATCAACATTCTAGTAAGTTCACATGTATATTTTACAGATGTTGAATAGGGAATACCCCCTTGGTTCTGCAGAGCCTAAAGAAGAAGAGGAGATATTTATAGAGTCTATCTCCTATACTGTTGGCCGCTGGCCTAGAAATCCTGTTGATCAATGATGGCTACCTTGTAGGGATAACTGGGAAGCATCCAGTTTGGGAAAAAACTCCAACAATTATAATGGTTTATTATTATGTATTCTTATTTATATTTATAAAAATAAGATATTTATCTATATATATTTTAAGCCTGAGACTTTATCATAGTTGTAAGACTTGGCTGTTGCCATACCTCTTAATCATAATGTGGGAGAAGACTCCATACTCCATGATAAGTGGAGAGAATGGAGATTTGGTTGTTTAGGCCGAAGTGGGCTTAGTGTAGTGGAGCTCGACTCTCCTTGCATGCTCAGGAGAGGAGTCATTATATGAGGGAAATTAGTTACTATCATGAGTGGCAGGTAAGGGTATAGGGAGTCTCTCATGAGAGAGAGAGAGATAGTTAGAGACAACAAAAGAAGCAAAAGCATGGGGAAAAAGAAGGGGGTACAGCGAAGGAAGTGAGGAGTTTCATATAAGCAAGAAAGCATAGCAGTGTACTAGCTCAGCAACAAGAACACACAATAGCTTATAGAGGTAACAATAATGATTATATATATATATATATATATTCTTATGATGATGTTGTCAACTGGGTTAGTCAACACATGAATCTACTGTGATTTCACTGTATACAATGTGTTGTGTTGTTCACTTAAACTATTGTAGGTAGTAGCCCGAAGATCTTATTGTTTATTACATTGTTCAAAAATGTTGTATACAGTGTGGTGACATCCATAGAGATTATCTTGTTATTATACTATTGTATACAGTGTGGCGACATCCATAGAGATTATCTTGTTGTTATACTATTGTATACAATGTGGCGATGTCCACAAAAATTATTTTGTAGATATACTGTTGTTTACCGTGTGACAATGCCCAGAAAGACTATCTTGTTGATATATTGTTACACACAGTGTGGCGACATCCATAGAGCTATCATGCTATATTGTTATTTACACAAATGTTCTTGTTCCTTGAAAACTGATACAAAAGACATACTTTCTTGAGAATGGTTAATATATAATATGGTTATGGGGATTTTTTTTTTTTTAAATGCACCTGGTAAACCTTTTAACATGACCGGTGACGTTGGTGTGACACGCCCTCTAGCTCCACGTGAATGCTTTTGCCTAGAGTAATGAACTGGTGAGGCCACAACACGAGGGACCTCATCCCCTAGTAAGAACACTTTAAGCCCATGAGCTTGTTGGCCCAGCGAAGGTGTAAAGCCTACAAGCTCGTTGGCCCAGTGGGGGTTTAAACTTTGGTGGCCGCCACTACAACCAAGTGACTTAACCACTGAACCATGGCCTTATCGGTTGGGGATTAAAATGTTTTACCATTGCCTATTTATAATGATTTCTAGGAGATGGTTGAGGCTATCTTAGCCAAAACATTGGTCTATCTATGCCTTGTAATCTTGAATTAAAAATTATAAGAACATATGCATGGTAGAAATAAAGCTATTAAATGATTAAACCCAGCCTTTTAGTCTACTATTTGTATATTTAGACTTATACTTCTTGACTGTGAAAGGGTTTCATATGTCTTTGGGAAAATTAAAAGTCGAGATGGGACTCTTGAGCCAAATATCTAGAATGAAAGGATCTCGATACCTATTATGAGTTGATAAGTTCTTTAAACTCTCAGTTATATTATATATCATTACTTTGAAAGAAAGATAATTGTTTTTTTGAGAAGATATTTTTTGTAGTTAATAAAAACTTATGTGTACTAGTATAGTACCAAAACAACCATAAAATGATAGTCTAGAGAAAGACTATGGTTGATAAAACTATGTCATGTGATGACACCTACAAATATGTGATTGACTTAAATAGGCATTTTAATGTCGAAAAAGATGAAATGAAAATCTTTGAACCAAGATTCTAGTATCTTGAACTAATTTATAGAATCATAGATAGAACCATGTATATGTCAAGATGAGACATTAAACTATATTTATTCATATAAAATTTTAAAGCAAAGGAATAGAGTGACATGGAGTCATATTTCCATGTTGCAGTTGCAACAAGAATTGTCTTTGCAAGACCAAGACTTCAATATCCAATTATTTTGGCATTGTACTCTAGAAATCAGAGTTGATAATCTAAGTCAAGGAGACTATGGGTGAGATCTAATTAAGACACCACGTGACTAGAATTGGTCAATTAAATTCACTGTAGGATGAGATAGTCTCTAAGTCGAGTTAGAAGTGTGTGAACAATCGACTACATTCATTGTGAAACATCTATGTATATTAAATCTTTGGCCAAAGTAATGCATCCATCTCTGCATGTATTAGTTGGTTCATTATGTTCCAAATGGCATAACCATCTAGTAGTGTCATACATAGTTAGATGGGATCTATAGTTGTATGACCATGATGGGTTATGAAGGACACTAGAAACTCAGATGGCAAACCTATTGGTTCTTTATATCTATTCCCTTACTGAAGGGTAGGGCCACTTCTAGGAAGGAAGGTGTGTGGGGGACCGCTAGTCTGTGGTTGGAGGAAAAGCACTCAGTTGATGCTCTCCTTCCCAAGTAGATGACAAGCCAAGATTTATGAAGATAGATATCAAAACTCTAGATGTAGTATATTCAATTTATATGACTTGATAGTCAAATTTTATGTAAATTTATCTTTATTGCCATGATCAAGACATCATGATTGTAAAGTGAAGGATTTCACTATTATGCTATCTTTGAATATGTTGTAAATTTTCATTTTGAAATTATTTAGAAAAGATATGCTTTTTATGAATTGATTATTGTTTGATTAAAATAAATGTTTATGGTGATCGTGATTATTTACTTGATAGTAAATTGGGATGTAAATCTGGGTAATATGAGATGACATGTTACATATGGTATTAGAGCTACCAGGTACAATACATGGACCTATGAGCTCACTACATGAAATCTTCCTCAGACATTAACAGTTACTAATGTTTGGATGTTCTTTTGCCAGAATGGTAAGAACAAGAATGACCCCAAGGAAGAAGGTAACAGGAAATGGATGTTACCTAAAGGCTATGAGGGAGCGAGCCTTAATAATGAAAAGCCTAGTCCAAACTGGTTACCTGGAAGACACATGGTTAATTGACACTGAGACCTTCACTAATGCTATTAAACATTTCAAGCAAGAAAAGGAAAAGAAGGACAAAGTAGTTGAGGCTAATGTTCCTATCTCTGGGAGTAAATCGATTGAACCCTCTACACCTAAGGATTTACCATTTGGATGTGGTCCTAATGCTCCTATCTTTGGGAGTGAATCAATTGAACCCTCTACACGTAAGGATTTACCATTTGGATGTGGTCCTAATGCTCCTATTATTAGTAGGGAGGTCATGGATGAGTACCTATGAGTACATCCACCTCTCAAGCCTGATTTGGTAAACCTCAAGGATGAGGATGAACTTGGGAAGATCTCCCTTTTTGAAAGTGACTTGTAGTTGCAAGATGTAAAAAATTGTAATAAATGATGGATATTACGTGATCCATGGATACTATAATACAATTTTAAAATTTTGGAAAAGACTTTACTTTCTTGTTTAAGATTGCATAAATCAGAATGGATTTATGTTTATGAATGGATTCAATAGTATGAAAAACTAATTGAATGCTTAAAATACAAAATTCAAGAAAAGTAGATTGCAACATGGTTCGGATAGGAACCAGCCCTGGGGGTAGCCAAGAGGAAGGGAAACCTTCTGGCCACTCTGATTTAAAACTTGACCAGATCCTTGATATGCTCCATGAAATGAGGGCAAGAATTGGAACTTGAAAGTAGGAGGTCAGGGGTCAAAATGGACCCAGGAAGGAAGCTTTTCAAAAGGGTGAAGACAAGGAATGCCATTAAAACACCACCCAGAGTGGGCATGGAGAGAATACCTCAGAAATGAGACAAGATGAGGATAAAAGGAGCCACTTGGCCCTAGAGTTATCCAGAGATATGAAAAAGGTTACACCTCCCAAATTTGATGGGACTCTGAGTGGAGATGCCATGGAGGCATGGCTTACAGAAATGGATAAATACTTTGAAATAAGAAACTATTCTGAAATAACCAAAGTCGTATGGGGAGCATACCAATTGGCACGTGAAGCATCAAACTAGTGGATGAACAAGAAGATAGCACTAAGATTGAGCTCCTTGAGTCTAACCTGGGAAAGGTTTGTGGAACTCTTCAGGCAAAGATGGTTGCCACAGTTGTATTTTGATCAGAAGCTTATAGAGTTCCAAAACTTGAGACGAGGCGATTCATCTATGAATGAGTACTGGGAGAAATTCACTCATCTCCTAAAATATGGTCCCCAATATTAGTAGGATGAGATATTTGGCATCTAAAAGTTCATCATGGGCTTGAATGCCCAAATTGGAGGTGAAGTAGATGTGCATGGTCCCACTACAATGGACCAAGTTTATGAGAAAGCTATTAAATAGGAACAAAAGTTGAAATCCATGTTGGCATACCGAGAAAGGAACCATAAAAATTTTAGTTGGTCACAATCCTCCCAGTCATTTAAGAAAAAGGACAATAAACAAAATTTTTAGAAGAAAGGTGATAAAGGATTCAAGGATAATCATAATGAATCCAGGGGTGATAAGAAAAACAATAATAACTCCAAGAAAAATGGAGATAATTCAGGAAATCCTTATGAAAGGTGAGCAACCATGGAAGGGTGTTTTTCATGTGGTGGTGACCATTATGCCAATCAGTGTCCCAATAAAACATAAGGGACTCAACCGCGAGGAAATTCTTTACCCTCACAACATGTAGCCTTCCAACAACAGATACATGTAGCCTTGGATAATTGGTAAGCGAAGTATCAAATTACTCCAATTGAAACCATAGGTATTTTATCTAGTATTCTAATTTTAGTTTTGATAGATACTAGTGCTATAGAATGTTTTATTTCTCCAAAGGTTTTAAATAAGATTACTAGAAAAGCTAGTTACATGGAAAATACTTGGTCAATCGAATATGCTAAGCAAACAAGGGCTTAGGTAGAGCAATGTTTGTTTGAAGCCAAGGTTGAAATCCTAAGTTTTTCCACTGAAGTGAACCTTTATGTAGCCCCATTAGGCTCATATGATGTCATCCTTGGAATAAATTGGTTATGGAGACATAGGGCTAAAGTGGATTGTTTTGTTAAAATAGTAGAATGCCTAGATGACCTTGGGAATATATTTTTTCTGCAAGGCATTATTAGAGAGGTCAAACTGAGGAAAATATCTACCCTACAGATGAAGAAATCCCAGAGAAAAGTATGTCAACTCTTTTCTATTAAAATGGAGAAAATAAATAATCACAAAGAATCTATTTTCCAAGATGATTTGATGTATTATGAATCTCAAAAACTCTAAGGTGAAGAAAGAGAATCCATAGATCAAGAGAGATTAGATATGAATAAGTATCCCTTTCTTTGAGATTTTGAGGATGTATTTCCAGATAAATTTCTTGGATTACCTCCTAAGAGAGCTTTTGATTTTCAATAGATATAATTCTAGGATCAGAACCTATATCTAAAGCTCCTTATTAGATGACCACAACAAAGTTAATGTTGCTAAAGGCTCAATTGCAAGAATTGTTGGAAAAAGGATTGATAAGGCCCAATGTTTCACCCTAGGGAGCACCAGTGATTTTTGTTATAAAGAAAGATGGCACACTGTGCCTATGCATAGAATATCATATGCTAAACAAAGCAACAATAAAGAACAAGTATCCATTGCCCCGTATTGATGATCTCTTTGATCAAATGCAAGTAGCAACTGCATTTTCAAATATCGATCTTCGATCAGGATACCATCAACTGAGGCTAAAAGATGAAGATATCCATAAGAAAGCCTTTAGAATGAGGTATGGGCACTATGAGTTCAATGTCCTACCCTTTGGATTAACGAATGTACCTGCAACATTCATGAACTTAATGGACAGTGTGTTCAGAGATTGTTTGGACAAGTTTGTCCTTGTTTTCCTTGATGATATTTTGATTTATTTTTCTATACACCTAAAAATGACAAAGACAAATTAAATAAATAAATATTATTTATTTAATTCCTATTCTTCTATCATTTAATAAATTCATCAATTTATCTATTTGATTCACGTTCATCATTAATAGTCCAACTATTAAATAAATATCAATTTATTTAATAAAATCAATTAAACCTATTTTTTAATGTCATTCCTTAATTAAATAATAATCAAATTATTTAATCACAAATCATCCTATTCCAAAGTCTTCATTCATAAATCTACATCACCTAATCCATGTAACCACATATCCAGCTCATCATCTTGCACATGTAATTAAATATTTTAAATATTTAATTAATCCATTTTTCCCTCACCCACATGGGCCTATTCTTCCTCCAACCATCCCTATTCCAAAGGGTATGGTCTCTCCATGTCACCATGGTCAAAGGGTGCTTTGTGACACTTGTTCCATAGTCCCTAGAATCTTTCCAACCTCCCTACAAACGTGGTCTCCTTGTTTGACCTTCTCTCTTTGGTCATTGTGAGCCTTGTGACATGTGGACTCATGTCACACCTTTCTCTCCACAATGTCCTGTGGAGAGGAACATCTTCCCTCTTTCTCTCCCTCATCTCAACCAACTCAATCCTCACCATACACCTCACAAGACCAAGTCTCCACCGTTGAGATCTTGACACATGGATTTGCCCCCTCCTTGGCCTATAAAAGGAAGCTCATTCCCTCATTGTACAACACACAAGCTATAACAAAGTTACTCTACATAAATTCTAGCGTGCCTTTGGCAAAGCATCCATCTTGCTCATTGCATTTTATATCCATTATCCTCATCCATACAACCATGGCTTCAATCATCCATCCCTCATCCTCACAATAATTGCATTGTAGGTAATTGCATTTTATCCAACTACAACCATTCAAGTATTGTCATCTTCATACAGCGAGGAAGTACACTTCTGAGAGCTCTATTTATCAACAAGATCAATACAAGATAGGTGAACAATGGAAGGTTCGAGGTAAATCAGTCTTCAAGGTAATATTGCTTGGTTTATTTGATTTTCATCATATTTCATTGATATTATTGGATTATTAGTAGTTTAATACTGTTGACAATATTTCCATTAACATTTTTGGTACCCACCATGGCGCCTTGCCCCATTTTTAACTTCCATCTGAGTGTTTTGTCAAGGTTCTATCACGACAGGTCGTTTCTATGCATACAACTTCCAGTTCTACGCATACAACATTTCCTGTAGTGCTTTTACCTTTTTGCACATCCAAACTATTCTATTGCACATCTCAGGTGTTTTGTTGCTCTTCTGATATTCCTATGCATATACAGTGCAGTCCTACGTTTTTGACTATTTATACCACGTGTATACACCTAAAAGTGACACAACTCTATCCAAACAAAAATTCTTAATATTTATTTAAGTCTTATTCCTCTATCAATAAATAAATAAACAAATTTATTTATTTGATTCATATTCTTCCAACAATTAAATAAAATTAATTTATTTAATTAAATTCCTAAATTCTTCTAATATCCTCCAACAAATTAAATAATACCAATTCTTTAATTAGTTCCTCCAAAATCATTCTAAATTAAATAATACCAATTATTTAATTGTTTCTTCCAATAATATCTTCTCTAAAATTGAAATAAATCAAATATTTGTTTAAGTTGTCCATTTCTTCTAAAAATTGAGTTATCTCTAGATATAATTCAATCCTTGTGCACATGCAATTGAATATTCCAAATATTTAATTGAGCTAAAATATCTTCTCATCCTCATGTAATTTCCATCCTCTAGTTCTAGTCAGTTAACTCTTCTATCTATTTTTTTAATTGATTAATCTCTTCAGTTAACTCATTCTTCTATTTTATTAATTCCTCTCATGCAAAATAGAGCAGGACACATCTCCTCCTATTCGCGCACATTCCTTAATCGTTCTATATCATTGATCTTCTTGTTCTTTCTATACCATTGATCTTCTCTCTCTCGAGTCTATAAGTACAACCCTATCCTCCATTTCATTCACCCAAGCTTTTAGTTAAGTTACTCTACAGGAATCACAGTGCACCTTTGGCACCCAAATTCCTCCATTGCTTGCGATCAACTTGTTACCATCACCATTACCATTGTTCTGAAGCTCCTCTTCATTACAAATATTTATCATAGCCATTCCCACTTGACATCTTAGAAATAGCAAGGAAGTGCACCTTCTAAGGGCCATATTCATACACAAGATCATTTGAGATACGCAATCAATGGAAGCCATGAAGTGAAGAGATTTGCAAGGTTTAAAGTTCTTTGTTGTTTAATCTTCTTTGTTTCTTATTTCATTGAGTTATTGGGTATTGTTGATATATTATTGATTATTCATTTTCACCAATTTTCCCATAACATTTTTGGCACCCACCATGGGGCCTTGCCCTGATTTAACCTAAAAACTGAGTTTTTGTACGTTAGGTTCCAAAAACAGGAGGATTCTACCCATTTGGTTAATTCTAACATGCATCTGAGCTCTTTTTCCACACATCTGATAGATCAGCGCATCCATGCTCTGTTCCAGAGCATTTGACCTCTAATACGACACATTTACTAAAACTATGCATATGCTCTCTATTTCTATGCTTTTGACCTCTGTCTCAACGCTTTTGTAATAGCTGCACATATGACCTCTGTCTCTGTGCATCTAATCTCTGTACCGGTGCATTTGATTTTGACAGTGACTTTTTGAGTTTTCTTGTGATTTTGCTAATGTTGACACTTCTCGCAGGAGTTTTCTCTTATCTACTTGCAGGTTAGGGGCCAGTTTAGACATTCTAGTTGCATTATTAACATGCATCATAGATTTAATTAGCAAGGATAGTAATCAGATGTTCATGAAAAATCACATTTAGTTCTAACAAGGAGGATTGTAATTTAATCTTGTTGCATCAACAAATTGAATATAGTCCCAATGCTAGGAGGATAAAATTGAACCATTGCTATCTTGCTTTCAAAGTTAACAACCCGTGTGTGTGCCCAAGTAGCTTAACGCATTTAGTCTTTTTCATTTTAATTAGGGGAAAAGAACCACTGTCTTTTGTGTTTTTGGAATGATACTAGGCCTATGCTCTCCCCTATCTTGGGTGACCAAAATGCCAGACATATCATTTCGCATGTGTTAAACCCTTAGAGAGGCCTACCCTTGGATATCCTTTCGTCCAAGTGGGAACAACCTTAAGTGGTAACAAGCTAAAACCAAGCTCTGCCAAGCCACTATAAATAAATTGTGTTTGGAGCGAAAGCTTCGAACAATGAGTGTTGTTGTGTTATATCGACATCCAACCTCCCCCAAAACCCTCCAAGGTGCAATCCTTGAAGGCTGGGAGACTCCATAACGGAGAGTAGCGTTGCTACACATATAACCACTTGAACAGTTGCACTTACTAATCATCCTTTGTTTTTAGTAGCCAAAAACCACTATAAGCTAGTGCAGGGAAGGGCAATTATCACCTCCCGAAGATGCCTCAACTAGAAATAGTGAGAATTCAGTTTATATCGTCCTAGCCAGCCTAAGATTTGTACTTGCTTTTTAGTCCAAAAGAGTCCAAAAATTACAAAAAAAGATCAAAAATGATGAAAACTTCTTTGTGTTTGTTGTGTCTTACTTGCCATAATTGAGAAATCAGAAAAAAAAGACCAACTTGGAACCAAGAAACCAAAAACACCAAAAAATGTGCCAAGAAAATTGCAAAAAATAAAAAAACTAGAGCTATGCATTTCTCTTGCAGAGCTGCACATCTGTGTCGACCTACTGTGCATATACCTTGACTTTCTGCACATTTTCTATCTGTTGTTGCGCTTTTATTATTTGCCAAACCTACACATTTGTCTTGACTTACTACGCGTATATCCTCTATTTCAGCGCATCTGTAGCTACACATCCAAGATAATAAGCCTTCTACTTCTTTTGAGGGAAAGATTTCAACCTTTCTAGGTACCCATTTTGGTCTTGTGTCAGTTTCTGAGAATATAACAAACCAATTAGAAGTGATTTCTCACAAACTCCAAGCCCTACAATAGTAACTAGCAATCTTAAAAACTGGATCTTCCAAAAAGCAATGTTTTCCACAGGGCATATCTCCAAATCCCTCCCAACATGAGCATGCCAGTACTAGCTATGCCTTGTGCCATGATTATATATTCTTTTCCCATCTTAATGATACTCTTGACAAGGGAAGCACCACCTTAAGTTGGAAATCATGTACCAATCCACCTACTAGTCCTCCTTCATCATCTCCTAGAACACATATCCCAAAGCATACCAGTTCTACACCAACATTCCTTTCAAGATCTAATTCAACATCCAAAGAATCATTGAATGATTTTTTCCAAAAAAATTTTCCAAATATATGTAGCAAAAGAAAAGCTATGGAGAAATCCGAACCCACTCATCCATCATCTCATTCATCTACCCATACACCTACGAAGGATGTGATCTAAGGGATACTAGAAGAGAGTCAACCGTGTCCCCAAATTTTGGTCCTTGACCTTATCAAAGAGCCTTCCAACATGTCCATTGCTCCAACCTCATCATATAATCTTCAACCCCTTAAGCATATTGAAGAACCTCCTACCATGAACCAAAGTCAAGGTCCATCACACCTTCATGTTGTTGACCAAGAGTCCTCTATGTCCACTTCCATTCAAACACATCAAGAGTTATGTCAAGAGTACACATTAGAGCATGTGGAAACATCAACCCTTTATCTAAATCAAGATCAAAGCACACCCATCCAATCCATCTATAACCTTTATCTTTTCCACAATCAAGATATCCCCTATGAAGAAGCTATCCATGAGTAACTTGATCCTATACATGAGAAAGAGATTCAATTCCAATCCATCCATAACCTTTATCTTTTCCACAACCAAGATACTACCTATGAAGAAGCTATCCATGAGCAACTTGATCCTCTACATGAGAAAGAAATCAAAATCCAACCCATTCATAACCTACATCTTTTCTATGATCAAGATATTATTGTTGATGTAGAACCTATACATGAGCACATTGATCCCATCATGCCTAATCCTATCCATGATTAAGATCCCATCTACAATCAAGTGAACCATGATGATCCTCTTAGCCAACTTCATGCATCCCATAGTCATGAGCTTATCACCCCATCTATCCATCCTCCACCTAGTCCTATCCATGATCCAACAACTTCCACTTCCCTTGATGAGACACTTGCCTCCCAAGTGCACATAGATGATCAAACCAATAACTTGGATCCTACTGAGCATAATGATAATCAAGATCCTAATGATCCTTCACCATCTATCATTGACCATGCTATAAATCCCCCACCATATACCCTTGGTCTTACTACCTTCATGCATGAATGTTCCTCTTGAGGAGAGAAGCAGCCATTATCTACCACTTTACCTTCCCCATCAAATTATGAGCTCACATCTAGTGTTCAAATCTCCCATAATCCCATTGTCCACCGTATATTCCAACATATGAACTATCAAGGTAAAGGCTTAGGCCTTCATGAACAAGGTATTTTAGAACCCGTCCATGTCAATGCTCCTCCTCGCTCATACGGCCTTGGATACATACCCCAAGGTGAATAATCCAAAGATGTTGGTACCTCCTCCACTCCTTCCAAATCCACCACTTTCCATCACAAACCCTATCATATCCCCAAAACATATGTCACCATTCCACCTCCCTTATCATATACATCCCAAAAGCATGTGACCATACACCTTCCACCATCGAACCTACCTCCGCTACTTCCAACTCCTAATATCCCTCCATGCATTTTACCACCACTTCTTCCAACACCTTATCCATCCATCTATAAATCCTCTAACAATCCCAATCATGGCTAACAAATGCACATGTTGTCTAAACAAAGAGCTTCCACCAACCCCACTTCCACCAAACCCATGGGATTCAACAACAAAAATCTGGATGCCCCTACCTATAAAGTCAAAAATCCTAAGAGTACTCATGACCTAGGATACAAAAGCCAAAAATCAAAGAAAAACCCATCTCCAAAGCTACATTCACCCACACACCTATATGCCAAATTGAAAATGGTGTGGGTCCCCAAGCAACAAGTACTTACATCCAAAGCTGCACTTCATAGGTAAAATCCACAAACAAAATGGTTTGGGTACCTAAACAAAAAGACCTCAAGTTACATGAAGCATCCACCTCTCAAAAATCCAAACCATCCACTTTCTACCATTCTATCCAAAAGTTTCAAACCCTTCCATCCCACATGACAAGAAAAAATTAGAAAAATACTTAGTCTATGTGGGTCCCTAAATTACTAAACCATTCATCCACCATGCAAAAATCTCCATTGCTTCCTACACCACTTTCCCATCATATGCTTCAAAGCTTATCATGGTATGTGCAACCGTCGGTCATGATTCCCTTCCATCCCACAACATTTCCATATAACTCCATCTCTCCTTCCTTCCACTATTATCCTGCATATCTTCCTCATCCTACTCCCATGGTCCATGCTTTTGCATAAGCCTTCCCTCTGTATTCTACATCATTATCCACTATCGTACCCTCCATAATCTGTTATCTACCATTCTCCATCTCACTTTCATGCAATCCCCTACCAACATCTATGGGAGTACTTGACATAGTCCATGCATCCATCTAGTGGGACTATTACCTTTTAGGGAACTAGATACTTGAGTCTCTCCTTTTCTGTGTCCACCTTCTCCCATCCAATTGTTTCAAAAAAAATCCTTTCATTCAATGATAAAAATCTGGCAAACAGGCACCTTGGATAAGTACCATGATGAAAACCTGGCAAACAGGCGTCGTGTGTAAGTTGGTCTTCTACGTCACCTACACTTGGGGGCACCTTGTCTCATTGGCATATTACTCTTCTCCTATCAAGTTTCCTTCCATACCATTTCCTATCCTATCCTTCTACCCATTACATACCTATATTGTCCAGTCCATCCATCCTAATCTTCCATTCCTCTATTTTTTGGGTCTTGATAAAGATTGGGGGCACAATGTTGACAAATGTTTTAGATGTCTCTTGACATACCTTATCCCTCCAAGCCATGCCAATCCTTCATTATCCTCTCATCCTCCTATCATCATAAGCATTGCCATGGAAAATCCTAAGTATTCTACCTATAGTCAGGCACGTTATTCCTATGCGACATAGTCCTTAGAGATCACATCCTTGTTTCATTCTACCTACCCTACCATCCATATCCACTGTAACCCATCCATCTACCTATCCATGGTGTTTCCTTGTCATCAGTATCTAGCATTAAGGCTATCCAAAATTGTTATCCAAAATCATCCCAACGGTATCAAAAACACCTAACGATAACCTGTCGTGGCTTGGTCCTCTATCCTCATTGTCGCCTTGTTACCTAAGGTCTTATCTAGTATCCTATCCACAGTGTTAGCCTAGCATAGCATCCATGTCCAAGTCCAAGCCTTGAAATACACTATCTCTACATCATCACATAGGCAAGGCCGTTATCAATGCGCCCCCAAGTATCCACTTCCCATCCATCCCATATCTTGTCGTCTATCCTCTAGTCCATCCAAGTCCAAGCCTTGAATTACGTTGCATCTGTGTCGTCACATAGGCAAGGCCATTTAGCAATGAGCTCCCAAGGCACTAGGTTAGTCTCTTAGGGTCCATTTCTTTGTATCCATTGTCAATTCATCCATAATAAGCCAAATACCTCTACTTGACTAGGGGCAAATCCTTGACCAGGCATGCAAGTATAGCAAAACCTTCTTTCAAAAACAAAAATCTTGATGCAAGGCATCAACCTATCCGAGGTAAAGAAAACAAGTGCCTATGCACTCAAACTAATTCTATCTAAATTATGGTAAGAAAACACATCTAATGCAAGAATGTTTTGTGTTTGTGATCAGGTTAGGTTACATCATCTTGATTTTTGTTATCATGTCTTTCTACGCTACTCAAGGATGCCAAAAGATAGAGATGCTATGATGGGGGCACGATTATTTTTGTTTATTGTTTGTGGATCAATCTTTGGTAATGTGAAGCCTTGTCTAAAGACATGATCAACTCAAATGATCATCAAGGACATTAGAGGTCTAACATGAAAGGGGGCAATCCTTGTCTATTGATATGTAAGAAATACTCAGGTCATCTTGGTTCAATTATACCTCGATGCTTGTATTAACTTGCTAAATCAAAATCCATGTAACCGATACTCAGGTCATCTCGGTTCAATTATACCTAGATGCTTGTATTTTCTTACAGCATTTGGAAAAAGTACCAAAAAATCACCCAATGATGAAATAGGCACTTTAAAATACTTGCAATATCAAGATGTCAAAAAACCATTTGCATCCACAAAGCATCTATATCCCATGCAATAAAAATTCTATGCAGAGTATCATTGTTTACAATCAAAAGCATGAGTCCTTCTATCAAGTCATTCTTCTATCAGTCAATCCTCTATCTATCATTGTGTCTCTCATCAAATAGTTCTAGCTGTTAGTCCAAGCAATGATCCAAATGAAAGTTTATCCTTAATCCATACCAATCAAGTCAAGTCAATCTTGTCGAATAATCCAATAACAATCAGTGGTCTTGATCCTTGTCTGGTCGTAAATCAACTTAATGCATCATAAGTATCAGTGGGATGTATCTTTCCCACACCTATCATGTTTCTCTAGGGACATATCGTTCCCCGCTATGACAACACTATTTATCATGTTGCTCTAGGGACCTATCGTTCCCCGCCATGACAACACTATCTTTCATGTTGCTCTAGGGATCTATCGTTCCCCGCCATGACAATACTATCATCAATCAATATCGATTAATCATTGGTTTACTACTTGACAGGGGTAATACCTTGTTTGTTCTTGTATCATTTGTGAATACTTGCTTACTTGCTTGTGTGTGTTATGATTTTATCTTGCATAGCGTGTCATTTCAGCTCTTTCTTCATCCTAACCTATTTTTCACCTTCTTCTTCATGAGATGGTCCGTCTCACATCCTTCTATCTTCTTCCCATCCATTCTCCCGAGGGGGCATCCTATCATCATTAAACCTGTACCAGGGGAAAACTGAGACATGTATCATTATCAAAAATTATATTCTTTGAAACAACGTGATAAAACGCATTGCATCAAAGAGAGGCAAAATGTATACACCTAAAAGTGACACAACTTTGTCCAAATAAATATTCTTAATATTTATTTAAGTCTTATTCCTCTATCAATAAATAAATAAACAAATTTATTTATTTGATTCATATTCTTCCAACAATTAAATAAAATCAATTTATTTAATTAAATTCCTAAATTCTTCTAATATCCTCCAACAAATTAAATAATACCAATTATTTAATTAGTTCTTCCAAAATCATTCTAAATTAAATAATGCCAATTATTTAATTGTTTCTTCCAATAATATCTTCTCTAAAATTCAAATAAATCAAATATTTGTTTAAGTTGTCCATTTCTTCTAAAAATTGAGATATCTCTAAATATAATTCAATCCTTGTGCACATGCAATTGAATATTCCAAATATTTAATTGAGCTAAAATATCTTCTCATCCTCATGCAATTTCCATCCTCTAGTTTTAGTCAGTTAACTCTTCTATCTATTTTGTTAATTGATTAATCTCTTCAGTTAACTCATTCTTCCATTTTATTAATTCCTCTCATGCAAAATAGAGCAGGACACATGTCCTCTTCCTATTTGCACACATTCCTCAACCATTCTATACCATTGATCTTATCTCTCTCTTGAGTCTATAAGTACAACCATATTCCTCCATTTCATTCATCCAAGATTTTAGTAAAGTTACTTTGTAGGAATCACAACGCGCCTTTGGCACCCAAATTCCTCCATTGCTTGTGATCAACTTGTTACCATCACCATTACCATTGTTCTGAAGCTCCTCTTCATTACAAAGATTTATCATAGCCATTCCCACTTGACATCTTGGAAATAGCAAGGAAGTACACCTTTTGAGGGCCATATTCATACACAAGATCATTTGAGATAGGCAATCAATGGAAGCCATGAAGTGAAGAGGTTTGCAAGGTTTAAAGTTCTTTGTTGTTTAATCTTCTTTGTTTCTTATTTCATTGAATTATTGAGTATTGTTGATATATTATTAATTATTCATTTACACCAATTTTCTCATAACACCACACATTTGCGAATTCATGCATATAATACACAGTGCTGTGCATATGACCTACAGTCCTGTGCATTCAATTTGTAATAGAGAGTTGTAAAAGTTTTATAAGGTTTTCCATACTAACTTTCATTTGCAGGTGTTAGGAGCTAGATTTAGTCATTTTAGCTACATTATTAAGCCACTTATAACAAAGGAGTAACTTAATATGTTCATGCAAATTATCACATAGACTTAACTAGGAGGAAAGTAAACCAATTTGTCATATCACAACTTTCATCTAGTCCCAACTTAGGGGTTAAAACTGAACAATTCCTTTATGTTTTTACTATCTTGCACTACAATCTTCACATAGCATAATAAGGGAAAGTAATACTTGTCTTATTTCTTCAAACAACAATCGACACCTAGATATGTTAGAGGGATAAAATTAACAAAATCTTTTCCAAACTAATGCTATCTTGTTACAAATTTTTGTGCTTGGTAGAGTTAACACATTTAGTTCTTTTTCTTTTAACTAGGGAGTTAAAGAACCAGTAGTTTCTGTATTTTCAGAATGATAATAGGACTATGCTCTCCCCTTAACTAGGTGACCAAAATGCCAAACTTATCATTTTGCATGTTTTACCTTTAGAGAGGCCAGCCCTTGGAAATCCTTCCTTTCAAGTGGGACAACCTTAAGTGATAATGGGCTAAAGCCAAGCACCTCCAAGTCACTATAAATAAATTGTGTTTGTGACAAAAGTTGCAAGCGATGGGTGCTGTTGTGTTACACCGACCAATGTTTCCCCCAAAAGCCTATGGAGGGTAACCTCTGTAGGCTGGGAAGCCTTCTTATCGAAGTGAATGGCCACACATGTAATCACCCAATTGGATGTCTTGACTAAAATCCTTTTGTTCTAGTAAGCCAAAATCCCCTATTTGGTGACACAAGAGGAGGAACCTCTAGAGCTGTCTAATGTCATACACTCATTTTGTTTAGAGATAAAAAAGTTCAACTCTTTAGAGGAACTATAAATTGGTATGTGTGAGAAGTGAGTGTCATGGAGGGGAGCCAGTGCTAACAAGTTATTAGCTGTCTACCTTTATGCAAGTGGCTAGAGTAAAAACTAAGTTAGAACTCATCAAATATTGTCCTTGCCATCCTAGGATTGTAATTGTTTGTTTTTAATTTTGTTAAGTAATCATGGAAACCTTTTGTTCTCTGTGTTTTCTAGCAATAACTTGAACCAAAATTAGCATTGCAAACCTTAGATTAACTTAGGAAAACATTCCAAGCAAATCAAACTATCAAATTGAAACAAAAAACTAAGTACATGCAGTTCTGTGCATTTAAAACATTCTACTACGTATATAACCAGTTTTGTTGCGCATATAATCTTTTAGGACATTTAACACACATAGTTGCGCATATAAAACATAGTACGACACTTTCAAAATCAACTAGATCTATGTATTTGACACACAGAGCTGCACATTTGGCCTGTTATTCTGTGCTTTTGAAGCTGCACATCCAAAACAAAGAGATATTCCATACAATGTGGGATAAAAACATTATTAGTTTTAGGTACCCTTTTTGCTATAGTTTCACCCTAAAAAATCAGTTATACCGTGCAAACACCTTTCCATATCATTTTCACAAACATCTTTTCACATCATTGCTTTGCTATCAAAACACCTCAAAATCAAACCACAACTTGCTTTTAGGACCTAGTTGATACTCTACCAACCCAAACAAGAGCTAGGTAGTTTTATAACAGGATTTCAAATCATCCTTCTCAACAAAACTATACTAGTGTAACCTTGACAAGAAAATAGACCTCATCAAATAGTGGTGTCAATCTATCCCTATTTGGACTACCACTTGTATCGACACTTCGATAGCTATTAGACATTATAGCTCAAGATTTACCTTGTTTGAGACAAACTTAGAATCAACAAAAACCTTAGCAAAATCTATTCCAATCAAATTCACCTTCTACCACATCACACCTCCAATCAAAAAATCAAAATCCAACAAATCTCATTTCATCCCATCCCAAAATTTTCCATGGTGCAAACTAGATCTCAATCAAAACAAAAGAAAAACATGGACAACCTTAACAATAATATACCTGATCTGGATGATGAGGAAGTCTCTCAAGAGGAAATCCTCCAATAACTCCAAGATCCTAAGTTCCAAAAGATAATGATAGAGTTGTTGCTACCGATCCCCAAAAGTATTTCCTCATGATTTCTCAAAAAGGAGCAAAGATACCTACAAACTTTGATATCTCTAATCTATGAGAGAATAATGCCTCAAATGAAGCTAATTCATCAAAAGATGGCTCTAAAACTAAAAAAGAGACTCCAAAAATAGAAAAGGCTAAGGATACATTTAATCCTTTGGATGCATTGACAACCCAAGTCCAAGCCTTATAGCAGTAATTGGTAGATATCCAAAGTGGAACCACAACGAAACATCATTCGCTTGAAGATATCTCACCTTACCTGTTTGACAAATCCTTGAACATGATACCTTTTCCTATAAGATTTGAAGTGCCAAAATTTGACAAGTATAGAGGAAAAGGAGATCCTAGAGATCACATCAGAGAATTCAGTGGTGCTTGTCTTGAAGTCTCCCACAATGAAACTTATCTAATGCGACTATTCCCTAGAAGCCTAGGAGGACAAACTATGGAGTGGTTTTCACGTCTACCTCCTGGCATCTGCACCTTTAATGAATTAGTGGACAAATTCATCAGACATTTCACTTATAACATAGAACATGAAATCTCCATGCTAGACCTTTGCAATAATAAACAAAAAGGAGGAGAATCATTTGCATCTTTCCTACAAAGGTGGAGGTAGCTTGCGAGGTATTGTCCCTATCACATACCTAAAAAACAAATGATAGAAATGCTCATGCATAATTTGTCCACTGAGGTAATCTATCAAATACAAATTCAATGTCCATCAACTTTTAGTAAAGTTATTGAGATGGAGCTTCTCATTGAGAAGGCCTTGATAGTGAAGGGGCAAGTAAATATATACAAAGACACCCCAAGCTCTAATAACAATGCAGATAAGTCACAGTTTTGGACTAAAAACAAACCCATAGTGAATGATGGTGTGGTAGATGCAAAACATGCAGCACCAAAGCAACCCATTTTCAACCTATCCAATCTGCAGAATAGCGCACCATCTACCAAGCCTCAAGGCACTGAATAGAAACAAAATAACTTCCCTCCAAGTAGAAAGTTCACGCAACTTGGTGAATCACTTTAATCTACACTTAGAAAGCTAATTGGGGGAAACATGATCACACTTACACCAGTGCATGAATACAAACCCAAGTTCAAATCTCCTTGGTGGAATGAAAATGACTTTTGTGAATACCATAGGAGCAAAGGTCATAAAACCAATGAGTGTATGAAACTCAAGCATGTCATTCAAGACCTTCTTGACCAAAAGCACATATCCATTAATGAAGGACATACTACTAATGATGAACATATAGCATTCAAGAATCCTCTTCCTCATTACAAGAAGGGAGGACCTTCAAACCAAAACAATAAAAATGGTGCTGACAAAGTAAGCTATAACAATGCTTCTTTTAATTACACCATCAATCATATCTCCCAAAGTGATTCACACATCAATGTGAACACCATCAATAATTGGCCTGATTGTAAGGTGACCACACATTGTGGAAACATAACTTTGCAAGGGACTCAACCAAAGCCATGCAAGTCGTCTTCCACCTCAAACCAATACAACATCATCGACCAACTTCACAAAACACCTGCGCATATATCCATCTTGGAGTTATTGCGTTTATCACCTTCCCATAAAGCCATTTTAGAAAAAGCCCTCTTGGAGACAATGGTTCCTACGAACCTTGTCCAAGATCAATTACAGGCTATGGTAGGCCATCTCACCACACCGCATTTCCTATCCTTCACTAAGAAGGATGACATGTCAATAAATCAACCACACAACGCATCCCTACACATTAAGGCCCTAATACATAAGCACAAAATAAAAAGGGTCTTAATAGATGGAAGGGCTGGTTTGAACATTTGTACACTAAAGTTAATCCTTACATTGGGGTTTTTTCAAAATGCCTTTGATCCCAAGAAAAGGATAACCATCAAGGCATATGATGAGGAAGAAAGAACCTCCAAAGGAATGGTGGTTTTACCAATACGAGTGGGACCGGTAGAAAAACATGTAGTGTGCCAAGTTCTCGACATGGAGCTTGCATATAACATTCTTCTAGGCAGACCTTGGATCCATGCAATGAAGGCTATCCCATCAATGTATCACCAATGTATCAAGTTCCCGCATGACGGTCAAGAAATAACCATAAAAGGGGACCCCAATCCTTTTTAGTATTGCAATACCATATAGTCTAAACCAAATGTTGTGATACCCACCAATAGAGCAACTTCTTCTTCCTCCAACCAAGTGAATCCAAGTTCCTTAGCTTCTACCTCAAAAACATCGAAGCTTAAAATCAAGGTCAAAGACAAAGGCGTCACAGAGTATGTTATTGAACAATCTTTCTCTCTAGCATAGTTGCCACTATCACTAGAGTCTTATGAGAGACCATCCCCAAACAAAGCTAAGTCACTTGAGACTCCCATGGGTCCTTTCATTAAATGGGGAAGCCTATCCGATGAGAGTGATGAGAAAGATGTCTTACAATGGCTTTTCAAAGATGAAGATAGTCAAACCATACCAGAGGACTAACAACCTAAGCTTCCTACAAAATAGTATGGTCAGGGTTTTTCTATGTTACAAAGGATGGGATACAATGGTCATGGCCCCATAGGACTAAGAAAGGATGGTATCATAGAACCTATCAAACTCCCTATTCAAACAACCTGAGATACTACTGGGTTAGGTTACCAAGGTAAGCAGAAGGACAAAGGCAAAGGTAAACAAAAGGTTGAAGATAAACAAGTGGCTACCACTAATTTAGTGGAACAAATTCAACGCTTGCATGAGGCTAGTGAAACTGATTCAAATGAGTATGAGTGGGACAGCCTCTTTGAGATGTCTTGTGAAGACAAAGGGATTGATGTGGTCAAACAATATAGTAATACTCCAACAATGCATGAAAGACAAATCTCTAGAGCTAGACTGCTAGAGTCCAAACCACAACATGACAAGAATGAATTTCATGAAGAGTATACAATATCAAGATTGATGAACCAACTTGAGGAGAGTACTATTGATGGTGGTTTTAGCACACAACAATGTAGGTATGATTACTGGTATCACACCTCTCTTGAAAAAGGTATCCTATCCAAGATAAGATTGCCCCAAGGATAATACAGCTAGGTCTTAACTTGCTTGGAATAACTTTAGTGGCATGTCTAGTTGTGCCAACAAGGGGTCTTACATAAAATGTAGGGTTTATGGAATATGACAGCTGTATGTATGTAGAAACCCTATGATACTTTCAATGAATTTGTAATGTAGATGTTGCTTATAACCTAACCTAACAAACTTGATATAAATAAAATGAAAAAAGAAAAGGAGAGAGAAGGGATAAGAGATCCTAAGTGATAGTCACAACAGGGTAAAATGCTATAGATACACAAATACTTTCAATAAACCATTCCCTATTTCACCAAGATAGGAAACCCACAATGTTGCAAGAAATGATGCAATCTTCAAAGGATCCTTATGATTTTCAAATTGCATTCACTCATTAAACACCCAGACAATGGCATAACTTAACTAGTAGAATGCAACCAAACTATATTCAATGACAAGGCCCAGGCTAACTATACATAGCAACTTACCATCAACAAGCACTAATAGTATGGACCAAAGCATTCATTAGATATCTTAACATTTACCCATCATTGCAAGAGCACAACTAATTAAATTCAAATTGATATGAACCATGAAAACCAAAGAGGATAACACAAGAACACAAATTCCCAGCAACCTACAAAACTTGCTTTGTATTGATCACAATTTGGTAGAGTCTCAGCAATTCAATATCTAATCTTACTTACAAATGAGAGAAAAAGATGGCCCTTTTATAGACAAGGCACCATATCAAGTTTTTCAATGGATGGTAGAGATTAACTCAACACCAATGGTCCAAATTACATGGAATTTAATGAAGTGTAGCAATTTGTTACATTTTTTGATTTGCGTTTGTCCTTTAGGAAAAAGATAAAATAGAGCTTGCAAATACATTGAATCTAGACAAAATGGATACCCATTTGGTTGTACATGATGAAAAGTCAATTTTAAAGGCCTAATAAAGCCAAAATAAAGTAGCATGACATTTGAAAACATGAGTTGATGTGGATTCACAAGATTCCAAATGCTAACTAGATCAAAAGGAGTATTTTGGTGAAGGTATATTCAACTAGATGCTTGTTGGACTAACATTGCATGACTAGATGACTGGGTCAGCTCTGAACAATTCTTGGACATTGGATTGGATCCACAAGAACAATAGTGATTTGGCATGATCTTCTATGTATTTCAACTCCTAAAACTCATCTTTATCATCTTGGACATTATACTGACTTCCTTTTGCATGTGCAACAACAATTTAGTTGATAGAATGTCAATTCTACAGTTCTGGATCAGCACTACACCTCTTATGTGTTCACCTTCCAAGATGCTTCCAATTGGCTACTTTGTCCTCTTAGACCTGCAAGAAATGAGGCAAAGAATCAATTTCATCTTAACAAGTTATTTTCCATCATTTTGAATCAAAATATGCCCATTTACAGGCATGGATCAGTAAAAAATAGCTCGTTGTCAATGTCACTTTTCTATGAAAAACCTCCTAATTCCAGTGATTTTCACATGATTTTCTACATTTTTTACCATTTTCAAGTACCCATTTGGCCTATATATTGATATAGGAAGTTTTATGGCCATTAGAATCCATTTGTAGACTTTTATTTCATGTTTTTCTAGCCTTTTCTGTAAAAAGCAGGATTTTTGGGGGTCGTTGACTTTTCATGTGTAGTGGCATTAATTGTCATAAAATGTGTCCAAAATCTATACAAACTTGGTAAAATGTTCCTCATGATGTGACAAATAGATATGCAATTCAAATCCATCAAGAAAATCCAATGTCCTTGAAAAACTCAATTTCTAGGCCAAAATGTCAAAAAGTGCGAGTTTTGGGTGTCAAGGACTAAAAGTTGGTGGAGGTCAAATTAGCGTAGGTTTGTGAGGTGCAATTCTAGTGCAAAATGGTTTTGGTACTGATTTAGGGTCCAATCGACCTTTGCATGGATTTTAGGTCTGACCGACTAAAGTTAATGAAAGCAGTTTTTAGCGCAGGTCCTCCGTGAGGCCTATTTTTAGCGCTAACTTCATTGGCAGGGATTTTCAATGCAACTGACTAGCACAAATTTCTCTGTCTACCGACCAAGTGTAGTGAAGGCAAATATTAGCGCAAGTCAGTTGAAGCCCTTTTTAGCGCTTTTCTTTGAAATGGTCTCGACAGGGATTTTTTGTCTGACTGACTTAGCGGTAGCTTGGAGGGAGGTCGATCAGAGGCGAATTTAGCGCAAAAGTCAGTAGAAGGCATTTTTAGCGCCAGATTTTGAATTGGCCAGGGTGAAAGCATATTTAAAAATATATTTAAGTATAATACTTTCAAGATATTTGAGATAGGTTCCAGATCCATAGGATTTCATATGCAGATTCTAGAATTTTGAGGTTCCACCAGATTTTAGACTTAGCCATTTTTTAGGATTTTTAGGTTTTCAGACTTAGCCAAATCAATGCTTCAGGACCATGCATCAGAATGAAAGTATGTAAACCCCTTAGCAAAATGTTGTGGAATTTGGCATGATTTTGCAATTCTAAGACCTAGAAACTAGGATTTCAACATGACACATCCTGCAGAAGCAATTTCAAGGAAAATATCCCATGACATAGGATTTTAGAGCAAAATGTAGTAACACCTAATTTCAGTGCAAAAAGCAACAAATGGCTATTTTTTGAGCACAAGACCACTCACGACACTTCCAAATCAATCATGAAAGACATCAAATGACTCCAAACATGCAAACTACTCAAATTTGAAGCAAATCCTGCATTCTAAGCAGAAATTCACCTTCTCATTGCCAAAAGAAAGAAAGACTGAGACTCCAAGCCAAAGCAAAAGAGGGGGTCTCCATTTGGCAAAATGGGGCATGTGTGCAAGGCACAACAAGTACCGTAATAGACCTTGCTGATTCCTTGTCCCATTCAAATGAATTCTCCATCTTAACCATAACTACCCTTGAGTCCATTCAACCTGATGATCCCTTACCTCTTGTTCACCCTGAATTAATAGATTGGGATCTATCTGAAACATCACCTGAGCTTGACACCTTTGAAAATGATGATGCCATCATTGACTACCTAGAGCTTAGAGAACACTTACCCCCAGGAGACCATAAGGCTGGCTTCCCCATCAACCTTGATGACAAGGCATACTTCAGAGAGAGTGCCAATCCTTTCAGTTGTAAAAATGTCAAAATAAATATGAGATCTAATGGTGAAAACCACTCTGTGGCAGTGTTAGATCATGAAAAGAGAAAAAGAAAGGACGTATCTGAAGGTGAAAACCTCTCTGAGGCACTGATGGATGAAAGGCTTGACCCTTTCCCCCTTTATACACATCTAGAAAGATCTTTAGTATTGATTGAACCTGCAGAATCAATCAACATTGGCACAGAGACACAACGAAGACTCCTTTATCAAGCAGAATCATTAACTGCATAAGAGAAAATAGAGTTTGTTGAGTTCTACAGAAGAAAGTAAATAAACTTTTCTTGGTCTTACGTTGATATGCTAGGTATTGACCCTGATCCAATCATGCACCATCTGTCACTAGCTCTGGGACCCAAGCTAGTTAAACAAAAGTTGAGGAAAATGCACCCACATAGCTTTAATGGTAAAAGAAGAGCTCAAGAAATTACTAGATGTGGGGTTCATTAGAGCCATTGACAACCTAGAGTGGGTCTGTAATATTGTACCTATTTTAAAGCCTAACAAGAGAATCAGAATATGTAACGACTTCAGGGATTTAAATAAGGCATGTCTAAAAGATGATTTCCCTTTACCAAACATTGATATCATCATTGACCTCACATCAGGTCACACCATGTTGTCCTTAATGGATAGTTTCTCTAGATAAAACCAAATCAAGATAGCACTAGAGGATCAATATAAAATAGCATTTAGATGTCCATGGGGCACCTATTGTTGGTGCATTGTGCCATTCAATCTCAAGAATGTAAGGGCAACATATCAGCAAGCAATGACAATGATCTTCCATGATATGATGCATACCATCATGGAGGATTATGTTGATGATATCTTAGGGAAATCACTAACTGGAGAGGGACATCTTGAAGTCTTAGACAAAGTATTCACAAGACTAGAGCAGTTTAACATACGATTGAATCCTAAGAAGTGTGTCTTCAGAGTAACATCCAAAAAACTACTTGGATACATTTTATCAGCAAATGGAATAGAGGTGGACCTAGCAAAGGTCAAAGCAATTATGGAAATACTACCACCAAAGAATCTGAGTCAGCTATGGTCTTTACAGGGAAAGTTGCAGTCAATTAGAAGGTTCATCTCCCAATTGGCAAACAAGTGCCATCCATTCTCACATCTACTGCATAAAAACATTCCATTCAAATGGGATGATAACTATGAGCAAGCATTTCAATGCCTAAAAGAATATGTCATGAATCCACCAATCCTAATGCTGCTAATTCAAGGCAAACCTCTACTGTTATACATCTCAGCTACACCCACAGCTTTGGGAGCATTGCTAGCACAAGAAAACCATGAAGGAAAGGAGCAGACAATCTACTATATCAGTAGGACATTAGTAGGTTATGAGCTTTAGTACACACTAATTGAAAGGGAATACCTTACAGTTGTCTTCACTTCACAAAAGTGGAGACACTATATGCTCTCTCACTCCATAAAGATGGTAGCAAAGATCGACCCACTAAAGTATCTCCTTAGAAAAGCTACCCTAACAGATAGAATATCTAAATGGGTTATAATTCTCAGTGAGTTTGACATTGAGTACATGGATAGAAGAGCCATAAAAGGACAGATCATCGCACATTAGCTGGCAGATGCACCTTTGATTGATAACAACCCCTTGAGTTTTGAGTTTCCTGATGAATCTATATTCAACATCACAACAATCACTTGGAAGCTCTACTTTGATGGGTTATACATGCAACATGGTTCTAGAGTAGGTATCTTTCTAGTAACACTGCAGGGGGATACAATCCCTAAATCATACAGACTTTTGTTCCCATGCACTAATAATGTAGCTGAGTATGAAGCACTGGTTATCAGCATAAAAATGGCAGTCGAGTCAAAGATTGAAGAGATTCATGTGTATGGGGATTCACAACTAGTCATTAATCAAATAAATAATGAATACCAAACAAAGGACGAGAAGTTGATACCATACAAGCATATGGTGGATGACTTCAAGGAATATTTTGTTGTGATCTCCTTCGAACAAATACCAAGGTTGGAAAACAAAGCAGCAGATGCAATGGCCACTATTGCATCCCTTCTAGATATCCTTAAAAATCAATCACATTATGAGTTTTTGGTGGAGCCAATCTCCCATCCAGCCTATGAAAGCCCAAAAAATAACACCATTTACCACATCATAGTAGTTGATTCTCCTTTATATGGAAAAGTTTACAACTATCTTAAAGAGAATATCCTACTTCCTGACCTGTCAAATAACCAAAAATGTATGTTCATATGCTAATCATCCAGATATACCATTGTTGCTGACCCCTTGTATAGATGAGGTTTAGATGGTACTCTTCTTAGGTGTTTAGATAATGATGAATATTAGACCACTCTAAGTGAGGTTCATAAAGGCATTTGCAAGACACACTCTAGTGGTCCTGCTCTGGCGAAGAAACTCATGCATTTAGGATATTACTAGCTGAGCATGGAAAAAGATTCCTATCAGTTTGTCAAGCAGTGTAAGAAATGCCAAATTCACGGTAATCTGATACAGGTACCCACTCAGGAATTACAACCTTTAATGACACCTTGGCCCTTCTGTCAATAGGGACTTGATCTAGTTGGCAAGATTCACCCTTCCTCCAACAACCACAAATTCATTATCACAACCACAGAGTATTTTATGAAGTGGATTAAGACTGTTCCATTAACCATTGTCATAGGGAAACAAATTTCATCCTTCATCCTTAACTATATCATATGTAGATATGGTATTCCATTATCCATTGTCACAGATAATGGAAAACCCTTCAAGAATCAGGATATATAGGAACTTTGTAGTAAATTCCATAACCAACATTGTTGCTCTACCCCATACTACCTGTATGGTAATGGTCAAGCTGAGGCATTGAATAAAATCATTCTAAAGATACTCAAAAAGACTATCGATGACATTGGTCGGGACTAATAAATGATGAGGAATATAGAGTATCAAGGCTTCAAGAACTAGAACTGCTAGAAGAACAGAGATAAAATGCCTTTAACTATCTCAAGGCATACCAGCAGAGAATGTCAAGGAGCTACAATCACAAGGTTAAGCCAAGGGTTTTTCAGGTAGGTGATCTAGTCCTAAGAGAGAACCCATACAATCAATAGGATAGAGAGAAGAAGGGGAAGTTTGAACCCAATTGGTTGGGTCCCTATATCATAGTTGTTGCCTACAGATCAGGTGCGTATCAACTCTCAACATCATAAGGTGAAGTGTTTGATGATCCCATCAATAGTATGCACCTTTGAAGGTTCTATACCTAATAACCCCAATGCAAGGGACATAAAAAAAATGGTATAAGTGGAAGAAAGTGGTGAAAACTTGGAAACAAGCGCTATTTGTGACTCACTGCTACCTCCATCTATTAGTACAACCTAACCCACATCCATCTTTCCTATCATATTCATCCAGTAACCGCATCCATTTTGCATTTACCTCACAATGACTTACCATAGCTTGGTGTTTTGTCACCCCTATCACCTTATCTAGTAGGGTCATCCAATCACATTATCCTATCATTCATCCAATCACAAGTCTATTGTCGGTGTCTGTTATTCTGAACTACGTTTCCTCTGCATCATCACATAGGCAAGGCCACCATTGATGCAACCCCGAGGCTACTCCTTTTGAATCCATTCCATCCCATGTCATTCAACCTTTGGTCCATTCGACTTTGCACCATTTATGATCACCTAGGTCTTTAGGTCCACATAGGTCCACCCCAAACTACATTGCCTCTATGTCCTCACGTAGGCAAGGCCATTTAGCAATGATCCCCTAAGGCACTAGGTCAGTCCATTAGGGCCTGTCGAATTGTTCATCGTCAGTTCATCCGCAACAAGTAAATCCTCTACTTGACTGGGGGCAAATCCTCGACCTAGTCAGGGAATAGGATTCTTGAATGCTATAACTTCATAGGATAAACAAATCAGAGCATGGTTTTTATCACTAGACAACAAGCAACATGACAAGAAGTTTTCAACATCATCTTGACATAAAAGACAACAAAAACTATGCTTGACAAATCCCTTTTGGCCTAAGACATCAAACTAATTCTATCAAGTTATTGCAAGGAAACATGTTTTGGGAAAGAAAGTTTTTCAAGGATTGTTTTAAAAGTCTTATATCATGATTTTTGTTATTATGTCTTTCTATGCTACTCAAGGATGTCTCAAACTAGAGAAGCTATGGTGGGGGCATAATTATTTTATTTGTCTGTTGTTTGTGGATTTGTCTTTAGTAATGTGAACGCCTAGTCTAACGACTTGATCAACAAAATGATCATCGAGGACATCAAAGGTCTAAATGTGAAATAGGTTTAATCCTTGTCTGTTAATACATAAGCAGTACTCAGGTCATCTTGGTTCAATTATAATTAGATTCTTGTACTAACTTGATAAATCAAAATCCATGTAAGAAATACTCAGGTCATCATGGTTTAATTATACCTAGATGCTTGTATTTTCTTGCAGCATTTTAAAAACTCAATGATGAAACAAAGTACTTCAACAGCTCACACAATCGAAGATGACAAGAATTCATATCTATACTTATCCTGTTGCATTCCATTGCATTATAAGCATGTTATCATTTTACCAAAATCCATGTGTCTTTGTGATCATTCATTATCCAATTTCTTATCATTTGTTACCAAATCATTCATTATCACATTTCTTATCTTTAATTATCATTTCTTTTCATATATCCAATTCATTTTCTTCTAAAAAGTGTATTGTTATTAAGATTGAGTATACTTAGCATTAACAAAAATAAATCACTGTGTGTCATGATTCGGTCCGTTATCGTAGATGCATATCATTTTGTCCATTAGGATGCATAAACACAAGTAAATCATAAATCACCATAGCAAGAGTCATATACTCAAATCAATCATCCATTTTAGTTTCATCTGTATATCATGATAGAAAACAAAAAAAAAAGCAAAAACATAGATAGCATGATCATGAAATTAAACCATCGTAGTGCATGCATACATGATTCATTAAATTTAGCATTGTGCAAATCAACACATGTAGAAATCATAGCATATAGGTACACCTTGCATCTAGTATTAGGTCAAACATCATAAGCATGTAGAGGCATCGTGTCTAGTATCAAAATCTATAGAAGCATAAACATACTCATCATAGTGTGGCATCATACAAGTCATCATATAGAGCATCAGGTCCATCACATGACATAAACATATGCATCAAAATCAAAAACCATGTAAGTCATCTATAAGCATGGCACATCATAACATCATAGCATCATAACATAAGTCATGTCCATCACAATAAGTCATAACATAGTCTGTCCAATCATGATATCATATCATCATCATCATCAAAAAAGAATAAGAGTGTCTAAGTATACAATGATGTCAAAATAATAATACACCCCAAATTGTCTAAACCAAAGTGGTCTATGCATGTCCAAATAAAACTACTAAAAACTGATACATGTCAAGAAGTAGCTAGGAGTGACTCCCTCTTGATGGTGTTGGCTATGGTGGTATGATGCCTCCTACTCCTCCTCCTCCACCTTTTGTCCCTGTCCTTGGTGCACCTCCTCCTGATGGTCCGTGAGGTGGCCCCATAGGTCACATCACCCCACCACTCTCTGTTGGTCCCCTCTATGACCTTCTGTGATAGCTGGGTCTATAGCTTCCTACCCTACACTCTGGTGGCACCACCTGCTCATATAGGGACCGCTAGTAGAAGATCTCCTGACCTGCCCTGACCATTTTTGTAACCATCTAGCCAGTGCCACCCTGTGCCGCACCTGCTCCAAGAGTGCCTTTGCTCTCCCATATCTTTGGATAGCTATATCTCTCTCTAATCACATAGTCTAGAGGTCACCCTGCAGTTGTGTAATCTGTGCCCACATCTGCCCTATTTGTCATTGTTGCTATTGTAGCATAGATTGAGCCTGAGCCAGCTAGGCTCATGGTGCAGTCACAGTAGGAGGGTTCATAGAATGAACTGTTTGGAATGTATAGCAGGAGTAAACACAATGGAAACAACTCAAACAAAGGAAGAAAATGTAGATTTAGTCATTCAGTATATCAAAGAATTCAAATACAATCTGGTTGGCAACATGTGGGCTTTCAATTGGGCTCAAAGGCTTGATTACATACATGCGTAAGATAAATTTTTGAAGCTCCTTCGCACAAAGATCCAACTATAAATCTTCTAAATTATGAGAACTATGTTAACTTCTTTCCTAAGGATCTATTTCATTAATATATATCCAATCTGGATCAATAGATTCCTCTGTGTTGGCCAAGGAAGATCACAAATTCCAAAGGAGAGATGTAACGTGTGTACACAGATAGGTCAGACTTAAATGCATAGAACACTTCCGGTAAATGAAAGGAATGATGTGTGGACCCTTGGAGAAGGTCTGCCATGAACCAAAGGACCTTGAATGATGTGTCATTGAGAACTGCAAGTCAAGGAATGATTTGCAAGCCTTCTCCTTTAGCTGATTGTCTGAGACTGTCAGGATGCTCTACTATGAGAAAACAATTAATCTTCTTATAGCAATATCTTTCCGGTAACTAATCCAAATGCTTTGAATTCTTAATATGATGTAGATGAATGAATGAAGATGCTAAGTCTAGATCCACAATATGTGAAATGCCAAAACTAGACCACAAGCTGGAACTGCTGCTGACTGAACTAGAAAATGAAAGAATTGAAATGCAAATACACTAAAATACAAATGTTTTTTGGTTGATACAAGATTGCTCTTGAACCAGGGATGCTCCTACATCAGACATCTAGGGTTATTGAAAAAGTGAGTCCCTCACTTTGTTGGGGCTAGGGGAGAACCAAGATGATCCACCTCAGTCTGAGAAATCCATGATGAATCTTCTTCCGGTCTGCCTTTCCACTTCACAAGATATTCTTTGTATTGTATTCCTCTAGTGCTACGTCCAACTCTATTGTCCAAAATGTCTTCAATCTATTTTGGTGCTTGTTGTGGTAACTGCTTCTGCAAGTCTTCTTCTATGCTATCACTGAACTCTACTTCATGATACTGATATAAGTCTACAATGTTGAAAATAGGTGATATACCCAATGTCTCTGATAACTCCACTTCATATGCATTTCTTGAATCAAATTTCCTGAGTATCCTACAAGGTCCAAACTTCTTCATTTTCAAGTTGTTATATGTCCCAACTGGAAATCTTTCTTTTCTTAGATATATCATCACTTCATCTCCAACTTAAAATTCCTTATGTCTTCACTTCTCATCAAACTTCTCTTTGTACTTGTTGTTCATATTCTCCAAATGCTTCTTCACCTAATTATGCACTGTCTTCATGTGATCTACAAATTCTTCTGCTTCTGCACTTCTCTTTTCCTCTGTACTGATGTCTCTCAATTCTGCAACTCCTCTAGGATTCACTCTAGTAACAATCTCAAAGGGTGTTCTTCCGGTACTCCTATTTACTAAATTCTGCTTGTGAAGGAATCAAATCCCAACTTCTGGTTTTCTCTCCAACCAAACATCTCAACAAGTTTCCCAAACTCCTATTCACTACCTCTATCTATCCATCTATTTGTGGATGAAGAGTTGAACTGAATTTCAAATATGTCTTCATCTTCTTCCAAAGTGTCCTCCAAAAGTATCCAACAAACTTTGTGTCTCTGTCTGAAACTATGCTCTTAGGTAATCCATGCAATCTCACAATCTCCTTGAGAAATAGGTCAGCTACATGCATTGCATCAGTTGTCTTCTTACAAGGTATGAAATGAGCCATTTTTTAAATTTGTCCACCACTACAAATATTGAATCATGTCATCTCTATATCTTAGGTAATCCCATTACAAAATCCATGCTTAAGTCTTCCAAGGTCTCTCCAGTATTGTCAAAGGTTTATACAATCCAGTGTTCTGACTACTCCCTTTTGCAACTTGACAAACTCTACAACTCTATACAAATCTTTGAACATCCTTATTTATCTAAGGCCAAAAGTAATTTTCCCTCACCAAAGCCATTGTCTTATCAATGCCAAAATGTCCTGCCAATCCACCACTATGTTTCTCCTTGATCAAGTTATCTCTCATTGAACTTCTAGGTATGCACAATTGACTTCCTCTGAACAACATATCTTCTTGAATGAAATAGTCCAACCACTTACTCCTATCTTCCACAATAGGTTCCTTACATGCTTTCCAAGGTTCTGCAAAATTAGTGTCTCCCTCATGCATGTTCTTTAATTCATCAAAACCCAACGCTTCAACTCTCAGCTCTATCAACAAGTTTCTTCTTCTACTCAAGGCATCAACAACTTTGTTTGTTTTTCCACTCCTATGCTTCAACACAAAAGTATAACTTTGCATAAACTCTACCCATCTCATATGTATCTGATTCAACTTACCTTGAATATTCAAATATTGCAAAGCTTGATGATCTATGGTGCAGGAGCACCTACCTGACAGCTGGCCTCCAGGAGGCAGTTAGTTAGTTTAGGTCTGGTTAATGTTTCCAAGAAGGTCTGATAAGACCAATGCATGTAATAAGGTCATGTTGACCATGCTTTACTATTTTTAGCTAGGTTGTTAGGACAGCTGTTATGCTGTGTGTTCGATTGGATCCTCCCAGCCGCTTGGAAGCTCCCAGCCGCTTGGAGTCGGGTCGGTAGTACTCGCAGGAGATCCTATTTATGCATGAGGATCGGTTGGTTTTAGATCATCGAGCTAGGTTGCACAGAGTGAGGCAGAGAGTGAGACTGAGCATTGTAATTGCATCTTTTGAAATCAATAAAGATCCTGTTTGTGTTCATTTTCTGTTTGATCTCCATTGTGTAATCGATCTGCTGTTTTGGTGGTTTCATGGATTCGCTGATCCATTCCACCGGTTGATTCGTCGAATCAGTGGAATGGCTATGTACAGTAGATTAGGATTTAGTTTGCATTTTCTGTTTGTTCATGTGCATGTTTGCAGGATCGCAGTCAAAAGGTGTTGAGGACCCTAGCATGGGTATGTGCTAGGTCGTGCTGATAATTAGAGTCTGGAAGATCACCCTGAAAGTGGATCGGGTCACCTCAGGAGGTTCGGCGGATCGAAATTCGCTAAGGTTGGAAATTCGTCGCAACGGCATCATCAGGATATTTCTGTGTATATCCTGCAGTTACTTCGGGCATCATCCGAGTAGGAGGAGATGAGCATGATGCAGTCGTTTGCATAAAGTGAATGTGTTCCGGGGTGATCATCATCAGGTGTTGCCGAGGAGGAGCGTATCGGCATAAGGTAGAAGATCGGGTTGACAATTCCTTCGCGGGCCGATAATGTTAAGTTTGGCCGACAGCAGGATATTGAAGGAATTGCATGTGACGTCATCGTCATCAGGATAATCGTCATCAGGATATTGAGGCAGCAGGATATCGAAGGAGCTGCATGTGACGTCATCGTCATCAGGATAATCGTCATCAGGATATCGGGGTGACGTAAGCATCGAAGGAAGGGTGCATGAGGTTGTCATCATCAGGATATATGGGAGGAACCGGATGTTCTTTATCCTGCTGATGAACATGATGTTGAACATCATGATGATGAAGAAAGAGGTTGGTGGTAAGATGAACAGTGAACATCAGGAGGATGTTTGCGCTTGCCGAATGTGATGATGCTGCCGATAGCCGGATATGATGATGTTGCTGACAGGCGAAAGAATGAAGGTTTGTCTGCAGGAGGATATCGGTCGGCAGAGAAAATATGATGATGTTGACAGTGTTAAGGGAAATATGATGATGATGATGAAGGGTTGCGGACATCCATGCTGTATGTCAAGGTTTTAGTGTGGATGCCTCTGCATCATAGTGGTATCAGAGCTCAGCAAAAGGTCTGGGCTGTTGTGTGTTGATTCTGTCACCAAAAGGGCAGAGGTAGAGTTGATTCTATCACCGAAAAGACAGAGGTAGAGGAGTGAGAGGTTGACAAAATGCCTCCAAAAGGTAGCAGTACTGCAAGGGAATTGCAGGAGATGAAGGAAAAACATGCCAGAGAGATGAGGAAGATGAAGGAGCTTGCTGAAGCACTTCAAGCCAGGCTTGTAGCCCTGGAAAAGAACAAAAAGAGGGAAGTGGAAGACAGTGAGTCTGAAGAAGATGAAGATACTGTTGAAGAGTATGAAGAGGTAGCTGAAGATCTGGATGCTGAAGACCAGAGATTTGCAAAACTGTTAAAGGCAGTGCAGAGTGATAAACCTAAGGTAAAGGTTGATGTTTCCAAGTATAATGGAAGTTTGAATGAAGATGAGTTGCTGGATTGGATTGCTGCACTTGATAATCACTTTGAATGTGAAGATGTTGCTGAGGATCAGAAGGTAAAGATTGCAAAGACCAAGTTAGGAGGTCATGCTTTGGTATGGTGGGATTATGTACAATCCGAGAGAAGGAAATAAGGAAAGTCAAAGATCACTTCATGGGATAAAATGGTAGCAAGGATAAAAGGTAAATTCTTACCTAAGGATTATGAAATTCAGATGTTTAAGAAGCTGCAATTTTTAAGGCAAAAGGAAATGGATGTGAAGGCATATACTGAGGAGTTTTATAAGTTGAGTATGAGATCTGGTCATCATGAGAATGAGGTAGAAAAGGTGGCTAGGTACTTGGCTGGTTTGAGATTGAACATACAGGATGAGTTAGTTTTAGCTAACCCTAAGAATGTGGAAGATTGTTACCAAATGGCAATCAGGATTGAAGAAAAGATGAATAGGGGACAAGATAAGGCCATGAGAGGAAGAGGCAGCAATATGAGGGGAAGAGGAGCAGCCCCTACAACAAGGCAAACCAATGAGGGTCAAGAAGACACTGGTAAAGGACAGGGACAGTCTGATTTCAGAGGTGGATGGAAAGGTAATAGAGGAAGATTTGGAGGTGGTAGAGGTTCTACTACATTTTTAGGAAAGTGTTACACCTGTGGTGAGTTTGGTCATCCATTTTTCAAATGTCCAGAAAGCAAAGGTTCATCATCCAGAAATGATAGAACGATTGACAAGAGAGTACAACTTGTGCAAGAAGAGAAAGTAGAGCAAAGTGTGCAGAGTTCAAACACTTATCAAGGAGAGTATGGATATCCTGAGGAGGGAGAAGCATTGATGCTAAGGAGAATTAGTTTGCAGACATCAAAGAATATGATGCAAAGAAGAGCTCTTTTCAAGACCACATGCAAGAGCAAAGGTAAAGTATGTAAGGTTGTCATTGATACTAGTTCAACAGACAACATGGTATCTCAGGAAATGGTGGATAAACTAAATTTGGAAAGGATTCCACATCAACACCCTTACAAGGCATCTTGGGTGAGTGATAGTCAATCACTTTGGGTATATGAACAAGCATATGTGGATTTTCAGATTGGAGCATATCATGATAGAGTTTTGTGTGACATTTTGCCCATGGAATGTTGTCACCTACTGTTGGGTAGACCATGGCAATTTGATAGAAGGGTACTGTATGATGGGTATGCTAATACCTACACCATCAAGAAAGATGGGAAGACTATTATGTTGATGCCATTACAGGAAGCAGCTGCAGCACAGGGGGCAGCCAAAATCATTTTAGTGGGAAAGAAGGAATTTGTGCAGATGCCTATAGGAGCAGGCATAAAGGCAGTTGAGGACACTACAGGGAAAGAAGTTGTTAAGGACAACAGGTTGAAGAAAGTTTCAGTTTTGACTGACAGAGGTCAGCAGCAGGTGCAGAAATAGGTTTGCAAACAGCAACCAGTTGAGAGGAATGACAAGGATGTTGTCATAGTTGGGACTATTGTTTGTCCTATCAAAGTTGAAAGAAAGACAGAGTTGAACAGTACAGAAGTTCAAGAGGCAGTTTAGACAGAGGTTCTGGACAACCTGACAAACACAAGGTATGTGAGAGAAGGGCCTACATTGACAGGCATGAGGATTTACTTGCAAGAAAGCAAGTTACAGTTCAGAAGTCTTGGAGTAGCCAAGAGCCAGCAGAGGACAAAGCTGGAACAGGTCAAGACACTGCAAAGGCAAAGTGTAAAGGTGGAGGACTTCCACATCCTAACTCATGGGACATGAGTTCTTTTCTGTTGGGGAGTATGGTGCAGGAGCACCTACCTGACAGCTGGCCTCCAGGAGGCAGTTAGTTAGTTTAGGTCTGGTTAATGTTTCCAAGAAGGTCTGATAAGACCAATGCATGTAATAAGGTCATGTTGACCATGCTTTACTATTTTTAGCTAGGTTGTTAGGACAGCTGTTATGCTATGTGTTCGGTTGGATCCTCCCAGCCGCTTGGAGTCGGGTCGGTAGTACTCGCAGGAGATCCTATTTATGCATGAGGATCGGTTGGTTTTAGATCATCGAGCTAGGTTGCACAGAGTGAGGCAGAGAGTGAGACTGAGCATTGTAATTGCATCTTTTGAAATCAATAAAGATCCTGTTTGTGTTCATTTTCTGTTTGATCTCCATTGTGTAATCGATCTGCTGTTTTGGTGGTTTCATGGATTCGCTGATCCATTCCACCGGTTGATTCGTCAAATCGGTGGAATGGCTATGTACAGTAGATTAGGATTTAGTTTGCATTTTCTGTTTGTTCATGTGCATGTTTGCAGGATCGCAGTCGAAAGGTGTTGAGGACCCTAGCATGGGTATGTGCTAGGTCGTGCTAATAATTAGAGTCTGGAAGATCACCCTGAAAGTGGATCGGGTCACCTCAGGAGGTTCGGCAGATCGAAATTCGCTAAGGTTGGAAATTCGTCGCAACGGCATCATCAGGATATTTCTATGTATATCCTGCAGTTACTTCGGGCATCATCCGAGTAGGAGGAGATGAGCATGATGCAGTCATTTGCATAAAGTGAATGTGTTCCGGGGTGATCATCATCAGGTGTTGCCGAGGAGGAGCGTATCGGCATAAGGTAGAAGATCGGGTTGACAATTCCTTCGCGGGTCGATAATGTTAAGTTTGGCTGACAGCAGGATATTGAAGGAATTGCATGTGATGTCATCGTCATCAGGATAATCGTCATCAGGATATCAGGGCAGCAGGATATCGAAGGAGCTGCATGTGACATCATCGTCATCAGGATAATCGTCATCAGGATATCGGGGTGACATAAGCATCGAAGGAAGGGTGCATGAGGTTGTCATCATCAGGATATATGGGAGGAATTGGATGTTCTTTATCCTGCTGATGAACATGATGTTGAACATCATGATGATGAAGAAAGAGGTTGGTGGTAAGATGAACAGTGAACATCAGGAGGATGTTTGCGCTTGCCGAATGTGATGATGCTGCCGATAGCTGGATATGATGATGTTGCTGACAGGTGAAAGAACAAAGGTTTGTCTGCAGGAGGATATCGGTTGGCAGAGAAAATATGATGATGCTGACAGTGTTAAGGGAAATATGATGATGATGATGAAGGGTTGCGGACATCCATGCTGTATGTCAAGGTTTTAGTGTGGATGCCTCTACATCAATCTATATACAACACAAATTCCTTAGGCAACAAATAAAGTCTCCACTTCTTCAAGGCTTGAATTATGGTATAAAACTCTTGATCATAAATTGAATATCTTTTCCTTGCATCATTCAACTTCTCACTAAAATAAGCTATAGGTCTACCTTCTTGACTTAACATTGTTCCAATCATATTTCCACTTGCATCACAATCAACTTGAAATACCTTATTGAAATCTGGTAATGCCAAAATAGGTTTCTTGGTCACTTTTTGTTTCAACAATTCAAAACTTTTGTCTACTCCAGATGTCCACTTGAAATCCTTTCTGTCACCTCTCATTGTCTCTGTCATAGGGTTACAAACTGAACTAAAATTTCTGATGAACTTCTGATAGAAACTAGCCAATCCAAGTAATGATCTAACCTCTCCAATGCTCTCTAGTGTAGGTCATTCAACAATTGCTTTCACTTTCTCAAGGTTCATCTTCAATCCTTCCGAGGAAATCACAAATCCCAAATATACTAACTCTTCTTTCATGAAACTACACTTCTTGATGTTTATCAGCAATTTCTCTTCTCTCAACCTTTGTAAAACTTGTCTAATATGCCACAAATGTTCTTCTTTTGTCTTACTAAAAATTAGAATATCATCCAAGTAGACAATCACAAACTTGCTCAAGAATTTCTTTAGAACTTCATTCATCAATCTCATGAAAGTACTTGGTGCATTTGTCAGTCCAAAAGGCATCACTAACTACTCATACAATCCTTCATTTGTCTTAAAAGTAGTCTTCCATTCATCTCCTTCTCTGATTCTAATATGATGGTATCCACTCTTCAAGTCTATCTTTTTGAAATATTTTGCTCCATTCAAACAATCCATGATATCATCCATCGTAGGTAAAGGAAATCTATACTTAATTGTGATTTTGTTTATTGCTTTGGAATCAGTACACATTCTCCATTCTCCATCTTTCTTTGGTGCAAGCACTGCGGGTACTACACAAGGACTCAAACTTTCTCTGATCAAACCTTTCCTCAACAACTCTTGTATCTATCTATTCAATTCTTCATTCTCTACTGGTGTCATTCTATGTGCTACTTTCTTAGGGAAACTTGCTCTTGGTATCAGATCCATGTGATGACTGATACTCCTTATAGGTGGTAATCCTTCAGGCACATTGTCTAAAATGATGTCTTCATACTCTATCAACATCTCTCTTATCTCCTTCAGTTGTGATTATTTAGTCTCCTTCTTCAATGTTTCAGGGTTCTTAGGAATCAAAGCATAACACATATTCTCATGTCTCAAACCATCCAAAAAATTTCTTCCATCTACCAAACATATTCTAGCATTCCCACATACTTCACTCTTTGGATCATCTTGTAAAGGAATCAAGGTAATTCTCTCTCCATTTGTTTTTATAGTATATGTATTCTTTCTCCCATCATGTATAGCTTTTATATCATACTGCCAAGGTCTACCCAACAAGATATGACAAACATCCATAGGCATAATATCACACAAGACTTCATCATGATAAGACCCAATATGAAATTTCACCAAACATTGTTCACTCACTAGTACCTTATGATCATCTTGAATCCATGCTATCTAATATGGCTTACGGTGTTTTAATCTTTCCAACTTCAGCTTAGTCACCATCTCCTTTGAAACTAGGTTATCTTAACTACCACTATCAATTACAACTTTACAACACTTACCTCCTGATTTGCATCTAGTTCTGAACAAGTTTTTCCTCTGCGGTGGTTCCTCATCTGTCTCTACTTGAAATAGTGCTCTCCTGATCACCAATGATTCTCCTTTCTCAGGTTTGCCAACTGAACTAGGTGATTCAACAAGTTCTTCAACATAGGCTGCTCTTCCACTATTTTCTATCCTCTTACTTGTACTACCCTGATTACATTCAAATGCTCTATGTCCTTCACCTCCACACTTGAAACAAGTACCTCTAAATGTTCTATTATAAAATCCTCTTCCTTCTCTTCTGTATCCTTCATTCCAGTATGTACTAGGGTTTCGTCTCCAGTAGAAATTTCTATCATCTCTTCGGTAAGCATTGTTATCTCTATCATCCTTCTTAAATGGGTTGTCAAACTTGTTCTTCTCTGGATATGATTTGTCTCCTTTGGAAAATGTCCTACCTCTCTAAATTTACCTCCTATGCCTCTCTATCTCTGATCATGTCTCTTATTCAGCTTCTCTTCAACCTTCAGGGCAAACTGGTATTCTTCTTCCAAAGATGTCATCCTCACCAAGGTTAGTTCTTCTTGAATGTTCAATCTTAGTCCATTAATGTATCTAGCCACTTTCTTCTTGTTAGCTTCACCATGTCCTATCCTTATGATCATCTTATGAAATTCTTCAATTTACTCTTTCACAGATTTCTCCTTTTGTCTTAGGTTTTGCAATCTCTTCAACAGCTCCAACTCATAGTCAGCAGGTATAAATTGATTCTTCAACTTTGTCACCATCCTATCCCATTTTGTAATCTTTTCTTTCCCTCTTCTGTTTCTCTCTAACTGAACTTCTTTCCACCATATAGCAGCATGTCCTTTCAACTTTGTCTTTGCAAATTTCACCTTCTCCGGATCTTCAATTTTCTCATATTCAAAGTATTCTTCCATGTCATTTATCCAGTCAATCAATTCTTCAAGGTTCAAATTACTAGTATAATTTGACACGTCAACTCTAGGTCTCTTTCCAATGTTTGAAATAGCTCACAACATCTTTATATGATCCGATTCTTCCTCTTCATTACCTTCTAGGGTTTCACCAATTTGATTAGCAGATTGAAATTCATCTTCATCATTGCTTTCAACATTAGGTCTCAGTGTCAATCCTCTTTGCCTATATTCTTCAACAACATCCAATCAAATTCGCATTATTCTCATCAATTCCATCATCTCATCCATTCTATTAGCCATTGTACCAATAAGAGGAACTCTTCACGGTGGTATCTTCCTAGGATCAAGTGCAAACTACCTCAATTCAATGATCAGGCTACAAGTGACAACTGCCTCTCAATCGGCGATCCGTTGCACACAAGTAACCTGCCTCAGATCAGTGATATGCTTACAACAAGATCTTATGGAATCTCCTTCGCCACTTCACTCCAAAGAATCAAAATTTTGCTCTGATACCACTTGGTGTAGTCACGGTAGGAAGGTTCATAGAATGAACTGTCTGGATCGTGCAACAAGAGTAAGCACAATGTAAACAACTCATAGAAAGCAAGCAAATGCAGATTCAGCCATTCAATATATCAAAGAATTCAAATACAATCTAGCTGACAACATGCGGGCTTTCAATTGGGCTCAAAGGCCTGATTACATACATGCGCAAGATAAAGCTTTGAAGCTCCTTCGCACAAAGATCCAACTATGAATCTTCTAAATTATGAGAACTATGTTAACTGCTTTCCTAAGGATCTATTTCATCAATATATATCCAATCTAGACTAATAGATTCCTTCACGTTGGCCAAGTAAGATCACAATTTCCAAAGTAGAGATGTAACATGTGTACACAGATAGGTCAGACCTAAATGCATAGAACACTTTTGGTAAATGAAAGGAATGATGTGCGGACCCTTGGGGAAGGTCAGCCATGAACCAAAGGAGATTGAATGATGTGTCATTGAGATCCACAAGTCAAGGAATGATTTGTAAGCCTTCTCCTTTAGTTGATTGTCTGAGATTGTCAGGATGCTCCTCTCTAAGAAAATAGTTGATCTTCTAATAGCGATATCTTTCTAGTAATTGATCCAAATGATCTAAATTCTTGATATGATGTAGATGAATGAATGAAGATGCTAAGTCTAGATTTGTAAGATGTGAAATGCTAAAACTGGACCACAAGTTGAAACTGCTTCTAACTGAACTGCCTGAACTGAACTAGAAAATGAAAGAACTAAAATGCAAACACATTGAAATGCAAATATTTTTTGGTTAATGCAAGATTGCTCTTGAACCAGGGATGCTCCTGCATCAGTTCATAATCCTTCTATCACCCCATCATCTGGCCCCTGCCTCTGTGGCTGCACTGGAGGCTGCCCCTGTGCCTTTAAATCTAGCTGAGCATGCTAGGTGGGATCAATCCACTGGTGAACCCTCCTCCCATCTCCATCCCTACCATCATCCCCATCACTGCCATCATGTCCACTATCATGACAAAATCCTTCACTGCCACCACCGCCGTCATGACCTCCTCATCCATTGCCACCACCACCATCCGCACCTTGGCCACCTCTATCTCCCCATCCTCATCTCCTCCTATGTCGCCTCCGTGGCCCCTCATCATCATCCTCCCGATCATCTAGAATTAGGTATTACTCTCCTGGTCCAGAGTAGTGTGGATATGGATGTGCAACAAACTAATCAAAGAAATTTTGTGTTGTACCCGCATCTGCCACTACCCTATGCATCGCCCATGGCTGATATGGAATATGTACAAACTCATCATGCATTGTCTCATAGGATGGGCTAGGTCTCCATCATCCCCTTTCCTTGTGCATATGGGCAAATATGGAATTACCCTAGGCATCCCCTAGATTCTACCAAACTGCTTGTACACACATGATACAATCTATATCTCCAGTATATAGGGTGTCCTCCCTATAAGCCATCTAGTTTGAAAGCAGAACAGAAGCTCAGAAGCATCATCATCCCATACCTCGCAGTCTAGGTATGGTTACCAAACAACTAAGTCAACATTGTCAAAAGCATGTCTCTAATACTCCAACTTTCCCAACTTGGGCTAGGAAAGGCTATCCTGAAACATGTAGGAGTAGGGTTGACCCCTACCTTGAGTGCTAATACCAATAGGATGAGTAATGGCTATGTGAGTCCATGCCCATATCTGTAGAAGTGATACTCCACAAGCCAAGTTGGAAGAACCATCATAAACAAACTAGTGTAATTCATGGTATAGGTGGGCAAGGATGCAAACTCCCCAGGCATATCCAGTGCCCTCCATAGTGATCCACTCTAACACCTACACCCATCCAATTGCAAAACCACGTGACCGTCTATCGGGGCACACAATACCTCTGATCAACCCAGCCACAACTGCAGGAAGAACTCATAGTAAGCCACTATGTCAGCCCAACTCATCTCAGTAACCTTGATCTCATCATCATCAAAACCTGTCTGCACTCGTCTAACCCTGCCCCAGTCTACGACTCATACTCAACGAGCTCTCCATCAATAGGAATCTGCAAAATCTTGTGAACATCCTCTAGGGTCACTATAATCTCCCTAGTGGAAAGGTGAAAGGTCCCATCCTCACTATGGAATCTTTCGACCAGAGTAGTCAGCACATCAAGATTGGCCCTAATCTTAGGTATGAAGAGCACAAATGATAATCCAGCTAATCCAATAACAAGTAGATCAGTCTTCATCAGATAAGGCCTCAACATCTACTTCACTGGAAACTGCTCCCTCGACATGAGGACATCATCTATCTCCTGCAAACAAGCAAGCACACATTAATCAATCAAAATTGACTAAACTACAAGTCTATTTATCCAACATCAAAAAATTAGTTATTTCAATAGGAAAGCAATCCTATCATCTCTCCAAAGATTCTATCAATCTCAAAGATGACCTATCAGTTGACCAGCATCCATCACATAGTCAACATCATCAAATTTCTAAGTGATTTGATCAACTAAAGTTATTTGTGTAGTTCTGCCTGTCAGATGCACAACATTATCTCATAAGTGCAGACTTAGATCACATGTGAAGGAGCATTTTGAATGTGTGGCTTTACTTTAAAAGCGCAGGGTTGTTCTTCATTTGCATGGCATTATCTTGTTTGCACCGACAAAATTCAAAAGTGCAATAGAACATTGAATGTGTGTCATCCCTCTTCGTTTGTGTAGTAGTACATTTCAAATGCAAAAAAATTGCATTTGTACCGATTATGACATCATTTGTGTAGAATCGTGGCATATGCACAGTATCGCTTGTCATTTGCATTGTTCTGGCTTTCAGTGCATTCAAAACCTAAAACTTTGCCTATCATTTAATGTAATCATAAATGCACCTAGCCTAGAAACAAAGGGGTACTTATCAGCAAACCGTAGTCTGCTAGATGGTTGAACTGTCAGATCTACTCGAATTGATGAAGCTCAATGGGAAATTGTTGCATCTTCGTCAACTTCTCTGTGCTCAAAAGGTTCTGATCTCCTAAAAGCTCTCTCTCAAATACAAGTGTGCAAATGACTAGGAATGTGACCCCACACTCCTATATATAGCGCATGGAACCCTAATAGGAGGAACTTGACCTTGTCCTTGTTGGGGCATGATTTTCACTTGGTTTTTCTTCCGCATCAACCAATTTCTTCACCTGTCTATCCAATCAACCTATCATTCAACCTATCTCATCGGGAGATTGTCTGTCATCCTGTCATCAATTTCTTCCCATCCAATCTCCCAAGGGGGCATCCTATCATCATTAACCTATACCAAGGGCAAACTGGGGCATATATATCACACAGCAAATTTTTATTCTTTGAAACATGTTAAAACACATTGTCTCAAAGAGGGGCAAAATGTATACATCTAAAAATGGCAAAGACAAATTAAATAAATATTTATTATTTATTTAATTTCCATTCTTCTATCATTTAATAAATTCATCAATTTATCTATTTGATTCACATTCATCATTAATAGTCCAAATATTAAATAAATATCAATTTATTTACTAAAATCAATTAAACATGTTCTTCTAATATCATTCCTTAATTAAATAATAATCAAATTATTTAATCACAAATCATCCTATTCCAAAGTCTTCATTCATAAATCCACATCACCTAATCCATGTCACCACATATCCACCTCATCATCTTGCACATGTAATTAAATATTTTAAATATTTAATTAATCCATTTTTCCCTCACCCACATGGGCCTATTCTTCCTCCAACCATCCCTATTCCAAAGAGCATGGTCTCTCCATGTCACCATGGTCAAAGGGTACTTTGTGATACTTGTTCCACAGTCCCTAGAATCTTTCCAACCTCCCTACAAACATGGTCTCCTTGTTTGACCTTCTCTCTTTGGTCACTGTGAGCCTTGTGATATGTGGACTCATGTCACACCTTTCTCTCCACCATGTCATGGTGAGAGGAACATCTTCCCTCTCTCTCCCTCTTTCTTTCCCTCATCTCAACCAACTCAATCCTCACCATACACCTCACAAGACCAAGTCTCCAGCGTTGACATCTTGACACATGGATTTGCCCCCTCCTTGGCCTATAAAAGGAAGCTCATTCCTTCATTCTACAACACACAAGCTATAGCAAAGTTACTCTATAGAAATTCCAGTGTGCCTTTGGCAAAGAATCCATATTTCTCATTGCATTTTATATTCATTTGTTGAAAATATGTGTCTAATTGGTATTGTCATTGATGTCAACATATCCTTGTTGCCATTGGTGTCAACTGTATTCCATTTTGTTGCCTGTTTAGAAGACTGGAATGTTGAGGATATTGAGAAAATTAATGAAGATAAATGTATGCGGACCATATGGCTATGTAAAAGATTGTCTAAAGTAGCTCCACTTAAGATTCGAAAGGTTTGCATTAAGATTTGAAGAAGCTATGGCCATCTAAGTAGAACCAGGTTTTGGCAGTTGTTCATAAGAGACAGAGTGACAATAAATTGGTCCGGATTGCTCTGCATTGAGATATTATGATCTATGGATCTAGAGGCTTGTTTTGAAAGTCAATATGTATCATCAACTCAAGTGGTTCATGGTTTGGAGGTCTGCAAGAAATCTTTCTAGTGTGACAGTCATGGCAGATAGTGTTCTTGAGGTTTTGGATGAAGATGTAAGTAATTCTGGTGACTTGGAGGAGTGCAGATATTTTTGTTGAATTCAATGTTCTTGTGGAGGTCTCTAGATCATGATACTACTATGTTGAAGGTTCGCATTAAAGTTTGAGCTCGTTGGTAAAGACTTTCTTCTTGGTATTGTTGTTCTTCCTAGTCTTGGCTAACTGGATGTTTCAAGCATGTTGTGGATGATCTAAGAGAAATTCTATGGAGCATGGTGTGTTGATCGAGGAAGATTTGAATCCCAATTATTTTTGGCCAATAGCTCAGCGATTCGCATTAAGTCATATGTTTGGAGTGCCGACCTTGATTCCAAGATTGATGAAGCATATAAATACTTGTTGATGAGTTGTGGAAAATCATCCCTATGTGAAATAATCAAATTCAAAGAAAAGATCAGAGGCAAAGTAGAGAAGAGGAGGAGTAGAGGAACAAGAACAATAAAGGATGAAGTGATAGTGAAGAAGTATTTGGGAGAAGAGTAAAAGTTTTATGAGCATTCAATGAGACTGAACCAGACATGAAGAAGATGTTATTTCTCAGTTAATTCCTTTAATATTAAACATAAATTCTATAGGTAGTGAGCCTCTTTTTAAGCAGTGAGCTCTGGGCAGTGTGCCCAAAGGCAAGTGTATTACCATTTTCAAGTACTTTTAACAGGGTACAAATCTTGTGGGTTAACCCGCACCGTGGTTTTCCCTTAACCAGGTTTCCATGTCAAAAATCTTGGTGTCAAGTGTGTTAATTGTGTTTCTGCTCATATGTTATTGCTTCATGCTTTAATGTTTACATCATAAATCTATTTGTAAGTTGTGAAAGAAGATTAAAATAGAAAAGATTAATTTTGTGGGACAACTGATTCACCCCCCCTCTCAGTTGTCCAGCCTAATTCCAACACCATTATCCTCATAGCCATACAACCATGGCTTCAATCATCCATCCCTCATCCTCACAATAATTGCATTGTAGGTAATCTTCATTATATTTTATCCAACTACAACCATTCAAGTATTGTCATCTTCAAACAATGAGGAAGCATGCTTATGAGAGCTCTATTTATCAACAAGATCAATACAAGATAGGTGACCAATGGAAGGTTCGAGGTAGATCAGTCTTCAAGGTAATATTTCTTGGTTTATTTTATTTGCATCATATTTCATTGAGATTATTAGATTATTAGTAGTTTAAAACTATTGACAATATTTCCATTAACAATTCTAAAAATGAGGAGGAACACCTCCAACATTTACGAATTGTTCTCCAATGATTGAGAGAGCATAAACTATATGGCAAGCTCTCAAAGTGTACTTTCTTTCAAAAGGAAGTACAATGCTTGGGTCATATAATTTCAGCTAAGGGAATTGCTATGAACCCAACAAAGATTAGAGTCATTTTGGAATTGCCAGAACTGAAAAATGTACATGAAGTCTGTAGTTTTATGGGTCTAGCAAGATATTACAAAAAAATTGTGGCTCATTTTTCAAAAATTGCCTATCCCATTACTTCTCTACAAAGGAAAGGCAAAAGATTTGACTAGTCTAAGAAATTCTAGGAGGCATTCGACCAACTAAAAGAGAAGTTGACTACGACACCAATTCTAAAGGTACCTGATTGAGAAGGTCATTTTGTAGTCATCACCAATGCCTCAAGAGAAGGATTAGGTGGTGTACTTGTCTAGGATGGGCAAGTTATTGCTTATAAATCTAGAAAATTGAAATCATATGAGTAGAATTATGGTCCTCATGATCTTGAATTGGTAGCAATGATTCATGCACTACAAATGTGGAGACATTATTTGCTTGGGAAACCTTTTGAATTAAAAATAGACCATCAAGGACTCAAATATTTATTTACTCAACCACATCTCAATGATCACCAAAGAAGGTGGTTAGAGTTAATATTTGATTATGATTTGAGATTAAATACATACATGACAAGGAAAACTAAGTGGCGGATGCCTTAAGTAGGAGAAGACATATCTCCTCAATGATCTTGATACATTTTGATTTTAGGAATTAGGTATTGCAAAAGTCTAAGGGAGATGAATACTATGAGTAGGTAAAACAAGCTCTCACAAACAATCCTCATGATTCTAGGTATGATGGATTCCACTTTGAACTAGATGGATTATTAAGGTTTAAAGGAAGAATGTATGTTTCAAACTCTAAGGAGTTAAATAATATTGTGTGTAAGGAGGTTCATTCCACACCCTATTCAGGACATCCCGGAGTGAGGAAATTGTTAGCTGATGTAAAACCATTATATTTTTGGAAAGGAATGAAGAGGGATGATGCAAGGTTTATAAATGGATGTCTAAAATACTAGAGGGTGAAGGTAGAACACCATCATCCTGTAGGACTTCTATACCCTCATGAGGTTTTGGAATGGAAATGACAGATCATTAGCATGGATTTTGTACAAGGAATTCCTATGTCTAGAAATAGACACAATGCTATCCTGGTAGTGGTGGATAGACTCACTAAGGTAGCACATTTCATACCCAGGAATTTGATAGATGGAGCACTAGTCATAGCCCGTAAATTTGTGCAAGAAGTATTCAGTTTGCACAGTATTCTTGAGAAGATTATCTCAGATAGGGATGCCCATATGACATCAAGGATTTGGCAAACCTTCACTTGGAACTCAATTAAATATAAGTTTAGCTTATCATCCAGAAATAAATGGCCATATGGAAAGATTGAACCAAGTTTTGGAAGATCTATTGAGAATGTATTGCATGGACCAGCAATACAAGTGGGAAGAATATCTTCCTCTTGTGGAATTTGCTTACAATAATTCCTATCATTTTTCTATTAAGATGGCTCCATTTGAAGCATTATATGGAAGAAAGTGCCAAACTCCTATAAGCTAGGATAAGCTAGAAGATAGGATTAGCTTTGGTCCAGAAATGCCATCAGAAATGGAAGAGCAAGTCCATATGATTAAGAAAAGGCTAGCAGAAGTGAATGATATGTAGAAAAGCTATGCGGATGCTAAGTGCATCGCAAGGCATTTCTCAGTAGGAGAGAAAGTCCTATTAAGATTCAAACCACAAAAGAGTTCTATTAAGTTTGGAAAGACATCCAAACTAGCTCCTAGGTATGTGGGTCCCTTCAAAGTTCTTGAGGAGGTCAACCCAGTTGCATACATGATTGCTCTACCGCCAGCTCTTTCCATGATGCATAATGTTTTCCATGTTTCTTATTTGAAAAAGTATGTTGTAGGAGATAATCATATTCATACTCTTGATTGGAAAGCCATACAGGTGAAATGTTGGAATTAGTCTGGACAACTGAGAGGGGGGGTGAATCAGTTGTCACACAATTTAAACTTTTCTAGCTTTAATCTTCTTTTACAACTTATAATCAAATAAACATTAAAGAATGAATTAATGACATATGAGTATAAGCATAAATAACACACTTGACACCAACATTTTTAGCGTGGAAACCGGGTTAAGGGAAAAACCATGGTGGGGGTTAACCCACAAAAATTAATACCCTGTTAAAAGTATTTTTATAAATGAGAATGCACATGCATTCAGACACACTGCCCAGAGCTCACTGCTCAAATAGAGGCTCACTATCTACAAATGATTACAAGAGAATAATAAAGATTCTGAACTGATGAGAAGCATCTACTAATGCATGAGTTTAGTTTCGGTTAAGCACAAAACACTGATCTTACACATTTCATCTTCACTCTGCCCTATTTACTGCTCTTCCTTCATCCAAATCTTCTCGTTACACCTTTACTCCATATTCCTATCACACACACACATCAATCATCCAAATTCATTGGCTATATATATATATATCTGCATCCTGATCTTTAATTACTTTTCAGTTAGCTTTAAGAACACTTGGAACTTTATTGAATACTTTGCTCTGTCGGGTAGATCCATTCATAACTTGAGATGCAGACCAAAACTTGCACTCACAAATCATTAGTCAGGTCGGCCACTATCATTGATCAACACAACTTGTCCAACCAACAACTTCCATACATCCAGAACTAAGATCAATTACAAGGTCAGCCTGTTCTTCTTCTACCTATTCTATCAAACTGTTAACCTGATACTCATATGCTAATAACTATTGAGTCCATCATCAAAGGCCAAAAATCTAGATTTAGATTATTCTGGCAATGCTTATGACTCCTTTAGATCAGCAAAAAACTCTAATCTACTCCCTGGGAGATCCAGACCAAGATACCAGACACTGTCACACACTCTGTTCTTGACTTCCCAGACTTAGACAGATCTTTAATCTGATTTCTGGTCTGGGAAAAATAGGTAAAGTGGATGTGTAGAGAGACTTGGTTGCCATCAATGACAACACTTATCATGCCTAGTAGTGTCTCTTTCCAACAATCTCCCCCTTTGGCATTGATGGCAACACTTAGTGAAAAATGACTAAGTGTTGGAATAACTCTCCCTTTGCTTGTTCTCCATACTGTTGTTCACACTACTTTCTAATGCTCCCCCTTTGCTAGATTCCTCATTTTCACTGATCTTCACTCCTCCTTTGACATCAATGGCAAAGGGTGGGCTCCACAAGCCAAAATTCTCCAAAAATTCTATGTATAGTGCTGCATATGTACAACTAATCACTAAGTTCTATTCACATGAACTTGAAAATGTCTGCAAAAGTATTCTTTAACTATACAAATTCAGTGAACCAACTTCTCTTCATACCATCCAAAAATGAAATGTGTCCTCTTAGTAAAAATGCATATGCTTCTACTTTCCTTTGATCTGATGGATCACTTGTCTGAGCAATACTTTGAGCCTTTGACAAGGTGTTAAACATTGTTTCCAACTTAGGGGTAATCGGTCCTCAGAGCTCACCCATTCTTTCCATAATATTCTTCTTTTCCTTGATAAGATTCTTTATTTCATTTGTCAGGCTAATTGCTTTACATTCTTGGCTCACCAGAGATACTGTTAAAGGGTCAAAACTTTGAGATAGGTCTAGCAACTTTCTCCTACTCTTTTATCTTTTTCTCAATATCCTCTACTATTTTGGGTCATGATAAGCAAAACTTATATACATCACTACAATCCTTAGGAGCATTTTAAATATTCTTTATACCAATGTTGAGTGTTTTTCTATCATTATCTATAAGGCCTTTTAGTTCACTAAACCTCTTATCCAAAAAATTCTTTCCCGATCTTTACTTCAGATGACTTCTCAAAGGACTCAAAATTTGTATTTACAGAATGCACAAGATTTTTCAAATTACCAAAAGGGGAATCAGATATATTCTTCTGATACATGGGCATGATCTTCTCTAGTACTCTAGATGCTAGGCTTATCACCTCACTATCTTCTATGTGAGACTTCAATAATTTCTCCATTGCCTTGGACTATGTGAATGATGATATCTTTAGCATTTGATCCAGAGAGAGTGTCATAATTGATTGGTCCTTGTATCAGTTCTGTCTCATCTAACTCTAGCATCTCCTTGCTAAGAAAATTCTACAATGCATTTGCAGTGACTCTTGCCACACTTACTATTTCATTTTCCTTCCCTTGTGCTTGGGCAAAGACAGCAACCGAATTGTCTTCCTTTGGTACATTAGCACCATCCCCTTCTGCTAGTTCTTCTTTTCCCTTTGCCTCTTCCTCTTCTTTCTCTTTCTCTTTTTCCTTTTTGGAGTCATCAGTAGTAGGAGGATCCAGAGGATCAAGGCTAGCATTTTCTTCTTCTATCAAAACTTCCTCTTCTTCCTTTTGCACTTCCTCTTCCAGAACAGAGAATTCTAGAGTTTCAGTCTATTGCTTATTTCCCTTTAATCCTTCAACATCCATGTCTGCGGACTCAATCTCTATATTTATCTCCTCTACAATAGGAAGATTGTGCTTTTTCAAAGCACTTCGAAGAATCTCTTTGGTTTCCTTTGCAATCTTGTATGTCTCCCCAAGTATAAGCTTCTTCATTCAATTTTTACTTCAAAACTCATCCTTGGCTTCTTTGAATATCAATTTCATTTGCTTTAGAGAAATTTGGGGGAGTAACTATATTAATATTTGTTCTCGGATCTCAAGATCCTTGCTTATTGCATTCTCTTTTCTCAGTTCCAAAACTTTTTCAAGGCTTTTTGGTATCAATGAACATATCTCAATAAGAGCCTTGTTGTAGATATTCAAATATCTTACCATTGCTTCCTCAAGTACTCTTTTGTCAGCATCACTATAGCTATCATAGAATTCTGTCATTGGAGCCAAGTTTCCTCCACAATAACTGATTTAATGATGTCATCTACTGAAAGGGTAGGCTTCTCTACATATTCCTCTGTCTTTTGCCTCTTGCCTTCCCTTTTGCTTCCAGAGGACATCTCCTTGGATATCTTGGACACTTTTGTGCCTGTGGCTTTTAGTTCTTTGATCTTAATGTCAGAATCTGTATCTTCTTCGTCTTCTCTTATGCTTTCATAAGTCTAGGATGATTTTGTTTTCTTCCTTTTCTCCCTTTTTTCAGATGATTTTGCTTCCAGTTCTACAGTCTTAGGATGAACAGGGGCAACAATAGAGCTCCTAGTAGACCTTGAGGTGGAAGAGGATTCCACCGGAGCACTTCCTTGTTTCATATCTTGTTTCTCTTTCTCAACCTTTTCAGTTCTTTCCCTGAATTGCCTTACAACCTCTTTGGTTAGGCCTAGATTTTTAGCCAGCTACTCAACTTATTTTCTTACTCTCCTATTGGTTTTAAGTTCTCTGAGCTCAGTATGTAGTTTTAAACTTAACTCTTCATATGTTCCAAATCTTTCAACTATTGTGTCTTTAGGCTTGCTTAGAAGATGTTGAGCATACATATTCAAGATTTTTCCATCTACTTCATACCCCATGGGCATGATCCAAACAGTCCTGGGTTCCACTACTTCCATTAGGCACTAATCAGTGTCAACCATAAAGCATATTTCATTTTTGTACTTCTCAACAATTGATTTAGGGATTCTTTCTCTAAAATGCATCATACTCTAAAAATTCTTGAAGTAACCCCATATTGCAATTTTCTGTGCTTTGAAGTCACCAATGCCGTGAAGATGATCTCTGATCTAAATGGTAACTGGTTCGTCATTAGTCCAGTGAACACTCTTTACTCCAGGTACTTCATTCATATAGTAGAAAAACATGCATAGAACCAATGTGTCATATTTAAAAGTGTTTTTCTTATCCCTTTTAATTTTGTTCAAGTTTTCATTCAGCTAGTTCTGTAATAGCTCACAAAGGTCATAATCTACATTCTTCTTTAACATTTGATATGTTGCATATATGGCAGTTCCAGAGACAAAATTCTCCCTGCTAGAGTGGTATATCTTGTAGCCAATCACCAAGGAAGAAAACTTCACATCCGATTCTATAATGTCATTTATAGTCATAGCCCTCCTATCAAATTTTGCACTAGTTGCATAAGTAACAGTTTGGTTTTTTATATATTTTAACATAGGTAATCCACTAGTTGAGTTTAACCCAGTCACAATTCTGATAACATCCTTGGTAATCTTGAATGGTTTTAATAGCCAAATGAATTCATCATGCATTCAACTCAAAACATACTAGACCCATTGATCTTCATCAAATGTTGGAAAACCCATAATCTGAACAAAATGTTTACCCTGTAGTGCCTTATACTCAGGTTTAAGTTTTTGATTTTCATCCTTGAGATGATTCTCAAATAAGTCTACATACCTTGAATCTCCAAACTCATCTATTTTTGCATGAATATAAACCCTAATGTCTTCAACATGCAGTACACCATACGAAACACTCGAAAAAGCACCTAACCTGTCAACTTCTATTGATTTGTGAGGATGCTTCTTAAATTTCAGTTAAGGCCTTTCAGTAATGTCAACAACATGAGGAGTAGCCATCTCAATAGATTTCAGATTCAAAGCTTTATAGAGAAGTACCTTTTTCTTCCGCGGGGTTAGGGTTGATCAATTTCTAGTTGAATTCGCTCTTTGTGCTTCAATCTTTGGATTTGTAGCTTGAATGCTCTTCTTATTGTTTCCTCTGAATGTAAAGTGATTCAAATGTGTGGCCAAGTGACCTTTTATCCTTTGCAAAACCTAATTTTGCATTGTAATAAATGTGTTTCCCTATCTTGTTTATTTTTGACAGTTCTTCATGAAACACTCTGCAAGTTTTCATATCAACATCTTTTCTTCTAGAAATCCTTCTAAAAGTTCTGAACCAATTCAAAATATCTTCTTTTATTGTGGTAAATTTAGGCACCCACTTACTGACTGCGGGAATTTGATGTTCAATGTAGCTCCCCCTGAGCTAGAGCTCATGACTTAATTCCCAGAGGAATTGTCAACACCATATTCCAATGTGGACTCATCACAATTGTTTATTGTATCTTTCTTTACCCAAGTCTTGTTCATTTTGCTCTGTATCTCATTCACATCAATATTTCTTTTGCCTTTGTCTTGTCTTTGCTCATCTGGTCTTCTATTTACTAGACCTCTTCTTCCATTGTTCCTGCTTCTGCATAATCTTGCAATATGACTAGACTTATTGCAATTAAAGCACACAACATTTCCTTTCTTATGAACTTGATTTCGTCTTGATTTGCATTGATTAGCCATGTGTCCAAACCCATTGCAAGAAAAATAGTAACCATTGAAAGAAATCCCAATTCCTCTATTGTTAGCATTATTCATTATCATATTTTTGCATTCATTTGATCTATGACCATACCTCTTACACTTGAAGCATTGACCAGAGAAGGATGGACCAATTTGATTTACTCTACTTCTACACTAAGTAGCTTTATGACCAAATTTATTGCAATTGAAACAATTTCCATTAAATGATGGATATCTTTGAGCATTAGGCTATCTTACCAAAGGTTTTCTAGTTCTGTTTCTCCCTTTCCTTGGTTGAAGATTTCTTTGTTTGGATCCGGAGATTTCACCTTTTTCATATCCAAGAGCATGCTTGTCATCATCCTTTTTTTGTCCTTTAATTAGTGCTTCAAGTTTAGCTGAGCTTATCTTGAACTTCTCCTTATACTCATTTGCAATTTCTAAATCATGTTTGAGAGTGATAATTTGTCTCTCAAGGTATCTCTCATTGTTTCTACTTTCTTGTAGATTAGATTCTAGGAGACCAACTATTCCATCCAATCTGCAACATTCTTCAATTCTCTCTTTCAGATTTTGATTCATCTCTTCTTTCGATTTCTTCCTATATTCAATCTCCTTGGTTAGTCTCATCACCCCAGATTCCATCTCATGTTTTAGGACAACAAATTCTTTAGCTAACTTTTTACATTTATTTGTCTTCTCTTTCAGGGCCTTGTCTTGAAGAGGTTGCTCCTTTCCTTTTACATTGGATTTGCTCAATTTTTCTTTTAAAATCTCAATGAAATCTTCAGCCTTTTTGAGGTTATCTTGTAGCTCTTGGGCTTCTGCTCTGGATTGCTCAAGATCTTCTAGGGCAAGATTAAGTTGCCCTTGAAGGTTGTATTCATCCATTTTAATGTCTTCCTAGATCTTCCTTAAGTTGTCAAACTTTTTCAAAGGAACCTTGCTTTGTTACCAATTGTTGGAATTAGTCCAGACAACTGAGAGGGGGGGTGAATCAGTTGTCACACAATTTAAACTTTTTTGGCTTTAATCTTCTTTTACAACTTATAATCAAATAAACATTAAAGCATGAATTAATGACACATGAGCAGAAGCATAAATAACACAATTGACACAAAGATTTTTAGCATGGAAACCGGGTTATGGGAAAAACTACGGTGGGGGTTAACCCACAAAAATTAATACCCTGTTAAAAGTATTTTTATAAATGAGAATGCACATGTATTTGGGCACACTACCTAGAGCTCACTACTCAAATAGAGGCTCACTACCTACAAGTGATTACAAGAGAATAACAGAGATTCTAAATTGATGAGAAGCATCTACTAATGCATGAGTTTAGTTCCGGTTAAGCACAAAACACTGATCTTACACATTTCATCTTCACTCTGCCCTATTTATTGCTCTGCCTTCATCCAAATCTACTCTTTATGCCTTTACTCCATATTTGTATCACACACACCTCAATCATCCAAATCCATCAGCTATATATATCCACATCCTGATCTTTAATTACTTTTTAGTCAGCTTTAAGAACACTTGGAACTTTATTGAATACTCTGCTTTATCGGCTAGATCCATGCATAAATTGAGACGTGGACCAAAACTTGCACTCACAAATCATTAGTCAGCTTGGCTACTATTACTGATCAACACAACTTGTCCAACCAACAACTTCCATACATCCAGAACCAAGATCAATTACAAGGTCAGCATGTTCTTCTGCCTATTCTGTCAAACTATTAACCCGATACTCAGATGCTAATAACTATTGAGTCCTTCATCATCAGAGGCAAAAACTCTAGATTTAGATTATTCTAGTAATGCTTATGACTCCCTTAAATCCACAGTGAACTCTGATCTACTCTTGGGGAGATCTAGACTAAGATATCGGACCCTGTCACACACTCTGTTCTTAACTTCCTGAACTTAGACAGATCTTCAATCTAATTTCCAGTCTAGGCAAATTAGGTAAAGTGGATTTGTAGAGAGACTTGGTTGCCATCAATGACAACACTTATCATGCCTAGTAGTGTCTCTTGCCAACATGAAAGACCTAGGGGTGGTAATGATCAAGCTAATTAAAGTGCTCGAAATACATAAGCTATACTTGTGTAATAAAGAGATTACTCAATGTAAGGTCTAGTGGGACCAATATGAAAAAGAGAATGCCACCTGGGAGAATTATGATGATTTTTATCAAAGATTCCCTCATCTCTTTTAATCTTTTTATTATGATGAACAAAACTCTTTTTATGTTATAAACTCTGGATACATTAAATCATCAAGGACAATGATTCTTATGGGGGGAGATATGGTACATCCCCAAAAACCTTGACTATGTTTTACTTTTACTATCATGCAATTAAGTGGATAAATAATCATAGATTAATGATTTGACGTTAGGAAAATGTCTAGATAAATCATTGATTTTATGAATTATGATTAATCCTTGGAACTAGACATTAGATTACATGTTATTGAGATTATTTAAGCATGATGTATAATGATTTATTGATGATACACTGATCATAAGTTTGTATGATTGTGAGTGTAACCGGGAAAAGATTTCCACCTCCACAAATGGAAGGAGAGCATCACTAGAGAGAAGGGAATAGATGTTTTGGAAAAGTTAGGTTTCCCATTTGAGACTTAAGTGGTATATTCTGTGAACCTTCTTGAGATGGGGTATGTTTTAGTTATCTCTCCTTATTGAGTTAATCTTAACTCGACCTTTATCATTTTGGCATTAGGAAAGTTTCTCGATGTCTAACTTCATTTGACTTGACCGTGAATGTTTAGGGGACAATATTTTTATGTTGAGTTTATTTACCTTCTTTGTTAGAAATTTCTCAAATACTTATATACATATATATTTGTATACATTATTTCCCTTGAGTATCAATTTAACTAGTTTATGTTGTGCAAGGTTACAATGGGGGAGAAAATCTCAACCCCATGCTTTCATTTGATCATATGATCATTCCTTATCTCCACCATAATTGTGGTATTCTTACCATCATATTATTAGAGATTATAATGGTTTATTATTATGTATTCTTATTTATATTTATAGAAATGAGATATTTAGCTATATATATTTTAAGCCTGAGACCTTATCACAAATGTAAGATTCGGTTGTTGCCATACCTCCCAATCATAATGTGGGAGAAGACTCCATACTCCACGATAAGTGGAGAGAATGGAGAGTTGGCTATTAAGGCTGAAGTGGGCTCGATGTAGTTGAGCCTAACTCTCCTTGCATGCTCAAGAGAGGAGTCATTATAGGAGGGAAATTAGTTACTACTGAACTAGGCCAGGGTCAAAACATCTAAGGTCTTATACCTAATTTCCCTAGGTGAAGGTGGTCTTGTACCAGTCATTCTCAAATACTTGCCAGCTGATTGCATTTTCTAGGATAGCTAGTCTTACCACTATCTTCATGCACTGTTATGAGTTTTATGTGATATTCTTGGGGATATCAAACTGAGCACCCACAATTGCAAGCCTATCAGTATCCCTATTCTCTTCTCTGGGGACAACCTAGATATTGAAGGCATCAAAGTCTTCAATCATATCCCATGTCCTAGGCTTGTATGACTTTAGCAAGTCATTTTTTGAGGTGCTTAGTGGTGAAGGTGGTCTTGTACTGGTCTGATTCTTTTACAAGAATTTGGTTATAACCTAAGTAACCATCTAGAAGGGAAAATATCTTACCTCTAGCCACTATTTGGAGAATTTGTTCCATGGATGGAAGTGGATAGTGGTCTTTAAGGGAGGCCTTATTTAGGTCTCTAAAGTCCACACAAAGTCTAATTTCATCATTCTTTTTCCTAATTGGAACTAACTTAGCCACCCAAGATGAGTGCTTAATTGGAAAAATAATGTTAGCCTCTAAAAGCTTGGATAGCTCTTTCCTCATTAATGGTTCTATTTTAGGGCTGACTGACCTTTGTTTTTTCCTGATAGGTTTTACATCATGGTCTAAATCAATGGTATGTTGAACTAGGCCAGGGTCAAAATAGTAACTAGGTAGGTAAAGGTATAGGGAGTCTCTCATTCGAGAGAGAGATAGTTAGAGAGAAAAAAAGAAGTGAAAGCACATGGAAAATGAAGGGGGCACAATGAAGGAAGCAAGAAGCTTCATATAAGCAAGCCACCATAGTAGCGTACTAGCTCAACAATAAGAACATAGAAGAGCTTATACATGTAACAATAATGAATATCTATATATATATAGATATATATACATATATATACATATATATGTATATAGATATATATTCTTGTGGTGATGTTGTCAACTAGGTTAGTTGACGCATGCATCTACTATGATTTCACTGTATACGATGTGTTGTGTTGTTCACTTAAACTATCGTGTGTAGTAGCCCGAAGATATTATTGTTTAATAACTTGTTTATTTACTATTGCATATAGTGTGGTGATGTCCACAAAGATTATCTTGCTATTATACTGTTGTATACAGTGTTGTGACATCCACAAAGATTATATTGTTATTATACTATTGTATATAGTGTGGCAATGTCTGCATAAATTATCTTTTAGATATACTATTGTTTACCATGTGGCGACACCCACAAAGACTATCTTGTTGATATATTATTACACACTGTGTGGCGACATCCATAGAACTATCATGTTATATCCTTATTTACACAAGTGTTCTGGTTCATTGAAAACTTATACAAAAGACATACTTTCTTGAGAATGGTTAATAGATAACAGGGTTATGGGGATTAAAATGTTTTATTGTTGCCTATTTATAATGATTTCTGGGAGATGACCAAGGCTATCTTAGCCACAATAGTGGTCTAGTCGTGCCTTGTAATCTTGAATTAAAACTTGTAAGAATGTATGCATGGCAGAAATTAAGCCATTAAACGCTTAAAACCAACCTTTTAGTCTACTAATTGTATATTCAGACTTACACTTTTTGACTATGAAATGGTTTCATATATCTTTGGGCAAAGTAAAAGTTGAGATTGGACTCTCGAGCCCAATATCCAGAATGAAAGGATCCCGATACCTATTATGAGTTGACGAGTTCTTTAAAATCTCGGTTATATTATATATCATTACTTTGAAAGAAAGATAATTATTGTTTTGAGAAGATATTTGTTGTAGTTAATAACAACTTATGTATACTAGTATAGTACCAAAATGACCATAAAATGATAGTCTAGAGAAAGACCATGGTTGATAAAACTATGTCATGTGACGACACCCACAAATATGTGATCAAATTAAATAGGCATTTTAATGTCGAAAAAGATGAAATGAAAATCTTTGAACCAAGATTAGTATCTTGAACTAATTTATTGAATCATAAACAAAACCATGCATATGTCGAGATGAGACATTAAACTATATTTATTCATATAAGCTTTTGAAGCAAAGGAATAGAGTGATAGGGAGTTATATATTCCACATTGTAGTTGCAATAAGAAGTGTCTTTGCAAGACCAAGACTTCAATATCAAATTATTTTGGCATTGTACTCCAGAAATTGGAGTTGATAATCTAAGTTGGGAAGACTATGGGTGAGATCTAATTAAGACACCCTATGACTAGAATTGGTCAATTAAATTCATTGTAGGATGAGATAGTCTCTAAGTTGAGTTAGAGGTGTGTGAACAATCGACTACGTACATTGCGAAACGTCTATGTATATTAAATCTTTGGCCAAAGTAATGCATCCATCTCTGCATGCATTAGTCAGTTCATTGTGTTCCAGATATGTTAGTAGTGTTAGACATCCTTAGAGGGGATCTATAGTTGTATGATCATGATGGGTACTGAAGAGCACAACACTAGAAACTCAGATGAAAAACCTATTGGTTCTTTATATCTATTCCCTTCGTGAAGGGTAGGGCCACTTCTAGGAAGGAAGGTGTGTGGGGGACTATCAGTCCATGGTTAGAGGAAAAGCACTTAGGTGATGCTCTCCTTCCCAAGTAGATGACAAGCCAAGATTTATGAAGACATATATCAAAACTCTAGATGTAGTATATTCAATTTATATGATTTGACAATCAAATTTTATGTAAATTTATCTTTATTACCATGAGAAAGACATCATGATTGTAAAGTGAAGGATTTCACTATTATGCTATCTTTGAATATGTTGTAATTTTTTAGTTTGAAATTATTCAGAAAAGATATGCTTTATATGAATTGATTATTGTTTGATTAAAACAAATGTTTATGATGATCATGATTATTTACTTGATAGTAAATTGGGATGTAAATCTGGGTAATATGAGATGACATGTTACAAAAGTTGAGTGCTACCAATATCAACCAACACTATCGCCTTTCACTTTTTGATATAACCAATTACTTTGTGTATTTATGGTGAACTTGTGTCATTCAATGCATGTAGGGAGATAGTAGTGCTTTCTTGTTCCTTGGAATTCTCATGCCCAATTTCCTCATTTAGTTCTTTTGTAGCTACTTCTCCATCTTCTTCAACCTAATTTTTAATAGTCATTAGTATTTTATCACTATTAGCACTCTTATAACCCCTAGACAATTTAGTATCACAATTCTAGCATAGGTCTTTTTCTCTTTTATTTTCCTCTTGTTGAGGAGAGTGCTCTCTAATTTTTCTTAGGTTAAAGAAGTTGTCCTCATTTCTATCAATAGGATTAGTCACAATTTTGTCTTTCAATCCTATGGTTTGACCTTGTGTGGAACTTTTGGTGTTGAAGTTACGTTTCTCAATCTATAATGCTTGTTCCATAGTTTTCCTAACTGGGGCAAGGTTCCAAAAGATGAACATCATGCTTAATTTGATCATTAAGTCCATTGATGTAGATTTGTATCCTTTGATAAGGTGTCACCTTGTGACCTAGAATTTCTAATCTCATATGCTCCACATTATATTCAACTACAAACCTTAATTGTTTTTATTTTTTTAGTTGGGTAACAGAGCTTCCATTCCACAGTCTCTCATAGATGGTTGCTAAGTCATTACTAAACTCTTTCCAACTAAGAATTTGCCATTTCTTATCATTAATGCTCCATTGGTACCATTGATAAGGTTTTGACTCTAAATATTGTGAGGCTACATCAACCATTGCATTGTCTGGTATATTATGAAGCTTAAAGTATTTTTCCATGAGACTTATCCATGAAGTTACATTAAAGCACCATCAAACTTAGGGATATTTGTTTTGGATAGGTTTAATTTTAAAGGTTGTTTTATCCCTTGATTTTGTCTATTAGTGTTGTACCCCTCCATGTGGTTTTGTTGGGGCTTTAATTCTATTTAGTGGAAAAAGTGGGAAAATGATAGTTTACCTAAACCAAATCAAGCCCCTCTTTTCCCTACTAAACATTGGGAAATAGGAATTGAGCTTGCTCACTATGAAGGATCAAGCTACTGATTCCTATTGCATTTTTATTTTGTTGGGATGGATTAGATGCCTCAATTAGGTTTTAACAAGCTTCAAGTACTTAGCTAACATGAAACCCTAATTCCAAAGTATGTGATAATAGATAGATTTCTGGCATAGATACTAATAGACAAATCACAGGAATGTAGAGCAGGGATCAAAAAGAGTATGTACCCAGAAAATTGAGGGGCTGTTAGACTAGGACACCCGCCCCAGTGTCTAGAAAGTTTTTGGTGGCTGAAATATTTTGTACCTAATGTCAGAGTATCCTCAGAGAATCCCAGATCTAGAATTAAATGACCAGTTAGACTAGGACACCCACCCTAGTGTCCCTATTATCTCGCAATGTCAAAACTCAAAGTTCTATAATGACTATATCCTCAATACCTATCTTTCTTCCACTCCTTTCTGCCAGATCTTTTTGAATATGACCTAAACATACAAATGGAGGAGAAAGATGGTTGTGGACATATAGAAGCTTGCCTCAGTCAAGCCCTATCTTTGGTATTTCTACCTCAATAATAGCTAATGATAAAGATCTGTAGATGTGTGTGCTCATAGATCATGTGTATGGAAAAAATGTAAAACCCTAGATGACTCAAGCATCAAGGAAAGATCAACACATTTCTTCACTCAAGGAAACAAAAACATCACCTTAAGGAGATGATTGCAATGAAGAATTGTAGAACAAGAAGGCAAGGCAGCTATATCTACGGAGGATTCCTAAGCTCAAGTTGGAGGATTCAACCCTTCTCCTGATCATACAAAGGGCTTGACAAAACCCTAGGAAGAGAAAGATAGACTCGAGATCTTGATTCTTAATCTCCATAGAATATCTCCATGATAGCAACTTCAAATAACTTCCAAGAGCTTCAACAAAGTACTGATCTTTAAAAGTAAAAGTAGCAAAATTTTGGCATAGTAAGCTTGCATATAGATTGTGTGTGTTAAAATGATTTTCAATTCTTCTTAAATACCTAACTTTAGAAATTCAAATATTTGAAATAACATGTCGACATTGCATTGAACCAAAATTTGAAATCAGAATCCTGAGGTGCACGACACAAGCCGACACCACCCCAAAATTTAGGATCTGGGAAAGTAGGGTAGGACAAGGGCGTTGATGCCCTAGTCCAGACCCTAATTTCCACTTAAGATCTGCATTTAGGAGGTCTAGGATACCCAAAATCTAAACTTAGTTCCTAGGTTTAGTCAACAGTTGCTTCAGAATATGACATTTCTTTAATCAGATATAGGTCAATCAAGGTTTAGGTAGGACAGAAACAAAAAGGGCAAGAGGTCACCAAAGGAGAGGAGCTAAACTATGAGAAATTGTGTCGTTTCATGTAGGAGGACAATTTCTAGCATAACAAATTCATATAATAGCTCTTATTTAAACCTATCTAAACCTTTATTTAAAGATGATGCAAATGGGTCAAACAAATTATCCTTAATAAAATGTACCATTGTTTCACATCCTGGAGGAATTTTTTCCTCAATTTAAGGTGGTGGAGAATAAAGGTCATTAGATTCAATTTTGTATAAAAGTATTTGAATCCTAAAGATGACATGGATTTTGATGTGTATGTATTTTAATTTCTAGGTTTTCAATATCTTTCCAAAAGTCTAATTTTTTTTTAAAATCTCAAAATTGTGGATTGTAGAGTAGAATAAATAAATATTTTGATCTAACTTTGACTACTAAATTATAGAATGTATTTTATCTCCAATAATAAATTGCAAAGAACTAACCCAACCAAATGTTTCATAATCTTTCCAAAAATGTAATTTTTTTAAATCCAAAATTTGTTGCTTGTAGAAGTAATTAATGAAAAAAGATAAAATTAAAATAAATTGTGCAAAACTTATGATAGAAGTCTTATTTTTTACCTAAAAATTTATTTACCATATACCTAAAAACCTAGAAAAAATCAAGTCCATGTTCGGAATGGTTTGAAAGTTATGGTGGAAACAAAAATCTTGGCCCAAATCATAGCTCTGATACCACTTGTTATGATATTTCTTGGAAATAAATATAAAAATCAGTAAAAAAGTAGACCATTTCAAGGGGGTGACCTCTAATAATTAGAAAATAATATGTGAATTCAATATTAGAAGATATGATGGTTTGGGAGAGTCTCTCTCTTCATTATTTATATGCATAACTGTGTAGGGACACACCACTTCATCCTAACTAAGTCATCTTAAGGAATAATTAAAACTAATAAATGAAACTATTAAGGTTAAGAATGCCACAAATGCTTATTTTTATTATGATTAGGAATATAACATACTAGGATCATAACATCGACAAGCTTACTAGTAAGTATTTGGGAATGTTGTTTGTAGGCAAAAGAGCTTCAAAGATTGAATGGAAAGATGTAATTGACAAAGTACAAAGAAAGATGGCCTCCTGGAAAGGCAAGTGGCTGTCCCTAGTTGGAATAATCACACTTATCAAACCCTCCCTGGCTTCTATTCCAATTTATGTAATGTTGGTGTTTTAGATCCCTAGAAAATTGGCCTCCACTCTAGAGTCTTCTCGGCACAGCTTCCTTTGGTGTAGTAGTGAGTCCAATCATAAGTATAGTTTGGTTAAATGGGATGATAACTATTCACATAAAAAGGAGGGTGGTTTAGGGTTCAAGCAATGCAAGAGGATGAATAAGGCTTTAGGATCCAAGTTCTCCTCAAGAATATATGAGGAAAAGGATAGGTTGTGGAGCAAGGCACTACAATCAGAGTATATGTGGAATGGGATAGATAATCTATTTTTGTATATGGACACTCTCCTACTTGGTTCTAGCATATGGAATTTCATAAGAAGCTATTGTAAAATCATTAGTCTAGATGTAAGATGGAGATTGGGTAGAGGGGATAAAATTAACTTTTGACATGATTGTTGGCTAGAGGATTCTACATTGGTAAAAATTCAACAAATTATGTGCTCTTGCCTCCCACTTTGAAGCTTGTATTGGTAGTTAAATTAAATATTATTGGTCTAACTTTGGAAATTCTCTTGTGTGGAAGATACTTCCCCCTATTTCTAAACTAGATGAAGCTTTCTTTGTGCTCTAGGCGAGGCTTTCTAACTAGCCTATCTCTTCTTTAAATAGGGAGGATTCTTTAGTTTGGAGTGGACATGGTAGTGGATGGGTTTTGATTAGTGCTACCTATCTACATTTTAGAATTAAAGTGGTTCCTCTTCCCTTCCTTAGTAATAAAATATGGATACATAGATGTATGCCTAAGGTGTGTGCCTTTTTGTGGGTTGTATGCAAGAGGTGGGCTTCAACGTGGGATCAACTTCAAATACATGGTAAGGTTGTCCCTTCAATATGTGTGTTGTGTAGAAGGAATGCTAAAGACAATGACCATTTATTTGTACATTGTGATTTTCTTTGAAGTTGTGGCATTGGATTTTGGATAGATGGGGGTTGGTGTGGGTCACTTTGCCTAGTATCTCTTACCTTCTAATGAGTTGGTCACTAAATATTAAGAGCTAGGGGGTAAAAATTATTTGGGATTGTTTATTGGACATGATGGTTTGGAATGTGTTGTTAGAGAGAAATAGAAGGATCTTCCAAGCTAAGGAGAGATCAGTGGAAAGGATCTGGGATCAAGTGGGGACTACTATTTTGGAGATTAGTGATAGCTTTAAGGAAGATGATTGGACTATTTTAGATAAGAAGGGTTGGGTGGAGGGTTGACCTTAATTTAAATGGCTAGATTGTCCATGGAGGGACATGTTGACCCATTTGAGTCAATCCCTAAGTCCTAAATGTTCTAATCATCTAAGTGTTTTCCCCTTGGAAATTTATTGCCTTTTAGTAGGTTCATGCCTTTGCAAACCTACTAAAAGGATGAAACAAGCTTTAAAAGTGCTTTGCCTTAGCCTTTTTTGGCATTTTGGTGAAACGCTAGTTCATCAGTTCACCATTTCACCGAAACAACATTAAGGATCAAAGTGAGGCACAAGTGTTTCGGCATTTTGGTATAATGTTGAACCAACAAACTAGTTCATTGGTTTGCCATTTTACTGAAATGTCAAAATGCTCAAGAATAGTCAAAGGAAAGGTCAAAGATGGCTAAGGCAAAAAGGTTAGTAGGCTTTCAACGAGTTAACAAGTTCATGAACTCGTTGAAATACTGAATAGGAAGAAGGAACACTTGCTTCGTGAAGTTCCAAAGTTGCCAAAGAGGTGAAGAGAAGTAGAGAAATGAAGAAGGTAAAGGGCTTTCAGTGAGTTCACAGGTTTGTGAACTCACCAAAACACCAACAAAGGTTCGAGCTTCCTCTATTTTGTCAAAGAAAAAGATAAGTGGAAAATCAAAGTGAAAAGCCAAATTGGTTTGGTGATTTTTAGGTTCACCAAAATACCAAATCACCAAAAGGTAGAATGGAGGAAAAGAAAAGGAAATGGTTCGATGGTTCTACGATCCGTGGAAACACCAAACCATTGAAAAAGAAGATAGTAAAGGGGAAAAGTAAGCAAAGTTTTAAAGTTCATGAACTTCCAAGTTCACCGAAGGTCTTCCCAAGTGCATAATGCATATTTTAAACACATAAATTTTGGTGCATTGACTTTGTAGAAAACATTGTTCATCACCTAGGGACACCATTAATGCAGATCTAAGAGGACTTTCAAGTAGATGGAATAGTGGAATGGATTCTATTGTTGTAGGTACTCAAAGTGAGTGGATTTTCCAGTGACCCATGTTGTTGCAGGTCCTTCCAAGGTCAAATCAACATGCTAGGGTATGGATGACCCTCTAGATCTACAAAATTCTTGATATTTCCCATAGAGGTGTGATGTATTACAACATGGGTGACTAGAAACATGTTGACCAATCTTATCATGTCCTTGACTACAATAATTATTTGAAAATGCTATATATGCATATGAAACAGATGTAATGGTGGTTGGTATTTCATGAGTCTTTTAAACCAAAACTTTTTGCATTAGCTATGTAATCTTGCCTCCATGATTAATAAACAGTAGATTTTACCTTCTCACATTTTGCATTGTATAATTTCTAGGTATTTGAATCTCCATTTTGTGAATGAGTTATTCCTTATGGGTTTTAATCATATTTATTTACCTCTACAAAAAGTTTTTGAGTTGGGTATATGTATATGATGTTTGATATTATGTTGTGTATGTAGGGTTGATCTGGAAACCATCCATACTAAATCTAGTGCATCACCATTTTATTTTTAGTTTTCTCCTTCTCCTTTTCTTGGTGATTGTTAGAATAGGATTTAGTTGCAAGTTATTTTAAGCCTTAATCTCAGAAAGAGGAACCAACCTTCTTTGGATGTCTGATCTCATCTACAAGGTCCCACACATTGAGATCAGTCCAATGTTTCACTAGATTGTTGCAGCATCAAGCTTCAACAAAGGGTGTAAATCCAAGTGACAATAGTTTATGGCATGCCTGGTGGGACACTCAACTCAGATTTAAGAGCTTCAACTAAGAGATTTGGTGCTACTCTCAGTATACTTCAGTCTAGAGGACATTTTATAAGCACCTAGAGAATACAATTTCTGGGTACAAACTAGTCCTACCTTTCATGCCATGGGTGGAAACGAGGGTTTCTTCAAGAGGTAATTTTTAGTTTGTTGAATTATCTGCATCTACTTCAAGAGGAAGGAGAAATAGATTGTCTACCTCTCCTATAAGAAGATCTGGAAGTGTTGTATCATCTCCTCTAAGAGCCCAATCCATGCGCCCTTTTGGTAGATTTCCTCAACCACAGTCAAGATTTTTTATACCCATTATAAATTTTCATATTCCCAATATGGCTTTGCCTAGAAATAGAGATTTTGTGGCCTTCAATAGAGGAACCCCACTTGACCTTTAGTAGTATGATGATATTCCAACTTTAACTTTGAAAGCTATTCCCTATTTGACTGGTGAAAACTCCACCACACCCATAGAGCACATTCAAGATATATCCAATATATGCTCTGTCCATAATATAACTCAAGATAATGTAGTTGTAAGGCTTTTGGCTTCTTCTTTGAAGGGAAAAGAACTTCAATGTTATAGAGGTTTACCCACAAATTCTATCCATGACCGAGATGAGTTAGGGGACAGACTTTGCCAGCATTTTGAGGATAAAAGTGACCATTTGTCTCGAATGGAGTAGCTAACAACTATTAAAAGAGATCTCATGAGTTTATGGTAGATTTTAATTTTAGATTTCAAAAAAACTTGGGACAGAATCCCACATCTAGTAAAACCTTCTCCTAATATTGCTTTCTTGTATTACTTGAGGTCTTTGAATAGTGATATTGTTGTCATGATTCAAACCATGGGGGGAATGTGTTACCAAATGCATATGATATAGCAATAAAAGTAGAAAATAGTCTAATCTAGGATGGAAAAGTTGCTCCCAGGACTCGAATACCCCTATTCCCAGAGGCTCTTATCATTCAGCCAAGTGTGGCACCTATTCCTACAACAAGCAGTCCATCAACTTCCTTGTTTACAACTCCTAATGAGCTACATGAAGTTAAGGCCCTGCTACAGAATTTTGGAAATGAATTGGTGGCCATGAAAAGCAAACAAGCACAATCAAGTAGATCATATCATCCTTTTAATCAAGCTTATCAGCCTAGTAGGCAACCCTATCAAGGTAATGTGCAAAGATAAAATCATCCCAGCTATGCTACGCCTCTGAATTTTATAAACCTAGCTATTGCAAGCTCATCTAGAGCTCTTGTTCCCATACAAAATAATTTGGCTTAAGACATTGAATGGTGTTATCCATGTAATCAACCCCAAAATCAAAGCTTATGCCATAATGGACAATTTAGTCAAGCCTTAGTAACTTCCAAAATCCACCAATAGTTTCAGAGCAACAAGTTGGACCCAGTCAAGAGGTCATGAAAGGACAAGACCAAATGCAAAATTAATCCAAACTAGTGAATTGGCTGGAAGATGGTTTTTGTGGTGTTAATCAAGATACAAACCCAATAGCACATAATACAAGATAAAAAGGAGAGCGATAGAGGATGCATCAACTTCCATGGTTGGTAAGGAATCAACCTCTTACACACCTCTAGTGAATACAAAGGAGGTGCAACAATTAAGGTTCTTCCAATACAAACAAAGTAGGCTATTGGTAGAGTGAATCAAGTATAAGATTAGCATCTTACCAAATAGTAAACAAAGTTAGACACTATTGTTATGAAGCTTTTTCCAAAGTCTGGCAATATCCCTTTCAGTGTTGTGGACCAAATGAAAAAGGCTAATCTAAATGTTACTATGTGGGAAGCTCTGTCTATCCCAGCTCAAAAGGATTTTCTACAAGAAGCTTTGAAAGTTTTCAATCAGTCTACTAATGAAGTGACAAAAGAAAGTACAACAGCTCTAGGAAGCCTATGTCAACCAAAAGAGGAGGTAAACATAAGTAAAAATAGTAAACCACATCCTTTCTATGTTTTATTGATCATTGGTGGCAATTTAGTACATAATTGCATGATTGATTATGGGGCTGGTAGCTCTGTTATGCCTAAAGAAGTGGTTGACTAGCTTGGAATAAAGTATGAACTTGTGAATAAAGGAGTAGTGCAATTAGATGGCACTATGGTCAAAACAGTAGGGATTGTTAAAGATTTAAAGATTACCTTGCATGCAAGCCCTAGCTATACTATCTTCAAAGGCATTTTAGTTATTGACCTCCCTCCATATTTTGGTATTTGCCTAGATCCCAAAACTTCATAGATAAAATAGGTGGGTACTTATCTTTTGATTGGTCCCATTTGTTATTTAGGACTAGGTATGGCACTAAAGTGACCATCAAAGCTAAGCACATATCCAAAGATCATATAGAGCCTTATTCCCCTACTCCCATCAACATGAACTGCACAATACATGACCTAGAAGAGGACAACATTATACATGAGGCTAGCACACCTATGGAAGAAATTCTAGACATACTACTTGATGAGTGGGGAAATAGTATTTAAATTAGTCTTCTTGATCATGCAGAAGAAATAGGACTAGGTACCTATTGTATCCATGAAGAGGATGCCATTATTCCTAACCTTATGAAGTCACAAGAAGATTCAAGTGGGATATGGTAAATGTATTTAAATGGCTCCAAAAGCAAGAATGGAGCAGGTGCTAGTGTAGCACTGATCTCACCTCAAAATCAAAAATATTTCTTCACTTTTTAGTTTCAATTCAATTGCACTAATAGCATGGTTAAATATAAGGATTTGATTCAAGGAATGTAGTTGGCACATAAGAGAGTAATTAAGACCTTGTACCTCAACATATGACTTGCTAAAGTTGTACAAGCCTAGGACATGGGATATGATTGAAGACTTTGATGCCTTCAATATCTAGGTTGTCCCCAGAGAAGAGAATGGGGATGCTGATAGGATTGCAACTATAGGTGCTCAGTTGATATCCCCAAGAATATCACACAAAACTCATAATAGTGTGTGAAGATAGTGGTAAGACTAGTTGTCTCAGAAAATGCAATTAGCTGGCAAGCAATGATAACTTTAAGAAACCCCTCCTGAAAAAAGATATAAAATCCTGGTGAATCTTCCATTTTTTTGGAAAAAAATATTAATTTCTATTGGTGAATCTTTCCTTTTTTTGAAAAACATATTTAATTTTATTGGCATTTTTTTTAAATCACAAGAAATTTGTAGAAAATCCTGGTGAGTATTGACAAAAAATATGAAAATGCATTAATTACCATGGCAAATCCTTCCTAAAAAACAAATTAAATTCCTATGGAAAAGTAAAGGCTTGAAGGTGGCAGTGATTGACTAGTTTAAGGTGTAGTGCTTGTGTCTATAATTCCTTAATTCCTTAATACTTTAAATTGGCCCTAAATTATTTTTCACCACCATTGATTTTATTTATAATCTAATGGTTTGGGTTCTATTATGTGGACCAAAATGTACCCATGGAACTCCAATGCCCATGGGTCCCAAAATTTCATTTGGGCCCCATGGGCATTAGCACTCCATGGGTACATTTTAGCCCATGGAATTTAACCCTAGCAACTAGATTATAAATTGAGACCAACGGCCCAAATGCAATTTCAGGTTCAATGGGCATTGGAGCTCCATGGGTACATTTTAACCAATGGAATACAGCTGCAGTTGTTAGATTTAAAATAAAATCAATGATGGTGATAAAAAATGGTGATATGGCCCTAAATTAACCAATAATTATATAATATTATTGGTGAATTAATTTCATTTTCTACTAAAACTTATAAAATTTAGGCGAATATGATCTAATTAGGTATAGAATATTGTGGCAAAATTTTGAGTTTAAAATTTTAATAGAATAAATATTTTGGTGATTTAACTAGGACTAAAATAAAATTTGGTAAAAATGTGCGATTCAAGTCACCTTATAGCTTGTACTATTAGCAAAAATTTTGAATCCCCAATTTCAACTATTAACTAATTGGCGAATATTAGCCACTAAAAAAAGCACTACTTGCAAGTATTTGAGAATGACCAGCAAATTATCAACTTTCTACAAGAAGAGGCAAAGTTTTCTACTAAAAATTAGTCCAAGATCCAAGACTAATATGGTGAGAAATTCATTCAGTTGAAGATCAACAAATTTCCCAAGGGATTAATCACCTTGGAAAGTATTTTCAATACTGATGATCAACCCAAGAAAGAGAAAATGAGCATGGATGTCAAAAACGAAGATTATAAAGAGGTGACAATTTCAAAAGGAAAAGTTTTAAATCTTAGGAAGGTATGTAACAAATCTGAAAAATAAGCCTTCATTGAGCTTTGTAAAGAATATGTTGATATTATTGCTTGGATTTATAAAGACCTTAGATGTTTTGACCCTAGCCTAGTTCAACATACCATTGATTTAGACCATGATGCAAAACTTGTTAGATAAAAACAAAGGTCAGTCAACCCTAAAATAGAACCATTAATGAGGAAAGAGCTATCCAAGATTTTAGAGGCTAACATTATTTTTCCAGTTAAGCACTCCTCTTGGGTGTCTAACCTAGTTCCAATTAGGAAAAAGAATGGTGAAATTAGACTTTGTGTGGACTTTAGAGACCTAAATAGGGCCTCCCTTAAAGACCACTATCCACTTCCATCCATGGAACAAATTCTCCAAACAATGGCTGGAGCTGAGAGATTTTCCCTTCTAGATGGTTACTTAGGGTATAACCAAATTATTTTAAAAGAATTAGACCAGTACAAGACCACCTTCACCACTAAATGGGGCACATTAGCCTACAAGAAAATGACATTCAGGTTGACCAATGCTAGTGCAACCTTCCAAAGGGAAATGGATTTGGCCTTCAAATGTCAAATAAATGATATTATTTTAGTTTATTTGGATGAATTAACTATCTATTCCAAGCATACAGCTAAGTACTTTGATCATTTAAAGAAGGTCTTGGATAGATGCAAGGAGTTTTGAATATCATTGAATCCAAAGAAATATGTATTTGTTGTCCTGAAAGGTAAATTATTGGGACACATAGTTTCAAAAGGTCTTGCAATAGATCCATAAAGAACACATACTATCTTGTCCCTTCCCCTTCCCAACCATAAGAAAGACCTACAAAGTTTCCTAGGCAAAATTAATTTTGTAAGAGGTTCATACCAAACATTGCTTTAATGGCAAAACCTCTCACGTCTATGCTAAAGAAGAATGTTGTGTTCAACTAGTCTAAGGAGGGCAAGAATAGTTTTGAGGTTGTCAAACAGGCCATTGCTCAAGATCCCACATTGATTTATCCCAACTATGAGAAGGAATTTATTCTCTATGCCTTTGGGGGAAGGGAAGGCATATCAACAATTCTAACCCAACAGAATAGTAGGGAATTGGAGCAACCAATTTATTTTTTAGTCAATCTCTAAAGGACTATGAACTCAGATATAGTTTTGCTAAAAAAAAAGTATTCGTTGTTGTAAAGGCTCTCAAAAAATTTAGGCACATGCTTTCCAACAACAAGGTGTAGCTAATGGTCAATCATATTAGTGTAAAATAATTCTTACTAAGCAAGGATGTAAGTGACAAGAGGGTTGGTTGCATCACAAAAGTCATGGAATATGATGTGGACATCAAAATAACCAAGATGGTAATAGGTAAGGGACTATGTGAGTAGATGGCAATAGACATAGGAGCTGGAAATGATGCAATATACACCATTGAAGAGGCCCAACCAACTGAACTTGATACTCCAAATGATTGGCATCATGACATGACCATATTTTCGCAAATAGGTAGATATCCAGATGGTTTAAATTAGTCTAAAAGGAGATATTTCAGACTTCAATTCATTCCATATGTCATTGTTGATGGTGTCTTATTTAGGAAGGACATCAATGGAGTTCTTTTGAGGTGTATTGAGCAAAATTAGACTGATAAAGTGCTCAAGGAATTCCATAATGGTCTCACTGGGGGTCATTTCTCACCAAGGACCACAACTATTAAGATCACGAGGGAAAGTTATTACTGGCCCAATTTATTTAGAGATGCCCATAAGTGGGTGAGAAGTTTCAAAGAGTGTGCCCTCTTCACAAGTAAACAAAGGCTAACTTCCCTTCCTCTTTACCCTATTCAAACAAACCATCCATTTGTCCAATGGGGTTTAGACTTCATTGGCATGATAAACCCACCATCCAGTGCTAGCCACAAGTGAATTTTAATAGCCATTGGTTACTTCACAAAGTGGACTAAAGTAGCTACATTAAGGGATGCCACTGAGGCCTCCATTCTATATTTTCTTGAATGAATTGCTACAAAGTTTTGTGTCCCATCCACAATCATTTTTAATAATTCCAAGGCCTTTGTAGACACTAAAATTAGTGAATGGGAAGTCAAACATGGAATTTATTTGAAGACATGTTCTAACTACTATCTTCAAGGCAATGGCCTGGCTGATTCTACAAACAAAAACCTAATAAGGATCATTAAAAAGATAGTTGAAGATAATCAAAGAACATGGCACACCAAGCTCAAAACAACTCTTTGGGCTAATAGAATCATGCCCAAGATGGCCATTGGTAATCCACCCTTCATGATAGTTTATTGAAGGGAAGAAAATCCTCCATTATCACTAGAGTTGCCTTCTATTGAGCTTGTATAGTAGTTGGAATTGTTGGAAATGATGCCATGATAGTGAGGATTGCTGAGTTGATGGAGTTGGAAGAAGTAAGAGATCAAGCCATGAAGACACTTGAAGATCATCATGCCTAGGAAAAGAGAAATTTTGATAGGAAATCAACTGATATAGTCTTCAAGGAGGGAGATTTGGTGCTGAAGTGGGATGATGATAGAGCTAAAGTAGGAAGGCACACAAAGTTTGATGCCATGTGGAATGATCCCTACATCATTATCAAATGCAAGCAAGTCAATGCTTTCCAACTCTCAAGGCTGAATGGTGATCTTCTTCCCATCCCAGTTAATGGGATTCATCTCAAACCTTGCTTTCAAGTTTAGTTATAAGGTTTTGTATATAGTAGTTTGTCTTTTCCTCCAAGTGTTGTTGCACATGTTGCATTCTCATTAGGAGACTGCATGCTCCTTTTTTTGTGTGTTTGTCCTGTATTGTTTGTTTTTGAGGCAGTTGTAGTTGTGATTAGTTGTTTAGTCTCCACTTGACTCTATGCCCAATGGATGCTTAAGGCTATTGGATCCTTCGTGGTTAGCTAGCAAACATCCTCATGAAGTCACCAAAATGTTGACCCATTCAAGTCAATCCCTAAGTCCTAAATGTTCTAATCATCTAAGTGTTTTCCCCTTAGATATTTGTTGCCTTTTGAGACATTCACAGGTTCGCAAACCTACCAAAAGGCCAAAATAGGATTTAAAAGAACTTTGCCTTGTCCTTTTTCAACATTTTGGTGAAACGCTGAAATGACGTTAAGGAACAAAGTGAGACACAAGTGTTTCAGTATTTTGGAAAAATGTCAAACCAATGAACTAGTTCGTTGCTTCACCATTTTATCGAAACATTGAAACACTCAAGGATAGTCGAAGGCAAGGTCATAGATGGCAAAGGCGAAGAATTTAGTAAGATTTTGGTGAGTTTGCAAGTTCACAAACTTTCTAAAATGTCAAATAGGAAGAAGGAATGCATGGTTCATGAATTTCCAAATTTTTTGAAGAGGCAAAGAGAAGAGAGGTGAAGAAGGCAAAGGGATTTTAGTGAAATTGCAAGTTCGTGAACTCGTCAAAATACCAACAATGGTTTGAGCTTCCTCCATTTCACTAAAGAAAAGATAAGTGGAAAATCAATGCAAAAATCCAAATTGGTTTGGCAGTTTCTAGGTTTGCCAAAATGCCAAATCATCTAAAGGAAAAATTGAGGAAAAGAAAAGGAAATGGTTTGATAGTTTGATGGTTCACCAATTTGCCAGTTCACCAAACCACTGAACCATCAAAAAAAAAAATAGTAAAGGGGAAAAGTAAGCAAATTTTTTAAGCTCACAAACTTCCAAGTTCATCGAAGGTCTTCCCAAGTGCATAATGTGTATTTTGAAAACACATTTTTGGCATGTTGAATCCATAGATGAAGTTTTTCATCACCCATGGACACCATTAATGCAAATCGAAGGGGATTTTCAGCTAGCTAGAATAGTGAAATGGATTTTATTGCTACAAGTACTCAAAGTGGGTGGATTTGTCAGCGATCCATGTTGTTGTAGGTCCTTCCAAGGTCAAATCAACATGCTAGGGTATGGGCGACCCTCTAGATCTACAAAATTCCTAACATTTCCCATAGGGGCATGATGTATTATAGCATGGGTGACTAGAAATGTGTTAACTAATATTCTCACATCCATACTGTAATAATGATTTGAAAATGTTATATATGCATTGTGTAAATTCTGGGTGTTTGAATCTCCATTTTGTGAATGACTTATTCCCTGTGGGTTTTAATCAAATTTATTTACCTCTGTAAAGAGTTTGTGAGTTGTGTATATGTATCCATTGTTTGATACTATGTTGTGTATGTAGGGTTTATTTGGAAACTATCCATACTAAATCTGGTGCATCACCATTTTATTTTCAATTTTCTCCTTCTTCCCCTTTTCCTAGTGATTGTTAGAATATGATTTAGTTACACGTTATTTCTCTAATCCTTAAGCTCAGAAAGAGGAACCAACCTTCTCTAGAGGTATGATCTCATCTACAAGGTCCCACACCTTGAGATCAGTCCAATGTTTCACTAGATTGTTGCAGCAACAAGCTTCAACAAAGGGTACAAATCTAAGTGACAACAAGAAGTCTCCATCAAGGACTTGTATTGTGCTTGGTGTTGTCCAAAACCTGAGTGGATGAAACTCAATTTTGATAGGGAAGCAAAAGGAAATTTGGGAAGAGCTAGGGGGTGGAGTATTTAGGAATGAAGAAGGAGCTTCTACCAGTATATATGTGTATGATTTCGATGTGGACTCTAATAATATGGCCAAAGAAAGGGCCATGTTATGGGGCTTGATGATAGCCAGAGAAAAATCTTAGATGAAGTTATGGGTGGAGGGAGATTCTAAATTATTTATAAGTTCCATGAAAGGAGGTAAGACTCAGAATTAGAAATTAGAGTTGATTCTCATAGAAGCCAAAATGATGATGGGTTGGTTTGAAGAAATTCAATATAGCCATATCAGGAGAAAAGGTAATGTAGTCACCGATTGGGTAGCTAATAGAGGTGTGAATTTGAGAATTAGAGAGGGGTATTCTAAGGTGTGTTGGTGGGATAATTTCCCATAGGAAGCGTTGTCACTAATCCAAAATGATCTTAGGGGATAACTACTCAATAATGGGTTGGTATGTTGGTGGGAAATGTTGTTGTTATGATTTTCATGTTTCATGGGAATTTATTATAATTCATTCGTAGTACCTAGAGGCTCCATTTTATGTGGTTAGGTGCGGAATTTTCTTGTCACTTCTATATGTGTCTTCCTATGTAGGTGTAGGCTCCTTGGTGATGGCTTCAACATCTACAATGAGGTGCGGGGTTGGTAGGAAGGGTGGGAGAAATAAGGGGAAGGTTAAAATTGAGTAGAATCCTTTGAAGCAAAGGAAGCAAAGGATGTTTGGGGACTTCATGTTGTATGTTGACAAGGAAACTAAAAACTTGGAACTTAGGCATTGGGTGGTTCAAATTTGGGACTTAGCAAAAGGGGTGGATGGCACTCCCTAAGTGGGTATATGCTCTGCCATGGAAAAAATGTTGTTGAATTTTAGGTATATGGGGGGATGTTGGAATATGTTTGATGCTACTCAATCTATTTCATATGCTTCATTGTTTTCAATGGCAACCAATTCATACTTAATTCATGACAACATTGAGGATGTTGTTCACCAAGCCAAGGCATATTTTGGCTACATTCTAGAACATCTTCATGCTTCAAAATGGTGCCAACAATGCTTACAAAGGGTAGTGGAATAAATTGTGAAAGGTCTAAATGTTATGCTTTTGGAGATCATTCTTGTATTCTTAGATTGATGTGATAGTGATGGTTTAGCTGGTGCAGAGGTGGATGCTCCTACTAGTATGGATGTTCCTTGTGATAAATGTAAGGCTTTTCATATGGGTGGCTCAAGGCCTATGTAATTTTCCTTAGCCCTTGTTTTCTTCATAGACTCTATTATGGTTATGTAGACTTATATTAATGTTTTGGTAATAGGGTGTGGGTTTGTGGGTCCTCAGCTTTAGCCATTTTTGGTAGTTTTGGGTGGTTAAGTGTATGGATATAGTTCCAGATATGATGAACAATTTATAGTAATAGATATATTTTTTTGTATTTTGTTTGGTTCAATCTCTCATCAAAACATGGCTTTGTTGGACTTGTCTAGACTTGAGCTGGTAGTATCCTAGTTCTTTTTTATGGTTCCTAGATCCTAAACCAAGTTTATTATAAAAACATAAATGGGCCTAAAACCATCACTAAAAATAAAATAAGACCATTAATTTAAACTGTGAAGAGGGATCCCTATTGTTTACTAGATTCCAATAGATTGGCAATTATCATAGACATGGAGTACAAGATCTATGATTTATGGACAATGGCCCAACCAAACTACCCATGAGTTCACTCACTCAAACATGCTATTTCACTCACCAACCAATTAGGAAGGGACACATATCACTTTCTTAGCTTGCAATGTGAAAGACCCATTGATGGATTTCAAATTTCATGTAATAAAACTAAATGAAACCAATGGTCTATGGGTAGAGTAAAGTGCTCTAATTTTAAGCTTACCTAATGAGTCTATTTCACTTACCAACAAATGGGAATGCAACACATGTCCACATGGTCTGACCAACACAAAAGACATAACATATACAACACATGGATGTGAAAGGTTAAGACTACTAATCTTGAAATAATCATATTTTATAGGGACATCTAGGTTTGCAAATCTCTCTGGATTTCAAGTGATTCCACCTATGGATGCAAGGGAGAAAATTAACCCATCTTATTAGCTCTCTTAAATCTATAGACTCATTGTTTTGCTGTAACTCTTAGGAGATTCAATTAATAAATCAATATCACATAACATGTGTTTTTAGGGTACTAATAAACACTCCTAATTTCATTTTTGCCCCTAAAATTTATGTTTTAGATACCCCCTTTTAATACACTAATATAATTAAAATAACTCCCTATTTTCACTAGGTATCCTATCTACCTATTTTTTGGTTGCATTTATGTCCCTTTATTATTTCTACCCTATCAACCAAGGGTAGTGCCTACATCTATAGATCACTCAAAACTAGTTTTGATTACCATCCATACATTAAATCCTTGGCACATAAAACCTAGATGAGCTATGGCAAATATGTCATCTTGTATACATTTTTTATTTAAAGCACTTATACATCTAAACCCTGAAATACTTTTCGTATCAACTCTAACAACAAATCTTCCTAAAAATAGATATCTCAATTATAGTATGCATATTAGTCTAAATTATAATAGAAGGTTTTATAGATACCTAGTGATTCTTCTAGGTAGGGTCATGACATTACCAAAATGTGTCCAATAACTAATTTTAGGAATCTTGAGTAGGATTGTTCTAAACCTACATGACCTTGAGATGACCATTGTTTACTTTGTAGACTACATTAGAATTGGGATTAAGTAGGTTCCCCTAGGATTATGAGGCTTTGACACAATACAAGACTATGTGGTATGGAAAAAAGATAGCTTCACAACCCTAGCAGACCAACATAGTGAATGTCATTTCCTATAATTGACCTGGGGAAAGAGATTTATAAATATTTGGAATACCACTTATAAACACCCCACCCTACTTCTATGTATGCTTCCCAACCCCCAATACCTACCCATATCACATTAATTAAATTATCCCCTTCTCCCTAATACTAAAGTGATAAATAGGGCCATATTTTGGTTATCTAAACCCCAATATGCATGCATGTAATAAGGTATTTATTTAAAGATGAATTATCTAAGATCTAATTGCACTTAACATGAAACTACTAGTCACTCATAATTTATAAGAGCGCTTATGTCCAATGTGTAATACACACAAATAACATGCAAATGTGAGAAAGCAAGTTAAATTCACCTTACCAAGCCTTCAAAATCTAATAAATGTGGTTTATTTGAAGACTAACTTGTGGACTCTAGATATGAACTCAAACATGTTTCTACACTTGAATTTATAGGGACTATAGGGTCTATGAATACGTCAAACTCCAAAATCTCCTCCCTCAGATCTATGTGAGAGAGTGAGTAAAGTATATCATAATACCTACTTGAGTCTAATAACTCTTAGCTATCTTGATATTGTAGACTTAAACTACTCATTGAGTTGGAATATATAAGGTTTTATGAGTTTGAAAACCCATTAAAAAAAGATCTCAAGTGGAGTAAAGGAGAAAACCTCATGGGAAAAACTCCTCCACAAAAGTGGAATGTAGTCAAGTGAAATTAGAAGTGAAAGGAGGACTTAGCATGACCTTAAGGACTACTTATGTCACAAATATGCAATAAACTATCCCCTCATAGGAGAGAATGAATGAGATGATAGATCGCCCCACAAAGAAGTAGCTCCCATTCCAATCAATGCTTGATGACAAAATATAATCCATTGCCTCCAAAGAACATTTCTCCCTTTGGGAAGAAACAAATCCAATGGTGGATGTAGAAGCATCTCCTAAAATCTAGATGAAAAGGGAATCCAAATCCAAATTTGGGTCTCAGAATACAACTCTAGTGTCCTTGTGCCAGACAATGATGTTTTCTCCAAATCAAGAATGCAATGCCGAATCAAGGAACTAGAAATAGGAGAGGAAGGATAGTGAACTACATCTAAAAACACTATAGATGTGATGACATCATGATCATCAAAGAGGAGAGATATGTTGGCAGGAGACTTTGCTCAAGTATAGATTTGTATGTTGTCATTGATGGAAACAAGGCTTAGAAGTTTCATCAGCATGAAAAGAAGATATTTCTCAGGAAGGACATATTGGATTTCAGGTTTGGTTGACAGAAAATGGCTAAGTATGGGTATATGCAGAGTGAAGGACAGTTAGTGGGTTAGTGTGCTTCCACAGATAATGATCTGGTAATGCAATTTAGGAATGATGTTAGTAATTGTTTGATGGTGCTATTCTCTAGAGATTAAGTCCTGACTCCCTCTGGAAGTCATTTGGAAGAATTATCTTAGTCTGGGTGAACAGAGGTATAACATAGATAGTGAATAGAGCACATTGTGATGGTCCACATTCCTCCACAGTTGAGTATTTTGTCATTTGGAATGATGTTAGTAATTGTTTGATGGTGCTATTCTCTAGAGATTAAGTCATGACTCCCTCTGGAAGTCATTTGGAAGAATTATCTTAGTCTGGGTGAACAGAGGTATAGCATAGATAGTGAATAGAGCACATTGTGATGGTCCACATTCCTCCACAGTTGAGTATTTTGTCATGTGGATTTAAGGTGTTGTAAACACTTTTATGAAGTGTCTAATTCCAGAGTTATGAGACTTGAAGTCCACTGGAAAGATAGTTACAAGCTGCTAAGTATCGGTACAATGTTTGATAGAGTTTGATAGAGACAAAGTCTGAGTTGTAATGGTCTGCACTTCTCTGCAAGATGATATCATGCCTTGTGGTTCTGAGGGTAAGATTAGGAATATGCAAAGAGTCCTTGATATGATTTTGGAAGTGTTTTGTGATCTGCAGTAAAAATTGTAAGTCTACAAATGAACCCATTAAGCATGCTCTTAAGGAACATGCCGACTAATATGATAAATCATTGTACGGAGAAGAGATAGTGTGTGAAGGATCTATTTAAGTGATTGAATGATTAGAGATGACCTATTTGAACATGTTTGGGCAAAGATTTGGGTTTGCATAACATATAGTGCATTGGATTGAACTAACAAGCTACACCTTTCTATGTACACGTTTCACTTCTTTGATGCTCACCTAATTATGGATCAAATTATGATGCAGATATATATGAGCAATGAATTTTAGTTGAGAGTGTGAGTGTGTGGTTAGACGCAAATATGTGAATAGTAAAGTAGTGACACATATTAGTGATAATGAAGACTTGGGATTCAAAATTCAGTTGCTAAATGACTGCACCCTGGCATAGTGACAAATGCTTATGCAGTATTTAGTTTTCATGTGCAATTTTCTTTGTACTTGATAGTGAACTTTCTTCATCAAGGTAGTGAGCCTCCATTAGGGTTTAACAACCCTTATTGTAATCTTGCTAGGTTTAGGGTTGAGGTAGTGAACCTACTAGACTTGTCCTTCATGGAAGTGAGCCAGCATGTTCCATGCTCGTGGAGTGGCCAAGCCTAAACATCATTATTTGTAAAGATTTAAATATATATTTGAGAGCTAATCCTCTCCGTGGTTTTTCCCATTTTGGGTTTTCCGCGTAAAAATCTTGGTGTCCATGTGTCATGTTTTTATGGTTATTTTTCATATGCATGTTGTGCCTTTATTTAATTAATTTTGGAAAATGGTTGAAAGTTAAAGTGCATCAAAAGATTTTTAGAACATTGATTTGCCCCCCCTCTCAGTGTTCCTGACATTCAACAATTAGTATCAGATCCAAGTTCCTTGGAAAAAGTATAACAGCTTAAGGAAGACCTGGGATAGTGCGATCATGGCAGCAAGAAGATTTGGAAATTATGAAAGCAACAAGCAACTAGAAACAACTCTTATGGATCTTGAAAATTATGAAGCAGAGGTCAGGGATCTAAAAGAAAATTTGCAACAAGCTGATGAATGTATCTCAAAGCTAAAAGAGCAAGTCAAGAAATTCAAAGACAAATACAAAGAAGTTAATGATCAACTGATATCAACAAATGAAGCCTTGAATGAATTGGAAGCAGAAGTTATAGAAAGAATAAGAGCAAAAGATGATCTGAATCTAATTGTGAAGAACAGATCAGAAGATTGCGCAAAACTTGAAAAAGAAATTGTAAGTCTAAAAATAGATATGGAAAAGGCTAGAAGCTTTGAAGAAAAACTCAAGATAAGTACTGCAAATCTTGATAAAATGATTTCTAGCTAGAAGAGTACTGATGAAAAGCAAGGTTTAGGATTTGAGAAAGGAGAAAGTTCAAAATCTGGTCAAATAAACAATGAGTCAAGGTAAAATAGAGGATACCAGTTTAGAAATCAAAGAAGAAGACCTAGAAGACCTCTAGTCAAACAACCAAATGCTCAAAGGTACCCATCTTTCAATGGTTATTGTAATTAATGTAATACGTTTGGTCATAAGGCTACTCAGTGTAGGAGTAGAATAAATCAAAAGATTCCATCATTCTCTGGCCAGTGTTTCAATTGCAAGAAAATTGGTCATAGATCAAATGAATGTAAAAATTAGATTAGGAAAAATTTCAACAAAGGGAGGAATAAACAATTATTCAAAGGTAAATGCTTCACTTGCAATAAAATTGATCATATGGCAGTTGTGTGCAGAAGTAAAGTAAGTAAGAATTCTATTAGGTGTAATGCATGCTATAAAATGGGACACAGATCAAATGAATGCAGATGTTCGATAAGAGATGTATTTCAAAATATAAGGAACAATCAACCATTCAATGGAAAGTGTTTTGCATGCAATAGATTTGGACATATGGCTAATCAATGTAGATCAAATCCAATCAATAAAAGGAATCAAAGTCAAAAGAATGTGGTGTGCTTCAATTGCAACAAAAATGGACATATTGCAAGATTTTGTAGAAGCAAGAATGTGAAGAGAAATTACTATTCTAAAGAAACAAAAATAGAGTAGAGAAATGATAAGGGAAAAGAGAAAGTTGATCTGGTTGAAACCAAGAAAGAAATGGACAATGTATGGATCAAGAAAGAAGTAATTAAAGTTAGGGATTGATCTGCACCAGTATTTGGTGCAGATACTTCCTCCAGGAAGTGAATTGAGAGCTTTGGCTCAGGGGGAGCAATGTTGAAAATCAAAATCCCCCAGCCAAAAGGTTGGTGCTAGAATCCAGCACAAAGCTTTTTGGTGGAATTTGATAAGACAAATCCTCTAAAGAAAAATTGGAAGAAAATAAGCTAATGTGGCATATTGTGGAGCAATTTTAATTGACTATGTCCATCAGAGCAAAGTTAAGTAGCTTTTTGAGAACAAGCATTTATGACGATTAGGTCAAGTGTAGAGGATAAAAAGCAAGTCATTTGCCTTCTAATTCACTTTGCATTTGATTTTCCAAACGTCAGAGAGAGATTAAAGCAATATTTCAAGGCACAACAAGGATTCAAAGAACTCTGAATGATTCAGGTGAGGAAAACCCAAATTTGGCATATCAAGGTATTTACCATAGAAACCCTCATTGTGAGGCTATTGAATCGTTGCTATGGCGACTCCATAAGTTATAGATATTACTGAGTGTCCTCGACCCAAATTCAAGAAACATCCCCACAAAGCAACTGAAGTTGATCAAATGGGTGCATTCTCAGGTATACCTTATGGAGTTTTGTATGTTGAGGATGTTAGGGCATATATTCATGTTGCCCTAGAAGAACACAACAACATTTGCCTATCATATTTATATCTCAAACATCTAACTAATGACCAGTATGACCTCAAGGGAGAATACAAAAACCTAAAGGAAAGGAAATTTATTCAATATGTGGATTTCCCTACATTTGCGGAGGATGAATAGGTAAGGTACGTTTTGAGCTAAATTCACAACGAATTCATGTGGTTAGGGTAGCCCTTCAAAATCACTAAGGAAGTAATTAGGGCAGTGATCGGATTAAGTTCCACCAGAGGTGTGCCCTTGCTGAAGGCTGTGAAAAATCAAATTGTTACATAGGCCACTAGAGCAAGGTTTGATAAGAGGGCACTAACTATCAATGATATCATAGATCATGATGTGAGATTTACCTCAATGGTTTTGGATTACAAGATCTATTTCTCCAACTGGGAGAACTCTGTTTTAGGGACAACAATCTATACTACCTATCAGATGATAAAGGAGAATGTTGATTATGACTTATGTGAGTTGCTGCTAAATCAATTAATGGAAAAATTAAGAAAGACAAAGGAGAGCAAGAATTACCCCTTCAAATATGGTACGTTGGTCATTTGTTTATTCTTTTATTTCATGAATGAGCTACCAAACATGAAGAACTTGATTTGGTTAAGCAATAAACTAGTAGCTATTCAAATTAGAAACCATATAAATAGCATTGGAAGTGTTAATGAGTAAAATACAGCCCTATGGGGGTACTTCAAAAATTTCCAAAGCATGATGCAGTCTAGAGAAATAATTCCTAGGAAAATTGTTGAGAAGTATAAGGATACCATTTGTTTCATGGTTACAAAAGATCAATGCCTAATGGAAGCTGTTGAGCCTAGGATTGTCTGGATGATGCCAATGGGCTATGAAGTAGATGGGAAAATATTAGAGAGCTACGCTCAACACATGCTGAGCAAACCCAAGGACAACAGGGAAGAAATATTTGGAACTTATGAAGAGCTATCCATAAAACTTCATGTTGGATTCAGAAAACCTGAATCAACTAGAAAAGTTAGAAAAGAGGTGGAAGAGATAGCTGCAAGATATGGCATCACCAAAGAACAACTCAAAGAGGCAAGGGAAAGGGTAGAGAACGCAGCAGAAGGAAAATAAAAGAGTGAACCGGTGCAAGTTTCAGAAGAATCACAAATGAAACAGAACAAGTCTAAAAAAGTTCAGAGATCTACTAGAAGCTCTTCTACTTCATTCGGTACAACATCATCAAAGAAAACCTCTGACAAAGATACAAAGAGGAAGAAGATGAAGGGAAAAAGACTGTATGTCAGTGTGGTAGAAAAGGATGAAGAAGAGATAGAATTAGATGAGGAAGTAAATAAAATGAAAGTTGAGGCTACTAAAGCCTCCAAAAGTAGCAAGGAGAAGTCATCTAGAAAAAAGATACCCAGCAAAAGATAGAAGGTAGATGTGTCTCAAGCCACATTAAATCTTGAGGATGTATTAAAATCAGTCACTATTGATGGAAACTTAAAACTTGTGGCTAAATTCTATGATGATTACAATGATGCTGATAAAAGGGTTTTGGAAGAAGCCACCATAAAGTACTTGAATATATACAATAGAGCTCTCATTGAGATCCTTGGTGATCTCCCAAATATCTTGGGAAGTATTTTATCAGCCAGAAAAGAAACTACTATGGCCAAAGATATTGAACTCAGACAACATGCACTAACAAGGTTAAGTCCAGAGATCACTCCTGAAGAAGAAGCCAAAATTTCTAAGGAACTCAAGGATGCCTTCAGGACCAAGAAAAGGATGAATTCATTACTGATAGGTGAAACTGACAATGTGGTCAAGGAAATAGAGGAAACCATTTTGGAAATATTAAAGAAATACAATATTCCTACCATCTATGACAATAAAGAAGCTAATGATGAAGACTCATCTCCACCAGAGATCAGTCAAGATCAAGGAAAGGAACAAAATGATCAAGTTCCCAACACTAATACAATGGATATGTCAGAACAAGGGAAAATTGAGACTGATCTACCCCCTAAGAAATAGGCTGAGGATGAAGAAAATAGGGAATAGATAAGGAGCCCTACACCAGAACAAAATACAGGTCAATAGGAAAATATGGACATGAATCCTCTAGAACAAAGTCAAGAAGAAATATGTGAGAGAACAAGAGACACTGCAGATGTCTTAGTTGATGCTGAAAGAGAACAAGCTATAGATGAGTCTGAACTTCTTCAAGGACCAATCAATTTGGACTCATTGTCACCTGCACAAAAGTTTAAATTAGTATCCATTGTTCAAGCCAAGGCATAGGAAGAAATGCTGAAATCTCATGACAAAGACAATAAACTGATCAATGATGCAACAATTTCTCTAGAAAAGTTGATTCCAACATTTTAAAAGGATATCTCATTATCTCCTGCTGATCATCTCAAGGACCTATTGAGCTCTGTAAGTACACATTTTGAGTCTTTTGAAAAATCTGTAGAAGCAAAGGTTAGAAAAGAGTTTAATGAAAATAGATTGATTGAGTTAAAAATTATGATAGCCAAAGACAAAACTCTATTAGATAATGGAATTAAGAACATACAAAGTGCCATTGAAAAAGCTAGAAAAATATACAAATTTTGTTTATCTTGGCCAAAGATCACAAAGGAGCTAGAAGATAAAATCAAAGACTTGGAACTCAAACTGCTAAATATCTCTGAGACATATAATCTAGCAGTGGATTCAGTAAATGCCAAAGAAACACAAGTTGTAAATATCCATAATGATTTGAACATTCTGATGAAGAAAAGGGGAGAAATCAAAGACAAGTTGTGCCAGCTAAAAGAACTGATAAGTCCGAAATTGATTCCATGAACAATTTGGCAGATGAGGCCTTGAAATCTCAAGCACAAATTCATACACCACCAGATGTCCAAAAGGCAGAGAAGTTAGTATTTTTTATGAATGGCCACATCCATATTCTAGAAAGTTCAAGGAATAGATGGAATGAAGAGATAGATCTGATAAAGACTATCTATAGTGACATTTTTCCTTCAATCACAAATTAAGATGAAGATTGTACTTGTAAATATGTAGCAGAGTACATAATTTTTTTAAAATTTTGACAAATTTTTGGTTTTGAATAACACCCTTTGCTATTGATGTCAAAGGGGGAGAAGAAGATTAGTGAAAAATAGATAAACATCTCAGGGGAGTATGAGAATGAAGTGTATATAGTAAGAGAGCAGTCAAGCATTTTTCACTAAGTGTTGCCATCAATGCCAAAGGGGGAGATTGTTGTCAAGAGACACTACTCAAGTATAGATTTGTATGTTGTCATTGATTGCAACAAGGCTTAGAAGTTTCATCAGCATGAAAAGAAGACATTTCTCCAGAAGGACATATTGGATTTCAGGTCCAGTTGATAGAAAATGGCTAAGTATGGGTATATTCAGAGTGAAGGACAATCAGTGGGTCAGTGTGCTTCCACAGATAATGATCTGGTAATGCAGTTCAGGAATGATGTTGTTAATTGTTTGATGGTGCTATGCTCTAGAGATTAAGTCTTGACTTCCTCTGGAAGACATTTGGAAGAATTATCTAAGTCCGGGTGAACAGAGGTATAGCAGAGACAGTGAATAGGGCACATTGTAATGGTCCGCATTCTTCTATAGTTGAGTATTTTTGTCATGTAGTTTTAAGGTGTTGTAAAACACTTTTATGAAGTGTCTAATTCTAGAGTTGTGAGATCTGAAGTCCACCGAAAAGATAGTTACAAGTTGCTGAGTATCGGCACAGTGTTTGACAGAGATAGAGTCTGAGTTGTAATGGTCTACACTTCTCCACAAGATGATATCATGCCTTGCAATTTTGAGGGTAAGATTGGGAATGTGTAAAGAATCCTTGATATGATATTGGAAGTGTTTTGTGATCCGTAGTAAAAATTTGAAGTCTACAAATGAACCTGTTAAGCATGCTCTTAAGGAACAGGCTAACTAATATGATAAATCATTGTGTAGAGAAGAGATAGTGTGTGAATGATCTATTTAAGTGATTGAATGATTAGAGTTGACCTATTTGAACACGTTTGGGCAAAGATTTGGGTCTGCGTAACATATAGTGCATTGGATTGAGCCAACAAGCTACACCTTTCTATGTACACATTTCACTTCTTAGATACCAACCTGATTATGGATCAAATCATGATGCGGATATATATGAGCGATGAATTTTAGTTGAGAGTGTGAGTGTGTGGTTAGATGTGAATATGCAAATAGCAGAGCAGTGACATAGATTAGTGATAATGAAGACTTGGGATTCAAAATTTAGTTGCTAAATGACTGCACCCTGGCATAGTGACATATGCTTATGCAGTATCCAATTTTCATGTGCAATTTTATTTGTACTTGATAGTGAGCTTTTTTCATCAAGATAGTGAGTCTAGCAGTGAGCTTCCATTAGGGTTTAATAGCCCTTAGGGTTTAACAATCCTTATTGTAATCTTGCTAGGTTCAGGGTTGAGGCAGTGATCCTGCTAGACCTAGTTGTACTTCATGGTAGTGAGCCAACATGTTCCAGGCCCGTGGAATGACCAAGCCTGAACATCATTATTTGTAAAGATTGTAATATATATTTGAGAGCTAATCCTCTCTGTGGTTTTTCCCATTTTAGGTTTTCCACGTAAAAATCTTGGTGTCCATGTGTCATGTTTTTATGGTTGCTATTCATATGTATTTTGTGCCTTTGTTTGATTAATTTTGGAAAATGGTTGATAGTTAAAGTGCATCAAAAGATATTTAGAATGCTAATTCACCCCCCCCCTCTTAGTGTTCTTGACATTCAACAAGATAACCCCTCAAATGTGTCCTCCAAATCATCAATGAGAGCTTCCACAAACAAAGATGCAATGTCTGATAAATAGGTATCCAAATGAGGTGGATTAGGAAGATAGAAATGATCTTGCTGCAAAGAATCACTGGAAGCTCTCAAAGAAGCATCTTTGAACTCTAATTTTGCAACAAATGATGGAGATGAGATCTCAATGCATGTCTTTTGACTACACTGCTCATCCATGAATGATGTGCCCATACAAGATGTTAGAGTGTGAAAATCAATTGTATCTACATTGATGTTGGATTAGAAGAATATGGAAAACTGATTCCATTTGCAATGCACAATTGTTCTACCTGATGAAGCTTAATTAAAAGTGTTAAATCATCAAGTTGTTTATCATGCATTCATCTATGGTATACCTTTTTCTCCCACAATAATCACATTTGACTTTCCAAAGATTAGGAGCCATGATTACAACTAGCAAAAATAAAACAATTTGTCAAATCAATTTAATACAACAAATGAAGGCTTCCAAAACAAATTTCACTTCTCTGAGTGTTAGGATATTCAATTTATTACCCAAAATGTAAATATACTACAAACTAAATAAAATTAACCTAAGTTCAAAACTATAAAAAGTGCATGGATGGATGTGTAGAGCTCCTCAATACCTTTCCAATGCTGCAAGAATCATGAAACTCAAAGATCATGGCAAAAAGTTATGAGCTTGAAGGCCAAAATGGAAGATATGACTTCCAACTACAATAAATGATGTCAAATATAAAAACCTAGAAAAATCACCTGTACCAATATGATCTACACAGAACCAGATTTCTGGTAATATCTCGTTTGCAAAAAATTAATACCGTTTGCCCAATTTATGGAAAAAAGAAAAAACCTTCCTTATTAGGTGAAAATAGGGCAAAAATAAGGTGTGTGCACTATTCTAGTGGTGCCCTAGTATTGCTTTGGTGGTGGGTGGCAGATCGGCGGTGTTCCTAATTCTAGCCGCTTGTGGTGGCAATCTATTGGAGATTCAGGTCCAGATAGCCAGCAAGCCTGGAATGAAAGAGGCAGATGGTTGCTCAACTGTGGTGGCAATCTAGTGGAAAATGATAGCCCGATGGTGAAAACCACTAGTTAAGGTAGATAGAACTAGGCGACATGACCCAAGTAAAGGTGTCTCAAATGGGCAGCAGCCAGATAGGAACTGCTAGAGATAGCGAGGCAGCCGAATTGGGTGGTGATGGATTTAATCACCATTGGCATTAGCTGAGCAGTGAAACCTGATGCTGGGTCATGGGCAATGATGCATGCAAGTGCCGCCCACTAGATAAGCCCTTTGGGGCTGTGGGAACCGGGGGCGTCGGGCCCTATGACCAGGGACTCGGGCCCTTTGAAATAAGAAATTCCTGCCCTCATATAAACCAACATTTAATAACTGAACTTCCTCCAATAGACATCATGTAAATGAGAAACCACTAGTCAAAAACCTTTGACCACTAGACAAAAGAATTGTTTGCAAAATAAAATAGAAATCCATAGAATTAATGAAATACCCATCAAACAAAGAAAATAGCAACCCGATGGATGACGCAGGTGCACAGAGGCCATACAGTGGTCCATATAGTATGGATTCGTACAGATTGTATAGAAATCTTTCATGACAATTTTCCTTCAAACCCCCAAAAATATAAAAAAAATCCTATCACCAAAATATCAAGTGTTATATGTCAAAAAACTCAGAACAGGCCATTTGGACACAATGACATGGTCATATTTGCTCCAAAGTGAACCCAACAAAAGATCAAGCCTATATCACTCCCAAATTTGAGAAGGGGTTAGCAAATCTAAAGTTTTGGTACCATGTTAGAGTCATTGATGGACTCCAAGATCATCTACAACACAAAAATAACCTTCCATAAGAGAGAAAAAGCAAGAGGGTAAATTGCCTAATTCTGGTGCAATTTGATATTGATATTGATCTTGATATCTAATATATCATTTATGAAAAATGATTACAAATGATTCTCTTATATAAGCAAGAAGTAGAGATGGGCCAAAGGCTGACTAGTGGATAAAAACTAACTAGATGACACAAATATTAAATGCATCTAGATCAGAACTTGAATGAACGTTATTGAATACACATAGACACCACTAATAAATGCATGCAAATATGAAATGTCCTAAGGAGAAAAAGTAAATTCTCCTAGTGCAAATCATTAAATGCTCCTAATGACTCCTAAATAAGCTTAAATGGACTAGTGTGAAGAGGACCTAGGAAATGACTAACTAGGTAATATCCCTTTTTACACCAACACCCCCTCTTAAGTGCAACTTAGGGAGAAGCAAACTAAGCATGATGATGCAAAGATGCATGAATGGGTCCCAACTACTAGGCCATGTTAGGTACCCATGAACAAAAGATCTTAAGTGGAGTAAAGGAGAAAACCTCATGGGAAAAACTCCTCCCCAAAAGTGAGAATGCAAGAATGTGAAAAAAGAAGTGATAGAAGAGAATGACCCCTAAGGACTACTTCTATCACAAATATACAATCAATTATCCCCCCATAGGAGAGAATGAATGAGATGAGAGATCCCCCCACAAAGAAGTAGATCCTATGCCAATGAATGCTTGAACATAAAATATAATCCACTACCTACAAACAACATTTCTCCCTTTGGGAAGAAACAAATATAATGGTGGATGTAGAAGCAACCCCGACAAGCTAGAGGAAAAGGGAATCCAAATCCAAATGTGTGTCTCAGAATACAACCCTAGTGTCCTCATGCTGAAAAATGATGTCTTCTTCGAATTAGGAATGCAATTCTCAATCAAGGAAGTAGAACCAGGAGAGGAAGGATAGTGAACTACATCTGAAAACACTATAGATGTGATGACATCATGATTATCAAAAAGGAGAGATAACCCCTCAAATGTATCCTCTGAATAATCAATTAGAGACTCCACAAACAAAGATACAATGTCTGATAAATAGGAATCCCAGTGAGGTGGATCAGGAAGACTCAAATGATCCTACTACAAAGAATCACTAGAAGCTCTCAAAGAAGCATGTTTGAACTCTGAAGTAGCAACAAGTGATGGAGATGAGATCTCAATGCATGCATTTTGACTACACTACTCATCCATGAATGATGTGTCCACACAAGATGTATGAGTGTGAACTATTGTAATTAGTCCAAACAACTGAGAGGGGGGGTGAATTAGTTGTCCCACAAATTTTAACCTTTTTTACTTTTAATCTTCTTTAATAACTTTCAATTAGATAAACATTAAAGAATGAATTAATAACACATGAGCAGAAATAAATTGAACACGCATAACACTAGAATTTTTACGTGGAAACCCAATTAAGGGAAAACCACGGTGGGGGTTAACCCACAAGATTCGTACCTTGTTAAAAGTACTTAGAAGAAAAGAGAAGGCACATCCCTTTGGGCTCATTGCCCGGAGCTCACTGCCTACAGAATTTATGTTTAATATAGAAGGAATTAACTAATAAATAGCATCTACTTCATGCCTGGTTCAGTTTCATTGAATGCTCACAAGACTTATTCTCTGCCCCAAATATTTTTTCTCTAATTCTTCATCCTAAACATCTCTTGTTCTTCTACTTCTCCTCTGCTCTGCTCTTCCTTTGATCTTTTCTTTGGATTTTATTAATTTCGCACAAGGATGATTTTCCACAACTCATCAACAATATTTATATGCTTTATCAACCTTGGAATGAACATCAAGGTCAACACTACAAACATCTTACTTAATGTGAATCACTAAGCTATCATCCAAACATAACTGGGACTCAAATCTTCCTCAATCAACATGTCATGTTGCATAGAAATGCTCTTAGATCATCCGCAACATGCTTTAATCATCCGGTCAGCCAAGATTGGGAAGAACAACAACACCAAGCAAGAAATCTTCATTGACAAGCTCAAACTTCAATGTGGACCTCCAACATAGCAGTCATGTGATCCAGAGACCTCCACAAGAACATTGAATTCAACAAAAACATCTGCACTCCTCTAAATCATCAGAATCACTTGTATCTTCCTCTAGAACCTCAAGAACACTATCTGCCATGACTGTCACATTAGAAAGATTGCTTGTAGACCTCCAAACCATGAACCACTTGAATAGATGATACACACTAAATTCCCAAACATGCCTCAAGATCTGTAGATCATCATTTGACATATCTGGAACAATCCAGACCTCTTTCCTGCCACTCTGTCTCTTCTAAACACTCCAAAACTAGTTCAACTTAGATGGCCATAGCTTCTTCAAATCTTCATGTGAACCCTTAAAAACTTAACTGGAGCTTCTTTAGACAATCCTCTACTGAGCCATATGGTCCACATACATTGATCCTCATTAATTTTTTCAATATCCTCAACAATCCAGTCTTCTATACAGGCAGAAAAATAAGATACAGTTGACACCAATGGCAACAAGGATATGTTGACATCAATGACAACACCGCTTAGGCACATATTTGCAATAATCTCCCCCTTTGTCATTGATGGCAACATCTGATGTGAAAAACTGATTTGACGATCAAGACAAGACCTTCTCCCCCTTTCTCTTATCACTTCTATAATCACTTTCTTTACTACTCCCCCTTTCATTAACAACTAGTTTTTCACATGAACTTCTCTCCCCCTTTGACATCAATGGCAAAGGGCACATATTTGCAATCTTTTCTCCCTTTTTGTTTCAGACTGATCCCAAAATTTTCATACTGACTACTCCCCCTGAGTAGTATCTCCTTAACATCAATCCAGATCACAAGATATGACTATGAATTCCACCAGACTGATGCACCTTAGTGCATCTTAGTTCTGATAAGGAGGGGTAATAACCCCTAACTTCTCTCTAAGATACTCAAAAGTATCCTTGGGAAGAGGCTTAGTGAAAATATCCACAATCTCATCCTTTGAAGACACAAACTCCAACTTGACTTCATTCTCATTTACTTTCTCTCTTAAGAAATGAAACTTGATGGATATATGTTTTGTCTTTGATTGCAACACTTGGATTCTTTGAGATGCTTATTGCACTTGAATTATTACAGAAGATTGTGATAGGATCCTCAAACACAATTATGATGTCCAAAATTTGCTTCATCCATAGAACTTGAGTACAATTATTTGCTTCTACTATATACTCTGCCTCTAGTGTAGATAGGGAAATTACCTCCTACTTTTTGCTCAACCAAGAAACCAATCTACTTCTCAAGAAGAATGCACCACTACTAGTGCTTTTTCTATCATCCACATCTCCTACACAATCGGTATCTGTATATGCATGTAGAGTGAAGTCATTATCCTTTGGATACCATAATCCATAATCAGTTGTCCCTTTGAGATATCTAAAAATTCTCTTGACTGCTTCAACATGGGATTCTTTAGGATCAACTTGGAATCTAGCGACAAGCCCAACTACATTCATGATATCAAGTCTGGTATGAGTCAGATAGAGCAGTCCTCCAATCATTGATCTATACCTTTTCTGATTTGCCTTAGGGGAGTCATCATTTTTACTCACCTTACATCTGGTTAACATAGGCATACCTACTAGATTTGAATCTTCCATTTCAAACTTCTTCAACAATTCTTTCACATACTTAGACTGAGATATAAAGATATCTTTATCTGACTAAGTGATTTGCAGACCTAAGAAGAAGTTCATTTCACCAAACATGGAGATCTCAAATTCACTTTGCATCTGATCAGCAAATGTTTTGCACATACTCTCATTTCCACCAAAAAAGATATCATCAACAAATACCTCAACAATCAGAATATTCTCATGATCAATCTTGAAGTAGAGATTACTGTCAGCAGTGCCTTTGCTATAACCTAGCTTTAGCAAATACTTATCTAATCTTGCATACCAAGCTCTTGGGGCTTGTTTGAGTCCATACAATGCTTTCCTTAATCTGTAGACCATGTCTCTCTGGTCAGACAACTGAAATCCTTCTGGTTGCTCAATCTAGACTTCTTCTTCTAACTCTCCATTTAGAAATGCTGACTTGACATCCATCTGATAGACTTTGAAATCTTTATAAGTAGCAAAAGAAAGAAACAATTTGACTGCCTCTATTCTTGCTACAGGAGAAAAAGTTTCTTCAAAATCAATTCCTTCCACTTGAGAATATCCTTTGCATACCAACCTTGCTTTATTTTTACAACTTCACCATCTTCATTTAGTTTATTCTGAAAGACCCATTTAGTTCCAATCACATTTTTGTCCTTAGGTCTAGAAACAAGATCCCAAGTGTGATTTTTTTCAATTTGCATTAATTCTTCTTCCATTGCCTTTACCCAGTTTTCATCTTTGTAGGCTTCACTTACTGTTTTTGGTTCAATCTTTGAAATCAGACAAATCTCTTCTTGATCTTTAGAAATTCTTCTCCTAGTTTGAACATCTTTATTTCTATCTCCTATGAATTGATCTTAAGGATGATTCATCCTTACATACCTAGGAGTTTTGGGAATTGCTTGAGCTTCTGTTTCTTACGTTGGTTCCTCAACTTCTGCACTATCCTCTTGAATTACTAGTGTTGTTATATGGAGCCTAATCAGACTCGAAGGTTAAATTTACCCCACTTTTATTAGCGCGGCTTCCCCCCAAATTCCTATGGGGTCAAGGGGCAACGCCCCTTGTGGGAGTTTGGGGGCAGCGCCCCCAAGACAGGGTCAAGGGGCAGCGCCCCTTGCGGGGTCTAGGGGCAGTGCCATAAAGGCATCGGGAGTTATTTTTCGTTGACTGACATAAAAAAACCCTATTTTGTAACCGACAAAAAGCTTGATAAAAAGTAGCTAAGGATTAGGGTTTTGATATATTGTATTGTAGCATTTGCAGTGGTATTGAGTTGCAGGGATTGCTGATTGTAATCAGTTTGATTTACTGGATAATAATATTGGACTCTCTGTTTGGTGGATGTAGCTTGAGTTTGGGTGAACCACGTTAAAACTTGTCTCTCGCTATTATTATTTCTGTGTATTTTTCATTCCTCTGTTTAATCTTTATTTGCTTTAATTGATATCTTCTACCGGTTAACCCTAACAACTAGATTTTTTGGATCAATCTAGATCTGAATCTAAGTTTGCACTTGCCTTTCTTGACTTCAATTTTCATCTTGATCATCTAAATCATATCTGCAAGACATAGAATGTCCTTCTTTGCTCTCATCAACTCTGACATTAACACTTTCAACAATCTTTTTCAACCTCTTGTTAAAGCACCAGTATGCTTTACTTTGAGTAGAGTAACACAGAAAAATTCCTTCATCACTTCTTGTTGGTGTAATTAAATATTTAATTACACTTTATTAAGTTTACTTAGGGCTAATTTTAGTCTTAAGTTATTCTTAAGTCATATTAGGGTTTTTCTCTAACTTGCAAATATAAAAGCAAGTTCTCACATGTAATTTTTTAATCCATTTCATTAATTCATCCTTATTGTGCAAATTATTCCTCTTTACTTTTTTCTCTTGTGGAAGGCAAATCTTAGGTTTTGCAGGTGATATTTGTGGCTTGAATTAATTATCAAATTCAACATGGTACCAGAGCGGATCTGCAAGCCCCTTCTCAAATTTGGAGAAATTTTTTAGCAAGAGCCATTTGTTGGGTGTTTTTTTGTGTAAAACGGAGTATTCCATTGGATTCAGAGCAGCTGGAAAAGGTAGATCTATCTTTTGTTTGGCTGAATTTGGTTTGGGGAAGCCAGATCTGTGAAGGTTTCAAGAGTTTTTTTTATATGAAGAAAAATAGAGGTTTCAGAGCATTTTTGGCCAAAATAGACCTCACCATTGCGCTTAGAAGGCCCAACAACCCCTATTTTCATACAAGACACTCTATATTTTGCTGAAAAAAAGTTTCTGGGTGTTTTTTCTAGGGTTTCAAAATTTTGGTTCTGTGAAATCCGTACGACTATACGGTGCCTCGATTTCTGTGCCAACCTTGATTTCTGTGCCATTCTCATCTGAGTTGATTTTGATTTTAGAGCTACCTCAGTTTGCGTGCCATCTTGATTTTTGAGCTTCCTCTATTTGCGTGCCATCTCGATTTCTGTGCTACCTCGATTTCCATGCACAGCCCCTTGGGTTTAACCCTTGGTCGCATGGGGGACCAGCCCCTAGCTTCCAAGCAGCATCCCCCAAAGACTCAGCTCTTGGTCATATGAGGGACCACTACCCTAGCCGCCAGCCCCAAAGACTCAGCACCTGGTCACATGGGCGCCCAGGGGCTTCAATAGTGTTTTTTTTGGGCCTCTTTGCACTAAAGGAGCAGTTTTGGTAAATCGAGCATATCTTGAGCATATGGAGTCAGATTTTTGAAAAAAAATAGGCATTGGAAAGCTAGTTTCGAGCACAATCCAGTGGTGTAGGTATTTTTTCCAAGTTTTTCTGATTGGTATAATTTATTGCTGTTTGAAGTTAAGGCATCTTTTTTGGCCTTCGAGCTCCATTCTTGCGCCTAGAATCTCCGTTTTTTAAAAATGAATAGGTGTTGGAAAGGTATCAGAGAGCTCTACACAGCCAACTATATAATGTTTTCAGATTCAGCCCCAGGTATATTTTAAATTAGTTTGTCAATTTTATGGCTTCTGTTGGATATCCTGGACATGCTGCCTCCTGGAAAGTTTCTGTTTGCTTTGAAAGACTTCTATTATCAGCATAAATCTATTTGCATATTTTGATCTATAATCATCTAAGGAGATGGGATTCTACCATCAGCATAAATCTACTTGCAGATATTGTGGAAGTAATCAACATGAGAAAGAGATGTGTCCTCAATTCTCACATCATCTCTTTGAAATGCTTCTTTCAATCGCTTCTCCTCCTGATGAAATCATTGTTCCACCATCACCTACTGCTACTTCAGAGTTTAGTGTTGCATCATCATTGGCTTCTAGTGATTCTATGCAGCAGTTCAATATTAGTCTTCTTGATCCATCTCATTGGGATTCCTATCTTGCAGACATATCATCTTTGTTTGTAGAGTCCCATCTTATAGATTTGGAGGACCACATTGAGGACATTTGTCTTCTTTTTGATGACAGCTTCGATGGAGTTGCATCACCATCATATGCTTCAAAGATTGTTCGTCAGCCTCCTCTTCTTTAGTCACAGTTTGACAGTGGATTGGAGACATTTGAGCAGTTTTCAGGAGCATCATTATTGTCTTTGGATCATGTGCAGAGTTCAGAGACATTTGTCTTTCTTCCTATATATTCCTATCCGGAATGGGAAGACATTATGCACACATCTACAGTTCTATTTCTTCCCAAGGGGAGGAATGTTGTTCGACGTTCATGGGTCTTCATCTTTATTCTGTGTCGAGCATCTTCCAGCATTGCAGGAGTCATCTTGAGGAGCGGCTGCATGGTCTCTCTTCTCATATCTATTTTGGGAGGGAGCATTTCCTCACATGGGGTTTCATCCTTCTCACTTCTGGGGGGGTCATTAGACCTTCTCTCTTCTTCCTCTCTTATGGGGGCGGCATTCTTGATTGTACTTTTGTGATGGATTCACTTCTTGGGGGGTCTTAGTTTTAGTCCTTCTTCCATCACATGTTTATGTACTTGTATTTTTCTCTCTTTTGGAGAGGAGTTTTCTCCCACTAGGTTTTTCTCCTTTCTCTCCACTTTATGAGAGATTCTTGTTGTTCATGGGTACCTAAAATGGCCTTGTAGCCGGGACCCATTCTTGCATTAGTTGCATGCTTTTCATTTCTCCCTAAGTTGCACTTATGGGGGGGTTTTGGTGTAATTAAATATTTAATTACACTTTATTAAGTTTACTTAGGGCTAATTTTAGTCTTAGGTTATTCTTAAGTCATATTAGGGTTTTTCTCTAACTTGCAAATATAAAAGCAAGTTCTCACATGTAATTTTTTAATCCATTTCATTAATTCATCCTTATTGTGCAAATTATTCTTCTTTGCTTTTTTCTCTTGTGGAAGGTAAATCTTAGGTTTTGCAGGTGATCTTTGTGGCTTGAATTAATTATCAAATTCAACACTTCTTGCTTTAAACTTACCTAGATCCTCATCTCTTTTGATATAGCATTTACTACCCAAAACTCTGAAGTATCTTATAGTAGGAGGATGACAAAACCATAGTTCATAAGGAGTCTTACCAAAATTACCTTTGATATGCACTCGGTTAAGAGTGTAGATAGCAGTACTCACAACTTCTCTCCAATAAACTTGTGGAACATTTGTTTCCATCATCATGGTCCTGGTAGTTTCTTGAATGGTCTGGTTCTTTCTTTCCATAACTCCATTTTGCTGAGGAGTCCTAGGAATAGATAATTGCCTGTTTATTCCATGCTTTTCACAAAATGTATGAAACTCACCGAAGGTAAACTCTCCACCTCTGTCGGATCTCAGACACTTTATCTTCACACCAATCTCATTTTCCACCATAACTTTGAACACTTTAAATTTGTCAAGAGCTTCTAATTTTTCTTTTAAGAAAGTTACCCACATTATCTAGGAGTAATCATCAATCAACAACATAAACTATATATCTCCTTGCACACTCCTAATTCTAGCAGGACCACATAGATCAGTATGCACAAGTTCCAATCGTCCACTTGAAAATTGTTCTTTACTTTTGAATGATGTTTTGTTCCGTTTACCCAATTGACATTCTCTACACATGCTATTAGGTTTCACAAGTCTTGGAAGATCTGTCACAACCTGAGTAGAACTTATCTTGACAATGTTATCAAAATTCACATGACACATTCTCCTATGCCACAACCAACTTTGATCTGTCTGTGCAATCAAACAACTTTTACTAGAACTACTTAATTGAAAGATGTTACCTCTAGTTTGTGTACCAAATGCAATTTTAGTTCCAGAGCTTTCCAAGATTCTACATTTGCCATCCTTAAATTGGAGATCATAACCCTTGTCAACCAACTGTCCAACACTGAGAAGATTATGCTTCAGCCCTTCCACATATAAAACATCATTTGTGTTATTCTTACCATCAAAAGAGATGGATCCTCTGCCACGGATTCTACAACCTGAGTTGTCTCCAAATTTGACAATTCCACCTTCATATTTTTCAAAATTATAAACTTACTTTTATCACTAGTCATATGATGAGAACATCCACTATCAATCACCCATTCATCATTTTCAACAACTTGAGCAGCCAAGGCACTTTCCACATTTGCACAGCTAGCAGATTCAGTAGACACTGGATCTTCTTCTTTAATAGCAATGAATACCCAATCATCTTCAGTGGCACCTCCATGATTAGAATCATCATCTATGACTCCTTCTCTAGCTTTTTAGACATAGTAACAATTCTTCTGACCTTTATATCTGTTAGGGTTTGGCTTTGAAAATTTCTCTAGACATCTTGAGGCAAAATGACCAATCTTATTACAAGGAAAACATTTGAATGGTAACTTTCCTTCATACTTACCAAATCCCCTTGGCATTCTTTTGGCAATAAGAGCTTCAAGTTTTGTAGACTCAATTTCATCATTTTCAAGATCCTTCCTTGCCTAAACAAATTTGTTTGATCTTGCAGAAGAGCTTTCACTTGGATCATATCTTTGTTTTCCATATACACTGGCCTTAAAAGAAGATTCAGACTTAGGTAGAGAATCACCAAACTCACTTAATTCAAAAGCTAAAATTTTGCCAACCAGCTGATCTCTTGTAAATTTTGAGACAATCTTGATTTCTTCTATAGTAGCAACCTTATGTTTGTATGAATCAGGTAAAGATCTAAGCTCTTTTTCCATAATCTCTGATTCTTCCAAAGTTCCACTAGCACACCTGATACCACACACAAGTTCATTTATCTTTTACATGTAGATTGTGATGTTTTCATCTTCACTCATCCTCAGATTTTCAAATTTTCCTCTTAGACTTTGTAGCTTGGCATATTTGACATGTTCATCGCCTTCATAAAGATTCTCCAACTTCTTCCAAATTTCATGAGTAGTTTTTCGTCCAAATACATTTGTCATTTCTAAATCAGTCAGGGCACTCAACAAGGCTTCTTTAGCTCAAAGGTTATTTTTAGCATCTTTGATTTGATATGGAGTTGAAGAACCTTTCTCTAGAGGGTTATCGTCCAATAAGCATCACCCATGCATTGCAAATGGCACTCCATGTGACTTCCAAATAGAGTAATTTGTTCCATCGAATCTTGGACTATCCTTCTTGTAAGTCGATATCCTAGATCTCCTCAGGTGGTTAAGCACCTTTTAGAGGAACCTTGATCTAATACCAAGTGTTGGAATTAGTCTAGACAACTAAGAGGGGGGGTGAATCAGTTGTCCCACAAATGTTAACCTTTTCTTCTTTTAATCTTCTTTAACAACTTTCAATTAGATAAACATTAAAGCATGAATCAATAACACAAGAGCAGAAATAAATTGAACACACATAACACCAGAATTTTTATGTGGAAACCTGGTTAAGGGAAATGATGGTGGGGGTTAACCCACAAGATTTGTACCCTATTAAAAGTACTTAGAAGAAAAGAGAAGGCACATGCCTTCAAGCTCACTACCCAGAGCTCATTGCTCAAGAGAGGCTCACTGCCTACAGAATTTATGTTTAATACAGAAAGAATTAACTAATAAGTAGCATCTACTTCATGCCTGGTTCAGTTTCATTGAATGCTCACAAAACTTCTGCTCTGCCCCAAATATTTCTTCTCTAATTCTTCATCCTAAACATCTCTTGTTCTTCTGCTTCTCCTCTTCTTCGCTCTGCCTTTGATCCTTTCTTTGGATTTTATTATTTTCGCACAAGGATGATTTTCCACAACTCATCAACAAGTATTTATATGCTTTATTAACCTTGGAATGAATATCAAGGTCGACACTACAAACATCTGACTTAATGTGAATCACTAAGCTATTAGCCAAACATAACTAGGACTCAAATCTTCCTCAATCAACATGCCATGCTCCATAGAAATGCTCTTAGATCATCCGCAACACACTTGAATCATCCGGTCAACCAAGATTGGGAAGAAAAACAACACCAAGAAGGAAATCTTCATTGACAAGCTCAAACTTCAATGTGGAGCTCCAACATAGCAGTCACATGATCCAGAGACCTCCATAAGCACATTGAATTACACAAAAACATCCACACTCCTCCAAATCATCATAATCACTTGCATCTTCCTCCAGAACCTCAAGAACACTATCTGCTATGATTGTCACATTAAAAATATTGCTTGTAGACATCCAAACCATGAACCACTTGAATGGTTGATACACACCGACTTCCCAAACATGCCTCTAGATCCATAGATCATCATTTGACATATCCAGAACAATCCAGACCTCTTTCTTGTCACTCTGTCTCTTTTGAACACTGCAAAACTGGTTCAACTCAGATGGCCATAGCTTCTTCAAATCTTCATGTGAACCCTTAAAAACTTAACTGGAGATTCTTTAGACAATCCTCTACTCATCCATATGGTTTGTATACATTGATCCTCATTAATTTTCTCAATATCCTCAACAATCTAGTCTTCTATACAAGTAGCAAAATAAGATACAGTTGACACTAATGGCAACAAGGATATGTTGAAATCAATGACAACACTGCTTAGGCACATATTTGCAACATGAACATCAATTGTATCTATAGATGATGGATTAGAAGAATATGGCAAATTGATTCCATTTGCAATGCACAATTGTTCTACCTGATGAAGCTTAATTAAAAGTGTTAAATCATCAAGTCATTTTAGCATGCATTCATCTATGGTATGCCTTTTTCTCCCACAATAATCACATTTGACTTTCCAAAGATTAGGAGCCATGATTACAACTAGCAAAATAAAATATCACCACAAGAGCATCCCAAATGAATTAATACAGCAAATGAAGCCTTCCAAAACAAATTTCACTTCTCCAAGTGTTAGGATGTTCAAGTTATTAACTAGAATGTGAATATACTACAAACTAAATAAAATTAACCTGATATTGAAACTACAAAAAGTGTATGGATGACCCTATAGAGCTCCTCAATACCTTTCCAATATCGCAAGAATCGTAAAAATCAGAGATCTAGGTAAAAAGTTATGAGCTCAGAGGAAAAAATAGAAGATATGATTTCAAGCAGCAATAAATAATGTCAAACAAAAAAATCTATAAAAATCACCTATACCACTGTAACGTACATAGGACCAACTTATTGGTGATATCTTGTTTGCAAAATTTTGACACCATATGCCTGATTTATGCAAAAAATAATAATACCCCCTTTATGGCAAAGAGGGGCCAAAAAAATGGCCCCCCTATGCACTATTCAGGTGGCCTGTGGGCAGCGCCACTAGCTGGTGTGGTAGATTGGGGGCTTTTAAGTGGTGATTTGGAGGCACTGGTTGTGGTAGAGAGACCGGTGGCAGTGTGGATTCAGGCAGCGATGCCTAGAAGCATCGCCCCTGTCACGATTATCAGAGGTTTGAATTTCGGTGGTACAACTCCAAAGGTGTTTGGGCTGGCGAAGATGCCAGATCTCCTAGCCACTAGCGGTGGTAGGCACTTAAAACACCAACTACTTCATCAAATCCTCCAGGGCTAGTCCCCGATAACCAGGGGCCAAGCCCAAATTTTAAACTCCCACCTGTGTGAAGACCCAACAGGTATTAATCACCAATCTAACTTAATTTTCTAGAAAAAATGCAAACACTCTACTAATTTGACTGTTGATGACATCACCTGATGATGGTGATGTAGAGGCTGACATAGGTAGGTATGCAATGATGTAGAGGACGTGGTGATGATTGGAGATGACTCTAACATCTAAAGTTATCTACTAGTCAACCTTTGAACCATCTCTACTTCATGCCTATATAAGAGTTACATTTGCAATCATTTTTCATATCATATCAAGATATATCATATATCACATATCGAATGTCAATATCAATATCAAATTGCACCAGAATCAGGCAATTTATCCTCTTGCTTTTTCTCTCTTGTGGAAGGTTATTTTTGTGTTGCAAATAATCTTGGAGATCTTGGAGTCCATCAATGACTCTAACAAATAAAACCCAACACTAAGTTGAATCCCAAAATATAACATTAAACAACTCTATACAATCTTGGAGAATTTTAATAGAGTTTTCCCTTATAAAATCACTTTTGAACCCTACAAAACCAAAACAAAAATCAATCTTTAGTAGGGTTGATGCAAGAAGTTGAGGGATAATTAAGAGGAAATGATTGTATGCTAAAAATGTCTAACACCCAGCCCTGTTGGAATCATTTTATGTTGCGCCAAAATCTTGAGCTATTAACGCTCGCTACAAATGCCAGACTTAACCTAGATCCACGGGAGGCTCACTACCATGTCATGAATCCTGAAGTCAGCGTTGAATGCCTTACTGACAAGGGGGTAGCTCACTGCCAACAATCCCCCCTCAACACAACCTGAGGGATTTGAACCCGTGACCCATGGATCTGATACCAATTGTTGGATTCATTTGCCGTTGCACCAAAAGCTCAAGCTATCAACGCTCGCTCCAAACGCCAGACTTAACCCAGATCCACGGCTCACTGCCATGTCATGAAAGTCAAGGTCAGCATTGAACACCACACTAACAAGGGAGCAGCTCACTGCCAACAAGCCCAACACCCAAGAGTTGACACCCATGGAAGATGTATTTGGTCAAGATTAACACCCAAGCCTTGCCAAACATTTGGTAGCATTAGATATCCAAATTGACAAACTAGATATCCAATCTCAATAAACTAGATATCTAGTCTAATTAATTAAATATATAGTTAATACTAAAAAACTTCATATTGATTTATATGGCTGACAACTTTATATTGCTATTTTTTTAACAAAATTAATATGTTTTGTAGAGGAAAATGTCTACTTTCAAATATAAAAAAAATTGAACTTTCAACCTAATTTATAAATTTTTATGCCAATGATGGCATGGTTTAGTGGTTAAGTCGCTCAGGATGTAGTGGCAGCCACCAGAGTTCAAACCCCCGCTGGGCCAACGAGCTCGCAAGGCTTTACACCTTCGCTGGGCCAATGAGCTCGCGGGTTTGAAGTGTTCTTCCTAGGGGATGAGGTCCCCCAGTTGTGGCCTCACCGGTTCATTACTCCGGGCAAAAGCATTCGCGTGGAGCCGGAGGTCATGTCGCACCAGCGTCGCCGGTCATGTTAAAAAGTTTACCAGGCACATTATCTTTAAAAAAAATTTATAAATTTTTATGATTTTCCAAACGTAATTTCTGACAAAATATAAAATGTATACTTTCTTGTTTTTTAATAACTTTTGATTTTAAAATATATTTTTTAAAAAATGTAACCAATCTAGACATCATTCTCTGCACACTAAAAAAAATCACATTATGATTATTTTATGTCAAATTGTGTGGGTCGTATATGATGTGTTTAAGATTTATACCTTAATCTTACTAAATTATTAATAAAAAAATATCTATCAAAAAATTATTAAAAATATCCAAACCAAGCCTCAACATCTATTACATTTAATCACCAAAGGATTTTGAAAAATACCTTCATTTACGACTTTTTGGTGGGTCATGCATGTGCATGTTTTTATCTCCATCCAAATTTCAAGAAAATGACACTTTTGTACATTCTTTACTTAACCACCTTTTATCATATGAGTATTAGAATAAATTACATATTTGGAAACTAGAAATAAAATCCTACATTTCATATTTTTACACTATGTTAATATTATATCTAGAATTTCTTATTCAAGGGTTACTATATTGTGGGGTTGTTAATAGTCTTGAGAAGGAGATGACAAAATATTATGACAAATGATGTAAATATACAACCATAAATACAATTTCTTCATAACCCTATGAGAGAATAATATGCAAACATAGCATTTAGAAATCCACATGCAAAAGAATAAGCAAACACACCATCAAGGTGACACACGATATACCCTAGGAAAACCCTTAAGAGGGAAAAACCTAGCCTCCAAAAGCATCCATACTCAATGTATTAATCAACAATGAAACATTACAGGGTAATCCCACAATAATGAGTCCCACTTTTTGGCCAAGATGGACATTGATATCAACATTTTTAACTAAATCTTCACTTTATGAGACCTATAACAACTAAACCATTAAGAATTTGAAAATGATGTGAACTAGTGGTTTGTGGCAATTTGTGTGTAGATTCTAAATATATTTTTAAAAATTCTTTTGAAATAAATTGTGAATCTTTCAATGTCTATTTTAATAACTAGTTTTTAATAGTAAACAACATTTTTAGAAAGTAACGTTTATGTCGTCCAACGTAACTTTCTTTCTAGAAAGGATAAAATTCTAATTTTTAAAATATAGATTTTGGACATCAATATCTAGTGCATGGATATTTTTCATAATTTTTTGTTACATATTTTTTTTAATTAATTTTTGAAGTCAGGGTAACTATATTTTGGACATAGGTGTATGTCGTCAAGCATAACTTGTTGTGAATTTATCGAAATTCAATTTTTTTTTGGGTGAAACAAGGACATCAATACCTAGTGCAAAGGTATTTTTAGGAATTTTTTTTCAATGTTTCACTATTTTTCCCCTTGTGTATAACGAAGAACTTGATGTTTGGTGAAAAACCTATGTTCAATTAAAATTGAAAATTAAATACATAATAAAATGAAAATATATCAAAATTATACTTGTTGGAAAGCTCGTTTTGAGGACTATAATCTTGAAAATTATCTTGTTAAGTTAATTACATTTGAAGGTCCAACCTGAGGTTTGAAATTGAATTTTCTAAGGAAATTTTGAAGCAGGCACAGAAAGTGTCTAGCTAAGGACCTTCGTTTGAAGGTATATTTGATCGAAGATATTACCTTTGTTTGTAGGTACCTTCATGCCAAGAAACCTGAGGGAAAAATAATTTCCAAAAAAGGAATAGAAAGGGACCTTCAAATGAAGGTCCCTTTTTTTTTCTTTTTTAGTAAATGACCTTTGTTCAAAGGTCCTGCGCATAAAACATTAGAACAAAGGTTCACCTTCATTTGAAGGTGATTTTTATCATGTCTTCAAATGAAGGTACCTTTGTTCGAAGAAAAACCTTCGAATGAAGGTATCTTGTAATTTTTTCTGCATCCGCGTTCAAAAGTTTAATGTCCCAATTTTAGGACTCAGTATTGTGGGTTTACCCTATAGTAAACTCATAAAGTCTCATGGACACCCCTGAAACATCAAGATCCTCTAATGCATCCTCCATGTGTCCAAGCATGTATCCACACATCCCATGTCATCCTTCACAAAATGCACTCACAAGAGAAACTGAATACATGACAACCTCTCACACAACCTACAACCAAAACAACCAATGTCCAACAAAAACTACTAACCATGTGCTTGCTTTTATAGAATCAAGCTCACACAAATACAAAATTTACTATGGAGAAAACCATGTGTTCCAAAACCATGGATACACAAAACCATTGACCCCTCATTTAATATTTGCAACTAAGTTTTCACTTTATGCCCAATATTAAATAATTTCCTAAATAAATAAATAATTATTCTGTCTTACACACATAAAATAGCTAACCCAATGTTACATACAATGTTTACAAGTGGTACCCAAATAAAATTAAGATGCACCACAAATAAATATAAATTTTACATAAATAAAAATAATCAATGCTATGCAAGGTGTACAACACACCTATTTCCTAACATTCTCCCACTTGTATACATTGCATAAGGCTTAATAAATGAAATACATCATCATAGGGAGGCATGAAACCACATGAATCTCCAGCATGCTCTTGTGCTCCATCAATATACCTACAATAAAATCAAAGTAACCACCATCTCAAGAAAGAACTCCTCTCATCCTCCATCATGCCACCTATGGAAGAAAAGGAACATGCCAAGGTGAAGATGCACCAATCCAAAGAACACAAGCATCAAATCCAAGTGATAACAAAAGCTAAACTTTTGTCAAAGGTTAAAACCCACATGATTAGAAATAGCACTCATGACATATGCTAATACATCCAACCATCCATACCTCATAGGTATCAACAACATCAGTAAACTTATGCCAACAACATATCCAACCCATATACTGCAATCAAAAGCTCCAAGTGTAAATCCTGTCAATGAAGAACATACACATCTAGGAACTCCTAATGCATGGATAATGTCAAATCTAAAAATAGATCAAGGCATACCCAGTTTACCAATCAACACTCAACCAAGGTGTGTCTAATGAAGTACCAAGAACAATCACAATGATCCACACATGCAAGATAAATCACTGCATACTCTCTCACAACATGTCACCATAACTCTCCCAAGTCCAACCATATTAGCATGAACCTCTAGGTGGTAGCCATAAAACAAAGATAGAAAACTTGGAAATCATATCATAACATGTTCTTCTACCAACACCTCAAAGTGCTAAGCTATGTCAAGTATGATCTCCTTACAACCCCAAATGAAAAACTTCAACAACACCCAACCATTCAATCCCATAGATCAAATGAACATATGTATCATGTAACCAACATGGATGTAAGCCTCTCTAACCAAGGTAGATCAAACTCATAACCATTCCATAACTAGGAATAAGCCCAATCACATCTCCTAAACTCCTCATAATAGACATCATAAATCAAACCATATGAACAAGGAGATAACCATGTCAACATCCCTCAAATGAACCCTCTAGAACCAATAACTATAACTCAAGATCCATATCCATGAGAAGATAAAACATAAAGCAAAATGTATCTAGAATGATGGGAAATACCTCATAGATGATAATTTGCTAAGTAGACCAAGACTAGGGAATGAGAATGCTCCTCTAGGATACACCAAGCCACAATGATTCTCTCCAAGAACAATCTCCTCTTGGTCCATAATGAACTCACGTCCATATCCAAGTGTAGGCTCCTTGGTGTTGCTGATGAAATCTCATCAAAGAGTAATCATCTTAGCACATGATCTTCAAGAAAAAGAGATCTCTAGCCTCACCTAAGTCTCCAAGTATCCATGAGTACCTCCATGATCAATCCATGCTAAACTCCAAATACAACACTACACTATCATGAATCTCTCAAGTAAATGACCAATGTACTCAATACCAAGAGAACCAACAAATCATTATCAAATCTCCCACTACACATCTGCATAATCTAGGAACATATCATGACATCATGATCTAACATGTCCTCAAAATTAGATCAATGTCTCATAAGAACATATCTTTCTCCAAAGAGCACCTGTATCATGCCAACACTCTAACACGTGATAAAGAGTAAACCAAGACACAATACCATCCATCTTGTAAGTAAGGGTCACCTATCAAAACTGAAAAACCATAACCAAAACCTCAACGAAAGACTTCAAGAGTCCTCCATGGTACCAAGATGTCAACATCTTTAAATCAGATGAAGATAATCATCCCATGTCAATAGAACCCAAAATTTCAATGAACTCTAACTGCATAGCAGAAACAAAATCCAAGAGCTCTAGACCATGACACTAACAACCACTGTAGAAGATTATCCACCACCTAAGTAATAAATCCATATCATTGCCAAAGCTCCCACTGAACCGTGATATTGAGCTACACATGGCATCATGATAACATCAAACCATCACTATCAAAATCTCCCACTAAATCATGTAACCAAGCTATCCATGACATTGCAATAATCATCTCCTAAATGAAGATCATCCATGGTCTCCAACACAATCAAAGAAGTTTGTTGTGACATCAACAACTCCCAAAAGGTAGATTAAACCATGATCTCCAAACCAAGAAGATAAAACACCACCTATAAAATAGGAATCAATCCAACACCACCAACAATGCACCTGGATAACAATCATGTCATGCCAAAGTCCCAACCAAACAAGGAACCTCCATGAAACTATGATCACCACCTAATATACCTGCACCAAACTCCCACCGAGTCTCACACAACTATACCATATAGTCAACAAGTCTAGGTCCCATATCATGATTGTGTAGACACCTAAAAATAACCTTTAAATAATTTGCCTTGCATACATCAAATTCTTCTAACGCACTTGCATCCAACATTAATTAAATAATCTAATTATTTAATTAATTTCACCAATTTCTTCCAATTCTCTTAAATCTAGCATTAATTGACTAAATTCTATTTTATTTAATTAATTTCATCATTTCACCCTTTTATTCTTCTATTTTTCCGTTAAGTAAATAAATCAATTGTTTAATTAATTCAACATCTTAATTCCTCTTATCCACAACAATTAAATAATTTTAATTATTTAATTGACTAATTATTCCTCCAAAATTAAATAAATTGTTCAAATTTATTTAAGTTGACTTTTCGAATATCTTCTAAATAAATAAAATCAATATTTTATTTATATCTTATTTATTCTTCCATCATGCACAACAAATTAAATAAATTTATTTATTCAATTTCCAATTATCTTCTAAATCTTCTAATTTTTTTTTTCCATGCACACAAATTAAATAATTTATTATTTAATTTTATTCATAGCATGTCAAAAAGAAAAACAAAAGTTGAGTTAATATGATTTAAATCATTGTTTTTATCAATCAACTCATAAAATAGAAATAAAAGTACTCTATTTTTATGAAAATCAATCCTATCTTTAGCCAACAAAGCAATTAACTCAATAAAACATCTTTTTGCATGGACACTTTTCGTGTGCACATTCCTTCATGTCTTCTCAATTTATCTCATCTGTCCATTTCATTGAATTTCCTCCATCGTTGATCAATCCTCCCTGAAAGCTATATATACGTCCATTCATCTCTTCACAAACCCTCTGTGATCATTAAGCTTTGGGCATTCATAAAGCACTTTGAGCTTCCATATCATTGAGCACATTACATCTTTTTGAGCACACATCATTCATTCACGCTTATTGCAACCATGGTTATGCAAAGTAAAAGAGAAATCCACATATAAACCAATGAATAAATACAATCTTAGGTGGTAATGATCTTTGTTTGATTTGCATTGAATTGTGGTTATTGTCTTTGATCTATTTCTTGAAGGTTGTAGGATTTGGTTTTGTTCATTTATGCTTGATCTTGTTAATCCAATTTTCCCTATACACATTCTAGCACACCCATGGGACCCACTTCTTGATCTAACATTATTTTTCTTGAGAAAAAATTATTTTTAAAGCTACAAGTATGGATCTACGCCTTTGGCAGGAAATGTTGCACTTTTGGTTGACAGAAGCTTGCTTTTGGCATGTAGAACCATGTCTTTGGCTAGTAGATTTATGCTTTTGGTTTCCTCTATTTTCTGACTTATTGCTGACTTTGCAGGGTTTTCTAGCATTTGTTTTATCTAATTTTTGCATGCAAGATGTTGCATTTGTAGGCATCCATCTGATTTATTCACAAGCTGATTTATTTGTGGACATGCTTTTTTTTTTCTTTTTGACCTAATTGGGAACTTACCTATTGTTTGTTGTCTAATTTTGGTGCAGGATAACATATTCATCTATCCATCCAACCTTATGGCCTATCAGAAATCCACTTATCTACCTTTCGACATCACAATTAACTTTTGTTTTCTAATTTTGCAGGTCTGAGATAGAAACTCACTTTTGGCAGACAGGAGTTGGTGTAAGAGGGTACTCCCCTCTTGACAAAAACATAAACAATTCACAAAAACTCACACAGCCAAATACATACAAAATCACAATAGCAATTACACATTGACATGGGCAATACTCTACCCCAATTCAATACCAAATTGCAACAAAAGGATTGGATTTTTATTAATTCAATCAACACGCTATGATTTAGTGACCAAAATTACAAAACTAGGTCTTCAATTGACCTTTCTCAGCTCACACCTATCTTCATACTACAACCTTCAATCTGAGTCTTCACACCCACTCTCTACAATTTGCATCTCCTTTATTTTGTGACTTCTTACTCCATCTTCTTTTTCTCTGTATCAATCATTCTCCTTTTTCCCCTATCTACCTTGCAATCTTGACTATGCAAAAATAGAGCAATCTCTATGTAGTTCCATTTTAATTATAGCCAACATTCTACCAATTTCTCCCTACTATTTCAATTGTTCCTATGTTCTCCTTTGATAGCCAACTTCAATCTTTTATCTTTTATTTTTGATATGAAACAGTGAATTCATTTATATCTCCTTACCTCCAATTCCTTATGGTTGGTAGTGATTTCCTTTTCTCCCCATCATCTTGTTGCTCATCCCAAGATTGGTCTCCTTCCTCTTTTTTTTGTGGCAGACCGAACCTCCACTATTTCTTTTATTCAATCTCTCAGCCAATTTTATCTTCTACAACAATTTTTGTATGCTATGGGTAGTGTGCTTTTTTTCGTATCTCCTCTCTAACCATACTCCCTCTATCTCTACTCAAAGGCATCCTCTTTTCTTCTTTTTACTGTTTATTAAATCTTCCCTTCAAATATCTGCTATGCCTAAACTTTTCCCCACATTTTTGTCTAGCTTCATAAGAAAACGTTTTGTCTTCTCCTCTGCACCTTCTTTTCCACGCCTATGTCTTTTTTTCTTTATTTATTTCTTATTTTCTAATATAATTTTAAATAAAAATTAAATACCTTATGAAAGGCCCCTCATAATAAATCTACATGATTTTATTTTTAACTCCATGATTTACTCCTCCAATCCGGGGCCCACCAATGCACTGTGTCATTCAAACTCCATTGACTCACGACAAATGAAGAAAATCTGCCAAGATTCTCACAATGGTAGTGACCTATCAACATCTCTGTTCTTTTAAATACCTCATGGAACTGTATCAATTTTGAGAAATTGCGACTCCGACAATGTGCAAAATCGGGTGCCGCAAGCAAAAAATTCAAACTTCTCAGAATTGAAAGAAAATTGGTGAGTAGGCTCTGAATGATGTCCCAAGGTCCCCTACAAAAGGATTTTGATCCAAACTAGTAGAATTAAGAGATATTAATTTTTTCGTAAACCGACGACACACTTTCAACATTAATTTCTCTCAAACCGTGAGAGATATGACTTTGATTCTTTTTGCACTTTTGAGATGGTACCTCCAAGAATACCCCTACAAAGGGATTCTACTCTAGCTCTTATAGATCTTTGGGAATAAATTTCACAAAACTACCTATGGAGTGTCAAAACTGTGAACTGACGAAAGTTTGATTCTTGCAATTCTATGTTGACTTTGAAGTTTTGTGATGCTGACAGATGCCAAAGACAACCAAACCAAATCAAAATTGAAAATCAAACCTAAAAATGTTTTTGGATGATGCTGATTGCCAATCCACCTAGATGCTCCTGCATTAGGAGTTCACTTTTGGTAGACAGTAACTAACTTCTAGTCAACAGAAACTCGCCTTTGGTCACTGTTTCTGCACTTTTAGTCTGATTATTGCTTTTTTCTAACAATTGGTTTTTTGGATACTAATCACAATTTTTGCAGTGTCTTATAGCTTCACAGAGAAACAAAAGAGAGATTGCTAACAAGTTTTATGTAGGTCGCTTGTCAAAGGATCTATTTTTATCACTAAGTCTTAGAAACACTTCAATTTCTTAAAGGGAATTTATGATTGTCTACTTTGTATTGAATATCTAAGTATGTATACTCTCTCCTTGCATGGAAAGGTGATCTTGGAGATCAGAAATACTAAGATCATTGACTTATTGCTTTATTTTCTTTATTCCTAGGGACTCGAGAGTCATACGTATGCTCTTCTCTCGTGTTGCAAAATGATCTTGAGAATCAAAAGTACTCGATATCCTCTCTACAGGACCTACTAGGGGAGTTCATCACCTCTAGGGATGACCTCAACCACATGTTATGACACGGTATATAAACGTTACGAGAATTGAAAGACTCATTTCAAAGGAAGGACCCCTTCTTGCTAAGCAAAGGCCTCGGGATCCTTGGTTTGCCAAGACTTGATTTGGTTTGTGCAAGGTCAAAATTTGCAACACCCCCATTCACAGACTTGAGCCCCACCATACCTTGTGTATATTTGGGGACTCCTTAGACACCTTGTGATCCTAGATAAGATCTTCGGTTGTCATATCCTTCAGTGCATTGCTGCCGCATGGAGGAGAAGAGCTCACACTTGTACCTTCATTATTAGAGATAGAATACACTTTAGGGCAAGACTTAAGTGTCTCCAAGAGTAAGGGGTGTAAGGTGGTACATGATCTTGCATCCTACCTATCTTAGCAATGATAATGATGGTATTAAGGGGGGTGGAAATAGCCATTATCTAATAGTGGAGATTGAAGTTGCACCTAAGTGAGTCTGCAAGATATGACATCCTAAGTTTGAATAATTTTAGGTTGTTGCACAAGTGTTTGGTGTGTATTCTTGTTATCTACCAGTATTCACCATTTGTTCATCCATGGAGGCTAATATCCTTGTGCACCCAATTCTAAAGAGTCAGTCAATAGCCATTGTGTCTACTTTGTTTGATTTTTCTTGCCAAAGAACTCCTAACTATCATCCAAACAAACAAACAGTCACATAATCTCACTTTTGAGCTACAAAATTATGCCTTTGGCATACAGACCTGCGCCTCTGGCACATAGAAGCTCACCTTTGGCTAAGAGCACTACATCTTTGGCATACAAAAACCTACCTCTAGCACACAAAAACTTGCCTTTAGCATACAATATTGTGCCTTTGGTCCTGTTACTTTTGCAATCACTTTACATAGAATTGCTATTGGACACAATGCAGATAACTGAGAGGTGGGGTGAATCAGTTATCTTATAACTTTACTATTTTCCTTCTCTTTTCTTAACTTATCATTTAATGTTACACCAAAGCAAGACAATCATAAGAGATGAGAAAGAAATTAACACATAACACAAGGATTTTTACATGGAAACCTTGTTAAGGGAAAAACCATAGGGTGACTAACCCAAGATTGTATTCTTTGTTAAAAGAATAAAGAGTACAAATTTGTCACTTGCCAATTAGGGCTCACTGCCTGAACACACTACTCACAAAATGCCCATTGCCTACAAGAGACTTACAGTCTACAAATGCTTCAAGGTGTTTGAACTGATGAACAACATCTATGCATGTAGGATTTTAGTTCCAGTTAGGTACAGTATACTGATCTGGCACATTTCATTCTTCCTCTACTCAATATTACTTTCCTGTCACATTCTAGGCTTGAATTACTACCTTCTCTCTTGTCTCTGCTTTTCTTCACACTTAACCATACATACTTTCACTTCTTCACTTTACAAGTTTGAATCCATCAGGTATATATATCCACATCAAGGATTTCCAACAGCTTCTTAGTTGGCAACAAGAACACCTGAGATATTTGTAATTTATTGATCTGTCGGCTGAATCCATGCTTGATTAGTGATGTGCATCAAAAAATTATACATAGAAGTCATTAATCATGTCATCCAACAATGTATAATAGCATAGATTGCTTGATAAGCACCTTTTACACATCCAGATTGAAGTCTGATACTCTGCTGGTCAGTTCTTCCTTTGTCTGCTCTGCCTAACTGGAACCCAACACTCAGATGCTCATATCTTTTTCTTGCTTTATCACTAGAGGCTAAATCTCTGGAATACGATAGTCATGATACCCCTCTTGACTTGTTCAAATCTGCAACTTACTGAGTTACACCATTTGAGAGATCCGGACCTGATTGTCGGACCTTGTTACATACTCTGTTCTTGTTCACTGGACCAAAACAATCTTCAATCTGACTTCTAGTATAGGCATATTATGCACTACAGATGTATGGGATAGATTTCGTTTCCATAAATTATAACACTTATGAAGCCACACAGTGTCTCTTGCCAACAATCTCCCCCTTTGGCATTGATGGCAACAGTTAGTGAAAAATGGCTAAGTGTCGCATTGACTCCCCCTTAGCTTGTGCTCTGTCTCTTGCACTACTTTACTGGAGCTCCTCCTTTGCTAGATCCCACATTTTTCACTACTCTTCACTCCCCCTTTGACATCAGTGGCAAAGGGTGGAATTTGCATACCAAAATTTTGCAAAAATTATTCTATACATGGCCTTATAAGTATATACAAATCATATGTTATACTTGCATATACTTAAGTATATCTGCAAAGGTTGTCTTCAACTGGATGATTTCTATGGGCCAACTCCTCTTCATTCTATCCAAAATGGAGATGTTTCCACTTAACAAAAACGCATATGCTTTACCCTCTTTAAGTCTGTTGGATCACTAGTCTGGATTGTATTCTGTGCCTTTGTCAAGGCATCATGCATTGCCTCTAACTTAGGGATGATTATCCCTATGAGTTCACCCATTCTATCCATTAAGTTCTTTTTCTCCTTAGCCAGTTCTTTAATTTCATTTATTATAGAAATAGCTTGACATTCATGATTCACCAAAGAGGTAGAAAGGGGATCAAAATTCTGAGATAAACTTGACAGTTTTCCTTCTTGTTCTTTCACTTTCTTCTTAATGTCCTCTATCACTTTGGGCCAAGTTAAACAAAATTTGTATATGTCCCCACCATATTTAAGAGCATTTTCAAGTCTCTTTATGCCAATTCCTAAGGTTCTTCTATCATTAGTAATTAGCCCTTGTACTTCACTGAACCTCTTTCCCAAGAACTCCTTTCGGACCTTAGTTTCTGCTAATTTCTCTAAGGATTCAAAATGAGAGTTAATAGAATTGACTAAGTTTTTTAGATCACCAGATGGGGAAGCAGAAGGATCCTTTTGATATGTTGGAATAATCTTCTCCAGCATCCCAGATGCAATCTCCAACAGGTTACAATCCTCCATATGAGATTTTAGAAGTTTCTCTTTTGCTTTGGCCTGAGCAAAAGATGCCACCTTCATTATCTGAACTGTAGATAGAGAGTTGAAGTTTAGTGGCCCTTGAATTAACTCAGGTTCATCCAACTCCATTATTTCTTTGCTAAGAAATTTTGTACTATCTCTGCAGTGTCTCTTGCAAACTCTACTTTCTTCCTTTTGGGGACATCTGAACTGACTTGCTTATTGATCTTTGTTTCTTCTACCTATCCTTCTTTTTCCAGAGCAGAGGAGTCTAGTGCCTCAGATGGCTCTTCATCATTTTCTTTAATCCTTTGACATCCTTGTTAGAAAATGTTTCTTCTTTCTATCCTTCCTCTTCTAGAATAGAGGAATCTAATGTTTGAGATGATTCTTCATCATTTTTCTTTAATCCTTCAACATCCATATTAGAAGGCTCTTCATCTATTTCCTCTATAATGGGAAGATTGAATCTCTTCAAGGCATTCCAAAGTATTTCTTTTGTTTCATTGGCTATTTGTTTAGTCTCACCAAGCATGAGTTTGTTCATTCTGGATTTTCTCTGAAAATCATGTCCATTTGTTTAGGAGTGATAGAGGGGCATACCTATATCATTATTTTCTCCTAGATCTCCAAGTCTTTAGTCTTTGCATTCACTTTTCTTTGTTCCAATACTTCTTCTAGGCTTTTTGGAATTAACGAAATTATTTCAATGAATGGTTTGTTATAGATATTCAAATACCTTACAATAGCTTCCTCTAGAATTCTCTTGTCAGCATCATTGTATTCATCATAGAACTCTGTCACCAGCTGTAGGTTCCCATCCATAGTAACTACCTTGATGATGTCATCAATGGAAAGAGTGGGCTTTTCAACAAATTCCTCTACCTTCTCTTCCTCATTTCTACTAGCAGAGAACTTCCCGAATGTTCTCTTCTTCATTTTCCTAATTTCTTCATCTAACTCTATTTCTTCATCATCTTTATGGCTTGTATATGTCCTTGTGCCTTTGGTCTTCATCCTCTTTTCTCCTTTTCCAGATGTCTTGACTTCCTGTTTGGTAGACTTTGAGTTTTTGGAAGCAACAGGAGCAGAGCTCTTGGAGGATCTAGTCCAAGAGGAGGTTTATTCAGGAGCACTTTCTTTCTTTGCTTCTTGTTTTTCTTTCTCTACCTTCTCCATTTTATCTCTATTAGCATCTGTAGCCTCCTTTGATATGTCAAATCTTTTAGCAATTTCTTCAACTTCCTTTCTTACTTTTCTCTTCATCTCTAGCTATCTTAACGCAACATGTATTATTATGCTTAGCTCTTCAAAGGTGCCAAACCTTTCTGCTTTAGTGTCCTTAGGCTGGCTCAACAAGTGTTGAATATGTAGCTCTAAGATTTTTTCATCGACCTCATAACCCATAGGCATTATCCATATAGTTCTTGGCTCAACTGCCTCCATTAGGTATTGATTAGTGTCAACCATGAAGCAGACTGTATCTTTGTATTTGTCAACTATTGTTTGTGGTATTCTTTCTTTGGCGTGCATCATGCTTTGGAAATTCTTAAAGTAACCCCAGAGGGCTATGTTTTGGGCTTGAGCATCAACAAGTCCATACATGTAATCTCTGATTTGAATTGCAACAGGTTTATCATTTTGCCAGACCCAACCATTTGATCCAAGCAGCTCATTCATATAATAGAAAAATGGAAATAGTATTAGACTACCATATTTAAAGGAGTTTTTCTTATCATTTTTTATCTTCTGCAAGTTCTCCATCAGCTGATTTAGTAGAAGCTCACATAGATCATAATTTTCTTCTTCCCTTAACATTTGATATGCAACATAGATTGTTGTACCAGACACAGAATTCTCCCCACTTGAGTGGTAGATTTTGTAGCCAATTATCATTGAAGAAAATTTGACATTCGGATCTATGATGTCATCTATACTCATTGCTCTTTTGTCAAATTTTGATCTAGTGGCTTTAGTTATCATTTGATTCTTCACAGATTTAAGTTCGGGTACCCCACTAGATGAATGCAGTCTAGTTACTGCCCTAATGGCATCTTTAGTTATCTTGAATGGCCTCATTAGCCACATAAAATTATCATGCATCCTACTTAGAACATACCAGACCCTATTGTCTTCTGTAAAACATGGAAAATGTATGTAATGTCCAAAGTGTTTGTCCCGGATGGTCTTGAATTTAGGTTTGAGTTCAAAATTCTCATCTATTAATTGTTTGTGATAAATGTTGATCAACTTTGAGTCTCCAAAATCTTCAATGTTTGCATGGATATAAACCCTAACACTTCTACATGCAAGACTCTGTACGGAATATTAGAAAACAAACCCAAGGGATCAACTTCTAGAGATTTGTAAGGGTGTTTCTTGAATTTTGGTATCAGCCTATCAGAAATATTAACAACCATTGGAGTAGCCATTTTTGCAAGAGATCCAGAGAGATTTTTCAGATGGGAAGTACCTTTTCACGCTTTAGGGTTTAAAGTAGAGGTTGGAGCGATTCTTCGGTTGAGTTCAATCTTCAGTTGAACTTGAGTGAACTGTAGGATCTTCTTCTTAGGGCTCTTCCTTTCTTCTTCGTGAGTGCAAGTGTGTAGATAATGAGTGAAAGAACCCTTTTATCTTTGCGTAAACCCTAATTTCCTTTTGTAATAAATGTACAAGTTTTTAAGTCATCTGGTTACCCTACTTCTCAAATGATCTTTTCTTGGATTGTCTTGTGGATCTTCAAATCATTATCTATGAGGTTTGACAACATATCTTCACCTTTTTCAAACATGCCATAGGTCTGTAGATTAAAACATTTCAATTCTAGATCATACCGGATCTGTCTGTGAAATTCTGCTTTACCAGATAGCTGTCGATATAGGATCTCCTCATAACTTGCTCAAATCTACATGCAGATTTGTCAAATTTAGACTAGATGACTTTCAAGTAAATCTCCTCAAATCCTTTTAAAGCGCAACCTATTATTCTGACTCAATGTACTGAATTCAGGTACTCACTAGCTAGCTGGGGGAAAAGAATCTTCTCTATAGCTCCCCTTGAGCCAGAGCTTATTTTTTAGTTTCTAGAAGGAATATCAGCACTGGATTCTAGTGCGGATCCATCCCTAATATTCATTATACTTCTTTTTACCCAAATCTTGCTCATCTCCTTTTGAACTTCATCCACATTTACTTTACCTTTTCCTTTATCTTGTTTCTGATCATGTTGTACCGGACCTTTTCTATCCTGATTTCTAATTCTACAGAATTTGGTGAAATGATTGGATCTATTGCAATTGTAACACAACATTTCTTTGCTTATTTGAATGATATCCTCTTGATCTGCACTCATTAGCCATATGTCCAATTCTGTTGCATACAAAGCATTTACCATTGAAAGAATTGTTCATTTGCATATTTCTGCATTCATGAGATTTATGACCATACCTTTTGCAACTGAAACATTGACCGGAGAAGATTTGATTCATTCTATTTCTACACTGGATTGCTTTATGACCAAACTTGTTGCAATTGAAGTAGTATCCATTGAAGGATGGATATCTTTGAGTGTTTGGTTGTCTTACTGGAGGTCTTCTAGGCATGTTTCTTTGATTTCCTGATCCAAAGTTCTTCTAACCAGATCCAGAGCTTTCACCTTTCTCATATCCCAAGCCATGCTTATCATCTACTCTCTTTTGCCTTTCAAGAAAAACTTCAAGTTGGGCTGAGCTTTTCTTGAATTTTTCTTTGTATTCATTTGCAATTTGAAGATCTTGTTTAAGAGTGTCTATCTGAATCTCATGTTGTTCTTCATTGTCTCTAGCTTCTTCAAGATCAAAATCAAGATGCCTGATTATTCTATCCATTTTGTGACAGTCCTCTATTTTCTTCTTGAGGGATTGTTTTAGATTATCTTCAATTTTTCTCTTTTCTTTAATTTCTTGAGTGAATCTCATAACCCCTGATTCCATTTCATGCTTTACCATAATGAATTATTTTGACAGCTTCTCACATAGCTTATTTTTCTCATTCAAATCTTCATCAATATCATTGACTTCACTCTGATTAGCTAACTTTTGGAGTAGTTCCTTTCTCTTTTTCACAGAAATACTAAGTTTTTCTTTTAGCTCATTTATGAAATCATCAGCTTGTTTGAGTCTTTCTCTCAAATTATTGACTTCAGAGTGAGATTGTTCAAGATCATCTAGGGCAAACTGAAGTTGTTCCTTCATACCATATGCATCCATTGAGATTCCCAGATCTTCCTCAAGTTGTTAGGCTTTGTTCAAAGGAACTTATCTCTGATACCAATTGTTGGAAACAATGCATATAACTAAGAGGGGGGTGAATCAGTTATCTTATAAATTTTCTATTTTTCTTTTCTTTTCTTAACTTATCATTTAATGTTACACCAAAGCAAGACAATCATAAGAGATGAGAAGAAATTAACACATAACACAAGGATTTTTACGTGAAAACCCTGTTAAGGGAAAAACCATGGGGTGACTAACCCAAGATTGTATTCTATGTTAAAAGAATAAAGAGTAAAAATTTGGCACTTGCCAATTAGGGCTCACTACCCGAGCACACTACTCACAAAAGGCCCACTGCCTACAGGAGGCTTACAGTCTACAAATTTTTCAAGGTGTTTGAACTGATGAACAACATCTATGCATGCAAGATTTTAGTTTTGGTTAGGTACAATATACTGATCTGGTACATTTCATTCTTCCTCTACTCAATATTAATTTCCTATCACATTCCGGGCTTAAATTATTGCATTCGCTCTTGTCTCTACTTTTCTTCGCACTTAACCATACATACTTTCACTTCTTCACTTTACAAGCTTGAATCCATCAGGTATATATATCTGAATCAAGGATTTCCAATAGCTTCTTAGTCGGCAACAAGAACACCTGAGATATTTGCAAGTTATTGATCTGTCGGCTAAATCCATGCTTGATTAGTGATGTGTATCAAAAACTTAGACATAGAAGTCATTAATCATGTCATCCAACAATGTATAATATCATAGATTGCTTGATCAACACCTTTTACACATCCGGATTGAAGTCTGATACTTTGTCGGTCAGTTCTTCCTTTGTCTGCTCTGCCTGACTGGAACCCAACAGTCAAATGCTCATATCATTTTCTTGCTTTATCATCAGAGGCTAAATCTATGGAATACGATAGTCATGATACCCCTCTTGAATTTTTCAAATCTACAACTTACTAAGTTACACCATTTGAGAGATCTGGACGTGATTGTCAGACCTTGTTACATACTCTATTCTTGTTCACCAAACCAAAACAATCTTCAATCTAACTTCTGGTATAGGCATATTATGCACTGCAGATGTATGGGATAGACTTCGTTGCCATCAATGACAACACTTATGAAGCCACACAGTGTCTCTTGCCAAGAATTACACCTTTGAATTATCTTGACATGCCTCTGGTATACAAAAATTTCCCTTTGGTCAATAGTCTTACGCTTCTGGTCCATAGAACTACGCCTTTGGGTTATCCTGCTACCACTTTTGAGCTATCTTGGTACTGCCTTTGGCATACAGCCCTGTACTTCTAGTTAAATATAGTCATCAGTCATCTTTTCACCTAGAATAAAAAAAATCCACTTTTAGTCAAAATTACTCTCAAACCTGATATCCTACAGATCATCCATCCTCAGTATCCTAGTCATCAGATCAATTTCACCCATCTTCATATCAAAATTTGGAATTTTAGAGCCTTTTATCCTCTTGATACTATAGCATCATCATCATCATCAAACAACCTAGACATTATCCAGCTATTTAGCTTTAGTTCAGCTTTCATACCAGAATCTAGATCACATCTTCTAATTTGTCTTTGATTTGAGAAATTGCCTCTCTTAGATCCATAAAGATAAATTAGCATCTTTTTAGTGACATGGCTAGCTTAGGAGAGTGTATTCTCTTGAGTTGGTCAAACTCACTATCCATATATGTCTTTCCTTGAGGTCATTAGTCTATCTCTTAGAAGATCATCCAAATCATATTAGCAATTGATCTAGAATTTATCAATCATCCCAAAACAACCAATCAACACAATCATCCTAATAGTCTCAACCTTGTCACAAGAGTCCAAACATCACTCCATCCAACTTCAATCTTTGTCATAACAAATCTAAAAAATCATATTCCTTTGACTAGAAATCAACACCAAATAGCCATGGAGGCTATCCAAAATAATCCCCAAAACAACCCTCAAGATGTCAATACTACATTGAAGATGCTACACAATTTACCATGGGCTTGAAACCTCATGACTTTCTTCCAAAAGGATACATCATGGGTCACTCTTCATCTCATCAATATGGACAAACATCCCAAGAAGTGTAAGAAGACCAAACTAAAGAATTGCAAAATCCTGAGATTTTAGACACTATAAATAGGCTCTTAGCTTCCAATCCTAATAGATTCTTTCTTTTGCTTGGTAAGTCAGGAGCTAAGTTGCCTAATTATTTTGATACATCCAGACTCAAAGAATAAGACCCCATTAATGATGCTATTACTTATATGGGTATATCACACCTAACTCTTATTCAAACCATGTCTACCACAGCATCCATAATTCTAAATTCACCTTCACATAGTGTTCCTTTAACACCCTTCACCTATAAGTATGTCAAGCCACTATACCAATCTCCCACAACACTTGAGCCTCTTCTTGTCCCCACATCTATTTATCAAATGAACCAATCAAACCCCTTCTTCACAACATCCACACCTCCATCATCTTAGAACATAGTGTCACAAGTTTAATATTCCATTCCTAATGTTGCTTATGTCACTCCTCCACAAGTGTCACAAGTTCAATCTTCCATTCCCAATGTTTCTTATGTCACTCCTCCACAAGTGTCACAAGTTCAATCTTCCATTCCCAATGTTGCTTATGTCACTCCTCAACAAATGTAACAAGTCCAATCATCTATTCCCAATGTTTCTTATGTCACTCCTCCACAAGTGTCACAAGTCCATTCATCCATTCCTAATGTCTCTTATGTTACTCCTCCACAAGTGTCACAATTCCAATCATCTATTCCTCAACATTCTTACATCATTCCACCCCAACACTTCCAAACTCAACACTCCTACATCAATCCACCACAACATTCTCAATCTCAACACTCCTACATAACTCCTCCACAAAACTCTCAAGCCCAACACTTCTATATGAATCCACCTCAAAACAATCCTCACAATTCTTATGATCCATACAATATCCACTCTTATACATCCAACACCAATCCTTCTTATGTAGCATAACAACCACCATCTATTCAACAAGGTCTTGCTCAACAACAACCCATGTCAGATCTTGATCTTAAATTTTCCAATCTTTAAAAGAAAATTTCAGATCTCACACTTGGACACACCAAGAAAACTTTCTCCTTAGAGGAGGTTTGTCCTTACCCCTTTGATAGGTCACTACCTATGATCCCTCTTCCACCAAACTTTGACATGCCAAAATTTGAAAAATATAAAGGAAAAGGAGACTGAAAAGAACATCTTAGGAAATTTTACATTGCTTGTCTAGAGGTTGTCCATAATGACACTTATCTCTTATGCCTCTTCCCTCATAGTCTTGGAGGGCAAGCAATAGAATGGTTTTCTCATCTACCCACGGGTACCAAGACATTAATGAATTGGTCAAAAAGTTTGTCACACACTTTTCCTTCAATATCAAACATGAGATATCCATGACAGACTTGTGCAATAACAAACAACGCAATGGGGAAACTTTCATCTCTTTCTTGCAAAGATGGTGAAACATGGCTAGTAAATTCCCTTGGCCTATCCTAGAAAAATATCTAGTTAGCATATTCATCCAAAATCTTAATCCTGAAATTGGATTTCACTTACAAAACCAATGTACTAACTCGTTTGATGAAATCATTTCCAAGGGAACCAATATTGAAAAATCCCTCATAGCAAAAGGATTAGTCAAAATATTCAAAGAGACCAAAGACAACCCTCAATCATCTAATGACAAACCCCACTTTTGGTCTAAAAAAAAGAATGTCGTCAATGATGGTGTTGTGGACACTAAACACATTCAAACTCTCCAAACACCAGTCAATCTTCAATCACCTACAAAAACTACCCCATCTACTCCTAGAGAACAACCCAAACAAGACTTTGCACCTAGATGCAAATTCACTCCTTTGGGAGACCTATCGAATCAATCCTAAAGAAACTTGTCCAAAGTGGTCTCATCATGCTCCCAGAAGCTCGTCAATATGATGAACCTTCTTTCAAAGCCCCTTGGTACAAAGACAATGAATATTGTGAATACCATAGAGTCATAGGACACAAAACCCCTAGATGCATGAAATTGAAGAATCTCATCCAAAATCTCATAGATAGAGGAGAAGCCACTGTTGATGATCCTCCAAAACAAACAACAAACAAAGACCTTGACATGTACAAGGATCCATTCCTGCCACATGGTAAAGGAAAAAATCCCAATAAAGGTAAAAATGTCAACAAAGCTCCCACTTCCTATGATTCCATTGTCAGTCATTTCGAAGAAAGTCATGTGTCCACTCTTACCATCAAGGGAGTAGTCCCTAATTGTGATGTTACAACTTGTCATGGTCATGTCACCCTTCATGGGCCAACACCTAATATCCACATAAATTCTAAGTGCAATATCATAGAACATTTAGGAAATACCCCAGCACAAATATCCATCTTAGATCTCCTAAAGTCATCACCTGCACACAAAGCAAAATTGCAAAATTTTAAGCAATTTCTAACAAATCAAGCATACAAATGCAATGCAAATGAATTGTAAATGATGAATTTCTATATGTTATATCAGATCTAATACAAATAACATAAATTAATTTAAATCAAATGCCAATTAATTCAAATTTTACAGAAATGTAAGCCTAATATGTCAATTTTTTTGAAGTTTTCAAATGCAATAGAATGAATGAATGCAAATTTGTCAAACAACACTCAGCAAGGTGGCAACAAGTCCAAAATCATGATTCACCAAAATGTTTAATGGTAAAAGAGGTGGGGTTGATTTGATTGTTATATGTGGGTTTTAGTTTGAATCCCCCTTTCCACTAAACATTCCAAGGGCTTTTCAACCGAGTTACCTCTCCACTCGAGAGGAGAGTCACCTATCAAGTTGGGTTGCCATAAGGGAAAGCTAGGAAATTCAAAATTTATCACACAATGTCTCTAATTAATTCTTTTTATGCTCTTGAAACCCTAATTTAAGCAAAATAGTAAGTAAATCTACAAATTACGGTAGATACTATTGAAATAAGACAAAGGGCAGAGAACCTTAACTCACTTTTTTTTGCAGTCTAGAAAATGGAAATGTCGGGGACAATGGTGATGGTGCCCAAGTCCAAGATGCAACTTTTTTTGTAGAATCCTGATATACTTTTGACACTGATTCCCACTATACCTTTAGTTTCTGGCAATTCAGATGCGGAGAGCAATGTTTATGTCACCCTAGTCCACTAAGGAATCTTCTACTGGATGTCAAAAGCTCTACAAACCTTAATTATCACTATCTAGTATGTTTCTGTAGCTTCAAATGTAGAGGACAATGTTGATAGTGCCCGTGTCTTGAAATCTTACACAATGTCCACTTCTTTTCGGATCCCAAATCGTCAATGTCCTCCAATCTTCCCTACAACTCCACTTTCTCTAGATCCAATACCTGTAACCGGCAATCACAAGGAGTGTGGGAGGGGGTGTGTTGTTTAGAGGCTTGCCTTCGTCAAGCCCCTGAGAGACATTTAAGACTTTTGAACTCTATTGTGTGTATCCTTGTGGGATAGAGGCAAAAATCCAAATGATAATGATGATAAAACAAAATAGATGTCACCTTGATGATGAAGCTCTCATGGAAGGAAGATGATCTTCAATGCCATGAGGAGATGTAATCCAACCTATAAAAACAAACACAATAACAATGCTATGCTCTGCAACACAATAAAAATCACAAGTATGCCAATAGCTCACAATCATAAACATCTTCTAGTCTCTAAATGATAACATACACATGCTTATATATGCAACTACAAAGATTCCTACCAAGAATTTTGTAATTAAAACTTATGATGTCAGCCTGGGACCCAAATAATAGTCACAAACCTGACATTTGAATTTAGAGTAGAATAGGGCTAGACTAGGGTGCTAGCACCCAAGTCCACCCCCTGTCTTTGTTCCTAGATCATCAAAATAGTCCCCCTTAGGTCCCACTTGTCACAAGGTCTGAGGGTTTTCTCATCAGGAGTTTGAATTATCATGCAAGATGCTCTAAATGCAATCTAAAGACCCAGGAGCTAAACCTTAAAAGGAAAAAGCCCTCAAGGGTGCATTTTTCTAACATAACACCTTGATAAAAGCCTCATCTGATAAATCCATTCCTAAGATCAAGGTCCAGTACAAAGACACAGGGGTTGGTGAGTATGACCTTCAAAAATCTTGTTGTGACGTGGGAAACATGTCTTTATCACCTAAATCATATGGCAAACCACCTGTATCAAAGGTTAGTAAAAAGGTAACCCTACAAGCTAACCCAATAATCTTCATTTGTTGGGGAATGTTAGAAGATGAATGTATTAAAGATATCTCCTCTTGGATATTCCAAGATGAAAAAGATCCAGTCATAATACATGTTGAACAATATAGCAAAGGTCTCTGAATGGTAAAGAACATGGGTTATAAAGGCCATGGTGGTCTTAGCAGACATGGACAAGGAAATTTTGAACCCATCATTGTGACTAAGAAAAACAACAGGCATGGTTTAGGATACAGTGAGGAGGTACCATGTTCCTTGGACATCAAGTTTATTCTCGACAAGGTAGCGAAGGCTTTTCCCGCAGTTTCAATTTATAAAGAGGATACTATCGATGACTCCTACCTACACCTCATAGACCTATTCCAAGAAACCTCAATATTCATGATATCATCCATCTCCCTCACATCCAACATGAAAACCCATAAGCTTCCACTCATCTACCCTGAACTTATTGATTGGGACTAAAAAGAGGCCCCCATTCTCGACATCTTTCAGAATGATGAGGCTATAGGATGGTATTCCACTTGATGACCATAAAGCTAGATTTGTCATGGACTTAGATCAAGGAGCATACTTTGGTGAGAATTCCAAATCCTCCAATCACAAAAATGAAAAGAAAATAAATAGATCCCCAGGTGGAAACCACACTGTGGCACCTTTTGATCATAAAAAAATAAAAATAAAGGATGTATCCAAGGGTGAAAACCTCTCTAAGGTGCCTGAGGATGGAGGATTTGACCTTGCCTTACGTATAAAGTATCACTTGATAAGTCTTCACTTTTGGTCAAAAAATCACAAGAGATGAATCTAGGCACAACTCAGAATCCCAAGATCACATTTCTAATAGCTTCACTTTTAGAACAAGAGAGGAAAGATTTCACAAACTTCTTTTTGAAAAGGGCAATCAACTTTGCTTGGTCATATGCTAACATGCCTAGGTTGACCCTTCACTAGTGGTTCATCATTTAGTAGTATTTCCAAACACCAAGCTAGTCAAACAAAAGCTTCGTAAGATGCATCCACAAATAGCACTATTGGTAAAAGCAGAGCTTCAAAAATTGCTAGATGTGAAGTTCATACGCCCTATTGATTATCTAGAGTGGGTTTCAAACTTGGTACCTATTTCCAAAGTCACTGAGGGCATATGCATTTGCATAGACTTCAGAGATCTAAATAAAGGATGTCCTAAAGATGATTTTCCATTGCCGAATATTGACATCATTGTGGACTTAACAACTAGTCATGAAATGCTTTCCCTAATGGATGATTTTTCTAGATATAATTAGATCGTCATCATACCTGAGGATCAACAAAAGATAGCTTTTACATGTCCTTGGGGCACATATTGTTGGAAACTCATGCCTTTTGGTCTAAATAATGCAGGAGCTACCTATCAAAGAGCAATGATAGTGATATTTCATGACCTTTTTCATACCATTATGGAAGACTATGTCAATGATATATTGGGTAAATCTACTACTAGAGAAGGTCATTTATAGGCTCTGGGGTAGATATTTGATAGACTAGAGCAATATCAAGTGAGGTTTAACCCTAAGAAATGTGTCTTTGTTGTTACTTTAGGGAAATTGTTGGGATACATTGTATCCACAGAGGAATTGAAGTAAACCCAACCAAGGTCAAAGCTATAGTTGAGATGCCTCCACCATCCACTCTAAAAAAATTAAGGAGCCTTCAAGGGAAATTGTAGTCCATCATATGGTTCATATCACAGCTAGCCAATAAATGTCAACCATTCCTACATTTACTCTGAAAGGATGTCTCATTCTGATAGGATAGTAAATGTTAATAGGCATTTGATCAACTCAAAGAATATCTAGATACACCTCCAGTTTTGGTACCACCAATTCCAGATAGACCTTTACTATTATTTATCTCTACTACATCAGCAACATTAGGTTCTCTCCTAGCATAGCATGATGAGGTAGGAAAAGAGTAGGTAGTTTACTACATCAGTCGCACCTTGGTTGGATATGAGCTTAATTATACTCCCATGGAGTGGGCATGCCTAGCAGTAGTGTTTGCTTCCCAAAATTTATAGCACTATATGTTGAACCAACACATAAAGCTCATATCAAAGATAGATCCCCTGAAATATCTTTTATCCAAGGCAGCCCTCATAGGTAGACTAGCAAAGTGGGTCATGATTCTGAGTGAGTTTGATATAGAGTATGTTGATTGAAAGGCTATCAAAGGAAAAGTTATCGCAGATCAACTAGCAGAGGCTCCTATGACAGATACCAACCCTATGCTCTCTAATTTTCTAGATGAAGGGATACTCAATCTTTCTACCTCAATTGAATGGAAACTATAGTTTGATGGTTCCTATACCTGACATGGTTCCAGAGCTAGAATCCTCTTCATTATACCAGAGGGTGATTGCATTCCAAAGTCATATCAGGTAGCTTTTCCTTGTACCAACAACATTGCCAAGTATGAAGCTTTACTTACAGGTCTCCACATAGCTATCCAATAGAATACCAAACAACTACAAGTTTATGCAAATTCACAACTGGTTGTTAGACAAGTTATAGATGAGTACCAAACAAAATATGATAAGTTGATGCCCTACAAAAGAATGGTTGGTGACTACAAGCAACACTTTCCCACTATCTATTTTGAACAAATCCCCCAGTGTTGAATGCATAAGACAACTGAGAGGGGGGGTGATGTAGTTGTAACTAAAAACTTCAAAACCCTCACACACATTCAAATCCACATTAATTTAATTAATCCCTTAAACTGTTGAGATGATTAAGCATGGAAACAAATAATAGAAACTGAATCAAATCAACATCAAACACAAGAGAGCACCAGATTTATGTGGAAAACCCAAGAAGGGAAAAACCAAGTGAGGATTAGCTCACAATATAAAGTAATATCAACACTGAAATACAATAGGGCTCACTGTCGGAAGGCTCACTACCAAAAGGCTCACTATTAGAGGGCTCACTTTCCAAAAGAAAGAAAGGTTCACTGCCAAAATAGAGAAGAAGATAGAGAAGATTGTTACAAGGAGAAAACTATCTCAATGCAACAGAGAAGTCCACCACAATGCCATTATCGCCTCTGTAGTCTCAGTGAGGAATTGTAGACACATTCTACTCACTGCATCCAGTAATCTAACACATGAAAGGTTGCACTACACTGCTCAAATTTGCACTCTATAATTCTACAATTCACATCACACACATCATACTCATCTATCTTACCATCCTTCAATAGCTCAACACTTATTTATACCATCTTCAATCTTAAAAATATTCTCCAAGGTCGGCAAAGCACTTTAATCATGCAAATTCAAATTAGTTCGACACCAAAACATTCCCGTTGTGGAAAGGAATGAAGGCAGACCACACCACACCTTAGTTTGGACCTAAACACATCCATACATGCCACAACACACTTCCAAAAACACTGAAGTAACTCCACAATTAGTAAACACCCAAAGTCAGCCAAACCTATGTTAACACCATAAACAATTATATACATGCTTCCTCAAACCCAAAGATGACTCGCAGACCACACACCATGCTTGAGAACAATCTAGAATATCCCACAAACATCTTGAAATCCAACAAATTCCTCTACAACAACTTTCACCTACCAAACAAATTTTTCATGTTTACCCAGTATACTCAAATATCTCTGTCATGCACTGCAACCCAAGAAATTAACTTGCAGATGGTGTAGGAGCACCAAGACATCTAGGATTTGGTTGATCTTCAAGTAGTTTGTCTTGTTTAAATAAGGTCCTTGAGACCATTAAATGTTGTAATAAGGCTTGAAAGCCATGCATGTAAATGGACTATGTCCAAATAGCTAGAATCTACTATTGTTATGTTGTAAGTCCTAAGAAGGACAGTCATGTTGTAATAGGTAGTTTGCAATAGTCATTTATGTAAGCCTTTGTTGAGGCATATAGGACAGTCATTAAATTTTTCATGTTTGTAAGCCTTTAAAGGCATGTCAAGGGTTATGAGGAATGTTAAAACCTTGTCCAAGGTTAGCCAAATGTTGGGAATACATTATTAAACTAAAAATTGTTGATGCAATCCAAAAAGAAGACAGCTACAAAACTGTAACAGTTGTAGACCGGGCAGTAATGGTTGGGAAACAGTTCTTTTTCTCCCTCCATTGGTTCAACTACCCTCCAGCATGTGCAAGGCATCGAGGAGGCTTCAAAAAGCCAAGAAACAATCCATTTTTGCAATGTGAAGGAGTATTTGAAGCAATACAATATAGTTCCTTATTTTTCTTGTGTATTTTCTGAGTTTTTTGTGCATAAATCCAGTACTTCCCTGTGGTATAGCACTACCAAGGAGGTTGGAATGTATGGAAGTGTGATGTGATGAGATAGCTACCAAACAAATCTAACTTGAGTTCTTGACATCGAGTATAGGGCTTTCTACATTCAATTGTTATCAAGACACTCGCTGAAGTCACTATCCACAGAAGAAACTGTTGTTCATATACTTGCCTCATACCTATACGGTCAACTGGTGCCCAAAGGTTATGATGGGAAGATAGTATGGTGAGTCACCTTTCATATGCAAGTAATTTTAATTCTTGACACTCATCTATATTGTTACATTCCCCTTTCTTCTGTGAGTGGTCTGGAAACCCTAAACTAGGGTTCTGACAGTAAGTTATGATGTTTCCCTCATTCCACTGAACCCATAGCCCTTGTGAGGATTGTGGAGGTAGGGGAATGGCCTAAGGTGAATTTGTCATGTTAATGACTTTGCAGAACCATGTGTTAGAAGTTAGAGAAGGACAGCAGTAGAAGGGTGGAGTCTGATGACTATGGAAGTGGAAAGTTGGTGAATGCAAGTGTTGAGACCTACAGAAAGGGTTCTAGGTCTGATCATGGACCTGTGACAAGGAGTAAGAAGAGATTTCCTTAAGATGACAGTCCATTTTACCTTATGTTGCCTCTGCCAGTCCTCTTGGAGATAGTCACTACCAAGAAGGTAATGGATTTGTTTGTCATGTTATTGCTTTGCCAATGAAGGCATTAGGGTGAAAGAATGTTATAGATTTGGTATGTTGCAATGATATGGAGTTTGTGTAGAAGGAGACCATCCCAAGGAGATTGGTGTGACTGTCTTTCCAATGGAGCAGCAATGTTATGACAGTCAATGAGACTGCTGTCCTGCAGACCCTACACAATGGGTTGGATGAAACCTTTAATGGAGTTAGGCATCTTGGGATAGGTGTCCTGGAGTCCTCTCACCTAGTGTCATGAACATGTGTAGTTTGGAGTTAATACCCTGCCTTATGTGAAGTTTGATCTCTGTCAAAGAAAATAGTGAATCTAGTGAGCCATTTCATTGAAGGTCTGAATTGTGCTTCTACTGTCCTAGATGCTCTGCATCAGTAGAGCACCAAATCATGAACAACTTCAACTTAAGGTAGATATGAACCTTATAAGCATACTTCCAAAATTGCAAGACCTGAAACCACTCTGTGGAGAAATGCAAAGCGAAAATATTTCTCCTAGACACCTTTGCAATACACAATTCACACACTGGTGAACACATATTTCTCTGCTCATCGATCCAGCATGCCAAATTCTAAATGTAGCACCTCTGAACACCTCTAATCAACATATCCAAACTACATAAATAGATCTTCAATATAAAAGAAATGTGGAGTAAAACTAGAACACCACTCTGTATGCTAGAACATCTTTACAACACACTATTTCCTCTATATTCAATTTTTCTCAAAAGCACTTGGAAATCAAGCACCAGAAACATATCATCACCATCTTCAGTACTTCCTCATCATTAGAGAAAACATCCACTCAACACCAATTGCTCATACTCTTGCAACATCTCTTACTCATATAGTTGACACCGATGACAACACAAGCTTGTTGACATCAATGACAACACCAACTGCACATACTTGCAACAATCTCCCCCTTTGTCATTGATGGAAACACATGATGTGAAAAACCATCAACACAGTAGCATCCTTAATACTATGCTTCATACCAACTCTTTTCCTTTCTCTTTCTCTCCCCCTCAGCTTACTACTCTCTTCTTGACAACTAACTCTTTCCTTTTTCACATTAGTCTCTCTCCCCCTTTGGCATCAATTGCAAAGGGTGACACAACTCTCTCTCATTCTCCTCTTTTGACATTACTCATACTTGTACCTGCTCACCACTACTTTGTAACATCATTTCTTTTACTGCTCTGCATACTCCCCCTGAATGCAACAACCAACAAGGCCACTACCTACTCCCCCTGAGAGGTAGCCTCCAACATCAGTCCATAACAAAGAATGAATCTTAAAATCCACTGGACTGATGCATCTCTTTATGCATCTAGTTCAAAGAAGGAGGGGAAAGAACCCCTAACTTCTCCCATAGATACTCAAATGTATCCTTAGGAAGAGCCTTAGTGAATATATCAACAACTTAATCCTTTGTAGGAACATACTCAAGCTTTACTTTATTTTCTGCAACCTTCTCTCTCATAAAGTGATACCAGATTGAGATATGTTTTTGTCCTTGAGTGCATCAATGGATTATTTGAAATGTTAATAGCAATTGTATTATCATAGAAGATAGGAATTGGTTCATCATATACAACTCCGATATCCTTCAAGGTTTGCCTCATCCACAACACATGTGTGTAACAAGATGCTATTGCAATGTATTCTACCTCTACAGTAGATAAAAATACTAAATCTTGTTTCTTACTTAGCCATGACACCAATCTACCTCCAAGAAAGAATGCACCGCCACTTGTACTTTTCATGTCATCTACACAACTAGCCCAATTTGCATCTATATAAGCACTTAGAGTAAAGTCAGTATCCTTTGGATACCACAGGTCATGATTCAGAGCGCCCTTTAAATATCTGAATATCCTCTTCACTGCTGCAACATGTGACTCTCTAGGATCTTCTTGAAATCTAGCCATAAGACAAACTGCATGCATAATATCCAGTCTAATAGCAGTTAGATATATCAATCCTCCAATCATTGATCTATACCTGCTCTAATCAGCCTTAGGAGTTTCATCATTCTTGCCCAGCTTGCAACCAGTAACCATAGGGGTACAAATGGGTTTAGAATCTTCCATTCCAAACTTCTTTAACATTTCCTTGACATACTTTGATTGTGAAATGAAAATACCTTTATCTGTCTGATTGATCTATAACCCAAGGAAGAAGTTCATTTCTCCACAGATTGACATTTCAAATTCTTTCTGCATTTCATCTACAAAACTCATACACATACCTTCATTTTCTCCAAAGATTATATCATCCACATACACTTCCACAATCAAAATTTGATCTTCTTCTACTTTGATGTACAGATTTCTATCTTTGGTACCTTTATTGAATCCTTGCTGTAATAAGTACCTATCTAACCTTGCATACCAAGCTTTAGGGGATTTCTTCAATTCATATAGTTCCTTCTTTAATCTGGAAACCATATCTGGTTTATCTGATAACTAAAATCCATCTGGTTGTTCTATGTATACTTCTTCTTCCAATTCACCATTCAAGAAATCAGACTTCACATCCATTTGATATACTTTGAAACCCTTATGTGTTGCAAAAGACAAAAACATCCTGATGGCCTCCATTCTTGCCACCAGAGCATATGTTGTTGATAACTGAGAGGGGGGGGGGTGAATCAGTTATCCTAATTATTTCCCTTATTGAACTTTCTTTTTAATTGATGCAACATTGAATCAAACACAAAAACATTATCATGAAATAAGAAACACATGACACAGTATTTTTGACGTGGAAACCCTGTTAAGGGAGAAAACCACGGGGTGATTAACCCAAAATTATTCTCTGTTAGAAGAATAGGAAATTACAAAATGGCACTTGCCAATTAGGGCTCACTGCCCGAGCACACTGCTCACAAGAGGCCCACTGCCTACAATAAGACACACTGTCTACAAAGTGATAAAAATCACAGTCTTGAACTGATTGGAAGCATCTGCATATGCTAGAGTTCAGTTCCGGTTAGGCTTAGTACACTGATCTGCTGCACTTCATCTTTTCTTTGTTCTTTATTCTGCTATCCTTTCACATTCTGGATCTGTCTTGGTACTTCTGCTCTGTTCTGCACTTCTTCGCATATATCATAACATCATACCTACTTCACAACTAAATCCATCCTCTATATATATATCCGCACAAGTAATTTCATCATCTTTCTAGTCGGCATCCGGAACAGTCTAGTTTCTTACAAACTCTGTTCTGTCGGCTGAATCCTTCCTCACCAAGCAATGCGGATCAAGCATATACTTGTAGATATCATTAATCATGTCGGACAAACATGATTCATGCCTTCACAACCTTTATCATCAACAGTAACACATTCGGAAAGTAGTCTGATACTTTGTCAGTCAGTTCTTCCTCTGTTTTCACTGTCTCTCAGGAATCTGAAACTCAACTATTCATATCTTTTTCCTTGTCCATCACCGGAGGCTAAATCCTTGGAATATACCACTCAAGGTAGTCCTCTTGACTTCCCCAAATCCGCACTGTACCAAGACACTTCCTCTGAGAGATCCGGACCAATCTGTCGGACCTTGCCACATGCTCTGTTCTTGTTCACCGGACCACAACAATCTTTATTCTGACTTCCGGTAGAGACACATCATGACTTGCGGATATGTGGGATGACCTTTGTTGCCATCAATGACAACAACCATGAATCCATATAGTGTCTCTTGCCAACAATCTCCCCCTTTGGCATTGATGGCAACACTTAGTGAAAAATGACTAAGTGTTTACACTATGCTCCCCCTTTGCTGATGCTCTGTCTTTATATACAATTTCCGGAACTCCCTCTTAATTGGATTCCTCATTTTTCACTGCTCCTCACTCCCCCTTTGACATCAATGGCAAAGGGTAGGGTCCGCACATCAAAATTTTCAAAAATTTTCTATACACAGCCGCATATTTACATACTCACATATACTGAAGAATGTCTGCAAAGGATGTCTACAATTAGATCATTTCTGTAGCCCAACTTTGCTTCATTCTATCCAAAATTGAAATGTGACCACTCAACAAAAATGCAAAAGCTTCTGCCCGCTTGAGATCTATCGGATCATTTGTTTGGGCGGTGGTCTGAGCATCACTGATGGCCTCATGCATAGTTTCCAACTTAGGGATTATAATCCGTCTAAGTTCTCCCATCCGGTTAGTGATGTTCTTCCTTTCCTTCTCAAGATTCTTTATTTCATTCAAGACTGCAATAGTCTGACATTCTTGATTTATTATGGAGGAAGAGAGAGGATCAAAACTTTGAGATAAGCTTTGTAGCTTGTCCTGTTCCTCTTTTATTTTCTTATCAATTGCTGCTGTTGCCTTTGACCAGGATATACAAAATTTGTAAATGTCACCGCCATCCTTAAGAGCATTCTCTAAGCTCTTTATTCCAATACTCACAATCTTCTTATCTTTAGAGATTAATTCTAATACTTCTGAAAATCTTTTATCCAAAAATTCCTTCCGGACCTTTTCTTCAGCAGATTTTTCTAGAGATTCAAAATGTGTACTAACACTGCTGACTAAGGTTTTGAGATTACCGGAAGAGGAGGCTGTGGGATCCTTTTGAAAGGATGGCATGATCTTTTCTAGCACTCCAGATGCTACCTCCATAAGCTCACAGTCTTCCATGTGAGATTTCAGCAGCTTCTCTTTGACTTTCTCATTTGCAAATGAGGCTATTTTCATTGTTTGCACCGGTGACAAAGAGTCAAAATCTAAGGGTCCTTTTAGCAGGTCCGGTTCATCAATTTCTATAGTGGCTTTGCTCAAAAATTGTTGAATAGTTTGTGCAGTGTCTCTTGCCAGAGACAGATGTTTCTTTTCTTTGCAGTCTTGGAACTGTCAACCTCTTTGTCTTCCACCCCTGCTTCCTTCTCCTGTAATTTCTCTTCTTCTTTGGATCCGGAGACTGTAGGGGAAACCGGAGGAGAGATGCTTGTCTGTTCAGGGCCCACTTCTTTCGGAATAGATGATTCCAAATCCGCAGCTGTTTCTGCACCTAAGTCCTCTACAACAGGAAGATTGAACCTTTTGAAGGCCTTCCGGAGGATCTCTTCTGTCTCTTGGGCCACTTTGTCAGTCTCACCAAGCATGAGTTGATTCATCCTGGCTTTACTTCTGAACTCATCTTTGCAGTCCTTGAAGATTATGTTCATTGTCTTGGGATCAATTTGAGGATATAGCTGAATAGCTATCTGCTCCCGGATCTCAAGATCTTTTGCATGAGCATTGTTCTTTCTTACTTCTAATTCCTTTTCTAGGCTTTTAGGAATAAGAGATATGATCTCAATGAAAGCCTTATTGTATATGTTCAGATATTTGACTGTGGCTTCCTGTAGAGTCTTTTGGTCACCCTCACTGAAGTCATCATAAGATTCAGTCATTGGTTGAAGGTTTCCATCCACCGTGACCGACTTGATTACATTCTCTAGAGACAGAGTGGGCTTTTCAACAGATACCTCTGCCATTTCATCCTTGTCTTGTCCTGTGGAGGGTTTACCGGATCCTTTCTTCTTCTGCTTCTTTATTTCTTTTACTCCCTCATATGACTCTGTTTCCTCTTCATCCTTTTGGCTTTCATAAGCCCTTGTGGCTTTTGTCTTGGATCTTTTACCGGATGCCTGGACTTCCAGTTTTGAACTTTTGGTTGAGGGAGGTGCAGATCTTTTTGATGATCTGGTCCGGGTGGGAGTTTCAACCGGAACACTTTCTTTACTCTTCTCTTCTTCCTCAGCCTTCCTCCTCTTTTCCCGGCTGGCATCAAGTGCCTCTTTTGAGATGCCTAGGCCTTGAGCAATATGCTCAACTTCTTTTCTTACCTTTCTCTTTATCTCCGGTTCCCTGAGTTCTACATGTATCTTTACACTCAGTTCCTCAAAGGTTCCAAACCTTTCTGCCTTAGGATCTTTGGGCTGGCTTAGCATGTGTTGAACATGCAGCTCTACTATCTGTTCATCCACTTCATACCCCATGGGCATGATCCAAACAGTCCTTGGCTCCACTGCCTCCATTAGACACTGATCTGTTTCTACCATGAAGCATACTGTGTCTTTGTACTTTTCAACAAGGGATTGGGGTATTCTTTCTCTTGCATGCATCATGCTTTGGAAGTTCTTGAAGTATCCCCATAGAGCTGTATTTCTTGCTTTGGCATCCCCAAGTCCATGCAAATAGTCTCTGATTTGGATGGCAACCGGTCTGTCATTCTGCCATACCCATCCACTGGAACCGGGAAGCTCATTCATGTAGTAAAAGAAGAGACAAAGGATCAGATTGCCATACTTGAAGGAGTTTTTCTTGTCCTTCTTGATCTTCTGCAGATTTTCAAAGAGTTGGTTCACAAGAAGCTCACACAAGTCATAGTCTGCATTCTCCTTTAACATTTGATAAGCTGTGTAGATTGCAGTTCCCGGTACTGAATTTTCCCTACTGGAATGATAGATTTTGTAACCAATTATCATAGCTGCAAATTTGACATCCGGTTCAGTGATGTCATCAACTGTCATAGCTCTCTTGTCAAACTTGGATCCGGTTGCATCACTAACTGTCTAATTTTTGATAGACTTGAGAACAGGTAATCCACCGGATGAGTGCAGACCGGTTACAGCCCTAATTACATCTTTGGTGATCTTGAAGGGCTGGTTCAACCATAGGAAATTGTCATGTACTCTACTTAGTACATACCGGACCCATTCATCTTCTTCAAAACAGGGGAAATGAATGCACTGTGCAAAGTGTTTGTCCCGGATGGCTTTGTACTGAGGTTTGATCTCAAAGGAGTCATCTATCAATTGTTTGTGATAGATATCCATCAGCTTTGATTCTCCAAAGTCTTCAAGATTCGCATGGATGTAAACCCTAATATCTTCCGTATGCAATACACCATGAGGAACACTAGAGAAGGCTCCTAGTGGATCTACCTCCAATGATTTGTAAGGATGTTTCTTGAATGTGGGGCGAGGTCTATCAGAGATCTTAACTATATTTGGAGTAGCCATTCTTCAAAGATTTGCAGTGAGATAATGAAAAACGGAGAATACCTTATGCGCCTTCGGTTTGCACGGAGTGGTGGGATTGATTTCTTTATGCAATGACTTCGGCAGGAGATCTTTGGTGTGCTTGATGAATCTTGTTGCAGAGCTCCACTTTTTGCTTCTTCTTGAGTGCAGAATGAGCAAATGATTTTTGAGAAATCCCTTATATTGCTCCGTAAACCCTAATATCTGTTTGCAATAAATGCTTCACCTATATTATTCCGGTTTGCCTTGTCCGGATAGCTTGGAGTATCCCGGATCAGTCCTGATCTGTGAACATCATCCGGATCTTTCAATCATGAATAAATTGAGGTGACACATTACAAGAACATTCCAAACACTCTGTCCAATCCGCAGAATAAGATAGTGCACTTCCGGATCTCTCCGGACCTGTTTGTAATCCTCTGTCATACTGGAGCATCTCCCGGAACAGGTCTTACTTGATCGATTACAGCTTCTTCATAACTCCATGCGGACCTCTGAAAACTTATCTGGATCATCTCAGGACTTATATGTTTAAACCCTTTACTCCGCATCTTGTGCCACATCCGGCACCACTTGATTGGCTGGGGGAACAGGATTTTCTTTGAGTCTCCCCCTGAGCCAGAGCTCACTTTTTAATTTCCGGAAGAAATATCAGCACCAGAGTCTGGTGCGGATCCAACCTCTACATTCTCTGAACTTTTCTTCACCCAAATCTTGCTCATCTGATTCCTAACTTCATCCGCATTCATCTTTTGTTTACCCTTGTCTTGATTCTGATTATACACCGGACCTCTTTTGTCCTGATTCTTGCTTCTGCAGACTTTAGCATTATGACCGGACCTATTACAGATTTGGCAAATAACATTTCTTTGCATATTTGACTGATATCCTCTTGATCTGCATTGATTAGCCATATGACCTACTCTATTGCATGTAAAGCATCTACCTTTGAATGATTTGTTTACTTGCATATTTCTGCATTCATGGGATTTGTGTCCATACCTTTTGCAGTTGAAGCACTGTCCGGAGAAGGATGAATTAATCTGATTAATTCTCTTTCTGCACTGATTAGCTTTGTGACCAAAATGGTTGCAGCTGTGGCAGTATCCATTGAAAGATGGATATCTTTGGGCATTGGGCTGTCTTACCGAAGGTCTTCTAGGCCTGCTCCTTGGATTTTCTGATCCAAAATTCTTTTGACCGGATCCGGAGCTTTCTCCTTTCTCATATCCCAAACCATACTTGTCATCTGTCCTCTTTTGACTTCCAAGAAGAACTTCAAGTTGAGCAGAACTTATCTTGAATTTCTCTTTATATTCATTTGCTGTTTGAAGGTCTCTTTTGAGAGAGGCAATTTGATCCTCAAGTTTTTCTTCATTATCTTTGGCATCTTCAAGATCAGATTCAAGATGTCTGATAATCCTGTCCATCTGGTGGCATTCTTCTGATTTTTCTTTGAGAGATTGTCTTAGATTGTCTTCAGCCTTTCTTTTTTCTTCAATCTCTTGAGTAAACTTTATAGTTCCTGATTCCATTTCATGTCTTAACATAATGACTTCTTTTGATAACTTTTCACATAACTTGGTTTGCTTAGTCAATTCTTCATTTGTATTGCTTTCATCACTTTGTCTTGCCAATTGTTGGAGCAGTTCCTTTCTCTTTTTCATAGAGAGACTTAATTTGTCTTTTAATTCTCTCATGAATTCATCAGCCTGTTTGAGTCTTTCCTTTAATTCATTGACTTCAGAATTTGACTGTTCAAGATCCTCAAGGGCAGTCTTGAGTTGCTCTCTTAAACCATATGCATCCATTTGAACTCCCAGATCTTCCTCAAGCTATTAGGCTCTATTAGGAGGAACTTAGCTCTGATACCAATTGTTGATAACTGAGAGGGGGGGGTGAATCAGTTATCCTAATTATTTCCCTTATTGAACTTTCTTTTTAATTGATGCAACATTGAATCAAACACAAAAACATTATCATGAAATAAGAAACACATGACACAGTATTTTTGACGTGGAAACCCTGTTAAGGGAGAAAACCATGGGGTGATTAACCCAAAATTATTCTCTGTTAGAAGAATAGGAAATTACAAAATGGCACTTGCCAATTAGGGCTCACTGCCCGAGCACATTGCTCACAAGAGGCCCACTGCCTACAATAAGACACACTGTCTACAAAGTGATAAAAATCACAGTCTTGAACTGATTGGAAGCATCTGCATATGCTGGAGTTCAGTTCCGGTTAGGCTTAGTACACTGATCTACTGCACTTCATCTTTTCTCTGTTCTTTATTCTGCTATCCTTTCACATTCCGGATCTGTCTTGGTACTTCTGCTCTGTTCTGCACTTCTTCGCATATATCATAACATCATACCTACTTCACAACTAAATCCATCCTCTATATATATATCCGCACAAGTAATTTCATCATCTTTCTAGTCGGCATCCGGAACAGTCTAGTTTCTTACAAACTCTGTTCTGTCGGCTGAATCCTTCCTCACCAAGCAATGCGGATCAAGCATATACTTGTAGATATCATTAATCATGTCGGCCAAACATGATTCATGCCTTCACAACCTTTATCATCAACAGTAACACATCCGGAAAGTAGTCTGATACTCTGTCAGTCAGTTCTTCCTCTGTTTTCACTGTCTCTTAGGAATTCGAAACTCAACTATTCATATCTTTTTCCTTGTCCATCACCGGAGGCTAAATCCTTGGAATATACCACTCAAGGTAGTCCTCTTGACTTCCCCAAATCCGTACTGTACCAAGACACTTCCTCTGAGAGATCCGGACCAATCTGTTGGACCTTGCCACATGCTCTGTTCTTGTTCACCGGACCACAACAATCTTTATTCTGACTTCCGGTAGAGACACATCATGACTTGCGGATATGTGGGATGACCTTTGTTGCCATCAATGACAACAACCATGAATCCATATAGTGTCTCTTGCCAACATATGTTTCCTCATAGTCTATCCCTTCTACTTGTGAGTAGCCTTTACATACAAACATTGCCTTGTTTCTTACCACTTCTCCATTCTCATTCAGTTTGTTCCAAAATACCCACTTAGTTCTAATCACATTTTTTTTACTAGTCTTGGGACAAGTTCCCAAGTCTGATTCTTTTCAATTTGAATTAGTTCTTCTTCCATAGCCTTGATCCAATACTCATCCTTTCATGTTTCAATCACTGTTTTAGGTTTAACTTCAGAAAGTAAACATAGATTTACCTATTCTTCAACAACTTTCCTTCTTTTTAGCACACCTTTGCTCTTATCACCAATGATCTATTCTTCAAAATGATGCTTCTACACATGGGAGTTTTGGGAGTCTTTTCCAGAGCTTCTTCCTCTTCAGTCTGCACTTCCTTTTCCTCAGCATTTTCTTCTTCTCTCTAAGAAGACTCATCTAATTCATATCCATTTACTTTTGAATTCTTCTATAGATCTTCATCAACTTTGACATTTGCTCTCTCAAAAATCTTTCTTAGCCTCTTATTGTAGCACCGGTAAGCTTTGCTTTTAGTAGAATACCCAAGGAAGATACCTTCATCAGACCTTGCATCAAACTTTCCTTGGTTTTCTTCATCCCTTCTGATATAGCATTTGCTTCCAAAAAATTTAAAGTATTTGACAGTAGGAATCCTTCCATACCATAGCTCATAAGGAGTCTTTGTACTATTTGCTCTTGCTTGCTCTCTGTTTAATATATAAATAGTAGTATGAATTGCTTCTCTCTAGTAGACTTTTAGTAGATTTTCTTCTTTTATCATTGTCCTTGCAACTTCTTGAACAATCATATTCTTTCTTTCAACCACTCCATTCTGCTGAGGAGTCCTAGGGGCAGATAAATGCCTCTTTATTCCATGATTTTCACAAAACATGTTAAACTCATTGGAGGTGAACTCCCCACCTCTGTCAGACCTCAAATATGTGATTTTCATGTCCATTTCATTCTCAACCATGACTTTGAATGCTTTGAACTTATCTAGGGATTTTGATTTTTCTTTGAGAAAAGTAACCCATGTCATTCTAGAATAATCATCAATTAGTAGCATGAAATACCTGTCACCTTGGAAACTCCTTACTCTGGTAGGACCACAAAGATTTGTATGCACCAATTCCAACAATCTGGTAGAAGATTGATCCTTGACTTTGAAACTTCTTCTTGCTTTCTTTCCAACTTAACATTCCTTACAGATAGCATTGATAGGCTTTGTAATCTTTGGCAAATCTCTCACATCTTGAACTGAACTTATTCTTACTAGGATATCAAAATTGATGTGACACAATCTTCTATACCATATCCAACATGAGTCATGAAACAATAACCATCACCACCTTTGAGCTAATAAACATTTCCATCTGTCCTCCTTCCAGCAGCAATTACAGTTCCAGAATCTTTTTTGATCTCACAGCCACCATCCTGAAACACAAGATTGTATCCTTTGCTACACATTTGTCCAACACTCAAGAGGTTATGTTTTAAGCCCTTAACATAAAGAACATAATCAATATTATGCTTGCCATCAAAACTGATTGAAGCTCTTCCACATATCTTAGCAGATGTATCATCACTAAATCTAACTAGTCCTCCATCATATTTTTCAATTTTAACAAACTTACTCTTATCACCGGTCATATGATTTGAGCATCCACCGTCAATGACCCTATAGTTCTTTTCTTGTCTAGTGTGAAAAGAAGACATCAAAGTGCCTTCAGCATTAATACTTACTTCTGAAGCCCTTTCCTTCACACATTCCTCAGAGTTAGCAAAAACAATATCATCTTTTAAATCTATGAATAGACATTCACTAAACTCATCATTTTCATAATCAGATTCATCATCAGATATACTTGCATCTTCTCCAACATAATAGCTTTTCTTAAACACCTTACTTTTGTTCTCCCTATTTTTTCTTCTCAAAATTCTTTCTGGACATCTTGAAGCATAATGACTTATCTTGCCACAACTGAAATACTTGAAGGGCAGCTTACCACTGTACTTACCAGTACCCTTTTTCATTCTTCTCACAAAGTTAGCTTCCATATCATCAGAATCATCCTGATCTGATTCCACAGTCTTCTCTGATTTACTAGCCTTAAAGGCAGTTTCAACTTTTGCACTAATTGTACCAAATTCTCTCATTTTAAAAGCAGTTAAAGTCCCATATACTCGATCTCTGGTAAATTGATCTAGATTTTGTAATTCTTCAATAGTAGAAACTTTATGACTGTAAGCTTTGGGAAGAGTTCTACGTACCTTCATTACCACTTCTTTTTCTTCTAGTTCTCCACCAAGACCTCTGATGCTGTTGAAAACTTCATCCACCTTCTGTGGGTAGCTTGTGATGTTTTCATCTTCAGACATTTGCATGGTTTCAAACATGATCTTCAGATTCTGCATCTTAGCTTGCTTGACCTTATCATCTCCTTCATAAATGATTTTTAACTTTGACCAAATTTCATTAGCAGTTTTCAGATTCATAACCTTTACCAATTCAGAATTAGTAAGTCCACTTAAAAGAGCATACCTTGATTTACCATTATTTTCATAGGCCTTGCTCTCATTAGTAGTACTCGGTCCATTCTTAGGTATAGTATATGTAGTCACCGTAGACTTCTAGATTTCATATGTAAGAAAAATCAAATAACCTTCCATCCTTATTTTATAGAATGCATAGTCTGATCCATCAAATAGGGGAACATCCTTCTTGTGCGCCATCCTAGATCTACCTCAAGCAGTTAATATTTCTTCTAAGGAACCTTGCTCTGATACCAATTGTTGAATGCATAAGACAACTAAGAGGAGGGTTGAATAAGTTGTAACTTAAAACTTCAAAACCCTCACACACATTTAGATCCACTTTAATTCAATTAATCCATTAAATGGTTAAGATGATTAAGAATGAAAGAAAATAATAGAAACTGAATCAAATCAACATCAAACACAAGAGAACACTAGACTTACCTGGAAAACCCAAGAAGGGAAAAACCATGGTGAGGACTAGCTCACAATATAAAGTAATATCAACACCAAAATACAATAGGGCTCATTGTCAGAAGGCTCACTAACAAAAGGCTCACTGGCCAAAAGAAAGAAAGGCTCACTACCAGAATAGAGAAGAAGATAGAGAAGATTGTTACAAGGAAAAAACTATCTCAATGCAACAGAGAAGTCCACCACAATGCCATCATCACCTTTGCAGTCTCACTAAGGAATTGTAGACACCTTCTACTCACTGCATCCAATAATCTAAAATAGGAAATCTCGCACTACACTGCTCAAATTCACACTCTATAATTCTACAATTTGCATCACACACATCATACTCATCTACCTTACCATCCTTCAACAACTCAACACTTATTTATACCATCTTCAATCTTAAAAAAATTCTCCAAGGTCAGCAAAGCACTTTAATCATGTAAATTCAAATTAGGTCAACACCAAAACATTCCCATGGTGCAAAGGAATGAAGGAGGACCACACCACACCTTAGTTTGGACCTAAATCCATCCATACATGTCACACCATGCTTCCACAAACACCAAAGTAACTCCATAATTAGTGTAAACACCCAAGGTTGGTCGAACCTATGTTAACACCATAAACAATTATGTACATGCTTCCTCAAACCCAAAGATGACTCATGGACCACACACCATGATTGAGTACAATCTAGAATATCCCACAAACATCCTAAAATCCAACAAATTCCTCCGCAACAACTTTCACCTACCAAACAAACTTGTCCTATTTACCCAGTATACACAAATATCTTTGTCATGCTCTGCAATTCAATAAATCAACTTACAGAGCACCAAACCATGAACAACTTCAATTAAACGTAGATATGAACCTTATAAGTATACTTCTAAAACCGCAAGACCTGAAACCACTTTGTGGAGAAATGAGGAGAAAAAACATTTCTCCCAGACACCTCTACAATACACAGTTCACACACTAGTGAACACATCTTCCTCTGCACATTGATCCAACATGCCAAATTCTGAATTTAGCACCTCTGAACACCTCTAATCAATATATCCAAACTACATAAACAAATCTTCAATATAAAAGAAATGCAGAGCAAAACCAGAACACCACTTTGTATGCCAAAACATCTTTACAACACATTGTTTCCTCTATTATTCAAATTTTCTCAAAAGAACTTGGAAACCAAGCACCAGAAACATATCATCACCATCTTCAACACTTCCTCATCATCAGAGATAGCATCCACTCAACACCAATTGCTCATACTCTTGCAACATCTCTTACTCATACAGTTGACACCAATGAAAACACAAGCTTGTTGACATCAATGACAACACCAACTGCACATACTTGCAACACCTAGTTGAATAATAAGGTTGTTAATGCTATGGTTACTATTGGATCCCTCTTGGATATGCCTACAAACACTTAGCATTGTGAATTCTTCGTTGAGTAATTGTTGATACCAGCCATTAATGTTCCACCTACTGAAATAATCTGAGACCTTGATGGTCCCAATTCTCCTTGGTACCAAGATATCTATGAATACCTCCATGATAACACTATCCCATCAAACCTCACCTCTACCCAAAATAAAACCTTCATCCGTTGAGCCTCTCATTTTACTATCCTTGGTGACACACTATACCAAAGGAATCTCGATGGTATCCTATTTAGATGTCTTAACTCAGAAGAAGCTAATGTTGCTTTAATAGATGTACACAAAGGTGTTTGTGGATCACATTCCACAAGTCCTAACCCAGCTAAGAAGTTGCTCCGTATAGGTTACTACTGGCCCACAATGAAACAAGATGCATACTAGTTTTCCAAGAAATGTCTTCAATGCCAACAACATGGAGATTTGATTCATGCACCAGCACATCAACTACAACCTGTTACTACTCCATGGTTGTTTTCACAATGGGGACTTGACCTCGTAGGTAAAATCCATCCATCATCCTCAAATGGCTATAAGTTCATCATTATTGCTACTGAGTACTTCACGAAGTGGGTAGAAGCTATTCCTATTACCTATATCACTGGAAAACAAATATCTAACTTTATCCTAAACTATCTCATTTGTCGGTATGGTATTCCCCTAGCTATAGTAACTAATAATGGTAGACCTTTTAAAAACTAAGATGTCTGTGCCTTGTACACCCAGTACCATATTCAACATTGCTTCTCTACTCCATACTATCCATAGAGTAACAGCCAAGCCGAGACTTCCAACAAAACCATATTGAAAATCCTAAAGAAAATAGTCAATGAAGTTGGTCGTGATTGATATTTGCAACTCAATCCCGCCTTATGGGCATACCACACTAGTATTTGAACCCCAATTGTTGCTACCCCATATGCTTTAGTCTATGACACCGAAGCCATTTTACCTATTAAGGTCAAGATCGAATCTCTTAGAGTTTCTATGTAGCATCTTATTGATAGAGAGGAGTACAAAATTTCTAGATTGCATGAGCTAGAGTTATTGGATGAGAGGCATCTCACAACACTTAATCATCTTCAAGTCTATCAAAACCACCTTCATCATAACTATAACAAAAAGATCAAGGAAATATGGTTTCAAGTAGGTGATCTTGTTCTTAAGGAAAATTAGAGAAACCAACAAGATTGAGACAAGAAAGGCAAGTTTGAGCCTAATTAGTTGGGACCTTTTGTTGTCACAGCAGTTTATGGATCAAGAGCTTATACACTAGAAACACCTTAAGGCATTCCTCTAGATGAACCCATCAACAGTGTTCATCTTAAGAAGTTCTATGCTTGATCCTCAGAATATCCCCAGAAAAATTTAAAAAAACAACAAAAATAAAAATAATCCGTTGTATGGTGAAAATATGGTAAACAAGCACCTTGGATAAGTACCATAGTGAAAACCTAGCAAATAGGCGCTATGTGTAGAGTCAGCACCCACCATCTACTAAGTCTTCCATCCATCTCCTTCCATAATAAATCCCCATCCATCCATAATAAAATTATTGACCTTTGCATTTCCACTTTCCCATCTATCATGGTTTGGAAATTGTCAATGTCAGTTGTCATCCATTAGCATCATCCATAGTCAATTCATCCATTGTTCCCCATAATAAAAACCTCTACCTAAATGGGGGCACATTTCCCTTAACCTAGGTCTAGGAATGGATCCTTGTTCGAGGTATGATAATACTTCCATTCATTTTCACCCATCTCATCTCATATCATCATCACAAATCAGAACTACATTTCATCATCACCCTCATCTTAATGTGCCTTGATCCCGTGGATACAAGGTATGTAGGTAGTCTGGAATACGAAGGAAGTATCCAGTACTCAGGTACATAAGATGCACCCATCCTCCATCCCAAACCATAATAAACTTTCCAACTCTCACTTCATCCATCTATCACAACCCATCCATCTGTCACAACCCATCCTATTCACCTATCACCCCGACTTGACTAACTCTAGTAGAAAATGAACTATGCATCCTTTGAAAGTTCAAATACTTATCAAACCAGAAGCAAAATACTACTCCTAAAGCAATATGCTTGCCCACATACCACTTGCCACATCTGCTACATCCATCTATCCTAGATCCAAAGCCTTTAATAGATATATATTTCCTATAATAAGGCCCAATCTACCATGAGCACCCTCTTTGGCAAGAGAATATGATGGCCGTGTTTTTGTTTGATTAGTTGGTCGATTTCTTTTTGGTTTATCTTTTGTTCCTTTCTAATACCTACTCAAGAATACCTTGATCTTTCTATATCTTGGTATGTTGTGATGAAGTATGGATGGGGGCATGGTCATTGCTTTCATATGCTGTGTTTGTGGGATGAGCTTATTATCCTACTATGGCTAATATGTATCTTGTTTGTGTTGGAATTAACATCTTGCATATCAATATCTTTTGCATCTAAGGTTCTGTAAAGGCCTTATGTGTATTAAGATCATTCTACACTAAGACTATTTTCCATTCACATGGACCTAACAAGGTTTTATTATGTCTAGTAGATATAAGTTCAAACCATTTGTTTGCAGAGTCAACGTCCTCGCATTGGATACATTGTCACCTTGGTCTTATATACCCTAATGCATAATATCCATATGCTATATCAAAATTAAGGATTGCTTTGTTACATTTCTAGCATAGCTATTGCAACATCCTATCCATCCACTCATCCATACATCTTAATAAAATCATACCTTTCATAGCAGATCAATCAATTCTCATTCTCTTCTATTCTAACCATTTCTTCTATCCATGCTAAGATCATCATTATGTTCTTCGAATCCTACAACCACATACGTGTTAGACATCATGATCACAAACATCATAGCATATCATCATATAAATCCATGATCATAGTACATGTCATCATATCCATACATCTATAAGCATATACACATCATCATAACAATCCATAGTGTAGACATCATAATATATCCATATTGTAAACATCATAGTATACATCATATAAATCCATGATCATAATACATGTCATCATATCCATATAACAATCATAATATGTTATCAAATATAAGCATCTAAACATCCATAGCATATAGAAATAGACCATCATATACATATGCATGTAAACATCCATAACATCATCATAAACATGAAACATCAAATAGAGCATCAACATGACATCATACATCTCATATGGTCATCAAACTAAATTGTGTCTCATCATATATATCAAAAATAGATCAATATAGTACAACAGGCTACTAAGAGGCATAAAAAATATACATACGAGCCCGCAAGCATCATAGTCTCAAAAATACATCAATGATACATCATCCAAAATACAATAAGCTTTAGTGATGGTCATGTGTAGAGCTCCCAGCTGATGCCTCTCCCTGGGACCCACCTGTACTGGGTGGTGGTCCTCTTGGTGGTGGTCTCAGTGGTGGAGGGCCCATGACAGGTGCCCCTGATCTCCTCGAAGATGCAATCCCTGACCTACTCCTCTCCTAGAAACTAGGTTGTCTCTGCTCGGCAGGCACGACACTGTAATATAACCCTCTATAATACTCTAAGCATTAACAAGCAAGAACTCTAAAAATCTATGGATGCAAATGAGTTGAAAGTGACCCCGTGGGCCCTACTTATAGACTCCAAACCCTAATTCTTCCCTCCCATTTGTCATGTTTTCTTTGTGTCAGCCTTATTTCTCCATTGTGTCAACTTCCAACCTCTAGTCTGATCCTTCTTAGCTTTTCTCCATCGCGTCATTCTCTCGTTCTTCTAGTCATGAGTCAACCCCGTCCTTCTGTCGTTTCCCTAGTTTTCCTCTTGAGGGGGCATCCTACACCAGTTACATTGGGGCACAGTTGTTAAATCACACCATCATCAGTATTTTCTTTAAAACAACGTTGTAAAATGCATTGTCTCAAAGAGGGGCAAAATGTAGACACCTAAAAATGACCTTTGCATAATTCACCTTGCATACATCAAATTCTTCTAACGCACTTGCATCTAATGTTAATTAAATAATATAATTATTTAATTAATTTCACCAATTTCTTCCAATTCTCACAAATCTAGCATTAATTGAATAAATTTTGTTTTATTTAATTAATTTCATCATTTCACCACCTTTATTCTTCTATTTTTCCATTAATTAAATAAATAAATTGTTTAATTAATTCAACATTTTAATTCCTCTTATCCACAACAATTAAATAAGTTTAATTATTTAATTGACTAATTATTCGTCCTAAATTATAAATTGTTCAAATTTATTTAAGTTGACTTTTTGAATATCTTCTAAATAAATAAAATCAATATTTTATTTAAATCTTATTTATTCTTCCATCATGCAGAACAAATTAAATAAATTTATTTATTTAATTTCCAATTATCTTCTAAATCTTCTAAAAATATCTTTTTCTTACATGCACACAAATTAAATAATTTATTATTTAATTTTACTCATAGCATGTCAAAAAGCAAAACAAAATTTGAGTTAATTGGCTTTAAATCATTATTTTTATCAATCAACTCATAAAATAAAAATAAAAGCATTCCATTTTATGAAAATCAATCCTATCTTTAGGCAACAAAGCAATTAACTCAATAAAACATCTTTTTGTATGGACACTTGTCATGTACACATTCCTTCATGTCTTCTTAATTTATCTCATCCGTCCATTTCATTGAATTTCCTCCACTGTTGATCGATCTTCCCTAAAAGATATATATACGTCCATTCATCTCTTCACAATCCCTCTGTGATCATTAAGCTTTGGACATTCATAGAGCACTTTGAGATTCCATATCATTGAGCACATTACGTCTTTTTGAGCACACATCATTCGTTCAAGCTTGTTGCAACCATAGTTATGCAAAGTAAAAGAGCAATCCACATATAAACCAAGGAATAAATACAATCTTAGGTGGTAATGTTCTTTGTTTTATTTGCATTGAATTGTGGTTATTGTCTTTGATCTATTTCTTGTAGGTTGTAGGATTGGGTTTTGTTCATTTATGCTTGATCTTGTTAATCCAATTTTCCTTGCACACAAATTGTATCAAGTAATACCATCTCTCTCCATCTCATAGAGACAACCAAGTGACCAAACTAGGACAACCAAATAGAATATGCATAAATAATGAAGTATCTATGGTCATAGACAACCAACATCCAAGTCACCTATGTAACCTGTAAGTACAGACAATGTACAACATTACACAACTTGTAGATCTCACAATGCAACATGCAAATTCAATCATACATTGGTAATCATGCCAACCAAGGATAACTAATGATAAACAAGTTTTCAATGACTCAAACACCAAATCACCTCAGATTTGATTTGCCACAAACTCATAAAGTACCAAAAGTCAGAGGAACCACATAATAGCTCAAACTGAAACAAACTAAACAAACCTTATAATAACATTTCCAAACCTAATCCACTACGTAGTGCTCTGAAATACCTTTCCAATACCTATAAGAAGTCCAAAATTGGACACCATATGCACAAGTTATGCCCCGTCCAAGATCAAAACACAAATTTGGCTTCCAACTGCCAAATTTTGGTCAAAAAAGCAAAATCTAGAAAAATATCTGACACTACTACGTAGTACTTGGAAAGAGTTTTCTGTCGACTATAAGAAGTTGAGAAACTGATTCCCTGGGCGAAAGTTATGCCCCCTAAAAAAAAATTCCATTAGGCTTAAAAAATCAAACTAGGCGATAGATGGGAGACTAGTGGGTTGCTCTGCCAATGGGTGCAGTAGACAGGTGGTTGTTGGGTGATTTTTTGGCAGTAGACTCCAGTGACATGACCACTACACCATTAGGGGATTGGGTGACCACCCATCCAGGGGCTGGACCCCAGGTCGCGGCCCCCTGGCCCTAGGTGCTGGTCACCCAGGGGACTAAGGGTGCGGACCCCTGGTCGGCCCCCCAATTTCACCTTCAATTTTTTTTAAATTTTAATTTTTAAAAAAATTGCAGAATAATTTTTTTAAAAAAAATTGTGACAAGGTGTACCTGTACTGACGAAGTGTGCAAGGAATATTCCTTGCGCCTGCAGAATATTTTGACGTCGTACGGTCATACAAAATATTCCCCCTGCTAGATTCTCTAGGGTACAAAATAGGGCAAATTTTTTCTGTTTCCAAATATAGTCAAATTATATGTTTTCTTCACCTCTTAGGTCTCCTAAATCTAATGGCAGGGTCTGTTTTTACCCAGGAGGCTTTTAGAAAAAGCTCACCTCCAAAACCCTTGTACAAAGAGCCCATCAAAAACCCACTTGCCAAACCTCCATCAAACCCTAGATCTGCAACAACCTAAGTCTCTAAACACACCTATGACCTTGAAAATACCTCCAATCCTTTCCTACACAGCCATGGATTCACCTATGCACAAAATCCACTCATATAGTAAGGGTTATAAAACTAGGAATATCTCCTCCCACAACTTGGGAACCAAGATCTGATACCAAATGATGGAAATTTACAACCATAAAGACAATTTCCTCATAACCCTATGAGAGATTAATATGCAAACATAGTATTTAGAAATCCACATGCAAAATAATAAGCAAGCATACCATCAAGGCGACACAAGATATACCCTGGGAAAACCCTCAAGAGGGAAACCCAACCTCCAAAAGCATCCATACTCAATGTACTAATCAGCAATGAAACATTACAATACACTCACAGAGTCTCATGGACACCCCTGAAACATCAAGCTCCTCTAATGCATCCTCCATGTGTTCAAGCATGTATCCACACATCCCATGCCATGCTTCACAAAATGCACTCACAAGAGAAACTCAATACAATGACAACCTCTCACACAACCTACAGCCAAAACAACCAACTACCAACAACTACTAACCATGTACTTTCTTTTATAGAACCAAGCTCACACAAATACAAGATGTAGTATGGAGAAAACCATGTATTCCAAAACCATGGATACACAAAACCATTGACCCCTCATTTAATATTTGCAACTAAGTTTTCACTTTATGCCCAATATTAAATAGTTTTCCAAATAAATAAATAATAATTATATGTGTCCCGCACACATAAAATAACTAACCCAATGTTACATACAACATGTACAAGTGACACCCAAATAAATATCTAATGTGGTTAAACATATCAATTAAGATGCATCACAAATAAGTATTTACTTTACATAAATAAAAATAAGCAATGTTATGCAAGGTGTACAACACACCTATTTCCTAACAACAAAGAATCCATCTCAAGACGAGATAAATGGAAGCCTTTGACTATTGGTATCAAGATAAATTTTGATGGATCCTCTAAACAAAATTTGGAGGTAGTAGGTATGGGTTTCATCCTACAAGATAACTGAGGGGATATGAAAATGGTAGGTGTGATGGACCTTGGAGATAAAATAAATAATGAGGCAAAATTGGAGGCCCTTATGATGGGATTAAATGTAGCCTATATGTAAGCTTTTCATCAGATAGTGGTGGAAGGAGATTTGAAGATCATGATTGAAACTATCAATAAACAATATTTTCCCAATTGGAGGTTGAGTTTACCTAGAGGAAGTCATTACTATGCTAGGTACATTGACCAATATAAAATGTGTTCATACCTTTAGAGGGGAAAATGGGATCACAAACTATATAGTCAATTTTGGCATCGCTCCAAGCACTTATGAATCCTTAGAAAGTAATGATATAAATGATTGGGGGAGTTACAAAAGTACATCCTTGTAGATCACCCTCCTCGAGTTAGGTAGGTGCATTGATTAGAATCTAATGCAAGTGTTATTCTTTAATGCTTCTCATACATGCTATTTATTTATCACCTCTAGTATTTATGATTACCAAGTAATTGAAAGGATAGATGATGACTTTAAGGAGTAGTGGAGGAGGTGGAAGCATGCCTAGTTTGGCATTTGGTATTTGTGCTTTACTCTAGATTTTGAGATCATTATTTTTTAGCTGTGTAAATAGGTGGTGAATGACATGCTTGATGTAACGCAAGGATCAAAGGTGTTGGGGCAATGTCTCCAATTATCATCTAGAAGGAAGATATTTAATTGTAATTTGAAGGGACTACTCAAGGTTGTTAAAGTGGTGCTTGAGGTTGATGGTCTAAATGCTAATGGATATATTATTAAAAATGAATCAATAAGAGTGGATTTCCTTCTCAAAATTAGGGGTGTCGTAAAAGATGTTGAGCTATGGTGGAGCATGTTTGTTCTTTAAATGCCTTATGTAAAGATATCAACACAATAATGAAAAATATCATCATGTCCCATCATCAGTGTATCCTAGAAGTTGTTATTGGTTATACCTTTTGTGTGCTAGATGATGATAAGACTTATAAGACTCTTTGGCATGTAGAAATACTCAAGGGCATCAAAATTCATTGGTTAGAGTAGGTGGTTGGTCTTGAGTTGCTTTGTGTGGAGTAGGTGAATTTCTTAGGTTCTAGCATCTCTTCATGAGCACCTCAATGATGCAAATCTTTGTCTAGGTGTGAGTGTATGGTATGCTAGGGATTTTATGAGAATGTGTAACTTGGGATGCTATTGGTGCTAGCATATGTTTTTGGTATGGTTTCTAGGGTTATACATGTGTTCATAGCTTTGTTCTACCCTACTATCTCCTTGCTTAGGTAGGGTGTAGGTTTTGTGGTATGAATCCTTATGTTGCTCCTTTTGTTGGTTGTTCTTCTTCGATTGTTATAACATATTTGCATATGTATCCACTATGTTTTTCCTCTATTGTGCCTACTTTAGATATTGATGCAAGCTATGTTATTATGTATTATTTAAATAGTAGGGATGGGGCTCTTATAGAACCCCTATAATATTATAACTAAAATATATATTATGTCTAGATATGCTTCAAATCTTTACCCTATGTACAACTATCTCATATTTTCAAGTTATTTTTTTCACTTTTTGGCCATTTTAGACCCTCATTACCTTGTCCTCACCCAACATGCAACAACAATCCTTGTAAAAACAACTAAAATGTTGAGTCTTCCTCAATCTCCTTTCTTCTAGGTACTCTGCAGTTCTCTCCCTAAAATCCTAATGACCTATAAGGCAAGAATATTCCATCTCCTTCCTACACCCTATCACTCTCTCCTAGAAGCTAACTTTTTCCAATATCAACAAGGGGTTTTATGTATCTCTCCAAGTGTATTGCCAAAATGAGAAGGTTCATGAGGTTGAGGAAATATAAATCCAAATACATTAACTCCTTCATGAGGTAGCATCATTCTAAAGGGCAAAGCAACAAACAAGAGAATGCAACTCCACTATTGTTACCTCGTCTACCTAGTCATCACAATTAAGAGAAGACATAAATATTATCCTCAATTGTAACTCTTGTCCACATGGACACTCCAATTAATGACATTAGCATACAAATGGAGGTTACACATGCAAATTAAATAAGAAACATGCAAATGGAATTGTGAATCTTCAACCTCCATAGAGTGTCATGAACAAGTTTACATGTGTCAAAAAGGGAGCTTTTCAAAGATTCCAACCAAAGGGGGACATCTAAATGAGAGGGAAACCATTTGAATTTGAATATTTAAAGATTGGAGATTGCCTCTTGTACTTAGAAACATAGTGTTAAACCATAAAAAACCAAAATTGCAACAAAAATATTTTTTGGTTGATGTTAATGGCTTGACCCCTGAGATGACTTTGCATTAATAAATGTCATATAAGGCTCATGTTGAGTACAATGGTTTATCTAACTAGTTTCAGTCTTACTACTTTTCATCATCTTTTTGAGCTTCACTTCAATATGTAATGAGTGCAATATGGAATGTGTGCTCGATGTGATGGTTCATGTGTTTGTTTAGTTAATCTCATCATTTCCTATGGTTGTGCACATCATTGCATGCAATGAATATATGATGTGATTGTTCCTTTTATTGGTTTTAATGTCATCACTTCTTAGTGTTGTGATCATCACTTCTTATAGTGCAATTGATGTGATGGTTTCTTTTGTTAATTTCAATTTCACTACTTCTCATATTTACAATGATTGCTTAATGCAACGGAAGTTGATGAGATGGTTTTCTTCCTAATTTCTATTGCACCTTTAATCACTATTGTAAACATGGATTCATACATTAAGTGCCCCATATAATACACCCTTTCATTGAATTTAACCTCACTCTTCATTCTTTTTAAAAATTGGTCATATAAATAATGACTCTTTCAGGAAGAATGAAGTCAATACTATTTATAAAAAAATTGAGTTATAATGGGTGATCATTGAATTGCACAATTAATTGTCAAACAAATTACCCTTTGATCAATAAAGACAACCCTACTCTAAAACATATGAAAGACAACCCTACTCTAAAACATATGAAAGTGAATCCAACTAAACAAATTACCCTTTGATCAATAAAGACAACTCTGCTCTAAAACATATGAAAGACAACCCTACTCAAAAGCATATGAAAGTGAATCCAATTACTACATTCGATACATTTTTGTGATTCATAGTTTCCTCTATAATGAAATTGCATCATTGACTATGTATGATTCATATCAACCATGAGCTATCATTAAAGATAAGATCATGCATGTGAAAACCAAATTAATCATTGGCTATTTATGATTCATATAAACTATGAACTATCATTAGAGATAAGATCATGCATGTGAAATCCAAACTGCATCATTGACTATTTATGATTCATATAAACCATGAACTATCATTAGAGATAAGATCATGCATGTGAAAACCAAATTGCATCATTGACTATTTATGATTCATATGAACCATGAACTATCATTAAAGATAAGATCATGCATGTGAAAACCAAATTGCATCATTGACTATTTATGATTCATATAAACCATGAACTATCATTAGAAATAAGATCATGTGTGTGAAAACCAAATTATAAGCCTTAATAACCCTACACCAAGAGCCCTTTAGTCAATATAAAAGATGCCCAAACAATGATCCTTACAAGGAAAAGGATAGAAAACACAACAAAGTATTAAGTTGGGATCCTTCCTCCTCATTACATTAGACAAGAAATAGAAAGAAAAGAAAGACAATCTTATCTAAATATGGAAAGGTGGAACACACCCAATTCTTGATATGAGTAGAAAAACTTGGCCCCCCAAAAGAGACGGCACAAAGACAATGAGAGGCAGGCGAAGATCTGTTGAAAGTAAAAGGTTGGGATACTGAAGATCTCTTGTCACAAGTAGGAGATGTTTACTTGACTGCCGTAGAATGTATGTCGCAGTCAGAAGAAGTTAATGGGAAAAAGGGTGGTCCAGAGGGCAGGAGGCAGGTGGCAGGGCGGAGGGGATCTTCTCTTCTGATCACCTTAAAATGCGCCATACGTATGTCAGAGGGGAGATATTATTATTATTGCTGGCCTGTTGTACACAGAAGCATGAGAGCTACACATAACGGTTCAGCCGGCGCTGGAGGGGCACCGTACACTCACACATTCAACAGAATATTTGCGGATCGTCAAGAGAAGTAATTAGCGTGCATTTGACTGGAAAACCCACCCGGATTCCCATCATCTCTTGTGTGTGGATTTTTGGAATATAGACATGTTCATATTCTTTTTGTGGTTGCAGTAGTTGTATGAATCATCAGTTTTTGGACTCTGATTTGTAGGTTGTAGATTTTCTTGTGAGCTAACAACTAGTTGACTCATGTATTATATTGAATTACACACCCATGCCCATGCTCTTTTTCCTTATGTTTTGGGCCCTTTTCGACTAAAATGTTTTTATAGACATGATATTTCCAGAGTCCGTAATAAAAATCATGTTGCTTTTTTGCATAAAAAAGTGGTAGAATGTTTTTATCCAATAACAAATCTATAAGTGGTATATTTTGGCCGATAGGCCATTCTATATGTGCACACATCTTGTAACTGCCAAAAATTTGGTAGTACCATAATTTTCGTCATCCATAAAAAAAAAAAAAAAAAAAAAAAAAAAAAACTAGTAGTTCAAAAAAAAAAATTCATCGTTTAAGGTGTATGTTTCGCCTTCCTTTTTTCATGGTGTGCATATAAAATAAGTGTAAAAAAACATGATAAAAAAATTGTTCATGAATATAAGTGTTACCAAATAACATTTGTAATAGACAAAAAATGAATCTTTATAAAAAAATTAAATAATACAAATAACAGCTATTATTTAATGCAAATAATACAAATAGTAAACAACATTTAGTGGTTACTATTGTTATTGAGAGGTCAGTTACATTGAAGAAGCCATTCTATATGTGCACACATCTTGTAACTGCGAAAAATTTGGTAGTCCCATAATTTTCGTCGTCCATAAAAAAATAAACTAGTAAAAGCACCCAAGGTGCTATCAAATGGCCGATAGGCACAAATATTTATAAGCCTATCACCAAATAGATTTATATTTTGATATCCAAAGTGTAAATGTTCTTTGTATGTTTTAGCCATTTTGATATGTGTAGTGTAACTATTCTTTGTAATGTATCATCATGTGATTTGATTAGTTGATCATTTTAATTGTAAAGCATAATTTTAGAAGGATGGAAAAAAATACTTGCAATTCAACTCTCTTATTACAATAATTTTAACCCTAAGCCTACCCCTAATTCTAGCCCTGATTCTAGTTCTAGTTCTAACCCTAACCCTAACAATAATCTTAATGAATGTGCGAATGAATGTTGACATTCACTCTATGTACATGCACATCTCTATGTGTGAGAGAATGTTAATTTTGGCATTCATTTTGTTTGAAGTTCATGTGTGTGTGTGTGTTTGAACTAACTTTGATGTTCATTGTGTGTCTGTGGCTTTGAAAGTTAACTTTGCCATTCACTTTATGTGCATGCACGTGTGTGTGTGTTTGTGAAAAGTTAATTTTTGCACACTTTGTCTAAAGTGGATATGTGTGTGTGAAAAATTAATTTTGACATTCACTTTGTTTGAAATGCATGTGTGTGTGTGTTTGAACCCTAACCTCAACAAAAATAATCTGCAACCAAAAAGTTTTGTAGCATGGAAAGATCTCTGCAAGCAGTCTTAACAGTAAATAATTGTTTGTCCTTGCTTTGTTAAGAACCATTCACAAATAGAAAAAAAAGTTTAATGATGGAAATTGAAAAGTACTATTTTGCTAAATACAGAGATAAGTAACAATGAAAGAAACTTTTCATCTAGGAAGTTCGATTCAATGTCTTTTCAAGCAGAGTGCACTTGTATAACAATCATTTGCCTTTTAAAAAATGCGGTGAGTCTTACCTTAAAAAAGATGTAGAGGCTTTAACAGTCGAAATGTTATAATTTTTTTAAGAAGTTATTTTTAATAAGTAATTGATCAAATGGGTATCTAGATTCACCTGTGTAAAGTTGAGAAAACATCAGTGAAGGGTGATAATAGTGTTTTTGGAAGGAAAAAAATTATAGTTAAATTTAAAAATAGTATCATCATTATCATGGACTTAATGGACTTCATATTTACTATCTATTAAAAAATAAGAGAATATATATAATTACTTATATATTAGATTAGTTATATATTGAAAATAAAAAGTTCAAAAATATTTTTAGCAAGAGTGTTTTGGGATTCAACTGTGTATATGTTTCAGATCATCATCATAGAGAGGAAAGCTGTGATTTGGATTGTAGACTTGACACTTAAATGGAGATAGAGGTGGAGAGGTGATAGAATGACTAACTCTCCTCTTCCTATGATGGATCACTATACGTAATTAGAAACATCAATGCAAAAATACAGGTAGTTGAATCCAAAAACAATTTTGCTATCTCCATGGACTCTGAAAAACTCATGACTACTATTTTTAGCAATCAACCTATTTTAACTTAATCTCAAAGAAATAAAAAAATCTACATATAAAATTTTCATATAAATTCAAAAAACCAAAACTACATAAAAACATACAATAGAAAAAGGTAGAAATTGTCACAAATAAATAGCAAGAGCAACTCAATGTTAGGGATAGGTAGTTTTGCCCATCAAGACTATCCTGCCCTCCACCTCCAAGATCCTTGCCAACATCTATAGGTTCCCATCTAGTAAGAGCAGCATTTTCTCCATCCTCCAAACCATCCTACAGCTAGTTCTAAACAATCCTCATTAAAGATATAACAATAAACAAGTTACATAATTTCTTCTATCCAAAAGAGCCCACCAATGCCATTGAGAAAATATAAAAATATATTATAAAACATAGGCTGACATCATATACAGACATATTTCTGCTATACAGAGAGGATAAAGACAACATTAGTTTTTGAACGATTGCATTATTGGAGACTTTGAAGACGAGGACTCCCTGTCCCTTAAGTGGTTAAGAAACAAAATGGTTAACCCCTGATTTCTTTGCCTTAGAGCAAAAATAGGACATTCTCTCAAACTTTGACATCGTCTTAAATCTAATTGTTTTAAACATGTAAATTCCCCAATGTTGGAGGGTAATTCTTCTAACTTAAAGCAAGCCAATAAATTGAAATCTTTTAGTGACCTAAGTTGTCCTACGCTAGAGGGCAAGGTTTTCAATTTCATGCAACAACTTAAATCTAAATGTGTTAAAGAAATAAGCTACCCAAAGCTGATAGGCAATTCCTTCAGTTCTAGACAATTGCACCTCAGCTCTGTTAAAGAGCTAAGCTCCCCAAAAATAGAAGGCAATTCTTTATGATCATCCAACTGCAGGCTCAACTTCTTTAACTGACATAGTTGCCCAAAGCTAGAAGGCAAGGCTTCCAATTTCCAGCAGCTTTCTAAATTTAAAACCTGCAAAGACCTTAATTTCCCAAAGCTTGGAGGAATTTCTTTTAAGTTATCTAATATGTATTTTGTGTTGGCCTGATAGGCCCAACTATATTGTAACCTTTTAGTAGACTATTTCCAATATATGAAATTTTCTTTTTAAATCAAGATCATGAAATAGTGAATAGTTCTTTTTTTTTACCTATGGAAAGCATCCGAAGACACATATTGTCATGGCATAACAGTCATCAAGATCTTCCAAAGCAAGCGCCCAATAACATGTCCAAAGACAATGCTAAATGGGGATGTTCCATCATCTTTATGAAAAATCATAAATTCAGAACTATAATGATGTACATTACACAATCATTTTTAAGAACATAAAAGATGTAGGGATACATATGTCTATTCACTAATTCAAATACTAGATAATAACCAATTGCTGAATGCATAGTAGCCATGTCACACAAAAACAAAAACAATAAATCCAAGAAGAAATAAATGACATTTGAGTGAAAGAAAATTGAAAAAAAACTAGAAAGTAAATTTACATCCTTAAGCCTTAAGGTTGGTTGAGTTTAACAAAGATTGGATAAACTGTCATAAACATTAAATTTAGGGAAATAAAATTCAAAAATTTAAGTTAGTTGAGTTTAGAGGGCGACTGATTCAACATTGACCCACTAACCGCAAAGGGCCAAAACCAAAATATGATTGTTTTATTCACAAAGCTGGAAAAATAAAAATGATTCTTTTCCAATTTGGAATATTTTAGTTACAATGATTGAAACCATATATTATTGGGAATTAGTAATAATTACCTAGAATTCATTGATTGTATACACAAGGTGTATAATAAAGTAGGCTAGAGAATGCATTGCATTTAAAATGCAACAGATAAGGTTATCAGATGCTTTGCGTAATGCAATCGACTAACCCTATTGTCTATTTCTTAGAGGGTAACTAAAGAAGTTCCCTAGTTATAAATAAAATGATATTCATAGAACTATTTTTCTAAAGGGCGTATGGATGCCAAATTCATATCAATAAGATGAAGCACCTTGATTGGGTTTTTCAAGAGAATCAGACTGATATATATAGATCACACCAAAGCTGGGTAATACACATAGTTGGATTAGCTAGTTCCTCAATCTCAGCTTATGTTGCATGCCTCTCTTGATTAGCTTTCATAACCAACACTTGTTTTTAAAAGCATGATAAGTACAAACTGAAGATTATATTCCATGCCTAATTACTTTCACTAAACATCTACACTCTTTCCAATATACCATAGTCATTTACTCCTAGCCACTTAAAGTGGCAAGTGAGGCTATGCTTTCCATGTTTGTCTTACTACGATTAATTAGGGTACTAATTAAAAATTTACCTGTCTTCAAATTTTTCATTTGGTTCCATAAAGATTTATAGCAAGCATGACTAGTTTAAAATGTAGTGATTTAATCCATAATTGTTGTACAATGTACACTTTCCCCTAACTTCGATGAAATCTTTCCAATGCTTTCAATTTGAACAATGTAGAGACATTCAAAACAAATCCAATTCTTTTGAAGAAACAAGGCATTGGAATCGCATAGCCAAATGAATGAGGACCAAAAAATGTCCATAACCAAGAATAGGTCACAATTACAAATTGTGCTGGCTTTAATACTATTTTCCTGATGAAGGATCTAGTAGCGAGCCCTGAAACATCTGAATATAAATTTACATACATGGTTGATTCCAAAAGAATTTACTAATGTGTAAAGGCACTATGAATAGAGTATCCTAAAATCTAATGCATGGAATCAATTCAACACATACCCTAAGGTCAGGAATACATAAACAAAATGCCAGATTCATGAAAGGAAACCCTGGAACCTACAAAAAATCAAACCTAAACTAAATGTTTCATAAGGCCATCATAAATTGATAGTAGAGAACACTTGTAAGAGTGTAATACAGGTCCAAATCCTCTCACTAAAAGAAAGCCCACACATGCTATAATAGATAGAAAGCATTAAGATCAAATCACCAAACAAATTGGGCTAGACTAATTGTCCACAATGGCAATATGAAGTCAAAATACATGTAACATTTATTCAATTTCATAGGAAAACTGAGGCCCAGGCTCAACCTAGACCCTAAACCCTTAATAGCAAGGCCACATGCCATCCACAAGGCAAATTTGAGTGCCTTTCTTTGCAGGGTTGAAATAGCACGCCTAGCCACGCCTTGGAAAGGCTTCAATCGCCTCAGCCAACACCTTCAATCACTGCCTTCACGTCATCAAATGCAGGTTCAAATCATGAATCAGAGATGAATAATGGCGGTAGCTAGCTCAAAAATAAATAGATCTACCCCTCGATTCATAGTGAAGACTGCGACTTCCTTCAAGGAAGACTGCAATCTTTGAATACCAATGACCAAGAGTGGAGACATCAAGGAGCATGCATTAAAAGAAAGCTAATGAAAATAACGCAAATCTTGGGAAAGATTGCAAGATAAAAGGTGGAGAGGGCAAGAAGAAGTTGAACTGAGGAGCTAAAGAGAATGAAACTACCGCCACTTGTTCTTCATTACCTAATTTTTTAAAATTATTTTGGAAAACCAAAAAATTGAAGGACTACCAAAATTTTGTACTACCAAATTCTTGGTAGTTACAAGATGTGTGCACATATAGAATGGCCTATCAGCCAAAATATTAGTAGTTCAAAAAAAAAATTCATCATTTAAGGTGTATGTTTCACCTTCCTTTTTTCGTGGTGTGCATATAAAATAAGTGTTAAAAAACATGATAAAAAATTTGTTCATGCATATAAGTGTTACCAAATAACATTTGTAACAGACAAAAAATGAATCTTTATAAAAAAATTAAATAATACAAATAGAAACTATTATTTAATGCAAATAATAGAAATAGTAAACAACATTTAGTGGTTACTATTGTTATTGAGATGTTAGTTACATTGAAGAAGCCTTTCATTGCAAATACTAAAGTAATATAAATGAATTTTCATTTCTTTATAATAGAGCCAACTACTTTCAATGCATTTATACTACTGCGGAGTATGCAAAAAGACTATAGAGTGTGGAGGTTATGCCATTAATTTGAAATGTTTTTGTTACAAATTGTCTACACACATCTACAATTTTTATTTTTAGGAGCATATCAAATTGCAAGATGAGGTGAACTAAAGAGGAGCGCAAATAAAAAATAGAAGACTCACCTTCAGAGCAATCGATGCATGAATAAAATCTTTTTGTTTTTAGAAGGTATTTGCATTTGTTATTTGTTTTTTTAGCACAAAAGCTAAAATCTGTTTGCTGCAATTTCATTAGGTAAACCCCATTACTACTTTTTTATAAAACCCCATTACTACCTTTTAAAATGTTAATACCTACTGCAGCAATATATAGGTTTTTTTGGGGGGTGTTTACATTGATTGTAGTCATTGATGCATTTTTTTTCATCATTTTCATGATAGAAAGGCCTCAGGTAGTGTGGGAAGAGTTGCAGGTTGCAATGGTTGGACTACTTGGGACCCACTATAGAACTAGGAAACATCTTTGCTGATGAGAAGAGCCTCCACCGCCTATTAGGAAATCGGTATCAAATATAACTTTTACATATAAATTCTATTTTATAGAGAACAATGGTTGTCATTGATTCACAATAATAACTTGCCCTCTTTTTGCATTGTAAGTATCAGCCATTGAAATGGTAAATATAGATTGATTAACTGTTGTACACTACTTGTAGGTGGTCACTGATAGTAGGGCGGTTGCACCTCTTTAGGATAATATCAATCCCACTGGCCAAGATATCCAAGATACACATATTCAAAAAATAGTAATCAAAATATGAGGTTGTTAGAACATGATCATTCACATGACTTGGAAAATAGAAGCACAAAAAAACTGAAACCCCATTACTACCTTTTTCTTTATTTCCTTTAGAATTTCATGCTATGGGATTCAAATTGGGCCTTTATCTATGTATTTTTGTACTCCAAAATAAGTTAAAATTAGTATGGATGGATTTTTAACAAGATGGGTCGATGATGAAATAGGATGGTGTAGATGTTGCAGCAAGAAAATGTTTTCATAGAATAATTTCAGATCTTCCTTCTTGCAACATGCAACTCTTCAAATCTGAGCTTGACAAAAAAAATAGTTAGGGTTTGAAAAGAATGCAGAGAAAAATAAAATAAGATTGTTAGCAACTGAATGTTTTATTATTATTATTTTAAAATTATAATCATGCTTATTAAATTTATGAAGTGTAATCATTAAATTAGTATATAACTTTATTAAAATTTATTAATTGTGTGAGGTCTTTTTATTTTATTTTATTAATTTTATTTTATTTAAATAGTAATTTTAAATTTTATTTTATTGCAGACCTTAAACTAGGCATCTAATACTTTACCTACTCCACACTATTGAAAAGAGATCAAATAACTTCCTCACTTAAGGCATAAATAATTTAGATAGAATAACATATAGCAAATTATGTAATGTAATATTTTTCTAAATATCAAAATAATGTACATAATAATAATATATAATAATTAAAATTATATATAATATTATTAATAATAATATATAAGCCTAATCCTAACTCAATCCTTAAACAAAACCTAATTCTAAACTAACGATAGTGAACAAAAACAAACTTTAAGCAAAGAGGTCATCCTTATTTTTTGTTTAACTATGTAATTGGATTATTTCACATACTGGTCGATGTGGGTCCCATAACATTTCTATGGAGAATATGATATTGATGTTTTAGGCTGGCATGTTATTTTTTATGGAGAATAACTATTAATCTACAATGATGGGACACACAATAGACCTTAACATGACATTTTTCCTCGTGCCATTTTCCATCAGAATAGACTCCCAATTGCAGCCATGATGGGACCCATATTTCATTTTCTATAGAAGTTTGCTAGATAAAATACACACTGTGTTTTTCAACCTGCATAGGTTTAGTTCATGACTTATAAGAATTCATGTAAAAAAAGTAAAAAAACAAATTGTGTAGACACCTAATGTGGGTTACAATTTAAAATGATGGTATTTTAGGGATCATGCAATGCTGTAGGAGAAGACTGTAGCTTCCATAATGATGCATATCAAGGCCACACACAAATTTATAGTCAGGGGAATGATTTATTTTCATCTTCTCTATGTTTTCTTTATGTTCCTTTTCCTCATAAGTTAGTTTGTACTTGTACTAAGTGCTGTAATATTAAATTTTAATATAGTTAGATAATAGTTAATAAATAAATGTTAATATAGTGTGGAAGCTTATTATACAATAATTATGTTCACAACTATACATAACTTTGTCAACATTTCAAATAGCAACACCAATAAATTTAATAATCTCTATAAATATACCACTAAGCCAAATTCAATTGTTATTATATAAAAAAACTCCTCTTTCTAATTTTAAAATACTTTAGTGTGTAACACAACATTTATCATTAAATGATTTTTAAGACCAGATAACTAATTGGAAGCAATGTCACTATGTACTCCTTTTCAACCTCTATTTCTCCTTATGTTGAAAGTAACAAATTGTTGGGGTTTATCAAGTATGAATTCTAGGATTTAAGGTACCCAAAAAAATGATTGTTTTTAATTGACATCAAGTATTGTAGTTGTCTCCATTAATTTTGACTAATAATAATAAGATAAATATTTACCATTTTTTAATATAGATGACGTCTAAAATTACTATTAACTATTTAATGATATTTGAGTAAAGTGATAGTTACCACTAATTTCAAAAAGGTTAGATGTCAATATTCTTCACATTTATTTTTCTTATGTTCAATAATGTCTTGCTTTAAACAAATAATCCATGAATGTCAAATTTTAAGTACAGACACCAAGTAAATGCCAAAGCACAAACACACAGTTCATACAAACAATGAATGCAAAAAAAGTGAGTTCAATTTTAAACATACAAAGTGAAACAAATATAAGTCAATGCCAAAGTTCAAACCCATACTTTACACAAATAATAAGTATATCAAATTAAACTGAAAAAGTTGCACTCCACAAAAACTATAAATAGATTCCAAAGTGAAACACACTAAATAAACATGTATAAAATACAACTTAGAAATAGTATAACACTAATTATGACAATGTTAATAGATTGTATTGTGGTTGAATGGGAGGCCATAGTTCTTAGTTCTCTAATGGTTCATTCACAATATTCATTTAATAACATTCCATTATTGTTATTTAAATTTTTTTTTTTTTTTATAGTATATTATAGCCTTGTCCACCCACTACTACATGTAATGACTTTCCAGTAAAAATATAAATATAAACTATCTAGCAGTAGGCCTATAAATATTTGTGCCTATCGGCCATTTGATAGCACCTTTGGTGCTTTTACTAGTTTTATATTGACTTTAGCTCACAACTTTATCCTAGTATATTCTCATCGTGACTTATTCTGGTTGCAGTAGTTGTATGAATCATCAGTTTTTAGACTCCGATTTGTAGGTAGTAGATTTTTTTGTGAGCTAACAACTAGTTGACTCATGTATTAGATTGAACGTTTTTAATAATTGTTTTTGTAATAGTGAAAATTACACACCCATGCCCTCTTCCCTTATGTTTTGGGCCCTTTAGACTAGATTGTTTTCTATACAATAATATGTCTATAAATGGTATATTTTTGCATTAAATATAGCTCATGACTTTGTCTTAGTAAATTCTCATCGTGACTTATTTGAATGATTGGTTTTGATCATTGTCTCATTTGTAACCTTTCAGATTCATGGGTGCAGAATTGACCTAGATCACTTTCACATGCATATATTTGAACCTCAAACTTTTAAAACTCAAGTTCAAATTGAACCTTGTTGATCTTTTTCTTATTAGTCATTGTGAGCTGACATAACATATGTTTGCGTTGATTTGTGAGCTATGTTGTTGTATTTGTGGACATTCATTAACCATTTGTAGTTGTATGAATCATCAGTGTTTGGACTCTGATTTGTAGGTTGTAGATTTTCTTGTGAGCTAACAACTAGTTGAGTCATGTATTATACTAAATTACACACCAATGCCCCATGCCCTTTTCACTTATTTTTTGGGCCCTTTTCAACTAGATTGTTTTTTATACAATCACAAAGTTTATAAGTGGTATATTTTTGCATTAAATTTAGATCATGACTTTATCCTAGTATATTTTCATTGTGACTTATTTGAATGATTGGTTTTGATCATTATCTAATTTGCAACCTTTCAAATTCATGGGTGTAGAATTGGCCTAGATCACTTTCACATGCATAGATATGAACCTCAAACTTTTAAAACTCAAGTTTAAATTGAACCTTGTTGATCTTTTTCTTACTAGTCATTGTGCACTGACATAGCACATTCTTATGTTAATTTGTGTGTTATGTTGTTGTATTTAAGGACATTCATTATCCATTTGAAATCATGGCTAGAATCTAGATCCAAGGGCATTCATGATATTTTCATAGAGAGCTTAACTAGAGCATCGACATTACATCATCTTCTTACATCACCATAGGCATACTGCATGTTTGCCTTTTGTATTTGATATTTGTTGATTTTCATTAAATTGGTTTGCCTATGGGCTTGACCAAAAGAGAATAAATCATTTCCTAGACCAAGTTCCCAAATCGTGTCTCTCAACACTACTCTACTTTAACCATAAGGACAACAAACCATGGTACATCTACAATAGCCATCAATTTTTACCCAATTCAATTATGTGGCTTAAGTTTATTTTTTACATGTCAAGTTTAGATTTGTAGGTGTAACTCTAAATGAATGCAAAGCACAATTAGCTTATAGATTCTGAGACGTTCATTTACCAAGGCCCTATTTGTATGTAAATTGGTGTATCAATTCTCAACATCTTTGTAAGTATATTCCTCCATCTATATTTCAATCTACGTATCACATTTAGTTTATTAAAATTTTGTAAATTCAATTTTGAATTTATTGTTCTTATCCCAACTCTTTATCCTAGGTCTAATTTGTTCATCAATATAATTAAATTAATATTACATATGATATTTTTATAAGAAAATTTTATTTTCCTTACATTAAATTGGTGAACATAACATTCCTACACAACCTAGGTTTGAACCTTAGGGTTTTCTTCTTCATTATTAAGGTTTTCAAATCTTCCTTGTCTAATTGCATAATTTATTTTTCAAATCTCTTTAGGGTTTGGATTACCCTTTCCTTGTGCTTCATTATTATACCTTCTTTTTTCTCTTCATTATGTGATCTTATTTTCATGTCGTCCTACCCACCATTATTTTGGCCTCTAGTGTTTTATTTTCTAATTTATTTATAGGATTTGATTGTTTGATATTTTTTGATATTATATCAAATCTTATTTTACTTTTTATATAATTTATCCTTTAGGGTTTTGTGATTTATTTGCCTGCAAGGGTCTCATCCACATCCTTATCTTCCCTTTAGAATATGCCTTTGTTTAAATCCTTAAATGGTCCAATTGTTGAGAATGGTATCTTTGGTGGTGTTAATATGGGTACTATTGTTTTTACTACTACATTTATCTTGAGGTTGAGAACTTTGATCATGAGTTACTTTTCGAAAAATAATTTTTTCCACACATGTGAACTTGCTTGTTTAGCTAATGTTAATAGTCCTTCACATTTATGTAATGTCCCCTTTCCGTCAGTAACTGACTTGGAGACAATTAGCCTTGTTCCTAGTGTTTCCTGAAGGCTAACTTGGTGGATTAAAGGGAAATTTACTTTTTAAAATATTTCTTAAGTTGTCAAGAGTTAAATAGATGTTATGTTTCCTAGACAACTTAAGTTATTTTTAAAAAGTGTGCTAAGGCCCCCTTATGGAGCACTAGGCTTCATAAATCTCTTAAAAAAATGAGGTGCTCACCTTGGAAAACAAAAAGGAATATTTTAATTGTCTTTTGTGGAGCACTCACCTGGAGGAAATCTATTTAGGTCTTCATTTTGAGGTTTATGCATTTTTTATATCAAACTTTCTATGAGAGCCTCTGAACTTTATCTTGTGGGTTTGAAACCCTCATTTCTTCTCTAGTTTCAGCTGTGAAAGATAAACCCTAGCTAGATTATTTGGTGATTTTGCCTCTAAAGTCACATAGAGCTTCAATGGAGTTTACCTGTTGGATAGTTGAAATAGAATTTGATGTTTTCTGATTTGGGTATGAGGATTTTGGAGTGAAGTTCTTGTTCCATGTTGGTTTTGATTGAGGTTTGAAGTTACTAATTATTTTGTGGGAGTTTGTGTAGAATAACCTCTTGTTGGGATGAACCATTCATTCCAGGTCTATTGCACTAAAATGATTGTTGGGTGTTTATCTTTGGTTGAAAAGCTCAAAATTTGCAATAATAATTCTCCTTACACCTAGGTGACATGAAGACAAGTGGAACTATAGAGTTTGAGGTGAGTTTTTGAGGGTTCCAAGCTGGTCATACTGCTGGTATAGGGTTGTACCACCTATAGTTGAGTGTGAGGGTTTGTTGGACAGAATCACCCCTCTTTTGTTGCTCATTCCTCATGGAATGGGGGTGCCCTTGAATGTAGAAGGGGTATCAATCAGTTTGGTAGTGGAGAACTTGTAGAATGGGGAGTTATGAATTAATTAGGTGGTGTTGGGACTATGTTTTCAATGCTGCAAAATAAGAAATTTAGACTTGCAACAACTATAAGAGCATTACATACCTGATTTTAGACCTTCAGTTCATGTCTTATGGCTTCTACTATGGTATATTTCATGTTGCTTTTAGTTTGGGTTGATTTGCAATAGTTTGTTTTAGATTTCATGCATTTTCAACTTGTTTACTTTAGTTACAATAGTGTTCATATTTTAGACTAGAATAAAGTAAATTGTAGCTCTCTTTATTTGTCTTCATTTCAATAGTGCACTGATAAATGAATGTAAAACACTAGATGGTAGTACCGCCAGTGCATCTACATAGCATGCTTGTCATTTTTAATGAACTAGATGGTTCACCACCAATTTGTATAGCATATTGCATTCACAAACCCATTTTGGCATCGAACATGCTTATCGACCAATTTGGTCTTGATACAAGCTTAGACATTATGTCAGGGTACATCTATACACACTGGTCTTATTGAATGAGCAGTTGATAGGTTGGCTACACCACCTTGCGTGTGTTTTTGATCAGCTTGCCACCTCACATTTTGTCTCTGCATTCAAACAATTAGCTGTGTGATTCAAACATCATATGCTCTCACCTTGCCCACCTTAGGATCTGGGTGATCAAAAAGTGTATCAGAGGTTGCTTGTGATTTGGATTCAATGAATATATTTTTGAAAAAACTAGGGTGGACATTACAATGGTATCAGAGCTAGTTTTCTCTCCAGCTTGTGAGTTTTGCTAACCCTACATGCAACACAAAAGTGATAGAGAAAGAAGATATCTATAGAGAGAGGAAAGAAAACTGAGATCAACTTTAGGTTTAGAGGGTTTTGTGGAAGAAGCTCCAATCATGGCAAAAAGGGACAAGGATGTTTGTCCACCAAATTGCTTTAGAGATAGAATTGAAATGAGATTTGACACAATGCTTGATATGATGGCACAACTCATTAACAAAATGGATCAAAACTTGAATAATATGCAATGTTGATACTAGTAGCTCCCAAAGTAATGGTTCCTAAAGTAACAATGTTGGGGCTACTAGAACATTCGTGGGATCGACTGCTAGGCCCCTTCAACTTGTTTTTACTTGAAGGGAGGAGGCACCACCTATGCAAAATGAACAAGTTGCTTTCACTAATGAAGTTATGTCTTAATATGATGAATATAACATGCTCCCTCATAAAATCCGTTGGATCTTGACCTTTGATCAATTCATGAATCAAAAGAAGAGAAACAGAGGAAGACAAGACACTAGATGCAATGGAATTCAAAAGGATTATCAACGTCCATTGAATAAAGTTATCCTAGCCCACTTTGTCGAAAGTGGAAAGTCTACAACAAGGGCTTGGATCCATAAGTTGGACAACTTTCTTGCATTGAGGCCTATGTTGGAGGAGGACGCTATCAATTTTGCTACATTGCATTTGGATGGGGCAACCCATGAGTGGTGGTACCACAAATTGGTGACACAAGGTCACAACCGTATCACTACATACGATGAGTTCACCAATAGACTCATTGATAGATTTGATAAGCAAGATTTAAAACAAAGCTTCAAAGATTTATCTCAACTAAAACAAAATAGCACCATTGATGCTTACATCACTGATTTTCAAATACTTAGTGTTATGGTTCCTAATGTGTCCGATAAGAGACTCATTTGCCTATTTGTAGAAGGTCTTTCAGAGGAATAAGAATGGTGCAGTAACAGTCAGAGGGTTCACAGAGTGAACTGTCCAAACCATGCAACTAGAGTAAAAACAATAGAAACAACACAATCATAGAATGTAATGGAAGATTCATATATTCAAAATATCAAAGAATTACAATACTCATGTGCTAGTAACATGTGGGCTACAATCAAACGGCTCACAGGCCAGCTTTCCAGGTTATAGTTCAGATATGCAAGATATGGCTTTGAAGTGCCTTCCCGGAACAAAAAATCTAATCTAAACTATCATAATCGCTAACTAAGAACTTCTAACTTCCTAATACATCTTAAATATCTATATATGTCATCTTTAAGCTCAAAGAAATCCTCCATGTCAGCCACAAGAGATTACAAACTCTAAAGAAGGATGTAATGTGTAGAAACTAGTAGGTCAGCCTTCAATCATTTGGTAATGCTCCACAAATGCATGAAACTTGGTGCAAACCTCAATATGGGCCATGTATGATGTTCCATTTGGCTCCGCAAGTCACAGAAGTGCTCCACAAACCTTCTCCTTCAACCGACTTTCTAAATGTTCTATTCTGTCAAAGCTGATGATCTTCTAATAGCAATAACTTTTAGCAGACAAATCCAAATGACCTAAAATTTGAATATAATGTAGGTGATGATATGTAGATGCTAAGTCTTGCTCCATGAGCTTTGATATGAAGATGTGGTAAAATTTAGTACAAAATGTTGAAAATTCAACTGACTGAATTGAAAAAAGAAATGAAAGATAAGAAAAAATGCAAATGTTTTTGGTTGATGCAAGATTACTTTGCAACCTGGGATTCTCCTGCATCAGACACTCAAGGTTGTTGAAAAAGTGAGTCCCTCACTTTGTTGGGGTTAGAGGAAAACCAAGGTGGTCCACCTCAACCTGAGAAATCCATGATGAATCCTCTCCCGGTCTGCCTTTCCACTTGACTAGGTATTCTTTGTATTGCTTGCCTCTAGTACTACATCCAATTCTGCTATCCAAGATGTCCTCTATCTGCTCTAGTTGTTGCTATGGTAATTTATTCTTCAATCTATCTTCAATTCTTTCACTTTATTCTCCTTCATGATACTAATATAGGTCTGTAATGTTAAATATAGGTGATATACCAAATATCTCCAGTAACTCCACTTCATATGCATTTCTTGAATCAAACTTCCTAAGAATCTTACATGGTCCAAACTTCTTCATCTTCTGCTTGTTGTATGTCCCCACTGGAAATCTCTCCTTTCTTAGATATACCATTATTTCATCTCCAACTAAAAATTCTTTGTGTCTCCTTTTCTCAATTTCTTGCTCCTTATATGTATTATTCATCTCTTCCAAATGCTTCCTGACCTGATTATGTATTGTTTCCATGTATCATGCAAACTATTCTAGCTCTGCACTTCTCTTATCCTCGATACTAATGACTCTCAACTCTGCTACTCTTCTAGGTTTCATTCTGGTCATAATCTCAAATGGTGTCTTCCCTGTACTCCTATTCACTAAATTATTGTATGAAAACTCTGCTTGCGGTAGAATTAGATCCCAATTTCTTGCCTTATCTCCTACCAAACATATCAACAAGTTTCCCAAACTCCTATTTACCACTTCTATTAGTCCATCAATTTGTGGATGAAATGATGAACTAAACTTTAGGTCTGTCTTCATCTTCTTATACAATGTCCTCTAAAAGTATCCAATGAATCATGTGTCCTTGTCTGAAACTATACTCTTAGGTAATCAATGCAATATCACAATTTCCTTGAAAAATAGGTCAGCAACATGCACTGCATCATTTGTCTTCTTACAAGGTATGAAATGTGACATCTTTGAAAATCTATCAACTACTACAAATATTGAATCATATCCTCTCTGTGTCCTTGGCAATCCTACTATGAAATCTATGCTTATATCTTCCCAAGGTCTCTCCAGTACTATCAAAGATTTGTACAATCCAGTGTTCTGACTACTCCCCTTTGCAACTTGATATACTTTGCAACTCTACACAAACTTCCTTACATCCTTATATATTTGAGACCAAAAGTAATGTTCACTTACCAAAGCTACTGTCTTATCAATTCCAAAATGTCCTGCCAATCCACCACTGTGTTTCTCCTTTGTGAAATTATCCCTCATTGAACTCCTATGTATACACAACTAATTTCCTTTGAACAACATACCTCATGACTGAAATAATCTAACCGCTTACTTCTATCTATCACAAAAAGTTCCTTACATGCTTTCCATGCTTCTACAAAATCAAGATCCTCTTCATACATGTGCTTTAGTTCTTTAAAACCTAATACTTCTATTCTCATCTCTATCAACAAATTCCTTCTTCTACTCAATGTATCTGCAACTTTGTTTAACTTCCCACTCCTATGCTTCAATACAAATGTGTAGCTCTACATGAACTCTACTGATCTCATATGTATCTGATTCAACTTTCCTCGACTGTTCAAATATTGTAAAGCCTGATGATTTGTGTACAACACAAATTCCTTTGGCAACAAGTAATGTATCCACTTCTTCAAAGCTTGAATTATGGCTTAGAACTCCTTATCATAAACTGAATATCTTCTCCTTGCATCATTCAACTCTCACTTAAATATGCTACTGGTCTCCCTTCTTGAATCAACATTGCTCCTATTTCATTTCTATTGGCATCACAATCTACTTGAAATACTTTGTTGAAATCCAGTAATGCTAACACTGGCTGCTCTATCACTTTTTGCTTCAATAATTCAAAACTCTTATCTGCTCCTGATGTCCACTTGAAATCATTTCTGTCACCTCTCATTGTCTCTGTCATCGGTGTGCATACTGAACTAAAATTTCTGATGAACTTCCAGTAGAAACTAGCTAGTCTATGAAATGATCTTACCTCTCCAATGTTCTCTGATATTGGCCACTCAACAATTGCTCTAACTTTTTCAGGGTCTATCTTCAATCCTTCTGCAAAAATCATAAATCCCAAATATACCAACTCTTCCATCATGAAACTACATTTCTTGATGTTTATCAACAACTTCACTTCCCTCAACCTCTGTAATAATTGTCTAATATGCCACAAATGTTCTTCTTTTGTCTTACTGAAAATTAGAATATCATCCAAGTATACAATAACAAACTTACCCAAGAATTTATTCAAAACCTCATTCATCAAGCTCAAGAAAGTACTTGGTGCATTAGTCAATCCAAAAGGCATCACTAACCATTCATGTAGTCCTTCATTTGTCTTAAATGTAGTCTTCCATTCATCTCCTTCTCTAATCCTGATCTAATGATATCCACTCTTCAAGTCTATCTTTGTGAAATACTTTTCTCCACTCAAATAGTCCATGATGTCATCCATCCTTGGCAATGGAAATCTATACTTAACTGTGATCTTATTGATTTCTCTAGAGTCTATACACATCCTCCATTCTCCATCTTTCTTTGGTACTAGTACTGTAGGTACCGTACATGGGCTTAAGCTTTCTCTGATCAATCCTTTCCTCAACAGCTCCTGTATTTGTCTATTTAGCTCCACATTCTCTACTGGTGTCATCAGGTGTGTTGCTTTATTAGGAAAACTAGCTCTAAGTATAAGGTCCATATGATGAATGATACTCCGAATTGGTGGCAATTCCTCAAGTACATTATCTGATATGATGTCTTCATATTCTGTCAACAATTCAGTTATCTCTTTTGTCTGTGATTCTTCTTCTTTTCCGGTAACAGTCTCTGCACTTAGGATTTTGTACTTCTTAGGAATCAAAGAAAAACACATATTCTCATGTCTCAATCCATCCAGAAATTTTCTATTGGAAATTTGGCTAAGCTTGATGTTTGAAGGTGTTGTCATTGATGGCAAAAAAAAAGGAACAAAGTTGGAAGAGAGATTTTTTTCTGGTGAAGAAGACTTAGTCAGTTTGGCTAAGTGTTGGCAGTGTACAGAGACAACAACAGAGAGACAATGTTTGGATTGGCATTGGTCCACAATCGAAGACCTAATCATGTAGTTCTGGTATATTGTTTGTAGTCCTTACAAGATCTTATATCTAATATTTCAGCTTTTTATATGTACAAAAGCATATCTTCAAGTAGCCTAAGTCTGGAATTACAAAGAATAGAGGTAATCAAAATATAATACTCATTTTTTTTGGTCCGCACTCCTTCGGTGTTTCATATCTTATTATGCAGTTTTGGGGTGTTGTAAACATTTGTATGAAGTCTCTAAATCTAGAGTTGCAGAGTTTGAAGTTCACTGGAGTGATAATTGTGAGCTACTGAATATCGCTACATGGCTTGACAATGTTTGACTGTGATAGGGTCTGAGTTCTATTAGCCCGCATTTTGCCGCATGTTAATATTATGTTCTATGTTTCTGAAGGTATGCTCTTTGATGTATAAGGAGTCTTTGATATGATTTTGAGCAAGTCTTGTGGTCCGTAGTGAAAGTTGTGATTTGACAGTTAGACTAAGTCAGTAACCGTCTGTGTTTAAGGCTGACATGATAGTTTGATTTGTGTTCGGTTAGTTCTATTGATTAGAACTTTATCCCAAGTGGTTTTATAGTTGGAGCTGACATATGAGAAGGTGTTTCAAATATTATTTTGGTTTGCAAAGGATATTGGTGGAAGGATTAGGCCGACAAGCTACTCAAAGCATGAATACATGTTTCATCTTTATAGGCCGACCTAATATGAAGATTCCAAGTGTTGTGAATATATATGTGAGATCTAATTCAATGAGTGTGTGAAGTGTAAACATGAGTATATGTGTGTGCAACATGTGAAGTATGGTGATTTTGTAAGGGTGACAAGTGTAGAAGAAGAGAGATCTTATTTTCATGTAAAAGCAGGGCAGTGAAATAGAGCAATTAGAGATGAAGAGTTTTGAGATAGTATTTTTGTGCTTCATTGGAGTTGTAACCATGCATGTGTAGATGCAATTAGAGAAGTTGAACCTAGTAGTGAGCCGTTCCTTCCTTCTTTCTCTAGGCAATGAGCCTATTTTTGTAGTGAGCATTTCTTACAATGAGCCTTGGGCAGTGAGCCTCCTTGTAATTCGGTATTGATATTATATAATTATTGTGAGCTAACACTCACCATGGTTTTTCCCAGTTTTGGGTTTTCCCCGTAAAACTCTTGGTGTTCATGTGTGATGCTTTTGTTGGCAAATGGTTAGCACTCCCCATGGGATTCATGACATGGACTAACTATCTCCCATGGATTCATTAACTCTGGCACTTGTATCAGAAATTGATAGGTCAACCTTTTGGTTTAACAACAATTGTGGGCCAACAATTGGTATTAGAGTGAAAGGTCACAGGTTTGAATCTCCCCAAATAACGTTGGGGGGGGGTTTGTTGGAAAATGGTCAGTGCTCCCCATGGGATTCGTGACATGGACTAACTACCTCATGTGGATTCATTAACTCTGGCACTTGTATCATAAATTGACAAGTCAACCTTTTGATTTAACGACAATCGTGGGCCAATAGCTTTGTTGTTGTTGTGTCAAAAAAAGTAACCTTGGGGGTTTTTTCCTATTAAGGTTTAGCTCCTAGGTCCTGTAATTGCATTTAGAGCATCTTGCATGTTATTTATGACTCCTGATGAGAAAACCCTTGGGTCTTGTGACAAATAGGACCTAGGGGGCTGCACTTTGATGATCTTTGAGCAAAAATGGTAGGGTGGACTTGGGCGCTAGCACCCTAGTCCAACCCTTATTTGGGTCTGCCCTAATTTCAAATGTCAGTTTTATGACCGTTAATTAGGTCCTATGCCGACATAGCAGGAATCTTTGTAGTTGCATATATAAGCATGATTAGGTTTCATTTACAAACTAGATGGCATTTTTTATTAACAATCTTTTTCTGAAAGTGATTCAAGGCATTCATTGTGTTGCAGACTTGTACTTTGTTGTTATTGTGTTTTTATTTCCAAATTTGATAGCCATCTCCTCATGGCATGAAGAGAATCTTCCTTCCATGAGATCTTCACTACAAGGTGATATCATTTATGTTTTCAATCATTTCTCATTTAGATTTTTGCCTCTATCCCATTGGGATACGCACTCTCATCTAACAACGGTGTTCGGAAGACTTGAATGTCTCTTCGAGGCTTGACCAAGGCAAGCCTCTAAACACCACAATCCCCTCCCACACTCCTTGTGATTGTAGGTTATAGGTGTCGCATCTGGAAGAAGTGGAGTTGTAGGAAAGGTTAGTAGACATAGAGGATTCAAGATCTGGAAAGAAGCTGGACACTAGTGCTTTTCCTGGACTAGGGTACTAGTCCCTATGTCCTCCATATCAGAATCTCTAGAAACTGAAGTTGCAATGCAGATTAGTGTCAGAAGGAGATCATAACCCCTCAAAGAAACTAGTACCTTGGACTTGGGTGTGAGTCCCCGTATCTCTAACTTCTCCACCTTTCAAACTTTGAAAAATAGTAAGTTAAGTATCTCAGTCCTTTGTTCCAGTCTGAAAAGATTTGCCGTAATTTGATAATTTGCTTACTGATTTGCATAATTAGGGTTTCTAAGCATAATTGAACATTATATAGAGACATTGTTTGACACATCCAAGAGTACATAGCTTCCCAAGTGGCTTCCCAATAGGATAGGTGATTGCTCTCGCTTAGTGGAGATTCAACTCAGTTGATAAGCCCTTGGAATGTTTGTTGGGAAAGGATGATTACACATAAACAACTAAATCCCTTACACATTCATCCACATCCCTCTTTTCCCCTCCTAAATAGTTTTTATTTAAGGCAAATGGACTACTAGTTTAATAAGTAAAAGGTTTAATAGAATATTGATTCACCCCCCTCTCAGTATTCTAGGTGTTCAACAATTGGTATCAGAGCCAAGTTCCTTGGAAGAAGTTTAACATCTTAAGGAAGATCTTGGAGATTGAACACATGGCAGGTAAAAGGTACTCTACTCCTCCTAAAGAAATTGATTCAACTAAAACTATAGAAGAAGAATGCATGCTTGTTAGTGAAGAAGAACTCAAAGTTGCTCTTGAAGATCCTGAAAAGACTAAAATAGAAAACAGGGATCTGAAAGAAAATATCAAGGAAGTAGATGAATGCATTAGAAAATTGAGGGAGCAAGTCAAGAGGTTCAAAGAAAAGCATAAGGAGGTCACTGAACAATTGAGATCAGCAAATGAAACCTTAAATGATTTGAAAGTGGAAGTTGTAGAAAAAGAAAAAGCAGAAGAAGACCTAAATCAGTTGGTGAAAAACAAATCTAAAGAATGTGCAAAGCTTGAACAAGAAGTTGTAGATTTGAAAGCTACTCTGAAACAAGCATGGATTCAAGAAGATAAATTTACAGTGAGTGCTACCAAACTTGATAGAATAATTGCAAGTCAGAAGAATCTTGATGACAAAGAAAGCTTGGGATTTGAGAAAGGTGAAAGTTCTAAAGTCGGTCAAGAAAAAATGTTGAGATCAAGAAGACAAAGATAAACAGATACATAATCAAAGGAATAGACCTAGAAGACCATCAGTCAGACAACTAAATGCTCAAAGGTACCCTTCTTTCAATGGTTATTGAAATGCATGCAATAAGTTTGGTCATAAGGCTACTCAATGTAGGAATAGAGTGAATCAAAATATTTCATCATTCTCTGGTTAGTGCTTCACTTGCAACAAAGTAGGTCATAAAGCTAATGTATGCAAAAGTTAGATAAGGAATGGTTACAACAATGGAAGGAATACTCAAACTTTCAAAGGTAACTTCTTTATATGTAAGAGGTTTGGTCATAGAGCTAATGGATGTAGAAGTCGGATAAGGAATGCTTACAACAATGGAAGGAATGCTCAAACTTTCAAAGTTAACTTCTTTATATGAAAGAGGTTTGGTCATAGAGCTAGTGAATGCAAAAGTCAGATAAGGAACAACTATAATAATGGAACGAATACTCAATCTTTTAATGGGAATTACTTTGCATACAATAGATTTGGACACAAGGCTAACCAATGTAGATCAAGGATGAATGGAAGGAACAATGATTAGAGAAATGTTGTATGCTACAATTGCAACAGGCCTGGACATATTGCAAGATTCTGTAGAAGCAAGAATATGAAGAAGGATAATCAGACAGAAATAAAGAAACTGGTACAAAAGGTAGATCTAGTAGAAATCAAGAAGGAGATGAACAAGATTTGAGTTAAGAAGTAAGTACATAGAGTAAAGAATGAGTCCGCACCAGACTCTAGTGCAGGTACTTCCTCTGGGAAGTAAATTGGGAGCTCTGGCTTAGGGGAGCTTAAATGAAAAATCCTATTCCCCCAACCAAAAAAGTGGTGTTGACATTTAGCATGAAGGTATAAGATAGAAAACAAGATAACAGAGCTTTTGAAGAAGATTCCGGAAGAAAACAATATAATGTGGTGGATTTTAGAGCAATTTAGATTGGTTGTGGATGGCAAAGTAAAAGTTTGACAACTTTTTTGAATCCAACATTTATGACAATTAGGTTTTGATGAAAAGGGGTTAAAAGGGAATTCATTTGAAAGGAAATCATATTGTATTCAAACCCTCAAGTGTCTAAGGAGATTTGAGAAGAAAAGATAAGGTGAATCCAAGCATTCAACGATTAGTGCGAAGAAACCCTAACTGGAAACTAAAGCTATTTACATCTCTCTCTCTCTCTTTTGAAAAATTTCTATGCTGAGCTAGTAAAGATGTTTACCCCTTAAGTGATAGAGATTATAGAGAGGCCCCGACCTAAATTCAAGAAGCACCCATACAAATCACTTGAAATTGATCCAAATGGTGCATTCTCTGAGGTCACGCATGAAGTTATGTATACATAAGACATTAGGGCATGCATTCATGCAAACCTAGAAGAGTATGATCATATGAAACTAGGGAAATTCTATTTGGACAAGCTGACTAATGATAAGTTTCAACTGAAAGAAGATTTTTGTACGTTGCATGAGAAGAAGCTAGATGTATGGATTGATTTTCCTTTGTTTTCTAAAGATGCTTGGGTCCAGCATGCCCTAAGTAGAATTCATGATGAATCTATGTGGATAGACATGACACATATGATTACTAAAGATTCTATTAAAGCTGTGACTGGCATGTGCTCCACAGGAACAGTTCTGACATTAAAGTCTGTGAAGAATAACACATTGATGCAATTAATTGGTGCCAAGTTTGACAAAAGAGCACTAACTATGAATGATATTGAAGATCCATTAGTAAGGTTTGCCTCAATGGTGATTGGTAATAAGGTCCACTTCTCCAACAATGATAATCTAGTCTTAACAACTGATATATACACAACATTTGAGATGGTGAAGAAGAATGCAGATTATGACCTGTGTGAATTGTTCTGGCAACAACTGATGGAGAACTTGAAAAGAACAAAGGACACAAAATACCCTTTCAAGTATGGAACTCTAATCATTTACCTGCTCTTCTATTTCCTAGAGGAGTTATTAGGTATGGACAATATTATTTGGCTTGATCGCTCTCCTATAGAAATCCAAATTAGAAATCATCTACAAAGTTTAGGAGATGTTGATAAACAAAATGCAACATTATGGGGTTATTTTAAGAATTTCTAACAGAAAATGCAGACTAGGGTTTGTTGAAATTAGGGCAGACAACTGAGAGGGGGGGTGAATCAGTTGTCACAAAAACTTTTGTCCTTTGCTATAACTTAAACTTCTTTACCACTTATTAATAGATGAATGATATAACCATCAAAGCATGAATCAACAACACATGAACATAACCAAAATTAACACACATAACACCAGGATTTTTATGTGGAAACCCAATTAAGGGAAAAACCATGGTGGGGGTTAACCCACAAGATTTATTCTCTATTAAAAGAATAGAAAAATGGGAAGGCACTTGCCTTCAGGCGAACTGCCCAGAGCTCATTGTTCAAAAGAGGCTCAGTGCCTACAGAAATATTTATAAGTTTATCATAGAAAGATTGAACTAGAAAACAACATCTTCATGCAAAGGTCAGTTCCATTGATGCGCACAACACTTCTTCTCTACCCCCAAACACTTATTCGCTATCTCCTCATCCTTTATTACTTTTCTTTTTCTGCTCTTCCTCTTCTCTGCTTTGCCTTTCTTCCTTTCTTAGGATCTTATCATTTTCGCACAAGGATACATTTCCACAACTCAACCACACATATTTATATGTTTCATCAACCTTGGAATAAACATCAAGGTTGGCACTACAAACATATGACTTAATGTGAATCATTATACTGTCAGCCAAACATAGTTAGGTTCCAAATCTTCTTCAAACAACATGCCACGCTTCATAGGACTTTTCTTAGATCATCTGCAACATCCACAAAGCATCTGGTCAGCCAAGACTGGAAAGAACATCAAAATCCAAAGAGAAATATTTAATCATGAGATCAAACCTCAATGTGGATCACCAACACAACAGGCACACGATCCAGAGATCTCCACAAGCATAATGAAATCAACAAGAACAACCGCACCACCTCAAATCACCAGAATCACTTGCATCTTCATACCAGAACATAAGAACACCAATTGCCATGATTGTCACACTAGAAGGATTGCTTGCAGACCTCCAAACCATGAACCACTTGAGTTGAGGATACACACTGACATCCCAAACACACCTCTAGATCTGTAGATCATAATATTTCAATGCGGATCAATCTGGACCAAATTCTTGTCACTTTGTCACCTCTGAACACCTGTAAAACCAGGTTTTACTCGGATGGCCATAACTTCCCAAATTCTTCATGAGGATCCCTCAAATCTTAACTAGAACTTTAGACAATCCTTTACAATACCCTTTTGTCCATAGACTCTAATCTTCATGTCACTGGAAATGCAGAGCAATCTACTTCACTAAACTGCACTGTCTTCACTGTCTCTTACAGAGAGATATGTAACGCACTTGTTTCTTCCAGAGAGGCTAATTTTCTCAATATCCTCAACATACAAGTCTTCTAGAATGGGATACAATTGACACCAATGACAACAAGAATATGTTGACATCAATGACAACATTGATTAGGCACATATTTGCAACAGGGTTGGGATTCCTAAAAAGGTTGTGAATAAATATGAAAAAGATGTATTCATGGTAGATAAAGATAAATGCCTCATGGAGGCAGTAGAACCCAAAAATAGTATGGGTCCCAGCTATGGGATATGAGGTTATAAAGGATGTTCTGACTGGCCTAGTTGATTTAATGCTAAGCAAACCAAAGGATCCTAAAGAGGAAAGATTTGGAACCTTTGAAGAAAAATCACTCAAAGTGTTTATGGATCTGAAATAATTTGAAATCAAAAGGAATGCAAGAAAGTGGGTAGATGAGTTTACAAAAAGCAAAGGATTTATAGATTAAGAAATAAAAGAAGCAAGAGCCAAGTCTGAGGCATTCAAGGGGTGTGTGCAAGAAGTTGAGTCCACTTTTTGGCCAAAAAGTGGAAGTGTTTTCCCTGATTTTCAGAATTTGTCATATTTGACCTAAAATTTTGAAGCACTTAAAGGTGGAATCTTGAAAAAAGTTACTAAATATGAAATGTAGTACTCGGAGTCTAGTTTCCAAATATGTAATTTTTTTTATTACCCAGATGATACAAATTGATTTTTAATAGGCATTTCTAAAAACCACTGTTTAAAAGTCACTTTTTTTTAACTAAACCATGCATGTGTACGTCATCCATATTTTGACCTAAATAATCATATTTTTCTAAATCCTTTTGGGAAAATATTTGTAATTCACTAAAGCACGTTTTCCATATTTTTTTGTAATTTTTTATAGATTTTTTTTGTTAATTTTTTATTGGCCATTTTTGGTGTTTTAAAAAATTGTCGTGTACGTCACACATGAGATGACCTAAACTTATCATTTTTTGAAAAAAAAATTTCAAATTGAAAAGAATTGTTTAAAGTACGTTTTCATATAATTTTTTTTAATAAAAAGTTATTAAAATACTAAAAAACCCTGATAATTCAAGTTTATGGACTTGTTTCATTAGAAATTAATTGAAAATAGAAAAAATAATCTAATTGTAAAAAAAATTACATATTTAGAATCTACACTATCTCATCTATAATGGTTTTTAATTTCGTCAAGAAATTCTGAAAAAAAGGCCTTCAGACATATGCCCAAAGTCACTAGTTTGTTGTGACATTGACAGGACCTTCAACTTGCAGGTCAAACTAGGTCCAAAGCCAAGGGTCGGGTTCCCAAGCCTTTTTTCTGACCCAAAACCCATAGCAAAAAGTGGGTCAGAAATTCAAAATTTATAAAACGGGATCCCGTTTCATAAAAGGTTAATATTTTAATCTTTTATGAAACATGATCCCATTTTATAAAGGTTAAAATATTAACCTTTTATGAAACTCAAAACAGGATCCCGTTTCTAGAAAATGGGACCCCGCTTTTGGCTCGGGATCCCGTTTCATAAAAAGCGGGATCCCATTTTGGTTAACCTGATTTCAGGTTTTTTTCTAAGTCCAAAACTTCCACCTTAAGTGGACTCATCTTTGTGCATTTACCCCAAGGCTTCAAGTGCTCTAGAAGGGAAAACAATAAAGACTCCGGAGAAAGAGAAGGAGAAATAAGAACCAGAAAATCCTACTTCTACCTCAAGAAGAAGAACAAGAGCCTCCTCCTCTATTACAGACACATCTAAGAGCTCTGGTCCACTCCCTATAGTTGAGGTTGAGAAATAAAAGACAAAGCCTTCAGAGAAAAGGTAGAAAAGAAAGAAAGCAAAGGCCACTAAAAGAGTATATGTGAGCCTTGATGGAGGAGAAGGAGAAGGAGAAGAAGAAGAAGAAGAAGAAGAAGAAGAAGAGATAGAGACTGATGAAGAAATCAAGGCCAAGAAAGAAAAAGCAGATGAGACCACATCAAGCAAAAAGGAGAAGATCTCTAGAAAAGTCAAAGACAAGAAGAAGAAAAAAGGAGAAAAGACTGAGACCAGAAAAGATGAAGCAACAATATCTTTGGAGACCATAGTTAGTACAATGGCTGAGCATGGGAACTTAAAACCAATTGTTAATATATATGATGATAGTTCAGATGCAGACAAGGTGATACTTGAAACAACAACTGTAAGATTTTTGGTTATGTTTAATAAAGAATTGATTGAAGTTATAGATGATTTACCAGACAATTTAGCCAGCATCATGTCAATCAGAAAAGAAGTAGCTATGGCTAAATATGTTGAGTTAAAGGAATATGTACTAATAAACCTATGCCCAAATATCACCAGTGAAGAAAAGGTCAAAGTCACTAAGATACTTAGTGAAAAGTTTAGAAAAAAGAGAAGAGTCAACACTCTAATGTCTGGTGACATTGAGAATCTGGTCAAGGACATTGAGGAGATAACACTAAATGTGTTACATGAGATGCAAATACCAACTACTACTAACACTAATAATGAGGAATAAAATGTTGGTGTAGTTAATGCAGTTTTGGAGATAAATATGGAACAAAATATGGAACAAAAAGTAGCTACTCCTTCAAAAATCCCAAGAAAGGATGAAGAAATGAAAGAGCCTGTAAAGGTAAAGACCTCTGAAAAAAATGTCACGCCTGAGGAGAATGTCTCAGAAAGACAAAGTGAGCAAAGAGAAGAGGTTAATGAGAAGATGGTAGATAACTCTGCTCTGGAAATGAATGATGATAGACAAGAACCAACTCTGAAAAGAGAGGGAAATGAACAAGAGCCTACTCATGAAGAACATCTAGAGAGACAAGATGCTAAGATGTCTCATGTTGAAGATAAGAGAGACACTGCTGAAAAGGATATAGGTGATTCTTTGACAGGGTTTTTGGAGAAGCAAAAGGAAGCTTAGATTTTGACTGCACTAAGCTATTGCAAGGACCAATTAACCTTGCCACAATGTCTCCATTACAAAAGATGAGACTTGGGGCACTTTTTCAAACTACTACAAAAGAAGAGATTCTAAAATCTCATATAGAGGACAGTGAGCTAATAGGAGATGCATCGACAATTTTTGAAAAGATTATGCTCAGGATAAAAAGAGACACATCCTTAGCACTAACTGTACAATTGAAGAAGTTTATGGAATCAATCAATTCTCATTTTGAGTCCCTGGAACAAGCTTTAGAAAAGAAGGTACGGGAAGAGATTGATAACAAGAGATTAGTTGAGCTTACTATAGGTGACTAAAGATCTGATCACAAACAATGGTGCAAACCTTCAAACTCTGATCTCAAAGGGGCTTGAGACTTCTTCTCTTGGGGAGTATGGTGCAGGAGCACCCCTTCAACAATATAAATATGCACAAGAGGGAGAAGAATAAGATTTTATTATGTTTGAGACATTTCATGTTACCATGCAGCATTTATATGTCATTGATAAATGTAGCATTTCATGTTTGTAAACATCAAATTTGACATTTTAGACATGTTGTGTTATGTGGAGAATTAAACCTAGGTGTCTTATTATTAAGTGTTTTTCTATCTTATACAAAACAGGTGTCGTGGGATTAGTTAGGGTTTATGACTATAATCTTGGTTTAATAAAATCCTAAAAACAGAGGAGAGGAGAGTCAGGTAACAAAACAGGGAAGGTGGTCGAGGAATGGGAAATTATGACGTAGAGATAGGCAACAGTAATGTGGAGATTTGATGTCAGCTCCTCATCAACAAACATTTACCATTGTCAATTTACCATCGGTCAGATACATTCAGTTTTTAGATCAGGATTGCTGGACTGCCTCTATGGTTGAACCTTTTAACCACTTGACATCCCCTCTGTTCATTGAAACCGTGAACCCGTCGAACCAAATCAACCCCTTGAATCTTTAACTATCGGTTGGACCACTGAACCATCGAACCGTTGAACCCTTGAACTGGTTCAACCACCAGTTCAACTATCGCACACTTAAACGCTATTGGCGATGAACCCATTGAACTGTTGAACCTTCAATTATTCGGCTCAACATACACTATCAGTTCCACATACTCCCGTCGCATAGACTATACCGATTGAACCTTTGAGTTTATTGGACTATTGAACCCAATGCTCCTTGTTGAACTGACGAACCAACTGAACCCATTATATTCGTTAAACCGTTGAACCGGCTCAACCGGCAATTCAACTGTCAACAACCCTTACTACGATGAACCATTGAACCTGTTGAACCTTTGAATTGGTTCAACCACCTGCAAACATCTATTATCGGTTCCCCCGATATGCTTCAACCGATACATAGATGCAGGATATCCTTGAAATATATATTCACATACAAACATGATATATACATGAAATGTATCTTCATACATTTGTGATATATACAAGAATTGTATATTCAGCGACCAACACAAATTTGACTCAAACATACTTTTATACATACCATTTTTCATAGCATATACATAGGAAGTTGCTCGCATGCAAATGCAATATATTCACAGATTGTCTCCGCATATAATTGGTGTATATACATCAAATGTACATTTGAACTTCCCGCCGATAACTTCCTCTGTGTCAAATTTTGCAATTCCTATTCTACCAAGTTCATCGAACAAAAGAAAAACAAACAAAAAACTACTATACATAATCCATTCCACTAATTTCATAGAAATCCACCAGTGGAATGGATTTTAATTGTGCATCTCGACCACAGAAGAACTAAATTAAATACAAAGAAAATCTATGCAAATAATATACAAAACAATTTGATATATAGGGAATTTACACAGAATCTAGAATTGGTAGAACACAATTTACAGAATTTCTATTTCTTCATTTCACATTGTCGAACACAGACTAATTACAGAGATTTTTCTGAAGGTGGAAGAATTTTTCATTCCTCGACCACCATCCCTGTTTTGTTACCTGACTCTCCTCTCCTCTTTTTCAAGATTTTATTAAACCAAGATTATAGTCATAAACCCTAACTAATCCCACGACACATGTTTTGCATAAGACAACAAAACACTTAATAATAAGACACCTAGGTTTAATTCTCCACATAACCCAACATGTCTAAAATGTCAAATTTGATGTTTACAAACATGAAATGCTACATTTGTCAATGACATATAAATGCTGCATGGTAACATGAAATGTCTCAAACATAATAAAATCTTATTCTTCTCCCTCTTGTGCATATTTATATTGTTGAAGGGGTGCTCCTGCACCATACTCCCCGAGAGAAGAAATCTCTCAAGCCCCTTTGAGATCAAAGTTTGAAGGTTTGCACCATTGTTTGTGATCAGATCTTCAGTCATCCAAATTACTTCTGAATTAGGTTTCCCCTGCCAAGCGAACAAGTACTCCATGTATTCTTTGTTCCGTGTCTTCTTTATCACTCTTGAGTCTAAGATCTTTTCTAATTTTGGTGGATCATGCTTAGGAATATCATCATCTGCTACATCATGTAATGATTCATGTGTTACCTCTGTATTTTTCTTGTATGGAGTTAAATCACATACATTGAATATGGGTGACAATCCAAGATCAGGAGGAAGTTGGATTTCATAGGAATTCTTCCCACACTTCTTCAAAATCTGACATGGTCCAATCTTCCTCTACATTAGCTTGGTATATTTACCTTTTGGGAGCCTTTCCTTCTTCAGATTAACCCATACCAAATCTCCTACATCAAACTATACATCCCTCTTTTTCTTATCAGCATATGTTTTGTACTTCAATGTAGTTTGTTGAAGCTGGTTCTTTACTTGATCATGCACCTCCTTGATGGCTGATGCAAAAGCTTCTCCATCTGCACTAATAGGCTCTCCTATAGGCAGATCTCTTAATTCCAAAATACCTCTTGGATGAATACCATATACTACCTGAAAAGGTGATTTCCCTACACTCTTATTGATGGTGTCATTATAGGAAAATTCTACTTGTGGTAGGATATTATCCCACTTCTCTCCATGCTGCCTCGTCAAACACCTTAACAGATTTCCTAATGAACGGTTGACAACTTCAGTCTGCCCATCTGTTTGAGGATGGTAGGCTGATGAGAAGGACAAATTTGTTCCAAGCTTCTTCCAAAGAGTCCTCCAAAAGTGGCCAATAAATTTTACATCTCTATTTGATACTATGCTCAATGGCAATCCATGTATCCTCACTATTTCCTTGAAAAATAGGTCTGCCACATATGAAGCATCACAAGTAGTTTTGCATGGAAGGAAGTGTGCCATTTTACTAAATCTGTCAACTACCACAAAAACACTGTCATATCCTTTCCTTGTTCGAGGTAAACCCAATACAAAATCCATGCTTATGCTCTCGCATGGCCTGGAAGGAATGGGTAATGGCTGATACAAACCTGCATTAGTGGATCGTCCTTTTTCTTTCTGGCATATCACACATGCCTCCACAAATTTCCTCACATCTGACTGGAACTTGGGCCAATAGTAATGTCTCCTTACTAGATCAAGAGTCTTATCCAGACCAAAATGTCCTGCCATGGCCCCACAATGTTTTTCCTGAATAATATTCAGTCTCATAGAACATCTTGGAATACACAATTGTCCACCTTTGAAAAGTAACCCATCTTGTATCAGAAATTTAGAGAACTCAACATGATATCTATCTCCAAAAGAAGTGCGTACCTTGTAGATCTCTCCAAAGTCTTCACCATCATCATACATGGCCTTCAAAGAATCAATAACAACACTCTCCAATTGGATCTGATTAATGGTTAGAACCCTCCTACTCAAAGCATCTGCTACTTTGTTCTTGACCCCTTTCTTGTGCTTTAGTGTAAAGGTGAAAGCTTGCAAAGTTTCCACCCACTTCATATGTCTATGGTTCAGCTTCTCTTGACTATTTATAAAACTGAGGGCCTGATTGTCTGTGAAGACTATGAATTCTTTTGGCATCAAGTAATGCCTCCATTTCTTGAGTGACTATACTAGAGCATACATCTCCAAATCATATGATGAGTATCTCTTCTTTGCATCATTTAGTTTCTCACTGAAAAATGCAATAGGCCTACCTTCTTGGCTGAGTACTGCTCCAATTGCCATGTGGCTGGCATCACATTCTACTTGAAAAATCTTGCTGAAGTCAGGAAGTGTAAGAACTGGCTGCTCTGCCACCTTCTTCAATGTTTCAAATGAATCATCTGCCTCCTTTGTCCAAGTGAATCTACACTTCTATCCTCCTTTTATGGTGTTAAGCATGGGTGCACAAACATGACTAAAAACTTCCTATAAAAGGTTTCTAACCCATGGAAATTTCTAACATCATTCAAGGTTTTTGGAGTTGGCCAAGATAATATGGCACTTACCTTCTCTTGATCCATTTTTAGTTTGTTATGTGAGATAACAAATCCCAAGTAGATGATCTCTTCCTGCATGAACAAACACTTTGCTAAGTTGATCATTAGTTGCTCTTCATGTAACCTTTTGAGGACTAAGTCTATATGGTTGAGGTGCTCTTCCCTTGTATTACTGAAAATCAGGATGTCATCTAGATATACTATGACAAATTTACCTATGAATTCCCTCAAGACCTCATTCATCAACCTCATAAAGGTACTAGGGGCGTTGGATAAACCAAAAGGCATGACCTTCCACTCATATAACCCCTCATTGGTCTTAAATGCAGTTTTCCATTCATCTCCTGGCCTAATGAATGGTTGACAACTTCAGTCTGCCCATCTGTTTGAGGATGGTAGGTTGATGAGAAGGACAAATTTGTTCCAAGCTTCTTCCAAAGAGTCCTCTAAAAGTGGCCAATAAATTTTACATCTTTATCTGATACTATGCTCAATGGTAATCCATGTATCCTCACTATTTCCTTGAAAAATAGGTCTGCCACATATGAAGCATCACAAGTAGTTTTGCATGGAAGAAAGTGTGCCATTTTACTAAATCTGTCTACTACCGCAAAAACACTATCATATATTTTCCTTGTTTGAGGTAAACCCAATACAAAATCCATGCTTATGCTCTCCCACGGCCTAGAAGGAATGGGTAATGGCTGATACAAACCTGCATTAGTGGATCATCCTTTTTCTTTCTGGCATATCACACACGCCTCCACAAATTTCTTCACATCTAACTGGAACTTGGGCCAATAGTAATGTCTCCTTACTAGATCAAGAGTCTTATCTAGACCAAAATGTTCTGCCATGGCCCCACAATGTTTTTACTGAATAATATTCAGTCTCATAGAACATCTTGGAATACACAATTGTCCACCTTTGAAAAGTAACCCATCTTGTATCAGAAATTCAAAGAACTCAACATGATATCTATCTCCAAAAGAAGTGCATACCTTGTAGATCTCTCCAAAGTCTTCATCATCATCATACATGGCCTTCAAAGAATCAATACCAACACTCTCCAATTGGATCTGATTAATGGTTAGAACCCCCCTGCTCAAAGCATCTGCTACTTTGTTCTTAACCCCTTTCTTGTGCTTTAGTGTAAAGGTGAAAGCTTGCAAAGTTTCCACCCACTTCATATGTCTATGGTTCAGCTTCTCTTGACTATTTATAAAACTGAGGGCCTGATTGTCTGTGAAGACTATGAATTCTTTTGGCATCAAGTAATGCCTCCATTTCTTGAGTGACTATACTAGAGCATACATCTCCAAATCATATGATGAGTATCTCTTCTTTGCATCATTTAGTTTCTCACTGAAAAATGCAATAGGCCTACCTTCTTGGCTGAGTATTGCTCCAATTGCCATGTGGCTGGCATCACATTCTACTTGAAAAATCTTGCTGAAGTCAGGAAGTGTAAGAACTAGTTGCTCTGCCACCTTCTTCAATGTTTCAAATGAATCATCTACCTCCTTTGTCCAAGTGAATCTACACTTCTATCCTCCTTTTATGGTGTTAAGCATGGGTGCACAAACATGACTAAAAACTTCCTATAAAAGGTTTCTAACCCATGGAAACTTCTAACATCATTCAAGGTTTTTGGAGTTGGACAAGATAATATGGCACTTACCTTCTCTTGATCCATTTTTAGTTTGTTATGTGAGATAACAAATCCCAAGTAGATGATCTCTTCCTACATGAACAAACACTTTTCTAAGTTGATCATTAGCTGCTCTTCATGTAACCTTTTGAGGACTAAGTCTATATGGTTGAGGCGCTCTTCCCTTGTATTACTAAAAATCACGATGTCATCTAGATATACTATGACAAATTTACCTATGAATTCCCTCAAGACCTCATTCATCAACCTCATAAAGGTACTAGGGGCATTGGATAAACCAAAAGGCATGACCTTCCACTCATATAACCCCTCATTGGTCTTAAATGCAGTTTTCCATTCATCTCCTGGCCTAATCCTAATCTGATGATTTCCTAATGAACGGTTGACAACTTCAATCTGCCCATCTGTTTGAGGATGGTAGGCTAACGAGAAGGACAAATTTGTTCCAATCTTCTTCCAAAGAGTCCTCTAAAAGTGGCCAATAAATTTTACATCTCTATCTGATACTATGCTCAATGGCAATCCATGTATCCTCACTATTTCCTTGAAAAATAGGTCTGCAACATATGAAGCATCACAAGTAGTTTTGCATGGAAGGAAGTTTGCCATTTTACTAAATCTGTCTACTACCACAAAAACACTGTCATATCCTTTCCTTGTTCGAGGTAAACCCAATACAAAATCCATGCTTATGCTCTCCCACGGCCTAGAAGGAATGGGTAATGGCTGATACAAACCTGCATTAGTGGATCATCCTTTTTCTTTCTGGCATATCACACACATCTCCACAAATTTTCTCACATCTGACTGGAACTTGGGCCAATAGTAATGTCTCCTTACTAGATCAAGAGTCTTATCCAGACCAAAATGTCCTGCCATGGCCCCACAATGTTTTTCCTGAATAATATTCAGTCTCATAGAACATCTTGGAATACACAATTGTCCACCTTTGAAAAGTAACCCATCTTGTATCAGAAATTTAGAGAACTCAACATGATATCTATCTCCAAAAGAAGTGCATACCTTGTAGATCTCTCCAAAGTCTTCATCATCACCATACATGGCCTTCAAAGAATCAATAACAACACTCTCCAATTGGATCTGATTAATGGTTAGAACCCTCCTGCTCAAAGCATCTGCTACTTTGTTCTTGACCCCTTTCTTGTGCTTTAGTGTAAAGGTGAAAGCTTACAAAGTTTCCACCCACTTCATATGTCTATCGTTTAGCTTCTCTTGACTATTTATAAAACTGAGGGCCTGATTGTCTGTGAAGACTATGAATTCTTTTGGCATCAAGTAATGCCTCCATTTCTTGAGTGACTGTACTAGAGCATACATCTCCAAATCATATGATGAGTATCTCTTCTTTGCATCATTTAGTTTCTCACTGAAAAATGCAATAGGCCTACCTTCTTGGCTGAGTACTACTCCAATTACCATGTGGTTGGCATCACATTCTACTTGAAAAATCTTGCTGAAGTCAGGAAGTGTAAGAACTGGTTGCTCTGCCACCTTCTTCTTCAATGTTTCAAATGAATCATCTGCCTCCTTTGTCCAAGTGAATCTGCACTTCTGTCCTCCTTTTATGGTGTTAAGCATGGGTGCACAAACATGACTAAACCCTTTTATAAACTTCCTATTAAAGGTTGCTAACCCATGGAAACTTCTAACATCATTCAAGGTTTTTGGAGTTGGCCAAGATAATATGGCACTTACCTTCTCTTGATCCATTTTCAGTTTGTTATGTGAGATAAAAAAATCCCAAGTAGATGATCTCTTCCTACATGAACAAACACTTTGCTAAGTTGATCATTAGCTGCTCTTCATGTAACCTTTTGAGGACTAAGTCTATATGGTTGAGGTGCTCTTCCCTTGTATTACTGAAAATTAGGATGTCATCTAGATATACTATGAAAAATTTACCTATGAATTCCCTCAAGACCTCATTCATCAACCTCATAAAGGTACTAGGGGCGTTGGATAAACCAAAATGCATGACCTTCCACTCATATAACCCCTCATTGGTCTTAAATGCAATTTTCCATTCATCTCCTGGCCTAATCCTAATCTAATGATTTCCTAATGAACAGTTGACAACTTCAGTCTGCCCATCTGTTTGAGGATGGTAGGTTGATGAGAAGGACAAATTTGTTCCAAGCTTCTTCCAAAGAGTCCTCCAAAAGTGGCCAATAAATTTTACATCTCTATCTGATACTATGCTCAATGGCAATCCATGTATCCTCACTATTTCCTTGAAAAATAGGTCTGCAACATATGAAGCATCACAAGTAGTTTTGCATGGAAGGAAGTGTGCCATTTTACTAAATCTGTCTACTACCACAAAAACACTGTCATATCCTTTCCTTGTTTGAGGTAAACCCAATACAAAATCCATGCTTCTGCTCTCCCACGGCCTAGAAGGAATGGGTAATGGCTGATACAAACCTGCATTAGTGGACCGTCTTTTTTCTTTCTGGCATATCACACACACTTCCACAAATTTCCTCACATCTAACTGGAACTTGGGCCAATAGTAATGTCTCCTTACTAGATCATGAGTCTTATCTAGACCAAAATGTCCTGCCATGGCCCCAAAATGTTTTTCCTAAATAATATTGAGTCTCATACAACATCTTGGAATACACAATTGTCCACCTTCGAAAAGTAACCCATCTTGTATCAGAAATTCAGAGAACTCAACATGATATCTGTCTCCAAAAGAAGTGCATACCTTGTAGATCTCTCCAAAGTCTTCATCATCATCATACATGGCCTTCAAAGAATCAATACCAACACTCTCCAATTGGATCTGATTAATGGTTAGAACCCTCCTGCTCAAAGCATCTGCTACTTTGTTCTTGACCCCTTTCTTGTGCTTTAGTGTAAAGGTGAAAGCTTGCAAAGTTTCCACCCACTTTATATGTCTATGGTTCAGCTTCTCTTGACTATTTATAAAACTAAGGGCCTGATTGTCTGTGAAGACTATGAATTCTTTTGGCATCAAGTAATGCCTCCATTTTTTGAGTGACTGTACTAGAGCATAAATCTCCAAATCATATGATGAGTATCCCTTCTTTGCATCATTTAGTTTCTCACTAAAAAATGCAATAGGCCTACCTTCTTGGCTGAGTATTGCTCCAATTGCCATGTGGCTGGCATCACATTCTACTTGAAAAATCTTGCTAAAGTCAGCAAGTGTAAGAACTGGCTGCTCTGCCACCTTCTTCTTCAATGTTTCAAATGAATCATTTGCCTCCTTTGTCCAAGTGAATCTGCACTTCTGTCCTCCTTTTATGGTGTTAAGCATGGGTGCACAAACATGACTAAACCCTTTTAGAAACTTCCTATAAAAGGTTACTAACCCATGGAAACTTCTAACATCATTCAAGGTTTTTGGAGTGGGCCAAGATAATATGGCACTTACCTTCTCTTGATCCATTTTAAGTTTGTTATGTGAGATAAAAAATCCCAAGTAGATGATCTCTTCCTGCATGAACAAACACTTTGCTAAGTTGATCATTAGCTACTCTTCATGTAACCTTTTGAGGACTAAGTCTATATGGTTGAGGTGCTCTTCCCTTGTATTACTGAAAATCAGGATGTCATCTAGATATACTATGACAAATTTACCTATGAATTCCCTCAAGACCTCATTCATCAACCTCATAAAGGTACTAGGGGTGTTGGATAAACCAAAAGGCATAACCTTCCACTCATATAACCCTTCATTGGTCTTAAATGCAGTTTTCCATTCATCTCCTGTCCTAATCCTAATCTAATGATTTCCTAATGAACGGTTGACAACATCAGTCTACCCATCTATTTGAGGATGGTAGGCTGATGAGAAGGACAAATTTGTTCCAAGCTTCTTCCAAAGAGTCCTCCAAAAGTGGCCAATAAATTTTACATCTCTATCTGATACTATGCTCAATGGCAATCCATGTATCCTCACTATTTCCTTGAAAAATAGGTCTACAACATATGAAGCATCACAAGTAGTTTTGCATGGAAGGAAGTGTGCCATTTTACTAAATCTGTCTACTACCACAAAAACACTATCATATCCTTTCCTTGTTCGAGGTAAACCCAATACAAAATCCATGCTTATGCTCTCCCACGGCCTAGAAGGAATGGGTAATGGCTGATACAAACCTGCATTAGTGGATCGTCCTTTTTCTTTCTGGCATATCACACACGCCTCCACAAATTTCCTCACATCTGACTAGAACTTGGGCCAATAGTAATGTCTCCTTACTAGATCAAGAGTCTTATCCAGACCAAAATGTCCTGCCATGGCCCCACAATGTTTTTCCTGAATAATATTCAGTCTCATAGAACATCTTGGAATACACAATTGTCCACCTTTGAAAAGTAACCCATCTTGTATCAGAAATTTAGAGAACTCAACATGATATATGTCTCCAAAAGAAGTGCATACCTTGTAGATCTCTCCAAAGTCTTCATCATCATCATACATGGCATTCAAAGAATCAATACCAACACTCTCCAATTGGATCTGATTAATGGTTAGAACCCTCCTACTCAAAGCATCTGCTACTTTGTTCTTGACCCCTTTCTTGTGCTTTAGTGTAAAGGTGAAAGTTTGCAAAGTTTCCACCCACGTCATATGTCTATGGTTCATCTTCTCTTGACTATTTATAAAATTGAGGGCCTGACTGTCTGTGAAGACTATGAATTCTTTTGGCATCAAGTAATGCCTCCATTTCTTGAGTGACTGTACTAGAGCATACATCTCCAAATCATATGATAAGTATCTCTTCTTTGCATCATTTAGTTTCTCACTGAAAAATGCAATAGGCCTACCTTCTTGGCTGAGTACTACTCCAATTGCCATGTGGATGGCATCACATTCTACTTGAAAAATCTTGCTGAAGTCAGGAAGTGTAAGAACTGGCTGCTCTGCCACCTTCTTCTTCAATGTTTCAAATGAATCATCTGCCTCCTTTGTCCAAGTGAATCTGCACTTCTATCCTCCTTTTATGGTGTTAAGCATGGGTGCACAAACATGACTAAACCCTTTTATAAACTTCCTATAAAAGGTTGCTAACCCATGGAAACTTCTAACATCATTCAAGGTTTTTGGAGTGGGCCAAGACAATATGGCACTTACCTTCTCCTGACCCATTTTCTGTTTGTTATGTGAGATAACAAATCCCAAGTAGATGATCTCTTCCTACATGAACAAACACTTTGCTAAGTTGATCATTAGCTGCTCTTCATGTAACCTTTTGAGGACTAAGTCTATATGGTTGAGGTGCTCTTCCCTTGTATTACATAAAATCAGGATGTCATCTAGATATACTATGACAAATTTACCTATGAATTCCCTCAAGACCTCATTCATCAACCTCATAAAGGTACTAGGGGCATTGTATAAACCAAAAGGCATGACCTTCCACTCATATAACCCCTCATTGGTCTTAAATGCAATTTTCCATTCATCTCCTAGCCTAATCCTAATCTGATGATATCCACTCTTTAGATCTATTTTTGTGAAATATTGAGCACCCCCCAAGCAATCAAGTAAATCTTCTATCCTAGGGATCGGAAACCTATATCTGATTGTTATCTTATTGATAGCCCTTGAATTAGTACAAAGTCTCCAAGTGCCTTCCTTCTTTGGTGCTAGTACAACCGTTACTGCACATGGACTTAAACTCTTGCCAATTAGGCCTGTCTCCAACAATTCCTCAATCTACCTTGCTACCTCTACATTCTGTTCTGGGGTAATCTTGTATACTGCTTTGTTTGGAAGTGTAGATCATGGGATCAGATCTATGCAATGGCTGATGTCCCTCATAGGTGGTAGGGACCTTCGTATTCCATCAGAGATGATGCCTTGATACTTGTCCAATTGCTCTTGGACAACAGGATCTATGAACCTTTGTCTCTTTTCTCCCTTGACTTCTTGTTGCTATTCCTTATTGACCTTTAGGCATAGAATTAGAGCATATGCAACTGCTCCCTCTTCTACTATCCCTTTCATGAATTGTTTGCCTTCTACCATCATCACCTTATCTTCTTTTCCTTTTGATTCCACCTAATTCTTCATCAATGGTAGCAACTCTATCACCTTAACATTCTTGGTGATTGAATAGGTGTTTCTAACTCCATCATGGTATGCTTTCAAGTCATACTGCCATGGTCTTCGAAATAGGAGATGGCAAGCATCCATCTTGGCAATGTCAAACAGCAATCTATCCTTGTATGGTCCAATTTGAAGTTCTACCCAAGCCTGTTCTTCTACAATTGTTTGCTAACCTTGGTGGAGCCATGAGATCTTGTATGGGCAAGGATGTGGTGTTCTTATAAGCTTAAGCCTTTCTACCATTTCAAAAGACACAAAATTTTTAGTGGATTCGGAGTCAATCAGAACTTTACATACCTTTCCTCTTGCCTTGCAAGTAGTTCTGAAGAGAGACTTCCTTTGTGGGGGTTCTTTGTTGGGCACCTTCATGGTGGTCATTGCTCTTCTAATCATCAAAGATTCTTCTCTCTTAGGATATCCATAGCTGTCAAGAGCATTCACGCTTTGATTAGTGCTTGAGCTTGCTACACTTTGACAATTAGATTCTAGGATCAAATTGATCCTCTTTTCTCCTATTGAACTTGTTGCCTTTGCTGGACATCTGCTAGCTATGTGGCCTTCTTGATTGCAATTGTAACATCTAATAGGTCCTTTGCCCTAAGATCTTCCTCTAAATGGTGGTCTTCTACCCCTGAAGTTTCCTCTTTGATTGTAGCTTCCCCCTTGAGTCTGACTACTGTCTCCTCTGCTGTTCTCTTGATTTGATTCACCTTGGTATCCAAATCCATTTCCTCTACCTCTAAAAGGACTTCTTCCTCCTCTTTGCTATCTTCCTTTTCCTCTATTGTTCTACTCATGCCTTCTCTTTAACTTATCTTCCACTTTGAGTGCTAACTGGTAGCACTTTTGGACTATCTCTAGGTTATGTAGACTTATGTCTTCTTAGATGTTAAACCTCAATCCATTGAGGTATCTTGCTACCTTCTCTTCCTCACCCTCCTTTACCTTTGTTTTACACATAGTTTCATGAACTCTTCTATGTAAGAACTAACATCTAGCTCCTTCTGCTTCAAATTTTGTTTCCTCTTATGTAATTGGATGTTATAATCCAATGGAACATAGGCTTCCTTCACTAAAGCCATCATCTTCTTCCAAGTAGCAACTCTATTCTTTCCTTCTTTCACCCTGTCATCTTGGATGAAATTCCACCAAGTTAGTGTAGCCCCTTTCATTTTGGATTGAGCTATCTTTACTCTTTGGTGATCTGGTATTTACTCAGTCTCAAAGAAATTATTCAAGGAGTCTATCCACTCCATCACTAAATCAGGTTCCATTTTTCCTGCAAACATTGGCAGGTCTATTTTCATACCCATGGTCCTTCTCTCCATGGATTTGAGGGAATTAAGTAAGGGCCTCTGGTCTGCAGGAATCTCTATCTCTTCCTACTTAGGGATCTCCTCTTCATCCCCATCTTCTTGTTTACCAGAGTCTTCTTCACCCTTCTCTACTCTGTCCCTCAACTTCTCTACCTCTTCTTTCAAAGCCTGATTCTGAGCTCGAACTGCTTTGCTCTCTGCCATTTGTTTTCTCACTAAGACCGCCAACTCAGCGTTGGTCATCTTTGCTGGGTATGTTTTTGACCCTTCTCCTTCTGACATCTTACCTTATTCTACCCAAAGAACACTCCTTCACTATGATACCAATATGATGCAGAGATAGGCAACAGTAACGTGGAGATTTGATGTCAGCTCCTCATCAACAAACATTTACCATTGTTAGTTTACCCATCGGTCAGATACATTTGGTTTTGTAGATCAGGATTGCTGGACTACCTCTGTGGTTGAACCTTTTAACCACTTGACACCCCCTCTGTTCATTGAACCTGTGAACCCATTGAACCAAATGAACCCCTTGAATCTTCAACTATTGGTTGGACCACTGAACCATCGAACCGTTGAACCCTTGAACTGGTTCAACCACCGGTTGAACAATCGTACACTTAAACGCTATCGGTGACGAACCCGTTGAACCGTTGAACCTTCAATTATTTGGTTCAACATACACTATCGGTTCCACATACTTCCATTGCATAGACTATACCGATTGAACCTTTGAGTTCATTGAACCATTGAACCTGATGCTCCTTGTTGAACTGACGAACCAACTGAACCCACTGTATCCGTTAAACCGTTGAACCAGATCAACCAACGATTCAATTGTCGGCAACCCTTACTACGATGAACCGTTGAACCTGTTGAACCTTTGAATTGGTTCAACCACCTGCAAACATCTATTATCAGTTCCCTCGATATGCTTCAACCCGATACACAAATGCAGGATATCCTTGAAATGTATATTCACATACAAACGTGATATATACATAAAATGTATCTTCATACATTTGTGATATATACAGGAATTGTATATTCAGTGACCAACACAAATTTGACTCAAACATACTTTTATACATACCATTTTTCATAGCATATACACAGGAAGTTGCTTGCATGCAAATGCAATATATTCACAGATTGTCTCCGCATATAATTGGTGTATATACATCAAATGTACATTTGAACTTCCCGCCGATAACTTCCTCTGTGTAAAGTTTTGCAATTCCTATTCTACCAAATTCATCGAACAAAAGAAAAACAAACAGAAAACTACTATACATAATCCATTCCACTGATTTCATAGAAATCCACCAGTGGAATGGATTTTAATCGTGCATCTTGACCACAGAAGAAATAAATTAAATACAAAGCAAATCTATGCAAATAATATACAAAATGATTTGATATATAGGGAATTTACACAGAATCCAGAATTGGTAGAACACAATTTACAAAATTTCTATTTCTTCATTTCACATTGTCGAACACAGACTAATTACAGAGATTTTTCTGAAGGTGGAAGAATTTTTCATTCCTCGACCACCTTCCCTATTTTGTTACCTAACTCTCCTCTCCTATGTTTTCAGGATTTTATTAAACCAAGATTAGTCATAAACCTAACTAATCCCACGACACCTGTTTTGCATAAGACAACTAAGCACTTAATAATAAGACACCTAGGTTTAATTCTCCACATAACCCAACATGTCTAAAATGTCAAATTTGATGTTTACAAACATGAAATACTACATTTTTCAATGACATATAAATGCTGCATGGTAACATGAAATGTCTCAAACATAATAAAATCTTATTCTTCTCCCTCTTGTGCATATTTATATTGTTGAAGGGGTGCTCCTACACCAGATTCTTTGACAGGGTTTTTGGAGAAGCAAAAGGAAGCTTAGATTTTGATTGCACTGAGCTATTGCAAGGACCAATTAACCTTGCCACAATGTCCCCATTACAAAAGATGGTACTTAGGACACTTTTAGAAACTACTGCAAAAGAAGAGATTCTAAAATCTCATATAGAGGACAGTGAGCTAATAGGAGATGCATCGACAATTTTTGAAAAGATTATGCTTGGGATAAAAAGAGACACATCCTTAGCACTGACTGTGCAATTGAAGAAGTTTATGGAATCAATCAATTCTCATTTTGAGTCCCTGGAACAAGCTTTGGAAAAGAAGGTAAGGGAAGAGATTGATAACAAGAGATTAGTTGAGCTTACTAACAAATTTGCTCAAGATAAAATTTTGTTAGACAAGAGCATAGAGTATGCACAAATGACCATTAAAGAAGCTAGTGAACTATATCAATTTTGTCTTACATGGCCTGATAAGACTAAGGATATAAAAGAGAAAATAGATGGATGGGGAACTCAAATAATGAAGATATCCAAAAGTTATGATCCAGTGAAAGATGCAATGGGAATAAAAGGGCTACAATTGAAGCCATCCATTCTAACATAAGTAAGCTGTAGACCCAAAAGGAGGTCATCAAACATAGAATGAGCTAGCTCTGGGAGATAGCAAGGTTCAAGATTGCATCCATGACCAGGCTAGTAGTAGTAGCAGATAAGACAAGGCAAATCACTGAGGCCCCTACTACTGTGAAGAAAGTAGAAGAGTTGGTGTCCCAGGTTAATGGGCACATACTAGTTTTGAGTGATTCTAAGGTCAGTCAGGATGAAGAAGTGGTGCAACTAAATAAGATCTACAAATATATTCTCCCTGAAAAATAGTAAGCAATTTGACTTCACTTGTAAATATGCGGATAGTAGAAACAATTTTTAAAATTTTGGTAACTTGTACATATTTCTGTATCATACACCTTTGCCATTGATGTCAAAGGGGGAGAATGGAACATGTGAAAAACACAAAATAAAAATAACTAAAAAACAAGGAGAAAAGCATGAAGTTAGGGGGAGCAGTGTAAAAAGAGTAAGGGGGAGAAGTATAACAGTTTTTCACGTCAAGTGTTGCCATCAATGCCAAAGGGGGAGATTGTTGGCAATTTGGCTGAGATTGATGTTTAAAGATGTTTCCATTGATGGTAACAAGAAAAGGAACAAGGTTGGAAGAGAGATTTTGGTTTGGTGAAGAAGACTTAGTCAGTTTGGCGAAGTGTTGGCAGTGTACATAGACAACAACAGAGAGATAGTGTTTGGATTGGCATTGGTCCACAACTAAAGACCTAATCATGCCATTCTAGTATATTTTTCGTAGTCCTTACAAGATCTTATATCTAAGATTTTAGGTTTTGATATGTATCGGAAGCATATCTTCAAGTAGACTAAGTATAGCATTACAGAGAACAAAGGTAATCAGAATAGAATACTCACTTGTTTTGGTCCGCACTGCTCTGGTGTTTCATATCTTATTATGTGGTTTTGGGGTATTGTAAACACTTGTATGAAGTCTCTAAATCCAGAGTTGTAGAGTTTGAACTTCACTAGAGTGATAATTGTGAGCTACTGAATATTGCTACATGGCTTGACAACGTTTGACTGTGACAGGGTCTGAGTTCTATTGGTCTGCATTTTGCCGCATGTTAACATTATGTTCTATAGTTCTAAAGGTATGAGGAGCCTTTGATATAATTTTGAGCAAGTCTTGTGGTCCGCAATGAAATTTATGATCTGATAGTTAGACTATGTTAGTAATAGTATATGTTTAAGGCTAACATGATAGTTTGATTTATGTGTGGTAAGTTCTATTGATTAGAACTTTATCCTAAGTGGATTTATAGTTGGATCTAAAATATGAGAAGGTGTTTCTATAGACATTAAAAAATGTCCTCATGTCACAAAGGCGACAGGACAATTCAATTTCATCCCTTTTGTCCACTTGACCATATTTCTTCTATAATTAAATAATTAATTTCAATTGATTATTTAATTATTCGTTCATACCCTAATGTCCCCTTCACTTGATTTATTCAAACAAATAAATCAATCCCATCACCTAATTATCCCCTTTCATATGCATCCTTTCAATAAATTAAATAAATTGTCCAATTTATTTAATTTGAATCCCATTATCCATCTCATCATTTCCTCTGATTTAAAATTATCTTTTGTCTTCTAGTGGGGAGAAACCCCTAACTCATCTCCACCCTTGATTTGCCTCCAAAGTCAACAATGAATCCTAGCCATTCATTCAAGTGGACTCCTCTATAAAACCACTTTTTCCAGCTCATTTTGGGGCTCTTAGACTCTCATTTTCTCTCTTAGTTCAATTTTTCTTCTCAAAATATACTCTTTATCTCCAATATCTTGCAAATCAAGTACATGAGCTTCTCATGCTGTTGCATGAACTTGCAAATCTGAGAACGCAATGCAAAGATGGAGGAGGACAATATAAGTTAGTCAATGTTAGCTTAGATTTTTATTGGTTTTCATGTTTATTTGACTACTTTCTAAGCTTGCTTGCATTCTATTGCAGTTAGGGTTTGATAGTTTGTTGTTTTTGCATGTAAACTTAGTTTTTCCCTAACACAAAATGGTGAACCCGACATGAAAGGATCATTTTTAGTCAACTTCTAAAAATTCTATTTCACAACTGACCTCCAAAGCTCAAACAGACCTCACCATTGAGTCCCTGAGGCCCTTTCGGTGAAAAATGATATAAAATTTGCTATATTTTGGTTACAGAATTGTTTTTTGTAATTTTTTGAAAAAAAAAAGTTTTCGTCCATACTATACGGTTCCGTACGGATCCATACCATATGGACATGTCTTACTAGTTTCGCATAGTCTCCATGCTCTGTGATTGCAGGCTTAGCATTTCGTTTGGTCGTAGGTCTCAATGTAATTTGGTTTTGGTTGCAGGTTAATGTTTTTGGTTGTAGGATTAAGTGTTTTGGTTGTAGGTTTTACATCTTATATGTGGCAGCTTTTATCATTATTAAACCCTAGCTCTCCATGGCTTAACCTGTGGTTGCAGCCTTTGTGATGCTCTATCACCACCCCTCAACTGTTGGTCGGCTCTACACAAACACCCATTCGCCGCTCCCTTCATCTCGAAACCCTAACATTCCTTTAACTCATGTCATCGCTGCTAATCTTTGTCAACCCCTCTGCACAACCTTAACATTTCTACCACTCACATCTCTTCCCACTGCTAAAAACTCTTATCTTTGCTCCACCTGAAGTGTCAACACCACAAAGAACCCCGTTGCACCTCTTAAATCTCCTATTGACCACCGATCGTTGACTTCAATCACCCCCGAGCTCTAATAGAACTAGATTTTGTTGAGCTTTCGTTGGAACCTGATGTGGACACAAGTTACTCTGTAAATTGCCATATTCGATATCAATCTCTTCTGAATAATATGTATATGCGTCGTTCTCATTCTCAATTTTTATAGCCTCTTTCATGTCCATCACCACCACACTTATACTGGGCCTACAAAATGGCTCATTGACAATATATCTCATGGCTAACTTGGCTATGCTACCGATGGATTTCGTGCCATATTCATTAAGCAGCCTCTTGTCTACTATTTTTAATATTTCCACAGAGTCTTTAATGTCCTCCAGATGTGGTGTGACCTATCAAGCCAAATACAGGGTGCATGAGTTTTTAATACTTTGAGATGTTAGATAGAGCAAGAATTCGTCGAGTGTCAAACATTATATATATATATATATATGTATATATATATATATATATATATATATATATATATATATATATATATATATATATATATATATTTCCTACCCATTTGTATTGACCACCGCCACTAAAAGGTCTCTGTTGCCACTGTGTTGCCTTCTTATCTCCACCACTAAGAGGAACCCTCTGCTTGCGGCCCGATCAACACTCCTGAGAAACTCTCTGCTCCTCTAGTTTCTACCGCCTCACTGCTCTGTCCAAAACCCTAAACACTTGACCATGTTATCTTTTCCGCCCTCAGCCTATGCTCAAACCCTAAGTCATCCATCATTCATAGCCTTTGTCACCACTTATCCTCGGCATAGTTGACACCTCTGGTTCATGTGTTGCCATCCTAGAGTTCAATCCGCTCATCCACGTTCTTTGTTTCGGCCCAGTCGAGCTTTACTGGCCACTTCAATTCAGAGATCGTTGATTCAATCCCACCTATTGATATTCCTCTCACTATACGCTTCGACATACAGATTGCAATGTCAATTGCAGGTACTATGTGTTTAGGTCACCACACACATTGAATATCATTAGTGTTTGACTTTTTGATGATTTAGTTGGGCTTCCAAAAAGCTTTAGCCCTGCTCCTAGTCGACCAGTAAGCAAGCCTCTCTCAATGACCACAAGCCTTTGTTGACCTCAACAAACAGTTTCAATGCCTCTATAGGCCCTATGCCCCTTGGTCGATGTTCTTGGCCTCCTACACCCATTTTGGGCCCTGCACATGAAGTTTCTACATGTACTCTTTATGCTAGAATTTTGTGTAACTATAATAGTATATGTAGCCATTGGTGATATTGAAAACTGTTGAAGATACCCATTTTATGCCAGCGGGAATCTCTGCAGATCCACTGTCCACCCCTACTCAAGTTGGTTTCAACCTCACTACATAGTATTGGTTGACGCCTGTTGCCTGAAGCCCTAACTTCCACCTTGACCATGAACGCAACTTCCAAATAGCAGTCACATCTATTGTCTCTGCTAAGCCCTATCTTCTCTTCATCAAATCTTAGATCCTATCCCAATTAACCTAAAAATTCATCATATGACTATAACAAAACCTGCCAACATTCATTTTAAACTTTGGTCCCTGGTCATTTAAGACTAGTCATCATGACCACGGGGTTCGGTTGGCACCCTAGATATTAGGCATTTTTTTAAAACAGATTCCCCCTGGTCACATGGGTGACCAGGGGGCTATATAGCCTCTAACCACCATACAAACCTAACTATCTAGTTTAGCAACGCATGTGACCACAGGACATTTAACTGCTAGTAGTTTTCATTGACTATCAAGTTCCTCTTGCTTTCTACATGTCAATATAGGCGATTGTTTTCAAACGATCATAACTTTTGCATACAGTAGCAAAATTTCACAAATTTAGTGGCATTGGAAAGAGGACTCTGCAAAATTTGCAATGGTACCAATTTCGATAGGAAATGGTACATTTTTATTAGGTAAATTTTTGGTCAAAATTAGACCTCATTTTAAACTTTGACCGAGCATAACTTGAGCAGATTTTATCAGATTTTGATGAATGTTTTTTCAAACTGCTTAAAATTTCCTAGATTTTCTAATTCTACAATTTATTTTTCTTTCACTAATCAAAATTTTTAGATTTTTAGCAGATTATCTTTTTGACCCTTTTTGACTTTGAGGTTTACAAAATGATGCATCTACTCGTTATTTCATGTTTTTTGCATTATCATGGGGTTTTTTGTGCTGCTAATGTTTGATTTGCAGCATGTGACATTCGTGGATTGAAGACATTCAAACCAAAAACTACTAACACATTGTGTTGTAGGGTTTTCTCTTTTCATGCATGTGTTTTCTTATCATAGGAACACTTGGTTTTGGTGCACTAAAATGAACATGTCTTGCTGTTTTCACACATATCTTTGGGGGTTTAAAATGAACCAGTGCTTGCTTTGTTTGGTGACTTTGCTTGGGTTTTTGAAGTGTGTATTCTCTTCCCTCATGCTCTAAGCGATCTTGGGAATCAAAAACACTTCTTGAACACTTGCATTTGTCACACCACACATCTATTTTCTAAGGTCAATGAACATGTGTGAGTGTGTGCAAGTTCACATGTGTATGCTCTCCCCTTGCGACTTAGTGTGAGCTTGGGGATTAAAAACATGTTAACTTGTCTTGCTTTTGTTATCCTTAGAGTGGGCCTGCTCTTGAGACACATCTGCAAGGAGAACTCATTTGCGACCCCAAGTGGTACTTTCATCTGGTCCGCTATATAAATTGAGGGTAAGGTGAAAGCCAAGTCTAACTGGTATGAGTGCTCACCATATAGTGCTAGCTCAAAAGGAGGCATACCTCAGTGTATATTAAACTCCTAGTAGGGTTAGTTAGAGCCTTAAGTGGCCTATTGGATGCTCGTGAGATGTCGGTCCCCTAGATATACACTAGAACCTCTTTGTTTAGTGGCCAAAAACCCTCTACTTGTTGACACAAGAGGTCAGAAGATCGAACTCTGATAGCCATCCCACATTTTTGCAACTTATGGTAGAGATAGCAAGGTACCTCAGGATCTGTGCATCCTAGGACCTAGAAATTGGTGTGCCTAAGAAGTGAGTGCATTGTAAGGGGGAGCTCGTGGCCCAAGTTTCAAGAGCTATACACCATAAGTAGGCGCGGATGGGTAGAACCAAGTGGGAACTCAACAAGTATAGTCCTTGCCTAGCCTAGGATTGTGCATGTTTACAAATGTTTGCAAAACATCATGAGTCATCAAAAATAGCCAATTGATTGCCAAGTGTCTTCTATGATTGATGTGTGTGCTTGCTTAATCATCATCCCAAACATCCTTGACCACACATTCATTCCATGTCATCATCATATCCTCATCATGCCAACTTTTCCTATCCTAATCACATCCCAATTACATTATCATCATTCCACATCATCCTCTTTCTAATCCAACCAACACCATTCCAAGGCAAACCAACACCTAACCATAATTCTAATCATCCTAGTCATCATCCTAATCCATCCAATTCATATAATCATGTCATTCCTAATCATATCCAAGTCATCCCAATCCAATCCTAATCATATCCTTGACATTTGACATTATCCAATCCACATCATTCTAACCATTACACATCGTCTAATCACATCCAAAAAATATCAAGCCTAATCATTCCTAATCACATTCTTTTCATATCTTCTTTGTTCCACCTCATCATAATTATACCCTAATCATTCCTAATCATCACATCCATTCCACATCATATCATATTCATCATTCCAACTCATCATATCCTAATCACATTCCTTAGTCACGTCATATCATATCCTAATAAAATTCTTATCACTTTCTAATCATTCCACCTCATCTTAATTATCCTATTTATCATTTCCACATCATACCCAAATCATCCATTCATCCTATTTATCATCCTAGCCATATCCAACTCATCATATCCTAATCATTCATCCTAACCAACCTAAGTCATTCAAATCTCCTCGTTCTACATCATCTTTACCCTCATCCTAATCATCATCATAATCCGACCAAGTCACCTAACATCATCATTGCACTTTATCATCCTCATTCCAAGTCACTTCCATTTCACCCTAATTCATCCTAATCATCATCCTTGTCCTTCCTCAACATCCTAATCACCATGTTCCTCATCATTCAACCACATCTTAATCCCATCCTATTCATCCTATTCATCATACCTTCATCATTCCATCTCATCCTTGTCATATCCTAGTCATCATTCTTCATCATTCCACCACATCCCAATCATAGCCTACTTATCACTTTCTAATCATTCCAGCTCATCCCAATTATAGCCTAATCATCATAATCATGTCCAATTCATCATGCATAACCATTACACATCGTCATCCTCATCCAATCACCATCATCTTAATCATCCTAGTCGAAACCAACATCATCTTCCTCATAATCTAATCAAATTCATCCCAATCCATCCAAGTCATCTTCATCTCATCATCATCTTCATTTTAATCCAACCAATCACATACCAATCATATCATAACCACCCATTCCAATCCAATCCATCACATCCTAATCATTCCCAATCACAATTCACCACAACCATAGGGAAACCTTTGAGCATATACTCTCCCTATCGAATCTGATGGTAACTGTGTCAAAACCTTATAGACCTATTGGTTCTATTCACCCATTGCATATCCAATTCCATTCCTTTATGATTAAATTTCATCACAATATATTCAATTTCATTCAGCCTTTGACATCTATAGAGAACCTTAAACATTAGTCTTCCTAAGGTTGAAACATACAGAGAAATTGTCAAAGCTTGACTATATCACAAGTACAAATCTGTGGACCAAGAGACCTTGACATCTTTTCACATCAATTAAAACTTCGGCTTAATACTCCACGGCTAGTTTAAGTCCATCCTTACAAGTGAATTCTAAAACTCATGGGTTCACTCTAATCAATCATCTCTTCCATACCTCAAGGTCTTGACAAAACCAATTTGTACTTTGAAAGGTCATTAGTAGACGAGAGTACCCTCTTGGAGCTAGACTTTTTGAAGACTAATATCATTAGCCTCTATCATAGCCTGGGTCTTATCACATTCCATTGTCATCCCCATGGCATCCCACATTTCATGAGTCTCATTTGGTAAAGACATGGTTGCAAAAAAGGAGAGAAAGGGAGTAAATCCTCTTAGTCATCCCTCATTCTAAACATTCCAAACATTCCTTCCAACACATCATCCAATCAACATCATCATAACCACATCCTATTCATATGTTCATCATTCAACCTTCACATCCTAATCACCCTTTCTAATCACATCATTCAAACAAATTCATTCCAATCACCTCACCCCTAATCACATCCTAATTATTTCCAAGTCAACCCCAACCATACCCTAATCATCCCTAATCACGCATCTAATCATCCAATCAATCCCACACTCTATCACATCTGATTCATCCCAATCATTCCATATCATCAACTTAATCCTAATCAAGCACTTGTCAACATGGTCCTAATCTCACAAGAAGGCATACAACGATATAAAGACATATGTCATTCCATGGAAATCCTAGAGAACAAGGTTCCAACACCCCAAGCCTATTCGCAAGATTATCCAAGTCCATCTTGGCAACAAGACAAAGTGCCTTCACATTCCAATGCTACCTTAGACAAGGGGAACATAAGTCTACCTCATCCGCCCTATAAGTACATTCTACCATCACAATCCTAAGCCTTCCATCACTCATCTACCTACAAAGGATGTGATCCAATAACTACTAGCAAGGAATAACCTATCTCCATGTCAAACACCCATTCATGAGCCTATCAAAGAACCTTTGAATGCCATGTCCAATCTTTCTGCCCTATCATTTAGTCCTTTATCTATTAAGCCTCTCCTAGAGTTATCCAACTTCACTTCCATTCCAAGTCAAGAGCTATGTCAAGGGTCCAATCCTAATCATGTGGAAACATTACCCCCTCATCCAAATCAACGTCAAATCCCTTCCATTCCACCCATCCACAACACAGTTTATCCTTTCCATGATCAAGCTCCCATATATGATATGGATTTTACCTATGATCAAGAAGACCACGATGATCCACTTATCCAACTTTATGCATTCCATGGTCAAGAGCTTGCCACCTCACCCATTCATGATCCAACCATTTCCACTATTCATAATGAGACAAGTGTCTTCCAAATACATATAGAAGATCACACAAATAACTTGGATCTACATGAACATAATAAAGATCCTCATGATCCTCCAACATCCACCATCGATCCAATTTCAAGTCCATCATATCCACTTGGTCTCTCCACTTTCATTCATGAATGTTCCTCAAGAACACAACAACCTTTATCCACTTTCCCTTCTCTATCCAATATTCAACTCAAGTCTAGTGTCCAAACCACACCTAGTCCCATTGTCAACTGCATGCTCCAAAACATGAACTACCATGGCAAATGCCTAGGCCTTCATGAACAAGGAATTTTGGAGCCCATCCATGTCAATGTTCCCCCTTTCTCATATGGCCTTGGATACACACCCCAAGGTCAACAATCTAACAATGTTGGTACCACCTCCATTCCTCCTAAGTCCACTTTCCATCACACATTCCTAAAACATTTGTTGTCATTCCATGTCCATCATCCTACAAGTGTCAAAAGCATGTGACCATACACCTTCCACCATCCAATTTACCTCCGCTACTTCCAACTCCTAATTTCTCTCCATCCATTTTGTCACCATTGCTTCCAACACCTAATATCCCAATCATCCATAAATACCCTTACATTCTTAATAATGACCAACAAATGCACACATTGTCTAAACATAAAGCTTCCACTCATTCCACCCACAACATGGGATTCAAAAACAAACATTTGGATGCCTCCTTACATAAAGCCAAAAATCCCAAGGGCCTTAATACCTTAGGAAATCAATCCAAAGATTCAAAGCAAGCTACATTCAAAAATCCATCCAAACCCATACCTCCAAAAGCAAAGTCAAAAACTAAAATGGTATGGGTCCCTAAATAAAAATCAATCAAGTCAAATGAGGCATCCACTTCTAATAAATCCCAACCATCCTCTTCCATCCATTCCATTCAAAAATATCAAATTCCTCCAAACCACAAGCAAAGCAAAAATCATAAAAATACTAAGTCTATGTGGGTCCCCAAATGCTTACGTCAACCATCCACTAAGCAAACATCACCCTTGCTTCCTACACCATTATCCAATTAAAAGCTTCCATGTTTATCACGGTGTGTGCAACCGTTGGTCATGATTCCTTTTCACACCTCCATCACCCCATCATTCAACCATTACCCTACATATCTACCTTGTCACTTCCCTATGGTCCATGCTTTTGCATAAACATTTCAACCATCTTCCTTACATAAATCCCACATAATCCACATCATAATCCACTTTCGTTCCCCACATAATCTACATCATAATCCACTTTTGTTCCCCACATAATCCACTTTCATTCCCTACATAATCCACATCATAATCCACTATCACTCCCTCCATAATATGCTATCCACCTAATCCATCTCACTTAACACAATCACCCAACCAACACTGATGAGCATAACGACTCGACATGGTTCATGTGACGACATCTTTCTCCAATGGGACTATTACCTTTCACGGCACTAGACACTTGAGTCCCTCATGTCCATATCCACCTATCCTATTCAAAAAATTCAAAAAAATCAAAAAGTCAAAAAAAAAAGTAGATAAATCCCTTCATCCAATGGTGAAAACTTGGCAAATAGGCACCTTGGATAAGTACCATGATGAAAACTTGGCAAACAGGCGTCATACATAAGTTGATCTTCTACATCACTTACACTTGGGGGCATCTTGTCTCATCCAACATATCACTTTCATCCTATCATTTCTATCCTATTATGCCATTTCCCTCCATCCACATACATACACCTAGCCTATCAAGTCCATTCATTCTCCCTTCCTCTCTTGACCTTGATAAAGAAATGGGGGCAAAATGTTGAAACATGTCTTGGGTATCTCTTGGCATACCTCATCCTTTCCAAACAATCCTATCACCATCCTATCGTCACAAGCTTTATTATGTCAAATCCTAAGCATTCCACCAATAATGGAGCATGTTATTCCTATGCGACATAGTCCTTGGAGATCACATCCTTACCCTCTTACGCATGCGTTCCTTCCATCTACTAATTCGCCCCTAATCCAATCCCATTCATTCATCCTTGCACCTAGACTCAGTTTCCCCTTGTCATTGGTATCTGGCATAAAGGCTACAAAACTCACGATCCAATGTCATTCCCCAAAACAGTCCAAAAATACAAAAAAATCAAATATTTTCAAAAACACAAAAAAAAATCAAAACATTTCAAAAACACAAAAAAATCAAAACATTCCAAAAATACAAAAAAATCAAAATATTTCAAAATCCAAAAAAAACCAAAACATTCAAAAATCCAAAAAAACATCGAAACATATCAATAATCTAAAAAAATCAAAATATGTCAAAACTCAAAAAAAAAAAATCAAATATTTCCCAAAATACAAAAAAATTGAAACATTTCAAAAACACAAAAAAATTCGAAACATTTCAAAAACTCAAAAAAATTGAAACATGTCAAAATCCAAAAAAAATCAAAACATCCCAAATATCCAAAAAAAAAATCAAAACATCTCAAAAATCCAAAAAAATTGAAACATTCCAAAAACACAAAAAAATCACAACATCCCAAAAATCCAAAAAAACTCAAAACATTCAACAATCCAAAAAAAAATCACAACATTCCAAAACACCAAAAAAATAAAAACATCTTCAAAATCCAAAAAAATCAAAACATTTCAAAATCCAAAAAAATTAAAATATTCCCCAAAATCCAAAAAAAATCACACAACATTCAAAAATCCCAAAAAAAAAAATCAAATATCCTACAAAAATCCAAGCAATAAAATCATTCAATTCATCACATCATTCCAACCAAATCAATTCTTCAAATCATTCAATTCATCAACCTAATCACTCAACCAAATTTCTTGATCGATCCATTCCAACATCCTAATCAATCATGTCATCATATCATTCAAATCCATTCTTCAAATCATCCCAAGTCCACCATGGTCGAACTACGTCGCCTCTGAGATTTCACGTAAGCAAGGCCATTTTCGATGTGCCCCCAAGTCATTAGGTCAGTCCCTTAGGGCCCATCTCGTCAACCATCATAATAAGCCATCCTTTCGTGAAATAGACACTTTGATCAGACCAAAACAATCAATCTTTCACAAGCAAACCAATCCCAAACATCAACAAGACAAGCTATTCCAATCAGTCAAATCAATCAATCACCTCGTGATAATCATGCCACTATCAAACTATCCTCATCAACTATCACATACAATATACGGAATGGCGCATCGTCAAAACTAGGATTCTGTTCATTATATGACATGCATCATTTATCAAACATCATCCAATCAATCATCAATCAAACCCTGGTGTTGATCATATGACCAACAACACTAGTGTCATTCAATCAATCACTTGCCTTATACAAGATGTTGCATTGTTGAAACTAGACCAGGTGTCTTATACGGCATGTTTCATTTCCTAAAACCAAGCCTCCATCATTCAACCTATCATAATCAATAAAACACATCTCACTTGGCAAAAGGTCCACTTGGCTGTTGGTCTAGTCTGTCTTATATTTTATTGGATTGTTGTTCAGTCTCATTCTTATGCTTCTCAAGGCAATCCCTAAGTGATGAAGAGAAGTGAGGATAGAGTGAGACCTTTTTCTTTGATTGATGCTTGCGATTTGTCTTAGCAAAATGATTGGGGCAAGTTGGTGTCTTGCATGTGATTGGGATTCCATAGGGTGTGAACCAAAGACATCCTATACATTGGAATGAATAACTACTTCCTTGCATAAGGACTTGCACACCTCATAGTTATCTCATCGCATGTTCCGACAAGGTATCACAGTTCCTAGTCTGAGTCAGGCATTCCTTGTATATCGCGTACCTATTTCACAAGGGACTGTAATGTCAAAAATTCTCCTCCTGCATGGAATGGTACAATTTCCCTTAATTTAGCTCCTCACTCTTGGTGACCTTTCAACCTTTTCTTTTTGGCCTTCCTGAAACCCTGATTGACTAAGTCTAGGAGTAGTCTATTCACTTTTTGAGGTAACTTATTGATAGAACCCGAAAAGAGATTTGAAACTTGGGTCCCTAGGACCCCCAAAAATGCAGATCTGAGTTGAAATTAGGGGCTAGGACTTGGGCGTCCATGCCCTAGTCTTCTCCCATTTCATGGGATTTTGAATTTTGGCGGGGTGTCAGTTCTCGCCGAGTGCCTCGGGATTCTGTTTTCAAATACTCAGTTTTTGCGCGATATCAAGACGTTATTTTGAAATTTGAATTCCCTAAAACTAGATATAAAAAGACATTTGCAAATCATCTTATCACACAAAATTCTTATGAAAGCTTGATGCCAAAACTCTGCTACAATTGCCATTGAAGATCAGTGACTTGTTGAAGCTCTTCAAAGTATTCTTTATTTTCTATCTTGGAGACAATGGATGAAGATTAGGAATCAAGATCTTGAGTCTATCTTTCTCTTCCTAGGGTTTATAAACCCTTTGCATGATTGGGAGAAGGGTTGAAACCTCCAATAGCAGGCTTGGAGATCCTTCATGGACATTGTTGATTCGCCTTCTTGTTCATGCAAGTCTTCATTTATCTCATCTCCTTGAGGTGAAGTTGTATGTGTTTATTGATGCAAAGCAAGTTATTGATCTTCCCTTGATTGAGACATCTAGGGTTATGCATAACACATTGTTAGGTTTGCACACACTTCTGTAAATCTTTATCTCTGGCTATTGTTGAGGTAGAAATATCAAAGACAGGGCTTGACTGAGGCAAGCTCCTATATAGCCGCAACAATTTCCTTCCTTTGTATGTGTAGATCATGTTTTGTAGGTTCTGTCAAAAAGAAGCTACAAGAAGAAGGATATTACATGTATAGTCAAGACAAACTTTTAGATTTTTAGATTCTGAGACTTGCAGGACATTGGAGCGGGCACCCTAGTCCAACTAGGGGTTTATTCTAGGATTTGGAAGCCTTTTGGCAGTCTCAGACACCCTGTGCAGAAGATTTTCCAGTGCGGGAACTTTCAGGACACTTGAACGAGCTCCCTAGTCCATGTAGCCATTAGATTCTGGGTACACTGTCTCTGGAACTCTATCTCTGCACTTCTATGATTAATTTTGCCAATTGTTTCATCAGTTTCTATATATTTTTTATTTAAGGCATAATTAGGGTTTTACTTGGTTGAAAGGAAAACACTTGATAAAATCTTGATTAGGGCCTTAGGTTACATAACCATGTGAGCATAAAGGTCTGACAAAGCAATTAAAAGCTTGTTCACAAGCTTCCCCTTTGTCATCCCAATGCTTAGCAATGAAATGGTATTATTTAACCTAGTGTAAACAAACTATCATTTTTCACCCTAAACATTTTGGTGAACCCAAGCTTTAAAGAATTTGCATCCTTTTTAAACTTCAGATTTGAAATAATTTGTTGTTCTAGAGCATAATTGGATTGAAAAACCTCTTTAGTGAAATTGCATATGTTAAATTGTGGATCACATTCTTTATTGTTTCACTAAAGGAGTTGGAAATTATCACTTATTGTTGGATATTGTATTTCATTTGCAAAGGTCATCATTGTGCAATTAAATCTTGGTTTAAATAGAGCATGTTAGATTGTCAGATTATTTTTTGTAAGATTTTCATGCTTATGATGAGTCATTTAGTTGTGATGACTTCAATATGTTAGATGAAGCCCTTGAGGACTTTATCTCGATTGAAGGTTCTGCTATGGCCTCTAAGCCGTCATTGTTTCAAAAATTTGTAAATATGATTTATGTACCTAAACCTAAAGAAGAGATTGAAAAATCAAAAATTGTGGTCACTCTATGTGCAAATGTGGTGCAACCATCCTCCAAACCTGTTCTTGTGGTTAAAGGTCTTTCATCCTCTTCTCAATCTCCTAATCACATTTATGATTGTGCAAAACAAATTGTGAAACAAAACTTACAACAAACTATGGTTGCTCATGCATATAACACTCGGAATAACAAAGTACACAACAAACGAATGTTCTGATATCTTTACTAGCTTCCCAACCTATGCTTCCTCAAGCACCTCGTTTAACATATAAAGGTGGTAAAGACTATGATCTTGTAGAGCAGCTTCGCGCTACTCCTGCAAAGATATCTCTTTGGGAACTTTTACAAACTTCACCTACTTACCATGGAATGCTACAAGAAGCTTTACAAAAGGTGATTGTTCCTCCTGCTATTAAACCAAACGATGTTGCCGCTTTACTATATTGTGTGCATGCAACGAAAAATAGACATTTTATTTCAACAACATGAGTTAGCATCTCTCAAGGTTCAGAAGCAGTATGATCCTTTAGTTATCTTTATTACAATTAATAAAACATTAGTTAAGAGAGTTATGATTGATAATGATTGATAATGGCTCAGCCCTTAACATTTGTGGTATTGATTTATTGCATAAGGTTAAAGTTGATGTATTTTCTATCAAACCAGAATCATTAAGTATTCATGGATTTGATAATGTTGAATGGCAATCCATGGGCATTATAACCTTACCTATACAAGTTGGACCTGTGATGGTGTCTACCTTGATTCATGTCATGCCTTGTTCTCTATCTTATAACATGATTCTAGGAAGACCTTGGATACATGCTTTAGGAGCAGTTCCTTCTACTTTACACCATTCGATTAAGTTTATATTTAAAGGTAAACTACATACTATCCATTCAGATCCTGGACCTAATAATTATCTGCAATTGGAAGTGCATAAACATGTTGTTGGTCCTAATATTTTACACAATTTGAAAGATGAATTGATAGCTCCTCTTGCCTCTAGAAATGTTATGCAAGAGTCCAAACAATCAAATGCATTTGTTGGTGATGACTAGGGTTCGTTAGATTTTGCATCTTCCTCCACAGGAGAATATAAACTTAAAAACCCCGTCCCCAAAACATTAAATATTACATCGATCACATCGCATGCTTCAAATGATAAACACAAGATCTCTTTGATGACAAATAAGGATAATACTCTGAGTTATACTACTTATTATGAGACTTATGAAGCTCCGCCTTCGTCTAAAGAAATGGTCTCTCTCTATGGAAGAGTATTCTAAATCCTTTACAAAAATTGTGACTATGTAGGTAATGGTTGTGGCATAAATCAACAAGGAATCAAAGTCCCTATAGAATCTGCTTCGCAACATTACTCAAGTGGCTTGAATATAATCCTTTTAAGAAATCCAAAGCCCACAAACGCCCAACTCTAAATGTGAATACAATATCAACACATAGTTTGATATTCCATGAGATGATTGACACCAATTGTCCTCCAGGATCACTTCCATTAGATATGTTTATGGCGGATGAAGTGATAATGGATTTCTTAGATGCTTATGATGGTATTCCTCATTATCACCATAAATAGGGCCTACCTTATTGTTTAAACAATGATGCATATTTTGGAAAGATTACTAGCACAATATCTGCTATAGTAGAGAAAAATAAAGAACTTGAAGAACAATTACAATCCTACAATCCCCTAGACCATAGTACTCTCCTTAACGGAAAGACTATTGATGTCATTATGGATAAGGATAATCCTGAAAAAGTTATCCCTATTGGTAATTGTTTAGATGCTGGAGAAAAAGAAGAAATGACTAAACTGTTGAATGAATTCTCAAAATTGTTTGCATGAAATTATTCAGACATGCCTGGTATAAATCCTTAGATTGTAATGCACAATATTGTCTTGAAATCAGATGTTAAGCCATTCAAACAGAAGATTCGTAAGATGAATCCTAATATTACTTTGCTTGTTAAAACTGAAATAGAAAAACTCTTACAAGCTGGTTTTATTCAACCTATTGATTACTCTTTGTGGATCTTGAATATTGTTTCTGTCACTAAACCCAATGGTCGTATAAGAATGTGCACAAATTTCCAGGATTTAAACTTGGCATCTTTGAAAGATGATTTTCCACTCCCTAATATCGACATGATCGTTGATTCCATAGCTAGACACGAGTTACTATCGTTTATGGATGGATTTTTAGGATATAATCAAATCCTCATAAATCCTCTTGATCAGTATAAAATAGCCTTTATAACACCTTGGGGTACATTTTGTTGGGTAGTCATGCTGTTTGGACTTAAGAATGCAGGAGCTACTTACCAACGTACAATGACTCTTATATTTCATGATTATATGCACAATATTCTAGAAGATTATGTTGATGACATCCTAGCGAAGTCTATCCATCGTAAGGATCATGCGACAAATCTTCGACAGATATTGGAGCGCATACAAAAATATAATATGCGACTGAATCCCCGAAAGTGTGTTTTTGGCATGGATAGTGGAAAGTTACTTGGATTTATTGTTTCAAATCGAGGTATAGAAGTTGACACAAAAAAGATAGATGTGATTGTTAATATGCCAATACCTAAGAACATATCTCAACTTTGTAGTTTGCAGGGAAAGATATAGGCCATTCACCGATTTGTCTCACAACTCGTGGATAGGACTCACCCCTTTACGCAACTACTGAAGAAAGATTCTCGTTTTCAGTGGAATTCTAAATATCAAAAAGCTTTTGATGATTTAAAGGATTACTTAGCTAATCCACCTATTTTGCAACCTATTGTTTCTGATAAACCATTTCTTTTATACATTTCAGCATCTAACAATGCCCTAGCAACACTGTTAGCGCAACATAATGATGTAGGCAAAGAATGTGCTGTCTATTACATTAGTTGTACTTTTCTCGATTATGAGGTGCAATACAAAGTCATAGAGAAGCATTTCTTAGCTTTAGTGTTTGCCACGCAGAAGCTTAGACATTATCTCTTAAATGTTGAAGTGCATGTAATGGTAAGATTCGACCCTTTGAAACATCTCTTCACAAGAATAGATTTATTAGGCCGTCTTGCTAAATGGGTTATGTTATTAACATAATTTGATCTCAAATTTATTTCACAAAAAGTGATTAAAGGGAAAGTGATAGATGATCATTTAGATGAAGCTCCCTCACCCTTTTCTATATAGAATGTCGATGCTTTTCCTTATGAACAGATTTTAACAAATCTCTGCGGATGAAAAATGGGAGTTATACTTTGACAGATCAAAATGTTGAACTGGCTCCGAGGCTGGTGTTATATTAATACCTCCCATTGGTAAGCAGATTCCCTTATCTTACCACTTAGATTTCTTATGCACAAACAACATAGCTGAATACAAAGCTCTTATCGCTGGACTTCATGCAGCCTTGGCTCTTAATATCAAGAATATTACAATATACGATGATTCTCAATTGATTGTCAAACAAATCACAGGATTGTATCAAACTAAGCATGATAAGCTTTCTCAGTATCATGAGTTTGCATTATCTCTCTTAAAACAATTCAAATCATATTCGATTGATACCATTCCTAGGAAAGATAACCGACATGAGGATGCAATGGCAAGCACAGCTTCCCTTATATCCCTTGATAGTTCTCCTGAGGAATTTACCTTCGTGGTTCATAATCTTAAGACACCGATAATTGAATGCCCTATAGTTGTGAATTCAGAACTTTGTGGTAATACATACATTGATGAATGGTTCTCCTATTTATTCAATTATTTACATGATGGAACCATTCCAGACTTGACATCTAAGAATGCCTGACTCTGTTTATGAAAACTAGCAGCACGATACATTATATTATCGAATGTCTTGTACTGACAAAGTTATAATGGTGTTTTACTCTGATGTTTAAGTAATGCAGAGATTCTAATAGCTTTAAAAGAAGCTCACTCTGGTGCCTATGGAGGGCATTTCGACAGAAAATAATTGGTGCAAAAATTGTTACGTATGGGGTACTATTGGCAGCATATGGAACAAGATTCCTTTGCTTACGTCAAGAGATGCCTGCAATGTCAACAACATAAACACCTCATCCATACTCTTGCTCAAGAGCTTCATGCCCAGGTGTCACCATGGCCATTTTCTATCTGGGGCTTGGATCTTGTAGGTAAAATTTCCCTGCCCTCCTCTCAAGGAAATACATTTATCATTATGGCTACTGATTATTTTACAAAATGGGTCAAAGCGGTCCCATTGCAATCCATGACCACCGATGTAATCTATCGATTCATACAAGATAATAATTTCTCGATTTGGAATACCTTCTTCCTTGGTTTTGGACAATGGTACACCATTTAAGAACAAGGATGTGAAAAAGTTCCTTAAAAAATATCATATACAACATCGCTTCTCTACCCTCAATCCAAAAGCCAAGTAGAAGCCTCAAACAAGGTTATTGGACGGATTCTAAGGAAAACTATTAATAAACATCGAAAAGATTGGCATACGCAATTATCCTATGCACTATGGGCTTAAGAACAAGTATTCAAATAGCTACAGGTAATACACCGTATAATCTCGTCTATGGCGCAGACACGATAATGCCCTTGGAGTTAGAAATTCCTTCTTTGTGAATCTCCCTAAGAGATATCATGGATGATGACATAGAATGAGAGAAAAGATTATAGGAACTTGAGATGCTTGATGAAAGGCGTATTAACTCTCTTTTCAACATCTCAAGACTTATCAAAAAGGTGTGCAACGAGCCTATAATGCACAAGTCATACAAAATTCATTTAATGTTGGGGACTTGGTTCTTTATGAAAATCAATGCAATGTAAACACACCACTTGGTGAAAAAGGCAAGTTCAACCCTAATTGGATTGGACCTTACATAATCACTGAAACCTTTGGATTCAAAGAGTATAAATTAACCGATGAGCAAGGTACGCCACTTAAGGAACCTATTAATGCAGCACACCTCAAAAGATTTTATGCTTAAAGATCTAATGTTAAATGTTCATAAGCTAATTTAGCACATAGATTAGCTTCAATTTCGATAAGATAGTATTGTTTTATCTTAATTCATGTGGCATTATATCTTTGTTCAATTGATCATTGTTGCATCATGTTTAAGTAGTAATTGCTTAGATCACTTTTGCATTAACTAAATGTAGCATGGAAATTAAAGTTGTGTAAAATAATTATTGTGTTTGTTACTACATGTTCTTTTTAGAATTGTTAGTATATCACAATAGCATTAATTATAGCATTTAGACATCATCACTAGTTATATTTTTACAAAAATCATATGTGATAGATCAAAAGCCATTACACATAGATAAAAATTAAACATCATATATATATATATATCAATTTCATGTATACATCCACGTTGACTATCCCTCAAAACAAAATGGCATGTCGTAGTGCCTAAAGTCTATGAATCACATAGCTAAGCCTCGATCGCCAGTACCCTTAGGCCCTTGTGGTGTGCGAGTGACAGAGACCTGACCATGTGTGGCTATAGATCACAAATGACTCCTAGAGACACTTCACGATCATAACCCCCTGATATCACCTCTCATCTCTATCATCTTCTCATGTGCCTCCTGGTACATCCTCTGGTATCGGTCTCTCTCAACCTGAGCCCTGTATCTGTCAGCTCTTGTCTGCTGGACCTCCCAAAGTAAGAACTCACTAACAGCTGGCCCTCCCTCCGATGTAGGAACCGCTACCATCTGCTCTCGTTGTGCCCTGAGCTTAGCCTCAGTGCACTCATCTCTCTATCGAAACTCCTCTCTCTTGTGCAGATTGCTCTAGCATGGTCTCTGTAGTAGTCCTGTATCTGACAACAGGCATAAATATCTCAGCATGCCACCCAGCGGATGGTCGGGGCACATCACCTACCTGCACCCGCTACTGTGAGGCATCTGTTGGTACTATGTCTCCTATGACGTGACTCATAAAGTCTCTCCATGCATCAACCCCAACTGCGAAACAGAGAATGAGATAGATGTTAGACTCCCATATAAAAATCATAAATAATAAACTATACAACACATAAAATAATAAATCCAACCTTACCTGGATCTCCATCTCGCCAGGATGGGTCTCGGATCGCCGATGGTGTGATGAGTTGTGCTGTCTGATCTGTAGCTGGGGGTATAGACCTACTAATCTCCTCTTGCTCTTTCTGACTAGGCCTCACCTCGTCTATAGGAGTAGGACCACGAGCCTTAGACTACAGTCTTGACTCGGTCTCCTCATTAGTGTCTGCCTCCTGCTGGCTCTGTCGCGATCTCGCTCTAAAGATGTACTATGATGGGACCTCCTCAGACTCATCCTCATCCTCCTCCATACCCTCCTCGAGATTGTAGTATCCTGCAAAGTCACTAACATCATCCTCCACCCCTGTGTCACTCACGTGACTGGCCCAAGGTCGGGCATCTCCTATAGGATGCCCGAGTGGAAAGATAGGTGTAGGCTGTGCTGTGTGCCACCAGGTTTGATATGCTTGGGTACACCCAACATCATTTGCGCTCGATACTGGCTCTGCATCCTCAAGACCCTTGTTGTCACTAAGTGGTACATCTTCTATAGTCAGCTGGCAGATAGTATTGGCTCTAACTGCACTCCGAGCTACACATGCGTAGCTCAAACAAACTACAGGATCATCCTGTACCTATCCAAACTATTGTGCCACCCTATCAAAGTAGAACCATGATATAGTATGATTGAGGTGACTAGCCACCAGCTGATCCCTCTACATCCGAGCTAGCTGCCTCTGCTCATCAGGCCATCTAATGTAGCCCCAATACGGTCTCCAAATGATCTCACCAGGTTGTAATCTATCAAATACTACTCTCCAGTATAACAAGTTGCCATACCTCCAACACCTGACAAGTGGATAGGCATAGACATGCAGATGGGTGAATGTCACCTCTATAGGAAAACCCACCAGTCATGTGCACCTGATGTGCTCAAAGGCCCAAACCTGTAGTAATGTGTAGACCATGAGACTCTGCATCTCGTAGTGGACATATCACCCTAAGTCATGATATAGGTGTGCAAGGATACTGCGCCCCCATGCATAGACAGTCTGATGCTCCTCCATCGCTCTGATAGTGTGAACAAGACTCTTGTGAAGGTGAGTGCCTTGTCCATTTGGTGCGACGGCTAGTGTGACTATGACAATCATGATCCTCTGTAGTAAAGGAATGTCTCTACATCCCTGCTCTAGTAAACAGAGCTGAATGTGTCCTCGCTCTGCCTATGAAACAGTGCAACCCAAGCAATAAAGCTGACTCTCACGAGTATACTCTATTGAGTGATGTCCAACAACCCTCACTATCTCTCCTCGGATCGACAGTTGAAGGATCCTGAATACATCCTCCAGTGTGATGGTAATCTTGCCAGTTGGTAAGTGGAATGTGGATGTATCTGCATCCCATCTCTCCATCAGTGCCATAAGCATCACATAGTGGAATCTAATTGTGGGCATCTCAAACACCCACCATAGGCCCACTATCTGTAAATTCTCTCTCTAAGGAAGTTAAAGCACTAGCGTGCTCTCGTAGAAGTGCCATCAGATGACCACCTGTGTGCTCACGCATCTCAAGGACATCCTGCAGATTGAAAAGAAAGCAAGAGTATTAGAATCCCTGCTAGAAACCAAAATAAGCTAACATGAACTGAATAGAATGCCTGTGCCTAAGGCCTGTGTCCTCTATGGACCAAGGCGCCCCAGGAAGACTAGGGCACCCCAGAGGGACACTGGCGCCCCTATGGGACTAGGGCACCCTAGAGAGACTCTAGCGCCCTAGGTGGACCTGGGTGCCCCTGCCTAGGAACCTTGTCCACCTTACCCTCTTGGCACAGCCATTGATAAACGTGAAAACAAATTTACAATGAAAGATGACAGAAGCGTGGAATCAGGACCCTACCTCGGCCTCGAAGTGTCTTTCTACCACTCGGGCTCGGAGCATCTCTAGTCATGGTGGATGGTGTGGATGTCAGCTCGGCATGGTTGTTCCCCTATTCTCCTTCTCTCTCTCTACAATGATAAGAAACAAGAATGAGTTAAGTGATACGTGATAACTCCATTTTACATAAAGTAAGTGAGTGAGAAATCCTATACCTAACTAGGTGCAAAAGTGTGCTCTTTCACTCTTGAGCCCTTTTCTTGAGCTGTTGAAGTCTGATTTCACTGTCGTTTGTGTTGGCAAGAGACACTATATGGATTCATGGTTGTTGTCATTGATGGCAACAAAGGTCATCCCACATATCCGCAAGTCATGATATATCTCTACCGGAAGTCAGATTGAAGATTGTTGTGGTCCGGTGAACAAGAACAGAGCATGTGGCAAGGTCCGACAGATTGGTCCGGATCTCTCAGAGGAAGTATCTTGGCACAGTGCGGATCTGGGGAAGTCAAGAGGACTATCTTGAGTAGTATATTCCAAGGATTTAGCCTCCGGAGATGGACAAAGAAAAAGATATGAATAGTTGAGTACCGGATTCCTGAGAGACAGTGAAAACAGAGGAAGAACTGACTGATAGAGTATCAGACTACTTTCCGGATGTGTTACAGATGATGATAAAGGTTGCGGAGGCATGAATCATGTTTGGCCGACATAATTGATGATATCTACAAGTATATGCTTGATCTGCATTGCTTGGTGAGCAAGGATTCAGCCGACAGAACTAAGTTTGTAAGAAAATAGACTGTTCCGGATGCCGACTAGAAAGGTGATGAAATTACTTGTGCGGATATATATAGAGGATGGATTTAGTTGTAAAGTGTGTGAAGTGTGTGAAAGGATATGCGAACAAGTCCAGAGTAGAGCAGAAGTAGCAAGAAAGATCCGGTATGTGAAAGGATAGCAGACTAAAGAACAGAGGAAAGATGAAGTGCAGCAGATCAGTATACTGAACTTAACCGGAACTGAACTCCAGCATATGCAGATGCTTCCAATCAGTTCAAGACTGTGATTCTTATCACTTTGTAAGACAGTGTGTCTTCTTGTAGGCAGTGAGCCTCTTGTGAGCAGTGTGCTCGGGCAGTGAGCCCTAATTGGCAAGTGCCATTTTTGTAATTTCCTATTCTTCTAACAGAGAATAATTCTTGGGTTAATCACCCCGTGGTTTTCTCCCTTAACAGGGTTTCCACGTCAAAAATACTGTGTCATGTGTTTCTTATTTCATGGTTAATGTTTTGTGTTTGATTTTATGCTGCTTCAATTAAAAGGAAAGTTCAATAAGGGAAAGAATTAGGATAACTGATTCACCCCCCCCCTCTCAGTTATCAACAATTGGTATCAGAGCTAAGTTCCTCCTAATAGAGCCTAACAGCTTGAGGAAGATCTGGGATTTCAAATGGATGCATATGGTTTAAGGGAGCAACTCAAGACTGCCCTTGAGGATCTTGAACAGTCAAATTCTGAAGTCAGTGAATTAAAGGAAAGACTCAAACAGGCTGATGAATTCATGAGAGAATTAAAAGACAAATTAAGTCTCTCTATGAAAAAGAGAAAGGAGCTGCTTCAACAGTTGGCAAGACAAAGTGAAGAAAGCAATACAAGTGAGGAATTGACTGAGCAAACCAAGTTATGTGAAAAGTTATCAAAAGAAGTCATTATGTTAAGACATGAAATGGAATCAGGAACTATAAAGTTTACTCAAGAGATTGAAGAAAAAAGAAAGGCTGAAGACAATCTAAGACAATCTCTTAAAGAAAAATCAGAAGAATGCCACCAGATGGACAGGATTATCAGACACCTTGAATCTGATCTTGAAGATTCCAAAGATAATGAAGGAAAACTTGAGGATCAAATTGCCTCTCTCAAAAGAGACCTTCAAACAGCAAATGAATATAAAGAGAAATTCAAGATAAGTTCTGCTCAACTTGAAGTTCTTCTTGGAAGTCAAAAGAGGATAGATGACAAGTATGGCTTGGGATATGAGAAAGGAGAAAGCTCCGGATCCGGTCAGAAGAATCTTGGATCAGAAAATCCAAGGAGCAGGCCTAGAAGACCTCCGGTAAGACAGCCAAATGCTCAAAGATATCCATCCTTCAATGGATACTGCCACAGCTGCAACCACTTTGGTCACAAAGCTAATCAGTGCAGAATGAGAATGAATCAGATTAATTCATCCTTCTCCGGACAGTGCTTCAACTGCAAAAGGTATGGACACAAATCCCATGAATGCAGAATTATGCAAGTAAACAAATCATTCAAAGGTAGATGCTTTACATGCAATAGAATAGGTCATATGGCTAATCAATGCAGATCAAGGGGATATCAGTTAAATATGCAAAGAAATGTTATTTGCCAAATCTGCAATAGGTCCGGTCATAATGCTAAAGTCTGCAGAAACAAGAATCAGGACAAAAAAGGTCCGGTGTATAATCAGAATCAAGACAAGGGTAAACAAAAGATGAATGCGGATGAAGTTAGGAATCAGATGAGCAAGATTTGGGTGAAGAAAAGCTCAGAGAATGTAGAGGTTGGATCCGCACCAGATTCTGGTGCTGATATTTCTTCCGGAAATTAAAAAGTGAGCTCAAGCTCAGGGGGAGACTCAAAGAAGATTCTGTTCCCCCAGCCAAACAAGTTGTGCCGGATGTGGCACAAGATGCGGATTAAAGGGTTTGTAGATATAAGTCCTGAGATGCTTCAGTCAAGTTTTCAGAGGTCCGCATGGAGTTATGAAGAAGCTGTGCTCGATTAAGTTAGACCTGTTCAGGGAGGTGCTCCGGTATGATAAAGGATTACAAAAAGGTCCGGAGAGATCCGGAAGTGCACGATCTTGTCTTGCGGATTGGACAGAGTGTTTGGGATGTTCTTGTAATATGTTACCTAGATTTATTCATGATTTAAAGATCCGGATGATATTCAGTGATCAGGACTGATCCGGGATACTCCAAGCTGTCCAGACATGGTAAACCGGAATAATGCAGGTGAAGCATTTATTGCAGACAGATATTAGGGTTTGCGGAGCAATATAAAGATTTCTCAAAAGTTATCTGCTCATTCTACACTTGAGAAGAAGCGAATAGTGGAGCTCTGCAACAAGGTTCATCAAGCACACCAAGGATCTCCTGCCAAAGCTATTGAATAAAGAAATCAATCCAAACACTCCATGCAAACCGAAGGCGCATAAGGTATTCTTCGTTTTTCATTGCCTCACTGCAAATCTTTGAAGAATGGCTACTCCAAACATAGTTAAGATCTCTGATAGACCTCGCCCCTCATTCAAGAAACATCCCTACAAATCATTGGAGGTAGATCCACTAGGAGCCTTCTCTAGTGTTCCCCACGGAGTCTTACATACTGAAGATATTAGGGTTTACATACACGCAAACATTGAGGAATTTGGGGAATTCAAATTAAGAGACCTCTATCACAAGCAACTGATAGATAATGCTTTTGAGCTCAAACCAGAGTATAAGGGTATCCAGAAGAAACAATTTGAGCAATTCATTCATTTCCCTAGCTTTGAAGAAGATGAATGGGTCCGGTATGTACTGAGCAGGATGCATGACAACTTCCTTTGGCTAGATAGACCCTGTAAGATCACAAAAGAAGCAATTAGAGCAGTAACTGGTCTATACTCTTCCGGGGGGGTACCTATCCTCAAATCTGTCAAGAACAACGTTGTAACTGAGGCCACCGGATCAAAATATGATAAGAGGGCAATGACCATTGAAGATATTTCGGATCCGGATATCAAATATGCATCAATGATAATAGGATACAAGATCTATCACTCCAGCAGGGAGAATTCTGTATCCGGGACTGCAATATACACAGCATATGAAATGCTAAGAAAGAATGCAGATTATGATCTTTGTGAACTACTACTAAGCCAATTAATGGAAAATGTACAGAAAATCAAGAAAGACAAGAAGAACTCCTTTAAGTATGGTACTCTCATTGTATGTCTATTCTTTTACTTCATGAATGAGCTACCCGGAACAAGCGGATGGGTATGGCAGAATGACAAACCTGTTGCAGTCCAGATAAGAGACTATTTGCATGGACTTGGGGATGCAAAAGCGAGAAACACAGCTCTATGGGGATACTTCAAAAACTTTCAGAGCATGATGCAAGCAAGAGAGAGAATTCCCCAGTCTCTCATTGAGAAATACAAGGACTCAGTATGCTTTATGGTTGACACTGATCAGTGCCTAATGGAGGCAGTGGAGCCAAGGACTGTCTGGATCATGCCCATGGGGTATGAAGTTGATGAACAGATAGTAGAGCTGCATGTTCAACACATGCTAAGTCAGCCCAAAGATCCTAAGGCAGAAAGGTTTGGAACCTTTGAGGAGCTGAGTGTGAAATTACATGTAGAACTCAGGGAACCTGAGATTAAGAGAAAAGTGAGAAAAGAAGTAGAGCACATTGCTCAAGGCCTGGGCATCTCAAAAGAGGCACTTGATGCCAGCCGGGAAAAGAGGAGAAAGGCTGAGGAAGAAGAGAAAAGCAAAGAAAGTGCTCCGGTTGAAACCCCCACCCGGACCAGATCATCAAAGAGATCTGCACCTTCCACAACCAAAAGCTCAAAACCGGAAGTCCAGGCATCCGGTAAAAGATCCAAGACAAAAGCATCAAGGGCTTATGAAAGCCAAAAGGATGAAGAGGAAACAGAATCAGATGAGGAAGTAAGAGAAGTAAAGAAACAGAAGAAGAAAGGATCCGGTAAGCCCTCCACAGGCCAAGACAAGGATGAAATGGCAGAGGTAACTGTTGAAAAGCCCACTCTGTCACTAGAGAGCATAATCAAGTCGGTCACGGTGGATGGAAACCTTCAACCAATGACTGAATCCTATGATGACTTCAGTGAGGCAGACCAAAAGACTCTGCAGGAGGCCACAGTGAAATATCTTAACATATATAATAAGGCTTTCATTGAAATAATATCTCTTATTCCTAAAAGCCTAGAAAAGGAAATGGAAGTGAGGAAAAATAATGCTCATGCTAAAGATCTTGAGATCCGGGAGCAGATAGCTATTCAGCTATATCCTCAAATTGATCCCAAGACAATGAACATGATCTTCAAGGACTGCAAAGATGAGTTCAGAAGTAAAGCCAGGATGAATCAGCTCATGCTTGGTGAGACTGACAAAGTGGCACAAGAGACAGAAGAGATCCTCCGGAAGGCCTTCAAAAGGTTCAATCTTCCTGTTGTAGAGGACTTAGGTGCAGAAACAGCTGCTGATTTGGAATCTTCTGTTCCGGAAGAAGTGAGCCCTGAACAGACAAGTGAGGACTTGGGACCCTCTGCTCCAGAAGAAGTGGCCCATGAACAAGCAAGCATCTCTCCTCCGGTTTCCCCTACAGTCTCCGGATCCAAAGAAGAAGAGCAATTGCAGGAGAAGGAAGCAGTGGTGACAGACAAAGAGGTTGACAGTTCTAAGACTGCAGAAGAAAAGAAACATCTGTCTCCGGCAAGAGACACTGCACAAACTGTTCAACAATTTTTGAGCAAAGAAACTCTAGAGATTGATGAACCGGAGCTTCTAAAAGGTCCATTTGATTTTGACTCTCTCTCTCCGGTACAAACAATGAAGATAGCTTCATTTGCAAATGCCAAGGCAAATGAAAAGCTCCTGAAGTCTCATATGGAAGACTGTGAGTTGATAGAGGCTGCTTCCGGAGTACTTGTAAAGATCATGCCATCAATCCAAATAGATCCGACAGCCTCCACTTCCGGTAATCTAAAAACCTTAGTCAGCAGTATTGATACACATTTTAATTCTCTAGAAAAATCAGCTGAAGAAAAGGTCCGGAAGGAATTTTTGGATAAGAGATTTTCTGAAATATTAGAATTAATCTCTAAGGATAGGAAGATTGTAAGCATTGGAATAAAGAGCCTAGAAAATGCTCTTAAGGATGGCGGTGACATCTACAAATTTTGTATATCTTGGTCAAAGGCAACAGCAGCAATTGACAAGAAAATAAAAGAGGAACAGGACAAGCTTCAAAGCTTATCTCAAAGTTTTGATCCTCTCTCTTCCTCTATAATAAATCAAGAATGTCAGACTATTGCAGTCTTGAATGAAATAAAGAATCTTGAGAAGGAGAGGAAGAACATTACCAACCGGATGGGAGAACTTAGAAGGATTATAGTCCCTAAGTTGGAAACTATGCATGAGGCCATCAGTGATGCCCAGACCACCGCCCATACAAAAGATCCGACAGATCTCAGGCGGGCAGAAGCTTTTGCATTTTTGTTGAGTGGTCACATTTCAATCTTGGACAGAATGAAGCTTAGTTGGGCTACTGAAATGGTTCAACTGCAGACATCCTTTGCAGACATTCTGCAGTATATGTGAGTATGTAAATATGCGGCTATATATAGAAAATTTTTGAGAATTTTGGTGTGCGGACCCTACCCTTTGCCATTGATGTCAAAGGGGGAGTGAGGAGCAGTGAAAAATGAGGAATCCAACTCAGGGGGAGTTCCGGAAATTGTATATAAAGACAAGAGCATCAGCAAAGGGGGAGCATAGTGTAAACACTTAGTCATTTTTCACTAAGTGTTGCCATCAATGCCAAAGGGGGAGATTGTTGGCAAGAGACACTATATGGATTCATGGTTGTTGTCATTGATGGCAACAAAGGTCATCCCACATATCCGCAAGTCATGATATATCTCTACCGGAAGTCAGATTGAAGATTGTTGTGGTCCGGTGAACAAGAACAGAGCATGTGGCAAGGTCCGACAGATTGGTCCGGATCTCTCAGAGGAAGTATCTTGGCACAGTGCGGATCTGGGGAAGTCAAGAGGACTATCTTGAGTAGTATATTCCAAGGATTTAGCCTCCGGAGATGGACAAAGAAAAAGATATGAATAGTTGAGTACCGGATTCCTGAGAGACAGTGAAAATAGAGGAAGAACTGACTGATAGAGTATCAGACTACTTTCCGGATGTGTTACAGATGATGATAAAGGTTGCGGAGGCATGAATCATGTTTGGCCGACATAATTGATGATATCTACAAGTATATGCTTGATCTGCATTGCTTGGTGAGCAAGGATTCAGCCGACAGAACTAAGTTTGTAAGAAAATAGACTGTTCCGGATGCCGACTAGAAAGGTGATGAAATTACTTGTGCGGATATATATAGAGGATGGATTTAGTTGTAAAGTGTGTGAAGTGTGTGAAAGGATATGCGAACAAGTCCAGAGTAGAGCAGAAGTAGCAAGAAAGATCCGGTATGTGAAAGGATAGCAGACTAAAGAACAGAGGAAAGATGAAGTGCAGCAGATCAGTATACTGAACTTAACCGGAACTGAACTCCAGCATATGCAGATGCTTCCAATCAGTTCAAGACTGTGATTCTTATCACTTTGTAAGACAGTGTGTCTTCTTGTAGGCAGTGAGCCTCTTGTGAGCAGTGTGCTCGGGCAGTGAGCCCTAATTGGCAAGTGCCATTTTTGTAATTTCCTATTCTTCTAACAGAGAATAATTCTTGGGTTAATCACCCCGTGGTTTTCTCCCTTAACAGGGTTTCCACGTCAAAAATACTGTGTCATGTGTTTCTTATTTCATGGTTAATGTTTTGTGTTTGATTTTATGCTGCTTCAATTAAAAGGAAAGTTCAATAAGGGAAAGAATTAGGATAACTGATTCACCCCCCCCCTCTCAGTTATCAACAGTTTGTTACATTGGAATCCTAGTTCCACTCTCTTCCTTCCCCAATGTGGCATTTGAGCGTTGTTTCTTCAAATGACCCTCACAACACATTTCCCTTGAAATTGACACATGGATATCTCCTTGTTTCTACTTTCAGATTAAGCAAGTAGAAACAAGGGGGGGCATATATCTCCCTTGATTTCCTCCTTGCCTCATCACTCAACCCCCTTAGCATTTTTTGGCATTGACTCATTGGTGGTGGTTGCAGATTGATTTGATTTTGATTTCTTTAACAAGTGTTCCTTTGTAGGATGCGGTTCCTAACTTTGTGGTCTTGTAGGATTGCAGACTTGGGGGCTTCTTCCCTCTTCGTGACAATGCTTCGGCTTCCTCTATAATATCCTTTTGGGTATCCTTTTCATGATTGACGCATTTTACTTTCCTTTAGTTGCATATGCACGTAGTGTCATATGTCCACTAAAGTGGGGGCTAAATGTAATGTTGAAAATTGTCCTCCTACATGGAATGGTACAATTTCCCTCAGTTTAACTCCTCCTTCTTGATGACCTTTCAATATTTTCTTTTCGGCCTTCCCGAAACCTTGATTGACTAAGTCTAGGAGCAGTCTATTCACTTTTTGAGGTAACTTATTGATAGAACCTAGAAAGAGATTTGAAACTTGGGTCCCTAGGACCCCCAAAAATGCAGATCTGAGTTGAAATTGGGGGCTAAAGACTTGGGTGCCCATTCCCTAGTCCTCCCCCATTTCACAGGATTTTGAATTTTGGCAGGGTGTCGGTTCCCGCCGAGTGCCTCGAGATTCTGTTTTCAAATTCTCAGTTTTCACGCGATATCAAGACATTATTTTGAAATTTGAATTACCTAAAGCTAGATATAAAAAGACATTTGCAAATCATTTTGTCACACACAATTGTTATGCAAGCTTGATGCCAAAACTCTACTGCAATTGCCATTGAATATCAGTGACTTGTTGAAGCTCTTCGAAGTATTCTTTATTTTCTATCTTGGAGACAATGGATGAAGATTAGGAATCAAGATCTTGAGTCTATATTGCTCTTCCTAGGGTTTGTACACCCTTTTCATGATCGGGAGAAGGGTTGAAGCCTCCAACAGTAAGCTTGGAGATCCTCCACGTACATTTCTGATTCACCTTCTTGTTCATGCAAGTCTTCATTTATCTCATCTCCTTGAGGTGAAGTTGTATGTGTTTATTGATGCAAAGTAAGTTATTGATCTTCCCTTGATTGAGACATCTAGGGTTTGATTTTATACATAACACATTATTAGGTTTGCACACACTTCTGTAAATCTTTATCTCTAGCTATTGTTGAGGTAGAAATACCAAAGACGGGGTTTGACTGAGGCAAGCTCCTATATAGTTGCATCAATTTCCTTCCTTTCTTTATGTAGATCATGTTTTGCAGGTTCCGGTGAAAAGAAGCTACAAGAAGGATATTGTAGGTACAGTCATGATAGACTTTCATATTTTTAGATTATGAGACTTGCGGGACATTGGAGCGGGTGCTCTAGTCCAACCAGGGGTTCATTCTAGGATCTGGAAGCCTTTTGGCAGTCTCAGACACCATGTGCAAAAGATTTTCCAGTGCGGGAACTTTCAGGACACTAGAGCGGGTGCCCTAGTCCATGCAACCCTGAGATTCTAGGTACACAGTCTTTGGAACTCTATCTTTGCACTTTTGTGATCAATTTTGCCAGTTGTTTCATCAGTTTTTGTATATTTCTGATTTAAGGCATAATTAGGGTTTTACTTGGTTGAAAGGAAAACACTTGATAAAATCTTGATTAGGGTCTTAGGTTACATAACCACATGAGTGTAAGGTACCGACAAAGCAATTAAAAGCTTGTTCACAAGCTTCCCCTTTGTCCTCCCAATGCTTAGCGGTGAAATGGTAGTATTTAACCTAGTGTAAACAAACTATCATTTTTCACCCTAAACAGGGACTACACTTTCCACTTTGGCCTTTGACGTGCCATGGTGATTGTCGTCCTTTGACATAATAAGTTCTATGATGATAAGCAAAAAAATTGCAAGTGAGAAGCTCAAAAATCTATCAAAGCTAGATATCATTCCCATCCTTCTAGCTAATCTTTCATTCCTCCACCATCTCTCTCGCATCTGCATTCCTACACCTTCATTGTAACATATCATTCATTTCTTCTATCCATTCTTCTATCTTTCTTCCTTAACCAACCCTTTCATTTCAAGAGCCTACCCGTGTTTGTCCAACCCGCCTATCCTCTCAAGGGGGAATCGTCACCCTATCTTTCCAGCATCATCCTTTTCCTCTATCCATTTCCATAGCTTCTTTGAAATGATGTTACTTGGTCACAACATCATCTCAAAGAGGGGCAAAATGTAGACACTAAAAAATGTCCTCATGTCACAAAGGCGACAAAACAATTCAATTTCATCCCTTTTGTCCACTTGACCATATTTCTTCTATAATTAAATAATTAATTTCAATTGATTATTTAGTTATTCGTTCATACCCTAATGTCCCCTTCACTTGATTTATTCAAACAAATAAATCAATCCCATCACCTAATTATCCCCTTTCATATGCATCCTTTCAATAAATTAAATAAATTGTCCAATTTATTTAATTTGAATCCCATTATCCATCTCATCATTTCATCTAATTTAAAATTATCTTTTGTCTTCTAGTGGGGAGAAAACCCTAACTCATCTCCACCCTTGATTTGCCTTTAGTAAACAATGAATCCTAGCCATTCATTCAAGTGGGCTCCTCTATAAAACCACTTTTTCCAGCTCATTTTGGGGCTCTTAGACTCTCATTTTCTCTCTTAGTTCATTTTTTTCTTCTCAAAATCTACTCTTTCTCGCTAATATCTTGCAAATCAAATACATGAGCTTCTCATGATGTTGCATGAACTTGCAAATCTGAGAATAGAATGCAAAGATGGAGGAGGAAAATAGAAGTTAGTCAATGTTAGCTTAGATTTTTACTGGTTTTCATGTTTATTTGACTACTTTCTAAGTTTTCTTGCATTCTATTGCATTTAGGGTTTGATAGTTTGTTATTTCTGCATGTAAACCTAGTTTTTCCCTAACATCATCCAATCAATCATCAATCAAACCTTGGTGTTGCTCATATAACCAAAAACACTAGTGTTATTCAATTAATCACTTTCCTTATATAGGATGTTACATTGTTGAAACTAGACCAAGCGTCTTATACGACATGTTTCATTTCTTGAAACTAGGCCTCCATCATTCAACCTATCATAATCAATCAAACACATATCACTTGGCAAAAGGTCCACTTGGCTATTGGTCTAGTCTATCTTATCTTTTATTGGATTGTTGTTTAGTCTCATTCTTATGCTTCTCAAGTTAGTCCCTAAGTGATGAAGAGAAGTGAGGATAGAGTAAGACCTTTTTTCTTTGATTTTTGTTTGTGGTTTGTCTTGGCAAAATGGCTGGGGCAAGTTGGTGTCTTGCATGTGATTGGGATTCTATTGGGTGTGAATCAAAGACATCCTATGCATTGGAAAGAATAATTGCTTCTTTGCATAAGGACTTGCACACCTCATAGTTATCTCATCGCATGTTTTGACAAGGTATCATAGTTCCTAGTTTGAGTCAGGCATTCCTTGTCTGTCACGTCCTTGTTTCACAAGGGACTACACTTTCCACTTTGGCCTTTGACATGCCATGGTTATTGTTGTCCTTTGACATAATAAGTTTTGTTAATGTAAATTGTGCATGAATATCAATAATATCAATAATACCCAATAACTCAATGAAATAAGAAACAAAGAAGATTAAACAAACAAAGAACTCAAACCTTGCAAACCTCTTTACTTCGTGGCTTCCATTGGTCACCTATCTCAAATGATATTGTGTATGAATATGGCCCTCATAAGGTGCACTTCCTTGCTATTTTCCAAGATGTCAAGTGGGAATGGCTATGATAGATTTCCAATGAAGAGATTCTTCAACACAATTGCAATGATAAATGGGTGATCACAAGCAATGGAGGAATTTGGTGCCAAAGGTGTGCTATGATTCTTGCAGAGTAAATTTACTAAAATCTTGGATGATTGAAATGGAGGAATGGGGTTGTACTTATACACTTGAGAGAGAGAAGATCAACGGTATAGAATGAATAAGAAGATCAATGGTATAGAAGACTTGAGAGGATATGCGCGAATAGAAAGAAGACAAGTGTCACACAAAAAGCTATTTTGTTTGAGTTAACTGCTTTCTTTTATAAAGATATACTTGCTTTCGTAAATTAGAATGCTTTTTTCTAATTTAAGAGTTGATAAAAACAAGGTTGATTGAGTCAGTTAACTCAACTTGTGATTTCCTTTTGCATGATTTGAGAGAAATTAAATAATAAATTATTTAATTTTGTGTGCATGAAGAAGATTTATTTTTAGAAGATCTGGAAGATTTTTGAGGAATTAGAAGATAAGAAAGCAAATTAAATAGATAAATTTATTTAATTGTTTGTGCATGCTTTGGAAGGATAAATAAAATATTTGATTGTATTTTATTTTTAGAGATTGAGATAATTTAAATAAATTTGATTGATTTATTTAAATTTGGAGGAAGAAGTGATTTAATTAAATAATTAAAATTATTTAATTGTTTGGAAGAATAAAGTTGATTTCGATGAAATTAATTAAATAAAGGTAATTTATTCAATTAATGGGAGGAATATGAACCAAATAAATAAATTGATTTATTTATTTATTGATAGAGGAATTTAGATTAAAAAATATTAAGAATATTTATTTAGACAAAGTCCTGTCATGTTTAGGTGCATGCATTTTGCCCCTCTTTGATGCAATGTGTTTTATCACATTGTTTCAAAGAATAGATTTTTCTGATAATGATACATGTCTTGGTTTGCCCTTGGTATAGGTTTAACGGTGGTAGGATGCCCTCTCAGGAGATTGGACAGGAAGAAGGGTAGAAGGACATGAGACAAACAATCTCACGATGAAAAAAGAGAAAAATAGGTTAGAATGAAGAAAAACATGTCACGATTCAGAGAAATGGGAGAAAATAGGTTTGGGAAGTAGTCACGGTTGCCACACAGCCAGTTAGGGTTCACTTGCTATAAATAGGAGTTGGGTCCACAATCCTAGTCATTTGCACACTTGGATTTTGTTGATAGGTCACTCAGAGCTTAGGAGAGCACATGAGCATAGAGCAGTCAACATAGATATAGATATTCCATGCGAGGAGCACCGCTTTGAGCCTGTCTGATAGTTTGATCGACCAGCTGAGGCAGGACCATTGGTATGTAGTTCAAAAAAACTCACCTAGGGTCATTTATTAGAGCAATAAATGCTAGGGAAAATTAGCTAGGATAGATGTGTCGATCTGTGTTTTGATGCATATGTGCTTTGAATCCATGCATATGATATGAATTAGTGCATTTATGTTATGAATCGGTGCATGCATGAGTTTTGCACATATACGTTACGAATCGGTACACCTGTCAAGAACTTGCACATTTGATATGGGAAGTTGCGCATACGCAAAAGTTGCACATGGGTGACATGTTTCAGTGCATTCATTATGGGGCCTTGCCTTGATTTAACCCAAAAACTAAGTTTTTGTGCATTAGGTACTGTACAGAGGAGGATTCTGCACATCTGGTCAATTCTAACATGCATCTAAGCTCTGTTTCAGTGCATCTAATCTTTCGATGCATTTATCTCTTGAAGCTGCACATCTATGTTCTAATATGGTGCATTTACTAAAACTGCACATATCCTCTCTATTTCTGTGCTTTTGACCTCTATCTCAGTGCTTTTGTAATAGCTACGCATATGACCTCTGTTTCTTTAAAACGATGAACAATACCTCAACAAACCTCTATACTTCGTGGCTTCCATTGGTCGCCTATCTCAAATGATCTTGTGTATGAATATGGTCCTCAAAAGGTGCACTTCCTTGCTATTTTCCAAGATGTCAAGTGGGAATGGCTATGATAGATTTGCAATGAAGAGATTCTTCAACACAATTGCAATGATAAAAGGGTGATTGCAAGCAATAGAGGAATTTGGTGCCAAAGGCGTGTTGTGATTCCTTCAGAGTAACTTTACTAAAAGCTTGGATGATTGAAATGGAGGAATAGGGTTATACTTATAGACTTGAGAGGATGTGCGCGAATAGAAAGAAGACAAGTGTCACACAAAAAGTTGTTTTGTTTGAGTTAACTGCTTTCTTTTATAAAGATATACTTGCTTTCATAAATTAGAATGCTTTTTTTCTAATTTAAGAGTTGTTGATAAAAACAAGGTTGATTGAGTCAGTTAACTCAACTTGTGATTTTGTTTTGTATGATTTGAGAGAAATTAAATAATAAATTATTTAATTTTGTGTGCATGAAGAAGAAGATTTATTTTTAGAAGATTTGGAAGATTTTTGACAAATTAGAAGATAAGAAAGCAAATTAAATAGATAAATTTATTTAATTGTTTGTTCATGCTTTGGAAGAATAAATAAAATATTTGATTGTATTTTATTTTTCGAGATTGAGATAATTTAAATAAATTTGATTGATTTATTTAAATTTGGAGGAAGAAGTGATTTAATTAAATAATTAAAATTATTTAATTGTTTGGAAGAATAAAGTTGATTTCAATGAAATTAATTAAATAAAGGTAATTTATTCAATTAATGGGAGGAATATGAACCAAATAAATAAATTGATTCATTTATTTATTGATAGAGGAATTTAGATAAAATAAATATTAAGATTATTTATTTAGACAGAGTCGTGTCATTTTTAGGTGTATACAAGTTCTATGATGATAAGTAGAAAAATTGCAAGTGAGAAGCTCAAAAATCTATCAAAGCTAGATATAATTCCCATCCTTCTAGCCAATCTTTCATTCCTCAACCATCTCTCTCGCATCTGCATTCCTACACCTTCATTGCAACATATCATTCATTTCTTCTATCCATTCTCCTATCTTTCTTCCTTAACCAACCCTTTCATTTCGAGAGCCTACCCGTGTTTGTCCAACCTACTTATCCTCTCGAGGGGGCATCATCACCCTATCTTTCTAGCATCATCCTTTTCGTCTATCCATTTCCTTATCTTTTTGAAATGATGTTACTTGGTCACAACATTATCTCAAAGAGGGGCAAAATGTAGACACTGAAAAATGTCATGTCACAAAGGCGATAGGACAATTCAATTTCATCCCTTTTGTCCACTTGACCATATTTCTTCTATAATTAAATAATTAATTTCAATTGATTATTTAATTATTTGTTCATACCCTAATGTCCCCTTCACTTGATTTATTCAAACAAATAAATCAATCCCATCACCTAATTATCCCCTTTCATATGTATCCTTTCAATAAATAAAATAAATTGTCTAATTTATTTAATTTGAATCCCATTATCCATCTCATCATTTCCTCTAATTTGAAATTATCTTTTGTCTTCTAGTGGAGAGAAAACCCTAACTCAACTCCACCCTTGATTTTCTTCCAAAGTCAATAATGAATCGTAGCCATTCATTCAAGTGGGTTCCTCTATAAAACCACTTTTTCCAGCTCATTTTAGGGCTCTTAGACTCTCATTTTCTCTCTTAGTTCATTTTTTCTTCTCAAAATCTGCTCTTTCTCTCCAATATCTTGCAAATCAAATACATGAGCTTCTCATGATGTTGAATGAACTTGCAAATCTATGAACACAATGCAAAGATGGAGGAGGACAATAGAAGTTAGTCAATGTTAGCTTAGATTTTTACTGGTTTTCATGTTTATTTGGCTGCTTTCTAAGATTGTTTGCATTTTATTGAAGTTAAGGTTTGATAGTTTGTTGTTTCTGCATGTAAACCTAGTTTTTCCCTAACATAGTTTTAAATATTATTTTGGTTCACAAAGGATATTGGTGAAAGGATTAGGCCGACAAGCTACTCAAAGCATGAATACAAGTTTCATCTTTATAGGCTGACCTAATATGAAGATTCCAAGTGTTGCAAATATATATGTGAGATCCAATTCAATGTTTGAGTGTGTGAAGTGCAAACATGAGTATATGTGTGTGTGACATGCGAAGTATGGTGATTTTGTAAGGACGACAAGTGTAGAAGAAGAGAGATCTTATTTTCATGTAAGAGCAAGGTAGTGAAATAGAACAGCTAGAGATGAAGAGTTTTGAGACAATATTTTTGTGCTTCATTGGAGCTGTAACATGCATGTGTAGATGCAATCAGAGTAGTTCAACCTAGCAGTGAGCCATCCTTCTTTCCTTCTTTCTTTCTCTAGGTAGTGAGCCTGTTTTGGTAGTGAGCCTTTCTTCTAGTGAGCACTTATTTGGGCAGTGAGCCTCATTGTAATTCGGTATTGATATTACCTAATTATTGTGAGCTAACACTTACCGTGGTTTTTCACATAAAAATCTTGGTGTTCATGTGTGATGCTTTGTGTTTGCTTCTTTTGTGTTTAATATGCTTTATTGTTATTTGTGGAAAATGGACTACTAGTTTAATAAGTAAAAGGTTTAATAGAATATTGATTCACCCCCCTCTCAGTATTCTGGGTGTTCAACATTTCCTTCCATCAAACAAATAGATTCTAGCATTCCCACATATTTCACTTTTAAGCTCACCTTCCGAAGGTATCAAGATATGTTTCTTTCCATTTGATATTATAGTATAAGTATTATTTACCCCGTCATGTATAGCCTTTCTATCATACTGTCATGGTCTACCCAACAATATATGACATACATCTATCCACATAATATTACACAATATTTCATCATTATAAGATCGTATATGAAATTTCACCAAACATTGTTCACTCACCAATACCTTGTGTTCATCCTAAATCCATGCTATATTTTAGGGCTTAGGGTGTTTCTGTCTCTCCAGGTTCAACTTAGTCACCATCTCTTCTGAAACCAAATTATCAGTATTGCCACTATCAATGATAACCTTACAACATTTACCTCCTGATTTGCATCTTGTTCAGAACAAACTTTTCCTCTGCAGTGGTTCCTTAGTTGTCTCTGCTTGAAATAGTGCTCTCCTCATGACTAATGATTCTCCTTTCTCTAGCTTTCCAACTAAACTATGTGATCCAATGGGTTCTTCCTCCACATAAGCTAATTTTGCACTGTTCTCTGTTCTCTTGATTGTACTTCCCTGATGACATTCAAATGCTCTATGTCCTTCACCTCCACACTTAAAACAAGTTCCTTTGAATGTTCTCTTATCAAATCCTCTTTCATCTCTCCTATGCCCTTCATTGCGGTAAGAATTATGATTCCATTTGATGAGGGTCATTGTAGTCCTCATCATTTAATTTTAATAAATATCAATCCAAGGCAGTGTCCATGGATGTATGCAAAATGGAAGAGGAATAACTTGCATGGCAATCCTTTCTACGCAAGGGAATTGACAACAATTGCATGAAACAAACTACGGTTTAAACTTTACTAAAAAAGACAACCTAATCTAAGGAAAGGAATAACTTCAGCAGCTAATGTAATTCTGGAATGAAGGAATGACATAACAACAAAGGAACTAATCTAAGGAAAGCAGGAACAACAAAAGTAATTCTGAATAAAGGAAATGCATAACAACAAAGCAACTAATGAAACTAAGAAATGTAGTCTCTGCCCTTCAATTGGAGTGGGTGCTTGCTCCACCTCTAGAGAGAGACTAATCAATTCTAGAAATTAGCAAATTGGTAGAACAACTTCTTTTATTCAAAACCTTCAAGATCAAGAGTACATGTTGCTGACAAATAACAAAGTTCTTCTTCTTTCAATTAATTCTTTTGCAACTTCCCCTCCTCTATTCTATGTCATAGTTCTCTCTATATAACTATGGTTATTAAATTCTAATTTAGAGTCTCTCTAGAGTAGAGAGATTATTCATGTAGCTAACTAAACTTATTTATCTAGTTAACTAAACTTATTCATTTAGTTAACTGATTATACAATTGCTAATTACAAGGCAAAACATGCAGTCTTTTAGAAAGACATGCAATGACACTAAGTGTGTATTATTTGCATGGAATAATTATCATAATTATATCCATTAATTTAGGAGTAATTATAGTCAATCTATCCCTCAAAAACCTCAGAGTGCGGGTTGATAGATTGGAAGAATTCGCAACAACTTCATAAAGTATTTCTGGAACATCTCTGAGCTTGTAGAACAGTCATCTTCTATCATTATCTACTCATTTTTTACTAGATCTCCTCAAATTATTTTTAGGTTTTGTTTCCCTCACTTTTATCTTTCCAAATCATTTTGAATTTCTAAATTTCATTAAGAAATGAGAGAGATATCTTGGTTTTATTGAAACTATTTTTTTACTTTTTCTCTGGCACTTTGTAGCAGTCAATTTCTGTCATTAATTATTTATTCATTTTAATGACTCTCCTCAAAACACCTTTAGGGATCTATTTCTCTCTCTCTCTCTTTGAGCTTTCTAGATCATTTTTAATTTTGGAATTTTATTAAGAAATGAGTGAGATATTGTAGTTTTACTGAAACTGCATTTTTGACTTCTACATCTCCGACGCTCTACATCTCTAGAACTCTGCATCTCTGAAGCTCCAACTTGGCATAAAATAGACTTTCTCTTCAATTTATTGCTAAAATAAATGTTGATCTATAGGTCAACATGTAATATCAAGATAAACTCATGCATGGCATTGATGGTTCCATTTAGACAAGTTTATTTGATATTTAGCTAAAAATCTTCCAACACATACTCAAGTCCACTTCAATATTGATTTAATGAAGAGAAAATATATGCTTTTATTTGACTAAATATGAGACACTTTATGGCCTCATCATCTCCCCCACACTTAATAGGTTGCAGGTCCTTCTGCACTTCATAATCATCTTTTTGAGCTAACCTCTTTGCTTTTATTCTAGTTGGTCTAGAGATGATTTATAGTTGCTATTCTAGAGTTCTCTAGAGTAGTTGTTATAATGATCTTTGGAGTTGTCATTCTGATAATCTTTGGAACTCATACCCTGTTGTGCATCCCCAAAGTTGATACCCTATTGTGCATCTCTGAAGTTTTTATTCTACTGATCCTTGGAGCTGGTGTTCTACTAATCTCTGGAGCTAATACTCTGCTGATCTCTGAAGCTATTGCTCTGCTAATCTTTGGAGCTGATACATTACTATCCATCTCCAGAGTTGATACATTACTATCCATCTCTAGAGCTAATACTCTACTAATCTCTAGAGCTAATACTCTACTAATCTCTAGAGCTAATGTTCTGTTGATCTCTGAAGCTGCTACTCTACTAATCTTTGGAGCTACTGTTCTGCTGATCTCCAAAGCTAATACCTTGTTGTCCATCTTCAGAGCTAATGTTCTGTTGATCTCTGGTGCTATTGTTCTAAGTGCTCTGGAGATGCTGTCTTGAGAGCTCTGAAGTTGTTGTTGCAATAGCTCTAGAGTTGATGTTCTAATCTCTGGAGTTGTTAGTTGAGTCCATCTTAGTCTTCCATGTGACCATCATGCACCAGTTTGTTCTCCATCCTTTTAGCCCATGTTTTGCATAATGCATGCAAAGAGGTCTTCAACTTTTGAGAGCTGTAACAAGATCATTTATACTGAATAACAACTATATCAACCTTGTAAAATTTTGAAAAACTTCCTTGAAAATTAGTGTTTCTCAAGAACATTAGAACATAACAACATTTTAGAGAAAAACAACTCCCAAAGAATAAACCAAGCATCATCCTACATTCTGCTTTCAATTAAGTTATAAATCCTTAAATTACATAAAATTCACTTTAAGGATAATAAATGAAGAGGGGGAAAAGGGTGTTACTTTTAGGTTTACATGAGAAAAATAATGGCCCCATAATCTCCCCCACTTAAGCTCTTGCATGACCTTTTACAAACTATTTTATTTTTTCTCCATCTAAGATTTTTACATAGAGCTGAGAATTTAAAACACTTATATCTCCTTAACCATTGCTGCTGTGTAAAAATGGAGAGAGGTTTTTCATCATATGGTCAAGAAGAAAAAAAATCACTTTTAGAATTTGATTTGGATCATCTTGAAATTTTGGTCAATTTTTTTAGGCTTTATGTTGCTGAAAATTTCAAATGGGGATATATTTTTAATGGTGTTGGAACTAGACAACTGAGAGTGGGGGTGAATTAGTTGTCCCAAAAAAAACTTTTTTTCCTTTAACCTTCTTTATTATCTTACTATCAGATTAGTGATGTAAACATTAAAGCATTAATCAACAACATAAGAGCGGAAACATAATCAACACACTTGACATCAAGATTTTGACGCGGAAACCCGGTTAAGGGAAAAACCATGGTGGGGGTTAACCCACAAAATGTGTACCCTATTAAAAGTACTTAGTAAAATAGAAGGCACATGCCTTAGGGTGCACTACCTAGAGCTCACTGCTCAAAAGAGAGGCTCACTGCCTACAGAATTTATTTAGAAAGAATTAACTAAGAAATAGCATTTACTTCATGCTTGATTCAGTTTCAATGAATGCTCAAGAACTTTTGCTTTGCCTCAAACTCTTCTTCACATTCTACACTACTCTCACTCCTTTTCTTCTCTGCTCTACTCCTAATCCTTTCTTCATATTTTATCTATTTTGCACAAGGATGATTTCAATACCTCTTCAACAAGTATTTATATACTTCATCAACCTTGGAATGATCAACAAGGTCGGCTAAACTTGACGCGGATCATCACACTATCAGCCAAACACAAATGAGACTTGAATCTACTTCTACAACCACTCCATACTTCATAAAAATGTTTTTTAAGGCATCCACAACAGGCTAGGAACATCCGGTTAGCCAAGACTGGGAAGAACATCAACCTCAAGAAGAAATCTTCAATCAACAAGCTCAAACTTCAATGTGGACCTCTAACATAGTAGCCATACAATCCAGAGACCTCCACAAGCACATTGAATTCACCAATAACATCCATTCTAAACCAAATTATTAGAAGCAATTGAATCTTCCTCTGAAATCTCAGGAACACTCTCTGCCATGACTGTCAAACTAGAAGGATAGCTTGCGGACCTCCAAACCACGAACCACTGGTGTTGATGATACACATTGACTTCCCAAACATGCCTTCAGATCTGTAGATCACAATTTTATATTACCAAAGCAATCCAGACCTCTTTTCTGTCACTTTATCTTTCCTAAGTATTGTAGGAACCGGTTCTACTCAGATGGCCATAACTCCTTCAAATCTTCATGCGGACTTCTTAAATCTTAACTGGAGCAATCTTTGACAATCCTCTACATAGCCACATGATCCATATGTTTTGATTATCATTAATTTTCTCAATATCCTCAACAGTCCGGTCTTCTATGCAGATAACAAAATATGATACAGTTGACACCAATGGCAACAAGGATATGTTGACATCAATGACAACCCACTTAGGCACATATTTGCAACAATCTCCCCCTTTGTCATTGATAGAAATATATGATGTAAAAAACTGAATCTAACCATCAAGACAAGAACTTCTCCCCCTTTCTCTTCTCACTTCTGCAACTACTTTCTTTACTACTCCCCCTTACATCAGTAACTAGTTTTTCGCATGACTTCTCTCCCCCTTTGACATCAATGGAAAAAGGGCACATATTTTCTATCTTTTCTCCCTTTTTGCTTTAGATTGATCCCAAAATTTGTACATTGAGTACTCCCCCTTTGAGTAGTACCTCCTTAACATCAATCTGGATCACAAGATATGAATGTGAATTCCACCGGACTGATGCACCTTAGTGCATTTTAGTTCTTCTCAAGAGGGGTAATAACCCCTAACTTCTCTATGAGATACTCAAAAGTATCCTTGGGAAGAGGCTTAGTGAAGATGTCTGCAATTTGATCTTTGGAAGGCACAAACTCTAACTTGACTTCATTCTCATTTACTTTCTCTCTCAAGAAATGAAACTTGATAGATATATGCTTTGTCTTTGAATGCAATACTAGATTCTTTGAGATGCTTATTGCACTAGAATTATCACAAAAAATTGTGACTAGCTCCTCAAACACAATTCTAATATCCTTCAACATTTGCTTCATCCACAAAACCTGAGTGCAATTATTTGTTTTTGCTATGTACTCTGCTTCTGCAGTAGACAAAGATATTACCTCTTGCTTTTTGCTTATCCAAGAGACCAATCTTCTCCCCAAGAAGAATACACAACCACTAGTACTTTTTCTGTCATCCACATCTCCTACCCAATCAACATCTATATATGCATGAAGAGTGAAGTTATTATCCTTTAGATACCACAGTCCATAATCAATTGTCCCCTTGAGATATCTAAAAATTCTTGACTGCCATAACATGGGATTCTTTTGGATTAACTTGAAATCTGGAAACAAGTCCAACTACATTCATGATGTCAGGTCTAGTCTGGGTTAAATAAAGCAATCCTCCAATCATTGATCTATATCTTTTCTGATTTGCCTTGGGAGAGTTATCATCTTTGCTTAGCTTACATCCATTTACCATAGGTGTACCTACTGGATTTGAGTCTTCCATTCCAAATTTCTTTAGCAATTCTTTTACATAGTTGGACTGAGAAATGAAGATACCTTTATCTAATTGAACAATTTGTAGACCTAGGAAGAAATTCATCTCAACAAACATTGACATCTCAAACTCACTTTTCATCTGATTAGCAAATGCTTTACACATGCATTCATTTCCACCAAAAATTATATCATCAACAAAAACTTCAACAATTAGAATGTCCTCATGATCAATTTTGAAGTAGAGATTACTATCAGCAGTACCTTTGCTAAATCCTAGCTTAAGCAAATGCTTATCCAATTTGGCATACTAGGCTCTTGGAGCTTGTTTGAGTCCATATAAGGCTTTTCTCAATCTACAAACCATATCTCCCTAATCAGACAACTAAAATCCTTTTGGTTGCTCAATGTAGACTTTTTCCTCCAAGTCTCCATTTAGAAATGCTGATTTTACATGCATTTGATATACTTTGAAATCTTTGAAAGCAACAACTGCAAGAAATAATCTAATTGCCTCTATCCTTGCCACCTGAGCAAAAGTTTCTTCAAAATCAATTCCTTCTACTTGAGATTAGCCTTTACATACCAACCTTGCCTTATTCCTTACCACCTCACCATCTTAATTTAGTTTATTCCAGAAGACCCATTTGGTTCCAATCACATTTTTGTCTTCAGGTCTAGGAACTAGATCCCATGTGTGATTCTCTTCAATTTGCATCAATTCCTCTTCCATTGCTTTGACCCAGTTTTCATCATTGTAAGCTTCACTTACTGATTTAGGTTCAATCCTTGAAATCAAACAAATCTTTTCTTGATCTTCAAACATTTTTCTCCTAGTTCAAACACCTTTACTCTTATCTCCTATGATTTGATCTTCAGGATGATTTAATCTTACATACCTGGGAGTTTTGGAGATTGTTTGAGCTTCTGTTTCTTGAACTTGTTCCTCATTATATGTGTTAACCTCTAGAGTCACTAGTTCAAACTAAATCTGGGTCTAAACTTGAACTTGCCTTCCTTGATTTTGACTTTCATCTTGATCATCTAAATCATATCTGGAGTACCTGGAATGTCCTTCCTTGCTTTCATCAACTTTAACATTCACACTTTCAACAATCTTATTCAATCTTTTATTGAAGCACCTGTAGGCCTTACTTTGGGTTGAGTATTCCAAAAATATTCCTTAATCACTTCTTACCTCAAACTTACCTAAGTCCTCATCTCCTTTGATATAACATTTACTACCAAAGATTGAAGTATCTCACAGTAGGAGGATGACCAAACCAAATCTCATAAGGAGTCTTACTAGAATTTCCTTTGATCTACACCCAGTTAAGAGTGTAGATAGCAGTACTCACGACTTCTCTCCAATAAACTTGAGGAACATTCATTTCCATCATCATGGTTTTGGCATCTTCTTGAATGGTCCGGTTCTTTCTTTCCACAACTCCATTTTGCTAAGGAGTCCTAGGAGTAGATAACTATCTTTTTATTCCATGCTTTTCACATAAAGCATCAAACTCACCGGAGGTAAATTCTCCACCTCTATCAGATCTTAGACATTTTAGTTTCCCACCAATCTCATTTTCAACCATCATCTTGAACACCTTAAACTTGTCAAGGGCTTCTAATTTTTCTCTTAGAAAAGTTACCCACATCATCCAAGAGTAATCATCAATTAGCAGCATAAAATATATGTCTCCTTGCACACTCCTAATTCTAGCAGGACCATAGAGATCAGTATGTACCCGTTCCAATCTCTCACTTGAACCTTGTTCCTTACTCTTGAATGAAATTTTGTTCTATTTTCCCAATTGACATTCTCTACATATGTTATTAGGTTTCACAAGTCTTGGAAGATCTCTTGCATCTTGAGTGGAACTTATCTTGACAATGTTGTCAAAATTCACATGACACATCCTCCTATGCCATAGACAACTTTGAACTGACTGAGCAATCAAACAACTTTTCCCAGAACTACTTAAGTGAAAGATTTTACCTCTAGTTTGAGTACAGGATGCAATTTCAGTTCTAGAGCTTTCCAGGATTCTACATTTTCCATCCTTGAACCGAAGATCATAACCCTTGTCAACCAACTGTCCAACACTGAGAAGATTATGTTTTAGTCCTTCCACATATAGAACATCATTGGTACTGTTCTTTCCATCAAAAGAGATGGATCCTCTACCACAGATTCTACCAGCTAAGTTGTCTCCAAATTTCACAAGTCCTCCTTCATAGTTTTCAAAGTTCACAAACTTACTCTTGTCACCAGTCATGTGATGGGAACAGCCACTATCAATCACCCATTCATCCTTTTCAATAACCTGAGTAGCCAAGGCACTTTCCACATTTTCATAACCAGTAGATCTAGTAGACATTAGATCTTCTTCTTTGATAGCAATAAACACCCAATTATTTTTAGAGGAGCCTCCATGATCAGATTCATCATCTATTACCCCTTCTTCTCCATTTTCTTAGACATAATAACATTTCTTCTGACCTTTATACTTGTTAGGTTTTGGTTTTGAAAACCTTTCCGGACACCTTGAGGCAAAATGACCAATCTTATTACAAGCAAAGCATTTGAGTGGCAATTTTCCTTCACACTTACTGGATCCTCTTGGCATTCTTCTAGCAATAAGAGCTTCAAGATCTGCCGTTTCTATTTCAACATCTTCAAGATCCTTTCTTGTCTTAACAAATCTATTTGATCTTGCAGAAGAGCTTTCACCCAGATCATATCTTTGTTTTCCATACACACTGGCCTTGAATGCAGATTCAGACTTGGGAAGAGAATCACCAAACTCACTTAATTTGAAAGCTAAAATTTTGCCAACCAGATGATCTCTTGTAACCTCTGAGACTATCCTAATCTCGTCTATAGAGCTGCAACCTTATGTTTGTATGAATCTGGTAAAGATCTGAGTACTTTTGACATAATTTCTAATTCTTCCAAAGTTCCACCAGCACACCTAATGCCACACACAAGTTTATTTATCTTTTGCATGTAGATTGTGATGTTATCATCTTCACTCATCCTCATTGTTTCAAAATTTCCTCTCAGACTTTGCAGCTTTGCACATTTGACATATTTATCACCTTCATACAGATACTCCAACTTTTTCCAGATTTCATAAGCAGTTTTTAGACCAATGACATTTGTCATTTTTGAATTAGTCAGGGCATTCAACAAGGCTTCTTTAGCTCGAATATTATTTTCATCATCTTTGACTTGATCAAGAGTTGAAGGACCTTTCTCCAAAGGTTTACACTCAACACTGGTTATTTCCCAATAGGCATCACCCATGCATTGCAAATGGCACTCCATGTGATTTTTCCAAACAAAATAATTTGTTCCATCAAATCTTGGACTATCATTCTTGTAGGTCGACATCTTGGATCTCCACAAGCGATTAGGCTTTTATGAAAGGATCTAGATCTGATATCAATTGTTGGAACTAGACAACTGAGAGGGGGGTGAGTCAGTTGTCCCAAAAAAAAATTCTGCCTTAACCTTCTTTATTATCTTACTATCATATTAGTGATGTAAACATTAAAGCATTAATCAACAACATAAGAGTAGAAACATAATCAACACACTTGACACCAAGATTTTGATGTAGAAACCTAGTTAAGGAAAAAACCACGGTGGGGGTTAACTCACAAAATACGTACCCTATTAAAAGTACTTAGTAAAATAGAAGGCACGTGCCTTTAGGTGCACTGCCCAGAGCTCACTGCCTACAGAATTTATTTAGAAAGAATTAACTGAGAAATAGCATCTACTTCATGCCTGATTCAGTTTCAATGAATGCTCAAGAACTTTTACGTTGCCTCAAACTCTTCTTCACATTCTACACTGCTCTCTCTCATTTTCTTCTCTGCTCTGCTCCTGATCCTTTCTTCAGATTTTATCTATTTTGCACAAGGATGATTTCAATACCTCTTCAAAAAGTATTTATCTACTTCATCAACCTTGGAATGATCAACAAGGTCAGCTAAACTTGACACGGATCATCACACTATCGGCCAAACACAACTAAGACTTGAATATGCTTCTACAACCACTCCATGCTTCATAAAAATGTTTTTAAGGCATCCACAGCAGGCTAGGAACATCCAGTTGGCCAAGACTGAGAAGAACATCAACCTCAAGAAGAAATCTTCAATCAACAAGCTTAAACCTCAATGCGGACCTCTAACATAGTAGCCATACAATCCAGAGACCTCCACAAGCACATTGAATTCACCAATAACATCCATTCTAAACCAAATTATTAGAAGCAATTGAATCTTCCTCTGGAACCTTAGGAACACTCTCTGCCATGACTGTCAAACTAGAAGGATAGCTTGCGGACCTCCAAACCACAAACCACTAGTGTTGATGATACACATTAACTTCCCAAACATGCCTTCAGATCTATAGATCACAATTTTATATTACTGGAGCAATCCGGACCTCTTTCCTGTCACTCTGTCTTTCCTAAGTATTGCATGAACCAATTCTACTTAGATGGCCATAACTCCTTCAAATATTCATGCAGACTTCTCAAATCTTAACTGGAGCAATCTCTGACAATCCTCTACATAGCCACATGATCCGCATGCATTGATTATCATTAATTTTCTCAATATCCTCAACAGTCCGGTCTTCTATGCAGACAGGAAAACAGGATACAGTTGACACCAATGGAAACAAGGATATGTTGACATCAATGATAACCCACTTAGGCACATATTTGCAACAATCTCCCCCTTTGTCATTGATGGCAACATATGATGTGAAAAATTGAATCTAACCATCAAGACAAGAACTTCTCCCCTTTCTCTTCTCACTTCTGCTGTGTAAAAATGGAGAGAGGTTTTTCATCATATAACTGAGAGGAATAAAAATCTCTCTCATCTTTTCATTTGAAGTTATGTAGCTTCCCCTAGAGATAATTTGGCCACTTCTTAGTGTGAATGATTGGAAGATGCAAATAGGTGGCTACTTTAGGGATTTGGGTCAAAAGTGGATTTTTGTAACTTAAAATTTATAACTGAATTAAAAATAGAAGAATAGGATAAATACCTTGGGTTGCTTCTTTTTTATCATTTCTTCCATTTTATTGAAGTTCTACTGCTAGAACTAGAGCCCAAATTTGCAACAACCGATCATGTAGGATGCCTTCAAATGCCAAAATATCTGTAAGAGTTCTTGGAAGCAGCAACTTGTATAGAAAAAGTATGTGTAAAGCACTTATTTGTAGAAAAGAAACCTACACTAACCTACTCTACTTACTAATGTAGAGATAGGTTACACAAAACCATTATCTGGTTGTGGAAAATAACTTCCTTGTCTCAAGATATGGATCCATGCATTTAACTTTTTTAAATAAAAGGAAAACCATGAGAAGAAGATGACTAAAAATTTAAACTCCAATGCTTCACCTTCCTTTGAAATAATAGCCTTCTCCATAATTTCTGATTCTTGTACATGCATGGGCTGATTGGAGAGATCTAGCAACCCTCCCTTACATTCTGGTGCATGCATGATTAGAGATAGTTCCTTGTTGTTCATAGGCTAATTGGAGAGATCTTGAAACCCTTCCTCATATTCTGGTACATGCATGATTAGAGGTAGCTCCTTGTTGTTCTTTAAATATCTGATCAGGCAGCCCTCCTTGGACTTTGAAGGCATCCAAATAATACTCTAACATATAAGCTCCTCTAGTGGAGACAAGATTTCTTCATTATACTTGTTACCTATTGCAAGAAATACGGCATCAATGTCTCCTTCTAAAATGAATTTTTCCTTTCTAGACATTGGAGTCATGGTCATCCAGTTGAAGAGGCTGCAAAGGTGAAATTACAAAACAACAAGGTTTTTCACCTTTTTCTTGCATGCAATAACCTTATGATTTGGATCTGTTGTTTGGGGGGAGGTTCGTATACAGATCTCTCTTAAGGAACTTCTTTTATCTACCTAGACTTCAAAACAATAAACCTAAAAAGACTGCCAAACTAATTTTCTCCTCTTTTTGACCTATTGTCATCAAATCAACAATAACTCCCTAATGACACCTATCCCCAACAATGGAAGCAAAAATGATAATGGTTGTTGTAGTCCTCATCATTTAATTTTAATAAATATCAATCTAAGGCGGTGTCCATGGTTGTATGCAAAAGGGAAGAGGAATAACTTGCATGACAATCCTTTCTACAAAAGGGAATTGACAACAATTGCATGAAACAAACTAGGGTTTAAAATCTATTTAAAAAGACAACATAATCTAAGGAAAGCAATAACTTGAGTAGCTAATGTAATTTTGGAATAAAGAAATTGCATAACAACAAAGGAACTTGTTTGTTGTTTTAAATTCCCAACCCGATCTCAAGAAAATAGATCTATAAAATAGCCATTTCTAGTAATTGATTTGTCTCAAGGGATTGGCCAATGAATAGTAAATGGGGTTTCAATCCCTTTTCCTCTACACTTTAGGCTTTGTAAGACCAAGGAGGGTGTTCCTCTTTTTTGAAACAATGTTTAATAAAATGGGGGGTCTCTAAATACTTGCTCAAAACACTGTTACAGAAACAGATATGTTCCTTCTAGATTGCTTGAAGAATTAATGATAGAGGAAAGTAATGGGCTAGATTCTTAAGCTTCAACAAATTCTTTGCATAGGAACATGTAAATAAAACTATCATTAACATGAATACAAAAATAAAACTGTTCTTTGATTTTATAAGCAATTAGGGAGATTAAATAAGGACAATAATCATCAAAAGATTAGTGCCTAAATCTGGGGTCACAGAATCAAGAAACAAATACAAATGAAACTCAACACAATAATGCAATCATAACTCATATAAGAATACTGTAATGGTGCATTACACCACCACACCTTGAAATCAGTCCAAACTAATTGTACTTTCTTATCCCTACATACATCTAATATACTCAATACCTTCCTTAAAGAATTAAATTTACTCTTTGAGTAAAAGCCTTTTGAAAAAGATATCCTTACACAAGAAACACTGTGAAGATGAATAATATGTTGGAGTACACAAGACACTGAGAGGGGGGGTGAAAAAGTGTCTTATAAAACAGACATGTTTTTGGCAACACCTAATTAACTTTTACCAACTGTGAACTTCAACCACGAATGGTGAAAGAAAGACATTCATTTAAGAACCAGGATGAACTATCAAAAAACTTGTGAGCATGAAAAGACAGAACAATTGTTTGTGAACTATGAGGAATCATTTGAACAGTTCATCAAGACAAACAATAGAGGTAGATTGTTACTTCATTGGACTGAGATAAGCATTTAAAGTATTATGCATTCGTACTATTTTACTAAGAGCATCTTATAACAGTTAAATTATGAAATAATAAAAAAAACTCATGAGCAAAATAGGTAACCATAACACAAAGATTGCCCTGAGTGGAAAACCCTCTGGGGCATAAAAACCACTCAAAAAATGCCTCACTGGCTTATTTAATGAATCTCACTAATTACAGGTCTCACTGGCTACAAAATGCCTCACTGGCTACACAAAATCCCTCACTGGCAAAGGTCATTTCTTATCTCACTGACTTGACCTTTCAATACATGTTTCAATCATGAAGAAGAATAAATACAAAGGGACACTTTGTTTCACTGATCCTCAAACTCTGATCTAATACCAATAATAATGCATTCAATCATCTATCCTCAATATTACATTAGGTGTATATACAACCACACTAAACATTATATCAGTAACATATTTATAACATATCTTTTTCATTTACATTTTACTCTATTTTGCAGGTATAACCATTTTGGTGCTTCCATAACTGTCATACAATTTTCTGGTCGAATGCCCATTTCATTTCAATTATTAACCATAAAAGGGTAAGATATGTCAAAAAAACCCTAACTGGGGTTACAAACCCTTATTGTATCAACCCATCACAATGAAGAATAGAATAATGTCTCTTTTACAAAAAAACCTTAACCAGGGTCAAAATCCCATTTTTGTTTCATATCATTAGATGTGAAGTTTTCTAGCCGTGAATCCCATATATAGTTATAACTACTTAACCGAAGAACCTTAATAAAACATATCTCTTTTGAATCATTCATAGATAATGCTCTTAGAAAGAAAAACTATCATGAAATGAAACTTCTTTTATGCAAAGACCACTCAATCATAACTGTCATTGTCAAAGGTAAAACTGAAAGAGGGAAAATCATAACAACATCACCTGAAAATCTTTGTTAAAAGTCAAACTTTCACAGTCACAATCACCGTGTATATTCGTTGTCACAAATCTACATCATTTGTGTGTAGGGTATGAAACCCTAAGTATGAAGCTCATAATTGTTGGTCATGATGTTAGTCATTCACAAACATAGAATAAAAGTTACACAACAACCTTTACTCATCTTGAAAGATACGATGAATTCAGAGAATTCATGATCCCAAGTCTCTGTTGATTAGGTCTTAATCTACTGACGTTACTTAGTGGTTGATGTGTGTTGCTGTTTTCCATTCAGGGGCCTTACGTATTTCTGCAAAGTTCATCATTATTTCTTCAAATATCCTGCTCTATATGCCTGCTCTGTATAAATCTCCAACAATTCTACCTCTGCACTGTGAATTTAGTCAAATAATGTGCCTACAGGCTGATATTTGCATGATTTCTACCATTATTTATGATTCTTTGCATGATATTTTCAATACTACATGCATTCAACTCAAATATGCTAATGATTTTTCAGTTACCTATGGGATTTCAGCATATTTTGGGTTGTTTGCTTAAGATTATCAGTTTATTTGCAATTGTGATAGTGAGATGCTCTGAAATTGAAAGAAATTAAAGGAAATGCTTCTAATTAAGTTGAACCTTTAGCTTTTGATCCATATACATGCTTGATACTGTCATGAGGAGAAGAAATCAAACCATATGTTCACCAGGACATTCCACAACTAGATACAGTTGATGAAAACTTCAGAGGATAATGAATGAAAACAATACATGCAACATGATGAGCACTCCAAGGGACGTAGCAAATCAAAGCACATATCCAGAATTCAGACACAGATTACTCAAGATTTACGAAGATTTGTAATCAAAATACTCTTCCCTTTCATTAAGTATGCAAAAGACATGTACATATACAACAGCTTTGAAATAAGTCCTGAATACTTCAGCAATCAAATTTCAATTAAGTTTTGAATGAATATAACAAGGCATTCCACCACCTTTTATAGAATAAGGTGAGGAATCCGTTACAAAAGATCCACGGATCTGATTTACCAATATAAATCAATGGTCATCACTTCATGACTTGTCAATTTTACAAAAAGGCACAAGTTGCCAGCTGGCAACTATCTATACTGCATATGCAAAATACTCCCCCTCATGATGTATCTTCATCATGCTCTTCATCTGATGCACGTGGGTCATCATCATGTGCATCGCTCTCTGAACTTTCGCTATCCGGATGATGACGTTGTTGCATATGGGGTTGCATGCTGCTTTGGATCTGTTCGTATGACCGCACAACCTTATCTATTCCTCCGCCATCTTGAGTCTTTGCTTTGATAATGGCGTGCTTGTGTGCCTCATACTTATCCCTGCTATTGTCCAGCTTATTCTTTCTGTCCTACAGTGTCTCATTATAGGTCTCCATCTTGACCTTGATCCTCATCATTTTATTTATTATCTCTTCTATCAAGTGGACTAGCGGACCATCATCTTCTATATGGAAGTTATTACGTAGAGCCTTAAGGGCAGAATCTTCATCTTGATTTTCTATCTTCCCTTCCAGCTTGCCTTCTAATGTTTCGAGCATGTCTGCTTCAATGCCCATTAAATCGCGTAGCCTCATGTTGATCTCCCTCAGCTTATTATTGCATCTCTTGAGGACTCCGCATTCAAACTGTACATCTTTATACCAGATATCCACTAATGGTGCAGTATTATTATTTAACACCTGCTTACTGATAAGCAATTGTGGATTTATCTTCCTTATTTCATCCAACAGGCTGAGGACTTTCTCTAGTTGATAAGACCTTTTTCTGGTCTGCATCTGCAACCTGTCCACCTTAGCCTTGGAGTCACTCAATATGCTCCATCTTTTCAAAGAACCTTTCATTATTTCAATGGCATCATCCAATGTGGATGACACCCACTTTCTTATTATGGAAACCTCATGTTTCATGAGGTCCAGTCTATTCACTTCTTCCTGAGAAATGGCAGTCAATGGGACTGCAGCTTCACTTGTAGTATCTTCAGGATTGGTCAAGCCTTTAATGTATGCATGCAACTGAGCAATGTGCTCTTTATGTTGCTTATTCTTCTCTTTCTCTCTTTTCACTTTCTGAATTAGAGAGTCAATGATATCCTTTCCCTCCTGACCTTCCTGCTCTTCATTGGCAAAACCCAAATCAACTGTGCTTATCTGGAATTCATCCACAGTGATTTTGCCTTTCTCTTTCTCTATCGCAGGTACAGCAATTTGTGCGGTCCTTCTCCCTGTCGTCGGATCTCTTTTGATGGACAAAGTCATCCTGGCCTTCCTCCTGGGTTTCATTATATCTGCGGCGAACAGGGTGGAGACATCGAACTCTTGAATCTCCAGCTCCTCCTCAACATTTACCTCCTTTTCTAACCATGGAGGCACCTGATCATGCTTTTCAGCATCATGATGCTGTTCACCTCTATCTCCCCTTTCCACCAACAAGCGTTGTGGAGATGGTGACTTTTCTTTTTTTGGCTCTTGATGCTCACCTTGCTGCGAATCCTGTGGTGCCTCCTCCTGTTGAGGAACTTCCTTTTCTGGGGGAGCATCTTCTCCGTGTGGGGAACCTGGCGGTGTACCTGTATGTGGATCATGATGATCATGATCTTTCTCCATCCTTTCTTCACCTGTCCCCAGTTCTTCCCCCTGTGAAGGTTGGTCATCCTCCTTTTGTTTTTCTACTTCTGGTGGTATGTCCACCACCTTTGATATTGTAGGATCTGCCTGAGGTGATGGCATCTGCTCCACAGCGGCTATCTGTTCTGTACCTGCTGCATCCACCTCTTGTGCCTTATCAGCAGGATCCTCTATCACTTCATTCTTCTCATCATCAGCCTTTGCTTCTTGGACCTCTACTATAGCAGGTCCTACTGATGTATCTTGTGGGCTTTGTTGGCCTGATTCAGGAGCGTGGCTTTCTGTTTCTGCCATCTCTATCTCTTCTATTAAGTGGCCCTTATCAGGTGATCCTGCTGGCTGTTCAGGACTTGCATCCTACTTCTCTGTTAAGTCTACCACTGCAGGACTTGTCACCTCAGCGATCAATGTATCCAGCCCTATGTCCTGAGCTACCTGCTCTGGGCTCTTCTCTGGTTCTGGGCTCTTTTCTTGCTCCGCTTCTGCTTGTTTCATCTCCTCAAGCACTGTTTGAACCGTTGGAGGCTTGTGAGGAGTCACACTGATGCCAGCAGCTGCAAGTGTTTCCATTTCTTGTGCAGCTACATCCTGCACCACCTCATCATCAGACAAGTTTATTGTCTCGTCTAGCGAGACATGCTTTTCTGCTTGTGCCTGAGATGTTTCCTTTTGTTGCTCTTCTGCAAGTTCTATTTTGAACTTGACAATGGTAGGAAGTGGAACATTGTGCTGAAGTTCCTTCTGCACTTCACTACCTGCCCCTTGTACTTGCACTGGGGGTTGACTCATCTCACCTCTCATGGAGGTTCTTGGTTTCTTAGGTGTGGTAGGAACCAACACCTGCAGAGCTCTCCTCTTTCTTCTGATTATCAATGGAGCTTCCTCCTCTTCTTCAGGCTCTTCCTCCATGAGGATATCCTTGCCTGGTTGTCTGGATGATTGACCCACTTCTTGGGTCTCTGTGGTTCCAGCCTCTGCTGTCTTGGCTTTCTTGGGCTTTGGAGGAGAATCTGATTCTGACCCTGATTTGGCTACCTCCTCCGCTGTGAATACTGCCCTGTCAACTATGACCCCTTTGGGTCCCTTTTCCACCACTTGCCACCAAAGAAAATAAACAAATTCCAATGATTCAAGTGATGTGATCACATTCATCTATAGTGTTCTAATTCTGTCTAAGTGTAAGCATCATAATCCTCTGAATGATAAAATTTCATCATGGTGATAAAGCTAACAAAGGATCAGGTGTGTGCATATGATTAATTATCCTCATCTTGAAAGTAAGTTGAAAACATAAGTAACTGGTGTTAAACTACATAGGTGGGGATCATCCCTCATAGCCAACCTGGATAGAGCCTTGCTGCCAGCAGGCGTCTATAGCCCCGGCAAGGTTATCTATACAATCTCCCTAAGCAGAGCCCCACTGCCAGCAGGCGTCTATAGCCCCGGTAGAGTTACTTAGATGGCCTAATTTTATTTCTTTTCTGATTTTCTCTTTCATATTTATATTTGATATCATCATGTCAGCTCATTTGTACAAGGTATAGTCACTTGCAGCTTTAGGTTGGAGATTGTATTGGTAGCAAGGGAGTCCCTTTAGATTTTTCACTTAACACCTATACTAGTGTGTTCAACAAACCCAAGGCTGTTAGGTGTTTCATTGTGATGGATTCACTTTGACCAAGAAAAAGCACCCTGATGAACAGATATCACAAACCTGATCATGAATACTTCCTAGAATGAATTATAACCTATATTTAAATGTGATTACATCACTTGAATCCCAACAATTTAATTATTTTCTTAGGGTGATGAAGTGCATCATCCTGACTTACCAAAACAAGGTCCCAACCAACAAAACAACAACACCAACAAACAGACTGTACAAACAACTATACAAATATACAATATGATACATATGACTGTCATGAAGTCATTCAGGCCTGGAAATAATGTTTGAGGAATTGTCCATTGATTGGCAATGGGACATCCTCACCTGTCAGGTTCTTAAGCCTATAAGTGCTATCTCTTAAAATTTCAGAAATCTGAAAGGGACCTATCCATAATCTATCAAACTTACCATGATCACCTTTCTTTTCATGGGCCTTATCCCACATCAGGACTAAATCGGATATCCTGAAAGCTTTAATTCTGGCTCTCTTGTCAAACCAGCGTTTGACAACAGCTTGATGTTTTGCAAATCGGTTAATCGCTTGACTTCGCTTTTCTTCCAGGTGCATCAACTGAAGCAACCTGACTTCCTGTTTATTATCTACGCCTAGATACTCTTGGGCAAACTACAGAGTAGGAATTTTCAAGTTTACAGGGAGGATAGGATCTACCCCATATACTAGTTGGAAGAGTGAGTTTCCTAATGCGGTTTTCATTCTAGTTCTGTCTACCCATAAGGCATATTTTAGAAATGAGTTCCATTCCCTGGGATTTTTCTCTATCAATTTTCTTATTATACTCAGTAAATTCTTGTTGGTGGATTCTGCTAATCCATTTCCCTGGGGATAGTAGTTGGATGAGAACTTAAGTATGATCCCATGATCAAAAGCCCAACTTGACAATTTGGTGGAAATGAAGGCAGAACCATTATCACTTACCAATGCATAAGGAATTCCATACCTGGTGACAATGTTGCTTTCCAAAAATTTAATGACATCATCCGCAGTACAAGTTTTGCTGCTGATAGCCTCAATCCATCTGGTACAATAATCAGTAATCGTTAGGACATACCTATGGCCTGAGGAAGACGGAGGATTAATCGGTCCTATGAAATCCATGCCCCACTGTGCAAATGGGCGCTCTTCCATCACTGGCTGCAACGGTTGTGCAGCATATTTTTCTCTGTTGGCAGCAACCTGGCAAACATGACAACATTTAACATGATCAGCCGTGTCCTTAAAAATTGTAGGCCAGTAATATCCTGCTCTGAGGATTGCATGTGTTGTGGCCAATGCTGATCCGTGTGCAGTACCAAACTTGTCATGTAACTCTGTTAAAACTTTATTTGCTTCTGGTTTCTCTAAGCATCTCAGGTATATTCCTTCATAATTCTTCTTAAACAAGGTTCCTCCCTTTATCATATAGTTCTGGGATCTTATCTTTAAGGCTCTTCTCTGTGAGGCTTGCATTCTTGAAGGACATCTTCCGGTGATCAGGATGTGCTTGATGTCTGAATACCATTCCCTATTGTCTTTCTCATTGATCACATACTGCTGACTGATGATGTTTGGATCAGTTTTAGATATCATCTGGCTCAGATCTTGTCCTCTTACCAGCTTCATTGGTGTGATCTCCATGTCATATTCTTGTAATACAGTAATCCATTTGGCTCTTTTTTCACCAGGTTCACTCTGCATCAGCAGCATCTTCACCGCTGCATCTGGTACCACAGCAATCACTTTGCTTCTCAGTATATAATGTCTAAACTTTTTTACTGCTCTAACTAATGCAAGTGCCTGTCTTTCAACATCTACATATCTCAATTCAGCATCTCTGAAAGGACAGCTCATGAAAGCAATTGGTTTCTCTTCTTTCTCTTCATTTCTTTGAGTTAACACTGCTGCAGAAGTATGTTCTGAGGCAAATGAGTAGATGTAGAAATCTCTTGTATAATCTGGACTAATGAGGACAGGAGCATCTGAAATGGCTTTCTTTATATCTTCAAAGGCAGCCTTGGCTTCTGGTGTCCACTCAATTTGTGCATCTTTTTTCAACATGGCATTCAGTGGTCTGACAATCTCAGCAAAGCCGGTGATGAACTTCCTCACAAAATTTATCTTACCAAAATAAGATTTAAGTTCCTTTTTGCTTCCTGGAAGTTGTAACTTCATAATAGATTCCACCCTGTCAGGATCAATGATAATTCCATCTTCTGTGATCAGGTGGCCTAGTAATTTTCCTGTTGTGACTCCAAATATGCACTTCTTAGGATTCAACGATATTCCATATTCTTCACAGTTCTTTAGTACACTTCTGAGATCAACAACATGACTTCCCCTTTCCTTGGAGAATACTGTCAAGTCATCCATGTAGATGACTATACATTTTCCTATTAAGCCTCTGAAGGCTATGTCCATTGCTCGCTGGAATGTAGCTCCAGCATTTATAAGTCCAAATGGCATACGTCTATATGCAAATATACCCCACTTTGTGGTGAAGGCAGTTTTTAATCTGTCAATTTTATCAACCATCACTTGGTTGTATCCTAAAAAACCATCCAAGAAGGACATCATCTTGGCTCCATTCACAATTTGTAGAACTTCATCCAAAGAGGGCAAAGGATAATTATCCTTTTCTGATGCTCTGTTCAGGTTCCTGAAATCTACACATAATCTGATGTCTCCATTCTTCTTTCTGACTGGCACAAGATTCGCCACCCAAGTGGAGTGCCTCACAGGAAATATTATCCGGGCATTTAATAATTTCTTGACTTCTTCAAGGATGATTGGCTCAAGCAGAGCATTGACTGGCCTCTGCTTCTGTCTGAAAGGTTTTGCATCTGGCTTGAGAGGTATAGTATGAGTTATGACAGAAGTGTCATATGTCTTTAGCTCATCATAAGTCCATGCAATTACATGTATGTAATCTTTAAGGGCCTGAGTTATTCCTTCTAACTCTTCTGGTGTACAAACCTTACCCAATAAGACATTTCTCTTGTCATCAACTTGTCCAATATTCACCTGTGAATATTGACCTCCATCTGCCTTAGGCAGATCCTTATGTTTAAGCATATTATCTAGATCAAAGGCTCTTTCTAATTCAATCATACCTTTGGGAATTCTATTGCTAGGTAACTCTAATATCTCATCTTCTTCCCAGACATGATCTTCCATACCATTCTCATCTATAATCTGAGCTTCAAATATGTCTCTGTTTGATATGAAGTCCAGGATGTGCTGATCATCATCAAACACCTGGAGATTAGTCACATTGTCAGGTACTGAAGGTACTGACACCAATTCTACTGAAAATCTCTTCAGACCAGATATAGACAGCGGTTCCAACGTACTGGTGGCCTGGGCAAGTGCATCTGCCCTCTAGTTCTATTCTCTTGGTACGTGAACGATATTAAAGGCATCAAAGTCTTCAATCAGGTCCCACACACGATGTCTGTAATTTGATAGCTTTCTGTAATTACAAGAGTAAATTCCTCTTACTTGTCTCACAACTAGTTCTGAATCTCCAAAGACATGCAAGATCTTCACTTTCTTCTTATGGGCAAACAACATTCCATGAATCAGAGCCTCATACTCTGCGACATTATTGGTGCAGGGGAACTGTAGTCTGTAAGCTACTAAATAGGATTTCCCTGATGGATCAATAAGGTCAATTCCTACCCCAGCACCTTGCTTGGATTTAGATCTGTCAAACCTTAAGATCCAAGGCTTATCTTCAGTAGGACATTTGTCTTCAGCAGGATATTTACTTGAACTTTCTTTCTTCTTTGCAGCTCTGGCTGCTGCTCCGCCTGATATCCACTTTAACTTGGGGATGTCATCCTCAAGTTTCTTCTTTCCTTTATTTGGTGAGCCTGATGGCTTTTCTGTTTTCTCTTCCATCTCAACAGGAGGATGATGTTCAACACATACAGCTGCATGCTTCTTCAAAATATGTAAGCATAGTGAGCAAGTTGTTTCTGAGTGAAGTGCCTCATGCAGCCTACACCAACCTTTAATTAAAACCTCCTGGGGAGATTTACGCTGTTGTGTCATCTTTTCTATTTCTTTTACCAGAAATTCTTCGAACTTCGTGAGGTCACTGCCTTTATCTTCATCAGACAACTCATAATCTAATTCCATGAAGCAATCACTACCAGGAGTGATCTTTTCTTTTCTCACATCATTTATCGGATCTGACACCAGGACCTCTTCTTCTCTCCGGATATGATCTTCATCATGATCTATCGGTGCCTCTGCTTCTGCAGAAGACAAATAAGGATTAATATCATCATCATCATCAGATGTAGCACTCACCTCGGAATATGATGATGATGCTTCACTATACGTTTGCTCCAGTATCATTATGTCTAAGCATGGTTCACAAGTCTTTTCTGAGTGTGCTTCGCCGTGTAATCTGCACCATCCATCAATCAAAATGTCATTAGCAGGTATATTCAATAATTGGCAACGTTTTACCTGAGTAGATAAATGCATCTCAAAATCTCTGAAGCGATCTATTTCATTCTCATTATCTAGATTATTATCAAATTCCATACTCGGCATGTCCTCATGATAATCATCATCATGATGATGATGAACATCCAGCATCAGGATCTCTTCTATTTTAACAGTTTGCGGCCTGATGTGATAAACTCCAGGTTCTACGTTTACATACATGATCTCATTTGTTTTGTTATATTCCGTGATCATATGTTTCATCCTAGGCTCAGCATCAATCCTGATCTGATTAGGTATACCTTTCCATGGTAACCACATGTGACTGAAGTCTGTGGACATATATCCGTTAAGCGTTTTAGACCAATCTCGGCTAAGCAACATCCCATATGTATCAGGTATGTCCACTACCTGAATGTCAATGTAATACTGTATCCTAGGATCAGATGCTAGCTGCATGTGAATGTGAGTTAGTTCTCCTATCACACTTACTTCTGTCTTGTCTAGTTGAGTGACCTTCTTTAAGGATTTAGCAGGATGCAGTCCTAATGCGTTACATATTGACAAAGGCATAACATTCGTTGAGGCTCCTGAATCAACCAAACAATTGTGCAAGTTCTTGCTGAACATTCTTATGGTGAGGAGAAACGGAGGTGATTCAGTTTTATCTCTATACAAGGTCATGTGGGAGGTTTCAGCAGCTTGGACTGTAGCTGACACTTTGGGCTTGATAATGTTATCTTTAGCAGCATGATCTTTGCCATTGGATTGACTTGAAAGATGATTATCCTCTTTAGGAGCAGGATCATCTAGTGACTTCATGAATGCCCTTTTGATGGCAGGAGTTTTCAATAACTCTGATAAGGACAGGCTGATCTTGATTTTCTTCATTTCATCAGCCAAATAGCTGACTAACTTGTCAGACTCCTGAGGTGCATTTACGACTTTTGTTACTGTGTTTTGAGGAGACAAGTATTGAGCATTCACCTTAGGGAACCCAGGGTTATTGCTAGCCTTAGGATCAGGAGGTGTATTGAAGTTGTTTGGAGGTAGAGATGATGTCAATGGTTCAGCAGGTCTGTTGGCACTACTTCTTAGGTTATAATTGTGCTTACCTGGGTATTGTTGCTGGTATGCATGTACTTCCTCATGCTCTCTTGCAGGTTCATTTTTATCCTCAAAGGGGAAGACATAGTTTGTTTCAAAGGTTAGGGCGGATTCCTCACAGGTCTGATCATAACTCGGGTGAGGCTGATTAGTGTATGTTTCTAGCACAAAAGCTGAGTCATATCCACAAGGAACTATCTCATTTCCTTCTACCTGAGGTGGATTTCTAGAAGTGTTAGACACTTCAGTCTGAAAGTTGTTGTGTGGTTACACAACACGCCCCATTTTGACTTGGCAAAACAGGGACCCAACTTTTCTTTTGGCTTGTGTTGTCTGCTTTCTGGCGGTTTGGTAAAATCAGTCATGTTCATCATCATGTGGAGTCAAGATGAGGTAAGCCCCAATATGAGGCCAGTCTGTCAAAATTCGTATTTTGTATATATGACCACATATTCTGAAAGAGCATTAAAATTCATGCAAGTTTGCTTTTTACATCACCCTAGTATTCATCAGGATGTGAGAGTTATGAACAGTCAAAGTCTTGGTCAAACCTGATATTCGCCAAAAGAGGGTCATATTTTATAACCTCAGTTATGCTATGTGAAGAACATCATCATCATATTTGAAACGTCCCCGCCCCCCCCCCCCCCAATAATATCCTGCGGTTCAAATATCTGGATGTCAACGTTAAGTGATAGTAAGTCTTCCCCGTCGAACGGTCTTTTGTATAGCGAGCATCATATTTTGAAAGTAACCCGATATTCGTTAATATCATCCTGATGCAAAATATCATCCTTAACAAACATCCTGATGACATCATCTGAATCCGATAAACAAAAAAAAAAACATCATGATGACATCATCATCATATTTACATTTCGACAGGATATTTTGTGAACATGATCATGTTCACCTAATGTGGCGATGACGTCATGAGACATTTCCAATACAAAGAACAAATATCATGATGACGTCATCCTGATATTCTGAAAGGAGAATGAGTAAGTTTGAAGGTCATCATCATATTTTGAAATATCACCCGATGAACCAAAATATCCTCTTGATGTGCTAAAATGAAAACAAAGGTGCGTTGTCACCCGAATTTTGTCGCGATAACAGTTCCAATGCTGGGGAGGATGATATCGAAACTCAACCCAATATTTGTGAAATGTCATCCTGCTCTCATGATGTCATGTCATATGGATATTCCCCCGCTCCCTTTGCCTCCATTGCCATTAAATGCGCTCAGATATGGTAGGTGATTCCCGCCGATCCCGGAACCCAATGAAACGTCTGGCGAGATCCTGAGTTTTCACACGAATGATCAAAGATTACGATCTAACTTGTCAGAGTTACCCTAAGTTTACCCTAACTGCGAGGTTAAAAGGTAATTCAACCACCATTGTTACATTTACCTGCGTTAAAATTGTTTTATAGAGCACTAGCCTCCATTTCTGCATAACAGCTACCGTTGCGCGACTGGAGCTCATAGACTGAGGGAGGAAGGTGATCAGCAGCTGAATCAAGAGCGTCTTAGAGATATACTGGTATAAAAAGAAATCGACATAACCAGATAAGTGAACTGAAACCCTCATCATGTTGTTTTTAAATAATGATGTTGTAAGTTCTGGTTATGTATCCGTATGAATAAGTAACGTGAAATTGATACAATAAGCATGATATTTGCAATATGTATGCATGCATATCTCGTTGTGAGAAGAAATGTTGTTAATTGCAGGTACCCATGGCTGAAAAACGCTTAGTCAAATGTCAGGAAGAATTCAGCAGGCCTATGTTCTCTTCTCAGAGAGGGGTCCTATTTAAATTTGGGGCAATTACAGACACCCATCAGGGGAGTACCAACCTGGAGGCTTGGTCAGCCAAGCTGAATGATGGGCAGGATAAGAGTCCGGTGCTGGACGCTGTGTTTGTATCAGGTATGTGGAATGCTGCTGGCTTCCCCTACTCCATGGAATCTCCGGAGCTGGTTATTGAGTGCGCCTGGAATTACAACCCTCAGACGAGGCAGTGGTGAAGCATGGGAGAATGTATGCAGACCTATCCATCAAAGGTCTATCCCAAACATTTGGATTGCCAATGGGCAGCAAGGTAAAGAGTGTAGACTTGAAGAAGTCTGAAAGAGAATATGAGGCCAACAAGAAGACGGCCAGAAAGAACATGTATGCTTGGTGGGCCAAGAACAGCACATATAATGCAGCGGCCAAGCTCCCTGTGCGCATGTTCAAATTTGATTTTAATGAAGAATATTAGTATGTGATTGCCCTACTGAACAGGGTGACTGGCCAGCCTGATACTGGAGAATTCAGAGACTGGATGTACGGCATAATAATGATGTGCCTATATGCAGACATCAAGCCACTGTGGGGCCAAATCATAAGTGATGCTCTGCATGAGCAGCTGCTGAACCTGGGAGGTTCAGATTGTGCCTTCTACATGACCTCCTATATTGTTTATTCTTGTGCTTATAGAGGCACTTTTGATGCCCTGGTCACAGATGGAAAGCTAACAGGCACGAATGCAGCATATATATGGGATCATCATCCCCAGTTGCAAAGAACCAATTATATCAAGGACTACAAATTGGTCAATGATGCATTTTCTATGCATCTGGTAAGGACCATGGAAGATGACAGGACAAAAAGACTGAGCATGGAAGCTCAGGAGGCAGTATACAGGCATGGTGCATGGTACATCCAATTTGCCACCTTTTCCTACATCAGGATAGAAGGTTTTGAAGGGCATCCCCTGATGCTGCCAAGGTATCCTACAGATGCAGTAGTTTTAATGGAGTTTATCAGGCAGGGCTCCACCATCATACAGACGTATAAGGATGCCAAGAAGCTGCCACCAATTTTGTTCCCAGTCAGCATCGGCAACTACATGTGCCCTGACTCTGACAATATTAAGAAGGTGATGGTCACTCTGAACAAGATGAATTTACTACCCTTCCCAGTAACAAGACCATATGATCCTTACGGCCGGATGCAGAAGATCCTAGGAAAGCCTATTCACCAGAGGCACCTAGAAGATTTTTGGGCTGACTGCGAAGATGAAGCAGAGGCCAGGAGGAGGAGGTATCAGAGGTTAACTCTGAACCAGATCAGGACATTCGATTGCGTGCCCCTCCCTCAGCAGCTGAAGAGTGATGACGGCAGGATAATGGCAGATGAATACGAGCAGAAGAAGATATACAATGATACCATCTCTGCACCTGACCTCACCATGCAGGAGGATATGTCCTTGGACCCATTCTTTGCCAGAACCATACACTTGACCCAAGCTTAGGTAGATGCACAGGTAGAGGCATTGAAGAAAAAGGGTGTTGCCATCACAATAGATAGCAAGAAGAAGGGGCAAGACATCCCTGCAGACGAATATGATGACTTCCTGCTGGAGAAGTGGAAGACTAAGGGAGAGAGGACCCCTCCACCACAGCAACCTAGCAAAAGGGCTACAAAGGGCAAGAAGGTGGAAAAGGGACCCAAAGGGGTCATAGTTGACAGGGCAGTATTCACAGCGGAGGAGGTAGCTAAATCAGGGTCAGAATCAGATTCTCCTCCAAAGCCCAAGAAAGCCAAGACAGCAGAGGCTGGAACCACAGAGACCCAAGAAGTGGGTCAATCATCTAGACAACCAGGCAAGGATATCCTCATGGAGGAAGAGCCTGAAGAAGAGGAGGAAGCTCCATTGATAATTAGAAGAAAGAGGAGAGCTCCGCAAGTGTTGGTTCCTACCACACCTAAGAAACCAAGAACCTCCATGAGAGGTGAGATGAGTCAACCCCCAGTGCAAGTACAAGGGGCAGGTAGTGAAGTGCAGAAGGAACTTCAGCACAATGTTCCACTTCCTACCATTGTCAAGTTCAAAACAGAACTTGTAGAAGAGCAACAAAAGGAAACATCTCAGGCACAAGCAGAAAAGCATGTCTCGCTAGACGAGACAATAAACTTGTCTGATGATGAGGTGGTGTAGGATGTAGCTGCACAAGAAATGGAAACACTTGCAGCTGCTGGCATCAGTGTGACTCCTCACAAGCCTCCAACGGTTCAAACAGTGCTTGAGGAGATGAAACAAGCAGAAGCGGAGCAAGAAAAGAGCCCAGAACTAGAGAAGAGCCCAGAGCAGGTAGCTCAGGACATAGGGCTGGATACATTGATCGCTGAGGTGACAAGTCCTGCAGTGGTAGACTTAACAGAGAAGCAGGATGCAAGTCCTGAACAGCCAGCAGGATCACCTGATAAGGGCCACTTAATAGAAGAGATAGAGATGGCAGAAACAGAAAGCCACGCTCCTGAATCAGACCAACAAAGCCCACAAGATACATCAGCAGGACCTGCTATAGTAGAGGTCCAAGAAGCAAAGGCTGATGATGAGAAGAATGAAGCGATAGAGGATCCTGCTGATAAGGCACAAGAGGTGGATGCTGCAGGTACAGAACAGATAGCCGCTGCGGAGCAGATGCCATCACCTCAGGCAGATCCTACAATATCAAAGGTGGTGGACATACCACCAGAAGTAGAAAAACAAAAGGAGGATGACCAACCTTCACAGGGGGAAGAACTGGGGACAGGTGAAGAAAGGATGGAGAAAGATCATGATCATCATGATCCACATACAGGTACACCGCCAGGTTCCCCACACGGAGAAGATGCTCCCCCAGAAAAGGAAGTTCCTCAACAGGAGGAGGCACCACAGGATTCGCAGCAAGGTGAGCATCAAGAGCCAAAAAAAGAAAAGTCACCATCTCCACAACGCTTGTTGGTGGAAACGGGACATAGAGGTGAACAACATCATGATGCTGAAAAGCATGATCAGGTGCCTCCATGGTTAGAAAAGGAGGTAAATGTTGAGGAGGAGCTGGAGATTCAAGAGTTTGATGTCTCCACCCTGTTCGCCGCAGATATAATGAAACCCAAGAGGAAGGCCAGGATGACTTCGGCCATCAAAAGAGATCCGGAGAAGGACCGCACAAATTGCTGTACCTGCGGTAGAGAAAGAGAAAGGCAAAATCACTGTGGATGAATTCCAGATAAGCACAGTTGATTTGGGTTTTGCCAATGAAGAGCAGGAAGGTCAGGAGGGAAAGGATATCATTGACTCTCTGATTCAGAAAGTGAAAAGAGAGAAAGAGAAGAATAAGCAACATAAAGAGCACATTGCTCAGTTGCATGCATACATTAAAGGCTTGACCAATCCTGAAGATACTACAAGTGAAGCTGCAGTCCCATTGACTGCCATTTCTCAGGAAGAAGTGAATAGACTGGACCTCATGAAACATGAGGTTTCCGTAATAAGAAAGTGGGTGTCATCCACATTGGATGATGCCATTGAAATAATGAAAGGTTCTTTGAAAAGATGGAGCATATTGAGTGACTCCAAGGCTAAGGTGGACAGGTTGCAGATGCAAACCGGAAAAAGGTCTTATCAACTGGAGAAAGTCCTCAGCCTGTTGGACGAAATAAGGAAGATAAATCCACAATTGCTTATCAGTAAGCAGGTGTTAAATAATAATACTGTGCCATTAGTGGATATCTGGTATAAAGATGTACAGTTTGAATGCGGAGTCCTCAAGAGATGCAATAATAAGCTGAGGGAGATCAGCATGAGGCTACGCGATTTAATGGGGATTGAAGCAGACATGCTCGAAACATTAGAAGGCAAGCTGGAAGGGAAGATAGAAAATCAAGATGAAGATTCTGCCCTTAAGGCTCTGCGTAATAACTTCCATATAGAAGATGATGGTCCGCTAGTCCACTTGACAGAAGAGATAATAAATAAAATGATGAGGATCAAGGTCAAGATGGAGACCTATAATGAGACACTGCAGGACAGAAAGAATAAGCTGGACAATAGCAGGGATAAGTATGAGGCACACAAGCACACCATTATCAAAGCAAAGACTCAAGATGGCAGAGGAATAGATCAGGTTGTACGGTCATTCGAACAGATCCAAAGCAGCATGCAACCCCATATGCAACAGCGTCATCATCCGGATAGCGAAAGTTCAGAGAGCGATGCACATGATGATGACCCGCGTGCATCAGATGAAGAGCATGATGAAGATACATCATGAGGGGGAGTATTTTGCATATGTAGTATAGATAGTTGCCAGCTGGCAACTTGTGCCTTTTTGTAAAATTGACAAGTCATGAAGTGATGACCGTTGATTTATATTGGTAAATCAGATCCGTGGATCTTTTGTAACGGATTCCTCACCTTATTCTATAAAAGGTGGTGGAATGCCTTGTTATATTCATTCGAAACTTAATTGAAATTTGATTGCTGAAGTATTCTGGACTTATTTCAAAGCTGTTGTATATGTACATGTCTTTTGCATACTTAATGAAAGGGAAGAGTATTTTGATTACAAATCTTCGTAAATCTTGAGTAATCTGTGTCTGAATTCTGGATATGTGCTTTGATTTGCTGCGTCCCTTGGAGTGCTCATCATGTTGCATGTATTGTTTTCATTCATTATCCTCTGAAGTTTGCATCAACTGTATCTAGCTGTGGAATGTCCTGGTGAACATATGGTTTGATTTCTTCTCCTCATGACAGTATCAAGCATGTATGTGGATCAAAAGCTAAAGGTTCAACTTAATTAGAAGCATTTCCTTTAATTTCTTTCAATTTCAAAGCATCTCACTATCACAATTGCAAATAAACTGATAATCTTAAGCAAACAACCCAAAATATGCTGAAATCCCATAGGTAACTGAAAAATCATTAGCATATTTGAGTTAAATGCATGTAGTATTGAAAATATCATGCAAAGAATCATAAATAATAGTAGAAATCATGCAAATATCAGCCTGTAGGCACATTATTTGACTAAATTCACAGTGCAGAGGTAGAATTGTTGGAGATTTATACAGAGCAGGCATATAGAGCAGGATATTTGAAGAAATAATGATGAACTTTGTAGAAATACGTAAGGCCCCTGAATGGAAAATAGCAACACACATCAACCACTGAGTAACGTCAGTAGATTAAGACCTAATCAACGGAGACTTGGGATCATGAATTCTCTGAATTCATCGTATCTTTCAAGATGAGTAAAAATTGTTGTGTAACTTTTATTCTATGTTTGTGAATGACTAACATCATGACCAACATAAATTGGCGCTAGAAGGAGGGCGGAACTGGAAAAGACACCATTGCTTTAGTCATCATTCAATTTTATAAAGGCCCCTCACTCCTAACGCAACATAAATTAGCGCTAGAAGGAGGGCGACGTCCGGAAGATCACGCTCATCATCAGTATTTTCAGGTTTGATGACGCATAGAGTAAGGTACCCTCAGATCGTCTGTGAATTTCAGTAAATTACGTAAATATTTGCTGTGAGAAGTTTGTATGTGTTCATTCTATGTAAAGATTTCCAGATCTCACATAAAATATTGCAAGCTTTACAATAGATCTTCCTGAATTCACTAAATATTAACCAAAGGTACTTGAATTTGTTCAAGTCTCGCAGAATTTGAGCCTTAAACACTTGAGATCTCGTGCTACGATTAAGATACCCCAATATCCTGTCACATTTGCAGTGTCTTCGCAAATATTTCGTAAATATCCAGTCTAATTTGCAATTTGACCGCAAATATCACCTCATCCAGTGAAATCTAACCAATATTTACAAAGTTTCAGCCAATTTGCCCCCAAATCGAGAAATCCTGGCTTACAGGATAAATACTAGGTCTAGACCTAGTGAAGTTTTTGAAGAATTGCCTGTTAGAGGTTTCAGACCTAGGACTGTAGACATTCACCATACTCCAGGATCAAGCGCGTCTAGAGCTTCACCGGGACCTCCTCCTGTGACCCCTGTCAGTTTGCAAATACCTTCCGGTATATCCGCGACACCTCCTGTTCAAACCCAGGGTATACCTTTAGTTCAACCTCAGCCAACTGCACCACCAGTTCAGCCCCCTCAGGCTGCAATGTCTTTCTTTGCAGCGGAGTCACCCTTGACTTTTACTGCATATCATGAGTTACCAAAGAAACCGGACAAACTTTGTCCAAAGTATCATCCTTATCAAGATGCTGATGATCATATCAGGACATTTAAAGAAGCGTGCTGCAGAGCCAGAATAGAACATCAGGACATGGTGTGCAGATTATTTCCTTTTTCCTTAGGGGAAGAGGCTTATAATTGGTTCATCAGTCTTGGCCAAGCTTCTGTCGGTTCGTGGGCTGTCTTAGAGAAAGCCTTTCTTGACAGGTTCAAGGTCCCTATTGATCCATCCATGAATTACCACATGTTTGCCACAATCAAAAGATTTGAGAATGAGCCTATTGCTAATTTCAATGCTAGGTTCCAGAAAATGTTGTCCAAGCTAGTTGCCCCATATGTGGTGACTGATGCTGCTGCCAGGAGTATCTATTATTCATCCCTGGATCCATTAACTTCCATGTTCATCAGGAGAACACATCCTGAGATCACTACTTTGACAGGAGCTTTTCAAGAAGCTATCAAGGTAAATCAGCAGTTGATACCTGCTCCTACCCCAAATATAGTATTCCCTACTTTGCCTGGTGTGCAAGCACAATATCCAGCACCATATCCTGCAGCTTATCCTTCACAATATCCTGCACAATATCCTAATGGGGCAGTGATACCCCCAGCAGTCATGCCTGCACCTTTGCAAGTACCTCCATTGAGTATTATGCCTCCTCCTAATGGAAATAGCCAATTGCCAGAATATCTTGCACATGCTCAGACACCTCAGGGTACCGATCTATCCAACAATAACCATGGATCTTCCTTTTTCAAGCCTCAGACTGAAAATGTAGTGGCCAAAGCTCAAGAGGAGAAGGAGGAAATCAAAGAAATTTCTGCTCAGTTGAGAAAACTCACCACAGAAGTAACACATTTGAGAAATTAAGGGTTTTATTCACAGTCAGGTCAGAATAGAAATTATTCCAATGACAGACCAAACTACCCTGACAGAGGATATAACAACAACTTCAACAATAATGGTGGAAACAATAATAATCCTCCTAGATAGCCCAGAGTGTGGAACTCCAGGCCAAATAATGGTTCATTACCATCACCCCTAGACAATCAGCCTCCTGGTGAAGCCAAACAGACTACCAGAGTCAATCTTGCTGAAGCAGCCCTTACCAATTGGTGTAGGATTCACAATACAAATTCACAGTGCAGAGGTAGAATTGTTGGAGATTTATACAGAGCAGGCATATAGAGCAGGATATTTGAAGAAATAATGATGAACTTTGCAGAAATACGTAAGGCCCCTAAATGGAAAACAGCAACACACATCAACCACTGAGTAACGTCAGTAGATTAAGACCTAATCAACGGAGACTTGGGATCATGAATTCTCTGAATTCATCGTATCTTTCAAGATGAGTAAAGGTTGTTGTGTAACTTTTATTCTATGTTTGTGAATGACTAACATCATGACCAACAATAATCAAAGCTCAAAACATGACCATATGAAAAAAACAAAGAATGCCTTTTGCTTGACTTGTCACCATGTAACCAGAGTTGCAGATAACCCTAACATGACCAGTGACTCCAACAAAGAAAACTTGCACTTTACCATGTCAAAATCTCCATAAACCTATTTGAGAGGTCATCACTTAAGAACATGCCGATGAAGAATATTTGCAATGTATGTGGTGCCCACTAGGAGAATAACACAAGAGACACCTAATCATGGTCAATACTTAAACAACATTGCATGCCTTAGACCATAGCTCATTAGAAACATTATAACTATTTCCATGTGTGTCAAGACCACTACATCATGCCATTAGGAACTCAATCTCTTATGTAACAAGGAACACTACATCAGTGGATAATAATGGAGACAATTATGTATATGATATGAATATGATTAAAGAATGCCAATCCATGTTGAATTGATCAAGACACCAATGTACATAAAAGATGCCTCATAAAGGATGCCAAACTGAGTCATACTGAACATGAACCCAAAATCAATGATTGTTACCATAATAGCACAATGCCCACTGAACATAATGTCATAGTGCCTGATGTCATCATAAAAACATACTGCTAACCAATCTGATCAAAAACATCAATACCTGTTATCATAGAGACATATTGTCCATTCGACACAATATGATAGAGGCCACATGGGCAATGCCTGAAGCATCATCTGACAACTGAAATGTTATGCAAACTATAACAAATCATCAACATCATGAAGATGACATGGTTAGAGGATCAAAGAAGCCAAGTTGTCAAACTGATATCATGTATGCCATGAAATCATAAATAGACCACAAAGTACAAGAGCATGAAATATCATAATATCAAATATAATTGTGTCACCCTCATTGTCATAGGTGCCATGTAAGAAAAATATGTAAAAATGCTATGATTATCCAAACATCATATGTGCCATATACCATCACACTATATCAACTACATAGAGCATATCACATAATCCAATATGCGAAGTTGTGAACCATCACAACACCAACATAAGCAAATCACCAACATAAGAGCATAACAAACATATGCCAGCAAGTACCACTGTATCAAACAACTATGCCAACAATATGAAATAGGAACTCCATCAATACCAAGTAATCATGTGTCATACTATACCACATCCAACTAAGAGAGATTGTGTCTTTGACATCAAGGACAACAACTGAGAACAAAAAACTCTATCAACTACAGAGAGCATATTACATAACCCAATATGAGAAGTTGTGAACCATCATAACACCAACATAAGTAGATCACCAACATAAGAGCATAACAAACATATGCCAGCATGTACCACTGTATCAAACAACTATGCCAACAATATGAAATAGGAACTCCATTAATACCAAGTAATCATGTGTCATACTGTACCACATCCAACTAAGAGAGATTGTGTCTTTGACATCAAGGACAACAAATGAGGACAACAAACTCCCCCTTTGTCCATGATGGCAAAACAAAACTCTCTCTCCCCCTTTTTTACATCAAAGACAAAGGGAGAAAGAAAGTATGTTGATGCCGCAAGGAGATACACAAAGATCATTATAATCCTAAAATATGAAACAATATCAGAAATATAAAACCATACCAACCATACCATGACTGTCCCATGAAGCAGTAAGACTCAAAATAGCCTGAAACATATATGCACTTGTCAGTACCATATAAATGAATATAGATATATCAAAGAAAGGAAAACAACTATGTATGCTAAACAAGCAGCTAATAGAATAACACTGTCACCATGAATATGGATGAATCTGCATGCCAAAGATCAAAGACAAGGAACCAAAATACCATCAACTGAACCAATCTATATAATGACATGCCATGAACTGTACCAGCAATGCTTCCAAACTATACCAAATGCCATGATGAACCAGAACAACACCATTAAACTGCTTCCAAAACATTATGCAATAAGCAATAATAATGATGACTACCACTTGTTGGAATGACATATTACTATTAACTTCTCATAACAATATAATGATGATGCATGTAACAATCAACCACAAAACATACTTGCTTTATTTTATGCCATCACTGTCATAGCTGAAGGTATTGCTATTGACCTTACACTGTGATCTCATAAAATTTTGCTCAACACATGATGTTGTAACAAGGACAACACAAAAGAGAAACCAAGCACCAAAACAATAAAGCAAAGATGTATCAATGTGTACACCTGATCATTTGCCAATCTCTCTGCAACATATGAGCTATATGAACTCCTCTGCAAGTAATCTACATTACCAATATTCTTGTGTCTTGAAAACACTATTTATCATAAAGTCCTATATCTCTGAAGCTATGATGAAGGAAGGATGATGAATACCAAACAAACTATATCAAGAGTATCCATGTTGAGACAACCATGCAGACATCTTGATGAAGCATCAAAACTTTATTACAATAATTCACCATATCAAATCAAACTCGCTTTAATGTTCATTACTCATCTTGCCAATCTTGACTCAAGTCATGTTGTTCTATTGATATTTATGAAGATAGCCTAAAGAACAATATGTATATCATGAAATCTTCTTTGAACCATGAATATCAAGATGATTCAACACTTGTAGCAGTCTATGATATGATAATCAAACTCAGCTATGTCTCACCTTTGACCTTCTTTAAACATTTTGCTGATTTGGCATCTCAAGTTAATTGTCAAATATAAACCTCTTAAGCCCTTTGAAGACACCAACATGTCTTGCACACCACTATCTTGATGAATCTTTTAAGAGTAGAATCATGATGAAAAAGAGCAAGTGTAAACAAGTGTAGTCTCTATGAACTTGTCATGCATTAACAAGCTTTATCATACAAGAAATGAATTCCTCTGTAAATATATATGACAATGTTATACACAAATGATATGCACTGATAGACTCTTTCCCTTTTTGATATCAATGACAGACTTATCAAATCTAGCATCTAGATTACTCCTGTCTCCAAGTTAACCATAAGATCTTGCCACCAATCAATTCTAGATGCAAAACAAAAACAATATGATCAACCAAACTATTAATACACCTACTGAACTTCTTTGGGGTTTAAAAGATGAGATGTTTTGACAACTCCCCCTGCCTTTATGCTTTTCCTTTTAAACTTTCATGCACATATTTTGCACAACATGCACATGACTAGACTCAACCATCTCCTAGTTTTGCTTTCTTCTCCAAACATGTATAGAATGTTTGTTTTCCTTACCCAAGGCATTCACTTGCTTTTTCTTAAGCATATAACCTCTAGTTGACTTTATCCCTCTTTTGCACCATTGTGCTTTATGCCCAAAACTATTGCATCTATAACACAACATATTATAGTTTTGATCAAGAGGGGAATAGTTTCTTCTAGAGTCATACCTTGCATTCATCCAATAGTTTCTTGCAAAATGGCCAAATTTATTGTAGTTACAGAAAACAATATTGTAGTTTTGATTTGACAAACCATAATAACTACAGTTTCTAGCTCTATGATTGTACTTATGATAGACATAACAACAACCATAAAATTAAGAGTAGTTAAACCTGACTGAATGATATTGTCTAGTAGATGTAAGTCTTGAAAAACTGTTAGTTCTTCTTCTCCCAACCTTTGCTTTCTTCTTGTCATCATCAGAAATAGTAGAATGATAATTTAGAACTATCTTCTGCCTAGGAGTCTGCCTAACCTTGAAACTCTTTCCATCTGCTGTTGCAAACACTATTTCCTTTTTAACTTTATCTTTAACACTAGAGCTTTCCCCTTTTTCATATCCTAAGCTAGAATGTTCCTTGTAGTTTTTGTGACTATTCAATATGCCATCTAAAGTATTTGTACCTTTCACAAACTTCTATACTTTGACAACTTCCAGACATTCCTTTAGATTGACAACTTCACTTTCAAGTCTCAGACATTCAATTCTTTTCACCTCAAGATCATAATTTGTTACATCTATTATTCTTTTTGCTTTCTCAATTTTAGTTTTTAACTAATAATCAATTTATTACATTCATTAACATGACTCTTTAATTCTGCAATCTGATTTCTAGCATTTTCAAATTCTAAAGACACTTTTTCAAAATCTAAACATACCTTGTCCTTGGATTCTTTTTCTTGTTGAAGCTGGTCTTTTAGTCTTCTATTTTCTTCATTAAGTTGTTTGATTATATCTAGGGCACATAGAAATTCTCCTTCAATATCAACTCCACAATCTTCTTCATCCTCAAAGAAATCTCTTTCTTCATCTGATTCATTCATATTTACCACAAATTCATCCAGTTCAGTATTACACATCTTTTCTTCTACAGGATTGTTCTTTTTCTTGACACTGGCGTTTTTCTTTTGACTTCTATTTATTTTACACTTACCCATGATGAGTACTCTAGGACCAGGAAACCCTAAGGTTGGTTAGACCTACTGGACAAGGGTCTAGCTCTGATACCACTTGTTGGAGTACGCAAGACACTGAGAGGGGGGGTGAATCAGTGTCTTATAAAATAGACATGTTTTTGGCAACACCTAATTAACTTTTACCAACTGTGAACTTCAACCTTGAATGGTGAAAGCAAGACATTCATTTAAGAACCAGGATGAACTATCAAAAAACTTGTGAACATGAAAAGATAGAACAACTGTTTGTGAACTATGAGGAATCATTTGAATAGTTCATCAAGATAAACAATAGAGGTAGATTGTTACTTCAATGGATTGAGATAAGGATCAAAGTATTATGCATTTGTACTGTTTTACTAAGAACGTCATATAACAATTAAATTATGAAATCATGAACAAAAACTCATGAGTAGAATAGGTAACCATAACATAGAGATTGTCCTGAGTGGAAAACCCTCTGGGGCATAAAAACCACTCAAAAAATGCCTCACTGGCTTATTTAATGAATCTCACTTATTACAAGCCTCACTAGCTACAAAATGCCTCATTGGCAAAGCCTCACTAGCAAAGGTCATTTCTTGTATCACTGACTTGACCTTTCAATACATATTTCAATCATGAAGAAGAAAAAACATAGAGGGACACTCGGTTTCACTGATCCTCAAACTCTAATCTAATATCAATGATAATGCATTCAGTCATCTATCCTCAATATTACATCAGGTGTATATACAACCACACTAAACATTATATCAGTAACATATTTATAACATGTCTTTTTCATTTACATTTTACTTTATTTTGTAGGTATAACCATTTTGGTGCTTCCATAACTGTCATACAGTTTTCTGGTCGAATGCCCATTTCATTTTCAATTATTAACCATAACAGGGTAGGATATGTCAAAAAAACCCTAACCGGGGTTACAAACCCTTATTGTATCAGCCCATCACAATGAAGAATAGAATAATGTTTCTTTTACAAAAAAAACCTTAACCAGGGTTGAAATCCCATTTTTGCTTCATATCATCAGATGCAAAGTTTTTTGGCCGTGAATCCCATATACAGTTATAACCACTTAACTGAAGAACCTTAAAAAAACATCTCTTTTGAATCATTCATAGATAATGCTCTTAGAAAGAAAAACTGTCACGAAATGAAACTTCTTTTATGTAAAGACCACTCAATCATAATTGTCACAGTCAAAGGTAAAACTAAAAGAGGGAAAATCATAACAACATCACTTGAAAATCCCTATTAAAAGTCAAACTTTCGCAGTCACAATCACCGTGTATATCCCAGAACCTTCTATTGTCACAAATCTTCATCATTTCTGCATAGGGTATGAAACCCTAAGTATGAAGCTCGTAATCGAAGCTCAAAACATTACCATATGAAAAAAACAAAGAATGCCTTTTGCCCAACTTGTCACCATGTAACCGAAGCTGTAGGTAACCCTAACATGACCCGTGACTCCCAACAAAGAAAACTTGCACTTTACCATGTCAAAATCTCCATAAACCTGTTTGAGAGGTCATCACTTAAGAACATGCCGATGAAGAATATTTGCAATGTATGTGGTGCCCACTAGGAGAATAACACAAGAGATACCTAATCATGGTCAACACTTAAACAACATTGAATGCCTTAGACCATAGCTCATAAGAAACATTATAACTATTTGCATGTGTGTTAAGACCACTACATCATGCCATTAGGAGCTCATAATCTCTTATGTAACAAGGAACACTACATCAATGCATAATAATGGAGACAATTATGTATACGATATGAATATGATTAAAGAATGTCAATCCATGTTGAACTGATCAAGACACCAATGCACATAAAAGATGCCTCATAAAGGATGCCAAACTGAGTCATACTGAACATGAACCCAAAATCAATGATTGTTACCATAATAGCACAATGCCCACTAAACATAATGTCATAGTGCCTAATGTCATCATAAAAACATACTGCTAACCAATCTGATCAAAAACATCAATACTTGTTATCATAGAGACATAGTGTCCATTCAACACAATATCATAGAGGCCACATGGGCAATGCCTAAAACATCATTTGACAACTGAAATTTTATGCAAACTGTAACAAACCATCAACATCATGAAGATGACATGGTTAGAGGATCAAAGAAGCCAAGCTATCAAACTGATATCATGTATGCCATGAAATCATAAATAGACCACAAAGTGCAAGAGCATGAAATATCATAATATCAAATATAATTGTGTCACCCTCATTGTCATTGGTGCCATGTAAGCAAAATATGTAAAAATGCTATGAGTAGCCAAACATCATATGTACCATATACCATCACACCATATCAACTACAGAGAGCATATCACATAACCCAATATGAGAAGTTGTGAACCATCACAACACCAACATAAGTAGATCACCAACATAAGAGCATAACAAACATATGCCAGCATGTACCACTATATCAAACAACTGTGCCAACAATATGAAATAGGAACTCCATGAATACCAAGTAATCATGTGTCATACTGTACCACATCCAACTAAGAGAGATTATGTCTTTGACATCAAGGACAACAACTGAGGACAATATAATATTGATACTGGATCAATTTATTCAAAAATATAGCAAACGATACAACTGTAGGAGACAATGTAGTCTGAACTTTGACAATATATTCAAAATGATGAGTTAATACAATTTACACCAATAGTTACAAGTACAGATGATTCTACTCTTGAAAAACATGCCTAGAAATAGAAACTATCTATTATGACTATGTACTATGTTACAACAATTCCTCCAAGATCCTTGTCAATAGGTCCTAAATTCCCTTTTATAGAAATAAGGGACTAAAACAAGCTTCAGACCTAGAGACAGATGTCAGTTTTTCATTTGACAAAAATACATTAATCAAAAATAGAGATAACTGATTGTAATTGGATATTTTCATAGGAACATAAGATGTTACATGTGCAGCCACAAGACAAGTTGCTCTTGAGAAGTGTGCATTTGAAGAAGGTGTAACAAACTCTACTGACCTTTGGTCATTATCTATATTCTAATACCTTTCCTTTTGAGAAAATTGATAGTTGCACAAGAAAACAAAGGAAACCACTACAGGACAAATATGCCCAATATATGGAAACAAGAAGATTCCCTTTACTAACAAAAAGATCTGTAGAGGTATATTCTGAATTTGAAAATGGAATAAACAATAGTATTCAGCTTTACGTATCTTTCACAATATTCAAGATTTCAAATGTCAGGTAAGTCATTATATCTCTTATCCTAGGTCTGATATTGCTCCTCTGTAGACCATTTAAAGGTGATAAGATTATTCACACAAGATGCATACTTGTTTTTGTACTTGGCTATAATTGATTTAGCTTCCCTTGTAAAATTAGCTGCAAGTTGACAGGAATCCCATAGTTTGTTGATACTTGTTCTAAGAGGGGAATATCAATCTTATTATCTTGAAAGATAAAGAAAGAAATGGTATGGATGATATTACTGAATTGGAGGATCCAATATTGACATGGCTTAATGTCACCATTCTCAGTTTTTATCACAAGGATTATTCCAACTTTATCATTGTCAAAACCCTGAATCAAATTCAATACTTTCTCCTCAAGAAGGTCTATAAATGCATGGGGTTCTCCTACTTCCTTTGCTATTATATAGATTTCTTTAGCATCTTTGGAATCATTAGGATCATGATTTGATCCTTTACAAATGCCTAATAAAGAAGCAATCCTTGGGATCCACGTATTGAATAGAGGCACTATTTTTCCTTTATCATATGTTATTTTCTTAATGACTTGTGACAAGTCATAGTAGCACTTATGGATGCCAACTGCCTTGCTTGACATTTTATCCATTTATAATTCTAAAATACTTGAAACAATACACCAATTATCCTCTTGTTGTTCATCAAAAGAGTTTGTAATAATTTCTTCAAATGAATCGATTTGTTGCCTTAACTCTGCATTCTCCTCAAGAATTGGCTTTGATGAGGAAGAAAGATCAGAAAAGAGAAAACCTAAATCCTTGATTACCAATATTGTATGTGGTGAGGCCAATGCTAAGGCTTGTTGTTTCCACTATATTTCCATTTCTTTTAACTTATTGTATTCATGCAACGTATGCATATGCTCCTTTTCTAGTTCATCATACCTCTTCTGAAGAGAAATGATGGTTGCTTTACTAAATTTTGCAACTTCTACTGCCATCTCATATGCTTCTAAAGTAGAGGTATTAGAAACTCTTTTTATTATCAAGCCACCTTTCAAATCTCTATTAGGTCCTACAACCAAAGGTTTAACAATATTAGGAGCCAAAGCCTAGATAGATAGGATCCCCTATTTTGGATTGAATCTAGCACTTGTTAATGCAGCTTTAGCCTCTTCTTCTATGGAGAAAACTTCATTATCTTGCCTCCTCATAATATCTACAACAATAGCAGAAGTTATATCCCACTCAGGTGTGTAGCAAGATTCCACTGTCTCTGATCATCTGTCTACCTTGTTCTGGAGTAATATTCTTAACCTCGTCCTTCATCTGTGTAAGTATCTTAATGGATACTTGCTCCCGAGTTTCTTGAGGAGATTGAGACATTTATTCTTCTAATCTTTTCTCATATTCACTCCTACTCTTCCACAAGAATTCAGAAAACTCTTTAGAATTAACAAAATCATCATCACTTATGAAATTCCTACAATTTATAGTTCTGATGTCATCTAAAACATCATTTCCCTTAATGGAAATGTTAGTAATCCTATTCAAAGGTAGCTCCTCAGGATCATTTCTACTAGGGGATGACATCTCACAATGTATTTCTTCCTCAATTATTTCTATCTCTCCTTCATCATCAGGGTTATCAAGCAAGAGCCCTATTCAACTTTCTTCCTTTTTGGAGAGGCCTCCCTATGAGGAGAATCTAATTCAATCATTGGTATGGAAGGGAGAGATACTTGTGGAGGTGGTAAAAGAGACAAAGTTAATTGAGTTGGTGGAAGAGCCTGTGGAGCTTATTCTTTGACCTCTTCACTTTTGGCTTTTCTCTTGAAAGTATACTTTATTAAATTTCTAGTAGGGGGGCTGGCATGAGGGCCTTTCTTCTTTAGTGGGCTTAGTAGGCTTTCTATCCTATACTTCAATCAATTCATCAATACATGATAAAATCATTTTTATCCTGTTGATGGGGTTAGCAACATCTGAGAAAACTCCCCTGTAAGAAGGCCTCTTCTTTCACATTGATTCATCATATTTCATGTATAGAGACCATTTTTCTCTTTTCATTTTCACTTCTTCATCAGTAGTAGAATTTTTGATGGCATCCCTAGGAAAAAAACACTTGATGGGAAATATAAGACTTGTTGATACTTCATCTAATGTTGTTTATATATCCTTCAGGGTCAAAGAACCTAGCACGTTCCGGGTCATTTCGCATAGCTACTTTGAATTTGATGCTAGAAATATGGTAATAGTTATCAACTCCAATTCCTCAATACTTCAATTCCTTTGAAATGGTAAGTATAGAAAAATTTGGGGCATGAGTCATATAAAAAGTATCATTTATTCAGGGTTGAAACTAGTCATGTCCACCTTCACTTCGTCTTGTGCGAACTAGATATGCAGAATCGTTCATTTTTGGGGGATTTGAATGTCAACCATCAGATTATGCAATACTGGAAGAGACTAGATGGCCACGATTAGTCCCAAAAACTTGACCATACTTGACACGTCCAACAAATTTTATTAGGCCAATCAGGAAGTTCCTTCTCATTATTTCTTGATTAATTGCTGGAACAGACAAGCCATAGAAATTATGTCATTCTTGTTATGTGGCAACCTTCCATCATTCCATAGTCTAGTGGGGCACACTGATTAATGACCCAGCAGAATGATGGAGGGATGTAAATACATTCATCATGGCATGCCTCTCTCCAGCTAGATCTCTACTTGCAAACGCAGTAGCCATATGTCACATTTCCACTTCTCCGCGGATGCTAGGTGGGACTTTTTGGTAAAGCTTGGAAGAATGGCAGAGATCATTAAAAAACTCTTTATATGGTGGTTAGGACCCACCACCAGTTACTTCACTACAACCGAAGATGGTTTTCTACCAGCTGGCACCTTTTCCACAGTTCTGCGAGTGATTTCTTCGTCCATATTTTTAATGTTGGCAGATTGGCGAAAGCATATCAATAATTTCCACCTATCAAAAGGGATTAACGGTATCCAGCCAGCGACATACACTCTTAAAACCAGCCTTCATCTACTAGGGAAGAAGGGGGCCACGAGACTGTTTGAGGGTGGACATGTAGAATCATCTTGGCATTTTGAAAAGTATTAAGCACCGGCCAAAGGTGGTAACTGCACAACAGGGGGCTGGTAAACAATTTTTTTAGGGCATAAAGAGGTAATTAAAGAACTGAGCAATGCGTGATAGGCATTCATTCTCAGAACATAAAAGAAGTGATTTTTTAATATGCTTGACACAAGGGCTTAGGATTTTGAGGAGTATTACTCAGAGTATTTTTATTTTGCAAAAACCCTAGGTCATATACCTTCTATCAGGATGCCTAAAAACTAGAACCATGGAAAAATTTGCATGGTACCATCAGTGGCTCTAGTTGGGGATGTCTATTCAACCTAAATAGAGTGAGATCACAGAAAGACTCTGGAGAAGCAGACCACAACACAAAAAGAAAAAGGAAAATAAACCAAGGAACAAAACCTAAAACAGAGAACTACCTAAAAACTAAAATAAACTATGCATGGAAAAGAATCATACCTTATGAAAAGTATGATTTCAAGAACTGTCCATGCATTGGTAGTTCAAGTAATTCTCCAACTAGACTTTGCAGGATAAGAGTCTTCTCCATGAGTATTGCTGATTAGATATGGTCCAAGCCAAAGGGCATCAAATTTACCATGTTTCCCTCTATCTTGAGACCTAGCATTCCATTGTAACACCATATCCCCTATCTAAAATTTCCTTTTAGATGTTTTCTTGTCATGCAGATTTTTAACCTGCTACTACAATTTGATGTTTCCCAATTGGGCTAGCCTTCTTATTTCATCCATCTGAGTCACCTAACTAATCCTATTTTGCATTGCATCAGAAATGTCATCATCATGTTCTTGAATAAACTTGAAAATAGGTAGTAGGTTATTTATGGGCATTCTTGCATCTAAGCCATACACAAGATCAAATGGAGCTTGCCCAATGGCCCTTTTTATAGTCACTCTATCAGCCCAGACAACAAGTCTTAATCTGGTATACCAAGCTTTCTTGTTCTTTTCTATGATTCTTTTTATAATCTTCATCAAGCTCTTGTTGCTTGATTTAGCCTATCCATTACCCTGAGGATGGTATGGGGAAGAGTAAGAGATTGAGATCCCATACTAGCTACAAAAGTTTGTGAATTATTTAGATCTGAAGCACATTGCATTGTCTAAAATTATTTTTATAGGCACCCAAACCTTGTTATGATATTATTCATCAGAAAGTCAATCACAACTTTTCTAGTAGCCCTTTTGGTAGGGACAACCTCAACCCATTTGGTGAAATAATTAGTGGCCACTAGTATCTAGTTATGTTCTCCACTTGACTTCTTGGTTATTTCCCCTATGAAATCTAATCCCCATTGCTAAAAGGGAGCTTCCACTGTTATGGGCCTAAGAGGTAAATTCCCAAAAAAATTCAATTTTCCTGAGAATCTTTGATAGACATCACATCTTTGGACCATTTGGTGAGCATCCTTGAAAATAGTAGGCCACCAATATCTAGCTCTTAAGACTTTGTGGGCTATTGTTTTGGCCATATAGTGACCCCCACATACACCATGAGGCATATCTTTCAAAACTTTAGAAGCCTATTTACTATCTACACATTTGAGTAGAATGCCTCCAAAATTCCTCCACCAAAGTTCACCTTCTATGATCACATATTTTATAGATTTTAATCTCAATGTTCTCTTTTGATTTTTAGTCATTCCATCTAGGCAAGATACATTTTGTAAATAGTGAACAATATTTCCATACCATTCAAAGAATTTCATGTCACAATTAGCAATTATACCCTGAGTCTCAACACTATTTATCTGATTAGCTTCTCGATTTGACTCAGCCATTAATTTTGCCAATCCTTTTCCTCTTACCAACTTAGTAATTTGAATGTCAATATTGAACTCTTGGATCCTGTTGATCCATCTGCATCTTCTCCCAATCACTTCTTGTTGGATAAAAACATCCTTGACAGTAGCTGTTGGTACATAGGAAACAATACTTGGCCCTACCAGATAAGGTCTAAAATTATTAACATACTTTACTAGAGCATAAGCTTGTTTTTCAGTTATGTCATATTTTAACTTAGTAGCTTGAAGAGATTTACTAAAAAATGAAATGGGTTGCTCATAACCCTCACTATTTTTCTGTAGTAAAATTGTTGCTATAGTATGGAAGGAAGCAAAAGAAAACAACTGGAAGGGTTTGGAAAAATTAGGGGATTTCAATACAGGGGCTTCCTTGATGGCTCCTTTAATGTTCTTGCAAGCATTTATTGGTTCATCATTCCATGCAATATCCTCTCCTTTCTTCAGCATCTTGGATATCGGTCTAGAGGTTTCAACAAAATTTGTAATAAATCTCCTCAGGAAATTTACCTCCCCGAAGAAAGACTGAATTCCTTTAATACTTTTGGGTACTGGGATCTTGTCAATAGTAGCAACCCTCTCTTGATCAATCCTAATTCCTTAGGCACTATGTGGCCTAGAATCTTTCCTTCTGTCACTCCAAACACACATTTCTTAGGGTTCAAAGAGATGCCAAACTTCATGCATCTTTTAAAAATTCTCTCTAGATGAGAGCAATGATCTTGTTCCTTTTTTGAATATAACGTCAAATCATCCTAATATACCACCATTGTTAGATTTATGAGATCAGAAAAAGCTACATCCATAGCTCGTTGAAATGCAACTCCCGTATTTGTCAACCCAAAGGGCATTCTAATGTACACATACATGCCCAACAGAGTAGTGAATTAGTTTTATATTGCTCAGACTCCCTAACCATTACTTGGTTATACCCTGAAAAACCATCCATCATAGACAAAAGCTCAAAGCCAATTAACTTTTGTAGCATGGCTTCTATGAGGGTAAAACGTGGATTGATCAAATAACAATAATAAACCCAAACATCAAGAGAATATGAAGGAGAAAAGGAGATTTAAATAACAAAACAAATGATACATATAACCTTTTTACCTTTCGTCTTCCATTGTTTGACTTTTTTGTCTTGATCTTGATGGAGATGAATATGGCCCTCAGGAAGCTTGCTTCCTTGCTTCAAAGTCCTCAAGATGACAAGATGAAGTTGGCTGTGATACTTTGTGTGATTGAAGATGAGCTTCAACACACTATTGATGGATGATAAAATGATATGGAGATGGGGGTGCCAAAGGCGTGCTAGTGTTTCTGCAGCATAAGTTTACTCAAACGATGGATTTAGAAATGGAAGAATAAGGTTCCATTTATAGACTCAGGAGAGAAGAGATCAACGGTTGAGAAGAAATAAGAAGATCAATGTTTTAGAATGGTTAAGGAATATGCGCAAACAGAAAGAGGACAAGTGTCCAAGCTCCATCATGTAACAGGGGAGTTAACAAAATTGATTGAATAGTTAACAGAATAAACCAACTAGTTAAGTGAATTGATTGGGGAGTGGACTGAATTGATTGATCAGTGAACTCGAATGATTAATTAGTTAATAGATTTGATTAATGAGTTAACTAATTTAGATTGGAGGATAAATAGGACATGTGGGTGAGGGAATATTAGCTAATTAAATATTTAATTACATGTGCAACATGGTGAGGTGGAAGAGGTGAGGTGGATTTATGGAATTAGGACTTAGGATAGAGGAATTCAGATTAATTAAATAATGTAGGATTATTTAATTATGTGAGACATTAGAAGAATTTAGGGAATTTAATTAAATAAATTGATTTTATTTAATTATGGGATAATGAAACAATCAAATAAACTTAGAATATTTATTTAATTGATAGAAGAAAATAAGAATTAAGATAAATATTAAAATATTTACTTACTTCGACATGAGCCAATTTGAGGTGTATACATTTTGCCCCTCTTTGAAGCAATGTGTTTTATCACATTGTTTCAAAGAAAAAGATTATTTTGACAATGATACATGCCCCAGTTTGCCCCTGGTACAAGTTGTGACGATAGGATGCCCCCTCGGGAGATTGGATGGGAAGAAGGCAGAAGGCATGAGACAGACAATCTCATGATGAAGAAGGTTAGGTTTGAAGAAAATGGGTGAAGAAAGAGCTGAATGATATGCGATGCAAGAGAAAATGACGACACACACAAGCAAGCAAGCAAGTATGCACAAATGATACAAGAACAAACAAGGTATTGCCCCTGTCAAGCCGTAAACCAACTGATTAATTGATAATGATATACGACAGTGTTGTCATGGCGGGGAATGATATATCCCTACAGAAACACAAAGGATAATGTCTAGTTTCAGGAAATGAAACATGTCATGTAAGACGCATGTATTGGTCTGATTTCGATAATGCAACATCCTATATAAGACAATTGATTGAGTTGGTTTATGACCAGACAAGGATCAAGACCACTGATTGTGATTGGATCATTTGATAAGATTGACTTGATTTGATTGGTATGGATTAAGGATAGACTTGCATTTGGATCATTGCTTGGACTGACAGTTAGAACTGTTGACGAGAGATATGATGATAGATAGAAGAATGACTCACAAGCTTTGTTTGTAAACATTAATACTCTACATAGAAATTTTATTGCATGGGATATGGATGCTTTGTGGATAATTTATGGATGTGAATGGTTTTGCGAATGGTTTGTAAATAGTTTTTGTCATCTTGAGATTGCAATTATTTTGAAGTGCTTATTTCATCATTGAGCTCTTTTTGCTATTTTCTCTTTTTGAAATGTTGTAAGCAAATACAAGCATCTAGGTATAATTAGACCGAGATGACCTCAGTATTCCTTACATGGATTTTGATATAGCAAGTTGATACAAGCATCTAGTCAAACTTGAATCTAGATGACCTGAGTACTTCTTACGTTTCAACAGACAAGGATTGCCCCTTTTCATGTTCAGACTTCAAAGTCCTTGATGATCTTTTCTTGATCATGTTGTTAGATAGAAAGTCATCACATTACTAAAGTTTAATCCACAAGCAACACACAAAGAAAAAGATTATGCCCCCATCATAGCATCTCTAGCTTTTGGCATCCTTGAGTAGCATAGGAAGACATAATGACAAAAATCCAAGACTTTGTTAAGTTAACCTATTCACAAAAGCATTCTTGCTTTAGATGTGTCTTTTTTCCATAATTGATATAGAATTGGTTGAAGTGTTTCGGTATGGTGGCCTGTTTTGCTTTGGATAGGCTGATGTTTTGCATCTAGAATTTTGGTTTGGGTAGCTTGTTTTTGTTGCGCTTACTTGTCTAGTGAAAGTATCACAATCCTTTATTGGTATCCTCTTAGAACATGCGGCATTCAAGAATCCAAATCCGTAACCAAGTCGAGGAGTTGCCCTTAGTTTAGACAAAGAATCGACTTATTATGGGCAATAGGACATGGAGAGACGGACCCTAAGGGACTGACCTAGTGCCTCAGGGGATCATTGCTAAATCGCCTTGCCTACATGACGACGCAGAGGCAACGTAGTTTGGGGTGAACTTGATAGAACTAAGACCTAGGTGATAGAGAGATGCAGAAATGGTATGGACCCAGATAGATAGGAGGACTAGACATGGGACGAATGGGACAGTGGAGCGGAGCCTTGGGGGCGCATTGAGAATGGCCTTGCCTACGTGATAACTCAGAGGTGACGTAGTTTGACAATGGTTCAAAGGACTGGTTCAAGATGAAGGATATGGAATACACAAGAAACATGAAGTTACAATAGATGGAGGAAGTGGTTTGTCACAGAATAGCACCTATTTACCAGGTTTTCACCACTTGCTTTTATTTGCACAGAAAGCTAAAAGTACACATGATGCCTGTTTGCCAGGTTTTCATCATGGGACCTATCTTAGGTGCTTGTTTGCCAGGTTTTCACCATAGGACAATTTTTTTGCTATTTTCCATTTTTTGACTTTTTTTTTATTTTTGTTTTTGATCATTTTTCAATTTTTTTGAATTTTTTCAGGACTCCCTTGCATTGGGGTTTAGGTGTAGAACTTTTGGAGATGCATACTATTAATAGGATCATCAAATAGTGCACCATCAAATGTAGCCAATTGATATGCTTCGGATCCATAGGCTGCAACAATGACATAGGGACCTAACCAGTTGGGTTTGAACTTTCCTTTCTTTTCTCTATCTTGCTGATTCCTGGGATTTTCTCTGAGGACTAGATCACCAACTTTGAAGAATCGGGGCTTGACCTTATGATTGTAGCTTCTGGACATTCTTTGTTGATATGCTTTTAGGTGGTTAAAGGCCTGTTGCCTTCTCTCTTCAAGCAACTCTAATTCTTGGAGTCTGGTCACTTTGTATTCTTCATCAGATATGAGGCCTTTTAACGAGACTCACAAGGAGGGGATCTTGAATTCAATGGGCAAGATTGCTTTAGTTCCATACACTAGGGAGTATGGTGTTGCACCTGTGGGTGTGCGAATGCTTGTGCGGTAGGCCCATAATGCGAGATTTAGCTGGAAATGCCAATCGTGGCCGGCATCATTGACAGTCTTCTTTAGGATTTTTAGTATGGTTTTATTTGATGCCTCCGCCTGACCATTACCTTAGGGGTAGTACGGGGTCGAAAAGTGGTGCTGGATACAGAATTTGTTGCATAGTTCCCTAACATCTTGATTTTTGAAGGGTTGTCCATTATCCGTGACAATGGATGAAGGGATACCATAGCGACAAATGATATAGTTCAAGATAAAAGAGGCAATTTGTTTGCCTGTGATGTTGGTTAAGGGCACGGCTTCAATCCACTTTGTGAAGTACTCAGTGGTAGTGATTATGAATTTATGGCCGCTAGATGAGGGAGGATGAATCTTACCCACTAAGTCAAGTCCCCACTAACAGAAAGGCCAAGGAGTCGTTAACGGCTACAACTCCTATGCTGGTGCATGTATCAGGTTCCCATGGACTTGGCATTTTGTGCACTTCTTTACAAAATGATAAGCATCTTGTTCCATAGTTGGCCAGTAGTATCCCATGCGTATGAGTTTCTTAGCCAGGGTAGGGCCACTAGAGTGGGTCCCGCATATACCATTGTGCACTTCACTCAGGGCAGTTTGATATTCCTCACTATCGAGACATCTAAGGAGAGTACCCTTGAAACCTCTGCGATATAAGGTATTGGCAACAATGGCATACCAGGATACCTAATAGATGAAGGTTCATTTTTGGTTACTAGAGAGGTCAGGTGGGAGGGTATTCTCTTTAAGGTAGGCAAAGATTTTTCCATATAGGGGGGAATCAACACTAACAATGTGGCAAATGATATGGGATTCAGGGGTGTTGTATGCAGGACAAATCACTGGCTCTACCAAGAACTCATAGTGTGCTTGATTAGCAGGAATGTCGAGGAGAGATGCAATCATTGCCATTGTGTCTGTAGCTTTGTTCTCTATCTGTGGTATCTACTCAAAAGAGATCTTGTCAAAGTATGCCTTGAAGTCATCTACCATCCGTTTCTAAGGGATCAATTTTTCATCTTTTGTTTGGTAGTCGTCATTTACTTGATTTATGACTAGATGTGAATCACCATACACTTGCAGTTCTTTGATATTCCATTCCAATGCTAGCTTGACACCAATGACTAGGGCTTCGTACTCTGCCACATAGTTAGTGCAGGGAAAGAGTAATCTGTATGAATTTGGAATAGTGTCGCCACTAGGGGTAACCAACAAGATACTTGCCCCCGATCCATGTTGAGTGTAAGATCCGTCGAAGTACATTTTCTAGATTGTTGTAGTGACATGAAAGATAGATTCATCTGGAAACTCAAAGCTCAAAGGGGCGTCATCTATGAGTGGTGCATCTGCCAGTTGATTTGCAAGAACTTAACCTTTTATTGCTTTCCTATCTACATATTCGATATTAAACTCGCTGAGGAGCATGACCCATTTAGATAATCTTGTTGTTAATGCTGCCTTGTTGAGTAAGTATTTGAGTGGATCAATCTTTGCCACGAGCTTGACGGAATGTGACAACATGTAATGTCTCCACTTTTGTGAGGCGAAGACCATAGCGAGACATGCTCTTTCAATGGGCGTGTATTGCAGCTCATACCCAACAAGTGTTTGAATGATATAGTATATTGCTTGTTCTTTCCCTTCATGGTTTTGTTGTGCAAGAAGAGCTCCTAGAGCTATTGGTGTAGCTGAGATATACAGTAGCAGAGGCTTACCCTGAATTGGTGGCATCAACACAGGTGGTTTCATCAGATATTCTTTTAATTGCTGAAATGCTTGCTCACATGACTCATTCCATCTGAAAGGGACATTCTTATGTAGAAAGTGGGAAAATGGGTGGCACTTGTCTGCCAACTGAGAAATGAACCTTCTGATAGATTGCAGTTTTCCCTATAGGGACCTTAGCTAAGTGAGATTCTTGGGAGGTGGCATTTCCATGATGGCCTTCACTTTAGCTGGGTCGAATTCAATTCCATTAGCAAACACTATGTATCCTAGTAGCTTACCTGAGATGACTCCAAATACACACTTCTTTGGATTGAGGTGCACATTGAACTGTTCAAGTCTTGTGAAGATTTTATCCAGCATTGCCAGGTGTCCTTCTCTTGTAAGTGATTTTGCTAGAATGTCATCAACATAATCTTCCATTATAGTGTGCATCATGTCGTCGAAGATTGTGGTCATTGCTCTTTGATATGTTGCACTGGCATTTTTTAAACCAAACGGCATGACACACCAACAGTATGTGCCCCAAGGACATGTAAATGCAGTCTTGTGTTGGTATTCAGGTGTAATTTTTATCTGGTTGTATCCGGAAAAACCATCCATTAGTGACAGCATGGTATGTCCTGCCGTGAGATCTACAATCATGTCAATGTTTGGCAGGGGGAAGTCATCTTTCAGACAAGCTTTGTTTAGGTCCCTAAACTCATTACATAGTTGAACTCTGCCATCTAGTTTAACCATTGGTACTATGTATGAAATCCACTCAGGATAGCCAGGTGTCCTTCTCTTGTAAGTGATTTTTCCAGAATGTCATCAACATAATCTTCCGTTATAGTGTGCATCATGTCGTCGAAGATTGTGGTCATAGCTCTCTGATATGTTGCACTAGCATTTTTCAAACCAAACAGCATGACACACCAACAGTATGTGCCCCAAGGACATGTAAATGCAGTCTTGTGTTGGTCTTTAGGTGTAATTTTTATCTGGTTGTATCCGAAAAAACCATCCATTAGTGACAGCATGGTATGTCCTGTCGTGAGATCTACAATCATGTCAATGTTTGGCAGGGGGAAGTCATCTTTCAGACAAGCTTTGTTTAGGTCCCTAAACTCATTACATAGTCAAACTCTGCCATCTAGTTTAACCACTGGTACTATGTTTGAAATCCACTCAGGATAGTCTATTGGTCTGATGAAGCTGACATCTAACAGTTTCTTCAGCTCTTCTTTTACCATGAGGGCCACATGCGGATGCATCTTTCTGAGTTTTTGCTTGACTGGTTTAGCTCCTAGAGCTAATGATAAGTGATGCATGATGAGATTCGGATCTAGCCCTGGCATGTCAGCATATGTCCATGCAAAGTTGATTTGTTTTCTCTTGAAGAAGTTGATGAATGCCAGTTTTTCTTGTTCTATCAGAGCCTTTGCCATGTGGATCATTCTGGGATTATCACCTGTGCTGACATTGATCAGTTCTACCGGTTCTATCAAGATTGACGATCTTGCCTGATGTGTAAGATTGGGTAGAGGGTCAAGCCTTCCATCCTTCAGCACCTCAGAGAGGTTTTCACCATTGGATACGTCTTTATTTTTACTTTTTTCATGATCTAACACTGCCACAGAGTGGTTTTCTCCATTAGATCGTTCTTTCATTTTCACATTTTTGAGACTGAAAGGCTTGGCACTCTCTCCAAAATAGGCCTTCTCGTTGAGTTCTATAACATAGCCAGCTCTCTGGTCCCTTGCGGGTATATTATCTCTAAGCTCAAGGTAATCTATGATGCCTTCATCATTTTCAAAGGTATCAAGCTCAGGGGTAGTACCTTCTAGGTCCTAGTCTATAAGTTCAGGGTGTACCAATGGTAAGGGATCAGTGGGTTGCTCAGGTTCGATGGTGTTGATGGTTAGGATAGAGTTAAAAGCATGGACAAGGTCTGTGATGGTACTCTCTATTAGCGGATCTGTCAAGGGGGGTATCATTCCTTCCTCATGACTTTCACTATTGTCATTATGCGGGTCGGACTCTAGCGGTCTAGCCCTTGGACCTTGTTCCTCATTTGCGTGGGTTGGGTCATACTCGTGGACAATGTCTATGTCTTTTTCATCACAAGATAGCTCAGAGAGGCTATCCCATTCATATTCATTAGAATCAGTCTCACTTCCCAGTTACATTTGTTGAATTTACTCAACCAGATTGCTAGTGGATGTTTCTTGTTGTTTGCCTTTGTTCTTGTTTGTTCTGTCGGTTCTTGATGTGCCAGTGTAACCTAGCCCTGTAGTGTCTCAGGCTATTAAGGTATGAGGTTGGATGGGTTTAGTGATACCATCCTTTCTTGAACCGAGTGGACTGTGTCCTTCATACCCCATTCTTTGTAACATTTGGAATCCTTGACCATACTTTGCAGTTGGTATTGTGGGATGATCGTGTTTTGTTGATGAACTGCCATTGTAGGATATCTTTTTCATTGCTCTCCTCTTCAAGGCTTCCCCATTTGATGAAAGGTCCTTTGGTAGCTTTCTCTGCTGTGGGCTTGCTTAGGATAGGTCTCCCATAAGATTTGGGAGATAGGGGGAGTTGTGCCAAACAAAGGGATTGGGAAATTGTGTACTCACCCAAGCCCTTATCCTTGAGTTGGAGTTTAGGTTGAGACGCTCCTGAAGAGGAAGTAAGTGAAGCTGGGTCAATATGAGATGAAGACGAAGCAGAGGCATGATTGTGAGGAATCACAACTTCAGGTTTAGATTGAATGGAGTTGCAATACTGATATGGATTAGGGTCACCTTGGATGGTGATCTCTTGACCTTCGTGAGGGAATTTGATACACTGATGGTATGTTGATGGAACTGCTTTCAAAGCATGTATCCATGGTCTCCCAAGAAGGATGTTATACACTAGCTTCATATCAAGGAGTTGGAAAGCCACATCTTTTACTATAGGTCCCACTCTGATTGGTAAAGTAACAATTCCCTTGGAAGTTCTCTCGTCCTCATCATAGGATTTGATAGTGATCTTCTTTTTCAGATCTATAGCTTTCTCCAAAAACCCCAATGCAAGGTTAGCTTCAAGGTGCAAATATTCAAACCATCTCCTCCATCATTTAGGACTCTTTTGATCTTGTGTTTGTGTATGAAAGCTTCGATGTGAAGAGAGGCGTTATGAGGTTGAGTTATTGACATATCATCATTTTCAGTGAATGATAAGGAGTGAGGTGAGGTAATGTGACCGACCATGGTTTGGAACTGTTCTTCGGTGAGGTTCATGGGAATGGAGGCTTCAGCTAAGATTTTATCAAGAATGGACCTATGGGACAGGGATAGACGTAGAAGTTCTAGGATGGAGATATGTGCAGGTGTCTTATGTAGTTGGTCCAAGATACTGTACTAACTAGTTGACGAGGTGGAGGCTCCTCTAAGAGTGACTTTATTGCTGCAGGTGGTAACGTTACAATCTGTATCCTTGTTTATAGTGATCACATTGATATGTGGTTCACTTTCGGATATGTGGTTAACAACATAGTCAAAGGCAACGTTTGTGTAATTGGTGTTGTTATTTCTACTGTTATTTCAGTTGGAAGGTCCTCCCTGCTCGTAGTTGGGAAGAGGATCCTTGAATGCCTAGTGATCATTGTTAGAGGTATGTCCATCAATTGATATTTTATTTTTCTCTATCAAATCTTGGATAGTGTGTTTTAGGGCAATGCAATCATTGGTCTTGTGCCCCCTGTTTCAATGGAACTCACAAAAATCATTTTTGTTCCACCAAGAGGGTTTGACTTCTAGTTCGTACTCTCGTGCTGTGGGAAGTGTTATGATCTTGTTTGTGATTAACTTCCTTAGGGTGGTTTCCAATGATTCTCCCAAGGGTGTGAACTTCCTCCTAGGTTGAAAATTTAAAAACCTTGATTCAGTGTTTCTTGGTTTGTTTGGTGGGGAGTTGTTTTGAGGGGTTTACAAGTTGAAGATTGGTTGCTTGGGTGCCACATTCTTGGCATCTACCACCCCATCATTCACAATATTCTTGTTTTTTGTCCAGAATCTTGGTTTATCATTGATGTTGTTGGTACTTGGAGTGTCTTTATAGAGCTTGATTTGACCTTTTGTGATTAAATCTTTTTCAATGATGAGACCCATCTCAATGACCTTGCTAAAGGAAGTAGGACATTGGATTTGTATCTAATAGCTTAGATCAGTTTGTACGTTATGGACGAACATTTCCAACATTTGTTTTTCTGACATTTGGTGTGAGCACTTACTTGCCAACTGTCTTCATCTTTGTAGGAAGGCGGCAAAAGATTCTCCACCTTTTTGCTTGGTGTTACAAAGATCCAATATTGAGGTGTCGTGCTCAATATTGTAAGAGAAGTGGGTGACAAATTTGTCCACTAGTTCATTGAATGTTTTAATGCCCGGTGGTAGTCTAGAAAACCATTCCATGGCTTGTCCTCCTAAGCTTCGTGGAAATAGTCACATAAGGTAAGTGTCATTGTGTGCGACCTCAAGGCAAGCAACATTGAATTCCCTGATGTGGTCCCTTGGATCACCCTTTCCTCGATATTTATCAAATTTTGGCACCTTAAATTTGGAGGGGAAAGGTATCATGGTCAAGGTCCTATCAAAAGGATATGGTGAAATATCCTCTAGGGTGTAATGTTTGGTCGACGCTCCTATTTTCATGTCTGTGACTTGTTGTTGTATAGCTTGAATCTGTTGGTTCACTAGACTTAGGGCATCCATGGAATCAATGGTTGCTTTGCTTTTATCTGAGGGTATTTCCTCATGTCTACTTCCCTTAGTGTTTCTTTCTTCCTTAATTTCTTTTAGAGCCTCTGCGTCATAATCTTTAGGGAGCTTAACTCCTAGATTTACTAGGTGTAAAAAGAATTTGGTAGGGTCTTGGGCAAGTACCCCTTCTAATAGGCATTGAAATTTTGGGTCATGCTGCGATTGAAGGATCTCACCCATAGACATTTCTTCATCATTTTCGTGAGCATTTGGAATAATTCTCTCAGCCATTTCAATCTATTTTTGTTTTTGTAACCGTGTTAAGACCATGCAAATGGTGACTAGAAATGGGATGGAAAGAGAAATTTTTTTGAACAAGATGCTAGAATGGAACAAGATTATAGCAAGGTTCTTCTTAGATTGGTTTGGTATCAAACAAGATGGGTGAACAAGACGATAGTTGAAGCAAGGATGATAGAAATCTGTTTGTTTGAAGTGACTAGTCTTGCACAAACCACTAGTGGAGTTCCTAGAGAAAAGGATAAGTGATCATTGATAGCAGAGCCTCACTAGGTTTGTTTGAGATTTTGGATGTGATCAAGAATAGCCTGGTTCTAACCTTGTTGGACTTTGGAAGAAATTTGCGAGACTTTGGATGCAGTGTGGAAAAAAGTAGTTAAGGTATGGAAGATGAGGAAAAAGGTCGATTTGCAAGATCTTAATCAGGTTTTGGAAAAATTGAGATAGTTTGAAAAGTTTTTTTAAAAGTTGAAAAATTTTGCTCTTTGGAAGGTACTGATTTGCTCTCTAGATTGGATGTGTAGATTTAAATGCACCACGATAGAGTACAAATGCGCTAAAAGTCAGATCAAATGCACAATTCTGTGTTTTTTTTAAGCACCGTAACAGAGTTTAAATGTGTCGTAAGTTAGACCAAATGCGCCACAAGTCGTGACAAATGCACAACTCTGGCTTTCAATTTGGTTTTTCAGAATTTTGGAACATTTTTCAAGATTTTCTAGTTTTTTTGGTTGAAAACTTGGTTTACTTTTGAATTGTGATTTTCAATTATGGCAAAGACACAGCAAACACATAGAAGTTTTCATGATTTTTATCTTTTGTTATCTTTTTGTATTTTTGGACTTTTTGACTCAAAAACAAGTACACCCTAAGCTGGATAGGACAATATTTGTTGAATCCTCTAGCTGTGCAGACTCAAAGTGTGTAGCTCCAAGATTTGGTAGCATTGGCTCCCCTCCATGGTACTCACTTCTCATGCATACCAGATCTGGGTTTCCTTAGGCTTGTACCCCCACCAAACCATAGGATTGTCCCTGCTACCTCTACTAAGAATCACATGAATCGAGGCCGCTTCAAGGGCTCCGCCCTTTGCATCAACAAATAGGGGTTTTTAGTATTCTACACAATTGGTTTGTAGTCAAGGCAACCGTTTGAGTGGTTACACATGTGGCAGCACTACTCTCCGTTATGGAGTCTCCCAGCCTCAAAGGGTTACACCTTAGAGGGTTTTAGGGGAGGTTGGCCATCGGTGTAACATAGCAGCACTCGTTGCAGGAGGTTTTCACATCAAGCACATTTATTTTACGTGGATTGGTAGGGCTTGGCTTTAGCCTGTTTCCACTCAGGGTCATTCCCACTTGGACAGACGTGCATCCAAGGGCAGGCCCCTCTAAAGGTTAAACAAATGGAATAACAAGTCTGGCATTCTAGTCACCCAGTTAAGGGGAGAGCATAAGCCTATTGTCATTCGATAAACACAGAAGACACTAATTAATCCAAACCTAGTTAAAAGGAAAACAACTAAATGGGCTATCTACTTGTCCACTCACGCATTTGTTAACTTTGAAGTGTATTTAAAGATAGCATTGTTCATTTTCCCATTTGTAAGATAGCAATGATCTAACTTAGGAAAAGAAATCAACAATGCAAACATAGCAGTGGTTTAGTTACTTTCTTCCTAGTTATGGACTACGTGAAGTTTGTATGTATGCATTTTTTTTGTCACTTTTTCCCTTAATTAATCTAAATGAACTAGTCAATGCAACTAAATGATCTAATCTAGCCTCTCATCCTACAAGACAAACGTTAGCTCAAACATAAAAATCAGATGGAACTCTAAAACCACAATGCAAGACAGAAGTGCCACTATGCAGTCTGAATGCACAAAAATAGAGCTAACATGCGTCGTTGTACAACTGTGCTACTACAAGTGTCAAAAGTGCTATAAAAAGAGACATATGTGTTAAACTAACATATGCGCCATGAAACAGGGTATAAGCATCGTTCGGTGAGGTATATGCATCGTAGTTTCAAAAGTACCGTAAAATGAATCGTATGCGTCATCTCAGGGGATAAATGCATCAGATGATCACAGGTGCCAGAACAGAAGACAGAAGCACTGCAGGATTGCTCAGATGCGTCAGATTAGCCTATCAAAAACCTGTTCGACACCTGTACAAAACCTGTCTACAAAAAAGCTCAAATTTTGATGAGATAAAGGGGCAAGGGGCCCACGGTGGGTGCCAAAAATGTGAGGGTAAAATGTGGATTAATCAAATAACAATAATAAACCCAAACATCAAGAGAATATAAAGGAGAAAAGGAGATTTAAATAACAAAACAAATGATACATACAACCTTTTTACCTTTCGTCTTCCATTGTTCACCTTTTCTGTCTTGATCTTGATGGAGATGAATATGGTCCTCAGGAAGCTTGCTTCCTTGCTTCGAAGTCCTCAAGATGACAAGATGAAGTTGGCTATGATGCTTTGTGTGATTGAAGATGAGCTTCAACACACTATTGATGGATGATAAAATGATATGGAGATGGGGGGTGTCAAAGGTGTGCTAGTGTTTCTACAGCATAAGTTTAGTCAAACGATGGATATAGAAATGGAAGAATAAGGTTCCATTTATAGACTCAGAAGAGAAGAGATCAACGGTTGAGAAGAAATAAGAAGATCAATGTTTGAGAATGGTTGAGGAATGTGTGTCAATAGAAAGAGGACAAGTGTCCAAGCTCCATCATGTAACAGGGGAGTTAACAAAATTGATTGAATAGTTAACAGAATAAACCAACTAGTTAAGTGAATTGATTGGGGAGTGGACTGAATTGATTGATCAGTGAACTTGAATGATTAATTAGTTAATAGACTTGATTGATGAGTTAACTAATTTAGATTGGAGGATAAATAGGACATGTGGGTGAGGGAATATTAGCTAATTAAATATTTAAACTATTTAATTACATGTGCAACATGGTGAGGTGGAAGAGGTCAAGGGGAAAGGTGAGGTGGATTTATGGAATTAGGACTTAGGATAGAGGAATTCAGATTAATTAAATAATGTAGGATTATTTAATTATGTGACATTAGAAGAATTTAGGGAATTTAATTAAATAAATTGATTTTATTTAATTATGGGATAATGAAACAATTAAATAAACTTAGAATATTTATTTAATTGATAGAAGAAAATAAGAATTAAGATAAATATTAAAATATTTACTTAATTTGACATGAGCCAATTTTAGGTGTATACAGCTTCCATATTTGGTAAAGGATAATTGTCCTTTAATGATGCTATGTTCAGGTTTCTAAAATCAACATAGAGTCTAATATCTACATTCTTTTTTCTAATGGGAACTAGGTTTGAAACCCAAGTGGAATGCCTAATAGGCTTGATAATCCCACCTTCACTTAACTTGGCTAATTATTGTAGTATTTTTGGCCTTAAAGTAGGATTTATAGGTCTTTGCTTCCGTCTAAAAGGTTTTGCATCTAGTTTGAAGGGGATTTCATGTTGAAATAAATCTTCTATATATGCCTTCAAATCATTATAAGACCATGCAAAAATGTTTTTGTGCCTTTTGAGAAAAGAAATCAAAATTGCCTTAATTTTAGGGTTTGGGTGCTTACCTACATAGACCAGCTTTGGGTGGGCTTCAGTTCCTAGGTTTACCTCTTTGATGTCATTTTGGTGCATTAGAGAAGATCTTACAGCTTGCTTGTCATTTCCATCAAAGACTCTTTCTAGAGCCACCAGTCCTCTTAAAATTTTGTTAGTCTTCAACTGGATAATCTCATTTCCGAATATAGTTTGTTTCCCATCTACCGTCTCCACAAACTCTTGGAAATAAATCTCCTATGCATGGTATTCATCTATGTAGTTCATAAATTTATAAAGATCCTAGTCATCATTGAAGATTTTCCAGTGATGAATATTATCAGGAATAGAGGGTCTTGACAATATTTCCACCTTTGAAATTCCTACCAATGTGATATCTTCATATTTGACTGCAATGTTAGCCAAAAAATCAGCCATGACATTCTTACTGCGCTCTACCCAATCAATAGCAAAAGAAACAAATTCTTCAATAGTATCCTAGATTGCATTCTTGTATTGTCTGAGTCTTTTATTTTTTGAAGCATACTTGGATTTGATCTATGAAACTACCAATTCAGAGTCTCCCATAACTCTAAGCTTTTTAAACCCATGCTTAAGGGCCATTTTTAAGCCTATAAGTAAGGCCTCGTACTCTACAACATTATTAGTACATGCAAAACCAAACCTAAAATAAGATCTAAATGCTTTGCCTAATGGAGCAATAATCACTACTCCTGCACCAGAACCTTCCTTGGAACATGCCCCATCAAACTGCATAGACCATAGTCCTTCCTTATCAACAATTGATTCAAGCTCATAATCTACTGAAGTATCCTTAATACCCTTAATTTTAAAATTATCTATAGCCACATCCAGGAAATATACTCGATCACCTTCCTCACTGATGCCATCTATTATTTGGGGACATTTATTTTCCCTATCAAGCCTTCTTCACCATCCATGGGAATCATAGCATATGAAGAGTCCATTCAGATGCTACCACCCATAGTGGAAGCCCACTTTCTTGACAACAACATCCCATACATAGGAGGAATATCCACCTCAGTAATATTTATTTTATATTATTTATGACGGAAGGTTTGAGAGGATCCTCCTGCAACAATATAATGAAAAACGTATGAAATAACATAAATAGCAGAAACACATAAGGAATAATGAAAAACGCATGAAATAACAGAAATAGCAGAAACACATAAGGAATTTATTGGTCGTAGGCTACTTTGAGGGGGCAACCTCCTTTGAGCAAGCTCAATACAATAAATTCATGGATGCCTTCATTGGCCTCAACACGTACTTATATACTAAGTCTAATCTAAACAACTATTACTTCCCATGAATTTGGGATAATACAATATACTCACAAGATGACTTACAAAGCATATGTGTCCAACAACATGATGCAGGAGCATCCAATGGTATAAGGGCAATCTTGCATCACCCAAAAAAAAATGTGTTTCAAAATTGTTGATGTTCTTTCCATTTCTTTTCAAAATTTGTGGTTCTAGTTCCATAATCACTTGAATAATGATGTAGGACTTTCAGTTTTTCCAAATTGCTAAAAATAGTAACCTGCTATTTTTAGAAAGTTTGCATTTGGGCACAAATTGAAGTGAAAATTTACAGGAAGTTACATAACAGAAATATAAGACCTTTGGTGAAGGAATCACGTAAAGATCATTTGCGAGCTGAAAGATATTAAAGTTTCTGTTTCCTAAAAACTGCTTGAAAATTATTCAATCTCAGGTTTGAGCCACTAAATGGCCCCGTACAGGCCCAAAAATGGCCAGAACTAGGAAAGCTAGTTCTTATTGTGTAGAGCACTTCGCAAGCTTTCCAACGCATAAAACGATTCATCAATCAGACACTTGGATCAAAAGTTATGGCTCCTGGAAGTTGACCTATTTTTGGAGGGAGATGCAAAATTTGAAATTAGGTTGTTGGCTGCCAAAAAGGCTATTAATAACCATTTTTGGGAACCCTGGGCAGTAGTAGAGTTAAGGGGGGAAGCGTAGAGTCAAGACTAGGCAGGAAAATAGAAACCCTAGCTAATTTGGGGTTACAGAAGGCGGATGATTCCAGAGTCTTGCGAGAGGAAGCTGTAATGTGTTGCAGCATGTGGGGGGTTGATTCCTCTTATTGTAATTGAGCTTCTGTAATGTAATAAGTTGTCCAAATCAATAAAAGAAAGTTCTATTTTCTATGTTCAATTTTTGTTGTTGTGTGTTTTGTGATTTACCTCCTTCATCAAGTGGTATTAGAGCAAGGGTTCCTGAGTGTGTAGATAGATTGCCGACCATGAGGAAGTTTGCACCAGGATTTGAGGTTGTGGGTTTACTGCGGAGACCAAGATGCCTCCATGAAGAAATCATGTTGGGAGGAATGCTTTGATAGAAGAGGGTTTTAGAGCCCTACAAAGGCAAATCAATGCATTGCAAGAGGAGCTACGAAGAGGGTTTGAGCTGAGGACAAGAGAAGAAAGTGAAGATGAAGCTGAAGAAGAGCTATCTGAGGAAGAACAAGAAGCTGCTAGAGATCCTGTAGAAGTTAGGTTGTTGAGGGCCATTTCAAAGATCGGAAAGAGGCCCAGGATTGAAGTTTCTACATATTCTGGAGATTTGAATCCAGAACAGCTTATTGATTGGATCAATGACATGGATGAGTATTTTGAGTATGAAGATGTGGAGGACCCAGATCGGGTTAAGTTTGCAAAAACAAAGTTGAAGGGCCACGCCAATATTTGGTGGAAGGAGGTCCAATTAGAGAGGAACAGAAGAGGAAAAGGAAAGATCACCAGATGGGATTGGATGGTGGAGAAAATGAAGAAGCAGTTCATTCCTATGGACTATGAGATGGAGTTGCTAAAGAAGTTGCAAGGACTGAAGAAAGGTAACAAGTCTATTAAGGAGTATATAGAAGAGTTTTATAAAATTACTATCAGAACAGGCCATGCAGAGCCCAACAAGGAGAAGGTAGCCCATTACATTAATGGGTTGAGGCTGAGTATTCAAGAGGAGCTGAACCTAGTCAGAATGACCACCATAGAAGATGCGTACCAGTTTTCCCTGAAGGTGGAAGAGAAGCTGAACAAAAGATTTGATAGCAAGCAAAGGGGAAGAGGTCAAGGTGGAAGGAATGGTGGAAGACCCTATGGAGGCCATAATGAAGATCAAAAGAAAAGTGAAGAAGCAAACACCATTCAAAATCAAAGAGGGGATAATACCTACCGCCCTCGTGACCAGAACAATGGTGAGGAAAGAGGAAGAGGAAGAGGTAGACCTGGAAGAGGAGCTTTCAAAAGAACCTATTTCCAATGTGGAGAATAAGGGCATCGAGCATACGAGTGTTCGTAACATCAAGGAAGGACAAATAGGAAACCTGAAGGTAATGCACGAGTTGCACATGTAGATGAAGATGCACATTCTGAGCATTTTGAAGATGTTGAAAGGGGAGAAACCCTAGTTGTCAGAAGAACCTTGCTAAATGAGGAGAAAGAACCAAATTAGAGGAAAAGTTTATTTCGCACAAGGTTCAAATTTGAAGGTAAGTGTTGTGATATTATTATTGACAGTGGAAGCATTGATAATATTGTTTCAGAGGAGATGGTTGATAAGTTGAAGTTGACAAGAAAAAAGCACCCACATCCATATCAGATTGCATGGTTGCAGAAGGACCACCGAGCTTTGGTCAATGAGCAGTGTTTAGTGAAGTTTAAGATTGGGGACTACCATGATGAGGTGCTATGTGCTATCATACCAATGGATGCATGCCATATGTTGTTAGGGAGGCCGTGGCAGTATGATAGGAGCAATGCCCATGATGGCCGTGCAAACACATATTCCCTAACAAAAGATGGAGTTCATCACAAATTGAAGCCCTTGAAGGAGGTGGAAGAAAAGGTATGTAGTACTGCCAGAATTTTCTTGGTAGATGGTAGGAAATTTTTGGAGGGTATGAAGCATGAACGTCATTGCTTTGCATTGATTCCTAAGATTAGTCAAGAGAAATGTGAAGATGTACCAGCTGAAGTCTCAGAGATGTTGGAAGAATTTCAAGATATTATCTCTGATAATGTACCAGAAGGTTTACCACCAGTAAGGAAGATAAGTCATCAAATGGATTTGATACTAGGAGCTAGTTTGCTGAATAAGGCAGCCCACAGAATGACCTCTGCAGAGAATGAAGAGTTGAACAGACAAGTTCAAGAGTTGTTGAGGAAGGGACTGATAAGGGAGAGCCTAAGTCCATGTACGGTACCTGCAGTACTAGCACCAAAGAAGTATGGAGAATGGAGTATGTGTACAGACTCTTGAGCCATCAATAAAATAACGATCAAGTATAGATTTACATTGCCAAGAATGGATGACATCATGGATTGTTTGAGTGAAGCCAAGTGCTTCACGAAAATTGACCTAAAGAGTGGGTATCACCAAATCCGTATCAAAGAAGGAGATGAATGGAAGACAGCCTTCAAGACAAAGGAAGGTTTGTATGAGTGGTTAGTCATGCTATTTGGGCTAACCAATGCACTGAGCACATTCATGTAGCTGATGAACGAGGTACTGAAAGAATTTTTGGGAAGTTTTTTTATTGTTTATTTGGATGATATTTTGATTTTCAGTAAGACTTGGGATGAGCATCTGATGCATATCATAAGAGTTCTAGAGAAGCTAAGGGAGGAGAAGTTGCTGATTAATTTGAAGAAATGTAGTTTTGTAAAGAAGGAGTTGGTATACCTAGGATTTGTTGTCTCAGAGGAAGGTCTTAAGATGGACCCGTAAAAAGTAAGGGCTATCATTGAATGACCTATGCCAAGGAGTGCAATGGAGGTAAGATCTTTTCATAGTTTGGCAAGTTTTTATAGAAAGTTTATCAGGAATTTTAGTAGCATTTGTGCACCCCTAACTAAGACAATGAGAGGGGATAGAAAAGAGTTTAGATGGACTAAAGGAGCAGAAAAGAGCTTTGACACATTGAAGCAAAAAGTCATAGAACAACCTATTTTGGCACTTCTAGATTTCAATAAGGTATTTAAGGTAGATTGTGATGCTAGTGGTAGTAGTATAGGAGCTATTTTGAGCCAAGAAGGTAATCCCATTGCCTATTTTAGTGAGAAGCTTAATGATGCCAAGAAAAAGTATTATGTTTATGATCAGGAATTTTGTGCAATAGTTCAGGCTTTGAAGAAATGGAGACATTATTTATTGCCAAAAGAGTTTGTTTTATATATTGATCATCAGGCTTTGCAGTATCTTAATAGTCAAGGGAAGTTGAACCAAAGGCACTTAAAATGGGTTGAGTTTTTGCAGAGCTATACTTTTGTTTTGAAGCATAGGAGTGGGAAGTCCAATAGAGTTGTAGATGCCTTGAGCAGAAGGCAAAATTTGTTCACAGAAATGAAGATAGAGGTTGTTGGGTTCGATGAGCTCAAAAGTTTGTATCTTGAGGATCCAGATTTTGCAGAGGCTTGGAAAGCTTGTTTGGAACCTGTTACTTTAGACAGGACAAAATGGTTGGATTTCATAATCCAAGATGGCATGTTGTTTAGAGGAAGCTAGTTGTGCATTCCAAGGAGTTCCATGAGAGAGAACTTGATTAAGGAGAAGCATAGTGGAGGATTGGCCGGACACTTTGGTCGAGTTAAGACCATTGCTATTATTGGTGAAAATTATTATTGGCCACAGTTGCAGCAGGATGTGAGGAAATTTGTGTAGAGTTACAAAGTATGTCAAATGGCAAAAGGAGCAAGTCAGAATACAGGTCTATATCAGCCATTACCTGTACCAGAGAAGCCATGGGATGATATCAGTATGGATTTTGTTCTTGGTTTACCAAGGACACAGAGAGGACATGATTCCATTTTTGTGGTGGTGGACAAATTCTCGAAGATGACACATTTTATTCCTTGTAGGAAGACTAATGATGTTGTTCATATTGCTGAATTATTTTTTAGAGAGGTGGTGAGATTACACGGTCTACCAAAGAGCATAGTTTCAGATCGAGATACCAAGTTTATTGGTTATTTCTAGAGGACATTGTGAAAGAAGTTGAAGACAGATTTAAAGTTTAGTTATGTACACCATCCACATACTGATGGACAGACAGAAGTGGTGAATAGGAGTTTGGGTAACCTGTTACGATGCTTAGTAGGAGATAAGCCCAAGGGATGGGATTTGATTTTACCACAGGCAGAATTTGCATACAACAATTCTATCAATAGGAGTACTAGTAAATCACCATTCCATATTGTATATGGAAATAGTCCAAGAAATGCTTTAGAGTTAAGGAATCTGGACAAAGGAGAAAAGACAAGTGCTGCGGCTGAAGACTTTGCAGAACAAATGAAGAATTTGCATGAAGAGGTGAGAAAGTACATTAATAAGATGAATATTCAATACAAGGCTAAGGCAGATCAGAAGAGGAGGTATAAGGAGTTCCATGTAGGAGATGAAGTCATGGTTCACTTGAGAAAAGAAAGGTTCCCAATTGGAACATACAATAAGTTGAAAATGAAGAAATTTGGACCGTGCAGAATCCTGAAGAAGCATGATTCAGGAAATGCATATGAGGTAGAGTTGTTGAGTGGGATTAATATGTCCCCTATGTTCAACATTGTTGATTTAAGAGAATATCATGATGGTGGCACATAGGATGGAACAACAGAAGAATAGTGGATTATTCCAGCATCTACTTCAATGAAGGAGATAGAAGAGATCTTGGATAGCCATGTTGGAAGAAGTGCTCGGAATAGGCAATATGAAGAATATCTGGTGAAATGGAAAGGAAGACCTGTTGAAGATTCTTCTTGGTTGTCTAAGGCAGAGGTTGACCGTTTGGGTTTTCCTCACACAAACACCTGAGACGTGACAAGGTCACTTCTCAAATTACCCTGGGTGTTTAATGCAAGAGCATCCAGTGGTGTAAGGGCAATCTTGCATCACCCAAAAAAAATGAGTTTCAAAATTGTTGATGTTCTTTCCATTTCTTTTCAAAATTTGTGGTTCTGGTTCCATAATCGCTTGAATAATGATGTAGGACTTTCAATTTTTCTAAACTACTAAAAATAATAACCTGCTATTTTTAGAAAGTTTGCATTTGGGCACGGATTGAAGTGAAAATTTACAGGAAGTTACATAATAGAAATATAAAACCTTTGGTGAAGGAATCACGTAAAGATCATTTGCGAGCTGAAAGATATTAAAGTTTCTGTTTCTCAAAAAATGCTTGAAAATTATTCAAACTCAGGTTTGAGGCACTAAACGGCCCCGTACCAGCCCGAAAATGGCCAGAACTGGTAGAGTAGGTTCTTAGCACAGAGCACTTCGCGAGATTTCTGACACATAAAATGGTTCGTCAATCGGACACCCGGATCAAAAGTTATGGCTCCCAGAAGTTAACCTATTTTTGGAGGGAGATGCAAATTTTAAAATTAGGTTGTTGGCTGCCAACAAGGCTATTAATAGCCATTTTTGGGAACCCTGGCCAATAGTAGAGTTAAGGGGGGAAGCGTAGAGTCAAGACTAGACGGGAAAATAGAAACCCTAGCTAATTTGGGGGTTACAAAAGGCGGATGATTCCAGAGTCTTGCGAGAGGAAGCTGTAATGTGTTGCAGCATGTGGGGGGTTGATTCCTGTTATTGTAATTGAGCTTCTGTAATGTAATAAGTTGTCCAAATCAATAAAAGAAATTTCTATTTTCTATGTTCAATTTTTGTTGTTGTGTGTTTTGTGATTTACCCCCTTCATCACAACAATATACTAACAAAGTAAAGAGAAGGGTTAAACACAAGTTCCTAGCATCTCCTCCCTCTTAGAAAAGCTTTGTCTTCAAATCTTAAGATGTGGAAATTGTTGCTAAATCTGAAGGAGTGGTTCCCATATAGCATCCTCTGGTTGCATTCTGTAAGACTGAATTAATACCTCTATGATGGATTGAGAGTGAAGCTAACGAGTGCATCTATCAAGGATTGCCTCCAGCTCCAAAATGATAGATCCTTCGTTATCTAGTTCTGGTAAAATAGTTTGTGCTTTGATGTTGGTGCCAAGAACTTTCTTTAGACAAGAGACATGAAATACTAGATGAACGCGGGAAGGAGGAAGCTCCGATTTATAAGTGTATACACCTAAAAATGACGTGACTCGGTCTAAATAAATATTCTTAATATTTATTCCCTTCTAATTCTTCTATCAATAAATAAATAAACAAATTTATTTATTCAATTCATATTCTTTTAAATTAATTAAATATCAAAATATTTAATTACCTCTTCTAAAGTCAAAATTAAATAAAATCCTTTATTTAATTTAATTCTTCCAAACAATTAAATAATTCTTAAATTATTTAATTAAGTCAATTCTTCTTCCAAATTTAAATAAATCAAATCAAATTTATTTAAAACTTCTCAATCTCTAAGAATAAAATACAATCAAATATTTTATTCATTCTTCCAAATCATGCACAACAATTAAATAAATTTATTTATTTAACTTGCCTTCTTATCTTCTAAATTTTTCAAATATCTTCCAAATCTTCTAAAAATAAATCTTCTTCTTCATGCAAACAAAATTAAATAATTTATTATTTAATTTCTCTCAAATCATGCAAAAGCAAATCATGAGTTAACTAATTGATTCTATCTTGTTTTTATCAAAAAATCCTAAAATAAAATAAAAAGCTTTCTAATTTATGACAGCATATCTTATCTTCAATAGAAGAAAAAAAATAGTTAACTCAAAATAGCTTTTGTGTGACACTTGTCTTCTTTCTATTCACGCACGTTCTCTCAACCTTTCTCAACTGTTGATCTTCTCATTCTTTCTATACCATTGATCTTCTCTCTCACGAATCTATAAATTGAACCCTATTCCTCCATTTCATTCATCCAAGCTTTTAGTATCATTACTCTATAGAATTAACAGCACGCCTTTAGCACCCAAATCCATTCATTGCTTGCAATCACCCTTTCCTTGTATCAAAGCTCATCTTCATTACAAAAAGTATCGCAGCCATCTCTCTATCGTCATCTTAAAAAATAAAGCAAGGAAGTACACTTCTGAGGGCTTCAATATTCATACAAAGATTGATTGAGACTAGGTGAACAATAGAAGCAGTAAAGTAGCAAGGTTTGCATGGTTTATTCTTTGTTTATTTGAAATCTTTGTTACTTGCAATTTCTATTGAGATTATTAGTTTATTGATTGAGTTTAATAACTTTGACAATATTTCTGGTAACATTTTTGGCACCCATCGTGGGGCCTTGCCCCGATTTAACCCAAAAATAGAGTTTTTTGTGCAAAGGTTCCGTACACAGGAGGATTCGGTGCATCTGACCCATTCTAATGCGCATCTGAGCTCTATTCTGGCGCATTTGATCTTTTAGTGCATTTACCTCCTGAAGCTACGCATTCATGTTCTGTTATGGCACATCTGTTTAACAATGCATATACTCTCTGTTTCAACGCTTTTAAGTTCTATCTCTGCGCTTTTGAATTTCCTACACTTCTAAGCTCTATTTCTGTGCATTCAAGCTCTGAAGCTGAGCATTTATTCTGAGCAGTGATTTTAGGGTATTTTCTGTGGTTTTTGCTAACATTAACACTTTTTCGTAGGGGTATTCTCTTATCTACTTATAGGATTAGGATCTGGTTTAGTCATTCTAGTTGCGTTGTTAACACACATTGTCTTTTTTTCTAAAAAGGATAGTAATCATACAAAATCACATCTAGATCTAACTAGGAAGGGAGTAACTTGAATCTTGTTGCATCTACAAATTGAATCTAGTCCAAATGCTAGGAGGATAAAATTGAACCATTGCTATCTTGCTTTTCAAAGTTAACAACTTGCGTGTGTGCCCAAGTAGCTAGCTCATATAGTCTTTTCCATTTTAACTAGGGGAAAAGAACAACTGTCTTTCGTGTTTTGGGGAATGATACTAGGCCTATGCTCTCCCTATCTTGGGTGATCAAAATGTCAGACATATCATTTTTGCACGTGTTAAACCCTTAGAGAGGCCTACCCTTAGATATCCTTCCATCCAAGTGGGAATGACCTTAAGTGGTAACAGGCTAAAGCCAAGCCCTACCGAGCCACTATAAATAAATTGTGTTTGGAGCGAAAGCTTCAAACAACAAGTGATATTGTGTTATAATGACATCCAACCTCCCCCAAAACCCTCCAAGGTGTAACCCTTGAAGGCTGGGAGACTCCATAATGGAGAGTAGCATTGCCGCATGTATAACCACTCGAATGGTTGCCCTTACTAGTCATCCTTTATTTTAGTAGCCTAAAAACCCTCTATTTATTGGCGCAGAAGGTGGGACCTTCGAAGCTACCCTGATTGATGTGGTTCTTAGTAGAGATAGCAAGGACAATCTTAAGGTTCATTGGGGGTATGAGCCTTAGGAAACCTAGATCTTGGTATGCATGAGAAGTGAGTGCCGTGGAGAGGAGCCAGTGCTACCAAGATCTTGAAGCTATCCACTTTGAATGTGCACAGCTAGGGGATTTAACAAATATTGTCTATACTAGCCTAGGATTGTACTTGTTTTTGTGTCAAAAGAGTCCAAAAAAATTAAAAAAAAGATCAGAAAAATCATGAAAAGTTCTTTGTGTTTGTTGTGTTTTATTTTCCATAATTGAGAAAATCAGATCAAAAACACCAACTTGCAACCAAGAAACAAAAAAACATCAAAAAACATGCCAAAAATTGCAAAATTAATCAAGAAAACTAGAGCCGCGCATCCATCTTGTAGAGCTGTGCATATACCACGACCTGCTGCATATACATTCTAACTTGCTGCACATTTATCATCTATTATTGCACCTTTAGATTTCACCAGAACTACGCTTTTGTCCTGACTTTATGCACATTTATCCTCTATTTCAACGCTTCTATTTCTGCGCATCCGCAATAGTGAGCATTTCCATACCTTTTGAGAGAAAATTTTTAGGTTTTCTAGATACCCATTTCAGCCTTGTTCTAGTTTATGAGATCAGATCTATTGTGCAATTAGCTTTTCCTTCCGTTTCCATAGCATACCCTCTCTTTCATTGGTCATCTCGTTGACCTTCTACCAGATCTTTCCAAAACAAAAGTCAAAAAGTTCCATATCAGATTAGTGCAAGACCCTTTTTCAGATCATTTTAGATTCAAGTAAACCTAGTAGGTCACAGAATTTTGCTAGTGGTCTTGGTGCAAGACTAGTCTCTACACAGTAAATGGGTACCAGATACCCTTACTTGTGGCTATCATCTTGTGTCGACCAACTTACTTGGAATCATTGGTCAAAAGAGTCCCTTGTTCAAATCTCGTCACAAGTATCCTCTTCTCAACAATCTCCACCAACACCTTACCAAAATCTCTAGTTTCATCCCACCTCTTCCCACATCACCTTGCATGGTTTTAACTAAATCTCAATACAAAAAACAACTTGAAATGGCCGGATCATCCAACCGCATTGTCACCCTTCACGATAGTGACAAGAAAATCTCTCATGATGAGTACCAAGGAACCCTCCAAGATTGGAAATTTCAACGCATGCTAGAAAAAGTGCTCCACGAGGACCCTCACAAATACTTTCTGCATCTTGCAAATCTAGGACTTAAACTCCCCTCGGACTTTGATCTAAACAAACTGAAAGAGACCGTAGAGGAAACTCATGAAAACCACACTAGTGAGGACAAAGGAAAGAAAGTTGTAAACCCAAACACACCTATGGAAGAAATGAGGAAACAAATCGAAGACCTAATGCAACAAATGACAAATCTCAAAACAAGAACAAACACTAAAACTTACTCCTTGGAAGACATCTCACTGTATCACTTTAACAAAAGTTTGAACATGGTGCCCTTCCCCTTTCGATTTGAAGTTCCTAAGTTTGATAGATACAAAGGGAAAGGAGACCCAAGAGATCACATTAGGGAATTTAACGCTGCGTGCATGGAAGTAGCTCACAACAAAACTTTCTTAATGAGACTATTCCCTAGATCTCTAGGTGGTCAAGCCATGGAATGGTTCTCACGACTTCCACCAGGTATCAAAACTTTTGATGAGTTAGTAAATAAGTTCATCACACACTTCTCATATAACATTGAACATGAAGTCTCCATGCTTGATCTATGTAATACAAAGCAAAAAGGTGGTGAAGCCTTCACCTCTTTCTTACAAAGGTGGAGATAACTCATGAGCAAGTGCTCATATGATGTACCTGTGAAGCAAATGACGGAGATGTTTGTCCACAACCTTAACCCCGATCTAAGCTACCAAATCCAAATTCAATGCCCTACCTCATTTTTGAAATTCATTGAGATGGGATTATTTATTGAGAAAACTATGATCGCCAAGGGGCAATAAAGTTGTACAAGGACACCCTTAACTCTAGCTACACCATGGACAAGTCAAAATTTTAGACAAAGAACAAAAATGCCATCAACGATGGAGTAGTTGATGCCAAAGCGGTGGCTCCCAAACAACAACCAAAATCCAAGACCCAACAACACTGGTTGTAGCATCATCGCTCGCAGTGGTAAGGTCACATTAAACACGCTTCCTCCAAGGTCATCATCTTCTCCGTCTAATCCCCATATGTACAGTGTCATAGACCAACTTCATAAAACTCTTGCCCACATATCTATCTTAGAGTTGTTACGTCTGTCTCCTTCCCACAAGGAAATTCTCAATAAGGCCCTAGTGGAAACAATTGTCCCCACGAACCTAGCCCAAGAGAAGTTTCAAGCCATGGTAGGAAATCTAACCTCCTCAAGTGCCATCTTGTTTACCAAATAGGATGATCTTTTAGTGTCTTGGCCTCATAACACACCATTGCATATCATTGCCTTCATTTAGAGACACCATATCAAAAGAGTTCTTATAGATGGAGGAGCCAGTTTAAACATTTGCATGCTCAAGCTAGTCCTTACATTGGGGTTCTCTGAAAATGCAGTGGATCCTAGGAAAAAGATCACCATTAAGGCCTATGATGAAGAAGAAAGAACTACTAAAGGAACAATGGTGTTACCAATACAAGTTGGACCAGTGATAAAGGACATTGTTTGCCAAGTCCTAGACAGGAAGCTAGCCTATAATATCCTCCCAGGTAGACCCTAGATTCATGCCATGCAAGCTGTGCCTTCTACCTACCACCAATGCATCAAATTTCCTCATAATAGCAAATAGGTCACCATCCAAGGTGATCCTGATCCCTCCCAGCACTGCAACACCATCCGCTCAGATCATGATTGCATCATTCCCAACAATAGATCTTCTATATCCCACATCTTGCAGCATGATTCTACCTCTGAAGCTTCCTCATTCAAGCCCAAAGAGCAGAAAATCATAATCAAAGAAATAGGGGTAGGGGAATACTCCATCGAGCATAGCCTCAACTTAGCCAAACTGCCCCTATCTCCAAGATCCTTTGGCCGACCTACACCTGAATACATTCCAAAACCTTCTTCTCCTCCCAGTGCTCCTATAGCTCCCTTTGTAAAATGGGGGACTCTATTAGATGAAATAGAAGAAAGAGATGTCTTGCAATGGCTCTACACAGAGGAAGATAATACACAACAAGAACCACCTAAGCTCCCAACGAAAATCTATGGGCGTGGTGAGTCTATCCTACACAGAATGGGTTATGACGGACAAGGTCCCATTGGCCTAAGAAAAGAAGGAATAATAGAAACCATCCAACCCTCTTCATCCTCATTGGAAAGAAATACAAAAGAGTTGAGATACAAGGACAAAGGCAAAGCTAAGGCCAATGCTTGTTTTGCGGAATAGATCTATGCCCTACAAGAAGACAATGACGCAAACTCTAATGAGTATGAGTGGGAGGAACTCACAAAATACTCCTATGAAGACAAAGGAGTTGACACCATTCAAGCCTATATCCCCTACTATGAGGGACAAATGCTAATGCATATACCATTAGAGTGTGATTCGCCAACTCCTGAGAGTGCAACTTTCGAGGAAGGTCAGAGTTCCATCACAATAAACAATCTAGAGGAAAGTACCATCTCAGATCCTATCCCTACCAATCTGAATCCTAACCATGTATCCATTCAAACTATCAACAAATCAAATCTATCTTTTGATCCCCTTCCCCTTGTGCATCGTAAACTTATCGATTGGGATTTACAAGGAACCCCACAACTAGACATGTTCCAAAATGATGATACCTATATTGACTACATGGAACTTAGGGACCACCTACCTACATGAGATCATAAAGCTGGCTTTTCCATTGAACTCAACGCTGTGGCTTATTTTGGAGAGGGTGCCAAGCCTTCCAGTCACAAAAACATAAAAATAAAAAATGGATCTGATGGTGAAAACTGCTCTGCAGCTGTATCAGATCCCAAAATAGTAAAAAGAAAGGACACGTCGAATGGTGAAAACCTCTCTGAGGTGCTAGACGATGGAGGGCTTGACACTCTCCCCACCAACATGTATTAGGAGAAGTCTCAGATTGTTGTGGAACCTATAGAACCTATCAACATTGGAACAGAGGATAATCCTAAGATCATTCACTTTGCAAAGTCTCTATCTCCACCGGAAAAGACCAAATTTGTACCATTCTTCAAGAAAAAGCAAGTCAACTTTGCTTGGTCATACACAGATATTCTTGGTTTAGATCCCGATTTGATTCTACATCATCTTCCATTAGATCCAGGGGTCAAACTAGTCAAGCAGAAGCTCAGAAAGATGCATCCATATATTGTATTACTAGTAAAAGAGAAACTCAAGAAACTACTGGATGTAGGGTTCATCAGGGCAATAGACTATCCAGAGTGGGTATCAAACATAGTGCCAGTATCCAAACCTGATGGTAGAGTCAGACTATGCAATGATTTCTGAGATCTAAACAAAGCTTGCCGCAAGGATGACTTTCCGTTGCCTAATATTGATATCATATACAACTTGACAGTAGGACATACCATGTTATCTCTTATGGATGGCTTCTGTGGGTATAATCAAATCATAATAACAATAGAAGACCAACACAAAATAGCTTTCACTTATCCTTGGGGCACCTTCTGCTGGAATGTCATGCCATTTGGGTTAAAGAACGCAGGAGCAATATATCAACATGCTATGACCACTATCTTCCATGATATGATGCACATCACAATGGAGGACTATGTAGGTGAGATCCTTGCAAAGTCACTCACAAGAGAATCACACCTAGATGTACTAGAGAAGGTCTTTCAGAGACTAGAACAATTCAAAGTCAGGTTGAACCTGAAGAAATGTGTGTTTGGAGTCACCTCCGGCAAGCTCCTAGGCTTCATTGTATCAGCAAATGGGATCAAAGTGGATCCTGCCAAAGTCAAGGCTATCATGGAAATGCCACCGCCAAAGAACATCACTCAATTGTGGTCTCTATAGGGCAAGTTACACGAAATCCACCAGTTCATATCACAATTGGCAGACAAGTGCCAACCTTTCAATCATCTCTTACATAAAAACATTCCATTCAGATGGGATGAGAAGAGTGAAGAAGCATTTGGCAAATGGAAGGAATATCTCATGAACCCTCCTATTCTAATGCCGCCTATCCAAGGTAAGCCATTGTTATTTTACATATCTACTATGCCGACATTTCTAGGAGCCTTATTAGCACAACAGGATTATGAAGGCAAAGAAAGGGCTATCTACTATAACAATCGCACATTGGTGGGCTACGAACTACAATATTCTCAGATAGAAAGATCATGTCTTGCAGTGGTTTTTGCTTCCCAAAATCTATGACATTACATGCTAGCACATTTAGTCAAGCTTATTGCAAAGATAGATCCACTAAAATACCTATTAAGAAAAGCAGCTCTCACAGGTTGCCTAACCAAGTGGTTAATGCTCCTAAGCTAAGAGAATATGACATTGAGTATGTGGACAAGAAGGCTATCAAAGGTCAAATCATTGCCGATCAATTAGCAGAAGCACCATTATAGGATACCACACCAACGACATTTGAGTTTCCAAATGAAGCCATATTCAATATCACAACACACTCATGGAAACTCTACTTTGATGGATCCTATACAAACCATGGATCAGGGGCAAGAATCTTGTTGGTCACTCCTAATTGTGACACAATACATAAGTCTTACCATCTACTATTCCCATGCACAAACAATATAGTAGAGTACGAGGCCTTGGTCATTGGTTTCAAACTGGCAACAGAATGGAAAATAAAAGAGCTACATGTCTATGGCGACTCCCAACTGGTAATCAATCAAGTCAATGATGACTATGAAACCAAAGATGACAAGTTAATCCCATACAAGTGAATGGTCGATGACTTTAAAGAGTACTTTGTGATCATCTCCTTTGAGCAGATACCTCGCATTGAAAACAAAGCAGTAGATGTTATGGAAACCATTGCCTCGCTCCTCGAGATCCCAGAGAATGAATCATGGTATGAGTTCTTGGTTGAGACAATTATGCAACCAGCTTATGATCTTCCTGAAACTCACTCCATATGCCTATTAGTTGGATCTGATTCACCTTGATATGGTAAGATTTACACTTACCTCAAGGATAACACCCTACCACCTGACTTGTCCTCTAACCAACACCAAACCTTCATTCACCAAACCTCTCATTACACCATTATTGCTGACACCCTATACCGCTGAGGTCTGGATGGTACTTTACTCTCATGTTTAGAATGGGAAGAATCTCAAACCACCTTAAGAGATGTAGACGAAGGAATTTGTGGAACACACTCTAGCGATCCTTCTTTAGCTAAGAAACTCATGCATTTGGGATAGTATTGGCCAAACATGGAAATAGATTCATATCAATTTGTGAAGAAATGCAAGTAGTGCCAGATACATGGAAACTTGATACATTCACCAACTCAAGAGCTATGACCTTTAATGACACCTTGGCCCTTTTGTTAATGGGGACTCAACCTTGTGGGCAAAATTCACCCACCATCATCCAACGGCCACAAGTTCATAATAACCGCCACTAAATATTTTACCAAGTGGATTGAAGCCGTTCCACTCACCAATGTCACAGCAAATAGATTGCATCATTCATCCTCAATTACCTTATCTATAGATATGGAAGTCCTTTATCCATTGTCATGGATAACGGAAGACCTTTTAAGAACCAAGATGTCTAAGAGCTTTGTGACAAATTCAAAATCCAACACCGTTTCTCCACCCCCTACTATCCACAAGACAACGGCCAAGCAAAGGCATCCAACAAAATAATCTTGAAAATCCTCAAGAAGACAGTCAACAATGTGGGCCATGATTGGCACATACAACTCAATCCCACTATGTGGGCCTATCGAACTAGTATATACAATCCCATAGGTGCTACCCCATATGCCCTTGTCTATGGATCAGAAGACATTTTGCACATCGAGGTCAAGTTACCATCCCTTAGGGTGTCATTAAAAGGTCTTATCATTGATGAAGACTATAGAGTTTCCAGACTGCAGGAATTAGAGCTGTTAGAAGAGAGAAGGCAACAAGCCTTTAACCATCTCAAAGCATATTAACAAAGAATGTCACGAAGCTACAATCACAGGGTCCATCCAAGGGTCTTCAATGTTTGCGATCTAGTACTTAAGGAAAATTCCTGCAATCAATAGGATCGGGAAAAGAAAGGTAAGTTTGAACCCAACTAGCTTGATCCTTATGTCATCATTGCTGTATATGGATCAAGAGCATATCAATTAGCAACATCAGAGGGTGAGTTGTTCGATGACCCAATCAATAGTATGCATCTTCACTGGTTCTATACCTAAGAGAACCCCAATGTAAGGGGGCATAAAATTAAAAAAAATTAATAAAAATCAAATAATCAGAAAAAGTAAAAAAATTTAAAAAATAGAAAAACAACAAAAAAATCGTCCTTTGGTGAAAACCTGGCAAACAAGCGTCATGTGTACTTCTAGCTTTCATGTAAATAAAAAGTAACTGGTGAAAACCTAGTAAACAGGTGCCACTTGTGATAAACTGCCTTCTCCATCTTTCGAAAACCAATCACCTTGTGTCCATTCTTCCTACCATCATTTCTCATCCAATCCATATCTGTTCCATAATAAAACACCTTGTGTAACCTATCGATAACCTATCATAGCTTGATACTCTATCACTTTTATCACCTTATCAAGTAAGGTCTTATCCAATATCCTATCCATAGTGTCAGCCTAGCATAATGTCTATTGTCAGTATCATAGGGTCAACCTTGAACTATGTTCCCTCTATGTCATCACATAGGCAAGGCCATTATCAATGCACCCCCAAGGCTCCACCTTTCCATCCATCCCAATTCTTACCATCTATCCTTTAGTCCATCCATGGTCCAAGTCCCCAAACTACATTGTCTCTATGTTGTCATGTAGGCAAGGCCATTTAGAAATGCGCCCCTAAGGCACTACGTCAGTCCCTTAGGGTCCGTTTTACCAAGCATGCATGCAAGCACAAGCAAAAACCTGCTTTTCAAAAGCAAAAATCTTGATGCATGGCATCAACCTATCCAAGGCAAAGCAAACAAGTACCTAAATGCACTCAAACTGATTCTATCTAAATTATGGCAAGAATAACACATCTAAATGCAAGAATGTTTTGTGTTTTGATCAGGTTAACTTACAAAGTCTTGATTTTTGTTATTATGTCTTCCTATGCTACTCAAGGATTTCAAAAACTAGAGATGTTATGATGGGGGCATAATCATTTTCTTTAGGTGTGTTGTGAAAGATATTTTTGCATTAATTTTCTGTTATCAAGGTAATCATTTTCTGCCCCTAATAAAAAGTTTCACAAGACCCTTTTAACGGGCTCTTGTAGTGAAAATTTGGCAAAAAACTACACATTTTGACCATTTTTGCCCTAGGGTTTGACCTAGTTTGAATTCCAAGTGTGTTGTGATCAATTTATGGATTGAGGTGACTGATATTATTGATATTATTCACTATACCTCCTAAAATTCCTTACAACACCTCCTCTACTAGGTATTGGAATTGAAAAATCATAAAAAATAGCTTATTTTTGTTATATTTTCACTAGGGTTTGACCTTAAGTGGCACTAAATGCATGTTGTGTTGGGTATTTTTGCATCAAGTGGCTGTTATTACCAATATTATTTGTTTTCCATCATCATTTTCTTCACAACACCCTTTGTTACACTCTTTTGCATTGAATTTTGGTGAAAAAAGTGCCTATTTTGACATATTTTCACTATATTTTGACTAGACATTATCTTGGATTTACATCAAGAGTGTATTGAAAGTAATTATATTGCTATTTTGGACTGATATTAGACATATAACCTAATTCCCTTGATTTAAATCCTTATAGCATCCTTTGTTTCATTCATTGGCTTTGAAAAAGTATCGAAAAATCAAGCATTCTGGGCTATTTTTGCTCTTGCCTTTTGTACCAATTTTGAAAAGCCTTAAAAATCTGATTTTGCATCTCATTATGGCATCTTCATGTTATTCATCTATGAAATCTTTGCATGATTATATCCTAGATCTTGAAAATTTCTCTAATTTCACTAATGATAATCCTCATGTTCTAGAGCACATAGCTTCTGTAAGTGTAGACACCCTAAAATGACCGTGTTGTCAAATCACTTGCATTTCATAATCTGTCCAATCACCTGCATTTCAACATTAATTAAATAATCTAATTATTTAATTAAATTCACCAAATTCTTCTAAATCACATACTTGCAACGTTAATTAAATAAATTCTCTTTATTTAATTAATTAAATCAAATTCCTCTGTTATTCTTCCACAATTAAATAATTTTAATTATTTAATTATCCTCTTTTCCAAAAATCAAATCTACATTAATTAGATAAATCCCATTATTTAATTAATTCATCACAATTCTATCTTATCTACAATTAAATAATTCTTACATTATTTAATTAAATCAGAATTATTCTTCCAAAATCATGCACAACAATTAAATAAATCTATTTATTTAATTTGCTTTCAAATCTTCTAAATTAAATAATTCTAATTATTTAATTATTTCTTCCAAAAATATCTTCTCTAAATTTAAATAAATCAATTATTTATTTAAATTGCTTTTTCATCTAATTTGAGTTATCTCTAATATAACTCAAGCTTTCTATATTTAATAAAGCAAAATATCTTCTTTTCTCATGTAAATCTCTTCTTCTTGTTTTAAATCACTTAACTGATTGTTTTATTCTTTTAATTGATTTATCTCTTCAGTTAACTCATTCTTCTATTCTTGATAACTCCTCTCATACAAAAGAAAGCAAGACACATGTCTTCTTCTCATTCATTGCATGTTCCTCAACTGTTCTCCTCCGTTGATTCTTCTGAATTATCTAGACCGTTGATCGATCTCTGTTGAAATCTATATAAACCCCCCTCATCTCCTTCATTGAGCCTCTCTCTTCGATCGTATTCTCAGGCATACTTAACAAAGCTTTGAGCATACAAAACGCGTCGATTGAGCAACTTTACGATCTCTTAACATTGATCTTTGAGCATATTAAGCACACTACTTGCTTGTTGCAGCTATGGTTTCACAACTTGATTGAGCAAATCCACACTTCTCCAAAAGGGAACAATACAAGTTTTGGTAAGATCTTTCATTTTGTCTTTGATTTTATGATAATGGCTTTTACTTAGATTGGTTCACTTTATGTGATTGGTTATTAGTTTTATTAGTTTAGATTTAATCAATTTTTCCTCATACACATTCTGGCACGCCCGGTGGGACCCACTAATCCTTTTATTTCTTTGAGAAATTATTTTTTTTAAGTCACAGTACAATACAACGTAATCAACATTTTAAAGCACTTCTGACAGTATCTTTGAGCGCTCTTGGAGGCACATTACAACGCATCTGGGGGCACTACATGCTTCCGGTAACACAGAGCAGTGCTTCCAGTTTCACATAACGGCGCTTCCGGCAGCATCGTTAAGCGCTTTTGGCTAAATTAGGTTTTTGACTTCATTTTGTGTTTTTGCAGGGTTTTCTCATTGCATATCTTGTGGATTTTGTTTGACAAGCTATTGTATTTGTCTTTCAAACTTGTTGTTCAATACTTCCTAAGCTGTTTTATTTAGGGCTATCTTCAGTATTTGCGTTAATCTATTGTGTGGATACATTTTCTGAGTTTTCTAGATTTCACTATTTAGATCTATCAGATATTAATGCTCAGAACAGTAGATCAACCATGAAATCCCATTTTGACCTTGTTATTTTGACAAAAGCTAATATTTTTTGATCTGAGACCATGCAACGCATCTGGTATACTATTATCGTGCTTTCGGATACACAGTAAGGTGCTTCGGGATCTGTTTCAACACTTCTGGTAGTATTCTGCAGTGCTTTCTGTATTCACTACATCGCTTTTGGCATAATAGTATAGCGCTTCTGGATGCATAGTACAGCGCTTCTAGATATTTTTCAACGCTTCTGGTAATATTCTCCAACGCTTCTGGTCTATGTTACAGCGCGTTTGGAAATACAGTAAGTTGCTTCTGGTAAAATAGTACAGCGCTTTCAGTCAAATTGATTTATTTTTTGCTAACTTGTGAATTTTTGGTGGAACTGACTGACTTGTTGCAGCTTCTTATTACTCACACAGAGCAAATAGGTGTTTTTAACATGTTCATGCAGGACGAGTGTTGAAGAACTTTTGATTTATCTCACTAAGTCTTAGAAACACATTGCATGCTTAAAGGGATAATTGAACAAATCATTTTTCTTGCAATCTAAGTCTTAGGAACATACTGCTTTTCTTAAGGGACAATGGACATGTATGCACAAACACCTCAATTTTCTAAGGGACAATGGACATGAATGCTAAACACTTCAATTTTATAAGGGACAATTGACAACTACAAACGTGTGTGTGCCTAGTTTAGTTGCACCTTATTTTTCTTATAACAGGACAATTGAACCTTTTTTTGACGTGCTTGCTCTTACTTTTCTGTACTTCCTTTAGAAGGGCCTGCTTTTGGATTGTGCTTCATCCAAAAGGGATGACCCTAAGCAGAGTTTTCCTCTGAACCGCTATATAAGAGGGATAAGGCGAAAGCCAAGTCCTAACCGACGTCAGCCTTACCTTGTGGTGCCAAACTGAAAAGAGGTGTGGAAACGATTTCCACATTGAGCAAAGTGTTTGATACTCTTAGTAGGATTGGTTAAAGCTTTTAGTAGCTTGTCGCATTGCTCGTAAGGCGTTGGTCCCTCAAAGTCACTAAGAACCATTCTAGATAGAGACTACCCGACCTACCTCCGAACATTGCGGTAATCATCAGTGCAAGGGGAATCGATTTAAGCCCTTAAGATACTCACCATTGGCTCCCTTGAGAAGAGATAGTATTCCCTTGGACATAAAGCTCTTGTGACCTACTTGAGCTTTCCAAGGGGAGGGTGAGATATCCCTACCTATCATCTCTCGCAAAGATACTAAATATCCGACACCTTTATGGAATGATATTTTTATCGATGGAGTATTAAGCTGTGAGCTGATCTACTGCAATGAAACCTTGTCTCTAGGGATAAAAAGTGCTTGTTATTGATTGCAATTGTCTTATACCTGTGGAAACATTAGGCTTTTTTGGAGCCTCAAACATACACTATCTGTTGTGTCAGTCCCTTGTGTGTGCCAACATTGTTTGCTGTGTTTTCTCTTGCCAAACAAATCCAATCAGAAACAGAAACAATCCATCAAAATTTTGCCTTTTAGAAACATCAGACACTACTTTAGTGCCCCTGGTATTACAGCAACTCACCTTTGGTAGTACAGTAGATCGCCTTTGGCATAGCAGTAACTCGCCTCTGGTAAAACTCTACTTCAGCGCCCTTGGTATAACAGTAGCTCGCCTGTGGCATAGCAGTAACTCGCTTCTGGTAGCTCAGTCCGTCGCCTTTGGCATCACAGTAGCATGCTTTTGGTTGCACAGTCCTACGCCTTTGGTCAAACAATATAGCGCTTTTAGTCCAGTACTTTGTGCATCAGAGTTTGTCCGTTTCTCAAAGCATCTCACAGAATCCCAGCATTACATTTTGTCCTAGTGTATCCCATGGTAACCACTAGGCTCCAGCAAACTATGAAGTCCAAGCAAGTTGTCCCTAAGAAGCGCAAGTCGCCTCCTCGCACGCCACAATCAGGTCGTCTCAACATTACTCCCAAGGTTACTCCTAGTACACCCGTGGCAAAACCAATCAGCTCTCTGAACATGCCGCACTTCGACCAACCAAGCAATCCTCAGGAGGATAGGATCCCTTTGATAAGTACACCGTAATACACCACTGGCTTGCCTCCAAATTTTGTCCTACAAGGTTATACTATAGATTTAGTCCCATCTCAAGAAGAGTGACACTTTGAAATAGGTCAATCCTCTTAAGAAGATGGGCAAGACCTTGATGAATTCATACAAGATCCTAGAGTTGTGGCCGCCTTTGACAAAATCCTTAGTGAGAACCAAGATCATTTCTTTCGCTTGCTTGCAGAGCAAGGTGCCAAGTTACCTCAAGATTTTGATTTATCCACTCTCAAGGAGGACAATAACACCCAAGATACCATACAAGCAGTTCAAACCATGTCCACGGTGACTACGCCCTTACCTACACAAGGCTCGCAATATAGGAATCCTCTTTTTCAAAACCCAACAGAAGAGAGAGTCGTATCACCGCTTCTGACTCCTATGGAGATCTATAAAAACTAATAAGAAACTCTCCAACGTCAAGCAGAGTTAGCTAAGCAAGCCACCTTAGCTCGATCGAATACGCAACCACCTCCTAAAGTGTCCACACCAATCACAAGTGGAATCTTGGTTACCCCATCACATGAAGGTTTCCCACCAAATTACAATCCGGGGAACATTTATGTAGCCATGCAACAAGGGTCTCAACAAATGCCACCTCCTATATCATCACACCTTCATGTCTCTCAACCAATTAGAGTCATGCAAGCCCAATCACAACATTCTTCTACTCTCGTCCTTAATCAACCCCAACCACAACATTCTTCTACTCTCATCCTCAATCAACCCCAACCATCGCAAATCACTTCTACCTATGTCCCTCCTCCACAATGTTCATCCACGCTAAATTTCTTCAACACCTTACCTATCCACCCTCAACATTCCCAACATCAATTTTCCCAAAGTTATGTGCCGCCATCGCAACCTAATCAAATGCACTTTAGCTTTCCTCTCCCCAATACTTTTCTTCAACCATCGCAAAGCCAACATCCGTACCTAGCACCACCTCCACCTCTGCCAAATCAAAACCTCCAATTCCAACCCAATCTGAACCAAACGTACAACCTGTATGATCCCAATCAATCTTACGACCCTTATAACACCAGTGTGCATGGCTTACATTATAATCTTCCGTATGGGCAACACCAACCACTTTTTGGACAACAGGAGATGTTACCAAACCCTCCCACGACTATGGAGCTAAAGATCGCTGAAGTTCAACAGCAGCTATCTGATCTTACGTTTGGCCACACCAAAAAGACCTTCTCTTTAGAGGAAGTGTGTCCTTATCCTTTTGATCGGTCATTACCAATGATCCCTTTTCCTCAAAATTTCACTATTCCCAAGTTCAATAAATACAAAGGAAAAGGTGACCCAAAAGACCATCTTAGGGAATTCTATCTGGCTTGCTTCAAGGTCTCACATAATGACACATATCTTATGCATCTCTTTCATCGTAGTCTTGGAGGTCAAGCTATAGAATGGTTCTCACACTTACCCACGGGTATCAAGTCTTTCAATGAGCTAGCAGAGAAGTTTGCCACCCATTTTTCTTACAATGCAGAGCATGAGATTTCCATGACTGATCTATGCAACAATAAACAGAAAAATGGTGAAACTTTCATTTCTTTCCTTCAATGATGGAGACAAATGGCTAGCAAATTCCCTTTCAAGATTCTAGAGAAACAGCTTGTTAGCATATTTGTGTAGAACCTCAACCAAGAGTTAGGTTTCCATTTACAAATTCTTAGTGCTACAACCTTCGATGAAATCACATACAAGGGAATTAACATTAAAAAGGCCCTCATTGCTAAGGGTGTGGTCAAAATCTTCAAAGAAACAAAAGATAACGCTCCTCATCAAAAATCGAACGATAAACCCAAGTATTGGAACAAAAACAAAAATGTGGTCAACGATGGGGTGGTCGATACTAAACATGTCCAAATGTTGCAAACACCACTGCAGCTCTCCAAACCAAGTCAAGCTCCACCTCAACAATAGTAGCAACAAAGGCAACCTTATCAAAACCAACAACAACGACAATAAGAGCGGCCTCAACAAGATTACCCTCCGCGACGTCAATTCACTCCCTTGGGAGTGCCCATCGAATCGGTCTTACAGCAAGCTTTGCAAAAAGGGCTCATCACCTTACCTGATGCTCCCCCATATGGCGAGCCTGTTTACAAAATTGCATGTTACAGAGACAATGAATATTGTGAGTTCCATAGGAGCAAAGGGCATCAAACCGCATCTTGCATGAAACTTAAGCACCTCATCCAAAACCTCATCGACGGTAATCAAATCACTTTTGAGAATGAATCACCAGTTCAACACACGAACAAGGATCTCGACATGTACAAGGAACCATTCCCTCATCACGGTCCACCTCCTCCTCAGGATAGAGGTAAAGGTATCAATCATGCTTCCACGTCCTTCGATTCCATTGTAGGTCATTTTGAAGAGAGTCGAGTGTCTACCCTCACAATCAAAGGCAAATCTATGGATTGTGCTGTTACTACTCATCGTGGTCATGTCACCATTCGGGGTCCTACACCTAGGCTTCTGGTTCAATCTGATTATAATCTTGTCAAACATCTAGGGAGAACACCAGCACAGATCTCTATTTTAGACCTTCTACAGTCATCACCTGCACATAGAGTGGTGCTAGAAAAAGCCCTCCAAGAGTCTTCCGTTCCTAACAACATAGCGGTCACAGATTTCCAAGCTATAGTAGGTAACATTGCTTCACCCTACAATGTGGTCTTCTCTGAGAAAGACCTCCCCTCCCTTGATCCATGTCACAATGATGCCCTGCATATTGAAGTTCTCATCCATAAGCACAAAATCAAATGTATACTCATAGACGGGGGTGCTGGTTGTTGGATCTAGGGCATACAACTGAGAGGGGGGGGTGAATCAGTTGTATAGAACTTGTTCTCTTTCAAACACTTAATTCTCTGTTGTTAGTTAGCAGCATATCAAATAATCATTCATGGAAGCACAATACATAAACACAAGAGCAGATAAGCATCAACACATTGAACACCAAGATTTTGACGTGGAAAACCCGGTTAAGGGAAAAACCACGGGGTGATTAACCCAAGAATTATTCTCTGTTAGAAGAATAAGGAAAAATGAATGGCACATGCCAATAAGGGCTCACTGCCCGAGCACACTGCTCACAAAGAGGCCCACTGCCTACAAGGAGACACACTGTCTACAGAGTGATAAAAATCACAGTCTTGAACTGGAGAATGACATCTCTACCATGTCCGGATCAGTTCCAATTAAGCCCAACAATCTCTGCTCTGCCTTTCGCACCTTTCTTCGCTACACCATACTCATCCACATGCTGCATCACTGAAATGAATTCACAAATCATTATTTATACAAGACATCGACTTAGGAACAAGCATCTAAGTCGGCAAACAACCATAGGAGTATCCGCAAGATGAATAACACATCCGGTCGGCTATCACAAGAACATTCGCAGGATGAACAACTCATCCGGTCGGCTAAACAGAGCAATAACTTCATCCGGAAGAATAACTTCAATTCCGGGCTCTGCCATCAATGCGGACCAACAACACAACTTAAACATGATTCAAGAACCTTCACAAGTCTGTCTGAATGTCCGGATACATCCGCACTTTCTCTGCTTACTGGGATCTCTTGTCTTCCTCATCCGGAACTTCAAGAACACAGTCTGTCGCCACTGTCATAATGCAGGAGGTACATCCGGACCTCCAAATTACACACAAATCAGGATGAAACATCACAAGGACATATAAAACACTCCTTCCAATCCGCAGATTATGATAATACAATTCCGGACCTCACCGGACCTTTTTGTGATCCTCTGTCACCTCCGGATACTTGCCGGACCCGGTTCTATACCGGCAGCCATAACTCCTTCAGATCTTCATGCGGACCTCTGAAATCTTAACTGTAGCATCTTAAGACTCATATCTACTAACCCTTTAATCCACATCCTCCGGTTCTCATCCTATACAGTATATTTACCTTCTTCTCATCACTGTTCTTCACTGTTCCTGACTGAGGCTAATTTTCTCAATATCCTCAGCACAAAGCTCATCAAATCCTTCTTGTCAATGCAGTGTGAGTATGTTGACATCAATGACAACAATGGCTCACCTCATACTTGCAACAATCTCCCCCTTTGTCATTGATGGCAACATATGATGTGAAAAACCATCAAGACAAGAACTTCTCTTTTCTGTCACAGCTCCCCCTATCAACAACAACTCCTCACATGTCTTCCTTTGCTGCTCCCCCTTTGATCATCAACCACTTGTTTTTCACATGTCTTCTCTCCCCCTTTGACATCAATGGCAAAGGGCTCATACTTGCAACTCTCATGCATCAGAATAATACCAGCTGCTCCCCCTTAGTTGCAGCTCCCCATTAGTCCGGATCACAAGATATGACTGTGATAGCCACCGGACTGATGCACATCAGTGCATCTTAGTTCATCACCGGAGGGGCCATGACCCCTAACTTCTCCCGGAGATATTCAAAAGAGTCCTTGGGAAGAGGTTTTGTAAAGATATCTGCAATCTGATCCTTGGAGGGAACATACTCCAATCTGACTTCTTCCTTGTTTACTTGTTCTCTCAAAAAGTGAAATTTGATAGATATGTGCTTAGTCTTAGAATGCAATACCGGATTCTTGGAAATATTAATTGCACTTGAATTATCACAGAAAATTGTGATAGGCTCCTCATATTCAACTTTGATGTCTCTTAGCATCTGCTTCATCCACAAGATTTGAGTGCAACTACCTGCTGCTGCAATGTATTCTGCTTCAGTTGTAGACAGAGATATTGCATCTTGTTTCTTGCTTAGCCAAGAAACCAATCTCTTCCCCAAAAAGAATGCTCCACCACTAGTGCTCTTCCGGTCATCCACATCTCCTGCCCAATCTGCATCTGTGTAAGCATGAAGAGAAAAATCCGGATCTCTAGGATACCATAGACCATACTCAACTGTCCCTTTCAAGTATCTAAAAATTCTTTTGATTGCCATAACATGAGATTCTCTAGGATCAGCCTGGAATCTTGCCACAAGACCAACAGCTTGCATTATATCTGGTCTAGTTTGAGTGAGATACAACAATCCACCAATCATTGATCTATACTTTGTCTGATCTGCCTTTGGAGAATCATCATCTTTGCTTAACTTACATCCGGTTGCCATAGGAGTGTTCATAGGCTTTGAGTCTTCCATACCAAATTTCTTTAACAATTCTTTCACATATTTGGTCTGAGAAATGAAGATCCCTTCTTTTGTTTGAGTAATTTGCAGACCCAAGAAGAAATTCATTTCACCAAGCATAGACATTTCAAACTCACTTTTCATCTGATTTGCAAAAGTTTTACACATACTATCTCTACCTCCAAAAATGATATCATCCACAAACACTTCAACAATCAGAATGTTTTCATGATCAATTTTGAAATATAAGTTGCTGTCAGCAGTACCTTTGTTGAATCCAATCTGCACAAGATGCTTATCCAACCTTTCATACCATGCTCTTGGGGCTTGCTTCAATCCATACAAAGCTTTCTTCAACTTGCAGACCATATCATTATTATCAGACAATTGAAATCCATCCGGTTGTTCAATGTAGACTTCTTCTTCCAGATCACCATTTAGGAAGGCAGACTTGACATCCATCTGATATACCTTGAAATCTTTGAAGGCAGCAAATGCAAGAAGTAATCTGACTGCTTCAATTCTTGCTACCGGAGCAAAAGTCTCTTCAAAGTCAATTCCTTCTATTTGAGAGTAGCCTTTGCAGACCAATCTAGCTTTGTTTCTGATTACTTCACCAGCTTCATTTAGTTTGTTCCGGAAGACCCACTTGGTTCCAATTACATTCCTGTCTCTAGGTCTGGGAACAAGATCCCAAGTATGATTTTTCTCAATTTGCATCAGTTCATCTTCCATTGCTTTGGTCCAATTTTCATCATTGCAGGCTTCATTTATTGTTTTAGGTTCAATCCTTGAAATCAGACAACATTCATTCTGATCTTGAGCAATATTCCTTCTAGTTTGTACACCTTTGCTTCTGTCACCTATGATCTGATCTTCAGAGTGATTTAGTTTTACATACCTTGGAATTTTGGGAGTATCCAGTACTACTGTTTCTTGATCAGGCTCATTTAAACCTAACTCTTCTTCCTGATTTACCGGATCAGGCTGACTCTGTTTCACCGGAGAGGATTGAGTTCCTTGAACACTATCTTGGTCATCTTCATCAAATTCATAAAATCTTGAAGGTTTCTCAATTCCTTCATCAACCTTTACATTGGTACTTTCTATCATCTTCCTCAATCTCTTATTGTAACACCGATATGCTTTGCTTTGAGTGGAGTAGCCCAAGAAAATTCCTTCATCACTTCTAGCATCAAACTTTCCTAGATCTTCATCTCTTTTAATATAACACTTGCTACCAAATACCCTGAAATATTTCACAGTAGGAGTGATGCCAAACCAAAGTTCATAGGGGGTCTTACCGGTGTTGTTTCTGATTTGAACTCGATTGAGAGTGTAGACTGCAGTGCTGATAGCTTCTTTCCAAAACATTTGAGGAACATTTGCTTCCAACATCATTGTCCTAGCAGCTTCCTGGATGGTCCGGTTCTTTCTCTCAACTACTCCATTCTGCTGTGGAGTCTTAGGAGCAGACAACTGTCTCCTTATACCCTGTTTCTCACAAAAGTCAATGAATTCACCAGATGTAAATTCACCACCTCTATCAGACCTTAGACACTTTAGTTTCAATCCGGTTTGATTCTCCACCATAGCTTTGAAGATTTTGAACTTCTCAAAAGCTTCTGATTTTTCTTTTAGAAAGGTAACCCACATCATCCGGGAATGATCATCAATTAACAACATGAAATATCTATCACCTTGCAGACTCTTGATTCTTGTCGGACCACATAGATCAGTATGTACTAATTCCAACAATCCGGTAGAAGACTGATCTTTGCTTTTAAAAGAGACTCTGCTTTGTTTGCCTAACTGACATTCTTTACACACACTGTTTGTAGGTTTTATTAACTTTGGAAGATCTCTCACAGCCTGAGTATTACTTATTTTGATGATGTTATCAAAATTTACATGACACATTCTTCTATGCCATAACCAACTCTGATCAATTTGAACAAACAAACAACTTTTATTTGAACCAACCAGATGAAAGATGTTACCTCTTGTCTGAGTACCGGATGCAATTTCAGTTCCGGAGCTTGTAAAGATTCTGCATTTTCCATTCTTGAACCGGAGATCATAGCCTTTGTCCACTAACTGACCAACACTGAGAAGATTGTGCTTCAATCCTTCAACATATAGTACATTACCTGTTTTGCTCTTACCATCAAAGGAAATAGTTCCCCTACCTCTGATTCTGCCAGCAGAATTGTCACCAAACTTTACCATTCCTCCTTCATATCTTTCCAAGTCTAAGAACTTATTCTTGTCACCAGTCATATGGTGAGAGCATCCACTGTCAATAACCCAATCATCCTTTTCTTCCACTTGAGCAGCCAAGGCTTTTTCAACAACTTTGTGATTGACAGATTCAGAGAGCAAGGAATCTTCTTCCTTGATGGCTATAAACACCCACTCATTTCCGGATTTGCTTCCTGGATCTGATTCATCATCTGTTACTCCTTCATTGTCATCTTCTTCATGAACATAATAGCAATTCTTTTGAAACCTTTGTCTGTGAGTATTAGATCTTGCAGATCTCTCCGGACATCTTGAGGCAAAATGACCAATCTTATTGCAGTTAAAACACTTAAAGGGTAGTTTTCCTTCATACTTACCGGATCCTCTTGGCAGTCTCTTTGCAATGAGGGCTTCAAGTTGAGCTGTTTCTGCTTCTTCTTCTTCCATGTCTCTTCTTGCTTGATCATACCATGACATTTTCCTTGATGAGTTTTCACCCGGATCAAATCTCTGTTTGCCTTTCACATAGGCACTGGCTTTGAAAGCAGAATCAGTCTTGGGAGGATCATCTCCAAACTCGGTCATTTCAAATGCAGCTAGTTTGCCAGCTAGTTGTTCTCTTGTGACTGTTGTGTGGGCTCTGAATTCATCAATGGCAGCAACTTTGATTTTGTAGGCAGCAGGAAGGGATCTTAGGATTTTGCAGACAATCTCATTTTCATCTAGAGTTCCACCAGCATTTCTGATTCCACATACCAGCTCATTTACTCTTGGCATAAAGGTAGTAATGTTTTCATCATCTCTCATTTTCAATCTTTCAAATTTCCCTTTCAGACTTTGCAACCTTGCACTTTTGACAAACTCATCTCCTTCATACAGAAGTTCCAGTTTAGTTAGGATCTCATATGCAGTTGGTAGGTCAATGACATTCGAGAGATCTGAGTCATTCAATGCGCTTAGAAGAGCTTCCTTGGTCCGCAGATTATTTTCAGCTTCTGTGGTTTCATCAGGAGTTGTCGGACCACCTTGTGGGGGTATATATGGTTTTGAAATCATAGCCAAGTATGCTTTTCCCATACATTCCAGATGACACTTCATGCGACCTTTCCAGAGAGTGAAGTTGGTTCCATCGAACTTCGGACTATCCTTCTTGTATGACGACATCCTGGATCACCTCAAGCGGTTAAGCTCCTATCAGAGGAACTTGGCTCTGATACCAATTGTTGGATCTAGGGCATACAACTGAGAGGGGGGGGGTGAATCAGTTGTATAGAACTTGTTCTCTTTCAAACACTTAATTCTCTGTTGTTAGTTAGCAGCATATCAAATAATCATTCATGGAAGCACAATACATAAACACAAGAGCAGATAAGCATCAACACATTGAACACCAAGATTTTGACGTGGAAAACTCGGTTAAGGGAAAAACCACGGGGTGATTAACCCAAGAATTATTCTCTGTTAGAAGAATAAGGAAAAATGAATGGCACATGCCAATAAGGGCTCACTGCCCGAGCACACTGCTCACAAAGAGGCCCACTGCCTACAAGGAGACACACTGTCTACAGAGTGATAAAAATCACAGTCTTGAACTGGAGAATGACATCTCTACCATGTCCGGATCAGTTCCAATTAAGCCCAACAATCTCTGCTCTGCCTTTCGCACCTTTCTTCGCTACACCATACTCATCCACATGCTGCATCACTGAAATGAATTCACAAATCATTATTTATACAAGACATCGACTTAGGAACAAGCATCTAAGTCGGCAAACAACCATAGGAGTATCCGCAAGATGAATAACACATCCGGTCGGCTATCACAAGAACATTCGCAGGATGAACAACTCATCCGGTCGGCTAAACAGAGCAATAACTTCATCCGGAAGAATAACTTCAATTCCGGGCTCTGCCATCAATGCGGACCAACAACACAACTTAAACATGATTCAAGAACCTTCACAAGTCTGTCTGAATGTCCGGATACATCCGCACTTTCTCTGCTTACTGGGATCTCTTGTCTTCCTCATCCGGAACTTCAAGAACACAGTCTGTCGCCACTGTCATAATGCAGGAGGTACATCCGGACCTCCAAATTACACACAAATCAGGATGAAACATCACAAGGACATATAAAACACTCCTTCCAATCCGCAGATTATGATAATACAATTCCGGACCTCACCGGACCTTTTTGTGATCCTCTGTCACCTCCGGATACTTGCCGGACCCGGTTCTATACCGGCAGCCATAACTCCTTCAGATCTTCATGCGGACCTCTGAAATCTTAACTGTAGCATCTTAAGACTCATATCTACTAACCCTTTAATCCGCATCCTCCGGTTCTCATCCTATACAGTATATTTACCTTCTTCTCATCACTGTTCTTCACTGTTCCTGACTGAGGCTAATTTTCTCAATATCCTCAGCACAAAGCTCATCAAATCCTTCTTGTCAATGCAGTGTGAGTATGTTGACATCAATGACAACAATGGCTCACCTCATACTTGCAACAATGGTCTCAACATATGTTCTTTAAAGTTACTTAATCTGAGGATCACATCAACACTGATCATAGTATTACAATCAAGGGGTATGATGATGCAGAACGCCATTCAGAAGGTGTTATTCACTTGCCTATACAACTGGGCCCTGTCATGCTTGAAACTCAGTGTCAAGTCCTTGATATTGAGCTGCCTTACAACATTATCCTAGGCCGCCCATGGATCCATGCAATGAAAGCTGTTCCCTCCACGTACCATCAGTCTCTAAAGTTCCCATACAATGGTACGGAGATCACTATCCCAGGAGACCCCAATCCTTTCGAATTTTGCCGTGTCTTGCAAGGAAGCTATAAGAATTGCAACCAAGTGCCTAAAAATGACAAAGCCCTTGAATCCCCACTATATGTTGATCTTGAAACTCTGATGCAAGCCTCTACAAGTGAATCTACATCCCTCCCCAAAATCACAGCTCGCATCCGAGATATAGGCTTTGGCACTTATGATATCTTAGAATCTTGTTGTGTAGGGCGGATGCCTCTATCTCCAAAATCTTACGGCCAACCACCCATTGCCAAAGTACCCAAAAAAGTGACTATTCCTCCCCCAGGATTCCTAACCCAATTCCAACATGGATGGTTACTGGAAGAGGAAACTATTGAGGACATTTCTTCTTGGCTCTATAAGGAGAAAGAACCAGTCACAATACCAGTCCAACAATATGGCAATGGTTTAAGGATAGTAAAAAACATGGGCTATAAGGGCAAAGGTGGCCTTGGGAAGCAGAATCAAGGAACTATGGAACCCATTGTTGTGACAATGAAGCTAGACAAGAAGGGATTAGGATTTGGTAAGAAGGTACCATGCACCTTGGACATCGAGTATATCCTCGATGAGGTGGCTGAAATTTTTCCCACCGATTCGACGTCTACAGAGGATATCATCGATGACTCTTCCCTCCATATGACCAACCTCTTCGTAGAATCCTCCATTTTTACGCTATCCTCTGTATCCTTAACTTCCACCACCAGCACCCAAAATGTCACACTTGTCTACCCTAAACTTATCAATTGGGACCAACAAGGGTCCCCTGTTATAGATGTATTTCAGAATGACGAAGCTTTAGTTGAGTTCATGGGACTTCGGGAAGGTATCCCTCTTGGCGATCATAAGGCAGGTTTTGTAATGGAACTAGAGCCAACAGCTTATTTTGGTGAGAATGCCAAATCCTCCAGTCGCAAAAGTATAAATAAAGAAAGATCTCTAGGTGAAAACCACACTGTGGCACCTCCTGATCACAAAATAGTAAAAACAAAGGACATATCCAAAGGTGAAAACCCAACTGTGGCACCTAAGGATGGAGGATTTGACCTTCCCCTACCATCTAAGTATCAAGAGAAATCGGCTCTCCTAGTGGAAGATTCTACAGAGATAAACCTTGGCACAGAACAAAATCCAAAGACCACATTCCTAGCAGCATCATTATCTGAAACAGAGCACAAAAATCTTAACAACTTCTTCTTGCAACGAACCATCAACTTTGCATGGACCTATGCAGATATGCCAGGGCTAGACCCTAAGCTAGTAGTCCATTGTCTCACAGTTGATCCCAAAGTGAAACCAGTCAAACAAAAGTTGAGAAAGATGCACCCTCAGATAGCTCTCTTGGTAAAAGTGGAAATACAAAAGCTGTTAGATGCAAAGTTTATATGACCAATTGACTATTCAGATTGGGTCTCAAACATTGTACCTGTGTCTAAACCCAATGGGCGCATCCGCATGTGTAATGATTTCAGAGATCTCAACAAGGCATGTCCCAAAGATGACTTTCCACTACCAAACATTGACATTATAGTGGACTTGACAGCAAGTCACGAGATGCTTTCTCTCATGGATGGATTTTCTGGCTACAATCAGATAAGGATAGCTGAAGAAGATCAACATAAAACAACCTTTACTTGTCCTTGGGGCAATTATTGTTGGTGTGTCATGCCGTTTGGTCTAAAGAATGTAGGAGCAACCTATCAGAGAGCAATGACGGTGATCTTCCACGATCTCTTTCATCACATCATGGAAAACTATGTTGATGATATACTAGCTAAATCTTCTAGGGTGGATCACTTACAGGTTCTAGGATAGATCTTCGACAGGCTCGAAAAATACCAAGTAAGACTCAATCCAAAGAAGTATGTATTCGGTGTAACATCAGGGAAGCTGTTGGGATACATTGTATCTCATAGAGGCATCAAAGTCAATCCAGCGAAAGTCAAGGCTATAGTGGAGATGCCTCCACCCAAGAACCTTAAAGCACTAAGGAGCCTTCAAGGAAGGTTGCAGTCCATTCGGCATTTCATATCACAGCTAGCAGATAAATGTAAACCCTTTCAACACTTGCTCCGAAAGGATGTCTCATTTCGATGGGACAACAAGTGTCAGGCAGCATTTGATCAACTTAAAGAGTATCTAGCTACACCTCCTGTATTGGTTCCACCAATTGCAGACAAACCTTTGATATTATATATCTCCACTACAAATTCGGCCCTAGGGGCCCTGCTAGCACAAAATGACAAAACAGGAAAAGAGAATGCAATTTATTATATCAGTAGAACCTTGGTGGGATATGAGATCAATTATTCACCAATGGAAAGGGCTTGTTTAGCAGTAGTGTTCGCCTCCCAAAAGTTGCGGCATTACATGCTAAATCAACATACAAATCTGATAGCAAAGATTGATCCCTTAAAATATCTACTAGCAAAAGCGGCTCTCACAGGCAGACTAGCTAAGTGGGTTATGATCCTTAGTGAGTTCGATATTGAGTACACAGATTGTAAAGCAATCAAAGGACAAGCCCTTGCGGATCAACTAGCAGAAGTATCTATGAAAGATACACATCCTATGGTAGCAGACTTTCCTGATGAAAATCTCTTCACTCTTGCTAACTCCATAATGTGGAAGTTGTATTTTGATGGTTCTTACACACAACATGGATTAGGAGCCAGCATCTTATTTGTTACACCTCAAAATGACTATATTCCAAAATCATATCGGCTTGCATTCCCTTGCACCAACAACATTGCCGAGTATGAAGCACTCCTTATAGGTCTCAATACAGCAGTTCAATGGGACATCACAGAATTACAAGTATATGGAGACTCACAGTTAGTCATCCGCCAAGTCACAGATGAGTACCAAACAAAGGATGAAAAGTTGGTCCCATACAAGCAACTAGTGGATGCCTACAAACCACATTTTTCTAGCATCACATTTGAGCAAATTCCAAGAGAGCATAACAAAGCTGCGGATTCTATGGCTTCTGTAGGGTCACTGATTGACATGCCTGCAAATACACAGAAATGTGAATTCTTGATCGAGCAATTGTTGATACCAGCCGTCGATATTCCTGTTACTGAAATCATTTGCGAACTTGTTGGTCCCAATTCCCCATGGTACGAAGATATCTATGAATACCTCAAGAACAAAACCTTTCCCCTTGACCTATCATCCACCCAATGCAAAACCTTTATCTGTTGATCCTCTCGTTACATCATTCTGGGTGATACACTATATCACCGGAGTCTCGATGGTATCCTCTTATGATGTCTTAATGCGGAAGAAGTTGAAGCTACCCTACGAGACATACACGAAGGTGTCTGTGGCGCACATTCTACTAGTCCTAATCTTGCTAAGAAGATACTCAGAATAGGTTACTACTGGCCTACAATAGAGCAAGATGCTACACAATTTGCTAAGAAGTGTCTACAATGCCAGCAGCATGGAGATCTGATTCATGCACCAGCTCATGAATTACAACCTGTGACAACTCCATGGCCTTTTTCTCAATGGGGTCTCGACCTCAGAGGACAAATCCACTCTTCCTCCTCAAATGGCCACAAGTTTATCATTACCGGCACTGAGTACTTCACGAAGTGGGTGGAAGCCATTCCTATGACCTATATCACCAGTAAGCAAATAGCCAATTTTATTCTAAACTACCTCATATGCCAGTATGGTATTTACCAAGCCATTGTCACTGATAATGGGAGACCATTCAAGAACCAAGATGTCCATGCCTTGTGCACAAAATACAATATCCAACATCACTTTTCAACTCCCTACTATCCGCAGAGTAACAGCCAAGCTGAGGTTTCCAATAAGACCATTCTCAAGATCCTCAAGAAAATAATCTATGAAGCTGGTCGTGATTGGCACTTGCAACTCAATCCCGCCCTATGGGCCTACCGCACTAGTATCAGAACACCAACGGGTGCCACACCCTATGCCTTGGTCTTTGGCTCTAAAGCCATCCTACCTATAGAGGTCGAGATCCCATCCCTCAGAGTTTCCACGCAGGACCTGATCGGCGGAGACGAGTATCGCACTTCCAGATTAGTTGAGCTTGAACTACTAGATGAGAGGCACCTTGCCGCACTTAATCATCTCCATGTCTATCAAAACCGCCTCCGGCATAATTACAACAAAAAGATCAAAGAAAGACGGTTTCAAGTTGGTGATCTTGTACTTAAGGAGAATCAGAGAAATCAAGCAGATCGAGAGAAGAAGGGCAAGTTTGAGCCTAACTGGTTAGGTCCCTTCATTGTCACCGCAGCATATGGATCAGGAGCTTATAATTTAGCTACACCTAAGGGCATTCCTCTACATGAGCCACTTAACAATGTCCATCTCAAGAAGTTCTATGCTTGATCTTCAGAGTATTCCAAAAAAATCCAAAAAAAATCTATCCTCTGGTAAAAACCTGGCAAACAGGTGCCTTGGATAAGTACCATAGTGAAAACCTGGCAAACAGGCGCTATGTGTAGAGTTAGCATCCATCATCTATCGAGTCCTATCCAGTCCATGTCCAATGCACAAAGCATGCCTTTCCATCCATTCATAATAAAACCATTGACCTTGTTTGCATTTCCATCTCCCTATCTAGTATAGCTTGGAAATTTGTCAATGTCCATCATCCTCTCCCCATGTCTTGGTCTGTGTCTACAGTTAACACTGTCTTGTCCTAGGTCAAGTCTTTCTGTGTCTTCTTCGGTAGTCACCCCTACAATTTCCTCTACCAGAATGGGGGCAACTCTTTCCTTAACTTAGGTCTAGGGGAGGTTCCTTGTTCGTGGTTCGTAGCGCATACTTCAATCTTTTCTCATTTCCACAGGTAACACCCTTTAACGGACACATTGCTCCTACGATAAGGCTGTTATCTTCTCAACACTTTTACTACATCATCACCTCCACCCAGAACTACATATCATTTCTTCTCAATCTTAAGTTACCTTGATCCCATGGATATGGGTATGTAGGCAGTCTGGAATACGAAGGAAGTTTCCAATACTCAGGTATATAAGATCTCCCCCTTCCACCTCGGTCCATTTCACCACTCTATCCAGAACTACATATTTATCACGTCCATCTTTCATCATCGTGTGCCTTGATCCCGTGGATACATGGTATGTAGGCAGTCTGGAATACAAAGGATATATCCAGTACTCCGGCACACACGATCCATCATTCTCCACCCGCCCCAATCCATTAGCACTGTCATCCTTCTAGTCTTCCGTTTGTCAAAATCCATTCGCCTCAACTTGACTAACTCAAGCAGCAAGCTAGCGCATCCTTTCAAAGCAAAAGTCCTTAACAAACCTGAAGCAAAGAGGCCTACTTCCAGAGTCATCTACTGTCCTGCATTCCGATTGCCAACATTGGCTAAGTACCACTTAACCAAGCCCTAGATCAACAAGCTTGTCTTCTGCGAAGTGTCCCATGGTCGAGACCAACACACGCGTCTCTTGCGACATGTGGCATTTCCTGTAGTGAGACATTGTCTTTTTAGGTAGATAGCACCCTTTAACGGACACAGAGTTCCTATGATAAGGCTGTTATCTTCCCTATCCAATCTATCCTGAGCAACCTCTTTGGCAAGAGAATATGTTGGCTATATGTTTACTTTGTAAGACAATCAATTTATGTTATGGTTTATCTTTTGTTCCTTTATCCATTACCTACTCAAGGCTACCTTGATTTATCTATAATCTTGGTATGTTGTGATGCAGTACGGATTGGGGGCATAGTCATTGCTTTCTGTGTGCCGTGTTTGAGGAATGATCTTTAGTATCTTTCTTAACATTATATTTATCTTGTTTGTGTTACGACCTAGCATCTTACATATTAATTATTCTTCTTGCATTTACATGTATTGAAGTTTATTTTATGTTCAAGACTATGGCTTATTCACATGTTCCAACAAGGTTATGTTATGTCTAAGGGATCTAAGTTCAAACCGCTTGCTTACAGAGTCAACGTCCACACACTCGGATATTACTGCACCTTGGTCTTTTATACCTTGGTGGAAAACTATCCATGTGCTATATCAAAATAAGGATTGCTCTTTATATACAAATGCGAAACCATTGCAACAAGCTCGTTCATCCATTCCCACAACCTTTATATCATTTTCACTACAAAGATCGATCAACAGTCTCTATCTCCATCTCCTCCTGTTCTTCTCTCTGGTACATATTTGCAAAACCCACATGTCAGATATCACTAGTCATCACATATATATCATCGTACATCTCTATCATCATACATCTATAAGCATCATATAAGCAACATATGTCATCACCTGAATCCATAATCATACATACATATCATCACATCAATGACATCAAGGAATGCATACACAAAAGCATGAACAACAGTGAGCCAAATAGATCATCATATATATCATGTAATGGTCATCATAATACAAAATATCTGTGGCTACATTAATAATACAAAATATGTATACATCCAAATATACATCAAAGTAGTACATCAAGGCTATCAAGAGCCCGCAAAATATACATCAAAATGCATGCAGGCATCTGTCCAAAATGATACAAATGGTACAATGTACAAGTGTCCATCGTGATACGAGTATGATACAAATATAGTATACAAATATGCATGCCCTAGTGGGTAGAGCTGCCCTCCTGCTGTGGCCCCTGTCCTCCCCCTGTGCTCGGTGGAGGTCCCCCTGCTACTCCTCCTCCTCCCCCTAGTGGTAAAAATGGTCCTCTAACTGAGGACACTGACTGCCCTGTCCTACGAGATCTGGATGCCCCAGATTTGCTCCTATCTCTGTAGCTCGGTGCTTGCTGAGCTGCTGGCACTGCACCCACATATAGACCCCTATAATACTCTGCCTCCTGACCAGCTGATACTAGCTCACCCTGCACTCGGACGAGCTCGCTGTATAGGGTCCTCTGATTTGCACCCATTGCACGACGTGCCTCATCTCTCTCCCGCCTCACTCTAAAGAGTGTGGCCTCGGCTATCAACCACAGCTGTATCTCTGTGTCTCTCTCTCTCTCCTGGCCTGTGCTAGCTACTCGGCGTCTGCTGTTGGTGCGGCTGGCAGCTGCACCTGTACCTATGCCTATGCCTATACCTGAGCCTGTAGCTATGTGTATGCCTACACCTGGGCCTGTAGCTGTGCCTGTACCTGTGCCAGGGCTGTCTGTACAGCTGAGGCTGCTTGTGTCTGTGTCTGGGCTGTGGCCTCAGCCTGCCTCGCCTCCACCTGCGCTGCATCCCTATCCCTCCTCAGTCGCACCATCCGGAGCTCTAATCGAGTCCTCCGAGCTATCTCCTCCTGTAGCAGTCACTCGGTTCTCTACAAATCAGTCTCTATGACTGGGCCCACTACCTCCGCCATCTCCACATCAGCCTGCTGGCAGCTACCCTCTCCACCTACCTGTCGACCACTGCCCTCTCCACCTGCTTGCTGCCTGGCTGCCCTAGCCTGTCGTCTCATCCTAGCCTCCCCTCCGAGGACTAGTACCTCTCCCACTGCCCCTGCTACACCTGGTGTAGTCAGTCTGATCGGCCTGTGTGTCTGCCAATACTGATCATACTCTGGCAGCGTCCCTAGGTCTGCCAGCCCTGTGTCCCAATCCCATCTCATGGGGACAAGTCCCCGCACCTCCGCTAAAGTTGTAGCCACTGGGATCTCTACGTCCCAGTCTCCAGCCTCCCTCCGTGTCCTGGCATGTGTGGCCTCCCCCACTGGTAGTCCTTGTGGTAATCTAAACTACCTAAGAACTTGCTCTGGCAGGTACCTCTCTATCATATCTGTTTGTCTCCCGAACAGATAACGAGCCTGTCTGCAATACATGAGCTGCTCATGCTCATCATCCCACTCCTCACATAGTAGCCAACGCCTCCATATGAACAGGTCCATCTCATCAATCTGCCGCCTCCAGTGGCTCACCGACCCCATCCTCCGGTGTGTAATCACCCCATCATATAAGAACACATAGGGCTCGCCTCTGTCTCGATGGCGCTGTGCCATGGGTCAGATCACCAAAATATGCTCCCATGCCCATACCTGTAATAAGGTCACCCCTGCTGAGAGGCTTCTGCCTCTCTTGTACACATAATGGTGCATGTCATGATACAACTGTCCTAGTACACAGGGGCCCCACGCATACTGTCTGCCATGTGTGAACATCCCTGATAGCACTGTCCCCCAACCAACTGATAATCCCCTAGATCTCCTATCAGGGCACAGGAAGCCGCTAATCAGTGATGCAACTATCCATCTGATCCTGTCGCAGAGTCTCGGGACGTCTGCCCATCGGATCTCCCCGTCATCTATCTAAAGGTCATCTATGCAGAAGACCTCCACCAAGCCTGCCTCACCCTGTGCCAGGTCAAAGTCCATTATCTCTCCATCAATCTGAATCTGCAGGATCCGATACACATCCTCCAGTGTCACTATCACCTCCCCTGTCAGAAAGTGGAATGATGAGGTCTCGCTGTGATATCTCTCTACCACTACTGTCACTAGGGTGAGATTTGCCCTAATGTGTGTCAAGTGGGCCACATGCCACAGTCCCGCATGCTCTAGGAATGCGTCCTCCTCCCATGTCAACTGTACTACCTCGTGTGCAATCACATGATGTCACTCTCGTGACATCAGTGGTGGCAAAATCCTCTGCATCCATAACAACTCACTTGTTAGTTCTTCTATAACCAATCCCTCAAAATCCTATCTAACCATATGCTATGCTAGGCAACCCCCAAACCATCCCTTTCCTCTTTTGACCCCTAGGATCAGCATCCCTTTTCTCACCCCACACTTCTAATTTTCTTCTACTCAAGCCAAAAGCACTTTGTTTTTACAAAAGCACCACACTGTCTATCCCAAAGCACTGCGTTTTTTATACCAAGTGCACCTTGTTTACCAAGTGTGCCACGCTATGCTACCAACCGCGCCACTCTATTTTACCAGATGTGATTTGATTTCTGCTATCTCCTACCAACTGCGCTATTCTACCCTACCCAAGGCGCTGCGGCATACTACCAATCGTGCTGCAGCATAGTGCCAAGCACGCTGCGGCGCTAATCTACAAATCATTAGCGCTGTGATTTTGCCAATAGCGCTACAACCCCTACCAACTGCGCTGCGGCATGCCAAAAGCGCCATAACCGACTACCATACGCGCTGCGACTCCGTAAAGCGCTTTTGGCTGACATGGTAACCCTACCTAGACCTAGCCCTAAACCGCCCTCAAACGACAAATTACAAAGGGGTTTTCGACCACTTACCGCTGCCGGCGCTCCTGCTAGCCTCCTGTACGTCCGCACGAGCTCCGCCCGATGTCTGTGCGCTGGAATCGACATCTCTCCTCGTTGTCTGCTCATTCCACTCAACCTAGTTTGGAAGCTCTCCTCTCTAAATTTAGCTACTCCTAGGGTGCAAATGAGGATTGTGGTCCCCATGGGACCTATTTATAGTGTGCCACCCTTCGTTTTTCTTCCCACCCCTTTTATGTTTTTCCTCCTACCTGGTCGCGTAATCTTCTAGTCGAGCGTCAACATAGTTCTTCTATTGCTTCCTCGTCTTCCTGCTCGAGGGGGCATGTGCTGGGGCAACTAGCTACACTGGGGCATCAAAAATTGTATCATGTCTTCAACAATCATTTTCTTTGACGCAACACTATAAACTGCATCGCATCAAAGAGGGGCAAAATGTAGACACCCTAAAATGATCGTGTCGTCAAATCACTTGCATTTCATAATCTGTCCAATCACCTGCATTTCAACATTAATTAAATAATCTAATTATTTAATTAAATTCACCAAATTCTTCTAAATCACATACTTGCGACGTTAATTAAATAAATTCTCTTTATTTAATTAATTAAATCAAATTCCTCTGTTATTCTTCCACAATTAAATAATTTTAATTATTTAATTATCCTCTTTTCTAAAAATCAAATCTACATTAATTAGATAAATCCCATTATTTAATTAATTCATCACAATTCTATCTTATCTACAATTAAATAATTCTTACATTATTTAATTAAATCAAAATTATTCTTCCAAAATCATGCACAACAATTAAATAAATCTATTTATTTAATTTGCTTTCAAATCTTCTAAATTAAATAATTCTAATTATTTAATTATTTCTTCCAAAAATATCTTCTCTAAATTTAAATAATCAATTATTTATTTAAATTGATTTTTTATCTAATTTGAGTTATCTCTAATATAACTCAAGCTTTCTATATTTAATAAAGCAAAATATCTTCTTTTCTCATGCAAATCTCTTCTTCTTGTTTTAAATCACTTAACTGATTGTTTTATTCTTTTAATTGATTTATCTCTTCAGTTAACTCATTCTTCTATTCTTGATAACTCCTCTCATACAAAAGAAAGCAAGACACATGTCTTCTTCTCATTCGTTGCACATTCCTCAACTGTTCTCCTCCGTTGATTCTTCTGAATTATCTGGACCGTTGATCGATCTCTGTTGAAATCTATATAAACCCCCCTCATCTCCTTCATTGAACCTCTCTCTTCGATCGTATTCTCAGGTATACTTAACAGAGCTTTGAGCATACAAAACACGTCGATTGAGCAACTTTACGATCTCTTAACATTGATCTTTGAGCATATTAAGCACACTACTTGCTTGTTGCAGCTATGGTTTCACAACTTGATTGAGCAAATCCACACTTCTCCAAAAGGGAACAATATAGGTTTTGGTAAGAGCTTTCATTTTGTCTTTAATTTTATGATAATGGCTTTTACTTAGATTGGTTTGCTTTATGTGATTGGTTATTAGTTTTATTAGTTTAGATTTAATCGATTTTTCCTCATACACAGTAAGTGGTATTGATGCTTCTATATGTTCTACATATGAATTGCAATTACTTTGTTATCCACATGATTTTAGTAGCTTCACGCTATTCATAGGAGCATATTCTTTGATCTTAGAAGATTTAACTAAATTCATCTCTAGGAATACTCATGAAAACGTTCATAATGATTCCATAGAGCATTCAAGAACCTTAGATGAGAAAACTAGGGATAGCTTTAGTAATTCCACTGCTCTCCCTAGCCAAGATGAAGCATTAGTGAGTGAAGAGCTCCCTCTAACAAATATCATTCCATGGGTAGAATATAAGCATTCATTTAACAATAATCAAATTCCTACCTCTGTGGATCATCCCACCAACCTTCTTCCTTTAGTTGATTGTCCACATACCTTGGATTTCACTAAGGAAGAGAAGACCTTTAATGTCTCTCCTTTGTTTGATTATTCAAGTCATTGGGACATCACTAAGGATGTAGCACTAGTGGATGAGGAAAAGTCTCTCACATTAAGTCCTTCAAGGATGGATGTTGAGATCACTCAAAATAATTTGCTTCTCCCACCACCTAAGAGGATAGTGAGCATGTGTAATAATGAACTTCAACAAGAAAACATTCCACCTAACATTGAGTCAAACCAAGAAGCATTTAAGAATGAATAAAAGAATAATTACAAAAACTTGGTAATAGTACCTTATGTTTGCAATTGGAAAGAGAATGATTTTTATGACTTCTAGCACAAAGACCCTATAGGTAAGTATCTATAAACTTTTTATCTCTCTCATGATGTGCTTCTACCATGATGTGTTATATGTTGTTTAGGCCTCTTGGGATGACCTTGGATTCTCCCGTAAGGTTCGGGATACTAGGAGATCGCCTCTGTTGTGACCACCTTCTATTTGTATCATCATTCTTCTAAATTGCCTCTCTCCACTTTCATTGTTGTGTGTTGTGTCTTACGGACATAGCATCATGGTTGGTGACTTGGGGGCACCCTCCTATGTGACTGTCCCTAAGACACTTGTTTCTCCTCTCTTATTTATTATTTCCCTTCCTCTAGTGTTTCCATCTAGTGGACGGATGACGACAAACATTTATACTGATGTGGACCTAGTGTCCCTTTCGAGAGAAATAAAAAAAATGGACTATAGTTCCTAATATGATGATGGGGTTGTATATTTTATCCAACGCTTGGCTAGTGGAAGCACTCGTGCTTTCCGCGTAGTGAATATTAATGATGTTTCTATTGCATTTACAAACCTTAACAATACTGATTCTCCATGCACCTTTGTTTGCTTTTGAATCTAGCCTTAGTGGTACTCGATTCAGAGAGCTTTGTGATATAGCCCCTGGTTATCCTCGAACTCTGAATTCGTTGTATAACTTTGGCTCTTTGTGTGGTTAATCATATGCATTGATGTTGTTGTTTATCATGATGTTGTAGATACTAACATGTTTCTTGCAGGGATGTGTTTGTGGGAACATTTGGCAATCGTAAACTACATGTCACCTCTGGGGGGCATGGACTTTGTGAAAGTCAGTGTTCCCTTGTGTCTTTCCTATCTTAACGTGCTTGATATCAATAACTGATATCAACCACCTTAAGGTGGGGGCATATAAGGTAAGATGTATATTATAGATGTTAGCAATGTGTTTGACCTTAGATGCATAGACCTGCACCAGAGTAGTGCATCGTGCATCCTGAGCTTGTTTTCAATCAATCAATCAATCATATAAGCCCTCTGCAGAGGTGGGATATCAATGTGAGGCCGATTATTTTTTCTTCCTTATTTTGATCATTATGCATTTTAGTTGATGACATTATCAGACTTTTAGAGTCTATGGTTTCATTATGCAAACTTGATTATATCTCCTCGAGATATATTAGATGATGTTTTGTGATGTGATTTCTAGTTACTTATGTGATGATGATTATTTGACATGTGATAGAAAAATGAAGTTTAATTCAGAATTATGTTATAGATGATTATTGTTGTATTCGATGGCATGAATTTAATTCTAGTTGCTTCGGCTATGAGTATTCATGATATGATTGACACTTGATCAAGTTGTGCAAGATTACATTCCCAGGCCACGGGAAATTGGAGGTAGAATTCACACATATGTTATTCCCAGTGAAACCGATCCATTCCCAAGAGGGATGAGCATCATGTTTGAAATTGAGTGATGATTTAAGTGCTTGATTTAATTTTTATCATTTTGGCCTAGTACCCCCATGTTTAATTAAATATTATTATGTGTTGTATAAATTTTATTGACTTATACCACTTGGTAATTGTTTTTATTTTTGAGGCCATTTAAGTGGATTTATGACCCCCTAGGTGAACCTTAGTGTCCCAAAATCTACCCTAGGTGGTTACCCATGGGTCTAGGGTCAATTTTGATTAACTAACCCTTGGATTAACTCACTTTTGGTCACTCTAAACTAAGGTTTAGTCAAAGTGACGAAATTTAAAATTAGATAAGGTGGGAGATGAGTCATGCTTTGGGAAAGACTCATCTCCCTTCCCAATGTTTGGGAATCCCTTCCCTAGAAGGACTTGGGAGGTCTCCAAGACTCCCAAGTGTGTAGGATCTTCCTCCAAGACTCTCACACACGTGTGAGAGCATCTCGGAGGGAGATGGATCTTTTAGAGAATAAGAGGATTCCATATGGCATCCCTTATCCTCATGGAGGTTTGAAAGGGAATGCCACCTCACCACTTGTTCTCTCACACGTGTGAGAGCATAAGTGGATAAGGTGAGGATTGAGATGGAATTGGAGGATGACACTTGTCACCCTCACACTTCCTCTCCCTTGCAAGTGGCATACGAGGAGGAAGGAGAAGGTGACAAGTGTCACCTTCTCATCCCTCAAGGCCAAAATTGATGGCCTATATTACCTCCTCTTGTTAAGGAGTGTGGGGTTCTTGCATTTTGGAGTTTCTTTCTATTTTGAGCAATTTTTGGAGAAGTTAGAGGGATTTTAGAGATTGGAAGGTTTGGAGAAGCTTGGAGCTCATCACCAAATGTGCTTCCATTATTAGGGCTTTAGAAGGTAAGCTCTATGTCCTATTCTTTACCCTTGCATATCTTTATTATAATGTGTTTTTAGTTTTTGGTTGTTTGTTGTTTCATTTTTGTGTGGGATGGGAGTTTGGTGAGAGCACCTCCATTTGGAGGTAAGGCTCAACTTGTTTGGGGTAGGGGAAAGGAACCTCCTTGAGGTCACTCTCATATTGTGTTATTTATGCCTTGAGGGCTTCTTACTTGTTGTGGAGATTATTTGAATGGCAAGAGTGCCATGGAAGTTTATTTTGAGATATTTGAGGAGTTGTGTATTTAGAGGTTTTGGCTTGAGGCCATGAGACTTGGTATTTTGGTGTGGCCTTTGAAGTAGAGGGGTCCATTCCCTATCCCCATCAAACTCATTTTCATGAGTTGAGTTATGTGTTTATCCATGGGGTTGATTTTTTTTTGTGTTGCTTGTTGTTTTGCTTGTCATGGAATGTTGCAATCGTGTGAATCCCTACCTCCCTAGCTCGGGGGTGACCCACTTGCGGGTCTACAGAAGGGAGGAGGGCATTTCGAAGTGGTTGGGTTTCCCTTGTTGATGTGTTCTATTGCAGGTGCTTAAATGAAGAAATGGAGCTTGATGAGAAGTCCATTTTGGTGTTTCTTTAGCCATTTGTTGTTGGCTGTTTGAGTCATGGCCATTATGGTCCTATTGTATTTATTTTTGTCAAGATTGTATGTCCTTGGAGTTAGTTGAAAAAGTGTTGAAATGTAAACAATCTTTTTATTTTATTTGAAAGTTGTCTATTCTCTAAGTTGTGAGTTATAGTTTGAAAAATGCATGAGAAATTATATATATTTTTTTGTCATTGTTCCTTTCGAAAAAAAATATACATTAGATGTTATATAAATTTTATTGTATACAAAGAGCAAGATGGAAATTTAAGTGAGTTATTTTCTATTATGTGGCTTGAAATCTTATGTTAAATGTTGTTGTTATGAAAGCTATACTGTTGGGAAAACTTAGATATAAATGCATATCCTACCTTATTTTATTCTTTCAAAAAAATGTAGAGATATCTAAGTATAATTATGTTTTTTTTTTTTTGAGAAAAGAATGCTACTGATTTAATTATGTTATAAATCTAAAAGCTAATATTCTGTTAGTTTAACCATTGATATGAGAAGTAGTTATTGAGTATATATATATATTTAAATATACATATATATATACATTACATCTTTAATGTAAGAAATTAGTTTTTTTTTTTTCTAATGACTTCTGTGTATATGCTGAAATAATAGGGAACACAGAAGTGTTATTCTCTTACTGTATATATTACAATACATACGTATATACACTTTCATATATATATATATGTGTGTGTGTGTGTGTGTGTGTGTACATGTATATATATACTTTAATAGAGAATAAACTTATACTAAAATGACTTCATACATAAACCAATTTATATATATATATATATACATAAATATATATATATATATATTTAATAGCCAATACACATTGTATATTTACCAGACCGGAGTTTAGATATTGCAAACAAAAAATAGAGATTAGAAATTATAGACCAACGACGGACTGGTAGTAGAATGGTTTTAAGTTGTTTTAAAAAAAATAAAAATTAGTATGTGGGACTGTGTGTGGCAACGCCCACAACCCCACCTTTCTTTAGTAGCAATGGGTGTGGGGAGGAGACGGTGCCTCCACCCACACCCGTGGGTGTGGGTGGAGGCACCGCCTTCTCTCCACACCCCCAAACCCCAAACCTCCACAGCACGGGCTCCCACTCCCCTGTGTTGTCGTTTGCCACCCTCCGCTTCACGGCCTACCTCCCTACCACCACTTAAAACCCTCTCTGCACCTGTAGCATAGCGCCCCTCACAGTTCACCCCACCGTTCCACCAATGCCCTTTCGCTCCGCCCATGGCATGGCCGCCGCTCGGCCCTTAACCCCCCCTTCATACCCTGCTGAAAATACTTTAAAACATTTACATTTTATATATATATATATATATATATATATATATATATATATATATATATATATATATATATATATATATATATATATATATATATATCAGACTCTTTGTTTAAAAGAAAAAATATGCGTATATACAGAATAAACAATAGGTAAAGAAACTCTTGGTAATATTGAATGCAAACCCTCGTGAGGGAGTTTTAATGGCTTCCATGCCATTGGGAAAGATCTCCAACCTGCAAGCAAGAAGAAAACAAAACAAAGGAAACTCATAGAGGCAAAACAAAAGAGAAAGTGATGAGTTAGGGTTTTCCTCAAGAGAAAACTATAAAATTAAACTTAGGGTTTTCTTGTAGAGAGCTAATTTTAAAATGATATTAGGGCTTTTAATTTGAAGACCAATTATTTTATTAGGAGGAGATTTGTGAGGAGAATGTTTTAATTCTTTTTTTTACTCTCTATTTTTGCCCTTGCATTTTAATTCTTATGTCTCAATGTATTTATTAATTTTTAGATGGGGTTTTACATTTTGTTTTAATTGCCTTGTGAATAAATTTTATTTGGGAAGGATTGAATTTTGTTTTTATTAGGAAGAACTTTTCCTTGTATTAAATTCATTCCAGTTGGGGTATTTATTTTTTTGTTTTTCCCTAGCGAGATTTTATCATTTTAATTATTTATCTATTTTATTATTATTTTACGGGAATGAGTATCTTAATCTCTTCCCTTCTCTATTTATTCTGAGTTCGTTAATAAATATAATGCCGAATTTATATTTATTAATGGACTCAAATTTGAAATCTTTTTTGGTGTTATATTATTATTTTCTTAATATTTTATTTCAAATTTTTAATCTTTTTATACAAGGTTGATTTATTTGATCTTGGTTGGATATTTATTCTGTTATTTTAAATTGCTTTAGATTTGTTCTTATGTTTAGTTTTTCATTATTAAATATTATTTAATTTCTTTTGGTGTTTTATTTTAAAATTTTATTACGGATATTGAAAACATGTTATGCTGTCGGATTTTTCCTAGATTTTTGGGGTTTAATTTTTATGTTATTTTATTATCTTTTATTTCACCATTCCACTTTAATCATGCATCCATTATACCATTATCTCTTAATCATTATTTCATTTTCGTTTTGACCTGAGTTAGAGTTAGGTTTCGAAGTTGGCGAAATCATTTTCACACTTAGGAGACTTAGGGTTCGGATTGAAATCATTCTAACCCTAAAAAATGACACACTTCGTGTCGCATACCCCCTAGATAGCTATCATCATGTAGGGGACTGCATGGGACAACACACCTCCCTAAATTTTGTTGACAAGTTTACGCCTTATGCGTATTGCCGTCAAGCACATAGACGCGTGCGAGGGGGTTCCTAGGGATAGGTAGAAAAGTTTTTTGTAATTCGTGTCATGACCACATGGCAAATATGGACATGACACATGTGTTATGTGTCATGACCGCATGAGAAATACAGGCATGACATATCAAGCATATCCTTTTTCTTAAGCCCTCTGCAGAGGCCCGGATGGTGTATTTCTTGGAGAAGATTACATCATCCTGTCATTTTCAAAAGTCCTTTGCGGAGGCGGAGAGCGGTTCTATGACTAACTCAACCCTTAAGCATGTCTTTGGTGATTGTTGTGGAGAATCCCAATCATCGGTGTGTGCCTGTAATATGCTTGAGATGGTGATGAGCCTAGAAATAGGGAACACACCATCACTTGTCTGTCGTGTTTTCTCCGTGTCTTCAAGTGTGTGTGTTTTGGCATGCTTGTTTTGTATGGCATGTTTGTTGCCCCATATGCATAGACCAGCGCCTTGAGTAGTGCTTCATGCATTTTGGGAGGTTTTGTGTGTATTGCGTGTGTGTTGCTCCATATCAAGAGACCAACACCATCGAGTAGTACTTCCTACATTTTGGAAGGTTTGTTTACTTTCCAGTACTTGCATTTGCATTTCATATATATATGAGAAAAAGAAAAGAAAAGATATCATTTCTGTCTTCCATGCATTAATGTGTCTTCCATGCATTAACTATCTGCTTTGTGTTCTGCGTGACTGTAACTATCTTCTCTGTGTTTTGCGTGTCTATTACTGCCTTTTATGTGGTTGTCATGTCTTATTCATTTTTGGTGTGTTTGTTGTGTTTGTGACCTTACTTTAATGCATGTATGGGCCTTGTGTTCATACATACATTAAAGTGGGGGCTAAATGGAATGTTAGAAAATGTCCCCTTGGGGGCTTTTCCCTCATAAGGTTTAGCTCCTGGGTCTCTAGAGTGCATTTAGGACATTTTAGTTCATATTTTAGCATCCTGATTGAATGAGACCTAAGTCCCATGACAAATAGGACCTAGGAGGACCCCTTGAGTTGTACCCTACCTAAAATAGGGGGGAGGACTTGGGCGCCCACGCCCTAGTCCTACCCTATTTTAGGGTAGCCCCAATTTCCAGGTGTCGGTTAGTGACCATTATTAGGTCCCTTTGCCAACACGGTAAGTTTGAATTTCAAATATCATGGTGGGAGTGCTTGTAGATGCATATATAAGCATGTGTAGGCATTCATTTGTAAACTAGATTTCAATTAGAAGATTCCAACTAGCAAGCTATTGTGTTCTTAATGTGATTCAAGGCTTTCTATTGTGTTGCAAGAGTAGACTTGTATGTTTTATGTGTTGATATTTGGAGATTTGAGCATCAATCTCCTCATGGCATGAAGAGCATCTTGCTCCATGAGATCTTCACTACAAGGTGACATATCATTGTGTTTTTATCATTAATTCCTTTGGTTTTGGCCTTTGCCTCACAAGGGCACGCCCTCTTTATCTGACAATGGTGTTCAGAGACTTAAGTGTCCTCTGAGGTTTGATTGAGGCATACCTCTAAACATCACAACCCCCAAACCAAGTCTTGTGATTGCAGGTTACAGGTGTTGCATCCAAGAAAAGTGGAGTTGCTGGAAGGCTAGGAAGACATCAAGGATTCAGGATCTGAAGGAAAGACGAACAAAGGAGCACTTTCAGGACTAGGGCGCTAGCTCCAGTGTCCTCTGCAGATAGATTCTAGAAAACATAAGTTACATGGTTGATCAATGTCCGAAGGAGGTCTAGATTCCCCAAAAACATAGGTACCTTGGACTTGGGTGCCCGCTCTAGTGTCCTCGACTATTCCACTTTGGAACCCCAAAAACAAGTATTCTGTAATTTGGCATTTTACTCCCGTCTATAAGAGCTTTTTCTATTGTTGTTGTATTTGCGTAATTAGGGTTTTAATGGTCAATTGAGCATAGGAGAAGAAAAAATTGATAATTAATTCCCTAATCCAAGCTTCCCCTCATTTGTAAGTAACTTTAGGGTATGATAGTGCTCGCCACTTGACCCTAGATCCTTTAATGTATAGTGGAGAGGCAGATTTAAACACCTAAACAACAAAAGATTAACAAGATCCAATTTTCCACTAAACATGGAGTTTCTCACTAAAGATTTGGTTCATACATGATTGGAATGTAATAGGAGCGTTGGTTAGGCCAAAGGGCATAACTAGGAATTCAAAATGCCAAAAATGACATCTAAAAGTAGTTTTTTCTAAGTCCATCTCTCACATGTGGATTTGATGATACCCCTATCTTAAATCTATTTTGGAGAAATAAAATGCTCCATGCAGCTCATCAATGAGCTCATCTATCCTTAGTATTGGATACTGGTTTTTGATAGTCCTCTTGTTAAGCTCACGGTAGTCTATGCACAAGCACATAGTACAATCCCTTTTCTTTACTAGCACAACCAAAGATGTAAAAGGACTCTTGCTAGGCTAAATGAACCCCATGTTGAGTAGTTATTTGATGGCCTTCTTGATCTCATCCTTGAAGTGTTTTGGGTGTTTGTAGAGAGTGGTAATAACTGGTTTGCCTCCCTCCTCCATCTCAATCACATGCTCAATGCCTCTATCAGGAGGCCTCCCAGGTGACAACCCACTAAAGACTTTGGTATGCTTCATTAATAATGTTTACACATCAGGATGGTGCATTCTCTTCCCCTGATGAATAGAAGTGGGCATGACTACACACTCTTCTATCCACTCAACTTGACCTTACCTCAATATGCACTCTGTGTATATGGAAAAATGGGTTAAATCTAAACTAAATAAAACCAAAGAACCCAATAACATAAAGGAAATGAATCTAAGTAAAAGCCATTATCACAAATCAAAGACAAATGAAAGCTCTTACCAAAACCTGTATTGTTCCCTTTTGGAGATGTGTGGATTGCTCAATGAAGTTGCGAAGCCATGGTTGCAACAAGCAAGTAGTGTGCTTAATATGCTCAAAGATCAATGTCAAGAGATCGTGAGAGTGCTCAATCGACGCGTTTTGTATGCTCGAAGCTCTGTTAAGTATGCCTGAGAATACGATCGAAGAGAGAGACTAAATGAAGGAGATGAGGGGGGTTTATATAGATTTCAAGGAAAATCGATCAACAGTCCAGATAATTCAGAAGAATCAATGGAGGAGATAAGTTGAGGAATGTGCAACGAATAAGAAGAAGACATGTGTCTTGCTTGCTTTTGCATGAGAGGAGTTATCAAGAATAGAAGAATGAGTTAACTGAAGAGATAAATCAATTAAAAGAATAAAGCAATCAGTTAAGTGATTTAAAACAAGAAGAAGGGATTTGCATGAGAACAGAAGATATTTTGCTTTATTAAATATAGAAATATTTAATTGATGAGCAAGAAAGCTTGAGTTATTTTAGAGATAACTCAAATTTAGAAGAAAAAGCAATTTGATTTATTTAAGTTTAAAGAAGATATTTTGGAAGAAGTAATTAAATAATTGAAATTATTTAATTTAGAAGATTTAAAAGCAAATTAAATAAATAAATTTATTTAATTGTTGTGCATGATTTTGGAAGAACAGAAGATTATAAATAAAATATTTGATTTTATTTATTTTTAGAGGATTGAGATAATTTAAATAAGTTTGATTTGATTTATTTAAATTTAGAAGAACAATTGATTTAATTAAATAATGTAAATTATTTAATTGTAGATAAGATAGAATTGTGATGAATTAATTAAATAATGGGATATATTTAATTAATGTGGATGTGAATTTTGGAAGGAGGATAATGATCAAATTAAATAATTAAAATTATTTAATTGTGGAAGAATATAGAGGAATTTAATTTAATTAATTAAATAAAGAGGATTTATTTAATTAATGTTGAATTTAGGAGATTTAGAAGAATTTGATGATAATTAATTAAATAATTAGATTATTTAATTAACGTTTGCAATGCAAGTGATTTGACGACACGGTCATTTTAGGGTGTCTACATTTTGCCCCTCTTTGATGCAATGCAGCATGTAGCGTTGCATCAAAGAAAATGATTGTTGAAGATGTAATATAATTTTTTGATGCCCCAGTGTAGGTAGTTGCCCCAGCGTATGCCCCCTCGAGCGGGAAGACAGGGAAGCGACAGAGGAAAGGTGTTGACGCTCGACCAGAAGAGGACGCGACGAGGTAGACAGAAAAGCAGAAGAAGGGATGGGAAAGAAAAACTAAGGGGGGGGGACACTATAAATAGGTCCCATGGGGACCACAATCCTCATTTGCACCCTTGGATAATCTAAATTTAGAGAGAAGAGAAATTCCAACCTAGGTGGAGTGAGTTGAGTAGCCAGCGAGGAGAGATGCTGATTCCAGCACATAGTCATCGGGCGGAGTTGGTGCGGACCTACAGGAGGCCAGCAGGAGCTCCGGCAGTGGTAAGTGATCGAAAACCCCCTTTTCATTTGTCGTTTAGGGTCGTTTAGGGCTAGGTTTAGGCAGGGTCAGCCATGTCAAGCAAAAGCGCTTTAGGAAGCCGCAGCGCGTTTGGTATAGAATTGCAGCGCTTTTGGCGCGCTGTAGCGCGGCTGGTAGTCGCCTGCAGCGCACTTGGTAAAACTGCGTCACTTTTGGTATTAGGAGTCGCGTCGCAGCGCAGTTGGGAAATGCCGCAGTGCTTTTGTTGTAGGGGTATAGCGCGCTTGGTCGGGTAGGATAGCGCGACTGGCCGGGAGGTAAACAAAACGCATTGCTTCTGGTAGTGTAGAAATGCGCGGTTGGTAGGGGACTAAAGTGCTTGTGGGAAACAAGTCGCAGTTGGTGGACAAAACACAGCGTAGGTATGCCAACAGTGTGGTGCGGTTGGCAGGGAGACATAGCGCAGTTGCATAGAACAAAGCGCCTTTGGCGAGACAGAAAAGAAAGTTAGTGTGCGATAGGATGGGGGGACTTAGAAGAGGGACACCTAGCCTAGCTGTCAAAAGGGGAAAGGTATGGTCGGGGGTTTAGGGAAGATGTAGATAGGTTTTGAGGAATTTGGGAAAGAAACTGACAAGTGACTTGTTATGGATGCAGAGGATTTTGCCACCACTGATGTCGCGGGAGCGACATCACGCAATAGCGCACGAGGTTGTTCAGCTTACATGGGAGGAGGACGCATTCCTGGAGCATGCGGGACTATGGCATGTGGCACATTTGACACACATTAGGGTGAATCTCGCCCTAGTGACAGCAGTCGTGGAGAGGTATCACAGCGAGACCTCGTCATTCCACTTTCTGATAGGGGAGGCTACAGTGACATTGGAGGATGTGTACCACATCCTGAGGATCTAGATAGATGGAGAGATCGTGGACTTTGACCCGGCACGGGGCAAGGCAGGCTTGGAGGAGGTCTTCTGCACAGATGACCTGTGGATAGAGGATGGGGAGATACGATGGGCAGACATCCCGAGACTCTGTGATAGGATCAGATGGATCGTGGCATCTTTGATTGGCGGCTTCCTGTGCCCAAACCGGAGATCGAGAGGACTATCAGTTGGCTGGGGGACAGTTCTATCAGGGATGTTCACCCATGGCAGACAGTATGCGTGGGGACCCTGCGTGCTAGGACAGCTGTACCATGACATGCACCATTGTGTGTACAGAAGAGGCAGGAGCCTCTCAGCAGGTGTGACTTTGTTACAGGTATGGGCATGGGAGCATATTCCAGTCATCCAACCCATGGCGTAGCGCCACTGAGACAGGGGTGAGCCATATGCATTTTTGTATGACGGGGTGATGACACATCGGAGGATGGGGTCTGTGAGCTACTAGAGGTGACAGATAGATGAGATGGACATATTCATATGGAGGCCCTGGTTACTATGTGAGGAGTGGGCTGACGAGCATGAGCAGCTCATGTACTATAGACAGGCTCGCTATCTGTTCGGTAGACGAACAGATATGATAGAGAGATACCTACCCGAGCGAGTTCTCAGGCAGTTCAGGTTGCCGCAGGGGTTACCAGTGGGGGAGGCCACTCATGCCAGGACACGGAGGGAGGTAGGAGAATGGGATGCTGAGATCCCATTAGCGACAGCATTGACAGAGGTGCGGGGACTTATCCCCGTGAGATGGGATTGGGATTCTGGGCTAGCAGACCCAGGGACACTGCCAGAGTACGATCAGTACTGGCAGACACACAGGCTGATGAGATTGACTACACCAGGTGTAGCTGGGGCAGTGGGAGAGGTGCTAGTGCTTGGAGGAGAGGCCAGGATGAGGCGGCAGACCAGGGCAGCTCAACAGCAGGCAGCGGGCCAGCAGGCCGATGTGGAGATGGCAGAGGCAGTGGGCCTGGTCATAGAGACCGACTTACAGAGAGCAGAGCGACTGCTGCAGGAGGAGATAGCCCGGAGGACTTGCTTAGAGCTCCGGATGGCTCGACTTAGGAGAGACAGGGATGCAGCGCGGGCCGATGCGAGGCAGGCAGAGGCCACAGCCCAGGCACAGACACAGGTAGCCACAGCAGCACAGACAGCCCTAGCACAGGTGTAGGCATACAGACAGCTGCAGGCCCAGATACAGGCACAGGTATAGGTGCAGCCGCCAGCCGCACCAGTAGCAAATACAGATGAGCTAGCGCAGGCTAGGAGAGAGAGAGATGCAGAGGTGCAGATGTGTTTGACAGCAGAGGCCACACTATTTAGAGTGAGGTGGGAGAGAGAGGAGGCACGCCATGCACTGGGTGCAGATCAAAGGACCTTGTACAGCGAGCTCATCTGAGTGCAGGGCGAGCTAGTATCAGCAGGCAGAGAGGCAGAGTACTACAGGGGCCTATATGTGGGTGCGGTGCCAGCAGCTCAGCAGGCACCGAGTTATAGAGACAGGAGCAGGTCTGGGGCATCAGGATCCTGGAGGACAGGGCAGTTAGCGTCCTTCGTCAGAGGACCACTCTTGCCACCAGGGGGAGGAGGAGGACCATCAGGGGGACCTCCACCGAGCACAAGGGGAGGCTAGGGGCCACAGCAGGAGGGCAGTTCCACCCACTAGGGCACATACATTTGTATTGTATTATATTGTATCATTTGGGACAGATGCCTGTGTGCATTCTAATATATATTTTGAGGGCTCTTGATAGCCTTGATGTACGATATTGGTGTATATTTGGATGTATACACATTTTTGTATTATTGATGTAGACACAGAGACTTTGTATTATGGTGGCCATTACATGATATATATATATATGATGATCTGTTCGACTCACAGCTGTTCATGCTTTTGTGTATGCATTCTTTGATGTCATGGATGTGATGTTATGTATGTATGATTATGGATTCATGTGCTGACATATGCTGTTTATATGATGCTTATAGATGTATGATGATAGAGATATATGATGATATAGATTTGATGACTAGTGATATCTGACATGTGGGTTTTGCAGATATACACCAGAGAGGAGGACAGGAGGAGATGGAGACACAGACTGTTGATCGATTACTGCAATGAAAGCAATATAAGGGTTTGTGGAAATGGATGAAAGTTTGAGCTTGTTGCAATGGCTTCGCATTTGTATATAAAGAGCAATCCTTAGTTTGATATAGCACGTGGATAGTTCACCACCAAGGTATAAAAGACCAAGGTACAGTAATATCCGAGTGCATGGACGTTGACTGTGCAAACAAATGGTTTGAACCTAGATCCCTTAGACATAATATAACCTTGTTGGAACATGTGAATAAGCCATAGTCTTGAACATAAAATAAACTTCCATACATGCGAATGCAAGAAGAAATATTAATATGTAAGATGCTAGGGCGTAACACACACAAGATAAATAGAATGCTAAGAAAGATACTAGAGATCATTCCTCAAACACGGCATACAGAAAGCAATGACTATGCCCCCAATCCGTACTGCATCGCAACATACCAAGATTATAGATAAATCAAGGTAGTCTTGAGTAGGTATGGGAATAGGGAACAAAAGATAAATCATAACACAAATTGACTGACTTACAAAGTAAACATATAGCCAACATACTCTCTTGCCAAAGAGGTTGCTCAGGATAGATTGGATAGGAAAGATAACAGCCTTATCGTAGGAACTCTGTGTCCGTTAAAGGGTGCTATCTACCTAAAAAGACAATGTCTTGCTGTAGGGAATGCCACATGTCGCAGGAGACGCGTGTGTTGGTCTCAACGATGGAACACTTTGCAAAAGACAAGCTTGTGGGTCTAGGGCTTTGGTAAGCGGTACTTAGCTGATGTTGGCAATCGATATGCAGGACAGTAGATGAATCTAGAAGAAAGCTACTTTGCTTCAAGTTTGTTAAGGACTTTTGCTTTGAAAGGATGCGCTAGCTTGCTGCTTGAGTTAGTCAAGTCGAGACGAATGGATTTTGATAAACGGAAGACTAGAAAGGTGACAGTGCTAATGGATTGGGACAGGCGGAGAATGATGGATCGTGTGTGCCTGAGTACTGGATACATCCTTCGTATTCTAGATTGCCTACATACCCTGTATCCACGGGATCAAGGCACACGACGATGAAAGATAAGAAATGATAAATATGTAGTTCTAGATAGAGTGATGAATGGGTCAAGGTGAAAGGAGGGGATCTTATGTACCTGAGTACTGGAAACTTCCTTCGTATTCCAGACTGCCTACATACCCATATCCATGGGATCAAGGTACCTTAAGATTGAGAAGAGATGATATGTAGTTCTGGTGAGGGTGATGATGTAGAAAAGCGTTGAGAAGATGGGATCTTATGTACCTGAGTACTGGAAACATCCTTCTTATTCCAGACTGCCTACATACCCATATCCATGGGATCAAGGTACCTTAAGATTGAAAAGATGATATGTAGTTCTGGTGAGGGTGATGATGTAGAAAAAGTGTTGAGAAGATAACAGCCTTATCGTAGGAACTCTGTGTCTGTTAAAGGGTGTTACCTGTGGCAATGAGACAAGATTGAAGTATGCGCTGCGAACCACGAACAAGGAACCAATCCTAGACCGAAGCTAAGGAAAGAGTTGCCCCCATTCTGGTAGAGGAAACTGTAGGGGTGACAGCCGAAGAAGACACAGAAAGACATGACCTAGGACAAGACAGTGCTAATTGTAGACACAGATCAAGACATGGGAAGACGACGAGGGGCATTGACAAATTTCCAAGCTATACTAGATAGGGAGATGGAAATGCAAACAAAGTCAATGGTTTTATTATGGGTGGATGGATGAGGGACGTTGTGAACTGGACAAGGAGGGGACATGACTCGATAGACGATGGATGCTGACTCTACACATAGCGCCTGTTTGCCAGGTTTTCACTATGGTACTTATCCAAGGTGCCTGTTTGCCAGGTTTTCACCAGAGGACGGATTTTTTTGGATTTTTTTGTTGTTTTTTGCTTTTTTTATTTTTTTTGGAATACTCTGAGGATCAGACATAGAACTTCTTGAGATGGACACTGTTAAGTGGCTCATCTAGAGGAATGCCGTCAGGTGTAGCTAAAGTATAAGCTCCTGATCCATATGCTGCTGTCACAATGAAGGGACCTAACCAGTTAGGCTCAAACTTACCCTTCTTCTCTTGATCTGCTTGATTTCTCTGATTCTCCTTAAGTACAAGATCACCAACTTGAAACCGTCTTTCTTTGATCTTTTTGTTGTAATTACGCCGGAGGTGGTTTTGATAGACATGGAGATGATTAAGTGCGGCAAGGTGCCTCTCATCTAGTAGTTCAAGCTCAGCTAATCTGGAAGTGCGATACTCATCTCCACCGATCAGGTCCTGCATGGATACTCTGAGGGATGGGATCTCGACCTCTATAGGTAGGATGGCTTCGGAGCCAAAGACTAAGGCATAGGGTGTGGCACCAATTGGTGTTCTGATACTAGTGCGGTAGGCCCATAGGGCGGGATTGAGTTGCAAGTGCCAATCACGACCAGCTTCATTGACTGTTTTCTTGAGGATTTTGAGAATGGTTTTATTAGAAGCCTCAGCTTGGCCGTTGCTCTACAGATAGTAGGGAGTGGAAAAGTGATGTTGGATATTGTATTGTATGCATAAGGCACGAACATCTTGGTTCTTGAATGGTCTCCCATTATTAGTGACAATGGCTTGGGGAATACCATACCGGCATATGAGGTAGTTTAGGATGAACTTGGCTATTTGCTTATCGGTGATATAGGTCATAGGAATGGCTTCCACCCACTTCGTGAAATACTCAGTGGCGGTAATGATAAACTTGTGGCCATTGGAGGAGGAAGGGTGGATTTGTCCTACGAGGTCGAGACCCCATTGAGAAAAAGGCGATGGAGTTGTCACAGGTTGTAACTCATGAGCTGGTGCGTGAATCAGATCTCCATGCTGCTGACATTGTAGACACTTCTTAGCAAACTGTGTAGCATCTTGCTCTATTGTAGGCCAGTAATAACCTGTTCTGAGTATCTTCTTAGCAAGATTAGGACCAGAGGAATGTGCGCCACAGACACCTTCGTGTATGTCTCGTAAGGTAGCTTTGGCTTCTTCCGCGTTAAGACATCGTAAGAGGATACCATCGAGACTCCAGCGATATAATGTATCACCCAGAATGATGTAACGGGAGGATCGACGGTTAAAGGTTTTGCGTTGGGTGGATGATAGGTCAGGGGGAAAGGTTTTGTTCTTGAGGTATTCATAGATATCTTCGTACCATGGGGAATTGGGACCAACAAGTTTGCAGATGATTTCAGTAACAGGAACATCGACTGCTGGTATCAACAATTGCTCGATCAAGAATTCACACTTCTGTGTATTAGCAGGCATGTCAATCAGTGACCCTACAGAAGCCATAGAATCTGCAGCTTTATTATGCTCTCTTGGAATTTGCTCAAATGTGATGCTAGAAAAGTGTGGTTTGTAGGCATCCACTAGTTGCTTGTAGGGGACCAACTTTTCATCCTTTGTTTGGTACTCATCCGTGACTTGGCGAATGACTAGCTGTGAGTCTCCATATACTTGTAATTCTGTGATGTCCCATTGAACTGCTGTGTTGAGACCTATAAGGAGTGTTTCATACCAGCTATATTGTTGGTGCAAGGGAATGCAAGCCGATATGACTTTGGAATGTAGTCATTCTGAGGTGTAACAAATAAGATGCCAGCTCCTGATCCATGCTGTGTGTAAGAACCATCAAAGTACAACTTCCACATTATGGAGGTAGCAAGAGTGAAGAGATTCTCGTCAGGAAAGTCTGCTACAATAGGATGTGTATCTTTCATAGGTGCATCTGCTAGTTGATCCGCGAGGACCTGTCCTTTGATTGCCTTACGATCTGTGTACTCAATGTCAAACTCACTAAGGATCATGACCCATTTAGCTAGTCTGCCTGTGAGAGCTGCTTTTGCTAGTAGATATTTCAAGGGATCAATCTTGGCTATCAGATTTGTGTGTTGGTTCAGCATGTAATGCCGCAACTTTTGGGAGGTGAACACTACTGCTAAACAAGCCCTTTCCATTGGTGAATAATTGAGCTCATATCCCACCAAGGTTCTACTAATGTAATAAATTGCATGCTCCTTTCCTGTGTCATCATTCTGCGCTAGCAGGGCCCCTAAGGCCGAGTTTGTAGTGGAGATGTATAAGATCAAAGGTTTGTCCACAACCGGTGGAACCAATACAGGAGGTGTAGCTAGATACTCTTTAAGTTGATCAAACACTGCTTGACACTTGTTGTCCCATCGAAATGAGACATCCTTTCGGAGCAAGTGTTGAAAGGGTTGACATTTATCTGCTAGCTGTGAGATGAAACGCCTGATGGATTGCAACCTTCCCTGGAGGCTCCTTAATGCTTTTAGGTTCTTTGGTGGAGGCATCTCCACTATAGCCTTTACTTTCACTAGATCCACTTCGATGCCTCTACGAGATACGATGTATCCCAACAGCTTTCCTGATGTTACACCGAATACACACTTCTTTGGATTAAGTCTTACTTGGTATTTTTCAAGCCTGTCAAAGATCTGTCCTAAGACTTGTATGTGGTCCACTCTAGAAGATTTAGCCAATATATCATCAACATAGTCTTCCATGATGTGATGAAAGAGGTCATGAAATATCACTGTCATTGCTCGCTGATAGGTTGCTCCTGCATTCTTTAGACCAAACGGCATGACACACCAACAATAGTTGCCCCAAGGACAAGTAAAGGTTGTTTTATGTTGGTCTTCTTCAGCTATCCTTATCTGATTATAACCCGAGAATCTGTCCATGAGAGAAAGCATCTCATGACCTGCAGTCAAGTCCACTATAATGTCAATGTTTGGTAGTGGAAAGTCATCTTTAGGACATGCCTTATTGAGATCTCTGAAATCATTACACATGCGGATGCGCCCATTAGGTTTAGACACATGTACAATATTTGAGACCCAATCTGAATAGTCAATAGGTCGTATAAACTTGGCATCTAATAGCTTTTGTACTTCAACCTTCACCAAGAGAGCTATCTATGGGTGCATCTTTCTCAACTTCTGTTTGACTGGTTTCACCTTGGGATCAACTATGAGATAATGAACTACCAGCTTAGGGTCTAGCCCTGGCATATCTGCATAGGTCCATGCAAAGTTGATGGTTTGTTGCAAGAAGAAGCTGTTAAGATTTCTGTGCTCTGTGTCAGATAATGATGCCGCTAGGAATGTTGTCTTTGGATTCTGTTCTGTACCCAGGTTGATCTCTGTAGAATCTTCCACTAGTAGAGCTGATTTCTCCTGGTACTTAGATGGTAAGGGAAGGTCAAATCCTCCATCCCCAGGTGCCACAGCTGGGTTTTCACCTTTGGATACGTCCTTTATTTTTACTATTTTATGATCAGGAGGTGCCACAGTGTGGTTTTCACCTAGAGATCTTTCTTTATTTGCACTTTTGCGACTGGAGGATTTGGCATTCTCACCAAAATAAGTCGTGGGCTCTAGTTCCATTACAAAACCTGCCTTGTGATCGCCGAGAGGGATACCTTCCCGAAGTCCCATGAACTCAGCTAGGGCTTCGTCATTCTGAAAGACATCTATAACGGGGGCCCCTTGTTGGTCCCAATCGATAAGTTCAGGGTAGACAAGTGTGACATTCTGGGTGCTGGTGGTGGAAGTTAAGGATACGGCGGATAGTGAAAAAATGGAGGATTCTACGAATAGATTGGTCATGTGGAGGGAAGAGTCATCGGTGATATCCTCTGTAGACGTCGAATCAGCGGGAAAAGTGTCAGCTACCTCGTCGAGGATATACTCGATGTCCGAGGCGCATGGTACCTTCCTACCAAATCCTAATCCTTTCTTGTCTAGCTTCTTTGTTACCACAATGGGCTCCATAGTGCCTTGATTTTGTTTCCCAAGGCCACCTTTGCCTTTATAGCCCATGTTTTTCACTATCCTTAAGCCATTGCCATATTGCTTGACTGGTATCGTGACTGGTTCTTTCTCCTTGTAGAGCCAAGAAGAGATGTCCTCAATAGTTTCCTCTTCCAATAACCGTCCATGTTGGAATTGGGTTAGGAATGTTGGGGGAGGAATAGTTGCTTTTTTGGTAACTTTGGCAATGGGTGGTTTGCCGTAAGATTTTGGAGATAAAGGCATCCGCCCTACACAACAAGATTCTGAGATATCATAAGTGCCAAAGCCTATATCTCGAACGCGAGCTGTGATTTTGGGGAGGGGTGTAGGTTCACTTATGGAGGCTTGCGTGAGAGTTTCAGGGTCAACATAGAGAGGGGATTCAAGGGCTTTGTCATTTTTAGGCACTTGGTTGCAATTCTTATAGCTTCCTTGCAAGACACGGCAGAATTCAAAAGGATTAGGATCTCCTGGGATGGTGATTTCCGTACCATTGTATGGGAACTTTAGGGACTGATGGTACGTGGAGGGAACAGCTTTCATTGCATGGATCCATGGGCAGCCTAGGATAATGTTGTAAGGCAGCTCAATATCAAGAACTTGACACCTAGTTTCAAGCATGACTGGGCCCAGTTGTATAGGCAAGTGAATAACACCTTCTGAACGGCGTTCTGCATCATCATACCCCTTGATTGTAATACTATGATCAGTGTTGACGTGATCCTCAGAGTATCCCAATTGTTTTAGTAACTTTAAAGAATAGATGTTGAGACCAGCACCACCATCTATGAGTATGCATTTGATTTTGCACTTATGGATGAGAACTTTAATATGAAGGGCATCGTTGTGACAAGGATCATGGGAGGGGAGGTCTTTCTCAGAGAAGACCACATTGTACAGTGAAGCAATGTTACCTACTATAGCTCAGAAATCTGCGACCGCGATGTTGTTAGGAACAAAAGACTCTTGGAGGGCTTTTTCTAGGACTACTCTATGTGCAGGTGATGACCGTAGAAGGTCCAAAATAGAGATTTGTGCTGGTGTTCTCCCTAGATGTTCGACAAGATTATAATCAGACTAAACCAGAAGCCTAGGTGTAGGTGCGCGGATGGTGACATGACCTCGACGAGTAGTAACAGCACAATCCGTAGATTTGCCTTTGATGGTGAGGGTGGACACTCGACTCTCTTCAAAACGACCGATAATGGAATCGAAAGATGTGGAAACGTGATTGATACCTTTGCCTCTATCCTGAGGAGGGGGTGGACCGTGATGAGGGAATGGTTCCTTGTACATATCGAGATCCTTGTTCGTGTGTTGCGCTGGTGATTCATCCTCAAAAGTAATTTGATTACCGTCGATGAGGTTTTGGATGAGGTGCTTAAGCTTCATGCAAGACGCAGTTCTATGCCCTTTGCTCCTATGGAACTCACAATACTCATTGTCTCTGTAACGTGCAATTTCGTAGATAGGTTCTCCATATGGGGGAGCATCAGGTAAGGTGATGAGCCCTTTCTGCAAAGCTTGCTGTAAGACCAATTCGATGGGCACTCCCAAGGGGGTGAATTGCCGTCGCGGGGGGTAATCTTGTTGGGGCTGCTCTTGTTGTCATTGCTGTTGGTTGGGATAAGGCTGCCTTTGTTGCTGCTGTTGTTGAGGTGGAGCTTGACTTGGTTTGGAGAGTTGCAGCGGTGTTTGTAACGTTTGGACATGCTTAGTATCGACCACCCCATCATTGACCACATTTTTGTTCTTGTTCCAATATTTGGGTTTATCGTTCGATTGTTGATGAGAAGTGCTATCTTTCGTTTCCTTAAAGATTTTGACCACACCCTTAGCAATGAGGGCCTTCTCAATGTTAATACCCTTGTATGTGATTTCATCGAAGGTTGTAGCACTAAGAATTTGTAAATGGAAACCTAACTCTTGGTTGAGGTTCTGCACAAATATGCTAACAAGCTGCTTCTCCAGAATCTTGAAAGGGAATTTGCTAGCCATTTGTCTCCATCGTTGAAGAAAAGAAATGAAAGTTTCCCCATTTTTCTGTTTATTGTTGCATAGATCAGTCATGGAAATCTCATGCTCTGCATTGTAAGAAAAATGGGTGGCAAACTTCTCTGCTAGCTCGTTGAAAGATTTGATACCCGTAGGTAAGTGTGAGAACCATTCTATTGCTTGACCTCCAAGACTGCGAGGAAAAAGATGCATGAGATATGTGTCGTTGTGAGAGACCTCGAAGCAAGCAAGATAGAATTCCCTAAGATGGTCTTTTGGGTCACCTTTTTCTTTGTACTTATCGAACTTGGGAATAGTGAAATTTTGAGGAAAAGGGATCATTGGTAATGACCGATCAAAAGGATAAGGACACACTTCCTCTAAAGAGAAGGTCTTTTTGGTGTGGCCAAATGTAAGATCAGATAGCTGTTGTTGAACTTCTGCGATCTTTAGCTCCATAGTCATGGGAGGGGTTGGTAACATCTCCTGTTGTCCAAAAAGCGGTTGGTGTTGCCCGTATAGAAGATTATAGTGTAAGCCATGCATACTGGTATTATAAGGGTCATAAGATTGATTGGGATTGTATGAACTGTATGATTGGTTCAGATTGGGTTGGAATTGGAGGCCTTGATTAGGCAGAGGTGGAGGTGGCGCTAGGTAAGAATGCTGGTTTTGCGATGGTTGAAGAAAAGTATTGGGGGGAGGAAAGCTAAAGTGCGTGTGATTAGGTTGTGATGGTGGCACATAGCTTTGGGAAACCTGATGTTAGGAATGTTGAGAGTGGCTAGGCAATGTATGAAAGAAGTTGAGCGAGGATGAACGTTGTGGAGGAGGAACATAGGTAGAAGTGATTTGCGATGGTTGGGGTTGATTGAAGATGAAAGTAGAAGAATGTTGTGGTTGGGGCTGCTTGAGGACGAGAGTAGAAGAATGTTGTGGTTGGGGTTGTGTGACTCTAATTGGTTGAGAGACATGCAAGTGTGATGATATAGGAGGTGGCATTTGTTGAGACCCTTGTTGCATGGCTACATAAGTGTTCCCCGGATTGTAATTGGGTGGGAAACCTACGCGTGAGGGGGTAACCAAGATTCCACTTGTGATTGGGATGGACACTTTAGGAGGTGGTTGCACATTCGATCGAGCTAAGGTGGCTTGCTTAGCTAACTCTGCTTGACGTTAGAGAGTTTCTTGTTGGTTTTGATAGATCTCCATAGGAGTCAAAAGTGGTGATATGGGCCTCTCCTCTGCTGGATTTTGAAAAAGGGGATTCCTATACTGCGAGCTTTGAGTAGGTAAGGGCGTAGTTACCGTGGACATGGTTTGCACCGCTTGTATGGCTTCTTGGGTGTTGTTGCTCTCCTTGAGAGTGGACACATCAAAATCTTGAGGTAACTTGGCTCCTTGCTTTGCAAGCAAGCGAAAGAAATGATCCTGGTTCTCACCAAGGATTTTATCAAAGGCAGCTATAGCTCTAGGATCTTGTATAAATTCATCAAGATCTTGCCCATCTTCTTGAGAGGATTGACCTATTTCAAAGTGTCGCTCTTCTTGAGATGGGGTTTGATCTATGATATAACCTTGTGGGACAAAATTCGGAGGCAAGCCAGTGGTATACTGAGGCGCATTTATCAAAGGGGTTCTATCCTCATGAGGATTGCTTGGTTCATCTATGTGCGGCATGTTCGGAGAGCTGATTAGTTTTGCCGCGGGTGTACTAGGAGTCACCTTGGGAGTAATGTTGAGATGACCTGATTGTGGTGTGCGAGGGGGTGACTTGCACTTCTTAGGGACAACTTGCCTGGATTTCATAGTCTGCTGTAGCCTAGTGGTGACCATGGGATACACTAGGACACAATGTAATGCTGGGAATCTGTGAGATGCTTTGAAGAAATGGACAAACTCTGATGCACAAAGTACTGGACCAAAAGCGCTATACTGTTTGACCAGAGGCACAGGACTGTGCTACCAAAAGCGTGCTACTGTGGACCAAAGGTGACGGACTGAGCTACCAATAGCGAGTTACTGCTATGCCAAAGGCGAGCTACAGTGACCAAAAGCGAGCTACTATTATACCAAGGGCGCTAAAGTAGAGTTTTGCCAGAGGCGGGTTACTGCTGACCAAAGGCGATCTACTGTATTACCAAAGGTGAGCTACTGTAATACCACGGGTGCTGAAGTAGTGTCTGATGTTTTTCAAAGGCAAGATTTTTCTATTTCTGATTAGATTGGTTTGGCAAGAGAAAACATAGCAAACAAGTGGTCAAAAAAGGCACAAGGACTGACACAACAGATAGTGTATGTTCAAGGCTCCAAACAAGCCCAATGTTTCCTTAGGTCTAATACAGTTGCAATCAATAACAAGCACTTTTTATCCCTAGAGACAAGGTTTCATTGCAGTAGATCAGCTCACAGCTTAATACTCCGTCGATAAAAATATCATTCCATAAAGGTGTCGGATATTTAGTATCTTTGCGAGAGACGATAGGTAGGGATATCTCACCCTCCCCTTGGAAAGCTCAAGTAGGTCACAAGAGCTTTATGTCCAAGGGAATACTATCTCTTCTCAAGGGAGCCAATGGTGAGTATCTTAAGGGTTTAAATCGATTTCCCTTGCACTGATGATTACCGCAATGTTCGGAGGTAGGTCAGGTAGTCTCTATCTAGAATTGGTTCTTAGTGACTTTGAGGGACCAATGCCTTACGAGCAATGCGACAAGCTACTAAAAGCTTTAACCAATCCTACTAAGAGTTTCAAACACTTCGCTCAATGTGAAAATCATTTCCACAAAGAGCTAGTACACCTCTTTTCAGTTTGGCACCACAAGGTAAGGCTAACGTCGGTTAGGACTTGGCTTTCGCCTTATCCCTCTTATATAGCGGTTCAAAGGAAAACTCCGCTTAGGGTCGTCCCTTTTGGATGAATCACAATCCAAAAGCAGGCCCTTCTAAAGGAAGTAAAAAAAAGTAAAAGCAAGCACGTCAAACAAAGGTTCAATTGTCCCGTTATAAGAAAAATAAGGTGCAACTAAGCTATGCACACACACGATTGTAGTTGTAAATTGTCCCTTATGAAATGAAGTGTTTGGCATTCATGTCTATTTTCCTTTAGAAAATTGAGGTGTTTGTTCATACATGTCCTTTGTCCCTTAAGAAAAGCAGTATATTCCTAAGACTTAGATTGCAAGAAAAGATTTGTTCAATTATCCTTTTAAGCATGCAATGTGTTTCTAAGACTTAGTGAGATAAATCAAAAGAGGTCTTCAACGCTCGTCCTGCATGAACATATTAAGAAAACTCCTATTGGCTCTGTGTGAGTAATAAGAAGCTACAACAAGTGAGTTAGTTCCACCAAAAATTCACAAGTTAGCAAAAAATGAATCAACTTTAGCCAAAAGCGCTACACAATTTTACCAGAAGCGACGTACTGTATTCCAAGAGCGCTGTATTGCAGACCAGAAGCGCTGTAGAATATTACCAGAGGTGCAGCAAATTAACCAGAAGTGCTTCACTATGTTTTCAAAGGCGCTATGATGCAGACCAAAAGTGCAATATAATAATACCAGAAGCGCTGAAGAATATCCGGAAGCATGGAACTGTGTTACCAAAAGCGTGAGACAATATAACCAAAAGCGCCGCGCTATCTCAGATCATAAAAAGGGGAACTTTTTCAAAATAATCAGATCTAAAGTAAAATTCCATGATTGATTCACTGTTCTGAGAAGTGGTAGCTGAGAGATCTGTGTTCTGCAATCTAAAAAACTCAGAAGCTGTAACAACACCAAGGATTAACCCAAAAATTGAAGGCACTCCTAAATAAATCAGCTTAGGATGTCCAAAAAAATAGGTTTGTCTGACAAATACAACAGCTTGTCATACAAAGTAATAAGATAGATGGCGTGAAGCTCCTGTAAAACAGTGAACAAGGTCAGAAACCTAATCTAGCCAAAAGCACTCTAGAATACTGCCAAAAGCGCTGTTCTGTGATGCCAGCAGCGCTGCTCTACGCAGCCAGAAGTCCTGCATCCTCCAGAAGTGCTGCATCCTCTAGAAGTGCCTAACTGTGCCTCCAGAAGCGCTCAAAGATCCTGCCAGAAGTGCTGTGGGGTGTCGTTTGCGCTGTGCCGTACTGTGACTTCAAAGAAAATAGATTTCTCAAAGAAACAAAGGAATTAGTGGGTCCCACCAGGCGTGCCAGAATATACTCAGAACAGGTTATTACTGGCCTACAATAGAGCAAGATGCTGCACAGTTTGCTAAGAAGTGTCTACAATGTCAGCAGCATGGAGATCTGATTCACGCACCAGCTCATGAGTTACAACCTGTGACAACTCCATGGCCTTTTTCTCAATGGGGTCTCGACCTCGTAGGACAAATCCACCCTTCCTCCTCCAATGGCCACAAGTTTATCATTACCGCCACTGAGTATTTCACGAAGTGGGTGGAAGCCATTCCTATGACCTATATCACCGGTAAGCAAATAGCCAAGTTCATCCTAAACTACCTCATATGCCGGTATGGTATTCCCCAAGCCATTGTCACTAATAATGGGAGACCATTCAAGAACCAAGATGTTCATGCCTTATGCATACAATACAATATCCAACATCGCTTTTCCACTCCCTACTATCCACAGAGCAACGGCCAAGCTGAGGCTTCTAATAAAACCATTCTCAAAATCCTCAAGAAAACAGTCAATGAAGCTGGTTGTGATTGGCACTTGCAACTCAATCCCGCCCTATGGGCCTACCGCACTAGTATCAGAACACCAACTGGTGCCACACCCTATGCCTTAGTCTTTGGCTCCGAAGCCATCCTACCTATAGAGGTCGAGATCCCATCCCTTAGAGTATCCATGTAGGACCTGATCGGCGGAGATGAGTATCTCACTTCTAGATTAGCTGAGCTTGAACTACTAGATGAGAGGCGCCTTGCCGCACTTAATCATCTCCATGTCTATCAAAACCGCCTTCGGCATAATTACAACAAAAAGATCAAAGAAAGACGGTTTCAAGTTGGTGATCTTGTACTTAAGGAGAATCAGAGAAATCAAGCAGATCAAGAGAAGAAGGGTAAGTTTGAGCCTAACTGGTTAGGTCCCTTCATTGTGACAGCAGCATATGGATCAGGAGATTATACTTTAGCTACACCTGACGGCATTCCTCTAGATGAGCCACTTAACAGTGTCCATCTCAAGAAGTTCTATGCCTGATCCTCAGAGTATTCCAAAAAAAATAAAAAAAGCAAAAAACAACAAAAAAATCCAAAAAAATCCATCCTCTGGTGAAAACCTGGCAAACAGGCACCTTGGATAAGTACCATAGTGAAAACCTGGCAAATAGGCGCTATGTGTAGAGTCAGCATCCATCGTCTATCGAGTCATGTCCCCTCCTTGTCCAGTTCGCAACGTCCCTCATCCATCCACCCATAATAAAACCATTGACTTTGTTTGCATTTCCATCTCCCTATCTAGTATAGCTTGGAAATTTGTCAATGCCCCTCGTCGTCTTCCCATGTCTTGATCTGTGTCTACAGTTAGCACTGTCTTGTCCTAGGTCATGTCTTTCTGTGTCTTCTTCGGCTGTCACCCCTACAGTTTCCTCTACCAAAATGGGGGCAACTCTTTCCTTAGCTTCGGTCTAGGATTGGTTCCTTGTTCGTGGTTCGCAGCGCATACTTCAATCTTGTCTCATTGCCACAGGTAACACCCTTTAACGGACACAGAGTTCCTATGATAAGGCTGTTATCTTCTCAACACTTTTTCTACATCATCACCCTCACCAGAACTACATATCATCTTTTCAATCTTAAGGTACCTTGATCCCATGGATATGGGTATGTAGGTAGTCTGGAATACGAAGGACGTTTCCAGTACTCATGTACATAAGATCCCATCTTCTCAACGCTTTTCTACATCATCACCCTCACCAGAACTACATATCATCTCTTCTCAATCTTAAGGTACCTTGATCCCATGGATATGGGTATGTAGGCAGTCTGGAATACGAAGGAAGTTTCCAGTACTCAGGTACATAAGATCCCCTCCTTTCACCTTGACCCATTCATCACTCTATCCAGAACTACATATTTATCATTTCTTATCTTTCATCGTCGTGTGCCTTGATCCCATGGATACAGGGTATGTAGGTAGTCTGGAATACGAAGGATGTATCCAGTACTCAGGCACACACGATCCATCATTCTCCGCCCGTCCCAATCCATTAGCGCTATCACCTTTCTAGTCTTCCGTTTATCAAAATCCATTTGCCTCGACTTGACTAACTCAAGCAGCAAGCTAGCGCATCCTTTCAAAGCAAAAGTCCTTAACAAACCTGAAGCAAAGCAGCTTTCTTCCAGAGTCATCTACTGTCCTGCATATCGGTTGCCAACATCAGCTAAGTACCGCTTAACCAAAGCCCTAGACCCACAAGCTTGTCTTCTGCAAAGTGTTCCATCGTTGAGACCAACACACGCGTCTCCTGCGACATGTGGCATTCCCTACAGCAAGACATTGTCTTTTTAGGTAGATAGCACCCTTTAACAGACATAGAGTTCCTATGATAAGGCTGTTATCTTTCCTATCCAATCTATCCTGAGCAACCTCTTTGGCAAGAGAGTATGTTGGCTGTATGTTTACTTTGTAAGTCAGTCAATTTGTGTTATGATTTATCTTTTGTTCCCTATTCCCATACCTACTCAAGACTACCTTGATTTATCTATAATCTTGGTATGTTGCGATGCAGTACGGATTGGGGGCATAGTCATTGCTTTCTGTATGCCGTGTTTGAGGAATGATCTCTAGTATCTTTCTTAGCATTCTATTTATCTTGTGTGTGTTACGCCCTAGCATCTTACATATTAATATTTCTTCTTGCAATCGCATGTATGGAAGTTTATTTTATGTTCAAGACTATGGCTTATTCACATGTTCCAACAAGGTTATATTATGTCTAAGGGATCTAGGTTCAAACCGTTTGTTTGCAGAGTCAACGTCCACGCACTCAGATATTACTGCACCTTGGTCTTTTATACCTTGGTGGCGAACTATCCACGTGCTATATCAAACTAAGGATTGCTCTTTATATACAAATGCGAAGCCATTGCAACAAGCTCAAACTTTCATCCATTTCCACAAACCCTTATATCGCTTTCATTGTAGTAATCGATCAACAGTCTATGTCTCCATCTCCTCCTGTCCTCCTCTCTGGTGTATATCTGCAAAACCCACATGTCAGATATCACTAGTCATCAAATCTATATCATCATATATCTCTATCATCATACATCTATAAGCATCATATAAACAGCATATGTCATCACATGAATCCATAATCATACGTACATATCATCACATCCATGACATCAAGGAATGCATACACAAAAGCATGAACAGCTGTGAGTCGAACAGATCATCATATATATATCATGTAATGGCCACCATAATACAAAGTCTCTGTGTCTACATCAATAATACAAAAATGTGTATACATCCAAATATACACCAATATCGTACATCAAGGCTATCAAGAGCCCTCAAAATATACATCAAAATGCACGCAGGCATCTGTCCCAAATGATACAATATAATACAATACAAATGTATGTGCCCTAGTGGGTGGAGCTGCCCTCTTGTTGTGGCCCCTGGCCTCCCCCTGTGCTCGGTGGAGGTCCCCCTGATGGTCCTCCTCCTCCCCCTGGCGGCAAGAGTGGTCCTCTGACGGAGGACGCTGACTACCTTGTCCTCCAGGATCCTGATGCCCCAGACCTGCTTCTGTCTCTATAACTCGGTGCCTGCTGAGCTGCCGGCACCACACCCACATATAGGCCCTTGTAGTACTCTGCCTCTCTGCCGGCTGATACTAGCTCACCCTACACTCGGACGAGCTCGCTGTACAAGGTCCTCTGATCTGCACCCAGTGCACGGCATGCCTCCTCTCTCTCCCACCTCACTTTGAATAGTGTGGCCTTTGCTGTCAAACGCAACTGCACCTCTGCGTCTCTCTCTCTCCTAGCCTGCGCTAGCTCATCTGCATCTGCTACTGGTGCGGCTGGCGGCTGCACCTGTACCTGTGCCTGTGCCTGTGCCTGTATCTGGGCCTGCAGCTATCTGTATGCCTACACCTGTGCTAGGGCTGTCTGTGCTGCTGTGGCTTCCTGTGTCTGTGCCTGGGTTGTGGCCTCTGCCTGCCTCGCATCGGCTCACGCTGCATCCCTGTCTCTCCTAAGTCGAGCCATCCGGAGCTCTAAGTGAGTCCTCCAGGCTATCTCCTCCTGCAGTAGTCACTCCGCTCTCTGTAAGTCAGTCTCTACGACCGGGCCCACTGCCTCTACAATCTTACGGCAAACCACCCATTGCCAAAGTTACCAAAAAAGCAACTATTCCTCCCCCAACATTCCTAACCCAATTCCAACATGGACGGTTATTGGAAGAGGAAACTATTGAGGACATCTCTTCTTGGCTCTACAAGGAGAAAGAACCAGTCACGATACCAGTCAAGCAATATGGCAATGGCTTAAGGATAGTGAAAAACATGGGCTATAAAGGCAAAGGTGCCCTTGGGAAACAGAATCAAGGCACTATGGAGCCCATTGTGGTAACAAAGAAGCTAGACAAGAAAGGATTAGGATTTGGTAGGAAGGTACCACATGCCTCGGACATCGAGTATATCCTCGACGAGGTAGCTAACACTTTTCCCATTGATTCGACGTCTACAAAGGATATCACCGATGACTCTTCCCTCCACATGACCAATCTATTCGCAGAATCCTCCATTTTTTCACTATCCTCCGTATCCTTAACTTCCACCACCAGCACCTAGAATGTCACACTTGTCTACCCTGAACTTATTGATTGGGACCAACAAGGGGCCCCCGTTATAGATGTCTTTCAGAATGACGAAGCCCTAGCTAAGTTCATGGGACTTCGGGAAGGTATCCCTCTCGGCGATCACAAGGCAGGTTTTGTAATGGAACTAGAGCCCACGGCTTATTTTGGTGAGAATGCCAAATCCTCCAATCGCAAAAGTGCAAATAAAGAAAGATCTCTAGGTGAAAACCACACTGTGGCACCTCCTGATCATAAAATAGTAAAAATAAAAGACGTATCCAAAGGTGAAAACCCAATTGTGGCACCTGAGGATGGAGGATTTGACCTTCCCTTACCATCTAAGTACCAGGAGAAATCAGCTCTACTAGTGGAAGATTCTACAGAGATCAACCTGGGTACAGAACAGAATCCAAAGACAACATTCCTAGCAGCATCATTATCTAACACAAAGCACAGAAATCTTAACAGCTTCTTCTTGCAACAAACCATCAACTTTGCATGGACCTATGCAGATATGCCAAGGCTAGACCCTAAGCTGGTAGTTCATTATCTCACAGTTGATCCCAAGGTGAAACCAGTCAAACAGAAGTTGAGAAAGATGCACCCACAGATAGCTCTCTTGGTGAAGGTTGAAGTACAAAAGCTATTAGATGCCAAGTTTATATGACCTATTGACTATTCAGATTGGGTCTCAAACATTGTACCTGTCTAAACCTAATGGGCGCATCCGCATGTGTAATGATTTCAGAGATCTCAATAAGGCATGTCCTAAAGATGACTTTCCACTACCAAACATTGACATTATAGTGGACTTGACAGCAGGTCATGAGATGCTTTCTCTCATGGACGGATTCTCGGGTTATAATCAGATAAGGATAGCTGAAGAAGACCAACATAAAACAACCTTTACTTGTCCTTGGGGCAACTATTGTTGGTGTGTCATGCCGTTTGGTCTAAAGAATGCAGGAGCAACCTATCAGCGAGCAATGACAGTGATATTTCTTGACCTCTTTCATCACATCATGGAAGACTATGTTGATGATATATTGGCTAAATCTTCTAGAGTGGACCACATACAGGTCTTAGGACAGATCTTTGACAGGATTGAAAAATACCAAGTAAGACTTAATCCAAAGAAGTGTGTATTCGGTGTAACATCAGGAAAGTTGTTGGGATACATCGTATCTCGTAGAGGCATCGAAGTGGATCCAGTGAAAGTAAAGGCTATAGTGGAGATGCCTCCACCAAAGAACCTAAAAGCATTAAGGAACCTCCAGGGAAGGTTGCAATCCATCAGGCGTTTCATCTCACAGCTAGCAGATAAATGTCAACCCTTTCAACACTTTCTCCAAAAGGATGTCTCATTTCGATGGGACAACAAGTGTCAAGCAGCATTTGATCAACTTAAAGAGTATCTAGCTACATCTCCTGTATTAGTCCCACTGGGCGTGCCATAATGTGTATATGGAAAAATGGGTTAAATCTAAACTAAATAAAACCAAAGAACCCAATAACATAAAGGAAACGAATCTAAGTAAAAGCCATTATCACAAATCAAAGACAAATGAAAGCTCTTACCAAAACCTGTATTGTTCCCTTTTGGAGATGTGTGGATTGCTCAATGAAGTTGCGAAGCCATGGTTGCAACAAGCAAGTAGTGTGCTCAATATGCTCAAAGATCAATGTCAAGAGATCATGAGAGTGCTCAATCGACGCGTTTTGTATGCTCGAAGCTCTGTTAAGTATGCCTGAGAATACGATCGAAGAGAGAGACTAAATGAAGGAGATGAGGGGGGTTTATATAGATTTCAAGGAAAATCGATCAACGGTCCAGATAATTCAGAAGAATCAATGGAGGAGATAAGTTGAGGAATGTGCAACGAATAAGAAGAAGACATGTGTCTTGCTTGCTTTTGCATGAGAGGAGTTATCAAGAATAGAAGAATGAGTTAACTAAAGAGATAAATCAATTAAAAGAATAAAGCAATCAGTTAAGTGATTTAAAACAAGAAGAAGGGATTTGCATGAGAACAGAAGATATTTTGCTTTATTAAATATAGAAATATTTAATTGATGAGCAAGAAAGCTTGAGTTATTTTAGAGATAACTCAAATTTAGAAGAAAAAGCAATTTGATTTATTTATGTTTAGAGAAGATATTTTGGAAGAAGTAATTAAATAATTGAAATTATTTAATTTAGAAGATTTAAAAGTAAATTAAATAAATAAATTTATTTAATTGTTGTGCATGATTTTGGAAGAACAGAAGATTATAAATAAAATATTTGATTTTATTTATTTTTAGAGGATTGAGATAATTTAAATAAATTTGATTTGATTTATTTAAATTTAGAAGAACAATTGATTTAATTAAATAATGTAAATTATTTAATTGTAGATAAGATAGAATTGTGATGAACTAATTGAATAATGGGATATATTTAATTAATGTGGATGTGAATTTTGGAAGGAGGATAATGATCAAATTAAATAATTAAAATTATTTAATTGTGGAAGAATATAGAGGAATTTAATTTAATTAATTAAATAAAGAGGATTTATTTAATTAATGTTGAATTTAGGAGATTTAGAAGAATTTGATGATAATTAATTAAATAATTAGATTATTTAATTAACGTTTGCAATGCAAGTGATTAGACAGATAACGAAATGCAGTGATTTGATGACATGGTCATTTTAGGGTGTCTACACACTCCATTCTTTTAGTTGTGATAACTCATGGACCAAAATTAGACATTCCTTGGAGGACAACCTTCTTTCCTTCTGACTCAAACTTTAGCTCCATGGTTTGGAAATTCAAATTGATCTCCCCTAAAGATTTCAGCCATTGGATTCCAAGTACCACATCAGTGTCCCCAATACTCACCACATATAATTCATCCTTGACCTCATAGTTTCCCAACTAAATGCATAGTTGAGAGATCTTCAGCATACATGTGAGGTTAAAGCTATCAACAACCATGACTTTAAACCCATCAAATTCCTTCATCTTCAACCCATGTTTTGACACAATTCATTCATCTATGAATTTATGTGTGGCACTAGTATCAATGAGTGCAACCATACACTGCCCTCCAAGAACTCTACATACTCTCAAGGGATTGTTCTTTTGAGTGCTAGATAATTGTGCAAGTATTCCATTATCTTCTTTCATCTCTTCAACTTCTTCAAATTCTTCAACCTCTTCACAATCTTCAAAATCAGCTTGTTGGTTTGATTTTTCTGATTCAGAATTAGCCTCTGAATACACCTCTAAATGGTGTACTTGTCCCTTTTCAAAGCATTTATGATCGGGGGCCAAAGGCTCTTTGCAAGTAAAACACAATTTCTTTCTTTTGAGCTTATTTCTAAGGTTTTCATTCATTTTCTGAATAGGTAGCTTCTATTGGTTTGAAAACTTTGAGAATGGTCTTTTGTCCTTATTGAAGGGAAAAGGTTTTGATGGAATCTTGGTCCTTGGGGCTGAAAACTCCATGTTTTGAGCTCTCTTAATGGCCTCATACAAGGTTTGTGAGCCAAGTGACTTGACCCAGCCTCTTTGATGCAGGAGCATCCCAGGTTGCAGAGCAATCTTGCATCAACCAAAAACATTTGCATTCTTTCTTTTCTTGCATTTCTCTGTCCAGTTCAGTCAGTTACAGTTTCAACATTTTGTACTAGATTTTACTATATCTTCATATTAGAGCTTGTGGAGCAGGACTTAACATCTACATATTATCATCTACATCATTTTCAAATTTTAGGTCATTCAGATTTGTTTGCTAAAAGTTATCGCTATCAAAAGATCATCAACTTTCACAAATAGAGCATTCAAATAGTTAGTTGAAGGAGAAGGTTTGCGGAGCACTTTTGTGACTTGTAGAGCCAAATGGAACATCATACATGGCACATATTGATAAGATAGACCTTCCTTGAGGTCGCTACCAAGTTTTATGCATTTGCAGAGCATTACTAGATGATTGAAGGTTGACCTACTTGTTTCTACACATTACATCCTTCTTTGGAGTTTGTAACCTCTTGTGGCCAATGTAGAGGATTTATTTGAGATTGAAGATGACATATTTAGATATCTACGATGTATTAGGAAGTCAAAAGTTCTTAGTTAGCGATTATGATAGTTTAGATTAGATCTTTTGTTCTAGGAAGGCATTTCAATGCCATAGCTTGCATATCTGTTGTAACCCAAAAAGTAGGCCTGTGAGCCCTTTGAATATATGAATTTTCCATTGCATTCTATGATTGTGTTGTTTCCATTGTGTTTACTCTAGCTGCATGGTTTGGACAGTTCACTCTATAAAGTTCCCTCTGACTATGACTGCACCAAGTGGTATCAAAGTAAAGTTTTGAATCCTTTGGGAAGTGAAGGCATTCCATAAGATCTTGTTGTGAATAGTCACCAACTTGGGGCAGGCTACTTGTGTTTGTCAATAGAGCACCAATTGTGAGACAGTTGCTACCTTGTAGTCAGATTGCCAAATTGAGGTAGTTGCCTCGGATCCTAGGAAGAGATGTCGTCGAGGAGAATTCCTACTATGGCCAATATTGCTAGAAGAATGGAAGATATGATAGAGATGATGAGGACAATGAAAGTTAGACTAAACCCTAGAAATGATGTTGAAAGTGATGATGAAGAATTTTAATTTGCAGATCAAAATGAAGAAGCCCTAGAAGAATAAGAATCAGATTAGGTGAAGATGTTGAAAGCTATTTCTAATATTGGAAAGTGACCTAGAGTAGATGTACCGAACTATACTACAAATTTGAATATGGAGGAATTGATTGATTGGATAAATGACTTGGAGGAATACTTTGAATATGAGGAAATTAAAGGTCTAGAGAAAGTAAGATTTGTAAAAACTAATTTGAAAGGACATGCTGCTATTTGGTGGAAAGAAGTTCAGTTGGATAGAAATAGGAGAGGAAAATAAAATATCATAAAATGGGATAGGATGGTGACAAAGTTGAAGAATCAGTTCATACCTGTTGACTATGAGTTGGAACTATTGAAGAGATTACAAAACCTAAGGCAAAAGAAGAAATCTGTGAAGGAGTATAGTGAAGAATTTCATAAGACGACCATAAGGGCTAGACATAGTGAAGCAATCAAGGAGAAAGTGGTGAGATACATAAATGGATTGAGGATGGACATTCAAGAAGAACTAAGTTTGGTAAGGATGAAAATAATAGAAGAAGCATATTAGTTTGCCCTGAAAGTTGAAGACAAGTTGAACAAGAAGCACAAACAAAGGAAGAGAGGTAGAGGAGGTAAATTTCAAAGAGGTAGAACATATTATGGAGGAGAGAGATCATATGTGGAGCAGAATAAAGAAAGTAGTCCATACAAGAGGGAAGATAGAGATACCAATGGAATACTAGAGAGATGATAGAAATTTCTATCACAGAGGGTGATGAGACCATAAAGTGTCTCATCTTTAGTCAAATAAAAGCATATATTTTCTCTTCATTAAATCAGTTTTGAAGTGGACTTGAGTATGTGTTGGAAGATTTTTAGCTAAATATCAAATAAACTTGTCTAAATGGAACAATCAATGCCATTCATGAGTTTATCTTGATATTAGATGTTCACCTATAGATCAACAGTTATTTTATCAGTAAATGAAGAGAAAGTCTATTTTATTGCAAGTTGGAGCTCCGGAGATGCAGAAATAAAAAATTTAGTTTCAGTAAAACTGCAATATCTCACTCGTTTCTTAATGAAATTTAGAAATTCAAAATGATCCAGAAAGATCAAAGAGAGAGGAATAGATCCCTTAAGGCATTTTGAGGAGATTTATTAAAATGAATAAATGGTTAATGATAGAAATTGAATGTTACAAAGCGCTAGAGAAAAAGTCAAAAATATAGTTTCAATAAAACCACGATATCTCTCTCATTTATTAAACAAATTAAAATGATTTGGAAAGATGAAAGTGAGGGGAAGAAAACCTATAAAGCATTTGAGGAGATATGGTAAAACAAATGAGCATCTAATGACAGAAGATGACTATTCTACAAGCTCCGGAGATGTTCTAGAAACAGTTTATGAAGTTGTTGTGGATTCTTCCAATCTATCAACACGCACTCTAAGGTTTTTGAGGGATAGATTGACTATAATTACTCTTAAATTAATGGATCTAATTATGATTAATTATTCCATGCAAAGAATACACACTTAGTGTCATTGCATGCCTTTCTAAAAGACTGCATGTTTTGCCTTGTAATCAGCAATTGTATAATAAATTAACTAAATGAATAAGTTTAGTTAACTAGATAAATAAGTTTAGTTAGCTGCATGATTAATTTCTCTACTCTAGAGAAAGTCTCAATTAGAATTTAATAACCATAGTTATATATAGAGAACTATGGTGTAGAATAGAGGAGGGGAAGTTGTAAAAGAATTAATTGAAAGAAGAACTCTATTATTTCTCAGTAGCACGTACTCTTGATCTTGAAGGTTTTGAATAAAAGAAATTGTTCTACCAATTTGCTAATTGTTGGAATTGATTAGTATCTCTCTAGAGGTGGAGCAAGGGCCCACTCCAACTGAAGGGTAGAGACTACATTTCTTAGTTTCATTAGTTGCTTTGTTGTTATGCATTTCCTTTATTCAGAATTACTTTTGTTGTTCTTGCTTTCCTTAGATTAGTTCTGATAGTACCATGTAAATTTTTTCCATGGTTCTAGTTTTCAGGCATCCTGATAGAAGGTATATGACCTAGGGTTTTTGCAAAATAAAAATACTCTGAGTAATACTGTTCAAAATCCTAAACCTTTGTGTCGAGTGTATTAAAAAAATCACTTTTTTTATGTTCTGAGATTGTCTATCACCCATTGCTCAATTCATCAATTGCCTTTTTATGCCCTAAAAAATGTTGTTTACTGGCCCCCCTATTGTGCAGTTACCACCTCTAGCCAGTTCTTAATACTTTTCAAAATGCCAAGATGCTTCTACATGTCCACCCTCGAATGGTCCCATGGCCCCCTTCTTCCCTACTAGATGAAGGTTGTTTTTAAGAGTGTATGCCTAGGGTCAGATACCACTAACCCCTTTTGACAAGTGGAAATTATTGATACACTTCTGTCAATCCACCAACATTAAAAATATAGGCGGAGAAATCACTCGTGGAACTACGGAAAAGGCACCAGCTGGCAGAAAACCATCTTCGGTTGCAGTGAAGTAACTAGTGGTGGGTCCTGACCGCCATACAAAGAGTTTTTTAATGATCTCCATCATTTCACCAAGCTTTACCAAAATATCCCACCTAGCATCTGTGAAGAAGTAGAAATGTGGCATATGGCTGCTGCATTTGTAAGTAGAGATCCCACTGGAGAGAGGCATGCCATGATGAATGCATTTACATCCCTCCATCTTTCCACTAGGTCATTAATCTGTGTGCCCCGCCAGACTACAGAATGATGGAAGGTTGCCACGTAACAAGAATGACATAATTTCTATGGCTTGTCCTTTCTAGCAATTAATCAAGAAGTAATGAGAAGAAACTTCCTGATTGGCCTAATAAAATTTGTTGGACGTGTCAAGTATGGTCAAGTTTCTGGGACTAATCATGGTCATCTAATCTCTGCCAATATTGCATAATCTGATGGTTGACATTCAAATCTCCTAAAAATGAATAATTTTGCATATCTAGTTCGCACAATACGAAGTGAAGGTAGACATGACTAGTTTCAGCCCTAAATAAATGATACTTTTTATATGATTCATGCACCAATTTTTTCTATACTTACCATTTCAAAGGCATTGAAGTATTAAGGCATTGGAACTGATAATTGTTACCATATTTTTGGTATCAAATTCAAAGTAGTTGTGCAAAACAATCCTGAACGTTCTAGGTTCTTTGACCCTAAATGATATATAAACAACATCAGATGAAGTATCAATAGGTCTTATATTGCCCATCAAGTGTTTTTTCCTGAGGAAGTCATCAAAAATTCTACTACTGATGAAGAAGTGAAAATGAAAAGAGAAAAATGATCTCTATACATGAAATATGATGAATCAATGTGAAAGAAGAGGCCTTCTTACAAGGGAATTTTCTCAAATGTTGTTGACCCCATCAACAGGATAAAAAATATTTTATCATATATTGATGAATTGGTTGAAGTATAGGATAGCAATCCTGTTGAGCCCACTGAAGAAGAAAGGCCCTCATGCCTGCCCCCTGGTAGAAATTTAATAAAGTATACTTTCAAGAGAAAAGCCAAAAGTGAAGAGGTCAGAGAACAAGCTCCACATGCTCTTCCACCAACTAAATTAACTTTATCAATCTTTTACCACCTCCACAAGTATCTCTCCTTTCCATACCAATGATTGAATTAGATTCTCCTCATAGGGAGTCCTCTCCACAAAGGAAGAAAGTTGAACAGGCCTTTTGTTTGATTACCCTGATGATGAAGGAGAGATGGAAATAACAAAGGAAGAAATACCACGTGAGATGCCATCCCCTAGCAAAAATGAGCCTAAGGAGCTACCTTTGAATAGGATTACTAACATTGCCATTAAGGGCTATGATGTTTCAGATGACATCAAAACTATAACCTATAGGAATTTCATAAGTGATGATGATTTTATTAATTCTAAAGAGTTTTTTGAATTCTTGTGGAAGATTAGAAGGAGTGAATATGAGAAAAGATTAGAAGAAGAAATGTCTCAATCTCCTCAAGAAACTTGGGAGCAAGTATCCATTAAGATACTTACACATATGAAGGAGGACGTTAAGAATATTACTGTAGAATAGGGTAGACATATGATCAGAGACAGTGGAATCTTCCTACTCCCTGAGTGGGATATAGCTTCTACTATTGTTCTAGATACTGAGGAGGCAGGATAATGATGTTTTCTCCATAGAAGAAGAGGTTGAAGATGCATTAACAGGTGCCATATTCAATCCAAAAATGGGAGACCCTAGCTATCTGGGCTTTGGCTCCTAATACTGATAAACCTTTGGTTGCAGAACCTAATAGAGATTTGAAAGGTGGCTTGATAATAAAAAGAGTTTTTGATACCTCTAGTTCAGAAGCATTCAAGATGGTAGTAGAAGTTGCAAAATTTGAATAAAGCAGTCACCATTGCTCTTTAGAAGAGGTATGATGAACTGGAAAAGGAGCATATGCATATGTTGCATGAATACAATAAGTTAAAAGAAAGGGAAATGCAGTGGCAACAACAAGCGTAAGCATCAGCCTCACCACATACAGTATTCATAATCAAGAATTCAAGTTTCCTCTTTTATGATCTTTCTTCCTCATCAAAGCCTATTCTTGAGGAGAATGAAGAGTTAAGGCAACAAATCAGTTCATTTGAAGAAATTTTTACAAACTATTTTGATGAACAACAAGAGGATAATTGGTGTATTGTTTCAAGTATTTTAGAATTATTAATGGATAATATATCAAGCAAGGTAGTTGGTATCCATAACTGCTACTATGACTTGTCACAAGTCATTAAGAAAATAACATATGATAAAGGACAAATAGTACCTCTATTCAATAAGTGGATCCCAAGGATTGCTTCTTTATTAGGCATTTGTAAAGGATCAAATCATGATCCTAATGCTCCCAAAGATGTTAAACAAATCTATATAACAACAAAGGAAGCAGGAGAATCCTAGGAATTTATAGACCATCTTGAGGAGAGAGCATTGAAGTTGATTTAGGGTTTTGATAATGATAAAGTTGGAATAATCCCTGTGATAAAAACTGAGAATGGTGACATTAAGCCATGTTAATCTTGGATCCTCCAATTCAGTCAAGATAAAATGATTGATATTCCCCTATTTAGAACAAGTGTCAACAAACTATGGGATTCCTGTCAACTTGCAGCTGATTTTACAAGGGAAGCTAAATCAATTATAGCCAAGTACAACAAGTATGCATCTTGTGTGAATAATCTTATCACCTTTCAATTGCCTATAGAGGAGCAATATCAGGCTTGGGATAAGAGATATAATGACTTACCTGACATTTGAAATCTTGAATATTGTGAAGGATACATAAATCTGAATACTATTGTTTGTTCCTTTTTCAAATTAAGAATATACCTCTACAGGTCTTTTTGTTAGTAAAGGTAATCTTCTTGTTTCCAAATATTGGGCATATTTGTCCTATAGTGGTTTCCTTTGTTTTCTTGTGCAACTATCAGTTTTCTCAAAAGGAAAGGTATTAGAATATAGATAATGAGTAAAGGTCAGCAGAGTTTGTTACACCTTCTTCAAATGCACACTTCCCAAGAGCAACTTGTTTTGAGGCTGCACATGTAACATGTTATGCTCCAATGAAAATATCTGATTACAATCAGTTATCTCTGTTTCTGATTAATGTAACTTTGTCAAATGAAAAAGTGACATCTATCTCTAGGTCTAAAGCTTGTTTTTCTCCCTTGTTTCTATAAAAGGGAATTCAGGACCTATTGACAAGGATCTTGGAGGAATTTTTGTAACACAGTACATAGTCATAATAGATAGTTTCTATTTCTAGGTGTGTTTTTCAAGAATAGAATCATTTGTACTTGTAACTATTGGTGTAAACTGTATTAGCTCATCACTTTGAATATATTATCAAAGTTTAGACTACATTGTCTCCTACAGTTGTATCCTTTGCTATATTTTTGAATAAATTGATCAAGTATCAGTACTATTCATCTTCATAGTCTTTCCTGTGTAAGGATATCTTTTCCAAAAGGCTTTTACTCAAAGAGTAAATTTAATTCTTTAAGGAAGGTATTGAGTATAGTAGATGTATGCAAGGATAAGCAAGTACAATTAGTTTGGACTAATTTCAAGGTGTTGTGGTGTAATGCACCATAACAGTATTCTTATATGAGTTATGATTGCATTATTATGCTGAGTTTCATTTATATTTGGTTCTTAACTCTGTGACCCTAGATTTAGGCACTGATCTTTTGATGATTATTGTCCTTATTTAATCTCCTTGATCGCTTATAAAATCAAAGAACAATTTTATTTCTATATTCATGTTAATGATAGTTTTATTTACATGTTCCTATGCAAAGAATTTTGTTGAAGCTTAAGAATCTAGCCCATTACTTTCCTCTGTCATTAATTCTTCAAGCAATCTAGAAGGAACATATTTGTTTATGTAATAGTGTTTTGAGCAAGTATTTAGAGACTCCCCCATTTTATTAAACACTATTTCAAACAAGAGGAACACCCTCCTTGGTCTTGTAGAGCCTAAAGTGCAGAGGAAAAGGGATTGAAACCCCATTTCATGTTCATTGGCCAATCCCTCGAGACAGATCAGTTACTAGAAATGGCTATTTTATAGATTTGTTTTCTTGAGATCAGGTTGGGAATTTAAAACAACCAACAGATTGGCAACTCTACTAGGGACTTTATCTATAAAGTTCTAAACATCAATGCAGTAGATTGTCATGGGTTTTTTAGAGTTTGCATAAAATTTATTCTCATTATTATCCCTAAAATGGGTGGCGACTCTGATAAGATTTTCCTTACTTGCAGTATTAAGGACAGTTGCTCTTAAGAAAGACTTGTGTCTATATGCTATCTTGAAAATTATCGTATAGTGCTATTTGATTGAGAAAGATAAATCCATTATTTGACTAACATTTTTCTTAGCTATATCATTTTCTGACATAATTAGAAGTTTGATAAAGATTTTTAACCCTTTGCAAAATTAAAAAAAAAGTACAGAAGGAGATCACAGCAGCAGGGGCATCCAAATAAGCCCTTAATTTAAGAGCCTGTTGTTCAAAAATGGAGAACTAAGGACTCAGATGAGTATACTTCCCCTCCCATTTTTGATCTCATGACATTTACTGAACCTCTTTTAGGTGAAATTGTTGATAATTTACAAACTAGAGAAGAAAGAAGAGAGCATAGTATTATATATGCTACTAAGAATGTCCCTGAAGGTCTGGTAGATTCTGAGGGTGATGAGATATATTATGTGGAACTGCCCCTTGTCCCATAGACCAAAAAGGTCACCCCCTTGAAAGAATCCCAAACAAATCCTATGCAGAATCTCCATGATTTTGTAGTAACCACACACTATGTAAGATCGTGCTCTCCCAAATTGGGAAAGGATAAATTGTTGATACCAATAATTGTCCTAATGCTAGTATAGCTTCTGACACAAATTAGATGGATGAAAAATTAGATAAAGAAGTTAGGGAGTTGACTCTAAGGGTAGCCAGAATGGAAACATTGAAAAGAAAAGAAGAGTTACTGCTAAGATTATAGAATATGAATAAACCAAGTGTTGCTAACAATAGTGGTACTCTTGGTATATCCACAACAAATAGGCCACCAAAGAGTGGCCCAATCCCTAATACCCAACCGGATCCTCTAATCCAACTCTAGGAGAACAATCTCCTATCCTCCACACCCACTAATCATTTTCAGGCTCCTCCTCAAAATCCACATGCTAGAATGGTGAGGTATAATTCTTACCCAAAACAAGGGGGGATGTAACCAAAACCCTCCTATAATGCCCAAAATGAAACCCCAGCCAAGTATTCAAAACCTATACATACCACCATAACCAAATTTTCTAACCCCTCCAAATCCCCAAATAAATCTAGGTAATCAAGGGGGGAACCCTTGATAAATCCTTTTGTCAGAAGACCAATGCAATTAGCCAGATATAGGTAGATTGACTTCACTGGTATACTAGGATATCCAAACCCTATTGAGAACACCATAAGAAATGATGTACCAAGGTTTGCTGGAAATAATGCAATATTTGGTGAGGATCATCAAAAGGCATTCATGAATGTGATGGATGATTTTGAGGTTGAATGTGAGGATGTAGCAATGAAATTATTCATATAGTCCTTGATAGAAGATGCAAGGGAATGGTATAGAAGTCTACTAGATGCTAGTATTGATTCTTCAATGGATTTCAAGAGTATTTTCAAAGAACAATATGAGGATAATAATGACCCATGATTTGTTGTGAATGAATTTACAAGCATTCAAAAGGGACTCAATGAAAATGTCCATGATTTCAACGCAAGGTTCTTATGTTACTTCTAATAGTGAGTGGTCAAAAGATGAAGCTACAATAAAAAAGAAGTCAGTTGAACAACAACCTACCCTGAGTGCAAATAGAGGTGATGATTGTGTCCTTCAGTTGAGTACTAAAGATATTGACGTCTAACTAAGAAGACCCTCTATTGAGGAGATCAAGACTTTAACTGCTTCCAAGATTGCTCAAGTCAAAAGTAATTACAACTTGAGAAGTAAGAAGAACCAAGGATAAAGTAGCGCAAGGGGAAATGTAGGAAGCATTTTCATAAAAGAAGAGCAACATATCCCTAACCCCAAGAGAGAAATAGGATCTATGAGAGTATCTAAAGAGAGTGGGGAAAAATATAATTCACATCATAATCCATCCCCTAAAGCGAAAGTACCAGTAGAAAGGGAAAATGCTAAGAGAATCCTTGCTGAACAAAAGTCTAGTAAAATAGACACATCTCTGACCCATGCAGCTAGTACTGATGTTACTTGCACTAGAATAGTGCCCAAATATGCCCCATTGGACATGGTCCATATATTTTTCCATATAAGAGTGATAGTTCCTTTATTAGAAATGATGAGGATACCTGAGCATAAGAGTAGGGTTGTGACTACAATAAATGATGCAGCTTCTAGTACACTTGGGATGGTAAATGAGCATACCAAACTACTTGAAGAAAAGAAGCAACTTGCCAAAGAAGTTAAGAAATGCAGTACTAAATTATCAGAAGTATATCTGGGGACCACTTTCAAAAATGCCCTTCTCAAGAGATCCTTTCTTTGTCACTCTAATGATAACGGGAAGATTTGTGAAAAATTATATGATTGACTCAGGTGCTTCCGCAAATATAATGCCTTTAGAAGTCATGGAAATTTTAGGCTTGCAAGTAACCAAGACCTATGGGAAATGCTTTGCCATGGATTCCAGAGAAGTCCCCATCATTGGAATCATTAAGGATATCAGTTTCAGACTTGCAACCTTGTTAGGAAGCTGTGTTTAACTCTTCTCTTTACTTTGTTAGTATATTGTTGTTGGATGCATATGCTTTGTAAGTCATCCCGTGAGTATATTGTATTATCCCACATTCATGGGAAGTAATAGTTGTTTAGATTAGACTTAGAATATAAGTACGTGTTGAGGCCAATGAAGGCATCCATGAATTTATTGTATTGAGCTTTCTCAAAGGAGGTTGCCCCCTTGAAGTGGCCTACGATCAATAAATTCCTTTTGTTTTTTTGCTATTTCTATTTTTTTCATGCATTTTTTATTATATTGTTGAAGGAGGTTCCTCTCATCTAGTATCAAAGTGCTTTCTTGGGCTCACTAGGTGGAATTTCTTCCAAATTTGTTTTCTGTAGTGGCCTCCAGACGCTGTGATTATTGCAGTAGTTCTTTCTTTTTTACATCTGTATTGTTCATTTCAATTGCAGGTTTAGATTAGGGAATAACCTTATCCGCTTAACTATGAGAAGTGCTTGGGGATAGCCCTAAAACTTATTGTGAGGAGTACCACAGGAACCTTGAAGTAGCTGGCCCATTGAGAGGACCTGCCAGCAAAAGGGCAACGACCCCTACCTGATTGACTAATTCGCATCCGTGAGGTAAACCAAGAGCTGTCGTTTGTGGCAAAGTGGTTATCAGTTTTACTTGAGCCATGGAGAGGGGTACTACCCCAATACGCAAGTTGTTAGACAACATTGGTGGCTGAGTGACTCCCCTGAACCTTTAGGCAGTTGAACATACCTGGGGCCCATATCTATTGGCAGCTGGCAAATCACAAATTGAATCCATCCAGAGCTGTTTGCAAATCATTTTCAGAAAACAAAAAAAAAGGAAAAAAAAATTATATTTTTTTGCCATATCTTCCTTGCTTTAGCCCTGTTTCCTCTCAAAATACACTAGAACCCCTAAAATTTCATTCTGCATATTTCCTTCCTTGAGGACCGTATCCCAAAATCTACTTATTGAACCCAGAAATCCCACATTTGTCTATTTTTAGGGTTTTCCATAACTTCTTTGATTCTCACCCAATAGCCTTCAAATTTTGCCACAGTGTTCATTTCCTATTTCTTCTCCTTTGTCCCTCTTGGACAAATTTTCCCATTCTTTCACCCCACTTCCGAAATCCCCATTTTTTGCTTCCCTGTCCCTCAGAAAGTGTCTAAAACCTAGTCAAACCCCAATTACCCATCGGAGTTTTTCCCAAATCCAAATTTTCCTTTAATAAAAAAGTTTCCATTTTTATTTTTCTACCCATTCCCCCCCCAAAAAAATTCTCCTAGCTATGGTTGTCACCTGCACAGGAACAAAAAACATGGAGGCTGAACTTGTAGCCCTCAAGACCAAACTCCAAGATATGGATGAAAAAGTTCTTGGCCTCAATCTTCAGCATTCAGCCATGAACAATAGACGGCAACCAGAGTCTTCTGTAGACACCAGGTTCTCTTCTTCCAGCAATTTTCATGTGCCAAAGCTTGATTTTCCTCGCTTCAATGGTGATGATCCGACTAGATGGATATAATGGGTAGAACAATATTTTAGTCTGGATAATACTTTTGATGTCAACAAAGTCCCACTTGCATCCTTTCATTTGGAACATGAAGCCCTTCAATGGTGCCATTGGTACATCAAGGCTCATGAAGAGCCCAAATGGACAGATTTTTGCAAACTCATTTTGCAATGATTTGTCCCTAGTGCTTTTGATGACTTCACAAGAGCACTCACTAAACTTCGCCAAACAGGCACTGTGAGAGAATATCAGACAAAATTTGAAAAACTGGCAAATCACATAGAGGGCTTATCTGATGAATTCTTTAGGAGTTGTTTTATCAGTGGTCTGAAGGATGCAATCCGATCTGAGGTTAAAATGTTCCATCCCAGCACAATGATGGAAGCCCTAGGGTTCTCTAAGTTGGCGGAGGACAAGATCATAGCTCAACAGTGCTCCAAATCCAATTTTGTTCCATTCATAAATATGGTTTCCCAAAGACCTCCAATCGCTCCTAGAACAACTCATATCAAGCATTTGTCTGAAGTAGAGATGCGAGCATGTAGAGAAAAAGAGCTTTGTTATAATTGTGATGAGAAATTCACTCGGGGACATAGATGTGTTGAGCAAAAGCTCTATCTCTTAGATGTAGATTCTCCACTTGCAACTGAAGTTTATGAAGATGCTTAGGATATAGTAGATGATCAGTTCAAAACTCAATAGCCACCTATTGACCCTACTTCTCAGAAAGACCACGCAGAGATCTCTCTCCATGCTTTAATAGGAGTCACCACCCCACAAACCATGCGGGTCAAGGGTTACTTCAAGAAGCTCCCTCTTACAATACTCATTGATTCTGGTAGCACTCATAACTTCATTAACCCTCAGATCACCAAACAGGCTGATTGTTTTGTCTATCCTTGCTCCAACTTTGAAGTCATGATTGCCAATTGGGGCACATTACCTTGCAAATGGAAGTGTCGTAATGTGTGTATCTCTATTGGAGATTATAACCTTCACTCTGACATGTTTACCTTGCCCTTAGGCAGATGTGATGTGGTTTTGAGCACTCAATGGTTACACACACTTGGACCCATCTTATGGGACTTTGCTGAACTTTGGATGCAATTTTCAGACAATGGGCAAAAACACACATTGAAGGGCTTACAACTAGGGTCTCTCAGCATCATAAGTTCACATCACATGGAAAATCTTCTTAAGAAGAATTCACATGGTGTCATCGCTCAGTTCCATTCCATTCAGATGCAACCATTAGCAGTCTCCTCTACTCCTTCAGATCTACAACAAATTTTGGATAGGTATGCATGTGTCTTTGCCAAACCAGTGGGATTGCCACCTTCACGACCAGAGGACCACCGTATTCAGCTCCTTCTTGGAAGCATTCCTCCCAACATTAGGCCCTACCACTACCCATTTCACCAAAAGATAGAGATTGAAATGCTCATTTGAGACTTACTGAAGCAAGGTATTATTCGTCCTAGTATCAATTCCTTTTCTTCACTAGTTCTTCTTGTTTGGAAAAAAGATGGGTCATGGTGCCTCTACATTGACTTCCGAGCACTTAATCACATCACAATCAAGGATAAGTGTATGATTCCTATAGTTGATGAGCTTCATGGCGCTCATTTTTTCTCCAAGTTAGATCTTCATTCTGGGTATCACCAAATTCGAGTTCATGAGGATGATATCCCTAAAATGGTTTTCCGCATGCATGATGGCCACTATGAGTTTTTGGTCATGCCCTTTGGCCTCACTAATGATCCTTCAACATTCCAGGCATTGATGAATAAAATATTCTGGCCCTACCTACAGAAATTCATTCTAGTCTTCTTCGATGATATCCTCATCTATAGTAAAACATGGGCTAAGCATCTCCAACATCTAGATCTTGTACTGCAACTTCTCTCTACTCATCATCTCTATGCAAAATAGTCTAAATGCATTTTTGGCTAGGAAGAAGTGGAGTATCTCAGGCATATTGTTTCAGCCCAAGGGGTTCAAGTGGATCCTACAAAAATAGATGCCATGAAAAATTGGCCGCATGCTCAGACACTCAAGAACTTTTGTAGTTTTTTTAGATTGACTAGATATTATCGCAAGTTTGTCAAGAATTATGAGAAGATTATAGCTCCATTAACAGCTATGTTGAAAAAGGATGCTTTTACATGGACACATGCTGCTGAGTGTGCATTTGAAAAACTGAAACAAGCTATGTGTACTACACTTGTTCTAGCTATGCCAGATTTTTCCAAGACCTTTACTATTGAGAGTGATGCTTGCGGAAATGGACTTGGTGTTGTTCTCCTTCAAGATGAACATCCCATTGCATTCACCAACAAAGCCCTTTCTGGTAAGAATTTAGTACTCTCTACATATGAGAAGGAAATGATGGCTATTTTGCATGTAGTATAGAAGTGGCGGCCATACCTACTAGGGAATCATTTCTGCATCAAGACTGATCACCAGAGTCTAAAATATTTCTTGGAACAATGGGTCTCCTCCCCAGCACAATAGAAATGGGTTAGCAAACTCATGGGTTATGACTATGAGATCACTTTCAAGAAGGGTAAGGTCCCTTTTGTGTGGTCAAGATGATTGGGGTAATCATATAAACCTCAATCATTCTTAGTCCACTTGGACCCTAGTTGAGTCACTTAGGCCTAGTAGGTCTAATGATGTTTTCTTGAGTCTTTTTGATAGTCTTGATGTTTTAGCATGTTTTAGGGAGTATGATGGTGGTTTGATTCCATTGGCCAAGCTAAACAAATCGACATCCTTTGTGATTATGCAAAATCATGGTTGTCAATGTGTCATAACACATATGGGTGGTTGAAACTCATTTTGGATAGTTCAAACTATTTGTAGAAGTTGCCTACCGACTTGGATCGATTGATATGGTTGTTCTCTCTCTCCAGTATGGTAGAGAAGTTCCTGTATGGTGTTTTGGGCAAAGAAATCAAGAAAAGTGACTGTTTTTCCTACATTTTCGTTGTTGTACGAACTGTACGGATTAGTAGAGTAGATCAATGTGGTTTTTCACAAACTAGGTTGAGTTTGGATTCCAATACATTAAATTTGAGGTCTTGAAGTGATCGTAGGAGGGAGATATTGCATTTTGTTTCCAAACTGGTCTAAAACCCTATTTTCTAGGGTTTGTCATACAAATCCGGCCCTAGAATGCATTCCAACTGGTGAAATCTCATGCAAATCAGTGAAATGCTGGCTAGGGGTGTATACTACATGATTCCAAAAGCTTTTGGCTGGGAAAGACTGTCTTCAATTTTTGGAGTGATGCCCTAGGTCAAGTATTCATAGGTATTTGACCAAAATTAGGCAATTTACTGTTATAAATGACAAAATCCTGATAGGGTAAAGGAATAGATGGTGGTTTTGAGATGTTTGAAGGTTGTGGAAGTGTTCCAAATTCTTGTCCCTAATTTATGACCCCAAGTTAGACCCTTTGCCTTGTAACCTAGACTTAAAGTGATCAATTAGGCCTAGAGACCTAGTAGGTGTTTTGAGTTGCTGGAGTAGAGTTGGAACTGGAGGTTTGGAAGTTTGTTGGAGTTCCTTAAAGGGTATTAGAATCCACCATTTGTTTGCCTAGTCATTTAGGGTTTTGTCAAGTTGTGTAGAGAAAACTAGTTTAGGAGGGCTAGTAGTCTCACTAGGCCTAGTCAAGGTTGGAGAGTTGTGGAAAGTTGGGGATCAAACCAACTATTGGTAAAGTGTTTGCAGACCTGCCTTGAGGTGTGAAAGAAGCCTTGAGGGTTGAAGGATAGCCTAGATACAAAATCCCTAATTTGCCCTTGGTGTGACTTGGCTTGTATAAAGTGGTGAAGTGGGTGAGTGGGCAGAGGCAAGAGAAGACCTTTGTTGCTTCCCTTGTGCCACTCTGCATCAGGTGGTATCAGGGCCATCAAAGAGATGGGAGATAGAGAAGAAGAGGAGGAAATTCCTTCAAAGGTGACAAATACCGAATTGGCAAAGATAGTAAGAGAGCAAGCAACCAAGAACAAAAGGATGGAGGCTGAGATAGAGAAGTTGAAGAAGGACAAGGATAAGAAGAAGAAACTAGAGGTCATCTTGGATTTAGATGAAGAGGATTAAGATGAAGAAAAAGAAGTGCAAATGGAAGAGTCACAAGGAGGCATGTCAGAAAGACAATTCCTAGATGCACTTGGCAAGTTGAGTAGGAAGGACAGTAACGTGAATTTACCTATGTTTCCTGGTAAGATGAACCCAGAGGAGTGCCTTGATTGGATAGAGGCAATGGAGAACTATTTTGAATGTGAAGAAGTGGCAGAAAATCAAAAGGTGAGGATTGCCAAATCTAGAATGAAAGGGCCAGCCTTAAGTTGGTGGAACTTCATTCAAAATGAGAGGATAGAGGATGATAGGAACCCTATCACTACATGGAGGAAGATGGTGCTTGAAATCAAGAAGCAATTTGTTCCTGAAGACTATGAAGTCAACTTGCACAAGAAGTTGCAAAACTTGAGACAGTAGGACATGGATGTGAGCAGATACACCGAGGAGTTTCACAAGATGTCTTTGAAAGCCAAGATGCCTGAGAATGAAAAACAGAAGCTTGCAAGGTATCTTAATGGGCTTAAGTTCTCCATTCAAGATGAATTAAGTCTCTTTAACCCTGAGATAGTCCATAAGTGTTTTCAAATGGCATTGAGGATTGAGGACAAGCAAAGAAGGAAAGGAGATTCCAACAGTAGGGGGCAGAGGCAATCTAAATTTCAGAGGCAGAGGCAGATTTCAGAACAGAGATAATTTTCCTAGACCCCAAGATGGCAGATCACAAGAGGACAGTCAAGTGCAGGCTGACAGAAATAGTGCTAATCAAGGTCAGTTTAGAGGGAGAGGTAATGGTAGAGGAAGAAGTGGAGGTAGGGGTTCCACTGTGTTCACTGGAAGGTGTTTCTCTTGTAATCAGATAGGACATCAGTCCTTTAGGTGCCCAGACAAGATGGGAAACAACTTTGCAAATCAGAAAGATAGAAGGGTGTAGCTCCTTCAAGAGGATGACTGTCAAAGCACCACATCATACCAAACTACCTCTTCCAAGCCTGTAGCACTAGAGAGTGGAGAATACATCATGTTTAACTGGTTTCTCATCATGCCAGCCACCAAGGAGCAGCCCCAAAGAAACAATTTGTTTAGAACCACTTGCAAGGTGAAAGGAAAAGTCTGCAAGGTAATAGTTGATTCAAGTTCTTCTGAGAATTTAGCTTCTAATGAAATGGTGACTAAGTTAGGATTGCAAAGGATACCTCATCCTAACCCTTATAGAGTCTTTTGGTTAACCAAGGACCAACAAATTGTGGTGAAAGAACAATGTTGGGTTGAATTCGAGATAGGTGAATATCATGATAGGATTCTTTGTGAGATAGTGGATATGAATGCATGCCACCTTCTTCTTGGTAGACCTTGGCAACATGATGCAAGTGCCCAACATGATGGTAAGAAAAATGTAATTCATTTGTCTAAAAATGGTGAAAATTTCACAATGACTCCTTTGATTGATGACAGCAAGGAAAAGATCATTCCTAGTTCAGTCATGTTAGTAGGTGAAAAAGAGTTTTTGGCTAACCACAAGGAGGAGAAAGTGCCATGTTTTGCAGTGGTCATCAAGCCCAAGGATGCAAAGCCTAAGAAGATCAAAGAGCAGTAGCCTCTTAGGAGGATTGGACCAAAAGAGGTGGAGGAACTATTGGAGAAGTTTCATGATGTGATAGCTGATGAAAGTAAGGATGCCCTTCCACCAAAGAGGGAGATTAGTCATTGCATTGATCTCATCCCTGGATCCACCCTACCAAACCAAGCAGCCTACAAGCTGACACTAGAGCAAAATGCTGAAGTGGCAAGACAAATTCAAGACTTGTTGGATAGAGGACTTATAAGGAGGAGTATTAGTCCATGTGCAGTACCTGCAGTACTTGCACCCAAGAAGGAAGGAACATGGAGACTATGCACTGACTCCAGGGCCATCAACAAGATTACTATCAGGTATAGATTTCCAATGCCTAGAATAGAAGATTTAATGGATTTCTTGGGTAGGGCTAAGTATTTTACCAAGATGGATCTAAAAAGTGGTTACCACCAAATTAGGATAAGGGAGGGGGATGAGTGGAAAACGGCCTTCAAAACCAATGAAGGGTTATTTGAATGGGTTGTGATGCCTTTTGGCTTGTCAAATGCACCAAGCACCTTCATGAGGTTGATGAATGAGGTGCTAAAACCATTCCTTAACAAGTTCATTGTTGTATATTTGGATGATATATTGGTTTTTAGTGATAGCAAGGAAGATCACATAAGACATATTCATGAAGTGCTCAGGAGGCTTCAAGAGGAGAAGTTGAGAATTAACCTTGACAAATTTGTCTTCCTACAAGAAGAATTAACATTCTTGGGGTTTGTCCTCTCTAAGGGCAGCCTCAAAATGGATCCAAGCAAGGTGGAAGCCATTCTTAATTCGCCCACACCTACTATAGCCTCTGAGGTAAGGAGTTTCCATGGTTTATGCAATTTTTATAGGAAGTTTATCAGGGGGTTTAGTGTTGTTTGTGCTCCACTTGTTGACACTATAAAAGGGGGCAAGAAATTTGTGTTTGTATGGACAAATGAGGCCAATCAAGCTTTTGAACTGTTAAAGAAGAAAATATCAGAACAACTGGTCCTAGTGCTGCCTGATTTTAATAAGACCTTTGTTGTTGAGTGTGATGCAAGTAAGAGGGCTGTTGGGGGAGTCATAAGTCAAGATGGGAGGCCTGTAGCCTTCTTTAGTTAGAAGTTAAAAGAGGCAAAACAAAGCTACTCTACCTATGATCTAGAATTATATGCAATGGTTCAATCTTTGAGGAAATGGAGACACTATTTATTACCCAAGGAGTTTGTTGTTTTCACTGATAACCATGCTTTGAGCTTCTTGAATAGGTAGTAGAAGTTAAACCATAGACATGTCAAGTGGATGGAGTACATCCAAGCATATACTTTCTCTATTAAGCACAAAAAGGGAGTGGTCAATAAGGTAGTCAATGCCTTAAGTAGGAGGAATCTTGTTGTGCAAACCATTTAGTTGGAGAGTACAGGTATACATGCCATCAAAGATCAGTATGCAGAAGATGAAGACTTCAAGGAACCCTACCAATCTTGCAAAGCCATGACAGGCAGGTATAACACTAATTTTTCTAATTTTTTGATACAAGATGGATTTCTTTTTAAAGGTAGCTTGTTGTGCATTCCAAGAGGGTCTGTTAGGGAGAATATAATTTAGGAGAAGCATTGTGGCAGCATGGCAGGCCACTTTGGCATTGATAAGACCCTAGATTTGGTTAGGAGATACTACTATTGACCAAAGTTGCCAACTGATGTAAGAAAGTTTGTAGAAACTTGTCAAATCTATTAAAGAGCCAAGGGTCATACATCCAATGTAGGTCTATACACTCCACTACCTATCCCTTCAAAGCCTTGGGATTCCATAAGCATGGACTTTGTACTTGGTTTGCCTAGGACAAAGAATGGACATGACAGCATTTTTGTGGTTGTTGATAGGTTCTCCAAAATGGCTCACTTCATCCCATGTAAAACCACACATGATGCCTCACATATTGTAGGACTTTTCTTCAAGGAAATAGTTAGGTTACATGGTTTACCTTTGTCAATAATCTCTGACAGAGACCCTAAGTTCATAGGACACTTCTGGAGGACACTTTGGAAAAGACTAGGTGTAAACTTGTCATTATCATCAGCCTATCATCCTCAGTCTGATGGTCAGACTGAGGTGATCAATAGGTCACTTGGTAACCTTCTTAGATGCCTAACTAAGGACCAGGGTGCTAGTTGGGATTTAGTTTTGGCTCAGGCAAAATACTCATACAATGACACTGTTAACAGAAGCACTGACCTGTCACCTTTTCAAATTGTTTATGGCACTCATCCAAGGGGTATCTTAGAACTTAGAGAGGTTAGAGGACTGGAGAAGAGTAGTGCATTGGCTAAAGACTTTGTCCAAGTGATGGGAGATATCCATGAGCAAGTAAAACAAAAATTACAGTCTACCTCTGTAAAGTATAAACAGTCTGCTGACAGAAAGAGAAGGGATCTGCAGTTCAAAGAAGGGGATTTGGTCATGGTGCATCTAAAAAAGGAGAGGTTACCTGCAGGTAAATACACCAAGCTACTTATGAAGAAGATTGGGCCTTGTGAAGTGCTAAGGAAATGTGGAGAAAATGCCTACAAAATCAGGCTTCCGGATGGCATTGCCTTGTCACCAATCTTTAATGTATCAGACCTTTATCCCTATAAAGGATCTGATCCTCAGACAACTGTGGCAGAGGAACAAATTGATCAGACACTTCAAGAATTGATTCCTTCATCTCCTGATCAGATTGAATGCATTTTGGATCAAAGGATTGCTAAATAGACTAGGAGGCACACCTATTATGAATATTTGGTGAAGTGGCTCAATAAGCCTCAGGAAGATGCAACTTGGATGAGCAGAGCAGCCATTAAGAAGGCAGGTTTCACATTTGACAACATTCCCAACTCAAGAGACTTGAGTTCTGTTTGATAGTGGGTGTATGGTGCAGGGCACCTAAATCATTTTGATTGCATTTTTGATAAGTTATGGTTTTTGTTCAGTGTATGTTTGAAATAAGGCTTTTAGCCATGGTTGTAAGGTCCCTTTTGTGTGGTCAAGATGATTGGGGTAATCATATAAACCTCAATCATTCTTAGTCCACTTGGACCCTAGTTGAGTCACTTAGGCCTAGTAGGTCTAATGATGTTTTCTTGAGTCTTTTTGATAGTCGTGATGTTTTAGCATGTTTTAGGGAGTATGATGGTGGTTTGATTCCATTGGCCAAGCTAAACAAATCGACATCCTTTGTGATTATGCAAAATCATGGTTGGCAATGTGTCATAACACATATGGGCAGTTGAAACTCATTTTGGACAGTTCAAACTATTTGTAGAAGTTACCTACCGACTTGGATCAGTTGATATGGCTGTTCTCTCTCCAGTATGGTAGAGAAGTTCTTGTACGGTGTTTTAGGCAAAGAAATCAAGAAAAGTGACTATTTTTCTTGTATTTTCATTGTTGTATGGACTGTATGGATTGGCAGAGCAGATCAATGTGGTTTTTCACAAACTAGGTTGAGTCTAGATTCCAATGCATTAAATTTGAGGTCTTGAAGTGATCGTAGGAGGGAGATATTGCATTTTGTTTCCAAATTGGTCTAAAACCCTATTTTCTAGGGTTTGTCATACAAATCCGGCTCTAGAATGCATTCCAATTAGTGAAATCTCATGCAAATCGATGAAATGCAAGCTAGGGGTGTATACTACATGATTCCAAAAGCTTTTGGCTGGGAAAGATTGTCTTCAATTTTTGGAGTGATGCCCTAGGTCAAGTATTCATAGGTATTTGACCAAAATTAGGCAATTTAATGTTATAAATGACAAAATCCTGATAGGGTAAAGGAATAGATGGTGGTTTTGAGATGTTTGAAGGTTATGGAAGTTTTCCAAATTCCTGTCCCTGATCTATGACCGCAACTTAGACCCTTTGCCTTGTAACCTAGACCTAAAGTGATCAATTAGGCCTAGAGACCTAGTAGGTGTTTTGAGTTGCTGGAGTAGAGTTGGAACTGGTGGTTTGGAAGTTTGTTGGAGTTCCTTAAAGGGTATTAGAATCCACCATTTGTTTACTTAGTCATTTAGCGTTTTGTCAAGTTGTGTAGAGAAAACTAGTTTAGGAGGGCTAGTAGTCTCACTAGGCCTGAACAAGGTTGGAGAGTTGTGGAAAGTTGGGGATCAAACCAACTATTGGTAAAGTGTTTGCAAACCTACCTTGAGGTGTGAAAGAAGCCTTGAGGGTTGAAGGATAGCCTGGATACAAAATCCCTAATTTGCCCTTGGTGTGACTTGGCTTGTATAAAGTGGTGAAGTGGGTGAGTGGGCAGAGGCAAGAGAAGACATTTGTTGCTTCCCTTGTGCCACTCTGCATCATTCTCCTTCAAGATGAACATCCCATTGCATTCACCAACAAAGCCCTTTCTAGGAAAAATTTAGTACTCTCTACATATGAGAAGGAAATGATGGCTATTTTGCATGTAGTATAGAAGTGGCGGCCATACCTACTAGGGAATCATTTCTACATCAAGACTGATCACCAGAGTCTAAAATATTTCTTGGAACAATGGGTCTCCTCCCCAGTACAATAGAAATGGGTTAGAAAACTCATGGGTTATGACTATGAGATCACTTTCAAGAAGGGTAAGGACAATATTGTGGCAGATGCTCTTTCTCACACATTTGATGACCAAGCTTCTCTTTTAGCTATTTCTATGTCTATTCCAAATTGGTTGGAATCTGTCCAGCAGGGCTATGTCAATGACTCTTCGTTATCTCAAAGCATCCAACAATTGGCCAATAACCCTTTTGTTATACCGCATTACTCTTGGGATCGTGCTTCTCTGGTTGTCTAGTGCTTCCCCAGAGCACAGATCTTCAACAAGTTGTCTTCTATGAACTCCATGCTTCTCCATTGATAGGGCACTTTGGGTTCCTTAAAACTTATGAGCGGGCACGACGTAACATCTTTTGGAAGGGGATGAAAAGGGCAATTCAACATATGGTGGCTGAATGTGATACCTGCCAATGCAACAAGGGTGAAACGACACTCCTTCCCAAATTGCTCAAACCCTTGCCCATCCCTACATGGATTTAGACAGATATTTCTATGGATTTCATTGAGGGGCTCCCTAAATCTGGAGGGAAGATAGTGATCTTGGTTGTGGTTGATCTCCTCTCCAAATATAGTCATTTTTGTGCACTCAATCATCCCTATATTGGCTCCTCAGTCACACAAATTTTCATGGACCAGATCTTCTATCTTCATGGCATCCCTTCTTCCATTGTCTCAGATCATGATGCAACTTTCACCAGTCATTTTTGGATAGAACTATTTCGACACACTGGCACCAAACTGAAGATGAGTTTGGGATATCACCCACAAACAGATGGTCAGACTGAGATTATCAACAAATGTTTGGGAACTTATCTTCATTGCTTCACCTCAGAACAACAACATCAGTAGGTAAAGTGGCTCCCTCTCACTGAATGGTGGTACAATACCTCCTACCACACTGCATCTAAAATGACTCCATATGAAGCAGTCTATGGTCAGGCACCATTAGTGCTCCTTCCATACACTCCTAGTAGTTCACTAGTTCAGGTAGTCAAGACGGTTCTCTGAACCTAAGATCAAATTCTTTGCATCTTGCAGGACAATCTTCATATGGTAAGAAATCAAATGAAACAACAAGCCAATCAACACCATTCTGATTGCACTTTTCAAGTAGGTGATATGGTTTTTCTTCATCTACATCCATACAAGCAATCATCCCTGAAACTCAAAAGGTGTCATAAGCTAGCTCCAAAGTTCTATGGGCTATATAAGGTTCTTTAGAAAATTGGGTCAGTTGCTTATTGTTACCAGAAATATTGTCAAAGTTATTAAACTCAATCAATAAACCAATAATCTCAATAGAAATTTCAAGTAACAAAGATTTCAAATAAACAAAGAATAAACCATGCAAACCTTGCTACTTTAATGCTTCAATTGTTTGCCTAGTCTCAATCGATATTTGTATGAATATTGAAGCCCTCAGAAGCGTACTTCCTTGCTTTATTTTTCAAGATGAAGATGGAGAGATGGCTATGATACTTTTTGTAATGAAGATGAGATTTAATACAAGGAAAGGGTGATTGTAAACAATGAATGGATTTGAGTGCCAAAGGCGCACTATTAATTCTGCAGAGTAACAATACTAAAAGCTTGGATGAATGAAATGGAGGAATAGGGTTCAATTTATAGACTCGTGAGAGAGAAGATCAATGGTATAGAAAGAATGAGAAGATCAACAGTTGAGAAAGGTTGAGAGAATGTGCATGAATAGAAAAAAGACAATTGTCATACAAAAGCTATTTTGAGTTAACTATTTTTTTCTTTTATTGAAGATAAGATATGCTGTCATAAATTAGAAAGCTTTTTTTCTATTTTAGGAGTTTTTGATAAAAATAAGATAGAATCAATTAGTTAACTCATGATTTTCTTTTGCATGATTTGAGAGAAATTAAATAATAAATTATTTAATTTTGTGTGCATGAAGAAGAAGATTTATTTTTAGAAGATTTGGAAGATATTTGAAGAATTTAAAAGATAAGAAAGCAAGTTAAATAAATAAATTTATTTAATTGTTGTGCATGATTTGGAAGAATGAATAAAATATTTGATTGTATTTTATTCTTAGAGATTGAGAAGTTTTAAATAAATTTGATTTGATTTATTTAAATTTGGAAGAAGACTTGACTTAATTAAATAATTTAAGAATTATTTAATTGTTTGGAAGAATTGAATTAAATACAGGATTTTATTTAATTTTGACTTTAGAAGAGGTAATTAAATATTTTGATATTTAATTAATTTAGAAGAATATGAATTGAATAAATAAATTTGTTTATTTATTTATTGATAGAAGAATTAGAAGGGGATAAATATTAAGAATATTTATTTAGACTGAGTCGCGTCATTTTTAGGTGTATACATTTTGCCCCTCTTTGATGCAATGCAATTTATAGCGTTTCTTCAAAGAATAAGAATTTTTGATAATGATACATGCCCTAGTTTGCCCCTGGTACAGGTTATGATGATAGGATGCCCCCTCGGGAGATTGGACAGGAAGAAGGTAGAAGGACGTGAGACGGACAATCTCACGAAGAAGGTGAAAAATAGGTTAGATGAAGAAAATGGTTGAAGAAAGAGTCGAATGATACGTGATGCAAGATAAAAAGCTAACACACAAAAGCAAGCAAGCAAGTATGTACAAATGATACAGGAACAAACAAGGTATTGCCCTTGTCCATTGGTAAACCAATGATTAATCAATATTGATATACGATACTGTTGTCATGGCAGGGAACAATAGATCCCTAGAGAAACATGATAGGATAGTGTCTAGTTTCAAGAAATAAAACATGTCGTGTAAGACACGTGTGTTGGTCTGATTTCAACAATGCAACATCCTATATAAGACAATTGATTGATTACAATTGATTGAGTTGGTTTACAACCAGACAAGGATCAAGACCACTAACTGTGATTGGATAATTTGACAAGATTGACTTGACTTGATTGGTATGGATGAAGGATGGACCTGCATTTGGATCATTGCTTAGATTGACTAGACAAGGATGAAAGATATGACGATAGATAGAAGACTGACTGATAGAAGAAATGCGAATGAAAGAATCACAAGCTTTTGTTTGTAAACATTGATACTCTGCATAGAATCTTTATTGCATGGATGGTATGCAAAATGTAAATGGATATGGATACAGATATGAGATGCAATTGGATATGGATATGGATATGGAATGTAATTGGATATGTTATGGATATGGATATGGATATGTGTCATCTTGATATTGCAAGTATTTTGAAGTGCTTATTTCATAATTGGGCTTTTAAAATGTTGTAAGAAAATACAAGCACTGAGGTATAATTAAACCAGGATGACCTGAGTATTACTTACATGGATTTTGATTTAGCAAGTTAATGCAAGCATCTAGGTATGATTGGACCGAGATGACATAAGTATTTCTTGCATATCAACAAACAAGGATTACCCCCTTTCATGTTAGACCTTTGATGTCCTTGATGATCTTTTGCCAATCATGTCATTAGACAAAGCTTCACATTACTAAAGATTAAAGCCCTAAGTTTGAAATCTTGACACAAAATACTATGAAAATTATTTGAAGTCTAATTTATGATGAAATTGACTTACTCTAATATCTAAAAAGGATTTTTTAACCTTAACATGCAAAATGCCTGTGCAAATTTAATGAAATGCACCAAAATTGCTAGTTTTTGTTGAAATTTTCTATGTAAAAATGCAAATATTTTAAATCTAAATGTAAATTCACACTAAAATGAAAGACTACAGCCAAATTAAAGTTTTAATGAGCCTCTAAAATTATTATAACAATTTGATAAAAGATTTTGCCTACAAACCCTAGATTTTGGAATTACTAGGTTATCTAAAAATTGTCAAAATTTCCACAAAACCTTAGCAATTAAATGATGAAAATGCAAAGCAAGATTTTAAATTTTTATATTTTTCTGTAGTTTATATCAGATATAATGCAAAAATCATGAATTAGAAAAAATTAGAAAGAATTGACATAATTTAGTAAGCCCAACAATGCATTTTTTTGTATTTTTCCAAATTTTTCAATTTTTTGAAATTTTCTCAATGCAATAAATTAAATGACCAAATGAATGAATGAAATCACACCAAATCTATAGACAAACACTTAGTAAGTTGTAATTTAAGTTCAAATACATGGGTTCACCAAAATGTTTAGTGGAAAATTGGATCTTGTTAATCTTTTGTTGTTTAGGTGTTTAAATCAGTCTCTCCACTATACATTGAAGGATCTAGGGTTGAGTGGCAAGCACTATCATACCCTAGAGTCACTTGTAAATGAGGGGAAGATTGGATTAGGGAATTAATTATCAATTTTTCCTTCTCCTATTCTCAATTGACCATTAAAACCCTAATTACGCAAATACGACAACAAATTAATGAATTGCAGAAAAAGCTCTTACAAACAGAAGTAAAATGCCAAATTAGAGAATACATGTTTTCAGGGTTCCAAAGAGGAATAGTCGGGGACATTGGAGCGGGTGCTCAAGTCCAAGGAACCTACTTTTTCAGGGAATCTGGACCTCCTTCAGACATTGATTAGCCCTATAACTTCTATTTTCTAGAATCTATTTGCGGAGGACACTAGAGTGAGTGCCCTAGTTTGAGAAGTGTTCCTTTGTTTGTCTTTCCTTTAGATCCTGAATCCTTGATGTCTTCCCAACCTTCCTACAACTCCACTTTTCCTAGATGCAACACCTCTAACCTACAATCACAAGACTTGGTTTGGGGGTTGTGGTGTTTAGAGGTTTGCCTCAGTCAAACCTCGGAGGACACTTAAGTCTCTGAACACCTTTGTCAGATAAAGAGGGCATGCCCTTGTGATGTAGAGACCAAAACCAAAGGAATTAATGATAAAAACATAATGATATGTCACCTTGTAGTGAAGCTCTCATGGAGGAAGATGCTCTTCATGCCATGAGGAGATTGATGCTCAAATCTGCAAATATCAACACATAAAACATACAAGTATGCTCTTGCAACACAATAGAAAGCCTTGAATCACTTTGAGAACACAATAGCTTTCTAGTTGGAATCTTCTAATTGAAATCTAGTTTACAAATGAATGCCTACACATGCTTATATATGCATCTACAAGCACTCCTACCAAGATATTTGAAATTCAAACTTACCATGTCGTCAAAGGGACCTAATAACAGTCACTAACTGACACCCAAAAATTGGGGCTACCCTAAAATAGGACAGGACTAGGGCGTAGGCGCCCAAGTCCTCCCCCCTAATTTTAGGTAGGGTATAGCTCAAGGGATCCTCCTACGTCGTATTTGTCATGGGACTTAGGTCTCATTCCATCAAGATGCTAAAATATGAACTAAAATGTCCTAAATGCACTCTAAAGACTTGGGAGCTAAACCTTATGAGGGAAAATCCCCCAAGGGGACATTTTCTGACTTTACACTCCAAAAGTTTCTCTTGATGTTTTTTGATGATATTCTTATTTATAGTAAAACTTGGGAGGGGCACATGCACCATTTAGATGAAGTTTTGGGGATTCATGAGGCAAAGTCTCTATTTTCTAAGGAATCCAAGTGTGAGTTTTGGATGACTGAGATTTTGTATCTTGATCATGTGATAAGTGTAGATTGAGTTAGAGTGGATCAAGAGAAGATCCATACTATCCTTGATTGGCAACCACCAAGAAAACTCACACATTTGAAGGGTTTCTTCAGCTTATGTAGTTTTTATAGGTGCTTTGTGAAGGGATCTTCATAGTTAGTAGCTCTACTTACTGATCTCACAAAGAAGGGAGCATTCTATGGATAGATTCATCGTAGAAATCTTTTGAAGAATTCAAAGTGATCATAAGCATCTATCCCATTTTGGCACTTCCATACTTCACTAAGCTGTTTGAGCTTGAGTTTGATGCTTCATGATGTAGTCAAGGTAGGAGGGTCTAATGAGGGATTGTCCAACCTTGCAGCCTTAAACTATTAACAACATGATCAATCAGAGATACAATGGAAGTATATAGTTAACAAGAGAAAGAAAGATACATTCATACACTCATGACACAAGATATATCCTGGGAAAACCCTACAAGGGAAAAATGCACAGCCTTCAAAGTTCATTCCTCTTATATTATAATCTCAAAACACTTTACATATGCCACTCAGGCTTTACAAATGGTAGGCCATAGGCCAGGGTTACAAAAGATTCATATAATAAGATTCTTCCATGATTTCCTTCGTCTATTTCTCAATTCTATGTTCTACAACTTATTCTTCTCTCTACTATGCTCTCTGTTTCAGTTCTACTTCTTCTTTGGATCAAAACACTTATCATCGTGTTTCATAGCTTCGTATACTTGATCACACTTTGTTCCTCCCTTGAAACAATCCTTTACCTTTCATTTATATCCTCCATAAGCCTTCATAACATAATCAAGTTAGCCTAATTGTAACAGCTAGTATGAAACTTATGTACACAGATCTAGGTCAAACTTAAACATAAGGTATTGCTCTGCTGGTGCATAGAACTTCATGCAGATCTCCATGAAGGTCAGCTAGGTCCTAAACTTCCTTGAATGATGTTCCTTTAAGCTTTGCAAGTCACAAAATTTCTCCACAAGACAATTAGACTTCACTGAACATTGTCGACTCTACTCTGTGAAAATAGGTGAAAATAGGTAATCTTCTGATAGTGATATATTTCTGAAATCGAGCCCAAATGATTTGAATTTTGGATATGATGTAGATGATTATGTCTAGATGCTAAGTCCAAATCTGCATCCTCTAATATGCAAATGTAGTAAAATGTGGTAATCTCCAAGGTCACTCTATCAGTACTCTGTAACTTACTATTAACTATCCCAATTGATTTGAATGCTTCCGGATGCTCGTGCATCAGACTCTCAGGGTTAATTGAAAAGTAAACCTCTTCACTTTGATATGTATTATGCCAAAATCAATGTTGTTTATTTAAATAGGTTCAGCGGTCTACTCACAGGTACTTGCAACTACCTCAAGGTCGGTTGTCTATTCAAGCCCATCCTGCAAAACTACCTCAAGTTCTTCTAAGTTTGGAATTCTACTTGCAAGCCTTGCACTGCCTCAATGATCAATGGTCTGAGCAAGTCTTCTCTACAAGATACCTCAGGATCAATGTCTGCTAAAGTCAACCAAGAGCTAATAAATACATACTTGCATCCTTTGGAACAATCATGATACTTCATTTGATACAGTCAATACATTCCTAAATTTTCTCTACAATACTTTCTGATCTCTAGCTCTAGATATAATTTCTCTCACATACACCAAAAAATTATAGTTTTTGTTTTGCATATACTTCTCCTATATCGTTCTCTATTTCTTTATCCTTGTTTCCTTTACTCTGGTACACAAATTTTCTCCTCATGTAGAATATCTTGTCATTTCTTCGTTCTTTGCAATGTGAATTTCCTTTCATTTCTCTGATGCACACTTGTCCATACAAACTTTCTCTTGCACTACTTTCTTAGATGATTAGTCTATAACATAACTCTTCTTAAGATCAATACTTCACCTTATTTTGGTTTCTCTATCAAACTTAGTGAGTCAATAGGTTCTTTGTCTTCTTCTACATAAACTATCTATGTATGAGTTATTGTTTCATCTCTGGTAACAAGTTCTTGTTGACATTCACTGCTTGATTCTTTTCTCCTCCAAACTTGAAAATAGGTTCCTCTGAATGGTCTTCTATCAAATCATCTTTCATCCTTTCTGTATCCTTCATTATGATAAGAATTGTGACTCCTATTATCTCTCCCTCTATAGTTTGAATTACGGTTCTTGTTCTACTCCACATAAGGTCTTCTCTCTCTACAACTTGATCCATATCTTCCTTTCTCTCCAACATAAGAATACTTCCATCATACAATCTTCTAAACATACAAGTAACATGTTTCTATTTTGCTCCATCAATCCATCCATAATCTATCTACATACAATCTTTCATAGGCTTTCTTCTCTTCATTTTATTCCAATACATCTTTTTAGAGTGATTCCATAATCCACAGAACTTACAAGGATGTAGATCCCACCACACTTCCTTTTTCATGTCCATGTCTATTACAATGTGAACAATACATACCTCTTCTTCCTTGGTTTGATTTGTTTGAATTTGCAACAACATCCTTACCTCTATCAAATCCAAGGCCTTCACTTCTTGATCTGATTACTGGTTCAATATGTTCTATAATTCCTTGCTGACTCTTTCCCAATCTTTTTCCTTCATATCCCATTCTTTGCATGATTTTTAAACCAATACCATCACCAACCAATGCAGGTTTAGTTACACTGTCATCTTCAATCTTACTATCTAAAGAAGCTTCTACAACATCACACAAATCATTAGTATCACAAGAAACATCACAAAGTTTAGGCTTAGATCTCAAACTTTCATTCTCTTCTTTGCATACTACAAGTGACTGCTCCAACTAATTAATGCATTCCTTCAATCCTGATATTTCATTCTTTTGCAAACTATTTTCCTTTTTTAACTCTTCCAAATTTTCCTCCAGATCTCTGTTCCTCTTTTCCACATTCCCAAACAACTTAAATCCTTCTTCTAATTCTTCAAATCTCTTTTCAACATCCTGAAACAATTTCAACTCTGCTTCCAATTCTTCATTTCTCCTTCTTACATTTTTCAGTTCTTCTTCAAGAGCATCATACTTGTCTTCTCCTAGTTCTTTTGTCCTTTCCATCAACTCTAAATTACATCTTTTGATTTCGAACAATTCCTCTTCTAGACTATCCTTTTCGCATATTAGGTTTTCATTTTCTTTCTTCATCTTGTTTCCAATTTTCCCCATCAAAACAAATCAAATAGACAACTTAATTTGAAAAGCTTACCCTAATCTTTCTTTCTTTGATCTTCTTCAGTGGTGACACTTGTTACTTCTAGGGTTTTGCAACCATCCCAACATATTCACAACTAGCTCTGATACCACTTGATGCAGTCAAGGTAGGAGGGTCCTATTGGTTCTCAAATTTGTAGTTTACCAGATCCTAAAAGGATCCCAAACTTTATGATTAGTTCTAATAACCAATTTGGCCAACTGATAGAATTAACCTAAGTGGTTAAGATTCTTTGCACTTTGGGCTCTACTTTGCCCAGGTGCCATTAGATTTGTTGGTGCCATGTTGATGTTAGCTCAATTCTCATTGCTCCTCTGCATTCTTGGCCTGATCATTCATCAGTTGAAAAATACTTTTGCTCCCATTGGAACAATGTGTAATCACTAGGCCACTTATATTCTTGGATCTGGAGCAAGTTGGCCTAGTGATCTTTCCATGTTTTGTCTAGCAACACTTTGACATTAGTGATGAATTTAGCATATCTAGCATCCAAAGCAATTACCCTATCTAAAATGATATTGAAGCTGAGAATATTTATGTTTTCATCTTTTTTCAGAAAATCAATGACTTGAGAAACTGTTTGGCCATATTCACATTTCCATGCATCAAAATCATTGATCTTTTTATCTTCTATCAAAATGGAAGGAATAAATTGGTGTTTGAAAGTGGCAAAAGAATCAACCTTTGCCTGCATCTTCTAGCTCTCACCATTCACATATTGAAATTTATCTAGGATCAATTTCACCATTTTCTTTGTTGGCTCGAGTGAAGCCGGAGCACCTGGATCTATTTGCAGAACCTTGCACAAGGTCATCAATGTGTGGTATGCAAGCTACCATTTCTTGTATACTAGGTCCAAAATAGAAAGATTGACTTTCAATTGATCAATGGCCTGAGACAAGGAAGAATAGAATTCATGCATATCTCTAAGCTTGTCAACAACCAATTTTACTATGTATTCTAAAATTCTCTCAAACACCTCAAAAATTTTTAGTCTAGCCTCATCCTTTATTTTCTCATTTTGGTTCTTCAAAATTTCAATTTCCTTTTCCAACTTCAATTTCAATGCATTCAATTGTTCTACTGGTACTGTGTTGTCACTGGTTATTTGTGGCATAGGGGCTTGATTAGGCACAATTGCTTGACCTTGAGAATCGCCACCCTTCAACTATTGCTTTAATTTGACATTCTCCAAATAAAGCTATGTATACAAAAAAATTGGATAAAAGAAAATGATAAAACAATACAATGCATTACCTAATCCAAACCTTCAATACCTCAGATAGATAGAATGATAGATGCATGCATGATGAGTTGTTCGATTGATTTGATATGTTGGTTGCTCACATTTCTGTAGCATAATGGTAAGATGAAGATGATGGATGATGGATGGAACATGATAGATGATAATAGATGAAAAGATTGAAGAATGATTTTGATACCATAAGGATGTATAAAAGGTGGATCCTCCTCCAAATGGCTTGTAGAAGGCTTGATTTATAGGCAAGGATTGGTTTGAATGGATGGTTGAGATTGAGATGCTAAATGATTGATGTGGATGGATAGGATTGATTAGTTATTCCCACTCTTCAAGGGAGTTGTAGTCATGTGACAAGTGTAATGAGAAGGATAAGGCTGATGTGTGACCGTGTACATAAAAACTCTTTATTTAATAAGTTTATGTGTGATTATGTACATAAAAAGTAATTCATGTGTGATTGTGTACATAAAAAGGATATTAAATGAAAGTTGTACTACCACACATGATTCAAGTGAGAGGTGGACAAGTTTTGGAATGTGGTGAGAGGTGAGGACCTAATTAGTTGGGATATTAGTTGGAAAATTAATTAAATGCATAAGATTTATTTAATTAATTAGAAAGTGGGATAAGGATAGGATAAATGGGATTATGAATGGGAAATTAATTAAACAAATAAAATTTATTTAATTAATTGGATAATGGATAAGTGAAATTAAGAGTGGTATTAGGACAAAATGCTACATGATGTCTAGATAATGTATTTGACTAGGTGTTGCAAGACATGGACAAATTTGGGGACAAATTTGGGTGTCTACATTTTGCCCCTCTTTGAGATGATGTTCGAGATGATAAGATTTATGTCAAGTAACATCATTTCAAAGAAGCTAAGGTATAGATAGAGGAAAAAGATGATGATGGAAGGATAGGGTGATGGTGCCTCCTCGAGAGGATAGGCAGGTTGGACAAACATGGGCAGGCTCTCGAAATGAAAGGAATTGGTCAATGAAGAAAGATAAGGGAATGGATAGAAGAAATGAATGAAGTGTTATGCTACAATAAAAGTGAGCAACCATGATGTCCGATATAGCACTAGAGGTTATGCACCAAGGTATAAGGACCAGGGTGAATATGTCTTGTGCCCCAGCGTAATACAACCTTGTCTAACATATGAGGAAGAAAACTTAGAACATTGAAGTCGTAATGCACAAAAGGTATGATATGACCTTAGATGCATAGGATAATGTAAAAAGCTATTCCAGCATACACAAGATATGAATATTAGCTGGAATGATACTGATTTTGATACAAATGCAAGATAAAAGATAACACACACAAGAGAGCAAGCAAGCATGCACAAATGATTCAAAAAACAAACAAGGTATTGCCTCTGTCAAGCTGTAAACCAATGATCAATTGATTGATTGATTGATGATTTGATGATAGATAGTGTTGTCATTGCAGGGAATGATATGTCCGTAGATCAACACAAGGATGATTGATTAATTGATTTAGTTTATAACAAGATTAGGATCAAGACCATTGATGTGATTGGATAATTTAACAAGATTGATTAACTTGATTGGTATGGATTAATGATGAATTACATTTGGATCATTGCTTGGAATTGATTTGATTGATTTAATTGATGAATGGAAGAAGTGATTGAAGAATTGATTTGGATGAATTAGATTTTGAAGAAGTGATTTGAAGAAGATTGAATGATATGGTGAATTGATTCAAAGAAGTGATTGGATTTTGATGTGATGAATTTGATGGGTTGGTTGAATTTTAGGTGTTTATTGATATTGTGGGATTTAGATGATAGAAGAAATGTGAGATGGATGAAGATGATGATTGGTGAAGATTGGATGAAGGATGAAAGATGAAATAGTCTATCACCTATGCCTAAATCTAAGTACTTCCTTCATATCGCAAATTGCCTACATACCCTGTATCCACGGGATCAAGGAACTAATGATAGAAATAAGATGTAGTTCTGATTTTGTGTTTTATTGATGGTAATGATGAAGGTGGATGGATTGATCGGGTTATAGTTTGATTGGGATTGATTGGATGTTTGATAATATATGATGTTATTGATAGGATGATATGGATTGGATTGATGGGATTTTGATTGATTGATAGATTAGCTTGATTTGATGATTTGATTGGATTTGTTTTGATGTGATGATGTGATGGATTGTTTGATGATGATTTGATGATGGATTTGATTGATTTTCTTTGATTTGATGATTTGATTGGATGTGTTTTGATTGGATTTGATGTAATGATTTGAGTTGATGATGTGATTTGATTTGATTTGATGAATGAATTGATTGATTTGATTTGATGATTTGATTGATGATTAGATTCATGATTGGATTGATTTGATTGAGCTTATTGCTTGAATTTTTTTTGTTGGATGCTAGATTTTTTTTGTATTTTTGGAATATTTGAATTTAGATTCTTTTTTAATTTTTGGAATATTTGATTTTTTTGTATTTTTGGAATATTTTGATTTTTTTTTAATGTTTTGATTTTTTTTGGATTTTTGAATGTTTTAATTTTTTTGTATTTTTTATTTATGTTTTGAATTTTTGTGTTTTTTGAATGTTTTGGGATAGCATTGGATGAACATTTTGGGTAGCCTTTGTGCTAGATACCAATGACAAGGAGAGAAAAGTCTAGGTGCAAGGATGGAGGGGAGATGGATGGATAAAAGGATGGATAATTAGTAAATGTGATGGCAGACTCATGATAGATGGATGGGATGGAAGACTCATGATAGATGGGTGGATAAGAGGATAGGCCATGGAATGGAAAGCTCATGATAAATGGATGGGTACAAGGATGGGCTATAGTGGATGGATGTATACCTCATAATGGAACTAGGATGTGATCTCAAAGACTATGTTGCATAGGAATATGGTGTAGAGACCACCATAGTCAATTTTGGCTTGTATGCTCACTAGGAGCCTTAAATTTTGGATTTTATTATCATTATGAGTCTAGTAGGGGTTATGTGTGTATTCATTGATGTAATAAGGTCTGAGTCAGACCACTCTCTTATTTTATGACCCACTTTATAGTGGAACTTCATGCTTTTTCTATTTCTAAGTTTAGAAGAGGAGTGGCAAGGCTAATTTTAGCCATCTTTTTGCCTTTTGCAAATGAGGAGGAATCTTACACAAGGCAAGGAAAGAATTTTAACATTGTATTTAGCCTCATACATCCTAAGAAAATATGATCATGAAGTTTTATGAAGAAAAAAAGAGAAGAGAAGATTGTTTTGCTGTAATTTCCTTTTTTTTCGTTGTTCCACTTTACAGTACGAGCCCGTACAGTACTGTCAATTACTCTAGTGAATTGTATGGTGTAATACACTAGTTTACCTTTCATTCAAGTCTAATTTGAAGTTTTGACATTGTTGTAGAAGGATCTCATAGATGTTTTTCTGATTTTGCTCTTAAAAGTAGGGTTTGGGAGGGTTTAATGAAATAGATGGGGTTCTAACCCAAATCACTATGTTGGGGCCCCAAAATGGATGCATTGGATTTCATTAGGTGTATTTTGTATAGGGTTTTGTGTGCAAGTGTAGGGGAGCAGTCTAAGATAAGATTTGATGAAGAAATGGCTTGATATCTCTATGTATTAAGCAATTGGTGGTAGCTAGAGGAAGATTGAGTTAGAAAACTAGTTTGAAATACCCAAGGAGGCCCAAAATCTATTGAATCCATCCATTGTCAATCCATACTAAGTCCTAGAATTGGTTAGGAAGTTTTGGGTCACTCTGGTAGGGTACTTCCTTTGTAAACCTAGGGCTAATTGCCCTTTGGAATAGTAGGTACAATCATTTTTCAAGGCATGTGTTCCAAAACAAAGTACCCTGCATGTCAAGTATGTTATAGAGGGACTTAATGGGTTTCTAAAAAGATAAATAGGTCTAGGAGTTGTTTGGAAAGTTTAGGAGTTAAGCCCTCTGAACCTCATTTCTAGGGCTACAAGGAAAATAGGCCATTTGTGAAGGAACGTTGGGTAGGACAACTTGCTAGGCTAACTTATGAGTTTGGTAAGATTCCATTGGTCAAAAAAACATGTCTAATTCCCTCCTCAAGTGTTAACAATCATCTCATACATCCAAACCAAGTTAGGCTCATGAATGGAGGTTGTAGGTGTCATGATGTGCAAGTTTGTTGTCCTTCCCTCCAAGATCAGTCACTCATGTTTGTGAGACTTGATGAGTGTTCCCCTATTTTTGCATCAGAATAACATGCCCCATTCTTGGTGTAGACTACTTAGGATTTTGACATGATAAAACTTATGACAATAGAATAATGATGTATTTTATATGACAAGGCTTATGATAGGTGGATAATGATAGGATTGGTTTGGAAAGGGTGAGATATATCAAGAGATATCCAAAGCATATTTCAACATTTTGCCCCTATGTCTTCATCAAGATCAAAAGGAGGACAGAAGGATGAATTGACTCAATATGATAGGTATGTGGGTATATTGGCTAAAGATGGTAGGATGGTCGGATAGGATATGATAATATAGATAGGATGGAACTGATAGGTTGGAAATGATAAGATGGATGAGACAATGTGCCCCCAAGTGTAAGTGACATACAAGATCAACCTACACATGATGCTTGTTTGCCAGGTTTTCATCATGGTACTTATCCAAGGTGCCACCAAGGGTGGTTTTCACCGTTGGATGAAGGGATTTCTCTTTACTTTTTTTTTTTAAATTTGTTTTTTTTTTGTTTTTGATTTTTTGGATGGGATGACAATTACACATGGTACCTACGAGAAGGTTTTCACCATGGTAATAGATAGGAGGGACTCAAGTGTCTAGTGCTATGAAAGGTGATAGTGCCCCAATAGAGAGTGATGTCATCGCATGGACCATGTCATATGCCCATCGATGTGGGTAGGGGATTGCATGAAAGGGGAATCGATTAGGTGGATAGTGGATTATGATATGGATTATGGGAGATAGGGGATTATGATCTGGATTATGAAAGGGCGCATAGTGGATTATGATGTGGATGATGGAGGGAAGATAGTGGATTATGATGTGGATGATGGAGGGAAGATAGTGTATTATGATGTGGATTATGTAAGGATTATGCAAGGATGGGTAGTGGATTATGTAGGGAAGATGGTAGATTATGATGTGGATTATGTAAGGATTCAGCAAAAGTGGATGAAAGGTTTATGCAAAAGCATGGACCATAGGGATATGATAAGGAAGATATGTAGGATAGTAGTTGAAGGAAGGGGAGATGGAAGTATGTGGGAATGTGGTGGAGTGGAATGAAACCATGACCAACGGTTGCACACACTATGATAAACATTGAATCTTTTGATGGGAAGGTGGTGTAGGAAGCAATGGGGATGTTTGCTTAGGGGATGTGTGATGGATTGATTTAGGGACCCACATAGACTTAGTATTTTTATTATTTTTTCTTTGCTTGTGGGATGAAGGAATTTGAAATTTTTGAATGGAATGGCAATTTGGATGGAAGGGGATGCTTCATTTGACTTGATAGATTTTTGCTTAGGGACCGAAACAATTTTGTTTTTGGACTTTTCTTGTGGAAGTATGGGCTTGGGTAGCTTTATGGATGTACTTGGCTTTGATGTTTTGCATTGATGTCCTAAGCTATGAGGACCCTTAGGATTTTTGGTAGGATTTTTAGATTTATAGGTAGAGGCATCCAAAATTTTTCTTTTGAATCCCATGGGTTTGGCGGAATGAGTGAAAACTTCATGTTTAGACAATATGTACATTTGTTGGTCATGGTTAGGATTTTTATGGGACTTATGGATAAGTGGATAATTATGCGTTGGAAGTAATGGTTGTAAAGTAGATGGAGAGTGTAAAGGGTGATTTTTGGATAGTTGAGTTTTTGATAGTTTTGGTGTACATCCTCCTTTCACCCTTACATTCAAGGACCTAGGGTCAAGTTGGAATGTACTATCATACCCTAGGTCACTATTGAGATGTAGGGAAACTTGGATTTTTATGATTTGATTGACAATTTCCTTCTCTTATGCTCAATTATAACTTGAAACCCTAATTATGCAAATACGATAGTAAATAGATGAATTATGGAAAAAACTTCTGCAGAAAGATGTAAAATACCAAATAACTATGCACCTATTTTTAGGCTTCTAAGGCTGAAAAGTCAGGGACTAAAAAGCGGGTGGCCAAGTCCAGTGCCCTACTTTTTGTCGAGGTCCAGAAACTCAGTTTGCAACCTGTATCTACTGTATCAGAGATTTTCCCATTGTGAAACTTTGAGGACTAATGAGCGGGCACCCAAGTCCAGGTAGTTGTTTCTTTCACTGATCTGTAATCCCAACACTATGTTGCACCCTCCTACAACTCCACTTTGTTTGTAACTCCAACCTGTAACCTGCAATCATGAAAACTTTGGGAGGGGGTTGTGGTGTTTAGAGGCTTGCCTCAGTCAAGCCCTGGAGAGACATTTAAGCCTTCTGAACACCATTGTTAGATAGAGAGTGCATGCCTTGGGAGGCAGAGGAAAAAACCAAATGATAAATGCTCAATAATCACAATAGATATCACTTTGTAGTAAATATCTCATGGGAGGAAGAAGCTCTTCATTCCATGAGGAGATGTATGCTCAAATCTGCAAACACAAACACATAGACAACACAAATCTGCTCTTGCAACACAATGAAAGCCTTGAATCACCTTTAGGATGCATAAAGTTCACAATAACAATCTAGTTTATAAATGAACTCCTAAACATTCTTTTATATGCTACTACAAATATTCTCACCAAGATTTCGTAAATTCAAACTTACTGTGTTGGCCTAGGGACCAAATAATGGTCATAAACTGACACTAGAAATTTGGGCCTAACCTAAAATAGGGCAAGACTAAGGCACGAGCACCCAAGTCCTCCCCCCTATTTGGGGAAGGGTTAAGTTCAAGGAGTCCCCCTAGGCCCTATTTGTCATAAGACCTAGGGTTCATTCCATTGGGATGTAAAATTATGATGCAAGATGTCCTATATGTACACTAAAGACCCGAGAGCTAAACCTTTTGAGGGAAAAGCCCCCAAGGGGACATTTTCTGACATTACAAAGGGATAGTAGGAGTTGGAAGTAATGGAGGTAAATTGGATGGTGGAAGATGTATGGTCACATGCTTTTGACATCTGTAGGATGGTGGAGGTGGAATGACAACTTATGTTTTAGGAATGTGATAGGATTTATGATGGTAAGTGGACTTAGAAGGGATGGAGGAATTACCAACATCTTTAGATTTCTTACCTTGGGGTGTGTATCAAAGGCCATATGAGCGTGGAGGGACCTTGACATGAATCAGCTCCAAAATACCTTGTTCATGAAGGCCTAGGCCTTTACATTGGTAGTTCATGTTTTGGAGCATGCGATGGACTATGGGACTAGGTGTAGTTTGAACACTAGACTTGAGCTCATTATTGGGTGAAGAAAGTGAGGTGGAGGAAAAAGGTTGTTGTTTTGGACTAGAGATTAACACTCATGGATGAAGGTAGGAACGTTAGGATCTTGATTATGTTCATTATGCTCACTAAGATCCAAGTTGTTTGTTTGATCTTCTATGTTGGCTTGGGGGACAAGTGTCTCATCATGACAAGTAGATGTTTGCTTATTATGGATAGGTGAAGAGGTCTCTTTTCTTTGAAGGAAGGCCATGAAACTAGGTAAATTCTCAAGTAGGTCAACAAGACTTTCATTGGATGGAGCATGTAGGTCTTGGGTGTCTTGCTCATGGATAGTTGTAGGGGTATGAATAGGATCAAGTGGCTCATGGATAGGTTCATTATTATGGATTTCATCTTGATCATGGAAAAGGTACATGTTATGGATGGGGTGAAGGGAAGTGATTTGATCTTGACTTAGACAAAGGGTTGATGTTTCCTCATGCTTAGGATTATGTTCTTGAAATACCTCTCGAGTTGCTTGAATGGAAGTGAAAGGATCTTGGATGGCCTCTTAGATGGGCTCTTGGTCAACAACATGAAGGCATGATGGATCTTGAATTGGACTTATGATAGGAGGTTCTTGAATAGGCTTGATGGATTGTAGACCACATGATGGGCTTGAAGAGCTAGTCATGTTAATGGAGGGCTCTTTGATAGGCTCATGAATGGGTGTTTGACATTGGGGTGTTCTATCCCTTGCTAGTAGCTAATGGATCACATCCTTTACAAGTGTATGGGTATAGGGACAAGATAGTGGATGGATGATAAGGGTAGATGGTGTTGCAGGCTTAGGATTATGATTAGGTTGAGGTCTAGTTGGGTTGGATGGATTAGGATTAGGATGTTGTTTGGATGGAGGGCTAATGGGATTAGACATATTAGGATTTGGATTGGATGGAGGGATAATAGGGTTGGATGGATTGGGATTAGGATTGCGATTAATCTTACCACAATTTATGAGGTTTTTTATCAATCTCTTAAATTTTGTACAAGTGGATATGGCATGGCCCTTAAACCTATGGTACACACAATATTCATCATCTTTATAACAAGGGGGTTTAAAGTGGATTTCTTCAAAGGGTTCTATCGATGAGAGCTCAATCAAATTTTCTTGGACCAATTATTCTAAAAGTATCTCCATGGAATCTTTTAATCAAGGGTTAGTGGAACATGGGGATGAAGATGATGAAGGTTGATGGACCAATAGAGTATGATTGGAATCACATGAAGGTGTTGGGATAGGACTAGTAGGCTCATGTGTTGGCATGTGATTGAATGGTGGAGGCCACTCTAGATTGGTATTTCCCTCGTCAAATAATATTAGGTCTTGCATAGGATAACTTGGGCTTGCTTGATTTATGTACAAGGGGCCATTTGGACTTGCATATTCTTCTTATTGCAAAGGTGGACTTAGGTCTATCAACGGTGCTTGATGGTCTTGATGATGTGTTGGGATGTTAGAATGAAAAATTGGATAATTTTGGGATGGATGTTGATAGGTTGATAAGGTGTTGACATGATGTGTGAATGGCATGATAGGTTGGTATGATGGTGAAGGTGACACATAGGATTGAGGTTGAATGTGTTAGAAGTTGTGATGGTGTTGTGGTGGAGAGATTGTATAGGATAATGGTTGTTGAGATATGGATGGATATGGATAAGGTTTGACATTAGGAGGGGTGTGATAGGTTGATGAAGGATTGATGTGACATGTGGATCGATGAGGTTGATATGAAGTGGGTGGTGATGACATGTAAGGTTGAGGTGGCATTGGTTGATGTTGAATGGATAGAGGATGTTGTGCTTGTTGGATTTGACAAGTGGCCATGAGGTATTGTGCTTGTGCTATGAGTTGTCACATTTGAGGTGATTGGCTTGCTTGTTGAAGTCGCTGGATAATGTGATGGGCTTTTTGAATGGTTTGTTGGTCTAAAGTTGTGGCCTTTGGTAAAGTGCATGAAGGAGGTCTTGTGCCATGTCTTCGAATATTGACATGGTGTCACACATGTTGGATTAAGACCCTTTTGAATAAGCTTGATGGGATTATTATGATGATGTGGAATGATGTGATTAAGAAGGATGATTTGGATGATTAGGCTTGGATGATGGATGGTGAATTTGATTGGGATATGATTAGGATGGAAATGATTAGGGTTAATGTTATTTGGATGAAGTTGATTTAGATATAATTAGGATATGATTTGGAATGACAAGATTGGATTATGTGGATGATGTGGCTTAAGATGTGTGTTGACTAGGATGAATGTTTAGATTAATTTGTTTATGTGTTTGGTGTTTATAGTTTGATTTGGCAATGTTCAAACAAATGATTATGCATGTACACACATGAGTCACTCATGCAAGACACATAAGCAATTTTAACTTTGAAATTGAAATGTGATGAATAAACAGGCACTTGAAGAAGACACATCAACAAGCCCTACTTAGGCTAGATTACACAAGGTTGACTAGGGATATAATGAAAGCAAAATCCTGCCACACAAACGGGAGAAAGGGGTAACCCACCCTTCACCTTCACTTTCCAAAGGTATAAAGTTCTTTGGGGCTTATCCAAGAGTGACAAGATTCCAACTCCCAAAAGGAGATGTCTTTCAATTTAGCCTCAGTTGAGGTCATCCCTTGGAGTGGTGTGTCTTCGAGCAGGCCTCCTAGATAGGGTATGCCAAAAACAAACCAAGTGAGTTGTCATTTGATTCACACTTGCACTTGTTAATTGCCATTTAGAAAATGAAATGTGAGGAAGATAATTCAAGCACTTGTTCTTTTTAGATCTAAATCCAAATGTGATGGAAGACACTTGTTTGTTTTAACCCCAATTTTTTATGTGATAGAAAGCAAGTTGTTCATTTTAAGCCCAAAGTCCAAATGTGTGATCAAACAAGATGAAGAGATGAAAGATGGAATGTGTGCACCTAATTTGTTTTTGCTTTCCACTTTCTATTGTGACTAATCCAAATACTGCTCTAGCTCCTTTGATTTACCTACAAGTCACCAAATTGAAAAATAACCAAGTAAACTTGCACATGAGAGTGATATGCAAAAAATGAAGAATCTAATAAAAAAAATGATTAAAATGATCTAATATAGCATAATGGATTGCATAAATAGATTCTTGAGGAAATTCTAGGCAATTTTTTTTTTTAAATCACTGGAAAAGGATAAAAAAAAATGCAAAAGTTATGTTTATTTGAAGTTTATGTGCAAGTTTGACTTTGACTAAGAAAATGACTAATAAGATGATGAAATCACCTGATAAAACCTCCACAGCTACGAAGTTCATCGATTTACCTTTTCAACAAGTCCTTTTTTGTGCAATTTCGATACCGTATGCAAATGTTACGGCAAAAAGAAAAAATAATGCCCCCTGTTGTGCCAAATTCGACCTACTACTACCAAATGCGACTTACTGTGCTTCAATTGGGTATGAATTTGACCAATTGTGACTTACTAATATGCAATTGCATATGGATTTGACCAAATGTGACTTACTGATGTGCAATTGCGTATGGATTTGACCAATTGTGACTTACTGCAGTTCAATTGCAAATGAAATAAAGCCAAATGTGATAATTTACCAACCAATTGCATATGGATTTGAGCGAAATGCAATGATCTATGTTTCAATTGAGGTCAGATTTGAACAATTGTGCACGACCTGCAAAATAGAAACCCTAGCTAACCAAATGTGGCCAGAAAAACTAAATACGATGCTCTGCTATGTAATTGCGCTCGAAATATGACCAAATGCAAAAATTTGTGGATCAATTGCGCTCTGTTTTCGGCCAATTGTGGTGATCTGCTGTACAATTGCAATTTTCTACAGAACAATTGTGCTCGGAACCCTGTAAAAATCCAACTTCACAAAAACAACTCTCCAAAAAAGATGCTAAATCAAGGACACGGGTCCCACCGGGCGTACCAGAATGTGTAAATGAAAAATTTGGATAAAATGAAAATGATAAAACAATACAATGTATTACCCAATCCAAACCATCAATACCTCAGATAGATAGAATGATATATGCATACATGATGAATTGTTCGATTGATTTGATATGTTGGTTGCTCACATTTCGACAGCATAACAGTAAGATGAAGATGGTAGATGATGGATAGAAGATGATAGATGATAATAGATGAAAAGATTGAAGAATGATTTTGACAGCATAAGGATGTATGAAAGGTGGATCCTCATCCAAATGGCTTGTAGAAGGCTTGATTTATAGGCAAGGATTGGTTTGAATGGATGGTTGAGATTGAGAGGCTAAATGATTGATGTGAATGACTAGGATTGATTAGTTATTGCCACTCTTCAAGGGAGTTGTAGTCATGTGACAAGTGTAATGAGGAGGATAAGGCTGATGTGTGACCATATATATAAAAACTCTTTATTTAATAATTTTATGTGTGATCATGTACATAAAAAGTAGTTCATGTGTGATTGTGTACATAAAAAGGATATTATATGAAAGTTGTACTACCACACATGATTCAAGTGAGAGGTGGACAAGTGTTGGAATGTGGTGAGAGGTGAGGACCTAATTCAAATATTTTATTTGAATTAGTTGGGATATTAGTTGGAAAATTAATTAAACAAATAAGATTTATTTAATTAATTAGAAAGTGGGATAATGATAGGATAAATGGGATTATGAATGGAAAATTAATTAAACAAATAAAATTTATTTAATTAATTGGATAATGGATAAGTGGAATTAAGAGTGGGATTAGGACAAAATGCTACATGATGTCTAGATAATGTATTTGACTAGGTGTTGCAAGACATGGACAAATTTGGGGACAAATTTGGGTGTCTACAACTGCTTCAACTACTGATGTATCCTGAAATGTTTTCACTATGGTTGTTCCCCTCAGCGCTTGGACTACATTCAACAATCTTAGCTTATTGGTGTTCTTTTGAGTGGCCCATATTTCTAGAGTTTCTGTTTTGGGTCAAACCCACAACCATTGACACCATCTTCATAATCAAATTCACAGACCATGATGGGGTCATCCTGATTTCCCACTTGGTCTAGCAAAAACATTTTCTTCAATTCAAGCCCAAGGATGATCAACATATTACTTTTCAAAACCATTTGTCTAGGCTCATCAAGGCTGACATTTATTTCATCAATCTTCAAATTCTTGAAAGTTTGGGAAACAATCTATTCATGTTGAGATTCATCAATACCCATTTTATTTATTTCTTCCTATTCTTCAAACTCTTTCATCTTCATTTTGAGCCAAAAGTCTTTGAATTTTGAGGTATGGATGAAATCATCATCCTCCATGAACCTCATATATGCCACAACCCTCTCATCTTCTTGTAATTCAGGCTTACTTTGTGCATGCTCCTCCATTCTTGCTTCTGGTTTGTGAGCCTCTATTTCTTGACCAACAAAGGGTTGATCAACTTCTTCTTAACCCCCCATATGCCTCAGAATATTAGCTACCTCCTCTGTATCACCAAATCCTTTAGTCATTTCATATCGAACCAATGGAGAAACATCATTAGTCATTTGCCTTTTGGCAGGTGGTGAATCAGGAACAACTAGATCTTGCATTGACATTGCATCTAGAGTAGGTTCTTGAATCACAACACCTATTAACTTCTTGACAGGGAGCTTGGTAGCCTTTGTAGGTTGCTTCTCATCTTTGCCATATATTCTCTCAAAATTGTCAATCATCAAATCAATTCTTTTCAGAGGGTCTTTCTATTCAATAAAAAATCTAGAAAAATTAAGGTTTTGTTTTCTATTGTCATCCTCAATCTTCTTCAAGATTTCCCATTATCTCTTTCTATTATACACTTCATCAAAAGTGACATAATTTCTAATCACATCCTCATCAAAATTGATTTGATGGTATATCCCCATTCTAGTGAGAATGACCTGTCTAACAAAATTCATGTGACCCTTTAGATCACAAACCCTTTCAGTTCCTGATTTCAAAGAATATTTAGCCTTCAAATAGGCTTGCAACTCCTCCAAAGTATCTACACCAATAGATCATTCATTAAACACTGTGGAATCAAGAAGAAATGTACCCTTCTTTTATTTTTTCATTAAGTCTTTTTCCATCCACATCATCTGCCACATGAATTCAAGGAATCCAATTCTGTTTGGCACAAACTTGGGCAACACATGGGGTGGTTGAGTACACACATATACTCTGATTATTGTATGGTTTGGCAAGAAAAACCAATCAGCAAAGTTATGCTTGTGACCCTATTCTAGCCTCTGAGAAAGAGGCCTCAACATTTCTCTGACCTCTTTGGTCAATCTAGGAGAAAGGCTACCAAGAGAATTCATTACTCTGACTGAAAATTCATCATGAAACACAACATAGTTGCAGTTCTTGCAATCAGTATCCCACTTGTAGCACCATCATTGTGTAGGCAATCTTTTTCCTTTTTGGTCAATCATACTCAGATCCATTTTGTTGGGCCACTTCCCTCTATTTTGATACAAAATCAAATGACATAGAAAGGAATAGTATTTGAAATCCATGGGCTTCTTGTTTTCCCTTATTTAAAAAAATCCCTCATGCAATTTCTTCTCAATGTATGATGCAAAATCATATTCAATATTGATCTCTGTGTTTTGTATTCTCATGGCCATCATCATCAAGCTAACTGGCATTAAGTCTTCGGCATCAATTCCCAACACTTGACACAAAGAAAAATATGTCCTCTTGAAATACACAACAAAATCATCAATAGGGAAGGGCTCAACTACAGTGGTTGGGATTGAAATCCTTCTATTGTTGGACCCCTTTCCTCATGTACATGGGCAACTCATCACTTCTGTGTGTATTTCTCAATCTCCAGTTTATTCTTGTTCACTCTTCTTCAAGTCCACCTGTGTGAGGGCTTGCTTGTTCAACATGAAGCAATCAATGATTGCATTTCTGTCCATAGCCACTAATGGTGACCCATTTGGCAATCTGACTATTTTGGTGGCTAGATGATAGTGTTGTGCCAATACCTTGATCAAATCCACATCAATGAATACATTGGGTACTACAAGCTTTGCCAAACTCAAATTTCATGGGTTTACAATTGGTCCCTATCCATCTTGTTTCTCATAGAAATACCAAAAAAGGTTCCATCATGAGATAGGGATTCTGGCATCCTGACACCCCTCTACAACATCCTTAAAAATTTCTTATACCCTTTGTCAACTGAATTTGCAAAATATCTAACAATGACTGTTGAAGGGACTGCTTCTTGGGAACAGGGGGTTCAATGCTCTTACTTGCTGACTTAGATTTCATAGGTGCCATAGTTTAGTGCTTTTATGAACTAGGGTTTTGATATTCACTTCCTCTACCAGACCAGTTGAAAGAAAAGCACAAATAAAATACCAACTTTTATGTAGAGAATGATGAGGATGACTTACGCAGTTGGAAAATGCCTAAGAGCACACAGAGCTTGAATTTGCCTTCTGCAATCACAACTGAATTTGCTTGAATGAAGAAATACAAAGAAATCCCAAGTTTTATTCTGCTATGGAGCTGGTCATTTCTTCATTAACCCTGGTTCATGCCACAAAATCAACAAGTCTCAGCATTCAAGTCTTTCAAACACATACCGTTGATTTGGTCCAATCCAATGGTTGGGTAGGCACTTTAAGATTTTATGTCCTTTCATTGATAACCACAATTCCACAGGCTTCAATGATAACCACCATGGGGCAGCGCTAAAGTCATTTCAACAATTAATACTTCATTGCATCACCACACAACCTATTGAGATCCATTGTGGGACTGTGGGAGCTTGTGGAAGGTTACATTAATCTTTGACCGCTTACTGCCACCTCACAAGCCTTGTTACACACCATCGCGGGATACATGTTATCCCTTATATCTTCTATCACACCACCACCAACCCTTTGTCTAACCATCGTGGGACTGCAGGAACCCTTTGGCATCCCCTTTTACTGTTTACCGCATCACCGCAAGCATTGGATTTGACTATGGTGGGAACACGGAACAAACATTGTAACTTTTACCGCTTACCGCTAGCCCACAAAACCTTCTCAGAATTGTCGTAGAGCTACAGTATGTTTTCCTCTTTCAGCTTAGCTCTTACTAACATACTGCCAGTCATCTTCTTGTCCGCCACGGGGCCATGGTAAAATAACACATATTTCTTGAAGCTTTCATGGCACTACTGCAATCCTTCCTTGGAACCGTCACGGGGCCGCGATACTCAACACATAGACCACTTGAACTCCTTATACCACAATATCGCAAGCTCTACTTGAGACCGCTGTGCGGGCATGGTGAACATTTTACCTTTGCTTCTTCTTACCGCGTTGCCACCGGTTGTTTTCTTACCTACCGCAGAATCACGGTGACATATTATAAGCCACTCAAGTTTATACTGCTGGCCTGCCACTCACTTTTGAGACCATCGCGGGGCCGCAGTAACCACTATATGTCATTTACTTCATACTGCCAGCCTGCAATTGGATTTTCTACATGTTGCAGGGAAGCGATAATTGATTCTTCACATCCTTTACTTCTCGCATACCCTCCAAGGCTATTTGAATATACTGTGGGGCTACGACAAGAGACAAAAACACATCAATGGTTAAAAATACAAATATCTTTCACATGGACCTGATATGGGATGCTTATGAATGACTGCTAGAATAATTTTAAAAGGAATATGGACCCCTAAGATATATTTATGGAAGGAAAAATGTATGAAACCAAATAAGACTATGGGAATTTTGAATGGCCCTAACAGTGGCTCCTATTGGGGATGAATGACTGACAAGACATTGTAAGGACCTAGACACTTCTTTGGGGTGCAAACTAAAATAAAAACTATACAAAAACAAGGAAAACCAAAATTTTAGGGGAAGGGAAGAAACCTAAACTATTGTGCATGGAATTATATCTTCTTTTTTAAAAAAAGTGTTTCAGAAATTGTCCATGCACTGGCAAATCCTGATTCTCACCCATGATGTTCTGAAGATATTATGAATCCTCACCATATTTTCCAATAATGACAAATCATCCAATCCATAGAGCCTCAAATTTTACATGTTTTCCTTTATCCCAATTGCATGCATTCCACATGAAGACTATGTCATCAACTTGAAATTTCCTATTTTTGGCCTTTTTGTCAAATAGGTATTTTATTTTCATTTGCATCTTTTCGTTCCACTTCTAAGCTTGACTCCTAATCTCATCTAATTCTTCTATCTGCTCCATTCTTTCTTCCATTGGCTCAAGCATATCAATATCTTCCTACAATATGAACTTGTACACAGGCAAAAGATTGTGCATTGGCATCCTTATTTGTGCTCCGTATACCAATTCAAAATGTGACCTGCTAGTAGCCTTTTTCATTGTGATTCTGTCTGCCCATAAAACTAGCCTTAGCTTTGAGTCCCATGATATTTTTTTGTTATCAAGCATCCTCTTGATTATCTTCATTATACTTTTGTTGTTGGATTCTTCTTGACCATTTTCCTAGGGATGATAGGGAGAAGCATATGATATCACTATTCCATATGAATCACAAAATTTCTTGAACTCTTCAAATCTGAATTACATGCCATTATCTGTGAAAATTCTTACTGGAACTCCAAACCTGGTGATAATATTTTCCAACAAGAAAATTTATGACTACGTTACTAGTTGCTTGGTTTTTTGGGATTGCTTCAATCCATTTAGTAAAGTAGTCAGTGGCAGTAAGAATCCATCTATGTTCGCCACTAGATTTATCTGCTATCTCCCCTATAAAATCAAGGCCCCATTGATGGAATGGTGCATCAATCTCCATGGGCCTTAGAGGCAAATCTCCTTGGTATTTCAATTTACTAGAAAACTTCTGGCATGATTCACATTTCCTTACATATTTATGAGCATCAGAAAACATAGTAGGCCAATAATATCCTACTGTATTTTCTGATGCTCATAAATATGTCCCCTATAAAATCAAGGCCCCATTGATGGAATGGTGCATCAATCTCCATGGGCCTTAGAGGCAAATCTCCTTGGTATTTCAATTTACTAGAAAACTTCTGGCATGATTCACATTTCCTTACATATTTATGAGCATCAGAAAATACAATAGGCCAATAATATCCTGCCCTTAGAATTTTGTGTGTAGTGGTTTTGGTAGAAAAATTTCCACTAGAAACACCATCATGCATTTCTTTCAGGATCTTCTCTCCTTGTCCCTAATCTAGATAGAGAAGTAGAACATCATCTTTATTTTTCCAAAATAAATCACCTTCTATGAACACATACCTTCATGCTTGTAATTTTAGAGTCCTCTTTTGATTGTCATTCAATCCATCTTGACACTTCATATGTCTAAGGTAGTGAACAATGTTTGTGTACCATGGTGTATGTTCAATGATGTATACCATACCTTCTTGTTAAACATCACACACATGTGCAGCCTCCAAATTAGATTATGCCATTAAATTTTCTAGTCCTTGTCCTCTCACAAGTTTGGTGATCTGGATATCAATATTAAATTCTTGAATTATGTTTATCCATCTACACCTTCTCCCTATAACTTCTATTTTTGTAAGGACATCTTGACTGTAGAATTAGGTACATAAGATGTTACTTGTGCCTCTACCAAGTAGGACTTGAATGTCTTTACTACTTTTACAAGAGCATAAGCTTGCTTCTCAGTGGCATCATATTTCATCTCAACTCCTTGAAGTGATTTTCTAAAAAATGATATTGGTTGGTCATGCCCTTCTTCATTTTTTTGTAGCATGACAGCATCAATGGTGTGAAAAGAAGCAAAAGAAAAAAAATGAAATGACATATACGAAAATTGGGGGATTTCAAAACTGGAACCTCCTTAATCACCTTTTTGATGGATGCAAATGCATCAACTACCTCTGATGTCCAGTCAATTTTGGATTATTTTTTCAACATCTTGGCAATAGGCTTGACAATCTTTGCAAAATTAGAAATGAATCTTCTTATAAAATTTATTTTTCCAAAGAATGACTGGATGACCTTTATTGTTTTTGGGATGGAAATTTTGTCAATAGTAGCAACCCTTTCTAGATCTATCCCCACACCTTCTTTAGATACATTATGCCCAAGCAGTTTTCCTTATGTGACAACAACTTGACACTTTTTAGGGTTCAATGAAATACCATATTCCAATGCCTTTGTGAATATCTTCTCCAAATGTAAATGATGATCTTCTTTCTTGGAATATGATGTCAAATCATCTTGATATACCACCATTATGATATTGATAAGGTCTGCAAATGCAACATCCATGGCTCTTTGAAAAGTGGCACCTGCATTTGTGAGACCAAAAGGCATTCTGACATAGACATATGTACCCCAAGGCATGGTAAAGGTAGTTTTGTATTGCTCAGATTCTTCAACTTTGACTTAGTTGTAGCTAGAGAACCCATCCATCATAGAAAGCAATTCACAACCTGTTACTCTCTGCAACATGGTTTCCATGTTTGGAAGTGGATAGTTGTCTTTCAGGGATGAAATATATAGATTGCAAAAATCCACACACAACCTTATATCTCCATTCTTCTTCCTAACAGGTACCAAGTTTGAGACCCAAGAAGAATGCCTAATAGGCTAAATGATACTTGCATCCCTAAGCTTCATCAAGTCTTCCTACATTTTTGACTCCAACATAGGATTGATTACCCTTTGTGTTTGTCTGAAAGGTTTTGCATATGGCTTCAATGGGGTTTCATGCTGGAATAGGTCTTCTCTATAAGCTTTTAAATCTTCATAGGACCATGCAAATACATGTTTGTATTTCCTGAGCAAGCTTATGAGCATGTCCTTGATTCTTGGACTTATTTTCTTGCCAATGTAAACTTTATTTGGAGCATTACTAGTACCCAGATTTACTTCTTCAAGATCATCTTAGTGAACTAGTGTTTGCTTCCGAGTTGATCTGTCACTTCCATCAAAAATCCACTCCAAAGCCACTAGACCCTTTGGAATTTTCTTTATCTTCAATTGCACCACTTCTTGACCAAATACAGTGTCTTTACCATCTACCTTTTCAACAAAAGCATGGAAGTCTATTTCTTGAGCTTCATATTTATCAACACACTGTAAAAAAAAATAGCAAATCCTTATCATAATTAAAAACTTGCCAACTATATATGTTGTCAGGAATGTAAGGTCTAGTCTTGAACTCCACCTCTGAAACACCAATAAATGTTATATCATTTCTTCTCAGAGCAACATTAGCAAGGAAATCAGCCATCAAATTCTTTGACCTATCAACCCAATCTATTGAAAATGCATCAAATAGCTCAATTATATCCCATACAACATGTTTGTATTGTTTGAGCCTCTTGTTTTTAGTGGCATATTTTGATCTGACATGTGATACCACTAACTCAGAATCTCCATACACAATCAACATTTTGATTCCATTCTTGACAACAAAGTTAAGACCCAACAACAATGCTTCATATTCTACTATATTATTTGTGCATTCAAATGATAGCAGAAATGAATATTTGAAGGTCTTACCACTAGGTGCAATAAAAACCACACCAACTCCATCCCCTTCTTTGTTGTAGGCTCCATCAAAATACATCTGCTAGACACCATCTTTATCTGCTCGAACAATATTTCCAATTGGATTACTGCTTTGCAACTGAGGCTGAGATTGTTCCACCCTGAAATTTCCCAAGTCAACATCACAGAAGCAATTCATTTGATTTGGATCAATTTTTTCTATCACTTGCTCTGATCTAGGTTCTCTGCATAGCTTGACTTGTTTGCCATTTATAGGTATGGTTGCATATGAGAGATCTAATTGGACATTCCCACCAACAATAGTAGTCCATTATTTTGATAATAGCATACCATAATATGGTGGGATGTCTACCATAGTTATATCAGTCCTATATGTGGCCTCAAGATATGCAGCAAGCTTTATTTCCACATCTCTCATGATACCAATCACAAGAATTGATGTATTATCCATTGCATAGCATTTTCCATAAGCAGAATCCACCCACATACCTAGTTCTTTCATGACTGCCATTGACATGATGTTTATTGCAGCTCCTAAGTCTATCATGCAATTTCTTACCAATTTATTATTTATCAGCAATGTGACATAAAAGGGATCAACTTGAGATGGACTTTTTGTCAAAGTAGTCCCCAAATAAATCTCAAGAGTTTTCATGGCTTCTCCTTTGACATTATTTACTTGCTTCTTTTTTTTGAATCATTTTGATTTTTTCCATAAACCTCAGGCTGAATTGGTACATTTGAGATCAATTTCATGGCACTATCCCTATACTCATTAATTTTCATCATCTATTGTAATGGGACAAATAATTTAACTTGAGACAAAGCCTAGGATATGTCAAAAGAGGGCATACCTATTATAGGTTCTATTTTGCTCACTTCTTTTATAGATTTCTTTTCCTCCATTATGTTTTGCTTGGGATCACTCCTTATTTTGTTTTGATCAGCCTTTATTACATCTTTAGGCACATATCTTTGAGTTGCTTTCTGAGTATTCCTATTTTCACCCTCTCTTTGTGATTCAGGGGCAATCTTTTTGTCAGCTTGCGGATTCTTCATGAACACACTTCCTGGCACACCTTGATTAGCATTAACAGTCATATTCCTAAGGTTGTAGTTACTCCTAGCCTGTGCTATAGCAGTAACTGTGAGTGCCTTCATTTCTTCTTCAGTAGGTCTTCCCAATTGAGTCTGATTTGACTGAGTCCTTATAGAGAAGACCTAAGTATCCCTTATGCCATTATCCTCTTGATCAGAGAATACCTCTTGTTGACCAACATGATTGTTATACCTTTGATGATTCACATCATACTCTAATCCATCCTCTTCTAAAGAAGAGTAATCTCTTTCTACCTCATATGGCTTGACTGCCAACATATTTATGGTATGTTCATCTCTCTCCTGATCATATGGTATTTCATTTTCCTGAATTGACTACACCACCACACAACAATTAGGGGAGTGAGCCAAATTGCAAGGCACACACCATGGAGTATCATCTACCATGTTTGCCCCATGTCTCTTTAGTGGATCTGGTGTATCTCTGCTGACATTTTGCTTCTATCCTTCAACCACAGGCTTTCCATCCTTCCAATTTGTCCTGTATGGCATATCCTACAACCTCCGTCTTTCTTTTTTGGGATAGTTTGTTTTATCATAAGGTATTCCTTTTTCATTTCTTGCCACCTTATATGATAAATACTTGACAACATGCCAGAGCTTTTCCAGCTTGTCTTCTTCTTTCAACTTCTTATTTTGATGAGCCTTAGGGTTTTGCAATATTCTAGGCTCGTCCCTTTTGCCAACTTTCCCTGAAGCTCTTCTATTGTTTTCAATATTTGAAGCAGCTTTGAATGCATCTATAAGACTTGGTGGATTTCTTGTTCTAAGCTCATACCCTATATTAGGATCAAAAGCATTCAAATAGAAGACCAAACACAATGGGTCTGTTGGTTTAAAATGATGTAGGATTTTGTTGAAAACCTTCATGAATCTAGCATTGAAATCTTCCACAAACTCATTATAATTCTTCTAAATATTGGTTATCTCATGTAAGGAAAATTTAGGATCATAATGATCACCATATTGTTCTTTGAACAACCTTTTAAATTCAGCCCATGAGCTAACTGAAGCATCTGAGAAATTCCTATACCAATCCCTTACATCATCTACTAGTGATTGCATGAACAATTTCATATATACATCTTCATGTTCAACTTCAAAATTATCCATGATAGTTTCGAATGATCTTATATGGTCTTCTCCAGAGATAGCATTGTTACCAGAAAATTTAGGGATTGATTTCCTTACCTTAACAATGTCATTTGGATATCCCTGGATGCCAAAGAAGTCTAGCTATCTAAATCTATCCACATTCATAGGGCCTCTTGCAAATGGATTCTACCTCTGGTTAGGCTAATATTGATTTTGATGAGGTCCTTGTTGTTGAGGTTGTTGATGTAGTCCTGGATGCACATTATAATTTATCCCTGTATTAGGATTTACATTACTTTGCATATTGTGATGCACCCCTCCAAGATGATACATGTTGCCATGTATATTGTGATGTGGAGGTGGATATGGATACTGATACTATACTGCATATGGATTGTATCCTTGACTTTGGGCAGGAGGAACAGGGTAAGCATTACCCTGAGATATCACTAGAACATTTGCAGGGTTTGACATTGGTCTTATATGAATATTAGGCTATACATGTGGAACATTACCTACATTTCCCTATCTCCCAATTACATTGTGAGTTGCCTATGAGACCAAAGATCCAATTGTATTTCCAGAGGTAACTAGATTATTTCCAGGTACATTTTGCAAGGAATTTGTAACAGGTTGAGTAGTTAATTGAAGCAACTCCTGTTCCAATTCTTCTTGTCTTCTCAATAATCTAATTCTTCAAACTTGTGCTTCCAATTGATCCACCTTTTCTATTAACTCTTGATCTGTGAATCTTCCTTTGGAAGTTGAAACAACATTTGCATCTGCAAATCTTACTATCTTAGGGGTTTGTTCCACCAACCCTTGTTGTGAGCTTTCAGCATATTGGTGTGCTACTCTTTGCTTGAAATCTCTTTTTGCTAAACATTGTATCTCATCTCTGCTTCCAGGTGATCTTCAAATTCTTTTTGAGACTCATTGATATTGAAAAGATCCATGGGTTGAAATCGTTTAGTTCTTCCCACTTTTGTTTCAATCATGGGGCTATTGTATATTGTATATGACTATTCTAAAACATTCATTTGATTATCCTGCAAACTCCCATGGATTTTTGAAATAATAGGCTCATTTACAGTGTTTAATATCCCATCAGTAGTGGAAGCACTCACAGTAGTCATAGGCTTTGAACCTTCTTTATTCTTTTCAACAAACTTCTAGTTCTTGTTATTCAGGTTTTGTTGAGACCTTATGCTGTCCATGTTGGAGAGCTATGATATTATATTGCAATTTGTAATATTTAGAGATTTTTATCTAGAGCCGTCAACTCTTTTTCAAAAAGAAGAAAATATTAAAATTGACTCTTGGTCTTGTTGATGATGATTGTTTGTCATTACAACATGAATAAAAGTTTACACAACAAACCTTTATTATCTTGAAAAGTACAATCAATTTGGAATGAAATGATGACTCCAAGGCTCTGTTGATCAGGTCATGATAATCTGACATTACTCAGAGGTTGATGTGTGTTACTATTTTCCATTTAGGGGCCTTACGTGTTAGTCTGAAGAATGTTCTTTGTTTTCACCTATTCTCTATTGATCCTGCTCGCTGTGAATTCTCAACAAAAGATGTCAAATATTTCAATATTTAACCTGAATATGCAAACATTTATGTATATTTCCACTCTGATCAGTATTATTTGCAAAGTTCTTGATGATTTCTGATTAGTTCTTCTGCAACTATCTCAATTTACTGGTCTGGAACTAATCCTGGCTCAATTTAGCTTCTACACTCTAAATTTATGTAAATATTGTGCCTACAAGCTGATATTTCCATGATTCCTATCATTATTTATGATTCTTTGCTTGACATTTTCAATTCTTCATGTATTTAGCTCAAATATGCTAAAGATGTTCAGTTACCTACGGGATATCTACATATTTTATGTTATACTTTTCATTTATCTGTGTATTTGCAGTTGTGATGGTGGTGATTCAATGAAATTAAAGAAAATGAAACTAAAATAGAGTTTAGAGAATGAGATTCCCAAAGTTACTTAACTGAGACCACTGATCCACATACATGTTATGATACAGTAATGTAAAGAAGAAAAAACTAAATCATACTTCACCAGGACATTCCACAAATCTGCATGATTCAGTGCAAATCTTCAAAGGAAAAGTTGACAACAATATGCAATAAAATGAAAGCACTTCTATTGAACGCAACATTTCACCATTACATATCCAAAAATCAACTTGAAGATTACGTAAAGTTTACAATCGGGATGTAATCTGTAGCTTCATCTCCATCTAGTATGCTTTAGAATAAGTACCCTTACAATGATCTGAAGAAAGAACCTTGAACAGTTCAATAATTCAATCTTCATTAGTCTTAGTAATCTGATCTCCTATCAGATCTACACTAATTGGCCTTATTTCTGCCAAATATTCTGTCTACTTTTTTTTTTCAAATGACAAGTCATGGCCCTTTTATAGAACAAAGGCCAGAAAATGGTTACATCAATTCAACGATCAGGATTGAATCATAATAATCAATGGTTCAGATGAATAGCACATGGTTGCTAGCTAGCAATCGCACAGCTGGTGGAGAATATTCCAACATCTTTGACTTAGTCCACTCTCCAACTGGAAAACAATGTATTTGGTGATATCTTCTTCGGCTCTAGTTCATGTCACCACTGCAACTCTGTAATTTTAGCTACTTCACTTTGCAACATCTAGTCTGTTGGTTTTTCTTCTGAATTAGCATTAGGGTTTGCCAGTTCTAATGCACAAGCAAATTTAGCCAACTAAATACAGGAGGTTGTGTGAGCTCCTCCCCTTCACTTTTGGTTCTGCCACACCAAGGGGGTGTCCCTATTTGATAAAAGTATGACATTGACTAGCTCAATGATAGAAGGATTTAACTTGACATCATCAGACAGAATACTCTCATGTATGGACCAAGATTTGTGTAACAAATCACAAGGTTGGCAACATTCCTGGACATATGTGTCTGGTTAGGGATGAGAGCATGTAGGAGTTTCCTACTCCTACTCCTACAACTAACAGGTGGAAGGATGAAATGGTTTGATTTGATGTTTGGAGTTATGGGACTTTCCTAGACCCATTAAACAGACAGATTCCCAAACTAGTGCCTTATCTAGGCAGCAGAGTCAAATCTAAGAATGTAAATGTCTCCCTATGACAACATGAATTCATATCCAGAGGACTTGAGAAGAATGCTACTGCCTAACAGTAACATGTCCAAGAAAGAGTATTACCTATGATCATTCTTTGCAAATCCTATGATGCAATCTATTTTCCTTTGTATCTAATCAAAATCCTATTTAACCACTCCTTGAGCAGACGCAATAAATCAGACACACAATATGCATACATTGAAAAATTTGGAAGTCCTTGACAACCTTATTTGAAAGGAAAATAAATGACATACATGAGACAATCAGAGACAATACACACACCAGGTGTTTTTCATTTAAAATCAATCTCCATAGAAAATCATAATATAGAAAATTATCATTTACAAGCCAAGATAGACTGGTACACCAGACCAAGGACCGAATCTGTAGCAAAAATGCCTTTCAAAATGTGAACACCTTATGTTCAGAGTTAGAGCAGAAAGCCCAAAAACCTCCAACAACCAAAAAGTAACACAGTTAGACCTTTTATACAGAACCGTGTACTTAGCCAAAAATTAATTACAAAGCAAATTAAAAATTTGCCAGACTCAAAGCATGAGGAAAGGCACTCAGAAAAATTCAATGCTATGGGGGAGACAGAGGGGATGGAGTAGATGGAAACAGGGTCCCCACTGCCGTTCAAGGACATCAATCTTCAATCAGGTAGCTAGCCAGTCATTCAGGCCATACCTCTGTAACTTCATGCCATTAATGTCGTGCCAAACCCGTAGCCTCCTTGGAAACCATCGCAGTGCTCATATGGAACTCTCCCGCTCAAAATATGCTTGAAGATGCAAGGAAGAATTACCACTGCAACTTTTAAACATAGCCGTCGATCATTCCACCATTTGAAGATCCATGGCACCGAATCCATGTTGAAAAGTCGCCGTCTTGCAAAAATGTGCCACGTAGGCACCTTGCATATGCATGTTCTGCCTTGTGTATCATGCCATCGGCGTGACCAAAACTATCGGGAAGACCCTCACATTTGCATGTTTTAAAATCCCACATTCGTCCTGCAAAGACCATTCTAACACTTTATAAGCAGGGCTGCTAGCATACTAAGTGTCAAGTGTTTTGCCCCGCTTGCCCCACGAATCCCCCGCCAATAGCCCATCGCCCTGACTCTTACCAATGAACACTTCACATCCTAACCACCATCATCAGCTAGACCCACACTATCGGCACAATCGAAAACTCCCTTGCTGATACAACCACTCTCACCGATGAACATCCCTTGCTAGGTCTTTGGCGAGACACTAACCATCAGAGTGACACAAAGCTCCTTCACCGATATCACCTGTCACACCGATAACCACTCCATACTCCCTTATCGGCCAGACATCAACCATCGGCCAAACTCTAGCATATATCTTTGATCCCATAACTCCTACCAATATACAAATACCCATCAGCCAGATACAAACCATCGGAATGACCTCCAACGGCTAGCCCGATATGCAATGTTATGCTAATGGACACCTTCAAAACCGCACACCACCCTCTGTTGGCGAGACCAAACACATCAGCGGGGCCAAACACTCCTCCGCTGATAACACATGTCACCCTGACATGTCGAACGTCAACTCCACCGTTGGCTAGACCTCCAACTGTCAGCCCAACATGAAACTCCTTCGCCAATAGCCATCACTACATCGATGACACCATCGGTCAGATTAAAACACTCAGAGCACTCTAGAAATCCTACACCGATACGCCAAGTCACTCCGATGGCACAAACAAACAACACACTGTTAGTGAGACCACTTCCCATCGGCGAACCACAAAACGCCTTTGCCGATGACCATACACACGCCAATGGACATCCATCAGCCAGACCAAACGCATCGAAGGAAGCAAAATTTCCTTCGCCGATATACCAAATCACACCGATGAACACGCTGTCAGCAAAACATTAACCATCGGTGGACCTTGTTGGATCTAGGGCATACAACTGAGAGGGGGGGGTGAATCAGTTGTATAAAACTTCTTCTTCTTTCAAACACTTAATTCTCTGTTGTTAGTTAGCAGCATATCAAATAATCATCCATGGAAGCATAATACATAAACACAAGAGCAGATAAGCATCAACAAATTGAACACCAAGATTTTGACGTGGAAAACCCGGTTAAGGGAAAAACCACGGGGTGATTAACCCAAGAATTATTCTCTGTTAGAAGAATAAGGAAAAATGAATGGCACATGCCAATAAGGGCTCACTGCCCGAGCACACTGCTCACAAAGAGGCCCACTGCCTACAAGGAGACACACTGTCTACAAAGTGATAAAAATCACAGTCTTGAACTGGAGAATGACATCTCTATCATGTCCGGATCAGTTCCAATTAAGCCCAACAATCTCTGCTCTGCCTTTCGCACGTTTCTTCGCTATGCCACACTCATCCACACACCACACCTTGAAATGAACTCACAAACCATTATTTATACAAGACATCGACTTAGGAACAAACATCCAAGTCGGCAAACAACCATAGGAGTATCCGCAAGATGAATAACACATCCGGTCGGTCATCACAAGAACATTCACAGGATGAACAACTCATCCGGTCGGCTAAACAGAGCAAGAACTTCATCCGGAAGAATAACTTCAATTCCGGGCTCTACCATCAATGCGGACCAACAACACAACCTAAACATGATCCAAGAACCTTCACAAGCCTGTCTGAATGTCCGGATACATCCGCACTTCCTCTACTTACTGGGATCTCTTGTCTTCCTCATCCGGAACTTCAAGAACACAGTCTGTCGCCACTGTCATAATGCAAGAGGTACTTCCAGACCTCCAAATCATACACAAATCAGGATGACACATCACAAGGACATCCCAAACACTCCGTCCAATCCGCAGATTAGGATGATACAATTCCGGACCTCACCGGACCTTTTTGTGATCCTCTGTCACCTCTGGATACTTGCCGGACCCGGTTCTATACCGGCAGCCACAACTCCTTCAGATCTTCATGCGGACCTCTGAAATCTTAACTGTAGCATCTCAAGACTCATATCTACTAACCCTTTAATCCACATCCTCCGGTTCTCATCCTATACAGTACATTTACCTTCTTCTCATCACTGTTCTTCACTGTTCCTGACTGAGGCTAATTTTCTCAATATCCTCAGCATACAGCTCATCAAATCCTTCTTGTCAATGCAAAATGAGTATGTTGACATCAATGACAACAATGGCTCACCTCATACTTGCAAAAATCTCCCCCTTTGTCATTGATGGCAACATATGATGTGAAAAACCATTAAGACAAGAACTTCAACTTTTCATATGTCTTCTCTTCCTTTACTGCTCCCCCTTTGATCATCAACCACTTGTTTTTCACATGTCTTCTCTCCCCCTTTGACATCAATGGCAAAGGGCTCATACTTGCAATTCTCATACATCAGAATCATACCAGCTGCTCCCCCTTAGTTGCAGCTCCCCATTAGTCCGGATCACAAGATGTGACTGTGATAGCCACCGGACTGATGCACATCAGTGCATCTTAGTTCATCACCGGAGGGGCCATGACCCCTAACTTCTCCCGGAGATATTCAAAAGAATCTTTGGGAAGAGGTTTTGTAAAGATATCTGCAATCTGATCCTTAGAGGGAACATACTCCAATCTAACTTCTTCCTTGTTTACTTGTTCTCTCAAAAAGTGAAATTTGATAGATATGTGCTTAGTCTTAGAATGCAGTACCGGATTCTTGGAAATATTAATTGTACTTGAATTATCACAAAAAATTGTGATAGGCTCCTCATATTCAACTTTGATGTCTCTTAGCATTTGCTTCATCCATAAGATTTGAGTGCAACTACCTGCTGCTGCAATGTATTCTGCTTCAGTTGTAGACAGAGATATTGCATCTTGTTTCTTGCTTAGCCAAGAAACCAATCTCTTCCCCAAAAAGAATGCTCCACCACTAGTGCTCTTCCGGTCATCCACATCTCCTGCCCAATCTGCATCTGTGTAAGCATGAAGAGAGAAGTCCGGATCTCTAGGGTACCATAGACCATACTCAACTGTTCCTTTCAAGTACCTAAAAATTCTTTTGATTGCCATAACATGAGATTCTCTAGGATCAGCCTGGAATCTTGCCACAAGACCAACAGCCTGCATTATATCTGGTCTAGTTTGAGTGAGATACAACAGTCCACCAATCATTGATCTATACTTTGTCTGATCTGCCTTTGGAGAATCATCATCTTTGCTTAACTTACATCCGGTTGCCATAGGAGTGTTCATAGGCTTTGAGTCTTCCATACCAAATTTCTTTAACAATTCTTTCACATATTTGGTCTGAGAAATGAAGATCCCTTCTTTTGTTTGAGTAATTTGCAGACCCAAGAAGAAATTCATTTCACCAAGCATAGACATTTCAAACTCACTTTTCATCTGATTTGCAAAAGTTTTGCACATACTATCTCTTCCTCCAAAAATGATATCATCCACAAACACTTCAACAATCAAAATGTTTTCACGATCAATTTTGAAATATAAGTTACTGTCAGCAGTACCTTTGTTGAATCCAATCTGCACAAGATGCTTATCCAACCTTTCATACCATGCTCTTGGGGCTTGCTTTAATCCATACAAAGCTTTCTTCAACTTGCAGACCATATCATCATTATCAGACAATTGAAATCCATCCGGTTGTTCAATGTAGACTTCTTCTTCCAGATCACCATTTAGGAAGGCAGATTTGACATCCATCTGATATACCTTGAAGTCTTTGAAGGCAGCAAATGCAAGAAGTAATCTGACTGCTTCAATTCTTGCCACCGGAGCAAAAGTCTCTTCAAAGTTAATTCCTTCTATTTGAGAGTAGCCTTTGCAGACCAATCTAGCTTTGTTTCTGATTACTTCACCAGCTTCATTTAGTTTGTTCCAGAAGACCCACTTGGTTCCAATTACATTCCTGTCTCTAGGTCTGGGAACAAGATCCCAAGTATGATTTTTCTCAATTTGCATCAATTCATCTTTCATTGCTTTGGTCCAGTTTTCATCATTGCAGGCTTCATTTATTGTTTTAGGTTCAATTTTTGAAATCAGACAACATTCATCCTGATTTTGAGCAATATTCCTTCTAGTTTGTACACCTTTGCTTCTGTCACCTATGATCTGATCTTCAGAGTGATTCAGTCTTACATACCTTGGAATTTTGGGAGTATCCTGCACTGCTGCTTCTTGATCAGGCTCATTCAGACCTATCTCTTCTTCCTGATTTACCGGATCAGGCTGACTCTGTCTCACCGGAGAGGATTGAGGTCCTTAAACACTGTCTTGGTCATCTTCATCAAACTCATAAAATCTTGAAGGCTTCTCAATTCCTTCATCAACCTTTACATTGGTGCTTTCTATAATCTTCCTCAATCTCTTATTGTAACACCGGTATGCTTTGCTTTGAGTGGAGTAACCCAAGAAAATTCCTTCATCACTTCTAGCATCAAACTTTCCTAGATCTTCATCTCTTTTAATATAACACTTGCTACCAAATACTCTGAAATATTTCACAGTAGGAGTGATGCCAAACCAGAGTTCATAGGGGGTCTTTCCGGTGTTGTTTCTGATTTGAACTCGATTGAGAGTGTAGACTGCGGTGCTGATAGCTTCTTTCCAAAACATTTGAGGAACATTTGCTTCCAACATCATTGTCCTAGCAGCTTCCTGGATGGTCCGGTTCTTTCTCTCAACTACTCCATTCTGCTGTGGAGTCTTAGGAGCAGACAACTGTCTCCTTATACCCTGTTTCTCACAAAAGTCAATGAATTCACCAGATGTAAATTCACCACCTCTATCAGACCTTAGACACTTTAGTTTCAATCCGGTTTGATTCTCCACCATAGCTTTGAAGATTTTGAACTTTTCAAAAGCTTCTGATTTTTCTTTTAGAAAGGTAACCCACATCATCCGGGAATGATCATCAATTAACAACATGAAATATCTATCACCCTGCAGACTCTTGATTCTTGTCGGACCACATAGATCAGTATGTACTAATTCCAACAATCCGGTAGAAGATTGATCTTTGCTTTTGAAAGAGACTCTGCTTTGTTTACCTAACTGACATTCTTTACACACACTATTTGTAGGTTTCATCAATTTTGGAAGATCTCTCATAGCCTGAGTATTGCTTATCTTGATGATGTTATCAAAATTTACATGACACATTCTTCTATGCCATAACCAACTCTGATCAATTTGGACAAACAAACAGCTTTTATTTGAACCAACCAGATGAAAGATATTACCTTTTGTCTGAGTACCGGATGCAATTTCAGTTCCGGAGCTTGTAAAGATTCTGCATTTTCCATTCTTGAACCGGAGATCATAGCCTTTGTCCACTAGCTGACCAACACTGAGAAGATTGTGCTTCAATCCTTCAACATACAGTACATTACCTGTTTTGCTCTTACCATCAAAGGAAATAGTTCCCCTACCTCTGATTCTGCCAGCAGAATTGTCACCAAACTTTACCATTCCTCCTTCGTATCTTTCCAAATCTAAGAACTTATTCTTGTCACCAGTCATATGGTGAGAACATCCACTGTCAATAACCCAATCATCCTTTTCTTCCACTTGAGCAGCCAAGGCTTTTTCAACAACTTTGTGATTGACAGATTCAGAGAGTATTGAATCTTCTTCCTTGATGGCTATAAACACCCACTCATTTCCGGATTTGCTTCCTAGTTCTGATTCATCATCTGTTACTCCTTCATTGTCATCTTCTTCATGAACATAATAGCAATTCTTTTGAAACCTTTGTCTGTGAGTATTAGATCTTGCAGATCTCTCCGAACATCTTGAGGCAAAATGACCAATCTTATTGCAGTTGAAACACTTAAAGGGTAGTTTCCCTTCATACTTACCGGAACCTCTTGGCAGTCTTTTTGCAATGAGGGCTTCAAGTTGAGCTGTTTCTGCTTCTTCTTCTTCCATGTCTCTTCTTGCTTGATCATACCATGACATTTTCCTTGATGAGTTTTCACCGGGATCAAATCTCTGTTTGCCTTTCACATAGGCACTGGCTTTGAAAGCAGATTCAGTCTTGGGAGGATCATCTCCAAACTCGGTCATTTCAAATGCAGCTAGTTTGCCAGCCAGTTGTTCTCTTGTGACAGTTGTGTGGGCTCTGAATTCATCAATGGCAGCAACTTTGATTTTGTAGGCAGCAGGAAGGGATCTTAGGATTTTGCAGACAATCTCATTTTCATCTAAAGTTCCACCAGCATTTCTGATTCCACATACCAGCTCATTTACTCTTGGCATAAAGGTAGTGATGTTTTCATCATCTCTCATTTTCAATCTTTCAAATTTCCCTTTCAGACTTTGCAACATTGCACTTTTGACAAACTCATCTCCTTCATACAGAAGTTCCAGTTTAGTTAGGATCTCATATGCAGTTGGTAGGTCAATGACATTCGAGAGATCTGAGTCATTCAATGCACTTAGAAGAGCTTCCTTGGTCCGCAGATTGTTTTCAGCTTCTGTGATTTCATTCAGAGTTGTCGGACCACCTTGTGGGGGTACATATGGTTTTGAAATCATAGCCAAGTATGCTTTTCCCATACATTCCAAGTGGCACTTCATGCGACCTTTCCAAAGAGTGAAGTTGGTTCCATCGAACTTCAGACTATCCTTCTTGTATGACGACATCCTGGATCTCCTCAAGCGGTTAAGCTCTTATCAGAGGAACTTGGCTCTGATACCAATTGTTGGATCTAGGGCATACAACTGAGAGGGGCGGGTGAATCAGTTGTATAAAACTTCTTCTTCTTTCAAACACTTAATTCTCTGTTGTTAGTTAGCAGCATATCAAATAATCATCCATGGAAGCATAATACATAAACACAAGAGCAGATAAGCATCAACAAATTGAACACCAAGATTTTGACGTGGAAAACCCGGTTAAGGGAAAAACCACGGGGTGATTAACCCAAGAATTATTCTCTGTTAGAAGAATAAAGAAAAATGAATGGCACATGCCAATAAGGGCTCACTGCCCGAGCACACTGCTCACAAAGAGGCCCACTGCCTACAAGGAGACACACTGTCTACAAAGTGATAAAAATCACAGTCTTGAACTGGAGAATGACATCTCTATCATGTCCGGATCAGTTCCAATTAAGCCCAACAATCTCTGCTCTGCCTTTCGCACGTTTCTTCGCTATGCCACACTCATCCACACACCACACCTTGAAATGAACTCACAAACCATTATTTATACAAGACATCGACTTAGGAACAAACATCCAAGTCGGCAAACAACCATAGGAGTATCCGCAAGATGAATAACACATCCGGTCGGTCATCACAAGAACATTCGCAGGATGAACAACTCATCCGGTCGGCTAAACAGAGCAAGAACTTCATCCGGAAGAATAACTTCAATTCCGGGCTCTACCATCAATGCGGACCAACAACACAACCTAAACATGATCCAAGAACCTTCACAAGCCTGTCTGAATGTCCGGATACATCCGCACTTCCTCTACTTACTGGGATCTCTTGTCTTCCTCATCCGGAACTTCAAGAACATAGTCTGTCGCCACTATCATAATGCAAGAGGTACTTCCGGACCTCCAAATCATACACAAATCAAGATGACACATCACAAGGACATCCCAAACACTCCGTCCAATCCGCAGATTAGGATGATACAATTCCGGACCTCACCGGACCTTTTTGTGATCCTCTGTCACCTCTGGATACTTGCCGGACCCGGTTCTATACCGGCAGCCACAACTCCTTCAGATCTTCATGCGGACCTCTGAAATCTTAACTGTAGCATCTCAAGACTCATATCTACTAACCCTTTAATCTGCATCCTCTGGTTCTCATCCTATACAGTACATTTACCTTCTTCTCATCACTGTTCTTCACTGTTCCTGACTGAGGCTAATTTTCTCAATATCCTCAGCATACAGCTCATCAAATCCTTCTTGTCAATGCAAAATGAGTATGTTGACATCAATGACAACAATGGCTCACCTCATACTTGCAACAGACCTCCCTCCAGCTCGCTCGATAAGCAAAGTCACACCAATGAAGGATCATCGACCAAACACAAGGCATCGGAAGAAGATCTCTCGGCTATGCCGATGCAAGAAGTCACCCCGATGGCAGATCATGATGATCCCCTCCTAAAGAAATATGATGCTGATGCTGAAAAACACTAAGGGGCCCCAAAACTTAGAAATTTTTTGGATTTTTTGGGAAGGTGCCTGCATGAAAAATTGCTCAAAAACTGACAGTCAATTCAGGCACCAACACAGTCAAGCTCTAAATAGTTCCAATATCCTGCAATAGATAGACAAGAATTAAGTATCATCATTTAATAACTAGTAGGAAAATAAACATTTAAATCAAGCTCCAAATGTGTAAATGTGGATATTAGGTTGTGAATATTAGGCATCTGTGAGTATCTGCATATCAAAATACACACATCTCATTAAAAAGGTCGGTACAACCATCGTTGACCGAAAAACATGCTATCGGCCCCTAAAATGGCTTCGATATCACCCATTTTGGCCTTTGTATCTCCTTCTATATATCACATGCATTAGATCATGCATATGCTATACATGTGCAATATACACTATTATGCATATAAGAAATGATGACGTCAGGGTCATATTTCAACTCAATGACCTTTTCTCACCGTTAGGCTCACTTTTGTATCTTGTGCACTTTCTAGATATTTAAATCTTTGTATATGATCATGTATATACGATACATGCGCGGACCCCAAAAGGTTCATAAAATAGATTGAAGTTACCTTTTGTATCTAGCTTGCATCCTCCTTTGTATTACCCTATGTATATCCATACATACAAATTTGGACTTCAACCTTATCGTGAATTAAATTAGAATTGGTTTCAACTACGGATTTGTATGCACCTTTGTATATCCTTTTGTATCTTGGATACATACAAGCCTTTATGCATACAAATATGCATACTCTTATGTTCTCTAAATTCCATTGAATAAATATTCGGGTCCGGGCATGCATATCAAAATTGTATAACAGATGCAAACTTTTATGCATACAACTACAAACTTTAACTTTTATGAAATGCTCTCTTTAAAGGATATCAGATCTAGACATGCACATTAGCTAATATCATGGATATTAACCACGAATGACTTCTCTATTCATATGAGGGATATGATGATGATGTCATCATCATATGAGGTTTTTGTTTAGAATGAAAAGGATGACATCATAATCATCTTAGCAAAGATGGGTCATATTAAAAATATGACCCATGCTATATTAGGAATATGATGATGATGTCATCATGATTGTTGGGCTTTCTTTGAATAGAACATGATGACATCATGGTGATATTAGAAAAGATCAGTCATATTGATTAATATGACAAATGCTGAGGGAAAGATGACCCTGCGAATGTCAGGCATATTGATGATGTCATCGCCAATGTTAAGTCTTTACTTTATCAGGATAAGATGACATCACCATCATATTTATGAAGATTAGTCATATTAAGAAATATGACCCTCATGAATGCGTATGAACACTTGACAAGTATAAGACCTTAGGTTTAAGTTTGATGTGCGCATACCAATATGCAGATATCAGGACTCTCTATGTTAAAAGACACACAGGGTGATATTAGCGAATATCAGGGATATTAGGAAATATGACCCTGAGGATAAGTTTGACCAAACTTTGACCGTGCATAACTTCCTTATTTATCCAAATTTTAGGGTAATGCAAAAGGCAAACCTACTTAGAATTTTGAGCTCTTTCACATGGCAGGCTTCCTGGGGAAAGATTCAGATTTTGAAAAATTGAGTTCAGACTTCAAGATCACGAATATACCTGACATTAGGCATATGCATACTAACTGATGTTGCTTTTACCTTTACCACCTAGAGTACAAAAAGCAAGGAAAACAAGCCAGGAAAGTTGGGTCCCTATTTTTCTAAGGCAAAATGGGGCGTGTTGTGTAACCACACAACAGGTCTTCCAAGACTCTAGGAACCTGAATTCTTTGCAACTCCCCAGTAGAGTCGCCAATTTGTTGGTTCTCAAATTTATAGTTTACCAGACCCTAAAAGGATGCCAAACTTTATGATAAGGTCTAATAACTGATTTGGCAAACTGACATAATTAACCTAGGTGGTTAAGATTCTCTGCACTTTGGGCTCTACTTTGCCCAGGTGGGTGTTACCTTTTATTTCACCAATGAATAATTAGGACTTCCTCAAATTTGTTGGTGACTTCAGAGAAGATTAAGGGATTTATATAATTTAATCAATTAGATCATCCAATTCACCCTAATCCAAACTGGCATATGATTTGAATTAGATTTTAATTTTTGTTCTACTACTCCTACTCCTACACAACAGAAAATTAAAATTAGATTTTTTAATATGATACAAGCAAATGATTCTAGAAAAGAATTGATTGGTGCCTATCTCAACAGTTGGGTAATGGAGTCTATTCACAGAAAGATTTGTGCTTTCTATCTAGCCACAACCTGAATTACTTGGCATGGAATTGTTTATGACTAGCATAAACATGCAAGATTGCTATTACCTGGCTCTTCTTAATTATCCAATTTGAATCCACCAAATTATAGTGATATATGGAATGGAATTTAATTCTTACTTGAGGAAATCCTATTAGATAAACCACCCAAAAACAAAAAATGTGTTTTGAAGAACTAAACATATGCTTGATATGTTAATTCAAATAACAAGGAGAAACAAATATGGAGACAACCAAATAAAGTATTACATGAACTTTTAATAAGCAATTGAGAACTAGATATTGTTGGCAAGAGACACTGTGTGGCTTCATGAGTGTTGTCATTGATGGCAACAAAGTCTATCCCACACATCCACAACACATAGTATGTCTATACCAGAAGACAGATTGGAGATTGTTTTGGTCCTATGAGCAAGAACAAAGCATGCAACAAGGTCTGACAATCAAGTCTGGATCTCTCAGATGGTGTAACTCAGCAAGTTATGGACTTGGACAAGTCAAGAGGATTACCATAACTACTACATTCCAGAGATTGACCCTCCGGTGATGAATGAGTGAAAAGATATGAGCATCTAAGTGTTGGGTTCCTAACAGGCAGAGTAGACTAAGGAAGAAATGACCGACAGAGCATCAAACTTAAATCCGGATGAGAAATTGATGGTGATAAAGCTATTTGAGAGATCATACATGGTTGGCCAACATGATTGATGACTTATATGTCTATGTCTTTGATACGCATCACATATTAAGCATGGATTCAGCTGACAGATCAGTGTCTTGGAAATATCTTGAGTATTCTGATTGCTGACTAAAAATATGTTGAAATCCTTAATGCAGATATACATACCAGATGGATTTTAGTATGAAGGGGTGTGTGAGTAGATATAGTGTGTGAGGAAAGGTAGAGATAAGTTTGGAAGTAGCAATACAGGTCTGGTATGTGACAGAACAACAGCACTAAAGTAGAGGAAGAATGAAGTGCATTAGATCAGTTTATTGAGCCTAACCAGAACTAAACCTCAGCATATATAGATGCTTCTCATCAGTTCAAACACCTGGTTACCTTCTATAAACTTTGTAGACAGTGAGTCTCTTATAGGCAGTGTGCCTCTTGTGAGCAGTGTGCTCGGGCAGTGAGCCCTAATTGTCAAGTGCCATTTTGTACTTTTTATTCTTTTAATAGAGAATACAATCTTGGGTTAGTCACCCTGTGGTTTTTCCATTAATAGGGTTTTCCACATAAAAATCATTGTGTTATGTATGTTGACTTTATTTCTGCTCTCATGGTTATGTATGCTTATATATTTTAATACTGCACTAATTGTTAAAGAAGAAAAGAAAGTTAAAATATTTAAGATAACTGATTCACCCCCCTCTTAGTTATCTACCTTGTTTCCAACAGATATATGACACCAGAGAAATGCAGTTTGCTTTTATTGATATATCTTTGTAGAATAGGCCTTACAAAGCCTTTTTCCAAAATCAAATTCCCAGAGAGCTTTCCCAAGGTCTTGGTTTCCTTATTATAGGGGTGAAGGAAGCTACAAGCTTCAGACCTTTCACATTCCAAAAAATGACTTTTCATATACCTACCCCTTAATAGACCTATTACAATATACTTTTTGACAAGTCTTAAAAAGACCACCAAATATATTTGAATACATATTGGAAAACATAAAAAGAAGAAAAGACAAAATAGGAGAACGTCCAAGATTTGTTGGTGCCATGTTGACGTCAGCTCAATACTCATTGCTCCTCTGCATTCTTGGCATGTTCATTCATCAGTTGACAAATTCTTTTGCTCCCATTAGAACATTGTGTAATCACTAGGCCACTTATATTCTTAGATCTAGAGCAAGTTGGCCTGGTGATCTTTCCATCTTTTGTTGAACAACACTTTGACATCAATGATGAACTTAGCATATCCAACATCCAAAGCAATTACTCTATCCAAAATGATATTGAAGCTGAGAATATTTATGTTTTCATCTTTCTTCAGAAAATTAATGACCTGAGAAACTATTTGGCCATATTCACTTTTCCATGCATCAAAATCTTTGATCTTTTTGTCTTCTATCAAAATGGAAGGAATAAATTGGTGTTTGAAAGTGGCAAAAGAATCAATCTTTACCTCAATCTTCTGGCTCTCACCTTTCACATATTGAAATTCATCCAGGATCAATTTCACCATTTTCTCTATTGGCTTGAGTGAAGTTAGAGCACCTGGATCTCTTTACAGAATCTTGCACAAGGTCATCAGTGTGTGGTGTGCAAGTTGCCATTTCTTGTACACTGGGTCCAAAACATAAAGATTGAATTTCAATTGATGAATGGCCTGAGACAAGGAAGAATTGTTACAAGTATGGGCCTAATCAGTGTTGTCATTGATGTCAACATACTCCTACTGCATTGATGTCAAGGATTGGATGAGTTGTATGCTAAGGATATTGAGAAAATTAGTCCTATCAGAAACAGAGAAGATCAGTGAAGACAATGATCCTCTATGAAGTGAAGATCCTAGCCAGATGAAGATTAGAGAATGTACATCAAAGGGTTTGTAGATATGTGTCTGAAGATGATCCAATCAATATTTGAGAGGTCCACATGAAAATGTGAAGGAGTTATGGCCATAAGAGTAAAACCGGTTCTGGCAACTGTTCAGAGGTGATAGAGTGACTCAAATAGGTTTGGTGAGATCTAAAAATACAATATCATGTTCTACAGATCTAGTGGCATGTTTGGGAGGCTAATGTAAATTGACAACTCAATTGGTTTATGGTTTGGAGGTCCACAATCCTTCTAATGTGATAGTGATGACCGACTGTGTTCTTGAGGTTCCAGATGAAGATGCGAATGATTACAGTAAGCAGAAGTAGTGTGGATGTTCTTGGTGATTCAAGAAAGCTTGTGGGGGTCTCTAGATTGTGTCCAGTTCATTTTGGTGGTCCACATTGAAGATTGAGCTCGTAATTAAAGATTTACCTTTGGGTGATGGTGTTCTTCCTAGTCTTGGTCGATTGGATGATTGCGTATGTTGTGGATAATCTTGAAGATGTTTTGCAAAGCATGGCATGTTTCTCAAAGAAGATTGAAGTCCCAGCTATGTGTGGCCGACTATGTAGTAATGCGCATGAAGTTTTTGTAATAAGTCAAGTTGTACTTTTGTAATTGCTCTGTAATAAAATATGTGTATATTGTGCTAACTTTGATGATCATTCCAAAGTCAATGTCATGTATAAATAAGAGTTGCAAAATCATTCAAAAGGATGAGTGGTCATGATGAGAAGGTGGTAGTGAAGAAGAGTGAAAAGCAGAGCAGAGGTATTGAGCTTAAATGGAACTGACTCAAACATAGTGAAGATGCTAATCTCTAGTTCAAGTATGTAATACTTATATTCTTCTATAGATAGTGTGTCTCTTGTAGGCAGTGGGCCTCTTGTGAGCAGTGTGCTTAGGCAATGAGCCCTAACTAGCAAGTGCCATTTTATTCATCTTATTCTTTTAATAGAGAATTCAATCTTGGGTTAGTCACCCCGTGGTTTTTCCATTAACCGGGTTTTCCACATTAAAATCTTGGTGTTATATGTGTTGAATTTGTTTCTGCTCTTGATTTATTGCATTATGCTTCCATGATTGAATCCTTGATATGCTGTTGAAATATAAGAAGGTTTAAAGTCAATAAGGAACAAAATTTTTGTGACAACTGATTCACCCCCCCTCTTAGTTATCTGTCCTAAATCCAACAATTGGTATTAGAGAAAGTTCCTCTAGAAGAAGCTTAACCGCTTGAGGAGATCCAAGATGTCGACCTATAAGAAGGACAGTCCAAGCTTTGATGGAACAAACTTCACTGCCTAGAAGAGCCACATGGAATGTCACTTACAATGCATGGGAGATCAGTATTGGAACATAACCTCAACTAAATATGTTCCCCCAAAGAATGGTCCAACAACTATAGATGAAGTTAAAGATGCAGACAATAATCTTTGAGCTAAATAAGCCCTACTGAGTGCCTTGTCTGATTCAGAGCTGACATATGTTATGGGATTGAAGACTGCTTATGAGATTTGGACAAAGCTGGAAAATCTTTATGAAGGAGACAAATATGTTAAGTGTGCCAAGCTGCAAAGTCTGAAAGGAAAGTTTGAAAACTTGAAGATGAGTGAAGATGAGAATATCACTTTATATATGTCAAAAGAAAATGAGCTTGTATGTGGCATTAGATGTGCTGGTGGAATATTGGATGAAGATGAGATTGTTGCCAAAGTTCTCATATTTTACCTTTTGCTTACAAACACAAAGTTGCTGCCATTAAGGAAATTAGATCTTTAACAACTATTACAAGGGATCAATTGGTTGGTAAGATATCTACATTTGAGTTGGCTGAGTTTAGTGATGCACTTCCCAAGACTGAATCTCCATTCAAAGCTAGTGCCTCTACAAAAGGCAAATAGAGATATGATCCAGGAGAAAGTTCCTCAAGGAAATCAACTTGGTATGATAAAGTAAGGAAAGATCTAGAAGAGGATGAATTAGAATTTGAACAATCTCAAGCCCTCATTGCAAAGAGACTACCAAAAAGATCTGGTAAGTATGAAGGAAAATTACCTTTTAAATGCTTTTCCTGCAATAAGATTGGTCATTTTGCCTCAAGATGTTCGGAAAGGTTTTCAAGGCCAATCCCTAATAGATCAAGGTTTTAGAAGAAGTGTTACTATGTTCAAGAAGATGATGATGAAGGAGTGACAGATGATGAATCTGAGATAGGAAATAAACCTGGAAGTGACTGGGTGTTTATTGCCATCAAAGAAGAAGATCCAATGCCTATTGAATCTACCAATCATAAGATGATAGAAAGTGCTTTGGCTACTCAGGTTGAAGAAAAGGATGAATGGATTATTGATAGTGGATGCTCTCACCATATGACTGGTGACAAGAGTAAGTTCCTAAGCTTGGAAAGATATGAAGGTGGAGTTGTAAAGTTTGGAGATAATTCTGCTGGCAGAATTAGAGGCAGAGGAACCATTTCTTTTGATGGAAAGAACAAAACTAGTGATGTTCTGTATGTTGAAGGTCTAAAGCATAATCTTCTCAGTGTTGGATAGTTGGTGGACAAAGGCTATGATCTCCGTTTCAAAAATGGAAAATTCAAGATCTTTGAAAGCTCTAGAACTGAGATTACATCCAATACATAGACAAAAGGTAACATCTTCCAATTGGTTGGTACTGGCAAAAGTTGCTTATTTGTTCAAATAGATCAGAGTTAGCTGTGGCATAGGAGAATGTGTCATGTGAATTTTGATAATATCATCAAGATAAGCAACACTCAGGCTGTCAGAGATCTTCCAAGATTGGTAAAACCTGCTAATAGTTTGTGCAAAGAATGTCAGTTGGGTAAGCAGAGCAGAGTCACATTCAAAAGTAAGGAACAATCTTCAACTAGATTGTTAGACTTGGTGCACACTAATCTCTGTGGTTTGGAAAGAATCAGGAGTCTGCAAGGAGATAGGTATTTCATGTTGCTGATTGATGACCACTCCCAGATGATGTGGGTAACGTTCTTAAAGGAGAAATCTAAAGCACTTGAGAAGTTCAAAATATTCAAGGATATGGTAGAAAATGAAACTAGCATAAACATAAAGTGCCTCAAGTTTGACAGAGGTGGAGAATTCACATTCGATGAGTTCATATCATTCTGTGAGAAACATGGGATAAAGAGACAATTATTTGCTCCAAGGACTCCACAGTAGAATGAAGTAGTAGAGAGAAAGAATTGGACCATCCAGGAAGCATCTAGGACCATGATGATGGAAGCAAATGTTCCTCAAATCTATTGGAGAGAAGTTGTAAGCACTGCTATCTATACTCTTAATCAGGTACAAATCAGAGGCAATACTAGTAAGGCTCCTTATGAACTTTGGTTTGGCATCACTCCTACTATGAAGTATTTCAGATTCTTTGGTAGTAAATGCTATATCAAAAGAGATGAAGACCTTGGCAAGTTTGATGCTAGAAGTGATGAAAGAATATTCTTGGGATTTTCTACTCAAAGCAAAGCATACCAGTGTTATAACAAGAGATTGAGAAAGATTGTAGAAAGTACAAATGTGAAGGTTGATGAAGGCATGGAAAGTCAATCAAGGTATTATGAGTATGAAGCAGATGATCATAATGATGTCTCAGACCAAGGAAAACAAGTCCCAACTCTAGTTTAGATTCAGACTAATCCAGAGAATCCTAAAATACAAGAAGAAGAGACAAGTTTGGATGAACCTGTCCAAAAATTAGAAGTGCAATAGAATCCCAAAACTCCTAAGTATGTAAGACTGAATCATTCTAAAGATCAGATCATAGGAGATAGAAGCAAAGGTGTTCAAACAAGAAGAAAAATTGCTCAAGATTTAATGAAGTATTGTTTGATTTCAAAAATTGAACCAAAAATAGTAAGTGAAGCATGCAATGATGAAAACTGGGTTAAAGCAATGGAGGAAGAATTGATGCAGATTGAAAAGAATCACACTTGGGATCTTGTTCCCAGACCTAAGGACAAAAATGTGATTGGGACTAAGTGGGTCTTCTAGAATAAACTGAATGAAGAAGGTGAAGTAGTAAGAAACAAAGCTAGATTGATTTGTAAGGGTTATTCTCAAGTAGAAGGAATTGACTTTGAAGAAACTTTTGCTCCGGTGGAAAGAATTGAAGCAGTCAGATTATTTCTTGCCTTTGCTGCCTTCAAAGATTTCAAGGTATATTAGATGGATGTCAAGTTTGCTTTCCTAAATGGTGATTTGGAAGAAGAGGTATACATTGAGCAACTGGATGGATTTCAATTGTCTAATCATGGAGATATGGTCTGCAAGTTGAAGAAGGCATTGTATGGACTCAAACAAGCCCCAAGAGCCTGGTATGAAAGATTGGACAAACATCTTGTGAAGATTAGTTCAAACAAAGGTATTGCTGACAGTAATCTGTATTTTAAGATTGATCATGAAAATATCTTGATTGTTGAAGTATTTGTTGATGATATCATTTTTGGAGGAAAAGATAGTATGTGTAAGACTTTTGTGAATCAAATGCAATGTGAATTTGAGATGTCTATGTTTGGGGAAATGAATTTCTTCTTGGGTTTGCAAATCACTCAAACAAAGAAAGGAATCTTCATATCACAGACCAAATATGTGAAAGAATTGTTGAAAAATTTTGGGATGGAAGATTCAAAGGCAATGAATACTCCCATGGCAACTGGATGTAAGCTAAGTAAAGATGATGAATCCCTTAAGGCTGATTAGGAAAAATACAGGTCAATGCTTGGAGGATTGCTCTACCTTACTCAAACTAGACCTGATATTATGAATGTTGTTGGTCTTGTTGCCAGATTCCAAGCTGATCCTAGAGAGTCTCATGTCATGGCAATCAAGAGAATTCTCAGATTTCTGAAGGGAATGGTTGAATATGGATTATGGTATCCTAAGGATCATGATTTCTCTCTTCATACATATACTGATGCTGATTAGGCAGGAGATGTGGATGACCAGAAGAGTACCAGTGGCGGTGCATTCTTTTTGGGACAAAGATTGGTTTATTGGCTAAGCAAGAAATAAGAGGTAATATCTATGTCCATTGCAGAAGTAGAGTATATTGCAGCAGCAGGCAGTTGCACTCAAGTATTGTGGATGAAGCAAATGCTAAGAGATACCAGAGTGGAGTATGAAGAACCTATCACAATCTTCTGTGATAATTCAAGTGCAATAAATATATCAAAAAATCTGGTGTTGCATTCAAAGACAAAACATATATCCATCAAGTTCCACTTTTTGAGAGAGCAGGTGAATAAGAATGAAGTCAGATTGGAGTTTATGCCCTCAAAGGATCAGATTGCAAACATTTTTACTAAACCTTTACCTAAGGACTCTTTTGAGTATCTCAGGAAGTAGGGGTTATTACCCCTCCAGTTCTGAATTAAGGTGCACTGATGTGCATCAGTTTGGTGGATCCTACAGTCATATCTTGTGATCCAGATTGATGTTAGGAGGCTGCTGTTGTGCCTCGCACACACGGCCCATTTCAAAAAATAGGGACCCCCTCTTTTAAATTTGGTCTAGAAGGTCAAGTGAGTCTTTCATCTCCTAGGTGATCAAGTGATCAACAAGTGTACTTTCACCATATTAGAATGATGATGTTGAAAATTATTTCAAAATTCTACTAAGTTAGGGTCTTTGTATTTCTTCCAGTGGCTTTGAATAGTTATTTTGCACTAAATCTAGTCCTAACTGACCTTTGCGCTGAATTGCCCTCCAACTGACCTTTGCGCTGAATTTCCCTCATACCGACCTTTGTGCTGAATTGCCCTCCAACTGACCTTTGCGCTATAAACCTTCGCCACTAACCTCTGGCACTGTTTTCCTCTCAACGAACTTTAGTGCTAAAATCCATTGTCTCTTACATGCGCTGCATCATCCGATCACCAACTAAGTCGGAGGACATCAAAATCCTGCCAGACCGAGGAACTTAAAACCCCGCAAAGTGCACATCATTGAACCCATTTCCACAATGCTAAAAGTGTCATCCTCTGACCAAGTCTGATGCACCTCGAATTCTCACCTAAGTCGGAGCCTGTCAAAAGCCACGCAACCCTAATCTGCCAACTGACACGATGTACGTTTTGCATTTATGGCGATTATAGGGGAGGGTTAAAAGGGGATTTCTCATTGTTGAATTCATTTTTAGCAATCAAACAAAGTGTTTTTGAGCTCTCAAGTATTCTTCACTCGCGTTGACCCTAGATTCGATCCAGTGACTGCTCCCTACCTGTGCACCTCGAACACATTTTCTTCAGCAAACGAGGTAGGGTTCCAATCCCCCTTTTGGGTTTCTTCTTCATGCAGTTAGGGTTTCACATTTTCAAGCACATTTTCCTTTTTAGCAATGAATTTGGGCATACAGCTAGGGTTTCATGCATATAGTCATTCATTTTTCCTCAAACCCTAGTTTGAACTCTTTCATGAAAGCATAGTTTGATCGTTGTAGGAAAAATGAAAACTCACCATACTTAGAAAATTTTTGAGCACATTAAATCTATCCTCAAAATAGGTTAAAAACTGGGTTTTGCACTAGAATAGCGTCCGACTGACTTGCCAAAACTTTAATTCATCCAGTTAATCGGCGGTCGTCAAAACCCACGCTGAAGCCTTGAGCAAATTTAGCATTAAAATCTCAATCCTCTGACCCACGTAAAAGTTCTCATTTCAACTGACTAGGTCGGTGAGATCTAAAAGCCCCGTAAAATTCTAAGGTTTATTTTGTGCAAAAATCACCTACCACTGACTTTGCGCTAAAATACCCCGTCTCTGACTTGGTCAAATGTCTAGAAAATCTCCTCTAGTCGGTGGCTATCAAAACTCCTACTAAAAGAAAATTTGTGCTACAAGTAGCTTCATCCAACTTCACACTAAAACATGCAGCCATCAACTCGGTCGGTTGACTCCAAATCCCGCGTAGGTCTGACAAGGCCAAAACCCATGCAAATATAGTGAGATCCATCTCAATTGTCTTGCGTTAAATTTCCAACCGACTAACTGAATGACTAACTCAAGTCGGTACCCTCAGAAATCCGCATAGGTCGATTGACCCCGAAACTCATGCAAAAGGTTGAAAACATATAAACTCTAAAAGAACAAGTGATCAGACGGACCCAATTTCCCTGCTGAAGTCGATAGACCTCAAAAGTAGCACTTTCCTATTTACAGGTCGGTTGACCCTGAAATTAGCGCAAATGATAAAAAATGACTTTTTTTAAGGAATTTTCAAAAGGAGAAATGTCTGATGGGATGTGATAATGACAAGTGATGAATGATGATGTTTTACATGTTTTAAATGAGATCTTGCAGTTTTGAAATGTTTATTGCATGCATTTATGCTGAATTGAATTAAAGATAGGTTATAAAATGGATGTAATTATGATAAATATCAAATTCCTGTCTTTCAAAGAGCATGTCCAGTAACTTAGCAGATGCATTATAAAGTCATTAGATTGTGGTAAGGTTGAAAATCTTGTGATCATCTTGATAATAAGGAACTTAAGTTTAGGAGTTAGTGAAAATCTCTCAAGGTATCAAGCTTATAAGGTCTAGTCCTGCAGGTTAGATGACTGCACGAGGCCAAATCATGAGGTACAAATTCAAAGGTATTACCCCAGAGACAAAGATCCATACTATATGGAGTGATGTATGAGACACCAACTTGGGTCACATAGACCTAGATGACTTCAGACTAAGAACCTTTGGTCCGAATCCAACATCCAAGGCAAAGAAAGTAAAAGGCAGTGGGATTGCACAAGCTGTTGCCTTCCCTACATCTGTACAATGTGCAGAACTTATAGTGACCTATGCAGATAGATATGATGTCATGACTAGAACAATCCAAACTACCAATGGAGACATCTTAGCTGATTTGAGTCCACCTTCCTTGGCTGAAACTTTTGACATCCCATGACACATAGTAATGACCATTCTAGACAGGGCAACATTAGAGGCCACATATAAGAAGGATGAAGGAGGATACAAGACACACATGAATGAAAATTGGGCAAAAGGTAAAAGGTCTGCCTTGAGCAAATTCCCTCAAATATTGTATAGAAGTGACTTCCATGATGAAATAGGGGATTTGGTAACCTTCCTCAGTAGAATTTATGGATTACCTGCGGCATCTACTTTTGAAGGGTGGATGTTTGTCATAGTTGAAGAAATACTGAAAGGGACTAAATTCCACTAGTCCCAAATTCTCAGTGATAACATTCATGAGGCCTTTAGCAACTTCAAAGAGAAAAGATTCTTTAGATGGACATCCTATGTTGTCTATGAACTAGCAAGAAGAAATCATTATGCTGGGTTGTCCAAAATAGGAGAAGTTGGAAATGATGAGCAAACCCAAGTCAAAGTATATGAGTGTTATCCTTAGCTTACCTCATCTCAATCTTTGATGCATTTCAAAAGGGTAAATGATGCTTTCACAATGTATATAGCCAGATTGTTGCAAGGTAACATAGCCTTGAGGATTTCCACAGAAGCCATGAATGAAGTAACTAAATATGGAAGGTGGTATATCCAATTCAAAAATTTCACATATATAAGGGTGCAAGGTTTCACTAGGATTGCTTACAGACTCCCTAGATATCCTGATGATAAAATAGTGCTCCTGGAATTAACTAAGCAATTGATCCCTTGTGCTGAGAAACTCAAGCACTTGCATAGAACCAATGTACAGTTTCCCATCAGCTTTGGCAAAGGGAATTATGCATGTTGATGCAGAGATGTCAGGTCTCCAATGGTAATCTAACAAGATCAAAAGATTCAAATAACTTGTGGCTTCAACCAATAAGGCTTCTCTAGTCTTCTCCTTCCCTTATACTCCACCAAAGGGCTCAAATTTGGATTCCAACTTCTCAGATGAATTCTTGTACCTTCTAGGGTCTCAACCTACCCCAACCAACAACATTCAATAGGTTTCATGCACCTTTCTGACCAGTTCTTGACAACTCCCCTTAACCAGGCCTAATCCTTGTAGCCCTGTTCAGCGACTAATTTGCACTTTTCTCCAAACTTTCCCCAAGCACTCCCAAAACTAATGACTGATCTAAGTACCCTCTATTGAGTTATATAACATACTTCAAAATCATATACTATTATTTTGGATGAAATATGACTGTCCTAACAACCCGGCTGTCTTCCTACAGGGCCTAATCCACCCACTTTACAAAGGAACCCTATTAAATACTTATCCCCCTCACTCCAAACCTAAAAATAGTCTTAGGAAAGGATTAAAAACAAAGGATTTTCAAGGTTTCAACTAGTGGTTTTCTCATTTGCATGTTTAAATACAAAACCCCCCTTTCTAGGCCTCAAAACCTAGGGCTTGCTAGATCTCCCACTTCCAATCACTTCCAGACCTCATTGAAAGGTCTAACACCATTTCCTTGACCATATTAACCCTTAGCAAACATAAAACCATCACCTTATTAAGGCCGATCTCCTGCTGCTATAACTGAGCCACCATTTCAATGCTCTTTCCACATGCAATCTCTGACTTTCAACGGTGATCACCTGCCCATTTGCACTCCTCCTGCTTTATCAGGGTTAGAAATCATATTATACATACAATCAAGGACATATTCCATGAGTATCAGGATCCTACATCTATGGGAAGGTCCTATGAGGCATTGAAACCTCTCAAAATGCACAGGACAGCCTGCTGTTCTTTGTAACAGTCAATACAAACAACAATGAAACCACCTACAAGAACCTCCTCAGAGCATCAAATGAAGTCTAATATTGTTAACTGAGGTCCTAAGACATTTACCAACACTCAATAATCAAAAAGACCAACAAAAACAAGAAGGAGATACAAGATAAAACTAAATTTTATTGTTATTTGCAGCCTGCCGTACAATCCAGGTTTCCAATATGACTCCTCTATGGTATCTCACACCTTGGGAAGGCTTATATAAATTTTTCCTAACTCCCACAACCAATTCCCAAAGGCTGGAGATGTTTAAACTTCCAAAACTGATGATTCTTGACTTTCCCGCCTAAATGCATTATTCAAAAATTTGAATATTAAACTTTGTTTTAAGTGACTTTTACTCTACCAAAACATCATGGTTGATCTTCTTAGGATCATTATTCCTTATTCCTAGCCTTAGACACTTCTATTTGACTCTTATTTGACTCTAGAGGCACTATTGGCCCACTTACATTATTTTTTGGTCCTAGGGTCCTTACCAGGACCCTCAAGACATTTGATCATTACATCATTTTGCCCATTACAATATGCCATAATTGGTTCTAGGATGTTCCATTTGATTTGATTTGATCCATGGGCTCCTCCTTTGATCATTTGTGTCTTCTTGCTCCAAGGTGTTCTTTTAGGTGCTCCTGCACCACATGTCCTTCATTGGCATCAGCTGAACATTCTGATAAGGAACTTCAACTTCTCAATCTCCACTACTATAATGCAAGGAATCACTTTGATCCAAATAAAGTGATGTAGAAGTTTGTAAGAAAAAATTTGTTTCATAAAATGCATATAGAGGACTTTTGGGCCAATTGCATGGATGATTACAAAGTAATGAAGAAGGCTCATTCTAGATTATCTCTGGCCTTCATAAGGAAGTTCCACATCATAAAAGTGCTTGACCAGTTGGAAGATGACAAGAATGTCATGGTTAGAGGATCTTGGGAAGCTCAATACCACCAACCAATCCCTCTACCTAATTGGGCCAATGCTGAAGAGAGTTCTCTTGATATCATAATGAAAGAGCCTATCAGACTAAGCAAGGCATGGGTCAGAGGTCAGATAGCTACTTTGGAGGGACAAGGAGTACAGCTTACATACACAGCACTAGAATCAGATAGAAAATTTGGAGGAGAAGAGGATAATCCAATAAACATAATTAATGAGGCAGAACCTTCCCAAAAGCAGAAATCTGACAGTGAAGAGAATACACCGTTGGCAAAAAAGGCTAAGAAGGTCAAGAAATCTTCTGTGAAGCCTCCTAAGAAAGACCAGCCTCCTTCTGCTAGAACAAGAGCCTCCAAGAAAAGAGATATGCCAAGTGGTCCTAGAGAAGGCTCCAAAACCAAGAAAGTCAAAGTGAAGAAGGTTAGTGAAGATGGTACTTCTACTCAAGATGATACTAGTTTGCCAACCTCCCCATCTCCTATTGCTCTAAGTGTAAGCACAGCTGCCTCCACTTTCATTGCTTCTATTATTGTTGCTTCAACTTCCATTACTTCTACTGCTGCTGCACCTGCTTCACCTATGACATTAGCTGCTATTATTCAAGAAGCTACCCCTACCGCTACATCACCTGCCACTACTATTTCAACTATTTCTTGCTCATAGACAGTGTCTTCTAATGCCCCTAGCAGTCATATTTCTTCCATTGCTAACACCTCATGTTCTTCTACTACTACCACACTTTTACCTTCCATCTCTTCCACCCAATTATCTACTACCATAGCACTACCTCCCATTTCTTCAATTCTTTCACCTTCTCTTCCTTTACCCTCCCTGTCTATTTCTTCAGCCATCATCATTTCCACCATTTTTCCAACTTCTCCCATCTCACCAACTTTAGGAGCTACTATGATGGCTAATTTAATACAAACAAACTTGCCTGCACTATCCATATCCTCTGTCAGTCCCATCTCCCAAATACCCACAGATTCAACCTCCTTGGTCATGCCTTTGCTGCCTAGAATTCATAAAGTATGTGCAGAATTAGGTCTGCAAGAGCCGAAAATAGAAACATTGCTTGAATTAGAGAAAGATGCATTTGTTGAGGCAAGTAATGAAATTCCAAATGAACCCTTGGCTAAAGCAATCAGCGTTGAAGTGATTGATATATTTGACAGTCCAGCAAAAAAGGGTCAAATAGGAGAGGTCTTCATGTTAGCTCAAGAAAATGTGATGATAAACTGGAGAAATCTGGCTGATGAAGGAGACAAGGAAGTGGAAAAAGATAAAGAGTCAAAACAAGAACAAGGGCCACTTGGAGAGCCTGCCAAAACTGATAGTGAGAAAACCACTGAATAAAGTAAATCCTCTTCTTCAACACCTGAGTGGTTACAAAACATAATGGCATACCTCGAGCCTCAAGTGGAAATAATGCAATTAGATTTGAGCACAATCCTATCACAGGCTCAAAGGGCAAAGAAACTAAATAAAGCAAAAATACAATCGAGAATTTATAAAGATGAGACAGGATCTAGAATTCCAGAAATAGTTGTCCCGTTGGCTAATACAAGTAGAGAGCAAGTCAAAACCGAGGACTATGTCATCTTAACAGTTGATCTAGGACCAACCACCCATGCTCAGAGATTTGATGAGTTTAAGGGATCAGTCACCTCCATCTTGGAGCAACTGGATAAAGATGAGCTATCGAAGAAAGAATTGAAACAGAAAAATGAAGAGCTCTCAACCTGCCTCTAATTCCTAATCAAACCTATTGATGTAGGAGGAGATATAAGTACAATGCCTACCTTCTTATCTATGGATGAAATGGAAAAACTTGGCGAGGTAAGGACCAAGTCACAAGGGACTAAAAATTGGTTAATCAGGGTATTTGAGAAGGGATGTGCGACTATTGATGCTTCTGCCCAGACACATAAGAAGTTGGTTCAACTTCATAAGAAATGGAAGGATCTGCATGAAGAATGTGATTCTTTCGACGAATATTACTCCCACATGTTTCCTCGCATAAAGAGCATTAGAGATTTGCTGGCGCAGAATGTGGTAGTTGAGAATATTCTAACTAGAGACAAGTTGTCTAAGGCTATCAAGTGGTACCAACAACTGCATTTGAGAAAAGAAACTTTTGAAAACATAAAAGAGGCCTATAAGCCAATAGATGAAGAGCTTCAGTCACTCATATATGATATTAATGATTCTTTGAAGGGTTGCCTAGAAGAGGCTTATAATGACTATGCACCTTATGATGTTGAAAAATGCAAAGGCAAATTACACAAGGTCATTTTTGAGAGTACTGAGCTAGCTATGGAGGATAGATTAGACGAGGTTAGTGACCTCAGAGCTGAATTTAATGCATTCCACAAGGCTGGGGCAGAAATAGAAAAGATATATAGTAGATTTAGTCAGGATCTAGAGATGTTCGAGTATCGAATCAATCATCTGAAGAATCAAGATCCCTTGGAGATCAATCACGCACTCGAGGCATGGCTTAACTACCATAACAAGCTAGCTGAAGAAGACAAAATTAATTTGGATGAAGAGTCTTGATATTTTAGAATGTAATCCCATCATTATTGTAAATTGCTATATTTGGGACAGCATGTGACTGTATTTTGTCTCTTTTATTCTTTAAAAATGATCTTTTCTATTAATATATTGAGTTGGGTAGTTGAAATGACCAGATTCAATGTATCTGGAGGCTATTTTTCATCTTTTTCATAAAAGACAAAATGTAATCTAGGATTTGATATGAGCTATTGCAAGTTCATTTATTGATGTAATCTGGGCCGTTGGTGTTGATTTAATCTCCACAGTTCATTAAAAAACTCGGTATGCCACTTTCCTATATAAAGGGCTGCCATTTCCACTATTTGTAAGAGAGAATTTGATGCCGAATTGTTGACATTCTACCATTTGAAGTAATGAAAAGCAAGTTTATGCACTGTTTCTGAGAATTTGTGTATTGTATTCCTTATTTGGTTTTCATGGTTCGCTTCTTGCTATCCCGTAATTAGTTAGTTGTACTTTTATAATGTTCATGGTTTGTTGAAGTATCTAATGAATACTCTAAATCCATAATTTTAGTTATTTACTGATGGTAGATATCTGTGTAAAGTTAGTCTAAGCTGATTATTATGCTAAGTTCAATTGCATTTCATAAGTTGAATTGTGTTGTTTATTGGGTATTTAACAAATGAATGTAATCTAAAAATCTGTCGATTTCCATTGAAGATAGCATCATTTTCTGCATTGCTATAACATCAGTTTTCAGTTTGGTAACTCAAAAAATTGGTTAAATTTTAGAGTATTTGTCTACTTAAGGTAACCCATACATTGTGAATGTCACTTAGGATTTCTCTAAAAACCCTAACCTCTTTTGCATTTTCTTTGAAAACCATTTTTAGATTAGAAATTTCAGCAGCATATTACATTGTCTTATTAGCTGAAAGTCATAAAGAGTTTATGTGTATTCACTGTCCTAGCTCAAAATCTATAGACTGCATGTAAGACCCCTTGTAGGCACAGTTAGAACATACCAACTGAGAGATTCCAAGTAAGCTAAGACCTAGTTGTATTATCCTTGGAGTAGTCTTACCTAGGGTAGGATAATTTTCAAGATAGGTGTTAAACTAGCAATCACACCTGCGTTGCTATGAGCTAAAACACTCATCAACATAATTGGCGCTAGAAGGAGAGCAGACCAAGAACTATTTCCCTTTTTTAAAAATCAGCACATCTAGGGACTAAACAAAGACATACTAGATCCAGCTCAGATGGAGAAGAGCTGCTTGCTTTGACAGAATTCAGGTGTAAAAGAAGGGATCAAGGGATACCAAGAGCATAATCAGCCCTGAGGAACGCCACTGCACCCCCATGTTGGAAACAAGGAAGATAACTGAGAGGGGGGGTGAATCAATTATCTTAAATATCTTAACTTTCTTTACTCCTTTAACAATTAGTGTAGCATCAAAACATATAAGCATACATAATCATGAGAGAAGAAATAAAATCAACACACATAACACAAGGATTTTTACGTGGAAAACCTTGTTAAGGGAAAAACCATGGGGTGACTAACCCAAGATTGTATTCTTTGTTAAAAGCATAAGAAGTACAAAATGGCACTTGCCAATTAGGGCTCACTGTCCGAGCACATTGCTCACAAGAGGCACACTGCCTACAAGAGACTCATTGTCTACAAGAGTTTATAGAAGGTGACCAGGTGTTTGAACTGATGAGAGGCATCTGTAAATGCTAAAGTTCAGTTCTGGTTAGGCTCAATATACTGATCTAATTCACTTCATTCTTCCTCTGTTCTAGTGCTGTTGTTCTGTCACATACCGGACTTAAATTGCTGCTACCACACTTATCTCTGCCTTTCCTCACACACTCTTTCAATACTCACACTCCTTCATACCAAAATCCATCTGGTATATATATCTGCACCAAGGATTTCAACACCTTTCTAGTCGGCAACTGAAATACTCGAGATATTTGCCAAATACTAATATGTCAGTTGAATCCATGCTTGATATGTGATGTGTATCAAAATCATAGACATTGAAGTCATCAATCATGTTGGCCAATGTTGTATGATCCCTTAAATAGCTTGATCAACATCAATTACTCATCCGGATTGAAGTCTGATACTCTGTCGGTCAGTTCTTCCTTAGTCTGCTCTGCCTGTCTGGAACCCAACACTTAGATGCTCATATCTTTTCCATGATTCATCACCGAAGGCTCAATATCTAGAATATAGTAGTCATGATACTCCTCTTGGCTTGTCCAAGTCTGCAACTTGCTGAGTTACACCATCTGAGAGATCCAGACCTATTTGTCAGACCTGGCTACATGCTCTGTTCTTTTTCACCAGACCAAAATAGTCTTCAATCTGACTTCTGGTATAGTCATACTATGTGTTACAAATGTCTGAGATAGACTTTGTTGCCATCAATGACAACACTTATGAAGCCACACAGTGTCTCTTGCCAACAATCTCCCCCTTTGGCATTGATGGCAACACTTAGTGAAAAATGGCTAAGTGTTGTAGTAACTCCCCCTTAGCTGGTGCTGTCTTTTGCACTATTTTACCGGAGCTCACCCTTTGCTGGATTCCACATTTTTCACTACTCCTCACTCCCCCTTTGACATCAATGGAAAAGGGTGGAATCCGCACACCAAAATTTGCAAAAATCAACCTATACATAGCCGTAGAAGTATATAGACATGTTATACTTACATTTACTTAAGTATATCTGCAAAAGTGGTCTTCAACTATACATACTCTGTTGCCCAACTCTACTTCATCCTATCCAAAATTGAGATGTGACCACTCAACAAAAATGAATAAGCTTCTGCCCTTCTAAAGTCTAGCAGATCACTGGTCCGGGCTGTGGTATGAGCATCAGTTAAGGCCTCATGCATTGCCTCTAACTTAGGGATAATTATCCCTCTAAGTTCACTCATCCTGCTTATTATATTCTTCTTCTCCTTTTCAAGCCTCTTTATTTCATTTATAATGGCAATAGCCTGGCACTCTTGATTCATTATGGATGTGGTGAGGGGATCAAAATTCTGAGATAAACTAGACAGTTTACCTTCTTGTTCTTTCACCTTCTTTTCAATATCCTCTGTCACTTTAGACCAAGATAGACAAAATTTGTACATTTCTCCACCATCTTTAAGAGCATTTTCTAGGCTCTTTATCCCAATATCCAAGGTCCTCCTTGTTAGTAATAATTTATGTTTGGAGTATCATGCAGGCACCTTCCCTAAAAATATAAAAAATATTCTAAGTCTCTGGGCCTCCTCAGCATTTTTCAACTGCAACATCATATTTTCTTCAAGGAGGTCATCATCATCATATTTCCAGTCATCACCCTATTGTTTCTCACGGGGGTCATCATCATATTTTCTGTCAGCCTGATCTTTCACTCCAGGGTGATATCTTAACATTGGGTGATCTTACTTAAGATCATCCTGATGATGTTGCTGCAAGGTTCTAAGTATGACCCGATATTCATCGGGGTCATCATATTTAAACATCGGGTGATTTTTGTTAAGATCATCCTGATGTTGTTTTATCACTTCATGGTTGTTGTTTTCTCACCCTGATGATGCTGACATCATTCTTATGTCAGGGTGATATCCGCTTTTCTGCCTGTTTGCATCATGATATTTCCGAAGGGAGATATCCGCATGTCGGCTTCATGCATTGTCTAGTGGGGGGTGATCATTTCAAATATCTGTCATATTCATATATCACCCCGATCTTATAGTGGAGCTACAGTGCAGCATGATTTTTGTGCATGGGGGTGATATTTCAAATATTTGGTTATCTTCCGAATATCATCTTGATGCCAACATGATGGTGACATCATCAAGGTCCGGGGGTCATATTTTAACATCAGTCATTTTATGGAGATCCTCTGATGTTGAGAATATGACGATGACATCATCCAGATATGAGGAGGTGCACGATAGGCAGATATGCTGATGACGTCAGTAGGATATGATGGTGACATCATCAGGATGTTCATCGGCCAGACATTTGGTATCAGCTAGGTAGGAGGATCTTCCTCTGATGCATCAGGTTGTGCTGATGAAGGTGAATATCAGGTTGATATCTCACGCGAAGGTAAGGTTGGTCATCAGGCTGATATTCAAACATCAAGGTGATATTTTATATCAGTTTATGCAGACGGCATGATACTTTCCCGCAGGGTGATATTTTTTGCGGGGTGATATTTCACATCAGGGTGATGTGAATTATTAGGGTGAGCTCATGCAGATGATGATGCTGATGTCAGGGTGATATTGAGTATCTAGATATCATGCTGGAGGATGATGATGATGAAGGCTTATACTAGGTGTCGACGGGAGCAAAAGCACCGACATCATATATGCTCGTGACCCAGTATATAAGGTGATGAGGAGGTTGCCGCAGGGTACATGTGGGATAATTAGATCCTGCATGATTTGAAATATTAGGATGATACATTTTGGTGGGAAAGGTTTGCGATGCATAGTATGATGCATTTCCCAAGGCCGTGAGTTGGTGGGCTATTAATGGCAGTTGTTGCAGAGGTATGGACGATGGCGTGAATGGTCAAACTGCTTGATTGAAGATGTGAATCCCTAGGCAGCGGCACAGGGCTCGAGATCTCTTTCTATCCCCTCCTCCACCTGCTGCATTGAATATTTGAGTGCCAATTTCTCATGACGTGTTGTATCTGGCGAATATTTTGAGGTGCCATTGTACTGAATGATGGGTACACCTTCCTGCTATATAATGCAGACTGTGTTATTCATTCAAGGTGGTTGAAGGCCTAAGGCATTTTTGTGTAAATAACGAAGAACAAGGTATGATCCTGGTTGTTCTATCCCATTTTGGAGTTTATGTGTTGCAGCATGAGTGTATTTTGCACATATTTTCAGTTTCAGTGTTAATGTTATATGAAAAATGCTTATTGCATTTGTCTATCTGCTTGTCTCCATTTGCTGCATGTTATTCTCCTTCTTTTGAATCTGGTTGCTAAGGGTTTCATAGATTCTAGGGTATAGATATCTATACTGCATGCTTGATCTGTAACTTCCATGCAAGGAGTGGATTAAACTGTTTTAGGTTAATGTATGGAGAAGGTTGCATGTTAGCAGGGATATCTGTAAGTAGAGACAGTTAGATACACATTCTTGGGTGATGTTTGTAAGGCAAGCATCAGTCCAACCCCCTGAAACTTGAGTGAAAGTTGCAAACCATCTGTTGTATACGTCTAGTTGACTCCTTGCCCAATGGATAGGGACCAGTCTGCTCCTGGGTCAGTAGTTATGAGATAAAACCCCTTGTCTTGCATCCAGGACATTATGTCCACCCATTTCATCACTTCCATCTGTTAGCTGTAGGAGTAGGATTAGGAACCGCCTACATACTCTCATACCCAACCAGACACATATGTCCAAGAATGTTGCCAACCTTGTGATCTGTCATGCAGATCTTGGTCCATACATGAGAGTATTCTGCCTGTTGTTAAGTTAAATCTATTAGTGAGCAAGTCAAAGTCACATCTTTAGTTATAGGGATACCCCCCTTGGTGCAGCAGAACTAGAAGTGAAGGGGAGGTAGCTCACACAACCTCATGTATTAGTTGGTTGAATCTGCCTATGCATTAGAACTTGCAAACCCTAATGCTGATTCAGAAGAAAAACCAACAAAATGGCGACTCTACTGGGGAGGAAATTTGAAAAAGGGTTATATCTTGTGGCCCATCCAAGTCACCAACAAAATGGAGACTCTGCTAGGGAGAGAGAGAGAGAGAGAGAGAGAGGGAGTCAAGTGATTTGAAGGCTAGAAAATCTAGTTTCCAGTGAAGTTGTTGCAATAAGATCAAAAAAGTAACCATATGGTGCTCTGCTGGCGTGGTGAATCTAGAAAATACATGTGCCTTGTTGATATTCTGTCCTCTCTGTGAGAGGTGGTGACTCTGTTGATTGAACCTATCAGTGCTGCAACATATTTCCAAGTATTCCATCTTTTCAAAAAATAATGAGTTTAGAACAACAAACCTGGTTGTACTCTTAGAGAAGACCATTTTTTATTGAAAGATATAAAGCCTTGGATTTCACAGGGATATATGGCTACCCAAATATTATTCCCAATAAAATTAGAAGATGTTTGCCAAAATATAGTGGATCAGATTCTAAATCGGCAAACAAACATCTACAAAGATTTTGTAATTTAATAGAAGATTATGAGGCAGAGGATGAAGATGTAGTAATGAGACTCTTTGTTCAGTCATTAGAAGATGATGCTAGGATATGGTTTTCAGACCTGCCTATTTGTTCAGTTTCTTCATGGATAGATTTAGAAGTTGCATTCCTAGGGCAGTTTGGTGAAAGGTTTGATGTGGCCTCATTCATCATATATTTTATGAATATCCAAAGGGAAGATGAGGAGCTGGTTTCAGCCTTTAATCTTAGGTTTATTAAGTTGCTTAGGCAAATTCCTGAATATATGAGACCCAATAATGCATTGTGCTTGACAATTTATTTGGCTGCATTTGATGAAGAAATGAGTTATCTGTTGAGAGATAAAGAACCAGTCACACTTCACCAAGCTTTCCAATTTGCTATGGACATAGAAAACAATGAGAAATATGGAATGCCAGTAGGTTTCATGGCTACAAGTTGTCAAAGCAGTTATCAAAGTGAATATATTTTAGCTCTCCCAGTATGTGCATTAAAAGATGATTGTGTAGAGGGAAATATATTTCAAAATAATGTGTGCAGCCATGATGTGATACATGAAGAAAATGTTGTAGAAAATGTAGGCACATCATATAATGATGTGGACAAAGATTGTTGTCTGCCTCTAGAAGAAAAGCCTGCAGATGCAAAATGCTCTTCAAATGATGAAATGAAGGATATACATGAAGTTGCATCCTACAGTGATAGGCATATCCCAGTTATTCCTAATTATTTATATGAGGTGGATATGCAGAGCTTCACTCTGAATATAGAAAACATTGATTCAAGGGATGGCAGTGAATATGCTAGTGATTGTCAACATTTAGATGCATGTGTGAGCCTTTCAGATGATGAAATATATTTGGATGCTGAGTATGAATGTTTCTTTGAAGTTTCTGACCATTTTCACAATGCAGAGGTTGAAAATTTTGCTTTTGGGTATCAGTGCATTAGTGAAGAGGAAAGATAGGGTCACTATTCAGAGGTGAATGGGCAAGTTGCAGATGTGTGTGCTCATACAGTTGGGGGTAATGTTGATTGCATGGGTAACTACAAAGCTTTTGATGAAGGGTTGCACTTTGAGCTTTTTATGCCTTCTCTTGAGACATTTCAGGTGGACCTTAGTGACAAAACTGTTGAGCATGATGATGATGGATATATGTATGTTCATCAAGATAAATTTGATTATGAGATGTTGCTTGTGCCTAAATATTGCATGTTTGATACAGAGGAGCTCTTATTTTTTGAGGAAGGGCAAAATTCTGATGTGGATTCATTTGTTCCATGTGAGTCTGTTATTTTTTCAAGCAACATTAGTGACTCATATGATGATGACATTCTACAACTGATAATAATGTATGCTGATGAAGCTAGTTGTAGATTTGTTGAAGAATAAGAAATGAGCAGCAACACAAATAATTGCCAAGGGGCTTGCTACAGACAGTTAAATGCTTTTAGGCTTCATTTGAAGAAATCAAAAGAAAATTAGGTATTTGACAAAGGAAAATTCTAGTTTTTCCTTTTTGGTGGCCCTGGGCCACCATGTTTATTTTTAAAATAATGTGTTTGGTGATGCAGATTAGTGTGGCTTCATGATTTTGTGCCCAATGGATAGGGGACTAGTCTGCATCCCAGAGATCTGTGGTTCTCGCCATGCCTGCAAGAGGCATGCGTCCCCAGATGGAGCCTATGTTAGTAATAATTTATGTTTGGGGTATCATGCAGGCACCTTCCCTAAAAATATAAAAAATATTCTAAGTCTCTAGGCCTCCTCAACATTTTTCAACTGTAGCATCATATTTTCTTCGAGGAGGAGGTCATCATCATCATATTTCCAGTCATCACCCTATTGTTTCTCGCGGGGGTCATCATCATATTTTCTATTAGCCTGATCTTTCACTCCGGGGTGATATCTTAACATCGGGTGATCTTACTTAAGATCATCCTGATGATGTTGCTGCAAGGTTCTAAGTATGACCCGATATTCATCGGGGTCATCATATTTAAACATCGGGTGATCTTTGTTAAGATCATCCTGATGTTGTTTTATCACTTCATGTTCATTGTTTTCTCACCCTAATGATGTTGATGTCATTCTTATGTCAAGGTGATATCCACTTTTCTGCCTGTCTGCATCATGATATTTCTGAAGGGAGATATCCGCCTGTCGGCTTCATGCATTGTCTAGTGGGGGGTGATCATTTCAAATATCCATCATATTCATATATCACCCTGATCTTATAGTGGAGCTACAATGCAGCATGATTTTTGTGCATGAGGGTGATATTTCAAATATCTAGTTATCTTTCGAATATCATCCTGATGCCGACATGATGGTGACGTCATCAAGGTTCGAGGGTCATATTTTAGCATCAGTCATTTTATGGAGATCCTCTGATGTTGCGAATATGATGATGACATCATCCAGATATGAGGAGGTGCGCCATAGGCAGATATGCTGATGACGTCAGTAGGATATGACGGTGACATCATCAGGATGTTCATCGGCCAGACATTTGGTATCAGCTAGGCAGGAGGATCTTCCTCTGATGCATAAGGTTGTGCCGATGAACGTGAATATTAGGTTGATATCTCACGTGAAGGTAAGGTTGGTCATCAAGCTGATATTCAAACATCAGGGTGATATTTTATATCAGGTGATGCGGATGGCATGATACTTTCCCGTAGGGTGATATTTTCTGCGAGGTGATATTTTAGATTAGGGTGATGTGAATTATCAGGGTGAGCTCATGCAAATGATGATGCTGACGTCAGGGTGATATTGAGTATCTGGATATCATGCTGGAGGATGATGATGAAGGCTTATACTAGGTGTCGTCGAGAGCAAAAGCACTGACATCATATATGCTCGTGACCCAGTATATAAGGTGATGAGGAGGTTGCTGCGGGGTGCATGTGGGATAATTAGATCTTGCATGATTTGAAATATCAGGATGATACATTTTGGCGGGAAAGGTTTGCGATGCATAGTATGATGCATTTCCCAAGGCCGTGAGTTGGTGCACTATTAATGGCGGTTGTTGTAGAGGTATGGGCGATGGCATGAATGGTCAAACCACCCGATTGAAGATGTGAATCCCTAGGTGGCGGCGCAAGGCTCAAGATCTCTTTCTGTCCCCTCATCCACCTGCTGCATTGAATATTTGAGCACCAATTTCTCATGACGTGTTGTCTTTGGTGGATATTTTGAGGTGCCATTGTACTGAATGATGGGTACACCTTCCTGCTATATAATGCAAACTGTGTTATTCATTCAAGGTGGTTGAAGGCCTGAGGCATTTTTGTGTAAATAACGAAGAACAGGGTATGATCCTGGTTGTTCTATCCCATTTTGGAGTTTATGTGTTGTAGCATGAGTGTATTTTGCACATATTTTCAGTTTTAGTGTTAATGTTATATGAAAAATGCTTATTGCATGTGTCTATCTGCTTGTCTCCATTTGCTGCATGTTATTCTCTTTCTTTTGAATCTGGTTGCTAAGGGTTTCATAGATTCTAGGGTATAGATATCTATACTGCATGCTTGATATATAACTTTCATTCAAGGAGTGGATTAAACTATTTTAGGTTAATGTATGGAGAAGGTTGCATGTCAGCAGGGATATCTGTAAGTAGAGGTAGTTAGATACCCATTCTTGGGTGATGTTTTTAAGGCAAGCATTAGTCCAACCCCCTGAAACTTGAGTGAAAGTTGCAAACCATCTGTTGTATACGTCTAGTTGACTCCTTGCCCAATCGATAGGCACCAGTCTCCTCCTGGGTCAGTAGTTATGAGCCAAAACCCCTTGTCTTGCATCCAGGACATTATGTCCACCCATTTCATCACTTCCATTTGTTAGCTGTAGGAGTAGGATTAGGAACCCCCTGCATACTCTCATACCCAAACAGACACATATGTCCAAGAATGTTTCCAACCTTGTGATCTGTCATGCAGATCTTGGTCCATACATGAGAGTATTCTACCTATTGTTGGCAAGTTAAATCTATCAGTAAGCAAGTCAAAGTCACATCTTTAGTTATAGGGATACCCCCCTTGGTGCAGCTGAACTAGAAGTGAAGGGGAGGCAGCTCACGCAACCTCCTGTATTAGTTGGCTGAATCTACCTGTGCATTAGAACTGGCAAACCGTAATGCTGATTCAGAAGAAAAACCAACACTCCTATCATTAGCTATGAGTCCCTATACTTCAATGAATCTCTTTGCCAAAAATTCTATCTATACCTTTTCTTCTACCGATTTCTCTAAAGAATCAAAATGAGTGTTGATAGAGTTTACCAGAGATTTCAGGTTACTGGATGGAGAGGCTGAAGGATCCTTTTGGAAGGATGGCATGATCTTCTCCAGTATCTTGAATGCAATCTCTGTCAGCTCACAGTCTTCCATGTGAGACTTTAGAAGCTTTTCTTTTGCTTTAGCTTGGGCAAAAGATGCTATCTTCATTGTCTGGACCAGAAAGAGAGAATCAAAATTTAGTGGTCCTTGAAAAAGTTTCGGTTCATCTATCTCCATCAGCTCTTTGTTCAAGAATTTCTTCACTACCTCTGTAGTGTCTCTTGCCAGAGACAGTCTTCTTTTCTTTTGGAATCTCTGAACTGTCATCAGAGATCTTCTCTGTTTGTTCTTCTTCTCTTCCCTTTACCTCCTCTTCTTGACTCACTTTTTCTTCTTTTCTTCCTTCTCCTTCAATTCCTGAGTCTGGAATGTCTACAGTGGGATTCGAAGGAGAGATGTTAACTTCTTCATGAACTTCCTCTTCCGGAACAGAGGAATCCAAGTCTTTAGACTTCTCCTCATCTGTCTCTTTTGACACTTCTACATTTTTCTCAGTAGATTCTTCTTTCAATGCATTTAATCCTTCGACATCCATGGTAGAAGGTTCTTCATCTATTTCGTCTATGATAGGAAGATTAAATCTTTTGAAGGCATTCCGGAGGATGTCTTCTATTTCTCTTTCCACCTGATCAGTCTCTCCAAGCATTAGTTTGTTCATTCTTGCTTTGCTCCAGAATTCATCCTTGCAGTCCTTGAAGATCGTGTTCATTTTCTTTGGAGTAATGGAAGGATAGAGCTAAATAGCAATCTATTGTTAGATCTCTAAGTCCTTTTCCTTGGCATTCTCTTTTCTGAGTCAAGTACCTTCTCTAGACTTTTGGGAATTAGAGAAATGATTTCAATGAATGCTTTATTATAAATGTTCAGGTACCTAACTGTAGCATCTTCCAAGATCCTCTTGTCAGTATCACTATATTCATCATAAAATTCTATGACTGGTTGCAGGTTCCCATCCACTGTGACTGTCTTGATGATATCATCAATAGAAAGAGTGGGCTTTTCAGCAAATTCATCTACCTTTTCTTCTTTATTTTTACTGGCAGAGGGTTCTCCAGATGTTTTCTTCTTCTTCTTCATTTTCTTGACTTCCTTATCAGACTCTGTTTCTTCATCATCCTTTTGGCTTACATAAGACCTTGTGGCTTTTGTTTTTGTTCTCTTTTCTCCTTTTCTAGATGTCTTGGATTCCAATTTTGAGGCTCTTGAGCTCTTAGGGGTGGCAGGTGCAGAACTCTTGGAGGATCTAGTCCAGGAGGAGGCTTGCACTGGGACACTTTCTTTTTTTTGCTTCTTGTTTCTCTTTCTCAGCTCTTTCTATTTTCTCTCTATTTGCTTCAACTGCCTCTTTTGATATGCCAAATCTTTTGGCAATTTCCTCTACTTCCCTTCTAACTTTCCTTTTTATTTCCAGTTGTCTCAGTTCAACATGTATCTTTACACTTAATTCTTCAAAGGTTCCAAATCTTTTTACCTTAGGGTCCTTAGGCTGAATCAGCAGGTGTTGAACATGTAGCTCCAAGATTTTCTCATCTACCTCATATCCCATTGGCATAATCTAGACTGTTCTGGGCTCAACTGCCTTCATTAGGCATTGATCAGTGTCTACCATAAAACACACTGTATCCTTGTATTTTTCAACTATGGATTGAGGAATTTTTTCTTTGGCCTACATCATACTTTGGAAGTTCTTAAAGTATCCCCAGATCATTGTGTTTTGAGCCTTAGCATCACCAAGCCCATACATATAGTCTTTGATTTGTATGGCAACCGGTCTGTGATTTTTCCATATCCAACCACTTGATCCAGGTAGCTCATTCATATAGTAAAAGAACATACATAGTATCAAACAACCATAATTGAATAAGTTCTTCTTATCCTTCTTAATCTTCTGTAAGTTTTCTAATAGTGGTTTAGAAGAAGATCACATAGATCATAATTAGCATTTTCTCTTAACATCTGATATGTTGTATATATTGCAGTTCTGTATATAGAATTCTCCCTACTGGAATGATAGATTTTATATCTAATTATCATTGAAGCAAACTTGACATCTAGATCTATGATGTCATCAATTGTCATTGTTCTTTTGTCAAACTTGGATCTGATAACCTCAATAACTGTGTGGTTCTTGACAAATTTGAGTGTAGGTAACCCACTGGATAAGTGTAGTCTAGTTATTGCCCTAATGGCATCTTTTGTTATCTTGAAGGGCTTCATCAACCACATGAAATTGTCATGTATTCTACTAAGAACATACCAGACACATTCATCTTCTGCAAAACAGGGAAAGTGGATGTAATGTCCAAAGTGTTTATCCTGGAGGGCCTTGTATTGAGGTTTTAGTTCAAAACTTTCATCTATTAACTATTTATGATAGATGTCCATTAGCTTGGATTCTCCAAATTCCTTAATAGTGGCATGGATGTAAACCCTAACATCTTCTACGTGCAGTACCCCATGCAGAATGTTAGAAAATGCACCTAAGGGATCAACTTCTAGGGATTTGTAGGGGTGTTTTCTAAACTTTGGGTGCGTCCTATCAGAGATCTTAACAACCATTGGAGTAGCCATTTTTGCAAAAGATTCAGAGAGAGATATTCAGAATGGAAGTGCCTTTTTACGCTTTAGGGTTCAAAATAGGAGCTGGTACAAATCACTGGTTGAAATGGATTTTGATCTTTGAGAGAGTTGTAGACACTTGATGCAAAGCTCTTCTTTTTCTTCTTATTGAAAGAAAATGTGTGAATAATAAGTGAATGAACCATTTTATCTTTGCACAAGCCCTAATTTCCTTTTGCAATAAATGCACAACTCAAGTCATCTGGTTGCCTTGTTCTGAGAGAGATCTTTTCGAATCACTGAGATGCACTTAGAATCATTTTCAGTGATAATTGACACTGTATCCTATTTTTTGCTCCAATCATGTCATGAATCTGTAGATCAAGAAATTTCAATTTTGAATCATAACAGATCTGTCTATGAAGATCCTGCTTTACCGGATGGCTGTCAAACCGGATCAATCTTGGATGAATAAACTCTTCCAAAACTCCTTGCAGATCTTTTAAATTTTTACCGAGGGTCACTTAGATATTTCTCTGAGAACCCTTTAATCCGCAACATTCCATGTGCTAAATTTAGGCACCAATTCACTGACTGGGGGAATTTATTTTTCTTTGTGACTCCCCCTAAACTAGAGCTCATCTATTTAGTTTCTGGAAGGAATATCAACACCAGATTCTAGTGCAGATCCACCCCCAACATTTTATGTACTCTTTTTCACCCAAATCTTGTTCATCTCCCTTTGAACTTCATCTGCATTCACTTTGCCTTTTCCTTTATCTTGATTTTGATTATGATGCACCGAACCCTTTTTATTCTGATTCTTATTTCTGTAGAATTTGGCAATATGATCAGATCTATTGCAATTGTAGAAAACAACATTTCTTTGCATATTTGACTGATATCCTCTTGATCTACATTGATTAGCCATATGTCCCATTCTATTGCATGCAAAGCATCTACCATTGAATGAATTATTTATTTGCATATTTCTACATTCATTAGATTTGTGACCATACCTTTTAAAGTTGAAACACTATCTAGAGAAGGATAAATTAGTCTGATTCATTCTTCTTCTGCACTGAGTTGCTTTATGACTGAAGTTGCAATTGTAGCAGTATCTATTGAAGGATGGATATCTTTGAGCATTTGGTTGCCTTACCGGAGGTCTTCTAGGCATGTTTCTTTGATTTCCTAATCTAGAGTTCTTCTGACCAGATCCAGAGCTTTCACCTTTCTCATATCCCAAGCCACACTTGTCATCTACCCTCTTTTGGCTTTCAAGAAGAACTTCAAGTTGAGCTGAGCTTATCTTGAATTTTCCTTTGTATTCATTTGTTGTTTGAAGATCTTGTTTAAGAGTGTCTATCTGATTCTCAAGTTATTCTTCATTATCTCTAGCTTCTTCAAGATCAGATTTAAGATGCCTAATTATTCTATCCATTTTGTGGCAGTCCTCTGTCTTCTCCTTGAGAGATTGTTTTAGATTATCTTCAATTTCTTTGGTGAATCTCATAACCCCTGATTCCATCTCATGCCTTACCATAATGACCTCTTTTGATAGCTTCTCACATAGCTTGTTTTTCTCATTCAGATCTTCATTAGTATCATTGGCTTCACTTTGACTTGCTAATTTTTGAAGTAGTTCCTTTCTCTTTTTCACAAAGATACTCAATTTTTCTTTTAGCTCATTTATGAAATCATCAGCTTGTTTGATTCTTTCCCTCAAGTTATTGACTTCAGAGTGAGATTGCTCAAGATCATCTAGGGCAAACTGAAGTTGTTCCTTCATACCATACATATCCATTGAGATTCCTAGATCTTCCTCAAGCTATTAGGCTTTGTTTAGAGGAACTTGGCTCTGATACCAATTGTTGGAAACAAGGCAAATAACTGAGAGGGGGGGTGAATTAGTTATCTTAAATATCTTAACTTACTTTTCTCCTTTAACAATTAGTGCAGAATCAAAACAAATAAGCATACATAATCATGAGAGAAGAAATAAAATCAACACACATAACACAAGGATTTTTACGTGGAAAACTTTGTTAAGGGAAAAACCACGGGGTGACTAACCCAAGATTGTATTCTCTATTAAAAGAATAAGAAGTACAAAATGGCACTTGCCAATTAGGGCTCACTGCCCGAGCACACTGCTCACAAGAGGCACACTACCTACAAGAGACTCACTGTCTACAAGAGTTTATAGAAGGTGACCAGGTGTTTGAACTGATGAGAGGCATTTGCAAATGCTGAATTTCAGTTCCAGTTAGGCTCAATATACTGATCTAATGCACTTCATTCTTCCTCTATTCTAGTGCTACTATTCTGTCACATACTGGATGTGAATTGCTGCTACCACACTTATCTCTGCCTTTCCTTGCACACGCTTTCAATACTCACACTCCTTCATACCAAAATCCATCTGGTATATATATCCGCACCAAGGATTTCAACACCTTTTTAGTCAGCAACTGGAATACTCAAGATATTTGCCAAATACTGATCTGTCGACTGAATCCATGCTTGATATGTGATGCATATCAAACTCATAGACATTGAAGTCATCAATCATGTTGGACAATGTTGTATGATCCCTTAAATAGCTTGATCAACATCAATTACTCATCTGGATTGAAGTTGGATACTCTGTCGGTCAGCTTTTCCTCAGTCTACTCTGTCTGTTAGGAACCCAACACTTAGATGCTCATATCTTTTCCATGATTCATCACCAGAGGCTCAATCTCTGGAATGCAGTAGTCATGGTACTCCTCTTGGTTTGTCCAAGTCCGCAACTTGCTGATTTACACCATCTGAGAGATCCAGACCTATTTGTTGGACCTTTCTACATGCTTTGTTCTTGTTCACCAGAACAAAACATTCTTCAATCTAACTTCCGATATAGTCATACTATGTGTTGCGGATGTTTGAGATAGACTTTGTTGCAATCAATGACAAGACTCATGAAGCCACATAGTGTCTCTTGCCAACACCTCAGGCATGGCCTTTTTCGTAGCAAACAACCAATCCCCTTTTTGATTCAATGATTATCATGACATGCCAAAGAACTCAGATAAATTTTGTTCCAAATTCAAGGTGAATGATCTAGACAGAACCACAGATGAGCACATTAAAATCTTTGAAAGTAACATGTTTATGCTACAGGTACAATACAAGGATGTGATTTACTAGTTGTTTCCTTATTCTTTACAGGATGAAGCATATTATTGGTTTGCAAACCTCCCTACAGCATGCATAAACTCATGGAGGGGTTTAAAAAGTGTGTTTCTGGATAGGTTTTGAATGCCCACCACCCTAGTTGATCTCTACTGGTGTTTTGTGGAAATCTGTCAAGGTGAAGGTGAGATGATAAGTTCTTTCAACAATAGATTTCAGAAAGCTTTTAGTCATTTGCAAGATCCCTACGCTATAGGGCAAGCTGCAGCCTTGCCTATTTACTATGTAACCCTAGAAAAACTTACATCTATGTTCGCAAGGAGAGCTGACCCTGTTCCTACTACTTTGGCTCAAGCATATTCTATAGTTATCACTGTAAGTACCCAACTAGGACAAACATCCACTGGTCCACTAAATCATATGGAACCTATAGCTAGGCCCAATCAAATACCTATGATCAATCAAGCCTTAGCCAACCATACCCTGGTAATGAACCCGATCCCTAACCCAGCTGCAACACAAGCTTTAGTAATCCATCTAGGCAACCTAGTAGCTAAAATGTGTCCTACACAAATACCTTTCCTACAATCTTCAGAGGTAGCTGAGGCAAAAGATGATAGAGATGATATCAAAGAGTTGGTAGAGCAGATGAAGAAGCTCACTGCAGAAGTTACCCACCTCAAGAACCAAAATGCCTATCTACAACAAAGAGATCAGAATCAGCAATATTTTCAAAATCAAAATTAGTCACAGTACCAAAATTAGAACTAGAATCAGTACCAAAATTAGAATTTTCAATAGCAATCAAACCATTCTGTTGGTCATGATGTTAGTCATAAATAAGCATAGAATAAAAGTACACATTAACCTTTATTCATCTTGAAAGATACTATGAATTCAAGGAATTCAGGATCCCAAGTCTTCGATGATTAGGTCTTAATCGTCTGACGTTACTCAGAGGTTAATGTGTGTTGCTGTTTCCATTTTGGGGCCTTACGTGAAATTGTGCCATCATCATGACGTTCCTGCAGAAATTCTTTATAGAGAAGTCATATTATGCAGTTATTAGATGAAAAGATGTAGAAATACCTCAATCTTTGTATGATATTTTTCAATTGTGCATGCTTTGCATTCAAAAATGCTAAATATTTGCGATTACCTACGAGATGTCTGCATATTTGCATTATTTACTTAGGATTATCAATTATTCACCATTGTGATAATGAAATGTTCTGAAATTGAAAGAAATTAAAGGAATACTACAATTTAAAGTTGAATCTTCAGCTATTGATCCACATACATACTCGATACTGTCATGACGAGAAGAAATCAAACCATATGTTCACCAGGATATTCCACAGCTAGATACAGTTGATGCAAACTTCAGAGGATGATGAATGAAAACAATACATGCAACATGATGAGCACTCCAAGGGACGCAGCAAATCAAAGCACATATCCAGAATTCAGACACAGATTACTCAGGATTTACGAAGATTTGTAATCGAAATACTCTTCTCTTTCATTAAGTATGCAAAAGACATGTACATATGCAATAACTTTGAAATAAGCCCTGAATACTTCAGCAAACAGATTTCAATTAAGTTTTGAATGTTTCATCAGGACATTCCACCACCTTTTATAGAATAAGGTGAGGAATCCGTTACAAAAGATCTACGATCTAGATTTATCAATACAAATCTACGGTCATGATTCACTTGATTTTGTTAATCTTTACAAAATGGCACAAGTTGCCAGCTCACAACTATCTATACTACTTATGCTATTATCCCCTTCATGCTGTATCTTCATCATGCTCCTCAGCTGATTCATGTGGGTCATCATCATGTGCATCACTTTCCAAACTTTCACTATCCTGATGATGACGCGGCTGCATATGGGGCTGCATACTACTGCAGACCTACTCGTATGAACGCACAACCTGATCTATCCCTCCGCCATCTTAAGTCTTTGCTTTGACAATGGCATGCTTATGTGCTTCATATTTGTCTCTGCTGTTGTCAAGCTTATTTTTCCTATCCTGCAGTGTTTCTTTGTATTTCTCCATCTGGACCTTGATCCTCATTATTTTATCTATCAATTCCTCTGTCAAAGGGACAGGTGGACCATCTATCTCTGATTGGAAGTTGCTGTGTACAGCTTTAATGGCGGACTCTTCATCTTGATTTTCTATTTTTCCTTCCACCTTGCCTTCCAATGCCTCCAGTATCACCGCTTCTTCAGCCATTAAATCTCGTAGCCTCACGCTAATATCCCTCAGCTTATTATTACACCTTTTGAGGACTCCACACTCAAACTGAGTGTCCTTATACCAGATATCAATTAATAATGCGGTATTATTATTCAGCACCTGCTTACTGATAAGCAGTTGTGGATTTATATTCCTTATTTCCCCTAACAGGGTCAAGACTCTCTCCAGCTTGTAAGACCTCTTCCTGGTCTGCATCACTTTGGCCTTGGAGTCACTTAGGGTGCTCCACCTCTTCAAAGAGGCCTTCATTATTTCTACAGCATCATCCAATGTGGATGACATCCATCTCCTTATTACCGATGCCTCATGCTTCATGAGGTCCAATTTATTTACCTCCTCCTGAGAAATGGCAGTCAATGGGACTGCATGTTCAGTTGTGGTATCATCAGGATTGGTCAGCCCTTTGATATAGGCATACAACTGAGCAATGTGCTCTTTATGTTGCTTATTTTTCTCCTTCTCTCTTTTCACTTTCTGAATTAGAGAGTCAATGATATCTTTTCCCTCCTGACCTTCTTGGTCTTCATTGGCAAAGCCCAAATCTACTGTACTGATTTGAAATTCATCAACAGTGATTTTACCTTTTTCCTTCTCCACCGCAGGTATGGCAATTTGCGCAGTCCTTCTCCCTGTTGCCGGATCTCTCTTGATGGCCGAAGTCATTCTGGCCTTCCTCTTTGGCTTCATTATATCCACAGAGAACAGGGTGGAGACGTCGAATTCCTGAATTTCAAGCTCCTCCTCAGCATTTACCTCTTTTGCCAACCACGGAGGCACCTGATCATGTTTTTCAACATCATCCTGATGTTCACCTATATCTCCCATTTCTGTCAACAAGTGTTGTGGAGATGGTGACTTTCTCATTTCTTCTTGATGTTCCCTTTGTTGTTGATCTTGTGGCACCTCCTCCTGTTGAGGGATCTCCTTCTCCAGAAGAGCATCTTCATGCTGTGGGGACCTTTGAGGGGCATCTATATGCTGTGGGGAACCTTGAGGTGCATCTATATGCTGATCATGATGATCATGACCTTCTTCTGTCATTATTTCATCTGTTCCCACTTCTTCTTCTTCCTGTGGTTTATCCATTGCACCAGATATTGGGGACTCTGCCTGATGTGCTGGTGATTGCTCTGCTGCTACTACTTCTTCCGAGCCTGCACCATCCACTTCTTGTACTTTGGCAGCTGGATCCTCTAGTGTTTCTTTCTCATCAGCCTTCGCTTCCTGAACCTCTACTATGGCAGGTTCCTCTGTTGTATCCTGTGGACTTTGTTGGCCGGTTTCAAGAGCATGGCCTTCTGACTCCGCCATCTCTATCTCTTCCATTAGGTGACCTTTATCAGGTGATCTTGCTGGCTGTTCAGGACTTGCATCCTGTTTCTCTGTCAGATCCACCACTATAGGACTGGTCACCTCTATGATCAGTGTATCTAGCCCTATTTCCTGAGCTACTTGCTCTGGGCTCTTTTCTTGCTCTTCTTCTGCTTGTTTCATCTCCTCAAGCACAGTTTGAACTGGTAGAGGCTTGTGAGGAGTCATACTTACATCAGCAGCAAGCGTTTCCATCTTCTGTGCAGCCACATCCTGCACCACCTCATCATCAGACAAATTTATTGTCTCGTCGAGCGAGACATGCCCTTCTGCTTGTGTCTGGGAGGTTTCTTTCAGCTGCTCCTCAGCAAGTTCGGTTTTGAACTTGACAATGGTAGGAAGTGGAACATTATGTTGAAGTTCCTTGTGCACTTCACTACCTTCCCCTTGTAATGAAGTAGGGGGTTGGCTTATTCCATCTCTCATGGAGGTTCTTTGTTTCTTAGGTGGGGTAGACACCAGCACCTGTGGAGCTCTCCTCTTCCTTTTTATTACCAATGGAGCCTCCTCCTCCTCAGGCTCTTCTTCTATGAGGGTATCCTCTCCTCCTGGTTGTTTAGAAGATTGACCCACTTCTTGGGTCTCAGTGATTCCAGCCTCTGTTGTCTTACTTTTCTTGGGCCTTTCTTTCTCTGGAGGGGATGCTGATTCTAATCCTGACCCTGGCGCCTGCTCAGCTGCAAATACTACCCTTTCAATTATAATCCCCTTTGGTCCCTGTTCCACCTTCTTTCCCCTTGGGGGTCTTTTGCTCTGTTGTTGTGGTGGAGGGACTCTATCTCCCTTGGTCTTCCTCTTTTCTAACAGGAAGTCATCATATTCATCCGCGGGGATATCCTGACCTTTCTTCTTGTTGTCCACCATAATGGCAACACCCTTCTTCTTCAATGCCTCTATCTGTGCATCAACCCAAGCTTGGGTTAGGCGTAGGGTCCTGGCAATGAATGGGTCCAAGGATATGTCCTCCTGCATAGTGAGGTCAGGTGCAGAGATGGTGTCATTATATATCTTTTTCTGTTCATACTCGTCTGCCATTGTCCTGCCATCATCCTTCTTTAATTATTGGGGAAGGGAGATGCAATCAAAAGTTCTAACTTGGTTCAGAGTTAACCTCTGATACCTCCTTCTCCTGGCTTCTGCCCTATCCTCACAGTCAACCCAAAAATCCTCTAGGTGCCTTTGGTGAATAGGCTTTCCTAGTACCTTCTGTATCCTGCCGTAAGGATCATATGGTCTTGTTATTGGAAAAGGCTGCAGATTCATCTTATTCAGGGTGACCATCACCTTCTTTATATTATCAGAGTCAGGGCACATATAATTGCCAATGCTGACTGGGAACAAAATTGGTGGCAGCTTCTTGGCATCCTTGTACATTTGTATCATGGTGGAGCCCTGCCTGATAAATTCCATTAGTACCATGGCATCAGTAGGATACCTTGGCAACATCAAGGGATGTCCCTCGAAACCTTCAACCCTTATATAAGAAAAGGTTGCAAACTGTATGTACCGGGCCCCATGCCTGTAGACTGCCTCTTGAGCCTCCATGCTCAATCTCTTTGTTCTGTCTTCTTCCATGGTCCTTACCAGATGCATAGAGAATGCATCATTGACCAGTTTGTAATCTTTTAGGTAGTTGGTTCTCTGCAGCTGGGGATGATGATCCCAGATATATGCAGCATTTGTGCCTGTGAGCTTCCCATCTGTAACCAAGGCATCAAAAGTGCCTCTATAAGCACAAGAATAAACAATGTAGGATGTCATGAAAAATGCACAATTTGAACCTCCCAGGTTCATCAGTTACTCATGCAGAGCATCACTTATAATTTGGCCCCACAGTGGCTTGGTGTCCGAATATAGACACATCATTATTATTCCGTACATCCAATCCCTGAAACTGCCAGTATCAGGTTGGCCAGTTACTCTATTCAGGAGTGCAATCATGTATTGATACTCCTCACTGAAATCATACTTAAACAGGTGTACAGGAAGCTTGGCGGCTGCATTATATGTGATGTTCTCAGCCCGCCATGGATACATGTTCTTCTTGGCCGATTTCTTATTGGCTTCATACTCCCTTTCAGACTTCTTCAAGTCTACACTTTTGACCTTACTGCCCAGTGGCAATCCAAATGTCTGGGAGAGACCTTTGATGGAGAGGTCTGCATATATCCTCCCATGCTTCACTACTTGCCTTGTTTGAGGGTTATAATTCTGGGCACACTCAATAACGAGTTCTAGAGATTCCATGGAGTATGGAAAACCGGCGGCATTCCACAATCCCGACACGAACACTGCGTCCAGCACAGGACTCTTGTCATGTCCATTGTTCAGCTTGGCTGACCAGGCTTCCAAATTCGTGCTTCCCTGATGGGTGTCTGTAATTGCTCCATATTTAAACAGGACCCCCCTCTGAGCAGAGAACATGGGTTTGCTAAACTCTTCCTGACACTTGACCAATCGCTTCTCAGCCATGAGTACCTGCAATTAATGACAATCCTATCTCACAACAGGTACATATATGCATGCATACTGCAGTTGACTTTATAAATCATTATGCCTACTGTATCAATTCCAACACTACTTAATCACACGGGTGCATAAACCAGAACTTACATCATCGTACCGGAACAGAAACAATATGATGAGGGTTTTATTCACTTACCTGGTTATGCAGATTTCTTTTTATACCAGTAGATTGCTGAGACGTTCTTAATTCAGCTGATGATCACCTCTTTCTTTCTGCCCGTGAGCTCAAATCGCGCAAAGGTAGCTGGTATGCAGATATGGAAGCTGGTGCTCTGTAAAACAAGTTTATCACAAGGTAAATGTGAAAATGGCAGTTGAATTTCCTTTTAACCTCGCATCTAGGGTACATTTAGGGCAACTCTGACAGATTGGATCATGTTCCTTGATTATTCGTGCAAAAATGCAAGATCTCGCCAGGTGTTTCATTGGGTTCCGGGGTCGGCGGGAACTACCTACCTTGTTTGCACGCATTAAATGATAATGGGAGCAACGGGAGCGGGGAATATCCCTATGACAGGATATCATGAGGGCAGGATGATATTTGCAAATATCGGGTTGAGTTTCAATATCATCCTCCTCCCCGCATTGACATTGTTATAGCGACAAGATTCGGGTGACACAAGCGCCTTTGTTTCTGCGTAGTACATCAGGAGGATATTTCGGTGAATCGGGTAATGTTTTTTAAATATGATGATGATGAGACAAACTTACATGTCTCTCTTTTTTGGAATATCAGGATGACGTCATCCTGATATTCCCTCTTTGTATCGGAAGTGCATCATGATGTCATCATCATATTAGGCGAACATGATCATCTTTTTAGAAAATATCCTGTGGCAATGTAAATGTGATGATGATGTCATCGTTACGTATGTTCCTCTATTTATCATATTTGGATGATGTCATTAGGATATTTGCTAAGGGTGATATTTGCGTTAGGAGGATATAAAGACACATCGGGTTACATGCGAAGTATGACGCTCGCGATAGATAAAACTATTTGACGGGAAGATTTTGCTACCATTTAAAGTTGACGTCCGGATATTTGAACCGCATGACATATCAGGGGGAATGTTTCAAATATGATGATGAACTTCAACAATATGACCTTCCTCTTGCGAATATTAGGTTTGACCGAAACTTTGACTGTTCATAACTCTTATATCCTGATGAATATCAAGGTGATGTAAAAGGCAATCCTGCCTGAATTTTAATGCTCTTTCAAAATATGAGGTCAGAGAGATGAAACATGAACTTTGACAAACTAACCTCATGGTGACTTACCTCATCATGGTTTTGCATGATGATGCACTCGACTTACTTTTACCAAACCGCCGAGAAGCAGACGCACAAGCCAAACCAAAAATTGGGTCCCTGTTTTGCCAAGTCAAAATGGGGCGTGTTGTGTAACCACACAACACATTCCTAGAACACAAGACCTAACAATGGCAGAGTGCCTTCCCCTCTGGAAAATCAGAACAATGATACCCAATCTCCAGGCCAAGTGATGCTAGTTGAAGCAGCCTTGTCTACCTGGTGCAGACTGCATAACACAAACACTCATTTAGAATTAGATTGCCTAGAATTCTAGATCGCATCCAATATCTTCCAGATGGAGATCCATAATACTGAAACCCAAGAAACTCCACCAACAAGGTATGAGTTTGTTCCCTCACAAAGGTATGATACTACCCTAGTACTTGATAGTTATACGTTTCCATTTCAAGATGACAATCAGCTTGAGGAAGAAGAGTCTAAAGAAGTCAATGCTTATCAGCAGTATAATAAAACCCCATACAACTTGAGAAGTAGTAAACCTAAAGGTCCTTTTACCACCTCCATTCCTCCGAATAGCTATCAAATTCCACCATACCTAAAAGCCTCGAATAACCCTGAGCCTCCAAAAGTCACACCCCAGCCAATATATCAAGGAGCTACTGCTGAGAGCTCTAAATGGTCTGACATAGTAAAAATGGGGCAGTATGTTGCTGAGGAACTCAAGAAGATGAAGGTTAGTCTTTTTGTTTATGAGTTGCTTAAAATACCTGAGGTTAGGACATCTTTCTTTCAAGATATGAGTGCTAGGATCAAAATCGAGTGTACATAGAAAGAAACTACTACCAAGGATAATATTATTAAACGAAAGGAAAGAGTACACATGACTGATGTAGAGCAAAAGATGACATTGTATAAAGATAAGAGGGAGAGCCCTCCTTTCCTATTGACACTTAGAATATTCAACATGAACCTCCACAACTATTTGGTAGACTCTGGTGCTTCTACTAATGTAATGCCATTATCAATTTGTAAAGCATTAGGTCTTACCTTGGCCAAGTCTTCTAGTAAAGTGACACAGTTGGACAAGATTGAAGTGAATGTAGTAGATGAGTTGAATAGAATACACATGCAGGTGGCTTCTGATCCAAAGATACAACAATATATAGACATTCAAGTGGTGGATATCCTGGATCAGTATGGCATGCTCCTGAGTAGGGACTAGTCTAGAACTTTGAATGGTTACATGGAAATAGACTTTTCTCACATGTGGCTGCCATGGAAGGGATTGGAAAATCAGATACATGTTGAAAGAGAATCCAAGATGAAACATATGATTATGGAGTATAACCAGCCCAATGAGATCCTCTTTTCTAAAGTTGATTTGGGAGTTTATTTACCTCACGTAGGTCAAACAGAGGAAATCCTTATGCTAAGTTGCCACAAATTCCCTGACCCACCACTCACAGAAAAACTAGAAAGTACAGAATCCTACGTTCAATCAGATTCAAGAGATTCCTTAGAAGAAGATGAACCATGGATATTTGAAGGATTTCATGGCCAGATTTGTGAAGGATCAAACTGTTGTTGGGAAGCAGATTCAAATGGAAGAATTATTATTGCCAAACTGGTGCCGAATACATGATGCATCACATTCTAAGTTTACCTTCTAGCTTTGTCAAGAGGCAGTAGAACAAGTCTAGAGACAACTGAAAATTCCCATTGTCTCGAAAAAGGCACCATTTTCTGAAACGAAGGAAGAACCTCAGCCTCAGCTTGATAAGAAGAAATCAGAAAAGTAGGGTGAAAACAGTAAAGATTTTTTCCTATGGACTTTAAGGTTTGACAGATCAAGGTGCAGACAAGGATCTGGAGAGGTGTTGAGCTAATCAGTCCTATTGGGAGCTCGTATCTAGTGTCACATAGACTACAATTTCTATGCACAAACAACGTAACTAAGTATGAGGCATTGGTGCAAGGATTGCTACTGGCACTCCAAAAGAAAGTCAGAATCCTTCAGGTGTTCAGAGATTCGGAGTTAGTAGTGAAACAAGTGAGGAAGCAATATTCATGCAATTATAAGAGGCTGAACAGGTATAGAAATAGAGTCTATGATTTGATAGAATGCTTTGATGGTTTTAATATCCATCTAATCCCCAGAAGGCAAAACCATGTCGCAGATGCTTTGGCCCAAACAACAAGTACATTAGAGTTGACATCCATGGTAGGGTTGAAGAAATTCTCTATTGAATTTGTTGCCACCCTGTTAGTACCAGATAACAGCACAAATTTTCAAGTCTTTGAGGACGATCAGCACATAATTAACTTTCTTACCTCATCTAATGTTTTCACTGCTCAAATAATAGATGAAGAGATGGAACCTACCGAAATGGATTTGGAAGGAGTACTAAACCTGAAAACAAATACAATTCCATGGGGAATGGTAGAGCTAGAAAGATTGTTTGATTCAGATAATTTAGGAACCCAAAGGAAAGAAGGAGAATCTCCAGGAGGGAGGTGTGATCCATTTAATTTGGGAACTAAAAAAGATGTTAAGAATGTATTCATTGAGAAGGTTAGTACTGAAGAAGAAAAGACAAGCAGCATGCATGCATTAAGAGACTACCATGAGGGAATAGCATGGAGCTATGAAGACCTCAAGACATATGACACATCAATCATCACACACACCATCCCGTTGAAGCCAAGAGCAAAGCCATTCAGACAAAGACAATGGCCAGTGAATGCCCTATTGGAACCCTTGATTTTCAAAGAAGTACAGAAACTGTTATCAATAAGAATAATATTTCCTATCAGGCATTCTGCTTGGGTGGCGAATCTAGTTCTAGTCTGAAAGAAAAATAGTGAAATCAGACTGTGTTGACTTCCGAAATTGTAATCGGGCATCTGAGAAGGATAATTACTCACTGCCATCATTCGATGAAGTATTACAAATTGTTAATGGATCCTAGATGATGTCCTTCTTGGATGGGTATTCAGGATATAACTAGGTGATGGTAGACTATGAAGACAGATTGAAGACCTCCTTCACATGAAAATGGGGCATTTATGCATTTCGTCGAATGCCACTTGGTCTAATAAATGCTGGTGCCACCTTTGAACAAGCAGTGAACTTTACTTTCAAGGGACTAGTTGGAAAGTGTATCATTATCTACATGGATGACCTCACGGTGTTCTCAAAGAGGTGAGAAGATCATATGGCAGATTTAAGGAAAGTGTTACAATGATGCAAAGATTATAGTATATCACTCAATCCCAAGAAATGTATCTTTGGAGTGACTAAGGGGAAGTTGTTGGGGCATGTGATATCTGAACAAGGCATATCTATCGACCTAGACGACATCCAAACAATACTCAAAATGCCTCCCCCAGCCAGCAAAAAGGAACTCAAGTCATACTTCGGTAAGATCAACTTTGTATGCAAGTTCATTATGGGATTTGTTGAGATAGTCCAACCTCTTAATGCCATGTTGAAGAAAGACACTAAAATGGATTAGAATCTAGAGGCTAAGGTTGCCTTCACAGAAATTAAACAAGCCATAGCTAATGCACCTATTTTGGTAAATCTAAATTACACTTTGCCATTTCAGATTTATTCATTTGCCTCTGAACATACTTGCGTTGCAATGTTAACACAGAAAAGATCAGTTAATGATGAAAGGCCCACTACTTTCATGAGTACTCAATTAAAAGACACAGAGTTGAGATATCCAAAAGTGGAAAAGAAAGCCTACGCATTGGTGAAGGCAGTCAAGAAGTTCCGTCACTACATCCTAAGGAGTCAAGTGATTGCTATAGTTCTAGATGCAGCAGTTAAAACATTATTGATGCAAAGTGAATTAGGAGAAAGGAGAGGAAAATGGGTCACCATCCTGCAAGAGTTTGATATAGATATTCAGCCCATGAAATTGGTAAGAGGTCAGGCACTGACTAGAACAATGGCTGAGGTGGGCCAGGTTTAGTATCTCAGCAATATATGTTAGAAGATGTTTCAAAGGACGAATGGTATGGAGATATCATATTTTATCTGCTCAATCAATGCTGCCCACCATAGCTGAATTTAGTTCAAAGAAGAGCACTCAAATTGAAAAGTAATAGCTATATGATAAAAGGATTAGTTCTTTACAAGAAAAATCACGAGGGGATCTATCTGAGATGTCTGGACAAGTCAGAGGTAGACCAAGTGTTAACCAGTTTTCATGAGAAATTTGGGACACGTCACAGATCAGCTCACTCAATTGCTAATCAAATTCTCTGTGCTAGATATTATTGGCCTACCTTGTTCAAGGATACATACTCACATGTAAGAACTTGTCATATCTGTCAGACTGCTGCACATAGAGAGCGACACGCCGCCATGCCCTTACAACCAGTGGTGGAGGTACGACCATTTTCTCAATGGGGCCTCAACTTTATCGGTATGGTTAATCTGTCCTCGTCTACAGGCCACGGGTATATTCTGACTGCTACTGACTATTGCACCCAATGGTCTGAGGTAATAGCTTGTAAACAATGCACCACAGAAGTAGTTATTGAATTTGTTGAAAAGCATATTATCACTAGGTTTGGATGTCTATTTTCCTTGGTTTGTGATAATGGCCCAGCCTTTTCATCATTGTGTTTTTCTAATTGGGCATTTGATTATGGACTCACCCTGAAGTTCTCATCCAATTACTATCCACAAGGGAATGGGGTAGCTAAATCAATGAACAAAAATCTGCATGAAGTCATTAAGAAACTGTTAGACAAAAACCCTAGGGACTGGCACGCTTAGCTTAAATTTGCCTTATGGGTTGATAGAATTCGACACAAAGCCACCTTGGGCACATCGCCTTATCATCTAGTCTATGGGATTGAGCCTATCTTCCCTATTCACTTGAGGATTCTCATACTACAATTCATGCAAGACTACCTTGAAACTGATGACCAATTGTCTTCTCGGTTAGCCCAGTTGTTGCACCTTGAAGAGAAATGCAACGCTACCATAGAAAACTTTGCTAAACACCAAGGTGTAGTGAAATGATGCTTTGATAAGAGAGCCAAGGTCAAAGCCTTTCACATTTTTGATTTAGTCCTGTATTGGGATAAAGCACATGAGAAGAAAGGACAACATGGTAAGTTTGATAAACTTTGGTTAGGTGCATATCAAAATTATGAGATCCTTGGAGACAACACGTATCGACTCAAGAGCATTACTGGTGAGGAGCCCCCATTGCCTATTAATGGCTAGTTCCTAAAGCACTACTTTCAAGCTTGAGAGGTAGTCATGCCTCATCCTAGTGTACATAGTTAGGTTGTTGGTCTGCTTTGGTTAGAATAGGTTGCTGTTAGATTAGGTTCACTTTTCTACTTTCACTTTCCATAGTTGTTAGATGTTTTTCTTAGATTGGTTATCCTTTTGCTCACTATGCTTGCTCTTGCGTGGGGTCTCTGTTTCTAGAAAGTGGTGACAGTTTTACAGACCTGCAAATGCTTCTTGGTTGGATAGATAATCTGGAGTCTTTCTTTGAGAAGCCAAGGTTCTGCTCAAGTCTAGCCATGGGTTCCTTATTATACTAAGGGCTATGATGTCTATTCATGGAAAATGAGTCATTAGTTGGTGCGCCTGAAGTATTTCTAACCATATATATCTCACACTCTAAATGATCCTGAAGTAGCTGAGCAAGTCTGAGTGATCTTGTGTTAAGTGAAAAGGTTGGCTTCCTATTCTACCACATGCACTATCAATCCTAAAAGAGGATAGGCGACACTAAATGCTACTAGCCTATATTGGGTAAAAATAAAGGGTGTTTTTCAACACCAGAGCCATTACAGTGCATCAAAGAAGAGAACTATCAATTGAAAATTCTCATAAAAAAATATTGATCAGAAGATTATTATCATCAATTACTATTGCATCAAAAATACTACAGGAAAATTTGTTGTTTACTTCCCTCAAGGCTCATTATATCTCAACATTTAAGCATTTCTTGATGATAGAATGATTCCAACTTCGTAACTTGCCACAAAGGGTCTTGGATGAACTTAGTTGCTAAGGGATGGGAATGAATGCAATTGCACACAATCAGGTTTTTAGGATGTGGATGGTTGTACTAGTTAGTGATCTTGCATTCTTTGATAGGATATCATGCTTTTTTGTTTAATATGTGGGAAACACAGAGATTCTAGGTTTGAACTGAAAGTTTATCATCGAAAAGCTCGAGAGCATTTCCCAACAGAGTCGCCATTTGTTGTGCCTCGCACACATGCCCCATTTCAAAAAATAGGGAGACCCTCTTTTAAATTTGGTCTGGAAGGTCAAGTGAGTCTTTCATCTTCTAGGTGATCAAGTGGTCAACAAGTGTACTTTCACCATATTAGATTGATGATGTTGAAAATCATTTCAAAAGTCTACTAAGTTAGGGTCTTTGTATTTCTTCCAGTGGCTCTGAATAGTCCTTTTGCACTAAATCTGGTCCCAACCGACCTTTGCACTGAATTGCCCTCCAACCAACCTTTCCACTGAATTGCCATCCAACCAACCTCTCGCTATAAAGCTTCACCATCGACCTCTGGCGCTATTTTCCTCTCGACGGACTTTAGCGCTAAAATCCATTGTCTCTGACTTGCACTGCATCATCCGATCATCGACTAAGTCAGAGGACATCAAAATCTCCACTGGACTAAGGAACCTCAAAACCCCGCAAAGTGCACATCATTGATCCCATTTCCGTAGCGCTAAAAGTGTCATCCTCCAACCAAGTTTAATGCACCTCGAATTCCTGCCTAAGTTGGAGCCTGTCAACTGCGCACCTAATCTGCTGACTGAAACAATGTACGTTTCACATTTATGGTGATTATAAGGGAGGGTTAAAAGGGAATTTCTCATCGTTGAATTCATTTTTGGCAATCGAACAAAGTGTTTTTGAGCTCTTAAGTATTCTTCACCTGCATTGACCCTGGATTCGATCCAGTGACTGCTCCTTGCCTGCACACCTCGAACACATTTTCTTCAACAAACTAGGTAGGGTTTCAATCCCCCTTTTGGGTTTCTTCTTCATGCGGTTAGGGTTTCACATTTTCAAGCACGTTTTCCTTTTCAGCAATGAATTTGGGCATACAGCTAGGGTTTCATACATAAAGTCATTCATTTTTCCTCAAAGCCAAGTTTGAACTCTTTCGTGAAAGCGTAGTTTGATCGTCGTAGGCAAAATGAAAACTCGCCATACTTAGAAAATTTTCAAGCACATTAAATCTATCCTCAAAACGGGTTAAAAACTAGGTTTTGTGCCAGAATGGCATCTAACTAACCTGCCAAAACTTCAATTCATCCAGTCCCATGCCAAAGCCTTGAGAAAATTTAGCGTTAAACTCTCAATCCTCCGACCCCCGTAAAAGTTCTCATTTCAACTGACTAGGTCAACGAGATCCAAAAGTCGTGCAAAATTCCAAGGTTTATTTTGAGCTAAAAGACCCCGTCTCTGACTTGGTTAGATGCCTAAAAAATCTCCGCTAGTCGGTGGCTATCAAAACTCCCACTGAAAGTAAATTAGCACTAAAAGTAGCTTCATCCGACTTCACACTAAAACAAATAGCCATCGACCCGGTCGGTTGACTCTAAATCCCACATAGGTCTAACAAGGCCAAATCCCACACAAATATAGTGAAAGTCATCTCAATTCTCTTGCACTAAATATCCAACCAACTAACTGAATGACTAACTCAAGTCGGTACCCTCAAAAATCTGCGCAGGTTGATTAACCCTGAAACTTACACAAAATGTTGAAAACATATAAACTCTAAAAGAACAAGTGATCGGATGGACCCGATTTCCCCATTGAAGTCAGTAGACCTCAAAAGTAGCACTTTCTTGTTTACAAGTCGGTTGACCCTAAAATTAGCGCAAATGATGAAAAATGACTCTTTTTAAGGAATTTTCAAAAGGAGAAATGTCTGATGGGATGTGATAATGACTGCAAGTGATGAATGATGATATTTTACATGCTTAAAATGAGATCTTATAGTTTTGAAATATTTATTGCATGCATTTACGCTGAATTGAATTAAAGGTAGGTTATAAAATGGATGTAATTATGATAAATATTACATTCCTGTCTTTCAAAGAGCATGTTCAGTAACTTAGCAGATGCATTATAAAGTCATCAGATTGTGGTAAGGTTGAAAATCTTGTGATCATCTTGATAATAAGGAACTTAAGTTTAGGAGTTAGTGAAAATCTCTCAAGGTATCAAGCTTATAAGGTCTAGTCCTACAGGTTAGATGATTGCACGAGCCCAAATCATGAGGTACGAATTCAAAGGCATCCCACCAGAGACAAAGATCCATACTAGATGGAGTGATTTATGAGACACCAACCTGGGTCACATAGACCTAGATGACTTCAGACTAAGAACCTTTGGTCTGAATCCAACATCCAAGGCAAAGAAAGTAAAGGACAGTGGGATTGAACAAGCTATTGCCTTCCCTACATCTGTGCAATGTGCAGAACCTATAGTGACCTATGCAAACAGATATGATGTCATGACTAGAACAATCCAAACTACCAATGGAGACATCTTACCTAATTTGAATCCACCTTCCTTGGCTAAAACTTTTGACATCCCATGGCACACAGTAATGACCATTCCAGATAGGGCAGCATCAGAGGCCACATATAAGAAGGATGAAGGAGGATGCAGGAAACACATGAATGAAAATTGGGCAAAAGGTAAAAGGTCTACCCTAAGCAAATTCCCTCAAATACTATATAGAAGTGACTTCCATGATGAAATAGGGGATTTTGTAACCTTCCTCAGTAGAATTTATGGATTACCTGCGGCATCTACTTTTGAAGGGTCGATGTTTATCATAGTTGAAGAAATACTGAAAGGGACTAAATTCCACTAGTCCTAGATTTTCAGTGATAACATTCATGAGGCCTTTAGCAACTTCAAAGAGAAAAGATTCTTTAGATGGACATCATATGTTGTCTATGCACTAGCAAGAAGAAATCATTATGTTGGGTTGTCCAAAATAGGAGAAGTTGGAAATGATGAGCAGACCCAAGTCAAAGTATATGAGTGTTATCCTCAGCTTACCTCATCTCAATCTCTGATGCGTTTCAAAAGGGTAAATGATGCTTTCACAATGTATATAGACAGATTGCTGTAATGTAACACAACCTTGAGGATTTCCACAGAAGCCAACTAAATATGGGAGGTGGTATATCCAATTTGAAAAGTTCACTTATCTAAGGGTGCAAGGTTTCATTGGGATTGCTTACAGACTCCCTAGATATCCTAATGATAAAATAATGCTCCTATAATTAACTAGGCAATTGATCCCTTGTGCTGAGAAACTCAAGCACTTGCATAGAACCAATGTACAGTTTCTCGTCAGCTTTGGCAAAGGGAATTATGCATGTCCTTCATTGGCATCAGCTAAACATTCTGATAAGGAACTTCAACTTCTCAATCTCCACTACTACAATGCAAGGGATCACTTTGATCCAAATAAAGTGATGGAGAAGTTTGTAAGCAAAAAGTTGTTTCATAAAATGCATATAGAGGACTTTTGGGCCAATTGCATGGATGATTACGAAGTAATGAAGAAGGCTCATTTTAGATTATCTTTGGCCTTCATAAGGAAGTTCCACATCATAGCAGTGCCTGACCAGTTGGAAGATGATAAGAATGTCATGGTTAGAGGAGTTTGGGAAGCTCAATACCACCAACCAATCCCTCTACCTAATTGGGCCAATGTCAAAGAGAGTTCTCTTGATATCATAATGAAGGAGCCTATCAGACTAAGAAAGGCATGGGTCAGAGGTCAAATAGCTGCTTTGGAGGGACAAGGAGTACAGCTTACATACACATCACTAGAATCAAATAGAGAATCTAGAGGAGAAGAGGATAAGCCAATAAACATAATTAATGAGGTGGAACCTTCCCAAAAGTAAAAATCTGACAGTGAAGAGCATACACCGTTGGCAGAAAAGGCTAAGAAGGTCAAGAAATCTTCTGCGAAGCCTCCTAAGAAAGACTAGCCTCCTTCTGTTAGAACAAGAGCCTCCAAGAAAAGAGATATGCCAAGTGGTCTTGGAGAAGGCTTCAAAACCAAGAAAGTCAAAGTGAAGAAGGTCAGTGAAGATGGTACTTCTACTCAAGATGATACCAGTTTCCCAACCTCCCCATCTCCTGCTGCTCCAAGTGTAAGCACAATTGCCTCCACTTCAATTGCTTCTATTGTTGTTGCTTCCACTTCCATTGCTTCTACTTCTACTACACCTGCTTCACCTATGACATCAACTAATATTGTTCAAGAAGCTACCCCTACCACTACTTCACCTACCACTACTATTTCAACTTTTTCTTGCTCATTGACAATGTCTTCTAATGCCCCTAGCAGTCTTATTTCTTCCATTACTTCCACCTCATGTTCTTCCACTACTACCATACTTTTACTTTCCTTCTCTTCCACCCAATTATCTACTACCACATCACTACCTCCCATTTCTTCAATTCTTTCACCTTCTCTTCCTTTACTCTCCCTATCTATTTCTTCACCCATCATCATTTCCACTATTTTGCCAACTTCTCACATCTCACCAACCTTAGGAGCTACTATGCTGGCTAATTTAACACAAACAAACTTGTCTGCACTGTCCATATCCTCTGCCAGTCCCATCTCCCAAATACCCATAGATTCAACCTCCTTGGTCATGCCTTTGCTACCTAGAATTGACAAAGTATATGCAGAATTGGGTCTACAAGAGTCAGAAACAAAAACATTACCTGAATCAGAGAAAGATGCATTTGTTGAGGCAAGTAATGAAATTCCAAATGAACCCTTGGCTGAAGCAATCAACATTGAAGTGATTGATATATCTGATAGTCCACCGAAGAAGGGTCAAATAGGGGAGGTCTTCAAGTTAGCTCAAGAAAATGTGTTGATAAACTGGAGAAATCTGGCCGATGAAGGAGACAAGGAAGTGGAAAAATATAAAGAGTCAGAACAAGAACAAGGGCCACTTGGAGAGCCTGCCAAAACTGATATTGAGAAAACCACTGAATTAAGTAAATCTTCTTCTTCAGCATCTAAGTGGTTACAAAACAAAATGGTGTACCCCTAGCCACAAGTGGAAATAATGTAGTTAGATTTGAGCACAATCCTGTCACATGCTCAAAGGCCAAAGAAATAGAAGAAAGAAAAAGTACAATCAAGAATTTATAAATATGAGATAGGATCCAGAATTGTAGAAATAGCTGTCCCACCGGCTAATACAAATAGAGAGTAATTTAGAGTTGAGGACTATGCCATCTCAACGGTTGATCTAGGACCAACCACCCATGCTCAGAGAGTTGATAAGTTTAAGGGATCAGTTACCTCCATCTTGGAGCAATTGGATAAAGATGAGCTATTGAAGAAAGAATTGAAACAACAAAATGAAGAGCTCCAGACCTGTCTCCAATTCCTAATCAAACCTGTTGATGCAGGAGGAGATACAAGCAAAATGCTTACCTTCTTATCTACGGATGAAATGGCAAAACTTGGTGAGGTAAGGACCAAGTCACAAGGGACTAAAAATTAGTTAATCAGGGTATTTGAGAAGGGATGTGAGACTATTGATGCTTCCACCCAGACACATAAGAAGTTGGCTCAGCTTCATGAGAAATGGAAGGATCTGTGTGAAGAATGTGATTCTTGCGACGAATATTACTCCCACATGTTTCCTCAGATAAAGAGCATTAGAGATTTTCTGGTCCAAACTCTGGTAGTTGAGAATATTCTAACTGGAGACAAGTTGTCTAAGGCTATCAAGTGGTACCAACACCTACATTTGAGAAAAGAAACTTTTGAAAACATAAAAGAGTCCTATAAGCCAGTAGATCAAGAGCTTCAGTCACTCATATATGATATTAATGATTCTTTGAAGGATTGCCTAGAAGAGGCTTATAATGACTATGCACCTTATGATGTAGAAAAATGCAAAGGTAAATTACACAAGGTCATTTTTTAGAATATTGAGTTAGCTATGGAGGACAGAGTGGACAAGGTTAGTGACCTCAGAGCTGAATTTAAGGCATTCCATAAGGCTGGGGCAAAAATAGAAAAGATATACAGTAGATTTAGTTGGGAGTTGGAGATGTTCGAGTATCAGATCAATCATCTGAAGAATCTAGATCCCTTGGAGATCAATCCCACACTCGAGGCATGGCTTAACTACCGTAACAAGCTAGCTGAAGAAGATAAAATTAATTTGGACGAAGAGTCTTGATATTTTGGAATGTAATCCCATCATTATTGTAAATTGTTATATTTGGGACAGCATGTGACTCTATTTTGTCTCTTTTATGCTTTAAAAATGATCTTTTCTTAATATATTTAGTTGGGTAGTCGAAATGACTAGATTCAATGTATCTGGGAGTTGTTTTTCATTTTTTTCATAAAAGACAAAATGTAATCTAGGATTTGATATGAGCTGTTGCAAGTTCATTTATTGATGTAATCAGGGTCGTTGGTGTTGAGTTAAACTCCACCGTTCATTGAAAAACTTAGTATGCCACTTTCCTATATAAAGGGCTACCATTTCCACTATTTGTAAGAGAGAATTTGATGTTGAATTGTTGACACTCTATCATTTGAAGTAATGCAAAGCAAATTTCTACAGTGTTTCTAAGAATTTGTGTATTGTATTCCTTATTTGGTTTTCATGGTTTGCTTCTTGATCTCTCGTAATTAGTTAGTTGTGCTTTTATAATGTTCATGATTTGCTAAAGTATCTGATGAATACTCTAAGTCCATACTTTTAGTTATTTACTGATGGTAGATAGCTGTGCAAGTTAGTCTGGGCTGATTATTATGCTAAATTCAATTGCATTTCATAAGTTGAATTACGTCATTTATTGGGTATTTAACAAATGAATGTAATATGAAAATCTGTCGATTTCCATTAAAGATAGCATCATTTTCTGCATTGCTGTAACATCAGTTTTCAGTTTGGTAACTCAGAAAATTGGTTAAATTTTAGAGTATTTGTCTACTTAAGGTAACCCATATATTGTGAATGTCACTTAGGATTTCTCTAAAACCCTAACCTCTTTTGCATTTTCTTTGAAAACCATTGTTAGATTAGAAATTTCAGAAGCATATTACATTGTCTTATCAACTGAAAGTCATAAAGGGTTTATGTGTATTCATTGTTCTAACTCAAAATCTGTAGACTACATGTAAGACCCCTTGTAGGCATAGCTAGAACATACCAACTAAGAGATTCCAAGCAAGCTAAGACCTAGCTGTATTATCCTTGGAGTAGTCTTACCTAGGGTAGGATACTTTTCAAGAAAGGTGTGAAACTAGTAATCACACCTGCGTTGCTATGTGCTAAAATACTCATCAATAGCTGCTACTCAGGGGGAGTAATCTGTATGTTTCTAAATTATAAGAAGTGGTTGCAAGTATGTGCCCTTTGCCATTGATGTCAAAAGGGAAGAGAAGACATGTGAAAAACAAAAGTGGTTACTGATCAAAGGGGGAGCAGTAAAGGAAGAGAAGACATGTGAATGGTTGTTGTTGATAGGGGGATCTATGTCAGTCAGTTAGGAGATGTTCTTGTCTTGATGGTTAAAATAGTTTTTCACATTATATGTTGCCATTGATGACAAAGGGGGAGATTGTTGCAAGTATGGGCCTAACCAGTGTTGTCATTGATGTCAACATACTCCTGTTGCATTGATGTTAAGGATTGGATGAGTTGTATGCTGAGGATATTGAGAAAATTAGTCCTATCAGAAACAGAGAAGATCAGTGAAGATAGTGAAGCTCTATGAAGTGAAGATCCCAGCTAGATGAAGATCAGAGAATGCCCATCAAAGGGTTTGTAGATATGTGTCTGAAGATGATCTAGTCAAGATTTGAGAGGTCCGCATGAAAATGTGGAGGAGTTATGGCCATAAGAGTAAAACTAGTTCTGACAACTGTTTAGAGGTGAGAGAGTGACTCAAATAGGTTGGGTGAGATCTAAAAATATAATATCATGTTCTGCGGTTCTGGTGGCATGTTTGGGAGGCTAATGTAAATTGACAACTTAATTGGTTTGTGGTTTAGAGGTCCACAAGCAATCCTTCTAATGTGACAGTGATGACCGACTATGTTCTTGGGGTTCCGAATGAAGATGCGAATGATTATAGTAAGCAGTAGTGTGGATGTTCTTGGTGATTCAAGAAAGCTTGTGGGGGTCTCTAGATTGTGTCCAGTTCATGTTGGTAGTCCGCATTGAAGATTGAGCTCGTAATTAAAGATTTACCTTTGGGTGATGGTGTTCTTCCTAGTCTTGGCTGACTGAATGATTTGCGCATGTTGCGGATAATCTTGAAGATGTTTTGTGAAGCATGGCATGTTCCTCAAAGAAGATTGAAGTCCCAGCTATGTGTGGCCGACTGTGTAGTAATGCGCATGAAGTTTTTGTAATAAGTCAAGTTGTATTTTTGTAATTGCTCTATAATAAAATATGTGTATATTGTGCCGATTTTGATGATCATTCCAAATTTGATGTCATGTATAAATAAGAATTGCAAAATCATTCAAAAGGATGAGTGGTCATGATGAGAAGGTGGTAGTGAAGAAGAGCGAAAAGCAGAAGAGAGGTAGTGATCTTAAATGGAACTGACTCAGCATAGTGAAGATGCTAATCTACAGTTCAAGTATGTAATACTTATATTCTTCTGTAGACAATGTGTCTCTTGTAGGTAGTGAGCCTCTTGTGAGCAGTGTGCTCGGATAGTGAGCCCTAATTGGCAAGTGCCATTTTATTCATCTTATTCTTTTAACAGAGAATTCATTCTTGAGTTAGTCACCCCGTGGTTTTTCCCTTTACTAGGTTTTCCACTTTAAAATCTTGGTGTTATATGTTTTGAATTTGTTTCTTCTCTTGATTTATTGCATTATGATTCCATGATTGAATCCTTGATATGCTGTTGAAATATAAGAAGGTTTAAAGTCAATAAGGAACAAAATTTTGGTGACAACTAATTCACCCCCCCTCTCAGTTGTCTATCCTAAATCCAACAAGAATAGCATTCATGCACATCTCCAAACTTGTCAACAACCAATTTTACTCTATATTCCAAAAAAATTTCAAACACCTCAAGAATTTTTAGTCTAGCCTCATCCTTTGTTTTCTCATTTTGCTTCTTCAAAATTTCAATTTCATTTTCTAACTTCAATTTCAATGCATTCAATTGTTCTACTGGCACTGTGTTGTCAATGGTTATTTGTGGCACAGGGGCTTGATAAAGCACAATTGCTTGACCTTGAGAATCACCACCCTTCAAATGCTGCTTTAATTTGGCATTCTCCAAATAAATCCTATTCACTTCATCATTCATTTCAACTTGAGTTTTTTCATAATCGAGCAATCTTTGCTCCATTTTCTATACAACTTGTGTGAACATTGCAAAGTGCATAGTAAGGGTGGCTGTCTCAACTACTGATGTATCCTGAAATGTTTTCACCATGGCTATTCCCCTTAGCTCCTAGACTACATTCAATAATCTTGGATTATTGGTGTTCTTTTGAGTGGCCCATATTGCTAGAGTTTCTATTTTTGGGTCAAACCCACAACCACTAACACCATCTTCATAATCAAATTCAAAGACCATCATGGGGTCATCTTGATTTCTCACTTGGTCTAGCAAAAACATTTTCTGCAATTCAAGCCCAAGGATGATCAACATATTACTTTTCAAAACCATTTTTCTAGCCTCATCAGGGCTGACATTTATTTCATCAATCTTCAAATTCTTGAAAGTTTGGGAAACAATCTATTCATGCTGAGATTCATCAGCACCCATTTTATTTATTTCCACCTATTCTTCAAACTCTTTCATCTTCATTTTGATCCAAAAGCTTTGAATTCTAGGGTATGGATGAAATCATAATCCTCCATGAACCTCACAGACGCCTCAACCCTCTCATCTTCTTGTAATTCAAGCTCACCTTGTGCCTATTACTCCATTCTTGCTTCAGGTTTGTGAGCCTCTATTTCCTGACCAATAAGGGGTTGATCAACTTCTTCTTCATCCCCCATACACCTCAGAATACTAGCTACCTCCTCTGTATCACCAAATCCTTCAGTCATTTCGTATGGAACTAGTGGAAAAACATCATCAATCCTTTGCCTTTTGGAAGGTGCTGAATTGGGAACAACTAGTTCTTGGACTGACATTGCATCTAGAGTAGGTTCTTGAATCACAACACTGTTGACTTCTTGACAAGGAGCTTGGTATCCTTTGTAGGTTGCTTCTCAGCGTTTCCATATATTCTCTCAAAATTGTCAATCATCAAATCAATTCTTTTTAAAGGGTCTTTCTCTTCAATAAAAAATCCAAAAAAATTTAGGTTTTATTTTCTTTTGTCATCCTCAATCTTCTTCAAGATTTCCCATTTTCTCTTTCTATTATACACTTCATCAAAAGTGACATAATTTATGATCACATCCTCATCAAAATTGATTTGATGGGATATCCCCATTCTAGTGAGAATGACCTGTCTAACAAAATTCATGTGACCCTCTAGATCACAAACCCTTTCAGTTCCTGATTTAAAAGAATATTTAGCCTTCAAATAGGCTTACAACTCCTCCAAAGTATATACACCAATAGACCATTCACCAAACAATGTGGAAACATGAAGAAATGTACCCTTCTTTTGATTTTTCATTGCATCTTTTTCCATTCATATCATCTGCCACATGAATTCAAGGAATGCAATTCTGTTTGGCACAAACTTGGGCAATACATGGGGTGGCTGACTACACCCATATACTCTAATTATTATATGGTTTGGGAAGAAAAACCAATCAGAAAAGTTATGCTTGTGACCCTGTTCTAGCCTATGAGAAAGAGGCCTCAACATTTCTCTGACCTCTTTGGTCAATCTGGGAGAAGGGCTACCAAGAGAATTCATTACTCTAACTGAAAATTCATCATGAAATACAACATAGTTGCAGTTCTTGCAATGAGTATCATGTTGCAAATATGTGCGTATGATGTGTTGTCATTGATGTTAACATATCTCTTTGTTAAAGACAGTGAAGACAGTGCAGTTCAATAAAGTAGATTGCTCTGCATTCCTAGTGAGACAAAGATTAGAGTCTGTGGATTAAAGGGCTTTGTAGAGGATTGTCTGAAGTTTCTCTAGTTAAGATTTGAGAGGTCCACATGGAGGATTGGTGAAGTTATGGCCATCTGAGTAGAACCAGGTTTTGCAGTTGTTCAGAAGTAATAGAGTGACAAGAATTTGGTTTGGATTGCTCCGCATTTGAATATTATGGTCTACAGTTCTAGAGGTATGTTTGGGATGTTGGTGTGTATCCTCAACTCAAGTGGTTCATGGTTTGGAGGTCTACAAGCAATCTTTCTTGTGTAAAAATCATGACGGTTAGTGTTCTTAAGTTCTCATATGAAGATGCAAGTGATTCTGGTGATTTGAGGTGGTACGGTTGTTCTTGTTGATTTCATTGTGCTTGTGGAGGTCTCTGGATCGTTTACCTATTGTGTTGGTGATCCACATTGAGGATTGAGCTAGTAGTTGAAGATTTATCCTTGGGTGTTGTTGTTCTTTCTAGTCTTGGCCAACTGAATGCTTCAAGTGTGTGTTGCAGATGATCTAAGAGAAGTTCTATGGAGCATGGCATGTTGTTTGAGGAATATTTGAGTCCCCTCTATGTTTGGCTGATAGTGTAGTGGTCCGTATGTAGCATTTTGTATTAAGTCAAGTCTTGTGATTGTAATTGCTTGTAATGCCTATCTTGGAGAATGTTCCAGATAGATGATTGTAAGGATGACTTTGATGTTCATTCCAAAGTCGATGTCATGTATAAATAAGTGTAATGAAGTCATGTAAATGTGCCCATGGGAGTGAAGATGCAGAGATAGCGAAGAAGTGTTTGGGGGTAAAGCAGAGGTGTTGTGAGCTTTAATGGAACTAAACCTTGGCATGGAGAAGATGTTGTTTCTCAGTTCAACCTTTTAGTGTTAACCATGTGAATGTTTTTGTAGACAGTGAGTCTCCTGGAGCAGTGAGCTCTAGGCAGTGTGCCTGAAGGCAAGTGCCTTCTCATTTTTCTATTCTTTTAACAGAGAATAAATCTTGTGGGTTAAGCCCCACCATGGTTTTTCCCTTAACTGGGTTTCCACATAAAAATCCTGGTGTTATGTGTGTTGATTGTGTTTCTGGTCATGTGTTGTTGATTCATGCTTTCATGATTATATCATTAATTTGTTAATAAGTGGTAAAGAAGATTAAATGTAGCAAAAGATAAAGTTTTGTGACAACTGATTCACCCCCCTCTCAGTTGTCTGCCCTAATTTCAACAATTGGTATCAAAGTTGGTTCCTCTAAAAGAAGCTTGACCACTTGAGGAGATCCAGGATGTCGACATATAAGAAGGACAGTCTAAGATTTGATGGAACAAATTACTCTCTTTGGAAGATTTGCATGGAGTTTCATTTGCAATTCATGGGTGATCCTTATTGGTTGATAACTAAGAACAAGTATACTCCTCCGAAGAATGGTCCTACAACTCCAGATGAAATCAAAGAAGCTAAATACAACATTTAGGCTAAAGAAGCATTGTTGAGTGCCCTGACTGATACAGAAATGACAAATGTCTTGGAATTGCAAAATTCTCATAAAATTTCGAAGAAGTTGGAAACTCTGTATGAAGGTGATGCATATGTCAAATGTGCTAAGTTACAGAGCCTGAAGGGTAGATACGAATGTTTGAGGATGAGTGAAGATGAAAACATCACTTCCTACATGCCAAAGGTGAATGAACTTGTGTGCAGTATCAGGTGTGCTGGTAGAAAACTGGAAGAATCAGAGATTATTGCCAAAGTGCTAAGATCCTTACCTTCTTCATACAAGCACAGAATTGTTGCTATTAAGGAGATTAGGACTGTGATAGATGTTATAAGGGATCAGTTGGTTGGCAAGCTTTCAGCATTTGAAATAAGTGAGTTTGGTGATTCTCTTCCTAAATCAAAATTTACATTTAAGGCCAGTGTTTTCAAAAAGCAAAGATTTGATCTAGGTGAAAGCTCTTCAAGAAGACTAACTAGATATGAGAAGGCAAGGAAGGAATTTGAAGAAGATGAATATGAGCTTGAAGAACTTGAAGCCCTTATTGCCAAAAGATTACCAAGAGGATCTGGTAAGTATGAAGGAAAGTTGCCTTTCAAATGTTTTGCTTGCAATAAGATTGGTCATTTTACTTCAAGATGTCTGGAGAGGGTTTCAAATCCAAACCCTAATAGACTTAGGGTTCAGAAGAAATGTTGATGAAGGAGTCACAAATGATGAATCTGATATGGGAAGTACCTCTGGAAATGAATGGGTGTTCATTGCTATCAAAGAAGATCTGATGTCTACTGAAGAGCCTCATCCATGTCATTGTCTTCATTCTAATTTGCTAACAGCTGAAGTAGCTCCTGTTGGAAGCAATGTAGATAACTAAGAGGGGGGGTGAATCAGTTATCTTATGACTTTTCTATTTTTCTTTTCTTTTCTTAACTTATCATTTAATGTTATACTAAAGCAAGGTAATCATAAGAGCTAAATAATAAATTAACACATAACACAAGGATTTTTACATGGAAACCCTACTAAGGGAAAAACCACAGGGTGTCTAACCCAAGATTGTATTCTCTATTAAAAAATAAAGAGTACAAATTTGGCACTTGCCAATTAGGGCTCACTGCCTACAAGAGACTTACAGTCTACAAATTCTTACAGATGATACAAAGGTGTTTGAAGTGATGAACATCATCTATACATGCAGGATTCCAGATCCGGTTAGGTACAGTATACTGATCTGCCACATTTCATCCTTCCTTGGCTCAATATTACTTTCCTATCACATTCCAGGCTTGGATTACTACCTTCACTCTTGTCTCTACTTTTATTCACACTTGATCATACACACTATCACATTCACACACTTACAAACTTGAATCCATTGGGTATATATATCTACAACAAGGATTTCCAACAATTTCTTAGTCGGCAACAAGAACACTTGAGATATTTGCAAGTTATTGATTTGTTGGCTGAATCCATGCTTGATTAGTGATGTGCATCAAAGACATAGGCATAGAAGTCATTAATCATGTTGGCCAACATTGTATAATGCCACAAATTTCTTGATCAACACCTTTTGCACATCCAAATTAAGATCTGATACTCTGTCGGTCAATTCTTCCTCTGTCTGCTCTGCCTGCCCGGAACCCAACACTTAGATGCTCATATCTTTTTCATGCTTTATCACCAGAGGCTAAATCTCTGGAATATGATAGTCATGATACCCCTCTTGACTTGTCCAAGTCTACAACTTACTGAGTTACACCATCTGAGAGATCTGGACCTGATTGTCACATCTTGTTACATACTCTGTTCTTTGTTCACTGGATCAAAACCATCTTCAATTTGACTTCCGGTATAGGCATATTATGTACTATGGATGTGTGGGATAGACTTTGTTGCCATCAATGACAACACTTATGAAGCCACACAGTGTCTCTTGCCAACAATCTCCCCCTTTGGAATTGATGGCAACACTTTGTGAAAAATGGTTATGTCACAGTAACTCCCCCTTAGCTGGTGCTCTGCCTCTTGCACTATTTTACCAAAGCTCCCCCTTTGTTGGATTCCACATTTTTCACTACCCTTCACTCCCCCTTTGACATCAATGGAAAAGGGTGGAATCCGCATACCAAAATTTTGTAAAAATTATTCTATACATGGCCACATAAGTATATACAAATCATATGTTATACTTACATATACTTAAGTATATCTGCAAAGGTTGTCTTCAACTGGATGATTTCTGTGGCCCAACTCCTCTTCATTCTGTCCAAAATGGAGATGTGTCCACTTAACAAGAATGCATATGCTTCTACCCTCTTTAAGTCTAATGGATCACTGGTCAGGACTGTATTTTGTGCCTCTGTCAAGGCATCATGCATTGCCTCTAACTTAGGGATGATTATCCCTCTGAACTCACCCCTTCTATCCATTATGTTCTTTTTCTCCTTAACCAGTTCTTTAATTTCATTGATTATAGCAATATCTTGACATTCATGATTCACCAAAGAGGTAGTGAGGGGATCAAAATTCTAAGATAAACTTGATAGTTTTCCTTCTTGTTCTTTCACTCTCTTCTCGATGTCCTCTGTCACGTTGGGCCAGGTTAAACAAAATTTGCATATGTCCCCACCATATTTAAGAGAATTTTCAAGGCTCTTTATGCCAATACCTAAGGTTCGTCTATCATTAGTAATTAGCCCTTGTACTTCACTGAACCTCTTTCCCAAGAACTCCTTTCGGACCTTAGTTTCTACCGATTTCTCTAAGGATTCAAAATGAGAGTTAATAGAATTGACTAAGTTTTTTAGATTACCAGATGGGGAGGCAGAAGGATCCTTTTGATAGGTTGCCATAATCTTCTCCAGCATCCCAGATGTAATCTCCAATAGCTCACAATCCTCCATGTCAGATTTCAGAAGTTTCTCTTTTGCTTTGGCCTGAGAAAAAGATGCTACCTTGATTATCTGAACGGGAAATAGAGAGTCAAAGTCTAGTGGCCCTTGAATTAGGTCAAGTTCATCCAGCTCCATTATTTCTTTGTCCAGGAAATTTTGAACTATCTTTGCAGTGTCTCTTACAGACTCTACTTCCTTCCTTTTGGGGACATCCGGACTTACTTGCTTATTGATCTTTGTTTCTTCTACTTGTCCTTCCTTTTCTGGAGCAGAGGAGTCTAGTGCCTCAGATGGCTCTTCATCATTTTTCTTTAATCCTTCGACATCCTTGTCAGATAATGTTTCTTCTTTCTACCCTTCCTCTTCCAAAACAGAGGAATCTAATGCCTTTGATGATTCTTCATTATTTTTCTTCAATCCTGTTGGTCATGATGTTAGTCATTCGCAAACATAGAATAAAAGTTACACAACAACCTTTACTCATCTTGAAAGATACGATGAATTCAAAGAATTCATGATCCCAAGTCTCCGTTGATTAGGTCTTAATCTACTGACGTTACTCAGTGGTTGATGTGTGTTGCTGTTTTCCATTCAGGGGCCTTACGTGTTTCTGCACTGTTCATCATCATTATCTTCAAATATCCTGCTCTGGATGTTTGCTCTGCATAAGTCTCCAACAATTCTACCTCTGCACTGTAAATTTAGTCAAATAATGTGCCTACAGGCTGATATTTGCATGATTTCTACCATTATTTATGATTCTTTGCATGATATTTTCAGTACTACATGCATTTAACTCAAATATGCTAAGGATCTTCAGTTACCTACGGGATTTCAGCATATTTCACTGTTTCTGCTTGTTATTTATCATGATTTGCAGTTATGGTGATGAATTAATGAAATTGAAAAAAGGGAAAAGGAGGAAAGAATGAGATTCCCAAAACTACTGGACTTAGATCACTGATTCACATACAAGCTCCCATACATGCAATGAAAAGAAGGAAAACTAGAAATCATACTTCACCAGGACATTCCACAAATCCGCATGATCTAGTGCAAATCTTCAAAGGAAAAGTTGACAACAACATGTAATGAAATGAAAGCGCTTCCAGTTGAACACAGCATTCATCAGTACATATCCAGAAATCAACAAGAAGATTACTTAAAATTTACAATTAAGATGTAATCTGGAACTTCATATCCATTCAGTATGCTCAAGAACAGGTACATTTACAGTGATCTGAAGAAAGAACCTTGACATTTCAACAATTCTATCCTCATTAGTCTTAGTAATCCGATCTCCTAATTGATTCTACAGTAATTGACTTTTTGCGCCAGATGCATCTGTGTATTCTAATGTATTCCCCCTCTTTAATGACAAGCTCTGGCTCTTATATAGAACAACCGCCAAAAAAATGGTTACAACGATCCAAGGATCAGGATCCTCTCATAACAAACAACGGTCCAGATGAAAACACATGCTTCGCCAGTTAGCAAATGTACAGCTGGCACAGAATATTCCAGCATCTTCAACTTGATTCGGTCTCCAGCTGGCGAACAGCATATTTGACAATATCCTCCTCACTTCTGGCTCATGTTGCCTCCATGCGCAACTTTGTAATGCTCAGCTTCAGCAGCATCACGACTTCAATGTTCAGCTTCAGCAGCATCATGACTTCAATGTTCAGCTTCAGCAGCATCATGACTTCAATGTTCAGCTTCAGCAGCATCATCATGACCTCCTGCAAATAAACAGACAAATATTAAGTTCGTCATTATGTGGATAAACAACAGGAAGTAAACATTTTATTAAACATACCTCCCAATGTGCAGCTACAGGCAATCAGGCTTTACCTGTGGAAAATATGCACTAAATGCATAAACAGCATAAAACAACCAGGTCAACCCTTGTTGACCAAAAAAAATCAGGCAGTCGGGCCTTCAAATTTCTATCGCTTCATGTTTTTGCCCATTTTCTTGTATATCGGGTTCAAATATGATCAGGTATGTCAAAATATACAAGGAAATAACTACCCCTAACAAATTACTTCATACCTGGCTTTGCATGCTCTGTTTGAATGTTTCGGGTCATCATCATCATGTTCGCATCAGTGCGACCACACCTGATCAGGTTGACAATATTGGACTTGGCCGACGGCAACAGTTATACCTACGTCGAAAATCATGATGATGCCCAACTCTATATCTTCTATCTAGCCGCAGGATATTGTGAAATATGATGCTCCTCCCCTTTGAATGCTCTGAGGAAAAGCACATCAGGATGTTTTGTTTTTGCATATTCGGGGAAGAAAGACATCATCATCATCATCATGATGAAGACAAACAGGAGGATTTGGAATATGATCCTGCTGCTGAGGGAAGGAAAATCATGGTGACGTCATCGTGATATTCGGGCTTCAATAAAATGCAAAGGGATGACGTCACCGTCATGTTTCGTTAAAATCAGGAGATAAATGGAATATCGGGTTACCTCTAAGGAAGATGATCGGGTGGACGAATGCAGTATGACCCATTTGCGAAGAAGGTGATCCTCTCAAAAGATCAGGATGATGAACATCATCATCATCATATCCGCATTGGGTGATCTAGAATATGATCCTGCTGAAAGTCCTGATGACGTCATCAGGATATCCGGGGCTTGTGTTAATCTTCGAACATGACGTCATTGTCATCATCATATTGGCGAAATGGATCACGCCTTGAAACATATCTTACCGAAGGAGAAAGGTGATGGTGACGTCATCGTCATCATCATATTTGCAAAAGGTTATACTCGTCGGCAGGATGATATTACGAACTGTTGGGAGAGACGAACAAGATCATGATGATCTTGTTCAACATGACTTAAGAAATGAAAATCACCCTCCGCTTCGAAAGATAAGGTGATCATCATGATCACGCAAAAGAAAAACAAGAGGATATTACGAAATGCGATCCTATCATGAAAGATCATGATGATGATGTCAACAAGACTTGGGAGTGCGCGCGCAAATTATGCAGACGGCGGGTTTCTTAAGCAAGGTGATGATGATTCATCAACATGATATTACAATATGCTCGCGATGTTGGAATATCATGATGCTCGCTATGTTTCCAGGATGCTTGACGGGTAAAACACACTCACTTAAGATTGACGTCCGGATGTTTCGGGACTGCATGATTTTTACATTGGGCGATAGAGTAAGATCATGATGATGACCTTTGGCGATACAAAAGACCGCCCGACGGGAAAAGTTTACTACGACTTAAACTTGACGTCCGGATGTTTCGACCTCAGGATATTATCGAGGGGCTTTTCAAATATCATGATGCTGATGTTCATACAGCAATTATCAGGTTTGACCAAAACTTTGACTGCTCATAACTCCCTCATATGGACGAATTTTCAAGTGATGCAAAAGGCAAACCTGCATGGAATTTCAAACTCTTTCTAACCATGAAGTCATAGAAACAAAATATGAACTTTGACGAACTAACCTCATGATGATGACATACCTCATCCTAACCTTCATGATGATGATGCACCTGACTTATTTTTACCAAACCGCCAGAAACAGACAACACAAGCCAAAACAAAAGCTGGGTCCCTGTTTTGCCAAGTCAAAATGGGGCGTGTTGTGTAACCACACAACAACTTGCCACCAAAGAAAACAAACAAATTCCAATGATTCAAGTGATGTGATCACATTCATCTATAGTGTTCTAATTCTGTCTAAGTAAAATCATCATGATCTTTGAATGATAAAATTTCATTATGGTGATAAAGCTAACAAAGGATCAGGTGTGTGCAGATGATTAATTATCCTCATCTTGAAAGTAAGTTGAAAACATAAGTAACTGGTGTTAAACTACATAGTTGGAGATCATCCCTCATAGCCAACCTGGATAGAGCCTTGCTGCCAGCAGGCGTCTATAGCCCCGGCAAGGTTATCTATACAATCTCCCTAAGTAGGGCTCCACTGCCAGCAGGCGTCCATAGCCCCGGTAGAGTTACTTAGATGGCCTAGTTTTATTTCATTTCCGATTTTCCTTTAAAAATTCAAATTTGATATCATCATGTCAGCTCATTTGTACAAGGTGTAGTCATTTGCAGCTTTTAGGTTGGAGATTGTATTGGTAGCAAGGGAGTCCCTTTAGATTTTTCACTTAACACCTATACTCGTATCTTCAACAAACCCAAGGCTGTTAGGTGTTTCATTGTGTTTGATTCACTTTGGACAAGAAAAAGCACCCTGATGAAAAGACATCATAAACCTGATCATGAACATTTCTTAGAATGAATCATAACCTATATTTAAACGTGATCTTATCACTTGAATCCTAACAATTTAACTATTTTCTTAAGGTGATGAAGTGCATCATCCTGACTTACCAGAACAAGGTCCCAACCAACAAAACAACAACAACAACAAGCAAACACTGTACAAACAACTAACCTACAAAAAGGAAACAACAGGAACAGAAAAAGAAAGCAAAACAAACAAGCAGACTGTACAAACAACTATACAAATATACAATATGATACACGAGACTGTCATGAAGTCACTCAGGCCTGGAAATAATGTTTGAGGAATTGTCCATTGACTGGCAACGGGACATCCTCACCTGTCAGGTTCTTAAGCCTATAAGTGCTGTCTCCTAAAATTTCAGAAATCTGAAAGGGACCTATCCATAGTCTATCAAACTTACCATGATCACCTTTCCTTTCATGGGCTTTATCCCACATCAGGACTAAATCTGATATCCTGAAAGCTTTAATTCTGGCTCTCTTGTCAAACCAGCGTTTGACAACAGCCTGATGTTTTGCAAATTGGTCAATCGCTTGACTTCGTTTTTCTTCCAGATGCATCAACTGAAGCAACCTGACTTCCTGTTTATTATCTATGCCTAGATAGTCTTGGGCAAACTGCAGAGTAGGAATTTTCAAGTTTACAGGGAGGATAGGATCTACCCCATATACTAGCTGGAAGGGTGAGTTTCCTAATGCAATTTTCATTCTAGTTCTGTCTACCCATAAGGCATATTTCAGAAATGAGTTCCATTCCCCGGGATTTTTCTCTATCAATTTTCTTATGATACTCAGTAAATTCTTATTGGTGGATTCTGCTAATCCATTTCCCTGGGGATAGTAATTGGATGAGAACTTAAGTATAATCCCATGATCAAAAGCCCAACTTGACAATTTAGTGGAAATGAAGGCAGAACCATTATCACTTACCAATGCATAAGGAATTCCATACCTGGTGACAATGTTGCTTTCCAGAAATTTAATGACATCATCAGCAGTACAAGTTTTGCTGCTGATAGCCTCAGTCCATCTGGTACAATAATCAGTAATTGTTAGAACATACCTCTGGCCTGAAGAAGACGGAGGATTGATTGGTCCTATGAAATCCATGCCCCACTGTGCAAATGGGCGCTCTTCCATCACTGGCTGCAGTGGTTGTGCAGCATATTTTTCTCTGTTGGCAGCAACCTGGCAAACATGACAACATTTAACATGATCAGCTGTGTCTTTAAAAATTGTAGGCCAGTAATATCCTGCTCTGAGGATGGCATGTGTTGTGGCCAACGCTGATCCGTGGGCAGTTCCAAACTTGTCATGTAACTCTGTCAAAACTTTATTGGCTTCTGGTTTCTCTAAGCATCTCAGGTATATCCCTTCATAATTCTTTTTAAACAGGGCTCCTCCCTTCATCATATACTTCTGGGATCTTATCTTTAAGGCTCTTCTCTGTGAAGCCTGCATCCTTGAAGGACATCTTCCAGTGATCAGGATGTGCCTGATGTCTGAATACCATTCTTTATTGTCTTTCTCATCTATCACATACTGCTGACTGATGATGTTTGGATCAGTTTCAGATATCATCTGGCTCAGAGCCTGTCCTCTTACCAGCTTCATGGGTGTGATCTCCATGTCATATTCTTATAATACAGTAATCCATTTGGCCCTTTTTTCACCAGGTTCACTCTGCATCAGCAGCATCTTTACTGCTGCATCTGGTACCACAGCAATCACCTTACTTCTTAGTATGTAATGTCTGAACTTTTTTACTGCTCTGACTAATGCAAGTGCCTATCTTTCAACATCTACATATCTCAACTCAGCATCCCTGAAAGGACAGCTCATGAAGGCAATTGGTTTCTCTTCTTTATCTTCATTTCTTTGAGTTAACACTGCTGCAGAAGTATGTTCTGAAGCAAATGAGTAGATGTAGAAATCATTTGTATAATCTGGACTAATGAGGACAGGAGCATCTGAAATGGCCTTCTTTATATCTTCAAAAGCAGCTCTGGCTTCTGGTGTCCAGTCAATTTGTGCATCTTTTTTCAACATGGCATTCAGTGGTCTGACAATCTCAGCAAAGCCGGTGATGAACTTCCTCACAAAATTTATCTTACCAAAATAAGATTTAAGCTCCTTTTTGCTTCCTGGAAGTGGTAACTTCATAATGGATTCCACCCTGTCAGGATCAATGATAATCCCATCTTCTGTGATCAGGTGGCCTAGTAACTTTCCTGTTGTGACCCCGAATATGCACTTCTTGGGATTCAAAGATATTCCATATTCTTCACATTTCTTCAGTACATTTCTGAGGTCAGCAACATGATCTCCTCTTTCCTTGGAGAATACTGTCAGGTCATCCATGTAGATGACTATACATTTTCCTATTAAGCCTCTGAAGGCTATGTCCATTGCTCGCTGGAATGTAGCTCCAGCATTTATCAGTCCAAATGGCATACGTCTATATGCAAATATCCCCCACTTTGTGGTGAAGGCAGTCTTTAATCTGTCAATTTTATCAACCATCACTTGGTTGTATCCTGAAAAACCATCCAAGAAGGACATCATCTTGGCTCCATTTACCATCTGCAGAACCTCATCCAAAGAGGGCAAAGGATAATTATCCTTTTCTAATGCTCTGTTCAGGTTCCTGAAATCCACACACAATCTGATGTCTCCATTCTTCTTCCTGACTGGTACCAGATTTGCCACCCAAGTGGAGTGCCTTACAGGAAATATTATCCGGGCATTTAACAACTTCTTGACCTCTTCAAGGATGATGGGCTCAAGCAGAGCATTGACTGACCTCTGCTTCTGTCTGAAAGGTTTTGCATCTGGCTTGAGAGGTATAGTATGGGTTATGACAAAAGTGTCATACGTCTTCAGCTCGTCATAAGTCCATGCAATTACATGTCTATAATCCTTAAGGGCCTGAGTTATTCCTTCTAACTCTTCAGGTGTACAAACCTTACCCAACAAGACATTTCTCTTGTCATCAGCTTGTCCAATATTCACCTGTGAATATTGACCTCCATCTGCCTTGGGCAGATCCTTATGTTTGAGCATATTATCCAGATCAAAGGCTCTTTCTAATTCAATCATACCTTTGGGAATTGTGTTGCTAGGCAACTCTAATATCTCATCTTCTTCCCAGACATGATCATCCATACTATTTTCATCTATGATCTGAGCTTCAAATACGTCTCTGTTTGATATGAAGTCCAGGATGTGCTGATCATCATCAAACACCTGGAGATTAGTCACATTGTCAGGTACCGAAGGTACTGACACCAATTCTACTGAAAATCTCTTCAGACCAGATATAGACAGCGGTTCCAGCGTACTGGCAGCCTGAGCAAGTGCATCTGCCCTTTGGTTCTGTTCTCTTGGCACGTGAACGATGTTGAAGGCATCAAAGTCTTCAATCAGGTCCCACACACGATGTCTGTAATTTGACAGCTTTCTGTAGTTACAAGAGTAAATTCCTCTTACTTGTCTCACAACTAGTTCTGAATCTCCAAAGACATGCAGGATCTTCACCTTCTTCTTATGGGCAAACAACAGTCCATGAATCAGAGCTTCATACTCTGTGACATTATTAGTGCAGGGGAACTGTAATCTGTAAGCTGCTAAATAGGATTTCCCTGATGGATCAACAAGGTCAATTCCTACCCCAGAACCCTGCTTAGATCTGGATCCATCAAACCTCAGGATCCAAGGCTTATCTCCGGCAGGACATTTGCTTGAGCTTTCTTTTTTCTTTGCAGCTCTGGCTGCTGCTCCGCCTGATATCCATTTTAACTTAGGTGTGTCATCTTCAAGCTTCTTCTTTCCTTTATCTGATGAGCCTGACGGATTTTCTGTTTTCTCTTCCATCCTAGCAAGAGGATGATGTTCAGCACATATAGCTGCATGCTTCTTCAAAATGTGTAAGCACAGTGAGCAAGTTGTTTCTGAGTGAGGCGCCTCATGCAGCCTACACCAACCTTTGATTAAAACCTCCTGGGGAGATCTACACTGTTGTGTCATTTTTTTCATTTCTTTGACCAGAAATTCTTCGAACTTCGTCAGGTCACTGCCTTTGTCCTCATCAGACAACTCGTAATCCGGTTCCATGAAGCAATCACTACTAGGAGTGATCTTTTCCTTTCTCGCATCATTCATCTGATTGGACACCAGGATCTCTTCTATTTTTCGGATATGATCCTCATCAGGATCCGTCGACTCTTCTGTTCCTGCAGAAGACAAATAAAAATTAGTATCATCATCATCATCAGATGTAGCACTCACCTCGGAATATGATGATGATGCTTCACTATACGTCTGCTCCAGTATTATCATGTCTAAGCATGGTTCACAAGTCTTTTCCGAGTGTGCTTCGCCATGCAATCTGCACCATCCGTCAATCAAAATATCATTAGCAGGTATATTTAATAATTGACAACGTTTTATCTGAGTAGATAAATGCATCTAAAAATCCCTGAAGCGATCTATTTCGTTGTCATTATCAGGATCATTATTAAGTTCTACAACTGGCAAATCCTCATGATAATCATCATCATGATGATGATGAACATCAAGCATCAGGACCTCTTCTATTTGGACAGTTTGCGTCCTGATGTGATAAACTCCAGGTTCTACGTTTACGTACATGATCTCATTTGTTCTGTTATATTCCGTGATCATATGTTTCATCCTAGGCTCAGCATCAATCCTGATCTGATTAGGTATACCTTTCCATGGCAACCACATGTGACTGAAGTCTGTGGACATGTATCCGTTAAGCGTTTTAGACCAGTCCCGGCTAAGCAACATCCCGTATGTATCAGGTATGTCAACTACCTGAATGTCAATGTAATACTGGATCCTAGGATTAGACGCTAGCTGCATGTGAATGTGAGTGAGTTCTCCTACGACACTTACTTCTGTCTTGTCCAGTTGAGTGACCTTCTTTAAGGATTTAGTAGGATGCAGTCCTAATGCGTTGCATATTGACAAAGGCATAACATTAGTTGAGGCTCCTGAATCAACTAAACAGTTGTGCAAATTCTTACTAAACATTCTTATGGTGAGGAGAAACGGAGGTGATTCAGTTTTATCTCTGTACAAGGTCATGTGAGAGGTTTCAGTAGCTTGGACTGTGGCTGACACTTTGGGCTTGACAGTGTTATCTTTAGCAGTATGGTCTCTGCTATTGGATTGACTCGAAAGGTGATTATCCTCTTTAGAAGCAGGATCATCCAGCGACTTCATGAATGCCCTTTTGATGGCAGGAGTTTTCAGTAACTCAGATAGGGACAGGCTGATCTTGATTTTCTTCATTTCATCAGCCAAATAGCTGACTAACTTGTCAGACTCATGAGGTGCATTTGCGACTTTTGTTACTGTGTTTTGAGGAGACAAGTATTGAGCATTCACCTTAGGGAACCCAGGGTTATTGCTAGCCTTAGGATCAGGAGGTGTGTTGAAGTTGTTTGGAGGTAGAGATGATGTCAATGGACCGGCAGGTCTGTTGGCATTACTCCTTAGGTTATAATTGTGCTTACCAGGGTATTGCTGCTGGTATGCATGTACTTCCTCATGCTCTCTTGTAGGTTCGTTTTCATCCTCAAAAGGGAAGACATAGTTTGCTTCAAAGGTTAAGGCAGATTCTTCATAGGTCTGATTATAATCCTGATGAGGCTGATTAGTGTATGTTTCCAGCACAAAAGCTGAGTCATATCCACAAGGAACTATTTCATTTCCTTCTGCCTAAGGTGGATTTCCAGAAGTATTAGACACTTCAGTCTGAAAGATGCTGGCAGCAATCCTAAATTGTGGACAATCTAATTCTGCATGTGCATTGGTATTGTGAATCCTGCACCAATTGGTAAGGGCTGCTTCAGCAAGATTGACTCTAGTAGTCTGTTTGGCTTCACCAGGAGGCTGATTGTCTAGGGGTGATGGTAATGAACCATTATTTGGCCTGGAGTTCCACACTCTGGGCCGCCTAGGGGGATTATTATTGTTTGCAGCACTATTGTTGAAGTTATTGTTGTATCCTCTGTCAGGGTAATTTGGTCTGTCATTGGAATAACTCCTATTCTGACCTGACTGTGAATAAAACCCTTGGTTTCTCAAGTGTGTTACTTCTGTGGTGAGCTTTCTCAACTGAGCAGACATTTCTTTGATTTCCTCTTTCTCCTCTTGAGCTTTGGCCACTACATTTTCAGTCTGAGGCTGGAAAAAGGAAGATCCATGGTTATTGTGGGATAGATCTGTACCCTGAGGTGTCTGAGCATGTGCAGGATATTGTGGCGATTGGCCATTTCCATTAGGAGGAGGCATAATACTCAATGGAGGTACTTGCAAAGGTGCAGGCATGATTGCTGGGGGCATCACTGCTCCATTTGGATATTGTGCAGGATATTGCGAAGGATAAGCTACAGGATACTGTGCTGGATATTGTGACTGCATGCCAGGCAAAGTAGGGAATGCTATATTAGGAGTAGGAGCAGGTATCAGCTGCTGATTTACCTTGATAGCTTCTTGAAAAGCTCCTGTCAATGTGGTGATCTCAGGATGTGTTCTCCTGATGAACATGGCGGTTAATGGATCCAGGGCTGAATAATAAATACTCCTAGCAGCATCATCAGCCACCACATATGGGGTAACTAGCTTGGACAACATTTTCTGGAACCTAGCATTGAAATTTGCAATAGGTTCATGCTCAAATCTCTTAATTGTGGCAAACAGGTGGTAATTCATGGATGGATCAATAGGGACCTTGAATCTGTCAAGAAAGGCCTTCTCTAAGACAGCCCACGAATCGACAGAAGATTGACCAAGACTGATGAACCAATTATAAGCCTCTTCCCCTAAGGAAAAAAGGAATAATCTGCACACCACATCCTGATGCTCTATTCTGGCTCTGCAGCAAGCTTCTTTAAACGTCCTGATATGATCATCCGCATCCTGATAAGGATGGTATTTTGGACAAAGTTTGTCTGGATACTTTGGTAACTCATGATACGCATTAAAGGTCAATGGTGATTCTGCTGCAAAGAAAGACATTGCAACCTGAGGGGGCTGAACTGGTGGTGCAGTTGGCTGAGGTTGGACTAAAGGTATACCCTAAGGTTGAACAGGAGGTGTCACGGGTATACCGGAAGGTATTTGCGAACCAACAGGGGTTACAGGGGGAGGTCCTGGTGAAGCTCTGGACGCACTAGACTCCGGAGTATGGTGAACGTCTACAGTCCTAGGTCTAAAACCTCTAACAGGCAATTCTTCGAAAATTTCACTATGTCTAGACTTGGTATTTATCCTGTGAGCCAGGATTTCTTGATTTGGAGGCCAATTAGCTGAAACTTTGCAAATATTGGCTAGATTCCACCGGACGAGGTGATATTTGCGGTCAACTTGCAAATCAGACTGAATATTTACGCGATATTTGCGAAGATACTGCAAATATGACAGGATATTGGGATATTCCGACCAGTAGCACCAGATTTCACGTGTTTAAGGCTCAAATTCTCAAAGCTTGAACAAACTTATGCATCTTTGGCCAATATTTAGTGAATTTAAAGAAATCTACTGTAAAGCTTGCAATATTTATGTGAGATTTGGAAATCTTTACACAGAATGTGCATATACAAACTTATCGCAACAAATATTTACGCAATATGATGAAATTCACAAACGATCTGAAGTTACCTTACTCTGAGCGTCATCAAACCTGAAAGTACTGATGATGAAAGTGATCTTCTGGATTTTTTTTTGTGGCCCTCCTTCTAGCGCCAATTTATGTTGGTCATGATGTTAGTCATTCGCAAACATAGAATAAAAGTTACACAACAACCTTTACTCATCTTGAAAGATACGATGAATTCAAAGAATTCATGATCCCAAGTCTCCGTTGATTAGGTCTTAATCTACTGACGTTACTCAGTGGTTGATGTGTGTTGCTGTTTTCCATTCAGGGGCCTTACGTGTTTCTGCACTGTTCATCATCATTATCTTCAAATATCCTGCTCTGGATGTTTGCTCTGCATAAGTCTCCAACAATTCTACCTCTACACTGTAAATTTAGTCAAATAATGTGCCTACAGGCTGATATTTGCATGATTTCTACCATTATTTATGATTCTTTGCATGATATTTTCAGTACTACATGCATTTAACTCAAATATGCTAAGGATCTTCAGTTACCTATGGGATTTCAGCATATTTCACTGTTTCTGCTTGTTATTTATCATGATTTACAGTTATGGTGATGAATTAATGAAATTGAAAAAAGGGAAAAGGAGGAAAGAATGAGATTCCCAAAACTACTGGACTTAGATCACTGATTCACATACAAGCTCCCATACATGCAATGAAAAGAAGGAAAACTAGAAATCATACTTCACCAGGACATTCCACAAATCCGGATGATCTAGTGCAAATCTTCAAAGGAAAAGTTGACAACAACATGTAATGAAATGAAAGCGCTTCCAGTTGAACACAGCATTCATCAGTACATATCCAGAAATCAACAAGAAGATTACGTAAAATTTACAATTAAGATGTAATCTGGAACTTCATATCCATTCAGTATGCTCAAGAACAGGTACATTTACAGTGATCTGAAGAAAGAACCTTGACATTTCAACAATTCTATCCTCATTAGTCTCAGTAATCCGATCTCCTAATTGATTCTACAGTAATTGACTTTTTGCGCCAGATGCGTCTGTGTATTCTAATGTATTCCCCCTCTTTAATGACAAGCTCTGGCTCTTATATAGAACAACCGCCAAAAAAACGGTTACAACGATCCAAGGATCAGGATCCTCTCATAACAAACAACGGTCCAGATGAAAAGCACATGCTTCGCCAGTTAGCAAATGTACAGCTGGCACAGAATATTCCAGCATCTTCAACTTGATTCGGTCTCCAGCTGGCGAACAGCATATTTGACAATATCCTCCTCACTTTTGGCTCATGTTGCCTCCATGCGCAACTTTGTAATGCTTAGCTTCAGCAGCATCACGACTTCAATGTTCAGCTTCAGCAGCATCATGACTTCAATGTTCAGCTTCAGCAGCATCATGACTTCAATGTTCAGCTTCAGCAGCATCATCATGACCTCCTGCAAATAAACAGACAAATATTAAGTTCGTCATTATGTGGATAAACAACAGGAAGTAAACATTTTATTAAACATACCTCCCAATGTGCAGCTACAGGCAATCAGGCTTTACCTGTGGAAAATATGCACTAAATGCATAAACAGCATAAAACAACCAGGTCAACCCTTGTTGACCAAAAAAAATCAGGCAGTCGGGCCTTCAAATTTCTATCGCTTCATGTTTTTGCCCATTTTCTTGTATATCGGGTTCAAATATGATCAGGTATGTCAAAATATTCAAGGAAATAACTACCCCTAACAAATTACTTCATACCTGGCTTTGCATGCTCTGTTTGAATGTTTCGGGTCATCATCATCATGTTCGCATCAGTGCGACCACACCTGATCAGGTTGACAATATTGGACTTGGCCAACGGCAACAGTTATACCTACGCCGAAAATCATGATGATGCCCAACTCTATATCTTCTATCTAGCCGCAGGATATTGTGAAATATGATGCTCCTCCCCTTCGAATGCTCTGAGGAAAAGCACATCAGGATGTTTTGTTTTTGCATATTCGGGGAAGAAAGACATCATCATCATCATCATGATGAAGACAAACAGGAGGATTTGGAATATGATCCTGCTGCTGAGGGAAGGAAAATCATGGTGACGTCATCGTGATATTCGGGCTTCAATAAAATGCAAAGGGATGACGTCACCGTCATGTTTCGTTAAAATCAGGAGATAAATGGAATATCGGGTTACCTCTAAGGAAGATGATCGGGTGGACGAATGCAATATGACCCATTTGCGAAGAAGGTGATCCTCTCAAAAGATCAGGATGATGAACATCATCATCATCATATCCGCATTGGGTGATCTAGAATATGATCCTGCTGAAAGTCCTGATGACGTCATCAGGATATCCGGGGCTTGTGTTAATCTTCGAACATGACGTCATCGTCATCATCATATTGGCGAAATGGATCACGCCTTGAAAAATATCTTACCGAAGGAGAAAGGTGATGGTGACGTCATCGTCATCATCATATTTGCAAAAGGTTATACTCGTCGGCAGGATGATATTACGAACTGTTGGGAGAGACGAACAAGATCATGATGATCTTGTTCAACATGACTTAAGAAATGAAAATCACCCTCCGCTTCGAAAGATAAGGTGATCATCATGATCACGCAAAAGAAAAATAGGAGGATATTACGAAATGCGATCCTATCATGAAAGATCATGATGATGATGTCAACAAGACTTGGGAGTGCGCGCGCAAATTATGCAGACGGCGGGTTTCTTAAGCAAGGTGATGATGATTCATCAACATGATATTACAATATGCTCGCGATGTTGGAATATCATGATGCTCGCTATGTTTCCAGGATGCTTGACGGGTAAAACACACTCACTTAAGATTGACGTCCGGATGTTTCGGGACTGCATGATTTTTACATTGGGCGATAGAGTAAGATCATGATGATGACCTTTGGCGATACAAAAGACCGCCTGACGGGAAAAGTTTACTACGACTTAAACTTGACGTCCAGATGTTTCGACCTCAGGATATTATCGGGGGGCTTTTCAAATATCATGACGCTGATGTTCATACAGCAATTATCAGGTTTGACCAAAACTTTGACTGCTCATAACTCCCTCATATGGACGAATTTTCAAGTGATGCAAAAGGCAAACCTGCATGGAATTTCAAACTCTTTCTAACCATGAAGTCATAGAAACAAAATATGAACTTTGACGAACTAACCTCATGATGATGACATACCTCATCCTGACCTTCATGATGATGATGCACCTGACTTATTTTTACCAAACCGCCAGAAACAGACAACACAAGCCAAAACAAAAGCTGGGTCCCTGTTTTGCCAAGTCAAAATGGGGCGTGTTGTGTAACCACACAACAAATCCTTCAACATCCATGGTAGAGGGCTCTTCATTTGTTTCCTCTACAATAGGAAGATTAAATCTCTTCAAGGCCTTCAAGAGAATTTCTTTTGTTTCATCAGCTATTTGATCAGTTTCTCCAATCATAAGTTTGTTCATCGAGGTCTTGCTCTGAAAACCATCTTTACAATTCTTGAACACCATTATCATTTATTTTGGAGTGATAGAGGGACATAGTTGTATTACTATCTGCTCTCGGATCTCCAAGTCTTTTTCCTTTGCATTCTCTTTTCTTTGCTCCAATACTTCTTCTAGGCTCTTAGGAATTAAGGAAATTATTTCAATGAATGCTTTGTTATAGATATTCAAATAGCTTATAGTAGCTTCCTCTAGATATCTCTTGTCGACATCATTGTATTCATCATAAAACTCTGTCACCGGTTGGAGGTTCCCATCCACAGTAACTGCCTTGATGATGTCATCAATGGAAAGAGTGGATTTTTCAACAAATTCCTTTGCCTTCTCTTCCTCATTTCTACTAGAAGAGAACTTCCCAGATGTTCTCTTCTTCATTTTTCTAATTTCCTTATCTGATTCTATTTCTTCATCATCCTTATGGCTTGTATATGTTCTTGTGGCTTTGGTCTTCATCCTCTTTTCTCCTTTTTCAGATGACTTGACTTCCAGTTTGGTAGACTTTGAGCTTTTAAAGGTGACAGGAGCAAAGCTCTTGGAGGATCTAGTCCTAGAGGAGGTTTGTGCAGGGGCACTTTCTTTCTTTGCTTCTTGTCTTTCTTTATCTGCCTTCTCCATTTTCTCTCTATTAGCATCTAGAACCTCCTTTGATATGCCAAATCTTTTGGCAAATTTTTCAACTTCCTTTCTTACTTTTCTCTTTATCTCCGGCTATCTTAACTCAACATGGATTTTTATGCTTAGCTCTTCAAAGGTCCCAAACCTTTCTGCTTTAGTGTCCTTAGGCTGGCTCAATAGGTGTTGAACATGCAGCTCCAAGATTTTTTCATCGACCTCATAACCCATAGGCATTATCCATACAGTTCTTGGCTCAACTGCCTCCATTAGGCATTGATCAGTGTTAACCATGAAGCACATTGTATCTTTGTATTTGTCAACTATTATTTGTGGTGTCCTTTCTCTGGTGTGCATCATGCTTTGGAAATTCTTAAAGTAACCCCAGAGGACTGTGTTTTCGGCTTGAGCATCACCAAGTTCATACATGTAATCTCTTATCTAAATTGCAATAGGTTTGTCATTTTGCCAGACCTAACCACTTGATCCAGGTAGCTCATTCATATAATAAAAAAATAGACACACTATTAAACTACCATATTTGAAGGAGTTTTTCTTATCCTTTTTGATATTCTGCAAGTTCTCCATTAGCCGATTTAGTAGAAGCTCACACAGATCATAATCAACATCTTCCCTCAACATCTGATATCCAGCATAGATTGATGTACCAGACAGAATTCTCCCTACTCAAGTGGTATATTTTATATCCAATTATCATTGAAGCAAACTTGACATCCGAATCCGTGATGTCATCTATAGTCATTGCTCTTTTCTCAAATTTTGATCTGGTGGCTTCAGTTACTATTTAATTCTTTACAGATTTAAGTGCAAGTACCCCACCAGATGAATACAGTCTGGTGACTTCCCTGATGGCATCTTTAGTTATCTTGAATGGCCTCATTAGCCACATAAAATTATCATGCATCCTACTTAGAACATACCAGACCCAATCGTCTTCTGCAAAACATGGAAAATATATGCAATGTCTGAAGTGTTTGTCTCGGATGGTCTTGAATTCAGGTTTGAGTTTAAAATTCTCATCTATTAACTATTTGTGATAAATGTAGATCAAATTTGAGTCTCCAAATTCTTCAATGTTTGCATGGATATAAATCCTAACATCTTCTACATGCAAGACTCTGTGCGGAATACTAGAAAATGCACCCAAGGGATCAACTTCTAGAGATTTATAAAGATGTTTCTTGAATTTTGGTCTCGGCCTATCAAAAATATTGACAACCATTGGAGTAGCCATTTTGCAAAAGATTCGGAGAGAGTTTTCAGACTAGAAGTACCTTTTCACACATTAGGGTTTGGAGCAGAAGTCGAAGTGATTTTCTGGTTGAATTCGGTCTTCAGTTTGAATTTTGAGTGAACTGTAGAATCTTCTTCTCAGAGATCTTCTTTTCTTCTTCGAGAGTGCAAGTGTGGAGATAATGAGTGAAAAGAACCCTTTTATCTTTGCATAAACCCTAATTTCATTTTGCAATAAATGCACAGGTTTTAAGTCATCCGGTTACCCTGCTTCTCAAATAAGTTTTTCTTGGATTGTCTTGCGGATCTTTAAATTATTGTCTATGAGGATTGACAACACATCTTCACATTTTTCAAACATGCCATAGGTTCATAGATTAAAACATTTCAATTCTGGATCATACTGGATCTGTCTGTGAAATTTTGCTTTACTAGATAGCTGCCGATAGAGGATCTCCTCATAACTTGTTCAAATCTAAATGTGAATTTGTCAAATTTAGACAAGATGACCTTCAAGAGAGTTTCCTCAAACCCTTTAAACCGCAACCTCTTATTTTGACTCAAAGTGCCGAATTCAGGCACTCACTTGGCTGGCTGAGGGAAGGGGATCTTCTCTGTAGCTCCCCCTGAGCCAGAGATTACATTTTAGTTTCTGGAAGGAATATCAGCACCAGATTCTGGTGCGGATCCATCCCAAATATTCATTGAAGTCCTTTTTACCCAAATCTTGCTCATCTCCTTTTGAACTTCATCCGCATTTACTTTACATTTGCCTTTATCTTGTTTCTGATCATGTTCCACCAGACCTTTTCTATCCTAATTTCTGCATCTGCAGAATTTGGAAAAATGACCAGGTCTATTGCAATTGTAACACACAACATTTCTTTGCTTATTTGAATGATATTCTCTTGATCTGCACTCATTAGCCATATGTCCAATTTTGTTGCATACAAAGCATTTACCATTGAAAGAATTGTTCTTTTGCATATTTCTGCATTCATGAGATTTGTGGCCATACCTTTTACAACTGAAACATTGACCGGAGAAGGATGGATTGATTTGATTCATTCTATTTCTGCACTGGGTTGCTTTATGACTGAACTTGTTGCAATTGAAGCAGTATCCATTGAAGGATGGATATCTTTGAGTGTTTGGTTGTCTTACCGGAGGTCTTGTTGGCCTATTTCTTTGATTTCCTGATCCAGAGCTTTCACCTTTCTCATATCCCAAGCCATGCTTATCATCTACCCTCTTTTGACTTTCAAGAAGAACTTCAAGTTAGGCTGAGCTTATCTTAAATTTTTCTTTGTATTCATTTGCAGTTTGAAGATCTTGTTTAAGAGTGTCTATCTGATTGTCAAGTTGTTCTTCATTGTCTCTATCTTCTTCAAGATCAGATTTAAGATGCCTAATTATTCTGTCCATTTTTTGGCAATCCTCTATTTTCTCCTTGAGAGATTGTTTTAGATTGTCTTCAATCTTTCTCTTTTCTTCAATTTCTTGAGTGAATCTCATAACCCCTGATTCCATTTCATGCCTTGCCATAATGACTTCTTTTTGATAGCTTCTCACATAGCTTATTTTTCTCATTCAAATTTTCATCAATATGATGAGGGGCCAAAACCCTAACATGCATTTCCCTTTGTATGTCATACATTCTCTGATGTATATACATGCACCTCTCACCTATCAGCAAAACATTCTTATCGGCCACCTTACAAATGATCACCCTGATGTATGTCTTCAATGCTTGTATCTGCCGCAAGATACATTACCCAATGTACATTCAGAATATACATTTGTGATATACAATTGCAATATACTTCAGTTCACCTATGACCACCAGTTTCCTTCACCGCTATTGCCGGTCACGCTTTGCAGCTGACTCAATGTATTTGCAAAATGTATATGTTCAATATACATTCAAAATATACAATCCCAATATGCATTCAGCAATTTTGACCGCTGACTTCTCTTGTATCTAATCTAATGTATGTTTCAACATACAATCAAAAGATACATTCCCAACATGCTTCGCCAAATGTACATTTGACCGTCGACCCCGTTTGTATATAAACCTGATGTACATTTGCGATGTACATTCACAACGTGTAATTCAGACATACATTTGATGGGTTTGACTGAGCCATTGACTTCCTTGTATGCCGATTGGAAACTTTAATTTTCTCTCTCCCTTGTAACTTAACTCAATGTACATTCACAATGTACATTCGTAGCATACAACCGCGATAACCATTCACAAGATACACACAAGCATGCAACTGTGGGATACACAGGAAATGAACCTGACATACATTAGCAATATACACACAGGATGTATATTCACAATGTATGTTCACTACATACAATTATTGACATACAATGATTCTCGATATGCTTTGCAACATACACACTCAACAGACCCTTAGCGATATACACACAGAATGTATATCCGACATGCAAATACGATATACACACAGATTGTATATCTGATGAAACAAAGTAGAATTTCACCAATTTGATCCACTGAAAAGATTGTGATTACACAGATTTGTTTCTTCAACAATCTAACACAGATTTTAGACTTTCCCAACCTAGCACATGAGGATGCTAGGATCTTTCAATGCATCTTGTACCCGATCCTGCAAGCATGAAATCAAACAAATAGAAAAACAAAACAAAAACACTGTACAACCATTCCACTGATTTTGCAGAAATCTAACCGGTGGAATGGATTAATGATCCATCTCAATCCCAAAACAACAAATCAATTATTACAGAGGAAAACCTAATGAGATCAAATAACAGAAAGTTGCACGACACAGAATAGGACCTTGTTATTTATGCTTTTAGAAGTGTATACAGATGTTCTGTTCTCACAAATTGCACAACTCAACTTCACACTACTACTATCATGATCAGAATCGATTTGATCCTGGGGTATTTATTCACTTACCCTCAGTAGTACTGAATTGGCTCCAAGCAGCTAGGAGATCACAACCGACTAACAACCTTCAAGATTACAGCTCGACAAATATCCTTGGGACTTACAACATAAACCTAAATACAAACTAAATTAACATGCATTGGTCAAACAGACCTTATTACATTGAATGGTCTTTTAGGACCTTATTGGAAACAACAAACATGAACATAAAACAGTTAAATGCCTCATGGAGGCCAACATGGATTGGGTGCCCCTGCACCACAGTATCATTGACTTCACTCTGACTTGCTAATTTCTAGAGTAGTTCCTTTCTCTTTTTCATAGAAATACTAAGTTTTTCTTTTAACTCATTTATGAAATCATTAGCTTTTTTGAGTCTTTCTCTCAAACTATTGACTTCAGAGTGGGATTATTCAAGATCATCTAGGGCAAACTGAAGTTGTTTCTTCATACCATATGCATCCATTGAGATTCCCAGATCTTCCTCAAGCTGTTAGGCTTTGTTTAGAGGAACTTAGCTCTGATACCAATTGTTGGAAGCAATGTAGATAACTAAGAGGGGGGGTGAATCAATTATCTTATGACTTTTCTATTTTTCTTTTCTTTTCTTAACTTATCATTTAATGTTATACCAAAGCAAGGTAATCATAAGAGCTTAAAAAGAAATTAACACATAACACAAGGATTTTTATGTGGAAACCCTGTTAAGGGAAAAACCACGGGGTGACTAACCCAAGATTGTATTCTCTATTAAAAGAATAAAGAGTACAAATTTGGCACTTGCCAATTAGGGCTCACTGTCCGAGCACACTACTCACAAAAGGCCCACTGCCTACAAGAGACTTATAGTCTACAAATGCTTATAGATGATACCAAGGTGTTTGAACTAATGAAAAGCATCTATACATGCAAGATTCTAGTTCTGATTAGGTACAGTATATTGATCTGCCACATTTCATCCTTCCTCTACTCAATATTACTTTCCTATCACATTCCAGGCTTGGATTACTACCTTCGCTCTTGTCTCTACTTTTCTTCGTACTTGATCATACACACTATCACATTCACACACTTAAAAACTTGAATCCATCAGGTATATATATCGGCAACAAGGATTTCCAACAATTTCTTAGTCAGCAACAACAACACTTGAGATATTTGCAAGTTATTGATCTGTCGGCTGAATCCATGCTTGATTAGTGATGTGCATCAAAGACATAGGCATAGAAGTCATTAATCATGTCATCCAACATTGTATAATGCCACAAATTGCTTGATCAATACCTTTTGCACATCCGGATTGAGATCTGATACTCTATCGGTTAGTTCTTCCTCTGTCTGCTCTGCCTAACTGGAACCCAACACTCAGATGCTCATATCTTTTTCATGCTTTATCACCGGAGGCTAAATCTCTATAATACGATAGTCATGATACCCCTCTTGACTAGTCCAAGTTTACAACTTACTGAATTACACCATCTGAGAGATCCAGACTTGATTGTCAGACCTTGTTACATACTCTATTCCTTGTTCACCGGATCAAAACCATCTTCAATCTGACTTCCGGTATAGGCATATTATGTACTGCAGATGTGTGGGATAGACTTTGTTGCCATCAATAACAACACTTATGAAGCCACACAGTGTCTCTTGCCAACAACTCCTTCCTCTTTTCCATAGATTTGCTCAGTTGCCCTTTTAAAGTCTGAATGAAATCCTCAGCATCTTTAAGGTTATCCTTTAGTTCTTTGACTTCTACTCTAGACTGATCAAGATCTTCTAAAGAAACTTGAAGTTGTTCATTGATGCCATCAGAATACCTAAATGAACCCATTGAAATACCTTCCTAGATCTTCCTCAAGCTATTAAACTTCTTCCAAGGAACCAAGCTCTGATACTAATTGTTGAAATTAAGGAACACTTAGAGGGGAGGTGAATCAGTGTTCTGTAAAACTTATTACTATGCTCCTTTATTAATTTACCACATACATTCAAAATAAAGAAGCATTAACTTAAGAATAGCAACAACAAGATGATCACACATGAACACCAGGATTTTTACGTGGAAACCCAGTTAAAAGGAAAAAACCACGGTGGGGGTTAACCCACAAGATTTTATACTCTATTAAAAGTATTACAAATAGGAAGGCACATGCCTTTGGGCACATTGCCCAGAGCTCACTGCTCAAAGGAGGCTCACTGCCTACAAGATTAATTACAAGAGTTCACTAGAATACTTGAACTGAAGATAGCATTTAACAATGTAGGATTACAATTCTGGTTAGCCTCAATGTACTGACTCCACATATCTCTCACTGCCCTATTTCACTATTCTTCCATGATCTAAGCTTAGATTGCTTCACTTCACACTTGATACTGCCACACCTCACACCTATCACATCATATTTGCACAACCATACCTCAAAATGCGTGATCCAATCGATCATATATATCCATAACATGTAATTTCATCAACTGCAGTCAGCCTCAAGAAAACTTAGAAACTTTTTCAAGATCATTGTTCTGCCAGCTGAATCCATGCCCAAACATTAATGCAAACCAAAACCTATGTATTCAAGTCAGCACACATGTCGGCCAATATCACTGGATCTCATAAATAACGCAACCAACTACTTCTCTTAATCCACACAAGGATCAAACACCAAGTTAGCCTGTTCTTCACTAGATTGAACTGTCTAACCAAAACCTGATACTCAGAAGCTTGTAACTTTCAATCCCTTCATCACGAGAAGCTAAAACTTTAGATTTAGGTAGCCCTGACATCCCTTAACATTCCCTCAAATCTGTAGCACAATATGATTAATTGTGGAGAAATGCGGACCAAAAAGATGAACCCTGTCATATGCTCTATTCCTATCTATCCAGACTTAGACAAATCTACAATCTGACTTCCGGTATGATCAAATGATACAATGCGGATGTGTAAGATAGATTTAGTTGTCACAAATAACAACACCTGATATTCCTAACAATGTCTCTTACCAACAAATACTCCTTTGTCTTTGTCTCCAATAATTTGATCTTCAGAGTGATTGATTCTTACATACCTGGGGGTCTTAGTAGAAACTTCTGGACCTTTTTCTTCTTCATCATGATTGACTTCTTCTTCAAATTTTTCTCCACAAGTAGTAGTAGGTTCATCTAATTCATAGCCATTTTGATCTGATGTTCTTCCTTTGTGTTTATCCACCTTCACATTTGCACTCTCCACAATCTTTTTCAACCTTTTGTTGTAGCACCAATAGGTCTTGCTCTTGGTAGAGTATCCATGGAAGATTCCTTCATCACATCTTGCATTAAATTTCCCTAGATCTTCATCTCTTCTGATATGGCATTTGTTTCCAAAAACTTTGAAATATCTTACTGTTGGAACTCTTCCATACCACAATTCATAAGGAGTTTTAGTACCATTTCCTTTTACTTGAACTCTATTTTGAATGTAAATAGAAATATGTATAGCTTCCTTCCAAAAGACTTCTGGTAGACCTCCTTCCTTCATCATTGTCCTAGAAGCTTCTTGAACTGTTATGTTCTTTCTTTCCACAACTCCATTCTTCTGAGGAGTCCTAGGTGTAGACAATTGCCTCTTTATTCCTTGTTCTTCACAATAATTGTTGAATTCATTTGATGTGAACTCACCTCCTCTATCAAACCTCAAGCATTTGATTTTTAGCTCTATTTCATTTTCAACCATTACCTTGAAGGATTTGAACTTCTTTAGGGCTTCAGATTTATCTCTCAAAAAAGTAACCCAAGTCATTCTAGAATAATCATCAATAAGAAACATGAAGTACCTGTCACCTTGTAGATTTCTCATCCTTGTAGGACCACATAGATTTGTATGAACTGTTAGATTTAGGATAGACAACTGAGAGGGGGGGTGAATCAGCTATCCAAGATTTTCTTCCAATTAATCACTTAAATCCTTTTCTTAATTCAACAGCATAATAATTAATTAATCATAAAAACATAATGCAACAATTCAAGAGTAGAAACATATTAACACATATGACACCAAGATTTTTAACATGGAAAACTAGGTTAAGAAAAAAACTACGAGGTGACTAACCCAAGATTGTATTCTCTATTAAAAGAATAGGAAGAACAAATGGCACATGCCAATTAGGGCTCACAGCCTGAGCACACTGCTAAAAAGAGGCCCACTACCTATAGAATAATAAGTATTACATACTTGAACTGAAGAATAGCATCTTCACCATGCTTGAGTCAGTTCCATTTAAGCCCAATACTTCTACTCTACCTTTCGCTCTACTCCTCTCTACCACACTCTCATCTCAAGATAATCGTTTTGAAATGACTTTACAACTCCTTATTTATACAAGACATCGACTTAGGAATAATCATCCAAGTCGGCATACATTACAGAGAAAATACATAAATACAACATGACTTATTACAAAAAGAATTCACACGGAATAACACACTGTCAGCCACATAGATCTGAGACCTCAATCTTCCTTTAGGAACATGCCATTCTTCAAAGAACATCTTCAAGATCATCCGCAGGATGTGTAACTTATCCAGTCAGCCAGACTTAGGAAGAACATCATCATCTGGAAGTAATTCTTCAATTAAGATCTCAATCTTTAATGTAGACCACCAACACAAACTAGATACAATCCAAAGACCTCCACAAGCTTGCCTAAATCATCAAGAACATCCACACTACTTCTGCTTACTGAAATCATCCTCTTCTTCATCCAGAACCTCAAGAACATAATCTGTCATCACTGTCATATTGGAATAGATGCTTACGGACCTCCAGACCATGAACCAATTGAGTTGTCAATTCACATTGACTTCCTAAACACTCCACCAAATCCATAGAACAAGATATTGCATTTCTAGATCTCACCGAACCTATCTGTGTCACTCTGTCACCTCTGAATATCTGCCAGAGCCAGTTTTACTTGAGTGGTCATAACTTCTTCAGATCTTCACATAGACCTCTGAAATATTTACTAGATCATCTTAACGCATATCTCTAAAAACCCTTTGATACGCATCCTCTGATCTTCACCTTAGCTGGGATCTTTACCTCACTGTCTTCACTGTTCTTCTATGTTCCTAATAGGGCTAATTTTCTCAATATCCTCAGCATACAGGTCATCCAATCCTTATCATCAATGCAACAGGAGTATGTTGACATCAATGACAACACCAGTTAGGCCCATACTTGCAACAATCTCCCCCTTTGTCATTGATGGCAACATATGATATGAAAAACTATTTTAATCATCAAGACAAGAACTTCTCCTCCCTAACATAAATCCCCCTATCAACAATAGCCATTCACATTTCTCTTCCTTTACTGCTCCCCCTTTGATCAGCAACTACTTGTTTTTCACATGTCTTCTTTCCCCCTGTTGGTTTTTCCCAGACTGGATGCTTATTCCCAGATTTCCCTACAAGGTAGCCATCAATGATCAACAAGATCTCTGGGCCAGGGGCCAACAGTATAGGAGATAGACTCTATATTTTATCTCCTCTTCTTCTTCAGGCTCTGCAAAACCTAGGGGGGTATTCCCTACTCAACATCCATGGGGATATGCATACAAAGGCTGGGATGCTGACAGAAAGTAGATAAGTCCTCCTGTAAGTAGACCAAAACTGCAAGATAAGAGCAAAGGGGCTGGCTTTGGGCCTATTTTCAGCTGTAGACAGAGGACTTGGGTCCTAAAACTAATTCTAATGTCCAAAAGGTTGTTTTAGGTTTTGATTTTGATTTTAAGTTCGGATGCAAAGCTGGACATGGTTGTAACACAAACACAGCAAGATTGGTGCCTATCCAGGGCCTGGAGTCAATAGACATACACCTGTGAATGATCAGCATGAATAGCTAAAACTAAATTTTAGGGGGATACATATGATACCTGCCTTGCAGATATCTCCCAATACAGAGTGTTAAGCTATCTATACTTATGGCATCCCTACTGCAGTATACCCTTCCCAATGTTTAATCTGAAAACAATTTAATCTACCTTTGAGCAAAAGTTAAAAGATCAGACATTCAACACAGGAATTCTATGTTCTAGAGTCTCAACATTCCTCAAATATCCAAACTCAGAAGAAAGATACATGCAATACTGGAGACAGAATTAACAAAACACATGCTAACATAGCATTTCTCATATAAATCTAACCATGAAATCAGTAGATTCATGCAAAAAACATACCACAGGAGATACATAAACTCACAAGTTTTTATGGAGAGAGTAGCCAAAACTAACTGTATTGTATCATAGAGCCAAAAATGTTCAACTTTCCACAACCAAAAAGTGGTAACACTTCCTGCTTATAACAGCCAGGTAGTGTACCATAAGCAATTAATTACATGGCTTTGACAAAAATTCTGCCAGATACAGCCCTCAGAATGAATGGCACTCAGAAGATATTAATGCAGTAGACAAAGAGGAGCCTCGAGCCATGTGCCATTATCTGGAGCCTTCGCTCAAAAATTGGGCAACCTGATCGCCTGTACCGTCACCCATAACTCTGCAATGTCGCCATTAAGAGTCTCAACCACCCGCAGCCACTTGGAAACTATCGCAACATTTCAAACAGAAGTTCCTGCCAAAAGTGATTCGCTCACAGTTTGAAAATACAGAGGGGAATAATCCCACATGCGTGGTGAGGAGATAACATCAGTAGTTCATAAACATGGTTGCACACATGTTAGGCGTCGAGCGTTTTTCCACGCTCGACACACAACCCTTTGCCAAATACCCATCGCTGTGATACAAACCATCGGCCAACTCCATAATTCTCCTACCGACCACACTAGTCTCACTGATGCCTACATCGCAACTCCATCATCAACCAAACCAGAACTGTCAGGCAAACACCTCAAACCTACGCCGACACCTGCCATCAAGCTGATAAACCATGGCCTCACCCTTCCGTCAGCCAAACACACGCCGATGAATCTTCATCGGCCAAACACTACCCCATCGGCGAACCCTCCAACTGCTAGCCCAATCTCAATAGTCTCGCCGATGTGCTGAACGTCAATTCCACCGTCGGCCAGACTGAACACAAAGTCATTCCGATGGCATTCCCCATCGGGGTGACTTCCTTCTATCGGTGGACCACAAAACACATTGGCCGATCACAACAGTCTTACCGATGCCAAACGTCAACCCCACTTTCTTCGGTAAGACACATGCCAATGAATCATCATCGGCCAAACACTACACTGTCGGCCCAACATCTGACCACTCACCTGATAGCTCCCACTCCTGCCGATGAATACATGACTTACCCCTGTCGGCAAGACCAACACCATCGGCGGAACCACAATCTCATTCGTCGATAGCATAAAGTCTCAGCGATGGAAGAAGACACCGTGCTATCAAACTCACGCCGATGAAGAGGGAAACCTAGGGTTTAAAAGAAGAAACCCTCCACATGCTAGGTTAACCCCCAGGCCAAAATGAGCACCAACATTGGCTCCGAATGGGGACGTGCAGGTGAAAACCTGCAGCGAGAACCAGATCTCCGGGCAGACCAGGCACAAAACCAAAAAAGGCACGAACTGTATAAGGCACCTACAATATATACATATTTTTAGACATGTGCACAGAGACAAACCATCTATGCAAAATAGAACTTGAGGAATTGGCCATGCACAGGCAATTCCAGAACTTCGCCATCTAGGGCCTGGAGGAAATAAGAGTCCTCCCCATGGGTACTGTAAATCTGATATGGGCCCATCCATAAGGGTTCAAATTTACCATGTTTACTCTTGTCCTGATCTTTTGCATTCCATACAAGCACCAGATCATTGACCTGAAACTTCCTTTTTGTAGCTCTCCTATCAAACAGATATTTCACATCTTGTTGTCTCTTGAGATTGATCTGGTGTGCTTTCCTTCTGTTCTCATCCAGTGCAACCAGCTGGTTCACTCTTTCTGTCATGGAGTCTTCAATCTCCTCATCATTATCTTGGATGAATCTGTAAACCAGTAGGAAATTGTTTATAGGCAATCTGGCTGGTGCACCATATACTAGCTCAAATGGTGACATCCCAATAGCCTTTTTTACTGTCACCCTGTCAGCCCATATTGCTAACTTTAATTTTGAGTCCCAAGCTCTCTTGTTCTTGTCCAGTATCCTCTTGATAATTTTCATGATGCTTTTATTGCTTGATTCTGCTTGACCATTTCCTTGTGGGTGGTATGGTGATGCATATGATAGATTGATCCCATACTTGTTGCAAAAATCAACAAATTCACCTGATCTGAAGCACATAGCATTATCAGTGACCATCTTGAGTGGCACTCCAAACCTGATGATAACATTTTCCAATATAAAATCCATCACCACCTTACTTGTAGCTCTCTTAGTTGGAATAGCCTCAATCCATTTGGTAAAATAATCAGTTGCCACCAAAATCCAACTGTGTCCCCCACTTGACTTGTCTGCAATTTCCCCTATGAAGTCAATTCCCCATTGCTGAAATGGAGCATCCATAGTTACAGTTCTGAGGGATAAAGCACCATCATACCTCAGCTTTCCTGAGAATCTCTAGCAAGGGTCGCACTTCCTCACTAACCTTTGTGCATCTGAAAAGAGAGTGGGCCACCAATATCCTGCTCTGAGAATCTTATGGGCTGTTGTTTGGGCAGTATAATGTCCACCACACAATCCTTTATGCATGTCATTCAAAACATTGTTAGCTACATCTTCATCCACACATCTCAGCAGCACACCATCAGGGTTTTTCCAGTATAGCTCACCTTGAACAATAACATACCTGATTGCATGTAACTTTAAAGTCCTCTTTTGACTATCACTGAAATGGGAAGGACAATTCAGATTTTGCAAGTAGTATATAATGTCCTTGTACCATTCAGATCTTGATACATTTACATTCTCATTTTGGATTACATTAACTTGGCATGCTTCCAAGTTTGACTGTGCCATCATCTTGGCTAATCCTTGTCCTCTTACCAACTTGGTAATTTGTATTTCTATGTTGAACTCCTGCAGTTTGTTTATCCATCTACACCTTCTTCCAGTCACCTCCTGTTGAGTGAATGTCTTTAATTGCTGCATGAGGTACATATGCAATTATATGTGATCCTACCAGGTATGGTCTGAAACTTTTGATGGCTCTGACTAGTGCATATGCCTATTTTTCCATGATATCATATTTCAACTCAGCAGCCTGCAAGGACATACTGAAGAAAGCTATGGGTTGCTCAAAACCATCTTCATTTTTCTATAGCAAACATGCAGCAACAGTGTGAAAGGAAGCAAATGAAAATACTTGGAATGGCCTAGAAAAATCAGGAGATTTAAGAACAGGGGCCATTTTGATTGCCTCTTTGATACTCTGAAATGATTCAATTGCTTCACTTTCCCAGTGGATAGTTGCATCCTTCTTCATCATTTTGGAAATGTTCCTTGTGGTTTCTACAAAGTTGGGAACAAATCTCCTAACAAAATTTATCTGTCTAAAGAAGGACTAAACTCCTTTTACAGTTTTTGGCATTTGAATTCTGTCAATAGCAGCCACTCTCTCTGGATCTATCCTAACTCCATCCTTGGAAACAATGTGCCCCAGAAGCTTTCCTTCAACTACCCCAAAGGCACACTTTTTTGGATTGAGAGAAATGCCATACTCTAGTGCTCTAATGAAAATCTGCTCCAAGTGCATACAATGCTGCTCTTCCTTTTTTGAATATGCAGTCAAATCATCTTGATATACAGCCAGGATTGAATCAATCAACCCTGCAAAAGCAACATCCATTGCTCTTTGAAATGTAGCACCTGCATTTGTTAGGCCAAATGGCATTCTAACATACACATAAGTTCCCCATGGAGTGGTGAAGGCAGTCTTATATTGTTCTAATTCCTTTACTTTCACCTGATTATAACCTGAAAATCCATCCATCATGGACAAGAGTTCACAACCAGTCACTCTCTGCAACATAGCTTCCATATTAGGCAGTGGATAGTTATCCTTTAAAGAGGATACATTTAAGTTCCTGAAGTCAACACAAAGCCTAATATCACCATTCTTTTTTCTAACTGGGACAAGGTTAGACACCCAAGTTGAATGTCTAATTGGTACAATTATTCCAGCTTCCCTAAGCTTTTTAAGCTCTTCTTGCATCTTCGGGGCTAAGGTAGGATTAATAGGTCTTTGCCCTTGTCTAAATGGCTTAGCTCCAGGCTTCAATGGGATCTCATGCTGGAATAGATCTTCCTTATAGGCTTTTAGGTCCTCATATGACCAAGCAAAAACATGTTTGTACCTTTTCAGTAATGCAATCAGCATACTCCTGATGTGTGGTTTGAGCTGTTTACCAATATATATCTTCTTAGGGGCCTGAGATGTTCCCAAATTTATCTCTTCTAAATCTTCCTTATTTGTGGGAGATGTCCTTGTGACCAATTTGTCTCTACTGTCAAAAGCTCTTTCCAAAGCTACTAACCCTCTAGGGATTTTATTAGTCTTCAACTGAATTATCTCTTTCCCCACAAGAGTTTCTTTTCCATCTATGGTTTCTACAAAAGCTTGGAAATCAATTTCTTGATTCTCATATTCATCTATGCAGTGCAGAAATTTTAATAAGTCCCTATCATCATTAAACACTTGCCAACTACATATGTTCTCTGGTATTGCAGGCCTGATTTTAACTTCTACATTTGTAACATCTGACAGAGTGATGTCATCATTTGGAGACAAGAAAACAACTCCAGCTCCAGAGCCTTCTTTTGCACAAGCTCCATCAAAAAACATAGTCCATAAACCTTGCTGGTCCAGCTCTTTAATGCAGACATTTTTCTCTTCATCTTCCTTATCATCTGAGACAACCTTGAAGTTATCACAGTCAGTGTTTACAAAGCATATCTGTTCCTCATCTTCTTGGTCTTCCACTGTCTCTGATGATCTTTGTTCTCTGATTAGCTTAACATCCCTGCCATTCATTGGAATCATGGCATATGACAGGTCCAACTGCATACTTCCACCAATTAGTGCTGCCCATCTTCTTGACAGCAACATACCATATAGTGGCTTGATGTCAACCACCGTTATATTCATTTTATATCTTTTTTCAGGAAATGCTACCAGTTTGAAATCTACATCTTTCATGATTCCAATAACTGGTACCTCTCTGGCATCCATAGCATAACATTTTCCACATGCCTTGTCAATTTTCAATCCAGCTTGTTGCATGATGGCCAAAGGCATGACATTTGTAGATGCTCCAGAATCAAGCATACAATTTCTAATTTTTTTCCATTTATAACCATGGATACATAAAATGGTTCCACTTGTGAAGGACACTTTGTCATAGTCACTCCTAAATAAACCTCAGGAGCCTCATCTTCTTCATTACATATGACATTTTTGTCACCCTGGATCTGAACATTTTGTTTAGCTTGGGAAGGCACCCCTGAAATTAGGGATATTGTCCTATTCTTAATTTCTTCCACTTTCATCAGTTCCATAAGTGGAACAAAGACTTTTACTTGGGAGAGGACTTGAGCTATATCAAATGGAGCATAATTTTGTATAACACTTGTAGCTTGCTCCACAATCTTGTTTTTATCTTGAATTGATTTAGCTTTTACTTTCATAGTTCCCTGATCATCATTCTTGTCTTGGAAACCTTTGCTTTGATCTTTATCTTGGGGGATTATACTTTCTGGCCCTTGAGATTCATGACCTGTTCTTTGTCTAAAATTTTGTTTATTATTAACCCACTGCCTCTTTTGTAATTCCATCCCCTTATGACCATGCACTGGCTGACCTGCAGAAATACCTTCTGGCTGATGTGGGCTGCTTACTTGATTTTTACCTCTGAGATTGTAGTTGCTTTTGACTTGAGCAACTGTTGTAGCTGTGAAGGCCCTAATTTCCTCATCAGAAGGTCGTTGTAAGTTACTCAGAAAATTGTGTGAGCTCTGAGCATACACATAGCTTTCTTCATTACCTTCATCATAAGAGTCCTGTTGATAGGCCTGAATTCCATCATCTGTACTCTCATCAGCATCATAAATGGGGTATCCATTATTTGTGGACATCATATTAACATCATCATCTTGCACATAGTGTGGCTCATTGCATTCATTACAAGATGTAGCATTATCACACAAGGATTGGGCAATCATACACTGTGACTGTGAATGTGGCATCTGACAAATTATACACCATGGAGTATCATCAACAATATTTACAGCTTTCTTTAGAGGATCAGGAGTTTCTTTGACACATTGAGCTCTCTGATTTGTGTTGTTATGTGGGAATATAGGCTTACCATTATGCCAATTGGTATTATAAGGCATATCATGCAATGATGGCCTCTTTTCCTGCGTCTGGTAGACTTGCCTATCAGGACCTATCCCTTTTTCACTTCTAGCTAGTCTATAACTTAGGTCCTTGACAACATTTGCCAATTTGTCTATCTTATCTTCAGGGGCAGATGTATTACCTTGAGTGTTCTGAGGCTTGTTTAGATGCTGCAGAATTTTCACATCATCCCTTCTGTTTGTCTTGCCTGATGCTTTCCTGTTGTTCTCAATATTCACTGCATTTCTGAAAGCATCCCTGATAGTAGTAGGACTTTTATCTCTTAATCCATATGCAGTTTTTGCATCAAAGGCATTGATATACAATATTATGCACATAGGCTCATTTGGCCTCATGTGATGTGGCAATTTGTTCAACACTTTAGTAAATCTTGCATTAAAATCTGCAACCTGCTCATTTGACCCTTTAGTGATACTGGTAAACTCATTTACAAAAAAGCTAGGGTCAGTTTTCTCACCATATTGCTCCTTGAACATCCTTTTAAAGTCATCCCATGATGAAATACTCCGGTTAGGCAGATTCTTATACCATTCCTTGGCCTCATCAACCAAAGATTGCATGAATGACTTCATGAAAACATCCTCATGTTCTACCTCAAAGTTATCCATGACATTTTGAAAAGCCTTTAGATGATCTTCTCCTGACACTGTGTTGTTTCCTGAAAATTTAGGCACTTGCAGCCTTAGATGTTTGTCAATGGGGTTAGGATACCCAGGAATACCATCAAACACCAACTGTCTGAATCTATCTAGCTGCATGGGTTGTCTGTCAAACTGATTAACATTGATATTTCTGTTTGCATTCTGGTTTCTTACATTGTTCAGTGGTATCCTAGCATCATTCACATTTTGTCTTTCATCATTATGTTGATATTGCACTTCATTTCTCTGTTGATGTCTCTGCACATTTGCATTCTGAAGGGTAGGGATTGAATTATTTTGGGCAGTCCTTAAAGCTTGCACTTTCTGCCTCATGTCATCTCTGATTTTCATGGCTTGCAGATACTCTAGTTCTGCTCTCAGATTTCTGATTTCTTCAGCTAACTGTTCTTCCTTAGGCATGGAGGTAGATGGTCTCATACCATTCTGGTCATCATCTTCATCATCCCTCAGAGACTCTGCCTCTTCAAATCTGTCACTAGGGTCTAGAAATGGGCGTTCTTGGAACACTTCTGACCTCATTCTCACGCTACCACCCTGTTGCCTATCATATGCACTCTGAATATCAACTTCTGCATTTGAAAAGTAAGGCACATGCTATCCTGATGGCCTAGGGTTGTCTTGCGTATCATCACTTTTTCTGGGGGAACCCTCATGACTAACTGAGACAGCTCCCTTTCTTCTGTACATCATTCTTCTTGTTACTGGTAACTCTTCAAATAAAGGATTTTGTTGGGATCTTCTCCCCTGCATATAAGTTTTACTTTGACTGGTTGGGAGATTACTTCGGAGTCGCCACCTATTACTAGGAACTGTTTTCTTTTGTAAATCAGGGTTCTTTCACAAGATTCCCCAGCGGAGTCGCCAATTTCTGTTGGTTTTTTCCCAGACTGGATGCTTATTCCCAGATTTCCCTACAAGGTAGCCATCAATGATCAACAGGATCTCTGGGCCAGGGGCCAACAGTATAGGAGATAGACTCTATATTTTATCTCCTCTTCTTCTTCAGGCTCTGCAAAACCTAGGGGGGTATTCCCTACTCAACATCCATGGGGATATGCATACAAAGGCTAGGATGCTGATAGAAAGCAGATAAGTCCTCCTGTAAGTAGACCAAAACTACAAGATAAGAGCAAAGGGGCTAGCTTTGGGCCTATTTTCAGCTGTAGACAGAGGACTTGGGTCCTAAAACTAATTCTAATGTCCTAAAGGTTGTTTTAGGTTTTGATTTTGATTTTAAGTTCGGATGCAAAGCTGGACATGGTTGTAACACAAACACAAAGCAAGATTGGTGCCTATCTAGGGCCTGGAGTCAATAGACATACACCTGTGAATGATCAGCATGAATAGCTAAAACTGGATTTCAGGGGGATACATATGATACCTGCCTTGCAGATATCTCCCAATACAGAGTGTTAAGCTATCTATACTTATGGCATCCCTACTGCAGTATACCCTTCCCAATGTTTAATCTGAAAATAGTTTAATCTTCCTTTGAGCAAAAGTTAAAAGATCAGACATTCAACACAGGAATTCTATGTTCTAGAGTCTCAACATTCCTCAAATATCCAAACTCAGAAGAAAGATACATGCAATACTGGAGACAGAATTAACAAAACACATGCTAACATAGCATTTCTCATATAAATCTAACCATGAAATTAGTAGATTCATGCAAAAAACATACCACAGGAGATACATAAACTCACAAGTTTTTATGGAGAGAGCAGCCAAAACTAACTGTATTGTATCACAGAGCCAAAAATGTTCAACTTTCCACAACCAAAAAGTGGTAACACTTCCTGCTTATAACAGCCAGGTAGTGTACCATAAGCAATTAATTACATGGCTTTGACAAAAATTCTACCAGATACAGCCCTCAGAAGGAATGGCGCTCAGAAGATATTAATGCAGCAGACAAAGAGGAGCCTCGAGCCATGCGCCATTATCTGGAGCCTTCGCTCAAAAATTGGGCAACCTGATCGCCTGTACCATCGCCCATAACTCTGCAATGTCACCATTAAGAGTCTCAACCACCCGCAGCCACTTGGAAACTGTCGCAACATTTCAAACAGAAGTTCCCGCCAAAAGTGATTCGCTCACAGTTTGAAAATACACAGGGGAATAATCCCACATGTGTGGTGAGGAGATAACATCAGTAGTTCATAAACATGGTTGCACACATGTTAGGCGTTGAGCGTTTTGCCACGCTCGACACACAACCCTTCGCCAAATACCCATCGTTGTGATACAAACCATCGGCCAACTCCATAATTCTCCTACCGACCACACTAGTCTCACCGATGCCTACATCGTAACTCCATCATCGGCCAGACCAGAACTGTCGGGAAAACACCTCAAACCTACACCGACACCTGCCATCAAGCTGATGAACCATGGCCTCACCCTTCCATCAGCCAAACACACGTCGATGAATCTTCATCGGCCAAACACTACCCCATCGACGGACCCTCCAACTGCTAGCCCGATCTCAATAGTCTCGCCGATGTGCTGAACGTCAATTCCACCGTCGGCCAGACTGAACACAAAGTCATTCCGATGGCATTCCTCATCGGGGTGACTTCCTTCTATCGGCGGACCACAAAACACATTGGCCGATCACAACAGTCTTACCGATGCCAAACGTCAACCCCACTTTCTTCGGTAAGACACACGCCAATGAATCATCATCGGCCAAACACTACACTGTCGGCCCAACATCTGACCACTCACCCGATAGCTCCCACTCCTGCCGATGAATACATGACTTACCCCTGTCGGCAAGACCAACACCATCGGCGGAACCACAATCTCATTCACCGATAGCATAAAGTCTCAGCGATGGAAGAAGACACCGTGCTATCAACATGATCGCTAAGACACAACACAAACTCACGCCGATGAAGAGGGAAACCTAGGGTTTAAAAGAAGAAACCCTCCACATGCTAGGTTAACTCCCAGGCCAAAATGAGCACCAACACCCCCTTTGACATCAATGGCAAAGGGCACATACTTGCATCACTTCATAATCATACCAACTGCTCCCCCTGAGTAGCAGCTTCCCATCAGTAATCCAGACCACAAAATATGACTGTAAGATCCACCAGACTGATGCACATTAGTGCACCTTAATTTAGAACCAGAGGGGTAATAACCCCTAATGTCTCCCTGAGATACTCAAAAGAGTCCTTAGGTAGAGGTTTAGTAAAAATATCTGCAATCTGATCCTTGGAAGGCACAAACTCCAATCTGACTTCATTCTTGTTCACTTGCTCTCTCAAAAAGTGAAACTTGATGGATATATGTTTAGTCTTTGAATGCAACACTGGATTTTTTGATATGTTAATTGCACTTAAATTATCACATAAGATTGTGATGGGTTCTTCACACTCCACTCTAATATCTCTTAGCATTTACTTCATCCACAATACTTGAGTGCAACTACCTATTGCTGCAATATATTTTGCTTCTGTAGTGGACAGAGATATTGCCTCTTATTTCTTACTCAGCCAAGAAACCAATCTCTTCCCTAAAAAGAATGCTCCACCACTGGTACTCTTCTGGTCATCCACATCTCCTGCCCAATCCGCATCTGTATATGCATGAAGAGAGAAATCATGATCTCTAGGATACCACAAACCATACTCAACTGTCCCTTTTAGATATCTAAAAATCCTCTTGATTGCCATGACATGAGATTCTCTAGGATCAACTTGGAATCTAGCAACAAGACCAACAACATTCATAATGTTAGGTCTAGTTTGAGTGAGATACAATAATCCTCCAATCATTGACATATACTTTTTCTTATCAGCCTTAGGAGAGTCATCATCTTTGCTCAATTTACATCCAGTTGCCATGGGAGTACTCATTGGTTTTGAGTCTTCCATCCCAAATTTCTTCAACAATTCTTTCACATATTTGGTTTGAGAAATGAAGATTCCTTTCTTTGTTTGAATGATTTGTAGACCCAAGAAGAAATTCATTTCCCCAAACATGGACATCTCAAATTCACTTTTCATTTGATTTGCAAAAGTTTTGCACATACTATCTCTTCCTCCAAAAATGATATCATCAACAAACACTTCAACAATCAATATATTTTCACGATCAATTTTGAAGTACAAATTACTGTCAGCAGTACCTTTGTTGAAACCAATCTTCAAAAGATACTTATCCAATCTTTCATACCAGGCTCTTGGGGCTTGCTTCAGTCCATACAATGCTTTCTTCAACTTGCAGACCATATCACCATGATCAGACAATTGAAATTCATCCGATTGCTCAATGTATACTTCTTCTTCCAAGTCACCATTCAGGAAGGTAGGCTTGACATCCATCTGATATACTTTGAAATCCTTGAAGGTAGCAAAGGCAAGAAATAATCTGACTACTTCAATTCTTGCCACTGGAGCAAAAGTTTCTTCAAAATCAACTCCTTCAACTTGGGAGTAACCCTTGCAAACCAATCTGACTTTGTTTATAACTACTTCACCATCTTCATTCAGTTTATTCCGCAAGACCCATTTGGTTCCAATCACATTCTTGTTTTTAGGTCTGGGAACAAGATCCCAGGTGTGATTTTTCTTAATTTGCATCAGCTCTTCCTCCATTGCTTTAGTCCAGTTTTCATCATTGCATGCTTCATTCACTGTCTTAGGTTCAATATTTGAAATCAGACAATACTCTTCTAAATTTTGAGCAATCCTTCTTCTTGTTTGAACACCTTTTCTTTTATCACCGATGATCTAGTCTTCAGAGTGATTCAGTTTTACATACCTGGGAATTTTGGGACTTACTTGCACTTCTATTTCTTGCACAGGTTCATTCAAACTTATCTCTTCTTCTTGATTCACTGGATCAGTTTGAATCTAAATTTCAGAAGGGGCTTGGACTCCTTGAATCAAAACATCATTATGATCATCTTCATCATATTCATAAAACCGTGAGGGTTTTTCAATACCTTTGTCAACCTTCACATTTGTACTTTCTATAATCTTTCTCAATCTCTTGTTATAACACTGGTATGCTTTGCTTTTAGTAGAATAACCCAAGAATATTCCTTCATCACTTCTAGCATCAAATTTGCCTAGATCTTCATCTCTTTTAATGTAACATTTACTACCAAAGACTCTAAAATACTTCACAGTGGGAGTGATGCCAAACCAGATTTCATAAGGAGTCTTACCAGTATTGCTTCTGATTTGAACTTGATTAAGAGTGTAGACTACAGTTCTTACAGCTTCTCTCCAGTAGATCTGAGAAACATTTGCTTCCATCATCATGGTTCTAGATGCCTCCTAGATGGTCTGGTTCTTTCTCTCCACTACTCCATTCTGCTGTGGTGTCCTTGGAGCAGACAACTGTCTTTTTATCTCATGTTTCTCATAGAATTCTATGAACTCACCGGATGTGAATTCTCCACCTCTGTCAGACCTTAGACATTTTATGTTCAATCCAGTTTCATTTTCTACCATAGCCTTGAATATTTTAAATTTCTCAAGGGCCTTAGATTTCTCTTTCAAAAAAGTTACCCACATCATCCAAGAGTGATCATCAATTAATAACATGAAGTATCTATCACCTTGCACACTCCTGATTCTTGCCAGACCACATAGATCAGTATGAAATAAGTCCAATAATCCGGTAGAAGACTGTTCTTTACTTTTGAATGAGACTTTGCTCTGCTTACCCAACTGACATTCTTTGCACAAACTATTAGTAGGTTTCACTAGTCTTGAAAGATCTCTTATAGCCTGAGTGTTGCTTATCTTGATGATATTATCAAAATTCACATGACACATTCTTCTATGCCACAACCAGCTTTGATCAATTTGAACAAATAAGCAACTTTTACCAATACCAACCAAGTGGAAGATATTACCTTTAGTTTGAGTACCAAATGCAATCTCTATTTCGAAACTTTCAAAGATCTTGCATTTTCTATTTTTAAATCAGAGATCATAGCCTTTGTCCACCAATTGTCCAAGACTGAGAAGTTTGTGCTTCAAACCTTCAACATATAGTACATTACTGGTTTTGTTGTTTCCATCAAAAGAAATAGTTTCTCTACCTTTGATTCTGCCAATAGAATTATCATCAAATTTTACCACTCCTCCATACCTTTCCAAATCTATGAACTTATTTTTGTCACCTGTCATATGGTGGGAGCATCCACTGTCAATGACCCAATCATCCTTTTCTTCAACTTGGGCAACCAGAGCTCTTTCTACAATTTTATGATTGACAGATTCAGAGGGCATTGGATCTTCTTCCTTGATGGCAATAAACACCTAGTCACTTCCGGATTTGTTTCCTATCTCTGATTCATCATCTGTTACTCCTTCATCATTATCATCTTCATGAACATAGTAATGTTTCTTTTGGAACTTTGATCTGTAAGGATTTGGCCTTGAAAATCTTTCTGGACACCTTGAGGCAAAATGACCAATCTTATTGCAGTTAAAACATTTAAAAGACAATTTCCCCTCATACTTACTAGATCCTCTTTGTAGTCTTTTTGCAATAAGGGCTTCAAGTTGAGCACCTTATGCTTCATCTTCTTCCAAGTCTTTTCTTTCTTTTTCATACCATGATAGTTTCTTTGAAGAGTTCTCTCCCGGATCAAACTTTTGTTTTCCTTTTACAGAGGCACTAGCTTTGAATGCAGATTTAGTCTTGGGGGGGATCTCCAAACTCGATCAATTCAAATGCAGCCAATTTACCAACCAATTGATCTCTTGTGATACCTGAAAAGGATCTAAATTCTTCAATAGCAGCAACCTTATATTTGTAAGAATTAGGAAGGGATCTGAGAACTTTGCCAACAATCTCATCTTCATCCAAGATTCCACTAGCACATCTAATGCCACAAACAAGCTCATTTACTCTTGGCATAAATGTAGTGATATTTTCATCTTCTCTCATCTTTAGATTTTCAAATTTTCCTTTCAGACTCTGTAGCTGGGCACATTTAATATACTTGTCTCCTTCATGCAGAAGTTCTAGTTTTTCCCAAATCTCATAAGTAGTTTTTAGGTCAATAACATTTGTCATCTCTGAATCAGATAAGACACTTAGTAGAGCTTCTTTAGTCCAAAGATTATTTTTAGCATCTTTGATTTCATCTATAGTTCTTAGACCATTCTGTGGAGGAACATACTTCTTTGAAGCCATGATCCAATACTGCATTCCCATACATTGCAAGTGACATTCCATGCAACTTTTCTAAAGAGTGAAATTGGTTCCATCGAACCTCAAACTATCCTTCTTGTAGGATGACATCCTGGATCTCCTCAAGTGGTTAAGCTCTTTTAGAGGAACTTATCTCTGATACCAATTGTTAGATTTAGGGAAGACAACTGAGAGGGGGGGTGAATCAGTTGTCCAAAACTTTCTTCGAATTAATCACTTAAATCATTTTCTTAATTTAGGAGCATAATAATTAATCAATCATGAAAACATAATGCAACAATTCAAGAGTAGAAACATATTAACACATATGACACCAAGATTTTTAACGTGGAAAACCTGGTTAAGAAAAAAACCACGGGGTGACTAACCCAAGATTGTATTCTTTTTTAAAAGAATAGGAAGAACAAATGGCACATGCCAATTAGGGCTCACTACCCGAGCACACTGCTCACAAGAGGCCCACTGCCTACATGAGACACACTGTCTACAAAATAATAAGTATTACATACCTAAACTGAAGAATAGCATCTTCACCATGCTTGAGTCAGTTCCATTTAAACCCAATACTTCTGCTCTACCTTCTACTCTGCTCCTCTCTACCACACTCTCATCTCAAGATAATCATTTTGAAATGACTTTACAACTCCTTATTTATACAAGACATCGACTTAGGAATAATCATCCAAGTCGGCATACATTACAGAGCAAATACATAAATACAACATGACTTATTACAAAAAGACTTCACGCGGAATAACACACTGTCGGCCACATAGATATGAGACCTCAATCTTCCTTTAGGAACACACCATTCTTCACAGAACATCTTCATGATCATCCGCAGGATGTGTAACTTATCCGGTCCGCTAGACTTAGGAAGAACATCATCATTTGGAAGTAATTCTTCAATTACAAGCTCAATCTTTAATGTGGACCACTAACACAAACTGGATACAATCCAAAGACCTCCACAAGCTTGCCTAAATCGTCAAGAACACCCACACTACTTCTACTTACTGAAATCATCCTCTCCTTTATTAGGAACCTTAAGAACATAGTCTGTCATCACTGTCATATTAGAATAGATGCTTGCAGACCTCTAGACCACAAACCAATTGAGTTTTCAATTCACATTGACTTCCTAAACACTCCACCAAATCCTTAGAACAAGATATTGCATTTCTGGATCTCACCGGACCTATCTGTGTCACTATGTCACCTCTAAATATCTGCCAGAGCCAGTTTTACTTAAGTGGTCATAACTTCTTCAGATCTTCACGCAGCCCTCTGAAATCTTTACTAGATCATCTTGAGGCATATCTCTAAAACCCCTTTGATACGCATCCTCTAATCTTCATCTTAGCTGGGATCTTTACCTCACTATCTTCACTGTTCTTGTATGTTCCTGATAGGGATAATTTTCTCAATATCCTCAGCATACAGCTCATCCAATCCTTATCATTAATGACAACACCTGTTAGGTCCATACTTGCAACATGAACTAGATCCAGCAAACCCGCAGAAAATTGCTCTTTACTCTTAAAACTTGTTCTTGTCTGCTTCCCCAACTGACATTCTTTGCAAATAGTATTAGTAGGTTTCACAAGTTTTGGTAAATCTCTCACAATCTGACTTGAACTTATCTTTACCAGATTATCAAAGTTTATATGATACATCCTTCTATGCCATAACCAACTCTCATCTGCTTGAGCTAATAAACAATAATCATTAGTTCCTCTTAATTGATAGATGTTACCTCTGGTCTTCTTACCAATAGCAATCATAGTTTTGGAGCTTTCCATGATCTTGCACCCATTGTCTTTGAATCTCATATCATAACCTTTGTCACACATCTAATCCACACTCAAAAGATTATGCTTCAAACCCTTCACATATAGGACATTATCAATATTATGCTTTACATCAAATGAAATAGATCATTTTCCACAAATCTTACTAGTTGCATTGTCTCCAAACCTAACCAGTCCTCCATCATACTTTTCCAAACTTACAAACTTACTTTTGTCACCAGTCATATGATGTGAGCATCCACTATCAATAATCCATTCATCCTTGTCTTTCTCAACTTAAATAGTCAAAGCACTTTCTTCCATTGGTTTTTCTTCCTTCACACAACTAGCAGAATTAGTAGACACAAGTTCTTCTTTAATAGCAATAAACAAGCATTCATTTGCACTAGTATTAACATCATCAGATTCATCATCAGTCACACCTTCATCATCAAAATCTCTAACATAGTAGCATTTCTTTGGAGCTCTAGGCTTGTTCTCAAATATTTTTTGATTTCTTTCAATTCTTTCAGGACATCTGGAAGCATAATGACCTACTTTACCACATGAAAAACATTTGAAAGGTAGTTTGCCTTTGAACTTACTGGAACCTCTTTCCAGTCTATCAACAAAGTTGGCTTCAATTTCATCAAGCTCATCATCAGGTTCTACCTTGTACTTTTCTGCTCTGGAGATCTTCTCTAAAGTACTTGCTTTGAAAGTTGTTTCAACTTTTGGGAGGACATCACCAAATTCTCTCATTTCAAAAGCAGTAATCTTATCAAGCAAATGATCCTTATTTATCTTTGTCATAGTCATTATTTCTTCAATTGCAGCTACCTTGTGAGCATAGGATTTAGGTAATGACCTAAGAATTTTCATCACAACTTCAATTTCATCTACAGTTCCTCCCATACCTTTGATTCCAATAACAAGTTTATCAATATTTTGCATGAAGGATGTTATGTTTTCATCTTCTCCCATCTTAAGACCTTCATATTTAGCTTTCAGTCCCTACAGTTTGGCACTCTTTACAGATTCATCTCCTTCATGCAGATTACTTAGCTTAACCTCGACTTCTTTAGCTAACTCATAATCCATAACCTTTATCAAATCAGAGTCATTCAATGCACTCGACAGAGCATCTCTAGCTTTTATATTTATCTCATATTCTTTGATTTCATCTTCTATTGTCAAACCATTCTCCAGCATGGTATAATCAGTCTATGTTGCTTGCCATACTTTACAACCAATACAGAGAAGATGGCTTTTCATGCAAATCTTCCAAGTTACATAATTTATCCCATTAAACTGTTGAGCCTCCTTCGTGTAAGACATCCTATATCTACTTCAAGCTATTAAGCTTACCATCGATGAACCTTGCTCTAATACCAATTGTTGAAATGCATAGGACAACTGAGAGGGGGGGTGAATCAGTTGTCATAAAAACTTAACTTTTTATGAATATCAAATCATCAAATCCTTAACTACTAATAATCAGAATTAGACATGAAAGTATGAAACCATAGACTTAATAACAATCACACATTAAACACATTAGGCACCAGATTTTTACGTGGAAAACCCTAAAAGAAAAAACCACTGTGGGTGTTATCCCACAAAATATATGAGTTATAACAATACTGAAAAATAGAGGCTCACTGCCCAAATTGTTCACTACAAAGAATGGCTCATTGCCAAAGGGTGGCTCACTGCCAAAATGGTGAACTGATTGAGTAGCATCTACTCCATGCCTGGGTTTAGTTCCTTTGAAGCACAATAAAACTTCTCTGCTCTACTCCTTTACACCTTCAAACTTATCTCTTCATTTTTTCATACACACATTTTCACAACTACATTTCATGTTTTTATACAATTCATCAACTTTGGAATGTACATCAAGGTCGGCATTACATTCATCAACCATTGGAACAATCTCCAAGGTTGGAATTACAAACATACATAGAATAGGTCTGGACCTAATGCAAATTTTATAAGGAAAGGACGTAAAGATGTATGCAGATCACACCACGCCTTAGATGTAATTGGTGAAATTAGTTGCTAGGTCAGCCAAGACTGGTAAGTACACTAGGTCTTCTAAGAACATTCTTCATTCACAATCTAATTTTCACTTTGTGGACCAAACCAAGAGTAGGAACATGATCAGGAGACATCCACAAGCACATTGTAATCATTAGGAAACATCCGCACAATATCTAACAACTTTGTCATGAAGATTCTTCAAACTGGAGCATAAGAACAATGCTGTCAGCCACTGTCATAAGGAAAGAATAGCTTGCGGACCACCAAATCATGAACCATTGAAGTTGAAGGCACATAACATCATTCCAGACTTAACTCTAGAACCACAAACCAAAATACTTCAATGCGGAGGAATACAGAGCATAACACTTTCTCCCTATCACCACCAAACATACAGAAAAAGTAGTTTTCACTCTAATGAACATAAACTCTTCATAATGGAGGCTCAAACTTAGAATGTAGTATCTTCAGACATGCCTCTAAACAACTTCCAATCCACAGACAAAGATATCCATCCTATAGGAAATGCAGAGTAATCTACTGGAGTGTTCTTTCTGCAATACACAAGAAACTCTGCACCACACTGTTTCCACCAAAGGAGCAAATTTTCTCAATATCCTCAACACCAGAATCAATTACATGGGTGAGTACAAAGCATCTAACTTATTACAAGAAAGTAACAAGATAAGGGTATAGTTGACACTAATGACAATAGTGATATGTTGACATCAATGACAACATCGGTTAAGCACATACTTGCAACAAAAACTCCAACCTGTCACACAACCATGTCCCTAGGTTACCAATTGTGGAAAGTTACTCAAGACTTTTCTAAACAAAAGGAGAAATGGAAGAAAGAAAAAGAAATAATGATCTCAGAGCATACTAAGGCAATGGAGAGTATAGATATTGAATTGAAAAGTTTAGCAATCAAGGTGGAAGAGGTAGTAGATAAATGTTGGGAATTAAGGTGTCTCAACCTTGGTAATTCTTTGCATTTGTAATGTTTGTATTTATTATTCAATTGCCTATATTGTAAATAATTGAAAATTCCACTTTGTCATATTGTGGGATGTGGCATAGTGATGTGTCAATCCTACATGGATTATGACAACTTGTTATTTTGTCCTCACATGAGGAGATAGGCATCCCACTTAGTGGTAGGAATATTCTACCATGTGTCAGCATCTTCTATGTTATGTAAGGATTTTTTGACTGGAATGGTTATGACAGATTCCTATGACGAATCTATGACATGTAAGAGTCGATAATAGAAGGTTGTAAGACAGGTAATGCCATGTGTCATGAAGCATCTTTGAATGAGACATATTTGGGCACCCCAAGGTGGAATATGATGTGTTGTAAGAGAATATGCTATTAATAGCATGTGTATGACAGATTCTCTTATAGATGTAAGTTGTAACCGCTATGATAGATTCTATGACGGTCGTAAGTGTCGTAAAAGCATCTGTCATAGCCCATTTTGGAAATAGGTGACCTCTTTGGGATGGGAGCTATGGACAAGTGTCAGACACATTCTACAATGTTGACCAAGTGTCCCTAGGCGTGGGTTTTGGTCCAAGATGCCATATTGGACTCCCATTCCAAGAAAGGTCCAAAATTGCCTTGTATGTTCTATTTAAATAGGTGCTTGGAGATGGAGTTTGTATCACAGGTTTACAGGTACTGTTATGCTGCCCGATTGACTCCAAACATGAGTGTCGAAGACCATTGAAGCTTGCATTGCAAGTGTATTGTAAACATTCTTTCAGATTTGTTAATACATTGTGCAGGTTTCTGAGTGTGGGGTTTTTCACTTGATAAGGGTTTTCCCCACCGTAAATCTGTCTCTCTTCTTCTGTCTTCTTTTTGGCTCTTGTGTTTTGCTGTTATATCTCATGTTAATGGTTTAACATCGCTGTAATAGTTAGGATAAATTTGAAATTTGCATAGCCCTCTCCTCAATAGATTAGTGTAGGAAGCGTTTCCGTACACCTAGCTTTCTTTCAATAAAGCCACCCAGATAGTTAAATGCAGACCTCTAGCCAGAACTTATGCTTTATTTTTACAAGAAAAGTTCTTAAGTTAACAATTCAATAGGTTGATTAGTAATAAGTCATTTGCTGTGAGTAGAAGAATTAATTTTCTAAATGTTTTTGCTAATGCCACACCAGAAGAACAGAATCAGTTATGTCAGTACTATTTGCATAATTATGTTGTGCCTGAAGACATAGAATGGAACCCATTAATTTTTGTGGGAGATTTACAATTAAGGGCACTAGCATCTTATTTAAGGAATGAGAAGTTTAGGGGTAAATTATGAAAGAATACATGGAGAGAGAGAAATCAGTTTCTCTTCCAATAAGGAAGAAATCTAGAAACCCTTAAATGATCATTGAAGAATGAATACAACTTTTAGACCATAAAGGTGTGGGAAGAAAAATCATGAATTTGAGATTGCAAGATTATAGAAGAATGCAACATTTGACTGTTGGACTCATCCATCAGTCCTACTAGTTTGTGCAAGAAAGATGGGAAAACTTAACCCCTAAGTTGTAGAGAAAAGAACCCCAGTCCATTTATAATTTTATGGCCATGCTTGAAAGAGTACGAAGATATATGAATGTTTCCAGAGATCAGGGACTTGAATGGGTGCCCCTTACATTCTAGCCATCAATGTTCATGTACTTGGTACCACACTGGATAGGGGAGAAGAATGAAGAATGTGAGAGGGTAGAGGTTAACAAAATGTGAAGGGAAGTTAGGTGTGCAAAAATCACTTCCTAAACTAATCTAAAGAGGAGAGATGAGTGCAAATTATTTTTAACATTGACAATTACAATGTTATTAACCCAAAAATAGAGATATTGCAACAATACATAACACAAGAATGTAAGATAGAAGAGAGAGAGACAGACAAGATATAACGTGGGGAAAACCTTAATGAATAAAAACCCCACACTCCAAAACCTGCACAATGTATTATCTAAACAATGAAGTTTACAACACACTTGCAATGCAATTCTTTACAGGAGTCTTCGACACTCATATTTGGAGACAATCTGGCAACATAACAGTACCTGTCAATCACATAATACATCTCCTCTCAAAGAACCTGCTTAAATAGAAGTTTACAAGGCAAAAATGAACTTTCCTTGAGATGGGCATCCAACATAGCCTCATGGCACAGAACCCATGCCTAGGGACACTTGTCCAAGATTACAACATGGTCATGACACTTTTCATATCACTCCATCCCAATATGGTCACCTATTCCCAAGTTGGGCAATGACAGATGCTCTTACGCATCTTACGACCATCAGAGAATCTGATAGTTGTAAGAGAATATGTCATACACTGACTAAAAATAGCATATTCTCTTACATGTCATAACTCTCCTTGGAGCACCCAAATATGCCTTCTTCCAAGATGCCTTGTGACACATGTCTTCACCTGTCATAGAACATTTCATTTGACTCTTATGCGTCATAGATTCTGTCATAGGAATCTGTCATAACCATTTCGGTCAAGATTCACTTACACACTAGTCAAAGTGCTGACACATGGTAAAATATCTCTACCACTAAGTGGGACGCCTATCTCCTCATGTGAGGAAAAAATTACATTTGGTCACCTTCCATGTTGGATGACACATCACGGTGCCAACTCCCACAAGATGACAAAATAGGATTTGCATCTTAATTACACAATAGGCAATAAATAAATGCAAGGAATTACCAAGGTTGAGACACCTTAATTCCCAACATTCTGTTGAGTACTTGTGACTCAGATTATAGGCATCAACAAAATGTTGAACTATCGGTGTGATCTGAGAGACTATTACCAACGGTGTTGTGTTACTCCAACAGTTGGACATTGGTGTGACAAACCTTATCAGCGTGATGTGGATATCTCCTTCCGATGTGTTGGGTCACTCTGATGGTGGTTTGCTCCTATGGTGTGCTATCGGCGAAACGGGGATCTTCAACGTAACTTGTTTATGTTCTAGTGATGGAGCTATGCTACATCAATCGGTGTAACTGTCACTGTCGGCGAAGTTTGGTGTAGTCTCGACGATAGTTGGTGTCTCTCCGATGGATCAGTCATCGGTATGAAGATCACTGTCAGCCTAGTTTTGATATGTCATTCTAATGGTGTGTGTCGCTCCGATGGAGGTTAGCGTCGGCAAGATCTCTTCGATCGGTACAGTGTCGAGACGTTACTTCGATGAAGTCTAGACTGGCGTCGTTGGGAACAAAATTATCAATGATAGTCTTACTGTGTGGTCCTGTATATAAAGCGATCAAAGGATCACTAACTGATGAATGTGGGATAATTAGATTTCATGAATTTGAATAGTCGTGGACACCATTATGAGCTAGGATGCTAGGAATTCGTTTGACAGTGGTAACATGGCTCTTTGACATGGCTAAAGAACAGAAAAGCAAATGTTGTATTGGAAAAGAATACGGAATACATTTTGTCTTTTGTAACTATTCAGTTCGTTATGGCAATCGAACCGATTGTCCTCCTCTATAATGTGACATGTAAAATGCATTGAAACAAAGGAGTGCGAACAGTGAGCGAGAACAGAGTTTAGGTACAGGGTGATGTCCTGTGATGTATGCTATTTGTGGCATGATAACAGTATGAAGGACTAACTCGAGTGTTGGAGAACTTTGTGCAGGGTTATGCTGTCAGTTATTCTCCAGATGGAGCAAGATGTAAATCTCCATGAAAGGCTTAGTGCCAGATTTGTATTGTAACTATATTTTCTATTGTTGAATAATACAATGATGATCTGAGCTTTTGGAGTGTGGGGTTTTTTACCCGTAAGGGTTTTCCCCATGAAATATAAATATGCACAAGAGGGAGAAGAATAAGATTTTATTATGTTTGAGACATTTCATGTTACCATGCAGCATTTATATGTCATTGACAAATGTAGCATTTCATGTTTGTAAACATCAAATTTGACATTTTAGACATGTTGGGTTATGTGGAGAATTAAACCTAGGTGTCTTATTATTAAGTGTTTTGTTGTCTTATGCAAAACAGGTGTCGTGGGATTAGTTAGGGTTTATGACTATAATCTTGGTTTAATAAAATCCTGAAAAATAGAGGAGAGGAGAGTCGGGTAACAAAACAGGGAAGGTGGTCGAGGAATGGGAATTCTTCCACCTTCAGAAAAATCTCTGTACTTAGTCTGTGTTCGACAATGTGAAATGAAGAAATAGAAATTCTGTAAATTGTGTTCTACCAATGCTGGATTCTATGTAAATTCCCTATATATCAAATCATTTTGTATATTATTTGCATAGATTTGCTTTGTATTTAATTTAGTTCTTCTGTGGTCGAGATGCACGATTAAAATCCATTCCACTGGTGGATTTCTGTGAAATCAGTGGAATGGATTATGTATAGTAATTTTCTGTTTGTTTTTCTTTTGTTCGATGAACTTGGTAGAATAGGAATTGTAAAATTTGGCATAGAGGAAGTTATCGGCGGGAAGTTCAAATGTATATTTGATGTATATACATCAATTATATGTAGAGACAATTTGTGAATATATCGCATTTGCATGCGAGCAACTTCTTATGTATATGCTATGAAAAATGGTATGTATAAAAGTCTGTTTGAGTCAAATTTGTGTTGGTCACTGAATATACAATTCTTGTATATATCACAAATGTATGAAGATACATTTCATGTATATATCGCATTTGTATGTGAATATACATTTTGAGGATATCCTGCATCTGTGTATCGGGTTGAAGCATATCGAGGGAACCAATAATAGATGTTTGCAGGTGGTTGAACCAATTCAAAGGTTCAACAAGTTCAACGGTTCATTGTAGTAAGGGTTGCGGACAGTTGAATCGCCGGTTGAGCCGGTTTAATGGATACAGTGGGTTCAACTGGTTCGTCGGTTCAACAAGGAGCATCAGGTTCAATGGTTCAATGAACTAGAAGGTTCAATCGGTATAGTCTATGCAACGGGAGTATGTGAAACTGATAGTGTATGTTGAACTGAATAATTGAAGGTTCAACGGTTCAACGGGTTCGTCGCCGATAGCATTTAAGTGTGCGATAGTTGAACCAGTGGTTGAACTTGTTCAAGGGTTCAACGGTTCGATGGTTCAGTGGTCCAACCGATAGTTGAAGATTCAAGGGGTTCATTTGGTTCAACGGGTTCACGGGTTCAATGAATAGAGGAGGTGTCAAGTGGTTAAAAGGTTCAACCACAGAGGCAGTCCAGCAATTCTGATCTACAAAACTGAATGTATCTGACCGATGGGTAAACTGACAACGGTAAATGTTTGTTGATGAGGAGCTGACATCAAATCTCCACGTTACCGTTGCCTACCTCTACGTCAGACAGGCTTGAGGAAATCTGAAGGAATCAACTGATGTTTTGATCCTTGTTTTGAGTGAAGTCTAGTAGTTAATCTTGTCTTCATGTTACAATAGGCTCTTGAAGGATGGTGAAGATGGAGATACTGGAGCTGGTCATATTGAAATGATGTGGTTTGAGGCTCCTAGTTGACAGCGATATAATCCTGATGCATGGGGTGGAATATTTTTTTTTATGGTTGAGATGCAGCAATTCTCTTTATTGGGTGTCTGTGTGAGAGGCTCCCTGATGATATGGAGAAGCTTGGGTTGTTTTTCAGCTATGGAGAAATGTGCTTATGCTAGGTGTTTTGTCTTGGTATTGGAAGGCATAATTTTTTGTTACCCTGATTGCATGTAGGCTATGGAGTTGATCATTGGATGGTCTAAGAGCTTCTGTAATAGCCTGTCTCTCTCAGATGCATGTGCAAATTGGTGGTTGTGGAGTTGGCCTACAAGTGAGCCTGAAGTTCCTAAACTATTGTTTCATTTAGTGGATGCTTTGTAGTTGCATGTCTCAGAATCATGTTCCTTGGTTTTGAGGGGTTTCATAGTTTTTCCTAAAATCTATGGTTATGCAAATTCATGATGATCCATTTTTCTAGTTTAACCATTATGGTGTTTCTTGATTCATATTCTTCGTCTTCCAGATGTGAAGTGGGTATGGATGTGCATGGGTGTTTTTTCAAACACAGTGGTTTTGCAGTTTTTACACAGTCAAGAGAAAAACTTGTGGTTTTGTGAAGCTACAGTTAAGCTATTTCTAGACCCTGGCTTTTGGGGTGTTGCTGGATGATATAGTTGTAGTTTTGCATGCATGCTTTGTGCATGGTGTGAGGAGGTGAAATGCTTTCTCTACATGGGAGTGCTGGTAAGTGATATGTAACTCAGTATTTCTGTGGTAATGCTTCTAGTTTCTTGACTATGGTGCTCAAGTTGTGGACATGATTGGTGAATCATATTTGTAAGTAATTTGGTGTTTGAGTCATATTGTCTACATTGTTATCTATTCCTTGAGATCTCAGTTTTGTAGTTTCTAGTGCAATTGTGGGTTTACATGTTTTAGTAAATTTGGATCTATGAGTTATGCAGTTTTTTAGGTGTGTACAGCCTATTGATTGCTGTGGGATAACTCGAAAGTGGACGGTATATATCCACAAGATTGATTATGTGATTGTGCAAACTTGTTAGCTGGCCTTGTCTCTGGTCACTTGTGCATTGTTGTGACTACTTTGGAATGAGAGGATGGATGTTGTAAAGGACCTGAATAGTCAGTTAAGGGGACTTGTAGCATGTGTATCATGATGTCGTGAATAGCTTGGATTCACAGGTTTGTGTAAGCTATTGACAGTGATAGTGTATTTCCTTGTTTTGAAGATCTTGGTGTCACTTGGTTTTATTGTCACATGGACATGTTAATGTGTGGACCTGGAGGATTTTCAGATTAGGAGATGTTTGGTCATGATGCTTGGAAAGCTCAGTTGTCACGGTTCAGTGGGGGCTTTAGCATTGACTATGCATTCATTACTTAGTGGTGAATGATATTCTTTAGTGTTGCAGATGTTACTAGGAGGAGCTCTTAGATCCTGTTGCTACAGAAGGGTTCTTTCGCATTTGCAGGGACACTATTTGAGGATGTGTAACATCTTGGATTCATGGAGGATTCATGAAATCCTTGGCTGAGGTGTTGGTGGCGCTTGACAGGTGATGTTGGTTTAGAGTTTGGTGTGTTTCATGTCATGGTATTTTCTTGAATTCTGCTTTTGAGTTTTGGCATGATACATTGCTCTTGAGATCATGGTTATGTTCACCTGGAGCATGGAATCTCCTAAGGGAGATAGTAAGATCATGATGTCATGATAAGTTCCTAATTCAGATGATTGGATCTTTGACAGTGGTCTAGTGATTCTCTATGTGTTGGGTGCATTGATCTTTTTGCTTGATTACTTCATGTTGGTGCAGTGATGCTTTTGGAGTTTAGCATGATATGATTATTTGCAGATGCCCATGGGTACATGGAGAATAAGGTGAGACTATATATGCTGTGCTTATTCATATTTTGCAGTAGGAAGTCCGAGGAGTCTTTACCTTGTTTGGACATGAGTTCAACAGAGACCTATGAGGAGATTGCTCTTGCAGGAGTCATGATGGCTTGTATATCTTGGAGGGGAATTCTTATCCCCGCTCATGGTCTAATTGGCAATTTATCACTTGAGAGGTATTGCCCATTGTTTCTCTCAGGTGTTTTATGCTTTCTTTCATAGATATGGATCTTGAACTATTGATATATGGTTCTGGAGGATTCATTGTGAGAGATGCATAGCATGATTATCTCCTTTTGCATTTGAGTTTAAGATATTGTTCATTGATGAGGACAATTAGGAGATGGTTTATGGGCTGATTTCCTAAAATGGGAAATGGATTAGTTTGATCTTCTTTGGTTTGAAAGGCTTACATCCATGTTAGTTGCATGATTATATATGTTGAATTTGATCTCTTGAGATTGAATGTTTGTTTGGGTGTTGTTATGTTGTTCTCGTTGGGGTGTTTCGAAGGAGATCATACTTGACATAGTTGGCATTCAGAGGTGTATGTAGAAGGATTGTCTACAGGTATATGATGTGTAGTGTTTCTCTTGGTCTCAGTTATTTTTCTAATGGTGTGTTTCACATTACATTGGTTTGAGGTTTTGTTCGGAGCTGAAGTGATCACTAGTTTGTGGTCATGTGCTTTGACTTATGTTCTTGGGTGATAGCATGAAGGTTCTGTTATCTCTTTCATTGTTGGGTGTGAAGAACTTGAGAGATTTCTGGACTGATGGTGAGATGTACAGGTTATTGATTTATAGATTTTGCATATCATGGTGGATGTTTCCTTGGTACTACATGATGTTTACACTTTTTATGTGATGCCATTGGTAGACTTGTATGCCATGATCTTTTTCAGATCTACATTAACCATGCAGTAGTTCTTGGATGTGTTTGGTCTTTTTTGACTGGTTTTTGACACATGGAGCTTGTATTTACAGCTGATGGGTGTATATGTAGGTGGCATGAGTCTACTGATGTTAATACCTTCAAGTTATGAGTGATTGGATGTTTTAGCACTGGTTGTGTGTGCTATTTTCAGTCACGTGGGTTTTGTTCAGTTGGATGGGTGCAGTTAGTTTTTCTGATTGTTGTTCTAGCTGATGTTCTATCTTGTTTCTGGAGGATGATTTCATGGCTGTGTTCTGAAAGCTTTGAAGTTGGTTTTGTTAAAGCTTCTATGTAGCTTGTGAGCACAGTGGAGTGAAGGCAGTGTTAACTTTGGTTCTGAGCCTTGATGGTTTCCTGTAATTCCTTCGTCAAGTTGGAGAATGTTGAGTACTTGTGACTCAGATTACAGGTATCGGCAAAATGTTGAACTATCGGTGTGATCTGAGAGACTATTACCGATGGTGTTGTGTTACTCCGACAGTTGGACATTGACATGACAAACCTTATCAGCGTGCTGTGGATATCTCCTTCCGATGTGTTGGGTCACTCCGATGGTGGTTTTCTCCTGCGGTGTGCTATCAGTGAAACGGGGGTCTTCGGCGTAACATGTTTATGTTCCAACGATGGAGCTGTGCTACACCGATTAGTGTAACTATCACTGTCTGCAAAGTTTGGTGTAGTCTTGACGATAGTTAGTGTCTCTCTAATGGATCAGTCATCGGTATGAAGATCACTGTTGGCCTGATTTTGATATGTCATTCTGATGGTGTGTGTCACTCTGATGGAGGTTGGCATCGGCAAGATCTCTTCGATCGGTGCAGTGTCAAGATGTTACTCCGATGAGCTTGGGCTACTCCGATGAAGTCTAGACTGGCGTCGTCAGGAACAAAATTGCTGACAATAGTCTTACTGTGTGGTCCTGTATATAAAGTGATCAAAGGATCACTGACTGATGAATGTGGGATAATTAGATCTCACAAATTTAAACAGTCGTGGAAACCATTATGATCTAGGATGCTAGGAATTCATTTGACAGTGGTGAGATGGCTCTTTGACGTGGTTGAAGAATAGAAAAGCAAATGTTGTATTAGAAAAGCATACAGAATACATTTTATCTTTTGTAACTATTTAATTTGTTGTGGCAGTCGAACCGATTGTCCTCCTCTGTAATGTGACATGTAAAACACATTGAAACAAAGGAGTGTGAATAGTGAGCAAGAATAGAGTTCAGGTGTAGGGTGATGTCCTATGTTGTATGCTATTTGTGGCATGATAACAGTATGAAGGACTAACCTGAGTGCTAGAGAACTTTGTGCAGGGTTATGTTGTTAGTTATTCTCTACATGGAGCAAGATGTAAATCTCCATGAAAGGCTTAGTGCCAGATTTGTATTGTAACTATATTTTCTGTTGCTAAATAATACAATGGCGATCTGGGCTTTTGGAGTGTGGGATTTTTTACCCATAAGGGTTTTCCCCATGTATATCTGTGTCTTCTATTCTATTTGTGTCTTCTATAGTTGTGCGTGTTTTTGAAGCAATTGAAAAGAATTTAAATCTGTCGAAGACACCACTGTTCTTAGAAATACATTCTGAGATGCTCTCATTTCCTTTCACATTCTCCCACTTGTCGAACACCTTGTAAGAGCCAAAAGAAATAATAGGATTTAACTGCTATAGGCCGAGAGGCCCATAGACTCCAAACACCATCTGAACTTCTCTATGCCCACTAGTTTCATCAATGCATCTGTAACATTCTTCAAAGTGTCTACCTTCTCCAAATTCACCTTCCCATCCTCTACCATGTCTCGTACGAAGTGAAACTGTACATCAATATGCTTTGTTTTGGCATGGAAAGTTGGATTCTTTGCTAGGCAAATCACACTCTGAGTATCACAACAGATTGTAATCTATCCTACATCAACACCAATATCTAAACACAATCTCTTAAGCCAAATGGCTTCCTTGCAAGCATGAATTGCTGCCATATACTCAGCTTCTATCATAGGCAAAACAACCACAAGTTGTCGCTTACTCATCCAACTAATTGCACCACCGAACATAGTAAACATGTAAGTACTAGTGGATCTCCTACTGTCAATGTCACCTGCCCAATCAGAATCCACGAATCCAGGAATGCAAACTAAATGCGGAGGTCCTATAGGATTACCATGATAACATATGGAATACTCGGAAGTACCCCTCAAAAATTGGAACACTCTCTTTACTACATCCCAATGTACCCGTCTAGGATTAGCCATAAATTGACTAAGGACTCCCACTGCTTGTGCAATGTCTAGTCTTGTATAGACCATAGCATACATCAAATTGCCAACAGCACTAGCATAAGGTACTCTACTCATGTCCTCCAACTCACTAGGAGATTTTGGACAATCATTAATAGACAACTTTGTCCCCAAAGAAACAAGAACACACAATGGTATATAATCTTCCTTATTGGACCTATCCAACACAGTCTTCACATTATTACTCTAGCTTAACTAAAGTTTTTTGTTAGCTCTATGTCTTTTGATTTCCATTCCAAGAATGTACCTAGCTGCCCCTAGACTTTTCATCTCAAACTGTGCTGACAACTGAGACTTCAAATCAGAAATCATATTCTTACCATTCCCAATCAACAACATATCAACATACAATGCAATAATGAGAATGCAATCATTGTCAAATTTATAATACACACAATGATGCAATTTCAATCTTAGAAATCCAACTGACAACACAAACGCATCAAACTTCAAGTACCACATCCTAGGAGAATTCTTCAAAACATACAAAGACTTTTTCAACTTGCAAACCAAATTTTCTTTACCTTTCTCTATGTAATGCTCTGGCTGTAACATGTAAATCTCTTCCTCCAAATCACCATGAAGGAAAGTTGTCTTCACATCCATCTGCTCCACCTCTAAGTCATAAGTTGTTGGAAGAGATAATAGGAACTGAATAGATGTCATCTTTGCAACGGGAGAGAAAATTTCACCATAATCAATTCCCTCCACTTGTGAGTACCCCTTCGCAACCAATCTGGCATTGTACTTTTCAACACTGCCATCTACACCAAATTTCTTCTTGAACACCCATTTGCATCCAATAGGTTTCCATCCTTTAGGCAAAGGCACCAAGTCCCATGTTTTATTCTTCTCCAAAGAAGCCATCTCATCTTCCATGGCCTCCTTCCAAGAACCTACTTCTTTCATGGCCATAGCCTCTGTCATAGTTCTAGGCTTATCAATGTTAGTAAGCAAGGCAAAAGCACAACTAGAATCAAGCAATGAATAACCAAACTTATCAAGTTGCTTCCTTGTTCATGTAGACCTCCTCAATGGATGAAGTTGAGGTTCTACTTCTTCTTCTAAACTTTCAGAGCTGCTAGAGCTCTCCTCATCATCAGGTCTCATAGTGTCTATCGATTTAGTCTTCTCAGGGGTAGAAGGAAACTAAACCACATCCTCTTTCTTTTATGTTTCTTCTGGCTGTAGAACAACGGGAGAAGGTGTTATCTCTCTTAAAATAACACTTCTTCTATACGACATTTTTTAGCTACAGGATCCCAAAGCTTGTATCTTTTCACATGTGCATATGCCTCAACCAAAAACATGAAGATGTCTAACTAAAGGCTTCTTACTAGACCAAACCACACCTCCATAGGTGTCTTACCAAAAAGAGCTAATGTAGGAGACCTGTTACCAGCTAGCAAGCAGTGGCTACATCTTTAGCCCAAAACTTTTGTTTGAGGCTTGCTCCACTAAGCATACTCCTAGCCTTCTCCATTAGTGTCATGTTCATCCTCTCTGCAACTCCATTTTGTTGCGGGGTGTATGGAGTTGTCTTATGTCTTTCAATCCCTTTGTCTTTACAAAACTTATCAAACTCTACCGAACAAAACTCACCACCATTGTCAGTTCTCAAACATTTAATCTTATTACTAGTCTGATTCTCAATAAAAGCTTTAAACTCTTTGAACTGACTAAAGACTTCAGACTTGCTTCAGAGAAAATAAATCCATGTCCTTCTACTGTAATCATCTATGAAAGATACAAAATATATAGATTTAGAAATCGAAGGAACACTAATAGGACCAAACACATCAGAATAAATAAGGTCCAACACACCAGAAGACTTGTGAGAACTAGAATAAAACTGAACACGGTTTTGCTTTCTATATATACAATGTTCGCAAAAGTTGAACTCGAGATTGCAATCATTTAACCCCTCAAAAAGGTTTTTATTTTTCAAGGTTCTAAATCCCTTCTCACCAATGTGGCCAAGTCTCTTATGCCATAACATTGTCTTTTTAGCAGGAAGCTTAACTTCCAAAGCATGAGCACCCTTGGGTACCCAAGATGCACTACCATCAGAATTTGTTACAATAGATTTCTTCACTGCTGGTTCAGATGGTGGGGGTGAAGTGACTATAGCTCTTTTCTTCAATTCAAAAGAACTATTGCATTGTGAAGTGTATGCCTCTAGTTGAAACAGAGTACCTCTCCAAGTACCCTTCGTAAGCACCATAGATCCTCTAGTCATCTTGCATCCGTCCGTAAAAACAACCTGCACACCTGTATCATTCAACATACTTACAGAAAGCAGGTTTTGTGCTAAGCCTGGGATGTGCATGACCCTAGAGATCCCCTTCACTCGTCCATCAAGGAATCAGATTGAGACTCTTCCATGACCAACAATCTTCAAATGAGAGTCATCACCCAGGTACACTCTTCCACCATCGAACTCTTCATACTTCATGAATGAACTTCAATGCGAGGTCATGTGGAATGATGCACCAGAATCAATCAACCACACATCATCATATGCATGGGTTGTCAGGGCTGCAATGAAGGCATCACCATCATCTTGTGACTTGTCAGAATCTAAATCCAGGACATTCTTTTTCTTCTTTTTCTTTTCCTCTTTGCATTCCTTTCAAAAATGCCCAGTTTTTCCACAGTTCCAACAGAGAGCCTTGGACTTTCTAGGAGATTTGGATCTCTCACAGGATTTGGATCTACCCTTCTAATCTTTCTTCTCCTTCTTTTTCCCTTTCTCCTTGGGTCTTCCACAAACCGCAAGAGCCTCTTTGGCTACTTTAGAAGACTTTCTCTGTATTTTTTTTAGATAACAGTGAAGATACTGTTGAGAATAGGGCAAACAACTAAGAGGGGGGGTGAATCAGTTGTCAAAAAACTTTTAACTTTTGTTGTAACTTAAACTTCTTTACCACTTATTAACAAATGAATGATATAACCATGAAAGCATGAATCAATAAAACATGAGTAGAAACAAAGCAACAAACATAACACGAGGATTTTTATGTGGAAACCCAGTTAAGGGAAAAACCACGGTGGGGGTTAACCCACAAGAATTTATACTCTGTTAAAAGTATTACAAATGGGGAAGGCACATGCCTTCAGGGTACACTACCTAGAGATCACTACTCCAAGAGGCTCACTGCCTACAGAATTAGTTACAAAAGTTCACTGAAATGTTTGAACTGACAAATGACATCTACCAATGTAGAAATTTAGTTCCGATTAAGCACAAAATACTGATCTTACACACTTCATCCTTACTCAACCCTGTTTCACTCTTCGGCTATAATCCAATCTTAGATATTCACCTTCACACTTCTTTCTGCCCTTTTTGCACTTACTCCATCATCACATCATAATCACACACCAAAACACTTGAATCCATTGGCTATATATATCCACATCAAGAAATTCAATCAACTGTAGTCAGCTTCAAGAAAATTTTGAACATTTATTAAGAACTCTGCTCTGTCAGTTGAATCCATGCACAAACAACAATGCGGACCAAAAACTTGTGTTCTCAAATCATCAATCATGTTAGCCAATACAACTGATTATCACAAATTGCTTAACCAACAAATTTTCTTCATCCAGACCAAGATCAAATACTAGGTCAACCTGTTCTTCTTCTGACTGTAGTGACTAACTAGAACCTGATACTTAGATGCTTATAACTTTTGAATCCTTCATCACCGGAGGCTAAATTTCTAGATTTAGATAGTCCTGACAATCCTTATCACTCCCTCAGATCCGCAACACACTGTGATTTACCACCGGAGAGATCTGGACCAAAATACTGGACCTTGTCACATGCTTTGTTTCTGACTACCTGGACTTAGACAAATCTTCACTCTGACTTCTGGTATAAAAACATTATGTAATGCAGATGTGTAAGATAGACTTAGTTTCCATCAATGACAACACTTGTCATGCGTAATAGTGTCTCTTTCCAACAATCTCCCCCTTTGGCATTGATGGCAACACTTAGTGAAAAATGACTAAGTGTCAGAACAACTCCCCCTTACTATGTACACTTATGCTTTTCACTATTCTCTAGTGCTCCCCCTTTGTTGGATTCCTCATTTTTCACTACTCTTCACTCCCCCTTTGACATCAATGGAAAAGGGTGGGATCTGCAAACCAAAATTTACATAAAAATTCTATATACCAAGCCGCATATGTACAAACAATCCTTAAGTCCTATTTACATAAACTTAAGTATATCACCAAAAATGTTTTTTAATAGTGCCAGCTCACTATCCCAGCTCTTCTTCATATTGTTTAAAATTGAGATGTGGCCACTAAATAGAAATGCTTGTGACTCTATTTTTCGCAGATCAATGGGGTCACTTGTCTGAGCAGCAACTTGGGCTTTGGTCAAGGCATTGAACATTGCTTCCATTTTGGGGAAAATTAGTCCCTCAATGCTCTCCTTTTCTTTTGTCAATTTCTTCAATCAAGTTGATTGCCTAATACTCCTTTCTTGCCACTGATGATGTCAAAGGATCAAAATATTTGGACACACTTGATAGTTTTTGTTTAGACTCCTTTATTTTATCTTCAATATCCTCTATAACTTTAGGACAAGATAAGAAAAATTTATATACATTTCCTCCTTCTGTAAGAGCATTTTGAATACTTTTTACACTGGTATCTAGTACAATTCTATCTACTCCAATCATCTCTTTTAGAGCATCAAATCTTTTACCATTGAATTCATTTTGAACCTTGACCTCTGCAGACTTTTCAAGAGATTCAAAATGAGTACTTACAGAGTTTATCAAGTTCTTTAACTGACCGGAGGGGGGTCTTGATGAGTCCTTCTAGTATGTTTGCATGATTTTCTCCAAAATCCCTGATGCCAGACCAAGTAGCTCACTGTCTTCTATGTGAGACTTCAAAATATCTTCTTTGGCCTTAGCTTGTGTGAGAGAGGCCCACTTTATCTTTTGAATTGGTGGAAGACTGTCCAAATTGATTGGACCTTTCAACTCTTCTGCAACTAGTTTATCATTTTCCAAAATTTCTTTCACTGCTTCTGCAGTGTCTCTTGCCCAAAATGATGTTTTTGACTTGTGTTCTTCAAGGCCTTCATCTCCTTCCTTTTGAGGGTCTATCATATTGTCCTGCCCATCATTTTCTTTCCTTTTCTCTACTTCTTTTTTTTTGCATCTTCATTAGAAGCATTCTTACTTTTATCTATCTCAAAGATATCTTCTACAATCTCTTCCAGAGAATTTGGTGTATCTGTAGTGGCAGTTTTATTAGGTTCCTCAACATCTAGAATGGAAGAGCCAACTCCACCATCAGTTTCTTTTACTTGATCTTCTTCCATCATTTCTTCATCCTCTTTATTCAATACTTCTTCTTCCAGAAAGGAGTCATCATCTACTCCCGTTTGTTGCTTATTTTCTACTACTCTTCATCATTCAAAATTGATGCATTCTCAGTATCAACTAGTTCTTCTGTAACCATATAGAACTTATTCTTGGCCAGTGCTTTCTTCAAAATTTGTTTTATTTCTTTAACAACTTCATCAATATCTCCAATCATTAGCTTATTCATTCTTGTCTTGCTTCTGAAATCGTTCTTGACCTCTTTAAAAAATTTATCTGCTTCTTTGTCGGAGATCACCAGACACAAACTAGATAACACATGTTCCCTCAGCTCCAAATCTTTCGCTTTAGCAGCCTCTTTCCTCATTTTCAAAATGTTACTCAGACTCTTAGGGATTTCAGATAAAATTTCCACGAGAGCTCTATTAAATGTATTCAAGTATTTTACAGTGGCATCCTACAAAATTCTCTTGTTTGCATTATCAAAAGTGTCATTATTTAATTTTGGGTTTCAGATTCCCATGAATCATCATAACATTCACAATTTCTTCTATAAACAAAGCAGGTTTTCTAGCTTGGGTTTTAGTCTTTTGTCTTTTACTTACCTTCATACTTCTGGAAGGCTTATTTTTGCAGCCTTTGAAGCTTCTTCTTTCTTTATCTTTATTTCCTTTATTGCTTCATCTAATTTTGTTTCCTCATCATCTTTAATGCTCACATATGTTCTAGATGCTTTAATCTTCATTCTTTTACCATCTTTATTGGATGGTTCATCTTTCAATTTCTCTATTCTGACAGGTTTTGTGTGAATAGAGGTAGCAGCAGAGCTTTTTGTTTTTTCAGGCTGACTGGTGGAGACTTCTAGAGCACTAGGTTGTTCTTTTTTAGCTTGCTTGGTTCTCTTCCTGACTTCTCTCACTACCTCTTTGGTTATCCCTATGCTCTCTACATACATTTCTACTTGCTTTTGAACTTTCCTCTTGATTTCAGGTTCTCTAAGCTCAACATACAGTTTCACACTTAGCTCCTCATATGTCCCAAATCTTTCAACTGTTGTGTCCTTTGGCTTGCTCAAAAGGTGTTATGCATACATATCCAATACTTGCTCATCAACCTCATACCCCAAGGGCATGATCCATACTGTTCTTGGTTCAACAACTTCCATTAAACACTGATCTGTATCCACCATAAAGTAGACTGTGTCCTTGTATTTTTCAACCATAGATGTAGGAATTCTCACTCTTGAATGCATCATGTTCTGAAATGTTTTGAAGAAACCCCAAATAGCAGTCATTTGGGCATTGGAGTCACCAATACGATTCAAGTGCTCTCTTATTTGAATAGTAATAGGTTTATCATTGGTCCAACACATGCTTTTCTTGTCGGATAACTCATTCATGAAATAGAAGAACAAACACAAGACCAGTGTACCATATTTGAAGGTATTCTTTTTATCCTTCTTAACCTTATTCAAATTTTCCATTAGTTGGTTTTGTAGCAACTCACACAAGTCATAATCAACATTATTTCTCAACATTTGATAAGCTTCATAGATAGCTATACTGGATACAAAATTTTCCTTGTTGGAATGATAAATCTTATATCCAATCACCATTGAAGAAAATTTGACATCCGGATCAGTGATGTCATTTATAGTCATTTGCCTTTTGTCAAACCTTGAACCGGTAGTATCAGTTATAGTTTGATTCTTTACTGATTTCAACATTAGCAATCCACCAAATGAGTTTAACCCTGTCATGGCCTTGATGGCGTCCTTGGTGATCTCGAAAGGTTTCATTAGCCACAAAAACTCATCATGCATTCAGCTTAAAACATATCGGACCCATTCATCTTCATCGAAGGATGGAAACCCTATAATCTGAATGAAATGTTTATCGTGCAGTGCCTTGTACTCAAGTTTAAGACCATGAATTTCATCCCTTAGATGATTCTTGAACAAATCTACAAACCTTGAGTCCCCAAATTCATCTATGCTCACATGAATATAGGCCCTAATATCTTCAACATGTAATACACCATACAAAACATTTGAAAAGGCACCTAATGGGTTGACTTCTACTAATTTGTGTGGATGCTTCTTGAATTTGGGTCAGGGCCTTTCAGTAATATCAACAACCAACAATGTATCTATTGTTAAAGATTACAAGTTCAAAGCTTCATAGAAAAATACCTTTTTCTTCCATGGAATTAGGGTTAGCTGATGAATTCACTGGTCACACTTCAAATCCTTGAAATCTTAGCTCGGGTGCTCTTCTGCTTGCTCTCTTCAAATGCAAAGTGATCCAAATGATTGAATGAATGACTTTTTATTCTCTGCAAAACTTAATTTGTCATTGTAATAAATGCTCTGCCCTAATACATCCAGTTACACTATTTATGTATGCAGTCAAGCTTCAATTGCTCTACAATCAATCACATTTGCTTCTTTTCTTCCAGAATTTGCTTCAACAGATCTACAATAAGCTTCTCTATCTTCATTCATCGTGCCAAATTCAGGAACTCACTTACTGGCAGGGGGAATTAGATTTTCAATGCAACTCCCCCTGAGCCAGAGCTCCTGATTCAATTCCTAGAGGAATTATCAGCACCAGATTCTGGTGCAGATCCATCACCTTCATTGTTTGCATCTTTCTTCACCCACATTTTATTCATTTCTTTCTGAATCTCATTCACATCTATTTTTCCTTTGCCTTTGTCCATCTTCTGTTATGTTCTTCCTGTCTGTGAGTTCACCTTGTTGCTTCTACAAAATTTAACAATGTGTCCATATTTGTTGCAATTAAAACATACAGTCTTTTTTCTCTGATAATCACATGTTGAGTAGGTTTAGATCTGCATTGCATTGCCATATGCCCAAACTTGTTGCAAGTAAAACATTTTCCATTAAAAACTTGTTTGTTCTTAGGAGGATTCCTTGATCCACTTCTGCATTCCTCAACCTTATGACCTATCCTTTTGCAATTAAGGCATTGACTGGAGAAAGATGATTCATTTTGATTTACTTGACTTCTACATTGATTAGCTCTATGACCATACTTATTGCATTTGAAACAATTGCCATTGAAATATGGATACCTTTGAGCATTAGATTGTCTTACCGGAGGTCTTCTAGGATTCCTTCTTTGTTTTCTTGCTTCAGGATTTCTTTGACCGGATCCAAAACTTTCACCTTTCTCAAATCCTAGACTATGCTTATCATCTGCCATCTTTTGACTATCAAGCAACACTTCAAGTTTGGTTAAGCTTATCTTAAATTTTTCTTTGTATTCATTTGCAACTTCTAGGTCATGTTTGAGAATGACAATTTTCCTTTCAAGTTCTTCCTCATTTTCCCTGCTTTCTTATAGATCAGACAATAGATGGCCAATTATTCTATCCAATCTGTAGCATTCTTCTATTCTTTCTTTCAGAGATTGATTCAGTTTTTCTTTAGTCTTCTTCCTTTCTTCAATTTCCTTAGTTAGCCTCATCAGCCCAAATTTCATCTCATGTTTTAGGACAACTTCTTTAGCTAACTTCTCAAATTCCTTTGACTTCTCTTTCAGTGCCTCATCCATGTCATTGTCTTCATTCTGATTTGCTAGATGAAGAAGTAGCTCCTTTCTCTTTTCATTAGATTTGCTCAATTTTTCTTTTAAGGTCTCAATGAAATCTTCAGCATCTCTAAGATTTTATTGCAGATCTCTGATTTCTACTTTGGACATATCAAGATCATCTAAGTCTACTTGTAGTTGTTGATTGATACCATCAGAATGCTTGAATGAACTCATTGAAAACACCTTCCCAGATCTTCCTCAAGTTGTTAAACTTCTTCTAAGGAACCAGGCTCTGATACCAATTGTTGAGAATAGGACAAACAACTGAGAGGGGGGTGAATCAGTTGTCACAAAACTTTTAACCTTTGTTGTAACTTAAACTTCTTTACCACTTATTAATAGATGAATGATATAACTATGAAAGCATGAATTAATAACACATGAGTAGAAACGAATCAACACACATAACACCAAAAATTTTACGTGGAAACCCGGTTAAGGGAAAAACCATGGTGGGGGTTAACCCACAAGAATTTATACTCTATTAAAGTAATTACAAATGGGGAAGGTACATGCCTTTAGGGTACAATGCCCAAAGCTCATCGCTCCAAGAGGCTCACTGCCTACAGAATTAGTTACAAAAGTTCACTGAAATGTTTAAACTAAGAAATGACATCTACCAATGTAGAAGTTTAGTTCTGGTTAAGAACAGAATACTGATCTTACACACATCATCCTTACTCTACCCTGTTTCACTCTTCAGCCACAATCTGAGCTTGGATCTTCACCTTCACACTTCTTTTTGCCCTTTTCACACTTACTCCATCATCACATCATAATCACACACTAAAAGACTCGAATCCATTGGCTATATATATCTGCATCAAGAAATTCAATCAATTGTAGTTGGCTTCAAGAAAACTTAGAACATTTATTAAGAACTCTACTCTGTTGGCTGAATCCATGCACAAACAATAATGCGGACCAAAAACTTGTGTTCTCAAATCATCAATCATGTCGGTCAATACCACTGATTATCACAAATTGCTTAACCAACAACTTTTCTTCATCTGGACCAAGATCATATACTAGATCAGCCTGTTCTTCTTCTAACTGTACTAACTAACTGGAACTCGATACTCAAATCATTATAACTTTTGAATCCTTCATCGCTGGAGGCTAAATTTCTAGATTTAGATAGTCCTAACAATCCTTATCACTCCCTTAGATCCACAGTACACTGTGATTTACCACTAGAGAGATCCGGACCATGATACTAGACCATGTTACATGCTATGTTTCTGACTACCCAGATTTAGACAAATCTTCACTCTGACTTCTGGTATAAACAAATTATGTAATACGGATGTGTAAGATAGACTTAGTTACCATCAATGACAACACATGTCATGTGTAGTAGTGTCTCTTGCCAATAGATACCACTTCATCCATTTTGAAAGTGGATGTGGTGCTCCCAATAGCCATAACAAGATCCCACGAGTCTAGAAAAGAACAAAGCAAGGTCATACAATGATCCTCCTCCTCCATCTTCACACCAATGGATGTCAACTGTATAACTAACATGTTGAAAGCATTCAGGTGATCTACAACAAAACCTCCATCCTCCATCCTCAAATAATACAACTTCTTTCTTAGAAAAAGCTTGTTCACCATGGATTTGGCCTGATAAACATCTCCCAACTTCTTCCAAAGGTCTTTTGTGGTCTTCTCCTCATGGACATTTAACAGGACAGAATCAGCTAGGTTAAGTCTTATGAGACCCTTAGCCTTTTGATCTTTGAGATCCCAATTATCTTGTGTTATTGCAGTTGGTTTTACACCGGAAATGGTTTCCCATAGGTCTTGATCAACAAGCATGTCTTCCATCTTAAGTTTCCATAACTCTAAATTTGTGCCATTGAACTTCTCCACCTCTAATCTTCTAGATGTGCCTACCATCTCCTTCCTACAACAAGATTATAGAATACTCTACACAGACTCCCACTCAACCTAAGATTAGCTCAAAAAACCCCTACCCAACAGCTAGAACCAAAACTAGCTAGGCTCTGATACCAACTGAAATGAAGCTAGGTGTGCGGAAATCACTTCCTACACTAATCTAAAGAGGAGAGATGAGTGCAAATTCTTTTTAACCTTTACAATTACAGTGTTATTAACCCAACAATGGAGATATTGTAGCAATACACAACACAATAATGTAAGACAGAAGAGAGAGAGAAGATATAAAGTGGGGAAAACCCTTACAGGTAAAAAACTCCACACTCCAAAACTTGCACAATGTATTATCTAAGCAATGAAGTTTACAACACACTTGCAATGCAATTCTTTATAGGAGTCTTTGACACTCATATCTGGAGATAATCTATCAGCATAACAGTATCTATCAATCACATAATACATCTCTGTTGCAAGTATGAGGTTATCCAGTGTTGTCATTGATGGCAACATACTCATATTGCATTGACAAGAAGGATTTGATGAGCTGTGTGCTGAGGATATTGAGAAAATTAGTCTCAGTCAGGAACAGTGAAGAACAGTGATGAGAAGAAGGTAAATGTACTGTATAGGATGAGAACCGGAGGATGCGGATTAAAGGGTTAGTAGATATGAGTCTTGAGATGCTACAGTTAAGATTTCAGAGGTCCGCATGAAGATCTGAAGGAGTTGTGGCTGCCGGTATAGAACCGGGTCCGGCAAGTATCCGGAGGTGACAGAGGATCACAAAAAGGTCCGGTGAGGTCCGGAATTGTATTATCCTAATCTGCGGATTGGAAGTAGTGTTTGGGATGTCCTTGTGATGTATCATCCTGATTTGTGTATGATTTGGAGGTCCGGAAGTACCTCTTGCATTATGACAGTGGCGACAGACTGTGTTCTTGAAGTTCCGGATGAGGAAGACAAGAGATCCCAGTAAGCAGAGGAAGTGCGGATGTATCCGGACATTCAGACAGGCTTGTGAAGGTTATTGGATCATGTTTTGTTGGTCCGCATTGATGGTAGAGCCCGGAATTGAAGTTATTCTTCTGGATGAATTTCTTGCTCTGTGTAGCCGACCGGATGAGTTGTTCATCCTGCGAATGTTCTTGTGATGGCCGACCGGATGTGTTATTCATCTTGCGGATACTCCTATGGTTGTTTGCCGACTTAGATGCTTGTTCCTAAGTCGATGTCTTGTATAAATAATGATTTGTGAATTCATTTCAGTGTGTGGTGTGAGGATGAGTATGGTATAGCGAAGAAACGTGCGAAAGGCAGAGCAAAGATTGTTGAGCTTAATTGGAACTGATCCGGACATGTTAGAGATGTCATTCTCCAGTTCAAGACTGTGATTTTCATCACTTTGTAGACAGTGTGTCTCCTTGTAGGCAGTGGGCCTCTTTGTGAGCAGTGTGCTCGGGCAGTGAGCCCTTATTGGCATGTGCCATTCATTTTTCCTTATTCTTCTAACAGAGAATAATTCTTGGGTTAATCACCCCGTGGTTTTTCCCTTAACCGGGTTTTCCACGTCAAAATCTTGGTGTTCAATGTGTTGATGCTTATCTGCCCTTGTGTTTATGTATTATGCTTCCATGGATGATTATTTGATATGCTGCTAACTAACAACAGTGAGTTAAGTGTTTGAATGAGAAGAAGTTTTATACAACTGATTCACCCCCCCCCCTCTCAGTTGTATGCCCTAGATCCAACAATTGGTATCAGAGCTAAGTTCCTCAGACAAGAGCTTAACCGCTTGAGGAGATCCAGGATGTCGTCATACAAGAAGGATAGTCCGAAGTTCGATGGAACCAACTTCACTCTCTGGAAAGGTCGCATGAAGTGTCACTTGGAATGCATGGGAAAAGCATACCTAGGTATGATTTCAAAACCATATGTACCTCCACAAGGTGGTCCGACTACTCTGAATGAAATCACAGAAGCTGAAAACAATCTGCGGACCAAGGAAGCTCTTCTAAGCGCATTGAATGACTCAGATCTCTCGAATGTCATTGACCTACCCACTGCATATGAGATCCTAACTAAACTGGAACTTCTGTATGAAGGAGATGAGTTTGTCAAAAGTGCAAGATTGCAAAGTCTGAAAGGGAAATTTGAAAGATTGAAAATGAGAGATGATGAAAACATCACTACCTTTATGCCAAGAGTAAATGAGCTGGTATGTGGAATCAGAAATGCTGGTGGAACTTTAGATGAAAATGAGATTGTCTGCAAAATCCTAAGATCCCTTCCTGCTGCCTACAAAATCAAAGTTGCTGCCATTGATGAATTCAGAGCCCACACAACTGTCACAAGAGAACAACTGGCTGGCAAACTAGCTGCATTTGAAATGACCGAGTTTGGAGATGATCCTCCCAAGACTGAATCTGCTTTCAAAGCCAGTGCCTATGTGAAAGGCAAACAGAGATTTGATCCGGGTGAAAACTCATCAAGGAAAATGTCATGGTATGATCAAGCAAGAAGAGACATGGAAGAAGAAGAAGCAGAAACAGCTCAACTTGAAGCCCTCATTGCAAAAAGACTGCCAAGAGGATCCGGTAAGTATGAAGGAAAACTACCCTTTAAGTGTTTCAACTGCAATAAGATTGGTCATTTTGCCTCAAGATGTCCGGAGAGATCTGCAAGATCTAATACTCACAGACAAAGGTTTCAAAAGAATTGCTATTATGTTCATGAAGAAGATGACAATGAAGGAGTAACAGATGATGAATCAGAACCAGGAAGCAAATCCGGAAATGAGTGGGTGTTTATAGCCATCAAGGAAGAAGATTCCATGCTCTCTGAATCTGTCAATCACAAAGTTGTTGAAAAAGCCTTGGCTGCTCAAGTGGAAGAAAAGGATGATTGGGTTATTGACAGTGGATGTTCTCACCATATGACTGGTGACAAGAATAAGTTCTTAGACTTGGAAAGATATGAAGGAGGAATGGTAAAGTTTGGTGACAATTCTGCTGGCAGAATCAGAGGTAGGGGAACTATTTCCTTTGATGGTAAGAGCAAAACAGGAAATGTACTGTATGTTGAAGGATTGAAGCACAATCTTCTCAGTGTTGGTCAGTTAGTGGACAAAGGCTATGATCTCCGGTTCAAGAATGGAAAATGCAGAATCTTCACAAGCTCCGGAACTGAAATTGCATCCGGCACTCAGACAAGAGGTAACATCTTTCATCTGGTTGGTTCAAATAAAAGTTGTTTGTTTGTTCAAATTGATCAGAGTTGGTTATGGCATAGAAGAATGTGTCATGTAAATTTTGATAACATCATCAAAATAAGCAATACTCATGCTGTGAGAGATCTTCCAAAGTTGATAAAACCTACAAATAGTGTGTGTAAAGAATGTCAGTTAGGCAAACAAAGCAGAGTCTCTTTTAAAAGCAAAGATCAGTCTTCTACCGGATTGTTGGAATTAGTACATACTGATCTATGTGGACCAACAAGAATCAAGAGTCTGCAAGGTGATAGATATTTCATGTTGTTAATAGATGATCATTCCCGGATGATGTGGGTTACCTTTCTAAAAGAAAAATCAGAAGCTTTTGAGAAGTTCAAAATCTTCAAAGCTATGGTGGAGAATCAAACCGGATTGAAACTAAAGTGTCTAAGGTCTGATAGAGGTGGAGAATTTACATCTGGTGAATTCATTGACTTTTGTGAGAAACAGGGTATAAGGAGACAGTTGTCTGCTCCTAAGACTCCACAGCAGAATGGAGTAGTTGAGAGAAAGAACCGGACCATCCAGGAAGCTGCTAGGACAATGATGTTGGAAGCAAATGTTCCTCAAATGTTTTGGAAAGAAGCTATCAGCACTGCAGTCTACACTCTCAATCGAGTTCAAATCAGAAACAACACCGGTAAGACCCCCTATGAACTCTGGTTTGGCATCACTCCTACTGTGAAATATTTCAGAGTATTTGGTAGCAAGTGTTATATTAAAAGAGATGAAGATCTAGGAAAGTTTGATGCTAGAAGTGATGAAGGAATTTTCTTGGGCTACTCCACTCAAAGCAAAGCATACCGGTGTTACAATAAGAGATTGAGGAAGATGATAGAAAGCACCAATGTGAAGGTTGATGAAGGAATTGAGAAGCCTTCAAGATTTTATGAGTTTGATGAAGATGACCAAGACAGTGTTCAAGGACCTCAATCCTCTCCGGTAAGACAGAGTCAGCCTGATCCGGTAAATCAGGAAGAAGAGTTAGATTTGAATGAGGCTGATCAAGAAACAACAGTGCTGGATACTCCCAAAATTCCAAGGTATGTAAGACTGAATCACTCTGAAGATCAGATCATAGGTGACAGAAGCAAAGGTGTACAAACTAGAAGGAATATTGCTCAAGATCAGAATGAATGTTGTCTGATTTCAAAGATTGAACCTAAAACAATAAAGGAAGCCTGCAATGATGAAAACTGGACCAAAGCAATGGAAGATGAACTGATGCAAATTGAGAAAAATCATACTTGGGATCTTGTTCCCAGACCTAGAGACAGGAATGTAATTGGAACCAAGTGGGTCTTCCGGAACAAACTAAATGAAGCTGGTGAAGTAATCAGAAACAAAGCTAGATTGGTCTGCAAAGGCTACTCTCAAATAGAAGGAATTGACTTTGAAGAGACTTTTGCTCCGGTAGCAAGAATTGAAGCAGTCAGATTACTTCTTGCATTTGCTGCCTTCAAAGACTTCAAGGTATATCAGATGGATGTCAAGTCTGCCTTCCTAAATGGTGATCTGGAAGAAGAAGTCTACATTGAACAACCGGATGGATTTCAATTGTCTGATAATAATGATATGGTTTGCAAGTTGAAGAAAGCTTTGTATGGATTGAAGCAAGCCCCAAGAGCATGGTATGAAAGGTTGGATAAGCATCTTGTGCAGATTGGATTCAACAAAGGTACTGCTGACAGTAACTTATATTTCAAAATTGATCATGAAAACATTCTGATTGTTGAAGTGTTTGTGGATGATATCATTTTTGGAGGAAGAGATAGTATGTGCAAAACTTTTGCAAATCAGATGAAAAGTGAGTTTGAAATGTCTATGCTTGGTGAAATGAATTTCTTCTTGGGTCTGCAAATTACTCAAACAAAAGAAGGGATCTTCATTTCTCAGACCAAATATGTGAAAGAATTGTTAAAAAAATTTGGTATGGAAGACTCAAAGCCTATGAACACTCCTATGGCAACCGGATGTAAGTTAAGCAAAGATGATGATTCTCCAAAGGCAGATCAGACAAAGTATAGATCAATGATTGGTGGATTGTTGTATCTCACTCAAACTAGACCAGATATAATGCAAGCTGTTGGTCTTGTGGCAAGATTCCAGGCTGATCCTAGAGAATCTCATGTTATGGCAATCAAAAGAATTTTTAGATACTTGAAAGGAACAGTTGAGTATGATCTTTGGTATCCTAGAGATCTGGATTTCTCTCTTCATGCTTACACAGATGCAGATTGGGCAGGTGATGTGGATGACCGGAAGAGCACTAGTGGTGGAGCATTCTTTTTGGGGAAGAGATTGGTTTCTTGGCTAAGCAAGAAACAAGATGCAATATCTCTGTCTACAACTGAAGCAGAATACATTGCAGCAGCAGGTAGTTGCACTCAAATCCTATGGATGAAGCAGATGCTAAGAGACATCAAAGTTGAATATGAGGAGCCTATCACAATTTTCTGTGATAATTCAAGTGCAATTAACATTTCCAAGAATCCGGTATTGCATTCTAAGACTAAGCACATATCTATCAAATTTCACTTCTTGAGAGAACAAGTAAACAAGGAAGAAGTCAGATTGGAGTATGTTCCCTCCAAGGATCAGATTGCAGATATCTTTACAAAACCTCTTCCCAAGGACTCTTTTGAATATCTCCGGGAGAAGTTAGGGGTCATGGCCCCTCCGGTGATGAACTAAGATGCACTGATGTGCATCAGTCCGGTGGCTATCACAGTCATATCTTGTGATCCGGACTAATGGGGAGCTGCAACTAAGGGGGAGCAGCTGGTCTGATTCTGATGCATGAGAATTGCAAGTATGAGCCCTTTGCCATTGATGTCAAAGGGGGAGAGAAGACATGTGAAAAACAAGTGGTTGATGATCAAAGGGGGAGCAGCAAAGGAAGACATGTGAAGAGTTGTTGTTGATAGGGGGAGCTGTGACAGAAAAGAGAAGTTCTTGTCTTGATGGTTTTTCACATCATATGTTGCCATCAATGACAAAGGGGGAGATTGTTGCAAGTATGAGGTTATCCAGTGTTGTCATTGATGGCAACATACTCATATTGCATTGACAAGAAGGATTTGATGAGCTGTGTGCTGAGGATATTGAGAAAATTAGTCTCAGTCAGGAACAGTGAAGAACAGTGATGAGAAGAAGGTAAATGTACTGTATAGGATGAGAACCGGAGGATGCGGATTAAAGGGTTAGTAGATATGAGTCTTGAGATGCTACAGTTAAGATTTCAGAGGTCCGCATGAAGATCTGAAGGAGTTGTGGCTGCCGGTATAGAACCGGGTCCGGCAAGTATCCGGAGGTGACAGAGGATCACAAAAAGGTCCGGTGAGGTCCGGAATTGTATTATCATAATCTGCGGATTGGAAGTAGTGTTTGGGATGTCCTTGTGATGTATCATCCTGATTTGTGTATGATTTGGAGGTCCGGAAGTACCTCTTGCATTATGACAGTGGCGACAGACTGTGTTCTTGAAGTTCCGGATGAGGAAGACAAGAGATCCCAGTAAGCAGAGGAAGTGCGGATGTATCCGGACATTCAGACAGGCTTGTGAAGGTTATTGGATCATGTTTTGTTGGTCCGCATTGATGGTAGAGCCCGGAATTGAAGTTATTCTTCCGGATGAAGTTCTTGCTCTGTGTAGCCGACCGGATGAGTTGTTCATCCTGCGAATGTTCTTGTGATGGCCGACCGGATGTGTTATTCATCTTGCGGATACTCCTATGGTTGTTTGCCGACTTAGATGCTTGTTCCTAAGTCGATGTCTTGTATAAATAATGATTTGTGAATTCATTTCAGTGTGTGGTGTGAGGATGAGTATGGTATAGCGAAGAAACGTGCGAAAGGCAGAGCAAAGATTGTTGGGCTTAATTGGAACTGATCCGGACATGTTAGAGATGTCATTCTCCAGTTCAAGACTGTGATTTTCATCACTTTGTAGACAGTGTGTCTCCTTGTAGGCAGTGGGCCTCTTTGTGAGCAGTGTGCTCGGGCAGTGAGCCCTTATTGGCATGTGCCATTCATTTTTCCTTATTCTTCTAATAGAGAATAATTCTTGGGTTAATCACCCCGTGGTTTTTCCCTTAACCGGGTTTTCCACGTCAAAATCTTGGTGTTCAATGTGTTGATGCTTATCTGCCCTTGTGTTTATGTATTATGCTTCCATGGATGATTATTTGATATGCTGCTAACTAACAACAGTGAGTTAAGTGTTTGAATGAGAAGATGTTTTATACAACTGATTCACCCCCCCCCCCTCTCAGTTGTATGCCCTAGATCCAACAACACACAACACAATAATGTAAGACAGAAGAGAGAGAGAAGATATAAAGTGGGGAAAACCCTTACAGGTAAAAAACTCCACACTCCAAAACTTGCACAATGTATTATCTAAGCAATGAAGTTTACAACACACTTGCAATGCAATTCTTTATAGGAGTCTTTGACACTCATATCTGGAGATAATCTATCAGCATAACAGTATCTATCAATCACATAATACATCTCCTCTTAAAGCACCTGCTTAAATAGAAGTTTACAAGGCAAAAATGAACTTTCCTTGAGATGGGCGTCCAACTTGGCCTCATTGCCCAAAACCCATGCCTAGGGACACTTGTCCAACACTGAATCATGGTCATGACACTTGTCATATCACCCCATCCCAATATGGTCGCCTATTCCCAAGTTGGGCAATAACAGATGCTCTTATGCATCTTACGACCATCATAGAATCTGTCATACTGATAGTACTTACAACTGTAAGAGAATCTGGCATACACTAACTAAAAATAGCATACTCTCTTACAACATGTTATAACTCTCCTTTGGGCACCCAAAGATGCCTTCTTCCAAAATGCCTTGTGACACATGTCTTCACCTATCATAAAACATTCCATTTATGACTCTTACGCATCATAGATTTTGTCATAGGAATCTATCATAATCGTTTCGGTCAAGATTCACTTACACACTAGTCAAAGTGCTGACACATGGCAAAATATCTCTACCACTAAGTGGGATGCCTATCTCCTCATGTGAGGACAAAATTAAATGTGGTCACCTTCCACGTAGGATGACACATCACCGTACCAACTCTCACAAAATGACAAAATAGGATTTGCATCCTAATTACACAATAGGCAATAAATAAATATATTACAATAAATAAATGCAAGGAATTACCAAGGTTGAGACACCTTAATTCCCAACAGAATGAATAGACTAGCATGTTATAGAGGCTCTTTTTTTAAACAAGTTGAAGGACTGGATGTTGTCACAGACTTTAGGGAAATCACTTTGCACTACAATCTCTGGCCCTAGTTAATTTGCTTGAGGGTAGGAAAATGGGTAGTTGGGGGGAATGATGAGTCTAATAATTAGATAATTTTCTTATATTTTTATGCAAGTTCATAGATATTCTCACACATTTATCCTATACATATTCCTACACTATGTTATCTTCTATGCTCATTATGCAACCCTAAACTTGGTTTAAAGTATATGGAAATATGGTTATGATGTGATGGATATTGCATGATTATGTGTGGGTATGTATGAATTGTAATAGATAGTTGTTCTTAGCTATGGTTGTTAGTATTGTGTGCATGTTTTGTGAACTAACTCTTTGTAGATAAAGGAGATAGACTATAGCTCGCAGCAACTGCAAGGTGTAGCCAACAGCTAAAAGAGTTCCCAGACAACAAAGCAAGGGAGGTTCCAGAATAAACTGAGTGCAAAAACTATAGCATAGAAGCACTTAATGAAGATGATTGTGCATCATGATGGTAATTAATAAAGGTGACTGAATGAGAACTCTATTGCAATCAGGAATCTAATGTGACTAATTCAACTAGTCCACGTTCCAGTTCTGTTACAACAAGAGTCTCAATTTCACTTGGACTCTTCTTTCTTTTTCAGTTATTGATTTCTTGGTATTTATTGCACTCTAATATATAGGGAGTGGTGATTTATGATTTTAGTTGAGAGTCTTTGTTTTAATAAACTTCCCCTGTGCCTATATGTATGGTTCGGTGGTTGAGGTAGAGGGAGTTGTTCAAATAGAAGATATAGTTATCAGATCTTTTTCAATTAGTTGTTTTTACATAGACAATGTTTATTGTTCAATGATGAATTCATGAATAAGATATTTCAGTAGAATCTTATGTGATATTGTGGAGATTGTCCAATGAATGATTTTGAATTATTATGATTGTGTCAATCTAAGAAGCTAGATTTGAGTTAGATCAGTGGAGATAGTCACTTGAGCAAGGGCCACTCAAGGTAACTATCCCTCACTTCCTTTCCTGTGTGATTACTTTTATTGTAATAGTTATTTTATTAATGCATGATTAATTAGATTCTTTGAGTTATTCTAGTTTTCTTAAACTTGTACTCCAGAGTGTAGGTTTAAATTATCAGTATCATATCAAAACTTAGCATTCATTTCTTGACAGTAATTAGTTGTAGTCTTATATTGTATGTACCCATACCAATAGTGCCAGCATTACTTCCTTTACCGTTATCAGTTTTGAGATTTTCTATCAAGTATAACACTATATTAGGATGAGTTAGGTAGTCTTAAATCTTTGAAAGCACATACAGTGTCAGTACCATCACAAGCTTATTATCCCTAGTCAATAATTTAATGAAGGTTTTTCCAAAGGTTCAAGTGGACTGTTCAATTAAGTTTTTCCTCTAAATTGTGTGATTGTCACCAAGTTTACTAGACATAGTAAGGAAGCTACACAGGACTTGCCATTAACTCCTGATTGCCCCACTACTCTGGAACTATTAAAAATAGGCTATAAATACACATTGGCATCACTTAGTGTAATTCACCCCTGTAGACACCTGAAAATGGTCACAACTAATTTCATCCACCAACGCATCCAACCCTAATCCACCTACATCACTTCATCTGATCCAATTATTAATTAAATATTTTTTAATTATTTAATTAACTTATTTTGTGCCTCTATCATATCATAAAAATCAAATTCCTCTACTATAGTATGAAAATTAAATATTTTTTACGATAGTTCATTCTAAAAATTAAATAAATTACCATATTTATTTAATTCCCTATTTTGTTCATTTCTGATTACTTTTTGTACTCATAATTATCTTCTTCTAATCCATGTGCACATGAATTGATTTTAATTAATCCATCATTACAAATCCCCATGTTTCTAGAAGTCCACTTGTCATCCAATGTACACACATGTACATGACAAGTGGTACTTTAGAAGCATGGGTAAATCTTCCAAAATGGGTACATTTGTCATATTTCTTCCACCCCACTCCATGTGTCACTACTCCTTCCAATTTAAAATTCCATGTGGCACTATTTGAACATTATTCCTCTAATTTTAAATTCTACTTATCCTCTCCATGGAATTTAAAATTTCTCACAAAATCCAAGCCTTACCTTTTCATAAATGAGTCCTTACATGTCATACACCTACTCAATCCTAGCCATCCATCCATTCAAACTTGTATTCTCATCCATTGATCATCCCTTGAATCTTGGGGCAACCTTCTCATCCAATCCAAACATGTCATTTGTCCAATTCTCCTTGCTTGAGGATTCTCAAGTAATCTCCACCATTGATCTTTCAAATTGATCCTAGCTCTCCAATCCCATCTCCAAAAATCTATAAATTGAGGCCTCCACCTCCCATTTGGAACAAGACATTTTATGCAAAGTTACTCTATCAATTTGAGTGCTCACATATATAGCTTTAGGGAAATTCAAACTAGTTTAGTTTAGTATATCATCCATTAGGACATATCATCACTAGTGTGCTTAAATAGGGTGCATAATTAGGTATAAAAGCATAGTAGTGATTTAATCCAATCTTGAGGTCCCTTGGACTTGAGATTGGGTGCATTCTAGGTTGGATTTGCATCCATTTTAGGTCTCATTTTCATAGGTAGACAACCCCAAAGTCGGATTGCTTTGAAACATGTAACTCCCATTTCAGTGCCAAAATGAACCCAACTGTCATTTTTCCCACCTAAGAAAGAATTTTCAAATTCTAAAATTGAAAAATTGGGTAGCACAACTTTCGAGAGCAATAACTTTTGAACTGGGTGTTTGATTGATGAACCATTTGATGCGTTGGAAAGATGATGAAGAGATCTATCAAGATATAAGCACTTTGCTAGTTAAAATTGTTGGTGAAAAATCATATTTTCACTTTTACATAAGTTAATTAGGGAGATTTTTTTTCTATTTTGAGCCTTATGACATGTGGCGTAGGCTTTCTTTTCTCTTGAGAGTATTGTGACATGTGTCACATGCTTTCTTTCCCCACTTTGTCTATTCTTGGACAGTGGTTGTGTATATCCTTTGTATTTATTTTTGAATAATGCAATGGGAATGCAAAGCACTAATTCACACATGCATTTGGCTTTTGCAATATTTTCTTGTAGCTGCTACACCCTTAATATTGGTGAACATAGGGTTATGAATAGTCGTCTTGTGGCTATCTTAACTCCTAATTAAGTCATGTTATCATTAATATATTATTATTTAGTTAGATAGGACTAGGTGTTATATAGGGGTGTGTCTATTCATCCTTAGCATAATTATGTATATATAGGTGGATGTGAGTCTTATTTCATCATCATATTGTCAAGTCTGTTCTCATTGGAGATATTTGGAGGTTGCCTCCTCGAAGTGGCCTGTTATTCTTAGCTATTATCAAGTATTTGCAAAATATTTCATATTATCTTCTCCATTGTGTAAGTTATTTCATTACAAGTGGTATCAGAGCATGATCTTGGCACCGTAGAGGCAAGATTTTTTCTCAATATTGGGGCTATTTTGGGAAGAGTATAACTTTTAGATTTTAGCAAATTTTTAAAATATTTTTAAAGGGTTTTTGAAGACCATATTAAAGAAGATACAATCCAGATTTCAGAGGAATTGGAGCAAATTTGAGCAAATTATTGTAGAATTATGAATTCTACACAATTTATTTGAGATCCACATATCTCTCACATCCTGCTAAATTGGAGCATAATTTGTATTCAATTTTTGAAGACATAATAGAGGAGCCTACAATACAAATCTTGGAGAAATGGAAGCAAAAATAAGCGAGTTATTGCAAAATTAGGGTTTCCAACAAATTCTCTCTCAAGGCTACAAATTTGCTAATTTTTTCAATTTTTTTTTGGGTAAGTGGTATCTTAGCCCTAGTAAGTTACAGTAAAAATTTCAAAGAATTTACATTTCATTTGTGTGATTTATTTCAAAAATATTAGTTTCCATCATGACGGGGCCTGCAACAAGAGGCAAAAAGAATGTTACCACACCAGGGAAATCCTCTGATAAGGATGGGGAAACAATAGAGGATAGTAATCCCAATGAGGAAATAAGTAAGGTCAAGGAAGATGTTTCCTCAATTAAGAGGGATATGTGTGACCTAAGAGGAGATATATCATATATACGAAGCATGTTAAGTGCCTATATGAATGAACCAAGAAAGGAGTTCTCAAGCAACCAAGGTGAAACCTTCATGTAGGCTAATAATGACACAAATTTTAATACTCCTATGGGATCTAGGAATTTGTTTCCAGAGGTGGATATGTACAAGTTTGATGGTAAGGATCCTCTAACATGGATAAACCAAATGGAGAATTTTTTTGAAGTACATCAAATCCCATATGGACAAAAGGTCACGATGGCTTCCCTATATCTAGAACCAGATCAATTCATTTGTTATCGTTGGCTTTGTACTCATTGGAGGAAAAAAGGTCTCACCATCTCATGGTCAATTTTTAAAGAAGAACTGCAAGCACAATATAGCAATAGTGTGACAGACAACTTCTTCAGCCAGCTTGCTAAACTTCAACAAACAGGATCGGTTAAGGATTGTATTCAGAAATTCCAAAATCTATCCTTAAGAGTGGATACAATTATAGAGAACTTGAATGATTTATTCTTGGGTGGTCTCAAGGATCACATTCAACATGAGGTACGCATGTTTAGTCCTAGCTCTGTAAATGAGTCTTTTATCTTGGCACGCAGGGTAGAGGAAAAGTATTTGATTCCTAGAAAGCAAGGGGCTAATGTGACAAGAGAGAAAGGATATTCAACACCTTCTCTTCCTAAACCTACTAGGCTAACTCCATAGAAAATTGAGGAGAAAAAAGAAAAAGGGTTGTCTTTCAATTGTGATAGCAAATACAGTCAAGGACATAAATGTAGTGAAAAGAAATTGTTCTATATTGAAGGTCCAAGTGAGGAAGAAGAGGAGGAACCCATATTAGAGGAGGATAGGGAGTCAAGTGAGGAATCACATGATTCTCAACCAATCATTTCTTGTCATGCACTCTCAAGTTTCAGTGCACCACAAACTCTCAAGGTAGTGGGTTTCTTAAAGAAGCAGAAAGTAATAGTGTTGATCGACTCAGGTAGTACTCATAATTTCATCAATAAAAAGTTGGCAACTCGTCTAAATTATTTTATATATCCAGCCCCTGAGTTTTAGGTTTTGATTGCAGATGGTGGTATAATTAGTTATTCGGGGAAGTGTCATAGCATTAAATTATCCATACGAGATTATCAACTTGATACCCCAATGTATGTGATATCCATGGGTGCAGCAGATATTGTTTTGGGAGTACAATGGCTTACTACATTGGGAACAATTGAGATGAACTTCCAAGAACTCTTCATGAGATTTCAATCAGAAGGAAAGGTAGTGGAGCTAAGGGGATTGAAGGAAAAATCCCCACAGATGGTAAGCTCTCATCAAATACAAAAGTTGCTTAAGAAAGGAGCGGATGGATTTGTGGCCTAGCTATGTTCATTAAAAGTCTCTCAATCTAATGCTCCTACTCATCCAGATTTACAAGCAATAATTGATCATCACTCAATGGTTCTTGGAGATATGCCTAAAGGACTTCCTCCTAAGAGGGATCATGACCATGCCATACAACTAGTTCCAATGAGCCAACCACCAAATACTAGGCCTTATAGGTACCCACACATACAAAAAAGTGAGATAGAAAAAATTGTTGAGGAGATGCTAGAGGCAGGAATTATCAGGCATAGCCAAAGTGCTTACTCCTCGCCTGTGGTGATGGTGCATAAGAAGCATGAAACTTGGCGCATGTTTCCAGATTATAGAGTGCTCAACATGTACACCATTAAAGATAAGTTTCCTATTCCAGTCATTGATGATTTGCTAGATGAATTGAATGGAGCTATGTATTTTACCAAGTTAGATCTTAGATCTGGTTATCACCAAATTTGGATTAAGGAGGAAGATATTTGTAAGATAGCATTTCAAACTCATGAGGGTCATTATGAATTTTTGGTGATGTCATTTGGTCTTACCAATGCACCATCTACGTTCCAAAGTTTGATGAATTCCATTTTTAAGAAGTTCTTGAGAAAGTTTGTGTTAGTGTTCTTTGATGATATATTGATTTATAGCAAGACTTGGGAAGAACATTTGCAGCATGCAGATCAAGCATTACAATTACTCTAAGATCATCAACTCTATGCTAAGCCATCCAAGTGTGCTTTTGGTCTTAAGGAGGTGGAGTATTTGGGACACAGTTTCACATGGAGTAAAGGTGGACCCTAATAAAATTAAGGTTATCATGGAATGGCCTATTCCAAAACCCATTAAGAAATTGAGGGGTTTCTTGGGATTGATAGGGTACTATAGAGGATTTGTGAAGAATTATGGTCATATAGTAGCACCCCTTACCACTCTATTGAAGAAGGATTCTTTTCATTGCAATGAGTCTGCTAATGTAGCATTTGAGCAATTGAAGGAGGCTGTGTACAACTCCAGTGCTTGCCACTCTGGACTTCACCAAGGAATTCATTGTGGAATGTGATGCTTCTAGAAATGGGATAGGAGTAGTTCTCATGCAAGAAGTTTGACCAATTGCTTTTGAGAGTCATCAATTAAAGGGTAAGAATCAGCTCAAACCTATTTATGAGAAGGAAATGCTAGCAATCCTTCACACAGTTAAACAATGGAGGCCTTATTTAATGAGTCGACACTTCAAGGTTAAGATAGATCATGATAGCCTAAAATATTTTTTGGAACAAAGACTATCCTCTCACGAAGATGTTGGGATATGATTTTGAGATTGTATATAAGAAAGGGAAGGAAAATATTGTGGCCAATGCACTTTCTAGGAAGGATGAGAAAGATGAAGCCTTATTGTGTGCCCTTTCAATATTACAAGAAAATTGGGTGGAAGAAGCCAAAGTAGAGTGGCAAAATGATGTTGCGACAAGTAATCTCATCCAACAATTGAAAAGTGATCCTAGTAGTTTAGATAAGTTTTGTTTGAAGGGGGATATTCTTTGGTATAAAGAGCACTTGTATCTCTTCAAGAATTCCACTCTTAAACACAAGATTCTCACAGAGCTACATGAGTCCCCAGTTGGTGGTCATTCAGGATTTTTGAAGACATATCATCGGGTCAAGCAAGATTTTTTTTGGGAAGGGCTAAAAGGTGATGTTCAAAAATTTGTGGCTAAATGTTTGGTTTGTCAAAGAAATAAGGGGGAGACAATTAAGACACCAGGTCTCTTGCAGCCCTTATCTATTCCTAGCCAGTGTTGGGAAGAGTTATCCATGGACTTCATAACAGGGCTTCCCAAATCTAAAGGTCATAATGTCATCATGGTAGTAGTTGATCACCTCACTAAATATGCACATTTCATTGCATTATCACATCCTTTTACAACAAGTGCAGTGGCAAAAGTTTTTTTGGAGAATATCCAAAAACTACATGGTACACCTAAGTTTATTGTCAGTGATCGTGATCCTATCTTTACTAGTCACTTTTGGAAAGATTTATTCTCATGTTTGGGTACTCAATTGGCTCATAGTTCTTCATACCATCCTCAATCAAATGGGCAAATTGAGGATGTTAATAAATGTTTGGAAGGATATCTACATTGTTTCACTTCAGAGAAACAGTCGCAATGGATAGATTGGCTACCACTTGTAGAATGGTGGTATAATACTTCTTTTCACAGCTCATCAAAAATGTCTCCATTTTTGGCACTTTATGGATATCATCCTCCTTCCATCACATCATCATTAAAGGTGTTACCAAGAGTTCAGGCAGTAGAGGACCACTTGCTTCATCAACAATAGGTACTTTCAGGACTCAAGGAGAATTTAGCTATGGCACAAAATTGAATGAAACAATAGGTTGACCAACATCGTAGTGAAAGAAATTTTGAAGTTGGGGATTGGGTCTTCTTGAGATTGCAGCCTTATAAACAAATCTCACTGAAGTAACAAAAAAAGAATAATAAGTTGTCTCCAAGATATTATGGGCCATACCAAATCATGCAAAAGATTGGTAATGTTGCCTACAAGCTAGAGTTGCCACCAACAACAAAGATACATCCAGTTTTTCATGTTTCTTGTTTGAAGAAGGTAATTGGGCATAATATTCCTGCTCAAACAGTACTACCAGAACTCAATGAAGAAGGAAGAATAATTTTGGAACCAGAGTACATTCTTCAAACACACACAAAGAAGCTAAGGAATAGAACCCTCACTGAGTATCTCATCGAATGAAAGAATTTACTAGTTGAAGAGGCCGCATGGGAGGATAAGGAGTTCATTCAAAAGAATCCACACTTGGTTAGCATTGAGGACAATGCTTCTTTGAAGAGGGGGGCATGATACACCCTTAATATAGGTGAACATAGGGTTATGAATAGTTGGCTTGTGGCTATCTTAACTCCTAATTAAGTCATGTTATCATTAATATATTATTATTTAGTTAGATAGGTCGGACTAGGTGTTATATAGGGGTGTGTCTATTCATCCTAAGCATAATTAGGTATATATAGGTGGATGTGAGTCTTATTTCATCATCATATTGTGAAGTGTGTTCTCATTGGAGATATTTGGAGGTTGCCCCCTTGAAGTGGCTTGTTATTCTCAGTTATTATCAAATATTTGTAGAATATTTCATATTATCTTCTTCCATTGTGCAAGTTATTTCATTACAGCAGCTCTCTCTTGTAGAAGATTTCCAGCAGATGATCTTGGCTCCTGTGAGTCCTTGTGTGACTCTAACAAGGTATCAGAGCTCTAGATCTATCAGTTTCTTTTCAAATCAGAGAGGGTTTTAGCCATTAGCATTTAATCTATGCATCCTGGAGAAAAACAGACCTCACAGTTGTGCTCAGGAGGTGTCAAAACCCCTATTTTCATATAAGGTACTCTATATTTTGCTGGAAAAAAAATTTGGGCATTTTTTTGGGTTTGATTTGCTACCTCGATTTCTATGCCAAATTTTTGTATGGATGCCTCAACTTTCGTGCCGGATTTATGTACAGTCATCTCGATTTCTGTGCTAAATTTTTTCATCTTATTTTAATTTTCAAGCTACCTCAATTTGCATGCCAAAAAATTTTAAAATTTGCATCAAGTTTTGTGCCACTTGATTTCTGTCTATCTCGATTTCCATGTCACCTCAATCTCTAAACCTACCTTGATTTCCATGTCACGTTCATGTGTAGGCCTAATAAGGCAGTTTTCTTCTAGAGTCCATAACTTGAGCATACGGACTCAAAAATTGGCAAACGAAAAAGCGTTGGAAAGATGGTTCTAAGCACTATCCAGTAATGCTAGTCATTTTCCCAGATTTTTCTATTTGACACTTGTTTTTGTTGTTTGAAATCAAGGCATCATTTCTAGCTTCCGAGCTCTGTTCTTGCGCCCAGAATCTCCATTTTTTGAAAATGAATAGGCATTGGAAAGGCATCAAAGAGCTCTACACAGCCATCTATGTAATTTGTTTAGATTCAGCACCAAGTATTTTTTATTCAATTTGTCAATTTTATGGCTTCTGTTGGATATCCTAGGCATGCTGCCTCCTAGAAATGTTCTGTTTGCTTTGATAGGCTTCTATTATCAGCATAAATCTATTTGCATGTTTTGATCTCTATCATTTTGAGGAGGTATTATGGGTTTTGCCACTCATCCTTCTATGGTCAATCTAACTAAGGACAATTATGAGTCCTGGCAAAGAGGCATCCTGACACATCTCAGGTGGCTGCATCTTTTGCCTCATCTTTATGGGCTCAGACCTGAACCAAAGACACCTATGAAGAAATCTATTTGGGGTAACAGTCAAGATCATGTTGTAGGTTTAATTTGTACCACTGTTGATTATGATATTGCATGTGATCTTCCCATCTATGAGAGCCCACGCACACTTTGGACAAAAATTTGGGAGTTGTATGGAGACCCTCATGTCTCACCATTTCCAAATGATCCTACAACAGATTGCCTCATTCCACTTGATGATGCAGATAATATACCTTATGATGATGATACTTTAGAGGAGCTTGAGTATATGGCATGTCTTGAATGTTCAGAGATAGAGACCTCTCTTGCTCCCTCTTCTCTTCTTGTTGAGATCACATCTTCTTCATCACCTATTACTACTTCAGAATTTAGTGTTGCATCATCATTGGCTTCTAGTAATTTTATGTAGCAGGTCAATATCAGTCTTTCAGATCCACCTCATTGGGACTTTTATCTTGCAGACATATCATCCTTGTTTGTGGAGTCTCACATTGTTGATTTAGAGGACACATTTGAGGGTTTACCTCTCTTGTTTGATGCTATCTCAGTTGGCTTTGCATCATCACCTTCATCTTATGTGTTTTCAGATGTAGTTCAGATCATATCCTCTCCTAGTTCTTCTTCTCTAATTCGGCAGATAGTTTCTATTTTGGAGAAGACATATTTTCCCAGTATGAGGTCACTTGAGTTGCACTTAAAGGCACACATTTCGATATGGATTCCCTATTCATCCAAGATGTGGGAATGGCTTATACATTCACCAGTGGATTTGTTTCTTTCGAAAGGGAGAAATGTTGTTTGCAGGCAATGGATTGGATTTTGTCTTCAAGATCTCTTCATTGGTTCTGGAGCTTCTTCTTGGAGGGGATTCATATTCTCTATTCTCTCTCTCTTATGGGGGGGCATTCATGATTTTACTCTTGTGGTTAATTCATTCCATGGGGGGTCTTAGTGTTCTTCCATCACATGTTCTTGTACTTTCCTTCTTGTTTTTTTTCTCTTTTGGAGAGGAGTTTTTTCCCACTAGATTTTTTTCCCTTTCTCCACCTTATGAGAGATTCTTGTTGTTCATGGGTACTTAACATGGCCTTTGTTGCCAGGACCCATCTTTCTTTATTTCTTTTTAACTTGTGTAATCTTCCTAAGTTGCACTTATGAAGGGTGTTGGTGAAAAATTATATTTTCACTTTTACATAAGTTAATTAGGGAGATTCCTTTTCTATTTTGAGCCTTATAACATGTGTCATAGGCTTTCTTTTCTCTTAAGAGTATTGTGACATGTGTCACATGCTTTCTTTCCCCACTTTGTCTATTCTTGGATATTGGTTGTGTATATCCTTTGTATTTATTTTTGAATAATGCAATGGGAATGTGAAGCACTAATTCACACATGCATTTGGCTTTTGCAATATTTTCTTTCAGCTCTCTCTTGTAGAAGATTTTCAGCAAATAATCTTGGCTCCTGTGAGTCCTTGTGTGACTCTAACAAAAACAACTTTTAGGCTATTTAGGAATGTCTAAGTACTTCAAATTTGATTTAGGAACTTTTTTTGGGAACCTCAAAAATAGAAACTTTAATATATTGAAATCCAAACATGATCTTGGGCTTAAATTTACCAAAAATGTTTACTTGACTATTTCAAAGCTTTGGGAAAAATTTCAAACCCAACTGCTTCTCTGATATAGGGTTACTAAAAATAGTAAGTCCTAATATGTTGAACATACCCAGATACTAAGAAGGGGGTGAATCAGTATTTAAACAAATCTCAAACCCTCCAGAGCAAACTAAAACTTAATCTTTATAGCATTAACAGAAACATAAAATATCAACATAATGCACAACACTACATAACACTAGATATATGTGGAAAACCCCACAAGGGAAAACCACTGTGAGAAAAGTTGCTAGGAGCTATTGTCCTAATCTAGCCTCACAAAACAATCATAGTTACAACTTTGTTTTAGGGCTACAACTCAAGGACACTACTACTCCCTATAGAAAGGTTTCAGGGTCACTTGAAAGGAGCTACAACTCCCTGCAAACTTTGTTTTAGGGCTCCAAAACAAGGAACAAACTACTCCTTAAACTGAGAACAAACTCAGAAAAGATTGCAGCATGATAGTTCTTCTACTGTTTGAATCTAAAAATGAAGCTCAATCCTTTTAATGATTGCAATTCTTCTTTTTCACTTCTCTTTTGATGATTGCAATTCTACTTTAATAACTTCTGCAACTTCTTTGAATGTCTTCTCTGCAACTTAGTTAACTCACTGCTTTTAGCCTTCAAGAAGTTTTACCTTTGGCTCATTGCCTCCAGCAATCAGTTAGGCACACTCTTCACTTCCCTTCTGTCTCAAAAATATCTTCAAGATGAATTTGGAAAGGATCTATTAATTTTGCTCTTTCTCTTTCAGTCGCACATCATAATGTATTACACATCCACATTCGACTCCTTACACTCACAATCACAATCACACTTCACCTAGATCAACTAGGTTTACAATAAATACATGATATTACATTCATTACTTTACATGTCGGCCAAAGGTCCAACAAGAATATTACAATTACAAGTTAGCTAAAGATCAAACATCATGTAGAGGGCAAGCCCTAAAATGAACTACATGCAATACCAAGAATAGGAACATGCCTTATAGATTCCAACACATGCTTAACCTAGTCATCAACACCCTTCACAACATCAGCTTCGCACATTTGAAATAGGTTAGCCTTAAGCAAGAAAATATGAAACTTGTAGCATGTCGACCATTACAACTTGGTGGTACTCATAGAAGATTAAACATTACTTTCACTTCTCCCAGATGAGTCAACATGACCCATACAACATCTCCAAATGCTCCTTGAACTCCCCACAACAAAGACTTTGTGGCGCAAACCTTCAACATACCTTAGTCATCTAGGCAAAAGCGTAACTCAGCAACACCTTCATTCCGAACCACAACCTATTCTGAAGAAACTAGAAAAGACCTTGCAAATAAATAGGAAACATCACAAGATCCTTAGGATCATTCTTCACCAGCTAATTCACCACTTCATGCAGCAAAAAGTTGGTGCAAGCCAACAGACACTTAAACTAGCCATAGGACAATACAGTCCTGCACTCTGTCACTTACAACTTTCTGTATGGAGGGACAAATGATATGAAACTTTGAATGTAGCACCTTCACAACACAAGGAACTTACCTTCTAAATTGCATGACCATATCTTCAAATGTGGAGGAATGTGGAGCATTCTCCCAATTAGTGTTTAAGGCAACTTCCTACAATAGAAACCTTCACCTTTATCCAGAGACCAGAGCCTCCTTGTAGCAACACATAATTCTTTAGGAACAATAGGAGATAGCATACAACATACTACAGACCATCATTAACATCTCCCCAACATCAGTATTACTTCTAATCCTCATCTTAATGCTTCTAATTCTCATCTTAAAATATCATCATGATATCATCTCTATTGACAATAAACATACTCAATACAACTTTAATTGACATTAAACAAGGCATGACATCCAACCATGAACAATAGTAACATTACTGTTAGCACACCATCATAGTATACCATCAATATAAGTATCAATGACAACCCAAACTGAGTGTTGACATCAATGAAAACCACATCAATGACAACCTTAGGTAACATATGTGCAACAATCTCCCCCTTTGGCATTGATGGAAACAAACACCTACTCATTCTTCCCCTTTGACATCAAGGACAAAGGGAAAAGGTCTTCATTTAAATCTTCAACACATTCTCAACAACTGCACTTCTCCTTCAAACAATTATACATGCTCCCCCTATCAGCAACAATGATGTTGAGGTAGGAGGACCAAAACTATCCTCAATAACATTAACAAATCAAATAACTAATCCAATTTCTTTGGTCAGGTTGAAGAGAACAATAATACATATTTTTCCTCTAATTTTCATGAAGATCCAATGGTAGGGGAGAAGGTTATGATTTTTTTCCCAAAATTGCAAACCCTAGGCAGCGTTCAAACCTGCCCTCACCAAAATTGCAATATCTCTCACAAAAATTAATGAAATTATACCAAACCAAAATAATTGTAAACTAAAAACACATATCTTTCTATCCATCTATTATATGCATCAATGTGAGGCTGTACTAGGCCGTACCATGCATATTTTCATACTACATTTTTAGAAAATTAAACTCTGCAGACCTATCCTCAATGAAAATGCCATAACTTATTCAAATCTTAATAAAATTTGATGTAACAAAAAGAAATAGAAAATAGACTCAATACTCTTTCCATCCATACCACATTTGGGTCATATAAAATCCATACAAATCCATACCAATCTCTGAAATAGCAGTTTAACATTCAGAAATGCAGAAACAAGGGTATCTTTTATTGATATCACATTAAAATGTAACAGCCCACATTCTCCAACCTTCTCCCCTCTACCTTCACAAATGGATACAAGGCCTTTTAAAGGCATTACATCATGACTTCTCACATTCTAACTAATTTCTAACTGCCTATTAACGCCTAGAACCAAAATGACCTTTCATATTCCAAGTTTGCATCATTTACACAAATTTGAATTTAGACCTCTCTTAGTGACTTTATTAAAAGGAAAAATGACTTAATTTATCTCATTACATTGTTGAACCATTAAAATTTAATCAAACTCCTATGGAAGTATCAATTTGTCAAGGTGCTCCTGCACCATACAACCAACCAACAAAGATTTCCAAGTCCCTTGGAAATGTATCTGCAAAACAAAACTACCTTTTCCTGCATCTTTGTCTGTCTCTTCATCTTTAGCTTCAAGATTCAAATCTTCACATCAATGGCTAGTGACCAACCAACCAACAAAATCAAACTACCATCAATTTTAGAGCTTCTTCAGGCTCCTTCTACTCCCATCAGTGGAGTACTCTTCAGGCTGCAACCTCAAGTGCTTCTTCAGTCAGGTATCCATCTCTCTACTGCCTTACCACACCAACTCACCAAACCATCCATCTTATCCAATAGCAGATCCTGGTGATGCACCTTACCACTCTCTCCTCAATGGCCTCTCTCTACACCCTTATCCAGCTTAATCTCTATTGGAAAATGGTCATGACAGACCTCATCTTGTCTGCCCACACACACAACCTCAGAAAACATCCTTCTGTAGCTAGATGGACCAAGCACCTACAACCAAACAACTTAGCAAACAAAATAATGGTCACCAACACAATCTTTCCTTCAGTTCTTCATCTCAAAAATCAAATACATAACATCTCCTCCCAGAACTTTTGCTAGCTCTGATACCAATTTGATGCAGAGGTAGGAGGACCAAAACTATCCTCAATAACATTAACAAATCAAAGAACTAATCCAATTTCTTTGGTTAGGTTGAAGAGAACATTAATACATATTTTTCCTCCAATTTTCATGAAGATCCAATGGTAGGGGAGAAGGTTATGATTTTTTTCCCAAAACTACAAACCCTAGGCAGCGTTCAGACCTACCCTCACCAAAATTGTAATATCTCTCACAAAAATTAATGAAATTATACCAAACCAAAATAATTGTAAACTAGAAACACATATATTTCTATCCATATATTATATGCATCAATGTGAAGCTGTACCAAGCTGTACCATGCATATTTTTAGACTGCATTTTCAGAAAATTAAACTCTGCAGACCTACCCTCAATAAAAATGCCATAACTTATTCAAATCTTAATAAAATTTGATGCAACAAAAAGAAATGGAAATTAGACTCAATACTCTTTCCATCCATACCACATTCTAGTTATATAAAATCTGTACAAATCCGTACCAATCTCTGAAACAACAGTTTAACATTCAGAAATACAGAAACAAGGGTATCTTTTATTGATATCACATCAAAATGTAACAACCCACATTCTCCAACCTTCTCCCCTCTACCTTCACAAATGGATACAAGGCCTTTTAAAGGAATTACATCATGACTCCTCACATTCCAATTAATTTCTAACTGCCTATCAACGCCTAGAACCAAAATGACCTTTCATATTCCAAGTTTGCATCATTTACACAAATTTGAACTTAGACCTCTCTTAGTGACTTTAATAAAAGGAAAAATAACTTAATTTATCTCATTACATTGTTGAACCATTAAAATTTAATCAAACTCCTATGGAAGTATCAATTTGTCAAGGTGCTCCTACACCAAACAACCAAGCAACTACCTACTCCCCCTGAGAGGTAGCCACCATCAGTCCAAGAAAAAGATATAGCATGAATTACTCCCCCCAGACTTATGTACCAACTATGCATCTAGCAAGGAGGGGGAATTACCCCTAACTTCTACCAGAGATACTCAAAAGTGTCCTTTGCAAGTGCTTTTGTGAAAATATTTGTAATCTGATCCTTTTTTGAAACATATTCCAACTTCAATTCTTTATCTGCAACATTGTTTTCTCAAAAAGTGATACCTGATTGATATATGCTTGGTTTTAGAATGCATCACTAGATTCTTGGAAATATTAATAGCACTTGTATTATCACACAAAATAGAAATAAGATCATCATACTATATCTTGATATCCTTCAATGTTTGTTTCATCCACAACATTTATGTACAACTAGATGTTGCAGCAATATACTCTGCATTTGCAATTGATAAAGTGGTGCAAGAGCATCCAAGGTGTATGGACAATCTTGCATCACCAAAAAAATATTTTAATTTCTATTGTATGTTTTCAATAATGTTTGTGGGCTTTGAGAAATTAATATTTTAATTTGTAACAAATGTATTTTCTTGGGACATATTGGTAAATGTAATTTTTGAGGAATTATGCTCTCATAAATGTTTCAAAGGCATAAATGGTGGAATCTTCCATTTGGGCATCCCATTTCTAGGTGGGACCACTTGGTATGCATGTTATTGCATGTCCAATTGCATTCTTTGCATGCATTTGCATGTTGTTGCATGTCTGCGTCGTAATTATGAGATCCAGTCTCCGTAAAATGGGTATAACTTTATCATTTCTAACTAAAATAGAAAAATTCAAAATGTTTGAGAAAACTGGGAAGGAGGCGCATAAAACTCAGAAATGATTTTAGAAAATTTAGAAAAATGAGGGATAAGTGATAGGAATAAAGTGATAGATTTTCTTGGTGGTTTACTGGAAGTTGTTTTGAGAAACCAGTAGTGATTTATTCTCATGCAATTTCTATATATTGATGCTTGCTCATTTGGTGAGGGGAGATTTGGAGAAGAAGATTTTATATACTAAAATGCTACTAGAATAAGTCTAGAGTTGAAGATATCCATTTTGTTACAAGTGTGGAATGTATAATTCTCAGAAGCTCATAAGCTTCCTTATTTTGTAATGCATTCTCAGATTCAATAAAATATAAGTTGTAGATTTCTCTTTATATTTTTGTTGTAATATTTTATTTTCAGCCTTCTTGTATAGACTTGTTCTAGTGTTATGTTACATATTTGAAAGGGAGAGTATCCCTTTTCATTAGTGGTATCAAAGCAGGTTGTTCCTGAGTCCACAGGTAGATCGCTAAACGTGAGGTAGCTTGTAGTAGGACCTATGAGTTATGGGTGAAGATAAACATGCCTCCTAGACTTGCCCAACGTGGTAGAGGAAGAGGTAGAGGTGGTGGAGGAAGAGATCCACCTAGAGAAGAGATTAGAGCTCTCCAAAGACAATTGGATGCTTTGTGGGCAGATATGCATAGAAGAGATTTGCACAAGGAAGAATATGTTAGTGAAGAAGAAATTGTAGAAGAATTTGAAGAACAAGAAAAGGAAGAAATGGATCCTGGAGAAAGTAGATTGTTGAAAACCATTTTGCAGATTGGAAAGAAGCCAAAGGTGGAGGTTTCAAATTTCAATGGAATCCTAAATCTAGAAGAATTAATAGACTGGATTAATGATATGGAATAATTTTTCAAGTTTGAAGAGATTGAAGACCCTCACATGGTGAGATTTATAAGGACAAAGTTAAAAAGACATGCAAGTATTTGGTGGAGAGAAATTTAGCTAGAAAGAGGAAGGAGAAAAGATAAAATTACTAGATGGGATAGAATGGTAGATAAAATGAAAAGACAATTTATTCCATTGGATTATGAGTTGGAGCTGCTAAAGAAAATGCAAAGTCTAAAACAAGGAACTAGAACTGTGAAAGAGTACATGGAAGAATTCCACAAGATCCTAATCAGAATAGTACATTCTGAAGCAAACAAGGAGAAAGTAGCCTATTACCTAAAGGGGTTAAGGCCAAGCATACAAGATGAATTGGCATTGGTGACGATGAACACCATTGAGGATGCTTACCAATTTTCATTGAAAGTTGAAAAAAGATTGAATAAAAAGTTTGAGAGAAAATAGAGAGGATGAGATCATGGTGAAAGAACTAGAGAAAGGCCTTATGGGGAGCAAGACAATAATCTGAAAAATCAGAAATTTGAAGATCAGGGTAGCAACAGCAACAAAAATCAAAAATAAAAAAAATTACCCTCCAAGAGATCAAAATGCACAAGGTTGAGAAAGATCGGGTAGAGAATCTAGAAGAGGTCGCTCTCCGGGAACCTATTATCGATGTGGAGAAGAGGGGCATAGAGCATATGAATATCCTTAAATTCAAGAAATGAACAATAGAAGACCTGAGCATCATTCTATAGCAGAAAATGAAAATGAGGAAGATATAGAGTCATCACACTTTGAAGAAGCCGTAGAAGGAGAAGTACTTGTTACAAGAAGAGCCCTGATGAACGAAGGAAAAGAACCAAATCAAAGGAGAACATTGTTCCAAACAAGATGTAAGTGTGAAGGTAAAGCATGTAACATAATTGTTGATGGTGGTAGTACTGACAATCTTGTTTTTGAAGAGATGGTGAGTAAATTGCAGCTAGAGAGGAGAAAACACCTGCACCCATATAGGATAGCCTGGCTACAAGATGACAAGAAAGTTTTAGTCAGTGAAAAAAGATTGGTAAAATTTAATATAGGAAATTATTATAATGAGTTTTTGTGCGATATTATGCCTATGGATGTTTTTCATATGTTATTGTGAAGACAATGGAAATTTGACAGAAAGGTCACACATGATGGGTATGCTAACACACATACTAATGAAGGATGGAGTTTGACAAAAGTTGAAGCCAATCAAAGAGGAAATGGGTAAGGTATGTAATAATACTGGTAATTGTTTGACTTATGGATTTAAAGAGTTAGTGAAAGAGCAAGGATGATGATTCTGATTTGCTAATGCAAGTTGCAATAGTGTTAATTACATTCAAGAGGGATAGAATGAAAGTTTCAGTGGAAAGAGAAAAAGAGGTAAAATCTGATTTGTGTGAGAATTTGTTGAATCTGATTTATTTGGGGATAGTAAGATCAGCAAAGAGAAGGATATTGCAAAAATAAATACACTGGAAAATAAAGGTGCAAGTGAAGAAGATGATGAATAGGTGAAGGTTGAGTTGATTGATGATCTCTTAATTGATAAAGAGATTGTGGAAGATGAAGATCTTAAAACTAATAGCTTGTTATTGTAGGATGGGAAATCTGAATCCCTTGGTTATTTTACTAACATTGATGTGATTGCAGAGGAGAAATAGTTTGCAGCCGAACCTTGTCTTTTAAGAGACATAGTGAAAGAGGAATACAATGTTGCAAAGGAGGAATATGAAGGACAAAATATACAACAATTTCAAGGAAGGAGAGAAAGTATAAATTTGATTATTTTATTGAAGAAGATGACATTGAAGATTATGATTTTCCACAGTTTACTAGTGCATATTGGTGGAAGTTGGATTATGTGGAAAAAGGGAGGAAGAGAGGAAAAATGAAAGAAGGAAGAGACATTAAACTCCAGAGAAAACTAGTGAAGCATATTTAGGCAGATAAGAGAGAAGTAGATTCAGAACAAGCACAAGATTTACAAATGTTTATGAGTTTCACTCATGAAGCATTTCAATCTACCTTGGGTGTCTGATGCAAGAGCATCCAAGGTGTATGGGCAATCTTGCATCACCAACAAAATATTTTAATTTATGTTGTATGTTTTCAATAATCTTTGTGGGCTTTGAGAAATTAATATTTTAATTTGTAACAAATGTATTTTCCTGGGGCATGTTGGTAATTGTAATTTTTGAGGAATTATGCTCTCATAAATGTTTCAAAGGTATACATGGTGGAATCTTTTATTTGGGCATCCCATTTCTAGGTGGGGCCACTTGACATGCATGTTCAATTGCATTCTTTGCATGCATTTGCATGTTGGCCACAAGCTTTGCATGTTGTTGCATGTCTGGGTCATAATTATAAGACCCAGTCTTGGTAAAATGGGCATAACTTTCTCATTTCTAATCAAAATAGAAAAATTCAAAATGTTCTGGAAAGCTAGGAAGGAGCCACACAAAACCTAGAAATGATTTTAGAAAATTCATAAAAATGAGGGAGTAGTGATAGGAAGAAAGTGATAGGTTTTCTTGGTGGTTTAGTGGAGGTTGTTTTGAGAAACCAATAGTGGTTTCTTCTCACGCAATTTCTATATATTAATGCTTGCTCATTTGGTGAGGGGAGCTTTGGAGAAGAATATTTTACATACAGAAATTCTACCAGAATGAGTCTAGAGTTGAAGACATCCATTTTGTTGCAAGTGTGGAATGTATAATTCTCAGAATCTCATAAGCTTCCTTATTTTGTAATGCATTTTTAGATTCAATAAAATACAAGTTACATATTTCTCTTCATATTTCTACTGTAATATTTTATTTTCATCCTTCTTGTATAGACTTGTGTTAGTGTTGTGTTGTAGATTTGCAAGGGAGAGTATCCCTTTTCATCATAAAGATACTAAATCTTGTTTCTTACTATGCCATGAAACCTATCTTCTTCCTAAAAAGAAAGCACCACCACTTGTACTTCTTCTATCATCAACACAACCATCCTAATCAACATCAATGTAAGCACTTAGATCAAAGTCATTACCTCTTGGATAACATAGGCCATAATCCAGAGTTCCCTTCAAATGTCTAAATATTCTTTTTATTGCCTTCTCATGAGTTTGCTTAGGATTAGCTTGATATCTGACAACCAAACATAATGCATGCATAATATCAGGTCTAGAAGTAGTCAAGTAAAATAATCCTCCAATCATAGATCTATAAATATTCTAATCAATCTCAGGTGACTCATCAGCCTTGCTCAAGTGACAACCAATAACCATAGGAGTAGTTACTAGATTGGAATCCTCCATGCCAAATTTCTTCATCTCTTTAACATACTTAGCGTGAGAAATAAAGATACCATCATCTAGTTGAGCAATTTGAATCCCAAGAAAGAAAGACAACTCACCAATCATAGATAGCTCAAACTCTTTCTGTATCTCTTCTACAAACATCTTACACATATTATCATATCCACTAAAGATGATGTCATCAACATGTTGGAAACAAGGTAGATAACTGAGAGGGGGGGTGAATCAGTTATCTTAAATATTTAACTTTCTTTTCTTCTTTATCAATTAGTGCAGCATCAAAACATACATAATCATGAGAGAAAAAAAGAAATCAACACACATAATACAAGAATTTTTACGTGGAAAACCCTGTTAAGGGAAAAACCACGAGGTGACTAACCCAAATTTGTATTCTCTGTTAAAAAAATAAGAAGTACAAAATGACACTTCCCAATTAGGGCTCACTGCCTGAGCACACTGCTCACAAGAGGCACACTGCCTACAAGAGACTCACTGTCTACAAGGATATAGAAGGTAACCAAATGTTTGAACTGAAGAGAGGCATCCACATATGCTGAGGTTTATTCTGATTAGGCTTAATATACTGATCTACTGCACTTTATACTTCCTCTTCTTTAGTGTTGTTGTTCTGTCACATACCGGACTTGTATTTCTACTTCCACACTTCTTTTTTCTCTTTTTCACACACTATATCTCCATACATACACCTTCATACCGAAATCCATCTGGTATATATATCCGCACCAAGGATTTCAACATCTTTCTAGTCAGCAACTGGAATACTCAAGATATTTACTAAACACTTATCTATCAGCTGAGTCCATGCTTAAAATGTGATGTGTATCCAAGACATGGAGTTAGAAGTCATCAATCAAGTCAGCCAGCCATGTATGATCTCTTAAAAACTTGACCATCATCAATTTCTCATCTAGATTAAAGTCTGATGTTCTGCCAATCAGTTCTTCCTCAGTTTGCTCTGCCTGTCAGGAACCCAACACTTAGATGCTCATATCTTTTCACTTTTTTATCACTGGAGGCTCAATCTCTGGAATATAGCAGTCATGGTACTCCTCTTGACTTTCCCAAGTTCACACTTTGCTGAGATACATCCTCTAAGAGATCCAGACCTGGTTGTCAAACCTTGTTCCGTGCTCTATTCTTGTTCACCGGACCAAAACACTCTTCAATCTGACTTCCGGTATAGACATACTATGCTCTGCGGATGTGTGGGATAGACTTTGTTGCCATCAATGACAACAATCATGAAGCCACATAGTGTCTCTTGCCAACAATCTCCCCCTTTGGCATTGATGGCAACACTTAGTGAAAAATGACTAAGTGTCGTAGCAAACTCCCCCTTGGCTGATGCTCTGTCTTATGTACATTTTACCGAAGCTCCCCCTTTGCTGGATTCCACATTTTTCACTACTTCTCACTCCCCCTTTGACATCAATGGAAAAGGGTAGAATCCGCACACCAAAATATGCAAAAATCAACCTATGCATATCCGCATAAGTATATATACATGTTATACTTACATATACTTAAGTATGTCTGCAAAGGTGGTCTTCAACTATACAACTTATGTCGCCCAACTCTGCTTCATCCTGTCCAGAATTGAAATGTGGCCACTCAACAAAAATGCAAAAGCTTTTGCCCTTCTTAAGTCTATTAGATCACTGAGCATCAGTTAGGGCCTCATGCATTGCCTCTAACTTAGGGATAATTATCCCTCTTAGTTCACTCATCCTGCTTATTCCATTCTTCTTCTCCTTTTCAAGCCTCTTTATTTCATTTATAGTGGCAATAGCCTGACACTCTTGATTCATTATGGATGAGGTGAGAGGATCAAAATTCTAAGATAAACTTGATAGTTTACTCTCTTGTTCTTCCACCTTCTTGGCAATGTCTTCTGTCAATGTGGACCAAGATAGAAAAAATCTGTATATTTTTCTGCCATCTTTAAGAGAATTTACTAGGCTCTTTATCCCAATATCCAGATTTCTCCTATCATTTGCTCTGAGTCCCTGTACTTTAGAGAATCTCTTTCCCAAAAATTCTTTCCGGACCTTTTCTTCTGTCGATTTCTCTAAGGAATCAAAATGAGTGTTGACAGAATTTATCAAAGATTTGAGGTTACCGGATGGAGAGGCTGAAGGATCCTTTTGGAAGGATGGCATGATCTTCTCCAGCATTCCTAATGCAATTTCTATCAGCTCACAATCTTCCATGTGAGACTTCAGAAGCTTCTCTTTTGCTTTGGCTTGGGCAAAGGATGCAATCTTCATTGTCTAGACCGAAGAGAGAGAATCAAAATTGAGTGGTACTTGGAACAATTCTGGTTCATCTATCTCCATCATTTCCTTGGTTAAGAAATTATTCACTACTTCTACAGTGTCTCTTGCTGGAGACTTCTTTCCTTTTGCAACCTCAGAGTTGTCATCAGAGATCTTCTCTGTTTGTTCTTCTTCTCTTCCCTTTTCCTCCTCTACTTGGCTCAATTTCTCCTCTTTTCTTCCTTCTCCTTCAATTTCAGAGTTTGTTGGGGGATCCGAAAGTGAGATGTTAACTTCTTCATGGACTTCCTCTTCCAGAATAGAGGAATCCAAGTCCTTAGTCCTCTCTTCACCTGTCTCCTTTGGCTCTTCTGCATTTTTCTCAGTATATTCTTTTTTTGATTTACTTAGTCCTTCATCATCCATGGCAGAAGATTCATCATCTATGTCCTCTATAATAGGAAGATTGAATCTCTTGTAGGCATTCTAGTGGATGTCTTATGTTTCTTTTGCTACCTGATCCGTCTCTCCAAGCTTAAATTTGTTCATTCTGGCTTTGCTTCGAAACTCATCCTTGCAGTCTTTGAAGATCATGGTCATTTGTTTTGGAATAATGGAAGGATAGAGTTGAATTGCAATCTGTTCCTAAATCTCAAGGTCCTTTGCCTTAGCATTCTCCTTTCTTAGTTCAAGTTCCTTCTCCAGACTTTTGGGAATTAGAGAGATGATTTCAATGAATGCCTTATTATAGATGTTTAGATACCTGACTGTAGCATCTTCTAATATTTTCTTATCAGTATCACTATATTCATCATAAAATTCAGTGACTGGTTGCAGGTTCCCATCCACTGTGACTGCCTTAATGATATCATCAATAGAGAGAGTAGGCCTTTCAACAAATTCTTCTACCTCTTCTTCTTTGTTTGCACTGACAGAGGATTCACCTGATGTTTTCTTCTTCTTCCTCATTTTCTTAACTTCCTCATCGGTCTCTATTTCTTCATCATCCTTTTGACTTATATAAGACCTTGTGTCCTTGGTTTTTGTTCTCTTTTCTCCCTCACCGAATGTCTTGGCTTCCGGTTTGGAAGATCTTGAGCTCTTAGAAGTGGCAGGTGCAGAGCTCTTGGAGGACCTAGTCCGAGAGGAGGCTTGCACCAGAACACTTTCTTTTTCTACTTCTTGTTTCTCTTTCTCTGCTCTTTCTACTTTTTCTCTATTTGCATCAACTACCTCATTTGATATGCCATATTTCTTAGCAATTTCCTCTACTTCCCTTCTCACTTTTCTTTTCATTTCTGGCTGTCTTAGTTCAACATGTACTTTTACACTTAATTCTTGAAAGGTTCCAAACCTTTCTACTTCAAGGTCCTTAGCCTGACTTAGCAAGTGTTGGACATGTAGTTCCAGAATTTTCTCATCTACCTCATAGCCCATTAGCATAATCCAGACTGTTCTGGGCTCCACTGCTTCCATTAGACATTGATCAGTGTCTACCATGAAACACACTATATCCTTGTATTTTTTTACTATAGATTGGGGATTTCTTTCTCTAGCCTACATCATACTTTGGAATTTTTTGAAGTATCCCCAAAGTGCTATACTTTGAGCCTTGGCATCACCAAGCCCATACATATAATCTCTGATTTGTATGGCAACTGTTCTATCATTTTTCCATACCCAACCACTGGATTCGGCTAGCTCATTCATATAGTAAAAGAAGAGACATAGTATTAGGCCACCATACTTGAATGAGTTCTTCTTGTCCTTCTTGATCTTTTGCAAGTTTTCTAACAGTTGGCTTAGAAGAAGTTCACATAGATCATAGTCTACATTTTCCCTTAGCATTTGATATGCAGTATAAATTGCAGTTTCAGATACAGAGTTTTCCCTGCTGGAATGATATATTTTGTAGCTAATTATCATAGAGGCAAATTTGATATCCGGATCTGTGATATCTTCTATTGTCATTGCTCTCTTGTTAAACTTTGATCCGGTAGCCTCACTCATTGTCTGATTCTTGACAGATTTGACAGTAGGTAACCCACTGGATGAGTGCAATCCAGTTACTGCCCTAATGGCATCTTTTGTTATCTTGAATGGCCTCATCAACCACATGAAGTTGTCATGTATTCTGCTAAGAACATATTGAACCCATTCATCTTCTGCAAAATAGGGAAAGTGGATGTAATGTCCAAAATGCTTATCCCGGATGGCCTTGTATTGAGGTTTGAGTTCAAAGGTTTCATCTATTAGTTGTTTATGGTAGATATCCATCAGCTTTGATTCTCCAAATTCCTCAATATTTGTATGGATGTATACCCTAACATCTTCTACATGCAGAACCCCATGCGGAATGCTAGAGAAGGCGCCTAAGGGATCAACTTCTAGAGGATGTTTCTTGAACTTAGGGCACGACCTATTAGTGATCTTAAAAACATTTGGAGTAGCCATCTTGCAAAAGATTCAGAAAGAGATATTCAAGAATGGAAATACCTTTTTACGCTTCTAGGGTTCACAATATGAGCCGAAAAAGATCGTTGGTTGAATCAAATTATGTGGTTGATCTTTGAGAGGGTTAAAGCAATCTTGTTTGTAGAGCTCTTGCTTTCTTCTTCTCGAATGCAAATGTGCAAATGATGAATAAAAGAACCCTTATATTTCTATGCAAACGCTAATTTCATATTGCAATAAATGCACACCTTAAGTCATTCTGGTTCCCTTGTTCTGACCTTGTTCTAAGAGAGATCCTTTCGAATCACTGAGATGCACTTAGAATTATTCTTGGTGATAATTGACAATGTATCTCCCTTTCTCCAATCATTCCATTTATTTGTAGATCAAGATATTTCAATTTTGAATCATACCGGATCTAACTGTGAAAATTTTGCTTTTACTAGATGACTATCAAACCAAATCAATCTTAGATGATTAACCTCTTCAAAACTCCTTGCAGATCTTTCATATTTTTCCCGAGGGTTATTTATATGTTTCTATGAGAACCCTTTAATCCAAAACTTCCCATGTACCAATTTCATACACCGATTGACTGGCTAGGGGAATTTATTTTCCTTTGTGACTCCCCCTGAGCCAGAGCTCATCTATTTAGTTTCCAGAAGGAATATCAGCACTAGATTCTAGTACGGATCCATCCCAAACATTTTATGTACTTCTCTTCACCCAAATCTTGTTTATCTCCCTTTAAACTTCGTCTGCATTCACTTTTCCTTTTCCTTTGTCTTGATTTTGATTATGATGCACCGGACCCTTTTTATCCTAATTCTTACTTCTATAGAATTTGGCAATATGACTGGATCTATTGCAGTTGTAGCAAATAACATTTCTTTGCATATTTGGCTGATATCCTCTTGATCTACATTGATTAGCCATATGTCCCATTCTATTGCATGCAAAGCATCTACCATTGAATGAATTGTTTATTTGCATATTTCTGCATTCATGAGATTTGTGACCATACCTTTTGTAGTTGAAACACTGTCCGAAGAAGGATGAATTAGTGTGATTCATTCTTTTTCTACACTGAGTTGCTTTATGACTGAAGTTGTTACAATTGTAGCAGTATCCATTGAAGGATGGATATCTTTGAGCATTTGGTTGCCTTACTAGAGATCTTCTAAGCTTGTTCCTTGGATTTCCTGATCCAGAGTTCTTCTGACTAGATCTGGAACTTTCACCTTTCTCATATCCCAAGCCATGCTTGTCATGTTCCCTCTTTTGGATTTCAAGAAGAACTTCAAGTTGAGAAGAGCTTATCTTGAATTTCTCTTTGTATTCATTTGTTGTTTGAAGATCCCTTTTAAGAGTGTCTATCTGATTCTCAAGTTGTTCTTCATTGTCTCTAGCTTCTTCATGTTCAGATTCTAGATGCCTGATTATTCTATCCATTTTGTGGTAGTCTTTTGACTTCTCCTTGAGAGATTGTTTTAGATTATCTTCAATTTCTCTTTTCTCTTCAATTTCTTGGGTGAATTTCATAACCCCCGATTCCATTTCATGTCTTACCATAATGACCTCTTTTGATAGCTTCTCACATAACTTGTTTTTCTCATTTAGATCTTCATTATTATCATTGGCTTCACTTTGACTTGCTAATTGTTGAAGTAGGTCCTTTCTCTTTTTCACAAAGATACTCAATTTTTCTTTTAGTTCATTTATGAAATCATTAGCTTGTTTGAGTCTTTCCCTCAGGTTATTGACTTCAGAGTGAGATTGCTCAAGATCATCTAGGGCAAACTGAAGTTGTTCCCTCATACCATACATATCTATTGAGATTCCCAGATCTTCCTCAAGCTGTTAGGCCTTATTTGGAGGAACTTAGCTCTGATACCAATTGTTGGAAACAAGGTAGATAATTGAGAGGGGGGTGAATCAGTTATCTTAAATATTTAACTTTCTTTTCTTCTTTATCAATTTGTGCAGCATCAAAACATACATAATCATGAGAGCAGAAAATAAATCAACACACATAACACAAGGATTTTTATGTGGAAAACCCTGTTAAGGGAAAAACCACGAGGTGACTAACCCAAGATTGTATTCTCTGTTAAAAGAATAAGAAGTACAAAATGGAACTTGCCAATTAGGGCTCACTGCCCAAGACACTGCTCACAAGAGGCACACTGCCTACAAGAGACTCACTGTCTACAAGGATATAGAAGGTAACCAGATGTTTGAACTGAAGAGAGGCATCCACATATGCTGAGATTCAATTCTGGTTAGGCTCAATATACTGATCTACTGCACTTTATACTTCCTCTTTTTTAGTGTTGTTGTTCTGTCACATACCGGACTTGTATTGTTGTTTCCACACTTCTTTCTGCCCTTTTTCACACACTATATCTCCATACACACACCTTCATACCGAAATCCATCTGGTATATATATCTACACCAAGGATTTCAACATCTTTCTAGTCAGGAATTGGAATACTCAAGATATTTACTAAACACTGATCTGTCAACTGAATCCATTCTTAAAATGTGATGTGTATCCAAGACATAGAGTTAGAAGTCATCAATCAAGTCGGTCAGCCATGTATGATCTCTTAAATAACTTGACCATCATCAATTTCTCATCCGAATTAAAGTCTGATGTTCTACCGGTCAGTTCTTCCACAGTTTGCTCTGCCTGTCAGGAGCCCAACACTTAGATGCTCATATCTTTTCACTCTTTTATCACCGGAGGCTCAATCTCTAGAATATAGTAGTCATGGTACTCCTCTTGACTTTCTCGAGTCCTCACTTTGCTGAGATATATCCTCTGAGAGATCTAGACCTGATTGTCAGACCTTGCTGCATGCTCTGTTCTTGTTCACTAGACCAAAACACTCTTCAATCTGACTTCTAGTATAGACATACTATGCTCTGCAAATGTGTGGGATAGACTTTGTTTCCATCAATGACAACAATCATGAAGCCACATAGTGTCTCTTGCCAACACAACATATACAACAACTATCAAAATATTTTCTTGCTCTACCTTAATATAAAGATTACTATCTGCAGTACCTTTCTTGAAATCTTGTTGAAGTACTTATCCAACTGAGCATACCAAAATCTAGGAGCTTGCTTGAGTCCATATAAATCTTTCTTGAGTCTATACACCATGTCCAGATCTTCTGATAGCTGGAAACCATCTAGTTTCTCACTATAGACCTCTTCCTCTAAATCACCATTCAAGAAGGTTAACTTGACATCCATCTAATAGACCTTGAATTTCTTATGAGTAGCAAAGGAAAGAAACATCATGATTGCCTCCATCCTGGATACCAAAGCAAAAGTCTCCTCAAAATCAATACCTTCAACTTGTGAATAGCCCATACACACCAATATTACTTTGTTCCTTACAACTTCACCATCTTCATTTAGCTTATTCTAGAACAACCACTTTGTTCCTATAATATTCTTATCAGTTATTTTGGGAACTAGTTCTTATATCTAATTTTTTCTATCTAATTCAATTCTTCTTCCATTGCCTTCAACCATCCATCATCTTTACTAGCATTAGCAAAGGTTTTGGGCTCTACCTTTGATAGTAAGTATGAATTCACTTGCTCACTTCCTTTTGCAAGCCTTCTCTTGGTCTGCTGATGTAGGAGCATCCCTAGTTCAAGAGAAATCTTGCATCAACCAAAACCATTTGTATTTTAGTTTGTTTACAGTTCAATTTGTTTCCTTTCATTTTCCAGTTCAGTTCAGGTAGTTCAGTCAGTAGCAGTTTCTATATTTTGGTCCACATTCTACTACAGTTACATTTCACATCTTGCAGAGCTAGACTTCACACCTTGATTCATTCATCTACATCATATCTAGAATTTAGAGCATTTGGATTAAGTACCGAAAAATTATCGCTATCAAAAGATAAGTTGTTTTCTCATAACAGAGCATCCTGACAATCTTTGATAATTAGCTAAAGGGAGAATACTTGTGGAGCATTCCTCAACTTATGAAGCTTAATGACACATCATTCAATAATCTTTGGTTTGTGGCTGACTTTCCCCTAGATCTGCACAGCATTCCATTCATCTGTGGAGGTGTTCTACATGATTAGGTCTGACCTATCCATGTACACATGTTACAACTCTTTATTGGAGTTTGTGACATTCCTTGGCCAACACGGAGGAACCTTTTGTACCGGAGATGATATATATTGATGTAATAGATCCTTAGGAAAGTAGTTATCAAGTTATGATCATTAGCATAAGTTCATAGTTTAGATTTTGTGCGAAGGAGCTTCAACGCTATATCTTGTGCATATTTTGATATTCTATAATCAGGCATGTGAGCCCTAATTGTAAGCCCACATGATACCAGCTAGATTGTATTTGAATTCTATTATATGCTGAATGATTGAATCTATGTTTGTTTCATATCTTTGAGTTTTTTCTATTGTGTTTACTCTTGTTGCATGGCCTGGACAGTTCATTCTGTGAACCCTCCTACTATGACTGCACCAAGTGGTATCAGAGAGAAAGTTTGAATCTTTGGGATCAAGTTGAGCAAAGTTGGCAAAGGAATTCTATAAGATCTTGTTGCAAATAGATTGCTGAATTGAGGTAGGTTACTTGTGTCGCAACTGATCGCCGATTGTGAGGTAGTTGTCACCTTGTAGCTCAATCACCGAACTTGAGGCAGTTTGCACTTGATCCTAGGAAGAATGCCGCTAAGGAGAGTTGTTTATGTTGGAACAATGGCTGGTAGAATGGATGAGATGATGGAGATGATAAAAATGATGTGAATTTGATTGGATGTTGTTGAAGAAGATAGATGAAGAGGATTAACACCAAGACCTAATGTTGAAAGTGATGATGAAGAAGAATTTCAATCTGTTGAACAAATTGGTGAAACCCTAGGAGGTGATGAAAAAGAAGAATCAGATCAAGTCAAAATGTTGTGAGCTATTTCAAAGATTGGAAAGAGACCTAGAGTTGATGTGTCGAACTATACTAGTAATTTGAATCTTGAAGAATTAATCGATTGGATAAATGACATGGAAGAATACTTTGAATATGAAGAAGTTGAAGATCCGTAGAAGGTGAAATTTGTAAAGACAAAATTGAAAGGACATGCTGCTATATGGTGGAAAGAAGTTCAGTTGGAAAGAAATAGAAGAGGGAAAGAAAAGATTACGAAGTGGGATAGAATGGCAATAAAATTGAAGAATCGTTTATACCTGCTAACTATGAGTTGGAACTGTTGAAAAGATTGTAAAACCTAAGACAGAAGGATAAATCTATGAAGGAGTATACTAAAGAATTTCATAAGATGATTATAAAAATAGGACATAGTGAAGCGAGCAAGGAGAAAGTGGCTAGATACATCAATGGATTGAGATTGAGCATTCAAGAAGAACTAAGCTTGGTAAGGATGACATCTTTGGAAGAAGCATATCAGTTTTCCCTAAAAGTTGAGGAGAAACTAAATAAAAGGCATGATCAGATACAAAGAGGTAGAGGAGGTAGATTTTAGAGAGGTAGAATATTTTTCGGAGGAGACAAATCACATTCAGAGAAGAACAAGTTTGATAGTACATTCAAGAAGGATGACAGAGATAATAATGCTTACCGGAGAGAAGAAAATTTGATAAGAGAACATTCAGAGGTACTTGTTTCAAGTGCAGACGTAAAGGACATAGAGTGTTCGAATGTAATCAAGGTAGTACAAGTAAGAAGATAGAGAATAGTGGGAGAGCAACTTATATTAAAGAAGAACCTGTTGGATCACCTAGTTCTATTGGTAAACCAGAGAAAGGAGAATCATTGATGATGAGGAGAGCACTATTTCAAGCAGAAAAAAAATGAGGAACCACCGCAGAGGAAAATTTTATTTAGAACTATATGCAAATCAGGAGGTAAGTGTTATAAAGTTGTGATTAATAGTGGTAGTTTAGATAACCTATTTTTAGAAGAGATGGTGACTAAGTTGAAGTTAGAAATATTGAAACACCCTAAACCCTATTAGATAGAATGGATTCAGGATGATCATAAGGTACTGGTGAGTGAACAATGTTTGGTGAAATTTCATATTAGATATTATCATGATGAAGTCTTGTGTGATATTATGCCTATGGATGTTTGTCATATCTTGTTGGGTAGACCTTGGTAGTATGATAGAAAAGCTATACATGATGAGAGAAAGAATACATACATTATAACAGTAAATGGAAAGAGAATTACTTTGATTCCTTTAGAAGATGATCCTAAGAATGAAGTATGTGGAAATGTTAGAATTTGTTTGGTAGATGGAAGAAAATTTTTGGATAGTTTGAGACATGAGAATATGTGTTATGTTTTGATTCCTAAGAAGCCTGAAACATTGAAGAAGGAGACTAGAGGAGAACAACTGGAGGAGATAACAGAGTTGCTAATAGAATATGAAGACATCATATTAGATAATGTGCCTTAAGGATTGCCACCTATAAGGAGTATTAGTCATCACATGGATCTTATACTTGGAACAAGTTTGCCTAACAAAGAAGCACACCAAATGACATCAACAGAAAATGAAGAGTTAAACAGACAGATACAAAAGTTGTTGAGGAAAGGTTTGATCAAAGAAAGTTTGAGTCCTTGTACAGTACTTGCAGTGTTAGCACCTAAGAAAGAAGGAGAATGGAGAATGTGTACAAACTCTAGAGCAATAAATAAGATCATAGTTAAGTATAGATTTTCTTTACCTAGGATGGATGATATCATGGATTGTTTGAGTGGATCAAGATATTTCACAAAGATAGACTTGAAGAGTGGATACCATCAGATCAAAATTAGAGAGGCAGATGAATGGAAGACTATTTTTAAGACAAATGAAGGATTGTATGAGTGGTTAGTGATGCCCTTTGGATTAACAAATGCACCGAGTACTTTCATGAGATTGATGAATGAAGTCTTGAAGAAATTCTTGGGTAAGTTTGTGATTGTATACTTGGATGATATTTTGATTTTTAGTAAGACAAAAGAAGAACATCTGTGGCATATTAGACAAGTTTTGCAGAGGTTGAGAGAAGAGAAATTGTTGATAAACATCAAGAAGTGTAGTTTCATTAGGGAAGAGTTGGTATATTTGGGATTTGTGATTTATGTGGAAGGATTGAAGATGGACCCTAAGAAAGTGAAAGCAATTGTCAAATGGCCTACACCGGAGAGCATTGGGGAGGTAGATCATTTCATGGATTGGCTAGTTTCTACCGAAAGTTTATGAAAAATTTTAGTTCGGTATGTAGCCCTATGACAGAGACAATGAGAGTTGGCAGGAAAGACTTTAAGTAGACATCAGGAGCAGATAAAATTTTTAAATTGTTGAAGAAGAAAGTGACAGAGAAACTTGTGTTGGCATTACCGGATTTCAATAAGGTATTTCAAGTAGATTGTGATGCAAGTGGAAGTACAATTGGAGTAGTATTAAGTCAAGAAGGTAGACATGTAGCATATTTCAGTGAAAAGTTGAATGATGCAAGGAGAAGATATTCAGTTTATGATCAAGAGTTCTATGCCATAATTCAAGCCTTGAAGAAGTGGAGACATTACTTGTTGCCTAAGGAGTTTGTACTGTATAAAACTCATCAAGCTTTGCAATAGTTGAAGAGTCAAGGTAAGTTGAATCATAGATATATGAGATGGGTAGATTTCATGCAGAGTTACACTTTTGTGTTGAAGCATAGGAGTGGAAAATCAAACAAAGTTGTTGATGTGTTGAGTAGAAGAAGAAACTTGTTGACAGAGATGAGACTTGAAGTGTTGGGATTTGATAAATTGAAGAACATGTATGAGGGAGACACTGATTTTGCTTAACCTTGGAAAGCATGTAAGGAACTTGTTGTGATAGATAGGAGTAAGTGATTGGATTATTTAATTCAGGAAGATATGTTGTTTAAAGGAAATCAGTTGTGCATACCTAAGAGTTCAATGAGAGACAATTTGATCAAGGAGAAACACAGTGGTGGATTGGCAGGACATTTTGGCATTGATAATATAGTGGCATTGGTAAGTGAAAACTACTTTTGGCCTCAGATACATAAGGATGTTAGGAAATTTGTGCAGAGTTGTAGAGTTTGTCAAGTTGCGAAAGGGAATAGTCAGAATATTAGATTGTATAAACCTTTGACAGTACTAGAGAGACCTTGGGAAGACATAAACATGGATTTTGTAATGGGATTGTTGAAGATGCAGAGAGGACATGATTCAATATTTGTATTGGTTGACATATTTTTGAAGATGGTTCATTTCATACCTTGTAAGAAGACAACTAATGCAGTGCATGTAGTAGACCTATTTTTCAAGAAGATTGTGAGATTGCATGGATTATCTAAGAGTATAATTTCAGACGAAGACACCAGATTTCGTGGATACTTTTGGAAGACACTTTGGAAGAAGATAAAGATAGATTTGAAGTTCAGTTCAGTTTTTCACCCACAAACTGATGGATAGACAGAGGTAGTGAATAGGAGTTTGGGAAATTTGTTGAAATGTTTGGTTGGAGAGAAAGCGAGAAGTTGGGGTTTGATTCTTTCACAAGCAGAGTTTGCATATAATAATTCAGTAAATAGGAGTACCAAAAGAACACCATTTGAGATTGTTACCAAAATAAATCCTAGAGGAGTTGCAGAATTGAGAGATATTAGTGCAGAAGAAAAGAGAAGTGCAGAAGCAGAAGAATTTATAGAACATATGAAGATAATGCATAATCAGGTGAAGAAGCATTTGGGAGAGATGAACAAGAAATATAAAGAACAAGCAGATGAGAAGAGAAGACATAAGGAATTTGAAGTTGGAGATGAAGTGATGGTATACTTGAGAAAAGAAATATTTCCAATTGGGACATATAACAAGTTGAAGATGAAGAAGTTTGGACCTTGTAAGATACTCAAGAAATTTGATTTAGGAAATGCATATAAAGTGGAATTACCAGAGACATTGGGTGTATCACCTTTTTTCAACATTGCAGACCTTTATCAGTATCATGAAGCAGAGTTCAGTGACAGCATGAGAGAAGACTTGAAGAAGTAGTTACCACACAAAGCACTTGAGCAGATTGAAGACATTTTGGATAGCAAAGTTGGATGTAGCACTAGAGGAAGACAATACAAAGAATATCTTGTGAAGTGGAAAGGCAGACAGAAAGAAGATTCATCATGGATTTCTCAGGCTAAGGTGGACCATCTTAGTTCTCCCCTAGCCCTGGCAAAGTGAGGAACTCAATTTTTCAATAACCCTGGATGTCTGATGCAGGAGCATCCTTGGTTCAAGAGAAATCTTGCATCAACCAAAAACATTTGCATTTCAGTTTGTTTGTAGTTCAGTTTGTTTCCTTTCATTTTCTAGTTTAGTTCAAGCAGTTTAGTCAGTAGCAGTTTCTATATTTTGGTCCACAGTCTACCAGTTGCATTTCACATTTTGTGGAGCTAGACTTAGCATCTAGATTCATTCATCTACATCATATCTAGAATTAAGAGCATTTGGATTAAGTACCAGAAAGTTATCGCTACCAAAAGATTAGTTGTTTTCTCAAAACAGAGCATCCTGATAGTCTCTGATAATCAACTAAAGGGAGAAGACTTGTGGAGCATTCCTTGACTTGTGAAGCTTAATGGCACATCATTCAATGATCTTTGGTTTGTGGCCGACTTTCCCCAAGATCCGCACATTATTCCATTCATTTGCGGAGGTGTTCTACATGATTAGGTTTGGCCTATCAGTGTACACACGTTACAGCTCTTCATTGGAGTTTGTGACCTTCCTTGGCTGATGCGGAGGAACCTTTTGTATCAGAGATGATATATATTGATGTAATAGATCCTTAGGAAAGCAATTATCAAGTTATGATCATTAGCATAAGTTCATAGTTTAGATTTTGCGTGAAGAAGATTCATTGCTATATCTTGTGCATATTCTGATATTCTGTAATTAGGCCTATGAGCCCTAATTGTAAGCCTGCATGATGCCAGCCATATTGTATTTGAATTCTATTATACATTGAATGACTGAATCTATGTTTGTTTCATATCTTTGAGTTGTTTCTGTTGTGTTTACTCTTGCTGCATGGCCTAGACAGTTCATTTTGTGAACCATCCTATGGTGACTGCACCATCTACACACCTTTATTCTTATCCCCTGTAATGTCATAAAATATCCCCTTGGGGGCTTTTCCCTCATAAGGTTTAGCTCCCGAGTCTTTAGTGTGCATTTAGGACATCTTAGTTCATAATTTGGCATCCCGATGGAATGAGACCTAGGTAACATGACACATGGGACCTAGGAGGACCCTTGATGGTGCAAGAGCACCTAAGGGAACATATTGGAACAAGGAGACACCAGTGACTAAGAGAGGAACCCATGGAGTCCATCAAGTCAAATGGAACATCCTAGAACTAATTATGGCATGTTATAATGGGAAAAATGATATAATGATCAAATGTCTTGAGGGTCTTGGTAAGGACCCTAGGACCAAAAATAATGTAAGTTGGGCCAATAGTGCCTCTAGAGTCAAATAAGAGTCAAATATAGGTGTCTAAGGCTAGGAACAAGGTATAATGATCCTAAGAAGATCAATTATAATGGTTTGGTAGGGAAGAAATCCATTAAACCAAAGTTTAAAGTTCAAATCTTTGAAATAAGCATTTGGGCGGGAAAATCAGTTTTAAGTAGTTTTAGAAGTTTAAACAACTCCAACCGATGGAAATTGGTTGTGGAAGTTGAACAAATGTTATGTAAGCCTGCCCAAGGCATTTGATTGTACGGTGGAGTCATCTTGGAGGTCTGGGTTGTACGGTTTGATAGAGATAACAGAGTTTTTCATCTAATTCTTGTTTTTCCTTGCATTTTTGATAATCTTTTGATCTATGGTGGCATGGCAAATGTCTTGAACCTTCATTGAATAAGTATTAGACCTATTTCTTGCTCTGAGAAGGTTTCTAGGCTAGTTTTATTTCTGTTCATATTGACTGTTGCAAAGAACAACAGGCTGTCCTGTGAGTTTTGAGAGGTTACAATGCCTCATAGGACCTTTCCATGAATGTAGGATCCTAGTTCTCATGGAATAGGTCCTTGATTGCATGTATAATATGTTTTCTAACCCTAACAAGGTAGGAGGAGTGCAAAGAAGAGGGTGATCACCATTGGAAGTCTTGTTTGCATGAGAAAAGAGCATAGAATGATGGCACATTTATAACAGCCAGAGATCTGCCTTAACAATGTGATGTTTTTATGATGGATATTGTTTATTGTGGTCAAGGAGATGGTGTTAGACCTTTGAATGAGGTCTGGAATTGATTGGAAGTGGGAGATCTAGTAAACCCTAGGTTTTGGGTCCTAGAAATGGGGGTTTGGTGTTTAAACACTTGGATGAGCAAATAATTGTCTAAAACCTTGAAAATCCTATGTTTTGGAACCTCTCCTAAGACTATTTGAAGGTTTGGAGTGAGCATGACAAGTATCTAATAGGGTTCCTTTGTAAAGTGGGCAAATTAGGCCTTGTAGAAAGGCAGCAGGGTGTCAGGACAGTCAAGTTTGGTCCAAAGCAATAGTATATGAGTCTTGGATATGTCATAGAACTTGATAAAGGGTATTTAAATCAATCATTAGTTTTAGAAGTGCTTTGGGAAAGTTTAGAGAAAACTGTAGTTTAGTCATTGAATAGGGCTACTAGGATTAGGCCTGGTTAAGGGGAGTTGTTAAGAACCAGTCAAATTGGTTTATGAAACCTTTTGAATCTTATTGATTGTGGTATATTGAGACCCTAGAAGGTGGAAGATTGTGTCTTAGAAGTTGGAAACAAGTTTGAGCCCTACGGTGGAGTTTAGGGCAAGAGGAAGACTAGTGAAGTCTTATTGGTTGAAGCCCACAAGCTATTTAAACCTTTTGATTTTGCTAGATTATCATTGGAGACCTAACACCTCTGCATCACTTGAGCCTTACCCTACCCAAAACAAGGGGGAGGACTTGGGTGCCTGCACCCTAGTCCTACCCTATTTTGGGGCAGTCCCAATTTTTGGGTGTTGATTTATGACTGTTATTTAGGTCCTTTGCCGACACGGTAAGTTTGAATTACAAAAATATTGGCAGGAGTATTTGTAGTTGCATATAAAATCATGTTTAGGCATTCATTTGTAAACTAGATGATTACTAGCAAGCTATTGTGTTCTCAAAGTGATTCAAGGCTTTCATTCTGTTGCAAGAGTAGATTTGTGTGGTTTATGTGTTTGTGTTTGTAGATTTGAGCATCCATTTCATCATGGAATGAAGAGCATCTTCCTCCCATGATATCTTCACTACAAGGTGACATTATATTGTGTTTTCATCATCATTTCCTTTGATTTTTGCCTCTCCCTCACAAGGGCACGCACTCTCTATCTGACAATGGTGTTCAGAAACTTAAGTGTCCTTTGGGGCTTGACTGAGGCAAGCCTCTAAACACGACAACCCCCTCCCAAAGTTTTCATGGTTGCAGGTTACAGGTTATGGAGCTAGAAAAAGTGAAGTTGCAGGAAGGCATCTTGAAGTGTCAGAATTGTAGAACAGAAGGAAAAATAGTACCCTGGATTTGGGCTTCTGCTCATTAGTCCTCCAACTTCTGTGACGGGAAAATCTCTGGAATAGTAGGACAGAGTTGCAGACTGAGTCCCCAGATCTGGACAACAAGTAGGGCATTGGACTTAGGCACCCGCTCTTTTGTCCCTGACTTTCCCCCTCGAAACCCCAAAAATAGGTAATCTATGATTTGATATTTTACTTCCGTCTGCAAGAGCTTTTTCTATTATTCTTTCATTTACAGTCTATTTGCAAAATTAAGATTTTAATGGTTAATTGAGCATAAGAGAAGGAAAAGTGATAATTAAATTCCCTAGTCCAAGTTTCCCTACATCTCACAGCAATCTAGGGTATGATAGTGAATTGCCACTCGACCCTAGATCCTTAAATGTATACGGTGAAAGAAGGATTCAAACATCTAAACAATCAAAAACTAAACAATCCCAATTTTACCCTAAACATCCCCAATGATCTGATCTACTGAATGGTTCCTCTGAACATACTTTGTTGGAGTCTTAGGGGTCTATTCTGAATCTTGTTCCTTCTCTTCTTTCTCCTCTTATTCTTCCTCAATGCAAGGAGGTATATTAGATCCACAAACCTCTGGTTCTTGTGAGATCTGACATAAATCTTCATCTATCTTAACATTTGTGCTTTCAATCATCTTTCCCAATCTCTTACTATAGCATCTATAGGCCTTGCTTCTAGTTGAGTAACCAAGAAAGATCCCTTCATCACACCTTGAATCAAACTTTCCAAGGTCTTCTTCATCTCTCTTGATGTAGCATTTGTTGCCAAAGATCTCGAAGTATCTGACAATGGGAGGTCTTCCATACCATAGCTCATAAGAGGTCTTAGTGCTATTGACCCTCAATTGTACTCTATTAAGCAGGTAAATAGCAGTGTGAACTACTTCCTTCCAATAGATAACAGGTAGGTCTGCATCTTTCAATATTACCCTAGCCATCTCTTGCACAATCCTATTCTTCCTCTCAACTACCCCATTCTACTGAGGGGTCCTAGAAGCAGATGGATGTATCCTAATACCATGATCTTCACAAAACTTTTCAAATTCATTTGAAGTAAATTCACCTCCTCTATCAAATCTTAAGCATTTGATCTTAGCATTCATTTCATTCTCAACTTTTGCTTTGAATATATTAAACTTATCAAAGGCTTCAAATTTTACCACAGTAGCCTTTGCCTCAACAACCAGCCCTTATGCCAAACACTATTGCATCTACCCCCACACCACCAAGAACAAAACTACCTGTTCATCCTACCCTTAACCCTAGCAATAATCTTGTTCAACAAGCTTATACTAATGAATCCATCCAATACTTGACCTATGTGGTTGAAGTTAGTTATGTTTAGTTACAATCAGGAAAAATGCTCCTTGGATCAACATTTCCACTCATTACAGAACTCCCAAATGAGGAAAATTCTAGCAATGATAACCCAAAATTTAATACTTAGAAAAAGCATCCTAAACAACATGCATCACAAGCAAAGATTGAGAGCAAACAACCCTCATTTCCTAAGAATTTGAGCATGCAAAAGAGAAAACCTAAACCTAAAGTTGATTTCCTTGATCAATTGAAGAATGTCTACATCAAGATCTCATTGTTCCAAGATATCAAGGATGTACCTATATATACTAAAATTGTAAGAGAATTGTGCTTGAAAAATCTAGATAAAAAACATAATGACCCACAAACTATCCATATAATTGGGCAACTTACGAACATCATGCTGGGCAATATAGTTGTTCCAAAATACACAGACCCTGACAGATGACTTGTAGATGTACATATCAGTGGCACCCTTATAAAGAATACTTTGATTGACATAAGTGTTTCTATTAATTTTATGACCAAAGAAACCATGACAACTCTACAATTATTGGACTTAAGGCCAACACCTATAGTATTGTAATTGGTAGATAGATCAATAGTAAAACTTGAGGAAGTCATTGAAGATTTGGTTATCACACTTGATTCTTGGGAATACCCTATAGATTTTATGGTACTATAGCCAAAGGCTAACATGGAAGGATACCCGTGTTGAAGGAACAAGACAACTAAAAGGGGGGGGTGAATCAGTTGTATCAAAACTTTAACTTATTTAAACAAAATCATATTCACATTAACTTACTTTAACCTCTTATTCTATTATGAATATTAAACATGAATAGCATAATCAAAACATAGGCACATCAACACCATACACACATGAGTACAAGATTTTTATGTAGAAAACCCTAAAAGGGAAAAACCACATTGAGTGTTAGCTCACAATATAATGTAGTAACAATACTGAATAATAAAGAGGCTCACTGCCTAAAATGCTCACTACAAAAAGGATCACTGTCAAAGGGTGGCTCACTTCCAAGGGGTGGCTCACTATCAAAGGGAGGCTCACCGCCATGATGGATGGCTCACTTCCATGAACTGATATAGTAGCATCTACAACATACCTGAGTTCAATTTCATTAAAGCGCAATATATCTCTTCTGCTCTGCTTTTACATCACACACACTTTATCTTTACATCTTCGCACACTCTCCCACCACTCATGGATTCATTACATATATTTATACCAATCATCAACCTTGGAACATTCATCAAGGTTGGCAATACAACTTACAACCATTGGAACTATCTCCAAGGTTGGCATACATACATAAATCAAATGAAAATCAAATTGAGTCTAGACCTAAATAAACTTGTGAATCAAATGAATGAAAGAAGAATAGTTCATGGGTTAGCTCAGATCCAAATACATCTTCACATGCTTGAACATGCTTCTACAATCCACAAATCACTTCCACAACAAGTGTAAATAACCAAGTCAGCCAGAACTAGTACAAACATCAAGAATACTTAAATACACGCTTCTAAGAACTTCATTATAGCTTGTGGATCACGCAGACACCTTCAATACATTCTAGAGACATCCACAAACAACATAGAGTCACCTAGGAGCTAACAAATCCAACCGCAATAGATCTCACTTGAGGACAACAAATATCACTTGAAAACATATCACAGATTGTTTCACAACAAACACTGTCAAACTTTGCTAATCAATAACTTGTTTTTCGGAGCACCAAATCACAAATCCTTTGGAATGAAGATAGCTAAGGACCTTATAAACTTAAGTTTAGAACCGTAAGACTAAAATCCAAACTGTAGAAAAATGTGGAGTAAAATACATTCTCCCTGTCACTCTACAAACATTGCCAGACACGGTCTTCAAACTGGTGAATGAAACTTTTTCTGCATAGCGATCCGGACCACTAAATTCTGGATTTAGCATCTCCAAACACTTCTCTAAATCATATCCAAATATCATACTCTGGTCTTCAACACAGAGGAAATGTGGAGCAAAATACTCAGACAGTGTTCTTAACATGACAACTCAATAAATCAATAGTCGACACACATGACAACACAAACATGTTGACATCAATGACAACACTAGTTATCACATACTTGCAACAATCTCCCCTTTTGTCATTGATGGAAACATATGATGTAAAAAACTAAATAACATGTTCCTCCATCAATACACAACTTTGCATCAGGACTCCCCCTTTCTATTTACACTTTTGAACTCTTTCTCCCACTGCATTTTTCACATGATATCTATCCCCCTTTCACATCAATGGCAAAGGGCATCACATTTCTTCTACTACACATACTTGCACACTACTACTCTGATAAGTCTAAAATCATTCTTTTACTCCCCCTAACTGCAACAATCATCTCAAACCACTACCTGCTCCCCCTGAGAGGTAGCATCCAACATCATTCCAAAAAGGAGAAATGTACTTTTAGGCACTTTGGACTGATGGATCTTCTTATGCATCTAGTTCAAGGAAGGAGGGGAAACAACCCCTAACTTCTCCCAAAGATACTCAAATGTATCCTTTGGTAGAGCCTTAGTGAATATATCAACAACTTGATCTTTTGTAGGTACATACTCAAGCTTCACTACATTCTCTACAACTTTCTCCCTCAAAAAGTGATACTTAGTTGAAATTTGTTTTGTCTTTGAATGCATCACTAGATTCTTTGAAATATTTATGGCACTTGTATTATCACAAAGAATAGGAATTGTCTCATCATACTCAACTTTGATATCCTTCAAGGTATGTTTCATCCATAGCACCTGAGTACAACATGATGTTCCAGTAATATATGTTGCCTCTGCAATAGACAAAGAAACTGATTCTTGTTTCTTTCTATGCTAGGACATCTCCCTATCTCCAAGGAAGAATGCACCTCCACTTGTGCTCTTTCTATCATCAACAAATCTGGCTAAATCTACATCTATATAGGCACTTAAAGAAAAATCATTGTTCTTAGGATACCATAAACCATGGTCAGGAGTGCCCTTCAAATACTTGAATATCCTCTTTAGTGCCATAACATGTGATTCTCTAGGATCTGATTGAAATTTGACCACAAGATAGACTGCATGCATGATATATGGTCTAGTAGAGGTTATATAAAGTAGTCCTCCAATCATTGATCTATACTTGCTCTGATCAACCTTAGGAGATTCATCATTCTTGCTCAACTTGCAACTAGTAACCATAGGGGTACATACCAATTTAGAGTCCTCCATTCCAAACTTCTTCAACAACTCTTTAACATACTTGGATTGAGAAATGAAAATATCTTTACTAGTTTTAATGATTTATAGTCCAAGGAAGAAATTCATTTCACCACACATGGACATTTCAAACTCTTTTTGCATCTCATGTGCAAACTTCTTACACATACCTTCATTTCCACCAAAAATGATGTCATCAACATAGATCTCAACCAGTGATTTTTTTAGTGGCTAATATTCACCAATTGGCTAATAGTTGAAATTGGGGATTCAAAATTTAGCTAATAGTTCAAGTTGTAAGGCAACCTAAATCGCCAAATTTTTACCAAATTTTATTTTAGACCTAGTTAAATCGCTAGAACATTTATTTTATTAAACTTTTAAACTTAAAAATTTGCCATGATATTCGATACCTGATTAGATCAGATTTGCCTAAATTTTATAAGTTATAGTAGAAAATGAAATTAATCCACTAATAATATTATATAATTATTGGTTACTTTAGGGCCATTTCAACAATTTTTTAATCACCATCATTGATTTTATTTATAATCTAATGAGTGGGGTTGTATTCCATGGGTTAAAATGTACCCACAGAGCTCCAATGCCCATCGAGCCCAAAATTGTATTTGGGCCATTGATATCAATTTATAATCTAATATTTGGGGTTAAATTTCGTGATCCAAAATGTTCCTGCAGAGCTCCAATGCCCATGGGGCCCAAAATTACATTTGGGTCATTTGCATTTGAGATCAATGGCCCAAAATACAAATGGCCCAAATGTAATTTCAGGTCTCATGGACATTGGAGCTCCACAGGTACATTTTGGCCCACAGAATAGAACCCAAACCATTAGATTATGAATAAAATCAATGGTGGTGAAAAAGAGTTTAGGGCCGATTCAAAATATTTAATATTTGATTTAAAATATTAAGGAATTGAGGAATTATAGACATGAGTGCTACACCTTAAACTAGTCAATCATCCACCCTCGGACCCTTACTTTTCCATAGGAATTTTTTTTTTTAAAGGAAGGATTCACCATGGAAATTAATTCAATTGCCTATTTTTCATTAAGATTCACCAGGATTTTCTACAAATTTGTAGTGATGTAAAAAAAATTGCCAATAAAATTAATATTTTTTTCAAAAAAAAAGAAATATTCTCCAATAAAAATTAATATTTTTTCCCAAAAAACTAAAAGATTCACCAAGATTTTATATCTTTCTTCAGGAGGAGTTTCTTAAAGTTATCATTGATCTCAAAAATCAGATCTTGGTCTCCACTTATCTTGGTGTACATGTTGCTATCTACAGACTCTTTACTGAATCCCTACTGCAACAGGTACTTATCTAGTCTTGCATACCAAGCTATGGTTTGTCTGATAGCTAGAATCAATCTGGTTGCTCTATGTAGACTTCTTCTAACTCACCATTCAGGAAAGTAGACTTCACATCCATCTGATATACCTTGAAATTTTTATGTGCCGCAAATGCCAAAAAGAGTCTGATAGCTTCCATTCTTGCCACCAGAGCAAATTTCTCTTCATAATCTATTCCTTCCACTTGTGAGTAGCCTTTACACACAAGTCTTGCCTTGTTTCTTACAACTTCTCCAACTTCATTCAATTTCTTCCAGAATACCCACTTTATTCCTATCACATTCTTGTCTATAGGTCTAGGGACCAATTCCCAAGTCTTATTCTTCTCAATCTGCATTTGCTCTTCTTCCATTGCTTTAACCCAATGTTCATCATTGCATGCTTCATTTATTGTTTTAGGTTTCACCTTTGAGAGTAAACAAAGATTTACTTGATCTTCTGTAGCTTTACTTCTTGTCAACACACCTTTCCTTTTGTCATCGATAATCTGATCTTCAGAGTGATCCCTTTGCACATACCTGGGAGTTTTAGGAATTCTTTCCAGATCTTCATCTTGAACTTCTTCTTCTTCAGGAGCATCTTGCACTTCAATCTAAACTTCCTTTTCTTTGTCTTTTTCAACCTTTTATGTATAAACAGATCCATCTGACTCATATCCATCAGACTGAATATCTTCATCCACTTTAACATTTGCACTTTCAATGATTTTTCTCTCTTTTGTTATAGCACTGATAAGCCTTGCTCTTAGTAGAGTACCCAAGGAATATGCCTTCATCACATCTAGCATCAAACTTTCCTAATTCTTCATCTCTGTTGATATAACATTTACTTCCAAAAACTTTGAAGTATTTGATAGTAGGAGTTCTTCCATACCACAACTCATAAGGTGTCTTTGTTTCTTTTGCTCTGACTGGCACTCTATTTTGAATGTAGACAGTAGTATGTATTGCTTCTTTCCAATATACTTCTGGTAGGTCTGCTTCCTTGATCATTGTTCTAGCAGCTTCTTGAATAGTTCTATTCTTTCTTTCAACCACTCCATTTTGTTGAGGAGTCCAGGGAGTAGATAAGTGTCTCTTTATTCCATGCTCTTCACAAAAAGCATTAAACTTATGATTGGATTTTTGAACTAGAGTAGAAACTACCTAAATATTTAATAACTTTAATAGAAATAAGACAAATACAAGCAAACAAAAGATAATACCTCTATAAACATATTTACCTCGTGCCTTCCATTGTTTCCTATCTTTCTTTAATCTTGTGTGATTGTAGATCTCTCAGAACTTGTACTTCCTTGTTGTTAAGATGACAAAGATAGAATGGCTATGTGGAGGATTATGCAATGGGACTACAATGCAATAACTAAGATGATGGATGGAGATAATGATATGCAGGGCTTCCATGGTCGATGGTAATGAGATGAGGATAATGAAAGCTAGATGCAAATACAATGGAGCCAAAGGCACGCTTGATAACTATGGTAGAATTTTTGCAGAATAAGATTACTAAATGCTTGAGTGGATGTAAAATGGGTGTGATAACCTTGTTTTTATAGGCTAAGGATGGACCAATTCCAAGTGTCATAAGATCCATGATTGAAGGAATGATCTGTGATGTGTACGGTTGAGATGGAGTTGAGGGAGATAATCATGGGAAATGTTCCTACTACGTTTACAAGGTAGAGGAATAAGTGGATCCATGAGCCACATGTCATTATGCTCACAAATGACATGTGAGTTAAAAGTGGAAGACTTTGAGGAGATTGTGGAAGAAGGATTCCTGATCTGTTGGAATGTGAGAGCTGAAATAGAATTAGAAAGACAAGTGTCTTTGTCCTTAAAAGTGATTGAGAGATAATAGGACACATGTGGGTGAGGATAATTAGCTAATTAAATATTAAAATATTTAATTATGTGTGCAACATGGTGAGGTAGAAGTGACATGGATGAGATGATGTGGAATTATAGAATTTAAGACTTTGGAATAGAGGAAATTGTGATTTAATTAAATAATTTAGGATTATTTAATTAGATGAGACATTAGAGGAATTAGGGTATTTAATTAAATAAATTGATTTTATTTAATCATTACAATGATAAGAGAAATGTGAATCTAATAAATAAATTAGGATATTTATTTAATTGATAGAAGAATAAGAATAAAATAAATATTAAATTATTTATTTAATTCGACTCAAGCCATTTTTAGGTGTATATATTTTGCCCCTCTTTGATGCAATATGTTTTATCACGTTATTTCAAAGAATAAAAATTTTCTGAATAGCATGCCCCAGTTTGCCCTTGGTATAGGTTTAATGACGATAGGATGCCCCCTCGTGAGATTGGTTGGGTTGGATGGTTTTGGCAAAAAGATGATGAACAATCTCACGATGAACAAGAATGATAAACAATGGCTAAGGAAATAGAGGATGCAAGATAAGGGACGGATGAAAGAGTTGAATGACATGCTACACAAGGTAAAATGATAACATACACAAGCAAGCAAGCAAGAAATTATGCATAAATGATACAAGAACAAATGAGGTATTGCCCCTATCAAGTTGTAAACCAATGACTAATTGATAACGATTGATGACGATAGTGTTGTCATTGCAGGGAATGTATATCCCTAGATCAACACAAAGATGCGGGAAAGACATATCCCACTGATAATGATGATTGATTGATTTGGTTTACGACAAGATTAGGATCAAGACCATTGATTTCAATTGAATAATTTGACAAAATTGATTTACTCAATTGGTATGGATTAAGGATGACTTGCATTTGGATCATTGCTTGATTTGATGGAATTGATTTGATGACTAGATTGATGATTGGTGATGCCTCAGTCATGCAAGAGTGAAGGTGACAAAGAAAGATAATGGTAAGTTAATGAATAAGATGAATGATGATGATGACGCCCCCTCAAGAGGACAAATTGGTATGCTCTCAAAACAAAAAAAGAGAAAAGGGTGAGTAGATAAAGAGATGTGGATAAAGAAAAGACTTGGATCTTAAGCCACTTGGAAAATGATACATATGAAATGCTTATAAATGAAATGAAGTGCAAACCTAATGTTAGGAACCCATGTTTAACCCTTCTCTTTACTTTGTTAGTATATTACATTTGGACGCATATGCTTTGTAAGTCATCCTGTGAGTATATTGTATTATCCCACATTCATGGGAAGTAATAGTTGTTTAGATTAGACTTAGTATATAAGTACGTGTTGAGGCCAATGAAGGCATCGATGAATTTATTGTATTAAGCTTGCTCAAAGGAGGTTACCCCCTTGAAGTGGCCTGTGATCAATAAATTCCTTCTGTGTTTCTACTATTTCTATTATTTCATACATTTTTCATTATATTGTTGCAAGAAGTTCCTCTCATCTGGTATCAGAGCGCTTTCTTGGGCTTGCTGGGTGGAATTTTTACCAAAATGTTTTCACAATGGCCTCCAGGCACTGTGATTATTGTAGTAGTTCTTTTTTCTTTGCATCTGTATTGTTCATTTCAATTGCAAGTTCGGATCAGGGAATAATCCCTATCCACTTAACTATGGGAATTGCCTGGTCATAGCCCTAAAACTCATTGTGAGGAATACCATAGGAACCCCAAAGTAGCTGGCCCATTGAGAGGACCTGCCAGTGAAAAGGGCAACGGCCCCTACCTGATTGACTAGTTCCCATCCGTGAGGTAAACCAAGAGCTGTTGTTTGTGGCAAAGCGATTATTAGTTTTACTTGAGCCTTGGAGTGAGGGGTACTACCCCAATACTCAAGTTGTTAGACAGCATTGGTAGCCGAGTGAATCCCCTAAACCTTTAGGAAGCCGAACATACTTGGGGTCCATATCTATTGACAGCTGACAAATCATAGATTAAATCTATCTAGAGCCATTTACAGATCATTTCCAGAAAAAAAACAATTATTTTTTTGCCATATCTTCCTTGCTTTAGCTTCATTTCCTTTGAAAATTCACTAGAACCCCTGAAATTCCATTCTACATATTTCCTTCCTAGAGGACCCTATCCCAAATTCCACTTATCGAAGCTAGAAATCCCACATTTGTCTATTTTTAGGGTTTTCCATAACTTCTTCGATTCTCACCCAATCACCTTCAAATTTTGCCATAGTGTTCATTTCCTATTTCTGCTCCTTTGTCCCTCTTGGACAAATTTTCCCATTCTTTCACCCCGCTTCTGAAATCCCCATTTTCTATTTCCTTGTCCCTCAGAAAGTGTCTAAAACCTAGTCAACCCCCAATTACCTATCAGAGTTTTTCCCATATCCAAATTTTCCTTTACTAAAAAAGTTTTTGTTTTTATTTTCCTACCCATTCCAAAAAAAAAAACATCCTAGTTATGGTTGTCACCCACGTAGGAGCAAAAAACATGGAGGAGGAACTTGTAGCCATCAAGACCAAACTCCAAGATCTGGATTAAAAAATCTCAAGCTCAATCTTCAGTATTCATCCATGAACAATAGACGGCAACTAGAGTCTTCTGCAGATATAGGGTTTTCTTCTTCTGGCAACTTTTGTGGACCAAAGCATGATTTTCCTCGCTTCAATGGTGATGATCCAACTAGATGGATATATCGGGCAAAACAATATTTCAGTCTGCATAATACTTTTGATGTCAAAAAAGTCCCACTTGCCTCCTTTCATTTGGAACATGAAGCCCTTCGATGGTTCCGTTGGTACATAAAAGCTCATGAAGAGTCAAAATGGATAATTTTTGCAAACTCATTTTGCAATGATTTGGCCTTAGTGCTTTTGATGACTTCATAGGAGTACTCATAAAACTACGCCAAACAGGCACTATGAGAGAATATCAGACAGAATTTGAAAAACTAGCCAATCACATAGAGGGATTGTCTGATGAATTCTTTAGGAGTTGTTTTGTTAGTGGTTTGAAGGATGCAATTCGCTTTGAGGTTAAAATGTTCTATCCAAGAACAATGATAGAAGCCATAGGGTTGGCTAAGTTGGCGGAGGACAAGATCACAGCTCAACAACACTCCAAATCCAATTTTGTTCCATTCAAAAATATGTATCCCCAAAGCCCTCAAATAATGCCATCTCCTAGAACAACTCCTATCAAGCATTTGACTAAAGCAGAGATGCAGGCACATAGAAAAAGAGGGCTTTTTTATAATTGTGATGACAAATTCACTCAGGGACATAGATGTATTGAGCAAAAGCTCTATCTCTTGGATGTGGATTTTTTGCCTGAAACTGAAGTTTATGCAGATGCTCAGGATACAGTATCTGATCAAGTTGAAACTCAGCAGTCGCCTATTGACCCTACTTCTTAGGAAGCCCACCCAGAGATTTCTCTCCATGCTATAGTAGGAGTCACCACCCCACAAACCATGTGGGTCAAGGGTTACTTCAAGAATCTCCCTCTTACAATACTCATTGATTTTGGTAGTACTCATAACTTCATTGACCCTCGAATAGCCAAATAGGCTTATTGTTTTGTTCATCCTTGCTTGAACTTTGAAGTCATGATTTCCAATGGGGGCACATTACCTTACAAAGGGAAGTGTCGCAATGTGTGTATCTCTATTGGAGATTATAACCTGCCCTCTGACATGTTTGCCTTACCCTTAGGTGGATGTGATGTGGTTTTGGGCGCCCAATGGTTATGCACACTTGGACCCATCTTATGGGATCTGTTGATGATTGTTTTGATGCAATCATAACAGTAAGTTAAAATTCACATATAATGAACTCAAACTATACTTGAAAGATAAGAAGGAATCATTTAAGATTCAACTAATCCCAAGTCTACAATGGTTCGGTTGGTCAAGTTCAGTTGGTCAATGTGAAGCTGTAATGTTCAAGGGGCCTTACGTAGTTTAGGTTTGTTTGGTGGTTTAATGGACTAAGAATATGCAAAAGAATCATAGATTTCAACAAGTATTTTGTTCATTTGCATACAAGTGTTACTGTGTTGCAAATTCAGATGGTTTTCTTGAATTATTGCAGCCTTCTCTTTTATACATTTATGAAAACTGTCTACTCTTAACTCTGTTATGCATGCTTCTTCAAATTTGAGACAATTTCCTTTAGATTTCTACGTTTTCAGCTAAATATTTCAGATAGGTTGGGAAAAGTTAGAAAGATCTAATCTATACCTCATTTAATCTACCGAAGGATCTAATTGTTTCTGTTATGCACTATGTAAATACTACAATAATTTGATCAAATCCATAGTAAAAACCTTAAATGCAAGTTCTGAGCATTTTCACAAACATACATTTAAAATTGCAAGCTCTCAAAGAAAATATTTCAAAACACAAAGAAGAGCAGGAGAACACTTAGAAGATAGATGCAGAACTCCAGATTCTATTGTATTAGAAACGAATAGTCATACATGATTTACAATGTAGGAATGACTCTTAGTTTCATTGATCATACTACAGAGAACTTACAAGCTTTATAGATACAGTAAGGCAGCCAGACATTCCACACGCACCTTACTGCAGACAAACAGGCGACCTCCTTCTTCTACTTCTAATCTAAACTAAGCTAACTTGTGTTTTCCTAAAAATTCCTGTGTAGCCCCTGTTGTAAAGTATTACAATGTAGAGAGGCACAATATAAAGACTCTCTGATTGTCCTTACTATAGCAAAAACCTAACTGAACCCCTGGTTCAAACCCCTGGTTACAGTAATAAATACAAATGAACCAGATCTTCCAAAATATCTCTGAGCAGTGTCAAATCTGGGCGAAATATTGCCCCTTCTAAGAAGTTCTGGCAGCTCAGCAATAACTCTTGTTTGTCTGTTGTAGTAATACTCTCAGCTGCAACCTTGTTCTTCATTTGGTTGGCCTTGACTTCTTCGCACTTCATCTTTATCTTCCTGCTCCTGAGATTGGATTTCCTTCCTCCATGAGGTCACTGTGTTGAATTTCTAGCTACTTCCTCGACTGCAAGCCTGCAAGACAAGACAAGCAATAAGTACCATATTTATCAAACGAACAGCAAGAAACCAAAAATATCTGTTTAAATCAGGGTGACCGTGCAAAATGTGGAAATCGGGTCCAAAGTTAGTAGAAACTGCATTCAAAATGTACACAGACTGTTCAAAACCCATCGGGTCAACTATCGCTGACCAAAAATGCTACGGGTGCCTAAAAATATTGTTTAAAAAATTCCACCGCCTTGTTCCTTCCCGCCTATCGGCGTGAAACTGTCCATCGGCGAACCAAAAAACATGTTGGCCGATATTCGCTGTTTGGCCGACGGCCTTTTTCTATTGTTTATTCCTTTGTTTTCTTCCATCGGCATGTCTTACATTATCGACGTGACAAAAAACCTCTCCGCCGATCACTATGGTTTGGCCGATGGCCTTTTTGCTTCGTTCATCCTCTATCGGCTTGTATTTCCCTTCATCGGTGAGAGATCGCCCATCGGCGAACTCTATATGCTTTTCGCCGACCACTCTCTTCTTACCGATGTCCTTTATCGGTATGACTCTTACCGACGATTCCTTCGTTGATGTTCATCGGCGAGAGATCGCCCATCGGCGCCTCATAATTTCCCTCCGCTGATGCCTTTACCTTGGCCGATACCTTTATCGGCGAGAGTTTCGCCGATAACCCCCCTTCGTTGTTCGCCATCGGCGTGAGATCGCCCATCGGCGACTCACAACTTTCCTTTGCCGATGGTTCTTGTTTCATCGATGTGCTTTCGTCGGCATGACTCCCGCCTATCGCTAAGACATAACAAAACACCGCTGATAGTGTAAGTTATGCCGATGGCATACCATCGGCGAGACCACATGCTTTGGGGTAACTGTTTGAACCTCGACCGATACCTGAAGGTTATGCCGATGACAATTCATCGACGAGAAACCCTACTTCGGTGGAACACTTCAAAACTCCACCGATCACTATTGTTAGGCCGATGTTCTTTCTGCAAAATAATCAAATGTAACATACAGAGTGGAACCCAGACAAAATTGCCCACGACCTGGAACCACTAAGTATGAATTTTCTTGAAATTTAAAATGAATGCCAACAAAAAGGGCAAACAACTGACTGTATATTATGCAAAACCTGATAGTTCATTTTACCTAAATGATCATAACTTGCAAGATATGATGAATTTTACGATGGTTCAAAAAGCAACCTTGGCTCATTTTTCGCAAGGAATCCAACCATATTATGCAATGGTACTAAAAATACATTTTTCCATATTTTTAACAAGGTTTGCAAATTTGACTCTCTTTTCCCTTTACCACCAGACAGAACAAACACAAGCAGAAGCAAAAAGCAAAGCGACAGCAGGGGTCCCCATTTTGCTAAGGAGCATAATGGGGCGTGTTGTGAACATCACAACAACTAGCAACCAAAATAAAACAATTAAATTCAAAGTGTTCAAGAAAACTAGATGAAATGAATCCATAACTTCTGACTATCTTTCCTGCAAATTACTATTCAGCTTGAGACTCCAAGTATTCAATAAAGATGCATGAATTTCCATTTTCAGTTTAATTGTGTGCACGTGATTAATTATCCTCATCTTGAAGATTGGTTGAACAAACCAGTGACTGACATTAGCCTACGTAGGTGAGGATATTCCCTCATAGCCGACCGGATAGAGCCTTGCTGCCAGCGAGCGTCCATAGCCCCGGCAAGGTTATCGTTACAATTCTCCTAAGTAGAGCCCTACTGCCAGCGAGCGTCCATAGCCCCGGTAGAGTTACTTAGATGGCTTAATCTGGATTTTCAGTATAATCCGCTTTATTTATTTATTTATTTATTTTATTTTCTAATTTTTGAAAGACTTCATAAGATATAACAATTTGTAACTTCATGATGCAAGGAGTGGACACTTACTAAAATTAAGCTGAGAATTGTAATGGTAGCAAGGGTAACCTCTGATTTTTCACCTAATATCTACACTGGTAAGTTCAACAAACCCAAGGATTTTAGGTGTGTCATCGTGAGAAACTTGCTTCGAATTCTCAATCACATTTATTGAATACAAAACTTCAGAAGATGAACAACTCTCTACATTCATGTCAGTAACAAGTTATGTGTAAATTGTAAATGATTAACTTGAATATCCTAAATTTTATACTGTTTTGAATGGTTGCTAGTTCTGCTCCTTAATACTCTAAAGTAAAATAAAGATCCCTACTGAGGAGACAACAAGCAAACCAAACAAACAGGCTGTACAAACAACCCAAAAAAAGAAAAGCTGTACAAACAGAAAGAAACAAAAACAGAAAGAAACAAAAAGGAACTATACAAACAACTAACCTAAAAAGAAAACAGCAAAAGAAGAACACAAAAACAAAAACAACTATCCTACAAAACTATATACAAGCCTCTCCAAGGCAAACAGAAACCTAGGAAAAAGACCCAAGAACACCCCTACTTGCATGTTTCTTTAGATTGTGCAGGAGTAATAGGGTACTGGTGATGGTTCTCATTCTAGCAGATTTATCTTTGAATTCTGAAAAAAATTCTGGTATTCTATATTCATTGTGTTTATCAGAATAGCTCTTAACTAGTAACTGAGGCAGCTCATCAGGTTTATGATTAATCCATATGCATGTCCTATCTCTTGAATTTCTATAATCAAAATAGCATTTATCATTATTTACTAAGGAAAGGAAAGAGACAGCCTGATGTGCCTTTAGCTCTGTGGAACACACTTGTTTATTGATAGCTAGCTCTTCATTTAGCTCTGCATTTTCATTGCCCAGCTCTATGTCTAGTCCTTTTTCAAGTTGAAAGATGAATGACTCTAGATGTATTATTTCTTCATCTTCATTTATCTTTGTTCCTTCATTCTGGATGTTCAGTTTACCCTCAAATTTAGCAAACCTCTCAATGTTCTCATTAGTTTCCTGCACATCAGTACTTAAGTAAGTATCTTCATCGTCATCTGATATACAGAATTTAATCATTTCTAAATCACTTGAGAGTAAAGGTGGGACAACATCTTTTGATTGACAGGAGTACTCCCCTGTTTTATTTTCAACATGGCATGGGGGGAATGTCTGATTGTGCACAACAGCTCCATGATCCTCTATATCCTCTTCTTTCAAGAATTGTTCATTGGATGACTCACATTTGTCATTCAGTGAAGAGTCTAATCTTATTGACCTGCAACAATCTTGATTTTGATCATTTAATTCAAAGAAGTCAGTCGTAACACTAGGATTTACTTTCTTTTCTATGACTTCATTAGCTTCTATAGTAGGGATCTCATTAATTTTAGTGCATTTTAATTTTGCCAATGCTTGTTTACATTTCTTTGCCAAATCATGTTCGTTAAAACTTTTCAGGTCAGACCCAGAGGTTTCTTCTTGACAAATATCTCTTAGTAATTCCATATATTTATCAAATGTATCAAGACGAACCTCACTTTCCTTTTCTTTTTCATTAAATCCTTTTTGCTTATTATCTAGAAAAGGGACATGAGCTGTGATTTCTTCTCTGCATTTTTTAGGATATTTATACTTTTCACTAACTTTAATCACAGCTGGACCTTGACGAAAAGACAGATTTTTTTTCTTACCATCACATGATTCCTGGGAAGAGATCTTACTATCCTTTATTCTTAGCATTGGTTCCATCTTTGTATCCTCTACACACTTACTGACCGTTGATGCTGCATCCTCCTGTCGCTCAATAATCTCCTCATTTCCCTGCCAACTTTCAGCCTTATACACATCTGAGAAAATAATTAGTCCTTTCAAATATGAATCTATCCTAGTGAGGAATGTTAAACATTTAAGTTCATTGTGTTCAATAGTCCGGTGTATCCTGCAACAACTGGGACAAACAAAAATTAGATAAATTTTGAGAATAAAACTGTTCATTCAAAGCTCCCTGAAATAAAGGACTGTTAACTTGAAAACTGTCCCCATATGTGTCCATTGAAAATGGGACCCTCTTTTCACCCTTTTAGGCCTTTTGAAATTTTATGAGATCTAACATATCCCAGAATATAGCATTTAAAACTCAGAATTTTAACCCTAAACCAAATCAGGCCCTCCTTCTAGCGCCAGAAAACTGTTGGTGATTGTTTTGATGCAATCATAACAGTAAGTTAAAATTCACATATAATGAACTGAAACTATACTTGAAAGATAAGAAGGAATCATTTAAGATTCAACTAATCCCAAGTCTACAATGGTTCGGTTGGTCAAGTTCAATTGGTCAATGTGAAGCTGTAATGTTCAAGGGGCCTTACGTAGTTTAGGTTTGTTTGGTGGTTTAATGGACTAAGAATATGCAAAAGAATCATAGATTTCAACAAGTATTTTGTTCATTTGCATACAAGTGTTACTGTGTTGCAAATTCAGATGGTTTTCTTGAATTATTGCAGCCTTCTCTTTTATACATTTATGAAAACTGTCTACTCTTAACTCTGTTATGCATGCTTCTTCAAATTTGAGACAATTTCCTTTAGATTTCTACGTTTTCAGCTAAATATTTCAGATAGGTTGGGAAAAGTTAGAAAGATCTAATCTATACCTCATTTAATCTACCGAAGGATCTAATTATTTCTGTTATGCACTATGTAAATACTACAATAATTTGATCAAATCCACAGTAAAAACCTTAAATGCAAGTTCTGAGCATTTTCACAAACATACATTTAAAATTGCAAGCTCTCAAAGAAAATATTTCAAAACACAAAGAAGAGCAGGAGAACACTTAGAAGATAGATGCAGAACTCCAGATTCTATTGTATTAGAAACGAATAGTCATACATGATTTACAATGTAGGAATGACTCTTAGTTTCATTGATCATACTACAGAGAACTTACAAGCTTTACAGATACAGTAAGGCAGCCAGACATTCCACGCGCACCTTACTGCAGACAAACAGGCGACCTCCTTCTTCTACTTCTAATCCAAACTAAGCTAACTTGCTGTGTTTTCCTAAAAATTCCTGTGTAGCCCCTATTGTAAAGTATTACAATGTAGAGAGGCACAATATAAAGACTCTCTGATTATCCTTACTACAGCAAAAACCTAACTGAACCCCTGGTTCAAACCCCTGGTTACAGCAATAAATACAGATGAACCAGATCTTCCAAAATATCTCTGAGCAGTGTCAAATCTGGGCGAAATATTGCCCCTTCTAAGAAGTTCTGGCAGCTCAGCAATAACTCTTGTTTGTCTGTTGTAGTAATACTCTCAGCTGCAACCTTGTTCTTCATTTGGTTGGCCTTGACTTCTTCGCACTTCATCTTTATCTTCATGTGCCTGAGATTGGATTTCCTTCCTCCATGAGGTCACTGTGTTGAATATCTAGCTACTTCCTTGACTGCAAGCCTGCAAGACAAGACAAGCAATAAGTACCATATTTATCAAACGAACAGCAAGAAACAAAAAATATCTGTTTAAATCAGGGTGACCATGCAAAATGTGGAAATTGGGTCCAAAGTTAGCAGAAACTGCGTTCAAAATGTACACAGACTGTTCAAAACCCATCGGGTCAACTATCGCTGACCAAAAATGCTACGGGCGCCTAAAAATATTGTTTAAAAAATTCCACCGCCTTGTTCCTTCCCGCCTATCGGCGTGAAATTGTCCATCGGCGAACCAAAAAACATGTTGGCCGATATTCGCTGTTTGGCCGACGGCCTTTTTCTATTGTTTATTCCTTTGTTTTCTTCCATCGGCATGTCTTGCATTATCGGCGTGACAAAAAACCTCTCCGCCGATCACTATGGTTTGGCCGATGGCCTTTTTGCTTCGTTCATCCTCTATCGGCTTGTATTTCCCTTCATCGGCGAGAGATCGCCCATCGGCGAACTCTATATGCTTTTCGCCAACCACTCTCTTCTTACCGATGTCCTTTATCGGTACGACTCTTACCAACGATTCCTTCGTTGATGTTCATCGGCGAGAGATCGCCCATCGGCACCTCATAATTTCCCTCCGCCGATGCCTTTACCTTGGCCGATACCTTTATCGGTGAGAGTTTCGCCGATAACCCCCCTTCGTTGTTCGCCATCGGCGTGAGATCGCCCATCGGCGACTCACAACTTTCCTTTGCCGATGGTTCTTGTTTCATCGATGTGCTTTCGTCGGCATGACTCCCGCCTATCACTAAGACATAACAAAACACCGCCGATAGTGTAAGTTATGCCGATGGCATACCATCGGCGAGACCACATGCTTCGGGGTAACCGTTTGAAACTCGGCCGATACCTGAAGGTTATGCCGATGACAATTTCATCGACGAGAAACCCTACTTCGGTGGAACACTTCAAAACTCCACCGATCACTATTGTTAGGCCGATGTTCTTTCTGCAAAATAATCAAATGTAACATACAAAGTGGAACCCAGACAAAATTGCCCACGACCCGGAACCACTAAGTATGAATTTTCTTGAAATTTAAAATGAATGCCAACAAAAAGGGCAAACAACTGACTGTATATTATGCAAAACCTGATAGTTCATTTTACCTAAATGATCATAACTTGCAAGATATGATGAATTTTACGATGGTTCAAAAAGCAACCTTGGCTCATTTTTTGCAAGGAATCCAACCATATTATGCAATGGTACTAAAAATACATTTTTCCATATTTTTAACAAGGTTTGCAAATTTGACTTTCTTTTCCCTTTACCACCAGACAGAACAAACACAAGCAGAAGCAAAAAGCAAAGCGACAGCAGGGGTCCCCATTTTGCTAAGGAGCATAATGGGGCATGTTGTGAACATCACAACAGGATCTTGCTGAACTTTGGATGCAATTTTCAGACAATGGACACAAACACACATTGAAGGGCTTACAACCGGGGTCTCTCAGTATCATAAGTTCACATCACCTGGAAAAGCTTCTTAAGAAGAATTCACATGGTGTCATTGCTTAGCTTCAATCCATTCAAATGCAACCATTCGTGGTATCCACTACTCCTTCAGCTCTACAACGAATTATGGCCATTTTGCATGCAATACGAAAGTGGAGGCCATACCTATTAGGGAATCATTTTTACATCAGGATGGCTCACCAAAGCCTGAAATATTTCCTGGAACAATGGGTCTCCTCCCCAGCACAACAAAAATGGATCGGCAAACTCATGCGTTATGACTATGAGATCACTTACAAGAAGGGTAAGGACAATATTGTGGCGGATTCTCTTTCTCACACGTGATGACCAAGCTTCTCTTTCATCTATTTCTATGTCTGTTCCAAATTGGTTGGAATCTGTCCTACAGGCTGTCTTCTATGAACTCTATGTTTCTCCATTGGTAGGGCACTCTAGGTTCCTCAAAACTTATGAGTGAGCATGGTGTCACTTCTTTTGGAAGGGAATGAATAGGGCAATTCAATAGATTGTGGTTGCATGTGATACCTCAGAACAACATCATCAGTGGGCAAAGTGGCTCCCTCTCACTGAATGGTTGTACAATACCTCCTACCACCCTGCATCTAACAAGACTCCATATGAAGCAATCTATGGTCAAGCACCACCAGCACTCCTTCCATACTCCCCTAGTAGTTCACGCATTTTGGCAGTTGACGCAATTCTCCGCACCCAAGATCAGATTGGGGATCATAAGCTAGATCCTTCTTCCTGCATTCATCCAATATTTCATGTCTCTTGTCTAAAGAAATTTCTTGGCGCCAATCACAGAGCACAAACTATTTTACCACAACTAGATAATGAAGGATCCATCCTTTTGGCGCTAGAGGTAATCCTTGACAGGTGCACTCGTCCTCTTTTCTCCCGATCCATCACAAAGGTATTAATTCAGTGGCATGGAATGCACCCAGAGATTACTACAGGGGAACTACTCCTTCAAATTCAGCAACAATTTCCACATCTTACACTTTGAGGACAAAGCTTTTCTAAGAGGGAAGGCATGTTAGGAACCTATGTTTAACCCTTCTCTTTACTTTTTTAGTATATTGAATTTGGACGCATATGCTTTGTAAGTCGTCCCGTGAGTATATTGTATTATCCCACATTCATGGGAAGTAATAGTTGTTTAGATTAGACTTAGTATATAAGTACCTGTTGAGGCCAATGAAGGCATCGATGAATTTATTGTATTGAGCTTGCTCAGTGGTTGCCCCCTCAAAGTGGCCTGCGATCAATAAATTCCTTCTGTGTTTCTATTATTTCTGTTATTTCATGCATTTTTCATTATATTGTTGCAGGAGGTTCCTCTCACCTAAAAAAGCACAAATGAGGCTTTGTCATCTTGTATACAAGTATTTGAAGTACTTTTTCATCATTGAGCTTTTAAAATGTTGTAAGAAAATACAAACATCTAGGTATAATTAAACCATGATGACCTGAGTATCTCTTACATAGATTTTGATTTAGCAAGTTAATACAAGCATCTAGTCAAAATTGAACCTAGATGGCCTAAGTATTTCTTGCATGTATCAGCAGACAAGGATTGCACTTTTTCATGCTTAGACCCATAACATCCTCAATGATCTTTTGTTGATCATGTGGCATTAGACAAAGTTGTCACATTACTAAAGATTGATCCACAAACAGCAAACAAAGGAAAATAATCATGCCCCCATCATAGCTACTCTAGTTTTTAGACATCCTCGAGTAGCATAGGAAACATGATAACAAAAGTCAAGACTCTGAGACTTAAACATATAATAAGCATCAAATTTTCTTGACATAGATATGTTTTCTAGCAATGAAATTAGATATAATCATCATGATATTTTAGGTGCATTGTTTTCTGATATAGGTCAATGTCTTGTGCCAAGTGTTTTGTTGATAATATTTGTTTGTATTGTTGCATGTTGTCTAAAGATAATATCGCAATCTGGTTTGTTATCCTCTGAGATTTGTGGCATTCGAGAATCCAATTCTCAACTAGGTCGAGGATTTTTCCCCCAGTCAAAATAAAGGATCAATTTATTATGGATGAATACCTAGATTGGATGGATGGTAGACTCGATGTAACAGGCCCTAAGGGACTAATCTAGTGCCTTGAGGGCTCATCGATGATGGCCTTGCCTACGTGACGATGCAGAGGCAATGTAGTTCAAGGTGTGGACTATGTGGACCTAAGACCTAGATGTTGGGAATTAGGTGGAATTGGATGAACCAAAGGATGGGCAATAAGGGATGGAATGGATGGGAAGCCTTGAGGGCTCATCAATGATGGCCTTGCCTATGTGATAGCTCAGAGGTGACATAGTTCGACAATGGAACCAATGATAGGATTACAATGGATGACAAGGTGAATGAAGGATTAGATGGATAGACTACGGTGAATAAGATGATAAGGGAAAGCGAACCCGAGCCATGATAGGTATCTTTATGTGACTTGATGGATGCAGTGAGAAAGGATTAGATGAGGACTGAGATCCTGAAAGATGGAGGAAGTAGTTTATCACAAATAGCGCCTGTTTCCAGGTTTTCACCACTTCCTTTTATTTGCACGATAGCCAAAATACACGTGACATCTGTTTGCTAGGTTTTCATCATGGTACTTATCCAAGGTGCCTGTTTACCAAGTTTTCACTAGAGGAAGAACTTTTTTTTTAATGTTTTTGAATCCCTTGCATTAGGGTTTAGGTGTAGAACTTGTGAAGATGCATGTTGTTGATGGGATCATCGAACAATTCACCTTCTAATGTGGCTAATTGATAAGCTCTTGATCCATAAGCAACAATGATTATATACGGAACAAGCCAATTGGGTTCAAATTTTCCTTTCTTCTCCCTGTCCTGCTGATTTTGTGGGTTTTCTTTGAGGACCAGGTCACCAACTTGAAAGACTCAGGGTTTGACTCTATGGTTGTAACTTTGTGACATTCTCTGTTGATAAGATTTTAGATGGTTAAGGGTGTGTTGTCTTCTTTCCTCAAGCAGCTCTAACTCTTGAAGTCTGGAAACCCCGTATTCTTCATCTGATATGAGGCCTTTTAACGATACTCTTAAGGAGGGTAACTCAACTTCAATGGGCAAGATGGCTTTAGATCCATAGACTAGGGAATACGGTGTTGCACATGTGGATGTTTGGATGCTTGTATGGTAGGCCCACAAAGAGGGGTTCAGTTAGATGTGCCAATCACGCCCGACATCGTTGACATTCTTCTTTAGGATTTTCAAGATGGTTTTATTAGATGCCTCTGCCTGGCCATTTCCTTGGGGGTAATATGGGGTGGAAAATGTAAGGAAATGAGAGCATCTTAGAATGTATTTCTAAGAACAGTGGTGTCTTCGACAGATTTAAATTTCATTAGATTGCTTCAAAAAACACGCACAGCTATGCCACAAAGCAGAAATAGACATAGAATGTTTCCAACATTGATCCTTAGAGGAAATACAAGCAACAAGATCTAATTTCAACAACAGAAACATCAACACAAAAGATAGAATAGAAGACATAGATTTACATGGGGAAAACCCTTACGGGTAAAAAAACTCCACACTCCAAAAGCCCAGATCACCATTGTATTATTCAGCAACAGAAAATATAGTTACAATACAATTCAGGCACAAATCCTTTCGTGGAGATTAACATCATGATCCATCTGGAGAATAACTGACAACATAACCATGCACAAAGTTCTTCTCAGTTCTAATCACCGCACTCGAGTTAGTCCTTCATACTATTATCATGCCACAAACAACATACAGTACAGGACATCACCCTACACCTGAACTCTGTTCTCACTCCCTCTCACTCCTTGTACTCCTCTGTTACAATGCATTTAACATGTCACATTACAGAAGAGGACAATCGGTTCGACTACCATAACGAACTAGACAGTTACCAAAGACAAATGTATTCCATATGCTTTTCCAATACAACATTTGCTTTTCTATTCTTCTGCCACGTCATGGAGTAACAATTACCATCAAGGCACCATCCAATTCCCAGCATCCCAGCTCATAACTATTTCCACAACTATTTATATTTGTGAGATCTAAATTATCCCACATGTACCAGTCTATGGCCGCTATCCCAATTTATATACATGAACACTCAGTAAGACTATCATTGGCAACTTTGTTGTTGATGATGCCAATCTAACCTCATCAAAATAGCTCAAACCATCGGAGACCACTCCACCATCCACACCGATGGTTCCTTGTCTCACCAATGCCCAAGCCTTCATCCTTCATCGGAGTAACTTATGCACATCAAAGAAGAAACTCAAGACCATGCCGATAGTGAAAGTCAGCCTGATAGAGTATACCACTAGCCCTTCATCGATAAGACGCCACACATTGGAAGTAGTCACCTAAGCTACTCTGATAATAATATGTCCCACCGATCTGATAGAACCTTGCTGCCATCGGTGTAACACAAGTGATCAGAGTAAGAACTTTAGCCAAGCTCGATAGTGATAGTCTAGCCGATGGACAGAACACCATCGGTGAAACATACTCCATCGCTGGAACACCAACAAGTTACGCCGAAGACCCCCGTTTCACCAATAGCACATTGCAGGAACAAACTACCATCTGGGAGACACAAACGGTCGGAGTAACAAACTAAAGCAAAGATGATGGAAACACTCTGCCCAATCGCTAAGACAAAGGTCAACTCTTGCCAATGCCTATAATCTGAGTCACAATTACTCAACATTCTCCCACTTGACGAAGGAATTACAAGAAGCCATCAACACTCCAAGTCACAGAACCAAAGTTAATACTGCCTCCACTCCACTGTGATCACAAGCTACACAGAAGCACAATATTATCAACTTCAAAGCTTCATCCTGAACACAACCATGAAGTCATCCTCCAGAAACAAGATAGAACATCAACTAGAACAACAATCAAAAAACTAACTGCACCCATCTAACTGAACAAAACCCACGTGACTAAAAATAGCACGCATAGCAAGTGCTAACTCATCCAATCACACATACCTCAAAGGTATAGAAGAACATAGCAAACTTATGCCAGCATATATTCACCCAAACTGCAGGTACAAGCTCCATGTGTCAAACAGTTGAAGATGACCAAACACAACCAAGAACTCCCACTGCATGGGTAATGCAGATCTGAAAAAGATCATGGCATATAAAATTTACCAATAGCATCACATAGAAAGTGTAAACATCATGTAGCATTGCAGGAGCATCCACCATGATATGCAAAATCTTGAAATCAATAACCTGTACATCTCACCACCAGTCCAGAAATCTCTCAAGTTCCTCACACCCAACAATGAAAGAGATAACAGAACCTTCATGCTATCACCCAAGAACATAAGTGAAAGCACATGACCACAAACTAGTGATCACTTCAGTTCCGAACAAAATCTAAAACCAATGTAATGTGAAACACACCATCAAAAAAATAACTGAGACCAAGAGAAACACTGCACATCATATACCTATAGACAATCCTTCTACATACACCTCTGAATGCCAACTATGTCAAGTATGATCTCCTTCATAAAACCCCAAAGAGAACACCATAACAACACCCACCCATTCAATCTCTAAGATCAAGTACAACATATATATCATGTAATTATAAATATGGATGTAAGCCTCTCTAAGAAGATCAAACTACTCCATTTCCTATTTCAGGAAATCAACCCATAAAACCATCTCCTAACAACCCTCATCAATGAATGATATCTTAAACTCAAATGCACAAGGAGATTAACCATGCTATCCATCTCTCACAATGAATCCTCCAGAACCATCTATGAGCAGTTCAAGATCCATGTCTATGAAAGAAAACCTAAAACACCTGAGAGAAACAATGGGCAATACCTCTCAAGTAGTAAACTGCCGATTAGACCATGAGTGGGGATAAGAATGCTCCTCCAAGATATACAAGCCATCATGACTCCTCCAAGAGCAATCTCCTCATAGGTCTCTGTTGAACTCACGTCCAACCAAGGTGTAGGCTTCTCGGACTTTCTGCTGAAATCTTCATCAAGAGTAACCATCAACAACACTTCTCTCATCTCAAGAGAATTATTGCCTCACCTTATTCTCCATGTACCCATGGGCATCTACAAATAATCATATCATGCTAAACTCCAAATGCATCACTGCACCAACATGAAGTAATCAAGCAAAAGATCAATGCACCCAACACACAGAGAATCACCAGACCATTGTCAAAGCTCCAATCATCTAAATCAGAAACTTATCATGACATCATGATCATACCATCCCCCTTAGGAGATTCCATGCTCCAGGTGAACATGCCAAAACTCAAAAAATAGAAATCAAGAAAATATCATGACATGAAACAAACCAAATTCTAAACCAACATCACCTGTCAAGCACCACCAACAACTCAACCAAGGATTTCATGAATCCTCCATGGCTCCAAGATGTTACACATCCTCAAATAGTGCCCCTGCAAATGTGAAAGAACCCTTTTGCAGCAACAGGATCTAAGAGCTCCTCCTTGTAACATTTACAACACTAAAGAAGATCATTCACCACTAAGTGATGAACCCACAGTCAATGCTAAAGCTCCCACTGAACTATGGCAACCAAGCTTTCCAAGCATCATGACCAAATTTCTCTTAATCTGAAAATCCTCCAGGTCCACACATTAACATGTCCATGTGACAATAAAACCAAATGGCACCAAGATCTCCAAAACAAGGAAATACACTATCACTGTCAATAGCTTACACAAACCTGTGAATCCAAGCTATTCACGACATTGTGATGCACATGCTACAAGTCCTCTTAATTGACTATTTAGGTACTCTACAACATCCATCCTCTCATCTTGAAGAAGTCACACCAATGCACAAGTGACCATAGACAAGGCCAGCTAACAAATCTGCATAAACACTAAAATAATCTTGTGTATAAAGACAATCCACATCCGAGTCATCTCACTGTAGCTTAATAGGTGATCAGCCCACAAAACTACATAACTCGTAGATCCAACCAATGTACCATGCAAACTCACTATCACACTGGAAACTGCAAAACTAAGATCTCAAGGAAAAATTTATCATGTAGACAACATGACTTAAACACCAGATTACATACAAATCCAATTTGCCAAACATGTCCACAACCTTGGCACCATAGTCTAGATAACCAACAAGCATTTCCATAGAAATACTGAGTGACATATCACATACTAGCATTCCTATGCAAAGAAAGTATTTCACCTCCTCACACCATGCATGGAGCATGCATGCAAAACTGCAACTATATCATCTAGCAACACCCCAAAAGCTAGGGTCTAGAAATAGCTTAACTGCAGCTTCACAAAACCACAAGTTTTTCTCTTGACCATGTAAAACCTACAAAACCACTGTGTTTGAAAAACACCCATGCACATCCATACCCACTTCACATTTGGAAGACCAAGAATATGAATCAAGAAACACCATAACAGTTAAACCAGAAAAATGGATCATCATGAATATGCATAATCATAGATTTTAGGAAAAAACTATGAAACCCCTCAAAATCAAGGAACATGATTCTGAGACATGCAAGTACAAAGCATCCATTAAAGGAAACAGTAGTTTAGGAACTTCAGGCCCACTTGTAGGCCAACTCCACAACCACCAACTTGCACATGCATTTGAGAGAGACAGGCTATTACAGAAGCTCTCAAACCATCCAATGATCAACTCCATAGCCTACATGCAATCATGGTAACAAAAAATTATGCCTTCCAATACCAAGACAAAACACCCAGCATAAGCACATTTCTCCATAGCTGAAAAACAACCCAAGCTTCTCCATATCATCAGGGAGCCTCTCACACAGACACCCAATAAAGAGATTTGCTGCATCTCAACCATAGAGTAAAATATTCCACCCCATGCATCAGGATTATATCATTGTCAACTAAGAGCCTCGGGCCACATCATGACCAGCTCTAATCTCTCCATCTTCACCATCCTTCAAGCGCCTGCTGTAACATGAAGACAAGATCAACTGCCAGACTTCACTCAAAACAAGGATCAAACATCAGATGATTCCTTCAGATTTCTTCAAGCCTGTCATACTAAGAAATCATCACAAAAGGAATACCCAGACCTTATACACCAGGAACTCTTACATGCAAACACATGCAGCACACAAACGTACATATGTGAGAAACAAAGCAGATCCCGGAAGAAGGCTCTGATACCACTTGTAAGGAAATGAGAGCATCTTAGAACATATTTCTAAGAATAGTGGTGTCTTTGACAGATTTAAATTTCATTAGATTGCTTCAAAAAACACGCACATCTATGCCACAAAGCGGAAATAGACATAGACCATTTCCAAAAATGACCCTTAGAGGAAATACAAGCAACAAGATCTAATTTCAACAACAAAAACATTAACACAAAAGATAGAACAGAAGACCTAGATTTACGTGGGGAAAACCCTTATGAGTAAAAAAATCTCACACTCCAAAAGCTCAGATCACCATTATATTATTCAGTAATAGAAAATATAGTTACAATACAATTCAGGCACTAAGCCTTTTATGGAGATTAACATCCTATTCCATCTGGAGAATAACTGACAGCATAACCCTGCACAAAGTTCTTCTCAGTTCTAATCACCGTACTCGGGTTAGTCCTTCATACTGTTATCATGCTACAAATAGCATACAGTACAGGACATCACCCTACACCTAAACTTTGTTCTCACTCCCTCTCACTCCTCGCACTCCTCTGTTACAATGCATTTAACATGTCACATTACAGAAGAGGACAATCGGTTCGACTACCATAACGAACTGGACAGTTACCAAAGACAAATGTATTCCATATGCTTTTCCAATACAACATTTGCTTTTCTGTTCTTCTGCCATGTCATGGAGTAACAGTTACCATCAAGGTGCCATCCAATTTCCAGCATCCTATCTCATAACCGTTTCCACGACTATTTATATTCGTGAGATCTAAATTATCCCACATGCACCAGTCGACGACCACTATCCCAGTTTATATACATGAACACTCAATAAGACTATCGTCGGCAAATTTGTTGCCGATGATGCCAGTCTAACCTTATCGAAATAGTGCAAGCCATCCGAGACCACTCCACCATCCACACCAATGGTTCCTTGTCTCACTGATGCCCAAGCCTTCATCCTTCATCAGAGTAACTTATGCACATCAGAGAAGAAACTCAAGACCATGCCGATAGTGAAAGTCAACCTGATAGAGTATACCACTAGTCCTTCATCAGTAAGACCCCGCACATCAGAAGTAGTCTCCTAAGCTACTCTGATAATAATAAGTCCCACTGATCCGATAGAACCTTGCTACCATCGGTGTAACACAAGTGATCGGAGTAAGAACTTCAGCCAAGCCCGATAGCGATAGTCTAGCCGATGGACAAAACACCATCGGTGAAACATACTCCATCGCTGGAACACCAACAAGTTACGCTGAAGACCCCCATTTCACCGATAGCACATCGCAGGAACAAACTACCATCAAGGAGACACAAACGGTCAGAGTAACAAACTAAAGCAAAGTCGATGGCAACACTCTGCCCGATCACTAAGACAAAGGTCAACTCTTGCCGATGTATGTAATCTGAGTCACAATTACTCAACAGAAAAGTGGTGTTGGATGTGGAATTTGTCACATAGCTCTTTTACATCCTAATTCTTAAAGGGTCTTCCATTATTAGTGATAATGGATACAGGGATACCATAGTGGCAAATGATGTAATTTAGGATGAATGGGACGATTTGTTTGCCAGTGACATTGGAGAGGCATACGGTTTCGATCCACTTCGTAAAGTACTCAGTGGCAGTGATTATGAATTTATGGCCAATGGATGATGGAGGATGTATCTTTCCCACTGAGTCAAGTCCCCATTGACAGAAAGGCCAAGGAGTCATTAACGGCTGCAGCTCTTGTGCCGGTGCATGTATTAAGTTCCCGTAAATTTGGCATTTCTTGCACCTTTTCACAAAATGATAAGAGTCCCTTTCCATAGTTGGCCAATAGTATCCCACACATGTGAGTTTCTTAGCCAGGGTAGGACCACTAGAGTGGGTCCCGCATATACCTTCCTAAACTTCACTTAGGGTGGTTTGATATTCCTCACTATCAAGACACCTAAGGAGAGTACCATCTAGTCCTCATCGATACAGGGTGTTAGCGATTATGGTGTAACAAGAGGCTTGGCAAATGAAGGTTCTTTTTTGGTTACTAGATAGATCAAGTGGTAGGGTGTTCTCTTTCAGATAGGTATATACTTTTCCATATAACGGAGAATCAAATCCTACTATGTGGCATATGATGTGGGTTTTGGGGATGTCGTAGGCAGGATTGGATACTGGCTCTACCAAGAACTCATAGCATGACTGGTTTTCAAGTATATCAAGGAGAGATACAATTGTTGCCATGGCGTCAACTACTTTGTTCTCCAATCTAGGTATTTGCTTGAAAGAAATCACAACAAAGTATTCTTTGAAGTCGTCTACCATACGCTTATACAGTATTAACTTCTTGTCTTTAGTTTGATAGTCATCATTCACCTGGTTGATGACAAGTTGTGAGTCACCATATACATGAAGTTCTTTGACTTTCTATTCTACTACCATTTTGATGCCAATGACCAGTGCTTCATATTCGGCCACATTGTTGGTACATGGAAAGAGTAGTCTGAATGACTTTGGAATTGTGTCTCCATTAGGTGTGACCAACAAGATACCTGCCTCGAGCCCATGCTGAGTATATGATCTGTCAAAGTAGAGTTTCTGGGCTATTGTTGTGATGTTAAAGATAGACTCATCTGGAAATTCAAAGCTTAATGGGTTTTCATCTGTCAAAGGTGCATTTGCCAACTGATCTGCAATCACTTGTCCCTTTATTACTTGTCTATCTACATACTTGATGTCAAATTCACTGAGTATCATAATCCATTTTGATATTCTACTTGTTAGGGTAGCTTTGTTGAGAAAGTATTTCAATGGATCAATCTTCACTACTAGCTTGATGGAGTGTGAGAGCATGTAATGTCTCCATTTTTGTGAAGCAAAGATAACAACAAGACATGGTCTTTCAATTGGTGTATATTGCAGCTCGTAACCTACTATTGTCCTGTTGATGTAGTAGATTGCTTGCTCCTTTCCTTTGTGGTTCTATTGTACTAGCAAAGCTCCAAGATTTGTTAGTGTAGCTAAGATATAGAGTAGCAATAGCTTGCCCTGGATTGGTAGCATCAAGACAGGTGGATTCATTAGATACTCCTTTAGATGCTTAAAAGCTTGCTCACATAAGTCATCCCATTTGAAAGGAATGTTTTTGTGTAGGAGATGTGTGAATGGATAACACCTATCTGCCAGCTGAGAGATAAACCTTCTTATGCACTGTAGCTTTCCTTGTAGAGACCATAACTAACTGAGATTATTGGGTGGTGGCATTTCCATGATTGCTTTTACCTTGGTTGGGTCCACATCAATTCCGTTTGCAAACACTATATATCCAAGGAGTTTACCTGATGTTACTCTAAAAAACACACTTTTTGGGATTTAAGCGTACATTAAATTGCTCTAATCTTGTGAAGATCTTGTCTAAGACCTGAAGGTGTCCTTCTCTAGTAATTGACTTGGCTAGAATGTCATCTACATAATCTTCCATGATGGTGTGCATCATGTCATGAAAGATTGTAGTCATGACTCTTTGATATGTTGCCCCCAGATTTTTCAGTCCAAATGGCATGATGCACCAACAATAGGTACCCCACAGACCTGTGAATGCAGTATTGTGTTGATCTTCTGGCATTATTTTGATTTGATTATAGCTAGAAAATCCATCCATTAATGACAACATAGTGTGCCCTGTTGTTAGATCTACAATGATGTCAATGTTGAGTAGAGGAAAGTCATCTTTGGCACAAGCTTTATTCAAATCTCTTAAGTCATTGCAGATTCTTATCCTCCCATCTAGTTTTGAGATAGGTACTATATTTGAAATCCATTCTGGATAATCAATGGGTCTGATGAATCCAACATCTAGTAGCTTCTTCAATTCTTCCTTCACTAAGAGTGTGATATGCAGGTGCGTCTTCCTTAGTTTTTGTTTGGTTGGTTTAACTCATAGAGCTAGTGACAAATGATACATTATGAGATCTGGATCCAGCCCCAGCATATCTACATATGACCAAGCAAAGTTAATATGTTCCTTCTTGAAGAAGTTGATGAATTCTAGTTTTTCATGTTCAAATAATGATTCTGCCATATGGATTATCCTTGGATTCTCTTCTATTCCAATGCTAACAAGTTCTACTAGTTCAATCAAAATGGAGGACCTCTCCTAATGTGTCAGATTGGGAAGAGTGTCAAGCCTTTCATCCTTTGGCACCTCAGAGAGGTTTTGACCGTCGGATGTGTCTTTTATTTTTTTACTATTTTCACGATCTAACACTGCCGCAGAGCAGTTTTCACCATTAGATCTATCTTTTATTTTTACATTTTTATGACTAAAAGGCTTACAACTCTCTCCAAAATATGCCTTGTTGTTGAGTTCTTAGCATAGCCAATTTTGTGATCCCCTACGGGTAGATGGTATCTAAGTTCTAGATAATGGATGATAGCATCATCATTTTGCAAAGTATCTAGCTTAGGGGGTTCATCTTGTAGATCCCAGTCTATGAGTTCGGGATGCACTAAGGGTAATGGGTCATCAGGTTGATTTGGTTCAAGGCTAGTGATGGTTAAGATGGAGTTGTGTAGGCTAGTGTAAGTATTTACAAAGTCTATGATGGTATTCTCCTCAAGTTGATCTCTCAAGTGTGATATCATACCTTCCTCGAGAAACTCTCTTTCGGTATTTTGTGGAACAAACTCTAGAGGTCTAGACCTAAAGCCTTGTCCCTCATGAGTTGTATGGGTAGAGCTATATTGTTGAACCACGTCAACATCTTTGTCATCACAAGATAGTTTAGAAAGACTATCCCATTCATATTCATTTGAGTCTGTCTCACTCCATTCTTGTAGTCGGTGAATCTGCTCTACTAAGTTAGTAGTAGTTGTTTCCCTTGCTTTTCCTTTATTCTTTTCTTGACCTTTGATCTTTTCTTTTCCTTTTTATCCTAGCCCTATAGTGTCTCGGTATGTTAAAGAAGGAGGTTGGTTAGGTCCGATGATGCCTTCTTTTCTTAATCCTATGGGACCATGACCGTCATATCCCATTCTTTGTAAGATAGAGAACCCTTGACCATATTATTCAGTTTACAATTGAGGTTGAGGGTCTTGTGGTTTTGATTCACTATCTTCATCTTTATATAGCCATTGTAGAATATCTTTCTCATCACTCTCATCTAATAGGCTTCCCCATTTTAAAAAAGGACCTTTAGGAACTCCTCTGACTTGGGTTTGTTCATGGATGGTTTTCCATAGGACTTGGGAGATATAGTTCTTGTAGTTGTGCTAGGCAGAAGGATTGTGCGATGGTATACTCTCCTACACCCTTGTCTTTGAGCTTGAGTTTGAGTTCAGATGTCTTGTATGTAGATGGTAGTGAGGTCGGGTCAACATGGGATGAAGATGAGGAAGAAGCACGGTTGGTGGGGATTACAACATTAGGCTTGGATTGGATGGAATTGCACTATTGGAAAGGATCAAGATCACCTTAGATGGTGATTTCTTGGCCATTATGAGGAAACTTGATACACTAATGGTAGGTGGATGGCACAGCCTACAATGCGTGTATCCAAGGTTGACCAAGAAGAATATTGTATGCCAATTCCATGTCAAGAACTTGGCATATCACATCTTTCACTACTAGTCCCACTCTTATTGGCAACACAACGGTTCCTTTTGATGTTCTTTCTTCTTCATCGTATGCCTTGATTGTGATTTTCTTCTTAGGATCCATGACATTCTTTGAAAACCCCAATGCAAGGATTACTTTTAAAGTGCAGATATTTAAACTTGTCCCTCCATCGATTAGGACCCATTTTATTTTATGTCTATGTGATGCAGGAGCATCCAGGATGTAAGAGCAATCTTGCATCAACCAAAAAATAATAATAATAATATAATAAAATAAAATGTGTTGTTTCTTTTCAATAAGGGCTAAATTTGGCAGGGTTACTATTTTTAGTAAGTTTGCATTTGTGCACGGTTGGATAAAAAATCTTACACGGACCTCCAGAATGGTGAATTGAAGCTAATGGTGAAGAAATCATTTCAATATCATTTGTCATTTGTGAGGTATTAAAATTTCAAATTCCAAAAATCTTATTGAAATATTCAAAGTCAAATTTGAGGCACTTAGAGGCTCTGGATGGGCCCAAAATTTGGTGGGAAACCCAAGTAGTCTACCTGTCGGTACTACTTGCGCTCCATCATCTTTTCGAAAGCTTTCCGAAAAGGTATTATAATTGAAAATCCAACAGTCAGATCAAAAGTTATGGACCCGCGAAGTTGACCTACTTTTGGAGGGAGATGCAAATTTCAAAATTAAGCTGGTGGTCGCCAAAAAGGGCTATATATAACCATTTTTGGGAAATCTTAGGGTAGTAGAGTTAAGGGGGAAGGTGTAGAGTCAAGAAAGGAGGGAAATTAAAAACCCTAGTTGATTTGGGAATTACAAAAGGCTGAAGATTCCAGAGTTTTGAGAGAGGGAGTTGTAATGTGTTGCAGCCTGTAAGGGATTCATCCTCTGATTGTATTTGAGCTTCTGTAATGTAATGTTTTTCCCATATTAATAAAATATCATTCTATTTTCTATCTGCAATTTCTATTATTGTGTGTTTTATGATTTACCCCCTTCATCAAGTGGTATCAGAGAAAGGGTTCCTGAGTGTGTAGACAGATCACCGACCGTGAGGCAATTTGCACCAGGACCTGAGGTTGTGGGTTTGTTGCATAGATCAAGATGCCTCCACGAAGAAACCGTGGTGGGAGGAATGCTTTGACGAAAGAAGGTTTTAGAGCCCTGCAAAGACAAATCGATGCATTGCAAGAGGAGCTGCGAAGAGGGTTCGAGCCGAGAAGGAGAGAGGAAAGCAAAGATGAAGCTGAAGAAGAGCTATCTGAGGAAGAACAAGAAGCTGCGGGAGATCCTACAGAAGTTAGGTTGTTGAGGGCCATTTCAAAGATCGGAAAGAGGCCCAAGATCAAAGTTTCTACCTATTCTGGAGATTTGAATCCAGAACAACTTATTGATTGGATCAATGATATGGAGGAGTATTTTGAGGATGAAGATGTGGAAGACCCTGAACGGGTCAAGTTTGCAAATACAAAGTTGAAGGGCCACGCCAGTATTTTGTGGAAGGAGGTCTAGTTAGAGAGAAATAGAAGAGGAAAAGCAAAGATTACCAGATGGGATCGGATGGTGGAGAAATTGAAGAAGCAGTTCATTCCTGTGGACTATGAGATGGAGTTGCTGAAGAAGCTAGAAGGATTGAAGCAAGGTAACAAGTCTGTTAAGGAGTATATAGAAGATTTTTATAAGATCACTATCAGGATAGGCCATGGAGAGGCCAACAAGGAGAAGGTGGCCTGTTACATTAATGGGTTGAGGCCAAGTATTCAACAAGAGTTGAGCCTGGTCAGAACACCATAGAAGATGCGTACCAGTTTTCCCTGAAGGTGGAAGAGAAGCTGAATAAGAGATTTGAAAGCAAGCAAAGGGGAAGAGGTCAAGGGGGAAGGACTGGCGGAAGACCTTATGGAGGCTGAAATGAAGATCCAAAGAAAAGTGAATAAGTTGGAACCAGTCAAAATCAGAGAGGAGATAATACCTGCCGCCCTCGTGACCATAATAATGGTGAGTAAAGAGGAAGAGGAAGAAGTAGACCTAGGCAAGGACCTGGAAGAGGAGGTTTCAGAGGAACATGTTTCCAATGTCGAGAAGAAGGGCATCGAGCATACGAGTGTCCACAACAACAAGGAAGGATGAATAGAAGACCTGAAGGTAATGCATGAGTTGCACATGTGGATGAAGATCCACAGTCTGAGTGCTCCGAAGATGCAAAAAGGGGAGAAACCCTAGTTGTCAGAAGAACTTTGTTGAACGAGGAGAAAGAACCCAATCAGAGGAAGAGTTTATTCCGCACAAGGTGCAAATGTGAAGGTAAATGTTGTGATATTATTATTGACAATGGAAGCACTGATAATCTTGTTTCAGAGGAGATGGTTGACAAGTTGAAGTTGACAAGAAGAAAGCATCCACATCCATACCAGATTGCATGGTTGCAGAAGGACCATAGAACATTGGTCAATGAACAATGTTTAGTGAAGTTCAAGATTGGTGACTACCATGATGATGTGTTTTGTGACATCATACCGATGGATGCATGTCAAATGTTATTGGGGAGGCCGTGGCAGTATGATAGGAGTGCTATCCATGATGGCCATGCAAACACATACTCGCTAACAAAGGATGGAGTCTGTCATAAGTTGAAGCCCTTGAAGGAGGTGGAAAAAAAGGTATGTAGTACTACCAGAATTTGCTTGGTAGATGGTAGAAAGTTTTTGGAGGGTATGAAGCATGAGCGTCATTGCTTTGCATTGATTCCTAAGATTAGTCAAGAGAAATGTGAAGATGTGTACAAATTCCTGAGCCATCAACAAGATCACAATCAAGTACAGATTTCCATTGCCGAGAATAGATGACATAATGGATTGTTTGAGTGGAGCCAAGTACTTCACGAAGATTGATCTGAAGAGTGGGTATCACCAGATTCAAATCAAAGAAGGAGATGAGTGGAAGACAGCCTTCAAGACAAAGCAGGGTTTGTATGAGTGGTTAGTCATGCCATTTGGGCTAACCAATGCACCAAGCACATTCATGCGGCTCATGAACGAGGTACTGAAGGAATTTTTGAGAAGTTTTGTTATTGTTTATTTAGATGACATTTTGATTTTTTGTAAGACTTGGGATGAGCATTTGATGCATATCAGAAGAGTTTTAGAGAAGCTGAGGGAGGAGAAGTTGTTGATCAATCTAAAGAAAAGTAGTTTTGCAAAGGAGTTGGTATACCTGGGATTTGTTGTCTCAGAGGAAGGTCTTAAGATGGACCCAGAGAAGGTGAAGGCTATCATTGAATGGCCTATGCCAAGGAGTGCTTTCGAGGTAAGATCTTTTCATGGTTTGGCAAGTTTTTATAGAAAGTTTATCAGAAATTTTAGTAGCATTTGTGCACCCCTAACTAAGACAATGAGAGGGGACTAAAGGAGCAGACAAGAGCTTTGATACATTGAAGCAGAAAGTCGTAGAACAACCTATGTTGGCACTTCCATATTTCAATAAGGTATTTCAGGTAGATTGTGATGCTAGTGGTAGTGGTATAGGAGCTGTTCTAAGTCAAGAAGGTAAGCCCATTGCCTATTTTAGTGAGAAGCTTAATGATGCCAAAAAAAAGTATTTTGTTTATGATCAAGAGTTTAATGCAATAGTCCAAGATTTGAAGAAATGGAGACATTATTTGTTGCCAAAAGAGTTTGTTTTATATATTGATCATCAGGCTTTGCAGTATCTTAATAGTCAAGGAAAGTTAAATCAAAGGCACTTAAAATGGGTTGCATTTTTGCAGAGTTATACTTTTGTTTTGAAGCACAGGAGTGGGAAGTCCAACAGGGTTGTAGATGCCTTGAGTAGAAGGCGAAATTTGTTGACAGAAATGAAGATAAAGGTTGTTGGGTTTGATGAACTCAAAAGTTTGTATCCTGAAGATCTAGATATTGTAGAGGCTTGGAAAGCTTGTTTGGAACCTGTTACTTTGGACAGGACAAAATAGTTGGATTACATAATCCAAGATGGCATGTTTTTTAGAAGAAGCCAGTTGTGCATTCTGAGGAGTTCCATGAGAGAGAACCTGATTAAGGAGAAGCATAGTGGAGGATTAGCTGGACACTTTGGTCGAGATAAGACCATTACTATTGTTGGTGAACATTATTACTGGCCACAATTGCAGCAAGATGTGAGGAAATTTGTGCAAAGTTGCAGAGTGTGTCAGATGGCAAAAGGAAAAAGTCAGAATACAGGGCTATATCAGCCATTACCTATACCAAAGAAGCCATGGGATGATATTAGTATGAATTTTGTTCTTGGTTTACCAAGGACACAGAGAGGGCATGATTCCATTTTTGTGGTGGTGGATAGATTCTCAAAGATGGCCCATTTTATTCCTTGTAAGAAGACTAATGATGCTATTCACATTGCAGAGTTATTTTTCAGGGAGGTGGTGAGACTACATGGTCTACCTAAGAGCATAGTTTCAGATCGAGATACCAAGTTTGTTGGTTATTTCTAGAGGACATTGTGGAAAAAGTTGAAGACAGATTTGAAGTTCAATTCTGCACACCATCCACAGACTGATGGACAGACATAAGTTGTGAATAGGAGTTTGGGTAACCTACTACGATGCTTAGTAGGAGATAAGCCCAAGGGATGGGATTTGATTTTACCACAGGCAGAATTTGCTTACAACAATTTTGTCAATAGGAGCACAACTAAATCTCCATTCCAGGTTGTGTATGGGAGTAGCCCAAGAACTACTTCTGAATTGAGAATGGATAAGGGGGAGAAGAGTAGTGCCGAACCTAAAAATTTTGCTAAGCACATGAAGAATTTGCACAAAGAGGTAAGAAAGCATATCCATAAGATGAATTCTCAGTACAAGGCTAAGGCAGATCAGAAGAGGAGGCATAAGGAGTTTTAGGAGGGTGATGAAGTCATGGTTCACTTGAGAAAAGAAAGATTTCCAGTTGGTACATATAATAAGCTGAAGATGAGGAAATTTGGACCATGTAGAATCCTAAAGAAGCATGATTCAAGAAATGCATTTGAGGTAGAGTTGCCTGATGACATCAATATTTCACCAGTGTTCAACATTTCAGATCTCACAGAGTATTATGATGATGGACTTGATAAAGGAACACAGTGGAACATTCCAGCATCTACTTTAGAGAAGGATGAGATAGAGGGCATTCTGGATAGTCATGTGGATAAGAGTACAAGAAACAGGCAGTATACAGAATACTTGGTGAAATGGAAAGGAAGGCCTGTTAAAGATTCATCATGGTTATCTGAGACTGAGGTTAATCGTTTTGGTTTCCCTCTAACACATGAGAAGTGACAAGGTCACTTTTTAAATTACCTCGAGTGTCTGATGCAAGAGCATCCAGGGTGTAAGAGCAATCTTGCATCAACCAAAAATAATAATAATAATAATAATAAAATGTGTTGTTTCTTTTCAATAAGGGCTAAATTTGGCAAGGTTACTATTTTTACTAAGTTTGCATTTGTGCACGGTTGGATACAAAATCTTACATGGACCTCTAGAATGGTGAATTGAAGCTAATGGTGAAGAAATCACTTCAATATCATTTGTCATATGTGAGATATTAAAATTTCAAATTCTAAAAATCCTATTGAAATATTCAAAGTCAAATTTGAGGCACTTAGAGGCTCCGGATGGGCCCGAAATTTGGTGGGAAACCCAAGTAGTCTACCAATCGGTACTACTTATGCTCCATCATCTTTTCAAGACATTCCAAAAAGGTATTATAATTGAAAATCCAACATTCAGATCGAAAGTTATGGCCCCGCGAAGTTGACCTATTTTTGGAGGGAGATGCAAATTTTGAAATTAAGCTGGTGGTCGCCAAAAAGGGCTATATATAACCATTTTTGGGAACCCTTAGGGTAGTAGAGTTAAGGGGGAAGGTGTAGAGTCAAGAAAGGAGGGAAATTAGAAACCCTAATTGATTTGGTAATTACAGAAGGCTGAAGATTCCAGAGTTTTGAGAGAGGGAGCTGTAATGTGTTGCAGCCTGTAAGGGATTAATCCTTTGATTGTATTTGAGCTTCTGTAATGTAATGTTTTTCCCATATTAATAAAATATCAATCTATTTTCTATGTGCAATTTTTGTTATTGTGTCTTTTATGATTTACCCCCTTCATCAAGTGGTATCAGAGCAAGGGTTCCTGAGTGTGTAGACAGATCGCCAACCGTGAGGCAGTTTGTACCAGGACCTAAGGTTGTGGGTTTGCTACATAGATCAAGATGCCTCCACAAAGAAACCATGGTGGGAGGAATGCTTTGATGGCATAGGGTTTTAGAGCCTTGCAAAGACAAATCGATGCATTGCAAGAGGAGCTGCGAAGAGGGTTCGAGCTGAGAAGGAGAGAGGAAAGCGAAGATGAAGCTAAAGAAGAGCTCTCTAAGGAAGAACAAGAAGCTGTGGGAGATCCTGTAGAAGTTAGGTTGTTGAGGGCCATTTCAAAGATCAGAAAGAGGCCCAGGATCGAAGTTTCTACCTATTTTGGAGATTTAAATCCTGAACAACTTATTGATTGGATCAATGATATGGAGGAGTATTTTGAGTATGAAGATGTGGAAGACCCTGACCAGGTCAAGTTTGCAAAGACAAAGTTGAAGGGCCATGCCAGTATTTGGTGGAAGGAGGTCCAGTTAGACAAATAGAAGAGGAAAAGCAAAGATTACAAAATGGGATCGGATGGTGGAGAAATTGAAGAAGCAATTCATTCCTGTGGACTATGAGATGGAGTTGCTGAAGAAGCTAGAAGGATTGAAGCAAGGTAACAAGTCTGTTAAGGAGTATACAGAAGATTTTTATAAGATCACTATCAAGACAGGCCATGGAGAGGCCAACAAGGAGAAGTTGGCCTATTACATTAATGGGTTGAGGCCAAGTATTCAAGAAGAGTTGAGCCTGGTCAGAATGACCACCATAAAAGATGCGTACCAGTTTTCCCTGAAGGTGGAATGGTGCAGGAGCACCTACCTGGAAGCTGGCCTTCATGAGGCAGTTAGTTGTTTTAGGTCTTGTTTATGTTTCCAAGAAGGTCTGATAAGACCAATGCATGTAATAAGGTCATGCTGATCATGATAAGATCATGCTAACCACGCTTTGCTATTTTTAGCCAGTTTGTTAGGACAGTTGTCATGATGTATGTTCGGTTGGACCTCCCAGCCGCCTGGAGAGTTCCCAGCCGCTTGGAGTCGGGTCAGTAGTACTCGTAGGAAAATCTATTTAAGCATGAGGATCAGTTGACTGTAGATCATCGATCGGTAGTATAGTATTGCATTGAGCAGAGGAGTTAGAGTGTGCTGTGTGAGAGACAGTATATTATATTACATCTTTGAAATCAATAAAGATCTTGTTTTCATCTTCTGTTTGATCTCCTTTGTGTAATCGATCTGCTGGTTTGGTGGTTTTCATGGATGCACTGATCCTTTCCACCGGTTGATTTGTCTGATCGGTTGAATGGCGATGTACAGTAGGGTAGGTGTTAGTTTGTTTGTTTGCATGCAGGTGTGCAGGATCGCCGTCGAGAGATGTTGAGGACCCTAGCATGGGTATGTGCTAGGTCGAGCTGATAAAGTGTGGAAGATCACCCTGAGAGTGGATCGGGACATCCTAGGAGGTTCGGCGGATCAGAACAGTGAAAATCCGCTAAGGTTGAAAATTCATTAAAACGGCATCATCAGGATATTTCTGCTTATATCCTGCAGTCGCTTCGGGCATCATCGTCCAATAAATGGAGAAGAGCATGATGCTTTTGATTGTATGAAGTGAAGGAGCGTCGGGGTGATCATCATCAGGAGGGCCGAGGAGGAGCGTATCGGCATCAGGTTGAAGATCGGGTTGATCGCGGGCTGAAAAAGCTAAGTTTGGCCAACAGCAGGATATGACGTCATCATCATCAGGATATACGTCATCAGGATATTTCAGAGCAGCAGGATATTGAGGATCTGCGGGTGACGTCATCGTCATCAGGATATACGTCATTAGGATATCGGGTGACGTCAGCATCAAAGGGACGGTGCGAGAAGTGAAGGTTGGTCATCATCAGGATAAATGGGAGGAACTAGATGTTCTTTATCCTGTTGATTATCATGATGTTGAATATCATGATGCTGAAGATAGTGAAGACGGAAGTTGTCGCTGAAGTGAACAGTGGACGTCAGGAGGATGTTCACGCTGGTCGAACATGATGATGCTGTCGATAATCGAATAAGGTGATGCTGTTGACATGCGAACGGGCGAGGGCTTGTCATCAGGAGGATATCGGTCGGCACAGGAAATATGATGATGCTGACAGTGTTAAGCAAAATATGATGATGATGATGATGATGGGCTGCAGACATCCATGCTGTGTTGCATGCTGTGTTGTAAGGTTATAGTGTGGATGCCTCTGCATCATGGAAGAGAAGCTGAATAAGAGATTTGAAAGCAAGCAAAGGGGAAGAGGTCAAGGTAGTAGGACTGGCAGAAGACCCTATGGAGGCCGAAATGAAGATCAAAAGAAAAGTGAAGAAGTTGGAACCAGTCAAAATTAGAGAGGAGATAATACCTACCACCCTCGTGACCAGAATAATGGTGAGCAAAGAGGAAGAGGAAGAGGTAGACCTGGGCAAGGACCTAGAAGAGGAGGTTTCAGAGGAACATGTTTCCAATGTGGAGAAGAAGGGCATCAAACATATAAGTGTCCACTGTAGGAGTACAATCAACACTGAGAGGGGGGTGAATCAGTGTTGTATGAATTTTTAAATCTTTTTACACACTTTAACTTTTAGAGCACAAGGAGAGAAAGATAGCATTGATCTGTCAAATACATATGCACATGACTGTGAATATAGAAAGAGAACAAAACTTCATAAGTAAATCATACACACACAAAGAAGATTATGACATAAGGATTGCATGAGTGGAAAACCCTCCAGGGGTAGAAAAACCACTCTAAACTGCCTCACTGGCTTAACTGATCAAACATGCCTCACTGGCTACAAAGAAGCCTCACTGGCTACAATATGTGTCTCACTGACAAATGTTAAGGTCTCACTGACCTACAAGCCTCACTGGCATACTGTTTAGAAGCACCAGCTTCAAGGAGCACCAACCCCTATTACAGAACAAACTGAAAACACAAATTCAGAGGGTTTCTCTGTTTCAATACGTAACATTTATTCTCTCTCATGTGTCTGTCAAATGATCATTCCCAAATCATATACAAACTCAGATATTTCAATCCTGTATCATGATCCACTCTACAACACCAACACCGGTTGATTCTCAACAACACTACTTGATTTTCAACAACACTTCACAACACTGTATGTTTCATCCCTATCCTTCTTAATTCATCCAATCAATGCACCTGAAAAACAATTTTATACAAGTTGAATGTCTTCTCACTGCATTGGAACCTTTCACATTCCTTCATAAATTTCTCCTGCATCTGATCACACAAATTTTGCAATTATAAACAACAAGACTTTTGAAATTTCACTTCTCTGCAAAAAACACATTTCCTTTTCTCCTGCAAATAAACTCTTCAATTTTGATTCATATTCCTGAAAAAAACATTCTCTCATTGCAAACAAAAAATAATAAATAAATCTTCAATATAATTTTCTCACAAGACAAATTATCTCCATTAAAACCTTTTCATATCTACAATCTCTGCATAATGTTTCATATTCTCCAAAACACAAAAAAACCTTCAATCTGATTATCTTTCCTTCAAACAAATTTTTCATTAACCTCTTCAAATTCTTCTTCAAAAACAATCTTCTCAATCTGCCTTATTCTCAAAATAATCCTTTCAAAAAAAAAAAATAATCTTCAATCTCCATAAAAAAATCTCCTAAAAAAAACTTCATCCTCTTAAAAATCTCTTCATAATAAAAATCTCCTTATTAAGAAAACTCCTTAAAAAAAGGACCGACCAAAAGGATTACAAGGAAATTACTTAAGTTTTTTTTTTTTTTTTTTTTTAAAGAAAATTGCTATCTTTGATTTCGGGCTTCAAAAAGGATTCTAAATACTTCTCAAAGTTTTCAAGGAAAGCTAAAAACCTTTTCCTTAATGCATAAACCCGTGCCCTCTTGGTAATTGGCGGTGGTAAGTTTAAATTTAAACATAATGAAAGCCCGCCCATTTGGGAGACTTGCTCTATAGGTAAAAAGAAGGAAAGGGGCCGGTTGCCCTATGGAATTTCATGACTTAAGTTTACAACTTAAGTTCTTTCACCTGCTCGACCAGTCGTCTTCAAATTAGAACAAAAGCACCCCTTTTGTAATGACAAATAAGTCAAGATTTTGGAATTTATTAAGATGACTAATTACCATTTAAGTCATATTTAAACCTTGAAGAATATGACCTCATTGAATATCTCTAAAATGACAATTTGCTGCCACTCTTTTGTCTTTTATGTATACTCTTTGCAAATCCCAAATACCTTGACAACACACTAAAGTATAAATCAACTTGAAAGCAATGAGGTAAATTGAGAACTCCTAAAGCATTAACTTGATCATAATATGAACAAGGACCATCATCTGAATACATCATTGAATATTCAATATTTGAAGCACAAGTATCATATATTGTTCAACTGATATCACCTATCCATAATATGTGAGCATTAACAAATGATGTAAACAAGCAGATCAAACAAGATAACCATGAGTCTTGTATCTAACATAACCTATATCTGTGAACATGAAACAACTCTGCATTAGACCCATTTGAGCTCTTATATGATCAACATCCTCAAAGACATCCTGATGTAACTCAATCTGAATGATACAACACTTTACCATACTGAACAAGCTGTAATAGAAAGAACACATGAGATGATGTCTCCTACTCAAATGTTTACCAATATCATCCCTGCACATGATGATGATCTTATCAAAACATTATTCTTCATAACTCCTGACTTGATGATATTGATGTCCTGATATGAAGATCAATCCCAACATCTATGACAACCTGAAAGAACACCTTTTTGACATCAATGACAACCTGACTCCATCATCCGCAACATCAAGGAATGATGAATAGAAGACCTGAAAGTAATGCATGAGTTGCACATGTGGATGAAGATACACAGTCTGAGTGCTCCGAAGATGCAGAAAGGGGAGAAACCCTAGTTGTCAAAAGAACTTTGTTGAACGAGGAGAAAGAACCCAATAAGAGGAAGAGTTTATTCCGCACAAGGTGCAAATGTGAAGGTAAGTGTTGTGATATTATTATTGACAATAGAAGTACTGATAATCTTGTTTCAGAGGAGATGGTTGACAAGAAGAAAGCATCCACATCCATACCGGATTGCATGGTTGCAGAAGGACCATAGAGCTTTGGTCAATGAACAGTGTTTAGTGAAGTTCAAGATTGGTGACTACCATGATGATATGTTGTGTGACATCATACCGATGGATGCATTTCATATGTTATTAGGGAGGCTCTGGAAGTATGATAGGAGTGTTGTCCACGATGGTCGTGCAAACACATACTCCCTATCAAAGGATGGAGTCTGTCATAAGTTGAAGCCCTTGAAGGAGGTGGAAGAAAAGGTATGTAGTACTGCCAGAATTTTCTTGGTAGATGGTAGAAAGTTTTTGGAGGGTATGAAGCATGAGCGTCATTACTTTGCATTGATTCCTAAGATTAGTCGAGATAAATTTGAAGATGTACGAGCAGAAGTCTCAGAAATGTTGGAACAATTTCAAGATATTGTCTCTGATAATGTACCAGAAGGTTTACCACCAGTGAGGAAGATAAGTCATCAAATGGATTTGATACCAGGAGCTAGTTTTCCAAATAAGGTAGCCCACAGAATGACTCCAGCAGAGAATGAAGAGTTGAACAGACAAGTTCATGAGCTATTAAGGAAGGAACTGACAAGGGAGAGCCTAAGTCCATGTGGGGTACCTGTAGTAGTAGCACCAAAGAAAGATGGAGAGTGGAGGATGTGTACAGACTCCTGAGCCATCAACAAGATCACAATCAAGTACAGATTTCCATTGCCGAGAATGGATGACATAATGGATTGTTTGAGTGGAGCCAAGTACTTCAGGAAGATTGATCTAAAGAGTGGGTATCACCAAATTCGAATCAGAGAAGGAGATGGATGGAAGACAGCCTTCAAGACAAAGGAGGGTTTGTATGAGTGGTTAGTCATGCCATTTGGGCTAACCAATGCACCGAGCACATTCATGCGGCTCATGAATGAGGTATTGAAGGAATTTTTGGGAAGTTTTGTTATTGTTTAGTTAGATGACATTTTGATTTTCAGTAAGACTTGGGATTAGCATTTGATGCATATTAGAAGAGTTTTAAAGAAGCTAAGGGAGGAGAAGTTGTTGATCAATCTAAAGAAATGTAGTTTTGCAAAGGATTTGGTATACCTGGGATTTGTTGTCTCAGAGGAAGGTCTTAAGATGGACCCAGAGAAGGTGAGGGCTATCATTGAATGACCTACGCCAATGAGTGCTTTCGAGGTATGATCTTTTCATGGTTTGGCAAGTTTTTACAAAAAGATTATCAGGAATTTCAATAGCATTTGTGCACCCCTAACTGAGACAATGAGAGGGGATAGAAAAGAGTTTAGATGGACTAAAGGAGCAGACAAGAGCTTTGATACATTGAAGCAGAAAGTCGTAGAACAACCTATGTTAGCACTTCCATATTTCAATAAGGTATTTCAAGTAGATTGTGATGCTAGTGGTAGTGGTATAGGAGCTGTTCCAAGTCAAGAAGGTAAGCCTATTATCTATTTTAGTGAGAAGCTTAATGATGCCAAGAAAAAGTATTCTGTTTATGATCAAGAGTTTTATGCAATAGTCCAGGCTTTGAAGAAATGGAGACATTATTTGTTGCCAAAAGAGTTTGTTTTATATACTGATCATCAGGCATTGCAGTATCTTAATAGTCAAGGAGAGTTAAATCAAAGGCACTTAAAATGGGTTGAGTTTTTGCAGAGTTATACTTTTGTTTTGAAGTACAGGAGTGGGAAGTCCAATAGGGTTGCAGATGCCTTGAGCAAAAGGTGAAATTTGTTGACAGAAATGAAGATAGAGGTTGTTGGGTTTGATGAACTCAAAAGTTTGTATCCTAAAGATCTAGATTTTGCAAAGGCTTGGAAAGCTTGTTTGGAACCTGTTACTTTGGACAGGACAAAATGGTTGGATTACATAATCCAAGATGGCATGTTGTTTAGAGGAAGCCAGTTGTGCATTCTGAGGAGTTCCATGAGAGAGAACCTGATTAAGGAGAAGCATAGTGGAGGATTAGCTGGACACTTTGGTTGAGATAAGACCATTACTATTGTTGGTGAACATTATTATTGGCCACAATTGCAGCAAGATGTGAGGAAATTTGTGCAGAGTTGTGTTGGCCTCATTTTCAACACTTCCAAATTAAACATTTTGTGTCAAAATGTCAAGTCTAACCATGCTTTGAACCCTTTCTCCAGAGTCACCTTTCGATTACAAAACACCAATGTCACATTTTTCCTACATGAGTCATTGAGATAACTTATTTCTGAGATGTCACAATCTGTTTCTCTACATTGAACTTTGCATAACAACATCATTTTGGAGCAGAGACACTCATCATTTCACTGAGTTTCTCGGGCACACTTATCCAATTTGCGGCATGTTATGAAAATAATTAAATATTAAAAATCTATGACAAATGGTACAGAATCATTTTTATGGCAGTGTTCCTAACTCCATTTCACCTAACGTGGCAACTTTTCAGGTCAAGAAGTCTTAAGGTTTGGGAGATTTTAAACTTTCAATTTTTCGGCGGGCAGTTGGCGAAAACAATTGAATCATGGTTTCTGTAAGAGATAGAGTAAAATCATCTAGTAGGAGATCTCATGGTGTTATTATGGGCAATGTGGCAAGATTTCATGACAATCTAACATTCCAGTTTAAAGTTATGTACTTTTCACCATTTTTCGCACCTGCATAGTTCACAAGTTACAAATTCGCCTAAGTCAAAAAGGTATCACCTGTAAATTTAGCTAAGTGGAGAGTTTGCTTTCAAAAAGAAGTTATTTTGGCCTACTTAGGAAAAAGTGAAAGTTTGCATCAACTTGCACTTTTTGGCTAAGTTGACGTCCACTTTCAGTTTTGGCGAAGTTGTCCGCAACTTTCAGTTTTTACTAACTAAAACAAAAGTGTGGGTTTCAATTTTTAATAACTTCTTGGAAGTTTCACTTTTTCAAAACCTATCTAGTTATACTTTTCAGTAACCCATAAAGTTGTAAGTTTTGAAAAAGGAAAGTATGAGTTGTGGCTTTTAATAACTCGAAACACATTTTTAAAGCCAATGACCAAAATGTAAAGTAGTTATCATAACTACCAAAGCAAACTAAAGGAGTAATTGTTTTCAAACTTGCTATTAAAAGGTCATAAAACTTGTATAAGTTACCGATGGAGGTTTTGAAATGATCGATGAATGAAACAAGAAGTAGTTATTTTAACTACCTAAGTTCAAGAAAATGAAATTCACAAGTGTACAGCCGCATTCCATAGCCTTTGCTGACACTCACAAATATCAGTCTCACGACATTATTGAGGGAGAGTCAGTAGAAAGAGACAACACATTCGGCTACATACAAAGCCCCTGGAGTTTACTCTATATATCATTAATTATTTCAGACCTCCTTTCTCAAAAATACGCCAGGGATTAGCAGAGCAAATATTCTGTCGGATGTAATATCGCTTATATTTGATAAGGTAGTGTTGGAACCAATATTCTACCACATGTATTCCATATTGTATCAGGATCTGTGGCATGAGATCAAACAGATGATAGCCCCAGAGTAAGAAGCTGAATACCGAGACAAGGAGAGGATGGTTAAGCTTCGCACTCTAGGAAATATAAAGTTTATTGGAGAGCTTTTCAAGAAAAAGATTATAACAATTGTTCATCACTGTGTTCAAGAATTATTAGGTCAAGATTTAAAAGCTCCTCCAACTGAGGAGAATGTAGAGGCTCTTTGCCATTTGTTCAATACAGTTGGAAAACACCTTGAGGAAAAACCTAAGTCATGCATCATCAATGATTCTTATTTTACTTTGATGAAGGAGCTGAGTAATAATCCTCACTTAGCGTCGAGAATGAGGTTTATGGTTCGTGATGTTTTAGATTTACGTGGTACCAAATGGATTCCTCGATGTGAAAAGGTTAAAGCAAAAAAAACATAGATGATACCCATCTCTGTTTTGAACTCCTTTTCTCCATCTTGTTGTCCTCCTTGCTTGAGCAGATCGTCAAGTTTCTCTATAGCAATTGCTATCAGAAATGGAGATTCTTATTAGATATTGTAGTTCAATATGCTCCGGCAGATACAAATGCAAGGTGAAGGTGTAACAACGGTTTGACAGAATGCTGCAAAGATAATTTATATGTGAGCATTATCATGCTTCGAAGATTATCTCACGCCACCAGAAAGACTTTCTAAACCCATTGGTTGTTCCTATCGACGTATTCTTTGAATCTCCTATGGGTGCAAGTGCTAGTATAGTTGGAAATGCATTGGTAATTATGCAAGTTTTCGCAGCACAAACAACGTTTGACATTCTACCTCGAAGAAATGTGGTATCATCGACTACAATGGTTGCAGAGTATGTATTAGAGGGATCAGCACCTGTGTGAAGAAGGGTGATGGGAATTCTGTGGTTGGCGTGTGTGTTTGTGTTCATGTTTGCACTGGTGATATCAACGAAGAACCCTAATGGCTTCGGCACTCAACTCCCCTCCTCCCTGCCTGTGCACATTGATACAATTGCAAGCACCTTGGTAGGCATACATGCTAATTACAGAGTGCAGAAAAAGCACATGAGCCATTTGATGAAATCCCTTAAATAAATAAAATCTCATGGAATGCAATGATTGCAGGATACGCATGTTTTAAATTCGTTGTACTGGTTTTAAATGTTTTTAGTTGTAATAGATTATTTTTTTAAAAAAAAGGGGTTCTCAATACAAATGTTGCAGTAGGCATGTACGCATAATGTGGAAACATAGAGAATGTTGAAACTGTTTGACAAAATGCTTTGAAGAAATGTGTTCTCATGAACTGTCATGACTGAAGGAAAGATTAATTTAAACCAAGATGGCCCAAGAAAGCTTCACAACACCACTTCTGAGCTCTGGTGTGGAGACTATTTCCAAGCATTCACTACAGAAATCACCTGTCCGAACAATATTTGCATTGCTTGCAGCTACAGTGATTGCTCTTGCTTGTATCTGGACATTGTCAAATTCAAATCACATCAGAGTTTTACTTAATACAAAAGGTCAGTTTCAAGAGGAAACTTCTGAAGCTATAGAAGCAGAGCATGTAGTTGTTGCAGCACATGATGAACATTGTTCTGATATTGGGACCGATGTACTTAGAGAAAGGGGTCATGTTGTGCATGTTGTTGTTGCAACCTCTTTGTGTCTTGGTGTAGTGAATTCAATGTCAAGTGGTTTAGGTGGAGGTGCTTTCATGGTATTAAGATCTTCAAATGGGTAGACTCAAGCCTTCGACATGAGGGAAACTGCACCTCAAGCTGCTTCTGACGACATGTATGCCAAAAATCCTTAAGAAAAATATGAGGGTCCTCTCTCTATGGATATACCGGTGAGCTTGCAAGCCTCCACCTAGCATGGACACAGCATGGAAAATTTCCTTGGAAGAGGCTTGTCTAGCCTGTAATAAAATTGGCATCTGAGGGCTTTGTTGTCATGCCTTACCTTGCCGATGAAATGAAGGCCATAGAAAATGGTATTATGGCAGATAAAGGTCTCCAAGACATTCTAACAATCAATGGGAAGCTTAGAAAGGGAATGTGGGCTACCTAGCTGCGTTGGAAGATATGAGTGCAAAATGTCATTACACTTGTTTTACAAATACCTCAACAAGATGTAATCTCATGGATTGTAATGAGTATGCATGTGCATGATATAGTTTTGTTGAAAAACATAGAAAATTTCAAGCGAATGCAATTTGCAGATGTGAAGCTAAATTCCACCACCTTTTCTAGCGTATTTGCGGCCTGATGTGGAGAAGAGCATTGACATTCATCAAAGAATAATTGAAAGAGGACTTTTATCAGATATTATGTTTGGAATGCTTTAATATACACATATACAAAAGATGGGAGCATGGCCAAGGAATATAAATTGTTTGACGAATTGCCCCACACAAATGGATCGCCTAGAATATAAAGCTTGTAGGAAATGTGCAAAATGGTCTTATTGAACCAAGTTTTAGAAATTTTTGAGCTTATTGGATTCATTGAAAAGGCTTCGGTAGAGTACTTACAGAATGTCAAAGCATAGACAGAGCATGTGAACTGTTTTACAAATTATCTCACTAGAATGCATTCTCCAGTAACACAACAATTGGAAGAACATGCAGAAAATGTGTTTTGTTAACCTTTATCCAGCATCCTCGTAGACTATGTTGATGTGTATGCAAAATGTGGGAGTGTGGCTATTGCATGACCTTCATTTGACAGAAGAAATTCAGGGGCTTAGAATTCATTGACCATGGGTTGATGTCACAATCATTATTATAATAAATTTGTTGAATTTTTCCATCGAATGCAATTAGCAAGATTGACACTTGACTTCACAAGTAGAACTCATCTTTTGTCAGCTCGTGTTATCTTGGCTGCTCTGCCAATGAAAAAAAGAGATTCATTGTTTTGTAATTAGAACTAAAATCTAATAGGATCTCTATCAAGAATGCCCTTATGGACATATGTGCCAAATGCAAGCATACAGAAAGTGCATCTCAAGTATTCAAGATATCTTGCCACATGATAATAATGTCATGGTGCACAATAATTGCATTCACTGAAGGGGTACTTTGAAGAGGCATTAGATCTCTTATGTGAAATACAATTTGATCATATAAAACATGATCCAGAAATAGTTGCAAGTGTTCTCCATAATGCACCCAAAGTGGATCTTTACAATAGGGTTCTCACCAAAATTTCAAAGGTGAATATGGTTCAATAAACTGTAATGACTTCAATATATGCTCAGAATGGTCTATCGAAGATATTTTAAAAATGTTGTCAAGAGTAAATCATCACTTACTCACCATAATTTGTCCTATATCAACTCGTGTTGGCTTAACAAATTTATGGAAAAGAAAAGAGATTCATAATTATGTTCTCAGAAATAGAGTTGAGCATGATGTTATTATTGTGAATGACCTCATATGGATGTCAAATGCAAGAGTTGTTAGACTACAAAACAAGTTTTTGGAAAGATGTCACAGAGAAATGTAGTCTCATGGACTCTGATGTTTACAAACCATGGAATGCTTGAACTAAGCTAATACATTTTTGAGTTCTAAGGCAGTGAAGAATAGCAGTTTGATGGATTGGAGAACAATACTAGGCAATAGGCAACAAGACCACCTAGTAAAAACCTTCAAGTTATGGAATGGAGAGAAAAGGTGTTACTCCAACTCTTGTAACCTACTCTTCTCTTGTATGCAATGTCTACAAATAAGTCTATGAAGTCTATTTGGAAGAAGACGCGATGCTTTGTATTACTTTCGAAGTTATGAGTTCCAAGTTACCTTTTTGTAAAAGTGACATATGTCACTTATTGTAATTCACAAGTTAGAAAATGAACCTTATTCTCAGAAAAGTGATGTAATATATAACCAAAAATAAGGTTCATTATATTTTTGTATTTCAAAAAGGTAGTTATTAGGTAGTTGTGAGGTAGTTACAAAGTGGTTACAAAGTAGTTACTAGGAAGAAGCCTATAAATACAAGGCTATTTCAAATGTAAAAAAAGGAGGGGGGGGAACTCTTTAGAGAGAACTTTTCCAAGGGGAACTTATGAATAAACTTCTTGGAACATTTTTGGTTTTACACATTGTATAGTTTACATTTGGAATTGTATAATTTCAAAAAAATAATGAAGAACGCATTTTAGTTTGTATGTTCTTGATATATTTTTGAGTTATGATTACTAGTTTCTCGTATGTCAAATTGGTGATCTTTCTATGTATTTGTGTAAATCAAAGTTATCCATTGAAGCATGCAATTGGCGTGATGAAGCACAATCTTGTCTCGGTATCCTGATTTGAAAGTGTTCAGATAAATTATCTCTGCGAATGTTGAGATTTGCCATCTTTCTTCATCGTTGTTGCATATATATATCATGAGATTCATCATGGAGTTTAGGAAAGTGGTTTCTAGATTTGTGGTGAAACCCCCTCATACTTTTCAATAAGATTGTGATACTCCTGTTGGTTTTTATACATCTACCATGAGGGTTTCTACATACCCATTTCTCCTGATTATTTTACTTTTCTTCCTTTTTGTACTTTCTGGATAAAAGTACACAAAAACCATAAATACCCCCATCATACAAGGGAGATGCCCCTCTCAAACGCAGAGGAAGATCATTTCTCTGTCATGATCTTTCCAGCTGTTGGGACAATTTAGTCACCACTCAAAGGGCAACGGGTCATTTTCAAAGGTTATTTCACAGTGACAAATATGTTTAACAACAAATTGTAGAGTGTGTCAGATGGCAAAAGGAACAAGTTAGAATACAAGGCTATATCAGCCATTACCTATACCAGAGAAGCCATGGGATGATATTAGTATGGATTTTGTTCTTAGTTTACCAAGGACACAGAGAGGCATGATTCCATTTTTGTGGTGGTGGATAGATTCTCAAAGATGGCCCATTTTATTCCTTGCAAGAAGACTAATGATGCTATTCACATTGCAGAGTTATTTTTCAGGGAGGTGGTGAGACTACATGGTCTACCTAAGAGCATAGTTTCAGATCGAGATACCAAGTTTGTTCATTATTTCTAGAGGACATTGTGGAAGAAGTTGAAGATAGATTTGAAGTTCAGTTCTGTACACCATCCACAGACTGATGGACAAACAGAAGTGGTGAATAGTGGTGCAGGAGCTTCAATTTTTGACCATATCATTTTATGATCTTGGTATTTTGTTTTACCTAAGGCTTTGAAAGCCATTTTCCATGCTTTGTAATAAGGACTTAGTCTATTTTGTTTGACTAGTCCACTAAGTGGTTCATAAAACCTATTTCCTAGGACTGTTTTCTTTAGAAACTTGTTTTTTCAAGAAAACTGCCTTTTTTCCTTTAATTTTCTACCTTCATGGGCAGTTGTACAGACAAATAGGAAGTGCAAGAGTTTTGGAAACTTCCTATAAACTTGGCTTTGCTTTAACATACCAAAAAGGAATGAAAAGGAAGGAGTTTCTTTTAAGAAAAAACTATTTTTTTATGTTTTCTGGTAAAAATAGCCATCTTGTCTAGCTGGTACGGACTGCAGCATATCTATGGTCTGAGAATTATTAAGTGGATCGAGTCATCTTTCTTTTGCATTGGTTTGGAGTTTTTGAAACACTTTTATTATCCTGTTTGATTCCATTGTTTGCAGTTTGATTTCTAACCCTCCACAGCTAGGTTTTGGGCAAAATGATCCATTCTTCCTCTGTCCTCTGAGGATGGTTGGTGCAGGAGCACCCCTACAAGACAGGATATAGGTTCATTGTCCGCATGACAGGACATTAGTCTATTTTTAGCATGTTTGACTTCATAATGTAATAAGGTCCATTGGACCAATGCATATGTATTAGATCAGCCTAGAAGAGTGTGCAGGCAGTTAGAGTTCGTTATCAGGTAGTATGAGCTGTCCTCTCCCAGCCGCTTGGAAGCTCCCAGCCGCTGGGAACCGAGTTGGTAGTACTCGTAGGATATTGCTATAAATAACTCAGATCAGTTAGGGTATGATATCATATCAGAGAGTAGTAGTTATGTTATGTCGTACTGGTGATTGAGTGAAATCCAGAGATCAGTCCAGACATTGTGAAACATTGTTGTAGGAACAGGACATTTGTGTTTCATCTAAATAAGATCTCATCAATTGCATTATCTGGTTTATCAGCTGTTTAGGTTTTGATTTCTGTTCTGATTTCAGGTTAATGGATTCTTTCAACCCTTCCACCGATTGATTCTGTGAATCGGTGGAATGGTCATGCATGTTAGTTTAGGTTGTATTTTAGTTTTCTGTTTATGCATTTCATTGTGTGGGAGATCAATTGGTAGCATGCTATGAATCAACCTAGCATCCTCATGTGCTAGGATTTAGGAAGATAAACTATTAAGTTTTGATCTGAAGGTGATCCGGCCCGATCATCATGTTTTTTTTATAAAATTGCGCGGTTCTGTGAGTTTGCATGCAGTTGACGGATATACAGGGATCTGCATGTGCTTTTCCAGACGGAGTGAATCGCATCGTCATCTACGAGTATATTGCTATCCAGATCGGGTTATGAAGCTGACGAAGACTGTATGTTTCAAGTGCATCAGGATGATATAAGTTGGATATATACTCAGTGTGTATATCATCGTCAGGATCATCTTTCGTGTGTATCCATCGTCCGCATGTCGCTATCGCATGCAGGAGTGAAAGTTCACTTTTTGGCTAAGGACCGGAAAGGTCATCGTCAGGATATTGAAAAGATCACCGGATATTCATTATCATGTTGCGGAGGATATAAGTGTCTTATATCCTATTGACATCATCATCGGGTGCAAGTGACGTCATCATCATCAGGATATTGCGAATATCACCCTATGCAAGTTTATCCTGCTGTCGCTAAGTGTTTTGGCATCGGCGTAAGTCATCGGCATAAAGTTGAGTATCATCATCAGGATGTTTCAATATGACCGGATAAGTCATATCCTGATGCTGTTGTTTGAGTAGTCGGATATCGGGGTGACATAGGCATCGAAGGAGAGGTGCTTGAAGTTGTCGTCATCAGGATATATGGGAGCAACCGGATATTTTATATCCTGCTGATGAAGATGATGTTGAACATCATGATGAAGATAGAGTTGGTGGTATGATGAACAGTGAACATCAGGAGGATGTTTGCGCTTGCTGAATGTGATGATGTTGTTGATAGTCGAGTATCATGATGCTGCTGACAGGCGAAAGGTGAAAGGCGATAAGGAAGTGAACAGTAGTTAGCAGGAGGATATTTCATGCCTCTTCGAATATGATGATGTTGTCTGTGTTAACAAGAAATATGATGATGATGATAAGCCGATAGGTATTACATACTACATGTCCAGGAGTTTAACATGCTGGTTGTGTTAATGAATCCTCCTTCCCATTTGTAAGCTTCTGTTGCATTTCCTCTGCATCATAGTGGTATCAGAGCAAAGGAAGGATCTTCTGGAAAAGATAAGGATATAGCAGGATGTCAGGTGACGAAGGAACATCTGAGATGCCGGTAAGGATGACCAACGTTGAGTTGGCAGTTCTGGTGAAGAAACAGATTGCAGAGAGCAAGGCCGTGAAGGCTCAGAATCAGGAATTGAAGGATGAGTTAGCAAAGTTGAGGAGCAGAGTAGGTTCTGGTAGAGAAGAAGATAGGGAAGAAGAAGAGATCCCTAGTTGGAACGAGGAGGTCATTCCTGCAGACCAGAGACCACTATTGAATGCCCTCAAGGCCATGGAGAGGAGAACCATGGATGTGAAACTAGATTTGCCAGTGTTTACAGGAAAGATAGAACCTGATTCAGTGATGGAGTGGATAGACTCCTTGAACAATTTCTTTGAAACAGAGGAGATACCAGAACAACAGAGAGTGAAAATAGCCCAGTCAAAAATGAAAGAAGTTGCCTTGACATGGTGGAATTTCGTCCAAGATGATAGAGTACAGGAAGGAAAGCGTAGAGTCACTACATGGAAGAAAATGATGGCATTAGTAAAGGAAGCTTATGTCCCATTGGATTACAGTATCCAATTACACAAGAGGAAGCAAAACCTGAAGCAGAAGGAGCTAGATGTCAACTCATATATAGAAGAATTCATGAAACTTTGTATGAAAACAAAGGTAAAGGAAAGTGAAGAAGAGAAGGTAGCCAGATACCTTAATGGATTGAGGTTCAACATTCAAGAAGATTTAAGTCTGCATAATCCAGATACAGTTCAGAAATGCTTTCAGTTGGCATTGAAAGTGGAAGAGAAGTTAAAGAGAAAACAAGAACAACACAATAGAGGAAGAGGAAGACAACAAAGGGGTGGAAGAGGTCCTTTTAGAGGTAGAGGACCTGGACATGGATATCAAGGAGAATCCAGTCATGACAATAGTAAGGGAAACAATAGTCAGAACCAGGGGGAAAATTATAGTCAGCAAGGAAACTTCAGAGGTAGAAGACCTTTCAGAGGAAGATCCCAGGGCAGGGGATCCATCAAATGTTATAACTGTAACAAAGAAGGCCATATAGCTAGCAGATGTCCAGAAAAGGTCACAAGCTCAACAGGAGAAAGGAGAACAAATCTGGTCCAAGAACCTGATAATCAAAGTATGACAGGCTCTAATGCTTTTCAGAGTGTGAATGCTTCTGATAATTATGGATACCCAGAAAGTGGAGAGTCCCTAATGATGAGAAGAACAATGACTACCATGAAGGTACCTGACAAAGAATCCCCTCAAAGAAAGTCTCTTTTCAGGACTATTTGCAAAGCAGGAGGTAAGGCATGTAAAGTTTTGATTGATTCTGGTTCTACTGAAAATTTTGTGTCTGAAGAAATGGTGACAAAACTTAAGCTTAGGAGATTGCCTCACCCATCCCCATATAAAGTCTCATGGCTTACCCAAGGTCAGCAGACAACTGTAGAAGAGCAGGCTTGGGTAGAATTTCAGATTGGAGCATATAAGGATAAGTTGTTGTTTGACATTACCACGATGGATGCTTGCAATCTTTTATTTGGTAGACCATGGCAGTATGATTTGAAGGCACAACATGATGGTGTTAGAAACATCTATACAATCACTAAAGATGGTAAGGTTATAAAGTTACTACCATTGACGGAAAAGGAGGAGAAATCTAAAGGAAAAGAGGTGAAGGTAATGCTGATGGAAGGTAAACAGTTCATGAAAGAAGTAGCAGCAGAAGGTGCAGTTGCATATGCCCTAATCCCATGTATGAGGGTGAATAAAGAACAGCAGCAAGAAGTCAAGGAAGAGAAAAAGCAAAGGTTCATAGACCCAGCCATCCAAGAGCTATTGGATAAGTACAAAGGTATCATCTCAGAAGGAATGCCACGATCCCTACCACCTGTCAGGGATATTAGTCATTGCATAGACTTAATTCCAGGGTCAACACTTCCAAACAAAGCAGCCTATAAGCTAACTCCAGAACAGAATGCAGAAGTAGCCAGACAAATTGAAGAATTATTGGATTCAGGTCTGATTGGGAAAAGTTTAAGTCCATGTGCAGTACCAGCTGTACTAGCACCAAAGAAGGAAGGTACTTGGAGGCTTTGCACAGATTCCAGAGCTATTAACAAGATCACAATCAGGTATAGGTTTCCAATCCCTAGGATAGAGGATTTACTTGACTGTTTGGGAGGTGCTAAGTATTTTACAAAAATAGATTTGAAGAGTGGATATCATCAGATCAGGATTAGGCCAGGAGATGAATGGAAAACAGCATTCAAAACTAATGAAGGGTTATATGAGTGGAAGGTTATGCCTTTTGGTTTATCTAATGCACCTAGTACTTTTATGAGGTTGATGAATGAGGTTTTGAAAGAGTTCATTGGTAAGTTTGTCATAGTATATCTAGATGACATTCTGATTTTCAGCAACACAAAAGAAGAACATCTCAGACACATAGATTTGGTTCTTAAGAGGTTACATGAAGAGCAGCTGATGATAAATTTAGATAAGTGTTTGTTCATGAAAGAGGAGATCACATATTTGGGTTTTGTCATTTCACAAGGAAAGTTACAAATGGATAAGGAGAAGGTAAGTGCCATATTGTCTTGGCCAACCCCAAAGACTATGAATGATGTCAGAAGTTTCCATGGGTTAGCAACCTTCTACAGGAAGTTTATAAGAGGGTTTAGTCATATTTGTGCACCCATGCTTGATACCATCAAAGGAGGACAGAAGTGCAGATTTGTTTGGACTCAAAGAGCAGATGATTCTTTTGAAACATTGAAGAAGAAGGTGGCACAGCAGCCAGTCCTTGCACTTCCAGACTTTAACAAAATCTTTCAGGTGGAATGTGATGCCAGTCACATGGCCATTGGAGCAGTACTCAGCCAAGAAGGTAGACCTATTGCATTTTTCAGTGAGAAGCTCAATGATGCTAAAAAGAGGTATTCCTCATATGATTTGGAAATGTATGCTTTAGTCCAGTCACTCAATAAATGGAGGCATTACTTGATGCCAAAGGAATTCATAGTATTCACATATAACCAGGGTCTGAGTTTCATAAATAGCCAGGAAAAGCTGAACCACAGACACATGAAATGGGTAGAAACCTTACAAGCTTTTACTTTTACATTGAAGCATAAGAAAGGAGTCAAGAATAAAGTTGCAGATGCTTTGAGCAGGAGAGTTCTAACAGTCAACCAGATTCAGTTAGAAAGTGTTGGCATTGATTCACTAAAGACCATGTATGAGACTGATGAAGATTTTGGGGAGATATATCATGTATGTACTTCTTTTGGAGAGAAATATCATGCTGAATTCTCTGAATTTTTGATTCAGGATGGATTGTTGTTCAAAGGTGGACAGTTATGTATTCCAAGGTGTTCTATGAGGTTAAATATCATTAAGGAGAAACATTGTGGAGCTATGGCAGGTCATTTTGGTCTAGATAAGACTCTTGATCTTGTCCGAAGACATTACTTTTGGCCTAAGTTACAATCAGATGTCAGAAAGTTTGTAGAGACATGTGTGATATGTCAGAAAGCTAAAGGCAGGTCGACTAATGCAGGTCTATATCAGCCCTTACCCATTCCTTCCAGACCATGGGAAAGCATAAGTATGGATTTTGTCTTGGGTTTACCAAGGACAAGGAAAGGGTTTGACAGTACTTTTGTTGTAGTGGATAGATTCAGCAAAATGGCACATTTCTTGCCATGCAAAACCACTGCTGATGCTTCATACATTGCAGATTTGTTTTTCAAGGAGATTGTCAGAATCCATGGATTGCCACTGAGCATAGTGTCAGATAGGGATGTGAAGTTTATTGGTCACTTCTGGAGAACTCTTTGGAAGAAACTTGGAACAAATTTGTCTTTTTCCTCTGCTTATCATCCTCAAACGGATGGACAGACTGAAGTAGTGAACCGTTCCTTAGGAAATTTGCTTAGATGTTTGACAAAACAACATGGAGAAAAGTGGGATAATATTCTATCTCAAGCTGAATTTTCCTATAATGATACTGTCAATAGAAGCACAGGGAAATCACCTTTCCAGATAGTTTATGGTGTGCATCCAAGAGGAATTTTGGAATTACGCAATCTACCTACAGTAGACCCTGTTAGTGCAGAAGGAGAAGCTTTTGCCGAAGCCATAAAAGAGGTTCATGATCAAGTCAAGACCCAACTGCAGCACACCACCTTGAAGTATAAGGAATATGCTGATAAAAAGAAGAAGGATGTACAGTTTGATGTTGGAGATTTGGTATGGGTTCATTTGAAGAAGGACAGACTTCCTAAGGGAAAATATACTAAACTTATGCAGAGAAAAGTTGGACCATGTCAGATCTTGCACAAGCATGGACAGAATGCTTATGAGATACAACTCCCCCCTGATCTTGGTTTGTCCCCTATATTCAATGTATGTGATTTAACTCCATACAAGTCTTATCCAGATGCAGATTAGGAACTCCTACAGGATACAGTCCATGATAACATTCCCAAGCATGATCCTCCACAGTTGCAGAAGGTTTTGGACACCAGAGTGGTCAAACAGACCCGGAACAAACAGTATTTGGAGTATCTAGTCTCTTGGAAGGGAAAACCTAATTCTGAAGCAGTCTGGATGACTGAAGAGCAGATCCAGAAACATGGTGCAGATCTTCATACTCTCATCTCAAGTGGACTTGAGATTTCTTCTTCTGGGGAGTATGGTGCAGGAGCACCCCTACAAGACAGGATATAGGTTCATTGTCCGCATGACAGGACATTAGTCTATTTTTAGCATGTTTGACTTCATAATGTAATAAGGTCCATTGGACCAATGCATATGTATTAGATCAGCCTAGGAGAGTGTGCAGGCAGTTAGAGTTCGTTATCAGGTAGTATGAGCTATCCTCTCCCAGCCGCTTGGAAGCTCCCAGCCGCTGGGAACCGAGTTGGTAGTACTCGTAGGATATTGCTATAAATAACTCAGATCAGTTAGGGTATGATATCATATCAGAGAGTAGTAGTTATGTTATGTCGTACTGGTGATTGAGTGAAATCCAGAGATCAGTCCAGACATTGTGAAACATTGTTGTAGGAACAGGACATTTGTGTTTCATCTAAATAAGATCTCATCAATTGCATTATCTGGTTTATCAGCTGTTTAGGTTTTGATTTCTGTTCTGATTTCAGGTTAATGGATTCTTTCAACCCTTCCACCGGTTGATTCTGTGAATCGGTGGAATGGTCATGCATGTTAGTTTAGGTTGTATTTTAGTTTTCTGTTTATGCATTTCATTGTGTGGGAGATCAATTGGTAGCATGCTATGAATCAACCTAGCATCCTCATGTGCTAGGATTTAGGAAGATAAACTGTTAAGTTTTGATCTGAAGGTGATCCGGCCCGATCATCATGTTTTTTTTGTAAAATTGCGCGGTTCTGTGAGTTTGCATGCAGTTGACGGATATACAGGGATCTGCATGTGCTTTTCCAGACGGAGTGAATCGCATCGTCATCTACGAGTATATTGCTATCCAGATCAGGTTATGAAGCTGACGAAGACTGTATGTTTCAAGTGCATCAGGATGATATAAGTTGGATATATACTCAGTGTGTATATCATCGTCAGGATCATCTTTCATGTGTATCCATCGTTCGCATGTCGCTATCGCATGCAGGAGTGAAAGTTCACTTTTTGGCTAAAGACCGAAAAGGTCATCATCAGGATATTGAAAAGATCACCGGATATTCATTATCATGTTGCGGAGGATATAAGTGTCTTATATCCTATTGACATCATCATCGGGTGCAAGTGACGTCATCGTCATCAGGATATTGCGAATATCACCCTATGCAAGTTTATCCTGTTGTCGCTAAGTGTTTTGGCATCGGCGTAAGTCATCGGCATAAAGTTGAGTATCATCATCAGGATGTTTCAATATGACCGGATAAGTCATATCCTGATGCTGTTGTTTGAGTAGTCGGATATCGGGGTGACATAGGCATCGAAGGAGAGGTGCTTGAAGTTGTCGTCATCAGGATATATGGGAGCAACCGGATATTTTATATCCTGCTGATGAAGATGATGTTGAACATCATGATGAAGATAGAGTTGGTGGTATGATGAACAGTGAACATTAGGAGGATGTTTGCGCTTGCCGAATGTGATGATGCTGCTGACAGGCGAAAGGTGAAAGGCGATAAGGAAGTGAACAGTAGTTAGCAGGAGGATATTTCATGCCTCTTCGAATATGATGATGCTGTCTATGTTAACAAGAAATATGATGATGATGATAAGCCGATAGGTATTACATACTACATGTCCAGGAGTTTAACATGCTGGTTGTGTTAATGACTCCTCCTTCCCATTTGTAAGCTTCTATTGCGTTTCCTCTGCATCAATGGTCGACCATTTCTGGTTGGGATGGAGGAAGACAAAGTAGTTTTTAGGTTTTTGATGTTTGCTTTGTGGATCTCCTTCCTCCATGGTGGTTGGTATGTCTCCATCTAGTCAAAATAGTGACTAGTTGAGAAATAAATAGTGGACAGCAGCTATAAGAAGAAAATAGTCATAGGTTTGATAGAATGGAGTTGTTCTTTGTGTTTTAGGGAGGATACAGGCCTACACAAGAGCCCTACTACTCAGACAAGGAACCTAGTTTGACCTCTTTTCCCTATTTCCAACCTAAACCATTCTTTAGAAGGCCAACATCAAATGCTGACAGAAAAAAATAGTCTGCTATCTTGCACGTGGGTATAGTATAGTCTACAGGGCTGATGGAGGGTAAACATTTTAATTTTTGTGTTTGGTTCTTGCACCAAGAAATGAAGATCATAGAATGTCTATGAATGACTAAAATGGTGTCAAATGTCTCCTTGTTTGCAAAGATAACCTACTCTCTAACATTATTTCATTGAAGACAGTTAATCTGCCGTACTTCTTCTGTCAATGCAGTACTATAGTGAGTGTCAAAACAGTAGGGATTTGTCCTTATGGTTGCATGTGATGTCGTGATCTTTGTTGGAGGAGTGATTGTAGTTTGGAGTCTTCTCAAAGGAGATAAGAAGAAATGGACACTTCAAAACTGTCATAGGACAGTCATCCTCCTATTTGATGTCCTCTGCCTTTTTAAACACAGTGTGGGCTTGCACATAAGTAGTTGGTTGTTTTCTCACATTAAATGTTGAGTAGGCATTAAGCATTGATGGTCATCTAAAGTTCTGGAAGGGTGTTGAAGGTTTAAGTCTTTGTTATGCTTCAAGAGAAGGGTTTCCTCTTTAACTCTGCTGCAAGACAGTCATTTGGTGAACAGTCCTATATAGTTTATAACCTTTTTGTCAAGAAAACTCTTGTTGTTGTTGTCCTCAATAGATGCATGTGAAGGTTATTGTGAGTAGTGGAATCAACACTAGTTTTGTTCATAAAGGTACATGATAGAAGCTTCCTTGTCACTGTCAAAAGACAGTCATACAGAAACTTGCTGTCCTCTGTTGTTGGAGGAGTGGAATGAGAGTTTGGGGTCAGTTTCATGCATGTCATAAGTCAGTATATGTTGATTTGTGTTGTTGTCCATGTTGGTAGAGGTGTGGATAGGAAAATTGTGAGTCAAACCAAGGTGGTTGTGTAGAAAGGAGGGATTGAGTAGCAACTCTTCAAGGTGAGAGTTGGACAGCCTATGAGAAGGACATTGGATAGTGGTCCTAGGCTAGATAAATCTCTGGAACAACCTTGTGTAGGTTTTGTCTTCACATACCACATTGTAAACCTCTTGGGGAAAGTGATCTAAGTTCATTGAGTGAACTTCTACAATCTTTTTTTTCTATCTAACCTCTGCATCATATTGGTATCAGAGCTAATATTCTGATTGGAAGCAAGTGTATGTCAGAAGAGGAAATTGAAACAGAGGCTAGTACAATGCCTCCCAAGACAATGAGTCAAGATGCCATCAAGAAGTTGGTGGAAGAAATGGTTGAAGCACGACTTCAAGAAGCAAAGTTACAGGAAGAGAAGAAGTCTAAGGGCAAGACCAAAGAAGAAGGAAGTTCTTCAGACACAAATGAAGAAACAGAGGCAGAAGAGGATCCTCAGGAGCAGGATATGTCTGCAGATCATAAAGCCTTCTTGAATGCACTTAAGGGTGCTCATGGAGACAGTGGTGATCCGAAGAAGGAGGTGCCTACCTTCCATGGCAAGTTGGATGGAGATGTCCTCACTGACTGGATAGAAGCTATGTACAACTTCTTTGATTATAAGGAGTTCAATGACAGCAAAAAGGTCAAGTTTGCCAAGACAAGGCTAAGAGGTTCTGCACTAGTATGGTGGAACTATATGCAGAGTGAGAGGGAGAAAATTGGGAAGAGTCCCATCACTAAATGGAGCAGAATGGTGGCTATGCTCAAAAGCAAGTTCATGCCACCTGACTATGAGATTCAAATCATAAGGAGATTTTAGAATTTGAGACAAAATGACATGGATGTGGCTGCCTACATAGAAGAATTTCATAGACTCAGTATGAGGGCCAATCATAATGAAGATGAAAAAGGGATGGTGGCTAGGTACCTGAATGGACTGAAATACAATATGCAAGATGAGATAAGTTTGGTGTTACCCAAGACAGTGGATGAATGTTTCCTGTTGGCCTCCAGAGCTGAGGAAAAGCTGAGAAGGAAGGGTGATCAAAGTGCAAGAGGTAGAGGTGGCAGAAATCAAAGAGGTAGAGGCAATTTTGGCCATGGACAGTTCAACAAAACTGAAAATAACAGCCAGCAAGAAACTCAATCAGCAACAGAGCATAGAGGAGGTTTCAGAGGTGGTAGAAATCATAATGGTAGAGGCAGAAATGGTGGAGGTGGTAGAGGACCAGGAGTCTTCACTGGAAGATGTTATGGCTACAACCAAGTTGGCCATACAATGAACAAATGTCCAGGGAAAGCCAGCAGCTCTCATGACAGTGGGAAGAGGAATCAGTTAGTAAAAGATGATGACTGTGAAAATGTGAATTCGCCAATGGGAAGTGCTACACCTATTCTAGATGGAGAAAGTATGATGATAAAAAGTTTTATGTTGAAGATGCCTCTGAAGCAAGAACCCCCTCAGAGAAAGAATATTTTCAGAACCCAAGGCCTAGCCTATGGGAAACTTTGCAAAATCATAGTGGATTCAGGGTCTACTGAGAATGTGGTATCCACTGAGATGGTTGAGAAGTGCAAGTTGAAGAGGCTGCCTCATATCAGTCCTCACAAGATCTCTTGGTTGAACAAGAACCAAAGTTTCATGGTGGAGGAACAAGCTTGGGTTGAATTTGCAATTGGTGACTACAGGGACAAAGTACTATGTGAAATCATCCCTATGGATGCCTGTCACCTACTTCTTGGCTGTCCATGGTAGTATGATGTTAAAGCTCAGCATGATGGTGAGAAGAACACTTATGTCATCACCAAGAATGGAAGGCTATTCAAAATGGATCCTTTGTTGGAGCAGCCCAGGGGAAAGGAAAATAACAGCAGTATCATGTTGGTGAGTGGAAATGAGTTCCTAAATATCTTGAAGGAGAATGACAACCAGGGGTATGCCTTGGTCATGAAGCCCAAGAGTGGATCAGATCAGCAAGAACAAAAATAGAAGGATATTCCATTGGAAGTACAGCAACCTCTGGATAAGTATCAAGACCTTGTGGTAGAGGAAGTTCCCAACTCCTTACCACCCATGAGGGATATTAGTCATCAAATTGACTTGATACCTGGTACTACATTGCCTAACAAGGCTGCATATAAACTGACACCACAGCAAAATGAAGAGGTGGCAAGACAAATTCAAGATCTCCTAGAGAAAGGGCTGATTAGGAAGAGTCTAAGTCCCTGTGCAGTTCCAAGTGTACTGGCTCCTAAGAAGGATGGAAAGTCGAGGCTATGCACAAATTCCAGGGCCATAAACAAGATCACCATAAGATACAGATTTCCAATGCCAAGGATTGAAGATCTCTTGGATTATCTGGGAGGATCATGCTATTACTCAAAGATTGATTTGAAATCTAGATATCATCAAATCCGGATCAGACAAGGAGATGAATGGAAGACTGCTTTCAAGACCAATGAAGGTCTTTATGAATGGCTTGTTATGCCATTTGGTCTTAGTAATGCACCAAGTACATTTATGCGCCTGATGAATGAGGTATTAGTTGAATTCATTGGTAAATTTGTTATGATGACATACTAATCTTCAGCAGGACAAGGGAAGACCATGTGAAGCATGTTAGTCAGGTGTTAGAGAAGCTGCATGAACACAAGTTGATGATCAACTTAGACAAATGTGAGTTCATGAAAACTGAACTTGTGTACCTGGGATTTGTCATTTCTAATGGCTGTTTAAAAATGGATCCCTTTAAGGTTGAGGCTATTCTTAGTTGGCCTACCCCAAAAACAGTGGGAGATGTGAGAAGTTTCCATGGATTGGTGACTTTCTATAGGAAGTTTATCAGAGGTTTCAGTCACATTAGTGCTCCCATCCTCAACACCATCAAGGGTGGAGTCAAATGTAGATTCCAGTGGACAAAGGAAGCTGATGATAGTTTTGAGTTGTTGAAAACAAAGGTGGCTGAGTTACCTACCTTAGTACTCTCTGATTTTGATAAGATATTTGTTGTTGAGTGTGATGCAAGTCAGCAAGCTATTGGTGTTGTTCTTAGCCAAGAAGGACATCTAGTGGCATTCTTTTCAGAAAAGTTGAATGAAGCCAAGCAAATGTATTCTACCTATGACTTAGAACTCTATGCAATGGTGCAAGCTCTTAAGAAATGGAGACATTATTTTTTGCCCAAGGAATTTATTGTATTTACTGACAATCATGCTTTAAGCTTTCTAAACAGTCAAGAAAAATTGAACCATAGACATGTTAAATGGATGGAATAGCTACAAGTTTATACTTTCACAATTAAGCACAAAAGAGGTGTCTCTAATAAGGTGGCTGATGCATTGAGTAGGAGGTTGCTTCTTGTTCATGAAATTCAGTTAGAAAGCATGGGTATTGACTATTTAAAAGAGCTATATAAAGAAGATTCTGATTTCAAAGAGGCTTATGGTGTTTGTGTGAACTTGGCTAACACATTCCATGGAGAGTATGCAGATTTTGTTTTGCAGGAAGGCCTCTTGTTTAAGGGCAATTTGCTGTGTGTCCCTAAGTGCTCTATGCGGGACAACATCATCAAGGAGAAGCATAATGGTTCTTTAGGAGGACATTTTGGCTTGGACAAGACACTAGAACAAGTCACAAGGTTCTATTTTTAGCTAAAGGTGCAATCAAATGTGAGAAAATATGTAGCTAGTTGTGCAATCTGTCAGAGAGCCAAAGGTGTGTCTTCAAATGCAGGTCTATACCAGCCCCTTCCCATTCCCAATAGACCTTGGGAAAGTATCAGGATGGACGTTGTGCTTGGGTTACCCAGGACAGCCAGAGGGGTGGATAGTGTGTTTGTCATTGTTGATAGGTTCAGCAAGATGGCTCATTTTGTGCCATGTAAATGCACCAATGATGCATCTCATGTTGCAGGTCTATTTTTCAGAGAGGTAGTAAGGATGCATGGTTTACCATTGTCCATTGTAACTAACAGAGATTCTAAGTTTGTAGGTCACTTCTAGAGGACCTTGTGGAAGAAGCTGGGCACACAGTTGTCCTTTTCATCAGCCTACCATCCACAAACTGATGGTTAGACTGAGGTGGTTAATAGGTCTCTTGGAAACCTTCTAAGGTGCCTTACAAAGTAGCATGGTTTGGCATGGGACTTGGTTATCAGTCAGGCTGAATATGCCTACAATGATTCAAGGAATAGGAGCACTGGTAAAAGTCCTTTTGAGATAGTTTATGGTTTTCATCTAAGAGGGCCACTTGAGCTGAAGGATCTCCAAGGTTGGGATAGAAGGAGTGCACTTGGTGAAGAGTTTGCTGCCTCCATGAAAACAGTTCATGATCAAGTCAAGTTGCAATTAGAAAAATCAGTCACAAAGTACAAAGAAAAGGCAGATTTGAAAAAAAGAGAAGTACAGTTCAAAGTTGGTGACTTAGTCATGGCATATCTGAGGAAAGAGAGGTTGCTAAAGGGTCAGCCAACTAAACTCTTGATGAAGAAGATTGGACCATGTAGGATAGTGCACAAATTCAGTCCAAATGCATATGAGATTGAGCTACCAGATGGCCTGGGTATCCCTCCAATTTTCAATGTTTATGATCTTTTTCCTTTCAGACCTCCATTGCCTAATGAAAGTGGATTAGATGTGGTGGCTGAAGATGTTGATTGGATCAAGGATTTGCCTCCAAGCAAACCTTTACAGTTGGAGTGCATTCTGGATTCCAAGGTTATCAAGAAGACTCGGAGAGGTATCTATAAGGACTACTTGGTGAAATGGAAGGATCTCCCTGACTCAGAGGCCACCTGGATGACTGAAGTAGATATTCTGAAGCATGGCATGACACTTCAACAATTGGCAACTCAAGGGACTTGAGTTTTTCCCACAGGGGGAGTATGGTGCAGGAGCTTCAATTTTTTACCATATCATTTTATGATCTTGGTATTTTGGTTTTACCTAAGGCTTTGAAAGCCATTTTCCATGCTTTGTAATAAGGACTTAGTCTATTTTGTTTGACTAGTCCACTAAGTGGTTCATAAAACCTATTTCCTAGGACTGTTTTATTTAGAAACTTGTTTTTTCAAGAAAACTGCCTTTTTTCCTTTAATTTTCTGCCTTCATGGGTAGTTGTACAGACAAATAGGAAGTGCAAGAGTTTTGGAAACTTCCTATAAACTTGGCTTTGCTTTAACATACCAAAAAGGAATGAAAAGGAAGGAGTTTCTTTTAAGAAAAAACTATTTTTTTATGTTTTCTGGTGAAAACAGCCATCTTGTACGGCTGGTACGGATTGCAGCATATCTATGGTCTGAGAATTATTAAGTGGATCGAGTCATCTTTCTTTTGCATTGGTTTGGAGTTTTTGAAACACTTTTATTATCCTGTTTGATTCCATTGTTTGCAGTTTGATTTCTAACCCTCCACAGCTAGGTTTTAGGCAAAATGATCCATTCTTCCTCTGTCCTCTGAGGATGGTCAACCATTTCTGGTTGGGATGGAGGAAGACAAGGTAGCTTTTAAGTTTTTGATGTTTTCTTTGTGGATCTCCTTCCTCCATGGTGGTTGGTATGTCTCCATCTAGTCAAAACAATGACTAGTTGAGAAATAAACAGTGGACAACAGCTATAAGAAGAAACAGCCATAGGTTTGATAGAATGGAGTTGTTCTTTGTGTTTTAGGGAGGATACAGGCCTGCAAAAGAGCCCTACTACTTAGACAAGGAACCTGGTTTGACCTCTTTTCCCTATTTCCAACCTAAACCATTCTTTAGAAGGCCAACATCAAATGCTGATAGAAAAAAATAGTCTGTTGTCTTGCACGTGGGTACAGTACGATCTGCAGGGCTGATGGAGGGTAAACATTTTAATTTGTGTGTTTGGTTCTTGCACCAAGCAATGAAGATCATAGAATGTCTGTGATTGACTAACATGGTGTCAAATGTCTCCTTGTTTGCAAAGATAACCTACTCTCTAACATTGTTTCATTGAAGACAATGAATCTGTCGTACTTCTTCTGTCAGTGCAGTACTGTAGTGAGTGTCAAAACAGTAGGGGTCTGTCCTTATGGTTGCATGTGATGTTGTGATCTTTGTTGGAGGAGTGATTGTAGTTTGGAGTCTTCTCAAAGGAGATAAGAAGAAATGGACACTTCAAAACTGTCATAGGATAGTCATCCTCCTATTTGTTGTCCTATGCCTTTTTAAACATAGTGTGGGCCTGCACATAAGTAGTTGGTTGTTTTCTCACATTAAATGTTGAGTAGGCATTAAGCATTGATGGTCATCTGAAGTCCTGGAAGGGTGTTGAAGGTTTAAGTCTTTGTTATGCTTCAAGAGAAGGGTTTCCTCTTTAACTCTGCTGCAAAATAGTCATTTGGTGAACAGTCCTATATAGTTTATAACCTTTTTGTCAAGAAAACTCTTGTTTTTGTTGTCCTCAATAGATGCATGTGAAGGTTATTGTGAGTAGTGGAATCAACACTAATTTTGTTCATAAAGGTACATGATAGAAGCTTCCTTGTCACTGTCAAAAGACAGTCATACAGAAACTTGCTGTCCTCTGTTGTTGGAGGAGTGGAATGAAAGTTTGGGGTCAGTTTCATGCATGTCATAAGTCAGTATATGTAGATATGTGTTGTTGTCCGTGTTGGTAGAGGTGTGGGTAGGAAAATTGTGAGTCAAACCAAGGTGGTTGTGTAGAAAGGAGGGATTGAGTAGCAACTCTTCAAGGTGAGAGTTGGACAGCCTGTGAGAAAGACATTAGATAGTGGTCCTAGGCTAGATAAATCTCTGGAACAGCCTTGTGTAGGTTTTGTCTTCACATACCACATTGTAAACCTCTTGGGGAAAGTGATCTAAGTTCATTGAGTGAACTTCTACAATCTTTTTTTTCTATCTGACCTCTGCATCAAATAGGAGTTTGGGTAACCTGCTACGATGCTTAGTAGGAGAAAAGCCCAAGGGATGGGATTTGATTTTACCATAGGAAGAATTTGCTTACAACAATTCTATCAATAGGAGCACAGGTAAATCTCCATTCCAGGTTGTGTATGGGAGTAGCCCAAGAACTGCTTCCGAATTGAGGATGGATAATGGGGAGAAGAGTAGTGCCGAAGCTAAAAATTTTGCTGAGCACATGAAGAATTTGCACAAAGAGTTAAGAAAGCATATACATAAGATGAATTCTCAGTACAAGGCTAAGGCAGATCAGAAGAGGAGGCATAAGGAGTTTCAGGAGGGTGATGAAGTCATGGTTCACTTGAGAAAAAAAAGATTTCTAGTTGGTACATATAATAAGCTGAAGATGAGGAAATTTGGACCATGTAGAATCCTGAAGAAGCACAATTAAGGAAATGCATTTGAGGTAGAGTTGCCTGATGACATCAATATTTCACCAGTGTTCAACATTTTAGATCTCACAGAGTATCATGATGATGGACTTGATAAAGGAACACAGTGGGACATTCCAACATCTACTTTAGAGAAGGAGGAGATAGAGGGCATTTTGGATAGCCGTGTGGGTAAGAGTACAAGAAATAGGTAGTATACAGAATACTTGGTGAAATGGAAAGGAAGGCGTGTTGAAGATTCATCATGGTTATCTGAGATTGAGGTTAATCGTTTTGGTTTCCCTCTAACACATGAGAAGTGATAGGGTCACTTTTCAAATTACCCCAGGTGTCTGATGCAGGAGCATCTAGGGTGTAAGAGCAATCTTGCATTAACCAATAATAATAATAATAATAATAATAATAATAAATGTGTTGTTTCTTTTCAATAAGGCCTAAATTTGGCAGGGTTACTATTTTTAGTAAGTTTTCATTTGTGCACAGTTGGATACAGAATCTTACACGGACCTCCAGAATGGTGAATTGAAGCTAATGGTGAAGAAATCACTTCAATATCATTTGTCATTTGTGAGATATTAAAATTTCAAATTCCAAAAATCTTATTGAAATATTCATAGTCAAATTTGAGGCACTTAGAGGCTCCGGATGGGCCCGACATTTGGTGGGAAACCCAAGTAGTCTACCTATTGATACTATTTATGCTCCATCGTCTTTTCGAGAGCTTTCTGAAAAGGTATTATAATTGAAAATCTAACAGTCGGATCAAAAGTTATGGCCCCGCGAAGTTGACCTATTTTTGGAGGGAGACATAAATCTTGAAATTAAGCTGATGGTCGCCAAAAAGGGCTATATATATCCATTTTTGGGAACCCTTAGGGTAGTAGAGTTAAGGGGGAAGGTGTAGAGTCAAGAAAGGCGGGAAATTAGAAACCCTAGTTGATTTTGGAATTATAGAAGGCTGAAGATTCCAGAGTTTTGAGAGAGGGGGTTGTAATGTGTTGCAGCCTGTAGGGGATTCATCCTCTGATTGTATTTGAGCTTCTGTAATGTAATGTTTTTCCCATTTTAATAAAATATCATTATATTTTCTGTGTGCAATTTCTATTATTGTGTGTTTTATGATTTACCCCCTTCATCAAGTGGTATCAGAGCAAGGGTTCCTTAGTGTGTAGACAAATCGCCGACCGTGAGGCAATTTGCACCAGGACCTGAGGTTGTGGGTTTGCTGCATAGATCAAGATGCCTCCAAGAAGAAACCGTGGTGGGAGGAATGCTTTGATGGAAGAGAGTTTTAGAGCCCTGCAAAGACAAATCGATGCATTGCAACAGGAGCTGCGAAGAGGGTTCGAGCTGAGAAGGAGAGAGGAAAGAGAAGATGAAGGTGAAGAAGAGCTATCTTAGGAAGAACAAGAAGTTGCGGGAGATCCTACAGAAGTTAAGTTGTTGAGGGCCATTTCAAAGATCGAAAAGAGGCCCAGGATCGAAGTTTCTACCTATTCTAGAGATTTGAATCCGGAACAACTTATTGATTTGATCAATGATATGGAGGAATATTTTGAGTATGAAGATGTGGAAGACCCCGAACGAGTCAAGTTTGCAAAGACAAATTTGAAGGGCCATGCCAGTATTTGGTGGAAAGAGGTCCAATTAGAGAGAAATAGAAGAGGAAAAGCAAATATTACCAGATGGGATCGGATGGTGAAGAAATTGAAGAAGCAATTCATACCTGTGGACTATGAGATGGAGTTGCTGAAAAAGCTACAAGGGTTGAAGCAAGGTAACAAGTATGTTAAGGACTATACAGAAGATTTTTATAAGATCACTATCAAGGCAGGCCATGGAGAGGCCAATAGGGAGAAGGTGGCACGTTACATTAAGGGGTTGAGGCCAAGTATTCAAGAAGAGTTGAGCCTGGTCAGAATGACCACCATAGAAGATGTGTACCAGTTTTCCCTGAAGGTGGAAGAGCAGCTGAATAAGATATTTGAAAGCAAGCAAAGGGGAAGAGGTCAAGGTAGTAGGACTGGCGGAAGACCCTATGGAGGCCGAAATGAAGATCAAAATAAAAGTGAAGAAGTTGGAACCAGTCAAAATCAGAGAGGAGATAATACCTACCACCCTCGTGACCAGAATAATGGTGAGCAAAGAGGAAGAGGAAGAGGTAGACCTGGGCAAGGACCTAGAAGAGGAGGTTTCAGAGGAACATGTTTCCAATGTGGAGAAGAAGGGCATCAAACATACAAGTGTCCGCAACATCAAGGAATGATGAATAGAAGACCTGAAGGTAATGCACGAGTTGCACATGTGGATGAAGATGCACAGTCTGAGTACTCCGAAGATGTAGAAAGGGGAGAAACCCTGGTTGTCAGAAGAACTTTGTTGAACGAGGAGAAAGAACCCAATCAAAGGAAGAGTTTATTCCGCACAAGGTGCAAATGTGAAGGTAAGTGTTGTGATATTATTATTAACAGCGAAAGCACTGATAATCTTGTTTCAGAGTAGATGGTTGACAAGTTGAAGTTGACAAGAAGAAAGCATCCACATCCATACCGGATTGCATGGTTGCAGAAGGACCATAGAGCTTTGGTCAATGAATAGTGTTTAGTGAAGATCAAGATTGGTGACTACCATGATGAGATGTTGTGTGACATCATATTGATGGATGCATGTCATATGTTATTGGGGAGGCCGTGGCAGTATGATAGGAGCGTTGTCCATGATGGCTGTGCAAACACATACTCCCTAACAAAGGATGAAGTCCATCATAAGTTGAAGCCCTTGAAGGAGGTGGAAGAAAAGGTATGTAGTACTACTAGAATTTGCTTGGTAGATGGTAGAAAGTTTTTGGAGGGTATGAAGCATGAGTGTCATTGCTTTGTATTGATTCCTAAAATTTGTCAAGAGAAATGTGAAGATGTACCAGTAGAAGTCTCTGAAATGTTGGAAGAATTTCAAGATATTGTCTTTGATAATATACCAGAAGGTTTACCACCAGTGAGGAAGATAAGTCATCAAATGGATTTGATACTAGGAGCTAGTTTCCCAAATAAGGCAGCCCACATAATGACTCCAGCAGAGAATGAAGAGTTGAACAGACAAGTTCACGAGCTGTTAAGGAAGGGACTGATAAGGGAGAGCCTAAGTCCATGTGGGGTACCTGTTGTACTAGCACCAAAGAAATATGGAGAGTGGAGGATGTGTACAGATTCCTGAGCCATCAACAAGATCACAATCAAGTATAGATTTCCATTGCCGAGAATGGATGACATAATGGATTGTTTGATCTGAAGAGTGGGTATCACCAAATTCGAATCAAAGAAGGAGATGGATGGAAGACAGCCTTCAAGACAAAGGAGGGTTTGTATGAGTGGTTAGTCGTGCCATTTGGGCTAACCAATGCACCGAGCACATTCATGCGGCTCATGAATGAGGTACTGAAGGAATTTTTGGGAAGTTTTGTTATTGTTTAGTTACATGACATTTTGATTTTTAGTACGACTTGGGATGAGCATTTGATGCATATCAGAAGAGTTTTAAAGAAGCTGAGGGAGGAGAAGTTATTGATCAATCTGAAGAAATGTAGTTTCGCAAAGAAGGAGTTGGTATACCTGGGATTTGTTGTCTCGAAGGAAGGTCTTAAGATGGACCCAAAGAAGGTGAGGGCTATCATTGAATGGCCTACGCCAAGGAGTGCTTTCAAGGTAAGATTTTTTCATGGTTTGGTAAGTTTTTATAGAAAATTTATCAGAAATTTTAGTAGCATTTGTGCACGTCTAACTGAGACAATGAGAGGGGATAGAAAAGAGTTTAGATGGATTAAAGGAGCTAACAAAAGCTTTGATACATTGAAGCAGAAAGTTGTAGAATAATTTGTGTTAGCACTTCCATATTTCAATAAGGTATTTCAGGTAGATTGTGATGCAAGTGGTAGTGGTATAGGAGCTGTTCTAAGTCAAGAAAGTAAGCCCATTATCTATTTTAGTCAAAAGCTTAATGATGGCAAGAAAAAGTAATTTGTTTATGATCAAGAGTTTTATGCAATAGTCCAGGCTTTGAAGAAATGGAGACATTATTTGTTGCCAAAAGAGTTTGTTTTATATACTCATCATCAAGCTTTGCAGTATCTTAATAGTCAAGGAAAGTTAAATCAAAGGCACTTAAAATGGGTTGAGTTTTTGTAGAGTTATACTTTTGTTTTGAAGCACAGTAGTGGGAAATCCAACAGGGTTGTAGATGCATTGAGCAGAAGCTGAAATTTGTTGACAAAAATGAAGATAGAGGTTGTTGGGTTTGATGAACTCAAAAGTTTGTATCCTGAAGATCTAGAATTTGCAGAGGCTTGGAAAGCTTGTTTAGAACCTGTTACTTTGCATAGGACAAAATGGTTGGATTACATAATCCAACATGGCATGTTGTTTAGAGGAAGTCAGTTGTGCATTCCGAGGAGTTCCATGAGAGAGAACCTAATTAGGGAGAAGCATAGTGGAGGATTAACTGGACACTTTGGTCGAGATAAGACCATTACTATTGTTGGTGAACATTATTACTGGCCACAATTACAGCAAGATGTGAGAAAATTTGTGCAAAGTTGCAAAGTGTGTCAGATGGCAAAAGGAACAAGTCATAATACAAGGCTATATCAGCCATTACCTATACCAGAGAAGCCATGGGATGATATTAGTATGGATTTTGTTCCTGGTTTACCAAGGACCAAGAGAGGGCATGATTCCATTTTTATGGTGGTGGATAGATTCTCAAAGATGGCCCATTTTATTCCTTGCAAGAAGACTAATGATGCTATTCACATTGCAGAGTTATTTTTTAGGGAGGTGGTGAGACTACATGGTCTACCTAAGAGCATAGTTTCAGATCGAGATACCAAGTTTGTTGGTTATTTCTGGAGGACATTGTGGAAGAAGTTGAAGATAGATTTGAAGTTTAGTTCTGCACACCATCCATAGACTGATGGATAGACAGAAGTGGTCAATAGGAGTTTGGGTAACCTGCTATGATGCTTAGTAGGAGATAAGCCCAAGTGATGGGATTTGATTTTACCACAGGCAGAATTTGCTTACAACAATTATGTCAATAGGAGCACAGGTAAATCTCTATTCCAGGTTGTGTATGGGAGTAGCCCAAGAACTACTTCCGAATTATGGAGAATGGATAAGGGGGAGAAGAGTAGTGGCGAAGTTAAAACTTTTGCTGAGCACATGAAGAATTTGCACGAAGAGGTCAGAAAGCATATCCATAAGATAAATTCTCAGTACAAGGCTAAGGCAGATAAGAATAGGAGGCATAGGGAGTTTTAGGAGGGTGATGAAGTCATGGTTCACTTGATAAAAAAATATTTCCAGTTGGTACATATAATAAGCTGAAGATGAGGAAATTTGAACCATGTAGAATCCTGAAGAAGCACGATTCAGGAAATGCATTTGAGGTAGAGTTGCCTAATGACATCAATATTTCACCAGTGTTCAACATTTCAGATCTAACAGAGTATCATGATGATGGACTTGATAAAGGAACACAATGGGACATTCCAACATCTACTTCAGAGAAGGAGGAGATAGAGGGCATTCTGGATAGCCATGTGTGTAAGAGTACAAGAAATAGGCAGTATACAGAATACTTGGTGAAATGGAAAGGAAGGCCTGTTGAAGATTCATCATGGTTATCTGAGATTGAGGTTAATCGTTTTGGTTTCCCTCTAACACATGAGAAGTGACAGGGTCACTTTTCAAATTACCCCGGGTGTCTGATGCAGGAGCATCCAGGGTGTAAGAGTAATCTTGCATCAACCAAAAAAAATAAGAATAATCATAATAAAAAAAAAATGTGTTGTTTCTTTTCAATAAGGGCTAAATTTGGCAGGGTTACTATTTTTAGTAAGTTTGCATTTGTGCACGGTTGGATACAAAATCTTACATGGACCTCTAGAATGGTGAATTGAAGCTAATGGTGAAGAAATCACTTCAATATCATTTGTCATTTGTGAGATATTAAAATTTCAAATTCCAAAAATCCTATTGAAATATTCAAAGTCAAGTTTGAGGCACTTAAAGGCTCCGGATGGGCCTGAAATTTGGTGGGAAACCCGAGTATTCTAACTATCGGTACTATTTACACTCGATTGTCTTTTCGAGAGCTTTCCGAAAAAGTATTATAATTGAAAATCGAACGGTCGGATCGAAAGTTATGGCCCCGCGAAGTTGACCTATTTTTGGACGAAGATGTAAATTTTGAAATTAAGCTGGTGGTCACCAAAAAGGGCTATATATAACCATTTTTGGGAACCCTTAGGTTAGTAGAGTTTAGGGGGAAGGTGTAGAGTCAAGAAAGGTGGGAAATTAGAAACCCTAGTTGATTTGGAAATTAAAGAAGGCTAAATATTCCAGAATTTTGAGAGAGGGAGCTGTAATGTGTTGTAGCCTATAGGGGATTCATCCTCTGATTGTATTTGAGCTTCTATAATGTAATATTTTTCCCATATTAATAAAATGTCATTCTATTTTCTGTGTGCAATTTCTGTTATTGTGTGTTTTATGATTTACACCCTTCATCAAGTCGTATCAGAGCAAGGGTTCTTGAGTGTGTAGACACATCGGCGACCGTGAGGCAGTTTGTACCAAGACCTGAGGTTGTGGGTTTGCTGCATAGATCAAGATGCCTCCATGAAGAAACCGTGGTGGGAGCAATGCTTTAACGGAAGAGGGTTTTAGAGCCCTGCAAAGACAAATCGATGCATTGCAAGAGGAGCTGCGAAGAGGGTTCGAGCCGAGAAGGAGAGAGGAAAGCAAAGATGAAGCTGAAGAAGAGCTATCTGAGGAAGAACAAGAAGCTGCAGGAGATCCTGTAGAAGTTAGGTTGTTGAGGGCCATTTCAAAGATTGGAAAGAGGCCCAGGATCGAAGTTTCTACCTATTCTGGAGATTTGAATCCAGAACAACTTATTGATTGGATCAATGATATCGAGGAATATTTTGAGTATGAAGATGTGGAAGACCCTGAACGGGTCAAGTTTGGAAAGACAAAGTTGAAGGGCCACGCAGTATTTGGTGGAAGGAGGTCCAGTTAGAGAGAAATAGAAGAGGAAAAGTAAAGATTACCATATGGGATTGGATGGTGGAGAAATTGAAGAAGCAGTTCATTCCTGTGGACTATGAGATGGAGTTGCTGAAGAAGTTACAAGGATTGAAGCAAGGTAACAAGTCTGTTAAGAAGTATACAAAAGCTTTTTATAAGATCACTATCAGGACAGGCCAACAAGGAGAAGGTGGCCCATTACATTAATGGGTTGAGGCCAAGTATTCAAGACGAGTTGAGCCTGTTCAGAATGACCACTATAGAAGATGCGTACCAGTTTTCCCTGAAGGTGGAAGAGAAGCTGAATAAGAGATTTGAAAGCAAGCAAAGGGGAAGAGGTCAAGGCAGAAGGACTGGCGAAAGACCCTATGGAGGCCGAAATGAAGATCCAAAGAAAAGTAAAGAAGTTGGAACCAGTCGAAATCAGAGAGGAGATAATACCTACTGCCCTCGTGACCAGAATAATGGTGAGCAAAGAGGAAGAGGAAGAGGTAGAACTGGGCAAGGACCTAGAAGAGGAGGTTTCAGAGGAACATGTTTCCAATGTGGAGAAGAAGGGCATCAAGCATACGAGTGTCCGCAACATCAAGGAAGGATGAATAGAAGACCTGAAAGTAATGCACGAGTTGCACATGTGGATGAAGATGCACAGTCTAAGTGCTCTGAAGATGCAGAAAGGGGAGAAAACCTAGTTGTCAGAAGAACTTTGTTGAACGAGGAGAAAGAACCCAATCAGAGGAAGAGTTTATTCCACACAAGGTGTAAATGTGAAGGTAAGTGTTTTGATATTATTGACAATGGAAGCACTGATAATCTTGTTTCAGAGGAGATGGCTGACAAGTTGAAGTTGACAAGAAGAAAGCATCCGCATCCATATCGGATTGCATGGTTGCAGAAGGACCATAGAGCTTTGGTCAATGAACAGTGTTTAGTGAAGTTCAAGATTGGTGACTACCATGATGAGGTGTTGTGTGGCATCATACCGATGGATGCATGTCATATGTTATTGGGGAGGCCGTGGTAGTATGATAGGAGCGCTATCCATGATGGTCGTGCAAACACATACTCCCTAAGTTGAAGCCCTTGAAGGAGGTGGAAGAAAAGGTATGTAGTACTACCAGAATTTGCTTGGTAGATGGTAGAAAGTTTTTGGAGGGTATGAAGCATGAGCGTCATTGCTTTGCATTGATTCCTAAGATTAGTCAAGAGAAATGTGAAGATGTACGAGCAGAAGTCTCAGAAATGTTGGAACAATTTCAAAATATTGTCTCTGATAATGTACCAGAAGGTTTACCACCAGTGAGGAAGATAAGTCATCAAATGGATTTGATAGCAGGGGCTAGTTTGCCAAATAAGGCAGCCCAGAGGATGACTCCAGCAGAGAATGAAGAGTTGAACAGACAAGTTCACGAGCTGTTAAAGAAGGGACTGATAAAGGAGAGCCTAAGTCCATGTGCGGTACTTGCAGTACTAGCACCAAAGAAAGATGGAGAGTGGAGGATGTGTACAGATTCCTGAGCCATCAACAAGATCACAATCAAGTACAGATTTCTATTGCCGAGAATGGATGACATAATGGATTGTTTGAGTGGAGCCAAGTACTTGATGAATATTGATCTAAAGAGTGGGTATCACCAGATTTGAATCAGAGAAGAAGATGCATGGAAGACAGCCTTCAAGACAAAGGAGGGTTTGTATGAGTGGTTAGTCATGTCATTTGGGCTAACCAATGCATCGAGCACATTCATGCGGCTCACGAACGAGGTATTGAAGGAATTTTTGGGAAGTTTTGTTATTGTTTATTTAGGTGACATTTTCATTTTTAGTAAGACTTGGGATGAGCATTTGATGCATATCAGAAGAGTTTTAGAGAAGCTGAGGGAGGAGAAGTTGTTGATCAATCTGAAGAAATTTAGTTTTGCAAAGAAGGAGTTGGTGTATCTGGGATTTGTTGTCTCAGAGGAAGGTCTTAAGATGGACCCAAAGAACGTGAGGGCTATCATTGAATGGCCTGCGCCAAGGACTGCTTTTGAGGTAAGATCTTTTCATGGTTTGGCAAGTTTTTACAGAAAGTTTAGCTTGAATTTCAGTAGCATTTTTGCACCCCTAACTGAGACAATGAGAGAGGACTAAAGGAGCGGAAAAGAGCTTTGATACATTGAAGCAGAAAGTCGTAGAACAACCTATGTTGGCACTTCTAGATTTCAATAAGGTATTTCAGGTAGATTGTGATGCTAGTGGTAGTGGTATAGGAGCTGTTCTAAGTCAAGAAGGTAAGCCCATTACCTATTTTAGTGAGAAGCATAATGATGCCAAGAAAAAGTATTCTGTTTATGATCAAGAGTTTTATGCAATAGTCTAGGCTTTGAAGAAATGGAGACATTATTTGTTGCCAAAAGAGTTTGTTTTATATACTGATCATCAAGCTTTGCAGTATCTTAATAGTCAAGGAAAGTTAAATCAAAGGCACTTAAAATGGGTTGAGTTTTTGCAGAGTTATACTTTTGTATTGAAGCACAGGAGTGGGAAGTCTAACAGGGTTGCAGATGCTTTGAGCAGAATGCAAAATTTGTTGACAGAAATGAAGATAGAGGTTGTTGAGTTTGATGAACTCAAAAGTTTGTATCCTGAAGATCTAGATTTTGTAGAGGCTTGGAAAGTTTGTTTGGAACCTGTTAATTTAGACAGGACAAAATGGTTGGATTACATAATCCAAGATGGCATGTTGTTTAGAGGAAGCCAGTTGTGCATTCTGAGGAGTTCCATGAGAGAGAACCTGATTAAGGAGAAGCATAGTGGAGGATTAGCTAGACGGTTTGGTCGAGATAAGACCATTACTATTGTTGGTGAACGTTATTACTGGCCACAATTGCAACAAGATGTGAGGAAATTTGTGCAAAGTTGCAGAGTGTGTCATATGGCAAAAGGAACAAGTCAGAATACAGGGCTATAGCAGCCATTACCTATGCCAAAGAAGCCATGGGATGATATTAATATGGATTTTGTTTTTTGTTTGCCAAGGACCAAGAGAGGGCATGATTCCATTTTTGTGGTGGTGGATAGATTCTCAAAGATGGCCCATTTTATTCCTTGCAAGAAGACTAATGATGCTATTTACATTGCAGAGTTATTTTTCAGGGAGGTGGTGAGACTACATGGTCTACCTAAGAGCATAGTTTTAGGTTGAGATACCAAGTTTGTTAGTTATTTCTGGAGGACGTTGTGGAAGAAGTTTAAGAAAGATTTGAAGTTCAGTTCTGTACACCATCCATAGACTGATGGACAGACAGAAGTGGTGAATAGGAGTTTACGTAACCTCCTACGATGCTTAGTAGGAGATAAGCCCAAGGGATGGGATTTGATTTTACCACAGGCAACATTTGTTTACAACAATTCTGTCAATAGGAGCACAGGTAAATCTCCATTCCAGGTTGTGTATGGGAGTAGCCCAAGAACTGCTTCCAAATTGAGGAGGATGGATAAGGGGGAGAAAAGTAGTGCCGAACCTAAAAATTTTGTTGAGCACATGAAGAATTTGCACGAAAAAGTAAGAAAGCATATCCATAAGATGAATTCTCAGTACAAGGCTAAGACAGATCAGAAGAGGAGGCATAAGGAGTTTCAGGAGGGTGATGAAGTCATGGTTCACTTGAGAAAAGAAAGATTTCTAGCTGGTACATATGATAAGCTAAAGATGAGGAAATTTGGACCATGTAGAATCCTGAAGAAGCACGAATCAGGAAATACATTTGAGGTAGAGTTGCCTGATGACATCAATATTTCACCAGTGTTCAACATTTTAGATTTGACAGAGTATCATGATGATGGACTTGATAAAGGAACACAATGGGACATTCTAGTATCTACTTCATAGAAGGAGGAGATAGAGGGCATTCTGGATAGCCATGTGGGTAAGAGTACAAGAAACGGGCAATATACAGAATACTTGGTGAAATAGAACGGAAGGCCTGTTGAAGATTCATCATGGTTATCTGAGACTGAGGTTAATCATTTGGTTTCCCTCTAACACATGAGAAGTGACATGGTCACTTTTCAAATTACCCCGGGTGTCTGATGCAAGAGCATCCAGGGTGTAAGAGCAATCTTGCATCAACCAAAAATAATAATAATAATAATAATTAAAAAAAAAATGTGTTGTTTCTTTTCAATAAGGGCTAAATTTGGCACGGTTACTATTTTTAGTAAGTTTACATTTGTGCACAGTTGGATACAAAATCTTACACAGACCTCCAAAATGGTGAATTGAAGCTAATGGTGAAGAAATCACTTCAATATCATTTGTCATTTGTGAGATATTAAAATTTCAAATTCCAAAAATCCTATTGAAATACTCAAAGTCAAATTTGAGGCACTTAGAGGCTCTGGATGGGCCCAAAATTTGGTGGGAAACCAAAGTAGTCTACCTATCGATATTACTAATGCTCCATCATCTTTTCAAGAGCTTTCCGAAAAGGTATTATAATTGAAAATACAACGGTCGGATCAAAGTTATGGCCCCACAAAGTTGACATATTTTTGGAGGGAGATGCAAATTTTGAAATTAATCTGGTAGTCACCAAAAAGAGCTATATATAACCATTTTTGGGAACCCTTAGGGTAGTAGAGTTAAGGGGGAAGGTGTAGAGTCAAGAAACACAGGAAATTAGAAACCCTAGTTGATTTGGGAATTACAGAAGGCTGAAGATTCCAGAGTTTTGAGAGAGGGAGCTGTAATGTGTTGCAGCCAATGGGGGATTCATCCTCTGATTGGATTTGAGCTTCTGTAATGTAATGTTTTTCCCATATTAATAAAATATCATTCTATTTTCTATGTGCAATTTCTGTTATTGTGTCTTTTATGATTTACCCCCTTCATCAAGTGGTATCAGAGAAAGGGTTCCTGAGTGTGTAGACAGATTGCCGACCCTGAGGCAGTTTGCACCAGGACCTAAGGTTGTGGGTTTCCTGCATAGATCAAGATGCCTCCACGAAGAAACCATGGTGGGAGGAATACTTTGATGGAAGAGGGTTTTAGAGCCCTGCAGAGACAAATCGATGCATTGCAAGAGGAGCTGCGAAGAGGGTTCAAGCCAAGAAGGAGAGAGGAAAGCAAAGATGAAGCTGAAGAAGAGCTATTTGAGGAAGAACAAGAAGCTGCGGGAGATCCTCAAGAAGTTAGGTTCTTGAGGGCCATTTCAAAGATCGGAAAGAGGCCTAGGATCGAAGTTTCTACCTATTCTGGAGATTTGAATCTGGAACAGCTTATTGATTGGATCAATGATATGGAGGAGTATTTTGAGTATGAAGATCTGGAAGACCCTGAATGGGTCAAGTTTGCAAAAACAAGGTTGAAGAGCCACACCAATATTTGGTGGAAGGAGGTCTAGGAAAAGCAAAGATTACTAGATGGGATCGTATGGTGGAGAAATTGAAGAAGCAATTCATTCCTGTGGACTATGAGATGGAGTTGTTGAAGAAGTTACAAGGATTGAAGCAAGGTAACAAGTTTGTTAAGGAGTATACAGAAGATTTTTATAAGATCACTATCAAGACAGGCCAACAAGGAGAAGGTGGCCCGTTATATTAATGGGTTGAAGCCAAGTATTCAAGAAGAGTTGAGCCTGGTCAGAATGACCACCATAGAAGATGCGTACCGGTTTTTCCTGAAGGTGGAAGAGAAGCTAAATAAGAGATTTGAAAGCAAGCAAAGGGGAAGAGGTCAAGGCGGAAGGACTGGCGAAAGACCCTATGGAGGCCAAAATGAAGATCCAAAGAAAAGTGAAGAAATTGGAACCAGTTGAAATCAGAGAGGAGATAATACTTACCGCCCTCGTGACCAGAATAATGGTGAGCAAAGAGGAAGAGGAAGAGGAGGTTTCAGAGGAACATGTTTCTAATGTGGAGAAGAAGGGCATCGAGCATACGAGTGTCCGCAACATCAAGGAAGGATGAAAAGAAGACCTGAAGGTAATGCATGAGTTGCACATGTGGATGAAGATGCACAGTCTGAACGCTCCGAAGATGCAGAAAGGGGAGAAAACCTGGTTGTCAGAAGAACTTTGTTGAATGAGGAGAAAGAACCCAATCAGAGGAAGAGTTTATTCCACACAAGGTGCAAATGTGAAGGTAAGTGTTGTGATATTATTATTGACAGTGGAAGTACTGATAATCTTGTTTTAGAGGAGATGGTTGACAAGTTGAAGTTGACAAGAAGAAAGCATCTGCATCCATACCGGATTGCATGGTTGCAGAAGGACCATAGAGCTTTGGTCAATGAACAGTGTTTAGTGAAGTTCAAGATTGGTGACTACCAAGATGAGGTGTTGTGTGACATCATACCGATGGATGAATGTCATATGTTATTGGGGAGGTCGTGGCAGTATGATAGGAGCACTGTGCATGATGGACGTGCAAACACATACTCCCTAACAAAGGATAGAGTCTGTCAGAAGTTGAAGCCCTTGAAGGAGGTGGAAGAAAAGGTATGTAGTACTGCCAGAATTTGCTTGGTAGATGGTAGAAAGTTTTTGGAGGGTATGAGGCATAAGCATCATTGCTTTGCATTGATTCCTAAGATTAGTCAAGAGAAATGTGAAGATGTACTAGTAGAAGTCTCAGAAATGTTGGAAGAATTTCAAGATATTGTCTCTGATAATGTACCAGAAGGTTTACCACCAGTGAGGAAGATAACTCATCAAATGGATTTGATACTAGGAGCTAGTTTGCCAAATAGGGCAGCCTATAGAGTGACTCCAGCAGAGAATGAAGAGTTGAACAGACAAGTTCATGAGCTGTTTAGGAAGGGACTGATAAGGGAGAGCCTAAGTCCATGTGCGGTACCTATAGTACTAGCACTAAAGAAAGATGGAGAGTGGAGGATGTGTACAGATTCCTGAGCCATCAACAAGATCATAATCAAGTACAGATTTCCATTGCCGAGAATGGATGACATAATAGACTGTTTGAGTGGAGCCAAGTACTTCACGAAGATTGAACTAAAGAGTGGGTATCACCAGATTCGAATCAGACAAGGAGATGAATGGAAGATGACAAGGTGTCGCTGTACCTCATCATTTAATCTATTTTCAAATGTCAAAAACTAGGGCTGTGTCCATGGCTGTCTGCAACTAGGGATTCTATAGTTACCAGTTTATAGCTAATCCTAATTTAAAAAGAGATTAATCTATTTGCTTGTTGAATAGATGTAATGAATGCTGGAAAATAGAATAAAACAGGAATTTTACTTAAAGCAAAGAAACAATAACATGCATCTATCTATTAAAATAGGAAACACCTTTATAAGAGAAAATTTAAAACAATAAAATAGTGGTACTAGCCTCCTGCCTAAGTGGTGAGAGTGGGCCCTTGCTCCACACCCTTGAGGCTGAAGGCTATAGCAGGAAATCAGCACAAAAGATAATCACAACTAAATTCAGTCCAATTCATTTATTTCTGCATTCATGAAAATATGGCTATCACAGGTCTGAGACCTCTAAGAGTCAGAATAATTTTATCATTGTTCTTCTTCTACTATTTCTGAGAGTATATATAAAAATGAGTGATGATATATCACTGAACTTATCTACCAGTCTTTCTATGAGATGACACCATCTCTTTATTGTACTTAACTGTTTAACTTATGAAAAATCATCATGCGAGAAAGGTAGACTTGAGTGGAACAGAAGTCCACTCAGAGGTCTAAGTTTAAGTCTTAATACACCTGGGCATCAAAGCCCTGAAAATAAGGATATTGGATTAGTTTAATTCGTAACTCATGTAAAATCTTTGAAAAGATAAAACTTCAGCAGTTTAACTAATAGTTGACCATTCACCACTCAGGTGATGATTTGAGCGAAGTGAGGGGTATTAAGATCGCTGCTGAAAGTGTCTGGTCGGCAACTCTGCCTGGAATCATGCCCTGTTCTTAGGAGGCACCGAAGATAGCTGTTCCTGTCTGCAGCTCTGGAGATACTCCAGACTCTCACAGAGCTCCAGAGAGGCATTCCCCATATCTTCAAAACTTCAGGTGTCATGGTTCTTTGTTATTGTCTCCGGAGATCATTGAAGACGATCTCCGGAGATGCACAAAATCATTGTTCCTCACACCTACACCTGTTGATTCAAAAAGAAAGAGAAGTTCTGTATTTTTCCATGAATTCCATGCACATTAGTCACTTAATCAGAAATTCTAATCTTAAGTAATCTATCTTAATTAATCACAAATTAGAACTATCTTGTTAACTTATTTGGGTGTAGACACCAAGAAGATGAACTGAGGGAGGGGAAAAAGAAAGGCAAAAAGATGTATTTCATGAGTGCAATTTGGCACTCATCATCCCCCCCATACCTAAGGTTTGGCAGGTCCTCCTGCTTTTCACATTCTGGATTTATTTTGGCAAAGCAGCCTGTCAGTCTATCTATAATCCTGGAGATAGGTGGTCCAAGTGGTTCTGTTGGTGTTACCATTTCCTCTGTACTTATCAACTTGCTTCAACCAGTTCTTCAATTTTTCATCTTCCATCTGATCTGCATAGACAGGGAGTGGTTCAATTATCAGAGGGGGCTTGAACTATCCACCTATCCATTCCTGTTTATGTGTATCCATCAGTTTGGATATCAACTTTGCCTTTCGCATGAATAATCTCATGTTTGCAGGGGTGACCACCTCTCTAAGTTTCTGCTCTGGGGTCAAAATATTTCATCTCCTTTTTACCACAGCAAATATAGAATTTGTTGAATTAACCATAAAAATACCAAAGTCAATGGAGCATTCTTGCAAACTTTTCAGGTATAATGGCAACATTCTGGTTGCATTTTCAGGATGATAGACAAGGGACTTGAATTGGGTTTGAAGAGCAAAAGGATTGGGACATTCTTTCTTGATGAAGAGATCTATTTTTAAATCATTTTGAAGATGATCTTCCATCCTTTCATTCCAGATCTGGTGGTTTCTCAGTAGGGACATGAATGCCTTAAGCTGGCATTCTCCCACAAAGTGATTAATAAGGAAGGATATATCATTAATACAGAATCCATGTAGGTATAATTCACATAGGAAGTTTTTGTCCTCATCATTTCTCCTGGTCTAAGTTTCCATGAATCCTTCTGTTGTTTCAGTATCCTCAGTTATGTCAGACAGGACTAAGAAGAGTTTCCTTTGCAGTACCCTTTCCTGTAAGAACATTGAATAGCTGGCACTTGGGGGCCTACAAGATAGAATTTCTGAGGAAAGGGAGGCCCTTTTAATGATTTTGCCTTCCAAAGTTGCTATTCTTTCTGCTCTGGCAGTGACTGCCCTTTGTAATTGCAACATCGGCTTGGAGGCCTCAAATTCTCTACACCTTTTCTCCCAATGAAACAGGGCTTTGGAAATATCAATGGGGATTGGACCCACATAGGCATCTGTTTGAATTTCCTGCTCATTGGTTGCCCTTGGGCCAGACAATTCTTGAATATATTCTTCTTGGTCATCCAGGCTGTTATTGGCCCAAGTTAACCGTTTATCCTAGCTTTGTACCTTCTCAATCAATGCCGCCATTATTATGAGGCCGTTGTCTCTGGCCATGGTGAGTTCAGAAACCTTCTGTGCTACTTCTTTTTCTTTTTCTTCCATCCATTTGGCTACCTCACATTTCTGTGCTTCCAATTCTGCCTCTTTCTCCTGGATGATTTTATCCTTGCTTTGGAGGTCTGTTTGGATATTTGCAATCGTTTGTTTCAACTCCATCTCTACCTTTTATTTGACCTTCTTGAGGTCAGTAATAATCAAATTCTTTCCCTAGAGCATTCTTTTTAAATTTTCAGTTTCTTCCATCAATTGCTGCTCTGTTGAGATTTCTATATCCTCTTGGTCAGAGGGATGAGATAGAGTTTCTGCCTCTATTTATGTGGCTGTTGGCTGATCATTAATGTTATCCATGGCCATCTACCCTACTCTTCCTAATGTATCCATTTGCCCTGTTCCTCTTTCTTTAGTCTTCCTGTCCTGAGGATCCTCTGCCGTTGCTGGCACTAATGAAGGCCCAGCTTTATCCTGACATGTTCTCAATTCTAGGAGTGCCTCAGCGAGCAGGGCAGTATCCTTCTCAACTTGCGAGAGCTGTCTCTTCCTTTTGCTTCTCCAGAGCAAAGGTGTGGTTGGTGCCTCCGGAGCAGGTCCCCCTTCCTCAGAATCTGAGAAGATAGTAAAAGTTTGTAAGTTTCCTATCTCCGGAGCACATGGTGGTATTGAAACTGGACTTGACTCCTCATGAACAGATGGTGCTAGAGAATTTTCACTTTGCTTCCTCTTCCTGACCAGAGGGATCTCATCTGAATCATGGGAAGGTTCTTCAGCCCACCAGTTTTCCTCAATTCCCTGCCCTGACTTTTCCTCTGTTAATTCCTTAGGCCAAGATTCCTCAGGTAGATTCATCTTTCCCCTGACTGACCGAGTCATGTATAGGGGTTGTGTAGGAGCAGGTTCTACAATTTGTTTGCCTTTCCTCTTTTTGTTAGGAACAGGGGCTGCAGATGAAGTGGCCTCTTGTGAGGGTGACTTCCCTTTGTGAACAGTTGTGGAGGAGGCTGAAGGATCAGTTTCCTCATCTTGGTGAGAAGAAGAACTCTCACCTTCTGGTTGTGCTATCTCTGGTTCTCTAACCTAGGGGTTGTGCTCAAGAAAGTTTTGCAATAGTTCTTCTCCATTAGCTTGAGATAGCAAGTGGTGCTTGACTACCAGAAAGATGAGGCCATGATGTTTCATGGGTCCCTTATTCTACTAATATCTCTCTACAGTTGCCCTGATGGCAGAATACAGGAAATTGGGGATATTTAAGCTATACTCAGGGTGCCTATTTCCATGTCTGAGAAAAATCAGTATTTTCATTATTGGCCCTAAAACTATAGAGAATTGGTCATCACAAGTGAAGTACTTCATTAACCAGGTAGCAACAGATGCTCAAGGGTTTGGGAGTGTGGACCTTAAAATTCCTTTGACTTCATTCTTATTTATATGTAATTGAATAGCAGGTTCACCACGAGCAGAAAAATTTCTAATTAAATCAGTGTATAAGGTTTTTAGGTGGTAGAACCTCTCACCTTGTTCGGGAAGTCCAGAAATGTGGCTGATAGTTGCTGAGGAGAGATTGATTTGGTTTCCTCTCACAGTTGTCTGGTTGTCTCTTAAATTCCTAAGGAATTCATCCATAATATCCTCCTAAAACCCTTCAAATTTGTCTAGGAAATCTAACCATCCAGCAGCCCTTAAAATGTTTGCTACAGCTGCATCCTTCAGAAGACCCGCAGTATTTTCTGGCTCAGACTTTTTCTTGACTCCCATTGTTGAATTAATGCCACCTTCTATGTTTATTCTTTTACCTCCCCAATCTGTAGTCTATCTTTCCCTCTTATCTCTATGGGCTCTGGAGTATTGTTCAAATTGCTCTGTAGACTCTAGAGAATTGTTTAATTTACCTTATGCTTTAGTCTATTCCGGAGGTTTGAATGAGGGATGCTATTTTTTTTAGGCTGGGCTTATGCAGATGGGTTAAGGAACCAAGGTAGCCATAAATGTAGCAGATTGACAAGGCACTCCGGAGGTAAGGTGGCATTAAGGCACAGATAGCGGCATGCTTGGATGTGAAGAAGGAAATGATAGTGGAAGGACGTGTCATCGTGGCAGCACCCAAAACAGAAAGACAGGACAGTTACTAATAATGATTAATTAAAAACAGATGTACCTGGATTAGTTTTAATGATGAGGTGATGTACATGGCAGAAATGTTGCGTCGTTTTGGAAACTGCACGCATTGTGGCAATTGAGCAGCAACTTGAGATGACGTCCACTTTCCACTTACACGCGACCTACAATCATTGCGCCAAGTGGCTCAGAAATCCACGCCCTTACCGGCTTGTGGACACTCTTGCAAATTATTATTATTCTAATTGAATTAATCTTTGTGATGAAGTAGAGGATGAGTCATGACGACCTCATCATATGATTTATCTACTTTACCAACTAGAGAGGTGGGTCCCTCCCTTATTATGGAGATTGACGGTGTTATTAATAGAGCACCAGAGGTGCTCCTAATTGGAAAGCGCCAGAGGTGCTCCCGGTTGAGAAGTGTCGGAGGTGCTCCTAATTGGAAAGCGCTAGAGGTGCTCCTGCTTGAGAAGCACCGGAGATGCATTGGGCCAACTTCTGGCAACTGATCATATCCGGAGCTTGATTATTTCAACTGTCCTAAAGAAGGGAACTGCCATTTTACTAGTTTTCAACTCCCTTGGTCGAGAAAGACAGCCATTTACTGGTTTTCCATCTTTCTATTTTTTTTTCTTTTTTTTTCAGAAGGCAGCCATTGCTGGTTTTCAACCTCCCTTTTTTTTTTCTTTTTTTTTAATTTAGAATAATTCAATCCAACACCGTGACAGAGGGGGTATCCCCTATATCAAAATATAGATTATTCAGAAACTCTTCTTTAGTAGATGGTCTTTTGTAGAGCCTAATTCAGTGACCATTTACTAGAAATGTGTCTGTGCTCCTATCAATTGGTTGCAATAATACAGTTCCATTTTCAAACACGTCCTTTATTTGATAAGGACCTAGCCAATGAATCTGCAATTTCTCTTTGAATTCTTTGAATTTAGAATCATAAAGGAGAACATAATCTCCTTGTTGAAATATCCTCCTCTTAATGTGTTGGTCATGCCATTGTTTCCTCTGGTATTGAACCAGTTTTGTTTGTTGAATAGCTTTTGTCCGAATCTCATCCAACTCGTTGAACTGAAGAATTCTGTTCTACTGAATTATAGACAATGGCAGACCAACATCCAATACAGTTTTAAGTGTCTGGAGTTCAAATTCTATAGATAATATAGGCTTTTTTCCCATAAACCAATTCATATGGTGAAAACTTTGTTGTGGACTTCCAAGTGGTGTTGTAAGCCCAAACTGCTTTAGGTAATCTACTAGCCCAATCTTTTCTGTTCATTGCCACTGTCCTTGTTAGAATATTCTCAAGTTCTCTATTAGTTACTTCTACCTGCCCATTTGCTTGAGGATGGTAAGGTGAAGATTTTATGTGCTTGACTTGGTATAAATCTGTGAATGTCTTGATTACCTGTGAAATAAACTGAGGTCCCCTGTCTGAAACTATTGATCTTGGGGCTCCAAATCTCAAGAAAATTTTGTTGTAGAAGAAATCAGCAACTTTTTCTTCTCTTGCAAACTGTAATGCTTGAACCTCAGCCCAGTTAGTAACATAGTCTGTGCACATTAGAATATACTCCTTGCCTGATGATGGTGGTGAAATTGGTCCCACAAAGTCTAGACCCCATTGGTCAAACGGTTCCATCATGACTTGAGGATGTAGCAGCATTTCCTGGGTAAAGGTTGGCTACCCCATCCTTTGGCACTGGTCACAATGCTGCACATACTTCTTTGTGTCTTTATGAAGAGAAGGCTAGTAGTAACCAGCTCCAAGGATCTTGTGGACTGTCTTGTGGAAAGAATAGTGGCCACTAGATGGTTCATCATGACATGCTCTCAACACATCAAAAGTCTCATCAGCCTTTCAGCACCTGCGTAGAATGAAATCAGGACCACATTTAAATAGTAAACCATTCAACCATTTGTAGGATAAACTTTCTTTAACTAAATGTTTTCTTTACTTTGAAGTAAAATGGGATGGATAGAAGCCTATAGCTAAAAGATTAGCTATGTCAGTAAACCAAGGTGCAATAGTGGATATGGCAAAAAGATGTTCATCTGGAAATTTATCCTCCACTGGTTGGTCTTCTCCTCCTGTATGCAATCTTGACAGAAAATCAACAACCAAATTAAACTTCCCTGGATTATCAACTATGGTAATATCAAATTCCTGCAATAGCAATAACCACCTGATGACCCTTGCACCTACTACTGGTTTATTCATTAGGTACTTGATGGCTATATGATCAGTGTGCACAAATATTTTATATCCTGTGATATAATGCCTGAATTTGTTTATAGCATAGATAACTGCCAAGAATTCCTTTTCAGTTGTATAATTTCTTTCTGTAGGGGTAAAGTTTTTGCTGATGTAATAAATGGCATGCATACTTTCTCCTTCCTCCTTTTGTCCTAAAACCGCCCCAATGGATTCATTTGAAGCATCAGTTTATATGTGAAATGGTAAAGTCCAGTTAGGTCCCCTTAAGATTGGTGTGACAGTAAGCTTCTCCTTCGAAGTTTCAAATGCTAATTGACAGTCTTTTATCCACAGAAATTTTGTTTCCTTGTTAAGCAAGGTAAATAGGGGGGCAACTATTCTACTAAAATTTTCTATGAACCTCCTATAGTAGCCTGCATGACCCAGAAAACTTCTGACATCAGTCTGATTTTTGGGTGAAGGCAACTATGTGATTGCTTCTATCTTGTTCTAATCCACTCTAATCCCTTTTTCTAAAATGTGGTGTCCCAAAACAATTCCTTCCTCCACCATCATAAAACATTTCTCATGGCTAAGGGACAGTTGATTTTTATCACAGCATGTTAGTACTTTTCCAAGGTTTGTAAGAGCTTCCTCAAAGTTATCCCTATACACAGTAAAGTCATCCATGTAGACCTCCATGCATTCATTAGCCAGTTCAGCAAAAATAGCTATAACCAGTCTCTGAAATGTAGCTGAGGCATTACACAGCCCAAAGGGAAGAACTTTGTAAGCAAAGGTTCCCCAAGAGCATGTGAAGGTGGTTTTGTCTTGGTCTTCAAGTGCTACTTGAATTTGATTATACCCACTGAATCCATCTAGAAAAGAAAAATACTTTCTCCCAGCAAGGTTGTCCAAAACTTGGTCAATAAAGGGTAAGGGAAAGTAGTCTTTTTTTGTGGCCTTGTTGAGTTCTCTATAATCAATACACACCCGCCATTTCCCATTCTTTTTAGGCACAATGACAAGGGGTGAGACCCATTGACTATCTAAGATTGGATATATGAACCCTGCCTGGAGTAATTTTTCTATTTTAGTTTTGACAATGTCCTTTAAAGCAAGATTCAATCTTCTTTGTGGTTGCCTGACAGGTTTAATATCCTCAGTGTAGATATGATGGGTACAGATCTCAGGAGGTATGCCTTTCATATCTTGGTATTCCCAGGAAAAAGATGTTGAGTGGGAAACCAAAAGCTGGATAAGTTTTTCTTCCTAACTTGCTGTTAACTGAGTATTTATATTAAGTGTTTTCCCTGGCAGAATCATGACCTGTTTTGTGATTCGATCCATCGATGTGGTGGTTCCATACATTGGTGTCATGGTATTGAGAGGACAAGAATGTGGGAGTAACATGTGGAAGGTGGCTAAGTCCCTGTAGAAGGTTTCCCCACAAGGAATAATGTTGGCAAGGGTACAATGAGAAGAAATAAGAAGTTCTCTCTGAGGATCTTGGGTGAGTTCCATCACATCTTTATTGATTAGGATGTGAGTGAAGTCTTCTATTGTATCATAGTATACTTCTTCTTCTAATTCTCCCAGATGTTCCCTAATGGTTACCATAGCTAATGAGGCACTGTTGTCCATGTTCTCTGGTTCATCCACCCATACTCTTCTTGTGTAATGCACCGATGGTTTAGTTGGAGGATACAGAGATATTTTCTTTAGATCTATCCCATTAGAAATGACCATATCTCTAATTTGACAATCAATAGATGCTACTGTAGTAGCTAGCCATAGTCTTCCTAAAATCAGCGGATAAGCATTTCTCTGGTTTCTAGGTTCTAGTATTAAGAAATCCACTGGGAATTCCCATGAATCTATCAGAACAGGTACATCAGTGATTACTCCTTTTGGAACAGCTACTGACTGATCAGCAAGTTGAAGAATTGTAGTTGTGGATTGGATACCTAATAGAGCGAACCTGTCCATTGTATGAACTGTCATCACATTAATTGCTACTCCTAAATCAACCAAAACATTTGAAATTTCTACCCCCAAGATGAAAACAGTTATGACAGGATTTACAGGGTCTCCATATTTTGGGAGGAGAATTTCTCCCATCAATAGATCCACTACTTTTCCTTCCACTTGTATTGTGGAGGGAAAGCTTTTCTTTCTGCCCTGTGTTTTGATACAATACTGTCTAATGAACTAATTTAGTTCCGGTACATCTCTGATTGCCTGAAGAAGAGGAATTTCAATGTTTAGCTACTTGATTTCTTGTAAAAGTTCTGATTCCAGATTGGTTTAGATTTGTTTTTGTGGAATCTTTCTCTAGTGGGCATTCTATTTAAGCCGTTCTGGGTATGGTGCTAGCTTTTCCATCTCCAGAGCATCTCTGGAGCTCTTATCAGAATTGTGTTCCAGACTGTTCTCCGGAGCTAGCCTTTTAGGAGTAACTCCAGAGTTGTCTGTGGATGATTTTTCTAGCACTTTTTCATAAGTAGTATCCTCTGGGGTTGATTGGATGGATTTTCAGTTTCCTCTTCATTGGTTATTTCAACTATAGTTGGAGGAGAAGGTCTTGGGAATGCTTTCCCAGAACGCAGTTGGAGATTATTTAAATATATAGCATTAATTCCAGCCAGATTTTCTTGCTCTGTCATGTAGACAGCTGCTCCTTGTTTATTCCGTGGGTTTGGTATAGGCTGAGCTGGTAAAGGTGGTTGACTAACTGGTTCATTTTGTGTTTGACCTTGTGTGTTGGAGGATCCAGTTAGTAAAGTCTGTTGTTGAGGTTGGAAACGTCTAGATTGTCCTTGGTATTGTTGAAGATATTGATGCAGAGGTAGGAGGACCAAAACTATCCTCAATAACATTAACAAATAAAAGAACTAATCCAATTGCTTTGGTCAGGTTTAATAGAACATTAATACATATTTTTCCTCCAATTTTCATGAAGATCCAATGGTAGGAGAGAAAGTTATGACTCTTTTCCCAAAACTACAAACCCTAGGCAGCGTTCAAACCTGCCCTCACCAAAATTGCAATATCTCTCACAACACTTAATAAAATTATACCAAACCAAAATAATTGTAAACTAGAAACACATATCTTTCCATCCATCTATTATATGCATCAATGTGAGGCTGTACCAAGTCATACCATGCATATTTTCAAACTGTATTTTTAGAAAATTAAACTCTGCAGACCTACCCTCAATAAAAATGCCATAACTTATTCAAATCTTAATTAAATTTGATGAAACAAAAAGAAATAGAAACTAGACTCAATAATCTTTCCAACCATATATGGCTTGCTCCTGTATATGTCCATACAAAACTGTACCAAATGCTGCAACAGGACTATTGTAGGGAAAATTAGAAAATTACAATCCATAAAACACTCATATCTTTCACAAAAATAAATAAAAATGCATGGGACAAGAAGAAAATGGAAGGTGGTTGAAGGATCTAAAATTTTCAATCCATTAGGCATCCATTCAATTCCATATAGGTCCATACAATAGCAAAAGACAGCAAATTTCTGAAGGAAAATACACAAAAACATTGTTTTTTCTCATTCCATGCTTAAATCTTCAACCACCCATGAATTCTTCATGGTTACAAGACCTTTTTAAAGGAATTAAAACATGTCTCTTCAGTTCATAACTGATTTAGAGTAAACCAAGAGCCAAATAACTCTTCACCTTCCAAGTTTGCATCTTTTTTCTAATTTTACATTGACAACCTTTACATGGTTTGCAATATTTTGCATTTTGAAACTCCTAATGACCTAAACACATAAAAATGACTTGATAAACCTCATTACAATGTGGAAGCATACAAATTTAATCAAACTCAAAGATTTGTCGAAGGCAATATTAATTTGCCAAGGTGAATCTGCACCATACAACCAACCAACAAAAATTCTAAGTCCCTTAGAAATGTATCTGCAACAAAAATCTCTTTCCTCTGTCTTTATCTTCAATCTTCTCAGCTACAATCTTCCAATCTATAGAAATGGTGACCAACCAACCAACAAAACAAACTACCATCTTCACAGAGCATCTTCAGGCTCCTACTCCCATCAATGGAGTATTCTTCAAACTGCAAAATCAAGGGCTTCCACAGGTATCCATCTCTCTCACTGCTTCACAAGAAACCAACTCACCAAACCATTCATCTCACCTAACAGCAGATCTTGGTGATGAACCTACCACTTGCTCCTCAGTGGTTTCTCTATGCATCCTTCTCCAGCCAAATCTCTATTGGAGAATGGTCATGACAGACCTCATCTTGTCTACCCACACACAATTTCAGAAAACATCCTTCTTGCAACTAGATGGAACAAGCACCTGCAACCAAACAACTGAGCAACACAAAATCTAAAAAGTGTATATTGCCTCCCTCGGTGATCTATCTACACAATCAAGATCTTCTCACTCTTCACCTGCCTTCTCAGTGACAGAAAAAAAAAATACACACCACCCAAATATTTCGCCAGCTCTAATACCAATATGATGCAGAGGTAGGAGGACCAAAACTATCCTCAATAACATTAACAAATAAAATAACTAATCTAATTGCTTTGGTCAGGTTTAAGAGAACATTAATACATATTTTTTCTCCAATTTTCATGAAGATCCAATGATAGGAGAGAAAGTTATGACTCTTTTCCCAAAACTACAAACCCTAGGCAGCGTTCAGACCTGCCCTCACCAAAATTGCAATATCTCTCACAAAACTTAATGAAATTATACCAAACCAAAATAATTGTAAACTAAAAACACATATCTTTCCATCCATCTATTATATGCATCAATGTGAGACTGTACCAAGTCGTACCATGCATATTTTCAGACTATATTTTTAGAAAATTAAACTCTGCAGACCTACCCTCAATAAAAATGCCATAACTTATTCAAATCTTAATACAATTTGATGTAACAAAAAGAAATAGAAAGTAGACTCAATACTCGTTCCAACCATATATGGCTTGCTCCTATATATGTCTATATAAAACCGTACCAAATGCTACAATAGGACTGTTGCAGGGAAAATCAAAAAATTACAATCCATAAAACACTCATATCTTTCACAAAAATAAATAAAAATGCATGGGACAAGAAGGAAATGGAAGGTGGTTGAAAGATCTAATATTTTCAATCCATTAGGTATCCATTCAATTCCATATAGGGCCGTACAATAGCAAAAGACAGCAAATTTTTGAAGGAAAATACAGGAAAACATTATTTTTTCTCATTCCATGCTCAAATCTTCAACCACCCACGAATTCTTCATGGTTACAAGGCCTTTTTAAAGGCATTAAAACATGTATCTTTAGTTCATAACTAATTTGGAGTGAACCAAGAGCCAAATAACTCTTCACCTTCAAAGTTTGCATCTTTTTTCTAATTTTACATTGACAACCTTTACATGGTTTGCAATATTTTACATTTTTGAAACTCCTAATGACCTAAACACATAAAAATGACTTGATAAACCTCATTACAATATGGAAGCATACAAATTTAATCAAACTCGAAGATTTGTCCAGGGCAATATTAATTTGCCAAGGTGCTCCTGCACCATATAACCAACCAACAAAATTTCTAAGTCCCTTGGAAATGTATCTGCAACAAAAGTCTCTTTCCTCTGTCTTTATCTTCAATCTTCTCAGCTACAATCTTCCAATCTATAGAAATGGTGACCAACCAACCAACAAAACAAACTACCATCTTCACAGAGCATCCTCAAGCTCCTTCTACTCCCATCAGTGGAGTATTTTTCAGGCTGCAACATCAAGTGCTTCTACAGGTATCCATCTCTCTCACTGCTTGACAACAAACCAACTCACCAAACCATTCATCTCACCCAACAACAGATCTTGGTGATGCACCTACTACTCTCTCCTCAGTGGTTTCTCTATGCATCCTTCTCTAGCCAAATCTCTATTAGAAAATGGTCATGACAGACCTCATCTTGTCTGCCCACACACAATCTTAGAAAACATCCTTCTTGCAGTTAGATAGAACAAGCACCTACAAGCAAACAACTGAGAAACACAAAATCCAAAAGGTGTATATTGCCTCCCTTGGTGATCTATCTACACAATCAAGATCTTCTCACTCTTCACATGCCTTCTCAGTGATAGAAAAAAAAAATACACACCACCCAAATCTTTCGTCAGCTCTAATACCAATATGATGCAGAGGTAGGAGGACCAAAACTATCCTCAATAACATTAACAAATAAAATAAATAATCTAATTGCTTTGGTCAGGTTTAATATAATATTAATACATATTTTTCCTCCAACTTTCATGAAGATCCAATGGTAGGAGAGAAAGTTATGACTTTTTTCCTAAAACTACAAACCCTAGGCAGCGTTTAGACCTGCCCTCACCAAAATTACAATATCTCTCACAAAACTTAATGGAATTATACCAAAACAAAATAATTGTAAACTAAAAACACATATCTTTCCATCCATCTATTATATGCATCAATGTGAGGCCGTACCAAGCCGTACCATACATATTTTCAGACTGTATTTTTAAAAAATTAAACTCTGCAGACCTACCCTCAATAAAAATGCCATAACTTATTCAAATCTTAATGAAATTTGATGCAACAAAAAGAAATGGAAAGTAGACTCAATAATATTTCTAACCATATATGGCTTACTCCTATATATGTCCATACAAAACTATACCAAATGATGCAATAGGACTGTTGCAGGGAAAATCAGAAAATTACAATCCATAAAACACTCATATCTTTCACAAAAATAAATAAAAATGCATGGGACAAGAAGAAAATGGAAGGTGGTTGAAGGATTTAAAATTTTCAATCCATTAGGCATCCATTCAATTCCATATAGGGCCGTACAATAGTAAAAGATAGCAAATTTCTGAAGGAAAATACAGGAAAACATTATTTTTTCTCATTCCATACTCAAATCTTCAACCACCCACAAATTTTTCATGGTTACAAGGCCTTTTTAAAGGCATTAAAACATGTCTCTTTAGTTCATAACTAATTTGGAGTGAACCAAGAGCCAAATGACTCTTCACCTTCCAAGTTTGCATCTTTTTTCTAATTTTACATTGACAACCTTTACATGGTTTGCAATATTTTATATTTTTGAAACTCCTAATGACCTAAACACATAAAAATGACTTGATAAACCTCATTACAATGTGGAAGCATACAAATTTAATCAAACTCAAAGATTTATCTATGGCAATATTAATTTGCCAAGGTGCTCCTACACCAGATATCCCTGTTGAGGACCCCATTGAGGTTGCATGTTTTGTGATCCAAACTATGGTGGCCATTGTTGATTTCCCCACGGCTGATTTTGTCAGTTTTGGTTTTACCAGTTTTGGTTTTGCCAATGTTGACTTGGCCAATCCTGTTGTCCCCAAGGAGGATTATTTTGAGGGCCATGCCAAGTTGGATTCCATTGATTATTTTCCCAATTAGAAGGACCCATGTAAGAGGATTGGTTTGGATACTGATTATCAGGGAAATTTCTGGTTTGTTTTTGTCCCACATAGTTCAACTCCTCTTCTATCACAGCATTCTTTTTACTCAATCTTTTCAAGGCTGGAAGTTGACTACACTGACTGGTAGGATGTTCCCTATCACAGATCTGACAAATCTCTGATTTGTCCAAGGGGCATTCTCTCAACAGGTGTTTATTTCTACACCTAGGACAATAGATGGAGAGTGGTTCAATTGCTCTGTTTTAATCAGTTGTTCTAGTTTTTTCTTGAATCCCATCCAATGTGGTATTTAGTTGGACCAGAATGTCTATTTTTAGATTTGCAATTTCCTCCATCAACTGTCCTATTTCATTCTTCCCTTCAAAGGTTTTGGATGACCTTACTCCATCTTGGGTTCTGGAATAGTTCCTGCAAAGTTCCTCTATATCAGGTATTTCCATTTTGTTAATGTTCCCTTTTCCCATTAGGTCCAGTGCCTATTTTGATTTTTTATCCAATCCTTTTATAAACAGGGTTCTGGCCAAGGAGTGATCCACTGGATTGCCATACCTTCTCAAGGCAAAATTAAACCTATCCACATAGTCTTCTAAGGATTCTTCCTCCCCTTGCCTAATTTTAAACAATTCTTCATTTTTATTACTGGATCTGCAATAATCTTGGTATTTTTCTAAAAACTCTATTTCCATTTGATCCCAAGAATGGATAGAATCCTGGGGTAAACCCATAAACCATCTCATCACAGAATCTTTCAGGGTTGAAGGGAACAGTTTGAGTTTCTGGTTGACTGATCCATAATCATAAGTTTGGCAGACTACTTTGAATTCAAACAAGAACTGATCTAGATCCTCAAAAGAAAGTCCTCTGAAATTTGGCAGATGTGCTGGTGAAATATTTTTCATAGGAGTATTGTCTCCAGCAGCCAAAACAATAGGATAAGAGAAGGTTCTAGGAGCCTGATTTTCCTCTTCCCTATGATTATCATTTTCTATGTTTAGTACTGGTTCTTCTTCCTGAGGCTCTAGGAAATTAGGTTCTACCAAAGGATCTACCTCAACTTTTTGTTGTAATTCCTAGATGTAATTGGCAAGTCGAATGTCTGGAGGATCTAAGGGATTGTTGTTTTGAAGTGTAGGTTCCAAATTAAGATCTAGGTTTCCTTCTTCAACAAGATTTTGTACCACCCCACTGCTTTCCCCTATGGTGTGTTGTTGGGGTGTCTGCTTAATATATCTTCCTTTTAGATCTCTTGCTCTAACCATACGGATCTATTCTAAAAATTGTTTTAACTCAGTGTCCCTAATTAACACAAACTTGTCGCCAGCAACAACGCCAAAAATGACAAGGTGTCGCTGTACCTCATCATTTAATCTATTTTTAGATGTCAAAAACTAGGGTTGTGTCCATGGCTGTCTGCAACTAGAGATTCTATAGTTACCAGTTTATAGCTAATCCTAATTTAAAAAGAGATTAATCTATCTGCTTGTTGAATAGATGTAATGAATGCTGGAAAACAGAATAAAATAGGAATTTTACTTAAAGCAAAGAAATAATAACATGCATCTATCTATTAAAATAGGAAACACCTTTATAAGAGAAAACTGAAAATAATAAAATAGTGGTACTAGCCTCCTGTCTGAGTGGTGAGAGTGGGCCCTTGCTCCACACCCTTGAGGCTGAAGGCTATAGCAGGAAATCAGCACAAAAGATGATCACAACTAAATTCAGTCCAATTCATTCATTTCTGCATTCATGAAAATATGGCTATCACAGAACTAAGACCTCCAAGAGTCAGAATAATTTTATCATTGTTCTTCTTCTACTATTTATGAGAGTATATATAAAAATGAGTGATGATATATCACTAAACTTATCTACCAGTCTTTCTATGAGATGACACCATCTCTTTATTGTACTTAACTGTCTAACTTATGAAAAATCATCATGCGAGAAAGGTAGACTTGAGTGGAACAGAAGTCCACTCAAAGGTCTAAGTTTAAGTCTTAATACACTTGGGCATCAAAGCCCTAAAAATAAGGATATTGGATTAGTTCAATTCGTAACTCATGCAAAATCTTTGAAACGATAAAACTTCAGCAGTTTAACTAATAGTTGACCCTTCACCACTCAAGTGATGATTTGAGCGAAGTGAGGGGAATTAAGATAGCTGTTGAAAGTGTCTGGTCAGCAGCTCTACCTGGAATCATGCCCTGTTCTTAGGAGGCACCGGAGATAGTTGTTCCTGTCTGCAACTCTGGAGATACTCCCGACTCTTGTAGAGCTCCAAAGAGGCATTCCCCATATCTTCAAAACTTCAGGTGTCATGGTTCTTTGTTATTGTCTCCAAAAATTATTGAAGACGATCTCCAGAGATGCACAAAATCGTTGTTCCTGGCACCTACACCTGTTGATTCAAAAAGAGAGAGAAGTTCTGTATTTTTCCATCAATACCACGCACATTAGTCACTTAATCAGAAATTCTAATCTTAAGTAATCTATCTTAATTAATCACAAATTAGAACTATCTTGTTAACTTATTTGGGTGCAGACACTAGGAAGATGAACTGAGGGAGGGGAAAAAGAAAGGCAAAAAGATGTATTTCATGAGTGCAATTTGGCACTTATTAGAAGACAACCTTCAAGACAAAGGAGGGTTTGTATGAGTGGTTAGTCATGCCATTTGGGCTAACCAATGCACCGAACACATTCATGCGGCTCATGAATGAGGTACCAAAAGAATTTTTGGGTATAGATGACATTTTGATTTTTATTAAGACTTGGGATGAGCATTTGATGCATATCAGAAGAGTTTTAGAGAAACTGAGGGAGGAGAAGCTGTTTATCAATCTGAAGAAATGTAGTTTTGCAAAGAAGTAGTTGGTATACCTGGGATTTGTTGTCTCAGAGGAAGGTCTTAAGATGGACCCAGAGAAGTTGAGGGCTATCATTAAATGGCCTACACCAAGGAGTGCTTTCGAGGTAAGATCTTTTCATGGTTTGGCAAGTTTTACAGAAAGTTTATCAAGAATTTCAGTAGCATTTATGCACCCCTAACTGAGATAATGAGAGGGGATAGAAAAGAGTTTAAAGGAACAGACAAGAGCTTTGATACATTGAAGCAGAAAGTCGTAGAACAACCTATGTTGGCACTTCCAGATTTCAATAAGGTATTTCAAGTAGATTGTGATGCTAGTGGTAGTGGTATAGGAGCTATTGTAAGTCAAGAAGGTAAGCCCATTGCCTATTTTAGTGAGAAGCTTAATGGTGCCAAGAAAAAGTATTATGTTTATAATCAAGAGTTTTATGCAATAGTCCAGGCTTTTATGAAATGGAGACATTATTTATTGCCAAAAGAGTTTGTTTTATATACTGATCATCAGGCTTTGCAGTATCTTAATAGTCAAGGAAAGTTAAATCAAAGGCACTTAAAATGGGTTGAGTTTTTGCAGAGTTATACTTTTTTTTTTAAGCACAATAGTGGGAAGTCCAACAAGGTTGCAGATACCTTGAGCAGAAGGCAAAATTTGTTGATAGAAATGAAGATAGAGATTGTTGGGTTTGATGAACTCAAACGTTTGTATCCTAAAGATCTAGATTTTGCAGAGGCTTGGAAAGCTTGTTTGGAACCTGATACTTTGAACAAGACAAAAAGATTGGATTACATAATCCAAGATGGCATGTTGTTTAGAGGAAGCCAGTTGTGCATTCTGAGGAGTTCCATGAGAGAGAACCTGATTAAGGAGAAGCATAGTGGAGGATTAGCTGGACACTTTGGTCGAGATAAGACCATTACTATTGTTGGTGAACATTATTACTAGCCACAATTGTAGCAAGATGTGAGGAAATTTGGGCAAAGTTGCAGAGTGTGTCAGATGGCAAAAGGAACAAGTCAGAATGCAGGGCTATATCAGACATTACCTATATCAGAGAAGCCATGGGATGATATTAGTATGGATTTTGTTCTTGGTTTACCAAGGACACAAAGAGGGCATGATTCCATTTTTGTGGTGGTGGATAGATTCTCAAAGATGGCCCATTTTATTCCTTGCAAAAAGACTAATGATGCTATTCACATTGCAGAGTTATTTTTCATGGAGGTGGTGAGACTACATGGTCTACCTAAGAGCATATTTTCAGATCGAGATACCAAGTTTGTTGGTTATTTCTGGAGGACATTGTGGAAGAAGTTGAAGACAGATTTGAAGTTCAGTTCTGCACACCATCCACAAACTGATGGATAGATAGAAGTGGTGAATAGGAGTTTGGGTAACCTGCTATGATGCTTAGTAAGAGATAAGCCCAAGGGATGGGATTTGATTTTACCACAGGCAGAATTTGCTTACAACAATTCTGTCAATAGGAGCACAGGTAAATCTCCATTCCAGGTTGTGTATGGGAGTAGCCCAAGAACTGCTTCTGAATTGAGGTGGATGGATAAGGGGGAGAAGAGTAGTGCCAAAGCTGAAAATTTTGCTGAGCACATGAAGAATTTGCACAAAGAGGTAAGAAAGCATATCCATAAGATGAATTCTTAGTACAAGGCTAAGGCAAATCAGAAGAGGAGGCATAAGGAGTTTCAGGAGGGTGATGAAGTCATGGTTCACTTGAGAAAAGAAAGATTTCCAGTTGGTACATATAATAAGCTGAAGATGAGGAAATTTGGACCATATAGAATCCTGAAGAAGCACGATTCAGGGAATGCATTTGAGGTAGAGTTGCCTGATGACATCAATATTTCACCAGTGTTCAACATTTCAGATCTGACAGAGTATCATGATGATGGACTTGATAAAGGAACATAGTGGGACATTCCAGCATCTACTTGAGAGAAGGAGGAGATAGAGGGCATTCTGGATAGCCGTGTGGGTAAGAGTACAAGAAACAGGCAATATACAGAATACTTGGTGAAATGGAAAGGAAGGCATGTTGAAGATTCATCATGATTATCTGAGACTGAGGTTAATCGTTTTGGTTTCCCTCTAACACATGAGAAGTGACAGGGTCACTTTTCAAATTACCTCGGGTGTCTGATGCAGGAGCATCCAGGGTGTAAGAGCAATCTTGTATCAACCAAAAATAATAATAATAATAATAATGAAAAAAAATGTGTTGTCTCTTTTCAATAAGGGCTAAATTTGGCAGGGTTACTATTTTTAGTAAGTTTGTATTTGTGCACGGTTGGATGCAAAATCTTACACAGACCTCCAGAATGGTGAATTGAAGCTAATGGTAAAGAAATCACTTCAATATCATTTGTCATTTGTGAGATATTAAAATTTCAAATTTTGAAAATCCTATTGAAATATTTAAAGTCAAATTTGAGGCAATTAGAGGCTCCGGATGGGCCCAAAATTTAGTGGGAAACCCAAGTAGTCTATCTATCGGTACTACTTATGCTCCATTGTCTTTTCAAGAGCTTTCCAAAAATATTTTTATAATTGAAAATCCAATAGTCGGATCAAAAGTTATGGCCCCGCGAAGTTGATCTATTTTTGGAGGGAGATGCAAATTTTAAAATTAAGCTGGTGGTCGCCAAAAAGGGCTATATATAACCATTTTTGGGAATCCTTAGGGTAGTAGAGTTAAGGGGGAAGGTGTAGAGTCAAGAAAGGCGGGAAATTAGAAACCCTAGTTGATTTAGGAATTACAAAAGGCTGAAGATTCTAGAGTTTTGAGAGAGGGAGATGCAATGTGTTGCAGCCTATAGGGGATTCATCCTCTGATTGTATTTGAGCTTTTGTAATGTAATGTTTTTCCCATATTAATAAAATATCATTCTATTTTCTGTGTGTAATTTCTGTTATTGTGTGTTTTATGATTTACCCCCTTCATCACTATGGATGAAGGCTTCAATATGGAGGGACACATTGTGTGGTTGGGTAATAGACATATCATCTTTTTCTGTGAAGGATAAGAAATGTGGTGTAGTTAGATGACCTACCATGGCCTAAAATTGCTCTTCAGCTAGATTAGTTGGGATGGTGGTTTCCAAGAGAGCTTTTTCTAGGATGGCTTTGTGAGACAGAGATAGACACAAAAGCTCCAAAATGGATATATGTATCAGTGTTTTGTGGAGTTGGTCAAGGACATTTTATTGGTTAGATGTAGAAGATGATTTGGATGGAGCCCCCTTGGAGTGTAATCTTTCCACAATGAGTGGTTACATTACAATTGGGCTTTTTATTGATAGTGATCACATTTACATGTGAGTCACTTTCGAAGATGTGGTTAACAACATAATCATATGACACATTTGTGTAGTTGGCGTTGTTACCATCGTTATTGTTTTGATTTGAAGGACCTCCCTTCTCATAGTTGGGGAGCAGATTCTTGAATTTCAAATGGTCATCATTGGATACATTTCCATCAATTTTTATTACTTTTTGATCAATCAAGTCTTGAATGATATCCTTTAGTCTTTGGTAGTCATTGGTTTTGTGACCTTTGCTTCTATGATATTCGCAAAAGTCTGAGTCTTTCCACCAAGAAGGTTTAAATTTTGGTTCATAATCCCACATCATTGGAAGCATTATGAGATTGTTTGATATTAGCTTCCGTAGGGCATATTCAAGTGATTCCCCTAGAGGTGTGAACTTTCAATGAGGAGGAAAGTTTGTGGATCACAATTCAATGTTTTGAGGTTTGTTTGATGGTGTCTTGTTTTGTGGATTTGATAGATTAAAGATTGGTTGTTTTGGTACCATATTTTTAGCATCAACAACACCATCATTTACAATGTTTTTGTTTTTGGTCCAAAACTTTGGCTTGTCCATGTTATTACTTGAACTAGGGGTGTCTTTGTAGAGTTTGATTTGTCCCTTTTCTATCAAGGCTTTCTCAATGAGTAACCCCATTTCAATGACCTTACTAAAGGAAGTAGGACATTGTATTTGTATTTGATACCTCAAGTCAGTGTTTAAGTTGTGAACAAACATCTTGATCATTTGTTTCTATGGGATATGGTATGGACACTTGCTAGCAAATTGTCTCCATCTTTGTAAAAAGGAGGTGAAAGATTCTCCACCTTTTTGTTTGTTGTTAAAAAGGTCCAACATTGAGATTTCATGCTCAATGTTGTAGGAGAAATGGGTCACAAATTTATCCATAAGCTCATTGAAGGTTTGGATTCTATGAGGTAATCAGGAGAACTATTCCATTGCTTGTCCTCCTAAACTTTGTGGAAATAGTTACATAAGGTATGTTTCATTGTGAGCGACCTCTAAGCAAGCAGCACTAAATTCTCTTATATGGTCACGCGGGTCACCTTTTCTTCTATATTTATCAAATTTTGGAACCTCAAATCTTGAGGGAAAAGGTATCATGACCAAAGATTTGCCAAAAGGATACGGTGAGATATCCTCTGATGAGTAGTGCTTTGTTGAAGTTCTAGTTTGGATGTCCATAAGTTCTTGTTGCAAGACCTGGATTTGTTGTGTTAATGTGTCCAAAGAGTTTGATCTATCCTTAGTCTTGTCATTTTTGGGAGCGTCGATGTCATTAAACAGGTTTTCTTCTCTTAATTTTGAGACATCAAAATCAGGGGGTAATTTGGCTCCTTGTTGTGCTAAGAAGAGGAAATACTTGTGAGGATCCATGGTTATGAGCTTTTCGATCATTTTTTGGAATCTAGGATCTTGTTGTGCTTCCTCAATTTGTTCTTGGGTAATTTCCTCTTCTTCATCACTAGAACTATAGTGGATTCCCTGTTGTGAATCCATTTCTTTGTTTTTGTTGGTTTGGGATCTAGTTAGAACCATAAAGCTTTGATGTAGATGGGGTTGAATAGGATACTTGTGAAAGTAAATGAAATGTTTATAGGAAGATGTGGTTGGGGTATGGTTGATTGGATTTGGAAGTTTTTGCAATAAGATTTTCTTAGGTTTTCCCTTGATCTACTTGGTCAAACAAAATGGTCTTGATCTATTATGGTATTAGCTATCAAAGTGTTGATATAAAGGAAGTCAAATAGGGATGTTTGGTAACCGCTATTGATGTAGACTAGACCTTTATCAAGATTTGGTTTAATTTTAGAGGATCTTAATGATACCTTAGTGGAAATCTTGGTTTTGTTTGATTTTTGGATGACTAGATATGCTATGGTAAGTGGAATGTCTTGGAAATGAGTATGAAATGGATTTTTATGGTTCAACTAAGTTCACAAACTGAATCTAGTTAGTAATGGGTACCTAAAAGTGATTTTGTTTTTTCTTTCAAAATGTCAGGAACAAGCTACTATCATAGATGCACAGGTTTATTTGCGCAGAAACAAAGGTTGAATGTATAGCTCTGTGGTTTAAATGTGTAGCTCTGAATGTGAGTTTCTATAGTTTGAATGCGCTGAAAGATCTGTCAAATGCACGAGAAGAAGTCTTAAATGCATAGTTCTTCTTTTCTAAAATGTTTGATCACTTTTTCTTGTTTTCAAGGATGTTTTTCTAAACAACTTAAATGTTTTTGCTGATGATTTTGTTTTAGTTTGCTGCATGAAAACATAGCAGACAAGAAGATTTCATAGTGTTATACAAATTTTTGATAAACATTTTGGAAACAAGTACAATTCGTATGGTTGGCAAGGACAATATTTATTGAGTCCCAACTTGGATTTCTCCAGCCTCTTGAATCAAGGCGGATAGTTAGCAACTTGGTAGCATTGGCTCCCCCTTGCACGGCACTCACTTCTTCGACATACCAAGTTACAGTTCCTCCAAAGAGTTGAACTTTCTATCTCTACACATGATTAGTGTATGACGTTGGGCAGCTTCAGAGGTTTGACCTCCTGCGTCAACAAATAAAAGGATTTGGGCTTCTAAAAATAGTGTTTCTTAATAAGGGCATTCATTCATGTGGTTATACATGTGTTGATTCACTCCATTTAGGAGGCTTCCCAATTTGTAGAGGTTAGGCTCTACAGGTTTAAATGTACCATAAGGATACTCTAGGAAACATTTGTCGGTATAACACAGCAGCACCCATTATTTATGACTTTCGTCACAAAAACAATTTATTTATAGCAGCTCAAAAGTGGCTTGGCTTTAGTTTGTTACCGCTCGAGGTCATCCCACTTGGAAGGAACGCAGTCCCAAGGGTAGGCCTCTTCTAAAGGTTAAACAAATGAAATGATGGGTTTGGCATTTTGGTCACCCAAGAAGGGGAGAGCATAGGCCTATCACCATTTTACAAGCACAGTAGACACTGGTTCATTAACCTCTTAGAGCTAATCTAAATGTGATCTAATCTACCAAGCACAAGATTGACATGATAGCATAAAAAGAAAAGATGGTTGATTTTAACCTCCTAAACAAACTATGTGAAGATTATTGTTGAAGATTTGATCAAGTTACTTTCCCCTACTTATACTAGATGTGGATTTGTAAATTCCATATTTGCTTGAAAGATTTATTCAATTTTAACCACCTAGTTTGGGACTATGTGAAATTTGTATGCAATTTGTATGAGCAATGATGCGATTTACTCCTAATTAGAAATTAGATGAAGATTGTATGTAGATTGCATGAACAATGATTTACTCCTCCTAATTAAAGCTACATGAAGGTTGGTATGCAAGTTTCATGAACAATGATTTACTCTTCCTAATTAAAACTAGATGAAGATTGTATGCAAGATGCAACTAATAATGCCTAAACTAGCTCTTAAACCTACAAGAACATTCTATCAATAGCCTCCATTGATGATTGATAATACCTACAAACAAAGTTAGTACTAAAAATTTTATAAAAATAAATACAAATCTCTGATAGGAATCAAATGCGCTAAAATAGACAATGGATGCGTAGGAAAATAGATCAAATACGTTGAAATACAGATGCACAGAAAGAAGTTGCAAATGCGTAGAAAGAAGTCTTAAATGTGGAGGAATAATGGAAGCACAAAAAGAATGATCAGATGTGAAAAAGAAGTTTCATATGCGCTAGACTATTCTTTTCATTACGAATGCGAAGAACTAGAAACTTGAATGTGTTGAAATGACCTGTCACGACTGCAACTTCACCAAAAACTCAATTGGAGGTTAAAAATGGGACAGTGGCCCCATGGTGGGTGCCAAAATGTGATTGAATTTCTAAACTAGAGTAGAAACTACCTATATATTCAATAACTTCAATGGAAATAAGACAAATACAAGCAAACAAAAGATAATACCTTTGCAAATAGATTTACCTCGTGCCTTCCATTGTTGCCTATCTTTCATTGATCTTATGTGATTGTAGAGCTCTCAGAACTTGTACTTCCTTTCTATTAAGATGATAAAGATAGAATGGCTATGTGGAGGATTATGTAATGGGACTACAATGCAATAACTAAGATGATGGATGGAGATAATGATATGCAGCCATGGTGGATGGTAATGAGATGAGGATAATGAAAGCTAGATGTAAATGTAATGGAGCCAAAGGCATGCTTGATAACTATGGTGGAATTTCTGCAGAATAAGATTACTAAATGCTTGAGTGGATGTAAAATGGGTGTGAGAACCTTGCTTTTATAAGCTAAGGATGGACCAATTCCAAGTGTCATAAGATCCACGATTGGAGGAATTATCTGTGATGTGTACGGTTGAGATGGAGTTGAGGGAGATAATCATGGGAAATGTTCCTACTACGTTTACAAGGTAGAGGAATAAGTGGATCCATGAGCCACATGTTATTATGCTCACAAATGACATGTGAGTTAAAAGTGGAAGACTTTGAGGAGATTGTGGAAGAAGGATTCCTGATCTATTGGAATGTGAGAGATGAACTAGAATTAGAAAGACAAGTGTCTTTGTCCTTAAAAGTGATTGAGAGATAATAGGACACATGTGGGTGAGATAATTAGCTAATTAAATATTAAAATATTTAATTATGTGTGCAACATGGTGAGGTGGAAGTGACATGGATGAGATGATGTGGAATTATAGAATTTAGGACTTTGGAATAGAGGAAATTGTGATTTAATTAAATAATTTAGGATTATTTAATTAGATGAGACATTGAAGGAATTAGGGTATTTAATTAAATAAATTGAATTTATTTAATCATTAGAGGGATAAGAGAAATGTGAATCAGATAAATAAATTAGGATATTTATTTAATTGATAGAAGAATAAGAATAAAATAAATATTAAAATATTTATTTAATGACTCAAGCCATTTTTAGGTGTATACAAGTACAACAACCACTTTCAAGATGGAAGATGTGGTTGCTTCGCTGCTATCAGAGGAAATGCAAAGGAAATCTTCTGAGATGGCCAAGGAGGCCCTTACTGTTCGAGGTAGACCAAAGGAGAAAGGCAAGAAGAAAGACAAGAAGTCTAGATCCAAGTCAGAGGGGAGATTGTCCTGGTAAAATATCGAGGTGAAGTGTTAGAATTGTGGGCAGATTGGACACATCTAGAAATAATGCAAAGAGGAGAAGAAGAAGAAAAAGAAGAATCATTCTTCTAATAATGAATCTTCTCAGAGTGATGTAGATGCCTTCATTGTAGCCTTAGCAACTCAGGCATCAGATAATGTTTGGCTGATTGACTCAGGTGCGTCTTTTCACATGACCTCTCATAGAGATTGGTTCTCAAAGTATGAAAAGTATGCTAGTGGAAGCATGTATCTGGGTAATGATTCTCACCTGGAAATTGTTGGTTGTGGAAGAATCAGAATTCAGTTCCCTGAGGGAAGAGTGAAGGGAATCGATGGTGTGATGCATATACCAGGTCTGGCTCAAAATTTGCTTTTTGTAGGTAAGCTAAATGATGTTTATGTGCAAGTTTCTTTCTTGAAGTGTGCTTGTAAAATGACTAGAGGCTCTATGGTGTTGGCTAAGGGTGCACGAATTAGAACTCTATACAAGTCGGATGCACATGCAGTCCAATGTAATAGTGCTTCTACAAAGTCAAGTAAATCTAATCATCTAGAGAAGGAGGATGTTGTTTCTATGGGTGCTAATTCTTTGGAGATGAAGCTCCCAACGGAGAAGACAATGTTGTGGCATCAAAGATTCGGCCACATTGGTGAAAAAGACTTAAAAGCCTTGAAAAATAAAAAATTGGTTGAAGGGCTTGATGATTTTAATCTTGAGTTCAATTTTTGCAAACATTGCATATATGGAAAGCAACACCGTGTTTCTTTTTATTCTAGTCCTCATAAATCTTTTGGAATTCTGGATTATATTCATTCTGATATATTTGGTTAGTTAATGTTCCTTCCTTATTGAAATCTATGTATTTTGTTTTGTTCATAGATGATTATTCGAGGACATTTGTTTATTTTCTCAAAAGTAAAACTAAAGTTTTTGGTCAATTTAAGGAATTCAAAACCTTAGTTGAAAATCATACTGGTAGAAAAATTAAGTGTTTGAGGATAAATGATGGCAGTGAGTTTTCTTCTACATACTTCAATAAGTTTTGCAAGGATCACAGAATTAAAAGACATAGGACGACTCCTTACACTCCACAGCAAAATGGAGTTGCAGAAAGGATGAATAGAACATTGATGGAAAGGGTGAGAAGTATGCTAAGTACTTCTGGTCTAGAACAGAAGTTCTAGGCCGAGGCTATAGCTACAGCATGTTACTTGATTAATCGATCTCCCACTTCCACTCATGGACAAGACACCTATGGAAGTGTGGTCTAGTAAAAAGCTCTCTTTGAGACACATTAGAGTCTTTGGTTGTGAGGCGTATGAAAAAAGTGTAGACACCCTAAAATAAACGTGTCGTCAAATCACTTGCATTCCGTTATCTGTCTAATCACTTGCATTTCAACGTTAATTAAATAATCTAATTATTTAATTAATTTCATCAAATTCTTCTAAATCTCTTAAATTCAACATTAATTAAATAAATCCTCTTTATTTAATTAATTAAATTAAATTCCTCTATATTCTTCCACAATTAAATAATTTTAATTATTTAATTAGATCATTATCTTCTTTCCAAATTTCACATCTACATTAATTAAATAAATCCCATTATTTAATTAATTCATCACAAATTCCTTCTTATCTAAAATTAAATAATTCTTAAATTATTTAATTAAATCAAATTTATTCTTCCAAAATGATGCACAACAATTAAATAAATTTATTTATTTAATTTGCTTTCAAATCTTCTAAATTAAATAATTCCAATTATTTAATTATTTCTTCCAAAATATCTTCTCTAAATTTAAATAAATCAATTATTTATTTAAATTGTTTTTTCTTCTAATTTGAGTTATCTCTAATATAACTCAAGCTTTCTTGCTCATCAATTAAATATGTCTATATTTAATAAAGCAAAATATCTTCTTCTTGTTTTAAATCACTTAACTGATTGTTTTATTCTTTTAATTGATTTATCTCTTCAGTTAACTCATTCTTCTATTCCTGATAACTCCTCTCATGCAAAAGAAAGCAAGACACATGTCTTCTTCTCATTCGTTGCACATTCCTCAACTTATCTCCTCCGTTGATTCTTCTGAATTATCTGGACCGTTGATCGATCTTCCTTGAAACCTATATAAACCCCCCTCATCTCCTTCATTGGGCCTCTCTCTTCGATCGTATTCTCAGGCATACTTAACAGAGCTTTGAGCATACAAAACGCGTCGATTGAGCACTATCACGATCTTTTGACATTGATCTCTTGAGCACACTACTTGCTTGTTGCAACTATGGCTTTGCAACTTCATTGAGCAATCCACATTCAATCCAAAGGAAACAATACAGATTTCGATAAAAGTCTTTATTTCATTGAGTGTTTGTCATGGCTTTTATTTAAATTCGTTTCATTTATGTTATTGGGTTCTTTGGTTTTATTTAGTTTAGATTTAATCAATTTTTCCTCATACACATTCTGGCACGCCCAGTGGGACCCACTAATCCCTTTGTTTCTTTGAGAAATTTATTTTTTTTGAAGTCACAGTACAGCACAGCGCAAACGACACCCCACAACGCTTCTGGCAGGATCTTTGAGCACTTCTGGAGGCACAGTCAGGCGCTCTTGGAGGCACTGCGGCGCTTTCGGCAGCATTCTACAGCGCTTTTGGCTAAATTAGGTTTTTGACTTTGTTCACTGTCTTGCAAGATTTTCACGCCATCTATCTTATTAATTTGTATGACAAGCTGTTGTATTTGTCAGACAAACCTATTTTTTTGGACATCCTAAGCTAATTTATTTAGGAGTACCTTCAATTTTTGTGTTAATCCTTGGTGTTGTTATAGCTTTTGAGTTTTTTAAGATTGCAGAACACAGATCTCTCAGCTACCACTTCTCAGAACAGTCAATCAATCATGGAATTTTACTTTAGATCTGATTATTTTGAAAAAGTTCCCCTTTTTATGATCTGAGACAGCACAGCGCTTTTGGTTATATTGTATCACGCTTTTGGTAACACATCTCCACGCTTCTGGCTATTATTCAGCGCGTCTGGTGTTATTGTATTGCGCTTCTGGTCTGCATCACAGCGCTCTAGAAAACACAGTGCAGCGCTTCTGGTTATTTTGCTACACTTTTGGTAATATTCTGCATCACTTCTGGTCTGCATTACAGTGCCCTTGGAATACAGTAAGTTGCGTATGGTAAGAAAGTACAGCGCTTTTGGTAAAAGTTGATTTTTGGCTAACTTATGAATTTTTGGTGGAACTAACTCACTTGTTGCAGCTTCTTATTACTCACACAGAGCTAATAGGTGTTTTCTTAACATGTTCATGTAGGACGAGCATTGAAGACCTCTTTGATTTATCTCACTAGGTCTTAGAAACACATTGCATGCTTAAAAGGATAATTGAACAAATCTTTTCTTGCAATCTAAGTCTTAGGAACATACTGCTTTTCTTAAGGGACAATGGACATGTATGAACAAACACCTCAATTTTCTAAAGGATAATGGACATGAATGCCAAACACTTCATTTCATAAGGGACAATTTACAACTACAAACGTGTGTGTGCCTAGCTTTGTTGCACCTTATTTTTCTTATAACGGGACAATTGAACCTTTGTTTGACGTGCTTGCTCTTACTTTTTTTGTACTTCCTTTAGAAGGGCCTGCTTTTGGATTGCGATTCATCCAAAAGGGACGACCCTAAGCGGAGTTTTCCTTTGAACCGCTATATAAGAGGGATAAGGCGAAAGCCAAGTCCTAACCGACGTCAACCTTACCTTGTGGTGCCAAACTGAAAAGAGGTGTACTAGCTCTTTGTGGAAACGATTTTCACATTGAGTGAAGTGTTTGAAATTCTTAGTAGGATTGGTTAAAGCTTTTAGTAGCTTGTCACATTGCTCGTAAGGCGTTGGTCCCTCAAAGTCACTAAGAACCATTTTAGATAGAGACTACCCGACCTACCTCCGAACATTGCGGTAATCATCAGTGCAAGGGAAATCCATTTAAACCCTTAAGATACTCACCATTGGCTCCCTTGAGAAGAGATAGTATTCCCTTGGACATAAAGCTCTTGTGACCTACTTGAGCTTTCCAAGGGGAGGGTGAGATATCCCTACCTATCGTCTCTCGCAAAGATACTAAATATCTGACACCTTTATGGAATGATATTTTTATCGACGGAGTATTAAGCTGTGAGCTGATCTACTGCAATGAAACCTTGTCTCTAGGGATAAAAAGTGCTTGTTATTGATTGCAACTGTCTTAGACCTGTGGAAACATTGGGCTTGTTTGGAGCCTTGAACATACACTATCTGTTGTGTCAGTCCCTTGTGCTTTTTTGACCACTTGTTTGCTGTGTTTTCTCTTGCCAAACCAATCCAATTAGAAACAGAAAAATTTTGGCCTTTGAAAAACATCAGACACTACTTCAGCGCCCCTAGTATTACAGCAGCTCGCCTTTGGTAATACAGTAGATCGCCTTTGGTCAGCAGTAACCCGTCTCTGGGAAAACTCTACTTCAGCGCCCTTGGTATAATAGTAGCTCGCTTTTGGTCACTGTAGCTCACCTTTGGTATAGCAGTAACGCGCTATTGGTAGCTCAGTCCGTCACCTCTGGTCCACAGTAGCACACTTTTGGTAGCACAGTCCTACGCCTCTAGACAAACAGTATAGCGCTTTTGGTCCAGTACTTTGTGCATCAGAAGTTTTGTCCATTTCTTAAAGCATCTCACAGATTCCCAGCATTACATTATGTCCTAGTGTATCCCATGGTCACCACTAGGCTACAGCAAACTATGAAATCCAGGCAAGTTGTCCCTAAGAAGCACAAGTCACCTCCTCGCACACCACAATCAGGTCGTCTCAACATTACTCCCAAGGTGACTCCTAGTACACCCCCGGCAAAACCAATCAGCTCTCTGAACATGCCGCACATAGATGAACCAAGCAATCCTCATGAGGATAGAACCCCTTTGGTAAATGCGCCTCAGTATACCACAGGCTTGCCTCTAGATTTTGTCCCACAAGGTTATATCGTAGATCAAGCCCCATCTCAAGAAGAGCGACACTTTGAAATAGGTCAATCCTCTCAAGAAGATGGGCAAGATCTTGATGAATTTATACAAGATCCTAGAGCTATAGCTGCCTTTGATAAAATCCTTAGTGAGAACCAGGATCATTTCTTTCGCTTGCTTGCAAAGCAAGGTGCCAAGTTACCTCAAGATTTTGATGTGTCCACTCTCAAGGAGAGCAACAACGCCCAAGAAGCCATACAAGCGGTGCAAACCATGTCCACGGTAACTACACCCTTACCTACTCAAGGCTCGCAGTATAGGAATCCCCTTTTTCAAAACCCAACAGGGGAGAGGCCCATATCACCGCTTTTGACTCCTATGGAGATCTATCAAAACCAACAAGAAACTCTCCAACGTCAAGCAGAGTTAGCTAAGCAAGCCACCTTAGCTCGATCGAATGTGCAACCTCCTCCTAAAGTGTCCACCCCAATCGCAAGTGGAATCTTGGTTACCCCATCACGCATAGGTTTCCCACCCAATTACAATCCGGGGAACACTTATGTAGCCATGCAAAAAGGGTCTAAACAAATGCCACCTCCTATATCATCACACCTGCATGTCTCTCAACCAATTAGAGTCACGCATCCCCAACCACCACATTCTTCTACTCTCGTCCTCAAACAGCCCCAACCACAACATTCTTCTACTCTCATCCTCAATCAACCCCAACCGTCGCAAATCACTTCTACCTATGTTCCTCCTCCACAATGTTCATCCTCGCTCAACTTCTTTCACACATTGCCTAGCCACTCTCAACATGCCCAACATCAGGTTTCCCAAAGCTATGTGCCACTATCACAACCTAATCAAATGCACTTTAGTTTTCCTCCCCCCAATACTTTTCTTCAACCATCGCAAAGCCAACATTCTTACCTAGCGCCACCTCCACCTCTGCCTAATCAAGGCCTCCAATTCTAGCCCAATCTGAACCAATCATACAACCCATATGATCCCAATCAATCTTATGACCCTTATAATACCCGGGCGCATGGCTTACACTATAATCTTCCATATGGGCAACACCAACCACTCTTTGGACAACAGGAGATGTTACCAACCCCTCCCACGACTATGGAACTAAAGATTGCGGAGGTGCAACAATAGCTCTCTGATCTTACGTTTGGCCACACCAAAAAGACCTTCTCTTTAGAGGAAGTGTGTCCTTATCCTTTTGATCGGTCGTTACCAATGATCCCTTTTCCTCAAAATTTCACTATTCCCAAGTTCGATAAGTACAAAGGAAAAGGTGACCCAAAAGACCATCTTAGGGAATTCTATCTCACTTGCTTCGAGGTTTCTCATAACGACACATATCTTATGTGTTTTTTTCCTCGCGGTCTTGGAGGTCAAGCAATAGAATGGTTCTCACACTTACCCACGGGTATCAAGTCTTTCAACGAGCTAGCAGAGAAGTTTGCCACCCATTTTTCTTACAACGTAGAGCATGAGATTTCCATGACGGACCTATGCAACAATAAACAGAAAAATGGTGAAACTTTCATTTCTTTCCTTCAACGATGGAGACAAATGGCTAGTAAATCCCCTTTCAAGATTTCGGAGAAACAGCTTGTTAGCATATTTGTGCAGAACCTCAACCAAGAGTTAGGTTTCTATTTGCAAATTCTTAGTGCTACAACCTTCGATGAAATCACATACAAGGGTATCAACATTGAGAAGGCCCTCATTGCTAAGGGTGTGGTCAAAATCTTTAAGGAGACGAAAGATAGTACTTCTCATCAACAAACGAATGATAAACCCAAATATTGGAACAAGAACAAAAACGTGGTCAACGATGGGGTGGTCGATACTAAGCATGTCCAAACGTTGCAAACACCGCTGCAACTCTCCAAACCAAGTCAAGCTCCACCTCAACAACAGCAGCAACAAAGGCAGCCTTATCCCAACCAATAGCAACGACAACAAGAGCGGCCCCAACAAGATTACCCTCCGCGACGTCAATTCACTCCCTTGGGAGTGCCCATCAAATCGGTCTTACAGCAAGCTTTGCAGAAAGGGCTCATCACCTTACCGAACGCTCCCCCATATGGAGAACCTGTCTACAAAATGGCACGTTATAGAGACAATGAGTATTGTGAGTTCCATAGGAGCAAAGGTCATAGAACTGCGTCTTGCATGAAGCTTAAGCACCTCATCCAAAACCTCATCGACGGTAATCAAATCACTTTTGAGGATGAATCACCAGCGCAACACACGAACAAGGATCTCGATATGTACAAGGAACCATTCCCTCATCACGGTCCACCTCCTCCTCAGGATAGAGGTAAAGGTATCAATCATGCTTCCACGTCTTTCGATTCCATTGTAGGTCATTTTGAAGAGAGTCGAGTCTCTACCCTCACCATCAAAGGCAAATCTACGGATTGTGTTGTTACTACTCGTCGAGGTCTGTCACCATCCGTGCACCTACACCTAGGCTTCCGGTTCAGTCTGATTATAATCTTGTCGAACATCTAGCGAGAACACCAGCACAGATCTCTATTTTGGACCTTCTACGGTCATCACCTGCACATAGAGTGGTTCTAGAAAAAGCCCTCCAAGACTCTTCCGTTCCTAACAACATAGCAGTCGCAGATTTCCAAGGTATAGTGGGTAATATTGCTTCACCTTACAACATGGTCTTCTCTGAGAAAGACCTCCCCTCCCATGATCCTTGTCACAATGATGCCTTGCATATTGAAGTTCTCATCCATAAGCACAAAATCAAACACATCCTCATAGATGGTGGTGCTGGTCTCAACATCTATTCTTTAAAGTTACTAAAGCAATTGGGATGCTCTAAGGATCACGTCAACACTGATCATAGTATTACAATCAAGGGGTATGATGATGCAGAACGCCGTTCAGAAGGTGTTATTCACTTGCCTATACAACTGGGCCCTGTCATGCTTGAAACTAGGTGTCAAGTTCTTGATATTGAGCTGCCTTACAACATTATCCTAGGCCGTCCATGGATCCATGCAATGAAAGCTGTTCCCTCCATGTACCATCAGTCCCTAAAATTCCCATACAATGGTACAGAGATCACCATCCCAAGGGATTCTAATCCTTTTGAATTTTGCCGTGTCTTGCAAGGAAGCTATAAGAATTGCAACCAAGTGCCTAAAAATGACAAAGCCCTTGAATCCCCTCTCTATGTTGACCCTGAAACTCTCACGCAAGCCTCTACAAGTGAACCTACACCCCTCCCCAAAATCACAGCTCGCGTCTGAGATATAGGCTTTGGCACTTATGATATCTCAAAATCTTGTTGTGTAGGGCGGATGCCTTTATCTCCAAAATCTTACGGCAAACCACCCATTGCCAAAGTAACCAAAAAAATAGCTATTCCTCCCCCGGGATTCCTAACCCAATTCCAACATGGACGGTTATTGGAAGAGGAAACTATTGAGGACATCTCTTCTTGGCTCTACAAGGAGAAAGAACCAGTCACGATACCAGTCAAGCAATATGGCAATGGCTTAAGGATAGTGAAAAACATGGGCTATAAAGGCAAAGGTGGCCTTGGGAAACAGAATCAAGGCACTATGGAGCCCATTGTGGTAACAAAGAAGCTAGACAAGAAAGGATTAGGATTTGGTAAGAAGGTACCACGCGCCTTGGACATCGAGTATATCCTCGACGAGGTAGCTGACACTTTTCCCGCCGATACAACATCTACAGAGGATATCATCGATGACTCTTCCCTCCACATGACCAATCTATTCGCTGAATCCTCCATTTTTTCACTATCCTTCGTATCCTTAACTTCCACCACCAGCACCCAGAATGTCACACTTGTCTACCCTGAACTTGTCGATTGGGACCAACAAGGGGCCCCCGTTATGGATGTATTTCAGAATGACGAAGCTCTAGCTGAGTTCATGGGACTTCGGGAGGGTATCCCTCTTGGCGATCACAAAGTAGGTTTTGTAATGGAACTAGAGCCCACGGCTTATTTTGGTGAGAATGCCAAATCCTCCAGTCGCAAAAGTACAAATAAAGAAAGATCTCTAGGTGAAAACCACACTGTGGCACCTCCTGATCCCAAAATAGTAAAAATAAAGGACGTATCCAAAGGTGAAAACCCAACTGTGGCACCTGAGGATGGAGGATTTGACCTTCCCTTACCATCTAAGTATCAAGAGAAATCAGCTCTCCTAGTGGAAGATTCTACAGAAATAAATCTTGGCACAGAACAGAATCCAAAGACCACATTCCTAGCGGCATCATTATCTGACACAGAGCACAGAAATCTTAACAACTTCTTCTTGCAATGAACCATCAACTTTGCATGGACCTATGCAGATATGCTAGGGCTAGACCCTAAGTTGGTAGTTCATTATCTCACAGTTGATCCCAAAATGAAACCAGTCAAACAGAAGTTGAGAAAAATGCACCCGCAGATAGCTCTCTTGGTGAAGGTGGAAATACAAAAGCTATTAGACGCAAAGTTCATACGACCAATTGACTATTCAGATTGGGTCTCAAACATTGTACCTGTGTCTAAACCTAATGGGCGCATCCGCATGTGTAATGATTTCAGAGATCTCAAAAAGGCATGTCCTAAAGATGACTTTCCACTACCAAACATTGACATTATAGTGGACTTGACAGCAGGTCACAAGATGCTTTCTCTCATGGACAGATTCTCGGGTTATAATCTGATAAGGATAGCTGAAGAAGACCAACATAAAACAACCTTTACTTGTCCTTGGGGCAATTATTGTTGGTGTGTCATGCCGTTTGGTCTGAAGAATGCGGGGGCAACCTATCAGAGAGCAATGACAGTGATCTTCCACGATCTGTTTCATCACATCATGGAAGACTATGTTGATGATATATTGGCTAAATCTTCTAGAGTGGATCACATACAGGTCTTAGGACAGATCTTTGACAGGCTTGAAAAATACCAAGTAAGACTCAATCCAAAGAAGTGTGTATTCGGCGTAACATCAGGGAAGCTGTTGGGATACATTGTATCTCGTAGAGGCATCGAAGTAGATCCAGCGAAAGTAAAGGCTATAGTGGAGATGCCTCCACCCAAGAACCTTAAAGCACTAAGGAGCCTCCAAGGAAGATTGCAGTCCATCAGGTATTTCATCTCACAGCTAGCAGATAAATGTCAACCCTTTCAACACTTGCTCCGAAAGGATGTCTCATTTCGATGGGACAATAAGTGTCAAGTAGCATTTGATCAACTTAAAGAGTATCTAGCTACACCTCCTGTATTGGTTCCACCAGTTGTAGACAAACCTTTGATCTTATGCATCTCCACTATAAACTCGGCCTTAGGGGCCCTGCTAGCACAGAATGATAACACGGGAAAGGAGCATGCAATTTATTACATTAGTAGAACCTTGGTGGGATACGAGCTCAATTATTCACCAATGGAAAGGGCTTGTTTAGTAGTAGTGTTCACCTCCCAAAAGTTGCGACATTACATGTTGAACCAACACACAAATCTGATAGCCAAGATTGATCCCTTGAAGGATCTACTAGCAAAAGCAGCTCTCACAGGCAGACTAGCTAAATGGGTTATGATCCTTAGTGAGTTCGATATTGAGTACATAGATCGTAAGGCAATTAAAGGACAAGCCCTCGCAGATCAACTAGCAGATGCACCTATGAAAGATACACATCCTATGGTAGCAGACTTTCCTGACGAAAATCTCTTCACTCTTGCTACCTCCATAATGTGGAAGTTATACTTTGACGGTTCTTACACACAGCATGGATCAGGAGCCGGCATCTTATTTGTTACACCTCAGAATGACTACATTCCAAAGTCATATCGGCTTGCATTCCCTTGCACCAACAACATAGCCGAATATGAAGCACTCCTTATAGGTCTCAATACAGTAGTTCAATGGGATATCACAGAATTACAAGTATATGGAGACTCATAGCTAGTCATTCGCCAAGTCACAGATGAATACCAAACAAAGGATGAAAAGTTGGTCCCCTACAAACAACTAGTGGATGCCTACAAACCACACTTTTCTAGCATCACATTTGAGCAAATTCCAAGAGAGCATAACAAAGCTGCAGATTCTATGGCTTCTGTAGGGTCACTGATTGACATGCCTGCTAATACACAGAAGTGTGAATTCTTGATCGAGCAATTGTTGATACCAGCCGTCGACGTTCCAGTTACTAAAATCATCTATGAACTTGTTGGTCCCAATTCCCCATGGTATGAAGATATCTATGAATACCTCAAGAACAATACCTTTCCCCTTGACCTATCATCCACCCAATGCAAAACCTTTATCCGTCGATCCTCTCGTTACATCATTCTGGGTGATACACTATATCACCGGAGTCTCGATGGTATCCTCTTACGATGTCTTAACGCGGAAGAAGCCGAAGCTACCTTACGAGACATACACGAAGGTGTCTATGGCACGCATTCTACCGGTCCTAATCTTGCTAAGAAGATACTCAGAACAAGTTATTACTGGCCTACAATAGAGCAAGATGCTGCACAGTTTGCTAAGAAGTGTCTACAATGTCAGCAGCATGGTGATTTGATTCACGCACCAGCTCATGAGTTACAACCTGTGACAACTCCATGGCCTTTTTCTCGATGGGGTCTCGACCTCATAGGACAAATCCACCCTTCCTCCTCTAATGGCCACAAGTTTATTATTACAGCCACTGAGTACTTCACGAAGTGGGTGGAAGCCATTCCTATGACCTATATCACCGGTAAGCAAATAGCCAAGTTTATTCTAAACTACCTCATATGCCGGTATGGTATTCCCCAAGCCATTGTCACTGATAATGGGAGACCATTCAAGAACCAAGATGTTCGTGCCTTATGCATACAATACAATATCCAACATCGCTTTTCAACTCCCTACTATCTGCAGAGTAACGGCCAAGCTGAGGCTTCCAATAAAACCATTCTCAAGATCCTCAAGAAAATGGTCAATGAAGCTGGTCGTGATTGGCACTTACAGCTCAATCCTGCCCTATGGGCCTACCGCACTCGTATCAGAACACCAACTGGTGCCACACCATATGCCTTGGTCTTTGGCTCTAAAGCCATCCTACCTATAGAGGTCGAGATCCCATCCCTCAGAGTATCCATGTAGGACCTGATCGACAGAGATGAGTATCGCACTTCTAGATTAGCTAAGCTTGAACTACTAGATGAGAGGCGCCTTGCCGCACTTAATCATCTCCATGTCTATCAAAACTGCCTCTGGCGTAATTACAACAAAAAGATCAAAGAAAGACGGTTTCAAGTTGGTGATCTTGTACTTAAGGAGAATCAAAGAAATCAAGTAGATCGAGAGAAGAAGGGTAAGTTTGAGCCTAACTGGTTAGGTCCCTTCATTGTCACAGCAGCATATGGATCAGGAGCTTATACTTTAGCTACACCTGACGGCATTCCTCTAGATGAGCCACTTAACAGTGTCCATCTCAAGAAGTTCTATGCCTGATCCTCAGGGTATTCCAAAAAAAATAAAAAAAATAAAAAAAATAAAAAAAATCCAAAAAATCCGTCCTCTGGTGAAAACCTGGCAAACAGGCGCCTTGGATAAGTACCATAGTGAAAACCTGGCAAACAGGCGCTATGCGTAGAGTCAGCATCCATCGTCTATCGAGTCCTGTCCACTCCTTATCCAGTTCGCAACACGCTTCATCCATCCATCCATAATAAAACCATTGACCTTGTTTGCATTTCCATCTCCCTGTCTAGTATAGCTTGGAAATTTGTCAATGTCCCTCGTCGTCTTCCCATGTTTTGATCTGCGTCTACAGTTAGCACTGTCTTGTCCTAGGTCATGTCTTTCTGTGTCTTCGTCGGCAGTCACCCCTACAGTTTCCTCTACCAGAATGGGGGCAACTCTTTCCTTAGCTTCGGTCTAGGATAGGTTCCTTGTTCGTGGTTCACAGCGCATACTTTAATCTTGTCTCATTTCCACAGGTAACACCCTTTAACAGGCACAGAGTTCCTACGATAAGGCTGTTATCTTCTCAACGCTTTTTCCCCTACATCACACCAACCAGAACTACATATTATCTCTTCGCAATCTTAAAGTACCTTGATCCCATGGATATGGGTATGTAGGCAGTCTGGAATACGAAGGACGTTTCCGGTACTCAGGTACAAAAGATCACACCTTCTCAACACTTTCCCCACATCATCACACCAACCAGAACTACATATTATCTCTTCTCAATCTTAAGGTACCTTAATCCCATGGATATGGGTATGTAGGCAGTCTGGAATACGAAGGACGTTTCCAGTACTCAGGTACATAAGATCTCCCCCTTCCACCTTGACCCATCTCATCACTCTATCCAGAACTACATATTTAGCACGTCCTCTTCCATCGTAAGTGTGCCTTGATCCCGTGGATACAGGGTATGTAGGTAGTCTGGAATATGAAGGATGTATCCAGTACTTAGGCACACATGATCCATCATTCTCCACCCGTCCCAATCCATTAGCATTCCATCCTTCTATTCTTCCGTTTGTCAAAATCCATTCGCCTCAACTTGACTAACTCAAGCAGCAAGCTAGGGCATCCTTTCAAAGTAAAAGTCCTGAACAAACCTAAAGCAAAGAAGCTTTCTTCCAGAGTCATCTACTGTCCTGCATACCGATTGCCAACATCGGCTAAGTACCACTTAACCAAAGCCCTAGATCCACAAGCTTGTCTTCTGCGAAGTGTTCCATTGTCGAGACCAACACACGCGTCTCCTGCGACATGTGGCATTTCCCGCAGCACGACATTGTCTTTTTAGGTAGATAGCACCCTTTAATAGACACAGAGTTCCTACGATAAGGCTGTTATCTTTCCTATCCAATCTATCCTGAGCAACCTCTTTGGCAAGAGAATATGTTGGCTGTATGTTTACTTTGTAAGTCAGTCAATTTGTGTTATGGTTTATCTTTTGTTCCCTATTCCAGAACCTATTCAAAGCTACCTTGATTTATCTATAATCTTGGTATGTTGCGATGCAGTACGGATTGGGGGCATCATCATTGCTTTCTGTGTGCCATGTTTGAGGAATGATCTTTAGTATCTTTCTTAGCATTCTATTTATCTTGTGTGTGTTAGGACCTAGCATCTTACATATTAATAATTCTTCTTGCATTTACATGTATTGAAGTTTATTTTATGTTCAAGACTATGGCTTATTCGCATGTACCAACAAGGTCATATTATGTCTAAGGGGATCTAAGTTCAAAACGCTTGCTTGCAGAGTCAACATACACGCACTCGGATATTACAGCACCTTGGTCTTTTATACCTTGGTGGCAAACTATCCACGTGCTATATCAAAAATAAGGATTGCTCTTTATAAACAACTGTGAAACCATTGCAACAAGCTCATCCATTTACACCATCCATTTTTCCATGGCCTTATATAGTTTTCTAACAAAGGTCAATCAACAGTCTTTCTCTTATGTTCTCTCCTATCTCCTTTCTTCTATCTATCATCAACCCAACCTCGCCTATCTCCAACAAATCTTCTAGTCGAGTGTCAACACAGTTCTTTTGTCGCTTCCCTATCTTTCCTCTCGAGGGGGCACCCTACGCCAGCTACGCTGGGGCAACTATCTACACTGGGGCATCAAAAAATTGTATTACATCTTCAACAATCATTTTCTTTGACGCAACGCTACATGTTGCATTGCATCAAAGAGGGGCAAAATGTAGACACCCTAAAATGACCGTGTCATCAAATCACTTGCATTCCGTTATCTGTCTAATCACTTGCATTTCAACGTTAATTAAATAATCTAATTATTTAATTAATTTCATCAAATTCTTCTAGATCTCCTAAATTCAACATTAATTAAATAAATCCTCTTTATTTAATTAATTAAATTAAATTCCTCTATATTCTTCCACAATTAAATAATTTTAATTATTTAATTAGATCATTATCTTCTTTCCAAATTTCACATCTACATTAATTAAATAAATCCCATTATTTAATTAATTCATCACAAATTCCTTCTTATCTAAAATTAAATTATTCTTAAATTATTTAATTAAATCAAATTTATTCTTCCAAAATCATGCACAACAATTAAATAAATTTATTTATTTAATTTGCTTTCAAATCTTCTAAATTAAATAATTCCAATTATTTAATTATTTCTTCCAAAATATTTTCTCTAAATTTAAATAAATCAATTATTTATTTAAATTGTTTTTTCTTCTAATTTGAGTTATCTCTAATATAACTCAAGCTTTCTTGCTCATCAATTAAATATGTCTATATTTAATAAAGCAAAATATCTTCTTTTCTCATGCAAATCTCTTCTTGTTTTAAATCACTTAACTGATTGCTTTATTCTTTTAATTAATTTATCTCTTCAGTTAACTCATTCTTCTATTCCTGATAACTCCTCTCATGCAAAAGAAAGCAAGACACATGTCTTCTTCTCATTCGTTGCACATTCCTCAACTTATCTCCTCCGTTGATTCTTTTGAATTATCTGGACCGTTGATCGATCTTCCTTGAAACCTATATAAACCCCCCTCATCTCCTTCATTGGGCCTCTCTCTTCGATCGTATTCTCAGGCATACTTAACAGAGCTTTGAGCATACAAAACGCGTCGATTGAGCACTATCACAATCTTTTGACATTGATCTCTTGAGCACACTACTTGCTTGTTGCAACTATGGCTTTGTAACTTCATTGAGCAATCCACATTCAATCCAAAGGAAACAATACAGATTTCGGTAAAAGTCTTTATTTCATTGAGTGTTTGTCATGGCTTTTATTTAAATTCGTTTCCTTTATGTTATTGGGTTCTTTGGTTTTATTTAGTTTAGATTTAATCAATTTTTCCTCATACACAAAAAGATCTAAATTGGAAAATAAGGTTGTAAAATGTATCTTCATCAGTTATGGAATTGGTGTGAAAGGGTACAAGCTTTAGAATCCAGTTACAAAGAAGGTGTTGTATACCAGAAGTTGTTGAAATTAAGGAACACTGAGAGGGGGGTGAATTGGTGTTTTGCAAAACTTATTATTATGTTCCTTTAAAAATTTGCCACATACATTCAAAAGAAAGAAATAAGAACATAAGAATAGCAACAACAAGATCATCACACATGAATACTAGGATTTTTACGTGGAAACCCAGTTAAGGGAAAAACCACGATGGGGGTTAACCCACAAGATTTTATACTCTGTTAAAAGTATTACAAATGGGAAGACACATGCCTTCGGGCACACTGCCCAAATCTCACTGCTCAAAGGAGGCTCACTGCCTACAAGATCAATTACAAGAGTTCACTAAAATGTTTGAACTGAAGTATAGCATCTAACAATGCAAGATTACAGTTCCGGTTAGGCTCAATATATTGACTTCACACACTTCATCTCTTACTGCTCTGTTTCATTGTTCTGCCATGATTTGAACCCTAGATGTCTTTGCTTCACAATTGTTACTGCTACACTTCACACCTCTCACTTTATATTCACACATTCGCACCTCAAAATGCTCAAACTCATCGATTATATATCCGTAACATGGGATTTTATCAACTACATTCGGCCTCAAGAAAACTTAGAAACTTTTTCAAGATCACTGTTATGTCGGTTGAATCCATACACAAACATCAATGCAGACCAAAACCCATGTATTCAAGTCATCACACATATCATCCAATACCACTGGATCTCACAAATTACTCAACCAACAACTTCTCCTAATCCGCACAAGGATCAAACATGAAGTCGGCATGTTCTTCACTAGACTGAACTGTCTAACCAAAACCCGATACTCATATGCTTGTAACCTTCAATCCCTTCATCACCGGATGCTAAAAATTTGGATTTAGGTAGCCCTAACATCCCTTAACATTCCCTCATATCTGCAGCACAATATGATTACCTGTGGAGAAATGCAGACCAAAATGTTGAACCCTGTCATATGCTCTGTTCCTATCTATCTGGACTTAGACAAATCTGCACTCTGACTTCCGGTATGATCAAATGATGCAATGTGGATATGTAAGATAGATTTAGTTTCCATGAATGACAACACTTGTCATGCCTAGCAGTCTCTTGCCAACAATTTCCCCCTTTGGCATTGATGGCAACACTTAGTGAAAAATGACTAAGTGTTAGAACAGCTCCCCCTTACTATGTATACTTGTGATTTTCAATGCTCCCCCTTCGATGGATTCCTCATTTTTCAATACTTTCCACTCCCCCTTTGACATCAATGGCAAAGGCTGAGATCTACATACCAAATTTAATGCAAAAATTCTATGTACATGGGCGTATATATACAAACAATCCTTATGTCTTGTCTACATGAACTTAAGCACATCACCAAAAATGTTTTTCAATAGTGCCAATTCACTGTCCCAACTTTTCTTCATGTTGTCCAAAACTAAAATATGACCACTAAATAGAAATGCCTGTGACTCTGCCTTCTATATATTAGTGGGATCGCTTGACAGAGTAGCAACTTGAGCTTCTATCAATGCATTGAACATTGTTTCTAACTTAGGAGAAATCAATCCCTGGAGTTCATCCAATTTACCCAAAACCTTAACCTTTTCCTTCTCCAAATTGCTCAATTCATCAAGCAAACTCACTACTTGACATTTTTTAGTTATTACAGACTCAGTTAAGGGATTATAGGACTAAGAGATGTTAGACAATTTAAGCTCTAGGTCCTTAATCTTCTTCTCAATATCTTCAACAACTTTAGACTGAGCTAAGCAAAACTTATAAATCTCTGCACCTTCAGAGAGGGAATTTTGATTACTCTTTACACTAGTATCAAGAACTGATCTATCATAACTAATTATTCTCTTTATTTCAACAAATCTCTTCTCATTAAATTCGTTTTGGATTTTAACTTCTGCTGACTTCTCAAAAGTTGCAAAATGAGTACTTATAGAGTTTATCAGACTCTTCAACTGACCGGAGGGGGATGCTGATGAGTCCTTCTAAAATGTAGGCATGATTTTCTCCAAAATCCTAGATGCAAGACCAAGCAACTCACTATCTTCTATATGGGACTTTACGATATCCTCTCTGACCTTAGCTTGTGCAAGAGAGGCCAACTTTATCTTTTGTACCGGTGAGAGTATCCAAATTGATTGGACCTTGTATTATATCTGGATCCGCTGCAACTTGTTTATCTTTCTCCAATATTTCTTTCACTGCTTCTACAGTGTCTCTTGCCCAATACGATGTTTCAGATTTATGCTCTTCAAGGCCTGCATCTTCTCCCTTTTAGGAGTCAACCACATTGTCTTGCTTATTATTTTCCTTCTTTTTCTCTGCTTCTTCCTTCTCTACATCATCATCAAAGGCATCCTTCCTTTTATCTTTATCAGAAACTGCATTCTTTTCCAGAGGATTTTGTGTATCCTTAGTAGCAGCATGATCAAATTCCTCAACATCCGGAATGGAGGAATCAATTTCATCCTCAGTTTCTTTTTCTTGATCTTCCTTCATCATCTCTTCATCTCCTTTATTCAATATTTCTTCTTCTGGAACAGAGACATCATCTACTTCAACTTGTTGCTCATTCTTTTGCAACTCTTCATCATTTAGAATGGATGTATCATCAGTATCAATAGGTTCTTCAGTAACCACATAAAACTTATTCTTGTCCAATGCTTTCTTTAGGATTTGTTCTATTTCTTTGACAACTTTATCAATGTCTAAAATCATCTTATCCATCCTTTTCTTGCTTCTGAATTCATTTTTAACTTCTTTGAAAATTTTATCTACTTCCTTTCTAGAGATTACTGGACAATACATGTTCCCGTAGCTCCAAATCCTTTGCTTTGGCAATTTCTTTTCTCATCTCCAAAATGTCACTTAGACTCTTAGGAATATCTGACAAAATTTCCACAAGTGCTCTTTTGAATGTATTCAAGTACTAAACAGTAGCATCCTCTAGGATTTTCTTATTAGCATCATCAAAGCTGTCATAATATTCTGTTATGGGCTTCAAATTCCCATGAATAGTTACTGCATTCACAATGTCTTCAATTGACAAGGTAGATTTTTCAATATGAGTCTCATCCTTTTGCCTTTTGCTCACCCTTATACTTCTGGAGGGCTTGTCTTGGGCAACTCTTGATGCTTCTGCTTTCTTTGACTTTATGCTTCTGGAGGGCTTCTCCTTAGATACTTTAACAGCCTTAGTGCCTGAGGCCTTCAACTCTTTAACCTCATCATCTGAATCAGTTTCTTCTTCATCCTCCTTCACACTGACATATGACCTTTTACCCATTACTTTTGTCATTTTCTTTCTTTACCAATAGGTTTTTCTTTGAATTTCTCTACAATAGGAGAAGGTGATGCACCAAAGGTTGTACCAGAACTCCTAGTAGTCCTTGATTTAGGAGGGGATTCCACCAAAACACTTCCCTATTCCCTGTCATGTTTCTCCTTCTCATCTTTCTCTATCCTCTCCCTATTTTGTTTCACATCTTCTTTGGTTATTCCAATACTTTCTGCATACATTTCAACTTACCTTTGGATCTTTCTCTTAGATTCAAGTCTCTGAAGTTCAACATGCAGTTTCAAATTGAGCTCATCATATGTACCAAATCTCTCAACTGAGGTTTCTTTTGGTTTACTTAGAAGGTGTTGAGCATACATATCCAGTATTCATTCATCAACTTCATACCTCATGGGCATGATCCATACAGTCCTTGGTTCAACTACTTCCATAAAGCATTGATCTGTTTCCACCATGAAACAAGTTGTGTCCTTGTACCTTTCTACCACAGACCTAGGGATTCTTTCCCTTGATTGTATAATATTCTAGAAATTCTTGAAATATCCCCAAAGAGCAGTCCTTTGGGCATTGGAGTCACCAATATTGTGCAGGTGCTCTCTTATTTGTATGGCAATAGGCTTGTCACTAGTCCAATTCAAGCTTTTTATCCAGGGCATCTCATTCATGAAATAAAAGAACAAGCACATGACCAACGTACCATACTTGAATGTGTTCTTCTTATCCTTCTTGATCTTGTCCAAGTTCTCCATTAGCTAGTTTTTTAGAAGCTCACACAAATCATAGTCAGTATTTTCTCTTAACATCTGATATGCAACATAAATGGCTGTACCAAACACTAAGTTTTCCCTGCTCGAGTGGTATATCTTATACCCAATCCCCAGAGATGCAAATTTGACATCCGGATCAATTGTATCATCTATTGTCATTGCCCTCTTATCAAACTTTGAACCGGTAGCTTCATTTACAGTCTAGTTCTTCACTGATTTTAACATTGTCAATCCACCAGATGAGTTCAATCATGTTACGGCCTTGATGGCATCCTTTGTGATCTTAAAGAGTTTCTTCAACCAAATAAATTCATCATGCATCCGACTCAATACAGACCAGACCCACTCGTCCTCATCAAAGAACGGGAACCCTACAATCTGAATGAAATGTTTGTCTTGTAACACCTTATACTCAGGTTTAAGACCATAAATCTCACCCCTTAGGTGATTCTTAAACCAATCCAGTAACTTTGAATCCCCAAACACATCTATGCTAGCATGAATGTAAGCCCTAATATCTTCTACGTGCAATACTCCATGCGAAACATTAGAGAAAGCACCTAACGGATCGACCTCTACAGATTTGTGTGGATGCTTTTTGAATTTAGGTCAGGGCCTTTTGGTGATATCAACAACCAACAGAGTAGCCATCAAAAATTACAGATTCAGAAAGCTTTACAAAGAATACCTTGTTTCACCAGTTAGGATTTTTGCTTGGATATCCTCTTCACACTTCAATCTCTTGAAATCCTTCGCACATAACTCACCTTTCTTCTTTCTTCTCAGGTGCAAAGTGATTTTGAAGTCACTTGAGTTTCCTTTTGACCTCCGCATACCTACTTTTTGATGTAATAAATGATTTTACCCTAACTCTTCTAGATACCCTATTTCTTGATACAATTTCTCATAGATTTCTCTGTAAGTTGCCGCATCAACCTTTTTCTTCCAAAAATTCCTTCATATGATCTGCAATAGGCCATTCTATCTTCTCTCATCATGCCAGATTCAAGCACCCACTTACTAGTAGGGGGAATTAGATTTTCAATGCAAGTCCTCCTGAGCCAGAGCTCCAATTTCAATTCCCAAAGGAATTATCAGTACCAGATTCTGGTACGGACCCATCACCATCATTCATTTCACCTTTCTTCACCCATGTTTTATTCATTTCATATGGATCTCATTCACATCTACTTTACCCTTGCCTTTATCTTGTCTCTACATGTTTTGGTTTCTGTTTACCAGACCTTTTCTATCTCATTCCTGCTTCTGCATAATCTTGCAATATGATCAGATCTGTTGCAATTAAAGTACACAACATTTCTTTGCTCATTTACTTGATTTCCTCTTGATCTACACTGATTAGCCATGTGTCCAAATCTATTGCATGCAAACCAGTTGTCATTGAAAGAATTGACATTTCTTCTATTGTTAGAGTAGTTCATCATCATACTTCTGCATTCATTGGATCTATAACCATACCTTTTACAATTGAAGCATTTACCAGAGAAAGATGGACCACTTTGATTCACTCTACTTCTGAACTGAGTAGTTCTATGACCAAATATATTGCAATTGAAACAATTTCCATTGAAAGATGGATACCTTTGAGCATTAGGGTTCCTTACCAAAGGCCTTCTAGGATTCCTTCTTGGATTTATTTGACTGGATATAGAGCTTTCACCTTTCTCATATCCCAGACCATGCTTATCATCTACCTTCTTCTGACTATCAAGCAGTACCTCAAGTTTAGCTAAGCTTATCTTAAACTTTTCTTTGTATTCATTTACAGCTTCTAGGTCATGTTTGAGAATGACAATTTGCTTTTCAAGTTTTTCCTCATTATAACTGGTTTCTTGTAGATCACACTCTAGATGGACAATTATTCTATCTAATCTGCAGCACTCTTCTATTCTTTCTTTCAGAGACTGATTTAAGTTTTCTTCAGTCTTCTTCCTTTCCTCTATTTCCTTAGTTAGCCTCATCACTTCGGATTCCATCTCATGTTTTAATACAATAGCTTCTTTTGCGAGCTTCTCACATTACTTTGTCTTCTCCTTCAACACCTCATCCATGTCATTGTCTTCATTCTGATTTGCTAACCACTGAAGTAACTCCTTCCTTTTTTCCATAGATTTGCTCAGTTGCCCTTTTAAAGTCTGAATGAAATCCTCAGCATCTTTAAGGTTCTCTTTTAGTTCTTTGACTTCTGCTCTGGACTGATCAAGATCTTCTAAAGCAACTTGAAGTTGTTCATTGATGCCATCAGAATACCTAAATGTGCCCATTGAAATACCTTCCCAGATCTTCCTCAAGATGTTAAACTTCTTCCAAGGAACCAAGCTCTGATACCAATTGTTGAAATTAAGGAACACTGAGAGGGGGGCTGAATCGGTGTTCTACAAAACTTATTATTATGTTCCTTTAAAAATTTACCACATACATTCAAAAGAAAGAAATAAGAACATAAGAACATCAACAACAAGATCATCACACATGAACACCAGGATTTTTACGTGGAAACCTAGTTAAGGGAAAAACCATGGTGGAGGTTAACCCAAAAGATTTTATACTCTGTTAAAAGTATTAAAAACGGGAAGACACATGCCTTCAAGCACACTGCCCAGAGCTCACTACCTACAAGATCAATTACAAGAGTTCACTAAACTGTTTGAACTAAAGAATAGCATCAAACAATGCAAGATTACAGTTCTGGTTAGGTTCAACATATTGACTTCACACACTTCATCTTTTACTGCCCTGTTTCACTATGCTGCCATGATCCGAACCCTAGATCTCTTTGCTTCACACTTGTTACTGCTACACTTCACACCTCTCACTTCATATTCTCACATTTGCACCTCAAAATGTTCAAACTCATTGATTATATATATCTGCAACATGCGATTTCATCAACTACAATCGGCCTCAAGAAAACTTAGAAACTTTTCAAGATCACTGTCCTGTCAGCTGAATCCATACACAAACATCAATGCAGACCAAAACTTGTGTATTCAAGTCATTACACATGTCAGCCAATACCACTAGATCTCACAAATTACTCAACCAACAACTTCTAATCCGCACAAGGATCAAACACCAAGTCGGCCTATTTTTCACTAGATTGAACTGTCTAACCAAAACTCGATACTCAAATGCTTGTAACTTTCAATCCCTTCATCACCGGAGGAAAAAAATTTGGATTTAGGTAGCCCTGACATCCCTTAACATTCCCTCAGATCTGTAGTACAATATGATTGCCTGTGGAAAAATGCAGACCAAAATGTTGAACCCTGTCATACGCCCTATTCATGTCTATCTGGACTTAGACAAATCTACACTCTGACTTCTGGTATGATCAAATGATGCAATGTGGATGTGTAAGATAGATTTAGTTGCCATCAATGACAACACTTGTCATGCCTAGTAGTGTCTCTTGCCAACAAAAGTTTGCTCTTTTGTGAACTGAAACCTTCTACTATTGATCTACAGTCAAAGATGAAAGAAATAGAAAAGGAGGTAGTTGAAATTCCTCTTACTCTAGATAAGGAGGAACTACAAACTCCTAGTGTACCTATTAATGAGGAGAGCTCAAGCAACTCTAAAAATTCTCAACAAGAAGAAGAACCTCAACCTCAGCCTGTGAGGAGGTCTACACATGAGAAGCCACAACCTAAAAGGTTTGGATATTCTATGTTAGATTCTAGTTGTGCCTATGTTTTGATTGCTAACACTGATGATCCTAGGACTATTAGAGATGCTATGGGTATGTCTGACTTAGATCCTTGGTTGGAAACCATGAATGAAGAAATGGCATCATTGAAGAAGAATGAAACGTGGGATCTGGTACAGTTTCCTGAAGGTCGAAAGCATGTTGGGTGTAAATGGGTGTTTAAAAATAAGATTGCTCTTGATGGCAGTGTTCAGAAGCATAAAGCAAGGTTGGTCGTGAAAGGATATTCCCAAGTAGAGGGGATTGATTATGGAGAAATATTTTATCCTGTAGCTAATTTGACATCTATCAGATTTCTATTGTCACTTGCAATAGCGTATGACTTAGAAATTAAGTAGATGGAGGTGAAGACAACATTTCTTCATGGAGATTTGGAGGAACAAATTTATGTCCTAGCCAGAGCACTTTGATGAAAAAGGTAAGGAAAACCTAGTTTTCAAATAAAATAAATCTCTGTATGGTTTGAAATAGTCGCCTAAAATGTGGCACCAAAAGTTTGATACCTATGTGTTGTCTTTGGGGTTTGTGAGATCAAAGTCTGATCATTGTGTTTATTTTAAAACTGAAAATGGTCATATTCTTATTATTGCTCTGTATGTGGATGATATGTTATTCATTGGGAATAGTAAGAGTATGATTTATGAGTTAAAATCTCAATTGTTAGCACAATTTGAAATGAAAGATTTAGGTGCAGCAAGGTATATTATGGGGATGGAAATCAGAAGGGATAGAGGAAATAGAAAACTTTGGCTTAGCCAAAGCAAGTATATAAATATTGTCCTAGAGAGGTTTAATATGATAGATTACAAGCAGTTAGTTGTTCCAGTGTTGCAGAGAATGAAACTTTCTAATGAAGATTGTCCCAAATCTCCTACTGAGATGGACATGACCAAGGTGCCTTATGCAAGTGCAATTGGTAGTTTAATGTATGCAATGGCTTGTAGCAGTCCAAACATTGCCCAAGCAATGGGAGTGCTTAGTTAGTTTATGGCTAATCCAGGAAGGCCGCATTGGGATGTTGTGAAGAGAGTTTTCAGGTATTTGAAGGGTACTTCTGAGTACGCTTTGTGTTATCATGGTTACTCTACTGAATCTCAAAGTTTAGTTAGCATTCATGGATATGTGGATTCTGATTGGGTAGGGGACATTGACAACATAAGATCCACCAGTGGATATGTATTCACGTTGTTTGTTGGTACAGTTAGCTGGATGAGCAAGTGCCAAGCTATAGTCACTTTAACTACTACTGAGGTGGAGTACATGGTAGTAACTCATGCCTGTAAGGAATCCATTTGGCTTAGAAGACTATCTTCTAATATTGGTTTTGATGCGGGGTAGATTGTTATTTGCTGTGATAGTCAGAGTGTTATTTGTTTGGCAAAAAATCCAACTTTCCATGCCAAGACGAAACATATTGACATGTAGTATCATTTTGTTTGTAATATGGTGGAGGATGGAAAGGTTATTCTGAAAAAAGTTGATACTCTGGTAAATATTGTTGATGCATTGACAAAGCCTGTGAGCACAGATAAGTTCAAGTGGTGTACCAGTTCGATGGGCCTTGGAGCCTAGAATGTTTAGTGACTTCAAGCGTTGGAAGGGGTTTAGTGAGTTCTTCATCAAGTGGGAGAATGTTGAGAATGTGTGTCTCAAACTCACTAATAAAACCCTAGTCATTACTTTAAGCACAAAAATCACATACATCCTCCATGAGGACCCCTCTGATGATTTTAATCCTTGTCACATACATGTAAGCGTGAAATAATGTCCTCTAAGCAGCAAATATCTTCATGACGTGCCTTCTTTCTTGTTTTATGTTGTTTCCTCTTTGTTGTTTTCTCTCTCCTCATTTTTGACACTTTTGCGAAACTTATCGATTTGCATTTTCTGAGCTCTTGACCTTGCTCATAAGCCTTGTGAGCATCTTGTAGGTGAGTTTTCACCTTTCTCCTATGTTTTTCATCCTCTGCACCCCCTAGAAGCCTTCTAGAGGTCCCCCCTCTCCATCTCCAACTTTTAGTTTTCAATTTGACTCAACCAATCCAAATCTCCCCTTATTATTTTCAAATCTTCCCCAGGAGATCATGTAGGTGCAAGTGGAGATTTGGATTCTTGCACATGATTGACCTATTTCTAAGGGCATCACCTCATTTTTGTCTCATCTACCATCTCCCTTTTGTAGTTCCTCCAAAAACCTTGTTTTTCCTAGATCTCCCCCTGGAGACCCAAGGTCGCCCAAGGGTGACCCTACTAGAAAAAGGGGTGACCCTGTCGTGTTTCTAGCCACATAAAAACTTGAGTTTCTCACTCAAAAAAGTTCTATTTTCACCTGTTTTTCTTTCAGTTCGCATGATTTTTTATGCCTAATATGGATTTGACTATTTCATGCACCCACACATGCATAATTAACTCTATTTCATCAAAAATTAACAACTCGATCAATCTAATGCATCCTTCTAACTCTAATTCCTCTTCAGTGATAAGCTATTATTGATTTATCACTCCTTAGTTAGTTGAGTTCACTGGGCAATCAACCCAGTTCACTCCCTAATCAATTATTGTTAACTCATCAATCAATCCCATTCTTCAAACCTATAAATACCCCCTCCCCCAAGCATAGAGGGAGGCAAATTCATTGTGCACATAACTCTTGCCAGTTTTTGCTCTCCAAATCAGCATTCTAATGCTCTCATGGGACGAAGGTGCCTTTTTCTTTATTCATTGTTCAACCAAGCATCGTTATGCTACTTCAATCAACACCATTGTCCTCATCCAAGGCTCCCATTGAAATCTTTCAAGCTTCAACAAGCTTCTTTTTGCTTCTTTATGTCATTTTGTCATCAAGAGGTCTTCCTACTACTTCAAAAGGATTCTAGGTTGCCCACATCAAGGATTTCAGAGGGTAGTTGAGTCACACAAATCTTCATTCTTTCAGGTTCTTTTATTTCTTTATTAATTTTATAGTAATTAGAAAACTAAAAATTGCTCTTGGGAATAGTAAATCTTTGCTTTTTCCTTGATAGATTAGATATTGCATGTTAGAGTAATTGTTTTCAAATTCCTAGATCTAGACTATTTGTAGAAGCAATTTCCCTTCATAGATTAGTTTATTTCAAAACAATCAAAAACCCAGAAACATAGGTTAAAATTGCATTAGGAAAAGTCATATTAGCTTGCATTTCATATTTCAATTATTAAAATAGAAAAAGCATCTTTATTTTCCATAAAATACTAAAAAAGAACAAAAACAAGTTTGCATATCATTTAGCTTTGCATGCATATAGAAACCCTAGAAAAGATAGATAACTTGCAAACCCTCGATACCATCACTAGGTAAACCATGATAAATGATTCAATCAAACCCTTGATCACATCACAAGGTAAGCACAAGTCAAAGCATAACCAAACCCAAGGTCAAGTAAACCCTAGGTCAAAATCCCTAAGTCTAGTTAAGGTTGGTCATCACACATTTACCTCTTTATTAGCTCATAAATGTGCCTAGGAGTCAGAGGTGAGTGGGTAAGGGCTATCCTCAATGAGATTGAGGAAATCAATCCACGACAATAGCAAGAGACATTTACTTTACCATAACAAGATCCATTTTTCCTCTTATTAACAGAAGAACAAAGACAACTCCAAATACAATGAGAACTCGTTCAACCAATTGAGAGAAAAGAGGATATAAATGAAAGAAATTGCTTACCCACACAAAGGTGGAATAGAAGAAACCCCAACATGAGAAGAGAAACTAGTGACCCTTCAGGTCATAGGGTTATTATTGGCAAGAGACACTGCTTCGCATGACAGGTGTTGTCATTGATGGAAACTAAGACTATTCCACTCGTCTGCATAACATAATTTGTTTATACTGGAAGTTAGAATCAGAATTTATCTAAGTCGGGGTAGCTAGAAACAGAGCATGTGACAGGGTCCAGTATCTTGGTCTGGATCTCTCTGGTGGTAAATCAAAGTATGTTGCAGATCTAAAGAAGTCATAAGGATTGCCAGAAAAATTCCAAAATTTTAACCTCTGGTGATGAAGGATTCAAAAGTTATTTGTATCTGAGTATGAGGTTACAGTTTGATAGTACAGACGGCAGAAGAACAGGCCAACCTTATAATTGATCTTGGTTCCAGATAAATTAAATTTGTTAGTTGGATGATTTGTGATGATCAATGATAGTGGCCAACATGATTAATGATTTGTGAATGCAAGTTTTGGTCCACGTTACAAGTTATGCATGGATTTAGCCAATAGAGTAGAGTCTCCAACAAAGTTCTAAGTATTCTTGAAGCTGGCTGAAAAGTAATTGGATATCATGATGCGGATATATATAGCTGATGGATTTAAGTGATTGGTGTGTGTACAATGCGACTATGAAAAAAGTGTGAAAAGAGCAGAGATCTAATGTTCAGATGTTAGCAGAACAGTAAATAGGGTAGAGTGAGGATGAAGTGTATCAAGTCAGTATTTTGTGATTAAGCGGAACTGAACCCTTGCATTGGTAGATGCTAATTATCAGTTCAAACTCATTGTAATCTTCTTCCTATAGGCAGTGAGCCTTTTTTAGGCAGTAAGCCCGAATGCATGTGCATTCCCCTTTTGTAATACTTTTAATAGAGTATAATCTTTGTGGGTTAACCCCCACCGTGGTTTTTCCCTTAACCGAGTTTCCACATTAAAAATTCTTGGTGTCAAGTGTGTAATTTGTGTTTCTTCTCACATGTTATTGATTCATACTTTCATGGTTATTGTAATGATCTGCTAAAAGGTAGTAGAAAAGAATTAAGTGCAGCAAGTGTAAAAGTTATGTGACAACTGATTCACCCCCCCACCCCTTAGTTGTTTGCCCTAATTCCAACAATTGGTATCAGAGAAAAGATTCTTTTAAAAAGTTTAACAGCTTGAGGAAGATCTGGGAAGGCAGTAAAATGGATGAATATAACCTTCAAGGGCAACTTAATCTCTCTCTAGAAGATCTTGAGCAGTCTAGAGTAGAAGTCCAAGAGCTGCAAGAGAACCTTAAAAATGTTGAAGACTTCATTGAGACTCTAAAAGAGATATTGAACAAATCCAATGAAAAGAGGAAGGAACAACCTCTTCGACTAGGAAATCATTATGCAAACAACAAGGATCAAGCTCTGAAAGAGAAGACAAAGGAATGTAAGAAGTTAGCCAAAGAAGTTGTTGTCCTAAAACATGAGATGGAATCCGGGGTGATGAGTCTAACCAAAGAAATTGAAGATAGAAAAAAAACTAAAGAAGACCTAAATCAAAATCTAAAAAAAAAACTGAAGAATGTTGCAAATTGGATGGAATAGATGGCCTCCTAGAGTCTAATCTATAAGAAAGCAGAGACAATGAGAGAGAACTTGAAAGGCAAATTGTCATTCTCAGACATGACCTAGAAGTTGCAAATGAATACAAGGAGAAGTTCAAGATAAGCTAAGCTAAACTTGAAGCATTGCTTGAAGGACAGAAAAATGTTGATGACAAGCATGGTCTTGGATATGAGAAAGGTGAAAGCTCCAGATCTAGACAAAGAAATTTTCAACAAAGGAATGGGAAAAATAGACCTAAAAGACCTACGGTAAGACAGCCTAATGCTCAAAGATATCCATCATTCAATGGAAATTGTTTTAATTGCAATAAATTTGGTCATAGAGCTACTTAGTGCAGAAGCAAAGTAAATCAAAATGGTCCATCCTTCTCCGGTCAATGCTTCAATTGTAAGAGGTATGGTCATAGATCAAATGATGTAGAAATATGATAATGAATAACTCTAGAGAAAATGGCAACTCTTTCAATGGTTACTACTTTACTTGCAATGGATATGGACACATGGCTAATCAGTGCAGATCAAGAGGAAATCAAGTATACAAGCAAAGAAACGTTGTTTGCTTTAATTGCAATAGATCTGGTCATATTGCAAGATTCTGTAGAATTGGGAATAATGAAAGAAGAGGTCCAGTAAACAGAAAACCAGATGAGCAGAGACAAGACAAAGGCAAAAGAAAAATTGATGTGAATGAGATACAGAATGATACGAGAAAGACTTGGGTCAAGAAAATAATTGAGAACAATAGTAATGAGTCAGTACCAGAATCTGGTGCTGATAATTCCTCCAAGAATTGAATTTGGAGCTCTGGCCCAGGGGGAGCTACATTGAAAATCAAACTCCCCCAACCAGTAAGTGGGTGCCTGAATCTGGCACAATGAGAGAAAATATTTTGAATTGATTTAGAACTTTTGGAAGGATTTCGAAAAGAAAATATGTTGATATGGAAATTTACAAAGTGATTCATGAAGAACTGTTCAAGAAACTAAGTAACCGGATGAAGTTAGGGTAGAGCATTTATTACAAAGGCAAATTAGGTTTTGCAGAGCATAAAAAGGTGTTCACTCCTCATTTGAATCACTTTGCACTCGAAGAAAGCAAGAAGAATAGTGTCTGAGCCAAGATTACAAGGAATTGAAGTGTAATAGGTGAATTTATCCGTCAACCCTAATCTCGTGAAAAAGGTATTTATCTGTGAAGCTTTGAACTTATAATCTTTTTGCAATGGCTACACCTTTGTTCATTGACATTACTGAAAGGCCTCAACCCAAATTTAAGAAACATCCACACAAATCAATAGAAGTCAACCCATTAGGTGCATTTTCAAGTGTTCTGTATGGTGTGCTGCATATTGAAGATATTAGGGTTTATATTCATGCAAGCATAGATGAATTTGGACACTCAAGGTTTGTAGATTTGTTTGAGAGTCAACTAATGGATGAAAATCACGACCCTATAAGGCACTGCATGATAAACATTTTCTTCAGATTATGGGGTTTTCAACATTTGATGAAGATGAATGGATCTAGTATGTTTTGAGTCGGATGCATGATGAATTCGTATGGTTGTTAAAATCATTCAAGATTACCAAGGATGTTATCAAAATTGTGACTAGGTTAAACTCAACCGGTGGATTACCCATGTTGAAATCTGTGAAAAACCAAACTGTTACTGATGCAACCAGTGCAAATTTTGATAAGAGGGCTATAACCATAAATGACATTATAGAACCAGATGTGAAGTTTTCTTCCATGGTGATTGGCTACAAGATCTATCACTCTAGCAGAGATAATTTAGTCTCTGGAACTACTATATATGCAACATATCAAATGATGAAGGAGAACGCAGACTATGACCTATGTGAGTTATTACAGAACCAGCTGATTGAGAACTTGAACAAAATTAAGAAAGATAAGAAAAACACTTTCAAATATGGTACATTGGTTCTATGATGCTTGTTCTTCTACTTTATGAATGAAGTACCTAGAGTAAAGGGTGTGCACTGGACTAATGATGAGCCATTTGCCATTCAGATCAAAGATCACCTATGCAGCATTGGTGACTCTAAAGTATAGAAAACTGCAATATGGGGGTACTTTAAGAACTTTCAGAGTATGATGCATTTAAGGGAAAGAATCCCTACAACAATTGTTGAGAAGTACAAGAATGAAATATGTTTTATGGTTGACACTGATCAATGCTTATGGAAGCAGTGGAACCCAGAACGTTTTGGATCATACCCATGGGGTATGAAGTAGATGAAAAAATCTTGAATATGTATGCTCAACATATTCTAAGCAAGCCAAAAGACACAAAAGTTGAAAGATTTGGGACATATGAGGAGTTAAGTTTAAAACTGCATACTAAAATCAGAGAACCTGAAACCAACAGAAATAATATTCCAATGTGGAGCAATCCAGACCAAATTCCTGTCACTCTGTTACCTCTAAACAACTACCAAACCCGATTCTACTCAGATGGCCATAACTTTACCAATCCTCCATGCGAACCTCTCAAATCTTAACTGGAGCTACTTCAGACAATCCTCTACAAAATCAATTAATCTGCAGACTCTAATCTTCGTCACACTAGTAATGCGGAGCAATCTACTTTACTGAACTGCACTGTCTTCACTATCTCTGACAAAGAGATATGTTGACATCACTGACAACACATCATAGGCACATATTTGCAACAAATCCACCTACATGGTTATTGCTATCAACCCCGCAATCCCAAAGTGCCTTTCTCGGAACATATCTTGAGTATCTGAAAAAACCTTTGGATCAAAACATAAGAAGTGTGCAGCTACCTCAGCCATTTCCAGATCTCTCAAAGTTCAAAGGAGGAGATCCAAACTCCCACATTAAAGCCTACACCACGAGGATAAGAGAACTCCCTTGAGATGGGGTTGTAGCAAAAATCTTTCTAAAAACTCTTGAAGGTATAGCTCTGGATTGGTACTATCGCTTACCAGAAGCTTCAATTCACTTGTTTAGACAACTAATTGGAGAGTTTGTCATGGCATTCGACATGAACAAACTTGTTAAAATAGGGATCAGATAATACCTCACAAGGAAACAAGAGCCAAATGAATCTGTAGCCCACTTTGTCACTCAATGGAGGTAATTCCTTTGCTCTTTGACTAGTGCTCCAAACATGGACCACAGAGAACTATGTGACCTCTTCTTACATGCCCTTAACAAGGACATGAGAGAAGACATTCAAAAATTGCCATACAAATCCTATGAGGAAGCATTGGAAAGTGCTTTGAGGATTGACCAGGTTGCCATTGACAGTAGTAGAAAGGTCTATGGATCAAATGGAAAGTTGATGAAGGAAGACACAGGAAACAATGCCTCTATCATTAAGATCCTTAAAAACAATAGGAGCACAACCACAGACGGGGTGATAGATCAACCCCCAAACAAGAAAATAAGAGATGACTACAATGGGAGAGATTAGTATCCTCCTAATGTGAATGCCATAGACCAACCTAGGAACAATGGGTACTACCCTAGGGACAAATACCAAAATTGGAACCGCAACAGAAACGGGAATGGAAACGATGGAAGATATGAAAGACCCGCATACAAGTTCAATTAGTTTTGTTCTTTTCATAGAACAAGGGGGCACAGCACAGAATCTTGTAGAGAATATAATAGATACATAGCAAGGCTATCGGAAGACCAGCAATGTTTGTTCATAGAGATGTTCTTGAACCCACAGGAGGTCACACCAGACAACAAGGATACAAGACAAAATCAAGCTCCAATAGCTCTACAAAATGCAAACATGAGAATTTATCAGGACCTGCTTCCCGCACATAAAGACATAGAAATAACAAACCACAACAAGATGGCTCAAAGTAGTAACCCTAAAATCCCACCGCAACTAGGAAAAAAAGGAGAAGCTAGGAGGATGGGATTAGTCAAGATTATGTACAATGAAGGAGAAGAGGAAGACCATGAGGATGAAAATGAGAAAATAGAAGCATATGGAGGTATCATTTCAGTAGTAGAACCAATACCAACTCTAATTGCACCTTATGAACTGATAGAAAATTTAAAGAAGACATATGCCCACATTTCATTGATCGACTTGCTTAGGAACTCCCCTTCACATCGCTCAATGTTTCTAAAAAGTAATAGGTCTACAATACCTTGACCAAATTACGCCACCACATAGTGACCAAATCAATCATGTGGACTACAACATCAGTCCACCAAACTCAGAGCTCAAAATCTAGGGTTCTTCTTTGACTTACAACAGATGCCTTCAAAGGCAGAATTAACCAAAAAAGGAGACCATGTGTTGTATATTCAAATAAGGATCTACGATACTTACATCAAGCGGTCCTTAATCGATGATGGGGTAGCAATTAACATAGTTCCTTTCTCCTTATTAGAGGCGATGGGCTATGGACACACTAATATCACCGCTTCACGAGATACTCTAAGTGGGTATGATAATCTAAAAGTTGCTACCATAGGTAAGATTACCCTTCCAGTGACCTTGGGACCTAAAACCATTCCTATCACATTCTACATCATAGACAAAGACACAGGATAGAATTTGATTCTTGGAAGACCGTGGATGCACAGGATGAAAGTTATGTCATCCACATTATTTTAAGAAGCTTGATTCTTACATTTAGGAAAAGTATACATTGTAAAGGGAGATCCATAACCTTTCAGCATGTTGAAATTAAACGCACCAAACAAATGTATAGGTATCCCCATAGACTATGAACTCCCTACCAACAAATTGATCATCCCTAATCCTACTATTGGTAGGTGGCGACTGATCATGCAAGTACTGTACACTAGTTATGTATCCTCGCAGGGGTTCAGGGCCGAGCTGGGCCCCGAGTGAGGGTTCGAGGGCGGTAGCCCCTGAGAAGTAGGGGTTTCGGGGTGCAGCCCATGAAAAAAAAATTCATGAGCCAACATAAAAAAAACTATTTTTGTAACTGACATAAAGCTTGATAAAAGTGGCTCAGGGTTAGGGTTTTGGTTGATATTGTATTGTAGCATTTGCAATAGTATTGAGTTGCAAGGATTGCTGGTTGTAATCGGTTTGATTTACTGGATAATAATATTGGACTCTATGTTGGTGGATGTAGCCCGAGTTTGGGTGAACCACGTTAAAACTTGTCTCTCGCTATTATTATTTCTATGTATTTTTTCATTCCTCTATTTTATCTTTATTTGCAATTAATTGATATCTTCTACCGGCTAACCCTAACAAGTGGTATCAAAGCGGGTTGTGTTCAATTATCATCTGCAGGAAGGTCTCATAGTTGAGTGGGAGTCTCATGGTTGAGTGGGAGCAATGGCAGATGAGGGTAAATTGAAGGTTGATAAATTTAATGGGAAGAACTATCAGTTATGGAAGATGCAAATGGAGGATTACCTCTATCAGAAGGATTTATGGAGGCCATTGGAAGGAGTATCCAAGAAACTGGCAGGATTGACGGATGAGGATTGGAATCTTCTGGATAGAAAGGCACTGGGAACCATTCAGTTGTGTCTGGCACCATCTGTGGCGTTCAATATAATAGAAGTGATGACAACAGATGAACTGATGAAAGCTTTGGCTAAATTGTATGAAAAACCCTCAACCTCAAATAAGGTATTTCTCATGAAGCGTTTGTTTAATCTGAAAATGATTGAAGGTGGATTTGTGACAGATCATTTAAATGAGTTTAATATGATTTTCAGTCAGTTAACTTCTGTAAAAGTGAAATTTGATGAAGAGGTGATGGCTCTCTTGGTTTTATGTTCTTTGCTAGAAAGTTGGAATAGCTTGGTAATGGTTGTAAGTAACTCTGTCTTTGGTTCAAACACTTTGAAATTTGATGATGTTGTTGGTGTTATCCTTAGCGAGGAAATGCGACGGAAAAGCTCAGGAGGGTCCACATCTGGTAGTGTTTTGAATGCAAAAAGCAGGGGCAGATCAAAGGAGAGAGGAAAATGTTCTGGAGGTCATGGGAAGTCACAAGAAAAATTAAAGGATAAGAGGTCCCAAACCAGAGGACAAAAGGATTGCTGGTACTATGGGAAACCAAGTCATCTGAAGAAAGATTACTGGTCTCGGAAGAATAAAGGAGACAAATAAGAAGGAAATAAGGAGGTAAATGTGGTAAGTAATAAATCTGAAGATGATGCTTTGATTCTTTCCCTAGATAATGCTGATGATTCATGGGTTTAAGATTCAAGGGCCTCATTTCATGCTACACCCCATAGAAGTTATTTTCTTGATTATGTCCAAGGGGATTTTGTGCTGGTTTATTTGGGAGATAACGAACCCTGTCAGATTGTTGGAAAGGGATGAATCAAGATTAAGTTACAGAATGGGAATCATTGGCTACTACAAGAGGTAAGGCACGTTCCAAGGCTCGGTAGGAATTTAATTTCAGCAGGGCAACTAGCTGAAGAAGATTACATTGTTACATTTACTGATAAAAATTGGAAGGTTTCAAAAGGTGCCTTAATAGTAGCAAAAGGTGTGAAAGTAGGCACCTTATATCTTTGTACAGGTCACACTATTCCTTCTACTTTAGCTATTGCAGAGAAAAAATAAACAGGTTCAGGAACAGTTGCTGTAGGTTCGTAGGAAGAGACTGAAACAGTTGTTGCAAGTTCTGAGACAACACTATGGCATAACAAATTTGGGCATATGAGTGAAAAAAGTATGAAGGTACTTTATTATAAGAAAGTTTTACCAGGTATGAAATGTATTAATATGAATTTCTGTGAAAGTTGTGTGTATGGAAAATAAAAGAGAGTCAGTTTTCTCAAGGATGGGAAGCAAAAGAAAGATGAAAAGTTGGAGCTTGTGCAAACAGATGTATGGGGACCGGCTCAGGTATCTTCTCTTTGTGGCTCTTGGTATTATGTTACATTCATAGATGATGCAACTAGGAAGGTATGAATTTATTTCCTTAAGCAGAAATCTGATGTATTTGAAACATTTAAGAAATGGAGAAGCTTGATTGAGAATGAGACGGGTAAAAGATTAAAATGTCTCAGATCTGATAATGGTGGTGAGTATTGCAGCAAAGAATTTGAGGATTATTGTTCCTTTAATGGAATTTGTAGGTAGAAAATGGTTCTAGGGACTCCACAAGAGAATGGAGTGGCTGATCGCATGAATAGGACAATAATGGAGCGTGTAAGGACCATGAGATTACATGTTGGGCTGCCCTTAAACATGTGGGCAGAGGCTATCAACACTGATATATATTTAATTAATAGAGTTCCTTCAGTTCCTTTGGGTTGTGGTATTCCAGAGGAAGCACGGACAGGTAAGAAGGTGAGTTATTCTTTTCTGAAAACCTTCAGCTATGAAGCATTTGTAGATGTAGATTTTGAAAATAGAACCAAGCTAGATGCAAAATCAAAAAAATGTACTTTCATTGTATATGGCATTGATGAATTTGGTTATATGCTTTGGGATTTTAAAAATTAGAAAATTGTGAGAAGCAGGGATGTTATATTCAATGAGAAGGTGTTGTACAAAGATCAGTTGCAGCAACATGAGAAGAAAGAAAATGATTATGTGGTGCTAAATGATACTCCAAATAGTGATGTTCCAATGGTCCCTCATGCTCCGCAACAGCAACAAGAAATACCACAAACTCCAGTGAATGTTAGACAGTTAACAAGGCTAAGTAGACCTCCTAAAAGGTTTTCTCCCTCTTTGTATTCTATTTTGTTAACAGATGCTGATGAATTGGAAGGGTATGATAAATCTATGCAGGTGGATACACAAGTTCAGTGGGAGCTTACAATGAAAGAAGAAATAGACTCCTTGCTGAAAAATCAGACTTGGGAATTATGTAAGTTACCTGTAGGTAAAAAGGCTTTACCAAACAAATGGGTTTATAGGCTGAAAGAGGAAGATGGAGGTAAGAAAATATTTAAATCTAGGTTAGTTGTAAAAGGATTTGCATAGAAAAAGGGCATTGATTTTGATGAGATATTTTCTCTGGTTGTCAAGATGACTTTTATTCGTACTGTTTTAAGTATTGTGGCTGCTGAAGATTTGCATTTGGAATAGCTAGATGTGAAAACTGTCTTTCTCCATGGTGATTTGGAGGAGGAGATATACATGGAACAGCCCCAACGATTTGAGGTCAAAAGTAAGGAGAAACTGGTCTGCAAATTGAAGAAGAGTTTGTATGGCCTGAAACAAGCACCTCGGCAATGGTATTTGAAATTTGATAGTTTTATGGCTGAGCAAGGCTATAGTCGGTGTAATTCTGACCATTGTATTTATTTTAAGAGGTTAGATAATGACAGCTACATTATTTTATGTTTATATGTTGATGACATGCTTATAGTTGGGTCTAACATGGATCACATGAGAGAGTTAAAATAGCAGTTAGCACAGTCATTTGCTATGAAGGATTTGGGGGTGGCAAAACAAATCCTTGGTATGAAAATTTGTAGAGATAGGAAGAATAGAAAATTGAATCTATCTCAGGTTGATTATGTTGAAAAGGTGTTGCAGAGATTCCATATGGAGAATGCAAAAGCTGTCAGCACACCTTTGCCTAGTCATTTGAAATTGACTAAGGAGATATGTCCAAAGACATAAGAGGAGGAAGAAAAAATGTCCAAGGTATCATATGCTTCAGCTATAGGAAGTTTAATGTATGCCATGGTATGTACGAGACCAAATATTGTACATGTTGTAGGAGTCGTAAGAAGGTATATGAGTCATCCCAGATTGGAGCATTAGAATGCAGTAAAATGGATTCTCAAATATTTGAGAGGTACATCCAATACACATTTATGTTTTGGGGGCTCTAATACTGATTTAGTAGGCTATGTAGACTCAGATTTGGCAGGGGATATTGATACCAAGCAAAGTACTACAAGTTATGTATTTACTGTAGGTGGGACAGCAGTGAGTTGGATCTCATGGTTGCAAAAGGTGGTTACTTTATCCACCACAGAGGCAGAGTATGTAGCTGCAACAGAGGCAAGCAAGGAGATGATATGGCTGCAATCTTTCATGGAAGAATTGGGCAAACAATAGGCTAACAGTTCTTTGTATACAGATAGTCAGAGTGCCATACATCTTGTAAAGAATTATACCTTGCATTCAAAGACCAAACACATACAGTTGAGGTATCACTTTATTCAGTCGGTGTTGGATGATGGATAGTTAAGGCTAGAAAAGATATATACAGATTAAAATCTAGTGGATATGTTTACAAAGGCAGTGACAAGGGAGAAGTTGAGCTCCTCTTTAGCTTCAGTTGGTCTTCAAGATAGAAACAATAAAATCAGAACAACATAGTCCAGGGTGCTTATTTCCAGTGGGAGCTATATGTGCAGTGGTGTTGTCCAGGATCAGTCTCCAAGTGGGAGATTGTTTGGTGTGGAGCCTGATCAGTCTCCAAGTGGGAGATTGTTGGTAGGTGGCGACTGATCATGCAAGTACTGTACACTAGTTATGTATCCTTGTCAAGGTTCGGGGCCGAGCCGGGCCCTGAGCGGGGGTTCAGGGGCGGCAGCCCCTAAGAAGTAGGGGTTCGGGGGTGCAAACATGCACAAGAGAAGTAGGGGGATGGAAACGATGGAAGATATGAAAGACCCCCATACGAATTCAATCAGTTTTGTTCTTTTCATAGAATAAGGAGGCACAACACAGAATCTTGTAGAGAATATAATAGATTCATAGCAAGGCTATCGGAAGACCAGCAACGTTTGTTCATAGAGATGTTCTTGAACCCACAGGAGATCACACCGGACAACAAGGATACAAGACAAAATCAAGCTCCAATAGCTCTGCAAAATGCAAACATGAGAATTTATCAGGACCTGTTTCCCGCACATAAAGACATAGAAATAACAAACCAAAACAAGACGGCTCAAAGTAGTAACCCTAAAATCCCACCGCAACTAGGAAAAAAAGGAGAAGCTAGGAGGATGGGATTAGTCAAGATTATGTACAATGAAGGAGAAGAGGAAGACCATGAGGATGAAAATGAGAAAATAGAAGCATATGGAGGTATCATTTCAGTAGTAGAACCAATACCAACTCCAATTGGACCTTAGGAACTGATAGAAGATTTAAAGAAGACATGCCCACATTTCATTGATTGACTTGCTTAGGAACTCCCCTTCACATCACTCAGTGTTGCTAAAAAGTAATAGGTCTAAAATACCTCGACCAAATTAGGCCACCACATAGTGAGAAAATCAGTCATGTGGACTACAACATCAGTCCACCAGACTCGGAGCTCAAAGATCCAGGGTTCTTCTTTGACTTACAACAAATACCTTCCAAGGAAGAATTAACCAAAAAAGGAGACCATGTGTTGTATATTCAAATAAGGATCTACGATACTTACATCAAGCAGTCCTTAATCGATGATGGGGCAGCAGTTACCATAGTTCCTTTCTCCATATTAGAGAGGATGGGCTATGGACACACTAATATCACCACTTCACGAGATACTCTAAGCGGGTATGATAATCTAAAAGTTACCACCATAGGTAAGATTACCCTTCCAGTGACCTTGGGACCTAAAACCATTCCTATCACATTCTACATCATAGACAAAGACACGAGATATAATTTGATTCTTGGAAGACCGTGGATGCACAGGATGAAAGTTGTCATCCACATTATTTTAAGAAGCTTGATTCTTACATTTAGGGAAAGTATACATTGCAAAGGGAGATCCAGAACCTTTCAGCATGTTGAAATTAAACACACCAAACAAACGTATAGGTATCCCCATAGACTATGAACTCCCTACCAACAAATTGATTGTCCATAATCCTACTATTGGTAGGTGGTGACTGATCATGCAAGTACTGTACACTAGTTATGTATCCTCACTGGGGTTTGGGGTTGGGTCGGGCCCTGAGCGAGGGTTTGGGGGCGACAGCCCCCAAGAAGAAGGGGTTTGGAGGTGCAACCCCTAAAAAAAATTCATGAGACGACATAAAAAAACCTATTTTTGTAACCAACATAAGGCTTGATACAAGCGGCTAAGGGTTAGAGTTTTGGTTGATATTGTATTGTAGCATTTACAATGGTATTGAGTTGCAGGGATTACTGGTTGTAATCAGTTTGATCTACCGGATAATAATATTGGACTCTCTGTTGGTGGATGTAGCCCAAGTTTGGGTGAACCACGTTAAAACTTGTCTCTCGTTATTATTTCTGTGTATTTTTTCATTCCTCTTTTTTATCTTTATTTACATTTAATTGATATCTTTTACTGGCTAACCCTAACACCTACACCTCAATTGATATGCATCAAGTGAATGGAAATCCTGGAAAAGACCATACACACTGTAGAGATCAAGACTTTGGAGAATGAGGCATTGACAAAATAAAAGGAAATAGTTCCCAAAGAAAAGACAATTGAGATCATGGAATGGATACAGCGAAATGGACCACTCTAATTCCCCCTAGAGGTACTCATGATTGACATCCAAGAGGCCTACAAACTCTTCCCTTGCATAGGAGAAAAAACTCACAGAACTAAAGGTCCAATGTTTGAGACAACCATGTTAGATCTAAGAAATGTAGACCCACACGCTTTCTTAGACATTGAGGAAAACATAACATAAAGTTACACTCCATTGTCACCACTAAGTGAATCATGTGTCCCTAAGACACTAGAAGAAACAAAATCTTATGAGCCTCTTACATCATTAGAGGATTCATATTGACCATTGACACCTATGGAGGTGGCGCAGTCTATTGACAATGAATCAACTAACACCATAGGAATGCTACCTAGGATGTTCATGGTGTCCCAACCACAAGAGAAGCCAACCACCTCTGCCTCAGTTCAATCAAATGAACTCGGTGAGTGGGAAGAACCTCTAGTACAAATCGAAATGATTGAAAGACTTCCCAACGAAGATGAAGAAAGTGAAGGTATTTTTCATAGAGAATGGAAGATGAGAGTGACAGACGGTGTTGATGACCCTATCATTTTCAAACTACCAAAGAGTTACATTGGGTATGCCATGGACTTAAGACTAGAACCAAATGGGAGGACAAGTATAAGCTTTGTCCCTCTTGATGAGAAAAGGGAGCCACAAACTCCCCTCAAGTTGTTTCAATTTTTGCAAAGAATCTAAGAGAGACTAGATATGAAAATCTACATCCAAGAATAGTTCAACCTGTTAGTAGAATTACTAGATTGTGATGGAGTCCTGTACTGGACCCCTTCTCATAAACAAGCCTTTCGAGACTTACTTCATCTCACAATGCCAAGAGAAACCACCGAGTTGGTAGCAATAGAATCAAATTACAAACCCTACAGAATAGAACTTGTCCTGATAAGAGGTAGCACGAAGAATAAGAAAAGAAGATGAAAAAGAGCTTTTTCAGAAGATAAGAGTTAGCATGCCTAAGAGCAATGTCCCCAAACCTGAACTTCAAGCATTTCAGAGTTTAATTAGAAATAATAGCCTCATCATCGTAAAGGCAGACAAGGGTAATGCCATTGTAATTATGAACAAGGAAGACTATGTCTCCAAGATGCTTGATCTTCTTTCTAATAGTGGTAGCTACAAAGTCCTGGCTCATAACCCGGTCTCCAAAATTTGGAAAAAAGTCAAGTCTGCCATTTCCCTCTCCTCCTTCGATGATGCCACAAAAAAACGTCTCCTGCCCTCCAAAGAGTCCACCCCCCGCATCTATGGGTCCCAAAAATCCACAAGGCCAACATCCCTCTTCGTCCAATTGTTGACACTATCAGTTCACCCACGTACAAGCTTGCTACCCACCTTGCCAAGCTTATATCTCCTATTGTGGGCAAGTTGAGTTCCTTCATCAAGAATTCTACCCATTTCGTAGAATTCATCAGGGACAAAAAAGTGGAAAGTGGTGACCTCCTAGTTAGTTTTGATGTGGTCTCCCTTTTCACCAAGGTCCCTATCCATGATTCCATTGAATTAATCAGACGTAAGACCAATGATGAGATTGCCTCCTTAGTTGAGCTATGCCTTAGATCCACCTTTTTCACAGTTGGACGGTGTTGCCATGGGTTCTCCCCTCTCCCCGATCGTCGCCAACCTTTACATGGAGTTCTTTGAAGAATCTGCACTTAACTCCTTTCCCCTCAAACCAAAATGGTGGAAACGCTATGTTGACGATACCAACATTTGTTGGCCTCATGGCTTGGAAAAGCTAGAAGAATTCCATTCCCATCTCAACCACATAACCAAGTGCATCTCTTTCACCAAAGAGCTTGAATCTAATAACGAGCTCCCTTTCCTTGACATTCTCCTCATCAAAAAACCTGACGGATCCCTAGGTCGTCGGGTGTTTCGTAAATCTACCCACACTGACCTTTACCTCCACTCTTCCTCCCATCACCACCCTGCTCAAAAAATGGGGTTTCTTAAAACCTTAGCCTCTAGAGCCTTTCGTATCTGTGACAAAGAGAACCTTGACCTTGAACTTTCTCACCTCTCCAAAGTTTTTGAATTGAATGGTTATAAGAGAAAACACATCTTGCGAGCATTCAATCAAGCCAGATCTTGCCTTAGCTCCAAGCCTAAGGACACCAAACCTTCTGACCTTCCGGTTGCCACTCTTCCCTACATAGAAGGCCTCTCTAACAAAATTTATAAGATTCTTCTCAAAAAGGGCCTCCTATGTGTGTATATGGAAAAATGGATTAAATCTAAACTAAATAAAACCAAAGAACCCAATAACATAAAGGAAACGAATCTAAGTAAAAGCCATAAATCACAAATAAAAGCTCTTACCAAAACCTGTATTGTTCCCTTTTGGAGATATGTGGATTGCTCAATGTAGTTGCAAAGCCATGGCTGCAACAAGCATGTGCTCAAGAGATCAATGTCAAAAGATCGTTATAGTGCTCAATCAACGCGTTTTGTATGCTCAAAGCTCTGTTAAGTATGCCTGAGAATACGATCGAAGAGAGAGGCTCAATGAAGGAGATGAGGGGGGTTTATATAGGTTTCAAGGAAGATCAATCAATGGTCCAGATAATTCAGAAGAATCAATGGAGGAGATAAGTTGAGGAATGTGCAACGAATAAGAAGAAGACATGTGTCTTGCTTGCTTTTGCATGAGAGGAGTTATCAAGAATAGAAGAATGAGTTAACTGAAGAGATAAATCAATTAAAAGAATAAAGCAATTAGTTAAGTGATTTAAAACAAGAAGAAGAGATTTGCATGAGAAAAGAAGATATTTTGCTTTATTAAATATAGGAATATTTAATTGATGAGCAAGAAAGCTTGAGTTATTTTAGAGATAACTCAAATTAGAAGAAAAAGCAATTTAAATAAATAATTGATTTATTTAAATTTAGAGAAGATATTTTTGGAAGAAGTAATTAAATAATTAGAATTATTTAATTTAGAAGATTTAAAAGCAAATTAAATAAATAAATTTATTTAATTGTTGTGCATGATTTTGGAAGAATAAATTTGATTTAATTAAATAATTAAGAATTATTTAATTGTAGATAAGAGGGAATTTGTTGAATTAATTAAATAATTGGATTTATTTAATTAATGTAGACTTAATTTTTGGAAAGAGGATAATGATCAAATTAAATAATTATAATTATTTAATTGTGGAAGAATAATAGAGGAATTTAATTTAATTAATTAAATAAAGAGGATTTATTTAATTAATGTTGAATTTAGGAGATTTAGAAGAATTTGATGAAAATTAATTAAATAATTAGATTATTTAATTAACGTTGAAATGCAGGTGATGAGACAGATAACGAAATGCAAGTGATTTGATGACACGGTCATTTTAGGGTGTCTACATTTTGCCCCTCTTTGATGCAATGCAGCTTGCAGCATTGCTTCAAAGAAAATAATTGTTGAAGAGGTGATACAATTTTTTGATGCCCCAGTGTAGGTGGTTGCCCCAGCATAGTTAGTGTAGGGTGCCCCCTCGAGAGGAAAGACATGGAAGCGACAGAAGAACTGTGTTGACACTCGACTAGAAGATTTGTTGGAGACAGACGAGGTTGGGTTGATGATAGATAGAAGAAAGGAGATAGGAGAGAACATAAGAGAAAGATTGTTGATTGATCTTTGCTGGAAAACTATATAAGGCCATGGAAAAATGGATGGTGTAAATGGATGAGCTTGTTGCAATGGTTTCACATTTGTTTATAAAGAGAAATCCTTAGTTTGATGTAGCACGTGGATAGTTCGCCACCAAGGTATAAAAGACCAAGGTGCAGTAATATCCGAGTGCGTGGACGTTGACTCTGCAAGCAAACGGTTTGAACCCAGATCCTTTAGACATAATATAACCTTGTTGGAACATGTGAATGAGCCATAGTCTTGAACATAAAATAAACTTCAATACATGTAAATGCAAGAAGAATTATTAATATGTAAGATGCTAGGTCCTAACACACACAAGATAAATAGAATGCTAAGAAAGATACTGAAGATCATTCCTCAAACACGGCACACAGAAAGCAATGACTATGCCCCCAATCCGTACTGCATCGCAACATACCAAGATTATAGATAAATCAAGGTAGTCTTGAATAGGTATTGGAAAAGGAACAAAAGATAAACCAAAAAGCAAATTGACTGACTTATAAAGTAAACATACAGCCAACATATTCTCTTGCCAAAGAGGTTTGCTCAGGATAGATTGGATAGGAAAGATAACAGCCTTATCGTAGGAACTCTGTGTCCGTTAAAGGGGGCTATCTACCTAAAAAGATAATGTCTCACTTGCAGGAAATGCCACATGTTGCAGGAGATGCGTGTGTTGGTCTCGACAATGGAACACTTCGAAGAAGACAAGCTTGTTGATCTAGGGCTTGGTTAAGCGGTACTTAGTTGATGTTGGCAATCGGTATGCAGGACAGTAGAAGACTCTAGAAGGAAGCTTCTTTGCTTCAAGTTTGTTAAGGACTTTTGCTTTGAAAGGATGTGCTAGCTTGCTGCTTGAGTTAGTCAAGTCGAGGCGAACTGGATTTTGACAAACGGAAGACTAGAAGGATGGAATGCTAATGGATTGAGATGGGTGGAGAATGATGGATCGTGTGTGCCTGAGTACTGGATACATCCTTCGTATTCCAGACTGCCTACATACCCTGTATCCACGGGATCAAGGCACACTTACGATGGAGGATGAACGTGATAAATATGTAGTTCTGGATAGAGTGATGAATGGGTCAAGGTGAAAGGGGGAGATCTTATGTACCTGAGTACTGGAAACGTCCTTCGTATTCCAGACTGCCTACATACCCATATCCATGGGATCAAGGTACCTTAAGATTGAGAAGAGATGATATGTAGTTCTGGTTAGTGTGATGATGTGGGAAAAGAGCGGAGAAGATAACAGCCTTATCGTAGGAACTCTGTGTCCGTTAAAGGGTGTTACCTGTGGAAATGAGACAAGATTGAAGTATGTGCTGCGAACCACGAACAAGGAACCAATCCTAGACCGAAGCTAAGGAAAGAGTTGCCCCCATTCTGGTAGAGGAAACTGTAGGGGTGACTGCTGAAGAAGACACAGAAAGACTTGACCTAGGACAAGACAGTGTTAACTGTACACCCAGACCAAGACATGGGAAGACGACGATGGACATGGACAAATTTCCAAGCTATACTAGATAGGGAGATGGAAATGCAAACAAAGCCAATGGTTTTATTATGGGTGGATGGATGAGGCGCGTTGCGAACTGGACAAGGAGTGGACAGGACTCGATAGACGATGGATGCTGACTCTACGCATAGCGCCTGTTTGCTAGGTTTTCACTATGGTACTTATCCAAGGCGCCTGTTTGCCAGGTTTTCACTAGAGGATGGATTTTTTTGGATTATTTGATTTTTTGATTTTTTTTTATTTTTTGATTTTTTTTTTTTTTGTGGGAATACTCTGAGGATCAGGCATAGAACTTCTTGAGATGGACACTGTTAAGTGGCTCATCTAGAGGAATGCCGTCAGGTGTAGCTAAAGTATAAGCTCCCGATCCATATGTTGTTGTCACAATGAAGGGACCTAACCAGTTAGGCTCAAACTTACCCTTCTTCTCTCGATCTGCTTGATTTCTCTGATTCTCCTTAAGTACAAGATCACCAACTTGAAACCGTCTTTCTTTGATCTTTTTGTTGTAATTACGCCGGAGGCAGTTTTGATAGACATGGAGATGATTAAGGGCGGCAAGACGCCTCTCATCTAGTAGTTCAAGCTCAGCTAATCGAGAAGTGCAATACTCATCTCTGCCGATCAGGTCCTGCATGGATACTCTGAGGGATGGGATCTCGACCTCTATAGGTAGGATGGCTTCAGAGCCAAAGACCAAGGCATATGGTGTGGCACCAGTTGGTGTTCTGATACTAGTGCGGTAGGCCCATAGGGCGGGATTGAGTTGCAAGTGCCAATCACAACCAGCTTCATTTCAGGATCTTGAGAATGGTTTTATTGGAAGCCTCAGCTTGGCTGTTACTCTGCAGATAATAGGGAGTTGAGAAGCGATGTTGGATATTGTATTGTATGCATAAGGCATGAACATCTTGGTTCTTGAATGGTCTCCCATTATCAATGACAATGGTGTGGGGAATACCGTACCGGCATATGAGGTAGTTTAGGATAAACTTGGCTATTTGCTTACCGGTGATATAGGTCATAGGAATGGCTTCCACCCACTTCGTGAAGTACTCAGTGGCGGTAATGATGAACTTGTGGCCATTTGAGGAGGAAGGGTGGATTTGTCCTACGAGGTCGAGACCCCATTGAGAAAAAGGCCATGGAGTTGTCACAGGTTGTAACTCATGAGCTGGTGCGTGAATCAAATCTCCATGCTGCTGACATTGTAGACACTTCTTAGCAAACTGTGCAGCATCTTGCTCTATTGTAGGCCAGTAATAACCTATTCTGAGTATCTTCTTAGCAAGATTAGGACCAGTAGAATGTGCGCCACAGACACCTTCGTGTATGTCTCGTAAGGTAGCTTCGGCTTCTTCCGCGTTAAGACATCATAAGAGGATACCATCGAGACTCCGGCGATATAGGGTATCACCCAGAATGATGTAACGAGAGGATCGATAGATAAAGGTTTTGCGTTGAGTGGATGATAAGTCAGGGGGAAAGGTTTTGTTCTTGAGGTATTCATAGATATCTTCGTACCATGGGGAATTGGGACCAACAAGTTCGCAGATGATTTCAGTAACAGGAACATCGACGGCTGGTATCAACAATTGCTCGATCAAGAATTCACACTTCTGTGTATTTGCAGGCATGTCAATCAGTGACCCTACAGAAGCCATAGAATCCGCAGCTTTATTATGCTCTCTTGGAATTTGCTCAAATGTGATGGTAGAAAAATGTGGTTTGTAGGCATCCACTAGTTGTTTGTAGGGGACCAACTTTTCATCTTTTGTTTGGTATTCATCTGTGACTTGGCGAATGACTAGCTGTGAGTCTCCATATACTTGTAATTCTGTGATGTCCCATTGAACTGCTGTATTGAGACCTATGAGGAGTGCTTCATACTCGGCTATGTTGTTGGTGCAAGGGAATGCAAGCTGATATGACTTTGGAATGTAGTCATTCTGAGGTGTAACAAATAAGATGCCCGCTCCTGATCCATGCTGTGTGTAAGAACCGTCAAAGTACAACTTCCACATTATGGAGTTGGAAAGAGTGAAGAGATTCTCATCAGGAAAGTCTGCTACCATAGGATGTGTATCTTTCATAGGTGCTTCTGCCAGTTGATCCGCGAGGGCTTGTCCTTTAATTGCCTTACGATCTGTGTACTCAATATCGAACTCACTAAGGATCATGACCATTTAGCTAGTCTGCCTGTGACAGCTACTTTTGCTAGTAGATACTTCAAGGGATCAATCTTGGCTATCAGATTTGTGTGTTGATTCAGCATGTAATGTCGCAACTTTTGGGAGGCGAACACTACTACTAAACAAGCCCTTTCCATTGGTGAATAATTGAGCTCGTATCCCACCAAGGTTCTACTAATGTAATAAATTGCATGCTCCTTTCCTGTGTCATCATTCTGTGCTAGCAGAGCCCCTAGGGCTGAGTTTGTAGTGGAGATGTATAATATCAAGGGTTTGTCCGCTACTGGAGGAACCAATACAGGAGGTGTAGCTAGATACTCTTTAAGTTGATCAAACGCTGCCTGACACTTGTTGTCCCATCGAAACGAGACATCCTTTCGGAGCAAGTGTTGAAAGGGTTGACATTTATCTGCTAGCTGTGAGATAAAACACCTGATGGACTGTAACCTTCCTTGGAGGCTCCTTAATGCTTTTAGGTTCTTTGGTGGAGGCATCTCCACTATAGCCTTTACTTTTGCTGGATCGACTTCAATGCCTCTACGAGATACAATGTATCCCAATAGCTTCCCTGATGTTACACCGAATACACATTTCTTTGGATTGAGTCTTACTTGGTATTTTTCAAGCCTGTCAAAGATCTGTCCTAAGACCTGTATGTGATCCACTCTAGAAGATTTAGCCAATATATCATCAACATAATCCTCCATGATATGATGAAAGAGATCGTGGAAGATCACTGTCATTGCTCTCTGATAGGTTGCTCCTGCATTTTTCAGACCAAACGGCATGACACACCAACAATAATTGCCCCAAGGACAAGTAAAGGTTGTTTTATGTTGGTCTTCTTCAGCTATCCTTATCTGATTGTAACCCGAGAATCCGTCCATGAGATAAAGCATCTCATGACCTGCTGTCAAGTCCACTATAATGTCAATGTTTGGTAGTGGAAAGTCATCTTTAGGACATGCCTTATTGAGGTCTCTGAAATCATTACACATGCGGATGCGCCCATTAGGTTTAGACATAGGTACAATGTTTGAGACCCAATCTAAATAGTCAATAGGTCGTATGAACTTTGCGTCTAATAGCTTTTGTACTTCCACTTCCACCAAGAGAGCTATCTGTGGGTGCATTTTTCTCAACTTCTGTTTGACTGGTTTCACCTTGGGATCAACTGTGAGATAATGAACTACCAGCTTAGGGTCTAGCCTTGGCATATCTGCATAAGTCCATGCAAAGTTGATGGTTCATTGTAAGAAGAAGCTGTTAAGATTTCTATGCTCTGTGTCAGATAATGATGCCGCTAGGAATGTTGTCTTTGGATTCTGTTCTATACCTAGGTTGATCTCTGTAGAATCTTCCACTAGTAGAGCTGATTTCTCTTGATACTTAGATGGTAAGGGAAGGTCAAATCCTCCATCCTCCGGTGCCACAGTTGAGTTTTCACCTTTGGATACGTCCTTTATTTTTACTATTTTATGATCAGGAGGTGCCACAGTGTGGTTTTCACCTGGAGATCTTTCTTTATTTGCACTTTTGCAACTGAAGGATTTGGCATTCTCACCAAAATAAGCCGTGGGCTCTAGTTCCATTACAAAACCTGCCTTGTGATCACCAAGAGGGATACCTTCCCGAAGTCCCATGAACTCAGCGAGAGCTTCGTCATTCTGAAATACATCTATAACGGGGGCCCCTTGTTGGTCCCAATCGATAAGTTCAGGGTAGACAAGCGTGACATTCTGGGTGCTGGTGGTGGAAGTTAAGGATACGGAGGATAGTGTAAAAATAGAGGATTCTGCGAATAGATTGGTCATGTGGAGGGAAGAGTCATCGGTGATATCCTCTGTAGACATCGTATCGGCGGGAAAAGTGTCAGCTACCTCGTCGAGGATATACTCGATGTCTGAGCCGCGTGGTACCTTCTTACCAAATCCTAATCCTTTCTTGTCTAGCTTCTTTGTTACCACAATGGGCTCCATAGTGCCTTGATTCTATTTCCCAAGGCCACCTTTGCCTTTATAGCCCATGTTTTTCACTATCCTTAAGCCATTGCCATATTGCTTGACTGGTATCGTGACTGGTTCTTTCTCCTTGTAGAGCCAAGAAGAGATGTCCTCAATAATTTCCTCTTCCAATAACTGTCCATGTTGGAATTGGGTTAGGAATGTTGGGGGAGGAATAGCTACTTTTTTGGTAACTTTGGCAATGGGTGGTTTGCAGTAAGATTTTGGAGATAAAGGCATCCACCCTACACAACAAGATTCTGAGATATCATAAGTGCCAAAGCCTATATCTCGGACACGAGCTGTGATTTTGGGGAGGGGTGTAGGCTCACTTGTAGAGGCTTGCGTGAGAGTTTGAGGGTCAACATAGAGAGAGGATTCAAGGGCTTTGTCATTTTTAGGCACTTGGTTGCAATTCTTATAGCTTCCTTGCAAGACACGGCAAAATTCAAAAGGATTAGGATCTCCTGGGATGGTGATCTCCGTACCATTGTATGGGAACTTGAGGGACTGATGGTACGTGGAGGGAACAGCTTTCATTGCATGGATCCATGGGCGGCCAAGAATAATGTTGTAAGGCAGCTCAATATCAAGAACTTGGCACCTAGTTTCAAGCATGACCGGGCCCAGTTGTATTGGCAAGTGAATAACACCTTCTGAACGGCGTTCTGCATCATCATACCCCTTGATTGTAATACTATGATCAGTGTTGACGTGATCCTTAGAGTATCCCAATTGCTTTAGTAACCTTAAAGAACATATGTTGAGACCAGCACCACCATCTATGAGGATGCGTTTGATTTTGCGCTTATGGATGAGAACCTCAATATGAAGGGCATCATTATGAGAAGGATCATGGGATGGGAGGTCCTTCTCAGAGAAGACCACATTGTAGGGTGAAGCAATGTTACCCACTATAGCTTGGAAATCCGCAACCGCTATGTTGTTAGGAACTGAGGACTCTTGGAGGGCTTTTTCTAGCACCACTCTATGTGCAGGTGATGACCGTAGAAGGTCCAAAATAGAGATCTGTGCTGGTGTTTTCCCTAGATGTTCGACAAGATTATAATCAGACTGAACCGGAAGTCTAGGTGTAGGCGCACAGATGGTGACATGACCTCGACGAGTAGTAACAGCACAATCCGTAGATTTGCCTTTGATGGTGAGGGTAGACACTCGACTCTCTTCAAAACGACCTACAATGGAATCAAAAGACGTGGAAGCGTGATTGATACCTTTACCTCTATCCTGAGGAGGAGGTGGACCATGATGAGGGAATGGTTCCTTGTACATATCGAGATCCTTGTTCATGTGTTGCGCTGGTGATTCATTCTCAAAAGTGATTTGATTACCATCGATGAGGTTTTGGATGAGGTGCTTAAGCTTCATGCAAGATGCAGTTCGATGACCTTTGCTCCTATGGAACTCACAATACTCATTGTCTCTGTAACGTGCAGTTTTGTAGACAGGTTCTCCATAAGGAGGAGCATCAGGTAAGGTGATGAGCCCTTTCTACAAAGCTTGCTGTAAGACCGATTCGATGGGCACACCCAAAGGAGTAAATTGACGTCGCGGAGGGTAATCTTGTTGAGGCCACTCTTGTTGTCGTTGCTGTTGCTTGGGATAAAGCTGCCTTTGTTGCTGCTGTTGTTGAGGTGGAGCTTGACTTGGTTTGGAGAGTTGCAGCAGTGTTTGCAATGTTTGGACATGCTTAGTAACGACCACTCCATCGTTGACCACGTTTTTGTTCTTGTTCCAATATTTGGGTTTATCGTTCGACTGCTGATGAGAATTGCTATCTTTTGTCTCCTTAAAGATTTTGACCACACCCTTAGCGATGAGGGCCTTCTCAATGTTGATACCCTTGTATGTGATTTCATCGAAGGTTGTAGCACTAAGAATTTGCAAATGGAAACCTAACTCTTGGTTGAGGTTCTGCACAAAGATGCTAACAAGCTGTTTCTCCAGAATCTTGAAAGGGAATTTACTAGCCATTTGTCTCCATCGTTGAAGGAAAGAAATGAAAGTTTCACCATTTTTCTATTTGTTGTTGCATAGGTCCGTCATGGAAATCTCATGCTCTGCGTTGTAAGAAAAATGGGTGGCAAATTTCTCTGCTAGCTCGTTGAAGGACTTAATACCCGTAGGTAAGTGTGAGAACCATTCTATTGCTTGACCTCCAAGACTGCGAGGAAAGAGATGCATAAGATATGTGTCGTTGTGAGAGACCTCGAAGCAAGCAAGATAGAATTCCCTAAGATGGTCTTTTGGGTCACCTTTTCCTTTATATTTATCGAACTTGGGAATAGTGAAATTTTGAGGAAAAGGGATCATTGGTAATGACCGATCAAAAGGATAAGGACACACTTCCTCTAAGGAGAAGGTCTTTTTGGTGTGGCCAAACGTAAGATTAGATAGCTGTTGTTGCACCTCCGCAATCTTTAGTTCCATAGTCGTGGGAGGGGTTGGTAACATCTCCTGTTGTCCAACAAGCGGTTGGTGTTGCCCATATGGAAGATTATAATGTGAGCCATGCGCACTGGTATTATAAGGGTCGTAAGATTGATTGGGATTGTACGGATTGTATGATTGGTTCAGATTGGGTTGGAATTGGAGGCCTTGATTAGGGAGAGGTGGAGGTGGCGCTAGGTAAGAATGTTGGCTTTGCGATGATTGAAGAAACGTATTGGGGGGAGGAAAGCTAAAGTGCGTTTGATTAGGTTGTGATGGTGGCACATAGCTTTGGGAAACCTGATGTAGGGAATGTTGAGAGTGGCTAGGCAATGTATGAAAGAAGTTGAGCGTGGATGAACGTTGTGGAGGAGGAACATAGGTAGAAGTGATTTGCGATGGTGGGGGTTGATTGAAGATGAGAGTAGAAGAATGTTGTGGTGGAGGAACATAGGTAGAAGTGATTTGCGACGGTTGGGGTTGCTTGAGGATGAGAGTAGAAGAATGTTGTGGTTGGGGCTGTGTGACTCCAATTGGTTGAGAGACATGCAGGTGTGATGATATAGGAGGTGGCATATGTTGAGACCCTTGTTGCATGGCTACATACGTGTTCCCCGGATTGTAATTGGGTGGGAAACCTACGCGTGATGGGGTAACCAAGATTCCGCTTGCGCTTGGGGTGGACACTTTAGGAGGTGGTTGCACATTCGATCGAGCTAAGGTGGCTTGCTTAGCTAACTCTGCTTGACGTTGGAGAGTTTCTTGTTGGTTTTGATAGATCTCCATAGGAGTCAAAAGCGGTGATATGGGCCTCTCCCCTGTTGGGTTTTGAAAAAGGGGATTCCTATACTGCGAGCCTTGAGTAGGTAGGGGCGTAGTCACCGTGGACATGGTTTGCACCGCCTGTAAGGGTTCTTGGGTGTTGTTGCTCTCCTTGAGAGTGGACACATCAAAATCTTGAGGTAACTTGGCGCCTTGCTTTGCAAGCAAGCGAAAGAAGTGATCCTGATTCTCACTAAGGATTTTATCAAAGGCAGCTATAGCTCTAGGATCTTGTATAAATTCATCAAGATCTTGCCCATCTTCTTGAGAGGATTGACCTATTTCAAAGTGTCACTCTTCTTGAGATGGGGTTTGATCTATGATATAACCTTGTGGGACAAAATCCGGAGGCAAGCCTGTGGTATACTGCGGTGCATTTAGCAAAGGGGTTCTATCCTCATGAGGATTGCTTAGTTCATCTATGTGCGGCATGTTTGGAGAGCTGATTGGTTTTGCCGCGGGTGCACTAGAAGTCACCTTGGGGGTAACGTTGAGACGACCTGATTGTGGTGTGCGAGGGGGTGACTTGTGCTTCTTAGGGACAACTTGCCTAGACTTCATAGTTTGCTGTAGCCTAGTGGTGACCATGGGAAATACTGAGGACACAATGTAATGCTAGGAATCTGTGAGATGCTTTGAAGAAACGGACAAACTCTGATGCACAAAGTATTGGACTAAAGGCGCTGTATTGTTTGACTAGAGGTGCAGGACTGTGCCACCAAAAGTGTGCTACTGTGGGCCAGAGGCGACGGACTGAGCTGCCAATAGCGAGTTACTGCTATACCAAAGGCGAGCCACAGTGACCAAAAGCGAGCTACTGTTATACCAAGGGCGCTGAAGTAGAGTTTTGCCAGAGGCGGGTTACTACTGTACCAAAGGCGATCTACTGTACTACCAAAGGTGAGCTGCTGTAATACCAGGGGCGCTGAAGTAGTGTCTAATGCTTTTCAAAGGCAAGATTTTTCTACTTTCTGATTGGATTGGTTTGGCAAGAGAAAACACAGCAAACAAGTGGTCAAAAAAGGCACAAGGACTGATACAACAGATAGTGTATGTTCAAGGCTCCAAACAAGCCCAATGTTTTCACAGGTCTAATACAGTTGTAATCAATAACAAGCACTTTTTATCCCTAGAGACAAGGTTTCATTGCAGTAGATCAGCTCACAGCTTAATACTCCGTCGATAAAAATATCATTCCATAAAGGTGTCGGATATTTAGTATCTTTGCGAGAGACGATAGGTAGGGATATCTCACCCTCCCCTTGGAAAGCTCAAGTAGGTCACAAGAGCTTTATGTCCAAGGGAATACTATCTCTTCTCAAGGGAGCCAATGGTGAGTATCTTAAGGGTTTAAATCGATTTCCCTTGCACTGATGATTACCGCAATGTTCGGAGGTAGGTCGGGTAGTTTCTATCTAAATTGGTTCTTAGTGACTTTGAGGGACCAACGCCTTACGAGCAATGCGACAAGCTACTAAAAGCTTTAACCAATCCTACTAAGAGTTTCAAACACTTCGCTCAATGTGAAAATTGTTTCCACAAAGAGCTAGTACACCTCTTTGCAGTTTGGCACCACAAGGTAAGGCTGACGTCGGTTAGGACTTGGCTTTCGCCTAATCCCTCTTATATAGCGGTTCAAAGGAAAACTCCACTTAGGGTCGTCCCTTTTGGATGAATCGCAATCCAAAAGCAGGCCCCTCTAAAGGAAGTACAGAAAAGTAAGAGCAAGCACGTCAAACAAAGGTTCAATTGTCTTGTTATAAGAAAAATAAGGTGCAACTAAGCTATGCACACACACGATTGTAGTTGTAAATTGTCCCTTATGAAATGAAGTGTTTGGCATTCATGTCCATTGTCCGTTAGAAAATTGAGGTGTTTGTCCATACATGTCCATTGTCCCTTAAGAAAATCAGTATGTTCCTAAGACTTAGATTGCAAGAAAAAAATTTGTTCAATTTCTCCTTTTAAGTATGCAATGTGTTTCTAAGACTTAGTGAGATAAAACAAAAGGGTCTTCAACACTCGTCCTGCATGAACATATTAAGAAAACACCTATTGGCTCTGTGTGAGTAATAAGAAGCTGCAACAAGTGAGTTAGTTCCACCAAAAATTTCACAAGTTAGCCAAAAAAATAAATCAACTTTGAACCAAAAGCATGTTACTGTCTTACCAGAAGCGATTCACTGTAAACCAAGAGCGCTGTATTGCAGAACAGAAGCGCTGTAAAATATTACCAGAGGCGCAGCACAATAATCGAAAGCGCTTCACTGTGTTTTCGAAGGCGCTGCGATAAATACCAAAAAGCGTGAGACGATAATACCAAAAGCGCTGTAAAATATCCAGGAGCGCGTCACTGTGTAGCCGAAAGCGTGATACTGTGTAGCCAAAAGCGCTGTGCTGTCTCAGATACAGAAAATATGAGTTTTTGTCAAAATAACCAGGCAAAAATGACTTTTCATGGTGGATCTACTGTCTGGATAATGATATCTGATAGATCTGGGTCGTGAAATCTGGAAAACTCAGAAAATGGGTCAACACAATAGATTAGCAGAACTTAAGGATACTCCTAAATAAATCAGCTTAGGAGATATCAAAAATCGGGTTTGGAAGACAAATACAACAGCTTGTGCAACCAAAATCACAGATCTGAAAATGAGAGAAACCCTGCAAGAGCACTGTAAAAAACAAAGTCAAAACCTAATTTTAACCAGAAGCGCTTAACAAGGCCGCCAATAGCGCTTCACTGTGTGACCGAAAGCGCTGCTCTGTGCGGCCAGAAGCGCGGCCGTGCCGCCAGTAGCGCTGAACTGTTCCTGCAAGAGCGCTTAGAGATACTACCAGACGCGCTGTGCAATATCGTCTGCGCTGTGCCGTACTGTGACTTCAGAAAACAAATTTCTCAAAGAAATAAATGGATTAGTGGGTCCCACCGGGCGTGCCAGAATGTGTATATGGAAAAATGGATTAAATCTAAACTAAATAAAACCAAAGAACCCAATAACATAAAGGAAACGAATCTAAGTAAAAGCCATAAATCACAAATAAAAGCTCTTACCAAAACCTGTATTGTTCCCTTTTGGAGATATGTGGATTGCTCAATGTAGCTGCAAAGCCATGGCTGCAACAAGCAAGTATGTGCTCAAGAGATCAATGTCAAAAGATCGTTATAGTGCTCAATCGACGCGTTTTGTATGCTCGAAGCTCTGTTAAGTATGCCTGAGAATACGATCGAAGAAAGAGGCTCAATGAAGGAGATGAGGGGGGTTTATATAGGTTTCAAGGAAGATCAATCAACGGTCCAGATAATTCAGAAGAATCAATGGAGGAGATAAGTTGAGGAATGTGCAACGAATAAGAAGAAGACATGTGTCTTGCTTGCTTTTGCATGAGAGGAGTTATCAAGAATAGAAGAATGAGTTAACTGAAGAGATAAATCAATTAAAAGAATAAAGCAATCAGTTAAGTGATTTAAAACAAGAAGAAGAGATTTGCATGAGAAAAGAAGATATTTTGCTTTATTAAATATAGAAATATTTAATTGATGAGCAAGAAAGCTTGAGTTATTTTAGAGATAACTCAAATTAGAAGAAAAAGCAATTTAAATAAATAATTGATTTATTTAAATTTAGAGAAGATATTTTTGGAAAAAGTAATTAAATAATTAGAATTATTTAATTTAGAAGATTTAAAAGCAAATTAAATAAATAAATTTATTTAATTGTTGTGCATGATTTTGGAAGAATAAATTTGATTTAATTAAATAATTAAGAATTATTTAATTGTAGATAAGAGGGAATTTGTTGAATTAATTAAATAATTGGATTTATTTAATTAATGTAGACTTAATTTTTGGAAAGAGGATAATGATCAAATTAAATAATTATAATTATTTAATTGTGGAAGAATAATAGAGGAATTTAATTTAATTAATTAAATAAAGAGGATTTATTTAATTAATGTTGAATTTAGGAGATTTAGAAGAATTTGATGAAAATTAATTAAATAATTAGATTATTTAATTAACGTTGAAATGCAGGTGATGAGACAGATAACGAAATGCAAGTGATTTGATGACACAGTCATTTTAGGGTGTCTACACTATGTACCTTCAAACCTATCACCACTCTTAGAAATCAGATTTCTTCTCCTAAAGACCCTAGGGACCTCCTTCTCAACTCTGGTGTCTACAAGATTGTATGTTCTTATGGCACCCCCTACATTGGGGAGACAGGATGCTACTTTAGCACTAGGATTAAAGAGCATAGCGCGGACATCAGGCATGAGCATACCCAGAAATCTGCCCTTGCTGAGCACTCTTCACTAACCAAACACCACATCTGCCTTGAAGACACTCAAATCCTAGTTAGTGAAGACAATTTTTTCAAGAGAAAACTCAAAGAGGCCATTGAGATTAGTAACCACCCATCCAATCTCAATCGCGACGATGGTTGGAGCTTAAGCTTCTTGTTGAACCCCTTGCTTGCCCACATTCGACATAGCTCTCCTCCTCCTGCTTGAGTTCTCTCTCTTCTTCCCCTTGGGTCTCTTCGCCTCAGGACCCCCCCTTGCCCCCCCTCCCCTCTTTCCGTCCCACCCCTTGCCTTCCCCCACATTTTTCCTCCTCCCCTTCCTTTGTGGTCCTACTCTCTTTCATACCTTCCTCTTGTCTTCTCCCCCCACACCTAGCCCATTGTCCTCTCTCCCCTCCCCCTCTCTCTGCCTTCATTTGGATTCTATCCCTTTGGTCATCCCCCTTCTCCCTCGATCGGGTTCTCTCTCTCTCTCTCTCTCTCTCTCTCTCTCTCTCTCTCTCTATATATATATATATATATATAGAAGTGCTCTCCTTTTTGGTGTTTTTACCTGACTCCTCCTTCACTTCTTTTTCCTCCTTTCTCTCTTCCTTCTCTTTTTTGATCCTTGTTCTTTGTCTATGAGAGTGTCTCATCTTGTGCTTTCCTTTGTGTTCTTGTTTTGCTCGTTGGTTGTTTGTCCCTTTCTCCTATTTTGTTCGGTCCATTTACTTTCTTTAATCTATCTTTCTTTCATTTTCAAATTGGTTTCACTTCATTATATTTCTTCCTTGTTTTTTCTTATATTTATTGATATTTCTGGTTATTGGTATTGGTTTGTTTGTAACAAACAATTACAAACATACGACCCTTTTTCTTGGTTTTTTGTATTTGTTTGTTCGTAATTCTATTATTCGTCTTCATTTATTTGGCTTGTTGTCCTCTTTATTTTCTTCCTTTTTCTTGGCTCTTATTGTTATACAATTACACACACATATATTTATACATATTCTATTGTAAGTATTTATTTGATGTCGGGTTGTTATTTGTTTCTCCTACATAGATATGTATATATACTCTTTCACACATATATTCTTATTTGTTTGCCTTGTTTTGTTACATATATACTAAACTTTGTGCTTTCTCGCATTATTTTAATTGTTCCCTCTAGTCTTTTTCTCCATGTAGTTATTAGATATAAACAAACTATATATATTTGGCATATTATTATACATCTTCTCTTTTATTTTATAGGTTTATTCATTTCTTTTTTTGTTTTAAATGTGGTGTGTTTTTTTTTAATGGGCTTTGTTGTTTGTTCTCTTTATTCTTGATAGTTCCATGGGTTTCCATGCACCTCCATCTTATTTAGAGTCTCAGTCTGCAAATTACCTTTCTACTTCTCTTCTCTTGCTATTTCTCCTGATGATGGATCATAGAGTATGATCTGAAACGTCGAGGTAAAAAACTCACACACAGTTAATTCCTAAAATATGTAATTACAATCATCATGGACTGTGGAAATCTGATGTCTCTTATAAATAAGAGTGTCAAAAAGTGAGAATTGAGAGATCAAAGTATTGCATATCAAAGGTTCCAAAAGCATTCATTTCTTGAAAAGTCAAAAATCAAAAAAAAAATGAGAAAAATCAAGTGAGGAAAATACAAACAAAAAAGTGAAAAGCAAAAAAAGAGAGAAAGAGAGAAGATTGTTGAATGTCCGTACTCTTAGGTGGAGATCAATCTAGTCTCGAATCCTCAAGGGTGACATTCTAACAGAGAAAGAAAGGTACAAAGCACACACACACACTAGCTAAGCAAAGCCAAGAGTCTTGTAGTATCTAGGATCATCTTCTACCTAGGGACCCTTGTTCTTTCCTATTTTATCCTTTACCTCAGGTCTACCTTGCTTGCCATTTATGATCTAAGTCTAGAAAACACCTATAAAATTTGCTACTTGTCTAAGTTGAAAGCCTATCAAATTGTCTTATCTAGATAAGGATCAGTGTTTAGCCTTTAGCAAAGCCAAAAATTGGAAATGCTCCACTTTCATTCCCACTCCCCACTTGAGTTTTAAAATCCTATCTCACAGCCTTGATTAGGTCTCTTATATCAAGACAACTTGCAATCCCCTGAGAATTTAAAATCGTATTAAAGAGTAGTCACAGTGTTTGTTTCACATTGCATTCATGCCAAAATTAGAAAAAGAGTCTCAAAGAAATAAAGTCAAATGTCATATCTCATGACATTCAGTAGAAGTAAATGTTTCATTTCAGCATTCCTTGTGTTCCTACATTATCATATCGTAAACTGCATCTCATACATATGCCATAAAAAATTACAAAAACATGTCATCGTTATCATACTTGCATTGTTAAAAGAGTTGAAAAGGTCAAAAACATAATTGAAAAGTTCCAAAACATGCACAAGAGATGAGTACAAATCTGATAGGCAAAAACCACAAAAGGATAAACTTTCATAGATACATTCGAAGTTTACATCTACAAGGGTATCAAAGAGCTAGGACAAAATGCTCTCAAGAGAAATAGAGGCTCCCCATGCGAGGGGGCACGATTTCAAAAAAGGAAATCAAGGTCGGTTCCCTCCAATGAAACTCTCAGGACTTCAGCTCCTCTATCTATGAATACCACTCGTCGCTCCATGAGTCCTTTGGGAGCAAGGCGCTCTACTGTGAGCATGTGACTGTGAAGGCCCCACCATACTAGCATCTCATCATCCAAATCTAAGATGAGCCACCTCCTGAAGCACATGATTATCACCCTTAAGGGTGTGAATATCTACCTTCAAGTCTACATTCTCCTGACATCCATGCTAGATAGGAGAAAAAATATGTGTGTCATCCAATAGCATGGGGCATACTAGGATCATATAAAAGACGGTCTCGAGTCATCCTAGTGAGGGAGAAGCTAAGCCAACATTAATCTCACAAACAAATTCCCTCCACTCTCTGACATTAACTAAAAAAGTGAATTGAAAGAGAAAGATGTGTCAGTTCCCCATGAAAAGAGAAAGGACAAAATTATGAAAAACAAACAAACAAAACTTACGAGGATCACCAGGCTGCCAATCAGGGTCAAGGTGTCCCATCACCTCATCTGAATGAGGAGGTCAGGGAACAATAGGAGGACCCTCAAGGATGTTAGGTGCATCACCTACATCATCGGTATCATCAAGACCCTCATCTGACACATCCTCAGGTAAGCCCTCATCTAACAAATCATCACCATCTAGAATATAATCCTTGTCGGTAGACTCTGAATCCACAGCTACAATGAGAGATCAGGAAGGCGTCCCTCTCCCTCCCCTCTATCCTCCTCTGGGAACTCTAGTAATGAAGACTCCACTACTCAAAGGAGTCCAAACAACTGACCTCTGTCCAATCTCACCCATCTCCTAAACAGTCTTGTAGCAGGTGGACACTAGGGGTAACTCCTCGGGGAAGTCCTTGCTGAACTACTGTGAAACACACTCGACATGATGGCCCTCAACTAGACCATTATGGTCTGAAATCTTGGATACTCTACGACAGTACTCTTTGACCTCACCATCACAAGCCCAGGATCCCTCCATGTCACGATAAGGATCAAAGATAATGTCCTCATCTGTAAGAGTAGTGATAGTAGGTAAAGAATCATCAACGTTACCTACATGCATCCACCTAGCTTCTCTCTGCAAATGTCTATCTAGAATCAAAATGAGCTTCTGATAGGGCCTAATGTCCTCAAATATCCATGTCATAATCAAAGAAGAATGACTAAAAGCTAGAGCCCCTCATTGTGAAATATGATAGAAGTCCTTGTAGACCATGGCCAAGATATCTAGTACCCAAGCATAGACTGTGCCCTCCTCAATACAACGAATGATGGGTGCCCAACACCATCTCAAATGAGTCGAGGCCTTGTCTCTAGACAACCTTGATGCAATCAAACTGATCAAGAATCTCCTCAGAAGTGGGATACAAAGTCAAGACACTGAAGTGAGTTGAACTCCTATCTAATCCCTAGGGTGATTAATGCCCATGAACTCTACCCAGGATGCCTTGTCCTCAGAGGACTCGCTAGTTGGAAGGACTAGAGAATGTCCTCTCACAGGTACTCCAAGTATACGGTAGACATCAAATAGAGTGATGGTCCACTCTCCATAGATCTATGGGAACCTAAATGTGTTTCTGTTTGCATCCTGGTAGGTCAGAATATCATAGCATTTACGGGACACAGGTGAATAACAGGCACATGACAAACTCTAGCTAGACATGTCCTCAAAATAGCAGGATCCTCATTACTCAATGAAGAAAATATCCCTGAGAGCCACCCCTACTCTTGGCAGGCATTCCAAAGCATACACATGTCCTACAAGATCAGAAGAGAACTTTAGATTAGATCTCATAAACTCGTAAAAATCCCTAAAAATCATAAAATTGCAAAAAACCTTACACAAAAAAAGTGTATAACCCCTCAAAATTGCAATAAATAGGTGAATATAGTAGCCAAAACAAGTCAGATCAGAGTGAAACAAGTGTTAGAAAACATGAAATTTCAGTCAAAATCAACCCAACAAGGTCGCCTCTGGGTGACCCAAATGTTCTGTAGGATCTCCCCTGGGCGACCCTGTTGTTCTGTAGGATCTCCCCTGGGTGACCTTGTTGTCAAACAAGATCTCCCCTGGATGACCTGCCTGGCAAAAGGGATGACCCTAGAGAGAGATCCCTCGAACTAAAACTACTCTAAAAACTTCATTTTTCAGTCAATTTCAGAAAATGAAAAACCTATCCTACCCTAAACGATGAAACAGAGACAGTGCAACAAGAAAAATTGAAAAAAATAGATAATTTCAAGAGATTTTTCACAAACTTCAAACTAGGGTTTAGATAAGGGTTTTTCACTATTTGCATACCCGATTCTCTACAGATGAAGAAGAGGCAGCCATCTTTGCGATCTCCTTGATGATATAGTTCCAACGACTACTCACATGATCAATTTCATCGTCGTTTCACTTTGATCTCACAATTTGACTTGCTTTGTTTGCCCTTAGCTTAGTTTCATTTGTGCATTTTTAGATTAGTTCCTTGCTTTTATGCATCTCTTTCATGCGTCATTTTGTGTGCATTCATTCCTACAGGTCTAAACCGACAAAGGCAAACAACTAGTCGAACTCGAACGATCCATGGTAAGTTTGTCATTTTAGTTTTCGTTATTCATTTTGATACATTTAAATGTCAGACTAATATTAGTTATTGCAAGTACAATTGCAGGAAAATTGACAAGGCCTAGTTTGGGAACGGTACCTACCTTTCATCCAAACTACTGTCCCCGAGGGGGAAAATATGTAAGCATAGAAATCATGCACATCCTCCATGAGGACCCCTATGATGATTTTAATCCTTATCATGTACATGTAAGCATGAAATAATATCCTCTAAGTAGCAGACCTCTTGATGACGTGTCTTCTTTCTTGTCTTGTGTTGTTTCCTCTTTGTCATTTTCTCTCTCCCCGTTTTTGATGATTTTCGACACTTTTGCGACACTTGTCGATTTGTGTTTTCTAACCTTTTGACCTTGCTCCTAAGCCTTGTGAGCATCTTGTAGGTGAGCTTTCACCTTTCCCCTATGTTTTTCATCCTCTGTACCCCCTAGAAGCCTTCTAGAGGTCCCCCCTCCCAATGTCCAACTTTCAGTTTTTAGTTTCACTTAACCAATCCAAATCTCCCCCTCTTATTTCTAGATCTTCCCCAGGAGATCCTGTAGGTGCAAGTGGAGATTTGGATTCTTACACATGATTGACTTGTTTCTAGAGGCATATCACCTCCTTTTTCTCTCTTCTACCATCTCCCTTTTGCAATTCCTCTAAAAACCTTGTTTTTCCCAGATCTCCCCCGGCCGACCCAGAGTTGCCCCCCGGGTGAGCCTACTGGCAAAAGGGGCGACCCTGTCGCGTTTCCAGCCATGGAAAAACTTGAGTTTCTCACTCAAAAAAGCTTCATTTTCACCCATTTTTATTCTAGTTCGCATAATTTTTTATGCCTAATATGGAGTTGACTATTTCATGCACCCACACATACATAATTAGCTCCATTTGATCTAAAATTAACAACTCAATCAATCTCATGCATCCTTCTAACTCCAATTCCTCTTCAGTGATAAGTTATTATTGATTTATCACTCCTTAGTTGAGTTCACTGGGCAATCAACCCACTTCACTCCCTAATCAATCCTTGTTAACTCATTAATCAATTGAGTTAACTTCTCAATCAATCCCATTCTTCAAACCTATAAGTAACCCCCTCCCTCAAGCTCAAAGGGAGGCAAATTCATTGTGCACATAGCTCTTGCCAATTTTTGCTCTCTAAATCAACATTCTAATGCTCTCACAAGACGAAGGTGCCTTTTTCTTTATTCATTGTTCAACCAAGCACCATTAAGCTACTTCAATCAATGCCATTGTGCTCATCCAAATCTCCCATTGAGCTCTTTCAAGCTTCAACAAGCTTCTTTGTGTTGTTTTGTCATCAAGAGGTCTTCTCTCTGCTTCAAAAGGATTCTAGGTTGCCAACATCAAGGATTTTTTAGGGTAGTGGAGTCACACATCTTCATTCTTTCAGGTTCCTTTATTTCTTTATTCAATTTATAGTAATTAGAAAACCAAAAATTGCTCTTGGGAATATTAAATCTTTGGCTTTTCCTTGATAGATTAGATCTTGCATGTTAGAGTAATTATTTTCAAATTCCTAGATCTAGACTATTTGTAGAAGCAATTTCCCTTCATAGATTAGATTATTTCAAAATAATCAAAAACCAAAAAATATAGATTAAAATTGCATTAGGAAAAGTCATATTAGCTTGCATTTCATATTTCAATGATTAGAATAGAAAAAGCATCTTTATTTCCATAAAATACTAAAAAAGCACAAAAACAAGTTTGCATATCATTTAGCTTTGCATGCATATAGAAACCCTAGAAAAGATAGATAACTTGCAAACCCTCGATACCATCACGAGGTAAACCATGATAAACGATTCAATTAAACCCTTGATCACATCACAAGGTAAACACAAGTCAAAGCATAACCAAACCCTAGGTCAAAATCCCTAAGTCTAGTTAAGGTTGGTCATCACACATTTACCTATCTCTTGGCTCATGAATGTGCCTAGGAGTGAGAGGTGAGTGGGTAAGGGCTATCCTCAACAATATCAAGGAAATCAATCCACAACAACAACAGGAGACATTTACTTTACCACAACAAGATCCATTTGTCCTCTTATTAACAGAAGAACAAAGACAACTCCAAATAGAATGAGAACTCATTCAACCAATTGAGAGATGAGGATATAAATGAAAGAAAGCGCTTACACACACAAATGTGGAATAGAAGAAACCCCAACAGGAGAAGAGAAACTAGTGACCCTTTGGGTCATAGGGTTATCTCAACAACAACTGCAATCAAACAAAACATTCAACTCAGCACAAAACAACAAAGGCCACATAACTTGTTGAACCCTCTCCATGAAGTTTAGCTCTCCAATGAGCCACACCACTGCCGTGTCTCACCTCCTCTCGACTGGCTACTTCCATGAGAGTGAGAGTGATGTGGCAAATCGCCCCATGGCAAGGTGGTGTAGTGCACCTAGAACAATAATTTAGTCAAAATTTGTAATTTTTGGTTGTTAAAGGTAGAATGAAGTTTTTAGAAATATAATAAAGCCTTCTAAAAGGCATAATTCAGATAGTGGAGGTTAAGAATAGTCTTTCTCTTTAGTAGAGTCTGCAGTTTACTAAGTTATGACAGTCTAATAATAGAAAAAATAGTTTTTTATGAGAAAAGCAGTCAATGTAGGCTATTTTTAAGCCTTTTCCCATGTTTGGGAAGAAAATAAAAGAAGGAATTCATGTGAGCATATAGAAGAAACCTCTCTCATGAGAATGCATTGTAATTTGGATGAAGTTTGAAAGGAGGAAATGAAGAAAAGATACTATTTAGCTGTCCCATATGACTATTTTCAGAAATTCTATTGTTTCCTCTCATTTTTCCCAGGCCATACAGTATTGTCAAGATTTCTCATCCATAGGATGTTGAAATGGATTGTATTAGCTTTGTTTTAAGTTAGGTTGCAAGGATTTTTGGTGAAGTTTGAAGCAGTTTCCAAACGTTTCTTCAAAACTATTTTGTTTTCCAACCTTTTCATTGTTTTATTATTGTTCCCTTGTACTCTACTTGCTCGTACTGCATGATTAAGGGCTCATTCGATTAGAAAGGTGTCATAGATGGTCTTACCTTCCTTTTGAGTCAAGTTGGAGGGTATTTCATGGAGGATTAATCATTTTATGGTTGCTTTTTGTGAAGGAGGTTTCAAACCCTTGTTTTAAGAGCTTTTAGAGAGGTTTTAGTTTTCCCACTTCATGATGCTATGTTAGAACCCCAAAATGGGTGGAGTTAGTGTAAAATGGTGTGTTTTCTAATGGGTTTTTCCTGCAGTAGCAAGGGACAAGGGAAAGGTGAAGATTTGAGCCATTGAGCCTCTTTGTGACATCAATTTGGCAAACTAGCCTAGTTGGAGTGAAGATTTGGTCATTTAATGAAGTCAAAAGGCCATAGACCCATGAAACCTTTGAAATCAGTCCATTTGCATCATAATGGATCCTTTGGAATAGGAGTAAGGTGTTTGGAATTGAGTTGGTGAGTACTTCCTTTGCAAAATTGGTACAGTCAAGTTTAAGGTGTTGTGCTTTAAAACAACCCATAGTGCATGTTTGGTATGTTGAAGAACAAAATAATGGGTATCCAAATAACCCTTAATGGTCTGATTTGGAGGTCTACACCTAAATTTATTGCATGACAGTCCTTTTCTAAGGGCTACAAGGAAGTTGGTTAGAGTGTGAAGGACAGGGTACTAGAAGGCACCTCCAGAGCTTTTTGATGGTTTTGTGAGCTTGGGATAGTCAAACCTAGAAGGTCTAGGGTCCCTAGAAGGTTTGGAAAGGTTCCCATCTATATGAACCTAAAAATGGGGTTGTTGTGTAGTGTTGAAGCCATGGACAATGAAAGGACAATCATGTCCTATTTAATGTCAAGTGTTGTAGCTTGGTCCACTGAGGCCTAGAAGAGTTGTTTGCCCTACCATTCCCTATATCCTCTTCCTCCTGTGTAGTTGTTTGTGATCCTTTGTTGTCTTTGTGTTGTCAGCTCTACATCACAAGGAGGGAAGGGTCCGTGTGCGTGCCAAAATCTGACCCGACAACACCAGGAAATTAGAGTCATGATTTTGAGTGTACAGTTACCGTAGTACCGCTGGGTGTAGATAAAAGAGGTGTGGGCTTGCGGTGTTTACCGCCATCCTGCGGGAGTCAGTAAATTGACTTGTGGTAGTGCGGGACATACCACCACTCCATGATAGCCTATGAATTGGCTTGCGGTGGTGCAGTGTATATCCCACCATCCCGCGAGGATCTGTTGGTGGTAATTGCAGTAGAGCAGGAGTTACCCCGCCACCTCGCGACTGTGACTGGAGAGACTGGTGGGTGTGCAGGTCTTACTGCCACCCCGCGATAGCCTGTGAAATAGCTTGCAGTGGTGCAGTATAGATCCCGCCACCCTGCACAGGTCAGTCTAAGGTATCTGCAGTATAGCAGTTAAGCCTGGGAATGATAGACAAAGACAGAACCGTGAAAAGAGGTCAATGGTGATATGTGGCATGCAGTTGTTAGTTGATTGCACATAGTTGTTATGAATCAACATGTTTATTGGCTCGACATTTTCAACCTGAAGGCAATAGTTGAATTCCCTGATAACCATATAACTACCTGCTATATCTCTTTGTTTATTGGTCGACGAGGTGGTACTACGACAATGTACGATAAGCCAACCTAAAGGGGAAGATAAATATATAGAGAAGTCTATAATGTAAAGTATGAGTGGTATTAAATATGGTAATGCAATGTATGGCATTGTAATAGACAGATAACTGTGGGTCGAAGGGCGGTTGGTTGAAGATCAGGGTGAATGTAATGTTGTTGTTTTGATTCTGTGAATTGACACCTGAAAGAGCTTAGCTCTGTAACTTGTATGTAATTGTCATTTTACTATAATACAAGTGATCTCTGCTTTGGTGTGTGGGTTTTTTCCTGAAAGGTTTTTCCCACGTAAATTCAGGTGTTCATGTTTTATTTATTTATGTGCATCTTAAATCAACTATAATTGCAAAGTTTTAAGTGGTTTAGTTTCTTCTCTCTCCTAAAGATTACATATTCCACACTTTGCTTTCCTTACACTCTATCGACAATTTCTCCAAAACTCAAACTTTTGCCTTTGAACGCTTTATCCATTCTATCGGTGAAAATCATTTTTTTGGAAATTTGGCACTTGTCAAGTTTATCGGTAAAAATGACTTTCTTCAAACTTTGCTTTATTGGCTAAACAAGCTTTTACTAATCGTCATCTATATCACCTTTATCGGCGAAATCCACTTTTCATGAACTTTGTCTTTGTCTTCAATACTCTCTTTATTACCTAGTCGGTGAATCAGAGAATATTCAAACTCCCGAACGAGTTCAAGAAATAATAACTTCCCCAACTAAGTCATTCTCCCAGGACTGAGTCTTTTTCTTCAACACTTGCTCTCTATCGGCGAACCGGTCAAACCATGAACTTTTGACTTTGGGAGCCAATTGTCGCCCTGTCAGCGAATCAAAAAAATGTCAAACTCTTGAACCATTTCTCAAAAAGAGAACTTTCTCAACTAAGTCCTTTTTTCTAACTAAGTCACTTAAAGGCCTTTCAAATCTTTTTTTCATGCTCCCTTTTGTTTTCGGTGAATCGGTGAAACTTTGTAACTTAAGAACTAGTTCTCAAAATGAGAACTTTACCGACAAAGAAAAACTTAAACAAAAAACACTTAGTTTTTCTCATTGCTGCCACATGTCGCCCGGTCGGCAAATCGGTGAACTTTAGAATTCTTGAACTAGTTCTCAAAGAGAAAACTTTGCTGATAACTAAATTTTTCTCTTTCTTCTAACTCCTTATTGCTCTTCTTCTAAGTCTTTACTGAAAAGACTTTCTGACTAGCCACTTTTGCCGACTAGAGGCAAACTACGTAGAGTTTTGACTTGGCCAATTTTGCTGACTAAAGGCAAAATAAAAAGAGTTATCAAATTGCCATTTTTGCCGACTAAGGCAAAATACAAGGAGGTCTCACTTGGCCATTTTCCAGACTAAGGCAAAATTCACAAAGTTCTTACTTGGCCATTTTTGCCAACTAAGGGCAAACTCACAAAGTTCTTTCTTGGCCATTTTTGTTGACTAAGGGTAAAACTCAAAAAGTTCTTTCTTGGTCATTTTTGCCGACTAAGGGCAAAACTCAAGGAATTCTTCTTTGGCCAAATTTTTTTGACTGAAATCCAACTTTGACATTAATGACAATATATCAACAAGGTCATGTACCACCTTACACCCCTTACTTTAGAGACAAAAGTCTTGCCCAAAGTGTATTCTATCTCAACCAATGAAGGTGCAAGCGTGAGCTCTTCTCCTCCATGCAACTGTAATGCATCGAAGGATATGAAGGTCGAAGGTCTTAACTAGGATGAACAAGCTTCTAGGGGGTCTCCCAATATATGCAAGGTATGGGGGATGAATCTGTGAATGAGGGTGTCCCTATCCAACCAAGTGCCAACCAACATAAGTCTACGTGAACCGAGGGTCTTCAGGTTTTTACAAGGGGGAGAGGGTCCTTCCTTTGAAGTGAGTCTTTCTATTTTAACAATGTTTGTGTACCACACCAGAATACACGGTTGAGGTCGTCCCCTTGGGGATGAATTCCAAGGTAGACCTCCTAAAGGGAAGAATCCAAGATGTTTTTGGTCACCCAAGATTGCATGAGGCGCAAGGGGAGAGCATACACATCAAGGATAATAGGATCAACAAGAAATAGAGTGAGAGAAGTGTTTTGATCCCCAAGATCACCAAATCATGTGAGGGGAGAGCATACAACTCCTAGCACTCTAAGACAAAGCAAACAAAGTTAATTCCCACTACACTAATTTAGTTCCTAATTTAGTGAGAATAAGATGATTCGTTGACTAGCGAAACTGCAAACAAGTGTTAGTAGTTTGTATGATGCCTTGGACAAGTGAAAAATGCTACAAAAACAAGGATTTGTCTAAGAATTTTACAAATAAAAAGTTAATAAATGTGTGAGACAAAGACAGAGCGCTAAAACAAACTGTCTCGGCGCTGAATGAGCTAGGTGCTAATATAGAGGGTTTAGGCGCTGAAACAGAGAGGTTAGGCGCTAATCTAGAAAAACCAGGTGCTAAAATAAATTGTTATACCTAACTTGCAAGTGCTAATGTGGTATGTCTAAGTGTTGATCTGACAGGAGCAATATGATGGCTTGTAATTTGAATAAATCCTACAAAATAGAGAGCAAAATACCTGCAAAAGTGTTGTTAAGAGGGCTAGCAAATCATAAAACCCAAAAGCTTAGTAATTAGCCCCTAAGATAATGAAAATGCAAGTTTTAGTGACTTCAAAGACCGAGTACTAATCTAGCAAGGTTGGGAACCACTGTGTGCAAGTTGGGCACTGACACGGATTTGACATTATGGAGGCTTGCAAAATGGCTAAAACCTACAAAAAAGAGAGCAAAAGGCTTGCAATTTTATTGTTAGTAAGATTAGTATTCACATAAAAATTGAATGGGGCCAAAAAGATGCAATAAAAACATAAAATAACCAATTCTATACCCCCTATGCTCGGGTATTGAAACAGGTGAGATGGGCGCTAAAAGGTAGAATTTTGGTGCTGAAGTATATCATATGAGTAGTAGAACTGGGCATTGAATCTGTTGGGATAAGGTGCCATTAACCTTGTAAATCCTAATATTGAATTTATTCCATTTATTATTTGTAATTTGTAATTACCCATAAGGGATGTACAAGTTTCACCGGCAAAAGTAAAAATTATTTACTGTCCATGGTAATTGCGGAGTTACTGCATGGTAAGTCCCAAAGTTACCGGCAGTAGTTACGAGATGTCATTTACTATAGTAAATGGTAATTGGTCAAAGTGGGGTGCATATGTGGAGGAATAATCTATTCTTAGTGTTATGACGCATGTCATAGATGTTGTAAGAAGGTGTAAGAGATTCTATGACAACTGTAAGTTGTCATAAGAATCTATGACACTAATAATAGCATATGATGCATCATAAGATGTTGTAAGTGGCTATTTTTGGCCCCAAGGCGTTCAAGCTTGCATGGGCACATTTTTCCAAGTGTAGGATGCATGTATGACAACATTTATGACCTTGTAAGAGCCTATTCTTGTCCATGGATGCCCAAGGTTGTATTGTTGACTCTTAAAAAATGTTATGGGCTTGTAAGAAGTCATTTAATGTCTTGAAGTTGTGTAAATTCTACATAAACCATAGCATAGTCGATGATATGCATATAATAGTTTACAGGTACCCAGGTTCTTCCGAAGTGAAGGTTGAAGGACAGAGGAAGTGAATGTATTTGTAATCTCCTTTTGTGAAGATAATACAACTTGACCTCTTTTCTTGGTGGAGTTTTTTACCCGAAAGGGTTTTCTCCACATTAAACACTTGTGTTATGTGCTTCATTCTGCTTCTGGTATATTTTTGTATTGTGGGTTTATGTTTTGTTATAATCTCCATTGTTAATGCACACTTAAAATATTGCTGAAATTTATTCGAATCAGATTTCCATTGAAGTATTGTTGCTTTCATTTCTAACATTTGGTATCAGAGCCTGGCCAGCTTTGACTCTTGGGTGGTAGTGTGGAAGCTATAGCTGCAATGGGAGATTTGGTTGCATTTGTTTTGCAGATCTTGTGTTGTTAGTATGTTTGCATCCACCGTTGCATCAACCTCTCGATTGGACATTAAGAAGTTCAACGGAACGGGGTATGAGTTGTGGAAGCTGAAAATGGAAGATTTGTTGGAAGAAAGAAACCAATGGTTCGCTGTCCAAAAAGAGAAGAAACCTGATGATGTCTCTCAATATGAGTGGGATAGACTGGATAAGAAGGCACAGGGAACCATCTGGTTGTGTCTTTCAGACTCTGTCCTGTTGAATGTCGCAAAGGAAGAGACTACATACAAGTTGTGTAAACAGTTGGGTGAGATCTATCAAGCCAAGAGTATGGTAAATAAACTTTATTTAAAAATAAATTATTTTCCATGAAAATGAAAGAGGGTGAGTCAGTTGTAGAGCATTTAAATTCTTTTAATTTATTGGTGAGTCAGCTTGATTCAGTAGATGTTGAGGTTAGTGAGGAAGATAAATGTATCTTACTTCTTTGTTCTTTACCTAAGTTTTGGGAGAATGTTATTCTTGCTACCACTGCTAAGCTCGTGGATCCGAAGTTAGATGCTCTTGTTTCAGTGTTACTGTCACAGGAATTGAGGAAGAAGAGTTCAGATAGTTTAGGGGATGCTCTCAGTGTCAGGGGAAGGTCTAAGGAAAGAGGACCTAAGGGAGATCAAAAAGGGGCTAAGGACAAGTCCAAGGGCAGGTCTAAGACTCCTGGTAAAAAGAACAGAGTTAAGTGTTGGAACTACGGTAAAAGGGGACATGTGAAGGAGTGTAGAAATCCCAAGAAATAGTGGGAGAGTGCTTCAGATAAGTCCTCGAATGCAGGTGAAGAAGTTTTACTTTCTGCATGTAATCTTGTTTCTAATGATCACTAGTTGATTGACTCGAGATGCTCATTTCATATGACCCTGCATAAGGAATGGTTCTCCTCATATGAAGAATATGATGGAGGTAATATCTACCTTGGTGACAACTCTACATATCTGATTATCGGGAAAGGAAAGGTATTGTTGTGTTTTAGTGATGGGAGGATTAAAACCCTCCCTGGTGTTTTGCATGTTCCTGGATTAGATAGAAATCTAATTTTAGTTTCGAAGTTGAATAATTTGGGAATGCATGTGACATTTGACAAGCATGGTTGTAGATTGGTGAGAGGGAACTTGGTGGTAGCGAAAGGGAAGAGATTCAGGAACTTGTTTAAGCTTGAAGCCACTACAATTTGTAATGCCTCCTATGTATCTGAGGCCACTACTAAAAATACATGTATGTTGTGGCACTGTAGATTGGGCCACACAAGCAATAATGTACTGAAAACTATTAAGAATACAAATTTGTTGGACGGTTTCTCTTATTCTGATGAGCACTTTGATTTCTATGAGCATTGTGTGTTTGGTAAACAAAACAGAAAATCATTTCCTTCAGGAAGTAATAGAGCAAAAGAGAAGTTAGAAATTATTCATATAGATGTGTTTGGACCTGTGGATAATGAATCTATCAAAAAATCTCGTTATTTTGTAACCTTCATTAATGATGTATCCAGATTTACATGGATTTATTTTATGAAGCATAAATCTAAAGTTTTCACTAAGTTTAAGGAATTCAAAGTCTTAGTAGAGAACCAATCAGGTTTAAAGATAAAAATATTAAGATCTGACAATGGAGGGGAATATTGCTCTAAAAAATTCGATGAGTTTTGCAAGCATGTAGGTATAATCAAACAAAAGAGAACTTTGTATACACCACAGTAGAATGGTGTTGCAGAAAGGATGAACCAAACAATTATGGAAAGGGCCAGAAGTATGCTTAGTGATGCACAGTTGGATAAATGCTTTTGGGTAGAGGCTATGTGTACTACTTGCTACTTGATAAAAAGATCTCCTTGTAAGGCTCTTGATTCGACACCTTATGAAGTGTGGACAGGTAAGAAACCTTTTGTTTCACATGTAAGGATTTTTGGCTGTGAGGCTTTTGTTCATGTGCCTAAGGAAAAGCGATCTAAGTTGGATCCAAAGGCTGAAAAGTGTACATTCATTAGATATGGTGATAATGTCAAAGGTTATAAGCTTTGGAATCTACTAACCCACAGTATTATATTTTCTAGAGATGTTATGTTCAAGGAACTTAGAGCTATTTCTGAACCTAAGCAGCCAAAAGAAAAAGATGAAAAGGTGAAGAAGGTGCACTTTGATTTAGAGCAGCAAGATGCACCTCAGAAATAATAGAATGATGGATTGGGGAGTGAAGAAGAAGAAGAAGAAAATTTGAGTAGTTCTAATGAAGATGAATCTGTTGTTACAGAAGAAGTTGGTGCAAAAGAACAAGTAGAGTCTCTTACTCCACCCTTAAGGAGATCCACAAGACAACAGAATCCAGTTGACAGGTATAGCCCACTAGATTTTCATTGTGTATATGCTTTATTGAGTACTAACGATGAACCTAGATCCTACAGGGAAGCTATTTCTGCAGATGATAGTGAGTCTTGGCAGCTAGCCATGCAGGAGGAGATGATGGATTTGGACTCTAATAACCCCTAGGATCTTGTTTGTTTTCCCAAAGGAAGAAAAGCCATAGGATGTAAGTGGGTCTTCAAGAAGAAGTTTGGAGCAGACGGGTCATTGGAGAAGTACAAGGCTAGACTGGTAGCCAAGGGCTACTCCCAAAGAGAGGGAGTTGATTTTGGTGAGATATTCTCTCTTGTTGCCAAATTGACTTCTATTAGATTTCTCTTATCCATTGCTACAGCTTATGATTGGGAGATTGAGCAAATGGATGTTAAGACTGCGTTCTTGCATGGAGATCTTGAAGAAGAAATTTATATGCAACAGCCTACAAGTTTTGAGGTAAAAGGAAAAGAACATTGGGTTTGCAGGTTAAAGAGGTCTCTTTATGGTTTGAAATAGTCCCCCAGAATGTGGGATCAAAAGTTTGATTCATTTGTTTTGAAATTGGGTTTTGTTAGAAGCGAGGAGGATCATTGTGTTTACATTCATTATGTTGATGATTCTATACTGGTTATTGCTTTGTATGTTGATGACATGTTGTTTTTTAGAAATACTAAGGGTATGGTCAGTGAACTTAAAGCCCAACTTTCAGGTGCATTTGAGATGAAGGATCTTGGTGCTACAAGGTATATTTTGGGAATGGAGATTAGGAGGGACAGAGTTAACAAAAAGCTTTGGTTGTCACAAAGTAAGTATGTGAATACTATTTTGCAGAGGTTTAGTTTGCAGGACTGTAATCTAGTTAGAGTTCCTTTACTCATTGGTACTAAGCTTTCATTAGATATGTGTCCAAAGACTGAGGATAATCTTGAGGATATGTCTAATGTGCCATATGCTAGTGCTGCAGGGAGTTTGATGTATGCAATGGTTTGCACTAGACCAAATATTGCCCAAGCAGTGGAGTTTTGAGCAGGTTTATGTCTAACCCTGGTAGACAGCATTGGAACTATGTGAAGAGGGTGTTTAAATATCTTGCAGGTACTCCTGATCATTGTTTGGTTTATTCTAGTACTGATAGTGCTGATAAATCTTTGGACATACAGGGTTTTGTTGATGCAAATTGGGCAGGTGACTTGGATAGTCGAAAGTCCACTAGTGGCTATGTGTTTACTTTGTTTGGAGGTGCAGTGAGTTGGATGAGTAAGAGGCAGCCCACAGTTGCTTTGTCCACCACAAAAGCAGAGTATATGGCTGCTACGCATGTCTCTAAGGAGGTTGTTTGGTTGAGGAGACTATGTACAGGTATTGGTTTTGATTGCAGGAACATTCAGATTGGTTGTGATAGCCAGAGTGCTATCTATTTGGCCAAGAATCCCATGTATCATGCTCGGACTACGCATGTTGATGTTCAGTATCACTTTGTTCGAGAGTTGGTTGCAAATGGAGAGATTGAACTAAAGAAGATAGACACTCAGGAGAATGTTGCAGATTCATTGACCAAACCTGTGAGCACAAAGAAGTTCATGTGGTGTAGAGAGGCCATGGGCCTTGTTTCTAGTGCCTGATTAATTTTCATTTGATTTCCTATGGGTTGATTTACAATGTATAATGTCAAGCGGGAGAATGTTGGGATAAGGTGCCATTAACCTTGTAAATCCCAATATTGTATTTATTCCATTTATTATTTGTAATTTGTAATTACCCATAAGGGATGTACAAGTTTCACCGGCAAAAGTAAAAATTATTTATTGTTCACGGTAATTACGAAGTTACTGCACGGTAAGTCCCAGAGTTACAGGTGGTAGTTACAGGATGTCATTTACTATGGTAAATGGTAATTAGTCAAAGTGGGGTGCACATGTGGAGGAATAATCTATTGTTAATGTTATGACGCATGTCATAGATGTTGTAAGAAGGTGTAAGAGATTCTATGACAATTGTAAGTTGTCATAAGAATCTATGACACTAATAATAGCATATGACGCGTCATAAGAAGCTGTAAGTGGTTATTTTTGGCCCCAAGGCGTTCAAGCTTGCATGGGCACATTTTTCTAAGTGTAGGATGCATGTATGATAGCATTTATGACCCCGTAAGAGCCTATTCTTGGCCATGGACGCCCAAGGTTGTATTGTTGACTCTTGACAAGTGTTATGGGCTTGTAAGAAGTCATTTAATGTCTTGAGGTTGTGTAAATTCTATATAAACCATAGCATAGTAGATGATATGCATAAAACTGTTTACAGGTACCCAAGTTCTGCTAGAGTGAAAGTTGAAGGATAGAGGAAGTGAATGTATTTGTAATCTCCTTTTGTGAAGATAATACAACTTGACCTCTTTTCTTGGTGGAGTTTTTTACCCGAAAGGGTTTTCTCTATGTTAAACACTTGTGTTATGTGCTTCATTCTGCTTCTGGTATATTTTTGTATTGTGGGTTTATGTTTTGTTACAATCTCCATTGTTAATGCACACTTAAAAGATTGCTGAAATTTATTCAAATCAAATTTCTATTGAATTAGTGTTGCTTTCATTTCTAACAGAATCTAGAGGTCTAGGCACTGAAATCTGTTGGTTGAACGCTATTCTATGAAAACCTAGTGTTATTCTGACCTACACACATAAAAACAAGCCAAAAACATGCTAGAAATGATATGTTAAGGTGGTGGGAGTCCCACCAGGCGTGCCAAAAATGTATACAAAAATATGTGAACTATCCTAAACAAGCTAGAATGATTCTAACCTATTCAATTCACAAATCCTTGCAGCCTCATGATAAGACTAAAGAGATATTGACAAACTAACTAAATTTGCACCCTATCACTATGCAAATCTTGATTTTCCCTATGATATGCTAAGCTATATGCTAATTGCTAAATGTGAGTTCTCAATGAGGCAGAATTTCATTACATTCTAATTGCTTGTTGGAAATGGATGATCTAGAAGGCTCAATTTATAGATTTTTGGAGGTGAGGATGGAGGGCTAGGACTAAATTGGAAAATCAAGGGCTCACATTGCTTGAGGATCCTCAAGCAAGGAGAATTGGACAAGTGTCACAAGGAGGTTGGATGAGAAGAATGTTCCAAGATTCAAGGGAAGATCAATGGATAGAATTGAATGATTGAATGGATGGATGGCTAAGATTAGGTAGGTGTATGATATGTAAGGATTCATTTATGAAAAGGCATAGTTTAGATTTTGTGAAGAATTTAAAATTTAGAGGAGAGGACAAATGTAATTTAAAATTAGATGAATAGTGGAGGAATAGTGCCACATAGAATTTAAAATTTCATGAATAGTGACACTTGGAGTGGATGAGAAGAAAACGGGACAAATGGACCCTTTTAGAATATTTCTCCATGCCTCCAAAGTACAACTTGTCATATACATACATCTACATTGAATGACAAGTGGGATTCTAGAAACATGGAGAGATAAAATTGTGAGTTAATTTTAATTAACCCATGTGCACATGATTAGGAGGAAAGTAATTATAATTACTAAAAGTAATTAAAAGTGTAAAAAATAGGGAATTAAATAAATAGGAACATTTATTTAATTCCTAGGAGTGTATATGAACTATAGTCCTTCAAAATATTTAATTTTTTGAACTATAGTGAAAGAAATTTATTTTTGGCCATGGAGGAAGGATGGGGAAATATTAATTAAATAATTATAAATTATTTCATTAACATGTGTGTTGGATAGAATAGTAGGAATTATCAGGTTTAGAATGCAGAAAATGGATGAAGGTGGTTGTGACAAATTTCAAGTGTCTACAGGAGGAAACTGAAGGGAAATGAAAGGAATGAAGGGCTCAATGAAATCCTCAGGGATTTCATTTGGGACAAGAGGAAGGAACCATATGGGATGCAAGGAGGAAATCTCTAATAGTTTGAGGAAAACCCGCAAAACACAAGAAATACTAGAAAATAATTGATAATTTTCCAAACAGAATATTTTTGAATTTTTGTCAATGTCAATGCATGAGGGTACAAGGGATGGAAAAAGGCAATTCCAAGGCAAGATTTAACTAAGGGAAGACCCATTTAATATTAATCATATCGGTTATCTATGATGGGAAAAACAAGGTAAGTGCACAAAATGGGCAAAGGACTTAAGATTTTTGCAAATTTTAAATTGGGTCCCAACAGTTCCATCACATAGATGTGCAACATATCATCTAAAACCTAGTTCACTCATTCTATTTGGTCATCTTTCTCAAGATAGTAGGTTATGCTAAAGTTGGGTTGAGTACCCAACACCTATGGCAAAGTAGCCCACAATTTTGATGTATAGATAGAACCTTGATCTAAGATGATCTTAGGGGGAATCTTATGAAATCTAACAATATCATCCAAAAAGACTTTCCACAATCGTGACATTATAGGTGGTTTTCATCGAAGAGAACTAGGCTACTTTGGTTAGCTTGTTGACTATCACCATGATGGCATCATGGAAAAATGATGACATAGGAAGACCAACAATAAAGTCCATGAAAATGGTGTCTCATTTCCACTCAAGTATCTCATGTGGGTATAATAATTTGGGTAGATGTTGATTGTAAAGACCAAGTTCGGGGACCTTAGGGAAATTTTTTTTTTGTTTATCTTTCTTAAGTGATCTAAAGTTTGGTCTACACTCAAGGATTCTTGTTCATGTCCTAACTAGTTGTCTAGATCTTAACATTTGTTTCCTGAACTTTTAGTTTAATCTGAGTACTTAGAAGTATCAAGTAGCCAAATTTGGGCTATGTTGTCCAAAATTGGGACATACTGAAATAAAGCCAAACGAGCTCTTCTGTACTTTGGGCAAATTGGTTCATACGGAACCGAGTCTAATGGACCCTATCACTACCCAATACGAGGTAGATCAAATGATGGCCAATCAGGCCTAGACTGGTATATCGCTACCCAATTTTGAGGTAGATTAAATAGTAGCCAAAACGGGCCTACACGGGTCAAACGAACCAAAACCCAATCCAACACAGGATAGGTAAACACAATTGCAATATGAGATAATAAGGACAGGAATCATTAATATACTCTGGCCAGAGATTTAGACTCATCGGGATCAATCTGAACCCTGAGTCACTTAAAGGAAATTACGCAATAGGTCCATATATTGCACCAAGCAATTTCTATAAGTTCATTCGATAAGAGAAATATTTTGAGGACTTGGTACCTTCCTTAAGATTTTGGCAAATGGAAGGTATGAGGTCAATCCTCCTGAGGATTCGTCTGAGTGCTGGAGACTTATTTAGTTATCAACTTAATCTTCTTAGATTAGAAATTAATTTTACGTAGTTGTTTATAAAAGAGTACCCTATATCCAGGGGACCTGAGTACTGGGGGCATCCTTCACCGTCCAGACTACCTACATACGCTGTATCGACGAGATCAAGGCCCCCTCTGATTGTGACTGACACTAGGGATTGTGAATATGTAGTTATGTCTTGCACTATGTTTGATGCAACTGTGACGGGGTATCCATCCCTTTCTAGGGTTATTCCCAGCCCTAGACAGTTCCTCATCGACTGCCACCCACTCAAGTGAAATAGGGATGGAAATTAGTCCACTATCACAAGCACCCTAAAGAAGTGTTTGTTAATTAGTCCTAGTGTGGAGGAATCCATATCAGGTGTCTGCTCAAGAAATTTAAATTTAGTTCACTTGCATGACTCAATTTGAGAATTAGGAGACTGGGTCCATTTGAGATTCCCTAGTGCTTTTTGATCACCAAGATCCGTGAAGGCGAGGTGAGAGCATACGGCATCTAGGGTTTCTTGGTTGGACTGGCTGCCCTATCTAAAAATTTTCAAGTTATCTCCCAAATAGAATTGTGTTATCGATAAATTGTTGGCAAGAGACACTGCTAGGCATGATAAGTGTTGTCATTGATGACAACCAAGCCTCTCTACACATCCACATTACATAATTTGCCCAGACCAGAAATCAGATTGAAGATCTGTCTATGTCCGGGAAGTCAAGAACAGAGTGTGTGACAGGGTCCGGATCTCCTTAGGAGCAGATCAGAGTTTGTTGCATATCTGAGTGAGTCATAAGCATTGTTAGAAAAATCTAAATCCAAAATTTTGGCCTCCGGTGATAGAGGAGTCAATAGTTATTAGCATCTGAGTATCAAGGTATCAGTTTGATAGAACAGACAAAAGAAGAACAGGCCGACATTGTAATTGATCTTGGCTCTAGATGTATGGAAGTTGTTGGTTAGACAAGTTGTGTTGATCAATGATAGTAGCTGACCTGACTAATGATTTGTGAAGTGCAAGTTTTTGTCTACGTCTCAAGTTATGCATGGATCTAGCCAATAGAGCAGAGTATTCAATAAAGTTCCAAGTTTTCTTGAAGCCGACTGAAAAGTCATTAAAGATCAGGATGATTTTGGTGTGTGTGGTGCGAATATGGTGTAAAGGTGAAAAGAGCATAGATCTAAGATTATGATGAAGGAAGAGCAATAAACAAGGCAGAGTGAAGATGAAATGTGTAAGATCAGTGTTTTGTGCTTAACCAGAACTGAATTCATGCATTAGTAGATGCTTCTCATCAATTCAAAATCTCTATTATTCTCTTGTAATCATTTGTAGGTAGTGAGCCTCTATTTGAGCAGTGAGCTCTTGACAGTGAGCCCAAATGTATGTGCATTCTCATTTGTAAAAATACTTTTAATAGGATATTAATTTATTTTTTGGGTTAACTCCCCCTTAACTAGGTTTCCACGTTAAAAATCTTGGTGTCAAGTGTGTTATTTATGCATCTACTCATGTGTTATTGATCCATGCTTTAATTTTTATTTGATTGTAAGTTGTAAAAGAAGGCAGAAAAGTTTAAATTGTGTGACAACTGATTCACCCCCCCCCTCTCAGTTGTCCAGACTAATTCCAACAATTAGTATCAGAGTGAGGTTCCTTTGAGAAGCCTAACAGCTTAAGGAAAGATCTTGGAAGGAGTTTTAATGGGTTCACTCAAAGATCAACTTCAGTTGGCCCTAGAAGATCTTGTTCAGTCTAAAGCAGAAATTAGTAATCTAAGAAGTGAACTTAAAGATGTTGATGATACCATTGAAATGTCAAAGGATAAATTAAAGAAATCTATGGAAAGGAAAAAGGAGTTACTTTTGCAGTTATCTAGTTTAACTAAAGAAAATGGCATGAAGGAAGCTTTGGAAGAAAAGATAAGGGAATGTGAGAAGCTATCAAAAGAAGTTGCTATTCTAAAAATTAAGATGGAATCTGGGGCGATAAGGCTAACCAAAGAAATTGAGCAAAGGAAGAAGATTGAAGAAGACTTGAATCAAACTCTAAAAGAAAGAACTGATGAATGCTACAAATTAGACAGTATAGCTAGCCACCTAAAGTCTGATCTATAAGAAAGCAAAGACAATGAAAGAGATCTTGAAAGACAAATTGTCATTATCAGACATGACCTAGAAGTTGTAAATGAAAAAGGCTGATGACAAGAATGGTCTTGGATATGAGAAAGGTGAAATCTCTAGATATTAACAAAGAAACTCTCAACCAAGGAATGAGAGAAACAGACCTAGAAGACCTCCGGTAAGATAGCCTAATGCTCAAAGATATCCATCTTTCAATGGAAATTGTTTCAAGTGCAATAAATTTGGTCATAGAACCACTCAATGTAGAAGTAGAGTAAGTCAAAATAATCCATCCTTCACTAGACAATGCTTCAATCGCAAGAGGTATGGTCATAAATCAAATGAATGCAAAAGTATGATAATGAGTAACTCATCAAATAGAGGAAGTGGAAATTCTTTCAATGGAAAATGCTTTGCATGTAATAGATTTGGACATAAGGCCATTCAGTGTAGATCAAGAGAAAATCAATCAAATGGGAAAAGAAATGTTGTGTGCTTTAATTGTAACCGATCTGGTCATTTTGCAAGTTTTTGCAGAAGTAGGATTAATGAAAGAAGGGATCTAGTAAACAGAAAACCAGATGCGCAGAGACAAGACAAAGGCAAAAGAAAAATTAATGAGAATGAGATCCAGAATGAAATGAGCAAGACATGGGTCAAGAAAACAATTGTGAACCATAGTAATGGATCCTCACCAGAATCCGGTGCTGATAATTCCTCTGGAAATTAGAAGCTTTGGCTCAGGGGGAGCTGTATTGAAAATCAAATTCCCCAGCCAGTAAGTGGGTGCCTGAATCTGGCACAGTGAGAAAAGAGATCTTGGATTGTTTCAGATCATTTGGAAGGATTTCTGGAAGAAAAGAGATAGGTATGGAAAATTGCAGAGTAATTCATGAGAAACTATTCAACAAACAGAGTAACCGAATGTATTAGAGTAGAGCATTTATTACAAAAACAAATTAGGTGTTGCGGAGCATAAAAAGGTCATTCATTCCTCATTTAGATCACTTTGCATCAGAAGAAAGCAAGAAGAGAAGGAGTGAACGAGATCAGAGATGAGAATTCTCAAGATTGAAGCGCGAAGAGGATCTCCAAGCAAAACCCTAATCTACGGAACAAGGTATTTCTATTTTCTGTGAAACCTCTTGAATTCTCAATCTCTGCAAATGGCTGCACCCTTAGTTGTTGATGTCACTGAAAGGCCCCGTCCTAAATTTAAGAAGCATCCTTACAAATCTATTGAAGTCAAGCCGCTAGGTGCTTTTTCGAGTGTTCCATATGGAGTTTTACATGTTGAAGACATTAGGGCATACATTCATTGCAATGTAGAAGAATTTGGGAATCTAAAACTGTTGGAGTTGTTTAAGAGTCATCTAAAGGATGACAATTACCAACTGAAACCTGAATTTGAAGCCCTAGAAAGCAAACATTTTCTGCAAATTATTGAATTTATGTCATTTGATGAGATTGAATGGGTTCATTATGTGTTGAGCCGAATGCACGATGAATTTATATGGCTTCTGAAACCATTTAAGATCACCAAAGATGTTATTAGAATTTTGATTAGATTAAACTCAACCAATGGACTACCCATGTTAAAATCTGTCAAAAATCAAACTATCACTAATGCAACCGGTGTGAAATTTGATAAAAGAGCCATGAAAATCAATGACATTTTAGAACCGGATGTCAAGTTTGCTTCCATGGTAATTGGGTATAAGATTTATCACTCAAGCAAAGAAAACTCTATCTCCATAATAGCTATATATGTAGCATATAAAATGCTGAAAGAGAATGCAGACTATGACCTCTATGAGCTACTACGGGTTCAACTATTTGAAAATTTAAACAAAATCAAGAAATATAAGAAAAATTCCTTCAAATATGGTTCCTTGATTATATGCTTATTTTTCTATTTTATGAATGAAGTGCCTGGAGTGCAAAGTGTGCACTGGACAAATGACAGGCTAGTGGCAATCTAGATAAGAGATCATTTATATAGCCTTGGAGATTCATGTACACAAAAGACTGCAATTTGGGGGTATTTCAAAAAAATTTAGAGTCTAATGCATGCAAGGGAAAGAATCCCTAAGTTAGTTGTAGAAAAGTATGAGAATGAGATATGTTTTATGGTTGACATAGATCAATGTTTGATGGAAGTTGTAGAACCTAGAATAGTATGGATTATGCCAATGGGATATGAGATTGATGAGAAAGATTTGGAAATGTATTCTCAACATCTCCTGAGCAAATCAAAAGACACATCTGTGGAAAGGTTTCGAACATACAAGGAGCTAAGTCTAAAGTTGCATGTGGAGCTCAGATGGCCAAAGACCAAAAGGAAAGTGCAGAGGCAAGTTGAAAGGTATGTTGAGAGCATTGGCCTAACCAAGGAGGTGGTGAAGCAAAATAGAGAAAGAATTGAAAAGGTTGAAAGAGAAAAATAGGACAAGAAACAAGAAGATGCTCCAATGTCCTCCATTTCAAGGAAAACAAGAAGCTTTGCAACTGTCTCAGATCAATCCAAGTCTATTCCCATTAAGACACCGGAAGCCACGCCATCCGGTGAAGGAGGAAAGAGGAAGAAAACCAAGGCCACAAGAGCCTACAAGAGCACAAAAGATGATGAGAAAATAGAAACAGATGAAGTTAAAGAGATAAGATCAAAGAAAGCCAAGAGTTCAAAGGCCCCTGAGAACCAACCCTCCGGAAGAAAAAAGGCAAGTAAAAGGCAAGAGACTGGTAAGGTTGCTATGAATGTTGAACAAATTGTAAAATCAATTACGGTTCATAGGAATCTAAAGCCTATCAGAATATATTATGATAGTTTTGATGAAGCAAATAAGAAAATCTTGGAGGATTCCACCATCCTGTACTTGAATAAATTCAATAGAGCTCTATTGGAAATTCTATAAGAAATTCCCAAAAGCTTAAAGAAAATACTAGAAATGAGGAAGGAGGCCACCAAGGACAAAGACATAGAACTCAAAGAATATGTTCTTTCCACCCTATGTTCAGTAATGACTAGAAGAGAAGCTGATAAAATCCTCAAGGAAGTTAAAGAGAAATTCAGAAGCAAGATCCGTATGAATAGGTTAATGCTTGGTGAAACTGAGGAAGTTGTAAAGGAAATAGAAGAAATTTTGATAAAAGCCCTTGACAAAGATAAATACTATATTGTTTTAGAGGAACAAGAAGCTCCTGAAGAAGAGATTGAAAAGGGAAATGATGACCAAGGTAATACTCTAGATCCTTCGGAGCAAACCTATGAGGAGACAAATGATGGAATTGATTCATCAATTCCAGTTGCTGAAGAAGTGAACATCAATGAGTAACAAATAGAGATTGATGACCCCCTATTCCAGGAGATAGGCATATAAACAAAGAAGATATAGAAATGGTGGTCCAAATTGATGATGCAAGTGATACTCTAACTCTACCTGACCAATCAGAAAAGGAAGATAATGTTCAGAATACTGCTGCCACACTAGATCCTCCAGAACAGATTTAAGATAGTGAGGACAAAGGAGAGAATCTCATTGTAGATGATACAGGGAAAGGTGAAGTAGAGAAAGAGAAAGAAGAGATTAAGGATGAGAAAATAGAAGAAGATGGTGCAAATGTTGAAGCACCCAAACAAGATAGTCCAAACAAAACCCAAGAAGAGGAAAGTGTTCCAAAAATTATTGCAAGAGACACTGCAAATGCAATGAAAAGTCTTTTGGATAAAGAGATGCTTGAGTTTGATGAACCTGAATTACTCCAAGGACCATTTAATCTAGATGCTCTCTCTGGTACAAGTGATGAAGATTGCATCCTTCACTCAAGCCAAGGCCAGAGAGAAGCTGTTAAAATCTCACATGGAGGACAGTGAACTATTAAGGCTTGCAACCGGAGTCTTGGAGAAGATATTGCCAACCTGTCAAAAGGGTCCATCGGATTCCCCCTCCGATCACCTGAAGAATCTTGTAAATGTTGTAAGTACACATTTTGAGTCCTTTGAAAAATCTATGGAGGCGAAAGTTCAAAAGGAATTTTTGGATAAGAAATTTAGTGAAATACAGAATCTAATAGGAAATGATAGGATGATACTTAGCATTAGCATGAGGAGTATTCAAAATGCTCTAAATGATGGACGTGATATATACAAATTCTGTCTATCATGGCCCAAAGTTAGTAAAGATATTGAGAAAAAGATAAAGGAGCAAGAACAGAAATTGTCAAATCTTTCTCAAATTTTTGATCCTCTAACAATTTCTCCTATAAGTAAAGAATGTCAAGTAATTAGCTTGACAGATGAGATAAAGAGGCTTGTTAAAGAAAAAGGTAACATAATGAAGAGAATGTGTGAGCTCTAGGAATTGATTGTCCCCAAGTTAGAAACCATGTTTAATGCCTTATCAGAAGCTCAGGCTGCACTTCAAACAAGTAATCCTCCAGATCTAACTAAGGTAGAAGCATATGCATTTTTGTTGAGTGGACACATCTCAATTTTGGATGGAATGAAGAGAACTTGGGCCTCTGAACTTGTGCAATTGAAAAATAGTTTTGCAAACATTCTCAAGTTCATGTGAATAGAACTTAGTGACTAGTTGTACATATGCGGCACTATACATAGAATTTTTGGAGAATTTTGGCTTGCGGACCCCACCCTTTGCCATTGATGTCAAAGGCGGAGTGAAGATCAATGAAAAATGTGGAATCTAGCAAAGGGGGAACACCGAAAAGCAGTGTGAACAATAGTATGGAGCACAAGCAAAGGGGGAGTTATTCCAACACTTAGTCATTTTTCACTAAGTGTTGCCATCAATGCCAAAGGGGGAGATTATTGGCAAGAGACACTGCTAGGCATGATAAGTGTTGTCATTGATGGCAACCAAGTCTCTCTACACATCTACATTACTTAATTTGCCCAGATCAAAATTCAGATTAAAGATTTGTTTAAGTCCGGGAAGTCAAGAACAGAGTGTGTGACAAGGTCCAGTATCTTGGTCTGGATCTCCTCAGGAGTAGATCAGAGTTTGTTGTGGATCTGAGAGAGTCATAAGCATTGTCAAGAAAATCTAAATCTAGAATTTTGGCCTCCGATGATGGAAGAGTCAATAGTTATTAGCATCTAAGTATTGGGGTATCAGTTTGACATAACAGACAGAAGAACAGGCTGGTATTGTAATTGATCTTGGTTCTGGATGTATGGAAGTTGTTGGTTGGACAAGTTGTGTTGATCAATGATAGTAGCCAACCTGACTAATGATTTGTGAAGTGCAAGTTTTGGTCTGCGTCTCAAGTTATGCATGGATCTAGCCAACATAGTAGAGTATTCAATAAAGTTCCAAGTGTTCTTGAAGCTGGTTGAAAAGTAATTAAAGATTAGGATGCAGATATATATAGTTGATGGATTTGGATGATTTTGGTGTGTGTGTGTGGTGCGAATATGGTGTAAAGGCAAAAAGAGCAGAGATCTAAGATTCTGATGAAGGCAGAGCAGTAAACAAGGCAGAGTGAAGATGAAATGTGTAAGATCAGTCTTTTGTGCTTAACCGGAACTGAATTCATGCATTAGTAGATGCTTCTCATCAGTTCAAAATCTCTATTATTCTCTTGTAATCATTTGTAGGAAGTGAGCCTCTATTTGAGCAGTGATCTCTAGGCAATGAGCCCAAATGCATGTGCATTCTCATTTGTAAAAATACTTTTAATAAGGTTTTTTTTTTTTTGGTTAGCCCCCACCGTGGTTTTTCCCTTAACCAGGTTTCCACGCTAAAAATCTTGGTGTCAAGTGTGTTATTTATGCATCTGCTCATGCGTTATTGATTCATGCTTTAATGTTTATTTGATTGTAAGTTGTAAAAGAAGATTAAAGGCAGAAAAGTTTAAATTGTGTGACAATTGATTCACCCCCCCTCTCAGTTGTCTGGACTAATTCCAACATAAATCTCATTTTCTGATCACCAAGATCCGTAAAGGCGAGATGAAAGCATACGACAGTACCTACCGCCAACAAGGTCTATCTGTAGTGGTCACCGTGCCCTAGTTAGGCTAGTAGTTTCATTTCTCAACATAGTTCTTGAACTGATTATCTATCTTAAGGGTTTATCCGAGTTCAACATTTTTCTCTTGTTTATCCTAGGCTAGTTGCCGAAATTGGTTAGACATGATTATCATTCAAAATGATTGTCATACAACTATATTTCTCTCATAGCATTCACCAATTTCATTTTCAAAGGAATAGTAAAGAGGAATCATCATAGTAAGGAGAAATTTAATTATTAACATAGAAAAACTACAATGAAGTGCAAGTTCTCTTTTTATGAAATAAATGATAAGAAAAGATCATTTATAGATGAGGAAAAGAACCATGTATTAACTTCCATTTCTACCATAATTCTTGCTATTCAAAATTTTGTTTTAATTTACACATAGTGATATTTACATCTCAAGATTTCCTAACATTTTTAATTCTCAAAATAGATCCCTAATTTACTTTTCACTAAACACTCTACACAAGGTAATTTATTCTATTAATCTCTTATTTGCAAATATTAGAACACAATTCGGCTCTAGGTATATATATAATCTTTTATGAGTATGTCTCCATATAGAAATACATAGTTGATTTAAGTTAAAGGGAATCTATATTCTAAATATAAAATCTAATGATTCAAGTGATCAAATTTAAAATAAAATCTATGTTTCACCTATGGAAGATAATAGGACCATTGGTTTTTGAACTTAAACTAAAATCTATGCTCTAAATGCAAGGTTAATAACTCAAGTTATTGAGAAATTAAATAACTTCTACATTTTAAATTTAAATGTTTAATTGAGTCATCATTCAATATAAAAGCTACATTAAAAAATAAAAAATAAAAGGAACTAATATTCCTTCATATTTTAAAGGCCATAAGATTTTTTTATAACTCAACTTGTATTTCCTATTCTAACTACATAAAAAAATAAAAGAGTTTACATTTAAACCATAGAAACTTTCTATTCCTAATTTCCTTACTTATCTTGAAATCAAAACAAACAAATAATGAACATGAATGCATTCACAAAGGGAAAAAAATAAAGCCCTCTTTTCTTTTAATTAGATGGCTCACTGCAAGTGCCCTGGGAGACGTGCATGCAATATGTGGCAGTATAGGCAAGGTTCATGGACTTTTTGGCAAGCTGCCTCGTAGAGGCAATGGCTTCTGGAGCCCAATGTTTGCAGGATTCTCACAAAATGGATTTGTTGAAAAGGCTTTAGAAACTTTCAAGGAAATGCAATTATCAGGTATAAATCCAAACCATAGCCCTTGCCAATGTTCACAGTATGGGTTCATTGAAAAAGGTTTTAAAAACTTCAGGCAGAAGCCATTGGCAGGTGTAAAGTTAAATTCCATAGCCTTAGCTAGCGTCCTCCCTGCCTATGCCATAGTAGGTGCTAAAAAGGAAATAGAATTCAAATGAGGACCTTTTTGTCAGTCATTGTAGCAACAATTATCCTAGCAGACATGTATGCAATTCGTGGAAGCATAGACACATGCATGGAGTGCTGGGTAGTTGCCTCAGAGAGGCATCACATCATGTAGAACAATGATTGCAGGGTATGCTCAAAATGGATTTGTTTAGAAGGTTTTTCTAATTTTTAAACAAAAGAAATTTGCAAGTTCAAAACTATATTCCACAGACTTGTTGGTGTCTTCTACCAGTGCCAAAAAAAAGGGTATGGACATTTATCAAAGCATAATTAAAAATGGAATTTTTGTCAGATGACATAGCTGCAAGTGTTCTGGTAGACATGTCTGCAGAATGGAGAAGCATAATCAATGCACATAAGTTTTGTTTTTACTGAATACCCCAAAGAGGCGTTAAATTGATTTGATGAAAAGGCTTTTAAAATGTGAAATAAATTAAATTTGAAAATGTGAAATAAATTAAATCAAACTGTATGAAATAAATGAAAAATAAAAAGACCAAATTTATAGACATATTTGTTGGAGTTGATAATTAACTCATAACACCAAGATCACCTGCAAAATCTAAGATTTACCTTCCACAAGAGAAAAAAGCAAAGAGGGATTAATTTGCATAATAAGGATGAATTAATGAAATGGATTGAGAATTACATGTGACAACTTGCTTTTATATTTGCAAGTTAAATAAAACCTTAATATGAGTTAATAATAACCTAAGACTAAAAATAAGCCCTAAGTCAACTTAATAAAGTGTAATTAAATATTTAATTACACCAACATCCCCCCATAAGTGCAACTTAGGGAGAAACGAAAAACATGCAACTAATGCAAGAATGGGTCCCAAATACAAGGCCATGTTAGGTACCCATGAACAACAACAATCTCTCATAAAGCGGAGAAAAGGAGAAAAACCCAGTGGGAGAAAACTCCTCTTCAAAAGAGAAAAATACAAGTATATGAACATGTGATGGAAGAAGGACTAACACTAAGACCCCCCAAGAAAAGAATCCATCACAAAAGTACAGTCATGAATGCCCCCCATAAGAGAGAGCAAAAAGAGAATATGAATCCCCTCCAAGAAGAAGCTCCAGAACCAATGAAGAGTTCTTGAAAACAAAATCCAATCCACTCCCTACAAACAACACTTCTCCCTTTTAGAAGAAACAGATCCACTAGTGAATGTAGAAGCCATTCCCATATCTTGGATGAATAGGGAATCTATATCGAAATGTGTGCCTCTGAATGCAACTCAAGTGACCTCATATTGGGAAAATATGTCTTCTCCAAAATAAAAATTGTCTACCCAATCAAAGAAGAAGAACTAGGAGAGGATATGATATGAACTGCATCTGGAAACACAAAAGATGAAGTTGGTGATGCATAGCCACCTGACATAGCATCAAACAAGAGAGATAAACCCTCACTTGTGTCCTCCAAATTGATAATGTGAGATTCCACAAACAGAGATGATATGTATACAAGATAGGAATCCCAATGAGGTGGATCTAAAAGGCTGATATTAACCTACTACACAAAATTACTAGGAGCCAATGATGATGCAACATAGAACTCTGAATTAGCAATAGATGATGGTGGAGCAATGATCTCATCAGGAGGAGAAGCTATTGAAGCAAGCATTTCAAAAAGATGATGTGAGAAATGAGGACACACCTCTTTCTCATGTTGATTACTTCCACAATATCTACAATTAGATTTATGTTGATGGTAGAATCTCATCTCCTTAGATTATTACCGATTAAAACATACAAATAGATTTATACTGATAACAGAAGCCTATCAAAGCAAACAGAACCTTTCCAGGAGGTAGCATGTCCAAGATATCCAACAGAAGCCATAAAATCAACAAACTAATTTAAAATATACCTAGGGTTGAATCTAAAAAATTTATATAGGTGGCTGCGTAGATCTCGCTGAAACCTTTCCAACGCCTATTCATTTTCAAAAAATGAAGATTCTGGGTGAAAAAACGGAGCTCGAAAGCCAAAAAAATGCATTAAATTCAAATAGAAATAACTATCACTAACAGCAAAATCTGTAAAAAATACCTACACTAATATATTATGCTTGGAACTAGCTTTTTGACGCCTATTCGTTTTAAAAAATCTGACTCTGTATGCTCAAGTTATAACCGATTTCACAAAACTGCTCCTCTAGGGCTTTAAAAGGCAAAAAAAACAAGTAGAAGCTAAAAATACAGATGCAGATTGTGATCTATTTTTCTCTAAATCCATGTCATTTCTACAAAAATTAAGAGATACCCATATAGGATTTCTGAGCCCTCTTTCCATAAATATCTTGTTTTCGAAAAACGGAGTTCGTATGAGAAAGTTATGCCCAATTCAGCGAAACTGCTCCAAAAAAAATAAAAAAGCAAGCAGTGCTAAAAATAGAGACACGGATTGTGATCTATTTTTCTTGAAATCAGTATCATTTCTGTAAAAACTAAGAGATACCTAGATAGGGTTTCTAAGTCCTCTTTCCATAAATATCTTGTTTTCAAAAAATGGAGTTCAGATGAGAAAGTTATGCCCGATTTCGTGAAACTGCTCCAAAAGTTTTCAAGTTGGATCCCTAAAAAAGCACTCTTGAAACCTTCATAGATCTAGCTTCCCCAAACCAAATTCAAGCCAACAAAAGACAAATCTGCCTTTTTTTTACACATGTACTAAATCGAATCCAATAGAATTAAGTAATATCATTTATATTTCATCATTCGACTATCTGCAATCTCTTTGTCACAAGTCATTTACCAAAATATGAATATGAAACCAAAATACTATTTCATGAATTTACACCAGTAATCATAAAAGTTAACACCTTAACAAATTAATTGATAATAATAATAATGGAAAAAAATTTGAATTTTATTTAAAAATTAATAATGATAATGTTATTATTCTTTACTCAAATTAATGATTCAAATTAAATAGCAATAATTGCAAATTTTAAATCTATCCCTAATAGTTATGTTAAATTAGTGATTGATAATTGCCAGATAGGCATGATCATTAGTCAAACTATTAAATCACTGAAATGAGGTTGTAACATTGATGCTTGACCTTGACTCACTTGCACTCAAGGAAACTAACTAAAAGATCAACAATATCACACATTCAACCTAGTGTTTCTCCTTAGGAAGCACATGTGAGCACATGTAATCTTCATGAAGGATGGATCCCTTTGCTTATGCATTAATTACCAATAGCTGAACTAGGTGATGGTGAAGAAACTTTATCCTTTTATGAGAATTGATGACCTATTTGATCAAATGTGGGGTAGTGTTTCTCCATAGGAAGCACATGTGAGCACATGTGATCTTCATGAAGGATGGATCCCTTTGCTTATGCATTAATTACCAATAGTTGAACTAGGCGATAGTGAAGAAACTTTATCCTTTTATGAGAATTGATGACCTATTTCATCAAATGTGGGGAGCTAGAGTGTTCTCTAAGGTCGACTTGAAGTCAAAGTACCATCAACTAAGGATTGCTTTGGTAGATATCCATAAGACTACCTTTCAAACATGATACAAGCACTACGAGTTCATAGTGGTTCTATTTGTGCTAACAAACACTCTTGTAGTGTTCATGACTCTTATGAACATAATGTTTTACACTCTCTTAGACCACTTTATTTTGTTGTTTCTGGATGGCATACTTATCTTTTCAAGATCTGAAGAGTATGAAGAGAACTTGTATTACAATTTACATTATTTGTCAGATAACCAATTGTATGGTAAACTAGTGAAGTGTGCCTTCTTTCAAACTAACATGCAGTATTTGAGGCATATTATCCTAGGTGAGTGTATCTCAATAGATCCCTTGAATATTCAAGCTATGTTGGAGTGGTCAACACCCACCAATGTCACTGAGGTGAGGAGTTTCATGGGATTCATAGGATACTACCACAGGTTTGTACAAGATTTCTCTAAGGTTGTGCACCCTATCACCTCCCTTCAAAGTAGAGGGAAGAATTTTATCAGGTCAAAGAAGTGTGAGGGGCTTTCAAATCCTTAAGGAGTGTTTCACATATGCTCCAATGCTTGTAGTACTAAATCTAATTGCAAATATTATAATGTGTACAGATGCTTCATTCGAGGGTTTGGGAGAGATATTCATGCAAGAGATCCATGTGATTGCATGAGTCACGAAAGCTTAAGGATCATGAGCTCGATTACCCCTCATGATCTAGAGCTTGTAGTAGTTGTTCATGTGCTTGTTTGTTGGATGCATTTTCTTCTTAAGCATCATTTTGAACTCAAGAACAATCATCAAACTTGATAGTTGAACAATGTGACAGTGAAGAAACTTTACCCTTTGTATAGGATTGATGACTTATTTGATCAAATGTTGGGGCCAAAGTGTTCTCTAAGATCAACCCAAAATTAAGATACCATCAGCTGAGGATTGCAGAGGTGGATATCCATAAGATTTCCTTTCAAACACAATATAGTCAATATGAGTTCACAATGGTTTTGTTTGGGTCACCCCTACAGTGTTCATGAGCTCATGAACATAGTGTTCTACACTCTCTTAGACCACTTTGTTTTGGTGTTCCTAGATTATATGCTTATATTTTCAAGATATAAGGAGCATGAGGAGCACTTACGTCAAGATTTAAATTATTTATGAGATAACCAATTGTATGGTAATCTAACAAAGTGTGCCTCCTTTAGGACTGGGGTGTAGTATTTGGGGCATATTATCTTAGGCAAGGGTCTATCAATAGATTCCTAGAAGATTTGACCTATGGTGCAGTGGTCAACACCCACTAATGTCATAGAGATGAGAAGTTTCATGGGATTGGTAGGGTACTACCAAATGTTTGTACAAGATTTCTCTAGGGTTCTTCATCTTATTGCTTCCCTTCAAAGAAAAGGGAAGAAATTTATTTGGTTAGAGAAGTGTGAGGCCTTTCAAATCCTTAATAAGTTCTTCATGAGTGCACAAATCCTTGTAGTACTTGATCTAATTGTAGAAATTGTAATATGCATAGATTCTTCTTTGGAGGGTTTGGGAGTAGTCTTCATATAGGAAGACCGTTTAATTGCATACAAGTCACAAAAGCGTAAATATCATGAGCTCAATTATCCCTTGTGATCTAGATCTTGCAATGGTTATTTATATGCTTGTCCATTGGAGGCATTTTTCTTGGGCATTGTTTTAAGCTCAGAAATGATCATTAAAATCAATTATTGAACAAGGTAACAGTGAAGAAACTTTATCCTTTGACAAGGATTGACAACCTATTTTATCAAATGTGGGAGCTAGATGTTAGAAAGATGGTTGTCATTGTACCAAAAGATCAACCTTTTAATACCTGATACAACTACCAGAGTTAATGAATCCACAGGAGGTGGTTAAACCTTGTCACGAACCCAAGTGTTGCGTTGCACAACCAAGGAGACCAAGGGCACACACCTTGAAACAATCCCTCCGAGCGCAAGAAAGGGGTTCAAACCTGTGACCTAGGCTCTGATACCAATTGTTAGCAAGACAGTTGTCGTTGCACCAAAATATCGACTTGTCAATGTTTGATACAACTGCCAGAGTTAATGAATCCATGGGAGGCGGTTAAGCCTTGTCATGAACCCAAGAGTTGTGTTGCACAGCACAAGGAGACCAATGGTGCACACCTTGCAACACTAGAGTGTCCCCTAAGATTGACCTAAAGTCAAGGTTGTAGTGCCCTTCCATTCTCACCGTAGATGTGCAGGTGGTCGGGTGAAGGAGCATGAAAATAAAGGTAAAATAATAGAATTAATTAGGGTTTGTTTGACAGTTGATGTGGTATATTATATGATGTTGGTAGATGCTAAATTCATGTTGATGACATTCCTAATTATCTCCATGTGTGGTTTCATATAATAGTTAGCATGTTTTATTGATAATCTTTGTTGCGACACTGATAATTCATATGCTCTGACATTGCTTCACATTCAAGTGATTATGATGTTGATCTTACTATGATTGTCATATGTTAGAATTGATTTTTATGCAACTAATTCTATATTATAGGATGATCTGATTTTGGTGTGGAGTGAAAAGAGACAATGTTGTACCACTCATTTGTGAGCATCCGGAGACGTGATTCTCTTTCACTCCGTGACTATTTTATGTTTATGATACTGATGCATGGACCGTCTTGTGTGCTGTAGGTTGTAGGTACTAGGCATTGACTCCACCTGAATTGGCAGGTCTGAGCATGCCTTAAACCCAATGGAAACTATTGAAGGGAGATAACATGTGGTTCCCTACTTAGCCATCATCCTTGAATATGATGGGTATCAAGTTTTACACCCAGTCAGTGTTGTCTATATGGGCGAAATGGTCAGTCACTATGATTGTGGTCATGCTTTCAATCATGTATTGTGTCAGGTACTGTTCAGCATTTAGGTTATTTAGTTTGGCATTGTTTGATTGTTGCTTTGGTTAATCGTTGCATTAAAATAATATTAATAGTTATGAAAGCATTTTTGTTAAACAAATAAATATAAATGCCTATATGAAAATTTGAGCTTATGGAAATAATTAATAATAAATGTTAATGCTAGCTAAAGATAAATAAATTAATTAATGTTGTGTTAGTGGCAATAAAAATAGATAATATTTATGAGTACTTGTTGTGTGGTTACACAACATGCCCCATTTTGACTTGACAAAACCGGGACCCAACTTTTGGCTTGTGTCTTGTGCTTTCTGGCGGTCTGGAAAAAGTAAGTCATGCAGATCATCATGCATTGAAAAGACTAGGTAAGTGATCATCATGAGGTTAGTTCGTCAAGTTTCATATTTTATTCCAAAAGCCTCATATTTAGAAAGAGCATTAAATTCCATGCAGGTTTGTCTTTTACATCACCCTGATATTCGTCAGGATGTGAAAGTTATGAGTGGTCAAAGTCTGAGTCAAACCTGATACTCCCAGGGGAGGATCATATTTCGTAACATCCGTCATATTATAAAGGTCACCTCGATATAGTATATCACCTGATAAAATCATGCGGTCTGAATATCCAGACATCAATTTTAGGTGATAGTAACTGTTACCCGTCAATAGCCTTATGCATTTCGCGAGGATCATATTTGTCAAAGTAACCCGATATTTCATAATATCCTCCTGCTATGAAATATCCCCGTAAGCAATATCCTGATGACATCATCCAAGTTCGATAAATGAAGGAACAAACATGACGATGATATCATCATCACATTTACCTCTCGACAGGATATTTCATAAACATGATATTGTTCCCATATTATGACGATGACGTCATGATGCCTTGCTGATACATTGAGCAAATATCCGGATGGCGTCATCCCGATATTTCGAAAGAGAGACATGTAAGTTCGTCCGCTCATCATCACTTTTGAAACATCATCTGATATATCAAGATATCCTCCTGATGTGCTAAACATAACCAAAAGGTGCATTCGTCACATGACATGGTCGCGATAGTTTTTTCTCTGAAGGAGGATGATCATTTTAAACTCGACCTGATATTTGTGAATATCATCCTACTTTCGTGATATCCTGTCATAAGGATATCACCCCGCTCCCGTTTCCGCCATTGTCATTTAATGCACGCAGACATGGTAGGTGGTTCCCGCCGACCAAGAAACTCGATGGAACACCTGGCAAGATCCTGCATTTTCACATGGATAATCAATGAGTGAAATCCAATCTGTCAGGGTTGCCCTAATTTTACCCTAAGTACATCGTTAAAAGGATGAATTCACCGTCATTTCAAATTTACCTTGCGATAATTTGTTTTTACAGAGCACTAGCCTCCATATCCTCATACAGGTGATAGTTGCACGAATTGAGCTCACAGACAGAAGGAAGTGCGTGATCATCAGCTGAGTAAGGAGCATTGTTGGAGGTCCACTGGTATAAAAGGAAGTTTGCATATACATGTAAGTAAATGAAACCCTCGTCCTGTTGTTTCTGTAAAAAGTCAAGTATGAATGGTTAATCTGAAGTTCTGGTTCATGCATCCATATGATTAAGTAATGTTGAACATCTACAATAAGCATGATGATTAGTAAAGTTAATTGTAATATGCATGCATGTATATACCCATTGTAAGATAGGATTTGTTTAATTGCAGGTGCCCATGGCTGACAAGAGGTTAGTAAAGTGTCAAGCGGAATTCGAAAGGCCATGTTCTCCTCCCAGAGGGGCATCATGTTCAAGTATGGCACAATTACGGATACCCATCAGGGGAGTACCAATTTGGAGGCATGGTCAGCCAGGTTGAATGATGAGAATAACAAGAGTCCAGTGCTAGATGCAGTTTTCATTTCCGGGATGTGGAACGCTGTTGGTTTTCCATACTCCATGGAATCTCCAGAACTAGTGATCAAGTGTGCCAGGAACTACAATCCAGAAACTAGGCAGGTGATGAAGTATGGGAGGATATATGCCGACCTATCCATCAAGGGTCTGTCCAAGACATTGGGATTGCCATTGGGCAGCAAGGTCAAAAGTGTGGACCTGAAGAAGTCAGAGAAAGAATATGAAAATAATAAGAAACAAGCCAGGAAGAATATGTATCAATGGAGGGCTGAAAACAGTACATATCCTGCAGTAGCCAAACTTCCTGTGCATTTATTCAAATATGATTTTGCTGATGAATATCAATACATGATCGCACTACTGAATAGAGTAACAGGCTAGCCTGATGCTGGTAGTTTCAGAGACTAGATGTATGGTATAATAATGATGTGTTTATATTCAGATATCAAGCCATTGTGGGGCCAGCTAATAAGTGATGCTCTGCATGAGCAGCTGATAAACCTGGGAGGTTCAAATTGTGCCTTCTATATGACCTCATACACCGTCTACTCCTGTGCGTATAAAGGCACATTTGATGCACTAGTTACCGATGGAAAGCTTACAGGTACAAATGTTTTGCATATCTGGGATCATCATCCCCAGCTGCAAAGAGCCAATTACCTCCAAGACTACAAACTGGTCAATGATGCATTCTCTATGCATCTGGTGAGGACCATGGAGGAAGACAGAACAAAGAGATTGAGCATGGAGGCTCAAGAGATAATCTACAAGCATGGAGCTTGGTACATACAATTTGCCACATTTTCCTATATAAGGATTGAAGGTTTTGAGGGACCTCCCCTCATGCTGCCAAGGTATCCCACTGATGCAGTGGTACTTATGGAGTTCATCAGGCAGGGCTCCACAATGATAAAAACATACAAGGACGCCAAGAAGCTTCCACCAATTTTGTTTCCAGTCACCATTGGCTGGTATATGTGCCCCGATTCAGAGCACATAAAGAAGGTGATGGTCACTTTGAATAAAATGAAGCTACAGCCTTTTCCACTGACAAGACCATATGATCCTTACGGCAGGATGCAGAAAATAATAGGAAAGCCTATTCATCAGAGGCACCTAGAAGACTTCTAGGCTAACTGTGAAGATGAAGCAGAGGCAAGAAGAAAAAGATATCAAAGGTTAACTTTGAATCAAATAAGAACCTTTGATTGCATCCCAATTCCCCAACAATTGAAGAAAGATGAAGATATATAATGATACCATCTCTGCACCTGACCTCACCATACAGGAGGATATATCCTTGGACCCCTTCATTGCCAAGACCATACAACTAACCCAAGCTTGGGTTGATGAACAGATAGAGGCTTAGAAGAAGAAAGGTGTTGCCATTACGGTGGACAAGAAGAAGAAGGGGCAGGAGATTCCTGATGGGGAGTATGATGACTTCCTGAATGAAAAGAGAAAGTCTAAGGGAGATAGACTCCCTCCACCACAACAACAGAGCAAAAGACCCCCAAGGGGCAAGAAAGTAGATAAGGAACCCAAAGGGGTTATTATTGAAAAGGCATTATTTGTAGCTGAGGAGGCAGCAGCATCAGGATCAGGATCTAGATTAGGATCAGCATCCCCTCCAAGGACAAGGAAAGGAAAGTCCAAGAAGAGTAAGATAGCAGAGGCTGGAATTACTGAGACCCTAGAAGAGGGTCAATCCTCAAGGAAACATGATGAAGAGGATATCCTCATGGAGGAAGAGCCTGAAGAAGAAGAGGCCCCTTTGATAATAAAGAGAAAAGAAGAGCTCCACAGGTGGCTGTGTCTACCCCACCTAAGAAACTGAGAACCTCCATGAGGGGTGAAATAAAACAACCCCCTATATTGTTACAAGGGGCAGGTAGTGAAGTGCACAAGGAACTACAGCATAATGTTCCACTTCCTACCATCGTCAAGTTCAAAATTGAACTTACAGAAGAGCAAATGAAAGAAACCTCGCCAGGAGGTCATATCTCATTAGAGGAGACAATTAATTTGTCTGATGACGAGGTTGTGAAGGAGGTATCTTCACAAAAGATGGAAACCCTTGCTGCAGGTACACAAATGACCCCTCATAAGCCTCCAATAGTTCAAACGATACTGGAGGAGATGAAGCAAGTGGAAGCTGAAGAGGAAAAGAGTCTAGAGCAGGTAGCCCAAGAAATGGGACTAGATACACTGATTGTCGAGATGACAAATCCTGCAGTGGTAGATTTGACAGATAAGCAGGATGCAAGTCCTGAACATCCAACAGGATCACCTGACAAACAGTAACCTGCGGAAGAAATGAAGATGGCAGAACCAGAGGGCCATGCTTCAGAAATAAGACCACCAAGTGGACAGGATGCATCAGCAGAACCTGCTATAGTAGAGGTTCAAGAAAAGAAGGCTGATGAGAAGGATATATCTGAAGATCCTGCTGCCAAAGTTCAGGAAGTAAGTAACACAGGTGCATAACAGATAATGGCTTCAGAACAAACGCCAGCACCTAAGGAGACTTCCCAAGCATCCACGGCTGAGAATGTTCCTCAACAGGAGGAAAAACCAAAGGAAGATGAGTAATGACAGAAAAAGATCATGATCATCATGATCAGCATGTGGACGTAGCACAAGATCCTCCACCTCAAGAAGATGCTCCTCCGGAGAAAGAAGTTCCTCAACAGGAGGATGTGCCACAGGATCAACGTCAAAGTGAGCATCAGGAAGAAGAAATGAGAAAATCACCTTCTCCACCACATCTGCTGAAAGAAACAGAAGACACAGGTGAACATCATGATGATGTAGAAAAACATGATCAGGTGCCTCCGTGGTTGGAGAAAGAGGTAAATATAGAAGAAGAATTCGAAATTCAAGAGTTTAATGTCTCCACCCTATTCTCCAAAAATATAATAAAACCTAAGAGAAAGGCCAGAATGACTTCGGCCATCAAAAGGGATCCAGTAACTAGGAGGAGGACTGCACAGATTGCAATACCTACTGTGGAAAAGGAAAAAGGTAAAATTACCTTAGATGAATTCCAGATCAGCACAGTAGACTTAGGATTTGCCAATGAGGACCAAGAAGGTCAAGAGGGCAAGGATATTATTGATTCTTTGATTCAAAAGGTGAAAGAGAGAAGGAGAAAAATAAGCAACACAAAGAGCACATTGCTCAGTTGCATGCCTACATAGGAAGGCTAACCAATACTGAAGATACTTCAACTGAACATGCAGTCCCATTGATTGTTATCTCTCAAGAGGAGGTAAATAAATTAGACCTCATGAAACATGAGGCGTCCGTACTCAGGAGATGGATGTCATCCACATTGGGTGATGCAGAGGAAGTAGTAAAGGCCTCTTTGAAGAGGTGGAATACTCTCAGCGACTCCAGGACCAAGGTAGACAAATTGCAGATGCAGACAGGAAAAAGGTCTTACCAACTGGAGAGAATATTAAGTATACTGGGAGAAATAAAGAGGATAAATCCTCAGCTGCTCATAAATAAATAGGTACTAAATAGTAATACTGCCTTGCTGATTGACATATGGTATAAGGACATTCAATTTGAATGTGGAGTACTCAGAAGATGCAATAATAAACTAAGAGATATCAGCATGAAGTTGCATGATTTAACATCTGTTGAGGTAGAAATATTGGAAACATTAGAAGGAAAAGTGGAAGGGAAGGTTGAAAATCAAGATGGGAGTTTACCATCAACACTTTACACAGCAACTTCCAATCAATAGCAGATGATCCACCTACTCACTTGACAGAAGAAGCCATAGATAAAATGATGAGAATCAAAGTCAGAATGGAGAAGTACAATGAAACGCTGCAAGACAGGAAGAGCAAGCTGGATAGCAGCAGGCATAAATATGAGGCACACAAGCACGCCATGATCAAAGCAAAGACTCAGGATGGCGGGGAAATAGATAAAATTGTGCAATTATATGAGCAGGTCCAGAGCATCATGCAACCTCATATGCGCAGTCATCATCATCATGATGATGAAAGTTCAGGAAGTGATGCACCTGGTGATGAAGAGCATGATTCTGATAAAGTAAGTGATGATGCATCATAGAGTGAATATCAGCATCAGATACTTAGTGGAAATAGTTTTTTTAGATAGTTGCCAGCTGGCAACTTGTGCCATTTTGTAAAAGGTTGACGTGCTCAAATGAAATATTGACCGTAGATATACATAGGTGAATCTGGATCGCTGATCTTTTTGTAACAGATTCCTCACCTTATTCTATTAAAGGTGCAGGAATGCTTCATTTTAAATATTCGAAAACTTAATTGAAATTCGTCTGCTGAAACATTCAAAGCTCATTTCAAAGTTTTTGTAGACATTTATATTTTTGCATGCTTAATGAATGAGAAGACTGTGTCGATTACAATTCATAGTAAATCTTGAGTAATCAGTGTATGAATTCTGGACATATGTGGTGATTTGCTGCGTCCCTTGGAGTGCAAGTCCACTTACATGTGTTGTCTTCGTACAAATTCCCTTTGAAGTTAGCATCAACTATATCTAGCTGTGGAATGTCCTGGTGAAAATATGGTTTGGTTTTCTTCTCTTCATGACAGTATCTAATATACATGTGGTTCAAAAGCTAAAGGTTCAACTTTAATTTGAAGCATTTCTTCCAATTTCTTTTAAATTTCAGAGCATTTCATCCTCATAATTGCAAACAATTGATGATCTTAAGCAAATAGCACAAATATGTGGACATCTCGTAGATAATTTGCAAATATTTAGCATATTTGAATACAGAGCATGCATAATTGAAAATATCATGCAAAGATTGAAGTATTTCTGCATCATTCCATCAAATAACTATATAATATGATTTTTCTGTAAAGAATTTCTGCAGGAGTATCATCATGATGATGAACTTTCACGTAAGGCCCCAAAATGAAAACAGCAACTCACATTAACCTCTGAATAACGTCAGACGATTAAGACCTAATCATTGGAGACTTGGGATCATGAATTCTCTGAATTCATCGTATCTTTCAAGATGAATAAAGGTTAATGTGTACTTTTATTCTATGCTTGTTTATGACTAACATCATGACCAACAGTACTCATAAAACTCATATATAGTAAATACTAAATAAATAAGAATAAAAATGATTCTTGTCTGGTTGTAAATGATAAAAATAGCAAATTGTAAGAAAGTGATTCAGGCAGAATTTTTTGCCTGTAGTGAGGGAATCTTCTGAAAGATTTTGGGGGATTTCTCTCTCTAAAAATAGATAGGTTTTGGCTATTTTATGGGATTTTGGGTAGGAAAATGGGGAGTTCAATAATAGAAGGATCACAATAGTTCTTACAGAGGTGGTTGTTAACTGATGGCAAAATGATTATCATATTTGGTGTTGAATTGTTCATAAATCAAGGTATGTATGCTTGGCTTGTGCATTTTGTCAAACAATTCATGTCCATGCTCTGGCGCTAAAACATTCTTTGGAAACATATTTTATGTTTGTGATTGCATGAATATTTACGAAAAGATTGTGTTGAGATCTTGTTCATATAGATCATTTATCTTGAATCTAGTATTAATCCTTTCCCTCAATATTAGCACGGTGAAAATGTTTTATCCTCCTTCCGTCGAAAATTGTCGAACCTCTATGCTTCCATTCATGCTTAAGTTCTCTTCTGGACATATTTGTCTTGTGTTCTATTCATTTTTTTACAATCTACATGTATTATTGAGATATACCTCCTTTCGATCGACAAGCAATCTTTTGTTAGCCTAAGCTTTGATTCTTTGCCCATGGAATTCAAACCATTCTATAATTGATTCAGCATGCATACCATCTTCAATTATATTTGTGTATACAGTATCTATGTGGGATCATTTGACTTACCATTAATGGCATCTGGGGATGAAGCATTCTAATTATAATAATGCTCCTATCCTTATCACATGTATGATTACATTCCATTACTCAATCTTTCTCTTTTAAAAGATGTTAGAATCTGTTAAATTGAATCCTTGTTTTGAAAACTAAAACTATGGCGTTGCTCCTCCTTTTATCATACTTTAAAAGACTTATTCATCGTCTTATCAGCATGTTGATAGCCCATCACCAAACCTATTCCAGATTGATATCCTTCCAAGGCATCTGAGCTCATGAAAGCAAACAATCTCTAACTTTAGACTATTAATCTTTGGACGTCTCTTCGTGTTTTATGTAATGGCTTATAAATATTATTTTTTTGTTTTTTTTAATCAAAGGATGTGGATTCTAGTTTTAACTGTAGCATCCTATCTTTACGGTTATAATTGAACCAAATCTTTGCATGCATGTCAACCAAAGTTTTTCCATTTATTTCTTTTTATATTCCTGACAAATTCAATCCTTTGATATGTTTTTATCAGTGCTCATACGTTGGCAAAAATCAAGGATTATATTTTAAACTCCTATTGTTTTAGAAAGTTCTAAGTATAATATGCATTTCCATTATGTGCTTGCCCTGGGATCGTAGCTGATCTTTTTGTCAAAATAGTTTGTGTGCCTAGTCTTTGTATTCGCATTTTGCATGAATGTCTACTAGAGCATTTCCAACTTTTATATCTGGCAGATCCCCCCTTCCGTTCTGCTTTGATGGAAGGCCGCACCCTACTCCAAAGCTCCCATTTGAGCACACGTAGAGGGGATGCTGGCAAAGGTTGTGGAGTCCAGACTTACACCCGACAGTTGCATTGCTTAAAAGTTTCATTAGCCTTTTTAACAAATTCATTTTGTGCAGATCCTAAAATTGTTGTTATCTAGGAGATGCCATCTCTTAGAGACGTCTGCCAAACAGCTCTCTTGCCCTGCCGATGCTTTCGTCTATTACATACCATCTATCTGGGCATTTCCAATTATGATGTATGACATGAATCTTTTTATTTTTATAATTGCTTCGGTAGATGTCCTTAACTATCCCAAATCGCCAGTCGGCAGGATTGGCAGATCTCTAGCAAAGGCCGATCAATGTGATCTACAGGCACCAAGATAGCTCACCCACACAATCACCATAGGTTCATTTGACATTTTAATATAAGTTTAGGGTGTCCTCAAGATAGCCCACATAGGCCAAAGGGTCAACCATGCCAATAATTCCCAGATCATATATATATTCAACTACCACCACCACTAAGATCATGCAAACCTATGTTGTACAATCATTTAACCAAACTGTTGTAAAAGTAGTCAAAATTGCTCTCACCCATAGCTTTTTATCTGATATTTGTTCCTAACTACCATTACATATCAGACCCCGATGTTTATAGTTAGTAATTGAAGTATTATAAGTTGTTTTAACAATCTTATTTGAGAACTTATCATACGGCCTTATAATTTGTTGGTTTGATGCACAATGACATTGATTATACTATGGCATGCATGGCTAAAGTTGACATTAAAGATTTTAGCTAATCAAACATCCTTCCTTAGGAAAACCCTCTCTCTACATTTTGTTATATTTTCTAATCGAATGCCTAAATTTCACCAATCTTTATATTAATGATATGAGTTATACTTGGCTCTCAAGACCCTGTTTTTGTTGCGTGAATTTAATTACATTCCTCTATAGCATATTCTTTTAGTGTCTCTGCATTTAACTTATATATTCATTCCCCTTGCAGTAAGTAGCCATTCAAAGTAATACAATATGTCAGCCATATATTTTATAGCTGAAAGGCTTTCAATTTATGCCCTCACTCACCTGTGAATCAACGACTTAAACCTACATATGTGCGTGGTGATTTAAATCTAAATCTTATACAAATGTTTTCTTGTTTATAAAACCTTTTTACTTCTTGTGCATATCTCTTAGTTGTTGTAGTCCTTGAGATCACATTTATTTTGAGATATTGTAAAACAAAGCATGGCTACATCTGCCCACTTCTTTATTGAATTTTGAGGGATTTAAGTCAACAACATTTCTATGATCGAAATAAAAAGGCATTATTTATATCCTACTATAAAGAAGAATGTGAGATTATGGAGGTGTAAGGGAAGACTTACCTCCCATACCCTATCGTTCAAACTTACCATTCTTATATCTAATAAAATTCTCTTTTTTAAACTAATTGTTAATTACCAATTATATGTTATTGTTATCTTATCTTGGTAACATGTTATCTCTCTTGATAAAGGAATTTAGGATAAGCTATACTAAGTTAAGTATTGACATAGTTGTGAAAAGTATCACATTTGTATCTTCGTTTGATTATCGAGGTCAGGCTTTAATACTCTTGAGTTTTAGGAATGATAGAATGTTATATATATATATATATATATATATATATATATATATATATATATATATATATATATATATATATATATATATATATATATATATATATATCTTGCTCTCACCTCACCTTAAGGAACTTGGTGGTCATAAAATGGAGCTTAATCTTATTGATGACTTAATTTAAGGGTTGTGCATAGTTATGAAATTTGGCTGAGTAATTGGAGGTTAGGTTTGATGTGATATAAAATGTTTAGCAATTAACTCATATGCTTTCTAAAGATTTATTTTGGAACTAAACGGATGTCTTGTTTTAAACTCCTTATGTTCCTTTATGTTTTGCTTATACAACTATTTTTTAATAGAATTTGCAAAGTTCTCTAGATTATTAATCAAATCTACATCAGTGCAGAAAGTGATTTAGTTTAATAATGAATAGTATATTTTTGACTAAATTTTCTATTATAGAATATTTGGTAAATCTTCAAAGATATTTGAGTTAGTATTAAAATATTAAAATATTATTGTTCGATATTGTTGGGATAGTGTTACCTTATGTTGTTAGATGATTGATCTTGATTGGATTAATGTTACATTCTTTAAGACCCATATTTAGTGCATCGTATCATATGTTGCATTTGTGGTAATATAATTGAAATATTGTTAAAAGATCTTAGTTTATGATGTGCTTTTGAAAATGAATGTGATGTGAAACCATTGTGTTTTAATGGTGTCAAGTGTTGTGTCATTTGGGAAAGTTGTTTCAAAGGCCTAGGAAGGCCTGACTGTGTGGGGGTTGGCTATGTGTGCATCATGTGAGTTGAATGAAATGAATTCTTGAAATATTGGCTCTTATTCATGTTGGTATGATACATGAGCAAGATGGTTTGTGCCTTGCTCAGTGTACTTATTCATGTGCAAGATGGGAATGCCTTGCTCTTTGTTATGTGATTATGTAGGGTTTTCTAGTTGCAAATAGAGGGAGTGGCTCTTAATGGGGGCCGGAACCCAAAGTGGTGTCCAGCACAACCCATTGGAGGGTTTCTTAATCCAGTGAAAATGTTTACAATGATTTAGGGGTTGGGTAGAAATTCACATTAATCAACATATTGTTAGCCTCACTCATGGCTCAAGTGCTCGTTTAGACTTGAGATGAGATGAGAAGGTCTGGAATGGCAAGACCAACTACCTTGTCCTCATGAAAGGTATGTTGGGTCCACACAAGTTTGTATGGGGGTCAGGGGTTGAGAGAGGCTACCAAGACAACCCAGGATGTGGGCAAGGGCCTAGGAAGACCTATCAGGACAACCCATGACAAGCTATGTGATGACACTCCTCCCTATTGTAGTCTAGCACTCCCTAGTTGTATTTCCTCCTTTGGTTGTGTGAGTGCCTCTGGAAGTACAGTTAAGTGTGTAAGTGATGTTTGAGTTGCTTGTGATATTCATAATTGACCCATGTTGTCTTGGAGTCTTGTGTAGTCCTTGCACCTGTTAGTCCATTGTCTTCTTGACTATTAGTTGTAGTGGGACCTTATTGTTATCTCCTAGCATGGGGGGTGGACCTTAGGGCTCCACATCATCGGGTGGTTGTGCTTTTATCTCCATTGGTATTCCCTTGCTATTGTTCGTGTGCGAGAAAGATGTACCTGGTGTGGCAGATTTCAGATCTTGCTCTGGCTTGAGGAGATAGATACTTATGTTCATATTCTAGTTTGTATATCAATAGAAACATGTATTGTAACCTTGATGTATGTACTCCAATGTATTCGGGAAAGAGATATTGTTGACATTGTAATGATGTACTCTCATGTAAAGGAAATTATATATGTACTTGAAGTCTTGCATTCATGATCTTGATGTCTACCTTTCTGATGATACAATATGGAAAGGTATGTGTTTACTCAATTCATTTGATACAATACATTTAGAATGAATTATTGTTTTTAGTTAATTCATAATGTTAATCATGTTAATAGTTTTTTAAGTAATGCAGTTGTGGAACCTTAGAGGATAATGCTCAGTTTAATGGTATGTTTAACATTACTTGTTATTTCTAACATCTAAAAAAAATTGTCCTATTTGTATAGCATAGTTGTGTTGTTCTCTGAGGTTCCTAGGCAGGGCATTACATTTGGTACCAAAGCCAAGGTTGCAACACTGGAATCTCTGGATTGTTGTTGTTGCTCTAGGTTAAGCGTTTTTCTTCTTGTGGCGAGTTGTTTATAATATCTCTCACCTATGTGCCTTAGTATGACGTTAGAAGGCTGATAAATTTACAGACTTGTTCTTTGATTCTAGAAGAAATAAATTCTTTATGCCTTGTTTTACTTATGTGTCTGCTATGTGTTCTCTCTCCTTTTCTAATAATGTGATGATATATTTGACAATATGTGTTTCCTGAATGTTAGTGCTTGCTGATTTGTTGAGGCCTTGAATTCTTTTTTGTGGTCTCTAGTGCTTTAGAAGAAAGAAGCATGGTTACTATTAGTGCATGTAAGTAAGAGTGTGGTGTTTGCCCCTCTAGTGATGTGAATATCATGTACCCATTCTATGTGGGGTGTTGTGAAAGACCAATGGTGTTTTGTTTTTCCTAGTTTGATGAAGTAATCATACTTGGGGGTTATGTTTAGCTATGGGTGTAGAAGCACCGTACCATCTTTATGTTAATTGCAGTATATGTGTAAGTATTGAAATGATTTAATCATTTGGTGGCATCATGCATCGCGAGTCATGTGGTTATGTGATGTTGTCATGTGTCGGGTATCTTTACATGGTTGCTTGATAATCTATATCTATCTCCTAGTTGGTCATGATCTCATGTGGAAGATTTGTTGTGGTTTATGAAAGTTATCATTGTGAATGTCTGTGTAAGAACCGTGTGCAGGGGGTCAAATTGAAGCTTGTGTTGGACTCATGAGATCATGAATGTGATATTGTAAGTCTATTAGAGTTTTGAATTATTCTTGTGTGTGATATCATACATTCCCTCTGTAAATATCTTCTTGCATAAGGAAGTAATTGTATATGTTCATAACTTGGTAAAAAGAAATTGTACTGCATTAAAGATGGAAAATTTTTGTAAATAAGTAGCGACTGTGTTACCTTAAATTCTTGTATAAAAGTTGCTTAGATATGAAGATGTAGAAAACTTAGTTGACCATGTGTTTGGCGTACATTCTCTAACGCATTTTGGACTTTGAGTCCTGGGGTGTTGTGTAGCGGATACTCCCTTTTGTGGCTAAAATTAGCCACATCGTGATGTGGATTTGTTTGTAATTTGGTTGTTTTGAAAATTTTGATAGTTGTTTCATGTGTTATTGGGGGGATAACAGAGAATTTTTTTTCTTTGAAATCTCTTATGATAGGAGTGGTCACAAAAACGCTTTTATTTATACTTGACTTATTGTTGAAAATTACCGGCTTTTTGTGACTTAAGATTGAATTTGATTATTTCCTCACTTAGGTTTGCATTTTTTAAATTTCTATGGTGGCTATTCTGAATGTTTGTTTCTGATGACCCCGTTTCATGTTAAGTGTTGTTTCTATCATGTTCATTCTGAGCCTCTAATAGTGTGTACAAGGGAAGACTCCGCAGAGAATTGTACTTTGCATGTGTGGTAATTAGTTGGAACCATAGTGGAAATAAGAGATGAGATGTATTTTTCCTTGTTAATATGTGAATACAATTCTCTAAATTGTTTGAAATTCTCAAAATATGTGTGACTGGTTATAAGTAGATCACATGATACGCCTTAAAGGTAAGGAATTGATGTTCTTCTTGTCTTTATTGAACGATTGAACTTGTCTTATGAACAATTACTTAATGTGGATGCGTATGTTGGTAATAGAAAATTGTAATACTAATATGTTATGTTTCCACCCTAGTCTGTGACTTCTAGGAGTAAGTCAAGTTTTAGGGGGGGAGGATGTAGTGCCCCTCCATTCTCATCATGGATGTGCAGGTGGTTGGGTCAAGGAGCATAAAAATAGAGGTAAAATAATAGAATTAATTAGGGTTTGTTTGACAGTTGATGTGGTACATTATATGATGTTGGTAGATGCTACATTCATGTTGATGACATTCCTAATTATCTCCATGTGTGATTTCATATAACAGTTAGCATGTTTTATTGATAATCTTTGTTGCAACACTGATAATTCATATACTCTAACATTGCTTCACATTTAGGTGATTATAATGTTGATCTTACTATGATTGTCATGTGTTAGAATTGATTTTTATGTGACTAATTTTGTATTATAGGATGATCTAATTTTGGTCTGGAATGAAAATAGACAATGTCGTACCACTCATTCGTGAGCATCCGGCGACGTTGTGATTCTCTTTCACTCCATGACTATTTTATGTTTATGATACTCGTGCATAGAACGTGTTGTGTGCTACAGGTTGCAGGTACCAGGCATCAACTCCACCTGAATTGACAGGTCTGAGTGTGCCTTAAACCCAGTGGAAACAGTTGAACAGAGATAACATGTGGTTCCCTACTTAGTCATCATCCATGAAAATGATGAGTATCTAGTTTTACACCCAATCAATGTTGTTTGTATGGGCAGAATGGTCAGTCACTGTCATTATGGTCATGCTTTCGATCATGTATTGTGTCAGGTATTGTTCAGCATTTGGGTCGTTTAGTTTGGCATTGTTTGATTGTTGCTTTAGTTATTTGTTGCATTAAAATAATATTAATAGTTATGAAAGCATTTTTTCTAAACAAATAAATATAAATGTCTATATGAGAATTTGAGTTTGGAAATAATTAATAATAAATGTTAATGCTAGCTAAAGATAAATTAATTAATTAATGTTGTGTTAGTGGCAATAAAAATAGATAATATTTATGAGTAGTCATAAAACTCATATATAGTAAATACTAATCAAATAAGAATAAAAATGATTATTGTCTAGTTGTTAATGATAAAAATAGCAAATTGTAAGAAAGTGATTCAGGCAGAATTTATTGTCTATAGTGAGGGGAATCTTCTGGAAGATTTTGGGGGATTTCTCTCTCTAAAAATATATAGGTTTTGGCTGTTTTATGGGATTTTGGGCAAGAAAACGGGGAGTTTAATAACAGAAGGATCGCAATAGTTCTTACAGAGATGGTTGTTAACTAATAACAAAATGATTATCATAATTGGTGTTGAATTGTTCATAAATCAAGGTATGTATGCTTGGCTTGTGCATTTTGTCAAACAATTCATGTCCATGCTCTGGCGCTAAAACATTCTTTGGAAACAAATTTTATGTCTGTGATTGCATGAATATTTGCAAAGAGATTGTGTTGAGATCTTGTTCATATAGATCATTTATCTTGAATCTAGTATTAATCCTTTCCCTCAATATTGGCACGATGAAAATGTTTTATCCTCCTTCCGTCAAAAATTGTCGAACCTCTATGCTTTCATTCATGCTTGAGTTCTCTTCTGGACATATTTGTCTTGTGTTTGATTCAGTCTTTTTCAATCTGCATGTATTATTGAGATATACCTCCTTTCGACTGACAAGCAATCTTTTGTTAGCCTAAGCTTTGATTCTTTGCCCATGGAATTCAAATCATTCTATAATCGATTTGGCCTGCATACCATCTTCAGTTATATCTGTGTATACAGTATCTATGTGGGATCATTTGACTTACCATTAATGGTATCTGGGAATGAAGCATTCTGATTATAATAATGCTCCTATCATTATCACATGTATGATTACATTCCATTACTCATTCTTTCTCTTTTAAAAGATGTTAGAATCTATTAAATTGAATCCTTCTTGTTTTGAAAACTAAAATTATGGCATTGCTCCTCCTTTTATCATACTTTAAATGACTTATTCATCAGCTTATCAGCATGTTGATACCCCATCACTAGACCTATTCCAGATTGATATCCTTCCAAGGCATCTGAGCTCATGAAAGAGAAGAATGCCTAACATTAGACTATTAATCTTTGCACGTCTCTTCGTGTTTTCTGTAATGGCTTATAAATTTTGTTTTTTTGTTTTTTTTAATCAAAGGATGTGGATTTTAGTTTTAACTGTAGCATCTTATCTTTACGGTTATAACTGAACCAAATCTTTGCATGCATGTCAACCAAAGTTTTTCCATTTATTTCTTTTTATATTCTTGACAAATTCAATCCTTTGATACATTTTTATGGGTGCTCATACGTTGGCAAAAATCAAGGATTATATTTTAAACTCCTATTGTTTTAGAAAGTTCTAAGTATAATATGCATTTCCATTATGTGCTTGCCCTAGGATCGTAGTTGATCTTTTTGTCAAAATAGTTTGTGTGCCTAGTCTTTGTATTTGCATTTTGCATGAATGTCTACCAGAGCATTTCCAACTTTTATATCTGGCAGATCCCCCCTTCCGTTCTAGTTTGATGGAAGGCCGCACCCTACTCCAAAGCTCCCATTTCAGCACATGCAGAGGAGATGCTGGCAAAGGTTGTGGAGTCTGGCCTTACACCCAACTATTGCATTACTTAAAAGATTCATAAGCCTTTTCAACAAATTCATTTTCTGTAGATCCTGAAATCATTGTTATCTAGGAGATGCCATCTCTTAGAAACGTCTGCCAAACAACTCTCTTGCCCTGCCACTGCTTCCATCTATTACATACCGTCTATCTGGGCATTTCTAATTATGATGTATGACAAGAATCTTTTTATTTTTATAATTGCTTTAGTAGATGTCCTTAACTATCCCAAGTCGCCAATCGGCAGGACTAGCAGATTGCTAGCAAAGGTTGATGAATGTGATCTATAGACACCAAGATAGCTCACCCACGCGATCACCATAGCTTCATCTGGCATCTTAATAAAAGTTTAGGGTGTCCTCAAGATAGCTCACACGGGCCAGAGGGTCAACCATGCCAATAATTCCCAGATCATATATATATATACAACTACCACCACCACTAAGATCATGCAAACTTGTGTTGCACAATCATTAAACCACTGTAAAAGTTGTCAAAATCGCTCTCACCCGTAGCTTTTTATTTGATATTTGTTATTGGCTACCATTACATATCAAACCCTGATGTTTATAGTTAGTAATTGAAGTATTATACGTTGTTTTAACAATTTAATTTGAGAACTTATCATATGTCCTTCCTTATAATTTGCTGGTTTGATGGACAATGACATTGATTATACTATGGCATGCATGGCTAAAGTTGACATTAAATATTTTAGCTAATAAAACATCCTTCCCTAGGAAAACCCTCTCTCTCTCTACATTTTGTTATATTTTCTAATCGAATGCCTAAATTTCACCAATCTTTATATTAATGATATGAGTTATACTTGGCTCTCAAGACCCTATTTTTGTTGTGTGAATTTAATTACATTCCTCTGTAGCATATTCTTTTAGTGTCTGCATTTAACTTATATATTCGTTCCCCTTGCAGTAAGTAGCCATTCAAAGTAATACAATACGTCAACCATATATTTTATAGCTGAAAGGCTTTCAATTTATGCCCTCACTCACCTGTGAATCAATGACTTAAACCTACATATGTGTGTGGTGATTTAAATCTAAATCTTATACAAATGTTTTCTTGTTTATAAAACCTTTTTACTTCTTGTGCATATCTCTTAGTCGTTGTAGTCCTAGAGACCACATTTATTTTGAGATATTCTAAAACAACGCATGGCTACATCTCCCACTTTTGTATTGAAGTTTGAGGGATTTAAGTCAACATTATTTCTATGATCGAAATAAAAAGGCATTATTTATATCCTATTGTAAAGAAGAATGTGAGATTATAGAGGTGTAAGGGAAGACTTACCTCCCATACCCTATCATTCACACTTACCATTCTTATATCTAATAAAATTCTCTTTTCTAAATTAATTGTTAATTACCAATTATATGTTATTGTTATCTTATCTTGGTAACATGTTATCTCTCTTGATAAAGGAAGTTAGGATAAGCTATGCTAAGTTAAGTAATTCCATAGTTGTGAAAAGTATCACATTTGTATCTTCGTTTGATAATCTAGGTCAGGCTTTAATACTCTTGAGTTTTATATATATATATATATATCTTGCTCTCACCTCACCTTAAGGAACTTGGTGGTCATAAAATGGAGCCTAATCTTATTAATGACTTAATTTAAGGGTTGTGCATAGTTATGAAATTTGGCTGAGTAATTGTAGGTTAGGTTTGATGTGATATAAAATGTTTAGCAATTAACTCATATGCTTTCTAAAGATTTATTTTGGAAATAAACGGATGTCTTGTTTTAAACTCCTTTATGTTCCTTTATGTTTTGCTTATACAACTATTTTTTAATAGAATTTGCAAAGTTGTCTAGATTATTAATGAGATCTGCATCAGTGCAAAAAGTGGTTTAGTTTAATAATGAATAGTATATTTTTGACTAAATTTTCTATTATAGAATATTTGGTAAATCTTCAAAGATATTTGAGTTAGTATTAAAATGTTAAAATATTATTGTTCGATATTGTTGGGATAGTGTTACCTTATGTTGTTAGATGATTGATCTTGATTGGATTAATGTTACATTCTTTAAGACCCATATTTAGTATGTCGTATCATATGTTGCATTTTTGGTAATATAATTGAAATATTGTTAAAGGATCTTAGTTTATGATGTGCTTTTGAAAATGAATGTGATGTGAAACCATTGTGTTTTAATGGTGTCAAGTGTTGTGTCATTTGGGGAAGTTGTTTTAAAGGCCTAGGAGGGCGTGACTGTGTGGGGGTTGGCTATGTGTGCATCATGTGAGTTGAATGAAATGCATTCTTGAAATATTGGCTCCTATTCATGTTGGTATGATACATGTGCAAGATGGTTTGTGCCTTGCTTAGTGTACTTACTCATGTGCAAGATGGGAATGCCTTGCTCTTTGTTATGTGAATATGTAGGGTTTTCTAGTTGCAAATAGAGGGAGTGGCTCTCAATGGGGGTCGAAACCCAAAGTGGTGTCCAGTACAACCCATTGGAGGGTTTCTTAATCCAGTGAAAACCTTAACAATGATTTAGGGGTTGGATAGAAATTCACATTAATCAAGATAATGTTAGCCTCACTCATGGCTCAAGTGCTCGTTTAAACTTGAGATGAGATGAGAAGGCCTGGAATGGCAAGACCAAGTACCTTGCCCTCATGAAAGGTATGTTGGGTCCGCATGAGTTTGTATGGGGGCCGGTGGTCGAGAGAGGTTACCAAGACAACCCAGGATGGGGGTCGGGGCCTAGGAAGACCTACCAGGACAACCCATGACAAGCTATGTGATGACACTCCTCCCTATTCTAGTCTAGCACTCCCTAGTTGTATTTCCTCCTTTGGTTGTGTGAGTGCCTCTGGAAGTACAGTTAAGTGTGTAAGTGATGTTTGAGTTGCTTGTGATGTTCATAATTGACCCGTGTTGTCTTGGAGTCTTGTGTAGTCCTTACACCTGTTAGTCCATTGTCTTCTGGACTGTTAGCTATAGTGGGACCTTATTGTTATCTCCTAGCATGGGGGATGGACCTTAGCATTCCACATGGGCAAGTTGTTGTACTTTTATCTCCATTGGTATTCCCTTGATGTTGTTTGTGTGTGAGAAGGATGTACCTGGTGTAGGAGATTTCAGATCTTGCTCTAGCTTGAGGAGACAGATACTTATGTTCATATTCTAGTTTGTATATCAATGGAAACATGTACTGTAACCTTGATGTATGTACTCCAATGTATTTGGGAAAGAGATATTGTTGACATTGTAAGGATGTACTCTCATGTAAAGGAAATTGTATATGTACTTGAAGTCCTGTATTCATGATCTTGATGTCTACCTTTCTAATGATACAATATGGAAAGGTATGTGTTTACTCAATTCCTTTGATACAATACATTTAGAATGAATTATTGTTGTTAGTTAATTCATAATGCTAATCATGTTAATAGTTTGTTAAGTAATGCAGTTGTGGAACCTTAGAGGATAATGCTCGGTTTAATGATATGTTTAACATTACTTGTTATTTCTAACATTTAAAATACATATATATATATATATATATTGTCTTGTTTGTATAGCATAGTTGTGTTGTTCTTTGAGGTTCCTAGGCAGGGCATTACAAAGGTGTCATCAACTGAGGTTTACAAAGGTGAATTTCCATAAGACTACCTTTCAACCACAATATGGGAACTACAAGTTCACAATGATTCTATTTGGGTTGACGAACACTCTAATAGTGTTCACGATTCTCATGAATAGAGTGTTTTTCACTCTCTTAGACTCCTTTGTATAGGTGTTCTTGGATGACATACTTATTTTTTCAAAATATGAGGAGCATGGGGAGCACTTGTGTTAGGATTTGAATTGTTTGTAAGATAACCAGTTATATGATAAATTGGGGAAGTGAGCCTCCTTTCAAACTGAGGTGTATTATTTGGGGCATACTATCTTAAGTGAGGCTATCTCAAAAATCCCTCAAAAAATCAAGCTATGATGGAGTGGTCAACACCCACCAATGTCATATAGATGAGGTGTTTCATGGGATTGGTAGGGTACTACCACAGGTTTGTACAAGACTTCTTGCAGCTCGTGTAGCCTATCACTTCCCTTCAAAGGATAGGGAAGAAGTTTATCTAATTAGGGAAGTGTGAGAGGGCCTTTCAAATCCTAAAGGAGTGTCTCACCAATGCATCATCCTTGTAGTACTAGATCTAATTGTATATTTTGTAATGTGCACATATGTTTCCTTTCAAGGTTTGGGATAAATCCTCATGCAGTTGAATCAAGTGATTGCATGTGATTCATGGAAGCTTAAGGATCATGAGCTCAGTTACCCCTCATGATCTAGTGCTTGCAACAATCATTCATGTTCTTGTTTATTGGAGACATTTTATTCTTGGGCACCATTTTGATCTCAGGGATGATCATTGGAGTCTATAGTACATCTTCACATGGCTTAACCTCAATGCCTAGTAATGATGGTGGATGGAGTTCTTGTGTGAGTATGACATTGATGTATAGTACATCAAAGGTAAGGAGAATGTGGTTGTAGATGCTTTGAGCAACACAACATGAGGTCATTGCTATGACCCTAGGCACATATTTAAGGGAACACATTCTTCATCTTCTACCAATGGATGAGTGGTACTAGGAGGTACACAAGGCATTGAAGTCATCGACAGCCCTCAAGGTCAAATTCTTGGATTATATCTTCTCACCTATTGATCCCATGCATGTTGAACATCATCATCCCAATTGATAATATTTTATATCTCCTTCCTTTCTTAACATCAGTATCAAGCTAACAATGTTGCTTTAGTCTTCCCTATCTAGTCAACATCACTATTCAATCCAATAACATTGGTTATTTTGTGTGAGGCCCACTTCTCCTTGTGATCACATTTTATTTTGATAAGACTTGTTATGCTTATAACTCTCATGGATATGCTATTATACTTTGTTATGATCATAGACTATGTGGACACTAATACAATGTTTAGAATAGTAGTTGATTACTTACTTAGATGATGAATCAGTTAACTAATGATTATGGACTTGTTTGCATTATCTATATCCAAATATAGAATTCATATTTATTTTGTCATTATGGGTCAATTTTAGAATAGATTTAATTGTGCAATGATAGATCTCAATGTAATTAGATAGATGTGTTTTATGTGATTGTGTGTAAATATGATTTTGATATTGGATTAAACTTATCATTGTATTTTTATTGAATCATGATAATGTTGGTGAATTATGATTTATCCATGGTGTGCATATTGATTTAATTGTAAATTTTGCTTCAGCTATTATATTGGATACATTGACGTTTAGATGCAAGCGTTCAAGTTAATTTTCATGACCAATGGAAAATTGTAGAGGTTCTCAAGAAATCATTGTTGTGATTATCCAATATACCTAAGCCTTATCGTAAGAGCGGATTTAGGTCTTCTTGTGTAAATGTGTTGTGTAAAATTTTGTTACTTAATTTCTAATTTGTGATTATTTTTATTATTGTTAAGTTGGAGTTTGATTAAGTCTCCTTAAGTGTCAAATCTCGAATTTGAACTTAAGAGAGAAATTTAGAGCTCTTTTAATGTTATTTTTCATTTTATTTGAGTCAAATTAAACCCCTAAAATGATGACTTATAATATGGGTCCATGTTAGAGTGTTTAAATGTGTTTTAGAAGATTCTAGAGCCTTGAAAAGTGTCTTAGAAGATAAGTGACGAGTTTTTTTGAAGCAAATCTAATTATGAGTGGCAAAGTCAAATTTTACCTGAGGTTCATTGTATCTAGACATTTATCATTTATTTAAACTTTTCTTGACTCTTTGTTGAGGGTTAGCTTTTCTATTTTTGTTATTTTTATTTTTAGATACCAAGTGGCTTGGTGAAAGTGAAGATTTGGGAAGAGCTTGAAAACTTGGAGAAGAGGAGAGATTGAGGAACTTGGATCAAGGGTTTTTCAAATTTTGTTCAAGTATTGAGATTTTTAAGCCACTTTTGAGTATACATTAATATTGTTTTTTAATAAAATGATGTTTGGAAACTTGTTGATTTTTCTTTGAGTATTCTTGATATTGTATAAAAACTCTATTGTTGTGTTATGTATATTGTGTTAATACTCATTGTCTGAATGGATGCTAAGTTGTGTTGGGTGCAGATCTTCTCATTTGAATTAAGAGTCACCCATGTATTGAGGTTGAGAGAGGTGTGGACCCCCTCTTGGGGAAAAACATACTCAATCTACATTTATTTTAAAGCATGAGTGACTTTGTATATTTGTGTGAACTATGTTTCTTGGTGATATAAAAATTATTCATGTGGAAGTTCTAGTGTTTTCAAGGCATTGAGTGCCTTTATATTTGATATGTGGTATCATTAGATATAAAAAAATACTTTGCAGATTTATGGCCATAATGTTGTGGGAGGTGTGAATTAGTGATGGAGTATTATTATATGTTTTGGTGTATGTGGGTATTGGAAAAGAAAGAATATTTTATGTCCCCTTGACTACCCCCTTTGCTATGAATCTTGAGAAGATTCATATGTGTTTTGTTAACCCTTGGGTAATTTGCAGATTTGTGTGTTTGTATATTTTTTGTCTATGTGAAACTTAGTTTCTTAAGGCCTCTTAACTCAGGAATGTCTAACTTGTGAGCAAGTCCTATAGTTGGGAGGTAAGCAAACCTTCATTGAAAGGAAGCAAGGTGTGCGGAAATCACTTCTTACACTAATTTAATGAGGAGAGAAGAGTGCAAATTCTTTTTAACCTTTACAATTACATAATGTTTAACACAACAGAGATATTGCAGCAATGCACCACATAAGAATGTAAAACAAAAGAAGAGAGACACAAGATATATGTGGGGAAAACCCTTATCGAGTGAAAAACACCACACTCCAAAACCTGCACAATGTATTATCAAAACTGTAATGGTTTACAATACACTTGCAATGCAATCTCTTAGAGTCTTCGACACTCATATCTAGAGACAAACCGGTAGCATAACAACACCTGTTAATCACCTTTTCTATCTCCTCTCCAAGCACCTGCTTATATTGAAGTTTTCAAGGAAAAACTGAACATATCTTGCAATGGGCGTCCAACTTGGCCTCATGGCCCAAAACCCATGCCTAGGGACACTTGTCCAACACTGCAGCATGGTCATGACACTTTTCATATCACCCCATCCCAATATGGTCACCTATTTCCAATTTGGGCAATGACAGATGCTCTTATGCACCAACCAGCTGTCATAGAATCTATCACAGCTGTCATAACTTACAGCTGTAAGAGAATGTGTCATACACAGGCTATAAATAGCATATTCTCTTACAACATGACAGAACCCTCCTTGGGGTGCCCAAAGATGCCTTGTGACAAGTCTTCACCTGTCATTGAACCTTCTATTTCTGAACTCTTACATGTCATAGATTCTGTCATAGGAATCTGCCATAACCGCTTCGGTCAAGATTCACTTACACACTAGTCAAGATGCCAACACATGGTAGAAAACCTCTACCACATAAAAGGGACGCTTATCTCCACATGGAGTGAGTTGACCATCCTAGTCACCTTACAAGTGGAGTGACAACTCATCGTGCTACTTCACACTAGATGACAAAACAGGATGTGCAACAAAATTACAACATATGCTAAGTAAATAAATTACATTACAATAATAAATGAAAGAAATTTACAAGGTTGAGATACCTTAATTCCCAACATCCATTGGCTTAGATGTGAAGCTTTGTTTTTTTTTTTCTAAAAATTTGCAATGAATTAAAAAATAAAAAACTTGTGTTTGATGAAGGTCTTATATGGGATTTGAAACCCTCTCTTGAAGTCATTAGACTATTGTGAACTCTCTTTTGAGAGGATATGATTGTTTTTGTATTTGTGCATATGGAAATCTAGATTTATTTCATCTTTATGTATGTGTAAGTTGTAAAATGTGAAATCTACTTATATGTCTATTGTATGGAAAATGGATATCTTTATATAAATCATTGTACTATATATATATTACATTTAGAAGATTTTCTTTTGTTCAACCATAATTGTAAATGCATTGAAAAATAGAAGTGTATTCTTCTAGTAAATAAAGGAAGTTTATTTGAATAAATTGTAGGTGCTCAGACATTGAAACTGCAAATAGTTTTGTAGGTTCTTAAGAGTATTAGCATTGTCAGGATTTTGGATTGGTGTGGTTTCTGAAAATATGCATAGTCAATATGGTATATATGGCATCATAGGACTCTGTATTGGCTAGCCCTGCGTGGCTTATGAATGTATAAGGTAGTTTTTGGGTTCTTTTTTTTGGTAGTTTGTTTGGGTGGGGTCTGAGCAATTTTTCTCTGCATTTTAAATCTGCATAGCAGAAGAATATAATCCACCTTTTTTGATTTCAATATAAAACTTCTCTATTGCGAATCAAAAATAATAATAATAATAAAGGAGTTTATTTGTTATCACTGTTAAGAGAAAAAAAATATATAATTCATTTGAAATATTATTTTAGCTATAGAAAAAAATATGCATGCATCTATAGTTTTAAATGTTTAAAAAAAAAAAAAATTGTATATAATGTATATTATATATAGATATAATTATATGTGTGAATTGATTTAAAATGTTGCAAAAAAAAAATTATTGTAAATCTGAAAATAAAATAATATAGAAAAAATAAATTTAAATTTTTTTATCTATTTACAAAAAATAAAATGTAATATCCTCTCCTAAATTACAAGATATGAATTTTTCTTCAAAAAAAGCACATCAAACAAATTATTAAATATTATTTCTGAGTCAACTTCAAATCATCATATCTCCCTTAATACTAATCCAAATTTTTAATTTAAAAACTTTTCGGAAAACTCTCCAAGTGTCATTTGCACTAAATTCAAAATCTCTTTGTTTGAATGCTTGTGTGAGACATATGACCTTCTATAAGAAATTCAACCATTCTTTATTGTTGTAGATGTGCTTGGGATAAAATTGATGTGGTTGCTCATAAAGTTATTCAATACTCTAGAAGCATGTACTTGCAAACTTTTCTCTTTTGAAATAATTGAAGAGTTGATTTATAGACGTGTAGATGATAGGATAAAAGGTTGAGATTTAATTAAAATGGATGACCAGGATTGACTGAAGAAAATTAAAACACTTTTAGGGCTATCATTATATGAATGGCTAGGATTAAAAGATACGATAGAGAAATGAATATTGGAAATTGAATTAGATAATTGACTTTTATATATTTTTAGTTAGTCATGTGACTTTTTGAATTATTCATTTATCTATGGATGTAACATTATTTAAAATGTAATTATGTAGTGAGTTATCATAGTTATTATTTTATATCATAGTATATTTAAGATTTATTAGTGATGCTCTAATTTCTAATACTTAATTACTATTTATAATTTTAGTTAAGATAATTGGGTGACTTAATGTTGTATTATGTATAACTTAGATTTTAATTATATTAATTATTAGATTCAATCAAGTTAAGGTTTGAGGGTTTTTATATAGTTTAATTTAATTAATGTGTTTTAAAAAATTTAATTAAGTGGTGAGTTATTAAAAAAAATACTTTTAAGAAGGATGTTGAAATTGTGACACATAGAATCGGTAGAATTTAATAAGTATTGTAGATAATTTAGTTAATCAAAATAAATCAAATTAGCCTTGTAATATGGCTTTGTTGAAAAATAGTTAAATAGAAATAAATAATAATTAAAAAAATATTTCACTATAAAAATGCAAGCTAGTCAATATCTTTTGTCTGTGTTAAAATTTTTATAGTAATATTTAACAATTAAAATGAGTTGGATTTTTTAATTTAATTTAGTTTAACTCAAATGAGGTGTCTAGTTTAAGAGAAATAGTTTGGATATGAGGTAATTAATTTTGTCCACTGATCGTTTTTATTTTGTGACTTTATTCTAAAATAATTAAATAAATTAAATGATAAAAATTAAATGAGAATAAGTATGAACACAAATTTAAATAAGCCCCAATTAATTGAAACTTCTTATGTGAAACTTTTCAATTAATTGAAAAAATTTATTTAAAAATTAAATCGGATCAAAATGCTAGAGATGAAGAAGAGATCAAAATTTATTACAATTTAATTAGTAAAATAATTAAAAGATGTCGTCTTATATTTATTTAGTCATAAATTTATTTTTAGATAATCAACTTCCGTGTATGTTAGATAGGGTGAAAGATTGAGATATGCAAGGTGACAAATACTCTTGTGAGAACTTGATAACTCTGATTTATTAATCATCATTTGAATAGATGAACTAGTTGTCATTTATTTTCTAAGTTTGATTAAGGAATATTTAAGAAAATTCATATAATAGTTTTAACAAGATTAAGAAAATTAATTCATTAGTTTGTGAACAAAATGAATTCCTCGTCACCACAAACATTGTGGTCCTTCTATTGTGTGATGCAACATACACATTGTTGTTTCGATACGTTACAACATTGAGACTGCATATTGTGCTACCATGTGTAGTGTGGTGAAGTCATAGTAGAGTTGTTATTTTAAGAAAAAAATTGGTGTTAATGTTTGCGCTCATGAACAAGTGTGTGGGCATGACATTTTGGAAGTTGGTTTTCACAATTTGAAGCCCTATTTTTAGTTTTCCTCTTTCCATCGCTAAAAGGAGAAATTCATGGTATTCTTTTTCATGGTTGCATCTACCCTTAGAGGATCTATGAAAGGATTACTTAATCAAAGGAAGCCACATTTTCTCACAAATACCTTTAAAGAATTAAGGATATGAGATCCACCTTTAATGCATGTTAAATATCTAATCGCCCTAGCTATGCCTTATATGTTTTCTCCTATATGCCTTGACGTCCTCATCAACCTATTAAACACACCAGGATACTGAGAGGGGGGGTGAATCAGTATCCAATCAAACTTCAAATCCTAAAGAGTAGAGTAAAGCTTAAACATTACAATATTAACATAAACATGAAAGATGAGCATAATGCACATCAACACATAACACTAGATATACGTCGAAAACCCCAAAAGGAGAAAACCACAGTGAGGATTAACTCACAATATATGATGCTCACTACTATAAAAATTACAATTTTGTTTTAAGGCTACAACCCAAGGAAGCTACTACTCCCAGCTGACTTTGTTTTAGGGTCACTCCAAAGGAAGCCACTACTCCCTGAAGACTTTGTTTTAGGGCTACAATCCGAGGAAGCAACTACTCCCTGAACTAAGAATGAACTCAGAAATGATTATAGTATGACAGTCCTTCTATTGCCTAATAACTGGCATTGAAGTTCACACCTTTGATGACTACAATTATGCTTCTTCTAATGATTGGATCAATTAGGCGCACTCTTCACTTCCCTCCTATCACAAACATGTCTTTAAGATGTATCAGGACATCCCTTATTGCTTCTACTCTTTCTCCTTCAGTCGCACATAAAAATGCATAACATGTTCATATTCTACTCTTTACACATACATATTCTTCATTTCGCAATTATACTCCACATAGCTCAACTAGGTTCACAATATATACATGATATTACATTGATTACATTGCAAGTCGGCCAATACAACAAGAATATTACAATTTACAAGTCGGCCAGAGATCACACATCATGAAACATGTAGACAACAAGTCTTAACATGAACTACAAGCTACTCTAGGAGAAGAAACATGCCTTGCAAACCCCAACACATGCTTAACCCGGTCCTAAACATTCTTCACAACATCATCCTTTAAATAATAACATCCGCACATCATACTCATTTGAAATAGGTCGCCCTTAAGCAAGAACACATGAAGCTTGTAGATCATCAGACATTTCAACTTGGCGGTACACATAGAAGATTAATCATTACTTGCGGATAACCAAATCACTTGATACTTCACAAAAGTATGCATTGAACCTCCCTGAACATGTTCACAAAATTGCATTGACAAATCTTCACATCTGAAGGAATGTGAAGCATTCCAAGTCTTCATCACCATTTTACTCTGCCAAAGCACAGACTAGAACTTTGTCACTCATCACTTTCATTGTTGAAGGTATACAGACTTTATCTCTTGGATATAACACCTTCACAACATACTAAACTTAGATTCTGAACCGTATGACCATATATTCAAATGCAGAGGAATGCAAAGCATTTTCCCAAGCAATCTTCCAAGCAACTTCCTACAAAAAAATCTTCATCAACTTCCAGAGACCAGAACCTTCTTGTGACAACTCATACATCCTTAGAAACATCCATCTTAGTGCTTATAGTTCCCATCTTAATATATTTTCTTGATGTTTCTAATTCCCATCTTAATGTGTCATCTTGATACTTCTAATTCCCATCTTAATATACCTTTTTGATGCTTCTAATTCTCATCTTAATGTGTCATCTTGATACTTCTAATTCTCATCTTAATATATCATCATACTCAATACTACAATGACCAAGGCATGACATCCAACTATGAACTTCAGCAACCACATCACATCCAACATCAGCAACATATCAAACTACCCAAACTGAGTGTTGACAAGAGTGTTACAACCACATCAATGACAACCCAAACTGAGTGTTGACATTAATGACAACCACATCACAACCTTAAGTAACATATGTGCAACAATCTCCCCATTTGGCATTTATGGCAACACACCTGCACATTCTCCCCCTTTGACATAAAGGACAAAGGGTACCAAACTCTTCTTTTTAACTTTTCCTTGTCAGCAACAACCACTACCTGCTCCCTTGAGAGGTAGCCACCATCAGCCCAAGAAAAATATATAGCACGAATTACTCCCCCTAGACAGATGCACCAACCATGCATTTAGTTAGAAGTAGGGGCAATTTCCCATATCTTCTGCCGGAGATACTCAAAAGTATCCTTTACAAAATCCTTTGTGAAAATGTCTGCAATCTGATCCTTTGTTGGAACATATTCCAGCTTCACTTCTTTCTCTACAACCTTCTCTCTCAAAAAGTGATACTTGATTGATATATGTTTTGTTCTAGAATGGATCACTGGATTCTTGGAAATATTGATAGCACTAGTATTATCACACAAAATAGGGATAGGCTCATCATATATCACCCTTATATCCTTCAAAGTCGGCTTCATCCAAAGCACTTGGGTGCAACAAGATGTTGCAGCAATATACTCAACTTTTGTTGTGGATAAGGACACTAAGTCTTACTTCTTACTCTGCTAAGAGACCAATTTGCTTCCTAAAAAGAAAGCACCACCACTTATACTTCTTCTATCATCAACACAACCAACCTAATCAACATCAGTGTAAGCACTTAGATCAAAGTCATTACCTCTAGGATACTATAAGCCATAATCTGGAGTTCCCTTCAAGTATCTAAATATTCTTTTCACTGCCTTCTCATGTGTTTGCTTAGGATTAGCTTGATATTAGGTGACCACACATACTACATGCATAATATTAGGTGTAGAAGTAGTCAAGTACAACAATCCTCCAATCATAGATCTATAAAGAGTTTGATCAACCTTTGGAGACTCATCATTCTTGATCAAATGAAAACTAGTAACCATACGAGTACTTATTGGTTTGGAATCCTCCATGTCAAACTTCTTCAACATCTCTTTAACATACTTAGCCTGAGAAATAAAGATATCATCATCTAGCTGAGCAATTTGAAGCCCAAGGAATAAAGACATCTCACCAATCATAGACATCTCAAATTCTTTCTGCATCTCTTCTGCAAACCACTTACACATGTACTATCATCTCCACCAAAGATGATATCATCAACATATACTACAACTATTAGAATCATGTCTTATGTTTCCTTAATGTAAAGATTACTATCTCTAGTACCTTTCTTGAAGCCTTGCTAAAATAAGTACTTATCCAATCTAGGATACCAAGCTCTAGGTGCTTGCTTGAGACCATATAAATCTTTTTTGAGTCTGCACACCATGTCCAGATCTTCTAAAAACTGAAACCCATCTGGTTGCTCAATGTAGACCTCTTCCTCTAGATCACCATTCAAAAATGTTGACTTGACATTGATCTGATAAACTTTGAAGTTCTTGTGAGCAAAAAGAGCCAAAAACATCCTGGCTATTGAAGCGTATGTCTCCTCAAAATTAATGACTTCAACTTGTCAATAAAATTTACACACCAACCTTGCTTTGTTGCTCACATCTTCATTCAGTTTATTCCAGAAGACCCACTTTTCTCCTATAACATTCTTATTGGTTGGTCTAGAAACCAATTCCCGTGTCTAATAATACAATTCTTCTTCCATCACCTTCATCCATCCATCATATTTTCTAGCATCAATAAAGGTTTTGGGCTCTACCTTTGATAATAAACACAAATTCACTTTCTCACTTGCCTTTGCAAACCTTCTCCTTGTCTACACACCTTCATTCTTATCTCCAATGATTTGGTATGTTGAATGGTTCCTTTGAACATACTTTGCTAGAGTCTTAGGGATCTACCCTGGTTCTTGTTCCTTCTCTTCTTCCTCTTCTTCTCCAATGCATGCAAATATATCAGATCCGCAATCCTCTGGTTCTTGTGAGATTTAATACAGGTTTTCATCTACCTTGACATTTGTGCTTTCAATTATATTTCCTAATCTCTTGTTGTAGCATCTATAGGCCTTGCTTCCGGTTGAGTAACCAAGAAAGATCTCTTCATCACTTCTTGAGTCAAACTTTCCTAGGTCTTCTTCATCTCTTATGATATAGCATTTGCTACCAAAGGTCCTGAAGTATCTGACAATGGGAAGTCTTCCATACCATAGCTCATAAGGGATCTTAGTGCTATTGACCCTCAGTTGTACTATGTTAATCAAATAGACAGCAATGTGAATTGCTTCCTTCCAATACATGTCAGGTAGATATGCATCTTTCAACATTGCCTTAGCCATCTCTTGCACAGTCCTATCCTTCCTTTCCACTACCCCATGTTGTCGAGGGGTCCTAGGAGCTAACAGGTGTCTCCTAATACCATGATCTTCACAAAACTTTTAAATTCATTTGAAGTAAACTCACCTCCTCTATCAAACCTTAAACATTTGATCTTAGCATCCATTTCATTCTCAACCATTGCTTTGAAAACCTTAAACTTATCAAAAGCATCTAACTTTTCTCTTAAGAAAGTAACCCAAGTCATTCTAGAATAATCATCAATAAGTAACATGAAATACCTTTCACCTTGTTGACTCTTTATTCTTGTAGGGCCACAAAGGTCAGTGTGAATCAGCTCCAATGGCATTGAAGAAGAGTACGCCATGCTCTTGAAATTTGTCTTTGTCTACTTTTCTATTTGACATTCCTTGCATAATATGTTTGCAGGCTTGGTTATCTTAGGCATGTCTCTTACAGCATGAATAGAGTTGATCTTTACCATATTATCAAAGTTGATGTGTCTCATTCACTTGTGCCATAGCCAACACTCATTGGATTGAGCCAATAAGCATGTTCTTCCATTTGCCTCATTTAGATGATACATATCTCCATATGACTTGGTACCTTTTGCAACTAGTTTTCTGAACCCTACCTTTCTGATTTCACAACCTTTGGCCTGAAAGGTAAGATTGTATCCTTTGCTACACATCTGACTGACACTGAAAAGATTGTGCTTTAGCCCTTTGACATAGAGGACATCTTCAGTCATGTTCTTCCCATCAATAGTTATAGCACCATTTCCATAGATTTGTGCTAACTCATCACCACCAAACTTAACAGCTCCACCATTCGACTTCTTAAGGCTAATAAACTTCTCCTTGTCACGAGTCATATGATTAGAGGAACCACTGTCAATTACCCAAGCCTTGGCTTCTTCTTTTGCATGAAAGGCGGTCCATACAACCATTGATCTATCATTGTTATGGTCATCTTGCAAGGTATCAGTCTTTTCAATTTTCCAATATCATCCTTTTTGTCACCAACATTCAAGGCCATGAAAAGTGTTTCATCATTTGAATCATTATGATCCTCATCTTCTAAAGAATAATTGTTATCCATAGAATACAGACTTCTTTTGGGCTTCTCTCTTTTGTTATTACCTTTTGATTCCTTAAAAGAACATTTAGAAGCAAAATGACCAATTTTTCCACAATTGAAACATTTAAAAGGTAACTTACCCTTATATTTGTTTGTGCCCTTCTTCAATGTTCTTACAAAGTTTGCTTCTACTTTATCAAGGTCATCATCTTGATCAGTTGCTTCATCTTCTACCTTCTTACTTGCTTTGAATGCTACTTCCTTCTTTGGAGCACCTTTGTCAAATTATGTCATTTCAAAAGTTATGAGAGTCAAACAATTGATCTATTGTGTATTTATTCAAATCCTGAAATTCCTCAATGGCAAACACCTTATGATTGTAAGATTTAGGAAGAGATCTCAAAACCTTCTTCACAATCTCATCTTATTTTACTTCCCCACCAAGACCCTTGATTCTATTGACTATTTCATCCACCTAAATCATGTAACTAGCAATGTCTTCATCTTCTATCATCCTCAGGGTCTCAAATTTGCTCTTGAAAATTTGCATCTTGGCTTGCTTCACTTTGCTATCTCCTTCATAAATACTTTCAAGTTTATTCCAGACATCTTGAGTAGATATACAACCCATTACCTTCACAAGTTCTAAATCAACTAGTCCACTCATGATAGCATTCTTTTCCTTGGCATTGTTATCATACAACTTAATCTCATCTACATCTGTAAGATCACTAGCAGGAGCAGTGTAACCCTTCGTGACTAATTGTCAAATGCCATACCCTAGAGAGGATAGATAATTTTCCATCCTTAGCTTCCAAAAAGAAAAATTTGGTCCATCAAACATAGGTACCTTGAAAGATCCATTATGCACCATCCCGGACCTTCCTCAACCAATTAACCTTCTTCTAAGTAACTTGGTTCTGATATCAATTGTTGAACACACTAAGATACTAAGAGGGGGGTGAATCGGTATCCAATAAAACTTCAAATCTTCCAGAGTAGATTAAAGCTTAAACATTACATTATTAACATAAACATGAATGATGAACATAATGCACATCAACACATAACACCAGATATATGTAGAAAACCCCAAAAGGGGAAAAACCACGGTGAGGATATATAAAGCTCACTGCTATAAAAATTACAATTTTGTTTTAGGGCTACAACCCAAGCAAGCTACTACTTCCTGCTGACTTTGTTTTAGGGCCACTCCCAAGCAAGCTACTACTCCCTGAAGACTTTGTTTTAGGGCTACAACCCAAGGAACCAACTACTCCCTGAACTAATAATGAACTCAGAAATGATTATAGTATGACAGTCCTACTGCTTAATAACTAACATTAAAGCTCACACCTTTGATGATTACAATTCTGTTTCTTCTAATGATTAGACCAATTAGACACTCTTCACTTCCCTCCTGTCACAAACATGTCTTCAAGATGTATCAGGACAGCCCTTATTGCTTCTGCTCTTTCTCCTTCAATCGCACATCATAATGCATAACATGTTCGTTGGTGTCATCCACCTCCCAAGAGCACCATATGCAAAAGAAAACCTTCACAGAAAATGAGAGAGGCAACAGAAGGCCATTTCACCAAAATGAGTGAATAAATTTGAGATGCATAATTTACATATTGTACAGGCTTTTAAAGCCATGAGAATGCTGATGGGTAAGAAAACTACTCTACGGGAAAAACCACCCAGAGTAATTACCCTCAGTGAAAAACTTAACACACTAACACCCCCCCTTAAGTGCAAACTTAGGGAGAATGAAGATGCAAAAAAGCAAAAATGAAGATGCAATATGGGTCCCGGCTACACAACCATGTTAGGTACCCATTTACAATGCAAAAAGAAATCTCTCACAACTAGAGAAAAGGAGAAAAACCCTATGGGAAAAAACCCTTCCCCAAATGAGAGAAAAGAAAACAAAAATGATGCATGGATGGAGGACTTAATCACACCCCCAAGGACTATGTGTACATCATGTATATACAATCAATAGTCCCCCCATAAGAGGGAAAGAGAGAGATTATGTAGCCCCCCCACAATGTGTAATCACCTGCAAAAATGGTATGTACCTGAAGACAAAACATGATCCAATGTCAACAAACAACTTGTCTTCCTTTTGGAAGAAACAGAACCAAATACAAATACAGGAATGCTTCCCATTCCATATAGGAATTGCAAGAAAGAAGCATAAAGATGTATGATGATGTCTCTGAAATCTGCTCATGTGTTGCTAAGACCTTGGAAGATGATGCCACGAACCAATCAGGAACATGCCTAATCACAATAGAAGGTGACAAACAAGGTACCACTAGAAACTTATTCTGAACATTCTCCAGAGACCGAGGTGGGGTGACAATAGTTGTACCACAACTATCATCAAATAGGAGGGATATACCCTCAAATGTGTCTTCCAAGTCAGAAATATGAGATTCTACGAACAATGAACCAATGTCCAACAAATAAGAATCCCAATTAGGAAGACAATGAGATACTGGTTGTGATGAATCACCAGACGTGCTCAACGAATCATCAACACAAGATGAATAGTCCTGCTGAATAGGAATGATTGGAGCCTCAATCAATGACTTCGCACAATGAATTACTAAAGGTGAAGGTACATCAATTGTCCCTGATGGAGAAAAAGAAGCATCTGAAGAACCCTCATCATCCTCATCTAAAGATTCAAATAATTCCAAAACTTCAAACTCCTGCATAGTAGTGTGATCATAGGGTATCCTGTCTGAAAAATGAAGAGGCACAAGACAATCTGAAATAGGATCATCTGGGAATAACCGAGTATCAGGATCTCCATGTATTTCCCAAATTTTAGTCCAAAGAGTATGAGAAGACTCAAAATGATCAATAGCATTCAAAGTGGCATCATCAATATGCATTGCAATAACTCTTAGGACATGATCCCTTGTGCAATTCCATGCAAATTTCTTACTATCAGTACCAGGAAGGGGAACTAGATTATATAAATGTGGCAACAAATGAAGCCATCTCAAGTGCTTCAATATACCATCTCTCCATTGTTTATAGTTCCCTCTTTTCAACATAATCACAGCAGGATGAAATAAAAACCCCATAATGTACTATGACAAATCTCCAAGAATGAAAGGACATTGACCTTCAACAACAATTAGAAACTCCCAAATACTACAAAAAGAAATAATGCAAAAAATTAAAACGTGCCACCAGTGCACAAAATCGGGCCTGCTCAACAGCAAATTGGCGCCTTCAAATACAAATCTTGCATGCGCTGAAAAGGACCTTCCACCAGTCGCGTGAGCCTTTGCTCACACTATGCTTATTCGCACCAAGGTATTTGAAGACTAAAAAAATGAACTACACTCCGAATGTGGGACTAAAGATCCCAAAAAATGCTAAAAATTTATCAATTGTTGTTGTGGATTGGCCCACGGCTAGCAAGCCCTAACCAAATATTAGCCACAGACTTTAGAGATCTTAAAGTCTTGCTAACCAAGTAATGTATATCGGCCAATGAGCAGGCAACCTTCTCTTCCAAGGTATGGCGCAGCTTGTGGTGACTTCTATGGCGCGTCAGGTCAAGACCTTCCTCTGCCGTCCTTGTTCACGCCTTTAGATCTGCAAAATATGCCTTCCAACAGAGATTGCACCAGCAATCACAAAACTCTCGGCCAAAAAAAGGACATCACACCGCCTCTGGCTGTGGCTTCTGCATGGAATCCAATCCCGCGGATTTCTCACTGATTTTTGAAGCAAATCAACCTGTGTACAAATCTGGGAGGCTCCTTATTCCAATGGCCTAAGTGAAAGAAATGCACCCCTCTCTGTTTTGAATCTTCAACAGAAGAAGAAAAAAAAAAGGCAATAGGCAACTTTGAAATTTGATAAATTTCAAATGCCGGAAAAAAATGATCCCAAACACTCCAATGAAAACTCTCAAAGGAAGGATTGCAGGGTTGGCTCTGATACCATGTTGGTGTCATCCACCTCCCAGAAGCACCATATGCAAAAGAAAACCTTCACAGAAAACAAGAGAGGCAACACAAGGCCATTTCACCAAAATGAGTGAATAAATTTGAGATGCATAATTTACATATTGTACAAGCTTTTAAAGCCGTGAGAATGCTAACAGGTAAGAAAACTACTCTATTGGAAAAACCACCCAGAGTAATTACCCTAAGTGAAAAAATTAACACACTAACAATGTTCATATTCTGCTCTTTACACATACATATTCTTCATTTCGCAATCATACTCCACCTAGATCAACTAGGTTCACAATATATACATGATATTACATTGATTACATTGCAAGTCAGCCAATACAACAAGAATATTACAATTTACAAGTCGGCCAGAGATCACACATCATGAAACATATAGAGGACAAGCCTTAACATGAACTACACGCTACTCTAGGAGAAGAAACATGCCTTGCAGACCCCAACACATGTTGAACACGGTCCTAAATATTCTTCACAGCATCATCCTTCAAATAATAACAACCACACGTCACACTCATTTTAAATAGGTCACCCTTAAGCAAGAAAACATGAAACTTGTAGTTCATCGAACATTTCAACTTGGTGGTACACAAAAGATTAAACATTACTTATGGATCACCAAATCACTTGATACTTCATAGAAGTATGCATTGAACCTCCCCGAACATGTTCACAAAATCACATTGATAAATCTACACATCTGGAGGAATGCGAAGCATTCCAACAAGTCTTCATCACCATTTTACTCTGCCAAAGCACAAATCGGAACTCTATCACTCATCACTTTCGTTGCTGAAGGTATACAGACTTTATCTCTTGGATATAACACCTTCACAACATACTAAACTTAGATTCTCGACCGCATGACTATATCTTCAAATGAAGAGGAATCCAGAGCATTTTCCCAAGCAGTCTCCCATGCAACTTTCTGTAGCAGAAATCTTCATCAACTTCCGGAGACCAGAACCTTCTTGTCACAGTTCATACATCCTTAGAAACATACATCTTAGTGCTTCTAATTCCCATCTTAATGTGTCATGTTGATAATTCTAATTCCCATCTTAATATATCTTTTTGATGTTTCTAATTCCCATTTTAATGTGTCGTCTTGATACTTCTAATTCCCATCATAATATATCATCATACTCAATACTACAGTGACCGAGGCATGACATCCAACTATGAACTTCAGCAACCACATCACATCCAACATCAATAACATATCAAACAGCCCAAACTGAGTGTTGACAAGAGTGTTACAACCACATCAGTGACAACCCAAACTGAGTGTTGACATCAATGACAACCACATCACAACCTTAGGTAACATATGTGCAACACAACCACCTATCCACAAAACACTAAGCCAAAGAGGGAGGTTAATGTACCTACAAGTTGACCAAAGGGAGGCATCTTTAACACTACCTCTTTCATTTATGCAATTTTTATTTATAATTGTTTTATTAACTTTATTAGCAAATTTTCCTATATCTATCCCCTACTTTAGCAATCCTTTATCTTATTTTCTTCCATTTATCCCCTAGTTTAGTTGTCATTTACTTTGTTGTCCTTTTACCTTGTCTCGTTGCTTCCACCTTTTCCTTTTTTGAGGTTGATATTATTAGAGACTTCAACTTAGTGTATACACCATAGTACTCAACAAATACATAAGGAAACAACATAAAATATCAAATAACTAACCTCTAACATAATATATAGTTAAGGAAACCATTAAACAATTTTTCACAACATCAACTTATCTAGATTGTTCCAAGCTTCCTCCATTCAACAAACAACTACTAAAAATATAAATAAATGAAGCCCCTTCTCTAGTACCAATGAAATTCTATATAACAAATACAATGGGAAGTAATTGCCCCTTTGCATATATTAAATGCTTAATTGAAATTCTCATAGAAAATATAGGAGAGGGGAGATGAAAGTACCTGAACTTCACCATACCCATGGAGGCAAGGGAAATATTCTGCTATTGTTTAACTCTTACATAAATATTATTACCAAATCTCTACAACTATTTACCACATCTCATTTTGCATGAAAAACTAAATTTGTCAAAACTAGTTATGTTTTCCCTTTTCCTTATTTTTTCTTCTTCTCACTCCTACAAATTGACCTAACACAATCATAATACTAATAAATACTTATTTTTCTTCTTGACAAATCCACATGGTGATTATGTTAAAAACGATATTAATGGGTGTCTCTAACTAGGAGTTATAAAAGACATGATTTTATAAAGAAATGATTAATAGATATATGTGTCAAAGTGTGTTTATGTATATTGGATATTTATATACACTTGTACCCAAGCTATACATAGTATGTGTGTATCAAAGGGGGTTATCTCAGCGGTGAAAGCATTGGGTTCTCATTGTGAAGACCCAAGTTCAAATCCCAAAAGCACATCTAAAGGAGGATTTCTAAGTAGTGACTCTTGGTCTCCAATCACTGCTTCCAATGAATACATCTAATTTGTAATCTAATGTTGATATCTAACTATCTTGAATGGTGTGGTTGTCACAACTATATATGTGGTTGGATGCCCAGGTTTGGTCACAACCCCTTAGTGTGTGATGGACTACCCAAACATGGTCACCACCTCGCAATGTGTGGTTGATCACATTGGTGTGGTTGTTGCCTCTAAGTGTGTGGTTGGTTGCCCATATTTGGTTGCCACCTCTTAGTGTGTGGTTGGTTGCATACGTGAGTTAGACTATCATTGGATTCTAATGGTATCTCTTGAGATCTATGTTGAAATAGAAGGGACGACTAGTTCGAGGCCAACCTAAATAATCTCATCTACATGTGTGTGTGTGTATACACCCAAGGTACATAAACTTGTATATACCTAAGGTATACATGCATGTGTATATATATACAAGTTTATGTGCCTTCGGTATGAGTATGTGTGTGTACACAATGTATGTATACACACACAATATGTTTGTGTAGATACATACATAAACACATCTATGTTTGTATGTATGTACACATACACATGTATATATGTGTACACACATATATGTGTATGCACATAAGTACAATTGCATATGTATATGTATTATTATGTGCATATATGAACACGTGCGTGGGTAGATTTGTATATATACACACACATGTATGTACCTTGGGTGTGTGTGTGTATATATAATATGATATATGCATATCTACACACAAAATTGTACATACATATTTCTATATGCATGTATATAAACATATATATACAATTATAATTACCCCTCAAAATTACTTTAACAATAATCATGTTGGATGTTTAGATCAAACCATCCAAGCAATCAAAAGCTAAAAGATTACACATTAAATTGAGGAAACAACAACCATCCAACTAAAACAAAAATAATTCTTAATTCGTATAATCACAAATGTAGTGTCCACCCTATTTGCATCATGCTATTTTCTTCCTCATCTATGTATTAGGGCTTGTAGGAAGTTGCTATGGCTGAGACCTCTCTCTAACTCCATCTAGCACCTCTCTATTTAATTCATGTGTTTTGATAATTATATAGTTTGTTTGGCATAATTATGTGAAATCACTTGAATGGAGTTTGATACAATTAAAAGAGTTTGTATGGTAGATGTCTTTCAATCACTACTCTCTCTCACCTCTCTTAATGCTCGATATGCATTGGTAATTAAATGACTTATTTTGACATTATATTAAGATAGTTACCAATCGTGTGCATGTTGTCTTGAGGATGAACTAATTATTCTTGTAGTTCTAATTAATCTCTATATATATGTTTATACCTTAGATATGATGACGAGTTACAAACATTGTGCAAGTGACAGTCGATCTCACCCAAGGAGGACAAAGGTACCCCATGAAAATTTCCACCCACCACCTTTGTTTGTTAGTGTCTCATGTCGAGTGTAAGGAAGAACTTTTCTTAACTATTGTATAGGTATCCTAGTCTTATGTGTTGTCCCGTGTGGCTACATTTATGAGGGTTGATGTCTAATGTTGCCTTAAACTCAGAATTTGAAAAATTAAGTCTATTTATGAGGTTTCCTAGGTGAAAATTTTAAGTTGTTTAGGGTCTAGCAACACACCTCACCCACAGGTTGTATGGTTGGGGGTCTTAAACATTCAACGTGGACTTCTAAGAATCTTCTAAGATGTCTGGAAGGGAGCTAGATAGTAAATTGGGCCCAATCTTTCCCAAAATATAGAAAGGTGTGTCCCTTCCTCATTGGGCAAGCCCTGAACCCTTTCTTATAAAAACTTTATTTTTTTCCATTGAAAATTTTTTGTCATTCTAGGAAGGGAAGAAACTAAGATCAAAGGGAAGAGAGAGCTTGGCATCATCAAATATAAGAGGTAAGTCGTTTAAACCCTCTAAGGACCTATGATAATCTAGTTTCTATGTCCAATAAGATTGTTGTTTAGATATTAATGGCATATATATGTACTTAGGGTTCTTATTTATATGTATATTGTTTGACCTTAGAACACTTCTTGAGGACCCATGAGGGTATGATTTGGGGGGATTTATATACATAAATGTTGGTTATTAAATTTATGGATTATGAATGAAGAAATTTCTTTAGTGTTGTTCTTAAATACTCTATCCTTGTTGGAACCCTAGGGAGGGGTTGTCATGAGAGAACCTTGGTCACGGATACCTATTGCTTTGTATGCTTTAGTTTGGTGCAATCATTTCTAGCAGGTGTACGTGTGGAGTTCTTATACCCTTAGGTGAGTTGTTTTTGCATAAACCTTTGTGTGGCAAAAGAAGTAGAAACTAATTAGGTCCTTTAGACTAGGAAGAGTTTGCTCACCTACATGGATAGGTGATGCCAACCTTATAGGGAGGTTAATCCTACCCTTGGGTGAGACACGAAGTATGTGGCAACATTTAGTATGGTGCCAAAATGTTTATTTTATGATTGTGAAAGTACCTTATTAATGGTGACCCTTGGTTAAACAATTCTGTTATTAATTTAAAAACTAGGATATGTGAAAGGGGTATATTGATTATTTAGACAAGTGAACCACTTTAAATTGAGGTAAATTTAAATATAATAATTAGTGGTTTATTACTTATAATTAAACCTTCATTTCCAAATTAATATCATGTTGTTGCTCATAGTGGGAAAAATGTGTAACTTTAACTGGCTAGGGCTTTCTCAGAATTGTATGTTGTTAATTAATTGTTAATAAAATTTAGAATGCACATTAATTGAATAATTTTGTATCATTTTGGATAATTCCTAATTGTATCATAAATTTGTTATATGTTGCTTCATTCTAATGTACCTTTATTTTTAAATCTTCATCTTAAGTATATTGGGTTACTCCTTTTAGATAACATAAAGCTAAATCAACAAAAACTTAAAATCAAGATTTTTCAAAATGTTATCAGTCGCTCCTCTTCATGCTTGCGCAACGGCTGTGAACGCTAGTCTTCTTGACGCTACGCCACTCCATTCAACATATGTTGGGCTCATGGGTGGATTTGTTGTGGGCCCCCCTGGTGGCTGCAGTATCTCCCCTGCCACGCTCTTCCCAAAGGTTGTTGTTGCCCATGTGGATGTTGTGTCCCCTGTAGGTGCTCGGGGTCTCTCTTTTGTTGCAGTTGCTGGGGCGGATGGTTGTTCAATTGTGCGAGATAACACCCATTCTCGCCCTCTTCCTTGCTCCCATACCTCCCCTACGGTGGTATGTGGGTAGGAAGTTTCTGAGAATGAAGAACAATATGGCAGGCTTGCATTGATTGACAGATTTAATGGTCTTTGGCCATCCCTCTCGGACATGAATAAGTGGATTTTTGAATCTTGGAGTCCTCTTGTTCAAGGTAGTATTAACATTTTTCCCTGTGCAAGTGGTTTTTCATTGTTGCTTTTGATTCTACTAAGGCTAGGGACATTGTGCTTGATGGGAGGGTGTGGTTATGGGGTGAGCATTCCCTTCTGCTCAAACCCTGGAGTCCTGTGTTCAATCCCATTTCTGAACAGCTTAATATCAGGCCTATTTGGGTCAGGTTGCCCAATCTGCCCCTACAGTTTTGGGAAGTGTCTTGCTATGAGGCGATTGGCAACTCTACTGGTCGCTTCCTTATGGTGGACAGATCTATGGTTCTGATGGGACTTTGAACGTATGCTCGCATCCTTGTGGATATTGATATCCCCAAGCCTCTTTGTGGAGAAGTTGTCTTGATGGTGGGGGATTGTCCTCGATCCCAACTGGTGGACTATGTGGGTTTGCCCTTCCATTGTCATTGTTGCTTCACAGTCAGACACTTGGCTTCAAACTGCCATCACTCCCATCGTAAGGCATCGTCGTGGTGGCAACATGCTCATTTGGAACATTTGATTGTTACTAATTCGGAGGTTGGGTGGGTTGAGGAGTCCCCGGCTGATTCTTCTCCTTCACATACTCATGTGGTTTTGGACCCCCTACAGGGACTTCTACTCCTGCTCAGGTTGTGCCTGAAGGTGTGTTGGTCATTTCTCTTGTTCTGTCCCCTTCTTCGAATACAGTTGTGGTTCCTTCAGACCATGATGTAATTACTTCTTCGTCTGCTCCTGTTGTTTCTTCGTCTCTGCCCTCTTCTTTACTTGAGGGCACTATGGTGGCAGCATCAGTCAAGGATTCCCTCCTCTCATCTTTCTCCAAGGATTTTGACTTAGAGTTTTCTTGGACGGTGGTTCAACGTAGGAAGTAAGGGCTTCCCAAATATGTGGTTGTTCTAAGCCCTAGGGCCAAGGCAATTCGATTTGTTGGCCCTTGTTCTGGGGTTGTTTAGCTGGTATTTTCTTTTAGCATGTTGTTGTGTTCTTAGAGTGTTGTTGTTGGCTTGTTTGGTGCCTATTTTTTGTCTTTTGCCCTGCCTTTTCAGGCTGGTTTGTATAGGGTTCTGGACCCTCTTTTGTTGGGAATTAAGGTGTCTCAACCTTGGTAATTCCTTGTATTTTTACATTGTATTTGTTTATTTACTGCCTATTATATTAATTGGATGCAAATCCTATGTTGTCATATTGTGGGAGTTGGCACGGTGATGTGTCATCCTACATGGCACATGACCACATATAATTTTGTCCTCACATGAGGAGATAGGCGTCCCACTTAGTGGTAGGAATATTTTTCCATGTGTTAACATCTTGGATGTTGTGTAAGGGAACATTGACCGTAACAGTCATGACAGATTCCTATGACGAAGTTATGACATGTAAGAGTTGGAAATAGAAGATCCTATGACAGGTGAAGACGTGTCGAAGAGCATCTTTGAAAAAGGCATCTTTGGGCAACCCAAGGTGGACTATGACATGTTGTAAGAGAATATGCTATTTATAGCTTGTGTATGATAGATTCCCCTACAGTTGTAAGTTATGACAGCTATGACAGATTCTATGATGGTTGTAAGAGTCGTAAGAGCATCTATCATAACCCATTTTGGAAATAGGCAACCTCCTTGGGATGGGGTGACTTGACAAGTGTCAGGAGCATCCTACAATGTTGGACAAATATCCATAGGCGTGAGTTTTGGGCCATGAGGCCATGTTGGACGCCCATCCCAATGTAGAGGTATTTTTGCCTTGTATTTGTTATATAAACAGGTGTTTTGAGGAGGAGATGCACTATAGGTTTTACATGTACTGTTATGTTGTCGGTTTGTCTCCAGATACGAGTGTCAAAGACTCCTGAGAGCTTACATTGCATGTGTATTGTAAACCATTTCAGTTGATAATACATTGTGCATGTTTTGGAGTGTGGGGTTTTTCACCCGATAAGAGTTTTCCCCACGTATATCTTGTGTCTCTCTCTTCTGTCTCACTTTCTGTGTGTATATGTATTGTTGCAATATCTCCATTATTGTTGTTAACATTCTGTAAATGTAAGGATTAAATTGAATTTGCACTCTCATCCCCTCATTAGATTAGTGTAGGAAGCAATTTCCGCACACCTCGCTTCCTTTCAGTTGGTATCAAAGCCTGGCCAATTTTGGTCTTAGCTATTGGGTAGGGGTTTTTTGAGCTGATCTTAAGTTGAGTGGGAGTCTGTGTAGAGTATTTTGTATCTTGTTGCTGGAAGGAAAGGCAACCACATTTGGAAGAGTAGAGGTGGAGAAGTTCAATGGCACAAATTTTGAGTTGTGGAAACTCAAGATGGAGAACATACTTGTTAATCGTGATCTATGGGAAACCGTTGATGGCACTAAACATGCGGCAATGTCACAAGTTGATTGGGACCTCAAAGATCAGAAGGCTAAGTGTCTTATAAGACTCTGTATAGCTGACTCTGTCCTATTGAATGTCCATGAGGAGAAGACTGCTAAAGAACTTTGGAAGAAGCTAGGATCTGTTTATCAGGCCAAGTCCCTGGTGAACAAGCTCTTTCTGAAAAAGAAGTTGTTTGCTCTAAAGATGGAAGATAGGGGATCTGTTGCAGACCATTTAAATGATTTTAACATGATTGTTGCATAGTTGACATCCGTGGGTGTGAAAATGGAGGATCGATGTATGACCCCGCTTTGTTCTTTGCTAGATTCGTGGATCATCTTGTCATGGCTATCGAAAGCACCACCACCACCTTCACGATGGATGAAGTGGTATCTTCATTTTTATCTGAAGAAATGTGGAGAAAGATATCCGAGTCAGCCACAGAAGCTCTTGCGGTTCGTGGAAGACCCAAAGAGAAAGGGAAGAAGGACAAGAAAAGTGACAAGGGTAGATCCAAATCCTGTGGAAGATCCAAATCTCTTGGAAAGTCCAAGGCTCTCTATTAGAATTGTGGTAAAACTGGGCATTTCCAAAAGGAATGCAAAGAGGAGAAGAAGAAGAAGAAGAAGAATGCTCCTAATTCAGATTCTGACAAGGCACAAGATAATGGTGTTGCCTTCATCGTAGCCCTGGCCACCCATACATCTGATGATGTGTGGTTGATTGATTCTGGTGCATCATTCCACATGACCTCGCATCGAGACTGGTTCACGAAGTATGAAGAGTTTAATGGTGGAAGAGTGTACCTAGGTGACGATTCTCATCTAAAGATTGTTGGTCATGGAAGAGTCTCAATTTGATTCCCTGATCGATGAATGAAGGGGATCACTGGAGTTATGCACATTCCAGGCCTTGCACGAAACATACTTTTTGTAAGTATGTTGAATGATGCAAGTGTGCAGGTTGTCTTTTCAAAGGATGGATGCAAGATGACTAGATGATCTATGGTGCTTGCAAAGGGTACTCGGAGAGGTACTCTGTTTCAGCTGAAGGCATGCACTTCACAGTGCAATAGTTCCTCTGACTCGAAGAAACAAGCTACAGTCACTTCATCCCCACCATCTGAACAAGAAGTGAAGAAATTTGTTGTAACTAATTCTGATGGTAGTGCACATGCTTTGGAAGCTAAGCTTCCTATTGAAAAGACTATGTTATGGCATTTGAGATATGGCCAAATTGGTGAGAAGGGTCTACGTACCCTAAAAAATAAAAACCTTGTTGAGGGGTTAAGTGATTGTAATCTCGAGTTCAATTTTTGCGAACATTGCATTTATGGAAAGCAAAACCGTGCTCAGTTTTACTCTAGTTCTCAAAAGTCTTTTGGTGTATTTGATCTTATTCATTCTGATGTGTTTGGTCCAGTTAATTTCCTTCGATTTCAAAATCTGTATATTTTGTATCTTTCATAGATAATTACAGTAGAAGGACATGGGTTTATTTTATCAGAAGCAAGACTGAAGCCTTTAGTCGGTTTAAAGAGTTTAAAGCCTTTGTTGAAAATCAAACTAGTAAAAAAATTAAGTGTTTGAGAACTAACAACGGTGGTGAGTTTTGTTCGGCAGACTTCGATAAGTTCTGTAAAGAGCAAGGGATTGAAATACATAAGACAACTCCATATACCTTGCAGCAAAATGGAGTTGCAGAGAGGATGAACAAGACATTGATGGAGAAGGCTAGGAATATGCTTAGTGGAGCAAGCCTTGAACAAAAGTTTTGGGCTGAAGTTGTTGCCACTGCTTGCTATTTGGTAAACAGATCTCCTACATCAACTCTTGTTGGTAAGACACCTACGGAGGTGTGGTCTGGTAAGAAGCCTTCAGTCATACATCTTCGTGTTTTTGGTTGTGAGGCATATGCACATGTGCCTAAGGAGAAATGGTCTAAATTGGAGAACAAGGTTGTTAAGTGTATCTTCATTGGCTATGGTGTCGGTGTGAAAGGATACAAAGCTTTGGGATCCTGTGGCTGAAAAGGTGTTGTATAGTAGAAGTGTTATCTTCATAAAGCTAACACCTTCTTCTGTTGTTCTACAACCAAAACAAACAGAAAAGAAAGAGGATGCGGTTCAGTTTCCTTCTACCCCTGAGAAGACTGAATAAACAGACCCTGTAAGACTTGATGATGAGGAGAGCTCTAGCAGCTCTGAAAGCTCAAAAGAAGAAGCAGAACCTCAACCTTAGCCATTGTGGAGGTCTACACGAACAAGAAAGCAACCTGATAGGTTTGGTTATTCATTACTTGATTCTAGTTGTGCTTTTGCTTTACTTACTAACATTGATGAGCCTAGAACCGTGAAAGAGGCTATAGGCATGAAAAATGCAGGTTCCTAGAAGGAAGCCATGGAAGATGAGATGGCTTCTTTGGAGAAGAATAAAACATGGGACTTGGTGCCTTTGCCTGAAGAATGAAAACCCGTTGGATGCAAATGGGTGTTCAAGAAGAAATTCGATGCAGATGGCAGTGTTGAAAAGTACAAGGCTAGATTGGTTGCGAAGGGGTACTCACAAGTGGAGGGAATTGATTATGGTGAAATTTTCTCTCCCGTTGCAAAGTTGACATCCATTCAATTTCTATTATCTCTTGCAGCTACTTGTGACTTAGAGGTAGAACAGATGGATGTGAAGACAACTTTCCTTCATGGTGATTTGGAGGAAGAGATTTACATGTTACAGCCAGAGCATTACATAGAGAAAGGTAAAGAAAATTTGGTTTGCAAGTTAAAGAAGTCTTTGTATGGTTTGAAACAGTCTCCTAGGATGTGGTACTTGAAGTTTGATGCCTTTTTGTTGTCGATTGGATATTTGAGATCGAAATCAGATCATTGTGTGTATTACAAATTTGACAATGATCGCATTCTCATTATTGCATTGTATGTTGATGATATGTTGTTGATTGGGAATGGTAAGAATATGATTTTTGATTTGAAGTCTCAGTTGTCAGCATAGTTTGAGATGAAAAATCTTGGGGCAACTAGGTACATTTTGGGGATGGAAATTAGAAGAGACAGAGCTAACAGAAAACTTTGGTTAACCCAGAGAAAGTATGTGAAGACCGTGTTGGATAGGTTCAGCATGGCAGATTGTAGACCATTGTGTGTTCCTGTTTCACTGGGGACAAAGATGTTTGTTAGTGATTGTCCAAAATCTCCTAGAGAGGTGGAGGACATGAGTAGAGTACCTTACGCTAGTGCTATTGGCAGTTTGATGTATGCCATGGTCTGCACAAGACCAGACATTGCCCAAGTAGTGGGAGTCCTTAGTCGATTTATGGCTAATCCTAGAGGGGTACATTCGGATGCAGTTAAGCGAGTGTTCAAATATTTGAGGGGTATTTCTGAGTATTCCATTTGCTATCATGGAAATGCTACAAGACCTCTGTATTCAGTTTGTATTCGTGGATTTGTGGATTTTGATTGGGCAGGTGACATTGACAGCAGGAGATCCACCAGTGCCTATGTGTTCACTATGTTTAGTGGTGTAATTAGTTGGATGAATAAGTGACAACCTGCAACTCATGCTTGCAAGGAAGCCATTTGGCTTAAGAGATTGTGTTTAGATATTGGTGTTGATGCAGGATAGATTACGATTTGTTGTGACAGTCAAAGTGCGATTTGCCTTGCGAAGAATCCAACTTTCCATGTCAGAACAAAGCATATTGATGTTTAGTTTCACTTCGTGCAAGACATGGTAGAGAATGGGAAGGTAAATTTGGAGAAGGTAGATACTTTGAAGAATGTTGCAGATGCATTGACGAAACCAGTGGGCACAAAGAAGTTTAGATGGTGTTCGAAGTCTATAGGCCTCTCGGCCTATAGCAGTTAAATCTTGTTAATTCTATTGGCTCTTACAAGGTGTTTGACAAGTGGGAGAATGTTGGGAATTAAGGTGTCTCAACCTTGGTAATTCCTTGTATTTTTACATTGTATATATTTATTTATTGCCTATTGTATTAATTGGATGCAAATCATATGTTGTCATATTGTGTGAGTTGGCACAGTGATGTGTCATCCTACATGGCACATAACCACATGTAATTTTGTCCTCACATGAGGAGATAGGCGTCCCACTTAGTGGTAGGAATATTTTTCCATGTGTCGACATCTTGGATGTTGTGTAAGGGAACATTGACTGTAACGGTCATGACAGATTCCTATGACGAAGTTATGACATGTAAGAGTTGGAAATAGAAGATCCTATGACAGGTGAAGACATGTGTCGAAAAGCATCTTTGGGTGCCCCAAGGTGGACTATGACATGTTGTAAGAGAATATGTTATTTATAGCCTATGTATGATAGATTCTCTTACAGCTGTAAGTTATGACAGCTATGACAGATTCTATGATAGTTGTAAGAGTCCTAAGGGCATCTATCATAGCCCATTTTGGAAATAGGTGACCTCCTTGGGATGGGGTGACTTGACAAGTGTCAAGAGTATCCTACAGTGTTGGACAAGTATCCATAGACATGGGTTTTGGGCCATGAGGCCATGTTGGACGCCCATCCCAATGTGGAGCCACTTTTGCCTTGTATTTGTTATATAAACAGGTGCTTTGAAGAGATGTACTACAAGTTTTACAGGTACGGTTATGCTGTTGGTTTGTCTCCAAATACGAGTGTTGAAGACCCCTGAGAGCTTGCATTGCAAGTGTATTGTAAACCATTTCAGTTTTAATAATACATTGTGCAGGTTTTGGAGTGTGGGGTTTTTCACCCGATAAGGGTTTTCCCCACGTATATCTTGTGTCTCTCTCTTTTGTCTCACTTTCTGTGTATGTGTATTGCTGCAATATCTCCATTATTGTTGTTAACATTCTGTAATTGTAAAGATTAAATTGAATTTGCACTCTCCTCCCCTCATTAGATTAGTGTACGAAGTGATTTCCGCACACCTAGCTTCCTTTCATCTTTTTCAGCTAAATTAATCAAAAACATAAAGATAAATCATAAATCTAACTCGCTCTATTATAAATTGTGTGGAGTATTTTGCACATCTTAATATTAATATATTAAATGAAATGTATATACTTGAGCATAATTACACATAATATGGATGCATCTAACGGCCTCCCCCACCCCTTTATAATAGTTATAGCAGGACACCACCCCCCACCAAGATACAAGTAGGCCTATGGTTATAGTAGGGTTGATCGCACTATAGAGGATAAGCCTCGACGTGGAACGTTTCTTCACCCGAATCTCAACCTTTGTTTATATTACCCTTTCACCATGGGTCCTAAGGAGAATAACCAAGGGAATATGAGTACGAATTATTTTGCTCTTATGGTTATGTGTGTGTCGATATATCACCATTGGTAAGCAAAAAAAAATAATATATAGTTATGCAATAATATATGAATTTATATAAGTCCTAAGGAGAATAACCAAGGGAACAGGAGTGACGATCTATTTTACTCTTATGGTTGTGTGTGTCGATATATCACCATTAGTAAGCAAAAAGCATAATATATAGTTATGCAATAATATATGAACTTATATAACTTATTTAACTATTATATATATATACAAAATAATTTTATACGATATATATTTATATATATAGAAATTATATATACTTTTTTAATTCAAAAATATATATAAAGTAATATTAGATTTTTAAAATTAAAGTAAATTAAAAACATATATAAACATTATAAACCTTCCTTACAAGATGCACTTGCAAGGGTTATGATCTTGCAAGTCTTGTGTGTCATACAAGACATGTCTTTACACGACAAGACAATCGTATAAGGTTCAACAATCATTGCAAGGTTGTCATCCTTTATAATGCAAGTCGCCTTTATATGAGGCCTACATGGACAAGGAGTGAGGGCAAAAACCCAACCTCTATTGTTTTACTTATCCACCAATTTTTTGAGCTATTATAATTTTTTATTAAAAAATAGATTAAATTAAAGTAAAATCTTTCATATATTTAAATTTTCACTCTTAAACTATATTTACATAATTCAAGGGTCGAAACCGCACTTGAAAGATGGTTGTTTTAAAAGAAATACACATAATAATATTGAAAACACCAACCAACCAAGGCCAAATCTACAACACCAAATAACCTTTTACACAAGAGATACAAGCAACAAAGAATGATATTCTGTCAATAATACAAGCATAACAGAATGGATGCAAGATAATGATACAAGATACATAATGCAAGAGAAGTCTTGTTTATAAAGGTAAGGTGAGACCTAAGACTACATAGGATTACGACAAGTGTCATAATCATATGACATGAAACACAGAGATAAGTATCTTATGTGTGCCCTAAAAGTGCCTTAAGTAAGCTTAACAACTAAGTGTGAATAGGTGCTAGAAAGGAGCTAGTTAGGGAATAATCATTTTCATACCAACACGCCCCCTTAAGTGCAACTTAGGGAGGAACAAATAGATGCAAAGATGGTCCCAGCTACAACGCCTGATGAAGTGCCCATGTACAAAAGATCTCTCACAAACAAAGAAAAGGAGAAAACCTCAAGGGAAAAAAACTTCTCCCCAAAAGAGATAAAACATGCAAAGAAAGCATGTAAAAAGTGAAGGAAGGACTCAACATCACCCACCCAGGACTACTTCCATCACAAAGATACAATACATATCCCTCCAATAGGAGACAAAATATGAGAAGGATGAAGAAGCCTCCCAAAAGATGTCCCGAGAAGATTAGGAACATGAAGAACTCCAGTGAAACACAAAAAAGATGCAAATAATTGTCAAAGAATAACTGCTACACTGTTGAAACTAAAGAACCGTCACTGAAATCAGGATCAAAGAGACACAAGTCTACATAAGTGGCCCCACTGACACTACTCAAACAATGTACAAATGCTACATAAAGCAACAATCTGATAGTCGAAGATGTAAATGGCACATTGTTGGGTGAATATTTTGTCGTTAACTCGCTAACGGCAAAATGGGTATATCAGCCACAGCCATGATGAGACAAAGTCTCTCCTCTCAGCAAGGGGAGGTTCCCTCTAATTACTTAACTTTTGCAAATCAAACAACTTATCAAATCTATGTACACTAAAAACTATGTTTGTGGTGGTTCCATCTCATCTCATTCTCTTTTTTCAGAATAGATGTTTATATTTCAAACTCTTGATATAAGACTTGTAAATTATCACAAAATCACAGAAACTCAAAGTTTTTTGTTACCTCACTTACTACTTGTAATGGAACTATTTGAAGTAGAATGCAGCCCAAAGTCTTCACTCCTCTTCAAGATGATAAAAGTAAATTGAATATAACAACTTGCAACACAAAGTCTCCAAACTATTGTATTCTCACATACATGAACATATAACCCACAACCGATTTGATAACACAAAGTTTATCAGAATCAAATTAAGAGCGCTCTTCAATCACTTGTAACAAACTCCACACTTCAATTATTATCAAATAAGATTATGATAGCAAGACGTAAGAACAAAACTATCACAACGCAAATAATCCCAAGACAAAGATTGGAATTGAAATTGCTTTCTTGTATTGATAAATATTTGAATATTGATTTTCACAAAAAGCACAAAGTCTTGATTTGCTTCTCAATTCGCCAGAGTTTTCTTGCAATAGACAAAAGATACTTATTTACAAAAGAGGCCCCCTTTATTTATAGGGAAAGGCCTTGAGAAAATCTAGGAAATCTACAAATAATTTGACTTATTCAAAAATAGGAGTCCTTATTGACTTGGGACTTCCTATATTTTTACATGTAATTACATATTGAAAATGTACATGTAAAACTGTCCAAAACTGTTTTGAAAGTACATATGAAAATCAGAAAATAAACTAAGGGAAAAAACAACTGCTTCAATTTGTATCTCCACTTTTTCTCATGTGGTGATCATACATAGTGAAGGCCGCTTGCATTTCAATGTTATCCGGGTTGAATGCGTTCTTGAAGATCATCCTGGCCCTCACTATGGCATCCCTCACTGTGGTGATTGATTTGGCATGATTAGTTAACCTGGTTTTCAGATTGTCCAAGGTTAACTGGTTGTCTAAAAGGTTGTCCACAGAAGTTATTGAAAATGCTTTATCTTCAAATTCTTTCTGAAACATGTCTTCAAATTCCTTAACCATTTCTTCTGCAGAAAGAAATTGGTTATCCTGTGACACCAACTTGCAAGGTAACTCCTCCAACTTATGCAGAAGATTAACATTATTTTCTTCACTAATTTCCTTTGCAGCTTCAAGATCCTTGATCAAATTTCTTAGCATGTTGCTCCTGTACACCAGAGCTTCCTTTGTTTCTGTATATGAATCCCTGTTGGAAATAGCGCCAATGGATATTAGGGTACTTATTTTTAGCTTCCTCATTTCCACCCATTTATCATGAGTATCCTCCGTGCGCTCAATATCTTGAGAGATAGCATCAATGAGATCATTCAGTTCCGCCCTTTCTTCATTTTATCCGTCTTCTCAAATACATCCGTGAGCAGAGAGATCCCTTGCGCTCGCATCCTGTCTAAGTACTCTTCAAGTACTTTTCCTCTGAGGTGAGTCTTTTCTGCTTTTAGAATGACGGGGTCTTCTACAGAAACGGCCTCTGGAGTAACTGCTTCCGAGTTCAAAGTGATCTTTCTTACCACTGCAGTCAGCTGTTCTACCTTTGCCTTGTAATAATCTTTCATTTCTTTTTCCCTGTCAAACTTCTGGATCAGGATGTCCATGGCTGACTGCATATCATTTTTAGCGCTTTCATGGGTGATTTTACCCAATTCAACCCTAGAAATAGAATAGTCATTCATATCAAAATTTTCAACAATTGCATCCTGTGGAGGTTTTGCTATCTCCAGAAATTTATGTCCCTTATCTTCAAGTACCCTGGAAAGGATCTTTGGTTTCTTCAGGGCCTTAGGCTTTGCAGGTACCAACTTAGTGAAATCAAAATCATCTGGAGAGATGACTTGCTTTTTCCTCTTTGGCGTGTAAGCTGATAACCAAGGTGGAAGCAGAGAAGTATTCACATTGAGATCCATTCCTACCGCTGGTGTTCCCGGAACTGTGCTTGTACTAGTGGTAGAAACAATAGGCGGGGTGTTAGTAAAAACCGCACCTGTTACATTTGCACTTGAAACTTGCTCAGTATTCATCACAAAATGATCAAACATGGATGTATCCCCAATATCAAAAGATGAAGAAGACAAACTAGGAATTGACTCAGAAGAACGGAGAACATTTTCAAAAGTGCCTTGGGGATTATCAAAAATTATTTTAGGAGGAGAGGGGGATTCAGAGGAAGGAATGTTAATAGGGGAAACAGACACAGGGGCTGCGACAAGTGTATTGTCTTGTGGAGACAAAGCCTCTTCATCTTGTTGATCTGAATTCCTGTCTTCAACATCCATCTCTTCTGTAGCTGGCTCTTCAGTTGCTAGATCCTCAGTCGCTGGCTCCTCAACTTCCATATCTTTCATTTCAGGTTCTTCCTCAACAGCTTTTGCTTTCTTCGTCACAAATCTGATTTTAGGCTTGTGTGTTTTAGAGGATGATGGAACATCACTCTTGTTCTTCATTCTGTTTTCTGCCTTTTTACCAGTCTGCTCTTGAATTTTAGTTTCTGAACCAGTGAGGAATTCTTTCAGCGTAATTCCTTTATCCGCCAGCCAGTTATTGGTGTTGGCCAATATAGGCTCAAATCTCTTCCTTAGTGAAGTCGACTCCTTTTGGGACCATTGGATTGGAGGGAGAGGAGTACTAGCTATCTGTTCTGCATCATACTTGGCATCAACCAATTCCCCATCATCCACAAGATCTTCCGGAATATCAGCAAGTCCCAGATATTCAATTTGTTCTAGAGACAGCCTGCTGTAGTCCAGTTTCCTGATATCTTCCTCTGTTCTCAAGTCTATCCAGACATCTTCCACCATGGGTTCGTGAAACTGTGTTTTCCTCCTGATTTTATCCTTTACGCCCTGGTAGTCAAATTTTGGTCTCCTCTTGAATTGCTTCATGGTGACCAACTGCATTTCTGTCTCCATGGCCCTTGCCTTTGCGGTAGTCAACACTGAATATCTGCCGATTTCCACTGGAAATCTAAAACCAGGCTTCTTGAGTTCCATTTGTTTGTTATGCACGACAATCATTTGTCTGCACAACTCCATCAAGACCAGTCTATCTGAAGGAAACCTCGGAAGCATATAAGGGTAGCCTTGGAAAAAGCCAACCCTCTAGTATGAGAAAGATGGAAATTGCAAAAACATACAACCAAAGTCATTAACCACTATCCATGCCTCGTCTGAAATTCTTCTCTGCTCCAGTTGGGGATCAAAAAGACACAAGAATACAGCAAAGAACGCATCATTCACCCTCCTGAAATGGTGAATTGAACCTTTCAATGTCAACTGAGAATAATACTGGTATACTGGGACTACTCTTCTATCCCCTTCTGATGATAATCCCGGAAAAATCCTCATGGAGGCTGCAATGTATACCAGATAGGAGGTCATGAAGAACTTGGAGGTAGTGGATACCTTCGTCAGCTGGTCATGCAAAGCGTTACTGATTTGTTCTCCCCAGAAAATAACTTGCCTGCCCTGGAGTATGACCTTAATGAAAGGATACATCCATTCATGAAATTGTGAAGAGGAAGACAAACCTCTTATCCTGCTGAGGAGGGTAATCAAGTCACCAACTTCTTCCACAAAATCACTTCGAGGAAAACTACGTGGCCACCTTGACAAACTTGACCTCGCAGTCTTCAGCCATTTGTTGTTGATCACTTTCTTCGCTTTTTCTGGATTCTTGTCATATTCCTTCTGAGCTTCAACAAAATCAAGCTTCAATACCTCTGTCGCAGGAGGACACATGAAAACCTTGTCAATGAACTCAGGATCCAACCTGATTATTACATTACCACTGGCGTCCACCACGGCTCTAATATCTTTGTTATAGAAATGGGCACACTGAAAAACAAATTCTGTATTGTGAGCCGCCACTGGGAAGGATGATACCAGATGAATATTACTCTCTACTATCTTCCTCATCATAGCACTGGGGTTGCTTGACTTGGTTCTCTCTATAAACTCAGCCATATCAACATGGCCAATCTCCGTATCTCTAATGTCCTCAATATTAGAATGGACTGAGGTGATTGGGAAAACACCTTGATATTTGTACTTCATTGCTTTTGCCTTTTTCGGGGACAAGTCAGTCATTTGGATGAACTTTCACCAAGAAGAAGTCTGATGTTGAACGAAGTTCCGCAAAAAAAACTGCAACAAAAGTCATGATCATGCAATTAGGGAAAATATGGGCAATCTGGGAAAATTGCATGTTGACGATCACGACTATGGGAATGCGCTTGAAAAAGGGCTATAGTGCGAGCTAGCCAAAAATCAGAGGAGAAGCGGGCTCGGGAAATCAAAATTGGAAATTTTCCAGAGTTGGAAAAATTTGGGACATTTTTGCACGGGCGGCAAAATTTGCCGCCCTTGCATATGAGGGTTTTGTATTATTTGCACTGGCGGCAAATTTTTCCGCCACTGCATGTGGTCAGGACTTCTGGTATGAGCGGTGAATTTCGCCGACAATGCAGGTAGCAAGAAAGACAAGGTTTATGTCGGAGCGGCAAAATTTGCTGATGCTGCATTTCAGGGAAATTTACCTTTCGATGTTTAGTCGGCAAATTCCACCGACGTTACATGAGGGGAATCGATACATGTCTGAGCGGCATATTTCCCCGACTTTGCATCGAAAGGAATGGTAGAGGTTCTAGTGGCGAATTTTGCCGTTGTTGCATTTGATGAAATTTGCAAGTTTAAGTGTGAGGGCCGAGAAATTTGCCGACTAGACACTCGGCAAGGGTCACATAGTATCTAGGTAGGCTCGGCGAAATCTGCCGATGTTACGTAACGGTGTAAAGCAGGGTTTAGGATCTAGGCAGTAGAAACCTAGGGATTTCGGGGTAAAACCTAGGGATTCCTAGTGCGAAAACGAAACACAAAAACTAAAACGAAACGTAACGAAACTCTAAAAATCTAAATGATACACACCGTAATCCGTGAGGGAGGAGAATCGAAAACAAAAAGGAACACTTACCCGTCCAGAACTGGAAACCCTATGTTCAATCTTCAACGCGAGATCCGTCACAAATCGGGAGCATACAATCAAGCAGTCGTTGAGAATGTTGGTGGATCAATCAAAAGGCTTTAGTATAAGGAATGACAAGCAACAATGGGAGTAATAACACATTTAAAAGGTTGAGATCGAAGTTTAAATGCCTGGCACGAGTGGCCATTAATGGCACTCGACATCAAAATCCCGAAGATCTCGCTCGAGCGACGATTTCGGCCGCTACGACACTACAATCGACAAATGTGTAACGTCGGCGAAAAAAGCCGTCATTGCATGTCAGTGAAACTTTGACGGAAAACATATGCGATGGCGGTGAATTTAACCGCTCCTGCACATTAAACTTAAAAACGATGCAATAGCGGCGAAAAATGCCGTCATTGCATTAAACAAGAACAAGCTTAAAAATAATATGTAGGAGCGGCATTTTTTGCCACTCTTGCATATCAAGAGTCAAAATTTACTAACTCCTAAAAATAACCAAAATTGGATCTTTACTAGCTTACAACTTTAAATGATCCTCGCGAAAATCAAGAAATCAATTCAAGGAAATGTCGCAGACGAGTTTTAAAATGTCAAATGACCTCGCACTAAAACAAGAAAATCTTTTCTCGATTTGTGATCTTAGAGTGTAGATTCACGAAACGGACAAGTTTCGTGGGGTTGTCTACAAAAACAAGCGTAGCTAATTTTGAGAACAACACACATCAATCTATATGAGTGACCCTAATGACACTACTCAACCAATGCACAAATGGTGAAATCACACCAATATACTACAATAAAGCAAAATCTGGTAGTCGAAAATACAGGTGCCAATGGTCTTAAGAACTCTGATCATCTAAATAAGGTAGAAGGTTGCCTCCATAAATAGAATGCAAGATATGGTATGTGTTCCATCTCACCGAAATGCATGGGTAACTAGTCGCTACATTTGTCTAGTATATAGGAACAAAAACTAGATACATAGCTCACTCCAAGCGAAACCAAGAAAGCATTAGCAAAAACAGTAAGATAGCCCCCCATTATGTTGAGAAGGCAGAGGTATGGTTGTTGCACTAAAACTGTGTCATAATATAGTGCAAGAAGGTGAAGAAGCAACATCAGAAAATGCACATACTAGTACTTGCAACTAGAACAAAGTCGCTCTCATGGATGCTGCTATAAAGGGTGTACAAAGACAATAAAGATAGACAAGTTTGTGATTGCAAATAACAAGGCGTACACAGCAAAACCCCCATGACACTTTATAAAGTAGTACAAGGACAAAAATGGCACAACATGGTGTGCAAGATCCCCAAAACACAATTACAAAATCTAACACTTTATTTCAGTGCATTTACAAATCAAAAAGTACATTCAATAGATGCTTACAATGTCCAAAACTAACCACATGTTGAAAACACAATTCTACTAGAAAATGAGAGGAAACCGATGGCACCATTTTGCCAAAAAAATTGACCCAAAAAGGAGTCAATATGCAATAGTTATAACCCGTCAAAGTTCCCAAAACAAGAACTACACAACAAGATCACTAATGAAACTGAAATTCTGGAAAAAAAAATAGAACTCCAAACTGAAAATTACCTCAACCACTATGCAGAGCATGAAATTCTACCCCATTTCAAAAAAAACACTAAAAAAGACCTCTGTATGGCGAAGATATCATTGTTGGAAGATCAGGTGCAACAAACAGAACTGCAATGATGAGGGGGCAAAATTTTGAATCTCTTGCTGCTAAATTTGGCGGAACTGCTACCAATTTTAGGGGTACTGCCAAATGTAGAATCCCGCCAACTAAATCTGGAGCTTCGCCAAATTTGGAAACTCTACTAATTTTGAAAGCTCTGCTAAACTAGGAAATCTTCCAAATACATAGCCAAAATCACAGCTAAGGATGGCAAAACTACTAAATAACTCACCATATGTAGCAGACCTACCCAAAAATGCCAAAAATGGTGGATCTACTTGTTGGGCCATGCAGGCCAAATGAAAAAAGGGATGCAATAAATTTTTTATTTAAAAAAAAACTTTTTAAAAAACTACTTAAAAATATTATTAAAAAATCTTTAATTGGTTAAGGGGTTTTCACACTCCTCCGCTATCCCTGCCACAACAGAAGTTCTAGACACCTACCCCTCGACCCCACAAGACAAGGGCCGGGGCCCGAGGGCCTATTGTCCCTGTCACGGCAAGGTCGTGGCAAGGGCAGGAACCCCCATGGTATGTAGCACTCCGTGTGGGGAGGGGAAAGTGTGGAAACCCCCGCCCCTATTGATTTTTTTAATATTTTTTATAAACATTAAAAAAAATCCTTAATTTTTTTTAAATCAAAAACTTTTTAAAAAGCCCGAAGAAAAAAAAAATCAAAACAAAACAAAAAAATAGTTGCTTGTTTATTCCAGCCCTTGGAGTTTGTTGTAAAGGGCTCAACACCCTAGTTTGTTGCTTACCTTAATCAAAAACAAACAAACAAAACCAACCAATTTATATTTTACCAACAATAGTGTTGACACCAACGCTTGCGCATGTAGTACGGACAATCGTACGATGGGCTAGTGGTGCCAAAAAAAGTCAAATCTAACAATAACCAAAATATATCGAGTTTATAATCAATCCTAGCAAATTTGACCCTTCTGAACTCAACCGTGAGGTCAAATCTGGGCCAAGATGTTGTTGAAAGTTTATGGTACAATCTCTTCAAATCAAGAAGAGGCTTGCAAGATCAAGGCTCTGATACCATGTTGATGTCACCAACCAACCAAGATCAAATTTGCAACACCAAATAACCTTCTACACAAGAAAGATAAGCAACAAAGAATGATATTCTACCAATAATACAAGCATACCAAAAGGGATACAAGATACATAATGCGAGAGAAGCCTTGCTTATAAAGGCAAGATGAGACTTAGAACTACATAGGATTATGACAATTGTCATAATTATATGACATAAGACACAAAGAGATAAGTATCTTATGTGTACCCTAAAAGTGTGAATAGGTGCTAGAAGGGAACTGGTTAGGGAATAACCCTTTTCACACCAACAAATATTATTTTGACTATACATAGTAATCTATTTATATTAAGCATAAATCAATAGAAAAAGAAATGACGTAGAATGCTATTACCTTCCTTCTCTGTCTTGCAAATCAAAAAACTAACAAATAAGTAAAAACTAGAAACCATAATAGAGAACATCTTGTAATGATTAAAATTATAGTCGTGAAACACAAAGCATGTAGTAGCATTTTATTGGCAAGTTTTATCTGTTGCACCTATGGTTCCTAAGGTTGTCATTGATGTCAACACTGTCACAAGGTTGTCATTGATGGATGTTTGATGGTGTTCATGGTTGCATGTCATGTCTTATCCAGCAGAGAAGATATAGTTCATGGTTGGATGTCATGTCCTATTCAGTAGAGAAGATATAGTTCATGGTTCGATGTCATGTTGAATATAATGTGATTACTGAAGTTCATGGTTGGATGTCATGCAGAGTTGAGTATAAAGTTATATTAAGATGGGAATTAGAAGCATCAAAAAAATACATTAATATGGGAATTATAAGCACTAAGATGATCAAATGTGTTGTTGATGTTGGAAAGATGTTATTGATGGCCTAAAGCATATTGTATGATCTCTCCTACCATTCCTAAGGATGCATGTGTTGACACAATGAAAGTTTGGCCTCTAAAAGTTGGTGAAAGTTTCTGCTATAGGATGACTACCTTTGAAGACTGTCTAGGAGATTGCTCCACATTTTCATTATTTTGATGTTGTGCCTCTGCGGATTGAAATATAGCTTCATATAGTGTCAAATCATGTATGTTCCAAATTTCATGGTGCTTGGATTACTAGAAGGGTGTTTTGCAGTTGACAGTTTGAAGACAATGTTGGTTCTAAAGAAAACATTTACTATGTGGTTATGTGATGCTCTACATTCCTCTGCATTTGCAGTTATGGCTATGTGGTTCTAGAACTGTGTCTAGGGTGCTGTGAAGGTGATAATTCCAAATTTTTAGATCATTTGTCCTTCCGCTGTGAAAGCTATGCATGATAGAGTACCAACATGTGTTCTGGCAGAGTAAGGTAGTGTTGAAGGCATGTTGGAATGTTCTGCATTCCTCCGGATGTGAATGTTTGCCTTTGCGGTTTTGTGGTCATGTTTATGGATGTGCATTACATGTTTTTTTGCAGTTTCAAGGTTCTTGGTGATCCGCAAGCTCAGTTTTCAATGACAGTATGTAGTAGTCTGTTCCGGATGACTTTTTATTCTCAAAGTTCATGGTTGAAGATGCGTGGCACAAAATCTTTGATGTGCAAAGGTAAAGGAGTGTTTGGAGATGTTGTATGAGTCTTGTAGACTCATTTAGAAGAGTTTCATGAAGATCTTTCTTGTCTCCAGTACCGCATAAAGTTTTCAAGTTGTTGTGGCCGTTATGCTTCAAGTTTAATATGTCTTTGCTTAAGACTGTCCTATTTTCAAATGAGCTGAGTGTGTGGATGTAATTCCTTGATGTTTGATGCTATGAAAGATGTTTTGGACCTAGTTAAGCAAGTGTTGATGTTCGCAAGGCATGGGTCTTCTGCTGGTGTAGCGTGTAGTCTTATTTAGGACTTGTCCTCTACATGTTTCATGTTGTGTGTAGTCTGCCTGACTTGTAAATGTATTTTCATGTTGTCTCTGGCTGAAAAGCAATGTAGTCAATGTAATATCATGTATAAATTGTAAATCAAATTGAGTTAGGCAAGGTGTGATTGCAATTGATTGATAAGGTTCGCAAGCAAAAGGAGCAAAATGAATGCATTATGATGTGTGACTGAAGGAGAAAAGCATAAGTTGTAGAAGTTGTCTTGATTCATCTTGAAGACATTTTTGTGACAAGAAGCAAGTGAAGAGTGTGCCTACTTGATTCAATTATCAAAAGAAGCAAAATTGCAATTATCAAAGGTGTGAGCTTCATTGTCAGTTTTTCAAGTAGTAGAGAGACTGTCATATTGTAATCTGTTCTAAGTTTGTTCTTAATTCAGGGAGTAGTTGCTTCCTTGGGAGTGACCCTAAAACAAAGTCTTCAAGGAGTTGAAACTTCCTTGGAAGTGACCCTAAATCAAAGTTTTCAGAGAGTAGTAGCTTCCTTAGGTTGTAGCCCTAGAACAAAGTTGTTATTTTGAGCTTCATATATTGTGAGTTAATCCTCACCGTGGTTTTTCCCTTCTAGAGTTTTCCACATATATCTGGTGTTATGTGTTGATGTACATTGTGTTGATCTCTCATGTTTATGTTTATGCTATAATTCTTAAGTTTTAATCTACTCTGGAGAATTTGAAATTTGTTTAGATACTGATTAACCCCCCCCCTCTCAATATCCTCGGGTGTTTGACATTATCTCTATGGAAAAAGAATGTACCAATGGTGCTAGAATGTGTATCCATGATTGTGAAAGTATTGGTATTAACGGTGACCCTTGGTTAAAGTGTTTTATATTAATTTAAAAAATGGGGTGTATGAAAGGGGTATATTGATTATTTAGACTAGTGAACTACATTAAATTTGCAATAAAATTAAATGTAATAGTTCGTGGTTTATTACATATAATTGAACCTTAATTTCAAAATTAATTAAGTGTTGTTGCTCATAGTTGGAAAATTATCTAATTTTAATTGCCAAGAGCTTGCTCATATTTGTATGTCGTTAATTAATCGTTATTAAATTACAAATGCACATAAGTTGAACAATTGCTCACAATTGCATGTTGTTAATTAATGGTTATTAAATTTTGAATGCACATTAGTTAAACAATTTTGCATCATTTTTCATAATCCTTTGATTGTATCCTAAATTTGTTTATGTGTTCCTTCCTTCTGATGTGCCTTTATTTTTTAAATTTCATCTTCAAGTATACTAGGTTATTCCTTTTAGATAAGATATGGTTAAATCATAAATATGAACCCACTCTACTACAAATTGTGTATGGAGTATTTTGCACATTTTCATATTAGTATTTAAAAAAAAATACATATACTTGAGAATAATTACATATATAGGTAATACATGTATATGCAATACATAAATATATGGATACGAGTCTATTTTATTCTTTTGGCCATGTGTGTATGTGTGAGTTGGTATATCACCATTAGTAAGCAAAATACATAATATATGGCTATATATTTATGAAAATAGTATATGAATTTAAATAAATTTTTAACCCATTAGATACATATGAAATAATTTATATACCCTTGATATATATAGTCGTTACAGGCATGGTGTGATGGTTAAAAACATTGAATGTTGACAAATCCACCAAGTGTTGAAACCCCCACTAGGCCATTGAGCTCGCAGGCTTTGCGCCTTCACCGAGTCATTGAACTCACGAGTTTGGATCAGGGGGTGATAATGCCCAAATGGGAAGAGGTCCTCTAGAAGTGGCCTCTCTAGTTCGGTGCCAAGCTAAAAATCTTGTTTACTATCAAATATATATACACGCTTTAAATTTGGAAAGAGGAGAAATAATGAATGAGAAAAATAAAAATATATAGACATTAAAAACCTAACATACTAAAAATATTATGAGGGTCTCCCCTTCTGCTACAGGTGTTGCTTCTCCATCAGACACATGGCTTCTAATTATCCTTCTCGTCGCAAGGCAAGCCCAGCTTCGTGGTGGCAGAATGCCCGCACTCACCACTTGACTGTGGGTGATTTTGACTCTTAGGATGACAGGCCTTCTTCTCCAATTTCCCCTGCAACAAATCTCATTTCTATGGCGGCTACCCCTAGAGGTAATGTGGTTTTGGAGACTCCCTCAATTCCAATTGAGAACTCTTCCTCTAACCCATCTCTAGTTGCTACCATTGGCTCCCATTCCGACTCATTGAGTGGAGACCCCTACTCCAGCTTTGTCTATGGAGTCTAGTCAGCTTCTGACTTCCTTGGTTAGTCACTCTCCCTCCTCGTGGGAGGTGGTTTTGGTGGAGGATGTGGTAGAGGACCTCCCTCTCCTCTCTCCTTGATCAGACGATTTAGATTATGGCATTTTCTGGACAGTTGTTCATTGCAGGAAGTAGGCTTTTCCCACTTTGGTGGCTGACTCTCACCCCCGGGTCAAGGGTGTGTGGATTGCTCATTTAGGATCTGGTATTGTGTAGGTTGGCCCTTTGTATCGTGGGTGTGTTGTTCCCACAGGCGGCTTGGTTGTAGCTTTGTAAGGTTTCAAGGTCCTATTAAAACCTAAAGTTTGTAAAGGGTTTATGGTCCCTTTAAAACCAACTTATCCTAATCAAAACATACAAGTTGTGCTTGCAAGGATTGTGACCTTGCAAGTCTTGTGTGTCATGCAAGGCACACCCTGGCAGAACACGTTGACCCTATAAAGGTCAACAGCCCTTGCAAGTTTGTCATCCTTTACAAGGCAAGGCCCCTTTGAATGAGGCTTGTGTGGCCAACAGTTGGGAGTCTGCTCTATTGTTTTATTTATCTACAAATTTTTTGAGCTACTATAAAAAAAAATTTAAAAATGAAATAAATGAAAGTAAAACAAGTCTCCTTCATATATATTTAAATTTTCACTCCTAAAGTATTTTTACAAAATTCAAGGCCCAAAACCATGCTCAAAAGATGATTATGTTAAAATAACTAAACATAGTAATATATCATATTGGCTATACAAAGTAATATATTTATATTGAACATAAATCGATAAAAATAGAAATTAGACAAAAATCCATTGCCTCCCTTTGCTTTTTCCCTACAAAACAAAAACCTAGCAAATAAGTAAAAACTAGAAACCCTAATAGAGAACTTATAGTAGTAATTAAACTTATAGCCATGGAGCCAAGTTTCCTCCATGGGAGGGAGAAGCTTGGCATGGCTAAGGCAACTTTTTGAACCACTTCATTCTACCTTTATAAGTGGATGGATAAAGAGAGGATGGCTATGGAAGGGCCACCCCCTTAGCCCATTTCATTCTCTCCTCATAAAGAATAAGGAATGGAGGATTCCTTTATCCTCTTACCCTCTCCTCCCTTCATCCAACTTCTAGAAGACAAATGTGGTTCTCTTCTCTTTTAGGGATTTAGCATATTGAGATTAGGTTTAGGATGAATAGTGAATTAAAGCATTGAGATTAGATTTAGTTAAAGGTAACAATCTTCTGAAGTTTTATCCCCTTGAGTGGATTTAGTGGCTTAAATACTAAAGAGGGTTTTAATTCAAGGATTGGGATTGATTTAATCCTAGGGTGGATGTTGCACTTTCAAGCGAATGAAATGTTACTTTCACATATAGAGATACCCAGTCTAGGAGTTGATCTAGGGTAGGCGTGTGTTGAGGGTGTATGTATTAACTAATTAATATGTTGAATAAATAAATTAATTAGTGACATGGTCTATGTGCCTATATTTGTTCACTCTTCTAGGGGGTATGCTTTACCCTTGGTGGTTAGGCCTAAGTGTGGCAATTTAATACTATCATTGTTAAAGAGAGACTTATTTACCTTGGTTGGACACTTCAATAGTGTTTAATATGTTAGACCTACTGTGAACCATCGGGACCTTGGAATTTTATTAAACAAAAACTAATTATTTAAATGCTTAATTAATTAATTAATCGATACCCTTGTAGACCTTGGACATAAATGTTGTCTCGCATGGATGAAAGCCATGAAGGCCTTAATGATAAGCCTATGGAACCGCCCTAACTCACCCATGGAATCATATTATTGTGGGTAATGAATTAATTTAACAAATCAATCTCCTTAAGGATGTTGAACGAGAGCGTGTGTCCATGCGAGTGGAACCCATGTAGACATCATAGAGTTGCAAATAGTCTACATATTTATTGTTCTGCTATTGGTCTGTGCTAAATTCTAGCTTACTTAAACTTATAACTAATCTTGTAATTAACTAAAAAAATTGCACCTTTTGGATTTTATTTGAGTACTTTTGGATGGACATTGCAACAAACAAAGAACGAATTCAATTCATAAATCAATAGAATGCACTTCGCAATCAATATCCGAACATAAAAGTGTTGTGTGAATTATCTCACTTTCAACACAATTGAAGGTTGTCAATCCTCTTGCATCATCAGTGTCTATGCTTTGTGTTTGTAGACATATCCTATACACAAGGACACAAAAGTATTAGTGTCATCTCAAAAATGAGAATATAATCAACATCATAATCATAATCATATATTAATATCTCAAGTGACAAATAAATGATGAATAAACATATTAAATTGAAATTTGATGACATAATTTTATTCATAAAATAAATATTACAATAATAAGTAAAAAGGCCTTGTGAAATTTTATGTTTATTTTTCAACAATGTTTTGGAACACACCATGTGATGAACCATTAAGATGGACAAATGATGTCACGATTACAAAACTAGCCCTTTAGATAGTATGGGATGCCATGATGTGAGAATTAATAGGTCACAAAGAACGAATTCAATTCATAAATCAATAGAATGCACTTCGCAATCAATATCTGAACATAGTTGTGTGTGAATTATCTCACTTTCAACACAATTGAAGGTTGCCAATCCTCTTGCATCATCAATGTCTATGCTTTGTGTTTGTAGACGTATCCTATACACAAGGACACAAAAGTATTAGTGTCATCTCAAAAATGAGAATATAATCAACATCGTAATCATAATCATATATTAATATCTCAAGTGACAAATAAATGATGAATAAACATATTAAATTGAAATTTGATGACATAATTTTATTCATAAAATAAATATTACAATAATAAGTAAAAAGGACTTGTGAAATTTTATGTTTATTTTTCAAAAATGTTTTGAACACACCGTGTGATGCACCATTAAGATGGACAAATGATGTCACGATTACAAATCTAGCCCATTAGATAGTATGGGATGCCCTGATGTGAGAATTAATAGGTCATTCCTCACATCATTTTCTATATAATTACTACTGAAAGATGATGGTTGTCGTTACTACGAAAAGACAAGTAAACAACTATTTTTTTGCAGAACTTCTTGTCCTACCTAGCATCAACTATTTTTATGTCATTTATGATATTTTTGTTGCAACTATGTGACAATAGCAACAATTAGTAGGACATGGTTGTGAGGCAGAGGACCAATCAACCAAGCTAAAGCTCGCAATAAGTGGTTGCATATAGGTCAATGGAGGTTTCCAATGGTCTATGTATATCCACTTACAACATAAGCGTGATTCATGGATTGATCAATCAATCTAAATCACTAGACTTGTAATCTAGCAAATTTAGCATTAGTTAGAAGGATGGGATATGTGTTCCAATTCTCAGGTGGATTGTAGGACAAATCTACGAATTAGCTCATAATCTACAAGATTTAAAGAATATGCAAATGAAATTGTAAAGAATGCAAAGGCACATTCATCATGCACAAAAAACTTTGAAAGGGAACTATATTGCATAGGAGAAGTTATGTATAATGACATGTACATAGCAAAGTTGTCAATTAGTTGTTCTGTCTTTAGCTTGTACAGTGCAGGTACTTGTACAAATGAGTTGCTTCAACAATATAACTAACAAGGGTCACATGTGTATGGTGCACTTTACATGTGGACAAGTTGGCATCAAATGTCAAACTCGTATGGTGCCAACTGTTGCACAAGTTTGTGAGTTGTATGCCAATTGGAATGTAGGAACATGTGGCACAAAGGGCACCACGTGTCAAAAGCTCATGTTGCCAAACTAATTGATAACTGGATGAAGACATATACACCCATATATAGGGCCACATTATGTGAGCTAGCAATGTTGCACAAAGATGGTTGAGGAGTTACGCTAGTACGAGCAATTTATGCAAGGGCGCAAGAGAATTATGCATGGAATTCACTAGTATTGTGTAGAGCACATTGGGTGGAAATGAGCATGCTACTAAATGGAATAGACACTACACAGATGTATAAGACTGAGGATGTATCAATCTAAGTGGTTTCATTTTCCAAATTAGCTGAGATTTTTTCAGGCAAGATCAATATTCAATTTTGAAAATTTTATCTATATAAAATGGGTAACACCATAATATAAGCATAAGACTTAAGTTGAAATTCCTATTCAAATCCAAATCTAAGAAGATGAAGAAATTGTTGCAAAGACTTATTAAATAATTAAATAATTTGTGAAGAACTTACTTGTCACTTCTTCAAGAAAGGGCCCACTCGTGGAAATAGTGTCCAATAAATTTCCTTCTAATTAAATAAGATTTGATTTCTTCTTTGTGGTAAAATTTTGTTGTTTGATGAGTTCAATTTTTGTGTGATTTATTTTGTGACATTCATAGCTATTTGGATTTATATTATTCAAAGAATATAAGTGAGTGGGGAAATGTAAACTACCTACCTATGTACCTCAAATTAAGCCATTGCAAGTTGGTGATTTATCTTTCAGTAAAGTGTTATTTGTTTTCGCATTTTCCTACTTTTAATAATTTTTTTTTTTGCAAGTAGACTTCCTATGGGCTTAAGGTAGAAATTCATTTATCTACAACATTATTCATCCTATTTCTTTCTTACTCCCCATGTTAGGGGCATTGATCATATAGTGACAATCTTTTGCAAAAGCTAGTTGTCTATACATGTCATACATTCATCTTTCTAAAGCCAATTAATTTATTGTTTTGCGAGTAGACTTCCCATGGACTTAAGCAATGAATTCATTTATCCTTAACATTATTCATTTCATTTATTTCATACTCCTCAAGTTAGGTACATTGATCATATAGTGACAGACTTCTGCAAAAGTTAGTGGTCCATACATATTGTACATTCATCTTTCTAAAGCTTACACTCTCATATTGACATTGAATAAAGTTTACCCGTGACTAAGCACCCAAATGGGCTCTAATAGTATTGGCTTCAAATCCTCCAACTACTAGGTGGGCCAATAGAGAAAATAAGACAAACAATATATTTATTCACTAGGGACACATGGTAGATGTTTAGCACCTGAATCAAGGAAGGATGCAAGGTTAGACCATAGGCTACAAGATTGACTACTTAAAATTTTCAAAGGTACTAACATATCGAGGAACAAATTTGGCTACTTTCCAAATTTTATTGAGCTTGTTTGAAGCTTGACCCCCAAAAAATAATTTCCCTTACTATGTCGCAAGTTCATCTTCTTGTCTACCTAATCAACTTATTTGATCCTCCATCTTCCATAACATATAGGGTCCTACTACTATCTTATCACCCTAGTTGTCCCAACTAAGAGGTGCCCCACACTTCTTACCAAACAAAGCTTGAAAAGGTTCCATACACAAGGTGGTATGGACAATGTTGTTTCAATTTGAACTCCACAATTGAAAGATATTCCTTGCAAGTCTACTATTGATTAATACAATACATCTTGAGAAGATCCTCCTAAACTTTGTTTAGCAATGTATATGCACATGATTTTATCTTTCAAAGAACATTCTCTTTTAGGAATCGATGAAGATATAAAATATCCTGAACCTTTTGTCCAAGATCCATAATCATCCTCGATTTTTCATGAAGAAACATCACTATAGAAGGAATAAGTTACAACAAAAAAGCGTATCGTAACAACTCTGAGGCCAACAAAAGAAGCACTCCAACATAAAGAGTAGTCAACCCCCTCCACAAAATGGTTGACTCCTATATCATGGTGAGAGTTGGGTGAAGAGGTCCAATTTAAAGGTGGTAGTGGACTCCCTAGGTGCGTGATATCTACAAAAGGATGACATAAGACATGAAATTGAGGTCAACCAAAACCAACTAAAAACAACTACCTTTGAGTTTTTTAATTGTACTTCCTCAAGAAGAGGCTCCATGTACGAATATTCCTCTATTAGCATTGTCCAATTTTCATTTTCTTTCTCATGAAGATCTTGATACCTTTTGGTTCAAGTTTGATGTTATATGTCAAAGTTATGCTTATCACTTGGACATGCAAATGTTTTTTTATTAAAGGTAGAGCAGGTTTTGAGAGGACCCCAAAACCCTATACAAATGGGTTTTTGAAAGGGCCTGAACCCTTTTACAAAACAGCCAAAAGGCAGACAGAACAAGTACCATGAGATATCGAACAATCAGCACAAAGACGGCAACCCTAATAGAAATCAACAAACAAAACATTGAGATCTTGAGTACTCCAGATTCCGACCTAGCAAATCTAACTCCCTTGACCTGAGGGTTTGGGAGTCCCTTCTTTCTACTTTGAACAACCGCCCATGCAAAATCTGAGTCCAAATCCTCAAAATGAGGGGAGAGGGGGGAGTCCATGGATGCATCTACCAAAGATAGATCATGAAAGGATGAAGATGGAACTCATCCAGAAGCTGAGAAAACCAATGACAAAACCAGAGCAAGGAGCTCAACACCGCCCGAGATGGAAGGGGCAACAATCGTCTTATCCATGACTGGGAGAGAATTCCCCGAAGGGATCGAGGGACACACAACCACGTCACCTACCAGCACCCCCACAAGACCGAGCGACATAGTGGAGGCAGGCAAAGAAGAATCACCAACATCATCCTGCGAGGGATCATCCACCGAAGGGTCAGAAGCAATGATGGTCAAGTGGTTAACAAGAGCATTCTTCCACCATGTAGTCATACCCTTGCAATGAGCGTAGGGACAAACGGTGGCTAGGTGGCTAGTAGCAAAGTATCGTCTACATCTGAATGGGAGGCCCTCATAATCTAGTAGTTGTGTCCACGACATTTCCCCTAACTTCATAACCTCTCCATGCAAGGGTTTGGAGACGTCAATGTCAACCAAGATACGGGCAAACGTAGAGTGTCGCATGAAAGAGGTCATGGAGTCAACCAACAAGAAACAGCCTATTGCATTGCCGATGTCCTCATAACAAGAATCTTCCCAACACCGAAGTGGAAGATTCTGGAGCCTTACCCAGATTGGTCTGATGTTGAGTGATTCAATAAGTGGGTTGAAGGAGCAAGACCAAGGTTTGATGTAGAGGGAGTGCACTCCCCACATCCAAGCCCGCCCGTTACACACAATATCCCTCTCCTCTGAAGATGCAAAGGTCACAACAAAGAAGCCCCTAGCACAAGGGAAGAGCTCAATCTTACCCTCCATCAGGGGTTTCCAAGAATCCAAGAGCCATATGTGAAGGTCTAGCAAGGATGGCCACAAGTTGTTGAATATACAAACCACCGCCTGGTGTAGATAAAAATCCTCATTCTCTACCACATCTTGGCCACACACCACAATCAGGGGAGGATGTGCACAAGTCAAAGGATGAACCAAGGCGTTCTGGGAAGGGCAGCATGGGCCTATGAACCTGTTACAGTCGCATATGATCGTGTATTGTCTTGCTTGCCAACAAATCGACACCTGGGAGAAGATGCAATGCCTTCAACTTCCGAAAATAAGGCCCAAAAAGAGCAACGCCCACCTGAGAAGCGTGGAACCCCTCAGAAGAAATACATATCTGCACAGAGGGAGCAAGAACAAGAACATCAAAATGTGCAAAACCAATATCACCACCAGTCCCATCAGTTGACGATTTAAACCGGCGAGCTAGTGATTCATCCTGCATACGAGCATCTGAAGAAGCCCTAGCTCCATCATACAGACGAGCATCGAAAGAAGTCCCTGGGGAACAAAACGTGCCATAACAAAACCTACAACGAGCAGAGAATGGGTGGGAGGAGGCACAGGAGAGGGCATTTTCAAAAATACATGCAAATGTTAAAGTTCTTTTTGATTAAGATAAGCAACTTAACTAGGGGTTGAACCCTTTACAAACAAGGCCCCCAAGGTAGAGCAAAACAAACCACAAAAGGCCAGAAACAGCAAAGGAACAACAACCAAGTGGTAAATTGAACGAAAGAATCTAAACAACACCAGATTCCGAAGGCAAAAATCTAACTCCCTTGACCCTCTGTCGTGAAGCAGCGACAGACTTGGGGAGCCCTTTCTACTTTCTTTGAACAACAGTCAAGGAAAACTCTGAGTCAAAATCCTCAGAGCGAGGTGAGATGAGGGGCCCCTCAACTGGCATTGCAACCAAAGGGCAATCACACGCTGAATGAGCTGACAGTGCAGATGAAGAATCAGGTACCGACAAAGTAGTCCGACTCGCAACAGAAGGGTCCAATAAGGGAGCCGACAGCGCAACAGAGGCAGCCAGAACAAGTCCGACAAGAACAGCAACAGCAGATACGGTCGCCATGGGCTCCCCAGCGGGCTCTTGGGGGAGAACATGCTCCTGAGAAGAGTCTCTCCTGGGAAGGCTGACCCTCCTGAGAAGAATCATCCGTCGGGGAAGCATAAACAATCAAATCTCCATGTAGGGGTTTGGAGATGTCAATATCCACTAATATGCGAGCAACAGCAGTAGTATGCCCTATATACGAGGTTGTAGTGTCAACCTTCAAAAACCACCCTAACGTGTTGTCGATGGCTTCATAGCAAGAATCCTCCCAAAACTAGAGAGGAAGATAAGGTAGTCGTACCCATATTGGTCTAGTATTAAGTGGCTTAGTGAGAGGATTGAAGGAGCGAGCCCAAGGTTTGATAGACAACGAATGATCCCCCCACATCCAACCTCTGTCCACCACTAAATCTCTCTCCTTAGAGGAAGCAAAAGTTGCTATGAAGAACGCCCTTGCATTGGGGTAAAGCTCGATCTGTCCAGCAACAAGAGGTTTCCATGATTCTCTAACCCAGTTGTGCAAGTTGGGGAGAGAGGGTCACAACCCATTGAATCTACAAATTACTCCACGCCTCGTATAAAAACCCTCATTTTCAAAGACCTCAGAGCCACATACCACCACAAGAGAGGAACAGTTGCAAGGCAAAGGCCTAACCCTAGAGTGAATTTGAGCTCTAGAATTAAGGACAACTTCAGGTAAAGACCTCAGAGGACGACCTAAATCTATCTTATCAGTGTCGTTCCCTAAATTTCCATCAGACTGACCTGCAACTAGCGTAGAAGCCCGACTCAGAGTGGTCCCATTTAAATTTGTTAACGGGGGTTTTTCCCACCCAACAAGAGACACCACCCCACGACCAGATGAAACTTCAGTGCTCCCAAGAAGCCCAAGAAGTTAAAGACCGCGAGAATCCACCAATAGCTCGCATGGCCCACGACTAGACACCAATGGACCATGCGCAAACTCCTCGCTCGGCCTACGTTCAGACTCCACCGCTGGAGCGCGTGTAGAATCCATTTCCATTGGAGACCATTTTGGGCGTCAATTGATTGACGATGTTCTTTGGGAGTATGAAATGTTAAAGTTGTTTCCCACATTTTATTGTAATCATTTATGGGACTTGGGTATAATAGCATTAAAATTCGAGCACAATTGAAAGAAATGGTCTTTCTTCTCATGACTATTGTAAGGCAAGGGATGCCCGTGACACGAAATCCTTTGTATGATAAAGGGGAATATGACGCAGTAGAAAATGCATGGAAAATATTCACTTCAATCTTCAAAGATTTAGGCAATGTTGGAGTAGATCTTGAGTGCATAAAGATCATATTCCTAAGGGGAATGCATGGTGATTATATGGAAGCCCCAAATTTAATGGGATGAGGAGATATTTCTCAATTGGGTTTTAATGATATTTGTGACAAGCAAGAATTATTCTAAATATATGGCACATAAAGGTAAGAACCAAAGATCATTCCATGTAATGTCCCAAGTTGTCGATACTATTGGAACTTTTGGTGGTGTCACAAAAAAAAACTTGGCAGCATATTGAAGGACTTAAAGATGGGTATTATGAATATAATCGTTACACAATTGGACACATTACACACAAGGAGACAAGAAGAGGCGAAAAAATCTCTAGCCATCTATTGGTCCACCTATCAAAAGAAGCATCCAAATGGTAAATGTCCATATAATAAAACAAAGATTGTTAGCATATTAGAAGACAAGGAAGACACCAATGAAATCAAGCCCATTTATAAAAGATTATAAGCCTCACGCTCCATTAAATTGGTACCCAACTGCACATTGACCAATGCCACCTCAACAAGGACCAAGCCAATAGCGGGCTAACCAATTGTTGTAGTACCCTAGGAAACAATGGTAGTTTCCAAGTGAACCATAGAATAGGTAGCAATACTAGCAACCACCATGGAGAAGCTAGCAATCCTAGCAACAACTATCGAGACCCTCGACCCAAGGTCTATTGGTACCCTATTCCTCTCTAAACCCTAGCATTAGTCAAATACTTACACAACCTACTTTGAATCCCAATAACAAGACATCTCATGTGGTTTATAATAATGATATGGTGAATTATCCAATGTATTCCTAGGATGTAACTGAGATGTAGCTCTATTACAAAAAGACTCTTACAATTCCTTAACCCCCAATTATCATGGAGCCAAAAACATGGTTGGATTCTTCACCAGAAATTCCATCCCAAGAACCAAAACCATCATAGGTCTTGGGAAAGCATCCAAAAGAAGTAACTCCTTTAACCCCTTGTTTTCCTAAGAGGTTGATATAAAAAGGTCAAACTGAATTTGATTTTATAATAAGAGAACTTTGTCTAAAGAAGCATGGTCAAAAGTAAAAAGATCCACAATCTATCCAAATCATAAGACAATTGGATGATCTGATGCTTGACACTATTGTACCTCCCAAGTATTCTTATCCTACTTAAATGGTGTATATCCAAATAGGAGACCTCTTGATTAAACATTATAATTGATCTAGGTCAAACAATCAATGTAATGGCAGGGGATGCTTTATTGCAGTGTTTAATTCTATTGAGGACAGGGCTACGATGCTGGAGGGTTCGTCTTGGATGTGGGGTTAATACTCCCTCACTCAAGCCTTGGTTTATGTCCTTCAACCCTCTTACTGAACCATTACACATTATGTTGATTTAGGTTAGGTTGCCCAATCTTCCCCTGCAATTCTGGGAGGTCTCGTGCTTTGAGGCCATCGTTAATGCTATTGGACAATTTCAGATGATGAATTCTACCATCGCGGACCTTGGTCACACTACTTTTGCTCGCCTTCTAGTCGACATCGACACCTCCAAGGTGCTCCCTGCGGATGTGGTTTTGATGTTGGAGAATATGTCGTGGGCACAGCCACTAGACTATTTTCGATGTAGAAGATATTTTGTTATTGGTCATCTAGCTTCGGATTGTTCTCGCTCTCGCTGTAGGAATGTGGGTTCTGCTTCGTGGTGGAAGAATGCTCTTTATGGCCACCTGACTATTGATGCCTTGGCGACTTCTAACTCGCAGGATGGTGTGCCTTCAAGTTTAGCTTCTCAAGTGTCAAATGATGCAGGCCCCATTGATCCTTTAACAATGGCTCCTTCCAAGTTAGTTACGACTCTAGAGCTTTCGTTTGTGCCTTCTACCCTTGAGATTTTTCATCCCTCCATGGCTGTGAAACTCCTTGATTCTTTGGATTTCCTCTTCCTCTTCGAGGGATAGGTCAAGGGTTTTTGGCGACTTCTAAGGATTCCCCTCTTCTTTCTCCTCGGTTAGAAGATCTCGATAATGGTTTCTTGGACCATCGTCCAAAGAAAGAAAAAAGATCTTCCTAATTCAAATTCAATTTCTCACTCACGGGCTTCGAGTAAGAGATAGATGAGGTTAAGGTCTGACGTAGTGTAGCCTATCTACCCCTTATTTTTCCTCTGTTGTGGCAATTGGTTTGTTTGTTGTTTTGTCTTGTTTTTGCAATCCCTATGCTATTGCTTCCCAATGTAAGTCTCACTTCTCATGAGGCATGTTTCATATGCCTTAGGGCTGTTTTTTTGTAAAAGGGAGGAGCCCCTTTCAAAACCTCTTTACCTTAATCAAAAACAATCACTGTAATCACTAAACAGAGCCTAGCTCAATTAAAACTTTCAAATTTATGATCAACAACAACTGCCCTACAAATGGAAGATAGTCTACTATCAAGCCAAAAGGATTGATTGAAGATGCGATTTCCATAGACTTATGGGAATACCTAGTCAAGTTCATGGTGTTGAGGCTTAAGTCTAAGTTGGGAGGATACCAAAACATTTTGGGGAGGCCCTAGTTAGCCACAACTAACACATACGTTAGTTGTTGATCTAGGAGCATGCTTATTCTAATGGGAATATCATAAAGACACTAACATTGTACCCTCCAACCCAATCATACCTTGAGTCTAAAGAACCATTATGGTTGATGTGTATGCTCCTTCAACATCAATTAGGTGATACTCTAATAAAGAAGAATATTCTAATATTTGTCCTTTTTCCATGCCCACTTAAAGGTCTTCAAGATGTGACAAATTTCAATTGATGACAATGCCCACCTCTTTTAATGAAGTGCCTTTTTATCTACCGATTGTATAGTTAAGCCATTCGAAAAATGGAGACTTGATTTCGTGGGCCCTATTGATCCTCCTATCATCCAACCAATACTTTGAAGATGACAATGCCCACCTCTTTTAATGAAGTGCCTTTTTATCTACCGATTGTATAGTTAAGCCATTCGAAAAATGGAGACTTGATTTCGTGGGCCCTATTGATCCTCCTATCATCCAACCAATACTTTGAAATCAACTCTTAGACAACATTCGAACTTGGAATGGATCTACCCTAAGGCACAAAACTAAAGATATTGATCAAGTTAAACACATTAGATGAGATCTACAACAAGCTCTCTTTCATGCATAAATGGTTCAACACCAACAAATTCTATGGCATGATAATGTCATCAAGACTAGGAAGCTTAAGCTAGGAGATTGAGTTCTTATGTTTGATTCTTGATACAAGGACTTCAAAAGGAAACTTGGAAGTTGATAGTTGGGTCCCTATGAAATCGACATTCTACAAGAATGGAGTTGTTAAGATGAGCATAGTCAACTTCACATGAATTCCCTTGATGATTAATAGTGATAGACTAAAGCTCTACCATAAACAACTCTCTAAGAAGTTCATTGCAACACTAAAATCTCAAGTTGATGTAAAGGTTGTTGAAGGAATTTTTTTCATCCTTCAACAATCTCCAATTGAATCACCATCTCCCCAACATGTTAAAAAAGGAGAAAACAAGAGAATTTGTATCAACAAAAGCCTTCAATTATTGTTGGACAATTGTTAGTATAAAAACCAAGTTAATGGCAAACCTTTTATTGCATTAAAAAAACAAATGAACTCATAATAAATTTAGTTCCAAATTTAGGTCTACAATTGCTACAAGTATTGTTATGGAAGTTTTTACTTCCGAGTTACTAAAGACAACTACAAGAAATTTCTTTCAAAGTCTAAGGAATGGAGGTGATGCAGTCATTGTCTCTATGTATGCCACATACGCATTATTCAACAATGGTTCAAGCGAGGGCGCTTGCAACTGGTTGGGCAGGACTTGGTGACTCAAAACAACAGGTCATGATCGGTCTTCCCTACATGAATCAAGTTGTTATTGATCCACACTACCATGTCAAATGTTTGCTTAAATGGTCTCATACATGTCATCTATCATCATAGATCTATCTGAGCTTACGGCTCGAAGATAATATAAGAATGTATTACCATTAGAAGGCCTAGTCTGAACAGGGATCTACTCCCAAGTCTGACTAAAATACAATTTAAAGTCATACAACATTTGCAAAGACACACCTAAGGGTATCCAAGAGAGAGGTTGTTGTCCTACTCCTTGAAGCATTCATAGAATGCATGACCTAGAGTATGCCAATCGATAATGGAACCAAGGGCAGGTTTTCAAAACTAGTCCAAAGCCTTTCCCTTGAATGAAGCTGCCAATGACCTAAGTGCTACTTCGAGCTCTATAATATGGAGCACTACACACATTTGCCATTATCTTGGATGTGATTTAGAGGAGAAATGTAGTCACGCCCTATAAAGAAGGGCAACATCTTTAAGGCAAACACCCAAAGATCATTCCATTAGTTTATTACAAGTGAACATCTTGAGTCCCATGACACATAATTATTTCTTGTCATTCCAACATTATATATCCTTGAACAAACATAATAGGCAAAAGACAACCTTTTCTTATTCCGAGTGAGGCAGAAACTAGAGAGCAAATTTAAGCCCTAACTAATATCTCACTTAAGACCTTGTTTGGACCCTTCTTGTAAACTTGCTCACAATTTGTGTGTTAATTCAAAAGATAGAGAGTCTCTAGGGGATTGAAAATAAGATTTCCTCACTATACAACACTTCAAGGCCTCAAGGCCTCACCAATGCATTAAAGAAATAAGATTTTCGCACTATACAAAACCTAGTTCTATAAGCATGAGCACTCAAAATAAGATAGCTTAGCATCCAACTTTGAGTGCAAATTGTTAAAATAAGATTTTCACGCTATACAGAAGCTAGTTTTGTAAGTGCATGCAGCTTCAGATAGATAACCACGTATAGATAGCATAGCATCCATTTTTGAGTGCAAATTATTTTAAGCACTAATTTTAACAATGTACTACCAATGGAATTCAAGAATTATAGGACTTGCATAATAGGTCCTATCGAGTGTGCCATTTACTAATAAGATTTAAATCATGTGTAAATGGCAAGGCTTCCAATTAAGTCAATTACATGATTATGCCCCCTCTACCTTTCTATATAACCCTCCAAGCTTCTAAACATGTCTCCAACATCTGTTTGAAGTCCAAAGTTCTAACTATCCACCCTAAAGCATCTAATATTACTCAAATAAACAATTATTCAAGTGTGCTTCTCTAAGACTGTTCATGTCCTTCACTTCATTTACCTGAATGCAAAGGGAAGCTGGATGGTGCTTGAGATTTAATTTTCTTGAATGTGACCTAACTACACAGGCCACAAGTTGATTTAGAATTCTTGAAGAGTACCTTAACACAACATTCTTTCAAAGTTGAGAATGGTAAGAGTTACCCAGTAATATTCTAATTACCCCCTTGAAAATGAAAAAGTGCCATGCATTTTAAAGACTCGCCAGGTATTTATTTATATTAAATTTTAAATACAAGCTATCGTCTACCCCAAACCAATAGCTAGAATCGGAGGAGCACAGCAACAACATGACAGTTGGCATTCGAGATAAGAGCACAGCAACAACCAATACCTTGGACCCACAAACCAGACGCGAGCAGTGACTAACGCTACTCCAACTACCCCACACAAAAGTCGTACTCGGACTTAGGAGCAGACCACCTAAGCAACAACTAACAGACAAGCATTGAAGGAAGTCTGGGAAGCACAGGAAACCACCTCCTTAAAACAAATAGTCGGCTAAGCACTTCCTTGAAACAAACCAGAAAGCCAGGGAGTACAGCAACCCACCTTCCTAGTGAAGGTAGAGAAAAGAGCAGCAACAACCAATACTTTAGTCCCACAAACCAGAGGAGAGCAGTGACTAATACCACTCTACCTACCACACACGCAAGTCATACTTGCACTCAGGAGCCTTCTTAACAAACAACTAATAGACAAACATTGAAGGCTAGGAAGCACAGTGAACCACCTTCCTTAGAAGTTAAAACAAATAGTCAGCTAAGCACAGGAAGTGCAGTGAACCACTTCTTGAAACAAACCAGAATGCCAGTGAGTGCAGCAACCCACCTTCCTAGTGATATTAGACAAACTCTAGTAAACAAATAAAGAACACAGAATGAAAAGAGGGAAGGTTAAGGAGATGTAAATGAGGGTTTTGCAAAAGAGAATGGGATCCAACATGAAAGTCAGGGAGATTCTGACAAAACTGAGCAAGAACAATAAGACAAAATCATTGTTGAGTTGTGTATTGTAATTTGTCACCTCACACATAATTTTCAAACAAAGCATTGCCTCATTCTTGTAAGAAATTTGCCATGATTTGAGCAAATTTACTCTCTAAATCAACTCCTTTTGGTTATTGAGTGGCAAATTTAATGACATATATGTCAAAATTTTCAAGAAGAATACACGATGAGGGCATGAAATTAACACATTAGTCAATGTCTTACAAGACATTTGACCAATCATGAGTTAAGATGTTTCCAAGACACAATGCAAGCCAATTTTTTCTGTCCCGTCCTTTAAATCTCCAGAGAAGAGTAGACCTCAAGATCTAGAACATTCTTTCTCTATTGTCACTCTTTCAGGACATTTTTATGCATCCATAAACACCATGTCACAACCATTACTGACAGGAAGAAGGTTGTGTATTATTCTTGTTGAAGTTCATAAAATTACACCCACATCAATTGGATATCAATTTATTAGAACTCTGTTTTGACATATTCTCAAGCCTCCGGAAATGATTTCGAGGGAGGGGCATTGGTTATGTATTATTTTGTGCAATTGATTTCTGATGAAAAAAAGGCAAAAAGTTAAAAAATAAATGTTCTAGACAAGTAAAACTGAGTTCTAAACAAATGCAAAAATGTTAAATTTAAAATAAGCACTATTTCCTCGCCCCAAATATTAAAGCTTTATTATTTCAAAATTAGATATCAAACTCAAAATAATAATCATTAAAAATGACTAACTATATTCGAGTTTAGGTCATAGTTCATCTATTGTATATACTATAAACAGTACACTTACAGCTCAGGCTGAAATTATTGGCTAATTGAAAATAAACCCTAATGAAAACAAGCGACAAACTAATGAAAAGTTTAGTAAGAGAGAACCTTTCAAGGTATCAGTTATGACTCCTACAAAGTTTAGGTCATAGTTCATCTATTGTATATACTATAAACAGTTCACTTACAGCTCAGGCTGAAATTATTGGCTAATTGAAAATAGACCCTAATGAAAACAAGCGACAAACTAATGAAAAGTTTAGTAAGAGAGAACCTTTCTAGGTATCAGTTATGACTCCTACAAAGTTGAATAAGGAGATAGTACGTGCTGCCATGAAGACAGCATAAATAAAAAGCAGCACGGTGTTCCAACACACAGACCCTTTGTCATGATCTCAAATAGAGTAGACTTACATTCCCCTGATTTTTTCAACCTTGGATTTCTAATAATAAGAATATCATATTAGAGGAGAAATCAACCAAGGTTGAAGAAATCAGAGTACAATATTTAGAGAGAATAGCCAATAATATAATTTTATGATTGGATATAGCAGTTGCAAGGCTGTCGCTCCAACATCTAACTTAACTAATTCATTAATTCTCTAACATCACCCTAGTTTGACATGAGCTTTAATTCCGAGTTAATTCTCTAACATCACCCTAGTTTGACATGAGCTTTAATTCTGAGATGGAAAACCATGTAATGGTATGCTGACACAATAGCAAAGGACAACTTTCTGAGCTCATATTATGCTATGTTAGCAGCTACTCCATCCCAGATTTGTGATTCCCCATTCTCTGATTTGAAATCATTTATAGCCCATATATATATATATATACGCTAATCATGTATTGTTATCCAGATGCGGCCCTGGTAATCTCGGGAGGCTTGTCAGGTACAGCTGGTGCAAAATTCAAGTTGTATCCCACAAAAATCAAAAAAACACTCATTAGACAGAAAGAAATTCTGAAATAGGCATAAAATGGCTCTCTCCTCAAGCATGCCACTCATCATAGAAGTCATTAGCAGAGAGCTGTTGGCTGTTTTGTTTGCAGAGAAATTCTGTGGGGAATATTGAGGGTTTCTAGAATTGATTCTTGTAAGTGGAAATTATGCTTTTGAGTACAGAGTTCTGTATTTTCTCATGGAACAAACTGGACCAGTCCTATTCCTTCGCCTGGTTCCATGTCAGCATCATGCATGTTATCTGTCTGCTCTTAATGGGGTATTCATGTATGTGTTATACACTAATTGTATTGTTTACTCGATTTTCTAGGAGTTTGCTGCAACTGTATTGATACAGTGCACATATCCAAGCGAAACGGTTTATTATTTATATCTATCACTGGTGCCCATGCATGTTTTTTTCATCGCATAATAAAGAATCAAGATATTTCAAAACAATTTAGCATAGGGAATTGGTAGCAATTTTGAAACAAGTAATACATAAAAATTGAAACAAGTAATACCTAAAATTTAAAGTTGATAAACAACAAAAATGCAGAGTTGTAGTACACTAACAAATCATAATGCAAATATAATAGTCGATTCCAATTAAAGCATTCCTTTAGAAAGCGATATGGAAATGACTCCTTGAAATAGATCAATTTATACAATTGCATGTATATTGAATGATCCTCAATGGGCATGTACAATATCCTCTACTTGTAACAATATAATTTAACGATAAAGAACAACAAGAAAGACACTACATTCAGTGATCCAATCACACATGATATACACTCATTCATCATTATCTCGAAAATTATGATATTGGAAAAAAAAAATGAGAAACCTGATTTTTATGCATCTGCAAAATGCAGATGGAAAAACAAGTTACAGTATATACAATTGATAACAACTATTTGCTGGCCATATCCAAAGCCTATAAAAAGTTTATGAGATACAGTCAACTACAGATGTGTCCAGAATAAAGAATCTTCTCTCACCAGTTCTTTTGAAGAATAAGCATGACCAGAGAACAGCTTACATGCTCTGACAAAAAAATCGAGGCATCTGCAAAATTTACGTGTAAAAATAATGCATTAATAGTCTTGAATTAAATTATAGTTTTAAAGAAAAAAACAGGCTGTTACATAACATAGAAAACAACAGAACAATAAATTTCAAAAAAAAGCATACCTATGACTTACTATATAAAGCATCAAGAAGGCCTCCAAGTATTTGCAGCAGAAATACCAGATCTTGATGTTAACATCTGGATCAAAACTTGATCTGTAGGTGCTACACATGCAGATAAGCAAGTTTATTCTTTTAGTCCCCATACTAACAACAACAAAAGCCTTGAAAATTGAAATCCATGTCAAATTGAGCAATATCAGTAAAAGGGGGGGTATAATACACTACCTGCAACCATGCCACCTGTTAACACTGCTACCTGATCTGAATAAGCATTAAAACCTAGATCCATATTTGGCAGTGGACCTCCAGGTGCTCTGAGCATAAGGTTTTGTGCTGGAATCTGTGAACCACAAGGATACTGTGCACCTCCAGATTGCCAAAACATTCCAGGAGTAGCTGGAGAGAATAATCACAAAAAAACACATAATAAGAAATAGCAACCATATACAACTGTACTAAATTCAGTCAACAAAAGAAAATACAAATTTACAAAAGGTTGTCAATAAAAAATGCTAAATCTTAAATTTATTTTTACCAATACCTTCTTGCATAAAAGATGAGCCTGTACATAAGGTTGTCATGCAACCTCCTGCTTGGTGGATGGACACCTGATTTTCTGGTCTCATGCTTCTATCATTATTGACAAGCTTCCACTGGTCCTCTTGAGCGGGTTGTTTCTCACATTCAGGAGCATGAGCTGATAATGAATCCAACCAAACACGTTGGGCAGGAATTTCAGCCCTTACATATGAGAACTGACTAGACAGTGCTATTGCAGGTGGAGGGGGGCGATAAGATTGCTGAGACACAGACATATTGATATTATTCATTTGCATCTGTTGTGTGAAGGCTGCACCATGCAACCTTTCAAAAGATATTGGAGAATTAAATGATGTAACATTTTGTCCAGGATGTATCTGAGATAATGAAATGCCTGAGGAGCTGTGACAAACTGAATCAAGCATGGTTGCATTACTGACAATATGGCTAGGCTGCTGGCTATTTCCAGAAAATACATGTAGTTGAGAGTCCTGCTCACATCCACAAAGAGGAATTATATCTCTGATAAAATTGCCACTAAAAATGCCACTCCACTCATATAAGTACACAATCTAATAACTTCAATAAGTTCTACACAAAAAGATAAGATACTTACATTTAAAGGTGCCACATATGGCTGAGGCAATAATGGCTGGCAGACAAAAGGAGGAGAGGAAGGTGGCGGAGGAGGAGGTGAACTAGGAGGTGGCGGAGGTGGTGATGGAGGTAAGGGTGGCGGAGACGGGGGTGGATCTTCGGGTAATGGAGGAGAACCTGGGGGCAAGGGAGGACAAGTATTGTTCTGATCTGACAGTAAAGAACAATGAGGAATCTCCTGTGATATTGATTGAACCATATAATCCTTGGAGGAACTTGGATCATACTCTGATGTCGGAGACACATCTTCCATTTCAAGTTCCCCGTCAACGTCCTCCAAGATGTGCCGATGTCTATCGATGGGATCACTAGAACTCTTGGTTTGATCTTCTTGGGCCTCAGTGGATTCAACTACCAAATCATCATCACTCTTCTTCCAGTCACTTGCACATGGTTCCTCTTCATCTTCAAAGACATTTGACATAGAGAAACCTGGCAAGTGAAAATTTGCATTGCTGCAGAAATAAAACAATATTGTCTTTATGCTCTTTCAGTGGATGAGAATAGATGAAAATCCTTAAGGATAAGCTTAGCTAAGCTTACCTGCCATACTCATCAAGGTTGCCTTCTATTTCCCTCATTGGGTCATCAACAGCCCGCTCTACTCGTGGTCGTCTTGGTAAAATACCACCAGCTCTATCATCATTTGAAGATCCAATATCGTTCATGTATGGACGCAGTATAGATTCAGGAAGAATTTTACGTTCCAGCCAGATTCTCAAAACCTTAAAACACAAATTATAATTTATTTTGTTGATATACATCAATCACTAAAATTTATAAGGAATGACACAAACTAACTCTGACATAAAGAGCAATTTACTTTAAGACATTGACGACGATTTTCCCGTGCGGCACCTTCAGGTGGAGCAGCAGCAGCTAACAACCGTGGGAGAGCACCTTGCACAGCAGGAATATACGAAGATCCAGCAATACCTACATATAAAATAGCATGAAAAGGTTATGCGTCAAACATAATTCAATAAAACTGACATGCATTTTTTATCTACACAATGTTATCACTGTACAAGGCTTCAAAATATAAATCTCTAACTTCATAAAAGAAATTTCATAAGGAAACGATGCATAACATACTCCATCAATAAAGCTGGTACCTTTCTGGCTGTGCGAACATTGTGTTATTGAATCTACTAGAAAAAACAGGTCAATTCTCCGATGGAAACTTGATTCATTTGCCAACCTCTGAATGAGAAGTTCCACAATCTGCAGAGACCACCAAATCAGAATATCTAAATGCTGTTAATATTTTAATTTTTACATAAGAGTATGCTCAATTTCTTACATGACAGGTTAAACAAGACAATTACTATTCTCATAGTTTCTCTGAAAGGAATTACAACTTTTAAGGTCAGACTAGTTTCCTAAATGCAAGATATACAGAAAAGGGGAAATGAAGCATTGATATCATTATTCCTACTTTTCTGTGCAAATACACTTTGCAAGCCCATAAAAACAACTCAAATTTTCAACCCAAAAAATATGTCACCCAAACGTGATGACCGATTTCACACAATGTTTCCCATGTGTGTGCATATCTCAAGATGTATTATGTAGAACACGCACACATGCACATGCACACACGTAGATAGATGGGCTGAAACATGTTTTGTTCTGGAAATATTATTCAATTGTACAGGAATTTCATAAACTAGTGTTGTAATACCAAATATATGTAATATTCAGTAGATGAAGAACTCAAGAAACAATGTATCATTACATCACTCCCATCTTAAGATTCCAACTATTACATTTACAAAAAATTGCATCTGCAAGTAACTAAACAAACTACTGAGTTACCAAACTGGTGTTCAAGAGACATCAAGCTTACCTCACCAGCAATGCAATACTTAGCACAATCAATGGCATGGCGAGTTGCTCGTCCAATACTTTCCTTTGTTCTTGATAATGTTTCAAGCATTCCTTCAAAAGTGTCCCTGGCAACAGCTGCTTCTGTGTCTCCACTAAGCATTCCTCCAACAGATTTCCGTTCGGAGCTAATTTTACCCTCTTCACTTAATCTCAGATTCACTGTATCTGTTAAACCCCACTGATCAACATTTCCTCGAGGGCTTCCAGATTCCACACCAGCAAAGGCATTCTTAGCATCCTCATGTGGCACACTGGCAGAATGTAATTGAAGAGGTGAACAGCAATGTGAACTAGTTTCTCGGATGGGTGAAGGGCTTGACATAAAAACAGGAATAGAATTCACAGTTTCTTCATTTGCAAAAAAATGTGGCATAGTTGCAGATCGTGCCTGTTCTCGCTTAGCCTGTGCAGCAGCTATAAGATGCTTCATAGATGTAGATGAGACAGCAACGTCAGAGTCCTTTGACATTGTTTTGAGTTTAACTTCCTTTGCAGCTTCATGCCTGTAGCATAAGCCAAAAAGACTTGTAAAATAATCTAAACAGAAGGAAATATTAATGCATATGTATCATTAAGGATGAAATAAGACCTACATTTCTCTAGGTTTGTTTCCTTTTTCTAGATGCAACTCTGCACAATATGAAACACGCTCAGACTTGCCAGTTAGAGCACCATTTATCTTCAAGTTAGATTTTGAAGACCCTGCCATCCTATCCACTGCAGGTTCAACCACACTTCTTGAAGGGGAAGTTTGTTCATTCTTCCGAATAGCCAAGTGCTTAGGCAAATGCCCTTGATTATGTTTATCTGATCCGGATGGCCCTTGACCATGTTTATCTGATCCAGATGGCCCTTGACCATGTTTATCTGATCCAGATGGCCCTTGATCTTTCCTCAAACCTCCACCATTTTTCTTTGCTGGAGTTATACAAGATTTTTTTACTTTGATGCTCTTAGATTTGTACTCATTTTCATCGGCATCAACCTTTACTGCACCATGAACCTTGATTGGAGACTGGTGAGGTGAATTACCTCTTCTTAAAATAAACTCCGAACCATCTTGCTTCTTTGGAGAAGGCAGCTTTGATGTAATCATGGCATTGTGCTTCCATTCATCCTTTTTATGAGATGGCAAAGGCAATCTATCTGAAATTTTAGACTGCACATTCATATCAACAATCTCCATTGTCTGCCATTTACCCCTCTGTGTAGGAGTCATAGAATCTTCAAACTTTGAATTCACTTGCTTCTTCTCTAAGCAGCTAGAAGGTTCTGAAGGTAAACTTCCATATGATTGAGGCAGCTCTGGAAACGTCACAGATTTCTTCACTACTGTACCAGTTACTTCTACCGGAAATGAAGAGTGACTTCTTTTCGTACAATCCTCATTTCCATGCACCAACTTCCTTTCACTCTCAAAGCATTCAGGAAAAGGTTTTTCATGTGAAGAAATTCCCCATGCATCTTCCTGTCCATCTGAACCATTTGTAACATTCGAGGCAGTAGCAGCTTCTGCAACACATGCTGACATGGCTTCCTGGGCTCGATGACGCCGTTTCGAGGGAGGCAGGGCAGCTTCATCACCTGGTAAGCTGCTTCTCAAACGATACTTATCAGCCTTCGGTGGCAAACACATAGCCTTCCCAAGCACAAACAAGGACTTCTCACCATGCAGCGAATTTTCTTCAATTTGAGGACTACTGGAGCCCATTCTATCATTAGATTTGAATTGCAGATGATGTGGGTACAAATCATTATCCACTGTGGCATTTTTCCCAGCATTGTTGGTGGCAGTTGTTATGCTTTCTTTATTCAAGCCTTCTGTCACTATAGTAATTTCATCTTCAGAATGAGATCTTGCCCTTTTTAGCAAAGGAAGAGTTTCATCAAACTTAAGTTTATGCTTCCTCCCTTTAAGAAGTTGTGTCCTCTTCTTACGATGATCTGCCCCTGATAATAATTCAAAAACATTTTCCTCCTCTGTTAAAACATTCACTTTTGCCTGGTTAACATTTACAGAACTCTTCATCAAAACTGGCATCCCTGGATTATGTTTCTTTAGGAGGTTCCGTTTCTTCTTCAAAATGGAATTATGTTGTGAGACACCATCTGTCACTGCTTTCTCATCCTCTTCTTTATTTACAAATGGAAAAACCATGTGCTTTTTATCATTAATAATAGGGCTGGCATGAATGCTTTCAAAATCCTGCTCTTCTTTTAAATTATGTTTTATGCCTGAAACCTGAATGTTCCCTTCAGTGTTTGCATAATTTAAATATTCAAAATTGCTGGCAATAATATTTGTTGCCAGATTTCTCCCTTCCAGATGATCACTTTGAGCTGGTAAATGAGAGTCTCGTATTTCTTGTGGAGTGATTTTTCCTTTCTGCCCCTGATGTTCAGTCATAGGACACTCTAAAATGGGAGCTGTATCTGGAGAGGGTGTACCATTTTCTTTAAGCACAGGGCAATTGACAGCCATTTTCTCTTTATGATCATAAGCATAACTTTCCATTTCCAATGATCTCCTGAAACCACTTTTTATTCTCTTAATCTCTGTCTCGCCTATTGGAGACGCTGCACAAGAGAGATCATTCTTTGGATAGTACTCAGCATAATTTGTAGCCTTCTCCTCCCTCAAATATGACCTCATATGATTTGTTTTAGGTGTAGCAACAGAGCTTTGCTTATTAACACCCACTGTAAACTCACTGAAAATTTTCTCCTCTTTCTTATCAGAGGGTTTTATCAGGGATGCATCTTTTTCCTTACTCTCACCTGCACCCATATTTACTCGTTTCTTTTGGCTATCTACTTGTCTATGTACTTCTGTATTTAGGTCACTTTTCTTCACTGCTGTCTCACGATGTTTTTGAATGCGATCATTGTTTTGAACTTTCAACATTTCCTCTGAATCATGAGTTGGAGGATGCATTTTTAAATCTTTAAATGGCATCTTTTCTGCAGAATCATTTGAGCTATCAATGCATGTTCTAGCCTTCATTTTATGAACCTCTGGGGTTACATCCTGTTTTTCTGTTTCTAACTCATCATATTCCTCACAAATTTCCTCCACTGCTCGAGTAAAGTCAGTTGCAGGCTTTCCATAACATCTAGCTATCAATTTATTTTTCAAATCTAGAGTGAATGGCTGGATATCAGTCGGAGCACAGAAGCCACTACAAAAAACAAATAACACATTATATCAGGAAAAAAATCATTTCAAACATAGAGTCATGAATTGAAAAGAGATTTGGCATGGCAGACTCCACAGACAGGCTTGTTAGCATATCTGTGATGACATGAAGACGACAGAAATACTCTAATATATACAGAAAATGAAATGTGGAAATAATTCAAATGAACATTGCAAAAAGATGACACTTTTCATTTATTTTGCAGGAATATCCACAAATTTAAATGAACACATTTTCAAAGAGAAAATGGAAATTTTGCATACAAATGAAATATGGAACTTTTGTACCCTTCAAAGAACAGAAGAACACTTATATTTAAATGAACAATGCACAACCCTAAATTGCCTTACTTGCATGAATAATAAACAGCATACAAGATAAAAAGCCAACAATTTGTTACATTAGCACTTCAAACGCCAAACACAATCTAAATGCTAAAGTAAAGAACAAAGATAACTGAAGAGATATTCACCATAAATTTGGGATCATTATACTAAACTAGCACACCTATACTATCTGAGTGGAAAATTCAAAAACAATTGCCAATACAATTATCTAATACCAGAGATTCTTGAACATACCTTATACCCGTGAGAGGAATAAACAACCATGCAGCAAACAAACATAAACAAGATAACTCATATGGTTCTAGGTAGCAGGAGTTTGAGAAAAGTTGATTGCATTGAAAATATTTAAGAGAAAAAAGAGAAGCACTACCATTCTCTCTTAATTAAGCAACAAAGAAAGGTCGTGGTACAATATTACAATTTAATATTGCAGAATCATCACCTTGGGTGCAAACTAGCCACATAAGATGCCCCGGCCTGAAAAGGTTTCTGGCTAATGTTGTTTAACCATTGTAGGGCATAATGAAAGAATACCTCTTTGGCAATAGCTAAGAACTCTACAGCAGCACTCCTTAATATCCCCAATTCCAATTTCCCAGTGATCATTCCAAAGGAAAAAAGTCCCTTAACCATAAAATCTTCTCAAGCTGTGAAGAAAAACGTGTAAAATCCAGGATCATATACTGAAATATGGCATTAATAAAGTTATCTATTGATGCAACTAAACACACATACTTTTTTCCAGAAGCTTTACACTCAAAGGTATATTTGTCGCTGGCATCCCATAAGTGCATATTCAACCCATTACTACATCTTTTCCAGTCTGACTTTATATGCAGAGTGGAACAACCCTCAGAACAGACATTTGGCAAACCCTACCATCAATAACATGACTGTTCTAATTAAAGAGCTGTCAGACAAAGCACAGTGTCATCAGGTATTCTGATATTTTTTGACTGCATGTTTCAGGAATTACCATGTGAGAATCTTTAAAATCCAACAGTAATATATAACACAGGGTTTTAAAGACTCTCACATTGTGATCCGACTCAAAGTTTCTAACGTGGTGATCCATGAAGCAGTGTGACGCTACAAAAAATTTAACCACCATGGAAGCCTCAAATATTCTGATATGATAAAGGATGATTGGAATGGGAAAGCTTATAAAGAAACTTTACCTCATGGTTCAAAGGCCTTTTTGCCTAGTCATGGTGTTATACTCAGTTTCATTGTATAAAATTCATAGTTATCAGGAGACGCAAGGGTACTCGTACCAGTACAGGGACGGGGACACCAATCAAATTAGGGTATGTGAGTGAATGAATAAGGAGACAGCTATTTTATAAGTAAATTAATCAGCAGAAATTTTGGGTACCGGGACTGGTGCGTTGTCTATGTTCCCATAATGGAGTTCCCTGGCAACTATATTAATTATTAAAATTAAAAGAACTTTTAATTATTGAAAGAACTTCAATTTGAAACAACCATCATACTTCACTCAATGTGTCATAAAGAACATCATAATCCATAATAGTAGTTTTCATGCTACCAAAAAAGACGTAACAGTACATACTAATTTTCTAATAAATGACTCAATGTTATCTTTGTATTTCAAATAAATTTGAAAGGATGTAACACTTACATTTCCTTTGTGCCAAAAAAATACACAAAAACCTTCCTTGGATCATGCATCTGGCCCCAATCTTCTGGTTTACTTATCTGTCATTCAACAACACTGCCTCAATGAGTCCAAATAGAAGAAGAAATCAATGAGGGTGCAATAATCGTACCCATTCTTTTTAAACCAGATAATGAAGCTGGTTTTGAACAAGCAATTGTTATGAGCATACCCTTTTCAACCAGAACCCATATCAAAAATCAATCTAGATATATCATACTCGAAAATCTAAATCACCCCAACTTTTCCTAATTTCTACCGATAACTCTTACATTCTTACAAAGCATGCACTCCTGACAACTTATACTCAATGAAACTAATTCATCCAATAAATTAATACAGGTACAAAAAACGTATACAGGAAGAAATTAAATATACTAAAAAGGTCATGCCTGATAAATAAAGCAGAAACAAAATCAATTGCAGTGATTAAATCATTTGCAACCAGAATCAATTTCAAACTAAACTAACATATTGTAAAACCTATAAGGCCCCAATATTTCTCTTCCTCAATTGCCTCGATCATATCATGTGCAACCAGAATAGACATCCAACTACACCTCATAACCTCAAATCTTGAAGTGCTTCTATGTTTTCCCTATCTACAAGCACTATGAGCATATCATTTTCAAGTCAACCAGAATCTGAATCAAACTAAACATATGAAAACCCAAAATCTAAAATGACCCCAAAAAAATCCCTATTTCAAACTGAACACATCATAACCTAAAATCTAAAAGACCCCAAATTTTACCCTATCTCCATCACCATGAGCATATCATTTTCCACTAGAACCCACACAAAAACCAACTTCATCATAATCTAATGTCTAAGATGGCCCAACCTTATCCAATTTCCACAAATCTCCCGTACATTTCTATGAAGCTTCCACCAATCTGACTTACAATCCTATGAACCTTCCACCAATCTCATTACATTCCCATTAAGCATTATTTAGAGTCTACTTATCTTTCACTTAATCAAACCACCTCAGTGAGACTACCTAATAGGATAATCCAATAAACCACTAAAGGTTATAAGAAAACAGATGGCCTAATTTATAAAGTAGTTTAAAAATTGCAAAAAGACTCACACCTTATAAAGTTATAAACACAGGTGAACATACAAAAATGGCCGCACCTTATAAACATGGGTAAACATACAAAAATGATTGCACCTTATAAACACGGGCAATCATTTGAAAACATACAAAAATTGCCACACCTTATAAACACACATAAGCTTACAAAAAGGTTCACACCTTACAAACATGAATGAAATTGCAAAAAGAGACACGCTATAAACACTGGTAAATTTACAAAAAGGATTGCACCTTATAAACACAGGAGAACCACAAACAGTTGCCATGAGCACATTAGAATCCCCATCAAACTAAACATATCATAACCTAAAATGCACCAATTTTACTACTTCAATCATGCCCCTTCTAATCTACATATCTATCACTCAAGGAAACCACCTCCAACAAGCACAAAGCCCCTATAAATCAAAATAGGCACAATTAAGTTGTCATGAGCCAACAGAAGGTCTTAACTACAAATAAAAACTGAAATGCACATACAGGGTCATGCCTCGTAAAGACACAGGGAGCTCAAACAATCAGTAATTATCAGGCAGCATCAGCGTATCATTTTCAACCAGAATCCACAATATCCTAAAATCTGAAACTTCCAGTTTTTTCCTAGTGTATCTCCAAGCATGGAGCATGTGCCCTTCCAAAATTATCAAAAGCCAATTCAATTTTCAACTTATACACATTTGGTATTGGGTTTCAGAAATTTGGTCTGGGGTTTCCACTTACACATGCTAGTACCATATATACCCACACCCGTGGTCATTGTCAATTAGACAGGTAACATCAAATTGTCCAAAAAAAAGGTTCATGACCTAGCCAATATAATGAACAAAAACCCTAAACTTAAAGCCATACTAAACGATTGTACATTGTCAAAAAGAACTACAAACATACAAGTTGATACCAATACCACAAATACCAACGTCCACATCCTTTATGACACAGTCAAAATAAGATAGATGACATCAAAAAATTAAAACAAGATACCAAAATCCATGACATAGCCAATATATTGAACCAAAACCCTAAGCTTAAATTCATACCAAACAATTGGTGACTACTAAAAAGGCATACAGCCACGCAATTCCATGCCAGTACAACAGATACTCGCATCCACAGCCATTAGAACAGAGTCAAAATTAAACATATGACATCAAATTGTAAGAAATAATTACCAAAAATCCACGGCAAAGCCTATAATATTGAGCAGAAATCCTACGCTAAAAGCCATACAAATAATTGAGCATTATATTAAAAAACCTAGCAACACGTAATTTGATACTAATACGTGTGAATACTCGCATCGGCGGTCATATAACATTAGACAGATGACATCAAATTGTTAATAAGGCATACCAAACCGAAACCCTAAGCTTAAAACCACGACACAATTGAGCATTACTAAGAAGACGTACAAACACATAATTTCATGGAGCGAATCGATCGGAGGGCGTCTAAAACGGGACAGACAATTTACCTTTTAAAAAACCGGAGTTCATTTCTCCCACACACCAAATTTAGCCAAACAAAAAGAAACAAAAGGAAAAAATAAAAACAAATAAAACTCATAAGGAAATAAAATTAAAAAAAGAAAAAGGAAAAATTATTGGCTTACAAACCTTGGCGGGCCATGCGGGAAAACCCTTGACCTTCGCCAGGACGAGATCACCCAGACTCCATTTCTGGCAGGCAGATGCTTTGCCTGCACGCCTTTTAGCCGGTGCCATGTCATAGAAACCCTCAATAATGTTAAAAGCCTCAATACCCCCTGCTATTTTCGACAAAACCCTAACCTGCTTATCAAATACAATATCCAATCCTCTTCCTCTGCAATTCCCATTTCACACCAAACTAAAACATCCCTGTCAATGCTTCCACAACAAAATTGCTTGCGCCCTGTAATAATTATCGAACCCGCTCTTTATTTATCCCTTCAATTTAGCTTATAATTTTCCAATTGCAATACTATCCCTGTTCTGTTTGGTTTGGTCTGCTCAAAACAGCAGAGCGAAAATGGCGTGCATTTTGTGTTGCGCTTGGTAGGGGCAGGATTCGACCCTTGTATCTCTCGGTAATAATAATAATAAGTAATGTAAAGAATTTGATTGATTGGAATTGAAGATTGTCTAGTAATTTATTATGTTTTAGCGTCCGCTCTCACGCCCTTTTATCCCTTCAACGTCTCGCTGAATATTTATATATAAAGCACGTTGTGCAAACAAGAAATTTTAAAACGGCGAGAAATAGAATAAGAAAGATACGGGTGCGCTTACGTGGAAGGGTTTTTAATTTTTAACGTCATTTAAATAAATAAATAAACAATAAATAATAAAAAAATATTTTAAGCTTTTGGGGTTTGGTGTTGTCACCGAATGGTCCAACGCGGGCAAACTAGGTAATGATATCTTTATGAAAAAAATGAGAACCCTCCCATGCCAACTAGGTAACGCATCACTTAAAGCTCTCTACAAATTTTGTAATATCTTACAAAATAAGGAAAGATCACAAAATACCATGCATGCACAAAACAAGGTGTTTTGTAATGTTTCTTCCCATCAAACTTTGAATTCCAACAAAATAGCATCTCTTAAAAGTATGATGAAAATCTCCAATATTTTGGTATCTCTTTTGGTGTAGATGTGTCTCTCACTATCATGTTGAAGTGGTACATTAGTAAATTAATGTTTTGGTATCTCTTTTGGTGTAGATGTGTCTCTCACTATCATGTGGAAATGGTACATTAGTAAATTGAAGACCACATTGCCATCTTGGCCTCATAGATTCCTCTCTATGGTTTGGCACATCCAAATGGCAAACATAATTCTCCTCGGCAACGATGTTTGTATGTCATACTATCGATTGCCCTTATAAGTCTTGCCATAAACAACTCACCCAAGTTATTCATAATTTCATTTGGTCCAAATGGGGCAATAAGAAGGGGATTCTTATCTCCTCTTGGTTCTACTATATTCAACCTAAGAATAGGGATGCATTGGGTCTCATTAATCCATGTATTCAAGGAATATGTCTCATAGCATCATCAAAGCTCTTAGTGGTTCTACCCTCTGGAAGATTCTAATCAAATACTTTATTGAAACAACCACTACTAAGGGTTATTGGCCTATAGTTGGATAAAAAGTTAAAGTTATTTTCGCACCATAATATAAGCCTCATGAATTAACTTAGTTTAGCAGCATTTAGAGGGCCTAGCAATTAGTTTCTCCCTACTGAAATAGCATGATTAGTCTCTCTATCATGGGTTGAGTTTTCCCACCTCCTCTATCTAGTGGAGTTGGCTTATCTAAGTGGACAATCAACCACTGGCTCTCATTAAATAATGTCATAGTAAAACTCTTTTCACGAAAGGAATTCAAATATTCAAAGATCTATGGAACCTCCATAAATTCACATGGAAACACTCTTGTTAACTTCAAATGGAATTCCATATATGTCAATTATCAAAAAAAGAGCAATCTCCTTCTATTAGGACTAGGTGTGACATTAACCTTGCAAGTCTTAAGTCTTGTAAATTGTAATTCAATTATGTAGACGATAAATAATGTATGATCTCCAAACATGTTGGAGTGGGCAAAATGGGAAATCCATATGTGAGTGTGAACATTATTTATTTATTATTATTCTTTCAGATACTTGGGATATTATGTAAGAAAATATTGAATAGGGAGGTCACATTAAAAAGTCAAAATAAGGAGTCACAAAGCATCTTCCCAACTTGGTGGATATGATAAAAACATTGAATGCTTAGGATTAAGATCTTGGTCAATTTGACCATTATGACAAAATCTATAGCATATGTTGCACATAAGATGGGTGTAAGAGGTGTAAGAGGAGTCACATACTATTCCAAGATACTTAACCATGACCATAAGGGCATTGGATTTTTGCCATTGCTTATGATTTTGACTCATCATTTTGGCTATCACTTGATGGTTTCTTGCTTCTAATTTTCCTATATATCAAAGGTATGGGATAGTGGATTGTAAGCTTCTTTGTAGGTACTCTCATGCTATCAAATTATTATTAAAGGAATAAGGAGGTTGTATTATTGTACTACACGGTTTGGAATAATACAAGCTTTGATCTCTTTAGAGTGAGTTTTTCATGAAAGGGTTTCTCCACATATATTTGGTGTCTATATGGTTTACATTTTATGAGTTTGTTGATTTGTTAAATAGCTTATCCATTATTTTCATTGATAACGTTTATTGGCTTGATCACATCATAATCAAATTAAATCTCTATTGTTGTAAAAAATTTATTGTGTTGTTTACCTTGCTATTTCAACATTTGGTATCAAAGCTCCAACTAGATTGTGAAAGGGAACATGTTTCTTGCAGTGTTGGGTTTTTTTTCTAGTTGCAATGGGAGTATTGTTTTAGTGGTTTTACATATTCGAGTGTAGTTAGAGAAGCCATGGTAAGCACATCACTATCAAAGATTGAGAAGTTTAATGGTTCTAGATTCGAGCTATGAAAACTAAAAATAAAGGATCTCTTAAAGAAGAGAGATCAATGGAGAGCTATCACAATATAGTCTAAGCCTATACATAGGTTTTAGAGGAAGATTAGAGAAAGTTGAATAAAAAGGCTCAAGGAACCATACAGTTGTGCCTTGCAAATTTGGTTCTTTTAAATGTCTCAAAGGAGGCTACTACTTTCAGTTTATGGAAGAGAATCAATGATATCTATCAAACGAAGAGTCAGGTAAACAAGCTTTATTTAAAAATAACATTATATTCCTTAAAAATAAAGGAAGGAGACTCTATAGTGAAACATTTGAATGCTTTTAATCTCATTTTGAGTTAGCTAGATTATATTGATGTTAAGCTAGAAGAGGAGGATAAGTGTATTTTGTTACATTGCTCTTTACTTGAATCATAGGAGAATCTAATCATTGCATTGCGTGATTCCACTATAGATCCCAAAATGGATGCCCTCATTACCACTTTGCTTAATGAGGAAATCAAGTGAAAATCCATCGATGAGGGTTTAAGGATGCATTGCATGTATGAGAGGGACCCAAGAAAAAAGGTGACAAGAAAAAGGGGGATAATAAGAAGTCTAATATAAAAGGATAGTCTAAAACCCATGATAATAGCGGAGTTAAATGTTGAAACAATAGGAAATAAGGCCATGTAAAGAAGAAATGTAGGAACAAGAAAAAGTCTTCTGAAGATTATTCGATTGATAAATTCTTTGATTATGAAAATGATGTTTTATTCATTTTAGCTAATATTACTATTGATGGCTTGTGGTTGGTTGATTCAAGTGCATCGTATCACATGACTCCTCATAAGGAGTGGCTTTCTTCGTATAGAGCATATGATGGCGGTGAGGTGTTCCTTAGTGACAACAATTCACAGTGGATTGTTGGCAAAGGGAAGGTAAAACTTGTTGTATACACCTAAAAATGGCTTGAGTCGAATTAAATAAATATTTTATTCTTATTCCTCTGTCAATGAATAAATTCAATAATTTATTTATATGATTCACATCATCATAATTCTACAACAAATCAATTTATCAATTCTTCTAATATCATCCCTAATTAAATAATTCTAAATTATTTAATCAATCATCATATCCCAAAGTCAAAAGTCTATAATTCCATGTCACCTTTCCACCTCACCATGTTGCACACATAATTAAATATTTTAATATTTAATTAGCTAATTAGCTAATTATCCTCACCCACATGTGTCCTATTATTTCCCAATCACCTTTATGCTCAAAGACACTTGTCTTTCTAATTCTAATTCATCTCTCACATTCCAACAGATCAAGAGTCCTTCTTCCACAATCTACTCATAGTCTTCCACTTTTAACTCACAGGTCATTTGTGAGCACATTGACATGTGGCTCATGGATCCACTTATTCCTCTACCTTGTAAACGTAGTAGGAACATTTCCCATAATTATCTCTCAAATCCATCTCAACCGTACACATCACAGATAATTCCTCTAGTTGTGGATCTTATGACACTTGGAATTGGTCCATCCTTAGCCTATAAAAATAAGGTTCTCACACCCATTTTGGATCCACTCAAGCTTTTGTAATCTTACTCTGTAGAAATCCTACCAGTGTGCCTTTGGCAAAGTATCCCCATTGCACTTGCATAATCTCATTATCATCACAATCATCCAACCATGTCTCTATATCTCCATTATCCATCATCATAGAGTTGTGTTGTTAGTTTAGTCTCCATTACACAATCTAATCATAGCCATTCTACTATTGTCATCTTCAACAGCAAGGAAGTATAACTTCTGAGAGCTCAAATCATACATAAGATCAATATGAGATAGCCAATAATGGAAGTTACGAGGTAAATCTGTCTACGAAGGTAGTATCTTTGTTTATTGTATTTGCATCGATTTCGTTGAGTTATTGGATAATAAGTAGTTTAATATTGTTGTTCATATTTCCACTAACATTTTGGCACCCATTTCTTATCCTTCACGGAAAAAAGATGATATGTCTATCACCCAACCGCACAATGTGTCCCTCCATATTGAAACCTTCATACATAAGCATAAAATAAAATGAGTCCCAATTGATGAAGGGGTCGGTTTAAATATTTGCACGTTAAAACTAATCCTTGCATTAGGGTTTTCAGAGAATGCCATCGATCCTAAAAAGAAAATTACCATCAAGGCTTATGATCAAGAAGAAAGGACATCAAAAGGAACTGTTGTTTTGCCAATAAGAGTGGGACCGGTAGTAAAAGATGTGGTGTGTCAAGTGCCGGACATGGAACTAGCATACAACATTCTCCTTGGTAGACCTTGGATACACGTAATGAAGGTTGTGCCTTCCACCTACCATCAGTGTATCAAGTTTCCTCATAATGGCCAAGAAATCACTATCCAAGGTGATCCTAATCCATTCCAATATTGCAATTCCATCCAATCCAAGCCTGAAGTTGTAATCCCCACCAACCATGCATCTGCCTCATCTTCATCCCGTGTTGACCCAACCACACTACCTTCTACATCTAAGGCATCCAAGCTCAAACTCAAGCTCAAAGACAAGGGTGTAGGAGAGTATACCATTGCACAATCATTCTGCCTAGCGCAGCTACCTATATCTCCCAAGTCCTATGGAAAACCCTCCATGAGCAAACCCAAGTCATTGGAAACTCCAAAAGGTCCTTTTGTAAAATGAGGAAGCCTATCAGATGAGAGTGATGAAAAGGATATTCTACAATCGCTATACAAAGATGAAGACAGTGAATCCAAACCATCAAACCCTCAATCCCAATTGCACACCGAACACTATGGTCAAGGGTTCTCTATCTTACAAAGGATGGGATATGATGGTCATGGTCCCATAGGATTAAGAAAAGAAGGTATCATCGAACCTACCCAACCTCCTTCTTTAACCGCCCAAGACACTACAGGGCTAGGTTACAAAGGCAAAGAAAAGGTCAAAGGTAAAGACAAGCACAAAGGAAAGGAGAAAGAAACAGCCACTACTAACTTAGTAGAGCAGATTCGCCGACTACAAGAATGGAGTGAGACAGACTCAAATGAATATGAATGGGATAGTCTTTCTAAACTATCTTGTGACGAGAAAGATGTTGATGTGGTTCAACAATATAGCTCTACCCATAAACCTCATGAGGGACAAAGCTCTAGGTCTAGACCTCTAGAGTTCGATCCGCAAGGTACCGAGAATGAGTTTCTTGAAGAAGGAATGATGTCACACCTGACAGATCAACTTGAGGAGAGTACCATCATAGACTTTGTCAATACTTACACTAGCCTAAACAATTCCTCCATCTTAACCATTACTACCCTCGAACCCGATCAACCCGATGACCCATTACCCTTAATGCATCCTGAACTCATAGACTGGGATTTGCAAGATGAACCCCCTGAGCTCGATACTTTCCAAAATGACGATGCCATCATAGATTATCTGGAACTTAGAGACCATCTACCCGCAGGGGATCACAAAACTAGCTACGCTATAGAACTCAATGACAAAGCTTACTTTGGAGAGAGTGCCAAGCCTTTTAGTCATAAAAATGTGAAAATAAAAGACAGATCTAATGGTGAAAACTGCTCTGTGGCAGTGTTAGTTCGTGAAAAATAGTAAAAAAATAAAAGATGTATCCGACGGTGAAAACCTCTCTAAGGCGCCAAAGGATGAAAGGCTTAACACTCTTCCCAATCTGACACATCAAGAGAGATCCTTAATTTTGATCGAACTGGTAGAACCTGTCAGCATTGGAACAAAAGACAACCCAAGGATAATCCATATGGCACAATCTTTATCAGCACAAGAAAAGCCAGAATTCACTGAATTCTTCAAGCGGAAACAGATTAACTTTGCTTGGTCATATGCGGATATGCCAGGACTGGATCCAAACCTTATAATGCATCATTTGTCACTAGCTCCAGGAGCTAACCCAGTCAAACAAAAACTAAGGAAGATGCATCCGTATATCGCACTCTTAGTGAAGAAAGAATTAAAGACGCTGCTAGATGTTGGTTTCATCAGACCAATCAATTGTCCAGAGTGGATTTCAAATATAGTTCCTGTCTCCAAACCGGATGGAAGGGTCATATTGTGTAATGATTTTAGAGACCTGAACAATGCTTGTCCCAAGGATGACTTTCCGCTCCCCAACATCGACATCATTGTAGATCTAACAGTAGGGCACACTATGTTGTCGCTAATGGATGGATTTTCTGGCTATAATCAAATCAAAATAGTGGCGGAAGATCATCACAAGACCGCATTCACATGTCCGTGGGATACCTATTGTTGGTGCGTCATGCCATTTGGATTGAAAAATGCGGGGACAACATATCAAAGAGCCATGACTACAATCTTTCATGACATGATGCACACCATCATGGAAGATTGTGTAGATGACATTCTAGCCAAGTCAATTACTAGAGAGGGACACCTTCAAGTCTTAGACAAGATCTTCACGAGATTAGAGCAATTCAACATACACTTAAATCCAAAGAAGTGTGTTTTCGGAGTCACATCCGGCAAACTTATAGGATATATAGTGTCAGCTAATGGAGTTGAGGGGGACCCGGCCAAGGTAAAAGCAATCATGGAAATGCCACCACCCAAGAATCTCAGTCAGTTACGATCTCTACTGTTGGGAATTAAGGTGTCTCAACCTTGGTAATTCCTTGTATTATTTTCATTGTATTTATTTATTTATTGCCTATTGTGTAATTAGGATGCAAATCCTATGTTGTCATCTTGTGGGAGTTGGCACGGTGATGTGTCATCCTACATGAAAGATGACCACATGTAAATTTGTCCTCAGATGAGGAGATAAGCATCCCACTTAGTGGTAGGAATATTTTACCATGTGTCGGCATCTTGGATAATGTGTAAGGGAATATTGACCAAAATGGTTATGACAGATTCCTATGACAGAATCTATGACATGTAAGAGTCAGAAATAGAAGAATATATGATAGGTGAAGACATGTGTCGAGAAGCATCTTTGAAAAAGGCATCTTTGGTCGCCCCAAGGAGGGTTATGACATGTTGTAAGAGAATATGCTATTTATAGCCTGTGTATGATAGATTCTCTTACAGCTGTAAGTTATGACAGCTATAACAGATTCTATGACGATTGTAAGAGTCGTAAGAGCATTTGTCATTGCCCATCTTGGGAATAGGCGACCTCTTTGGGATGGGGTGACTTGACAAGTGTCAGGAACATCCTACAATGTTGGACAAGTGTCCATAGGCATGGGTTTTGGGCCATGAGGCCATGTTGGAGCCCATCTCAAGATAGAGCCATTTTTGCCTTATATGTTCTATATAAACAGGTGCTTTGGAGAGGAGATGTATTATGTGATTGACAGGTACTGTTATGTTGCCGGTTTGTCTCCAGATACGAGTGTCGAAGACTCCTAAGAGCTTGCATTGCAAGTGTATTGTAAACCATTTCAATTTTGATAATACATTGTGCAGGTTTGGAGTGTGGGGTTTTCCACCTGATAAGGGTTTTCCACTCGATAAGGGTTTTCCCCACATATATCTTGTGTCTCTCTCTTATGTCTCATTTATGTGTGGAGGTGTATTACTGCAATATCTCCATTGTTGTTGTTAACATTCTATAATTGTAAAGGATAAAACGAATTTGCACTCTTCTCTCCTCTTTAGATTAGTGTAGGAAGCGATTTTCGTAGCCAATTTTGGTTCTAGCTGCTAGGTAGGGGTTTTTTGAGCTAATATTAGGTTGAGTGGGAGTCTATACAGAGTATTATGTATCTTGTTGCAGGAAGGAGATGGCAACCACATCCGGAAGAGTAGAGATGGAGAAGTTCAATGGCACAAATTTTGAGTTATGGAAACTCAAGATGGAATATCTACCTGTTGATCGTGACCTATGGGAAACCGTTGATGGAACAAAACCTACGATAATGTCGCAAGCTGATTGGGACCTCAAAGATCAGAAGGCTAAGGGTCTCATAAGACTCTGTCGAGCTGACTCTGTCCTATTGAATATCCATAAGGAGAAGACCGTGAAAACTCTTTGGAAGAAGCTGGGAGATGTTTATCAAGCCAAGTCCTTGGTGAACAAGCTCTCTCTAAAAAAAAAGTTGTTTGCTCTGAAGATGGAAGACGGAGGATATGTTGCAGACCATATGAATGCTTTCAACATGATTGTTGCATAGTTGACATTTGTGGGTGTGAAAATGGAGGAAGAGGATCAGTGTATGACCCTGCTTTGTTCTTTGTCGGATTCATGGGATCATCTTGTCATGGCCATCAGAAGCACTACTACCACCTTCAAGATGGATGAGGCAGTGTCTTCACTGTTATTTGAATAAATGCAGAGAAAGATAATCAAGTCGGCTAAAGAAGCTCTTGCGATTCGTGGAAGACCCAAAGAGAAAGGGAATAAGAAGGACAAGAAAGGTGAAAAGGGCATATCCAAATCCCGTGGGAGATCTAAATCTCCTGAAAAGTCCAAGGCTCTGTGTTTGAACTATGGGAAAATTGGGCATTTCTGAAAGGAATTCAAAGAGGAAAAGAAAAAGAAAAAGAAGAATGCCCTAGATTTAGATTCTAACAAGTCACAAGATGATGGCGATGCCTTCATCATAGCCCTGGCCACCCATGCATCTGATGATGTGTGATTGATTGACTCTGGTGCATCATTCCACATGACCTCGTATCGAAGCTAGTTCACGAAGTATGAAGAGTTCAATGGTGGAAGAGTGTACTTGGGCGATGATTCTCATTTGAAGATTGTTGGTCGTGGAAGAGTCTCAATTTGATTCCCTAATGGACGATTGAAGGGGATCACTGGGGTTATGCACATCCCAGGCTTAGCACGGAACCTGCTTTCTATAAGTATGTTGAATGATGTAGGTACGCAGGTTGTCTTTTCGAAGGATGGATGTAAGATGACTAGAGGATCTATGGTGCTTGCGAAGGGTACTCAAAGAAGTACTCTGTTTCAGTTGGAGGCATGCACTACACAGTGTAATAGTTCTTCTGACTCAAAGAAAAGAGCTGCAGTCACTTCATCCCCACCATCTGAACGAGCAGTGAAGAAATCTGTTGTAACACATTCTGATGGTAGTGCACATGCTTTGGAAGTTAAACTTCCTGTTGAAAAGACTATATTATGGCATTTGAGATATGGCCACATTGGTGAGAAGGGTCTTAGAACCTTGAAAAATAAAAACCTTGTTGAGGGGTTAAATGATTGTGATCTCAAGTTTGACTTTTGAAAACATTGTGTATATGGAAAGCAAAACCGTGTTCAGTTTTACTCTAGTTCTCACAAGTCTTCTGGTGTATTGGATCTTATTCATTCTGATGTGTTTGGTCATGTTAATGTTCCTTGAATTTTCAAATCTATATATTTTGTATCTTTCATAGATGATTACAGTAGAAGGACATGGGTTTATTTTATCAGAAGCAAGACTGAAGTCTTTAGTCAGTTTAAAGAGTTTAAAGCCTTTGCTGAAAATTAGACTAGTAAAAAGATTAAGTGTTTGAGAATTAACAACGGTGGTGAGTTTTGTTTAGCAGAGTTCGATAAGTTCTATAAAGAGCAAGGGATTGAAAGACATAAGACAACTCCATACACCCCGTAGGAAAATGGAGTTGCAGAGAGGATGAAAAGGACACTGATGGAGAAGGCTAGGAGTATGCTTAGTGGAGCAAGCCTCGAACAAAAGTTTTGGGCTGAAGCTGTTGCCACTGCTTGCTACCTGGTAAACAGGTCTCCTACATCAGCTCTTGTTGGTAAGACACCTATGGAGGTGTGGTCTGGTAAGAAGCCTTTAGTTAGACATCTTTATGTTTTTAGTTGTGAGGCATATGCACATGTGCTTAGGGAGAAACGGTCTAAATTCGAGAAGAAGGCTATTAAGTGAATTTTCATTGGCTATGGTGTTGGTGTGAAAGGATACAAGCTTTGGGATCTAATGGCTGAAAAAGTGTTGTATAGTAGAAGTGTTATCTTCAAAGAGCTAACACCTTCTTCCGTTGTTCTACAGCTAAAACAAACAGAAAAGAAAGAAGATGTGGTTCAGTTTCCTTCTACCCCTGAGAAGACTAAACTGACAGACCCTGTGAGATCTGATGACGAGGAGAGCTCTAGCAGCTCTGAAAGCTCAAAAGAAGAAGTAGAACCTCAACCTTAGCCATTGAGGAGGTCTACACGAACAAGAAAGCAACTTGATAGGTTTGGTTATTCATCACTTGATTCTAGTTGTGCTTTTGCTTTACTTACTAACATTGATGAGCCTAGAACTATGAAAGAGGCTATGGGCATGAAAGATGTAGGTTCCTAGAAGGAGGCCATGGAATATGAAATGGCTTCTTTGGAGAAGAATAAAATATGGGACTTGGTGCCTTTGCCTGAAGGACAGAAACCCATTGGATGCAAATGGGTGTTCAAGAAGAAATTCGGTGCAGATGACAATGTTGAAAAGTACAAGCTTAGATTGGTTGCGAAGGGGAACTCACAAGTGGAGGGAATTGATTATGGTGAAATTTTCTATCCTATTGCAAAGCTGACATCCATTCAGTTCTTGTTATCTCTTGCAGCTGCTTATGACTTAGAGGTAGAACAGATGGATGTGAAGACAATTTTCCTTCATGGTGATTTGGAGGAAGAGATTTACATGTCACAGCCAGAGCATTGCATAGAGAATGGTAAAGAAATTTTAGTTTGCAAATTGAAGAAGTATTTGTATGGTTTGAAGCAGTCTCCTAGGATGTGGTATATGAAATTTGATGCCTTTGTGTTGTCCATTAGATTTCTGAGATCGAAATCTGATCATTGTGTGTATTAAAAGTTTGACAATGATTGCATTCTCATTATTGCATTGTATGTTGATGATATGTTGTTGATTAGGAATGGTAAGAATATGATTTCTAATTTGAAGTCTCAGTTGTCAACACAATTTGAGATGAAAAATCTAGGGGCAGCCAGGTACAATCTGGGAATGGAAATTAGAAGAGACAAAGCTAACAAAAAACTTTGGTTAAGCCAGAGTAAGTATGTGAAGACCGTGTTGGACAGGTTCAACATGGCAGATTGTAGACCATGTGTGTTCCTGTTTCGTTGGGGACAAAGTTGTCTATTAATGATTGTCCAAAATCTTCTAGTGAGGTGGAGGACATGAGCAGAGTACCTTATGCTAGTGTTGTTGGCAGTTTGATGTATGCTATGGTCTGCACAAGACTAGACATTGCCCAAGTAGTGGGAGTCCTTAGTTGATTTATGGGTAATCCTGGATGGGTACAATGGGATGCAGTTAAGTGAGTGTTTAGATATTTGAGGGGTGCTTTCGAGTATTCCATATGCTATCATGGTAATGCTACAGGACCTCTGCATTCAGTTTGTATACGTGGATTTGTGGATTCTGATTGGGCAAGTGACATTGACAGAAGGAGATCCACCAGTGCTTATGTGTCCACTATGTTCGGTGGTGCAATTAGTTGGATGAGTAAGCAACAACCTGTGCTTGCTTTGTCCACAATAGAAGCTGAGTATATGGTAGTAACTCATGCTTGCAAGGAAGCTATTTGGCTAAAGAGATTATGTTTAGATATTGGTGTTGATGTAGGATAGATTATGATTTGTTGTGACAGTCAAAGTGCGATTCGCCTAGCAAAGAATCCAACTTTTCATGCCAGAACAAAGCATATTGATGCACAGTTTCACTTCATGTGAGACATGGTAGAGATAGGAAGGTGAATTTGGAGAAGGTAGATACTTTGAAGAATGTTGCAGATGCATTGATGAAACTAGTGGGCATAAAGAAGTTCAGATGGTGTTCAGAGTCTATGGGCCTTGATGGAACCATATAAATTTTTTCCATGGTTTTTGTCATTTGCAACTATGTATTAGGTCTGTGATTTAGGATTTTTGCAGAACAATGTAAATCCAAGCTAAAATCCTTAAGGGAAAATCTAGAACCCTTTTATTTCACTTCCTATCCTACAATTGCCATTCTTCCTAAAACTAAAAAAATTGTATTTTGATAACCAAGTGATTCCGTGTCCATATCTAATCCTCGTAAGACATAAAACCACTAACCTTTTTGGCAGGTCACATAGATATGTTCTCTTCCGCCAATTAGCTAACATTCAATGTTGATCGGCCAAGACGACTGCAGAATTACAAAATGATTGCTATCTCCTTAAGAAGTGTCGCATACTATGAAAGGTGGGTCCCTCCCCCAGATAAAGGCAATTTCTATGTGTTTCTACCATTCTGCCAAACTTCACTCAGGGGCCCCAGCCAACACCCGTGAAAAGGCAAAAGTATGATATTCACCTATTACGTATGAAAGAAGATATCCAGCTAGAAGCAGTGTGCTCTGACACCGCAAATTTCCAATCCTCCGACATTCCGTTGGGTTGTTGATTAGTGTACTCCGTAGAATGGCGAAATCACTGAAAATTGCCACGTGGCGGAGACAGTTTAATATTGATGGAGTACTTGTTCCAGAATATAATAAAAAATGAGAAGGGGAGTAATTCTATCAAAGGATTCAATAAATATTTCTGGACATGCCCATACCATCAAATCCTTGAGTTAATCGTGGTTGTTGAGTAGCTGTCAAAATCATAAAATCTGACGGTCGGTATTCAAAGGTCCCTTGGTGCATAATCTTGTATGATCTAGTTCATCTGAAATGAAGTGAAGACGGATGTGACTAATTCCAGTCTTGGACGGATGTTATTAATACAAGGCATATCCCAAAATCCTTCAAACACTTGCTAACTAAGAAAGCCTTGAAGAGCTGGAGAATTGAAGATAAAGGTTGCTGTAATACCTCTGCTACCTAGTTCAAAGTAAGTTGTACGAAACAAGCCCAGTGAGTCATTTGTTCCCCTCATCTACATTATGTTTTCCAATTAGGGTTTACCTTTTCCCTCTAATTGAAGAAATTTTGTTTTGTTGATAAGAATTGAGTCGACCCCTAAAAAACAGAAGACAGAATCCTCATCCTCAATCCTCCATTTTAAATAATGGCCCCTCCTAAAACCCAGGTTTCCTCTGGTACCCAAAAATGAGCCTTGCATGAAGACCTAGTGACGCAGCTCCCAGGTTCTAGTTCACAAAGGGTAAGGGTGACTGGCCTGGAAGGAATTGAGGGGTTAGTTGATAAATATGCTGATTGTAGGGATGCTGAAATCCCTATCCATGGCTGGTCCCTTTTCTTCCACTGGTGGGGCAAAAGGAATGCTCAAGCATCACTGTCTTATGTGTGGGAGAGTGGCCTAGGAAAATTGGTGGTTACTAATGTATTTGAAGACATTGAGTTGCTCCAGGCCATGGTGACTCACTATGATGAAACATCCAAGGCAATTAGAAGCACGAAGGGAAGAATTCTAGTAGAAATTAACAAAGAAACCATTGCCATAGTTTTTGGATTAAACTTGGCTGCTTCAATAAAGATTGATGGAGATAGATTTAAAGCCCTGTATGCAAAGGACATGAGCAACTACAAAACCATGTATTTGCTTAGGTTTAGGGAAAAGGGGTTGAATGGTAAATCAGTAAAAATCCCCTACAGTGAGCAGGAACCCTTCAAGCTAATTACTTTTGAAGATTATTTTGCTAAAACTTACTTTGCTCTATGTCAAGTACTGGGAGAAGATAAGAGGGAATGCATCCCTATTGATCTTACTTATATGGCTGCAGACATCCAGCACCCGTCTCTAAATGTCCAATTTGATTTTGCTTCTTATTTGGCACAACATATCCATCAAGGATTGGTAGACATAAAAAATAACAAGGAGTCAGTCAAATTCAAATGGTTTTCTTTGCTCTGCCATATGTTCTTGTATCATGGGAGAACCCATAGAGTATGGCACCCTAAACTAATGGTCAACCCTGTTGATGACAGGGGAAATGAATTGCATGTCCAATGTTGGACTCACATTTGGGATAGACATGACACCCATTCTAATTATAGGTTCTTCAGGGATTACTTTGTGGTTACAATATTAAGACACTTCCAAACTGATATACCTAGGATTCCAGAAGCATTGATGGATTTCCTCAGACCTGCAATAAGGGTCCCCCCTCTGGATATCAAGCATAATTGGGGTGATTTCATCCCCCATGAAGAAGGTACAATTTTTAGAATCTATGGCACCCTTGTTGGTCTGCACTATTTACCTAAACATGTGCCTTTGAGGCTGGGTTTCTTGGAAATCATTTGGCAATTGACTGAGATAGAGAATGACCACCTGAAAGGGCAAAGGAAAGGATCCTTCTTTCCATTCTTAACAGTGTTTTCTGACTTCAAACTAAATAAAGAAGGATTCCCTAAATTGAATGTAAAACTGCTACCTTTCATAATGGCGCAGGAAAAGCCCAGATTCTCTGATCCTAAGGGATTTATAAATAACATTAGAAAGAGTATCAGTAGGTCTTATCTTCTCCATCAGGTTTTCTTTCCTGAGGATGTTATTAGGAATTCTCTTTTTGATGATGAAGTGAAATTAAAAAGAGCAAAATGGACACTGTATACAAGATATGAAGAAAGAATAAAGAAGAAGAATCCATCTTCCAAAGAACTTTTCTCAGAGGTTAGTGACCCTATCAATAGAATCAAAAAGATTCTATCTCATATTGATGAATTAATAGATGTGCAAGATAGTGCATCTGCTCAGGTCCCTATGGAGGAAAGACCGTCATACCAACCCCCTGATAGAAATCTGATAAAGTACACTTTCAAACGGACATATAAAAGTGGAGAAGTCAAAGCACAAGCCCCTTCACCAACTCAATTAACATTATCTCTGCCACCACCTCTTCAATCCTCTTCCCCTTCTGCACCAACAATTGAAGATGAGTCTCTCTCTAAAGAACCTCCTACTAAATAGCAAAGACTGAAATAAGCCCTCTAGTGGACTACCCTGATGACAAAGGAAATATGGAAATAACAGAGGAAGAAATACATGCTAAAATGCCATCCCCTAGCCAAGATGTGCCAGAAGGATTGCCTTTGGATAGAATGCCTGATATTACCACAAGACGCAATGATATTTTAGATGATATCAAAATTATTGCATGTAGGAATTTTATTTCTGAAGATGATTTTGTGAATACTAAGGAATTTCAGGAGTTCTTATGGAGAAGCAGAAGAGGTGAATATGAGAAAAGGTTGGAGGAAGAAGTATCCCGGTCTCCCCAGGAAACCTGTGATCAAGTATCTATCAGAGTACTTACATAGATAAAAGATGAAGTCAAAAACATCTCTCCAAATCAAGGCAGGCAAATGATTAAAGAAAGTGGGATTTTATTACTCCCTGAGTGGGACATGGCCTTTGCCATTATCCTGTACACTGAATGAAGGCAAGATAAGAAGGTCTTCTCCACAGAAGAAGAAGTTGCGGCTGCACTAACAGGTGCTAAGTTTAACCCAGAGTGGGATACTTTAGCCACATGGGCCTTAGCACCCAACACTAACAAACCTCTAGTAGCAGAACTTGATAGAGATTTTAACAGTGGTTTAATAGTAAAGAGGGCCTCTAAGACCCCTGTTGCAGAAGCATCAGAATTGGTGGTAGAAGTTGCAAAGTTTAGCAAGGCAACCACAAGTGTTCTCCAAGAGAAATATCATGCCTTGTTAAAAGACTATATGGCTATAATGCCAGAATATAACAGGTTGAAAGAAAAGGAGATACAATGGCAGCATCAAGCTTCAACATCTGCCTCATCACAAATTGCACTAGTGGTTATGGATTCTAATCTCCTTCTTCCAGGTTCATCTTCTCCATCAAGGTCTGTGCTTGAAAAAGAAATTGAAGACTTAAAGCAACAGGTTGATTCATTTGAAGATATTTATACATATGCTTTTGATAGACAACAAGAAGATAATTGGTTTATTGTTTCAGGGATTCTGGAATTATTGATGAACAAAGTATCTGGCCAGGCTGTCGGCATTCACAAGTGCTACTATGATTTGTCATTAATTATCAAGAAAATTGCAGATGATAGGGAAAGAAGAATGCCTCTATTCGACAAATGGATCCCTAGGATTATCTCTTTATTAGGTGTTTGTAAAGAAGCTAATCATGATCCTAACGCTCCCAAAGAAGTTAAGCAAGTCTATGCAGTAGCAAAGGAAGCAGGAGATCTCCAGGCATTATAAATCGCCTTGAAGAGAAGGCATTGAATTTAATTCAAGCATTTGATAACGACACAGTAGGGATAATTCCTCCAATAAAGAATGAAGGCGGTGATATCAAGCCAGCCCAACTATGAATCCTTTAGTTTGACATCATTGTCCTTGTCATTTCTTTCTTTCTCTACCAGAACAGTAAGATAGATATTCCCATGTTTAGAACTAGCATCGACAAACTATGGGATTCTTGTAAACTAAATTGTTGATTTCACAAGAGAGGGACATTCAGTTTTGGCTAAATACAACAACAAATATTTATCCTCTGTGGATAAATTAATTAATTTCCAATGGCCCACAGAAGACCAATATCAAGCATGGGATAAAAGATATAATGAGCTACCTGATATTTGAGGTATTGGTTGTGAAATCTTTTTGTTTGAAGAATGTGGACACCTGTCTATTCTTCATGAAAATCTTTTTGTTCTCTTATGTAACTATCGTCTGTTTCATAAGATAGTTGTGAAATGTAAGTAGGTAGTTAAAGTGGGCCAAAGTTTGTTATATTTTCTTCAAAAGCACAAATCCCAAAGGCTACGAACCTTATGAACAAACTTGCAACAACTTTTGTTCCCATGACAAATATCTGGGAGGAATCAATTATCTTTGTGAAATCTGTCAAGGTTAGAGGGTGACATCTATTTCTAAGTCTGAAGCTTGTTTTTGCTCCCTTGTTCTTATAAAAGGGAATTCAGGACCTAGTTACAAGGATTTTGGAGAAATTTTATACAGTACAATGTCATTTCATAAACAGTTAGTTTTCTACTTTTAGGTGTGTTTTCAAGAAGATAATATCGTTTGTATTTGCAATTGTTAGCATGAAGTTACATTAGCTCGGTATTTTAAATATATTGCTGAAGTTCATAGCATATTGTCTCCTACAATTGTGTCTTCTATTATGTTTTTGAATGAACTAATAAATCATCAATATTATTCATCTTCATAGTTTTTCCTATGTAAGGATATCAAATCCAAAAGGCTTCTACTCAAGGAGTAGATTTAACGGCTTCAAGGAGGATATCGAATATAATAGATGTATGCAGGGATAAGTAAGAATGAATGCTATGATCCGATTTCAAGATGTGATGATGTAATGCATTATTACAGTGTTCTCAATAGAGTTGCAAGTGTGCTTTTATGCTAAGTTCATTTATATTCATTTTTGACTCTGTAACCCCAGGATTAGGCACTGATCTTTTGATGGTTATTGTTCTCAAAAAATCTAAAATCTCCCTGATCACTCCATATGAATCAAAGAGTAATTTCAACTTCGATATTTATTTTGATTAAGTTAAGTCTTGCATGTTCCTTTGCAAAGAATAAGATAAGAACTTAAAGAATCTAGCCAATCCTTACTTTATCCTACATTCTTTCGAGCAACTTACAAGGAACATATCTATGATATAAACAAAGTTGACAATGTAATATATTTGGAAAACCTCATCCCTTTTGAGTAGAACACTGTTATCCCCAAGAAAGGAAGACATCAGTTAAAAGAAATAGCCAGAGAATTAGAGATAAGTCCATTCTACATAGGAAATACCCTCCTTGGTTTCACAGAGCCTAAAGTGTAGAGGAAGAAGAAGGGGATTGAGAAAAGGCCTCCTCCCCTTAAATCTCCTATTCGTTGGCCAATGCCTCAAGGCAGATCCATCATTAATAAGTGGCTATATTTATAGGTTTGCTGCGAGAATCAGGTTGGGAATTTAAAACAACCAACAGATTGGTGACTCTACTGAGGACTTTGTATGAAGTTCTAAATATTAAGTGCAGTAGATTGTCAATGGATTTTTAGAGTTTGCATAAAAATTTTGTTCATTATTTTCCCCTGAAGGGGTGGTGACTCTGACAAGCTTTTCCTTGTTATTACGATTAAGGAAAGTTGCTCTTATGAAAGACTTGTGCTCATATGTTGCTTTGAAACAATTTGCTTTATATTATTGATTAGAGTAACAAGGATAACTTCATTTTTTGAATTAACTTTCAGTCATATAGTTTTCTAACGTGATCAAAAGTTTGCTAGAAATTTTCTAACCCTATACAGAGATGTATGGAAGGAGATCACAACAACAGGGGCATCCGAGCAAGCCCCTGATGCAAGAACCAGTTATTCAAAAATGGAGAACTAAGGATTTAGGTGAATATGCTTCTCCCCCTATTTGTGATCTCATGGCATTTAATGAGCCCCTCTTGGGTGAGAGTGTTGATAATTTACAAACCATAGAAGAAAGAAGAGAGCATGCTATTATATATGCCGCTAAGAATGTTTAGGATGGCCTGATGGATTCTGATGGAGATGAAATATATTATGAAGAACCACATGCAGTTTTATAGAATGAGAGAATAAACCCCATGGGGGAATTCCAAGCAGTTCCTACATAGAACCCCGTTGATCCTCAAATAGCTATGACCTGCGTAGAGTTGCCCTTTCCTAGAGTGGGAAAGGTGGAATCCATTAATACCAATATAGGCAGGGACCCTAATATAGCTTTTGGCTCAAATCAAACTGATGAGGAATTAGAAAATGAGGTCAAGGAATTAACCCTAAGGGTGTCCAAAATAGAAACACTGAAAAGAAAAGAAGAATTATTGCTCAGGTTGCAAAATTTGAATAGAGTAGGTATTTGTGACAACGATGGTATTCTTGACAATTCTGCGGTGACTAGGATAGCTCAAGGGATGTCAAAAACTACCACCCAACCTGAGCCTTTGATTTAGCTTCAGGATAATGCAATCCCAGTTATGGTGCGTGCCAATTGTTTTCAGATCCCTCCTCAAAACCCACATGCCAAAATAGAGGGGCAAAACCCATATCAAAATCCCCCTATAATGTCTAGAATGAGTCCCTTGCCAAATCCTCAAAATGTATACATGCCTCTGCCACCTAATCTATTGACCCCTTCAAGTCCTCCAGCTAACCTAGGAAATAACAGAGGTGGCCCACTTGTAAACCCTTTTGCTAGGAGACCAATGCAGTCAGCCTAATATAGGCAGATTGATTTCTCTGGCATACCAGGGTATCCAAACCCTATTGAAAACACAGTTAGGAAAATTATCCCGAGATTTACTGGAAACAATGCAATAATGGGTGAGGATCACTTGAAGGCATTCACTAATGTGTTGGATGATTTCAAGGTGGAATGTGAAAACATAGCTATAAAGTTATTCATATAGTCCCTAATAAAAGATGCAAGGGAGTCGTATAAGAGTTTGCCAGAAGCCAATATTGAGTCTTGGGTGGGGTTCAAAAGAATTTTCAAGGAGCAATATGGGGACAACAATGATCCACGATTTGTCGTAACTGAATTCACAAGCATTCAAAAGGGAATAAATGAAACTGTCCATGACTTCAACACAAGGTTCTTCAAAGTAAGTAACAAGATTCCTCCTCAATTATGACCAAATAAGGCCATGTGCCTGGTAGTGTATCAGAATGCTTATGATCCCAAGATGGAGTATGAATTAAGAAACAGAGAACCAAAAACTCTCAGCGATGCTTTTAGAGCGGCTTTACATATTGAAAATAATAGAAAGGCATCTGGAAAGATCTCTAAGAGAAGTGATGTAAGAATTATCCAACAAGAAAAGGGACAGTGCAATAGAGCCCCTATCACTACTGAATATGATAAACTATGGAAGGAAGTCAAGGAACTAAAGAGTTCTTTGGTGAGAAATGATAAAAGAATTTCAAATGAAAGGCCTCCTCTCAACAGACAAGAGAAGATGCCTAGGCTGTCAGACCAACCTTATAACACGAGTTGGCGAGATGGGAAACCGGTTCACCCTAATGATAGAGGAGGTGGACCTAGGCATACCCCTGATCCTTTAAGGAAAGATGTACACACTGTGGATGAAATGCTATGGTGCTTACAATGCCAATCTCCACACTCCTCTACTTCATGTGTTGTGGCTATATCCATGAGTGACAGTACATCCCCTTATGAGGATTATGAGGAGAGGGACAACTATGAGAACCACAGTGTAAACATGGTTTTTGGACAGGGATGCACCATAGAGGATTGGGATTCTTTTGATGATGAATATTCAGAGGATAAAGCCGACATTGACAGGGCGAGACCAATCGTACAACAGTCCATCCTAAGGGGGGATGGAGGTAATGATGATGTTCTTCAGCTGAATACTAAGTATGCAAATGTTAGATTGAGAAAGCCTTCTGCTAAAGAGATCAAAGCTTTGACTGCTTCCAAGATTGCCCAAGTTAAAAGTGATTACAACTCGAGAAGTAAAAGGAACCAGGGAGAAAGCAGTACAAAGGGAAATGCAGGGAGCATTTTCATAAAAGAAGAGTAGTGTCCTCCTAACCCCAAGAAGGAGGCGGGATCTGTGAAGGTACCTAAAGGAAACGAGGACATGCCTAATCCACATCATAACCCACCCCCTAGAGCTAAGGTACCCACAGAAGATGAACTCACCAAGAAAATCCCTGTGAATCATGAATCCGATAAGAAAGACATCTCTCCTACCCTTGCAGCCAGTAGTAACAATAAATGCATCAGCACAGTGCCCAAATATGTTCCCATAGACATGGCCCACATATTTGGTCAAATAAGGGTGACTGTCCCTCTATTGGAAATGATGAGGATCCGTGAACATAAGAGTAGAGTTGAGGTTGCAATAAATGATGTAGCCCCTAGTACTTCTGAGACATCACATGCACATGTCAAACCACCTGAGGTAAAGAAGGCACAAATTAGAGAAGTCAAGAAATATGGTGCCAAAATACCTGAAGCATAGCTAGGCATTACCTTACAGAAGTGCCCTTCTTAAGTCGATCCATTCTTTGTCACTCTCATGATAAAGGGGAGATTTGTGAAAAATTGCATGATTGACTCAGGGGCCTCTGCTAATATAATGCCTTTGGGGGTCATGGAGATCCTAGGCCTATAAGTAACCAAGACATATGGCAAATGCTTTGCCATGGATTCTAGGGAGGTCCCCATTATTAGAATTATCAAGGATATTGGCTTCAGACTCGCGGCCTTCCCTCATAAATAATATCACATGAACATTACTGTGGTAGATATTCCTCCTATGTATGGGATGTTGTTATCAAGGAAGTGGGCCTCTACTGTAGGTGGAAGTATCCAGATGGAATCTTCATATGCTATGATTCCCATGGATGGTGTAGATGTGAGGTTAGACAGAGAAAATAAATCACCCCAAATAATTGATGGCATTAATGAGGAAAATGATCAGGTGTATTTCCTGGATGTGGATGTAGACAACTTCAAGATAGAGAATCATAGTGACATCCCTTTGGAGCAAAAGCCTGAGTTAGTCAATGATGAAGAAGGACTATGGTCCATGCATTTTGATGGGGCATGTGCCAAAGAGGGTTCCAGTGTAGGAATTGTACTTATGGCCCCTTCTAGAAAGGCTTTTCGGTCTTCTTTTAGGTTTGGTTTTGTCTGCACTAATAATGTTATAGAGTACGAGGCTTTGCTTATCAGCTTAAAAATGGCCCTTAAGCATGGCGTTAAAAGGCTCAGAGTTCTGGGAGATTTTGAACTAGTAGTGTCACAAGTCAAATCCAGGTATGCCTCAAAAAATAAAAGATTTAGACAATATAGAAATGCAGTATGGGACACTATTGAAGAGTTTGATGCTTTTGGTATTGATTGGATAGAGCGAAGCAAGAATGTTATGGCCGATTTTTTGTCAAATATTGCAGTCAAATATGAAGATATCACATTGGCAGGAATTTCCAAAGTCGAGATGCTCACTAGGCCTTCTGTTCCCGATAATGTCCATCATTGGCAAGTTTTCAATGATGATCAAGATCTTTATAAATTCATGAATTGCATTGATGAGTATCATGCCCAGGAAATTGATTTTCAGGAATTCGTAGAGACAATAGATGGCAAACGACGGTGTTTGGTAACTGTAACGTTGAAAATTGTCCCCCTATATGGAATGGTACAATTTCCCTCATTTTAGCTCCTCACTTGGGTGACCTCTCAACCTTTTTCTTTTCTAACCTTCCGGAAACCCTGATTGACTAATTCTAGGAGCAATCTATTCACTTTTTGAGGTAACTTGTTGATAGAACCTAGAAAGGGGATCTGAGATTTGGGTCCCTAGGACCCACAAAAATGTAGATCTGAGTGGAAATTGGGGGCTTGGACTTCGGCGCCCGCGCCCTAGTCCTCCCCTATTTCCTAGGATTTTGAATTTTGGCAAGATGTTGGCTCCCGCCGAGTGCCTCGGGATTCTATTTTCAAATTCTTGGGTTTTGCACGATATCAAGATGTTATTTCAAAATTTGAATTCCCTAAAGCTAGATATAAAAAGACATTTGCAAATCATTTTATCACACACAATTCTTATGCAAGCTTGATGCCAAAACTTTGCTACAATTGCCGTTAAAGATCAGTGACTTGTTGAAGCTCTTGAAAGTCTTTTGTATTTGCTATCTTGGAGACAATGGATGGAGATTGGGAATCAAGATCTTGAGTCTATCTTGCTCTTCCTAGGGTTTGTACACCCTTTGCATGATCGGGAGAAGGGTTGAAGCCTCCAACAACAAGCTTGGAGATCCTCTGCAGACATTGTTGATTCGCCTTCTTGTTCATGCAAGTCTTCATCTATCTCATCTCCTTGAGGTGAAGTTGTATGTGTTTATTGATGCAAAGCAAGTTGTTGATCTTCCCTTGATTGGGACATCTAGGGTTTGATTTTTATGCATGCACACATTGTTAGGTTTGCACACACTTCTGCAAATCTTTATCTTTGGCTATTGTTGAGGTAGAAATACCAAAGATGGGGCTTGACTGAGGCAAGCTCCTATATAGCTGCAACATATTCCTTCTTTTGTAGGTGTAGATCATGTTTTGTAGGTTCTGGCCAAAAGGAGCTACAGAAAGGAAGATATTGCAGATACAATCACGACAGAATTTTAGATTTTTGGATTATGAGACTTGTGAGACATTGGAGCTGGTGCCCTGGTCCAACCAGGAGTTTATTCCAGGCTATAGAAGCCTTTTAGCAGTCTCAGACACCCTATGCAAAAGGTTTTCCTGTGCGGAAACTTTCAGGACACTAGAGCGGGCGCCCTAGTCCAAGTGGCCCTCAAAATCCAGGTGCACTGTCTCTGAAACCTTCTCTCTGCACTTCTATGATTAGTTTTGCCTGTTGTTTCATCAATTTCTATATATTTCTGATTTAAGGCATAATTAGGGTTTTACTTGGTTGAAAGGAAAACACTTGATAAAATCTTGATTAGGGCCTTAGTTTCACAACCACGTGAGCGTAAGGGATAGACCAAGTGATTAGAAGCTTGTTTACAAGCTCAGTCCTTGTCCTCCCAATGCTTAGTGGTGAAATTATGGTATTTGACCTAGCTTAAACACTAAACCAACTATCTAATTTTTCCACTAAACATTTTGGTGAACCCGAGCTTTAAAGAATTTACATCCTTGTAAACTTCAGATCTGAAATAATTTGTTGTTCTAGAGAATAATTGGATTGAAAAACCTCTTTAGTGAAATTGCATATGTTAAATTGTGGATTACATTCTTTATCTTTTCACTAAAAGAGTTGGAAATTATCATTTATTGTTGGAAGTTGTATTTCATTTGTAAAGGCCATCATTTTGCATTTAAATCTTGGTTTAAATAGAACATGTTATAATGTCGAATTACTTTTTGCAAGATTTTCATGCTAAGGATGAGTCTTTTGGTCGTGATGCCTTCGATATGTTAGATGAAGCCCTTGAGGACTTTATCTCGATTGAAAATTCCACTACGAGCTCTAAGCCTTCATTGTTTCAAAGATTTGTAAATGCAATTTATGTTCCTAAATCTAAAGAAGATATTGAAAAACCAAAAATTGTGGTCACTTTATGTGCAAATGTGGTTTAACCATCCTCTAAACCTATGCTTGTTGTTAAAGGTCTTTCATCTCCTTCTCAATCTTCTGATCACATTTATGATTATGCAAAATAAATAGCGAATCAAAACTCACAACAAACTAATCATAATGTGGTTGCTCATGCATATAATACTCAGAATAGCAAACAAAGTACACAACACACGAGTGTTCTGATATCTTTACCAGCTTCTCAACCTATGCTTCCTCAAGCACCTCATTTAATGTATAAAGGTGGTAAAGACTATGATCTTGTAGAGCAGCTCCGCACTACTCCTGCAAAGATATCTCTTTGGGAACTTATACAAACTTCACCTACTTACAATGGAATGCTTCAAGAAGCTTTACAAAAGGTGATTATTCCTCCTGCTGTTAAACCAAATGTTGTTCCTTCTTTACTAGATTGTATGCATGCAACAAAAACAAATATTTTGTTTCAATAACATGAATTACCATCTCTCAAGGTTCAGAATCAGTATGATCCTTTGGTTATCTTTATTACAATCAACAAAACATTGGTTAAAAGAGTTATGATTGATAATGGGTCAGCCCTTAATGTTTGTGGCATTGATTTATTGCATAAGGTTAAAATTGATGAATCTACCATCAAACCATAATCATTAAGTATTCATGGATTTGATAATGTTGGACGACAATCCATGGGCACTATAACTGTACCTATACAAGTTGGACCTGTGATGGTGCCTACCTTGATTCATGTCATGCCTTGTCGTCTATCTTATAACATGATTCTTGGTAGACCTTGGATACATGCATTAGGAGTAGTTCCTTCTACTTTACACCGCTCCATTAAGTTTATCTTTAAAGGGAAATTGCATACTATCCATTCGGATCCTGAATCTGATAATTGTTTGCAAATGGAAGTGAATAAGCATGTTATTGGTCCTAAGAGTTTAAACAATCTGAAATCTAAGTTGTTAGCTCCTCTTGCCTCTAAAAATGTTATGCAAGAGTCTAAACAATCGAATGCATTTGTTGGTGATGACTGGGGTTCACTAGATTTTGCATCTTCCTCCATAGGAGAATATAAACTTAAAAACCCCGTCCCTGAAACATCAAATATTGCATCGATCACATCGCATGCTTCAAATGATAAACATAGTACTTCTTTGGTGACAATTAAGGATAATACTCTTAGTTATACTACTGATTATGAAACTTATGAAGCTTCACCTTCCTCTAAAGAATTGGTCCCTCTCTATGGCAGAGGATTTCGAATCCTTTACAAAAATTGTGACTATGTAGGTAATGGTTGTGGCATAAATCAACAAGGAATCAAAGTCCCTATAGAATCCACTTCGCAACATTACTCAAGTGGCATTGGATATAATCCTTGTAAGGAATCCAAAGCCCATAAACACCCTACTCTAAATGTGAATACAATATCAACACTTAGTTTGATATTTCCTGAGATGATCGACATCAATTGTCCTCCAGGATCACTTCCATTAGATATGTTTATGACGGATGAAGCAATAATGGAGTTCTTGGGTGCTTATGATGGTATTCCTCATTATCACCATAAATGTGGCCTACCTTATTGTTTAAACAATGATGCATATTTTGGAAAGACTACTAGCACAATAACCGCTACAGTAGAGCATAATGAAGAACAATTACAATCCTACCATCCCCCAGACCATAGTACTCTCCTTAACGGAAAGACTATTGATGTCGTTATGGATAAGGATAATCCTGAAAAAGTTATCCCTATTGGTGATTGTTTAAATACGGAAGAAAAAGAAGAGATGACTAAATTACTACATGAATTCTCAGAGTTATTTGCTTGGAGTTATTCAGACATGCTTGGTATAGGTCCTTAGATTGTAATGCATAATATCGTGTTGAAACCAGATGTTAAGCCATTCAAACAAAAGATTTGTAAGATGAATCCTAAGATTGCTTTACTTGTTAGAACTGAAATAGAAAAACTCTTACAAGATGGTTTTATATGACCTATTGATTACTCTTCGTGGATCTCAAATATTGTTGCCGTCACTAAACCCGATGGTCGTATAAGAATGTGCACAGATTTTTGAGATTTAAATTCGTCATCTTTGAAAGATGATTTTCTGCTCCCTAATATCGATATGATTATTGATTCCATAGCTGGACATGAGTTGCTATCATTTATGGATGGATTTTGAGGATATAATCAAATCCTTATAATTCCTCTCAATCAATATAAAACAACCTTTATAACACCTTGGGGTACATTTTGTTGGGTAGTCATGCCATTCGGACTTAAGAATGCAGGAGCTACTTACCAGCGTGCAATGACTTATATTTCATGATTATATGCATAATATTTTAGAAGATTATGTTGATGACATCCTAGCGAAGTCTATCCATCATAAGGATAATGTTACAAATCTTTGACAAATATTTGAGCGCATACAAAAATATAATATGCGATTGAATCCCTGTAAGTGTGTTTTTGACATGGATAGTGGAAAATTACTTGGGTTTATTGTTTCAAATTGAGGTATAGAAGTCGATACGAAACAAATAGATGCAATTGTTAATATGCCAATACCTAAGAACATATCTCAACTTCATAGTTTGCAGGGAAAGATACAAGCCATCCGTCGGTTTGTTTCACAACTCGCAGACAAGACTCACCCTTTTACGCAACTACTAAAGAAAGATTCTCACTTTCAATGGAATGCTGAATGTCAAAAAGCTTTCGATGATTTAAAGGATTACTTAGCTAGTCCACCCATTTTGCAACCTGTTGCTTCTGATAAACCATTCCTATTATACATTTCAGCATCTAACAATGCCCTAGCAGCTTTGTTAGCGCAGCATAATGCTGAAGGCAAAGAATGCGTTGTATATTACATTAGTCATACTTTGCTTGATTATGAAGTGCGATACACAGTTATAGAGAAGCATTGTTTAGATTCAATGTTTGCCACTCAAAAGCTTAGACACTATCTCTTAAATGCTGAAGTGCATGTAATGGTAAAATTCAACCCTTTGAAACATCTCTCTACAAGAACAGATTTATCGGGTCGTCTTGCTAAATGGGTTTTGTTGTTAACAGAATTTGATCTCAAATTTATTTCACAAAAATCAATTAAAGGGCAAGTGATAGCTGATCAATTAGCTGACGCTCCCTCGCCCTTTTCTATACAAAATGTCGATGCATTCCTCGACGAACAGATTTTAACAATCTCTGCGGATGAAAAATGGGAATTATATTTTGACGGATCAAAATGTTGAACTGGCTCTGGAGCTAGTGTTATATTAATACCTCCCATTGGTAAGCTGATTCCCTTATCTTACCGCTTATATTTCTTATGCACAAATAATATAGCTGAACACGAAGCTCTTATCACTGGACTTCATGCAACCTTGGCTCTTAATATCGAAAACATTACAATATATGGCGATTCTCAGTTAATTGTTAAACAAGTAACAGGATCGTATCAAACTAAGCATGATAAGCTATCTCAGTATCGTGAGTTGGCCTTATCTCTCTTAAAACAATTCACATCATATTCAATCAACACCATTCCCATGAAAGATAACCGACATGTGGATGCAATGGCAAGTGTAGCTTCCCTTATATCCCCTGATGGTTCTCCTGAGGAATTTACATTTGGTGTTCATAACCTTAAGACACCGATAATTAATGACCCTATAGTTGCAAATTTAGAACTTTGTGGTAATACATACACTGATGAATGGTTCTCCTACATATTCAACTATCTATGTGATGGAACCATTCCTGATTCAACATCTAAGAATGCCCAACTCCGTTTACGTAAACTAGCAGCGCGATATATCATATTATCAAATGTCTTGTATTGACGAAGTTATAATGGTGTTTTACTCTGATGTTTAAGTAATTCAGAGAATCTGATAGCTCTAGAAGAAGCTCACTCTGGTGCCTGTGGAGGGTATTTTGGTGGAAAATCATTGGTGCAAAAATTGTTACGTATGGGGTATTATTGGCAGCATATGGAATAAGACTCCTTTGCTTATGTCAAGAGATGCGCGTAATGTCAACAACATAAACACCTAATCCATGCTCCTTCTCAAGAGCTTTTTGCCTAGGTTTCACCATGGCCATTCTCTATCTGGGGTTTGGATCTAATTGGCAAAATTTCCCCACCCTCCTCTCAAGGACATACGTTTATAATCACTGCTACTGATTATTTTACAAAATGGGTCGAAGCGGTCCCTTTGCGATCCACAACCGCCGATATAATCTGTCGATTCATATAAGATAACATAATTTCTCGATTTGGAATACCTTCCTCCTTGGTTTCAGACAATGGTACACCATTTAAGAACAAGGATGTGAAAAAGTTCCTTGAAAAATATCATATACAACATTGTTTCTCTATGTCTTATTACCCTTAATCAAATGGCCAAGAAGAAGCTTCAAACAAGGTTATTGGATAGATTTTATGAAAAACTGTTAATAAACATTAAAAAGATTGGCATACGCAATTATCCTATGCCTTATCGGCTTACAGAACAAGTATTCGAACGGCTACTGGTAACACACCATATAATCTTGTCTACGACGCAAATGCAATAATGCCCTTAGAGTTAGAAATTCCTTCCCTGCGAACTTCCCTAAGAGATATTATGGATGATGACATAGAATGAGAGAAAAGATTACAGGAACTTGAGATGCTTGATGAAAGACGTATTAATACTCTTAAACATCTCAAGGCTTATTAAAAATGTTGGGAATTAAGGTGTCTCAACCTTTGCAAATTCCTAATGTTGTATTTATTTATCCCATGTTGAGTTGGCATAGTCAGCACCTTGTGTATATGCAGCAGGGTAAATTTTGGTGACTTTGGTAGCCACAGTTTCCCCCTTGAATAATTAATGGGGGTTTGGGGGCAGCGCCCCCAAGACAGGGTCAAGGGGCATCTTTGCACGAGAGAAAGGCATCTTTGGGCGGTCAAGGGAGGTTATGACATGTAAGAGGAATATGATATTTTTAGTCAGTGTATGATGGATTCTCTTACAGTTGTAAGCTGCGTAAGAGCATCTGTCGTAACCTCTCTTGGGACTAGGTGCCCACTTTGGGATGGGATGTTGGACAAGTGTCCTTAGGCGTGGGTTTTGGGGCATGAGTCCAAGATGGACGCCTATCTCTAGAAGGTTCCATATTTGCCTTGTAAACTCTATATAAACAGGTGCTTGGATGGAAGATAGACAACTTTGGTACAAGTACTGTTATGCTGCCGGAATATCTCCAGATTCAACATTCGAAGACTCCTGAAAGAGCATTGGCTCTGAAACTGTATTGTAATCAGTTATTGTTTACTGTAATACATTTGAGCTATTTTTTTGGAGTGTGGGGTTTTTCACCCGTAAGGGTTTTCCCCACGTATATCTTGTCTCTCTCTCTTCTGTCTACTTTCTGTGTGTATGTGTATTGCTGCTATATCTCTGTTAGATGTTCTATGTTGCTGTAGTTGTAAGAATTAAATTGAATTTGCATACATCTCTCCTCATTAGATTAGTGTAGGAAATGATTTTCGCACACCGAGCTTCCTTTCAAAAAAGGTGTGCAACGAGCCTATAACATGCAAGTCATACAACGATCATTCAACATTGGGGACTTGGTTCTTTATGAAAATCAACGAATGTAAACGCACCACCTGGTGAAAAAGGTAAGTTCAACCCTAATTGGCTTGGACCATATATAATCACTGAAGCCTTTAGATCCAGAGCATATAAATTAGCCGATGAGCAAGGTATGCCGCTTAAAGAACCTATTAATACGGCACACCTCAAAAGATTTTATGTTTAAAGATTTAATGTTAAATGTTCCTAAGCTAATTTAGCACATAAATTTGCTTCAATTTCGACAAGATATCACTGTTTTGTTTTAATTCATTTGGCATTATATCTTTGTTTAGTTGATCATTGTTGCATCATGTTAAAGTAGTAATTACTTAGATCACTTTTGTATTAACTGAATGTAGCATGGAAGTTAAAGTTATGTGTTAAATAATTAATCATTGTGTTTGTTACTACATGTTCTTTTTAGAATTATTAGTATATCACAATAGCATTAATTATAACATTTAGACATCATCACTAGTTGCATTTTTACAAAAATCACATGTGATAGATCAAAAGCCATTACACATAGATCAAAAGAAATAAACATTATATATATATATATATATATATATATATATATATATATATATATATATATATATATATATATATATATATCAGTTTCAAGTATACATTTGAGTCGACTATCCCTTAAAATAAAATGGGATGTCGTAGTGCCTAAAGTCTATGCATCACATAACTGAGCCTCGATCGCTAGTACCCTCAGGCCCTCATGGTGTGCGAGTGACAGAAGCCTGACCATGCGTGGCTACAGATCGCGAATGACTCCTAGAGATGCTTCACGATTGTAACCCCCTGATCTCGCCTCTCATCTCTATCATCTACTCATGTGCCTCCTGGTACATCCTCTGGTACCGGTCTCTCTCAGATTGAACCCTGTCTCTATCAGCTCTTGCCTGTTGGACCTCCCATAGTAAGAACTCACTGACAACTGGCTCTCCCTCCTATGTAGGAACCGCTACCGTCTGCTCTCGTTGTGCCTTGAGCTCAGTCTCGGCGTGCTCAGCTCTCTGTCAAAACTCCTCTCCCTCGTGTAGATTGCTCTAGCATGGCCTCTGTAGCAATCCTGTATTTGACAATAGGCATAAATATCTCAGCATGCCGCCCAGTGGATGATCATGGTGAATAACTTGCCCGCACTCGCTGCTCTAAGGCATCTGTAGGTACTATGTCTCCTATGACGTGACTCACAAAGTCTCGCCATGCATCAGTCCCAACTGCAAAACAGAGGATGAGATAAATGTTAGGCTCCCATATAAATACCACAAATAATAAACTATACAAAACATCAAATAATAAATCAAACCTAACCTAGATCTCCATCTCGCCAGGATAGATCTCGGATCGCCGATGGTGTGACGAGCTCTGATGTTTGATCTGCAACTGGGGGCATAGACCTACTACTCTCCCCTTGCTCTATCTGACTAGGCCTCACATCGTCTACAGGTATAGGACCACGATCCTTGGACCGTGAGCCTTGCACTGCGGTCTCGACTCGGTCTCCTCATCAGTGTCTGCCTCCTGCTAACTCTGTCACGATCTCGCTCTGAAGACGTACTGTGATGGGGCCTCCTTAGACTCATCCTCGTCCTCCTCCTCATCCTCCTTGAGATCGTAGTATCCTGTGAAATCGCTGACATCATCCTCCACTCCTGTGTCACTCGCGTGACCAGCCCAAGGTCGGGCATCCCCTGTGGGGTGCCTAGATGGAAAGATAGGTGCAGTCCGTGCTGTGTGCCACCAGGTTTGATATGCTCAGGCACACTCAACATCATCTGTGTCTGACACTGGCTTTGCATCCTTAGGACCCTCATCATCACTAAGTGGCACATCTGCTATAGTCAGTCGTCGGATGATATTGGCTCTGACTGCACTTCAAGCTGCACGTGCATAGCTCAGATGAACTACAGGAACATCCTATATCTATTTGAACTGTCGTGCCACCTTGTCAAAGTAGAACCAAGAAACAGTATGATTGAGGCAACCGGCCATCAGCCGATCCCTCTACATCCGAGCTAACTGCCTCTTCTCTCCATGCCATCTAATGTAGCCGCGATATGGTCTCTAGATGATGTCGCCAGGCTGTAATCTGTCAAATACTACTCTCCAGTATAGCAGATTGTCATGCCTCCAACACCTAACTAGTGGATAGGTGTAGACACGCGGATGGGTGAATGCTACCTCTATAGGAAAACCCACTGGTCGTGTGCACCTAATGTGCTCAAAGGCCCAGACCTATAGTAATGTGCAAACCATCAAACTATGCATCTCATAATGGACATATCGCCTTAAGTCATGATAAAGGTGCACAAGCATACTGTGCCCCCATGTGTAGACAGTTTGATGCTCCTCCATCGCTCTGATAGTGTGAACGAGACCCTCGTGAAGGTGAGTGCCTCATCCATCTAGTGCGATGGCTAGTACGACTGTGACAATCATGATGCTCTGTAGTCAGGGAATGTCTCTGCATCCCTGCTCTAACAAACTGAGCTAAATATGTCCTCGTTCTGCCTGTGAAACAGTGTAACCTAAGCAATACAGCTAACTCTCACGAGTATACTCCGCTAAGCGATGTCCAACAACCCTCACTGTCTCTCCTCGGATCGACAGTCGAAGGATCCTAAATACATCCTCCAGTGTGATGGTAATCTCACCAGTCAGTAAGTGGAATATGGATGTATCTGCATCCCACCTCTCCATCAGTTCCATGAGCATAACGTAGTGGAATCTGATTGTGAGCATCTCAACCACCCACCATAGGCCCATTGTCGATAAATGCTCTCTCTTTGCGACAATCAAGGCATTAGCGCACTCTCGTAGAAGTGCCATCAAACGACCACCTGTGTGCTCACGGATCACAGGGACATCCTATAGATCAGAAAGCAAGCAAGCATATCTAAATCCCCTCTAGAAACTAAAATAAGCTATCAAGAACTAAATAGAATGCCTATGCCTAGGGCCTATGTCCTCTGTGGACCAGGGCACCCCAAGAAGACTAGGGTGCCCTAGAGGGACACTGGTGCCCCTGTGGGACTAGGGTGCCCCAGTGAGACTCTAGCACCCTAGGTGGACCCGGGCGCCCTTGTCTGGGACCCCTATCCATCTTCCCCTCTTGGCATAGACATCAGTAAACGTGAAAGCAAAATTAGATAGAAAGATGACAAAAGAGTTGGATCAGGACCCTACCTCGACCTTGAAATGTCTCTCTGCTACTTGGGCTCGGAGCATCTCCAGTCGTGGTGGATGATATGGACGTGGGCTCGACATGGTCATTCTCCTTCTCTCTCTTCTTCAATGATAAGAAACAAGAATGAGTTAGTGATAAGTGACAACTCACTTTTACATAAAGTAAGTGAGTGAGAATTCCTATCCCTAACTAGGTGCAAAAGTGTGCTCTTTCGCTCTTGAGCCCTTTTCTTGAGCCGTCGAACTTCTGTTTCAGTGTTGTTTGTTGCATTGGAATTTGGGTTCCGCTCTCTTTCTTCCCTAATGTGTTATATTTGAGCATTGTTTCTTCAAATGACCCTCATAATACATTTCCCTTGAAATTGACGCGCTCAGATATCTCCTTGTTTCTACTCTCGGACTAAGCAAGTAGAAACAAGGGGGGCATATATCTCCCTCGATTTCCTCCCTTCCCATCACTCAACCCCCTTAGTGTTTTTTGTACTGACTCATTTGTGGTGGTTGTAGGTTGATTTGGTTTTGATTTCTCTAACAAGTGTTCCTTTGTAGGTTGTGGTTCCTAACTTTGTGGTCTGGCAGGATTGCAAACTTGGGGGCTTCTACCTTCTTGGTGACAACACTTCGGCTCCCTCTACAGTATCCTTTTGGGTATCCTTTTCATGATTGATGCATTTTACTTTCCTTTAGTTGCATATGCACGTAGTGTCATATGGCCACTAAAGTGGGGGCTAAATGTAACGTCAGAAATTGTCCTCCTGTATGGAATGGTAGAATTTCCCTTAGTTTAGCTCCTCACTTGGGTGACCTCTCAACCTTTTTCTTTTTTGACCTTCCCGAAACCCTGATTGACTAAGTCTAGGAGCAATCTATTCATTTTTTGAGGTAACTTGTTGATATAACCCTGAAAGGGGATTTGAGATTTAGGTCCCTAGGACCCCCAAAAATGCAAATTTGAGTGGAAGTTGGGGGCTTAGACTTGGGCGCCCGCACCCTAGTCCTCCCCTATTTCCCAGGATTTTGAATTTTGGCGGGATGTTAGCTCCTGTCGATTGCCTCGGGATTTCATTTTCAAATTCTAAGGTTTCACGTGATATCAAGACGTTATTTCAAAATTTGAATTCCCTAAAGCTAGATATAAAAAGACATTTGCAAATCATTTAATCACACACAATTCTTATGGAAGCTTGATGCCAAAACTCTACTACAATTGCCATTGAAGATCAGTGACTTGTTGAAGCTCTTGAAAGTCTTTTGTATTTGCTATCTTGGAGACAATGGATGGAGATTGGGAATCAAGATCTTGAGTCTGTCTTGCTCTTCCTAGTGTTTGTACACCCTTTGCATGATCAGGAGAAGGGTTGAAGCCTCCAACAGCAAGATTGGAGATCCTCCACGGACATTGCTAATTTGCCTTCTTGTTCATGCAAGTCTTCATTTATCTCATCTCCTTGAGGTGAAGTTGCATGTGTTTATTGATGCAAAACAAGTTGTTGATCTTCCCTTGATTGAGACATCTAGGGTTTGATTTTTATGCATAAACACATTGTTAGGTTTGCACACACTTCTGTAAATCTTTATCTTTGGCTATTATTGAAGTAGAAATACCAAAGACGGGGCTTGACTGAGGCAAGCTCCTATATAGCCGCAACATTTTCCTTCTGTTGTAGGTGCAGATCATGTTTTGCATGTTCTGGCGGAAAGGAGCTACATAAAGGAAGATATTGTAGATACAGTCGTGACAGACTTTCAGATTTTTAGATTCTGAGACTTGCAGGACATTGGAGCGAGCGCCCTAGTCCAACCAGGGGTTTATTTTGGGATATGGAAGCCTTTTAGTAGTCTCAGACACCCTGTGTAGAAGATTTTCTTGTGCGAAAACTTTCAGGACACTGGAGCGGGCGCCCTAGTCCAAGTGGCCCTCAAAATCTGGGTGCACTGTCTCTGAAACCTTCTCTTTGCACGTCTGTGATTAGTTTTCCCAGTTGTTTCATTAGTTTCTATATATTTATGATTTAAGGCATAATTAGGGTTTTACTTGGTTGAAAGGAAAACACTTGATAAATCTTGATTAGGGCCTTAGGTTTCACAACCACACGAGCATAAGGGACAGAAAAAGTGATTAGAAGCTTGTTCAAAAGCTCAGTCCTTGTCCTCCCGATTCTTAGTGGTGAAATTGTGGTGTTTGACCTAGCTTAAACACTAAACTAACTATCCAATTTTTCCACTAAACAGTAACGAGGTCATCCAGTTGAAGACCAATAGAATTCCAAGAGGACTGGTGGCTTTGGAAAGGGTTTTTGATGGAAATGACAAACAGACTGTGAGGTCTACTCCAGTACACCCAAATGATCTTGAAGAGGTCAACCTAGGGACTGAGGGTCATCCAAAGATGGTTCTTATAGGTAAGCGCCTGAACCCAAAGATTAAGCAAATGTTGATTTCTTTGCTTAGAAGGCACAGAAAGGTTTTTGCATGGTCATATGATGATTTAAAGGCATATAGAGAAGATTTGTTTCAACATGAAATCCCTTTGAAGTCAAATGCAAAACCTTTTAGGGAAAAACAAAGACCTATTAATCCCACTCTGAGGTCAAAAATGCAGCAGGAATTGGCTAAGTTAAGTGAAGGTGGATAATTGAGCCTATCAAACACTCTACTTGGGTCTCAAACCTTGTTCCTGGCAGAAAGAAGAATGGGGATATTAGATTGTGTGTTGATTTTAGAAACCTAAATATAGCATCATTAAAAGATAATTACCCTCTGCCAAATATGGAGGCAACCTTACAAAGGGTGACTGGTTGTGAGTTGTTATCTATGATGGATGGATTTTTAGGATATAACCAGGTGATGGTCAAGAAGTCTGAACAATATAAGACTGCATTTACTACTCCATGGGGCACATACGTATACATTAGGATGCCTTTCAAATTAACAAATGTTGGGGCTACTTTTCAAAGAGCAATGGATGTGGCTTTTTCTGACCTCATCAATATCATCATGATGGTGTATCAAGATGATCTGACTGCATATTCAAAAAGGGAACAAGACCATTGTTCTCACCTAGAAATTTTTTTTGAGAGATGTATGAGGTTTGGCATTTCTTTGAATCCCAAAAAATGTATGTTCAGAGTGACAGAAGGGAAGCTCTTAGGCCATATAGTGTGTAAGGAAGGAATTAGGATTGACCCAGAGAGAGTTGCAACTAGTGAAAGGATCCCAATACCTAAAAGCATTAAGGAAATTCAATCTTTCTTTGGACAGGTAAACTTCCTCAGAAGGTTTATCACAAATTTTGCTGAAATTACTAGATCAATATCCAGTATGCTAAAGAAAGTAGAGGATATCACTTGGAATGATGAACCACCTAGTGCTTTCAAGAGAATCAAAGGAGACATCAAGGAGGCTCCTATCTTAAAGTCCCCAGATTTTTCCAAGCCATTCCATCTATTCTCCTTTGCTTCTTTCCATACCATAGCCATTGTTTTGTTACAAAAGAATAATGAGGGCTATGAACAACCCATCTCATTTTTTAGTAAATCTCTCCAGGCAGTTGAGTTAAAATATGACATAACTAAAAAATAGGCCTATGCTTTAGTAAAATCTATTAAGAATTTTAGGCCATACCTGGTTGGAGCGACTATTGTGGCCTATGTACCAACAACTGCTGTTAAAGATGTATTCACTCAGCAGGAAGTTATAGGGAGAAGGTGTAGATGGATGAATCAGATTCAAGAGTTTAATATTAATATCTAGATCACTAAATTGGTGAGAGGACAGGGGTTGGCAAAGTTGATGGCTGAGTCAAATTTGGAAGCTAACCAGATCAATAATATTGAAACTCAGGATGCAGGGGTGGTCTGCGATATGAAAGATTCTGAGTGGTATAAGAATGTTGTTTACTATCTGCTGAACATGTCTTGCACAGACAAGATGACTGAGAATCAAAAAAGAACTTTAAGGCTACAAGCCATAAAGTATGTAACTATATGAGGTGAACTCTGGTGGAGAAATTTTGAAGCTATTCTACTCAAATGTGTAAACAATACTCAAGCTTCTAAAGTCCTAAGGGATATGCAACACGGTGTCTGTGGAGGACATTACATGGCCAGGACAACAATATACAAGGTCCTAAGGGCAGGGTATTGGTGGCTCACTCTTTTCAAAGATTCTCACCACATGGTTAGAAGTTGTGACGCATGTCAAAGATTTTCAGGCATGCTAAGATTCTCTAGGAATTTACCCCTCAGGCCTGTGAATGTTAAGGCCCCTTTTTAGCAGTGGGGATTAGATTTCATAGGTGAAATAACTGAGAAATCAAGTGGAGGACATAGCTGGAACTTGGTGGCCACTGATTATTTCACCAAGTGGGTTGAAGCTATCCCCACTAAAAGGGCAACTAGCAAGGTTGTGGTTGACTTCTTGATGAATAATATCATAACCAGGTTTGGTGTGCCCATAAAAATAATATCAGACAATGCCATGTGCTTCAGATATGAAGAATTTACTGATTTCTGTAGCCAATATGGGATTTTAGTCTCTTATTCATCCCCATATCATCCCCAGGGAAATGGGCAGGCAGAATCAAGTAATAAGAGCCTGATGAAGATCGTCAAAAGAATTACAAAGAAAAACAAAAGAGCATAGGACATCAAATTAAGACTAGATTTTTGGGCTGACAGGATGATAGTGAAGAAAGTAATCGGTCAGGCCCCCTTTGATCTTGTGTATGGCCTGGAGGTGAGAATGCCCATAAATAACCTGTTACCTATTTACAAGTTCATTCAAGAGCATGATAATGACATTTCTGATGTCATGCAAAATAGGATATATCAGATAACTCAACTAGATGAAACCAGAAGAGTAGCTCAACAAATGAACATGAAGTTGTAGTAGCAAGTTAAAAGTCCGAATGACAAGAAGACATCTAAGTGAAAGTTTTGGATTGGGGATATGGTATTACTGTGGAATGCTCGATCTCAAGATAAGTGAAAACACGACAAATTCGATACCCTTTGGCTTGGACGATATCTGATCAGCAATACCCATTGAGAGGATTCTTATTTCCTACAGAATCGGACTGGAGAACTACTTGAATTGCCAATGCATGGACAATTCTCGAAGTCATACTTTTCGTAAGGTATGATTTTTTTCCATGCTTATTTGTTTTCAGTTTTAGGTTAGTTCCTTGCTTTAGTTTGTTGCTTAGGTTTGCTTTTCTTTTCCTTTCTTTTCATTGTGTTGTGGTCTACTTCTCTAGAGTTTTTCTATGATCTCGCTCTATTCAAGGTTGAATAGGCATCCCCAACTAGAGTCACTGATGGAACCATATAAAAATTTTCCATGGTTTTGGTCATTTGCAACTATGTATTAGGTCTGTGATTTAGGATTTTTGCAGAACAGTGTAAATCCAAGCTAAAATCCTTGAGGGAAAATCTAGAACCCTTTTATTTCACTTCCTATCCTACAATCGCCATTCTTCCTATAACTAGAAAAATTGTATTTTGATAACCAAGTGATTCTGTGTTCGTATCTAATCCTAGTAAGACATAAAGTTATTTTTGAAAACTAGTTTCGTACTAGGTGTTGGGTACCATTAACCTTTTTGGTAGGCCACATAGATATGTGCTCTTCCGCCAATCCGCTGACATTCAATGTTGATCGACTAAGACAATCACGGAATTGCGGAATGATTACTAGCTCCTTAAGAAGTGTCACATACTATGAAAGGTGGGTCCCTCCCCCAAATAAAGGCAATTTCTATGTGTTTCTGCCATTCCACCAAACTTCACTTAGGGGCCCCAGCCAACACCTGTGGAAAGGCGGAAGTATGATATTCACCTATTACATATGAAAGAAGATATCTGGCTAGAAGCGGCATGCTCTAACACCACAAATTTCCAGTCCTCTGACATTCCGCTGGGTGGTTGATTAGTGTGCCCTGCTGAATGGCAAAATCACTGAAAATTGTCACGTGGCATAGACAGTATAAGATTGATGGATTAATCATTCCAGAATATAATAAAAAATGAAAAGGGGAGTAATTCTATTAAAGGATTCAATAAATGTTTCCGGACGTGCCCATACCATCAAATACTCGGGATTAATCATGGCCGTTAAGTAGCTGTCAAAATCATAAAATTTGATGGTCGGTATTCAAATATCCCGTGGTGCATAATCTTGTATGATCTAGTTCATCTGAAATGAAGTGAAGACGAACATGACTACTTCCAATCTTGGATGAATGTTATTACTATAAGGCATATCCCAAAATCCTTCAAACACTTGCTAAGTTAGAAAGCCTTGAAGTGTTGGAGAATTGAAGATAAAGGTTGCTACAATACCTCTACTACCTAGTTCGAAGTAAGTTGTATGAAACAAGCCCGGTAAGTCATTTGTTCCCTTCATTTGCATTATGTTTTCCAATTAGGGTTTTCCTTTTCCCTCTGATTGAAGAAATTCTATTCTATTGATAAGAATTGAGTCGACCCCTGAAAAACAGAAGAAAGAATCCTCATCCTGAATCCTCCATTTTAAATAATGGCCCCACCTAAAACACAAGTTTCCTCTGGTACCCAAAAATGAGCCTTGCATGAAGACTTAGTGAAGCAGCTCCCAGGTTCTAGTTCACAAAGGGTAAGGGTGACTAGCCTGGAAGGAATTGAGGGGTTAGTTGATAAATATGCTAATTGTAGGGATGTTGAAATCCCTATCCATGGCTGGTCCCTTTTCTGCCACTGGTGGGGCAAAAGGAATGCTCAAGCACCACTGTCTTATGTGTGGGAGAGTTGCCTGGGAAAATTGGTGGTTACTAATGTATTTGAAGACATTGAGTTGCTCCAGGCCATGGTGACTTACTATGATGAAACATCCAAGGCAATTAGAAGCATGAAGGGAAGAATTCTAGTAGAAATTAACAAAGAAACCATTGCCACAGTTTTTGGATTAAACTTGGCTGCTTCAACAAAGATTGACGAAGATAGAATTAAAGCCCTGTATGCAAAGGACAGAAGCAGCTACAAAACTATGTATTTACCTAGGTTTAGGGAAAAGGGGCTGAATGGTAAATCAGTAAAAATCGCCTATAGTGAGCAAGAACCCTTCAAGCTAATTACTTTTGAATATTATTTTGCTAAAACTTAGTATGCTCTATGTTAAGTACTGGGAGAAGATAAGAGGGAATGCATCCCTATTGATCTTACTTATATAGCTGCAGACATCCAGCACCCGTCTCTAAATGTCCAATTTGATTTTGCTTCTTATTTGGCACAACATGTCCATTAAGGATTGGTAGACATCAAAAATAACAAGGAGTCAGTCAAATTCGGATGGTTTTCTTTGCTCTGCCATATGTTCATGTATCATGGGAGAACGCACAGAGTATGGCACCCTAAACTAATGGTCAACCCTATTGATGACAGGGAAAATGAATTGCCTGTCAATTGTTAGACTCACATTTGGGATAGACATGACACCCATTCTAATTATAGGTTCTTCAGGGATTACTTTGTGGTTACAATATTGAGACACTTCCAGACTGATATACCTAGGATTCCAGAAGCATTGATGGATTTCCTCAGACTTGCAGTAAGGGTCCCCCCTATGGATATCAAGCATAATTGGGGTGATTTCATCCCCCATGAAGAAGGTACAATTTTTAGAATCTATGGCACCCCTGTTGGTCCGCACTATTTACCCAAACATGGCCTTTGAGGCTGGGTTTCTTGGAAATCATTTGGCAATTGACTGAGACAGAGAATGCCCACCTGAAAGGGCAAAGGAAAGGATCCTTTCCATTCTTAACAGTGTTTTCTGACTTCAAACTAAATAAGGAAGGATTCCCTAAATTGAATGCAAAACTGCTACCTTTCATAATGGCATAGGAAAAGCCCAGATTTTCTGATCCTGAGGGATTTATAAATAACATTAGAAAGAGTATCAGCAAGTCTTATCTTCTCCATCAGGTTTTCTTTCATGAGGATGTTATTGGGAATTCTCTTTCTGATGATGAAGTGAAATTAAAAAGAGCAAAATGGACACTGTATACAAGATATGAAGAAAGAATAAAGAAGAAGAATCCATCTTCCAAAGAACTTTTCTCAGAGGTTAGTGACCCTATCAATAGAATCAAAAAGATTCTATCTCATATTGATGAATTAATAGATGTGCAAGATAGTGAATCGGCTCAAGTCCCTATGGAGGAAAGACCCTCATACCAACCCCCTGATAGAAATCTGATAAAGTAAACTTTGAAACGGACAGATAAAAGTGGAGAAGTCAAAGCACAAGCCCCTCAAGCCCCTCCACCAACTCAATTAACATTATCTCTCCAACCACCTCTTCAATCCTCTCCCCCTTTTGCACCAACAATTAAATATGAGTCTCTCTCTAAAGAACCTCCTACTAAAAGAGCAAAGACTGAAATAAGCCCTCTAGTGGACTACCCTAATGATGAAGGAAATATGGAAATAACAAAGGAAGAAATACATGCTGAAATGTCATCCCCTAGCCAAGATTTGCCAGAATGATTTCCTTTGGATAGAATCCTTGATATTACCATGAGAGGCAATGATATTTCAGATGATATTAGAATTATTGCATGTAGGAATTTTATTTCTGATGATGATTTTGTGAATACTAAAGAATTTCAGGAGTTCTTATGGAGAAGCAGAAGAGGTGAATATGAGAAAAGGTTGGAGGAAGAAGTATCCCGGTCTCCCCAAGAAACCCATGATCAAGTATCTATCAGAGTACTTACACAGATGAAAGATGAAGTCAAAAACATTTCTCCAGATCAAGGTAGGAAAATGATTAAAGAAAGTGGGATTGTTTTACTCCCTGAGTGGGACATAGCCTCTGCCATTATCCTGGATACTGCAAGAAGGAAAGATAAGAAGGTCTTCTCCATAGAAGAAGAAGTTGAGCCTACACTAACAGGTGCTAAGTTTAACCCAGAGTGGGATACTTTATCCATATGGGCCTTAGCACCCAACACTAACAAACCTCTAGTAGCAGAACTTGATAGAGATTTTAAGGGTGGTTTAATAGTAAAGAGGGCCTCTAAGACCCCTATTATAGAAGCATCAGAATTGGTGGTAGAAGTTACAAAGTTTAGCAAGGCAACCACAAGTGTTCTCCAAGAGAAATATGATGCCTTGTTAAAAGACTATATGGCTATATTGCCATAATATAACAGGTTGAAAGAAAAGGAGATATAATGGTAGCATCAAGCTTCAACATCTGCCTCATCACAAACTACACTAGTGGTTAGGGATTCTAATCTCCTTCTTCTAGGTTCATCTTCTCCATCAAGGCTTGTGCTTGAAAAAGAAATTGAAGACTTAAAGCAATAGGTTGATTCATTTGAAGATATTTATACGTATGCTTTTGATAGACAACAAGAAGACAATTGGTCTATTGTTTTAGGGATTTTGGAATTATTGATGAACAAAGTGTCTAGCCAAGCTGTCGGCATTCACAAGTGCTACTATGATTTGTAGTTAATTATCAAGAAAATTGCAGATGACAGGGAAAGAAGAATGCCTCTATTCGACAGATGGATCCCTAGGATTATCTCTTTATTAGGTGTTTTTAAAGGAGCTAATCATGATCCTAACACTCTAAAAGAAGTTAAACAAATCTATGTAGCAGCAAAGGAAGCAGGAGATCTCCAGGCATTCATAAATTGCCTTGAAGAGAAGGCATTGAATTTAATTCAAGCATTTGATAACGACATAGTAGGGATAATTCCTCCAATAAAGAATGAAGGCGGTGATATCAAGCCAGCCCAACTATGGATCCTTCAGTTTGACATCATTGTCCCTTTCATTTCTTTCTTTCTCTACTAGAACAGTAAGATAGATGTTCCCATGTTTAGAACTAGCATCAACAAACTATGGGATTCTTGTCAACTAGCTACTGATTTCACAATAGAGGGACATTTAGTTTTGGCAAAATACAACAACAAATATTTATCCTTTGTGGATAAATTAATTAATTTCTAATGGCCCATAGAAGACCAATATCAAGCATGGGATAAAAGATATAACAAGCTGCCTTATATTTGAGGTATTGGTTGTGAAATCTTTTTGTTCGAAGAATGTGGACACCTGTCTATTCTTCATGAAAATGTTTTTGTTCTCTTATGTAACTATCGTCTATTTCATAAGATAGTTGTGAAATGTAATTAGGTAGTTAAAGTGGGCCAAAGTTTGTTATATTTTCTTCAAAAGCACAAATCCCAAGGGCTACGAACCTTATGAACAAACTTGCAACAACTTTTGTTCCCATGACAAATATCTGGGAGGAATCAATTGTCTTTGTGAAATCTGTCAAGGTTAGAGGGTGACATCTGTTTCTAGGTCTGAAGCTTGTTTTTGCTGCCTTGTTCTTATAAAAGGAAATTCAGGACCTAGTTACAAGGATCTTCGAGAAATTTTCTACAGTACAACGTCATTTCATAAACAGTTAGGTTTCTAATTTTAGGTGTGTTTTCAAGAAGATAATATTGTCTATATTTGCAATTGTTAGCATGAAGTTACATTAGCTCAGTATTTTGAATATATTGTTGAAGTTCATAACATATTATCTCCTATAGTTGTGTCTTCTATTATGTTTTTGAATGAACTGATAAATCACCAATATTATTCATCTTCACAGTTTTTCTTGTGTAAGGATATCAAATCCAAAAGGCTTCTACTCAAGGAGTAGATTTAACTGCTTCAAGGAGTATATTGAATATAATAGACATATGCAGGGATAAGCAAGAATGAATGCTATGATCCTATTTCAAGATGTGATGATGTGATGCATTATTACAGTGTTCTCAATAGAGTTGCAAGTGTGCTTTTATGCTAAGTTCATTTATATTCATTTTTGACTCTATAACCCCAGGATTAGGCACTGATCTTTTGATGGTTGTTCTCAAAAAATCTAAAATCTCCTTGATCACTCCATATGAATCAAAGAGTAATTTCAACTTCGATATTTATTTTGATTAAGTTAAGTCTTGCATGTTCCTCTACAAAGAATAAGATAAGAGCTTAAAGAATCTAGCCAATCCTTACTTTATCATACATTCTTTCGAGCCGCTTACAAGGAACATATCTGTGATATAAACAAAGTTGATAATCTAATATCTCTGGAAAACCTCATCCTTTTTGAGTAGAACGTTGTTATCCCCAAGAAAGGAAGACATCAGTTAAAAGAAATAGCCAGAGAATTAGAGATAAGTCCATTCTACATAGGAAATACCCTCCTTGGTTTCACAGAGCCTAAAGTGTAGAGGAAGAAGAAGGGGACTGAGAAAAGGCCTCCCACCCTTAAATCTCCTATTTGTTGCTCAAGGCAAATCCATCATTAATAAGTGGCTATTTTATAGGTTTGCTGCGAGAATCAGGTTGGGAATTTAAAAGAACCAACAGGCCTCTGGGCCTATAGTAGTTAAATTGTGTTAATTCCATTGGCTCTTACAAGTTGTTCGACAAGTGGGAAAATGTTGGGAATTAAGGTGTCTCAACCTTGGTAATTCCTTGTATTATTTTCATTGTATTTATTTATTTATTGCCTATTGTGTAATTAGGATACAAATGCTATGTTGTCATCTTGTGGGAGTTGGCATGGTGATGTGTCATCCTACATGGATGATGACCACATGTAAATTTGTCCTCACATGAGGAGATAGGCGTCCCACTTAGTGGTAGAAATATTTTGCCATGTGTCGGCATCTTGGATAGTGTGTAAGGGAATATTGACCGAAACGGTTATGACAGATTCCTATGACAAAATCTATGACATGTAAGAGTTAGAAATAGAAGAATCTATGACAGGTGAAGACATGTGCCGAGAAGCATCTTTGAAAAAGGCATCTTTGGGTGCCCCAAGGAGGGTTATGACATGTTAAAAGAGAATATGCTATTTATAGCCTGTGTATGACAAATTCTCTTATAGCTGTAAGTTATGACAGCTATGACAGATTCGATGACGGTTGTAAGAGTCGTAAGAGCATCTGTCATTGCCCATCTTGGGAATAGGTGACCTCTTTGGGATGGGGTGACTTGACAAGTGTCAAGAACATCCTACAGTGTTGGACAAGTGTCCATAAGCGTGGGTTTTGGGCCATGAGGCCATGTTGGACGCCCATCTCAAGATAGAGCCATTTTTGCCTTGTATGTTCTAGATAAACAGGTGCTTTGGAGAGGAGATGTATTATGTGATTGACAGGTACTGTTATGCTGCTGGTTTGTCTCCAGATACGAGTGTTGAAGACTCTTGAGAGCTTGCATTGCAAGTGTATTGTAAACCATTTCAGTTTTGATAATACATTGTACAGGTTTTGGAGTGTGGGGTTTTTCACATGATAAGAGTTTTCCCCACGTATATCTTGTGTCTCTCTCTTCTGTCTCATTTTTGTGTGTATGTGTATTGCTGCAATATCTCCATTGTTGTTGTTAACATTCTGTAATTGTAAAGGATAAAACAAATTTGCACTCTTCTCTCCTCTTTAGATTAGTGTAGGAAGCGATTTTCGCACAGCTAGCTTCCTTTCATCTACAAGGAAATCTACAGTCCATCAGAAGGTTTATCTCTCAGCTGGCAGATAAGTGTCATCCATTCACACATCTCCTACACAAAAACATTCCCTTCAAATGGGATGACATGCGTGAACAAGCTTTTCAGCATCTAAAGGAGTATCTAATGAACCCACCTGTCTTAATGCCACCAATCTAGGGCAAACCATTGCTACTCTACATTTTAGCTACACCAACAGCTCTTGGTGTTCTCCTAGCACAATAGAACCATAAAGGAAAGGAACAAGCAATCTACTACCTCAGTAGGACACTAGTAGGTTACAAGTTGCAATATACACCAATTGAAAGAGCATGTCTTGTTATTGTCTTTGCTTCACAAAAATGGAGACATTACATGCTGTCACACTCCATCAAGCTAGTAGCGAAGATTGATCCATTGAAATACTTTCTCAACAAAGCTACCCTAACAGGTAGAATATCAAAATGGGTCATGATACTCAGTGAATTTGACATCGAGTATGTAGATAGATGAGCAATAAAGGGGCAAGTGATTGCAGATCAGCTAGCAGATGCAACTTTGATAGATGACAACCCATTAAACTTTGAATTTCTAGATGAGTCTATCTTTAACATCACAACAACAACCTAGAAACTCTACTTTGATGGATCGTATACTCAACATGGGTTCGAAGCAGGTATCTTGTTGGTCACACCTAATGGAGACACAATTCCAAAGTCATTCAGACTACTCTTTCCATGTACCAATAATGTGGCTGAATACGAAGCACTGGTCATTGGCATCAAAATAGCAGTAGAATGGAAAGTCAGAGAACTTCATGTGTATGGAGACTCACAACTTGTCATCAACCAGGTGATCGATGACTATCAAATTAAAGACAAGAAGTTAATACCGTACAAGCGTATGGTAGACGACTTCAAAGAATACTTTGTTATGATTTCTTTTGAGTAGATACCCAGATTAGAGAACAAAGTAGTTGACGCCATGGTAACAATTGCATCTCTCCTTGATATACCTGAAAACTAGTCACATTATGAGTTCTTGGTAGAGCTAATATCCCATCCTGCCTACGACATCCCCGAAACTTGCATCATTTGCCATATTGTAGGATCTGATTCTCCCTTATGCAGAAAAGTATACACCTACCTGAAAGAGAACACCCTACCACCTGACCTATTTAATAACCAAAAAAGAACCTTCATCCGCCAAGCCTCCCGTTATACCATAATCGCTAACACCCTGTATCGACGAGGACTAGATGGTACTCTCTTAGGTGTCTCGACAGTGAGGAATATCAAACTGTCCTAAGCGAAGTTCATGAAGGTATATGCGGAACCCACTCTAGTGGTCCTACTTTGGCTAAGAAACTCATACGTATGGGATACTACTGTTGCAAGTATGAGGTGAGCCATTGTTGTCATTGATGTCAACATACTCATATTGCATTGACAAGAAGGACTTGATGAGCTGTGTGCTGAGGATATTGAGAAAATTAGCCTCAGTCAGGAACAGTGAAGAACAGTGATGAGAAGAAGGTAAATGTACTGTATAGGATGAGAACCGGAGGATGCGGATTAAAGGGTTAGTAGATATGAGTCTTGAGATGCTACAGTTAAGATTTCAGAGGTCCGCATAAAGATCTGAAGGAGTTGTGGCTGCCGGTATAGAACCGGGTCCGGCAAGTATCCAGAGGTGACAGAGGATCACAAAAAGGTCCGGTGAGGTCCGGAATTGTATCATCCTAATCTGCGGATTGGACAGAGTGTTTGGAATGTCCTTGTGATGTGTCATCCTGATTTGTGTATGATTTGGAGGTCCGGAAGTACCTCTTGCATTATGACAGTGGCGACAGACTGTGTTCTTGAAGTTCCGGATGAGGAAGACAAGAGATCCCAGTAAGTAGAGGAAGTGCGGATGTATCCGGACATTCAGACAGGCTTGTGAAGGTTCTTGGATCATGTTTAGGTTGTGTTGTTGGTCCGCATTGATGGTAGAGCCCGGAATTGAAGTTATTCTTCCGGATGAAGTTCTTGCTCTGTTTAGCCGACCGGATGAGTTGTTCATCCTGCGAATGTTCTTGTGATGGCCGACCAGATGTGTTATTCATCTTGCGGATACTCCTATGGTTGTTTGCCGACTTAGATGTTTGTTCCTAAGTCGATGTCTTGTATAAATAACGGTTTGTGAGTTCATTTCAAGGAGTGGTGTGTGGATGAGTGTGGCATAGTGAAGAAACGTGCGAAAGGCAGAGCAGAGATTGTTGGGCTTAATTGGAACTGATCCGGACATGATAGAGATGTCATTCTCCAGTTCAAGACTGTGATTTTTATCACTTTGTAGACAGTGTGTCTCCTTGTAGGCAGTGGGCCTCTTTGTGAGCAGTGTGCTCGGGCAGTGAGCCCTTATTGGCATGTGCCATTCATTTTTCTTTATTCTTCTAACAGAGAATAATTCTTGGGTTAATCACCCTGTGGTTTTTCCCTTAACCGGGTTTTCCACGTCAAAATCTTGGTGTTCAATGTGTTGATGCTTATCTGCTCTTGTGTTTATGTATTATGCTTCCATGGATGATTATTTGATATGCTGCTAACTAACAACAGAGAATTAAGTGTTTAAAAGAGAAGAAGTTTTATACAACTGATTCACCCCCCCCTCTCAGTTGTATGCCCTAGATCCAACAACTACTGGCCAACTATGGAAAAGGACTCCTATCATTTAGTGAAAAGGTACAAGAAATGCCAAATCCATGGGAACTTAATACATGCACCAGCACAAGAGCTGTAGCTATTAACAACTCCTTGGCCTTTCTGTCAATGGGGACTCGACTTAGTGGGCAAGATACATCCCCCATTATCCAACGGATTCATCATCACCGCCACTGAGTACTTTATGAAGTGGATCAAAGTTGTACCCCTAGCCAATGTCACAGGCAAACAAATCGCCTCGTTCATTCTAAATTACATCATTTGCCGTTATGGCATCCCTGTATCCAGTATCATTGATAATGGTAGACCCTTTAAGAATCGGGATGTAAAAGAGCTATATGACAAATTCCACATCGAACACCGCTTTTCCACCCCATATTACCCCCAAGGAAATAGCTAAGCGGAGGCATCTAATAAAACCATTATAAAAATCCTAAAGAAGACTGTCAACGATGCTGACCGTGATTGGCACATATAACTGAATCCAACTCTGTGGGCCTACCGAACAAGCATCTGTACTCCCATAGGTGCAACACCATATTCCCTAGTCTACGGCTCAGAAGCCATCTTGCCCATTGAAGTTGAGTTACCATCCTTGCGAGTATTGTTAAAAGGCCTCATATCAGATGAAGAATATAGTGTTTCCAGACTTCAGGAGTTAGAGCTGCTAGAGGAAAGAAGACAACATGCCTTCAACCATCTGTAAGCCTATCAACAATGGATGTCATGAAGTTACAACCACAGGGTCAAACGCCAGGTCTTTCAAGTTGGTGACCTAGTTCTTAAAGAGAATCCCTGAAATCAACAGGACAGAGAGAAGAAAGGCAAATTTGAACCAAACTGGCTTGGCCCATATGTAATCATTGTTGCCTATGGATTAGGGGCTTATCAACTAGCAACATTAGAAGGTGAATTGTTTGATGATCCCATCAACATCATGCATCTTCGCAAGTTCTATACCTAAACCCCAATGCAAGGAAATCAAAAACATGTAAAAAAAAGAGCAAGTAGTGAAAACCTGGCAAACAGGCACTAGTTGCGATCATGCAAATAAAAGCAAGTGGTGAAAACCTGGAAACATGCACTATTTGTGATAAACCGCTTCCTCCATCTTCTAGGATTTTAGTCCTTTCATCCATCTTTTCTTCCGCATCCATCAAATCATATAAGGATACCTATCATGGCTTGGGTTCACTCGCTCTTACCACCTTGTCCCATCAGACTTTCAATCCAGTCCTCCATCCACCTTGTCATCCGTTGTGATCCTATCATTAGTATTCATTGTCGAACTATGTCACCTTTGAGCTATCACATAGGCAAGGCCATCATTGATGAGCCCCTGAGGCTTCCCATCCATTCCATCCCTTATCACCCATCCTTTTGTCCATCCAATTCCACCCACTTCCCACCCACTAGGTCTTAGGTTCAAATGGTCCACACTCTGAACTACATTGCCTTTGCGTCGTCACGTAGGCAAGGTCATCATCGATGAGCCCCCGAGGCACTAGGTCAATCCCTTAGGGCCCATCACATCATGGCTACCATCAGTTAATTCCTATGTTTCATCCATAATAAATTGATCCTTTACTTGACTGGGAGGCACAATCCTTGACCTAGTTTGAAAATTGGATTTTTGAGTGTCATCTGCTCAAAGGATAACAAATCAGGATCGTGATACTATCACCTAGATGACAAACAACACAACAAGCAAGATTTAAACATCATCTTGACAAAGAGACATCCAACTAAACCTGACAACACCAACCTGCCTAAAACTTTCAAACATGACTCTATTAGTTATTGCAAGAAAAATATATCTATGGCAAGAAGGTTTAATGGTTGTTTAAGTCTTGTATCTTGATTTTTGTTATTATGTTTCCTATGTTACTCAAGGATGTCAAAAACTAGAGCTATGATGGGGGCATAATTATTTTATTTGTTTGTTATTTGCGGGTTTATCTTTAGTAATGTGAAGCCTTGTCTAAAGACATGATCAACAACATGATCATCAAGGACATCAGAGGTATAAACATGAAACAGGTGTAATCCTTGTTTGTTGATACGTAAGCAATACTCAAGTCATCTTGGTTCAATTATACTCAGATGCTTGTATTAACTTGCTACATCAAAATCCATGTAAGTAATACTTAGGTCATCAGGGTTTAATTATACCTAGATGCTTGTATTTTCTTACAACATTTTAAAAAAGATCAATGATGCCACAAAGTACTTCAAAAACTTGTACAAGAAGATGACAAAATTCCACATCCATACATACCAAATTACATTCCATTTCATTATAAGCATTTCATCATTATCAAAATTCCAAGTGTCTCAAGATCTAAGCTATCCATTTATCCAAATCATTTCATCCATTAACCAAATCATTCTTCTAAATTCTCTTTCATTATCCAGATCAATTCTTCTAAAGTGTCTTGTTATTTTATGATTGAGTATACTTGGCATTAACAAAAACAAACCATTTTTTTTGCATATCATAAGCATGTCCATAATCATAGAGGCATATCAAAAACATGATAAACCATAAATGCATATCATTTTAGGTCATTAGGTTAGATAAACTTTGTAAATCATAATTGTCCATAACAAGTATCATATTAGTCATGTCATTTTATCCACATAGCTCTCATGCATAACATTTATCATCAATAAATACAAAAACATAGATATCATTTACTTATTAGATCATCATACATGGAAAAGTGTAAATCATATAGTACATTTAGAAAATCATCCACATATGCATTAGGTTATCGTTAACTACAAACATATAGAATCATTGCACACAACATCACATAGATAACATCAGGTAACATCATTAAAAACATCATATTGTAAACCATAACATATAGTATCCATCCATAAGTAAAACATAAGCATGTAGGTCATATATAAGCATAATCATCAAAACATCATAACATGAGTAATGTCCATCCATAATCAATACATCATAACATAGTCCATTGAATGCTAGATCATATACATCATCATCATCACAAGAATAATAATGTCCAAGTGTACAATGATATCAAAAAGTAATACATCTCGAAATGTTCACAATATGGTGTATATAAAGTACTGTGACAAAATGATACAAATCTCTAAGAGGCACTATCTCCTGAAGGTGCCGGTTGTTGTGGATAATCATCTCCACCGCCACCTGATACCCCTGCACCTGGTGCTCCCCTAGGTGGCCCCATAACTCCACCACTCTCCGTAAAAGTCCATTGAGACCTGCTGCGGGAGCTCAGGTGGAAGCTGCCTACTCGTCGCTCTGGGGGCACAGCCTGCTCGTAGAGTGACCACCAGTAGAATATCTCCTGGCCAAACCTCACCATCTCTTCCACTATCTTCCTTGTAGGACCCTATCCCACAGTCTGTTGTACCTTCTCTAGCAACCCCTCCACCCTGGTATATCACTGGATCGCGGTATCTCTCTCCAACCTGGCAGTCTGTAGCTTATCCTGCAGTTGGCTGATCTGACTCTACATTTGACCCAACTGAGTCTTCTGCTGTCCCAACTAAGCTTGCTGCTATGTAAGCTATAATTGCTACTGAGCCACCTAGGTCGTAGCCCTATAATCACCCCATCATCTTGTCCCTGTACAGGAGGCTGTACAAGAGGCTGTATCTGTCCCTATAGTAACAAATGTGCCTGCTGAGCTAGATCTCTGTCAACTCGTTGTCTCACCCTCCTGTCGTCTCCATCATCTCTGTCACTATCACCTCCACCTCCTCCACCACCTCCACCACCTCCACCATCATCACCCCCACCCCTACCACCCTGGCCACCTTGTCCTCCTCGTCACTGCCGATGCCCCTCATCCTCCTCCTCCTAATCATCTAGTCTCAGGGCCCGCTCTCCAGGTCCTGAGTAGCAAGGGAATGGGTGTGCAGCAAAGTAGTCAACATAGTCCTATGTCATGCCTGCATCAACCACTGTCCTCCTCATCGGCCACGACTGATATGGTATTTGTAAGAACTCTGCTCGTGCCTTCTCATAAGATGCACCAGGACCCCATCGAGGATGCTCCTTGTGCGTCCTAGCAAAGATGGTATTCCGCTGGGGCATCCCCTGGATCCTGCCAAATTGCCGGTACACACGAGAAACGATGTGCCTCTCAAGAATATAGGGAGTCCTCCCTATCAACGACCTGGTCTAGAAATAAAAGGGTAACTCCGAGGCATTGGTGCAGGAGCACCTAAGAGAACACTTTAGAGAAAGAAGACACAAATGATCAAAGGAGAAGCCCATGGATCAAATCAAATCAAATGGAACATCCTAGAACCAATTATGGCATATTGTAATGGGCAAAATGATGTAATAATCAAATGTCCTAAGGGTCCTGGTAAGGACCCTAGGACCAAAAAATAATGTAAGTGGGCCAATAGTGCCTCTAGAGTCAAATAAGAGTCAATTAGAAGTGTCTAAGGCTAGGAATAAGGAATAATGATCCTAATAAGATCAACCATGATGAACCATGATAATTTGGTAGAGTAAAAGTCACAAAAATCAAAGTTTAATATTCAAATTTTTAAATAATGCATTTGGGCGGGAAAGTAAAAAAATGAATGGTTTTGGAAGTTTAACCATCTCCAACCTTTGGGAATTGATTGTGGGAGTTAGGAAAAGTTATATAATCCTTCCCAAGGCGTGAGATACCATATAGGAGTCATATTGGAAGCTTGAGTTGTACGGCAGGCTGCAAATAGCAATAAAATTCAGTTTTGTCTTACACCTCCTTCTTGTTTCTGTTGGTCTTTTTGATTGTTGAGTGTTGGAAAATGTATTAGGACCTCAGTTAACATTAATAGACTTCATTTCATGCTCTAAGAAGGTTTTTGTAGGAAGTTTCATTGCTGTTTATCTGACTGTCACAAGGAACAACAGGCTGTCCTGTGCATTTTGAGAGGTTTCAATGCCTCATAGGACCTTCCCATGGATGTAGGAGCCTGATACTCATGGAATAGGTCCTTTATTATATTTATAATATGATTTCTAACTTGACAAAGCAGGAGGAGTGCAAATGGGCAGGTGATCACCGTTGAAAGTCAGAGATTGCATGTGGAAAGAGCATTGAAATGGTGGCTCAGTTGTAGCAGCAAGAGATCGGCCTTAATAAGGTGATGGTTTTATGTTTGTTGAGGGTTAATATGGTCAAGGAAATGGTGTTAGACCTTTGAATGAGGTCTGGAAGTGATTGGAAGTGGGAGATCTAGCAAGCCCTAGGTTTTGAGGCCTAGAAAGGAGGGTTTTGTATTTAAACATGCAAATTAGCAAAACACTGGTTGAAACCTTGAAAATCATTCATTTTTAATCCTTTCCTAAGACTTTTTTTAGGTTTGGAGTGAGGGGGATAAGTATTTGATAGGGTTCCTTTGTAAAGTGGGTGGATTAGGCCCTGCAGGAAGACAACCAGGTTGTTAGGAAAGTCATATTTCATCCAAAACAATAGTATATGATTTTGAAGTATGTTATAGAAATCAATAGAGGGTACTCAGATCAGTCATTAGTTTTTAGAGTTCTTTGGGAAAGTTTGGAGAAAAGTAAAATTAGTCGCTGCATAGGGCTACAAGGATTAGGCCTGGTTAAGGGGAGTTGTCAAGAACCGGTCAGAAAGGTGCATGAAACCTATTGAATCTTGTTGTTTGGGGTAGATTGAGACCCTAGAAGGTACAAGAATTCATCTGAGAAGTTGGAATCCAAATTTGAGCCCTTTGGTGGAGTTTAAGGCAAGGAGAAGACTAGAGAAGCCTTATTGGTTGAAGCCACAAGTTATTTGAATCTTTAGATCTTGTTAGATTACCATTGGAGACCTGACACCTCTACATCAGGCATCCTCATCCCATACCTCGCAATCAATGTAGGGCTGCCAAACAACTAAATCAACATTGTCAAACGCATGCCTCTAGTACTCTAGCTTTCCCATCTTGGGTTGGGAAAGACTATTCTGGAACATATAAGAATATGGCTGATCTCTACCCCGAGTGCCTATACCAATTGGCTGAGTAATCATAATATGGCACCATGCCCAAATCTGTAGAAGAGAGACTCCACATGACAAACTAGAAGATCCATCATACACAAACTAGTGCAAATCATGATAAAGGTGTGCAAGCAAACACACACCCTGAGCATATCAGGTACCCTCTGTAGTGATCCCCTCTAGAGCTCTCCCCCATCCAACTGTAAACCCATGTGAGCTCCTATCAGGGCACACTATCCCTTCGATCAACCCAGCAACAACCGACAGAAGAGGCTCATAGTAGGCAACCATGTTTGCCTAGCTGATCTCTGTGCCCTCAATGGTATCATCATCAAATACTCAGTGGCACTCATCAAGTCCTGCCCCAGTCTGAGTCTCGTACTCCACAAGCTCTCCATCGATTGGAATTCATAGAATCTGATGTACATCCTCCAAAGTCACAGTGATCTCGCGAGTAGGAAGATGAAATGTCCCATCCTCACTGTGAAATCGCTCAACGAGCGTAGTCAGCATACCAAGATTAGCTTGAATCTTAGGCATAAAGCAAACAAATGATAAACTGGATGATCCAAGAATCAGGTGATCAATCTCTGTCAAGTATGGTCTAAGTAGTTGTGTCACCAGAAATCGGTCCCGAGACATGAGCACATCATTAAGCTCCTCCTGCAATCAGCCAAATGCACATTAATCAAACAAAATCAACTACACTGCAACTCTATCTATCAAACATCAACAACTTACACACACCCCGAGCATATCGGGTACCCTCTATAGTGATCTGCTCTAGAGCTCTCCCCCATCCAACTACAAACCTGTGTGACCTTCTATCAGGGCACACTATCCCTCCGATCAACCTAGCAATAACTGATAGAAGAGGCTCATAGTAGACAACCATGTCTGCCCAATTGATCTCTGTGCCCTCATTGGTATCATCATCAAATACTCAGTGACAGTCATCAAGTCCTACCCTAGTCTGAGACTCATACTCCACAAGCTCTCCATCGATCAGAATCTACAGAATCTAATGTACATCCTCCAAAGTCACAGTGATCTCCCCATTAGGAAGATGAAATGTCCCATCCTCGCTGTGAAATCGCTCAACGAGCGCAGTCAACATATCGAGATTAGCCTGAATCTCAGGCATAAAGCAAATAAATGATAAACTAGATGATCCAAGAATCAGGCGATCAATCTCTGTCAAGTATGGTCTAAGTAGCTGTGTCACCAGAAATCACTCCCGAGACATGAGCACATCATTAAGCTCCTCCTGCAATCATCCAAATGCACATCAATCAAACAAAATCAACTACACTGCAACTCTATCTATCAAACATCAACAACTTAGCTATTTTTAATAGGAAATCTATCCTATCATCTCTCCTGAGATTTTATCAATCTCAGAGATGACCTGTCAGTTGGCGATCATCGATCATGATGCCAACTTCATCAAATTGCTAAGTATTTTGACTATTTAAAATAGATGCGTAGTTTTGTTAGTCATTTGCACAGATTCAGGGTGGATGCGTAGAATCCCCTTGTATTTACGTAGAATCATTCAAATGTGCAGGTTCAGGAGGTGTTCGTGCAGCATTAAAACATTTGCGTAGAATTAAAACACATGCGCCGAAACCCCTGTTATTTGCACAGCTATTTTAGGGATGCACAGATCCATAATGTTTGCATGGCATTATCACGAATGCACAGCATCCCCTTGTGCATGTGCAACATTGCAACGAATGTGTAGTTCTGTACCATGTTTGCAAATTTAAGGTGTTTGCGTAGATTCCCATGGTGTTTGCGCCAATTCGCGGGGTATTTGCGCAAAACCATTCTTTCGGCGTATTCATTTGACCTAACTTTGACCTAGCTTTTTGACCACAATAAATGCACCTAAGATAAAATTAAATACCGGTGGGTCATACTTTGCTGGATGGTTGAACCGTCGGATCCTCTCAAAGTGGTGCAACTCAACTGGAACCTGCTACATCCTAGCTGACTACTATTCACACTAAGGCTCTGATCTCCTATAAACTCTCTAGCAAGGGCAAGTGTGCAAATGATTAGGAATGTGACCCCACACTCCTATTTATAGTGCATTGAACCCTAATTGGAGGTGTTTACCCTTGTACATGCTGGGGCATGTTTTTTCGTCTGATTTTTCTTCCATGTCAACCAAATTCTTCGCACGCGTAACCTGTCATTCAACCTATCTCATCGTGAGATCGTCCGTTGTCCTGTCGTCACATTCTTCCTGTCCAATCTCCCGAGGGGGCATCCTATCATCATTAACTTGTACCAAGGGCAAACTGGGGCATGTATCAATCACATAAAATTTTTATTCTTTGAAACAACGTGATACAACACACTGTCTCAAAGAGTGGCAAAATGTATACACCTAAAAATGGCTTGAGTCAAATTAAATAAATATTTTAATATTTATTTTATTCTTATTCCTCTATCAATGAATAAATTCAATAATTTATTTATATGATTCACATCATCATAATTCTACAACAAATCAATTTATCAATTCTTCTAATATCATCCCTAATTAAATAATTCTAAATTATTTAATCAATCATCATATCCTAAAGTCAAAAGTCTATAATTCCATGTCATTTTTCCACCTCACCTTTCCACCTCACCATGTTGCACACATAATTAAATATTTTAATATTTAATTAGCTAATTATCCTCACCCACATGTGTCCTATTATTTCTCAATCACCTTTATGCTCAAAGACACTTGTTTTTTTAATTCTAATTCATCTCTCACATTCCAATAGATCAAGAGTCCTTCTTCCACAATTTGCTCATAGTCTTCCACTTTTAACTCACAGGTCATTTGTGAGCACATTGACATGTGGCTATTGGATCCACTTATTCCTCTACCTTGTAAACCTAGTGGGAACATTTCCCATAATTATCTCTCTCAACTCCATCTCAACTGTACACATCACAGATAATTCCTCCAGTTGTGGATCTTATGACACTTGGAATTGGTTCATCCTTAGCCTATAAAAACAAGGTTCTCACACCCATTTTGGATCCACTCAAGCTTTTGTAATCTTATTATGCAGAAATCCTACCAACGTGCCTTTGGCAAAGTATCCCCATTGTACTTGCATAATCTCATTATCATCACAATCATCCAACCATGTCTCCATATCTCCATTATCCATCATCTTAGAGTTGTGTTGTTGGTTTAGTCTCCATTACACAATCCAATCAAAGCCATTCTACTATTGTCATCTTCAACAATAAGGAAGTACAACTTCTGAGAGCTCAAATCATACATAAGATCAATATGAGATAGGCAACAATGGAAGTTACGAGGTAAATCTGTCTATGAAGGTAATATCTTTGTTTATTGTATTTGCATCAATTTCATTGAGCAATTGGATAATAAGTAGTTTAATATTGTTCCACTATCACTTGTGTTCAATGATGGGAGAGTTAAATCTCTCGTAGATGTGTTGTGCATTCCAACATTAGCATAAATTTTACTTTTAGTTTCTAAAATGAATGATGTTGGAGTGCATGCCACTTTTGACATGAGTGATTGCAAGTTGGCAAGAGGGAATCTAGTGATAGCCAGGGGACCCCAATGTGGGAATTTGTTTAAGCTTGATACATCTACTTATTGTAACTCTTCCTGTGTAACTAAAAACTTAGATTCATGTATGTTGTGGCACCACGAGATGGGTCACATTAATGAAAAATAGCTTAAGGCCCTTGTTAATAAAAAGATGGTGGATGGTTTGTCTATTTATTCTATGGATTTTGATTGTTGTGAGCATTATGTGTTTGGAAAACAAAGTAAAGTTTAATGGTAGCACAGGAGCAAAAGGATTAATGGAAGTGATTTATAGTACTATATTTGGTCTTGTAGATATTGCTTCTATTAGAAATTATCATTATTATGTTTCCTTCATCGGTGACTACTCACATTATACTTAGATTTATTTTGTCATAAGTCTAAAGTTTTTAGCAAGTTTAAGGATTTTAAAGTTCTCAAATTAAAAATTAAATGGATCAAAAAATAAAAGTATTAAGTTCAAATAATAGAGGGGAATATTATTCAAGAATTTGATAACTTTTGTAGACACGCAGGTATTGTAAGGTAGATAATAACTCGATGTATGCCACAGTAAAATGGCACTGTAGAGAGGATGAAAAAGACCTTAATGCATAGAGCTAGAAGTATGCTAATAAGTTCTTAGTTAGATTGATGTTTTTGAGTTGAGGCTATAAGTATTGCTTGTTATTTGATTAATAGGTCTCCATGTTCTAATTTGGTTGATAAAAACCATATGAAGTTTGGACATGTAAGAAACCCTCTATTTTGCATGTTAGAGTATTTGGTTATTAGGATCTTTTTCACATGCTTAAATAAAATGGTTGAAGTTATATTTCAAAGCTAACAAATGTATTTTCATTAGTTATGGTGATAATTTTAAGGGCTGTAAGCTTTGGAATCCTCTAACCTGGAAAATGGTATATTCTATAGATGTAAATTTTAGGGAACTCAAGGTTAAGTTTGATCAAGCACAACAAAAAGAAAAGGAAAAGAAAACCATGCATTTTGAAACCAAAATAGAGAAGTAAGAAGATGCACAAGTGGAAGAACAACGAGTTGGATAGGAGGATGTAGAGGAAGAAGAAGGTTCAGATTTAGATAATTTAGAAGAATAGAAAGAGCCTCTTAATACACCATTGTGTAGATCAATGAGGCAATGCAAACTAGTTGACAGGTATAGCCCACCAGATTGTTGTTGAGTATTTGATTTAAATCTTGTACTAATGATGAACTTGTATATGTGAAGGAATCTCTTTCTTCTAAGGAGTAGTCTTGGATGTAGGCCCTGAAGGATGAGATGATGGCCCTAGATAGATGTGAGACTTGGGATCTAGTTGAGCTACCCAAGGGAGGGAAAATCGTTAGATGGAAATAGTTATTTAAGAAGAAATTTAGAGTGAATGGATAGTTAAGAAGTTAAAAGGCAAGATTGGTGGAAAAAGGTTACTCCTAGGTTGAGCGAGTTGATTTTGGTGAAATTTTTTCTCATGTTACAAAACTAACTTCTATTAGATTCCTACTTTCTATTATTGTTGCTTATGATTTAGAAGTAGGGAAAATGGATGTTAAAATTGCTTTCTTGCATTTGAATCTTAAGGAATAAATCTATATGAAATAGCCTGACAATTTTTATGGTATAATGAAAGGAGAACTTGGTTTGCAAGTTGAAATGATTATTGTATGGTCTATGTTAGTAGGAAGAGGAAGTGCAAACAAAAGACCTATGCATATGCTTTTCAGTGCTATAGTTTATACCCTAATGTAAAGAGGTAAGATGAAGATTAGAATCAGTGTGGTGGATTAAAATGAAGTGTTGTGGAATACCAAGTATATAAATCAAAAGACATACACATAACTATTAATAACATTTATATAACTAATATAAACCATCATATACCCATTATATATACTTGTGGTATATTAATGTAAGTATTCCATTACATATCTATCTATCCTTCATATCCTTCTTACATACAACATCTATTTTCTCATCTCTGACTCTTTCTTCTCTACTATTCTACTACTTCTTTTATTCTACATTACATTCTACGTTCTCTCTCTCTCCTCTATTCTATCTTTCACATTATGTTGTCTATATACATATTGTTATATATGCGTACCTATTCCTTTTTATGACCCTTAGGTTTTGTCATAGGTTAGATGTAAGTGTTGCATGTGACTTGTGGTGACCCTAGCCTTGTTAATCTTGCTCTTTATGTTGCACAACTCTATCCTACCAGCATCATCCCCTGGCTAAGCCCATGTCTTATTCTTAAGACATGTTGGCTCTGTCTGTGGGTTTCAAAAATGCTAACTACCCTCCATAATCCTTAAAAAATTTCTACTAACAATTTTTTTCTCCTTCTTAGGGTAGGATATTCTTGTATATTTCCATCAATTCGATGTATGTGTTGTCCCATTAGAGAATGGCCCACTGCAATAGTGAATGCAACCATTGATCTTTACTAAGGTTGCTTCTCCATTACTGATATAATCTAGAATTTCAATGGAGTCTACGAGCAACTTGGCTCTAACCAAGATACCTATCAAATGTGCAAGGCACAAGTTGATCACCTCCCTTGACCTCTTGACATGTGCTCTTATTTTTTCTCTTTGATCATGCACTTATTGATAATGGTTGTGCCAATTCTTTATCTATACTCTTTGGCTATCATTTAGGTCATTCATTACATCATAGGATGTAGAGGCCTGTATTATGTAACTTTCAATGTTATCTAGTTGTATTCTCAGTGCTTTTGTCGACATAGGCCATCCTAGGTAGAATTGATATAGTGTTTTAACATTACTATAAGTCCCTCACACATTACTAATTTCAATCTCTAATTTGGTATGTGTTATGGCACATTTCCTCCTTATATCTTCTAATTGTTTCTTTTTCTTGTTATGCCAGTTGTCGTTGCTTAATATCTTCTCTACTTAAATCCTAGTTTTGAAATTCTATTATTATTCTACTTATCATTGCCCTCAATTGCTAATCCAAGGGGAGAGAAGTGTCCCTATTGACCTCAAGAAGGCTTGATTATAACACATTCAATGATTCTTCCAAGGACTCAGTAATATCCATTTATTGATGTAACAAACTCTCCCTAACCATGGTATGTAAGATGTCTCCTATTAAAATTTTTGGATAGGAGATATGCATGTGATGCCTACCTATGGGCCAGAAGTAGATGGTGTGAACAAAGTTGGCAATAGATTCATCATAGGTTACCATTGCTTTAGAAATTATTTGATTTTGCCCATGGGATTAGCTGGTGAGGAGACTATGAATGTTCTACCATTATAGTTTTTCCTTTCAACTCCTCCCTTATATGTGGTGTTTCTTGCTGTATTTCCTTATCTTGTTCATCCCTTATTACTTGTTCTTCTTATTGTTCATGATATTTTCTTGCAAATCCTTAATCAATTCCTCTGCATTTATTCCTACCATGTGATAATTTAGTTGTTCCATCATCTTTTCTTTTTCTTTCTCCCCTAACAAAACTCTATAGGCCTTTTGGGTGGCCTCAAAGGTCTATTGTCTAATTTTTAATCATGCCTCCTTTTCTTGCATTAAGTGAGTGTCTACTCTCTATTTAGACCTCAACTATGTAGTTTGCATTTGTGCTAGTTCATCTTTGTTAGTTGGAGAGATGTCTACCACTACTTATTCTAACACTTATTTTTTATATCTTCTTCCAACTATGCCACCTCTTCTCTTTTCCTCTTGATCATTGTGACTAATTACTCCAAGAATCCCTCAATAATGTCCACCATAGAATGAGGACTTCCGGTAATGTACTCTAGCATTGCTTCTATGATTACTTGTTTATTTATGGTAGACACTAAGGGGTAGATTTGTGTTATCTACAGGGGCATTCTTGGAGTGAACAATGACTAGTATAATAATTGAGTATCCATCAAGTCTTCTAATTTTTATTATTTTTTTATCTATAGGTGTTTGCAGTGTTTATACTATCTTTTTCTTCTTTGTTACCCTCTACTCAACTAATTTTATTTTCTCCAACTATGCTCTTGTTGCCTTGTGTGGTACATCTACTATAGAGGTTTGGATTGTCAAATCCTCTTATATTTTTCCTCCTTCTCTAGAATAATTTTAGTGTGTTTCCTTTTAGCTTTCTGCTTTCAATTTCAAAGATTCTACCTCACTTTTTTTCTTTTTAACACTCATCCATAGGAGAGCCTCTATGACATATTTTAATGGCGATTCTTCTCCACCTTCCCCATTTTTCACTTTTGTGGTGTTGTGGTTGCTAACTTCCTTCTTATGGACACTTTTTGTGACCTTTTTTCCAATTCTTTCTCTCCTAGTTTCTTATGTGTTTTAGAATCTCTTATTTCAAACCTTAGGGGTTCAAATTTTAGTCTTTCCAACTATCATACTTGTGTTTCAATTATTTCTATAGATGGTGAATCTATTGGTTCTCCAACTAGAAGTATGCAATCTCTAAGAAGCTGTGAGTTCCTATGATTAAGAATGCAGTTGGGTTGGCCAATTAACGGGAGGTAAATACTCACACTCCCCTGCACTTTAGGCTCTGCAAGGCCAAGGCAGGTGATCCTATGAAAGTACATTGGCCTATGATATATATAAATTTTTGACAGACAACATATGGGCAAATGTGGAATTCATAAGGTAAAGAGAAGATATAAAGGATTGCAAACCTTTGTAAGTGTATTCCTCAGATCCTTTAAAGCTTTGTATGAAAATGGGGAATTATAACTTATAAAATTAAGTTATTCACCTAGTCTTGTATTTCTTGTTTAAGGTTGGTGGAATAGGGAGGTTTATTACTCAAAGATCAGTGCCTTAGAGGGCTTATAGAGTCATTATGTTCTTGTTTGTATTTCTGCAACAGTATTACTTCTTGATGGTCTTTTGAATTGTTATAGCCTTACAACAACATAATCCACATAGGTGACTCCATGATTCAACATTCTACTTAGTTATCCTTTGTATATCTTAAATTCCCTATAATTATCTATGAAAGATTTATATTGTTCCTTAAACAATGGCTAACAGAGACAATGGTTTGAAAATAGAAAATGTACTCAAAGACTAGAACAACCCTTAGCTATTCTATTCAAAGAAATAAAAGATATTCAACTAGAGACAATGTGAGTCACAGAGCTTTCACTCGTATATTTCATTTCAAGAAATGGATTATAGAACACTGATTTGACATAGAACAAACAAAGTATTTCCAATTGAAGACAATTCTTAGAGAGTTCCTTCCTCGTACTATCACCCTTTATAATTACAAAGACCACCACCTTTATAGAAAAGGTTACAAAAAAAACCTATTAGGATGAGTGACATCTATCACTTTACAACAAATTTATAAAATAACCTTTTACATTTCACTTTAACTATCTTTTACACATCTTATGATAACAACACATGGGTGTCACTTGAGAGGACCTCACCCCCTCACGGGTTATCTTAATTGGTGGTTTATAAATGAAAATATTCCAACCACCTACTAATGTGGATCAGATAATCCTTTGTTAGAGATGAGATGAATCTACACCCATGCATTTCCAGTTGACAAGGCACAAGCAGTCCAACTTGTTCATTTGAAAGGAGTGATGTTTCCTCTCGCCGCTTCACACGTGCTCAACAATAACTCCATCATGCAACAAGCATATGTGTTTGACCTTGATACAAAGGTAGGGAGTGGTTTGGGAGAGAACACCAAATCTAGTCCCTATCATACTAGAATAGGGACTCCACCCTATAACTTGATACCATTCTCTGCTAGCTGGGATTGAGAAATTGTAATCCTCCATTAAAGGACAATGCCCTTCTAAGCAACTATTTAAATTCCTCTTTATGTCCCAAATAAGGAGGCTTATAATCTCTTCTTGAATGTATCATTCTAAAAGACCCCCAAGTTGCTCTCCCTACATTGAGAAAAACCACTTGTAGTGGGGGGTATGCACATAAGAGCAGGTTGTTATCTTTCTAGACCTTCCCATACCGTGTGTCAATGGGACACTTAATTTTTTCATTTTGCAACAGTTGGGTCCTTCAAGATAGCTGCAATAGCCTAACCACTCAAACTTTATAACTACCCTCTTCAAAAGAGACAAACTCATTATAATTGGAAGATCTTAAGAAGAAACTAACATCCAAAGCTAACTGCAACACACACTCCTCCTTTTCTCCTTTTATATCCAAGTGCATAGATGATTAGCTCCTTAATCAATTTTAATTCGGCTTAATATAATTCATACTTCATCACTATGCCGCCAGACCATCTTATCAAATCGATCAAAATCCAAGGAGATAACTATGACACACTTCAATGTGTCCTTAATTCACCAAAATGTCATCTCATATCATGCTCTAGGAATACTTGAGCATCCAACTAGTGAATATCTCATCTAATGGGTAGGGATACTCTAGAATCCTTTTTAGCTTATTCATGTGAGCCTCATATCTTGCATCTAACAATACTTTGGCACCTTTTATAAAGCCATCTAGAACTAACTCTAATTTTAGTAAGATACATAATTTGGCATTACATAAAATTGGGTCTACATTATCCTCAAGAATAACTGATGTGACAGGCATTATGGTAATACCCTAGAATTATGATTTTACTTTTTTCTCAGTGTCCAAAATCGGTGACAACTAACATTCCTCCAAGGCTTTGAAGCTTTCAATCTGTCTTTAATTATCATTTCAAATCTTCCTTGTGAGGATGAAACCTCACTTAAAAGGTCTGCCATCTCATAAGTACTTAGGATTTCACGTGGAGCATCAAGGTTAAACATCACAATACTTTGAATTGCACTTAAAGATGACACCCTTGGAATCCACATACTTAGAATTTGCTTTAGTGATAACGCATGTTTGATTTGGGCATCCCTTACATTTATCAACTTACCAAATCAATTCCATGCATCATCATCTTTTCCCACAATCTAGGATATCCTATGGTCAAACAAAATCTTTACCAAATTAGAAGCATCTTGTACCCCTTTGGCCTTTGTTTCTCTATTACTCCCTTACTTCTCCTTATTTCTTCCTTTAAACTCTCAATTCTAATTTTGAGAGTATCCTTATCCTATTGAGATGTAACACTGGAAGAAGTAGGTGAAGCCACATGTTTCTTCTCATCATGATCTTAGGCATATCAACCAATGACTTAAGCTTATTGTATTCTTGCATCAATTTTGTATTTTTACCTGATAACCTGTCATAATTGGCTTGTAGTTTCTTGGCAACAACTTCACTGAATAAAGTAGTACTAACCAATAAGGAAGCAGCTTGAGGTGCCATTGTGTCACTTAATCTTCTAACAATCAAGTTTCCTTTCAGCTCATTCACATCATGGATGACTTGAGGTTTATAGTCTGATGGTGCCACAACCCAAATAGCTAAATTCTCATGTCTAGTGTTGAAACCAGACCCAAAATAGAGCTGATTTGCTTGATCTTCATCCAAAAGGTCCTCATCAGTATTTTTCCTCCTTATATTATCCAAGGCTATAATAGAAGCTATATCCCTTCTTGGCAATAACAAGCATCCATTTTCCCTAACAATCCTTCTTCCTTCTTTCGGTGTCATGTTTGATAGATCAAACTCTATTTGCTTTTGGATGCTTTGGACAACTTCTCCTTCACTGTCCTTCTCCTCTTGTTGGGCAGCATCTCTCTTCATTTGCATGTTAGAATTTGTTCTACCCTTCAACAACAACATCTTAAATGCATCAGTTTTGATGAAATCATCATCACCCAAAAACTCTTCACGGGCCAAAGCCCTCATATCCTAAATAGCTTTGTCACCTTCTTCCAAATTTAATAGTGATCTCCCTCAAGGGAGATTTGTTATATCCAGCCTTTGAGGGGGAGGGACCATTTGCAATATCTCTTGATACTTAAAATTGTCCTCACCAACTCCCTCAATAACATCATAATCCACCAAAGGTGGGATCATGCCCTATGTCTCAATTTAATCTAGATTTGTTCCTACTTAACTTTTGGCAGTACTCATTTCTGGAACTTGTGCAAGTGGAGCTTGATAAGCTGGTGCTAGATGAAACATGGGCTTTACTTCCACCTTACCATCTTCAATCATAACCCCCAAGATATCCACACTACCAATCATCATTTACATCCTGCTTAATGGGTCTGTAATAGAAAGGAATTCCACTTTATATGAAGGAACTAGCTCCTTTTGCTTTTCACATTCATCAATTCTCTTCCAAACTTCCCTTCTTCTTTTGGTTTCTCCTTAGATTGTGCAGTTTCTTATGAGAGCCTTAGGGATATTAAATTGATGGTTGTATCTTGACATACCTTGTGACCTGTTGGTGCCTGAATTGACTGTCAGTTAATTTAGCAATTTTCATGCAGGCACCTTCCCAAAAAATCCAAAACATATTCTAAGTCTCTGGGCCTCCTCAGCATTTTTCAACTGCAGCATCATATTTTCTCCGAGGTGGTCAGCATCATCATGATTTTCTGTCGACCAGATTTGTCATCAGGATCATCTTGTTTCAATATCGGGTGATGTTGGGATATCATCCCGATCCTGCAGTAGAGCTACAGTGCACCCTGATGTTCTTTGAGTTAAAGGGGTCATCATCATCATCCTTTTTACAGTGCATCATGATATTTTGTTTGGGGGGTGATATTCTGAAATATCAGGTTATCTTACTAATATCACCCCGGCGCCTATATGGCGATGACGTCATCCGGATATGAGAGTTGTGCGGTATGCAGACGGGTGATGGTGACATCATCAGGACATGATGATGACATCATCAGGATTTTTGAAGGCATTGGCGAGACCATGGGCATCGGCAAAGGAGTTTTGTGCTAGCCCGATGGTCTATCTCTGGCCGATGGAGCGGAATGTAAGGTAGGCATCGGCGAGACAACTGAGATCGATGAGAGATTTGTGGGGTTGGCCGATGGCCTAAGTCTTGGCGATGGGTATTTGGCGGATGGTCGTGTGTCGAGCGTAGCAAAAGGCGCTCGACATCTATTGAGCTTGTGGCCATGTTTTTAAAGTGCTGAGGTGGTCTTCTCACCGTGCATGTGGGATTAATGTTCCTGCATAACTTGAAACTTCAGTAAAGTGCATTTTGGCGGGAACTTCTATTTGAATGCTGCGACGGTTTCCAAGTGAAACGTGGGTGGTTGAGCCATCAATGGGCGATGGTACAAACAGTGAAGCTGTCTAATTATGAATGAAGACCCCAGATGGCGGCACAAGGCTCGATGCTTCCCTTGTCTGTTGTAGTAATAACTTCTGAGCGCCATTCTTTCTGATGGATGTATTTGGCCAGATTTTTGGTCAACCATGTAATTATTGCTGTGGGTGCACTTTCTGGCCGATATAGGCAGACTGTGTTACCATTGTTTAGGTGGTTGAAGGCCTGAGGCATTTTTGTGTAAATAATGAAGAACAGGGCATGATCTTGGCTGTTTTTATCCCATTTTGGAGTTTATGAATTGCAACATGAATGTATTTTGCACATATTTTCAGTTTCAGTGTTAATGTTATATGAAAAATGCTTATTGCATGTGTCTATCTGCTTGTCTCCATTTGCTGCATGTTATTCTCCTTCTTTTGAATCTGGTTGCATGTCAGCAGGGATATCTGTAAGTAGAGGCAGTTAGATACCCATTCTTGGGTGATGTTTGTAAGGCAAGCATCAGTCCAACCCCCTGAAACTTGAGTGAAAGTTGCAAACCATCTGTTGTATACGTCTAGTTGACTGCTTGCCCAATGGATAGGCACCAGTCTGCTCCTGGATCAGTAGTTATGAGCCAAAACCCTTCGTCTTGCATCCAGGACATTATGTCCACCCATTTCATCACTTCCACCTATTAGTTGTAGGAGTAGGATTAGGAAAACCCCTGCATGCTCTCATACCTAACCAGACATTATGTCCAAGAATGTTGCCAACCTTGTGATCTATCATGCAGATCTTGGTCCATACATGAGAGTATTCTGCCTATTGTTGTCAAGTTAGATCTTTCTATCTTTGAGCTAGTCAAGGTTATATCTTGAGTTATAGGGACACCCCCCTTGGTGCGGCAGAACCAGAAGTGAAGGGGAGGAGCTCACGTAACCTCGTGTATTAGTTGGCTGAATCTGCGTGTGCATTGGAACTGGCAAACCCTGATGCTGATTCAGAAGAAAAACCAACAAAATGGCGACTCTGCTGGGGAGAAAATTGATGAAAAAGTGTTATATCTTGTGGCCCATCTGAGTCACTAACAAAATGGCAACTCTGCTGGGGAGAAAATTGATGAAAAAGTGTTATATCTTGTGGCCCATCTGAGTCACTAACAAAATGGCGACTCTGCTGGGAATGGACTGATAAAAGAAATGATATATTTGTGACCCATCCGAGTCACCAACAAAATGATGCTCTGCTGGTGGAATGAACTTGGAAAAGTAGCTTTCAGCTATTGAAAATTTTGTCCTCTCTGGAGAGGTGGCGACTCTGCAAAAAGATTTGAACGCACATGAAAGATGGATGTATGTTATTTGATGAAAGATGTTCAGATTTCTGCATCTGTATGAGAAAAGGTACCTTGTTCCTTCCCCTTTATATTTGTTGTTTTGCTGCATAAGTTAGATGCAGGGGGAAGCCATAGGTCTTAGGCAGATAGAGGATGTCTAAGAGTAAGATTTTTATGAATCCAAATATGTTTTATCCCATACTTAGTCACGATTTGTTGGATAAAAGAATAGAAGAGATAAAAAATAGGTTGATATTCTTAGAGGCTAGGCAGGCTCAGTTAAATAGCAGTAACCTTGTTGTGTCTGCCAGTCAGAAGGCTAAACCTCTTCTCAGCGCTTTTGATCAGTATGACCTTGAGATCATGGCATCATGTGAAGATAAAAGTGAAAATGAAAAGATATCAGTTGAGGATGCCATTGAAAGGATCAATGATGAATCCCATTGCAAGGTTGAGGTGTCAGGCCATGAAAATAATGATGTGGTTGTGGACAGCAATGAACATCTGTTTGAATGGGTTTGTGGAGATAATTGTGAGTATTGTGCTCAAGATAGAGAAGAAATAAGCATACAGGCTGATACTCCTCCACAGAGGGAATCCATTGGTGATGAAGATGCATGCTCTGCTGCCCATGAACAAATGACATACTATGATGAAACTGATGCACCTGGGTCACCCATTTATGACACATATGGCGATGAGGATCTGTCTGAGTATGGTGAGGATCTTGACACTGTTTTTGACTTGGATTCTATTTCTCATCCTGATGAAAGAGAGACCAACATACGTCAGGTAAGTGATTGTAAAAATGTGCCTGATTTGAAAGAGGTGCTAGAGCCTGATCTTTTCCAGATTGGTGTACCAGATGGTTGTGTGCATGATGTGCACAATTGTGAATTTGAAGGCTTTTCTTTTGAAGTGCCAGCATATGATACAATGAGCCCTGATCTTCCTAGCTGTGTGGTGGACTCTGAATGTTTCTTATTTTCAGTCCAGCTAGGAAATCATTTTGTAATTCATAGTGATGATAACCTGTGTTCTATACCATGTGACTATGCATTGCTTGATACATTCTGCATCCACTTGTTGCCGGATGCTGAAGGTTATCTGCACAGGGATGACAATGACAAGCCAAATCTGAGGGTTGAATGTGCAGATGACAAGGTTTGTTTGTGGGAAGGTCACGACAGTATCTCCAGGCTTGATCCAATGTATGCAGATGAAAACAAAGTGTTTGACAAAGGGAGATACAGGTTTTTCTTTTCTTGGTGGCCTTAGGCCATCAAGTGTGTTTGGTGATGTAGGTCAGTGCATTATTTGACTATGTGCCCAATGGATAAGGGACTGGTCTGCATCCCAGAGATCTGGGGTTCTCGCTGCAGTCTTGCACCTGCACGTCCCCAGACAGAGCCACTGTTCGTGCCTGAATTGACTGTCTGTTAATTTAGCAATTTTCATGCAGGCACCTTCCCAAAAAATCCAAAACATATTCTAAGTCTCTGGGCCTCCTCAGCATTTTTCAACTGCAGCATCATATTTTCTCCGAGGTGGTCAGCATCATCATGATTTTTTGTCGACCAGATTTGTCATCAGGATCATCTTGTTTCAATATCGGGTGATGTTGGGATATCATCCCGATCCTGCAGTAGAGCTACAGTGCACCCTGATGTTCTTTGAGTTAAAGGGGTCATCATCATCATCCTTTTTACAGTGCATCATGATATTTTGTTTGGGGGGTGATATTCTGAAATATCAGGTTATCTTACTAATATCACCCTGGCGCCTATATGGCGATGACGTCATCCGGATATGAGAGTTGCGCGGTATGCAGACGGGTGATGGTGACATCATCAGGACATGATGATGATGTCATCAGGATTTTTGAAGGCATCGGCGAGACCATGGGCATCGGCAAAGGAGTTTTGTGCTGGCCCGATGGTCTATCTCTGGCCGATGGAGCGGAATGTAAGGTAGGCATCAGCGAGACAATTGAGATCGATGAGAGATTTGTGGGGTTGGCCGATGGCCTAAGTCTTGGCGATGGGTATTTGGCGGATGGTCATGTGTCGAGCGTAGCAAAAGGCGCTCGACATCTATTGAGCTTGTGGCCATGTTTTTAAAGTGCTGAGGTGGTCTTCTCACCGTGCATGTGGGATTAATGTTCCTGCATAACTTGAAACTTCAGTAAAGTGCATTTTGGCGGGAACTTCTATTTGAATGCTGCGACGATTTCCAAGTGAAACGCGGGTGGTTGAGCCATCAATGGGCGATGGTACAAACAGTGAAGCTGTCTAATTATGAATGAAGACCCCAGATGGCAGCACAAGGCTCGATGCTTCCCTTGTCTGTTGCAGTAATAACTTCTGAGCGCCATTCTTTCTGATGGATGTATTTGGCCGGATTTTTGGTCAACCATGTAATTATTGCTGTGGGTGCACTTTCTGGCCGATATAGGCAGACTGTGTTACCATTGTTTAGGTGGTTGAAGGCCTGAGGCATTTTTGTGTAAATAATGAAGAACAGGGCATGATCTTGGCTGTTTTTATCCCATTTTGGAGTTTATGAGTTGCAACATGAATGTATTTTGCACATATTTTCAGTTTCAGTGTTAATGTTATATGAAAAATGCTTATTGCATGTGTCTATCTACTTGTCTCCATTTGCTGCATGTTATTCTCCTTCTTTTGAATCTGGTTGCATGTCAGCAGGGATATCTGTAAGTAGAGGCAGTTAGATACCCATTCTTGGGTGATGTTTGTAAGGCAAGCATCAGTCCAACCCCCTGAAACTCGAGTGAAAGTTGCAAACCATCTGTTGTATACGTTTAGTTGACTCCTTGCCCAATGGATAGGCACCAGTCTGCTCCTGGATCAGTAGTTATGAGCCAAAACTCCTCGTCTTGCATCCAGGACATTATGTCCACCCATTTCATCACTTCCACCTGTTAGTTGTAGGAGTAGGATTAGGAAAACCCCTGCATGCTCTCATACCTAACCATACATTATGTCCAAGAATGTTGCCAACCTTGTGATCTATCATGCAGATCTTGGTCCATACATGAGAGTATTCTGCCTGTTGTTGTCAAGTTAGATCTTTCTATCTTTGAGCTACTCAAGGTTATATCTTGAGTTATAGGGACACCCCCCTTGGTGCGGCAGAACCAGAAGTGAAGGGGAGGAGCTCACGTAACCTCCTGTATTAGTTGGCTGAATCTGCGTGTGCATAGGAACTGGCAAACCCTGATGCTGATTCAGAAGAAAAACCAACATGACCTTCTTAATTTGTTAATGGAATATTCAGGGTCACATCTTCTTTTAAGCCCTAATCTTAACCTGTAGCCAATCAATTTTGATCCTAATAGACTAAGGCCTTCCTTGGTAGTAACAATACAATCTGAGAAATTAATTGTAGAAGGTAAGAATGAAGCTTTCTTATGATTCCTAATATGTAATTTATCTGCTTCATTCAGTTGCCACATCACCTCAAGGAATGCAATTCTATTAGGTACACAAATGGGAAACAAATGGGGTTGTACCTTAATTCCATAAATCCTAATCATTGTACAATCATCATGAAAAAACATGTCTCCCAAATTGCAGCTCCAACTTCCCTTTAGTTCAACCTCCTTAGGTCTTAATAACCTCATGAATGTAGGAGACAATCTCCATATCTCATGTCCCAAGAGATCTAATATTCTTCTTACAAAGAATGTCTCAAAGATGTAATTGTCAGAAGTCTTGCAATGGGAGTCCCATATATAAGTCCTCATATGAATTGGCATTGGCTTACCATCTAGTGTTTTATAAGCCATTCTGAGAGAAGGGTGCCACCTCAATTTTTCTTGATATAGCAAGATGTGGCACAACACTGAATACCATCTAAAATAAGGGATATGCTCATTCTCCTTCAACCTCTTCAAATCCATCTATGTATCTTTTCAGCAACATAGGAAGCATAGTCAAAAGGCCTATTCACTTCCCAGTGTTGAATGTCAACAGCCATCATCATAAGATGAACCGACATCTGTATTTTGTGATCAAATCCTAAGACTTGGCACAAAGCCATGTAAGTACACTTGAAATATTCAAAGAATGGGCTGACATCCAAAGGATCCACTTCACTCAGGTGAACCTTTTTATTTCCTTGTTTATCAGCTCTTCTATGCATGGGAAGCCATTTTACTTTGTAGTTGCTTTTATCCCTTCTGTACTCTCGGCATAACTCATTGAGGTCAATCTTAACATGGGCACGAGGGTTCAAGTTAAACACTTCCACAATCAAATCCTTATTCATTGTGAATATCCTTTTACCCTTATCATCCTTCAACTCCCTGGCGTTTGGATTATATTATCTACTGATAGCATATATCAACTCGGGATAAACAAAGACATTTGGCACAACTAGTTTCCCTAAGTCAAACCTTCAAATGTTAAAAATTGGGGTGCGTTCATCAACGTGATTGCAACAAAATCTAAACAATTCCCAACATGTCTATAGGATAATGGGATCCTTGATGTCTCCCTTCTTATCTACCATGTTTTGGGAGAAGATACCCGCACCTTGAGACGGCTTCAATCTCTTTGAATACCTAGGCAACAAATTAAGGATATCCTAGTCTAAATCCCTTTTAGACCTATTCGACTGAGTTGAATCATGACTCATGTTTGTAAGCTAAGATTCTTATAGGACAATGTGATCAACAACCCGCAAATTTGATAACCCTTCAAATATAGATTCCTTCAATCTATTTCTTACTAGAATGAAAACCCTAGTTTCCTTTTAAATTATAAGCTTCAGAAGGTCACATAACTCAAACCTTATGGTTCACCTAAGAAATGGCATTGCTCTACTTGTTCTCTATGCAAGCTATTGCTAAATTTTGATCCTCTGCAATGGTGGTTACCCTTGCAACTCCTTATCACTGGTTAGGGCATTTGCACAAAATATCCTTAGAAATTCTAGCTTACCTGCAAAAACACTCTCTTCCACCTTTGAGTTAATGCTCATACATGCTTCAGGATTATGGTGGTGTATCCATTAAAAAATTTGAATTTGGACCAGTGATTTTGATAAGGATTGATGATGTGCTTAACCCTCGAAGGAATTTTGAAAAGACATTTGATGAGCATCAAATTTTAATCCAAGTCAAGACACATCAGATCATTTAGTCATACATTGCACATGTGGCCCAATCACCTTCTGACAACAAGACTTCAATAGTGGGTCCCTTTTTAATTTTGAATACCCATTGCATATCACAAATGATACCTGAAGGCATATTGTTAAGTTTTTAATGCATTAGAACCATGTGATGCAATAAGATAACACCATGTGTACTCCATGTCAGGTATCAATAGTTTGTCAGCTAGATTTCACATCATGAACACTGTGGTGGGCCCTTGTTTTGAGTTTGTGAAGTGGAAAAGAATTATGATGCAATAAGACAATGCCACTTGGAAAAGATCACTTATGAATAATATAGTTAAGATATTATGAGGTGTATTGACACTTGTCAGCATTGTGCAAGCTCACAAACTTGGGCAAGGCCAAACAAACATGCATGCGATAGACTAAAGGTTTATGATGGAATATCAGGCGGACACATATATGCTGACTTGGACCCTCCGGAAGCAATAGCACATGAAGCTCAAGAAAAATCAAAATATTTTTCTACGGGTGATATTAAGTAACAAATTTAGTGGGGTTGGTAAACACACGTTCATAAGGACTTCAAGAGACAACTTAAATAGAATTAGCTGGTCAAACAAGTCAACATAGAATTAGAACACATTTTAGCCAAGGTAAAGATTTTCTTAGCAATGAGGGTTTTAGACATAATTAGGGATGAACCCTAGCGCTGTGACAACATGAAAGACCCTTGAGGATCCAGTCAAGATGAAAATCCTGGAACAATCCTAACAGTGAGGAGTTAGAGATTTCTATTACTATAGGTGGTTTTCAATCTTTCACAAAACCTCATTTTTTATGCAACTTCCCCTTTCCTTTCTCTAGTTTATCCTTCACCTCCTTGATTTTCTTCTCCAAATCCTCATCATGTGTGCTAAATATTTCCACCTTGGGATCTTTTGGAAACACCTAATAGTGCCCTAATATTAGCTTTTGCTAGGTCATCAATTATTTTGTAAGGTAATCTAGGTACCCATGACTTTGTTGGCTCCACTTCTTTAGTACAGACAAAATCCATAATAATATCCACCACAAAGGTGATATCAGAACACCATAAAGGTGATCTCTTTTTGATATTTTTGTACTATCTAGTAACATATGTGATCCATGTTTTGCATCTCTACTTGGAAACTTTTTAAAAATCCCCAGTAGACCTCATGGAAGGAGGTGGCCTTCTTGAAACTCTTTACGTGTCTATTTATTTTTAATGCTATGGTGGTTCCCTTAGTCCAAACATAACCCACATATGCTAGTAACTAACATATTAAATAGAATGCAAGGAAAATAATAAGGTAGCCATACCTAAACTTGTATTTTATTCATTTTGTTCTTTCTAGATTCTCTAGCACCTCTACTAGATCAAATTCCTTCTTGTTAATGATCGTTTCGTATGTAGTGAGGATGGTGGTGCCAGTCACTAAGTTTTCCCTATTGGTGTAGTAGATCTTATGTGATATTCCTATCATCACATACTATACTATAGGGTTTTTGATATCCTCCACTGTCAAATTTCTTCCATTAGAGGTCACGCCTGTAAGTTTCATCACCCTCTTAGTTTTTACTTTCTCCTTAGTCAAGAGTTCTCCTCTATTACACAAGTCAGTTACTGCCTTAATTGCTTGTTTAGTAATTTGGTAGGGTTAATTGAGATATATGTGTAGACACCTAAAATTCACCTCACTTCCCAACTTAATTATTCATTTTCTATACTTTCACATTAATTAAATAATGTCTAATTATTTAATTAAGTTCATTTTCTCACTTCCTAGTATTAATTAAATAATTTACAATTATTTATTAATTAATCCTTTCATTTTTCTAATGTTAATTAAATAATTTATAATTTTTTAATTAATTAAATCATATTCCAACATTAATTAAATAAATCAAATATTTATTTAATTAATAAATCTACATCTTATCATCTTCTTGATTTCTTTCCATTTCTAACTCATGTGTATCTAATTAATTAAATTAATTAGATAATCTTATCAGTTATCCTCTCATATCTCATCTTATCTTCTCTTTGATTTCTTTCCATTTCTAACTCATATGTATCTAATTAATTAAATTAATTAGATAATATTATCAATTATCCTCTCATATCTCCTCTTATCTTCTTCTTGATTTCTTTCCATTTCTAACTCATGTGTATCTAATTAATTAATTTAATTAGATAAATTCACCAATTATCCTCTCATCCTTTTTCAGGATTTATTTCCTTTTTAAAACTAAAATTGAATCCTTTCTATCTTTTCAAATCCTATCTTATCTTCTCAATTTATTTCCTCTTTCATCAAATAAAGCAAAAATCAAATCCTTATCTCTATCAAAAATCTATAAATCTAGCCTCAACCAAGTCATTATCAAGACACAAGAAAGTAGTGTTATGCTGCAGAAATCACGAGAAATCAACATCTCATTTTATCCATCAAAGATCATAGAGAACAAAGCTAGTAGATTAGGGTGCATCTACTCTGTTCTATCAAGTGTGGAGGACTTGGTTTGAAGGTGAGGGTATCAAGTGTATTTGCATTTATCTTCTTATTCCTTTGATCATTTTCCTATATACATTTTGGCACATTCGGTGATATAACCCCCATTTTTTTGTAAGTGTTTTTGAGGCTCTTTGTTGTAGATTTAGGCTCATTTTGGTCAAGATTTGAAGATCACTTGTTGCAGATGGCCTCCTTCTATTACAACATACTAAATCAAGTATTTTTTTTCAAACCATCATAACTTTTGCAAAATAGATCAGATTTTCATAAAATTGGTGGCATTGGAAAGTTGACTCATTTGGCTTCACTGTGGAACATACCCCATTAACGTATTTGTCCTAGATTCTTAGGTATATTCCTTCAAAGTTAGCCTTTCTTTACAAACTTCATTTGAGCATATCTTGTGCAAAGCTTAACAAAATTTAATGAATTTTTTTGAAAGGGCTTAGAATTTCACGTAGAATCTGATTGATTGATTTATTTTTCTATATTAGCTTATCATTTTCAAATTTTATCAGATTACCCCTTTTCTAGTGTAACGCCTGTTTTGTAGTTTTCGCATGCCAAAGATCAAACCATTGAAACTATTCACAAATTGATGTAGATTCGCTTGCCAAAGAGAGAACCAATGGAACTACTAACAAGTTGCTACAGATTCGCCAGTCAACTTGACAACTTTTTAATCACTAATCTAGGCACTTAGTCTAATCTAGGGGGATAGTAATTGAATATTGTTTGCTATGTCTTGAATTTTCTATGTGTGTATGCTCTTTCCTCGCACCAAAAGATGATCTTGGAGATCAAAAGCACTAGTAAATTTGTTTACTCGCTTTCTTTACTTTTATTCCTGGGGACCCAAGATCAATACGTATGCTCTTATCTCACATTGAAAAGTGATCTTGAGAATCAAAAGTACTTGGTATCCTCTCTAGGAGGCATGTTAAGGGATTTCATTACCCTTAAGGATGACCTCAACCACGTGTTCTGACAGGGTATATAAAGAGGGGAGAGCGAAATCTGTACCTCAATCTATTCACGTAGTTATTGGCACAGCCTTGGGGCCCCAGGTGATTTTGGACACAAGGTGAAGTGATGTTTGCTTAATTGCTTATGTCACATGCCTTCAACGAATTAGTGTTCACAAACTTGGACCCCACCATACCTAGCGTATATCGAGGGCTCCTTAGACACCTTGTTATCCTAGATAAGACCTTTTAGCCATCATATCCTATAGTGCATCACCATCGTAGGAGGAGAAGAGCTCACACTATTACTGCCATTGTTTGAGATAGAGTCTACTTTGGGCATGATGAAAGTCTCCAAGGTAACGGGTGTAAGGTGGTACATGACCTTGCATGCCCTATCTATCCATAACAAGGTAAATGGTATCAAGGGGGTTGATGTCATTGTTGTCGATGAGGGTTGCACCCTTATGCAAAGCTGTGACACTTTGCAATCCTTTGGAACATGGGGACAAACTCAGGCTATGGGTGACCTATAATGAGTTTGAACCTCCAGATTATGGGCTGGTTCCCTTAAAATATTCTATTGGAATGTATGATTTTCTATTTTGGAAAAGGGGAAGAAGGAAACTATAAAATTTGGTGATGCACCTAATATGGATAGAAAATATGCAATCTAGTTCACAATATAACTCAGAAATCTGACTCACACAATCCAATCTTGGCACAAATATCATAAAAGTATTTCTAAGGAAGGCTTGAAAATAGGCTTTTTATTAAGGAAAAGGATTTCTCACAACACAAAAGGATTATTTTCATTAACACAACCTAAGACTTGTAATAATTCTATGCTTAATGCTTCAAATACTGGTGAGACAATAGTTTTAAAGGTTTTGGTAATCAAACTCATTAAAACTTCATCAAATCACTTCATACAATTTGCATTAAATGGAAAGGTAAATACTTGATTCCAAAGGACAAAGGAAAAATTGCACGAAAACAAAAGAATTGAACATGTAACCTGCTGTGATCTCTCTATAAAGCTGTAAAAATGGTGAGCTACAAAACCTCTTTCTCTCTCAAAGTGTATAAGAGCAAAAAGACAAGAACTAGCAAAAACAAGTTTTGCTTTACAATATATAGCTTTGCTCTCACTAAGAGGCATGCAAAAAGGAACTGCAGCTAACTGCTTCTAAAAATAAGTCCTCTAAAGTGATCCATGAGCAAACTCAAAAATCCCCAAAAATAAGGGCTCAAACTGCCACAAATTGAGCAAAAATAGCTCCAATTTGGACCTCTCCATGTGCTTGACCAAAAAGTTGACCAAGATCCCTCAAATCATGGGCATAGAGTCTTTTCTGCCTCAAACCTTGAAAAATTCTGCAACTCAAACTAATAGAACTACAGTAGCAACAAAATTGAAAACTGAAACTAAACTGACTTGCTTAAAACAAAGCCAGAAACATGTGCAAAAGCACTTCTTGGAAAGGAAATACTGAACTGAAATTCTAACTACCCTACTCTAACCAGCCAAAGGTGCTGGTCAAACAAATCCATTAACTGTTTGGTTGAAATAACTTCCCTTTCTGATTAAGGAAGGATGTTCTACAATGTGATCTACTACTAACATGATATGATTGATAAGGACATACCTTATAGAATGCTGTAAAACTTTCTGAAGAATAGAAACAAACTCACCGAGCATCTCACAATCTTGCATTGAATCCAAATGATTTATATCATCCAGTTGTTTCATACTAGGCATAGATTCAGGAGATTCATCAAATAAGTTAACTAGCTTATGAGATTTAATCTCTATTTCTTTCACAAAAACATGTTCAGCCTGATCTTGTTTGCCATCTAAATTTGACACAAAGGACTCAAGATCATCCCAAAATGAAATTTCATCACATTCTTCTTGAATTTTGGGTAAAAGAGGACTATTTATTACCTCATAAGAGCTCTCAACTAGCTTTGCAAGTTGCATGATATGTTTACTTTCATACTCTTCTATTTGATCCAAGATCAGATTGTCAGACTGCTTAGCTTCAATCAGCAACCCTTTTGCCTGTTTGATGTCTTCTTGCTATTCTGTTATTTCTACTTGTGGTATGAGCTCTTCATCTGGCTCAATGAAACTAGGTAGCTGATCAAATAAAGAAATCAACTCCTCTTTTTTGTCAGGTTTATTCTCCATTAGAACATGGGTATCCTGTCTTTGCATTTGAAGATTTTGTCCTTCCAATATTTGCATCCTGCCTTCATTAATCTTGTAAACAACATCATAAAACCTTTCAAATGATTCAAAAAGTAAAGGATTGAGTACCAAATTGAACCAACATCCTCTTCATAGGCATTATGCTCATTTTCAGCTGGGGGCACAGAAAAAATAGTAGCAACCTCTTGCTCCACACCTGATTTTTTTGATTTGGTGGGACAAGAAGGACTGCAAAAAACCTCAGCTGATGGGTTGAAACTTGGAATCTTGATAGGCTTGGGATCTAAAACCTTTTGCTCTTGTTCACTATACCAACTTGGAATCTTGATCGGTTCAAAAACTATTACCTTTTCCTCTTCCTGATTTTGGATTGGTATGGAAGGGGTAACCTTTACAAGATTTGGCCTTTTGTAATTAGGATGCTTGGTCCAAGAAGGCTCCCATACTTGTTCAAAATCCTGATGGTTTGATTCAGGTACTTGATGTGACTGATATCAAGGACCAATAGACTGATTTTGAATGCAACTAGATTCTTGAGCAAAATCAGAATTTCTGAAACTTGGAATTTGATACCTACTAACCTCATTTTGAACAGGCTATTGTGGAATGAATGCAGCTATCTGGATATTCTGCTTTTGTATTTGTGCAAGCAAATACTTCATCTGTGCTTCTTTTGCTGCAATCTCCCTTGTAAGATCTTGTTCAAATTGTATCCTTTGTTCCTCTAATTCTTGTTCATGAAGATAAGCCTGATAATCTAGTTCCTCCTGCTGCTGCTCGTATTCTTGCTGCCTCTTGAACTCTTCTAGGTTCCTTGTGACTTCTAATAATGTGTCGCTAATGCCACTCACGCTATACTTCATATCCCTAACCTCTTGGGATTGATTCTGGACATGTAAATGCTGATATGAAGGATGAGTAGGGGTGGGTGGGATGCAAACATGTTGAGCATGCTGATTTCTTTGTAAATCAAAGGAATTAGGAATGAAACCAATAGTATGGTTGCTTTGATATGGCTGATAAGATGGAGGATTGGCAGTATTTTCATGATATGCTAGATGATATGACATGTTTTGATGAAGGATGGACATATTTACTCATTCAAAAGATGGAAAACAACTGAAACCCGATCTTGTGATACCTCTCATAGGCTACAAAATCTGATCTATAAAACCAGAAGGATAGAGTCACCACATATTTTGAAATAACACCTCTAAAAAGGTTGAATTAACTGTTGATCATACCAAAACAACAACAATAAATAAGTTCTTTTGAACTAAAAATCAGTTCAAAGTCCCACTGGGAGTGCCAAAAACTGCTTTCGATGAGTATTGCACCCTTATGCAAAGTTGTGACACTCTACAATCCTTCGAAACATGGGGACAAACTCAGGTTGTGGGTGACCTATAATGAGTTTGAACCTCCAGATTATGGGCTGGTTCCCTTAAAATATTCTATTAGAATGTATGATTTTCTGTTTTGGAAAAGGGGAAGAAGGAAACTATAAGGAAATGAAACTGTATAATTTGGTGATACACCTAATATGGATAGAAAATATGCAATATGGTTCACAATATAACTTAGAAATCTGACTCACACAATCCAATCTTGGCACAAATATCATAAAAGTATTTCTAAGGAAGGCTTGAAAATAGGCTTTTTATTAAGGAAAAGGATTTCTCACAACACAAAAGGATTATTTTCATTAACACAACCTAAGACTTGTAATAATTCTATGCTTAATGCTTCAAATAATGGTGAGACAACAATTTTAAAGGTTTTGGTAATCAAACTCATTAAAACTTCATCAAATCACTTCATACAATTTGCATTAAATGGAAAGGTAAATACTTGATTCTAAAGGACCAAGGAAAAATTGCATGAAAACAAAAGAATTGAACCTATAACCTACTGTGATCTCTCTATAAAATTGTAAAAATGGTGAGCTACAAAACATCTTTCTCTCTCAAAGTGTATAAGAGCAAAAAGGCAAGAACTAGCAAAAACAAGTTTTGCTTTACAATAAATAGCTTTTCTCTCACTAAGAGGCATGCAAAAAAGGAATTGCTGCTAACTGCTTCTAAAAATAAGTCCTCCAAAGTGAACCACGAGCAAACTCAAAAATCCCCCAAAATAAGGGCTCAAACTGCCACAAATCGAGCAAAAATAGCTCCAATTTAGACCTCTCCATGTGCTTGACCAAAAAGTTGACCAAAATCCCTCAAATCATGCAAAAAAACCCCTAGATGGCCTAGTTAACTCAACTCATCAATTTGCATGATTTTGCTTTTGCAAAATTGATTGTGAGTAAATAATAAAGTAATTAAAACAATTACTCTATTATTGGTTACAACTTGTACTTATTTTGATTTTACAATTTGTGAAAAATAATAAAGTAATTTGAAGAATATTACTTTACTATTTATTTACATTGGTTTATTTGTAAAATCATGCATGAAAAATATAAACTCCTTATCACTCCAAATACACATGCCTAATTTGCATGATTTGAGCAAAAAATAGGACTTAGAGAAAAACACAATCTCCTTATAGCTCCTTGTGAGAAAAAACATCCATCTGCATGCCAATATGCCTTAAGGGAAAAAATACCCTTATTACTCCATATTTGTATCAAAAGACAAAAAATATCAAAACTCTGCCTTATCACTCCATTTATCATGCAAAAATATCTCACTGCCACATATATATATCATGTAAAATAAAAGCCTTAAGTCTCCTTGTTACTCGACCATATGTATTCACCATGTCAAAAGACCTTATCCTCTTCATGCAAAATATATTCTCTTTGTCACCTTATCTGCCACCTTGTCAACTCAAACTGTCTTTGTCTTCATGCATATCTTTGACTTTACCTTGAATGATATTTTGCAAGAAATGAAGAACACCAACCTTGACCATATTCGGTCACCTCATAATACATGTATTATGAAGAGAATCTTGTCTTATCTATGAGCACATGATGATAAGGAACAACTTCAACCATGTAATGTCGACCTTGTTAGCACTAATTTTGGTCTGGATCTGAGCGTAGGATGTTGGAGGGTTTTTTCCTTTTTGGGCCCTAAGTTTCCTTGTTCATCGCTGTGATTTTCTCTATCGGCGAAACTTCTTTTTGGGTACTCAGATTTTGCTTGAACCATCGCGTTGAACCCTTTTGGTTCAAGGTTCAACGGTTCATGGGCTTAGGCTCCATCTTTTTCCATCAGTGAATTCTTTGTTCATCTGTGTTATCAGCGTTGAACTTCTCAGTTGAACTTCTCTTTTGAACCATCGGGTTGAACTGGTTCAGGGTTCAATGGTTCAAAGCCTTATGATTTTGGTCTTATCGGCGTAACGTTCATCATCGGGTGGACGGTGGATTGTTGGCCTGACGGTTTGCCTCTGGCCGATGGAGGAGCAGAGTGTAGCTCGTTGCTGCATCGGCGAGACTATTGTGATCGGCTGGGGAGATTTTGGTTGCTCCAATGGTGTAAGTCACACCAACGGAGGTGGTCTTCGGCATGACTTGTGTTGTCGGCGAGGATGGATTGAGTTGGGCTGACAGTGGAGGGTCTGACCGATGAAGGGGGAAGCCGATATGTTATCGGTGGGAGTTGTTCTATCGGCAGCAGTCTTTTATGCTTTGCCGATGGAAGGAAGTCACCCCGATGGGGAATGCCATCAGAGTAAGGTTGCTTATCGGGTTAGCGGTTGGAGGGTCCGCCGATGGGGTAGTGTCAGGCTGATGAGGATTTGGAGTGGTCATCGGTGAGAGTTGGTCTGTCGGTGAGGGAGCTTTTGGCTAGGCCGATGGTTCTTCTCTAGCCGATGGGGATGTTGGAGGCTTTCAGGAGTTGTTCATCGGCGTGATTGGCTATGTCGGCCGAGGGTTTTTTTTGCTTGGCCGAAGATATTGGTCTGGCCGATGGTGGTAGGATGGTAACTGCTAACGGGGTGCGAGCTGGTCATTGGAGGACTCATACTATCGGTGGAGATCTGGAGAGTTGGCCCGATGGTGCATCTCTGGCCGATGGAGGGGATTGTAATGTAGCGGTCGACAGGAGATTCTTGGGCTTGGCCGATGGTGTTGATCTCAGCGATGGGCTTTGGGTGAAGGAGCGTGTGTCGAGCGTGGCAAAAGCGCTTGACACCTATTATGCAAGTGACTATGCTTTTAAACTACTAAGGTAGTCTCCTCACCATGCATGTGGGACTAATCTCCCTGTATAATTTGAAACTGCGATAGAACGCGTTTTGGCGGGAATTTCTTTTTTGAAGTGCTGCGACGGTTTTCAAGCAGCCACGGGTGGTTGAGCCATCAATGGCGACTGTAGCAGGGGCATGGGTGAGTTGTTGAACAGTCATGTACCTGATTTTTGGCATGAGGACTTTCAGATGGTGGCACAGGGCTCGAGGCCACCATTGTCTACTTTCTGTCTCTACAACAATAAATTTTGAGCACCATTCCTTTGAAGGATCTGTATCTGGCAGATTTTTGTAAAAACCTTGTAATTAATTGCTGTGGTACACTTTCTGGCTGATATAAGCAGACTGTGTTACCATTGTTTTGGTTGTTGAAAGTTGAACATTTGGCTCTGTAATACAATACAACTGATTTGGTTGCTCTATACAGCAAAACCTGTGAGTTTACGTATCTCTTGTTGTACGTTTTTGCATGAATCCACTAATTTCATGGTTAATTCTATATGAGAAATGCTATGTTAGCATGTGTTTTGTTAATTCTGTCTCCAGTATTGCATGTATCTTTCTTTTGAGTCTAGATATTTAAGCAATGTTTGAGACTCTAGAACATAGAATTCCTGTGTTGAATGTCTGATCTCTTAACTTCTGCTCAAGGGGTAGATTAAATTGTTCTCATATTGAACATTGGGAAGGGTATACTACAGTAGGGATGCCATAAGTATAGATAGCTTAACACTCTATATTGGGAGATATATGTAAGGCAGGTATCATATGTATCCCCCTGAAATCCAGTTTATTTTGTTCATGCTTATCATTTACAGGTGTATGTCTACTGACTCCAGGCCCTGGATAGGCACCAATCTTGCTTTGTGTTTGTGTTACAACCATGTCCAGCTTTGCATCCAAACTTAAAATCAAAATCAAACTCTAAAACAACCATTAGGACATTAGAATTAGTTTTAGGATCCTCAGTCCTCTGTCTACAACTGCAAATAGGCCCAAAGCTAGCCCCTTTGCTCTTATCTTTCAGTTTTGGTCTACTTACAGGAGGACTTATCTGCTTTCTGTCAGCATCCCAGCCTTTGTATGTATATCCTCATGGATGTTGAGTAGGGAATACCCCCCTAGGTTTTGCAGAGCCTGAAGAAGAAGAGGAGATAAAATATAGAGTCTATCTCCTACACTGTTGGCCCCTAGCCCAGAGATCCTGTTGATCATTGATAGCTACCTTGTAGGGAAATATGGGAATAAGCATCCAGTCTGGGAAAAAACCAACAGACCTCAAGGTAATAGAGTTTGGTTTGAAGTTTAGAAGGTATGAACAATACTCTTCAATGTTTTCGACCACCATTTGACCTTTAGAGACAAAGGGAAAAAACACATCTGTCGGCCACTCTTGAAAATGATCACTAGGAATCTCCACCTTAAGTTTTGACCCCGTCGGCATTAGATAAGGTAATTATGATTTTTAAGAAGTGGAAATCAAAAAAAAATTGAGGAAAAGAAACCTCCAAACCACTGACCAAAAGAAGGGAAAATACCCTAATCTTTTGTCACTTTCACTTTGTTTCTTACTGCTCCTTGTGATGTTGCCGCCATGGTTGCTTTAGGGTTTGGAGTTTCTCTTCATTTCTGTGCAACTTCCTGAAAGTTCTCCATGATATTCTTCTGTGCCTTCGACAGGAAATGAAAGGTGGGTATGTTTGTCATTGTTTTTTGAGACATTTCTTTGATTTCTGTTGCAAAGAACTGGCCGTCAGGCCGTGGCCATAGTTAATTTTTCTTCCTCATTTTGACTTCTTACTGTGGTTTTTATCCTCTTTGCATTGGGCTGCCCTATGACATATGATTTGAGCTCTTTTGAAAGTGATAAAGGAGCAAATACCCGCAGCCTGTAGGTTCTTTCTTTCTTCTGCAACGAAAACAAGGTAATGTCTCCTTCTATCTTCACCATTCAAGTGCTTTGACTATATTTCTCAAAATATGATGAGGGTTTGAACTTCTGAATATGAAAACAAGAATCTCTTTAAGGGCCACGGCCTGCTAATTTCTTGCATTCTTTATCACTTCTTTCTGTATACAAAAATGATATCAGGGTTTCAAAAAATATGAAATGGGTTTTGACCTTTCTTGAAAGAGAAAGCTTTCATTGTAACGTTTAAGGCATTTTCCTACTTTTTGTGCATTTTTGACCCTACAGTTGTAGAAAGTATAAGGGTCTCAAAATTTATTAACAAGGATATTGCATTTCAGTTTTCTTCATACAGAAATTCCCTTTCTGGGGCATGACCATGCTTGGATACACATTTCTGAACCTGTTCTTTGCACTATATAACTAAAATGAGACAATGGTTTTGATTAGAAAATGAGGGTTTTTTTAAAAAATTGCACAAGAACTTCTCTACCATTGTGGCTAGCTCTGAGATAAGAATTGCTCCCTGTATGCTTTGAAGTTCTTGGAAAGATAAACGATATGCCCACTTCTGCTATACCTCTGCTATACTCATATGACTTGTTGCTTACAATCAATGAGATTGCTGTTACAACTATTTAGATTATTTTTACCAGCCATTTCAAATGACTGTAAACAACAATTTTACACCTTATTCACAACAAAAAGTGGTAAATATTTGTCCTATTTTTATTTGCCAAACCAAACCTGGCTGTTGGAATAAATTTTGGCTGCTCCTTTATAAGATTTGCTGTCACATCTTTATCATGCACTGTCTATGTTCCATGTCTATGTTACTTGAACTCTTCTTCAATGTTTGACAGTCATTTTAAATTGCTCCTCTACTCCTTGTTGGCACAAGATTTTTAGATTTATCTTAAATTTGCTAAGACTTCTTTGATAGTCTACTACCTGGCTGACCCTTTGTTGATTCTTTGTCATGGCTGAGACTTGCAAAATGACTATCCAACACCTTCCTTGTTATTTGCCACTCCTTGGATCTGCAGGATGAATTAGTGTTGTTCCTTCCTTTGTCACTGCGTTCGTTCTTCTAACTGTTCCTCCAAATCATAATTTTGATATACTACTATAATGGTAGGACTGTTTCAATATTTATAGCATTAAAACTGCTCCTGAAGGTATGACCTTGAATTTTAGAACTCTATGAGCATTTAAACTCAACTCAATTTACAAGTTCTTATGCAGATCAATCTTTATATTTCTACTTATTGTGATTTGATCTTGACCTCCTTCTCTTTGAGATTGTCAACCTACATAATGAAGACCTTGGTTCCCTGCACTTTATCTTATGTAATGGTCTGAACTTTAATGAACATGACTTCTTCTTATCTATTGTTGCTCTTTCTTGTTATGATAGTCCTCTTCATCAATGTCCCAAGATGTTTTTGTTCTTCTGAGTCTACCCTCACTATTCATTGGTTATTTTTTGACTGTATCTGTTGTCTCCCTATCATCTTCATGGCATTGGTTTCTCATCTTGACTCTTAACTGCCTGCCCCCAAGTGATTGCATCTTTTGTAGGTTGTTCTGCTATGCCTGCTATTATAACATAACATGACTGTGCCCTAATGCTAGTTTGCTAGGACTGTCATGTCATTGTAACTATTTCAGTCATTACAATATGTTCCATTCTAACATGTCATAATCCTCTATGTTGTAAATGTATACACAACTTGCATAAGCATTGGTACTTTTCATTTCTTTTGGTGAAGGCTATTGATATGTGTAAGACTGTACAGTCTTCAACAATCTGCCTCATATGAATGAGGACTGTGCATTGATATGACTGCCTCAAACAAGTGACTGCCCCATTAAATAGTTAACTATTCTTGCATGGATTGGCTATCCACTGTCAATACCTTCTTTCCTCCTTGCTAATTCTTAATTTCACAGTTGAATTGTCCCCATCTTAGGATTGCAGCAACTACTGTCCTTGTATTGTTCTTGACTCTTCAACTTTATGATTACTATCTCTTTATGCTTATTTATTGCTGCCCACTCTCATGCTGTTCTATCATGACATGATTGCATATGTGTATGCTATGTCACATGGACTTGACTGAAAGATCACACTTCATTAATGATAAAGAAAGTAGAATAGTACCTTGTGTTTCTTGCATATCATTTGGAATTTGATCACTGATGAGCTATTAGATATAGCATAACATGTAATGGTATCTATCACTTGAGCATACTGGGCTCCACCCTTGTGGGATCCACATTTTCTCCACATGCTTTAAATGTCTTCAAATCAACGACATTACTTTTCCTATACCTACACAGTGAACAAACAAGTTAGCATAAAAAACATACCGGATGGTATTGATTGATCCTCTTCATGATATTCTGATTTATGGCACATGTTTGATCTGATCTTTCATATGAAATGCATGATGTGATAAGTTGATATATCTGCTTGATAAAAGCATATGATAACTTTAAACATCCGGAGCTCTAACAGGACTGTCCCCAATTTTTTGCAGGTTCAACTGATGATAGGAGCTGAAGATGAAGACTGAAGACCAACATCAACAAAACAACCTTCTTGCTCAGGCAATGATGGATGTTTAATTTTATCATATGTTCACATTATTTCTTTTTATCATTCAGATATATAGATTGCATGTCTACAATTGCTCAGTCTAGTTACTCCCACGGCTTGTGTGGGACACATTTGAACACTTCTTTTAAACATAATCAGTTACTCTATCTTATGCACTTGATGTATGTGTATTTCTTTTTCAATCAATGCATAGAATAAAGTAACAGATATTGAATGTATGTTCAAAACATGACATGAAATAACAGTTCAATACAAAATATCTTTGTTTCTTTCTTTCAAATCTGACCAACTGAATAATCAATCTAACTTATAACTCCTAAAAGATAACACCATGTTAAAACAACTGTATTTCTTGAATGATCGATACTTTGGTAACCTTATTCTCTTGTCATGATGACTCATCAGTCTTGATTAGACTGATGGGTTATCCTGTCAACTGAAACCCATTTCTGCTCTGTCAAGATATCAACTGTTCATTAAATGCATAACTTAAAAGTTTTTTTTATTCCTTTTGAACTTCACTTAGGTCAAACTAATTTTAGTGTGAACAAAAATTAGTAACAATCGTCATTATCTAATAGTGGGGATTGAGACCACACCTGAGTGAGTCCGTGGGATATGACACTCCTTAATTGAATAATATTAGGATTGTACAAGCGTATTTGGCATGTCTTTATGTGATTTACTAGTATACACCATTTGTTATCCATGGAGGTTAATAGTCTTTCTCACCTAATTCCGTTAAGAGTCAACAACATTGTGTCTTTTATTTTGATCTTTTGCCAAACATTTGCCTAAGTCAAGCTATAAACCATTCCCAATGTAAGAATCCTTAATAGTTCTACCCTAAATTTTCAATTTGAGTGGTTTGACATTTTGTCAACTACTTGTCATGCAAGGTGATCGAGTTCTAATTTCTGAGTTTTTGTTTTGATGTTTGTTTGCAATGGTTTTAATGAGAAATGCATATAACAATAAAGTAGCAACATAACATATGACTTTGTATTCAATAAACATCAGAATATCACATCAACCATGACTTTATTCCAACTATAACATGTATGATTTACAAAGATATCAGGTCTGATACAACTTATGACAACGATTACAGTCCTATTCAAATTAAATATTTCATAGCAAAACATGCTCCACATACTTGATTGATATTTTCAACGATATGATGCATATGAATACCAAACATGCCATATATGGGTGCTGATATATAACTTTGATATAGGACTGATCTGATACATTATTTTCTGATGTCTGATATGTCTTATATACCCTCCTTGAATGCCACAATTCTCCTTCAATAAGGTAGCGCTAGATTCCCAATGTGAGCGCCTAAACCCTAGATGATAGTAGATGTCAACAAGATGATAAATTTGCCTCCAAAACCCTCAATATGCCAATCTGATGTACCTGCTAAAATATGAGTTGAATTCTAATTGAAAAATGATGATGATACAATCCCACAATCTCTCCAGAATGAAGCACTAGCTCCTCCGACAAGAAGTTAACCGTAGGTGATAAAAAATAGATGATAATTCACCATGAAATACCCACGATCTACATAATACCACATACATAAATCAAACCCTAGCACTAATATCAAACCCGAACATGAATGATGATGTCATATCAAACCCTAGCACCAATATCTCTCCAAATCACCTTAATCCAAATTGATATTTGGAACAAATCTGCATCAATTTGGTCTTCAAACCCTATCTGATATAAACCTGCAAATAATATGTCGATTGAAGCTCCAAATCCATGCCAAAAACCTACAATAATCTCAATAGTAAACCCCATATGGATTCACCTCTCAAAGTGGTATTGGGTTTTCGTCCAATCCACAAATTTCCAAGGGTTTTCGTCCTCAAAAAATGGTTGAACCAATATTGCAGCTCAAAGGAAAATATCCAATATGCAAATGACACAATACACGATGATGAAAATGACCTCCCAAACACCTTATTTTATAACCCTCAAGTGGAGCACCTAATTTTGCAATATTTTTTACAAATTTCATGTCCACCGCCATAGTTTGGGATTAAAATATTATTTTATTTCACTTTTTCCTTCTTCAAGTGGGATGCCCAATTTGACATAAAAATAATATTTTATTTTGTCATTTTATTATAATTTATTTTCCCTTTTATTTTAAAGTGACTTATCGTTCTCCAAGCTTTAAGTCATTTTTACCAACTTTCCAAATATCTAAGGCACTTTAGCTACAAATAAGTCCCAACTTTCCATTCTCCAATCACTTTATAAAGTACTCAACTTAACTTCAATTTGGCTTAGGTGAAGTCGACTTTCCTTTCTCCAAGTCACTTTGCAACAATGGCTCAACTAAATAAAAAGGGGACATTACAAGTCCTCCCACCTTGAGATTGCTTGTCCTCAAGCAATCACATATGAATGGTTGATTACTTTCACAAAATACCAGGATCCCATATCCTTCTTGTATCACCATACATACTCAACATGAAATGAGGAACATCTCTCATCATAACATCCATAATACTCACACATACTTCCTCAAAGATGCTGGTGCAAAATACGACAACAATGTTAAAACTAAAAATCTGATTTATAATCATCCTGGAACTGCTTCTACTGTTATAAGCTGATAATCCCTCATTAACACTCAAACTCAAAGTGTTAAAGTGACAATCTAATGCACCAAAGTCACCCACATAGAACCTTTCCATCACCTTATGATCAATAAAATCATATGAAGATAATGGACTGTTGTTCACAATAATATAATCAACATTTTTGTCATGCCTTCCAATAGTGTCATCATAGTCTTCATGTTCAATTTCTTTAATGGCTCGATGTTCATCCTTATGTGCTGATCGAAGAGGTGTATCAAGCTAAAAACCAAATGTATTACTTGTCATAACCTCTACCTCATGGCTACAAATTGTACCTTCATGTGAACACTTCACCTCTAATCTTGAGGCTTCATATTCTTGATGTACATCCCAATCATTATCAACATAAGGAATGCTAGAGTCTTCATGTTCTACCATCATATTAACTTCCCTTTGAAGTAATGCCCATAGTCGTTGCCTTAGTTGTTGTTTTTCATGATCTATGTGAGCATGTTTTTCCTTAATTTTCTGTAAGACTTAGCCATTCATCACACATGGCTTGGGTCCTCATAACATCTTCTATGCTATGTATATGAACAATATCTCCTTTTAAGTCAGCCAACTTACTAACTCATTCCTTGCAACCATTATGTAAAGATGGTGTAACACTATTATGTTCAAGTAATGGATCATCAATAGTACCCATACCTCCATAGAATGAACTTGCTGATTGATCTTGGAGAACTTGACTCTCACAATCAACTACCTCTATGACCTCTTCTTTACACAATTTTTTATTTGAAGCTAAGGCAGCGTCAGGCTCAAACAAAGAATCATCATCATCATGATTTAGTGTCCAAACACAAGTAGGCTCATTGAGTTCTTCATGCTCTCCTTCAACTTCATTAGCTAAATCCGAATTTGTACCCATGGCTATAAACCTATCCTCAACATTTATAGATGCATGCTCTTCATAGGTGGTATTGTCTTCATATGTATGATCAATAGTTGTTGATTTGACAAATTCCATATCAGCATTCCTATCAACTTCATATCATCATCGAGACTCCCACTTGTAGATGCACTAAGTGATTCTTCTTTGTTTCCACATGTATGACTAGGTGTCCGTACTTCATGACATATGAAGCAATGATGTTCATTCCTCAATTGATTTTTTCTCTTCCTTTGTAGCTGATTAGAAGATTGTTGAAATGGTTTATAAAGTTTGAAGCTCTTATTTTCACCTTATTTCTTCTCTTTCTTTCTTCCTTTCTTCTTCTTTTTCTTTTCTTGTTCTTATAATGTAGTTCACCAAGCCTCTTTTACCAGGTTTCAATGTTACAACTAAACTCAACAAATAATCAAAAGAAACCTATTTTTTAAACCTATCAGACATGCTTTGATATTCTTCAAAGAGTTGGATGGCTTCTTGTTCACGTGCAAAAGTATACAGAATATCATCCATACTTCTATCCATTGAAGACACTTAGTATGTGGCTGAAACAAACTAATTTCCAAACTGAATTCTACCCTCCAGGATGGCAAGATACACTACTCTAATACCACTCTCCATAGATTGTTTCCTTCAAACAATCAATTATATAATGTTCTGCCAATGTCTCCAAGGTTTCAAAAAGTAGCCAAAGGCTGGTTTAGATTGTTTCCTTAAACCCTAGATGATAGTAGATGTCAACAAGATGATAAATTTACCTCCAAAACCCTTGATCTTCTAATATGATGTACTTGCTAAAATCTGAGTTGAATTATGATTACAAATTGATGATGATACAATCCCACAATCTCTCCAAAATGAAGCGCTGGTTCCTCCAACAAGAAGTTAACCCTAAGCGATGGAAAATATATGATAATTCACCATGAAATGCCCACAATCTGCATAATACCACATACATAAATCAAACCCTAGCGTTGATATCAAACCCTAACATGAATGATGATGTCATATCAAACCCTAGCACCGATATCTCTCCAAATTGCCTCAATCCAAATTGATATTTGGAACAAATCTGCATCAATTTGGTCTTCACACCCTAGCTAATATAAACCTACAAATAATATGCCGATTGATGCTCCAAATCCATGCCAAAAACCTACAATAATCTCAATATTAAACCCCGTATGGATTCACATCTCAAAGTGGTATTGGGTTTTTGTCCAATCCATGAATTTCTAAGGGTTTTCGTCCTCAAAAAATGGTTGAACCAATGTTGCAACTCAAAGGAAAATATCTAATATGCAAATGACAAAATACACAATGATGAAGATGACCTCCCAAACACCTTATTTTATAACTCTCAAGTGGAGCGCCCAATTTTGCAATATTTTTTACAAATTTCATGTCCATCGCCACAGTTTGGGATTAAAATATTATTTTATTTCACTTTTTCCTTCTCCAAGTGGGACGTCCAATTTGACATAAAAATAATATTTTATTTTTTCAGTTTACTATAATTTATTTTCCCTTTTATTTTAAAGTGACTTTCCATTATCCAAGCTTTAATTCATTTTTACCAACTTTCCAAATATCTAAGTCACTTTAACTACAAATAAGTCATTGTTACCAACTTTCCATTCTCCAATCACTTTATAAAGTACTCAACTTAACTTCAATTTGGATTAGGTGAAGTCAACTTTCCTTTCTCCAAGTCACTTTGCAACAATGGCTCAACTGAACAAAAAGGGGACATTACACCCAACCACTATCTAATCATCCATTTTCATCCAATCTAATCCAAGTTCATCCTAATATTCATCCTAATCATCCTAATTATCCCTCTTATCCACCTTCATCCTAATACTAATCATTTAATCCCAACCTATCCCTAATCCATGCCTAAATCCATCATATAGGACCTTAATCTTCATCAAGTTATCCTAATCCTATCAAGGTCCTAAACCTAATCGATTCTATCCACCTAATCCACTTCCAATCCTTAGCCCATAATTCTTCATCCATTATCACCTATAATCCATATCATAATCCACTCTCCTAATATATGAAAGGAAGCAAGGTACACGGAACACACTTCCTACACCAATCTAATGAGGGAAGTAGAGTGCAAATTCTTTAAAATCCTTACAATTATTGTTATGTTATATGTTTAACACAGAGATTATAGTAGCAAGACACAACAAAAGAATTCAAGAGACACAAGATGTACGTGGTGAAAACCTTTTCAGGTGAAAAACCCCACACTCCAAAACCTACACAATGTATTATCAAAATTGAAATGTTTACAATACACTTGCAATGCAAGTTCTTCCAGGAGTCTTCAAATGTTATTTCTAGAGTAATTTTGGCAGCATAACGGTACATGTAAAAACACTATGCATACTACTACTCCAAACACCTCATTATATAGAGTTACAAGGTATAACTGAGAAGCTTCTAGAGGTGGGCGTCCATCTTGGCTACATGGCCCATTTCACACACCTGAGGACACTTATCCAACATACATACACCTCTCTTACATCTGTCATACATGGCATATTTGACTTCCCAAGATGGAGCGCTCTAGGCTAAAAATAGTCTATGATAGATGCTCTTACACATCTTACAGCTGTCATAAAATCTGCCCAACATAACAACACTTAATGTTGAAAGAGAATCTGTCATACAAGACTAAATATAGCATATTCCTCTTACACCATGTCATAACCCAACTTGGGCACCCAAATATGCCTTTCCCACATGCAAAGATGCTCTCTGACACTTGTCTTCACTTGTCATAGGAATCTCTATACTTGGCTCTTACGTGTCATTGGTTCTATCATACAAAATAACTCCTTCATCATACCACAAGATGCCGACACATGGCATATTAGTGCCACATCAAATGGGATGCCTAGATTCTCATGTGTTTGACTTGACCATCCAAGTCATATTACAAGTAGGATGACATGTCACAATGCCACCTCAAAATAGATGACAAAATAAGATGTGCAAGTAAATACAAAATTAGGCAATTAAATAAATAAATAATCTAATAATCAATGCTAGGAATTGCAAGGTTGAGACACCTTAATTCCCAAAATTCTCTCGCTTGTCGAACACTTTGTAAGAGCCAATAGTTCATGACAAGATTTAACTTCTAGGGGCCAAGAGGCCCATAGACTCCGAACACCATCTGAACTTATCTGTGCCCATAGGTTTCGTCAATGCATCTGCAACATTCTTGAAAGTGTCAACCTTTTCCAATATCACCTTCTCATCTTCTACCATATCATAACAAAATGATACTAAACATCAATGTGCTTTGTTCTAGCATGGAAAGTAGGATTCTTTGCTAAGCGAATCGTACTCTAACTGTCACAACAGATAGTAATCTGTCCAACATCAAAACCAACATTTGAACACAACCTCTTAAGCCAAATGGCTTCCTTACAAGCATGAGTAGTTGCCATGTACTCTACTTCTGTCGTGGACAAAGTAACCACAAGTTGTCACTTACTCATCCAACTAATAGCTCCACCAAACATAGTAAACACGTAAGCACTGGTGGATCTCTTGTTGTCAATGTCACCTGCCCAATCAGAATCTATAAATCCATGAATACTCATAGAATGTTGAGGTCCTGTAGGATAACCTTGATAACATAGGGAATAATTGGAAGTACCCTGCAAATATCTAAACACTCTCTTCACTGCATCCCAATGTACCCATCCAGGATTAGCCATAAACTGACTAAGGACTCCCTTTGCTTGGGCAATGTTTGGTCTTGTACATACCATAACATACATCAAGTTGTCAACTGCACTAGCATAAGGTACTCTACTCATATCCTCTGTCTCAGAAGGAGACTTTGGACAATCATCAACAAATGCCTTTGTTCTCATCGTAATAGGAACAATCAACGGTCTGCAATCCACCATACTGAATCTCTCCAACACAGTGTTAACATACTTACTCTAGCCTAACCAAAGTTTTATGTTTTCTCTGTCTCTTCTGATCTCCATCCTCAGAATGTACCTGACTGCCCCTAAATTTTTCATTTCAAACTATACTGACAAATGAGACTTTAAATCATAAATCAAAGCTTTACCATTCCCAATTAGTAACATATCATCAACATACAATGCTATAATGAGAATGCAATCATTGTCAAATTTGAAATAAACACAATGATCTGATTTCGATCTCAGAAATCTAATACTCAACACAAAGGCATCAAACTTTTGGTACCACATCCTAGGAGACTATTTCAAACCATACAAAGACTTCTTTAACTTGCAAACCAGATTTTCTTTACCTTTTACCATATAGTGCTCTGGCTGTGACATGTAGATCTCTTCCTCCAAATCACCATGAAGGAAAGTTGTCTTCACATCCATTTGTTCCACTTCTAAGTAATAAGCTGCTGCAAGAGATAATAGGAACTGAATAGATGTCAACTTTGCAATGGGAGAGAAAATATCACCATAATCAATACCCTCCACTTGAAAATACCCCTTCACAACCAATCTGGCCTTATATTTCTCAACACTGCCATCTGCACCAAATTTCTTCTTGAACACCCATTTACATCCAATAGGTTTCTGTCCTTCAGGCAATGACACCAAGTCCCAAGTTTTATTCTTTTCCAAAGAAGTCACCTCTTCTTCCATGGCCTCCTTCCAGGAACCTATCTCTTTCATACCTATAGCCTATTTAATAGTTCTAGGCTCATCAGTGATAGAAATCAAGGCAAAATCACAACTAGAATCAAGCAATTAATAACTAAACCTCCTAGGTTGCCTCCTGATTCGTGTGGACCTCCTCGCAAGCTGAGGTGGAGGTTCTTATTCTTCTAAACTTTTAGAGCTACTAGAGATCTCCTCACCATCAGGTCCAACAAGGTCTTTCGGTTCAGTCTTCTTAGGGGTAGTAGGAAACTGAACCACATCCTCTTTCTTTTCTTTTTCTTCTGGTTGTAAAACAACAGGAGTTACCTCTCTGAAAATAACACTTCTTCTATACAAGACTTTCTCGGCTACAGGATCCTAAAGGTTGTACCCTTTCACACTGACACCATAGCCAATGAAGATACTCTTAACTGCCATGTTCTCCAATTTTGACCTATTCTCCTTAGGCACATGTACATATGCCTCACAACCAAAAACAAAAAGATGTCTCAATGAAGGCTTCTTACCAAACCACACCTCCATGGGTGTCTTATCAACAAGCGATGAAGTAGGACACCTGTTAGTCAGGTAGCAAGCAATGGCTACATCTTGAGCCCAAAACTTTTGTTCAAGGCTAGCTCCACTAAGCATACTCCTAGCCTTCTCCATCAACATTCTGTTCATCCTCTTTGAAACTCCATTTTGCTGAGGGGTGTATGGAGTTGTCTTATGTCTTTCAATCCCATGTTCTTTATAGAACTTATCGAACTCTGCAAAACAAAACTCACCACCATTATTAGTTCTCAAACACTTAATCTTTTTACCAGTCTGATTCTTTGCAAAAGCTTTAAACTCTTTGAACTGACTAAAGACTACAGATTTTCTTCCGAGAAAATAAACCCATGTCCTTCTACTGTAATCATCAATGAATGATACAAAAAATAATGATTTAGAAATCAAAGGCACATTTACATGACCAAACACATCAGAATGAATAAGATCCAACACACCAGAAGACTTGTGAGAACACGAGTAAAACTGAACACAGTTTTGCTTTCCATATATACAATGTTCGTAAAAGTTGAACTCAAGATTACAATCATTTAACCCCTTGATGAGGTTTTTATTTTTCAGGGATCTAAGACCCTTCTCACCAATGACCAAGTCTCTTATGCCACAACATTATCTTCTCAGCAGGAAGTTTCATTTCCAAAGCATGAGCACCCTTAGGTACCAAGAAAGCACTACCATCAAAAGTTGAAGCAACACATCTCTTCACTGCTAGTTCCAATGGTGAGGATGAAGAATCTGAAGCTCTTTTATTTGAAATAGAAAAACTATTGCACTAAGCATTGCATGCATCCAGCTGAAACAGAGTACCTCTCTGAGTACCCTTAGCAAGAACCATAGCTCCTCTTGTCATCTTGCATCCTCCACTTGAGAAGATAACCTGCACACTTGCATCATTCAATTTACTCACATAAAGAAGGTTTCGTGCTAAACCAGGGATGTGCATAACCCCATTGATCCCCTTCACTCGTCCATCAGGGAATCAGATCAAGACTCTTCCATAGCCAACTATCTTCAGGTGAGAGTCATCACCCAGGTACACCTTCCCACCATCGAACTCTTCATACTTTATGAAGCAACCTCAATGTGAGGTTGTGTAGAAGGAAGCACTAGAGTCAATCAACCACAAATCTTTTGATGAATGGGTGGCCGAGGCAACAATAAAAGCATCACCATCATCTTGAGATTTGTCAGAATCTGAATGAGAGGTGTTCTTCTTTTTCTTCTTCTCCTCCTTGCACTCCTTTCAGAAATGCCCAGATTTACCACAGTTCTAACACAGTGCCTTGGACTTTCCAAGAGATTTGGATCTCCCATGGGATTTGGATTTGCCCTTTTCAACTTTCTTTTCCTTCTTTTCCCCTTTCTCCTTGGGTCTACCATGAACCGCAAGAGCCTCCTTAGCCGACTCAGAAGACTTTCTCCTCATTTCTTTAGATAACAGTAAAGACACCACTCCATCCATCTTGAAGGTGGTTGTAGTACTCCCAATGGCCATGATAAGATGGTTCCAAGAGTCCAGCAAAGAACAAAGCAAGGTCATACAACAATCCTCCTCCATTTTCACACCAACGAAAGTCAATTGTGCAAATATCATGTTAAAGGCATTCAGGTGATCTATAACTGATCCTCCATCTTCTATCCTTAGAGAATATAACTTCTTCCTCAGGAAAAACTTGTTCACTAGGGATTTGGCCTGATAAACATAACCAAGTTTCTTCCATAGCTCTTTCACGATCTTCTGTTCATGACCATTTAACAGGACATAATCAGCTAAACAAAGTCTTACAAGACCCTTAGCTTTACGATCTTTAAGATCCCAATCTACTCAAGCCATTGCCATTGGTTTTGTACTGGAAATTATTTCCCATAGGTCTCTATCAACAAGCATGTCTTCCATTTTAAGTTTCCACAACTTGAAATTTCTGCCATTAAACTTTTCCAACTCTATCCTTTCGGATGTGCTTTCCATCTCCTTCCTACAACAAGATCACAAAATACTCTACATAGACTCCCACTCAATCAAAGATTAGTACAAAAAATCCCTACCCAACAATGAGGATCAAAGGTGATCAAGCTCTGATACCAACTAAATACGTGGAACACACTTCCTACACCAATCTAATGAGGGGAGTAGAGTGCAAATTCTTTAAAATCCTTACAATTACAGTTATCTTATATGTTTAACACAGAAATTACAACAACAAGACACAACACAAGAATGCAAGAGACACAAGATGTATGTGGGGAAAACCTTTTCAGGTGAAAAACCCCACACTCCAAAACCTACACAATGTATTATCAAAACTGAAATGTTTACAATACACTTGCAATGCAAGTTCTTCCAGGAGTCTTCAAATGTCTTTTCTGGAGTAATTTCGGTAGCATAACAGTACCTGTAAAAACACTATGCATACTACTACTCTAAACACCTCATTATATAGAGTTATAAGGCATAACTGAGAAGCTTCTAGAGGTGGGCGTCCATCTTGGCCACATAGCCCATTTCACACACCCGAGGACACTTGTCCAACATGCATACACCTCTCTTCCATCTGTCATACAAGCAATATTTGACTTCCCAAGATGGAGTGCTCCAGACTAAAAATAGGCTATGACAGATGCTCTTACGCATCTTACAGCTGTCATAAAATATGCCCAACATAACAACACTTAATGTTGTAAGAGAATCCATCATACAAGACTAAATATAGCATATTCCTCTTACAACATGTCATAATCCAACTTGGGCACCCAAAGATGCCTTTCCCACATGCAAAGATGCTCTCTGACACTTGTCTTCACTTGTCATAGGAATCTCTATACTTGGCTCTTACACATCATAGATTCTGTCATACAAAATAACTCCTCTATCATACCACAAGATGCTGACACATGGCATATTAGAGCCACCTCAAATGGGACACCTAGATTCTCACCTGTTTGACTTGACCATCCAAGTCATATTACAAGTAGGATGACATGTCACAATGCCACCTCAAACTAAATAACAAAACAGGATGTGCAAGTAAATACAAAATTAGGCAATTAAATAAATAAATAATCTAATAATTAATGCTAGGAATTGCAAGGTTGAGACACCTTAATTCCCAACAATATACTAATCTAATCCATTTATCTCAACCCCCAAAATCAATCATCCATTATCTATCCATCCATTTTAATCAAACATCCAACCCCTATCCTTAATCAAACATCATCCTTTGAAACATCACTAGTCCATCCATAAATATCAAACCTACACTTCAATGAATCAACCTTTAGTCACATCACACAAAATCCTCATCAAGACAGTTCTGATAATCAATAGACCAAGGTTTAACCCCTCTTCAGCATACTGTTAGAAAGCACAGGGCAACTGAGAGGGGGAGGGGTGAATTAGTTGTTTATTAAAACATTAAACCCTCAAAGCAATTCCAAACATCAATATCTTATTATGCATTAATAGAATGTAAACATATGAAGCATCAATGCAAACACATCCAAACACATAAGAACACGAGATTTACATTGAAAACCCTATAAGGGAAAAACCATGGTGAGGATTATCTCACAATATATATGAATAACAACACCCAAAATCAATAGGCCGACTGACCAAAAGAAAGGCTCACTACCAAAGAAAGAATCACTGCCCATAAGAAAGAAGAAAGAAGAAATCTATTACAAAGAGATTCACTATCTCAGAGAAATAGGGAGGATCCATCACTGCAACTTCCTGCTATCCACAACCTTTGGCTCACTACGTCTAGCAACTTCAAGCACATTGAAATGTAGACACTTTCTGCTCATTGCATTTTGGAGTCATAGGCATTTAAGCTCACACACCACTCACTACCCTTGTTTCACATTCACAACCTCTTCTCTACTTTGCTCCACACAACATTATCTTGCATTTATACCATCCACAACCAAGACCTATCTCAATTAGGTCGGTCCTAATGAAGCGTGTGCATTACACACATGCAACATCACTTAGGTCGGCACTAAACACTTTTGCAGTGGAAAGACGTGAAAGTGGACCATGTCAAGGGTTAACTAGGACTCAAAGCTATATCACCAAGCTGTTCATCACATCGACAATCCACGAGGCACCTCTGCAAATGGCACCAACAAGCTAGGTCAGCCAAACCTGGGCTAACAGCCACATCCACACTTCTCCAAGTCCAAACACATCATGTAGACCATAGAGAGACACTTGACGACATCTACTCACCTTTCCACAACATTCAACATCATCAGAAACTCTACAACACTATTGTAACCATCTGACACAAAGAATATCTTCATTATGCACATCAGGATCCACTACCATTGAACACCAACACAATAACTGATCTTGCAGAGTAACCCAACATTGGAAACTTAAAGGAAAGGTAGATATAGACTGTAGAAGCACATCCCCAGATCTGCAAGACATGAAACCATAATACTGAGAAATGCAAAGCAATCTCATTTCTCCCAGATAGTCTTCTACACAATCAAACACTCTGTCAAACACATCTTCTACTGCTGCACGATCCAGAACCTCAAATTTGATGCAGAGGGGATTTTCTTCACTTAGAAATCTGATCACAAACACACATAGAACACTATGTAAGAGGGTAGAAAAGTAATTTAAAAAACATAAAATGGAAGAGAAATCTACAATATATATTATATTGAAAATTTGAAAATGAGATACATAAACATTGAGCTCATATGCTCTCATACAACATGGGTTTCAAACATACAAAAATCTTCAACTCAACATTCCAGCTTCATTCCAACAACATCTAGTAATGTAAACACATCTTCTCCAAAAGCCTCCTTCTTACAAATGGGCAATCCTCAATATGTATATCTTGCCTGAGAAGAAACCACTATTGGTTTCTCAAAACAACCTCTACAAACCATCAATAAAAACTGTCACTTCCAACCTGTCATCGCTCCCTCAATTTTTAGGATTTTCTAAAAACATTTCTGGGTTTCATGTCCGTCCTTCCCATATTTCTAGAACATTTTAAATTTATTAATTTTGATCTAAAATGAGAAAGTTATGCCTATTTTACCAAGACTAGGTTTCATAATAACGACCCACACATGCAACAACATGCAAAGCTTCTGGCCTCACCTCTTGGAAATCAATTCCAAGATTCTTAGCAGCCCCACTTATGACAAAATTAGTCAAATCCCACTAAAATTACATTTACAATTGCACCTAAGGGAAATTACATTTGTTGCAAATTAAAATATGATTTTCTCAAAGCTCCAACATTATTGAAAAAACCAAACAACTAAAAATTAAAATATTTTGATGATGCAAGATTGCCATTGACCATGAATGCTCCTGCACCATACTCCCAGAGAAAAAAAAATTCAAGTCCACTTGAATAAGGAATATCATTATGAAAAATATGTTTGATAGTCTCTGACTGATGTCTTGCATTTCCTGCATTCCAACTTTCTTGAAACAAAGTAATGTCCATTTCTTTTTCACTCTTGGGTTACCCATTCTCTTGCTTAAGTACTTGGGCTTGTCAAATGGAAATAACTTCTTCCTTTCTACTGCTTTGGATACCTGCACTTAAATAATGACAACTTCATTCATCAAAACAACTTGGTTAGTACCATTACCAATAATGCATTCTTTACTTTGCTTCTCACACTCCTTTGTTGATCCCTGCAATATAACAACATCCAACTGCAAGAACTTGGTTTGTAACTCTATAACACCAACCCTATCAGCGACTTCATTATCAACTTTTTCAGCAACATTAACAGTAATATGCCCTTCTACTTGTTCAACTTGCTCTTGAGACTCAAACAACTGAAAATGAAATGAAGGCTCTTCCACAACCATGTCTACTTTGTCTTCTTCAATGGTTGATGTCAAAACAATATTCACTATTTCATTGCTTACCTCTTCCTCTATCTGAGATTGCTTTTGTTCTTCCTCTATTGCTGTTGCCTTTGTTTGTCTTCTTCTTCTTTGGACAATTTTCTCGATGGGCCATGTAACCTTCCTATTCACTGATAAGTGCCAACTTTGCAACTACTGAACTATTCTTTCCATATTTTTTTCCCATCTTTTCCACAGCTTGCCTTAGTTCTCTTATCTCTTTCTCAACCTCTATTTGCCTCATCTTTTCATGTTTCTTCTTCCTCTATTTTTCTTCTTGCTTCTTCTTTTGTGAACCCCCAACATGCAAGTACCTTCTAAACAAATCCATCTTTCCTCTTCAAGCAAGTCCCTTTAACCTTTCTTCCTCTTGTCTTTGCCTCACCCAGGTCTCTTCTATTTTTCTCTACCTAGTCTTTTGGCAATCAGGTTCTCTCTTCAACCTGCACAAACACAAACACCAAACTCTCTTTTGCCCAGACCTTCTGAGCTATGATACCAATTGACGTAGAGGGGGATACTAATTTACCAATTGAGGCAATAATGAAATACTAATCCATTAAAATCTACAACACAACACTTCACAAGCCTCTGAAAGCAAGATGAAAAAAAAATGGAACAACAAAAGATATGAAGAGAAATCTGCACACAATCTTTTATTGAAATCTAAAAATGCATTACAAAATAAGGAAGCTTGTGAGCTTTTGAGAATTACACATCCAACACTTTCAACAAATAAATTTCTCCACCTCTAGAATCCTTCCCCAATATCTGGGTCTCTCCTCTATTTTCTTTTTTCCAGCTCCAATAAAAAAACCTGTCACTTATTCCTTTCACCACGCCCTCATTTTTTGGAATATTCTAAAATGGTTTCTAGGTTTCGTGCCCCTCCTTCCCATCTTTCCAGAATATTTTAAATTTCTTAATTTTGATCTAAAATGAGAAAGTTATGCCTATTGTACCGAGACTGGGTTTCATAATAATGACCCAGACATGTAACAACATGCAAAGCTTCTGGCCCCACCTCTTGGAAATCAATTCCAAGATTCTTGGCAGCCCCACTTATGACAAAATCAGTCAAATCCCACTGAAATTACATTTACAATTGCACCTAAGGGAAATTACATTTTTTGCAAATTAAAATATGATTTTCTCAAAGCTCTAACATTATTGAAAAAACCAAACAACTGAAAATTAAAATATTTTGATGATGCAAGATTGCCATTGACCGTGAATGCTCCTGCACCAAAATTCTAGATATAACACCTCTTAATACCTTTGATCAACACTTCCAAATTGCACAGGCATATCTTCAACTAGGAAGAAATGCGGAGCACAACTCTATCACATTGCACACCTTCTTATTCAAATTTTCTCAAAAGCACTTGGAAACTAAGTAAACTACCTGCTAGGGGTTGACATCAATGACAACACCAACAAGTTCCCAACAATCTCCCCCTTTGTTATTGATGGCAACACTAGCTTTCTAAAAAACTATCAAGACCTAAAGCAATCAATTAGCAGCTCAGCAGTACTCTTCCTGACTGGAACAACTCTTACTCTTCACACACTTTTACTCCCCCTGATTGGAGCAACTCTTACTCTTCTCACACTTTCCTGCACAAAGGTTTTTCAAGTACCTTCATTCTCTCCCCCTTTGACATCAATGGCAAAGGGCCATACTTGCAACACCAGCAAGCACTTGCTCTTTCTCTCCACTACTTTTAGTTCTCTGCACTCTTCCCCTTAGGGTCATAAGATATGCTTTGTCTAACTGTACTAATCACTACCTACTCCCCCTGAGAGGTAGCCTCCAACATCAATCTAGGACTAAGAATGTGTCTTGAAATGCTTCCTGGATAGATGAACCTACTTATGTATCTAATTAAAAGGAGGGGCAATAACCCCTAACTTCTGCTAGAGATACTCAAAAGTATCTTTAGGAAGAGCCTTTGTAAAGATATCTACAATTCGGTCCTTAGTAGGCACATGCTCCAACTTCACCTCATTCTATGCAAGCTTCTCTATTAGGAAGTGATACCAGATTGAAATATGTTTTGTCCTTGAATGCATCGCCGAATTCTTTGAAATGTTGATAGCACTTGTATTATCACATAATATAGGAATAGGTTCATCATATGATACTTTGATATCCTTCAATGTTTGCTTCATCCACAACACCTATGTGCAGCAAGATGCTGTTACAATATACTATGTCTCTGCAGTAGATAATGACACTGAATCCTATTTCTTACTCGACCATGAGACAAGTTTGCTTCCCAAAAAGAAAGCACCACCACTTGTGCTTCTTCTGTCATTTGTACATCCTACCCAATCTACATCTGTATATGTACTCAGGGAGAAATCGGTATCATTAGGATACCATAGGCCAAGCTCTGGAGTGCCTTTCAAGTTCCTGAATATCCTCTTTACTATTGAAACATGTGACTCTCTGGGATCAGCTTGAAATCTATCCACAAGGCAAACTGCATGCATGATATCCAGTCTAGTAACAATCAGGTATAACAGTCCACCAATCATTGATTTGTACTTGCCCTAATCAACCTTAGGAGATTCATCATCTTTGCTTAACTCACAACTAGTAGTCATGGGTGTACACACTACTTTGGAGTCTTCTATTCCAAACTTCTTTAACATTTCCTTAGCATACTTTGACTGTGAAATGAAAATACCTTTTTCTAATTGACTGATTTGTAACCCAAGGAAGAAATTCATTTCCCCACACATTGACATTTCAAATTCTTTTTGCATATCTTCTACAAATCTCTTGCACATGCCTTCATTACCCCCAAAATTTATATCATCAACATACACTTCCACAATCAGGATTTGATTTTCTTCAATTTTGAAATACAGATTACTATATGCAGTGCCCTTTTTGAATCTTTGCTGCAATAGGTACTTATCCAACCTTGCATACCAAGCTCTAGGAGCCTTTTTGAGTCCATACAATTCCTTCTTCAATCTGCAAACCATATTTGGATCTTCTGATAACTAAAACCCTTTTGGTTGATCAATGCATACTTCCTCTTCCAACTCTCCATTCAAGAATGCAAATTTCACATCCATCTGATAGACTTTGAAGTTTTTATGAGCTACGAAGGCCAAGAACATTCTATTGGCCTCCAATCTTGCCACTAGAGCAAATGTTTCCTCATAATCTATTCCTTCCACTTGTGAGTAGCCTTTACACACAAGTCTAGCCTTATTTCTGAATACTTCTTGATTCTCATTCAATTTGTTCTGGAAGACCCATTTAGTTCCTATCACATTTTTGCCTGTTGGTCTTGGGACAACTTACCAAGTCTAATTCTTCTCAATCTACATCAGTTCTTCTTCAATAGCCTTGATCTAGTGCTCATCTTTGCATGCTTCAGTCACTGTTTTGGGTTCTATTATAGATAACACACATAAGTTTACCTATTCATCTACCATAGCAATACTTCTCCTTGTTAAGACACCTTTGTTCTTGTCTCCAATGATCCGATCTTCAGAATGATTCTTTTGCACATACTTGGGGGTCTTAGGAATCTTCTCTGGAGCATCTTCTTCATCAACTTGCTTCTCCTTTTCCTTTTCTTCCTCTTTTTCTTCTTCTCTGCCAGAGTCTTCATTCAATTCATATTCTTCTAATAATACTGAGCTTTGGTATGGTTCTTCATCCACTTTGACATTTGCACTTTCCACTAATTTCTTTAGCCTCTTGGTGTAACACCTGTAAGCCTTGCTCTTTGTGGAATATCCAAGGAAGATTCCTTCATCTAACCTTGTATCAAACTTTCCCAAGTTTTCTTCATCTCTCCTAATGTAGCACTTGCTTCCAAATACTCTAAAGTATTTGACAGTAGGAGTTCTTCCATACCACAGTTCATATGGAGTCTTTGAACTGTTGACCCTTACTTGCACTCAGTTTTGTATGTAGAATATAATGTGAATAGCTTCTCTCCAATAGATATCAGGTAGATTTGCTTCTTTCAACATTGTCCTTGCTGCTTCCTAAACTGTCTTGTTCTTTCTTTCCACAACTCCATTCTTTCGAGGAGTCCTAGGGGCTAACAAATGCCTCTTTATTCCATGATCTTCACAAAAGCAGTTAAACTCATTGGAGGTGAGCTCACCACCTCTGTCAAACCTCAAGCACTTGATTTTCAAATCAATTTCATTTTCAACCATAACCTTTGATGCAGAGGAAAACCTGCTCGGGCATACAAACAGGTGGAAAACCCTTGAAGCTCACATAAAAGCCACTTGAGAGTCCATCGGCAAGACCTTTGAATTCTCTCTCTGAAACATACATATTATTGCCTATCGGCAAGACAATGGCTATCGGCAACCACCTTTCTCTCTTCTGCCGATGAGGTGACTCATGCCGACATATATTTCATCGGCCACACTTCCCCGTCGTCTTCCCGATTAGTGAGAACATAACTGTTGGCCACCATTCACAATGTTAAACCGATATGCCTTCTCACACCGACGGCAAACACTTTATCGCCAAGACAAACAGTTATCGGCTCCCTCTCCCATTCTTACACCGACACACATCTCTCCCTGACGGAACCTTTTGCTTCCACACACGCTGGAAATCTTCCCCTTCGGTGAGACATTCTACTGTCGTTGACTTCCAAACTTCTTCTGCCGATGTGCTATTCTTTCCGATGGCTAACATCCATCGCCCAGACAAGATCTATCGTTCAGACATTCGTCTTCTCTCCCGATCGTAATTCTTATGCCGATATGCATTGCATCTAACATCACCTTTGGCAAGACATGCCTACTGTCGGCCTAGTTTTGAATTCCTTCGCCGATGTCCGTTATCTCCCCGATGGTTAGAACCATCGTCCAGAACTATGTCTTCGGCCTAACCTGAGGCTCTTCCACCGACACTCCCTCTCACCCCGATGCCTTAGGTCAAGGCATACATTGGTGAGACTTTCACTGTCGGGCCAACCGATTTCGTTTCCTCTGATGATCAGACCTTCACCGATATGCTTAATGCCACCTCACCGTCGGTAAGACTTCTATCTTCGGCATAATACTTACTCCTTCGGCCGATAATGCTTCTCTCACCGATGGGTTAATACACCAAACTTTCCCCCATCGGTAAGACCTCGCTGTTTGCCATGACTACCAAATCTGCTTCCGATGACTCATATCACACCGCTGCATACTGCATACCAACTTTGTCTTCGGTAGGACTTGTTTCTTCGGCCGCACTTGCTTCTTCTTCTTTTGATGGTGATACTCACACCGATGCATACAGATGCTTCTTCCTGTGATCACTTCTATACCTCTCGTGAGGCTTTCTTCTTTTCCCGTTTGTTGTAACTATCTTCCACAATACTGTTGCCGTTTTCTACAACTAAACACACACACAGATTTCTAAACTAATACAGAAAAGCAAAACAACATAGAACAACAGAGAGGAGAAATTAAAAACAGATTGGCATTCCACTGGTCTCGACCAAGGTCTCGACCAGTGGAATGAATCAAAACTTGATTGCTCTACAAAACACTAAATTTTATTTCTCTTTCTGAGATTACACGCTTCTCTGTTGCTCCTCTTTTTCTCTTTCCTCCCTTCCTGTCTTCTTTAACAAACATGGACTGCCTATTTAAAGGCTCACTTCTTGGCAGTTACACATGGTGGAATCTCAATCGATTCGTCACCTCTGCCATCTATTACACAATAGTTACAACTCAGACAGTTACAACTACTTCCTATCCGTTTACAATAGGTGCCATGTGGCTTACAATATGGGACACATTGGTCCGAATCAGAACAATTGGCACTAGGCCTTACAATAATAAAAATGATAATAGGGGGCTTCTTGATGGTAATGGGGTGCTCCTGCACCATACTTCCAGACTTGAAAAATTTCCATGTCCCATGGAAATGCTCGGTGAGAACTGCAACAACTCTATTCTCTTGGTGTCTTCAAACTTGATGCCTCTGCTACTTGTACCATTCAATGGTGACTCCTCTCAATGGAGTTTAACTGGCTACTCCTCAAGATGCTGCTATAAGTCCAACCTTAATGCTGCACCAACACTTCTGTCCCTCACCTAGGAGTCCTCTCATGCCTCTCTCCCCAAGACTTTTGGCGACACTCACTGGACCTCCTTCTCAGGCCCTAGAACCATCTCCTGTGGTTCCATGACAGATCTCTTATCTGCCTGCTTGCTGCTTGTGGACATGCATCTGCAACCACAAATATTAGCATATCAAAACACCAATCTCTCCCTTAGATTCCTATAGCTTTCGCTAGCTCTGATACCAATATGATGCGGAGGAAAACCTGCTCGGGCATACAAACAGGTGGAAAACCCTTGAAGCTCACATAAAAGCCACTTGAGAGTCCATCGGTAAGACCTTTGAATTCTCTCTCTGAAACATACATATTATTGCCTATCGGCAAGACAATGGCTATCGGCAACGACCTTTCTCTCTTCTGTCGATGAGGTGACTCATGCCGACATATATTTCATCGGCCACACTTCCCCGTCGTCTTCCCGATTAGTGAGAACATAAATGTTGGCCACCATTCACAATCTTAAACCGATATGCCTTCTCACACCGACGATAAACACTCTATTGCCAAGACAAACAGTTATCGGCTCCCTCTCCCATTCTTACACCGACACACATCTCTCCCCGACGGAACCTTTTGCTTCCACACACGCTGGAAATCTTCCCCTTCGGTGAGACATTCTACTGTCAGTGACTTCCAAACTTCTTCCGCTGATGTGCTATTCTTTCCGATGGCTAACACCATCGCCCAGACAAGGTCTATCACTCAGACATTTGTCTTCTCTCTCGATCGTACTTCTTATGCCGATATGCATTGCATCTAACGTCACCTTCGGCAAGACATGCCTACTGTCGGCCCAGTTTTGAATTCCTTCGCCGATGTCCGTTATCTCCCTGATGGTTAGAACCATCGTCCAGAACTATGTCTTCGGCCTAACCTGAGGCTCTTCCACCGACACTCCCTCTCACCCTGATGCCTTAGGTCAAGGCATACATCGGTGAGACTTTCACCGTCGGGCCAACCGATTTCATTTCCTCCAATGATCAGACCTTCGCCGATATGCTTAACGCCACCTCACCGTCGGTAAGACTTCTATCTTCGGCATAACACTTACTCCTTCGGCTGATAATGCTTCTCTCACTGATGGGTTAATACACCAAACTTTCCCCCATCGGTAAGACCTCACTGTTCGCCATGACTACCAAATCTACTTCCGATGACTCATATCACACCGCTGCATACTGCATACCAACTTTGTCTTCGGCAGGACTTGTTTCTTCGGCCGCATTTGCTTCTTCTTCTTCCGATGGTGATACTCACACCGATGCATACAGATGCTTCTTTCTGTGATCACTTCTATACCTCTCATTAGGCTTTCTTCTTTTCCCGTTTGTTGTAACTATCTTCCACAATACTGTTGCCGTTTTCTGCAACTAAACACACACATAGATTTCTAAACTAATACAGAAAAGCAAAACAGCATAGAACAACAGAGAGGAGAAATTAAAAATAGATTGGCATTCCACTGGTCTCGACCGAGGTCTTGACCAGTGGAATGAATCAAAACTCGATTGCTCTACAAAACACTAAATTTTATTTCTCTTTCTGAGATTACACGCTTCCCTATTGCTCCTCTTTTTCTCTTTCCTCCCTTCCTGTCTTCTTTAACAAACATGGACTGCCTATTTAAAGGCTCACTTCTTGGCAGTTACACATGGTGGAATTTAAATTGATTCGTCACCTCTGCCATCTATTACATGATAGTTACAACTCAGACAGTTACAACTACTTCCTATCTGTTTACAATAGGTGCCATGTGGCTTACAATATGGGACACATTGGTCTAAATCAGAACAATTGGCACTAGGCCTTACAATAATAAAAATGATAATAGGGGGCTTCTTGACGGTAATGGGGTGCTCCTGCACCAATCTTGTATGCTTTAAACTTATCTAGAGATTCTGATTTTTCTTTGAGAAAAGTTACCCAAGTCATTCTAGAATAATCATCAATCAACAACATAAAATACCTGTCGCCTTGAAAGCTTCCTACTCTTGTAGGTCTGCATAGATCTGTATGCACCAATTCCAGGGGTTTGGTGGTAGAATACTCCTTGATCTTGAAATACTTGTTTGCTTCCCAATCTAATATTCCTTGCAGGTTGCATTGATAGGCTTTGTAATCCTTGGCAGATCCCTCATAGCTTGAGTAGAGTTGACCCTTACTAGGCTATCAAAATTAATGTGACACATTCTTCTATGTCATAGCCAACTTTCATTAACTTGAGTCATGAAACATGTACCATTAGCACCTTTGAGCTGATATATATTTCCTTTTGTCCTTGTTACTATAGCAATCAAAGTTCCAGAGCTTTCTTTTATGATTTCACAACCACCATCCTAAAAAACAAGGCTATATCCTCTGCTACACATTTGTCCTACACTTAGCAGATTATGTTGGAGACCCTTGACATAAAGAATAACATCTATATTATGCTTGCCATCAAAACTGATTGAACCTCTTCCACAAATTTTAGTAGATGCATCATCTCCAAACTTAACATATCCTCCACCAAACTTCTCAAGCTTAACAAACTTATTCTTATCACCTATCATATGATTTGAACACCACTATCAATTAACCAGTCGTTCTCTTTTCTTACACGAAAAGCAGTTATCAAAGCTCCTTTGATATTGTGCCTTGTTTCTGGAGCAATTTCCTTTATGTATCTTTAAGAGTCAGTAGAATTAGCTCCAACATTCAATGCAATGAACAAGCATTCATCACTTTCATCATCTAAATAGTCACACTCATTATCAAATATACTGTCATTTTTTTTAACATAATAAATCCTCTTGAATGATTTACCTTTGTTGTCCTTGTTCTTGTCATTTGAAATTTTGATTAGACATTTTGAATCATAATGACCTATCTTTCCACAAATAAAACATTTGAAGGGTAACTTACCTTTATATTTTATAGAGCCTTTTTTCAATATACTCACAAAATTTGCTTCCATTTCATCAATGTCTTTTGGATTTGATTCAACATTCTTTTCTATCTTGGTAGCCTTAAAAGCAGTTTTTTTTCTTGAATCATCTTGACCAAATTCTCTTATCTCAAAAGTAGTTAGAGTACCAAACATTTGATCCCTAGAGTACTTATCCAAATCTTATGTTTCTTTAATATCAGATACCTTAGTACTATAATATTTTGGAAGAGTTCTTAGTATCTTCTTTACCACTTCACTTTCCTCTAGATTCCCACCAAGACCATTGATGGAACTGACAACTTCATCCACTCTCTTCATGTAGCCTATAATATTTTCACCCTTTGACATCCTTAGGGTTTCAAACTTGGCCTTCAACATCTGCATCTTTGCTTGCTTGACCTTGTCACCTCCTTCATAGGTTCTTACCAGCTTCTTCCGGATCTCATGAGAAGTTTTGCAACGCATTACCTTCACCGGTTTTGAATCAGAAAGACTGTTCAGAAGAGCACTCATTGCCTTACCATTCTTCTCATATTCTTTAATCTCATCTTCATCCTTTGGACCATTAGGAGGTATAGTATACTCTTTGTCAACTATCTTCCATACATCGTATCCTAGTGAGATAAGAAAGCTTTCCATCCTGGTCTTCCAAAAAGCAAAGTTTGTTCCATCAAACACTGGAACCTCCATACCTTTTCTGTGTGCCATCTAGATCAACCCCATGCTGTTAAGCTTCTTAAGAGAACTCGGCTCTGATACCAATTGTTAGAAAGCACAGGGTAAATGAGAGGGGGGGTGAATCGGTTGTCTATTAAAACATTAAACCCTCAAAGCAATTCCAAACATCAATATCTTATTATGCATTAACAGAATATAAACATATGAATCATCAATGCAAACACATCCAAACACATAAGAACACTAGATTTACATGGAAAACCCTATAAGGGAAAAACCACGATGAGGATTAGCTCACAATATATATGAATAACAACACCAAAAATCAATAGGTTCATTGCCCAAAAGAAATGCTCACTACCATAGAAAGGCTCATTGCTAAGGGTTCATTGCTCTGAAGAGAGAAGAAAGAAGAAATCTATTACAAAGAGGTTCACTATCTCAGAGCAACAGGGAGGATCCACCACTATAACTTCCTACTATCCACAACCTTTGGCTCACTGCCTCTAGCAACTTTAAGCACACTGAAATGTAGACACTTTCTGCTAATTGCATTTCAGAGTCACATGTATTTAATCTCACACACCACTCACTACCCTTGATTCACATTCGCAACCTCTTCTCTACTTTCCTCTACACAACTTTATCTTGCATTTGTACCATCTGCATCCAAGACCTATCTCAATTAGGTCTGTCCTAATGAAGCATGTGCATTACACACATGCAACATCACTTAGGTTGGCACTAAACACTTCTGTGGTGGAAGAAGTGAAAGTGGACCATGTCAAGGGTTAAACATGACTCAAAACTATATCACCAAGCTGCTCATCACATCTACAATCCATGAGGCACCTCAGCAAATGGCACCAACAAGCCAAGTCAGCCAAACCTGGGCTAACAGCCACATCCATGCTTCTCCAAGTCCAAACACATCATGTGCACCACAGAGAGACACTTCATGACATCCACTCACCTTTCCACAACACTCAACATCATCAGAAACCTTTGCAACATTGTTGCAACCATCTTCCACAAAGAATATCTTCATTATGCACATTAGGATCCACTACCACTGAACACTAACACAAGAACTGATCTTACAGAGCAACCCAGCACTGGAAACATAAAGGAAAGGTAGATATAGACTGTAGAAGCACATCCCTAGATCTGCATGACATGAAACCGTAATACAGAGAAATGTGAAGCAATCTCATTTCTCCTAGATAGTCTTCTACACAGTCAAACACTCTGTCAAACATATCTTCTACTGCCACATGATCAAGAACCTCAAATTTTGGATATAATACCTCTTAATACCTTTGATCAACACTTCCAAACTGCATAGGCATATCTTCAACTAGGAAGAAATGAGGAGCACAGCTCTGTCACACTGCACACCTTCTTATTCAAATTTTCTCAAAAGCACTTGGAAACCAAGTGAACTACCTGCTAGGGGTTGACATCAATGACAACACTAGCAAGTTTCCAACCCATACCCAGATGATGAATAAATAGAGGAACTTAAATTCCTATATGGATCTCATCCCCAAGCTATATCTTCAATCCAACACATGACACTATCATATCAACCTCCATCATATACATTTCCTAGTCACATTCAAGCACAAATACAACAACTTAAGCATGAGTATGAGATCTTGAATCCTATTTCTTAGGAAAAATGTTAAAATCTCATCTGTGATAAGCCCTATGCATATCTCATCACTGAAGATCCTCCTAATGCTATCACATCCACATCATCATCTTCCATGTCCATGCAAACTCCAAATGATCAAATCATGAATCCATAATTGGACATGTAAACTTCTTACGATCAAACATTGGCTAGCACAAGTTACAACCCTATACCTAATTGTATATCCTAAGACAAGGGACATCAAGGTCATCCATATCATCCTCTATCTATATATTTACCTCCACCTATTTCTCAACAACCATTTTCCTATGCACTTCCTCCACCTCCTAATCCTAACCCCTTCGTTCATCTACCGCATAATCCTTCACCCAATCCACAATATCCTCCTTCACCCAATCCACCATATGATCCACCACCCAGTGCATTAACACCTTTTATCCATCCACCATGGGATCTATCCACTCCTAATCCACCATCAAATCCTATTATCCCTCCACCCGATCCTAATCTGAACCCCACAACATCTGACATCATGAAGGATGTGATCTAATATACATATACATATCTTACTCCAGAATTCATGAAGGATGTGCCCCAAGGACTCCTAGCATGAAATGAAACACCATCATGCACTCGAATGTCTATCCTTGAGCCTAAAAAAGAACCTCATAATAGTATGTCTATCCCCCCAACACCATCATCCATTCCTATGCATATCCATCCTATTGAAGAGTCCCATACCATGAATCCAAAACAAGACCCATCATGTATCCATATTGTCAAACATTCAAAGCTTATCATGTCCATCCATGCTGCCTCCATCCCTATCCACACTCAAGAGCTATGTCAAGAGTCAAATTCAAAACATGATCTACATTGCTCCTTACCAAGTCAAGATCAAATTATTCAAACACCACCAGCTCATATCCATGATCAAGGTCCTATTCATGATCAAGCTCCCATTTATGATCAAGCTCCCCTCTATGATCAAGACCCTATCTATGATCATGAAAGTCATGATTATCCTCTTATCCCACTCTATGCATTACATGAGCTAGAGACTATCACTTTACCCATCCAATATCCCATAACCATTCATGAGAAAGATATCCAAATCATTCCTATCCATCCATCCACAACACCCCCTTTCCAGGATGAGACACTTGATCCCCAAGAAAAAATTGACAATCAAACAAGTAACTATCACCCCCATCTTACTGAACATAATGTTAGTCAAGATCCAAGCATCCCAAGTCATCCCTTGCCCGATCCTACATTATCTACTATTGATCCTCCATCAACCCCTATTGATCCTTCACCATCTCCTATTGACTCCATTCCAAATCCATTATCTTATCCCCTTGGTCCTGCTACTTTTATCCATGGTGGTTCTCTTGTCGAAGAGAAACAAACTTCATCCACCACCCCACCTTCTCCATCTAACAATGGATTCACATCTTATTTTTGAAACAACAAACATCCCATTGCATATTGTATGTTCCAAAACATGAAATATCAAGGCAAAGGTTTAGGCCTACATGAACAAGGCATCTTGGAGCCCATCCATGTCACAATCCATCCACGAGTGCATGGCCTTGGTTTTACATCCCAAGCAAAACAATCCAAAGATATTGGTACCACCACCATGCCTCCTAAAGTTACTTCTTCCAATCTGACTCTTAGTGGACCTCATTGCACCTCCAACTCATATGTCGCCATCCCTCCTCCATCATCATACCATTCGCAAAAACATGTGACCATACATCTCCTCCCTCCACTCTTCCTCCACTCCTTCCAACTCCTAATATTCCTATCCTTCAATCCCCTAATCCCTTCATCCATCAGTATACTCATCCCTACTTCCATACATCCCATTCCCTTAAATCCCCTATCTTCCCTAATCATGGCCAACGAATGCACATATCAACCAAACATGAAGCTATAAAAAAATCCATGGGATCCCAAAATAATCATTTGGATGCTTCCCCACATAAAGTAAAAATCCTACAAAAGCCTTGAAATTATCATGACGAAGGACATCGATAGACAAAGAAAAATAAAAAATCCAAAAGGCTACAAACACCCACACCCCCAAAAGCAAAAACAAAAATGGTGTGGGTCCCTAAGCAAAACATAGTCAATCCAAATAGAGCATCCACCTCTCCAAAATCCCAACAATCATGCTCCCCATATAAAACTTCTAAAAATCCTAAGTCCATTTGGGTCCCTAAGTACTCAAATCGGAAAAATAATAAATCCCCATTACTCCCAACACCACATCCAAATCAAAAGCTTCAAAATCCAAAATGGTGTGTGCAACCATTGGTCTTGGTTCCCCTTGACACCACGATATTCCCACATACCTCCATCCCCCCATCTTATATCCCCTATCCCACATATCTCCCCTATCAAAGGGTATGGTCTATGCTTTCGCATAAATCCATCAATCCCTATCCCCCATTCACATCATAATCCACATCATACATCCACTATCCTCCATCCATTCAAAATACACATCATAATCCACCATCGCCCATCCATTCATAATCCACATCACAATCCACTATCCTCCATCCATTCATAATACACATCATAATCAACCATCCATTTCATTTCCATCTTCCCGCATCTACCAACATTCATGCACATAATGCTAACATACTATCTTGCTATTAGAAACAGACGCTTGAGTCCCCATCCTCCATCCCTTCCAAATAGTCAAAAAATTAAAAAAGATGAAAGAAAAGAAAGTTACAAAGAGAAATCATTCATCCAATGGTGAAAACTTGGCAAACAGGCGCCTTGGATAAGTACCATGATGAAAACCTGGCAAACAGGTGTCATGTGTAGATCGATTGTCTATGCACCTTACACTTGGGGCCATGTTGTCTCATCTCATCCTATCATTTACCATCCTACCTTCCCTATCCATTATATTCATATAATTATCCCCTTGATCCAATCCATTCTCTATTCCTCCTTTTGATCTTGATATAGATAAGGGCAAAATGTTGAAAAGTGCTTTGGACAACTCTTGATGTATTTAATACTTCCCAACATATCCTACCATCTTATCATTGTAAGAATTGTCACGCTATATCCTAAGTCTAATACCTAGAATATGACATGTTATTCCTATGCAACATAGTCCTTGGAGATCACATCCTGAATCCTTCCGTCCATATATCCTTCATGCATTTCCCATCCATTATCCACTATCACCCATCCTTCTACCTATCCATCCACTTTACACTATCCTATTCATCCATTATCCATTATCACCCATCCTTCTACCTATCCATGATGTTCCCTTGTCATTGGTATCTAAGGCTATCCAACTGCCATCCAAAAACATCAAAACATCCAAAACTTCCAAAAAATCAAAACATTCTGAAAAATCCAAAAAACATCAGAAACATCAAAAACATCAGAAACCTCAAAAACATCCAAAACATCCAAAAAAATCAAAAACATTCCAAAAATTCAAAAACATTAAAACATCCACAAAAATCCAAAAAAAAATCATAACATTCCAAAAATCCAAGAAATAAATCCAAATGCAAGTCATCTTTAATCCATATCAATCTAGCTGAGTAATCTAGCCTATCATCCAAAAGCATTCTTTGATTTTGTTCCCAACCTTGTTGTAAAACCAACCAATCGATCATTTATCCAATCCTTATCTTAGGATATATCGTTCCCGCATCCTTGTGTTGTTCTAGGGATATATCATTCCCCACAATGACAACACTATCCTTATCCAATCATTATCAACAAGATATATCGTTCCCACATCCTTGTGTTGTTCTAGGGATATATCATTCCCCACAATGACAACACTTTCCTTATCCAATCATTATCAATGGGATATATCATTCCCCACAATGACAACACTTTCCTTATCCAATCATTATCAATGGGATATATCATTCCTGCATCCTTGTGTTGTTCTAGGGATATATCGTTCCCCACAATGGCAATACTATCCTTATCCTTTCTCACTTAATCCTTGTTTTTTAGCTTGCTAGGGGAAATACCCTTGTTTGTTTTTGAATCATTTGTGCATGCTTGCTTGCTGGCTTGCGTGTGTTATCAATTTATCATGCATTTGTCTTATCATTTTTTATCAACATTATCTTTTATCTTGTATCTTTTTATCTTGCATCTTTTGTCTTGCATTTGCATTGGTACTTGTAGCCTACCTACCACAACGTATCATGGTCTTCAATATCACGGTGCTATACAGTATAGGGTTGCTAGTGACCTTTGTCTTTTTGTGTGTCTATCCTATGCATTGGATACATCGTCACCTTGGTCTTGTATACCCTGGTGCATAACATCCATTTCTATATAAAAATAAGGATTGCTCTTTATATTTTTGAAGCATAACCTAATCAAATCATGTCCCATCCATCTCACTCATACCTCACAATAAATATATATACCTTTCACAATTTGATCTATTCTTCTATTCTTCTATCATCCTATCAATGCATCCATTCTTTTTCCATCATTCTTCCATATTTCATCTAACTTTTTCAACTTCATCTAAATCTCTCTATAACATGTCATCACATATTACCCAGACTAACATTCCCAATTTACCATCAAGTAAATAATCATGATCATCATAATCATTTTTTTACAATAATCAGTGCATAATCATTATATAAAAAGCATATATTTTCAAAATAATTTCAAACTAAAAATTTACGATGTGTTCAAAGATAGCATGCTAGTGAGTTCCCTCACTTTACAATCATAATGTTTTTCTCATGGTAATAATGATAAATTTACATAGAATTTGTTTGTCAAGTCATATAAATAGAATATACTACATCTAGAGTTTTGATAAATGTCTTCATAAGTCTTGACTTGTCATCTACTTAGGAAGGAGAGCATCACCCGAGTGCTTTTCCTCCAACCACAGGCCAACGGTCCCCCACACAACTTCCTTCTTGGAAGTGGCCATACCCTTCACGAAGGGAATAGATATAAAGAACCATTAGGTTTTCCATCTGAGTTTCTAGTGTTGTGCCCTTCATAATCCATCATGGTCATACAACTATAGATCACCTCTAACTATGTATGATGTCCACTACTGGATGGTTATGCCATCTGGAACATAGTGAACCGACTAATGCATGCAGAGATGGATGCATTACCTTGGCCAAAGGTTTAATATAAATAAATGTTTCTCAATGAACGTAGTCGGTTATTCACACACTTCTAACTCGACTTAGAAGCTATCTCATCCTACAGTGATTTAGTTTGACCTATTGTGGTAATGGGATAGCTTAATTAAGCATCCCTTTTTGTCCATCTGCCTTGGACTTCTAACTCTGATTTTTGGAGTACTTTACCAAAGGTTTGTTGTCACATCTGCAACATGGAATCGGTGACTCCCCATCACTCTATTCCTTATTTCAAAAGTTTACATGTTCTTGGTTTTCAATATCAAGATCAGTTTTGATCTACAACTTCATGAGATCGGTTAAGATATCTAGTTTGTTTTAAGGATTTCTATCTAATCCTTGTCGACTATAAACATATCCCGTTCAAGTCGACAATATAATTGTAAGAAGAGTTTCACATTTGATAAACGTGTCTGGGACACACTTAGAGGTCTATCTCTATAATCACATCATTAATATGTAATATTTATTTTCTCAAGATAAAAAGAATGTCATCTTTTATCATAGTGTTAGGGAGTAAAAAGTAACCTCATTCCTTTTTACCTCCTAGTTTAGCTCCTAGGTCCCCGTGTTTATACTTTACATGTTTAAAACTTATCCCAGAGAAAATTTCCCTGAAACCCATGTCAAATGGGACTTAGGGGTCAGATCTAAATGTTTAATCAAGACCCAAATTGGCCTTGGCACTTGGGCGCCCACTCCCAAGTCTAGGCTGATTTATCAGGACCCAAACTTAAATGTGTCAGCATAAGACCTTTAAAAAGGTTTCCCTCTATCGGCCTTTTCAATTTAATTTATGAATGTTAGCGGGAAAACATATATGAGTTAGTTTGTCTTTATTTTACACCTAGATGGATAATGTGAACTTATGATATTGACCTAAGGGATTTCAAGGCATTCATTGTGTTGCAGAGCATAATTGTGTTGTTATTGTGTTTGTTTATTGTAGATTTGGTTTCATCAATCCATCTCCTCATGATTTGAAGGATCTTCATCTCCGTGAGGGCTTCATCTCTAAGGTGACATCTATTTGTGCTTCAATCATTTTATTTCATCATTGATTTTGCATTTCCCCTACCTTTGGCACACTCTCTCTCTAACAATGGTGTTGGAAGACTTGAATTTCATTCCAGGGCTTGACTGAGGCAAGCTCCTAAACACCACAACCCCCAAACCCATCTCTTTGTGATTGCAAGTTATAGGTGCAAGATTTGGCGAAGTATAGGTGTAAAGAAGAAATTTAGAGGATAAGGATTTGGGATATGGAGAAAAGTTGCTATAAATCTACCCTACTGGACTAGGGCACCTGCCTTGGAGTCCTCCCAACAGGATTTATCCTGAATGCAGGAGATGAACATTATTCGACACTACTCACTATTCCAGATTTGCAGAAAAGTTGACCTATCAGACTTGGGTGCCCGCCCTGTAGTTTGTAAAGTCTTCACCTCTAGAAATCCAACTTCTGGTGAGTTTCTAATCCTTCTTGAGTGTCTTCCTATTCGGTGATCTGTAATAGTTCATTCTTCTATACCTGATTTCATTATAATTAGGGTTTGAGGCTCATTGAATCTAGGGTTTGACAAATCTTTCAATCCAAAAGTCTTTCCATATCATTCCTGAGTACATCAACTTGTAGCTGAGTCCTCTTCATCTATAGTGACTTGGCTCGGTTATTGTCCTTGAGTGTTAGTGTGAAAGGAGGGTTTGATTTGATAGATCTTAACACTATCCACCATCTTCCCACTTTTTACATCTAACATTTTGGTGAACCTATGTTTTTACTGAACTTGCATCTTGTTGAGTGTTGTAATTAATCTTTGCATTCATTCATATCATATCTATCATCTTGCATTGGAAAATTTTGCATACATTTGAAAAAAAATTGAAAAAATAAGCATTCTAGGCTTGCATTAAAGCATAGTTTTACATATTTTGCATTGCATATCATAAAAAGTTTTAATTTTCTAATTTTTGCATAAGATCTGATCTTTATTACATTAATTCATCATTATTTCATATCAAATCTTGCACATACAAGCTTGATTTGCTAGGGTTTTGCTTAAAAAGTTGCATTTTTCATTTAACCTAGTCTTTGTGAAAACTAGGGTTTGTAGTCAAAATTTCATTTTTAGATTTTGTTACTCCTTTTCAACATTTATTCAATCTAATTTTGAGGTGTAGTGTTGGATCATAGTGAATACTTTTTCATCCTATCTTTGAAACTTTCACCTTTTTCAATTACACATTGTGTATTTCAACAAGCATAACCACCTTGCTCCTTTTGGTTGTTCTATTAGTTTGTGCATTGAGTGGTGTATGCCTTTGCATGAGTTGTATAACTTTCTGCCCTAATAGAAACATCATTGTAAGAAGAAGCCGTAGACTAATGGGTTCTAGTGCTTTGAATATCACTGATATACAAATATCAGAAAATCCATTGAACACTTACTTTACAAAGGGTGAATCACAAACTTTTCAAGATATCATACCTCCTACCGCTATAATGGAAGAACAAGCATTTCATGATTTTGAAGATCCAATTGATGTGATAACACATGTACCTGATGATCGAATCAACAAACTTGATAAAGAACTAGCTGATTTTCAAGCATTTTTGGAAAAAGAAAGGATAGTTGAAGAGGTTGTACTTGTTGTTCATAGTCTAAGAGAGTTATTAAAAGGACAAGATAGTGTTAACACACTCCATGGGATAGACCATATAGTGGGTAACAACATTATGTCAGTGACTGACTGTGCAAATACTATTAATAATGTGTCATCACCGAATCATACACAGGTATTGGTGATGAGTGCCAGGTAGCACTCATATCAACATACCTTTTTATTCCCTTTTTCCCATCCTTTCATTTTACTGTCTTGGCAATTGCACCATAGAAACTGATAAGACTTGTCTTAATTACACTAATGAGAGTCGAATTACTGAAGATCATTATTTTTGATGAAATGACTAATGTTGCAGCAAACTAATGAAAATGTGCAGAAAAGTCTCTCTTTTTGCATCCACAAGTGTAGTTGTATGGGTGAAGGCAATTTTGAAGATCTCCGGAGTTGGTCCTAGTAATCTCTAGAGTTGATATGGAAGATAATATACCAGACTTCAATGTTTTCCCAAAGTGTTGGAGGTATCTTGGAAGGAGTGGATGCATCTCCGGAGCTACTGGCGACAGTGCAGAGTCTTTGGTGCCACTATCAATCTACATTTCAGGGGGGCAACCGTAGTGCTCTGGAGTTTACTCAACCAACACCAAGATGATTTGGCAAAGATTGCAGTCGGCTACTGGGGGTCTGATTCCCTTTTTATTGATTTTTTACGAGTTTTAAAAGACTTGTTAAGACCTATATTTTAGGGCCTCGCTACCCATTGTTATTTAAGTTAAGACTCTAGATTTAGTGGGATTGCTGTTCCACTAAAACCTTTTTTGGTTTGCATGATTATACTCTTCAGTTAAACAGTTGTATGTTTTAGTTAGAATAAGAGATTGGTTGTATCTCATAGATAAACTAATGGATAGAACAGTTAGTTCCAAAGATATCTTATCTTTGGATTAATATATGTTTAGATAGGAGCAGCAGAAACATATACAGATTTTGGCTATTAGATTATTGTAATTTCTATTTTTCAGACAAATATACTTTTTGAATACAAGTGTACCTTAATGGAATTGGATTGAAGGAAAGCTCACATTATTACATTTCTGTACTGAGTTCATGCTTTAGTCTTTAGTCCTGAAGGTGTGGAGCAAGGGTCCACTCTCGCCATCAAGACAGGAGGCTAGTATCTATTGTTTCAGTTCATTTACAGATTTTATTAAGAGTATAGTTTTATTGCTTTCAGAAGATAGAATTATTTTTGTTAATAATTGTTTCCAGTAAATGCATGTTCCTAGTTTTATAATTAGAATAGATCATTTTCTAGCAATCTATTGCCTTAGCATTATTTTGTGATTTTAGAATATCATTTTTGGTGCCGTTGCCAGGGATGTATGTGTTAATAAGAAATACTTAGTTAGCAGTCCTTTTTAGGTTAAATTGAATATGTATGGTTAGACCTAGGGATTCAAAAGGTAGATGCATAAAACAAAAACCCCAGCAGCAAACTACAAGAGAAAGCAGTAGGGTGGCATAAAATCTTGTTGAGGAAGAACACTTAGAACATACCTTGGAAACTACACCCCAAATTGACATTCCCTCAAATCCTTCACTCTCTGAGTATATTCAAGAACTATAAGAAAGATACTAGGAAGATTTGTTACAAGAATCTACCTCCTCAGAACCCCACACTGAATCTCAAAGAGAAAAGCCATCAGACATGGGGGATAATCACAATGATGAGGCAGATCCTCTGCAGGAGAATGCCAAAACTTTATCATACCCCATTGTTCTTTCTCTTGGAGACATGCACCCATGAAGATCATTTCACCTTCAAACCTACCAAACTTCAGGGGTCTTACTTCTAAGGATCCAGATTAGTTTTTGTTTGAGTTTAAAGTTGTATGCCAGACCTATGACTACAGGTTAGATAACCAGAAACTTAAACTTTTGCCATCAACCCTAAAAGATTCTGCTGTGAGGTAGTTCATGGGCTTAGCCCCAGACTCCATTCATTCATGGGATCAAATGGAAATTGAATTCCTGGACAAGTACCAGGATTACTATAGGGTCAGTGATAAAAAGGAGCTATTCAAAATTAAATAAAGAGAGGATGAAAGTTTAGAATACTCTCTGGATAGGTACAACTTTGACTTGAGGAGATATGGCAATCCTGTGGCTTACTCCTTGGCCAGAACCCTATTTGTAAAAGGATTGGACAGAGAATCAAATCAAGCATTGGATCTAATGGGAAGAGGAAACATTAACAAAATGGATATGCTTTCTATAGAAGAACTCTGTAGAAACTACTCTAGAACCCAAGATGGAGTGAGAACACCTAGATATTTTAAAAAGAAGAATGAAATAGGACAATTAATGGAGGAGATTGCAAACCTTAAGAAAGATATTCTAGTCTAACTGAATACCACATTAGATGGAATTCAAGCAAAAACTAAAATAATTGAACAAAACAAAACATCTGAACCTCTCTCCATATACCATCCTAGGTGTAGAAAAAAACACCTTCTGAGAAAATATCCATTGGACAAGTTAGAGATCTATAAGATCTATGACAAAGAACACCCCACCAGTCATTGTGATCAGCTCCCAACCTTAAAAAGGCTGACTAAAAAGAATGCCATAATAGAAGAGGATTTGAATTACGTGGGACAAAAATAAACTGGCAATTTCTCGTACAATCAGTACCCAAATCAGGTTTCCTACAGAGGTCCTTCAAACTAGGGAAACAATCAATGGAATCCAACTTGGCTGGGACCTCAAAACATTCCTCCTTGGGTACCACAGGATTGGTCAAACCAGCCTTGGGGAAATCAACAACAGCCACAATAGTTCCCACCACAATTTGGATCACAAAACATGCAGCCTCAGTGGGGTCATCAACAAGGTTAAAATCAACAATACCAAGGACAACCTAGACACTTCCAACCTCAGCAAAAAGCATTACTAACTGGACCCCTGAATACATAGGAACAAACACAAAATGAGCCAGTTAGTTAGCCACCCCTCCCAGCTCAACTTGTAGCAAATCCATGAAATAAACAGGGAGCAACTATTTACACAATAGAGCAAGAAAATATGGCTGGTGTAAACTCTATTAATCTAAATAACCTCCAGCTACATTATGGAAAAGCACTACCAAGACCATCTCCTCTGCTTATAGTTGAAGTAACTGATGGTATGGAACTTGAAAATCCATCCACTCAACCCTAGGAGAAGATTACTATTGAAACTGTGCTAGAGGAGCAGTCCTTAGGTAAGTCTAGAGTTCCTCCTAAAGGAACAAATCTAGAGATCACTTCTGGAACTACTTCTGAGAAGAACTCTAGAGTTGCTCTAGAGTTTGAAAAGAAAGCACCTTATCTAGAACGGATCAAATAACATGCCCCTCAGAAAATTGTCCTACAAAAACAAGCCCAACCTACCATAGAATCAAAACTTCTACAAAAAATCAAATAGCTGAATATTTTAATTCCACTACTGCAAGCAATCAGGGATGTGTCTGAGCTAAACCAATTCATCAAACAACATTGTGTTAAAACCCAGGACTAAAAGAAAAACTTCCCTGACACTATTCAGGTAGAAGGGAAAGTAGTAGACGCTCTTGTGGGAGAGATGCTCCTCCCAAAATATGGAGACCTTGAGAACCTTGCCATAACTGTCCATATTTCAGGGGTAGAAATATCTAATGTATTGGTTGATTTGGGGGCAGCAATAAACGTAATGACAATGCACACCCTGGATAGATTAGCCCTGACTGGTGTCTAGGCCATATCCACAATCCTCCAACTGGCTGACCAGTCAGTAGCTATTCCAAAAGGGGTATTAACAGATGTCCCAGTCATGGTGGAGTCACGGGAATTTCTAGTAGACTTTCTGATATGAGAACCTAGAAACTAGAGAAATGCTTACCCCTTGATCCTAGGAAGACCATGGCTGGCTATAGTAGCAGCATCTATTGATTGCAGAACTATAGACATGGTCATTTCCAATGTGATAGATTTGAAGAAAATCTCTTTATATCCTCCAGCTAAACCGTCAACACATTACTCAGGAAAAGTGTGGGTGGATAAGCCTAATAACATGGGAAATAGTGCCTTAGTAGCTATGGTTACCATCAAGGAACACTTGGGTGAGTTAGAAGAAGAAATAAACTATGACACAATTGAAGACATAACTCACATTCTGATTGACAAGGATATAATGGAATTAGCCCAAGACTTAAGAAGATAATTCTTCACTGCTACCCATTGTACCCTTGCAAACATTGTTCCTTGCAGAGAAACCTTTTATAGAGACTTGGCCACTTTTCATATGCTGCTCCCACATTCCTATCCTCTTAACACCATGACTCCAGGATATGGGATAGGGACATCTATGGATCAAATTACAAAGCAGGTCATGATTCTACCTGGGAAAACATTGAACATCAACACCCAGTTAGCAGAAAAATAGGAAGAAGCACTTCTTAATCTCTTGGTCTCCCATTTAGTAGCTTTTACTTGGGAATACCAAGATATGAAGGGCATTCCTCCTGAAATTTGTACTCATCATATATACACTGAAGATGTCAAACCTGTCAAACAGCCCCAGAGAAGACTAAACCTTGCCTTGAAAGATAGTGTTAAGACTGAAATAGAGAAACTACTACAAGCAGGGTTCATATATCCTATCTCAGACAATCAGTGGGTTTCACCCTTGGTCATAGTGCTTAAGAAAAATGGAAAGTGGAGAGTATGTATTAACTACAGAGAGATAAATAAAGCCATAAAGAAAGATTATTTTCCCTTACCATTCATTGATCAAGTTCTATACAACTTAGCAGGGAAAAAGTACTTCTCATTCTTAGATGGATTTAGTGGGTATAACCAGATTCAAGTGGCATTGGAGGACCAGGACAAGATCACCTTTACTTGTTCATGGGGAACTTTTGCATATAGAGTTCTTCCCTTTGGACTTTGTAACTCTCCAGCTACCTTTTAGAGGGCTGTTTTAGCCATTTTTGCTGAATTGGCTAATGAGTGTATGTAAGTCTATATGGATGACTTTACTTTGTATGGAGACACCTTTGAAGAAGCACTTACAAACCTAGATAAGGTGCTACAATGTTGCATAAAAAATTAGCTATCCTTAAGCCATGAAAAATGCTTTATGATGGTAGAGGAAGGAATTGTACTTGGACACCACATATCGACCAAAGGAATCAAAGTAGCCCAGAAAAAAATAGAAGTGATAAAGCAGTTACCCTCACCTAAAAACTAAACATATGTTAGAATCTTTTTAGGTCATGCATGATACTATAGGAGATTTATAGAAAATTTCAGCAGAATAGCTGCCCCTATATTTTCCTTGCTTACCAAGGATGCTGACTTCTTATGGACAGAGGATTGCAAATCAACATTTGAAACCATTAAAGAGAAACTTACTGTCACACTTATTTTGAGGGGACCCAATTGGACTCTACCCTTTCACATACAAATTGATGCTTCAAATGAGTCAATTGGGGCAGTCTTAGGACATAAAGAGGAAGGGGAAGGTATGCATGCCATTTACTACATTAGTAAGAACCTTACCCCAGCAGAAAAAAAACTATACAACAATCGAAAAAGAATTCTTGGAATTCATATATGCTATTAACAAATTCAGACATTATATCATAGGATACAAAATATTTGTGCATACTGATCATGCAACCATTAAGTACTTAATGAACAAACCCGTAGTGGGTGCAAGGATAATTAGATGGCTGTTACTATTGTAGGAATTTGACATTACCATAATAGACAACCTAGGTAAATTCAATTTGGTTGCTGACTTTCTGTCAAGGTTGCATACAGGTGGAGAAAACCAACCAGTGGAAGATAAATTTCTAGATGAACATCTCTTTGTTGTTTCCTCTACTACACCCTAGTTTGTTGACATAGCTAATTTCTTAGCTACAAGATTGTTTCCATCCCATTTCACCTCAAAACAAAAGAAGTGATTGGTAAAGGAAAGTTTATCTTACAAATAGTTAAATGGGTTGTTGTTTAAATGTGGTCCCAACTTTATCTTACACAAGTGCTTGAAAGCTAATGAAATTTTTGATGTCTTAAGAGCATGTCATGAGGAACCCTCTAGTGGACATTATTCCTCACAAAGAATAATCTACAAAATTTTGGGAGTAGGTTACTACTGGCCCTCTCTCCATAAGGACACCAAGAGGTATGTGCAATAGTGTGATCAGTGCCAACCAACCTTTACCCAAGAAATATCACTGCACCCTCAGGTGGTGTTGGAACCATTTAAGCAATGGGGTCTAGATTTTGTGGGTCCAATTTCTCCACCATCTTTAGGCAAAGAATATATTTTGGTCTGCACAAACTATGTAACTAAAAGGGCATAAGTTCAGGCATTGTAATTTGCAAGGGAAGAAAACGTTGCTGATTTTCTTTATAATAGAATCTTCTTAAGGTTTGGAGCTCCAAGATTGATTGTTTGAGACAGGGGGCCACAATTCACTTCTTAGGTAATCAAAGCCTTCACAAATCTGTACCAGATTAAGCACATAAAGTCTTCACCTTACCATCCCCAAGCCAATAGGCAGGTGGAGGTGACAAATAGAGAATTGGAGAACATCCTGACCAGAACAATGTCCATGAATAGGAAAGATTGGGCCAACAGGTTACCTGAAGTAGTTTGGGCCTACAATACCACATGGAAGTCAACAACCAAGTTTTCACTATGAACTGGTTTATGGAAAGAAACCCATATTGTCCATTGAATTTGAACTGCAAACAGTGAAGGCCTCATTGGACATTGGGCTGCCATTATCCATAGCACAACAAGATAGGATTCTTCAACTCAATGAGTTGGATGAAATCAGGACAGAGGTCGTACATCAAACAAAACTTATCCAATACCAGAGGAAACAATGGCATGATCAACACATCAAAAAGAGGACATTTCAACAAGGGGATTAGGTTCTCCTATATGATTCTAATTTTAAGGAGTTCAAAGGGAAGTTACAAAGTCATTAGATGGGTCCTTACCAAATTAGGAAAGTCTATGAGAATGGAATAGTTTTGCTGGCACCCATTGATGTAGGTGAAGACACATTTTTAGTAAATGGACATAGAATTAGGCTCTATATACTACTAAGGAGGAGTTTACCAAGGACTTGTGCTTGGTGACAGGGGTCACAGCCTTTGCCACAGGTTGAAGAAATTCAAAGGATAATAAAAATAAAAAAATAAAAAAATAAAGGTTGAAAACCAGCAAATGGCGACCTTTCTAAAAAAAAGGGTTGAAAACCAACAAATGACAGCCCTTCTAAAAAAAATGGGGAAAGATTGAAAACCAGTAAATGGCTGTCTTTTTCGCCAGGGGCACTGAAAACCAGTAAATGGCAGTTCCCTTTTTCATGTAGGATTCCAACAAAAGCTCTCTGGAGCTAACCAGACACTCCTCAAGAGCCATCGAGAACACCTCCAGAGCGAACTAGGAGCACCTCTAACACTTCATCAAGCAAGAGCATTTTAAAGGCGTGGGGGCCCACCTTTCCAAGCGTCAAATGGGGACAACAAAGTTTATGAGGTCAACATGACTCATATTCCACTCTCAAAAAGGAAGCCCATGCAGGACAATTATGTTGTAGCTACCAGTGCACATTACCCAAGCTCAACCTCTGACAATCATAAGCCAACAAGTCACTTTCAACTCTATTCACGGAAAGATTCCAGACCATGCGATGCTAGTGATGTGGACATCACTACAAGCGATGAGGAGGCTACACACATGTAAAGTCACCCTCACACCTCATCAAAAGCGGCGGTGCAACAACCAAGTACATCAGGCACTCATCACAGAGAATGATTTAGGTAATTCGCTTAAGTTAATTAATTATTACCCATCTTGTCATTTCTATTTTTGGTGCAAACTACTTAGACACATACTCCTACCATCATTTCCTTTATTGACCTATGCACGCTGCCTTAATTGCCACACTAACGACTTCACTCCGAAGTGTCATATCATCCCCTATAATTATGACTGAACCATCAATTCAAATTAATAGAAGTGACTAACCCTTCCATAGCAATTGCCATCAAAGGATATCCAGTCCCAAACTTCAAAAATTGCAGAAGATTTCCAAACCTCACAGATAATCTTCAAACCATTACAGCAAGGTCTTCAAAGAGAACAAAGAAAGAGGTCTATCATCAATAGGTGAGAGAACTACAAAAGAGACTGAGGGGAGAGGTTATAAGGAAAGGATCACTCATACATAGAAGGGAAAGAAGAGTACGTGTAGTATGGGAGTGAAAAAGAAGTCAGAACTTGAAACTCCAGAAGGACTACTCGAGGGTCATGCTGTAGTAGATATATTAGGGAATGCAGGGTGGTTAGAATTCTTGGAGAAATTTGAAGGGTTTCATGAGGACATTATAGACAAATTCCTGCATAATCTGAAAGACAATCAGACAAAGGTGCGAGGAGTCACCATCAACATTTCAACCACCATCATCAGCCACATTTCAGGACTACCAGAACAAGGTGAGATTGCATCATCTCAAAACCCTATACTCTGATTTGATTAAAAAATTTTCAATAGAAGGTGAGCTTGAAGTCTAATTGCATTTAAGTAAAAATGAAGTCAAAGGAATTATCAGAACCTCACTTCCCCAACCATGGCAGTTTTTATCCATGTGGCTCATGAAATATTTTACATGTGATGGACAATTCTCCTTAGTCTTAGGGCCCATAATGAAAATGCTAATTTTTTTAAGACATGGGAATGCCCATCCGGAATATAGCATGAATCTCCCAAACTTTCTGTACTCTACAATTGTAGCCTTGGCAGATAAATACCAATAGTGGAAGGGACCTAAGAAGCACCATGGACTCATTTATTTAATTGTCAAGCATCATTTTCTATCTCAAATTGAAGGGGAGTTGTTATGGCAATCATTCCTAAGTGACACACAACAAACTTAACATAAGTTCAAGGAAACCACTGCAGAAACAACATCCTCCACTCAAGAGATTGAGGAAGTAGCACCCTCTACTTCATCCACAGCTACTGGGAGAAGTAAAGGAAAGAAGGAAATAGTAGAGGAAACCCCAACTTCTATTCCACAAACAAAACAAGAAAGCCCAACATCTACCACAGCTACTGGAAAGAAGAGGAAAGACAAAGGAATTGTGGGAGAAGCCTCTGCTACAACTAAGCAGGTAGATGAGACAATTCCAGTACAACCTTCCAAGGTAACTCACTTAGCCAAACAAAAGTTAACCCTAGCTGAGGAATCCACCCCAACTACACACATGAGGAGTGCTGTAATTGTGGAAGAGGCAGTTACACCAGGGTCTGCTAAGACTTCTAGGCCCAAAAAACACAGAAAGGAAGCAAGGCAGGGAGAGAAGGCAAAAAGAGCTCCAAAAACACCTAAGCCTAGCAAGAATAAAAGGATAGAAGAAGAGTCTGATGAGTCAGATGAAATTCCCTTGGTTAGAAGAAAGATAAGTAGAAGAGTAGTTGAGGGGAGTACTCTGGAATCTACTATCCTTCCATAGACTCAGACTCCAGAACCACAAAGCACTCAAGCTCTGAAGGTAGTAGAGGGAGAAACCTTGACCATCTTTTTTGATTCTGAGGGAAAGGATCTAGGTCCGGAGTCACATTCCCCACTAGTGCTCTGGAGAAGTAAATGGAAGAGGTGGCCTACTCATGCAGAACAAGACACTGCTCTCTTGGCTGAGGTCCTCATGGGAATCATAACTTCCATGGAGGCTGGAACCTCATCAACCCCAACATTTGTAGAAGTAAGATAGGAAGAGTTTCAAGTAGAAGAGACCCAGGGGAAAGATGAGGATCAATAGGTAAAGGTAGATGAACAAGGGGATCAAGCTGACAATTTGGGTTAGGAAGAAGTAGAAACCCCTGATGAAGAAATGACGGAAGGTGGTGAAATAGAGAGTTACACCCTTTTGATCAAGAGGATGTAGAGGTTCCAAGAGAACAACAGTTGATGGAAGAGATTGAGAACCTGAAGAGACTGCTATGGGGAAATAACCTGATAATCATTGATCTCAAGAAGGTCATGAAAGAAAAAGACATAGCAAAAATAAGAAATAGAAGAGCTGAGAAATGAGCTCAAAGAAAAATAGGGGATCATTCAAAAGGAAAGAGGCTAAAATCAAGGAAAAAGATGAACAAGCAGCAAGGGATACCTCTGGCATTATCAAAGCTAGAGACAATGGCTGTTGGGAATTAAGGTGTCTCAACCTTGGTAATTTCTTGCATTATTTTGATTGTATTTATTTACTCATTGCCTATGATGTAAATTAATTGTAAATTCCATATTGTCATTTTGTGGGACGTGGCACGGTGATGTGTCATCCTACATGGAAGATGACAACTTGTAATTTTGTCCTCACATGAGGAGATAGGCCTCCCACTTTGTGGTAGGAGTATTTTACCTTGTGTCGGCATCTTGGATGTTGTGTAAGGGAATGTTGACCGAAATAGTTATGACAGATTCCTATGACAAAGTTATGACATGTAAGAGTCAGAAATAGAAGCTTGTAAGATAGATGAAGACATGTGTCAAGAAGTATCTTTGAAAAAGGCATCTTTGGGCGCCCCAAGGTGGACTATGACATGTTGTAAGAGAATATGCTATTTATAGCTTGTGTATGATAGATTCTCTTACAGTTGTAAGTTGTAACTGCTATGACAGATTCTCTGACGGTCGTAAGATTCGTAAGTGCATCTGTCATAGCCCATTTTGGAAATAGGCAACCTCTTTGGGATGGGGGTTGTGGACAAGTGTCAGATGCATCTTACAATGTTGACCAAGTGTCCATAGGCATGGGTTTTGGGCCATGAGGCCAAGTTGGACGCCCATTCCAAGATAGAGCCAATTTTGCCTTGTATATTCTATATAAACAGGTGCTTTGAGGAGGAGATGAAGTATGTGATTAACAGGTACTGTTATGTTGCCAGATTGACTCTAGACACAAGTGTCAAAGACTATTGAAGCTTGCATTGTAAGTGTATTGTAAACCATATTCAGTGTTGATAATACATTGTGCAAGTTTCTGAGTGTGGGCTTTTTCACTCGATAAAGGTTTTCCCCACGATATATTTTGTCTCTCTTCTTCTGTCTTCTTTCTGGTTCTATGTGTATTGCTACAATATCTCTATTTTATGTTTCATGTTTCTATAATTGTAAAGATTAAATTGAATTTTCATATCTCTCCCCTCATTAGATTAGTGTAGGAAACGATTTCTGCACACCTAGCTTCCTTTCAGTTGGTATCAGAGCTTGATCACCTTTGGTCCTAGTTGTTGGGTAGGGGTTTTTTGAGCTGATCTTAAGTTGAGTGGGAGCCTATACAGAGTATTCTGAATCTTAATGCAACAAGGAGATGGCAAGCACATCTGAAAGGATAGAGGTGGAGAAATTCAATGGCACTAATTTCGAGCTATGGAAGCTCAAGATGGAAGACATGCTTGTTGATTGAGACCTCTGGGAAACTATTAGTGGCACAAAACCAACTGCAATGTCACAAGCTGATTGGGATATCAAAGATTAGAAGGCTAAGGGTCTCATAAGACTTAGTCTTGTTGATTCTGTCTTGTTAAATGTCCATGAGGAGAAAAGTGCAAACTTGCTTCGGAAGAAGTTGGGAGATGTGTATCAAGCCAAATCCCTGGTTAACAAACTTTTTCTAAGAAAGAAGTTGTATTCTCTTCAAATGAAGGATGGAGGATCTATTGCAGATCATATGAATGCTTTCAACATGTTGGTTGCACAATTGACATCCGTTGGTGTGAAGATGGAGGAGGAGGATCGCTGTATGACCTTGCTTTGTTCTTTGCCGAACTCGTGGGATCATCTTGTCATGGCTATTGGAAGCACCACATCCAAATTCAAAATGGATGAAGTGGTTTCTTCATTGTTATCCGAAGAGATGTGGAGAAAGTCTTCTGAGGCAGCCAAAGAGGCTCTTGCAGTTCGTGAAAGACCCAAGGAGAAAGGGAAAAAGAAGAAGAAGAAGCCAGATTTAGATTCTGACAAGTCACAAGATGATGGTGATGCTTTCATCGCAACTATTGCAACCCATGCATCTGATGATGTGTGGCTGATTGATTCTGGTGCATCATTCCACATGACCTTGCATCGAGACTGGTTTACTAAGTATGAGGAGTTCGATGGTGGAAGGGTGTACCTGGGTGACGACTCTCATCTGAAGATTGTTGGTCATGGAAGAGTCTCTATCCGATTCCCTGATGGACGAGTGAAGGGGATCTCTGGGGTTATGCACATCCCAGGATTAGCATGGAACCTACTTTCTGTAAGTATGTTGAATGATGCAGGTGTGCAGGTTGTCTTTTTGAAAGAAGGATGCAAGATGACTAGAGGAGCTATGGTGCTTGCTAAGGGTACTAGGAGAGGTACTCTGTTTCAGCTAGAGGCATGTATTTCACAATGCAATAGTTCTTCTGACTCAAGGAAGAGGGCAGCAGTCACTCCATCCCCACCATCTGAACCAGCAGTGAAGAAATCTGTTGTATCTAGTCCTGATGGTTGTATTCATGCTTTGGAAGTTAAGCTTCCTGCTGAAAAGATAATGTTATGGCATAAGAGATTTGGCCATATCGGTGAGAAGGGTCTCAGAACCCTGAAAAATAAAAAATTCGTTGAGGGGCTAGATGATTGTAATCTTGAGTTTGACTTTTGCGAACATTGCATATATGGAAATCAAAACTGTGTTCAGTTTTACTCGAGTTCTCAAAAGTCTTATGGTGTGTTGGACCTTGTTCATTCTGATGTATTTGGTCTTGTTAATGTTCCTTTGTTATCAAAATCTATATATTTTATATCTTTCATAGATAACTATAGTAGAAGGGCATGGATTTATTTTCTCAGAAGCAAATATGAAGTCTATAGTAAGTTTAAGGAGTTTAAAGCCTTTGCTGAAAATCAGACTAGTAAAAGGATTAAGTGTTTGAGAACTGACAATGGTGGTGAGTTCTGTTCTATAGAATTCGATAAATATTGTAAGGAACTTGGGATTGAAAGACATAAGACAACTCCATATACCCCACAGCAAAATGGAGTTGCAAAGAGGATGAACAGGACACTGATGGAGAAGGCTAGGAGCATGCTTAGTGGAGCTGGCCTAGAACAAAACTTTTGGGCTGAAGCTATTGCCATTGCTTTCTATCTAATAAACATATCTCCTACATCAATTCTTGTTGGTAAGACACCCATGGAGGTGTGGTCTGGTAGAAAGCCTTCAATAAGGCATCTTCGTGCTTTTGGTTGTGAGGCATATGCACATGTGCCTAGGGAGAAGCGGTCAAAATTGGAGAACAAGGCTGTTAAGTGTATCTTCATTGGCTATGGTGTCGGTGTGAAAGGATACAAGCTTTGGGATCCCATGGCTGAAAAAGTGTTGTACAGTAGAAGTGTCATCTTCAGAGAACTAACACCTTCTTCCACTGTTTTATAGCCAGAAGAAAAAGAAAAGAAAGAGGATGTTGTTCAGTTTCCTTCTACACCTGAGAAGACTGAATAGAAAGGCAATGTTGGACCTGAAAATGAGGAGAGCTCTAGCAACTTTAAAAGTTCAAAAGATGAAGTAGAACCTCCACCTTAGCCTTTGAGGAGGTTCACACGAATTAGGAAGCAACCTGAGAGGTTTGGTTTTACATTGCTTGATTCTAGTTGTGCTTTTTCTTTGCTTACTAACAATGATAAATCTAGAACTGTGTTAGAGGCTATGGATATGAAAGATGCAGGTTCCTGGAAGGAGGCCATGGAGGTTGAGATGGCTTCTTTGGAAAAGAATCAAACTTGGGACTTGGTGCCTTTGCCTCCTGTACGGAAACCCGTTGGATGCAAATGGGTGTTTAAGAAGAAATTTGGTGTAGATGGCAGTGTTGAGAAGCATAAGGCCAGATTGGTTGCGAAGGGGTATTCACAAGTGGAGAGTATAGATTATAGTGAGATCTTCTCTCCCATTACAAAGCTGACATCCATTCAATTCCTATTATCTCTTGCAGCAGCTTATGACTTAGAGGTAGAACAAATGGATGTGAAGACATCTTTCCTTCATGGTGATTTGGAGGAAGAAATCTACATGTCACAGCCAAAGCATTACATGGTAAAAGGTAAAGAAAATTTGGTTTACAAGTTAAAGAAGTCTTTGTATGGTTTGAAGCAGTCTCTTAGGAGGTGGTACTTGAAGTTTGATGCCTTTATGTTGTCAATTAGATTTGTGAGATCGAAATCGGATCACTTTGTATATTATAAGTTTGATGGTGATTGTATTCTCATTGTTGCATTGTATGTTGATGATATGCTCATTGGGAAGGGTAAGAATATGATTTCTGATTTTAAATCTCAGTTGTCAGCACAGTTTGAAATAAAAGATTTAGGGGCAGCCAGGTACATTCTAGGAATGGAAATCAGAAGAGACAGAACTAATAGAAAACTTTGGTTAAGCCAGAGTAAGTATGTGAAGACTGTGTTGGATAGGTTCAGCATGGCAGATTGTAGACCATTGTGTGTTCCTGTTTCTTTGGGGACAAAGTTGTCTGTTAATGATTGTCCAAAATCTCCTAGTGAGGTGGAGGACATGAGCAGAGTACCTTATGCTAGTGCTGTTGGCAGTTTGATGTATGCTATGGTCTGCACAAGACCAGACATTGCCCAAGTAGTGGGAGTCCTTAGTCGATTTATGGCTAATCCTGGACAGGTAGATTGGGATGCAGTTAAGAGAGTGTTTAGATATTTGAGGGGTACTTCCGAGTATTCGATATGCTTTCATGGTAATGTTATAGGACCTCCACATTCTGTTGATATTTATGGATTTGTAGATTCAAATTAGGCAGGTGACATTGACAACAAGGGATCCACCAGTGCTTATGTGTTTACACTGTTTGGTGGTGCTATTAGTTGGATGAGTAAGAGACAACTTGTGTTTGCTTTGTCCACGAAAAAGCTGAGTATATGGCAACAACTCATGCTTGTAAGGAAGCCATTTGGCTTAAGAGATTGTGATATGATATTGGTGTTGATGCAGGTTAGATTATGATTAGTTGTGACAGTTAGAGTGTGATTTGCCTTGCAAAGAATCCAACTTTCCATGCCAGAACAAAGCATATTGATGTACAATTTCACTTTGTGCGAGACATGGTAGAGGATGGGAAGGTAAATTTGGAGAAGGTAGATACTTTGAAGAATGTTGTAGATGCATTAACAAAACCAGTTAGCACAGAGAAGCTCAGATGGTGTTCGAAGTCTATGGGCCTCTCGGACTATAGCAGTTAAATCCCGTTATTCTATTGGCTCTTACAAGGTGTTCAATAAGTGGGAGAATGTTGGGAATTAAGGTGTCTCAACCTTGGTAATTCCTTGCATTATTTTGATTATATTTATTTATTCATTGCTTATGATGTAAATTAATTGTAAATTCCATATTGTCATTTTGTGGGATGTGGCACGGTGATGTGTCATCCTACATGGAAGATGACAACTTGTAATTTTGTCCTCACATTAGGAGATAGGCGTCCCACTTTGTGGTAGGAGTATTTTGCCATGTGTCAGCATCTTGGATGTTGTGTAAGGGAATGTTGACCGAAACGGTTATGACAGATTCCTATGACGAAGTTATGACATGTAAGAGTCAGAAATAGAAGCTTGTAAGACAGGTGAAGACATGTGTCGAGAAGCATCTTTGAAAAAAGCATCTTTGGGTGCCCCAAGGTGGACTATGACATGTTGTAAGAGAATATGCTATTTATAGCCTATGTATGATAGATTCTCCTAGAGCTATAAGTTGTAACTACTATGACAGATTCTATGACGGTTGTAAGAGTCGTAAGAGAATCTGTCATAGCCCATTTTAGAAATAGGTGACCTCTTTGGGATGGAGGATATGGACAAGTGTCAGATGCATCTTACAATATTGACCAAGTGTCCATAGGCGTGGGTTTTGGGCCATGAGGTCAAGTTGGACGCCCATTCCAAGATAGAGCAAATTTTGCCTTGTATTTTCTATATAAACAGGTGCTTTGAGGAGATGAAGTATGTGATTAACATGTATTGTTATGCTGCCGGATTGACTCTAGACATGAGTGTCGAAGACTATTGAAGCTTGCATTGAAAGTGTATTGTAAACCATATTCAGTTTTGATAATACATTGTGCATGTTTCTGAGTGTGGGGTTTTTCACCCGATAAAGGTTTTCCCCACGATATAGCTTGTCTCTCTTCTTTTGTCTTCTTTCTGGTTCTATGTGTATTGCTGCAATATCTCTATTGTATGTTTCATGTTGCTGTAAATGTAAAGATTAAATTGAATTTGCATAGCTCTCCCCTCATTAGATTAGTGTAGGAAGTGATTTCCGCACACCTAGCTTCCTTTCAATGGCATCACATTGATTTCAACACTGATAGAGAAAATGTAGCATCAGGCTAAGTAGCTAATAGAGGCCAACAATAAGATAAATGATTAGGAAGAACTACTTCATGAGCTGACCAATCCAAAGTTGCTACTATTGAATAGGGGACTCAAATACATGCATATCTGGGGGTGCTCCCAATAGACATTCCTAAGGCCCTATTCCATTGGGAAAGGAGATGTCGGGAGTTAGAGGTATCCAAGCCAATGCTGCAATTGCAAAGGGTAGTAAGCACCCTGTTAGGAAAAGTACAAGCCCTAGAGGAAAAGGTCATCAAGGTGGCTACTCTCTCTGTTGAGATCATAATCTATAGACCTCCTAGTGGAAGTTATGCTCTATTTTTACAAGAGCGGATCCTCCAAAGGAAAATATCACTGGTCCTCTCTGATTTAATCAAAAATATACAGGATGAGAAAGATTTCATGGAGGTATACATGCGAAGCTCTGATGGAAACAAATTTTTTTTGTGTGAATTGTAGCTACATGATTTCTTCATAAAAGATCACACTTTCTTCATCAACTACTTTGTAGGTGAATGTCAGCTCAGGGCATTCATGTCACTGATGAAAAATCATTAGATTTAGAATGAAAGAATAGAGGCCTACACGAAAAAGGATGCAGAGACAGGTCTATTTCTAAGAAGAGAATTCCCTAATCGCATGGGTTTTGAAATTCATTTCAAGGTAAAAATTTATTCCCTAGAGGGTAGAATAAAAATTCTACCCTTGTACCAGCAACACCTACAAGAGTGTGCTATTGAATTTGGTCTCTTCATGCACAACTCATCCAGTTAGATAGTCTCCATGGGAAAGAAAAGATGGAACACTCTAACTCCATAACAAAAGATGAAGGAAGTAGTGTCTCTAGCCAACCTCAGGTTGTTTATGCAAAAAGCAAGGGCAATGTCCATATTTATGGACAAGTATAAACAAGATTGGATAGGTAGCCACTTCAGGCCACCACTTAATATTGAACCACTGCCAATATGGGCCGAACAGATGGAAGATGCCAAATTTAAGGAGTGGGTAAGACAGGTTGAATAGTTCAAAGGAAACAACAATACAAACTTCACTACTTGGTCAACCTATGAGAAGGAGTACAACCTTACTGAAAGAATATATGACCTCAACAAGACCAGGCTATGAAGTGCAGGAGGACCTGCCAACCTTAAGTCTGAGGGGAATGATGAGTGGCAGGTAGCACTCATATCAACATACCTTTTTTTCCCTTTTTCCCATCCTTTCATTCTGCTGTCTTGGTAATTGCACCATATAAACTGATAAAATTTGTCTTAATTACACTAATGAGAGTTGAATTACCGAAAATCATTATTTTTGATGAAATGACTAATGTTGCAGCAAACTAATGAAAATGTACAGAAAAGTCTCTCTTTTTGTGTCCACAGGTGCAATTGTATGAGCGAAGGTAATTTTGAAGATCTCTGGAGTTGGTCCTAGTAATCTCTGGAGCTGATATGGAAGATACTATACCAGACTTCAATGTTTTCACAAAGTGTTGGAGGTATCCTAGAAGGGGAGTAGAGAAGCAAGGAGTGCATGCATCTTCGAAGCTACTGGTGATAGTGCAGAGTCTCTGGCACTGTTGTCAATCTACATTTCAGGGGGGCAACTACAATGCTCTGAAGTTTACTCAGCCAACACCAAGATGATCCAACAAAGACTCCAGTCAACTACTGGGGGTCTGATTCCCTTTTTATTGATTTTGCATGAGTTCTAAAAGACTTGTTAAGACCTATATTTCAGAGCCTCGCTGCCCATTGTTATTTAAGTTAAGACTCTAGATTTAGTGGGATTGCTATTCCACTAAAACCTTTTTCAGTTTGCATGATTATACTCTTCAATTAAGTAGATGTATGTTTTAGTTAGACTAAAAGATTGGTTGTATCTCATAGATAGACTAATGCATATAACAGTTAGTTCCAAAGATATCTTATCGTTGGACTAATATATGTTTAGATAGGAGCAGTAGAAACATATACAAATTTTGGCTATTAGATTATTGTAATTTCTATTTTTTAGACATATACACTTTTTGAATACAAGCGTACCTTAATAGAATTAGATTGAAGGAAAGATTGCATTATTACATTTCTGTATTGAGTTCTTGCTTTAGTCTTCAGTCCTGAAGGTGTAGAGCAAGGGCCCACACCCGCCATTAAGACAAGAGGCTAGTATCTATTGTTTCAGTTCATTTACAGATTTTATTAAGAGTACAGTTTTATTGCTTTCAGAAGATAGAATTATTTCTATTAATAGTTGTTTCCACTAAATGCATGTTCCTAGTTTTATAATTAGAATAGATCATTTTCCAGCAATATACTACCTTAGCATTATTTTGCGATTTTAGAATTTCATTTCACAATAGATAGATCAGTAGCATTAATTCATGAAATAGTAAAATCAATAGGATTAGTTGGAGGATTGTTGATTATGAAGTTCCTTATTGCAAATAGCCTAGGACACAACCTTGTATTTGACACATGAAAACATGATTAAATGCCAAGGTACAATGACCCTTGTCATTTTTGGCACTGTTGCCAGGGATGTACATATATCCCCATTTGAAATTTTCAGCAACATAAAGCCTAAAAAATTGACCAAAATTTCAAAATGATCCAAATCAAATTCTGAAAGAGGTTTTTGTTCTCCTTGACCATGTTACCTCTCAATCCAATTGGATGCTTATTCCCAGTTGTCCCTACAAGGTAGCCATCAATGATCAATAGGATTCCTGGGCCAGCGGCTAACAGTATAGGAGATAGACTCTATAGATATCTCCTCTTCTTCTTTAGGCTCTGCAGAACCAAGGGGGGTATTCCCTATTCAACATCCATGAGATATGCTATGAAAGGATTGGGATGCTGACACAAAGCAGATAAATCCTCTATTATGCAGACCAAAACTGTGGAATAAGTACAAAGGGGCTAGCTTTGGGCCTATATTCAGTTGTAGAGAGAGGATTTCAGTCCTAAAACTACTTCTAATATCCTAAAGGTTTGTATATGAAGTTTAAGTTTGATTTTATGCTTGGATGCAAAACTGAGACTTTGGGCTGCAACCTCAATACAAGACTGGATCGGTGCCTATCCAGGGCTCGGAGTCAATAGACATACACATGTGAATGGCCAGCGTGAACATATACCAAAGACTAGATATCAAGGGGATTTCTAGTATCTGCCTTACAGATACTTCCCAACAATTAGGTGCTTAATCATTCATACTTAATGGTATTCCTACTGCAGCGCATTTTCTCAATGATTAACTTGAAACATTTAATTTGTTCCTTGAACAAAAGTAGGAGATTAAACATTCAATATAGAAGAGTTATATTCCTGAACATTAATAACCCTTAGTTATCTTGATTCAAAATAAAATATGCCCACAGCTTGGAGACAAATGATTAAACACATGCACAAAGCATTTCTCATATAAAACAACATGAAACCAGTGAACTCATGCATGAAACATACAACATGAGACTCATAAACTTACAAGACATCAAGAATAGGGCCACCAATAAAGTTGTATTGTGTCACAGCACCAAAATTTGTTCAGTTTTCAACAACCACAAATGAAAAACATAGTCTGCATTTTATAGCAACACTGTGTACTTAGCCAAAATTTATTACAGGGCAAATCAAAGATCTGCCAGATTCAATGCATCTTCAGATTGGTGCCTAAAATATTCAATGTTGCGGAGATACAAAGAGGAATGAGTAGGTGGGATCGAGATTCGCACCGTCGCTCAAGGACATTCATCTTCAATCAGGTTGTTGACCCGTCCTTTCTGTCGTCCATCCTCTGTAAATCCACCATTAACGCTTTAGCTACCCACAGCCCCTTCCTAGAATGTAGCAGCGGACCCATGGAGTTTTCCCACTAAAAAATGAACGCAGACACAAGGAAAAATCCATCACTGAAGGTTCAAAACAAGACCATCGATCAATATTCCATCGTTGCGATCAACGGCACCCAAAAAATGATGAAAAGTCATGAACCAATAATACGTACCACGTCAGCACCTCATGCATCTATCACTGACTTTTTGCCCTCTCATTTTACCTTTCAAAAACCCTTTGTATATGTAAAACGCATATACATGCAACAACTCAATACACAAGGTGGACCCAAAATATCATGAGGCAGATTGGAAACTTATTCGAGTTCGAGTTGCATCTCTTTCCTTTGTGTATCAGCTTGTATATCGGCATATACAATTGCTTTATACAACCCGTGGACCTCAAAATTTATTCAATACATTTCATTCCTCCATCGCGTCAGGGTTGTTTGTCCTTTTGCTTGCATGTCTCAATGTATATTTGCATATACAATCACCTCACACATACAAGGCGAATCTCAAAAATTCATCCGCCATACCTAAACTTATCCCTCGGGTCTGGAATGCATATTTCTACTTGTATGTTTTGAATGTATGTCGGCATACATACAATTGCCTTTGTATGCAACTGGTGGGCCCGACCCTTTTTCTCTCTCCTTTGCACATTTCATTGCTCATTGCATTTACAAATACAATGTACAAGCCCTTTGATACAAGTGTGGAATCTACGGTAGAATATTCTAGGAATGCACATTTGTATTATTTCAGAATCTGACCTGCACATTTGTGAATGCATATCTCCTTTGTATGTCGAACATACAATCTCACTTGTATATCCGCGGGCCCCACCAGATGTACTTACCCTTGCCACTATAGCAAATGCATGTTGGCCCTTGTATATTTTTTCTTTGTATACTTGCAATGTATCTTTTCTCTTGCACATAGCCGTTGTATGTCTAAACATATAAACCAAATATACATGCAACTCGATATACAAACAGGGAATAGTCCCGGGAATCTGTGAAAGATTCCCCCTTTGTATATGTGCATTTTCAAGCCTGATATGCATTCACAAATGCATATAACTCATTTTTTCAAAAGCCGATGGAGATTTCTGACCCGCCAATGCACATTTTGACCTATATGTACATACAAACACCTTTGTATATACAAAGACACTTGCACCTTAACTGATTTTTTACATTTTTTGGAAGATGCATGCGAGTTAAAATACCTAAAACTAGACTGCTCACGCAGGCGGTAACATAGGCTCCGATTGGGGACGTGCAGGTGCAAGGCTGTAGCGAGAACCAGACAACTCTGGGGCAGACCAGACAAAACTCAAAACTCAAAACACGACCGACTAGACAAGGCATGCACAAAATATTTACACCTAGTTTACAATGCGCACATAAGATGTTCACCTATGAAAAATAGGGCTTCAGGAACTGACCATGCATCGACAGTTCCAACAATTCACCACTTAGGGCCTAGAGAAAGTAGGAATTGTCTCCATGAATATTGCTAATATGATATGAACCCATCTATAATGGCTCAAATTTGCCATGCTTACCCTTATCTTGGCTCTTTGCATTCCAAATTAGGACCAAGTCATGTATTTGGAACTTTCTTTCCGTAGCCTTTCTATCAAACAAATATTTCATCTTTTGTTGTTTCTTGATGTTTGTCATGTGTGCCTCTCTTCTGATTTCATCCAGTGCAACTAGCTGGTTTATCCTTTCAGTCATGGAGTCCTTAATCTCTGCATCATTCTCTTGTATAAATCTGTAAACTGGCAGAAGGTTGTGCACAGGTAGCCTAGCTGATGCACCATACACTAATTCAAAAGGTGACCTTCCAATTGATTCCTTCACCGTCATCCGATTAGCCCATAGTGCCATCTTTAACTTTGAATCCCATGCTCTCTTGCTTTTATCTAGCATTCTCTTAATGCTTTTCATGAGGCTCTTATTGCTTGATTCTGCTTGACCATTTCCTTGTGGGTGATATGGCGATGCATATGACAGACTAATCCCATATTTGTTGCAGAAATCAACAAATTCTCTAGATCTGAAGCACATAGCATTATCCGTGACCAATTTGGCTGGAACCCCAAACCTGATAATAATATTTTCTAGAATAAAATTGATCACCACTTTGCTTGTAGCCTTCTTAGTTGGAATGGCCTCAATCCATTTAGTGAAGTAATCAGTGGCAACAAGAATCCAACTATGTCCTCCACTGGACTTTTCTGAGATCTCCCCTATAAAATCAATCCCTCACTACTGAAGTGGGGCTTCTACAGTTACAGTCCTAAGGGGTAGTGCACCTTCATACTTGAGCTTCCCTAAAAACCTTTGGCAAGGATCACATTTTCTTACCATTCTTTGTGCATCCAGAAGAGAGTTGGCCACCAGAAGCCAGCTCTAAGAATTTTGTGGGCTGTAGTCCGGGCAGCATAGTGTCCACCACACACTCCATTGTGCATGTCACTTAAAATATCTTTGGCCTAATTTTCATCTACACATCTGAGTAGCACGCCATCAGAGTTTTTCCAATACAGCTCTCCTTGAACAATGATGTATTTAATAGCATGTAGCTTCAAGGTCCTTTTCTGACTATCACTAAAGTGGGAAGGACAATTCAAATTCTGCAAGTAATGTACTATGACCTTATACCAATCAGATTCTGATATACTAACAGTCTGATTTTGCACCATATTCACTTGGCATGCTTCTAGATTTGACTGTGTCATCAGTTTTGCCAAACCTTGTCCCCTTATCAATTTTGTGATCTGTATTTCAATGTTGAACTCCTGCAATTTGTTTATCCATCTGCATCTTCTTCCAGTTACCTCTTGCTGAGTAAATATATCTTTGACTACTGCATGAGGCACATATGCAACTATCTGAGAGCCCACCAAATATGGCCTAAAGCTCTTGATTGCTCTAACCAGTGCATATGCCTGCTTCTCCATGATGTCATATTTCAATTCAGCAGCCTGCAATGACCTGCTAAAGAAAGCTATAGGTTGTTCAAAACCTTCTACATTTTTCTGCAATAAGCATGCAGCAATAGTATGGAAAGAAGCAAATGAGAATAGCTGAAATGGCTTAGAAAAATTAGGAGATTTTAACACAGGAGCCATCTTTATAGCCTCTTTTATATTCTGAAATGATTTAGTCGCTTCCTCCTCCCATTTGACAGTTGCACCTTTTTTCAACATCTTGGAGATATCTTTTGTGGTCTCTGCAAAGTTAGGCACAAATCTCCTAACAAAATTAATTTGTCCAAAGAAGGACTGAACACCTTTCACTGTTTTAGGGATCTGAATTCTGTCAATTGCAGCCACCCTTTCAGGATCAATCCTGACTCCATCCTTGGAAACAATGTGTCCAAGCAAATTTTCCTTCCACTACCCTAAAGGCACACTTCTCTGGGTTGAGTGAGATGCCATACTCCAATTCTCTAATAAAAATCTGCTCCAAGTGCATGTAATGCTGCTCCTCCTTTCCTGAATAAGCTGTCAAATCATCTTGATACACAGCCAAGATTGAGTCAATTAATCCTGCAAAAGCAACATCCACTGCCCTCTGAAATGTGGCACCTGCATTTGTCAGTCCAAATGGCATCCTCACATATACATAGGTTTCCCATGGAGTGGTGAAAGCAGTCTTAAATTGTTCTGATTCTTTCACTTTCACTTGATTGTACCCAGAAAATCCATCCATCATGGACAAAAGTTCACAGCCAGTCACCTTCTGCAACATGGCCTCCATGTTTGGCAATGGGTAATTGTCCTTCAAAGAAGATATATTCAAATTTCTAAAATCTACATAAAGTCGTATGTCACCATTTTTCTTTCTAACTAGGACAAGGTTGGACACCCAAGTTGAGTGCCTAATAGGCATGATTATTCCAGCCTCCCTAAGCTTCATAAGTTCTTCCTGCATTTTAGGAGCTAAGGTTGGGTTGATAGGTCTCTGTTTTTGTCTAAATGGTTTAGCTTCAGGCTTCAAAGGGATTTCATGCTGAAATAAATCCTCCCTATAAGCTTTTAGATCCTCATATGACCAGGCAAAAACATGCTTGTACTTCTTCAACAATGCAATCAACATAACTCTGATGTGTGGCTTGAGCCGTTTGCCAATGTATACCCTTTTGGGGGCCTGATGTGTCCCCAAGTTTATCTCCTCCAGGTCATCCTTGTTTGTGGGAGATGTCTTTATAATAAATTGGTCCCTATTGTCAAAAGCTCTCTCTAAAGCAATCAGCCTTCTACGGATTTTATTTGTCTTGAGTTGAATTACCTCCTTCCCTAAGAGAGTTTCTTTTCCATCTACAACCTCTACAAGATTTTGAAAATCTATTTCTTGGTTCTCATATTCATCAATATAATGTAGAAATCTCAGTAAATCTTTATCATCATCAAACACTTGCCAGCTGCACACATTGTCTGGCACTGCAGGTCTAAGTTTTACTCAACATTTGTAACATCTGATAGAGTGATATCATCTGGCCTTATGGCAACATTAGCTAGAAAATCTGCCCTGACATTTTTTGATCTCTCTATCCAGTTTATTGAAAATGCATCAAACAATTCAATTGTATCCCAAACAGCATGCTTATACTGTTTTAACCTCTTATTCTTTGATGCATACTTATCTCTAACCTGGGAAACAACTAACTCTGAATCACCAAATACTTTGAGCATCTTGATTCCATGCCTCAAAGCTACATTCAATCCTAATAGCAGAGCCTCATACTCTGCAATATTATTCATACATGTAAACTTCAGCAAGAAAGAGAATTTTAGGAGCTTACCAATTGGAGACAGAAAAATAATTCCAGCACCAGACCCTTCCTTCGAACAAGCTCCATTAAAGTACATGGTCCAAAGACCCTATTGGTCAAGCTCTTGAAAGCACATGTCTTCTTCTTTACCTTCTTTAACATCTAAGACAACCCTGAAATTTTCACAGTCAGTGTCCACAAAACATATATGCTCTTCTGACTCTTGGTCCTCAACTATTTCTAATGATCTTTCTTCTCTAGTCAGTTTGACATCCTTGCCATTCATAGGGATTATAGCATACGACAAGTCCAATTGCATACTCCCACCAATCAATGCCGCCCATCTTCTTGACAACAACATGCCATACTGTGGCTTGATATCAACAACTGTTATATTCATTTTGTAAGTCTTTTTAGAATATGCCGCCGGTCTGAAATCAACATCTTTCATAATCCCAATGACTGGTACTTCCCTAGCATCCATGGCATAGCACTTCCCACATGCTTTATCTATTTTTAACCCAACTTGCTGCATGATAGCCAAAGGCATGATATTTGTTGACGCTCCTGAGTCAAGCATACAATTCTTAATCACTTTTCCATTTATGACAAGGGAGACATAAAATGGTTCAACCTGTGAAGGGCAATTTGTCATGGCCATCCCCAGATACACCTCAAGAGTTTCATCCTCATCCATACACATAGTTTGTTTCCTACCCTGAGTCTCAATACTCTGATTAGCTTGACAGGGTACTCTTGAAATTAGGGACAATCTTTTATTTCTGAACTCTTCAACTTTCATCAATTCCATCAATGGAACAAAGACTTTCATTTGAGACAAGACCTGAGTTATGTCAAATGGGGCATAATTTTGTATGACAGTCGTGGCTTGATCCACGGTTTTATTTTTATCCTGAGATGATTCGGTTTTAATTTTTGTGGCTCCCTGACTGTCATTCTTGTTGTGAAAATTTTTGTTTTGATCCTCAACCTGGGGAATTCTATTTTCTGGTCCTTGAGGATCATGACCTGTTTTTTGCTTAAAACTTTGTTTATTATTGCTCCACTATTTCTTCTGTGGTTCAACCCCTTTATGGCTATGCACTGGCTAACTTGCAAAGGTATTCTCTGGTTGGTGTGATTTGCTTACCTGAGCTTTGCCCCTGAGATTATAATTGCTTTTGACTTGAGCAATTGCTGCGGCTGTAAAGGCTCTAATTTCTTCATCAGAAGGCCTCCTGAAGTTATTCAGAAAATTGTGTGAATCCTAAGCATAGGCATAGTTGTCTTCATCATCTTCATCATAGGGAAACTGCTGGCAGACCTGAACTTCATTACTTCTGCTTGCATCAACATCGTGAAAAGGATACTCCTTGTTTGTAGACAACATATTGACATTATCATCCTCCATGCAATGCGGCTCATTGCATTCATCACAGGCAACAACATTGTTGTATAAAGACTGAGCAATCATACATTGTCACTGTGAATGAGGCATTTGACATATAATACACCATGGGGTGTCATTAACAATATTTACAGCCTTCTTCAAAGGATCAGGAGTTTCCTTAACATTTTGAGTCCTTTGACTTGTGTTGTTGTTTGGGAGGATGGGTCACACCATTATGCCAATTGGTATTATATGGCATATCATGTAATGATGGTCTTCTTTCTTGCCTTTGGTAAACTTGTCTGTCAGGACCAACTCCCTTTTCATTTTTAGCCATTCTATAGCTCAAGTCTTTGACAATAGTTGTCAACTTATCTAATTTATCCTCAGAAGTAGATGCATTGCCCTGAACACTCTGAGGTTTAGTATTTAGATTTTATAGAATTTTTACATCATCTCTCCTGTTTGTCTTCCCAGATGCTTTTCTGTTATTTTCAATACTTGTTGCAATTTTGAAGGCATCTCTAAGGCTGTGAGGACCTTTATCCCTTAGTCCATAAGTTGTTTTGGCATCAAAAGCATTTATGTACAACACTATGCACATAGGTTCATTAGGCCTTAGGTGATGTGGCAATTTGTTCAATACCTTCATGAATCTAGCATTGAAATCAACAACCTATTCATTTGATCCTTTGGTAATACCAGTGAATTCATTAATGAAAAAACTTGGATCAGTTTTGTCACCATACTGTTCCTTGAATATTGTCCTGAATTCATGCCATGATGAAACACTTCTGTCAGGTAGACCCTTGTACCATTCTCTAGCCTCATCAACTAAGGATTGCATAAATAATTTCATAAATACATCTTCATGCTCAACCTCAAAGTTATCCATGATATTCTAAAAAGCCTTTAAGTTGTCTTCTCCTAACACAGTATTATTTCCTAAAAATTTAGGCACTTGCGGCCTCACATGTTTATCAATAGGATTGGGGTAACCAGGAATGCCATAAAAAACTAACTGCCTGAATCTATCTAGCTGCATAGGCTATCTACCAAACTGATTAGCATTTCTATTTGCATTATGGTTTCTTACATTATTTAATGGTATTCTGGCATCATTTGTATTCTATCTCTGATCATTATGCCGATCCTGCACTTCATTTCTTTGCTGATTTCTCTGTATATTTGCATTTTCAAGGGTGGGGATTGAATCATTTTGAGCAGCCCTCAGAGCTTGCACTTTCTGTCTCATGTCATCTTTGATTTTCATAGCTTGCAAATATTCTAATTCTGCTCTTAAACTTTTGATTTCTTTAGCTAATTGTTCCTCTTTGGGCATAGAAGAGGATGGTCCCATTCCATTCTGTTCATCATTATCTTCATGAGACTCAACCTCTTCAAATCTGTCACTGGGATCTAAGAAAGGGCGTTCTTGAAACACTTTTGACCTTTTTCTCAGAGCATCACCCTGCTGTTTCTCATATACATTCTGGATTTCAGCTTCCGTGTTTGAAAAATAAGGCTCTGTCCTCTCTGAAGATCCTAGATTGTTTTGATTATTATCACGATTTCTGGGGTTGGGAGAACCCTCTTGACTAGCTTGAGCAGTCCCCTTTTTCCTGTACACCATTTTTATGGGTAATTCTTCAAGCAAAGGGTTACCCTGGGATCTTCTCCCCTACATATAATTTTCACTTTGACGGGTTGGGAGATTACTCGGATTCGCCACCTACAAGTAGGAATCAGTGTTATCAGGGTCCTTACAAAATCCCTAGTAGAGTCACCAATTTCTGTTACCTCTCAATCTGACTGGATGCTTATTCCCAGTTGTCCCTACAAGGTAGCCATCAATGATCAATAGGATTCCTGGGCTAGTGGCTAACAGTACAGGAGATAGACTCTATAGATATCTCCTCTTCTTGTTTAGGCTCTGCAGAACCAAGGGGGGTATTCCCTATTCAACATCCATGAGATATGCTATGAAAGGATTGGGATGCTGACACAAAGCAGATAAATCCTCTATTATGTAGACCAAAACTATGGAATAAGTACAAAGGGGCTAGCTTTGGGCCTATATTCAGTTGTAGATAGAGGATTTCAGTCCTAAAACTACTAATATCCTAAAGGTTTGTATATGAAGTTTAAGTTTGATTTTATGCTTGGATGCAAAACTGAGACTTTGGGCTGCAACCTCAATACAAGATTGGATCGGTGCCTATCCAGGGCTCAGAGTCAATAGACATTCACATGTGAATGGCCAGCGTGAACATATACCAAAGACTGGATATCAAGGGGATTTCTAGTATCTGCCTTACAGATACTTCCCAACAATTAGGTGCTTAATCATTCATACTTAATGGTATCCCTACTGTAGCGCATTTTCTCAATGATTAACCTAAAACATTTAATTTGTTCCTTGAACAAAAGTAGGATATTAAACATTCAATATAGAAGAGTTATATTCTTGAACCTTAACAACCCTTAGTTATCTTGATTCAAAAGAAAATATGCCCACAGCTTGGAGATAAATGATTAAACACATGCACAAAGCATTTCTCATATAAAACAACATGAAACCAGTGAACTCATGCATGAAACATACAACATGAGACTCATAAACTTACAAGACATCAAGAACAGGGCCACCAATAAAGTTGTATTGTGTCACAACACCAAAATTTGTTCAGTTTTCAACAACCACAAATGAGAAACACAGTCTGCATTTTATAGCAACACTATGTACTCAGCCAAAATTTATTACAGGGCAAATCAAAGATCTGCCAGATTCAATGCATCTTCAGATTGGTGCCCAAAATATTCAATGCTGCGGAGATACAAAGAGGAATGAGCAGGTGGGATCAGGATCCGCACCGCCGCTCAAGGACATTCATCTTCAATCGGGTTGTTGACCTGTCCTTTCCATCATCCATCCTCTGCAAATCTGTCATTAACACTTCAGCTACCCGCAGCCCCTTCCTAGAATGCAGCAGCGGACCCATGGAGTTTTCCTGCTCAAAAATGAATGTAGACACAAGGAAAAATCCATCACTGAAGGTTCAAAACAAGACCGTCGATCAATATTCCATCGCTGCAATCAACGGCACCCAAAAAATGATGAAAAGTTACGAACCAATAATACCATACCACGTTAGCACCTCATGCATCTATCGCTGACTTTTCTTCCTCTCATTTTGCCTTTCAAAAACCCTTTGTATATGCAAAATGCATTTACATGCAACAACTCAATACACAAGGCGGACCCCAAAATATCATGAGGCAGACTGGAAACTTATTCGGGTTCGACTTGCATCTCTTTCCTTTGTGTATCAACTTGTATATTGGCATATACAAGCGCTTTATACAACCCCTGGACCTCAAAATTTATTCAATGCATTTCATTCCTCCATCGTGTTCGGGTTGTTTGTCCTTTTGCTTGCATGTCTCAATGTATATCTGCATATACAATCATCTCACACATACAAGGCGAATCTCAAAAATTCATCCGCCACACCTGACTTATCCTCGGGTCCGGAATGCATATTTCTACTTGTATGTTTTGAATGTATGTCGGCATACATACAATTGCCTTTGTATGCAACTGGTGGGCCCGACCCTTTTTCTCTCTCCTTTGCACATTTCGTTGCTCATTGCATATACAAATACAATGTACAAGCCCTTTGATACAAGTGTGGAATCTGCGGCAGAATATTCCAAGAATGCACATTTGTATTATTTTAGAATCCGGCCTACACATTTGCTAATGCATATCTCCTTTGTATGTCGAACATACAATCTCACTTGTATATCCGCAGGCCCCACCAGATGTACTTACCCTTGCCACTGTAGCAAATGCATGTTGGCCCTTGTATATTTTTTCTTTGTATACCTGCAATGTATCTTTTCTCTTGCACATAGTTGTTGTATGTCTGAACATATAAACCAAATATACATGCAACTCGATATACAAACAGGGAATATTCCCAGGAATTTGTGAAAGATTCCCCCTTTGTATATGTGCATTTTCAAGCTCGATATGCATTCAAAAATACATATAACTCATTTTTTCAAAAGCCGATGGAGATTTCTGACCTGCCAATGCACATTTTGACCTATATGTTTATACAAACACCTTTGTATATACAAAGACACTTGCACCTTAACTAATTTTTTGCATTTTTTGGAAGATGCCTGCGAGTTAAAATACCTGAAACCAGACTGCTCATGCAGGCGGTAACAGACCATATGATTAAAAACCTCTCTGTTTTTACACAACAGCAATGATTAAGGAGATATAAGTGTTTTAAATTCTCAGCTCTATGTAAAAATCTTAGATGGGAAAAAAGTAGCTTGCAAAAGGTCATGCAAGAACTTAAGTGTGGGGGAGATTATGGGGCCATTATTTTTCTCATGAAAACCTAAAAGTAACACCCTTTTCCCCCTCTTCATTCATTAGCCTTAAAGTGAATTTTTATGTAATTTAAGGATTTGTAACTTAATTGAAAGCAAAATGTAGGATGATGCTTGGTTTATTCTTTGGGAGTTGTTTTTCTCTAAAATGTTGTTATGTTCTAATGTTCTTGAGAGGCACTAATTTTCAAGGAAGGTTTTCAAAATTTTAGCAAAAACAAGGTTGATACAGTTGTTATTCAGCATAAAGGATCCTATTGCAAATCTTAGAAGTTGAAGACCACTTTGCATCCATCATGTAAAACATGGGCTAAAAAGATGGAGAACAAACTGGTGCATGATGGTCACATGGAATACTAAGATGGACTTAGCTAAAAACAACAACTCCAGAGATTAGAACAACTCTGGAGCTATCAAAACAACAACTTCGAAGCTGTCAAGACAGCATCTCCAGAGCACTCAGAACAACAACTCCATCGATCAATAGAATAATAGCTCTGAATTTCATTAGAGAAGCAGCGCCGGAGATCAACAAAACATTAGCTTTGAATATGGACAACAAGGTATCAGCTTCGGAGATCAACAGAAGAATAGCTTTGGAGATCAGCAGAGTATTAGCTCTGGAGATGGACAACAAGGTATCAGCTCTGAAAATTAGCAGAACAATAGCTTTGGAGATTAGTAGAGTATTAGCTTTGGAGATACACAACAGGGTATGAGCTCTAGAGATCATCAGAATGGCAACTCCAAAGGTCATTAGAACAATTGCTCCAGAGAACACCATAACAACAACTATAAAGCATCTCTGGAGCAACTGGAATAAAAGCAAAGATGTTAGCTCAAAAAGATGATTATGAAGTGCAGGAGGACCTGCAACCTCTTAAGTGTGGGGGAGATGACAAGACCATAAAGAATCTCATCTTTAGTCAAGTAAAAGCATATATTTTCTCTTCATTAAATCAGTTTTGAAGTGGACTTGAGTATGTGTTGGAAGATTTTTAGCTAAATATCAAATAAACTAGTCTAAATGGAACAATCAATGCCATGCATGAGTTTATCTTGATATTACATGTTCACCTCTAGATTAGTAGTTATTTTATCAGTAAAATGAAGAGAGTATATTTTATGCCAAGTTGGAGCTTTTGAGATGCAGAGTTCTAGAGATGTAGAGCGTCGGAGATGCATAAGTAAAAAATGTAGTTTCAGTAAAACTGCAATATCTCACTCATTTCTTAATAAAAATTAGAATTTCAAAATGATCTAGAAATATGAAAGAGAGACGAATAGATCCATAAATGCATTTTGAGGAGATTCATTAAAATGAATAAATGGTTAATGACAAAAATTGACTGTTACAGAGCGCCAAAGAAAAAGTCAAAAAAGTAGTTTCAATAAAACCATGATTTATCTCTCATTTCTTAATGAAATGTAGAAATTCAAAATGATCTAGAAATATGAAAGTGAGGGGAACAAAACCCAGAAAGAAATTGAGGAGATATGGTAAAAAATGAGAATTTATTGACAGAAGATGACTATTCTACAAGCTCTGGAGATGTTCCAAAAATACTTTATGAAGTTGCTGTGGATTCTTCCAATCTACCAACACGCACTTTGAGGTTTTTGAGGGATAGATTGAATATAATTACTCCTAAATTAATGGATCTAATTATGAGTAATTATTCCATGCAAAGAATACACACTTAGTGTCATTGCATGTCTTTCCAAAAGACTGCATGTTTTGCCTCGTAATCAGCAATTGTATAATCAGTTAACTAAATGAATAAGTTTAGTTAACTAGATAAATAAGTTTAGTTAGCTATGTGAATAAGTTCTCTACTCTAGAGAGACTCTCAATTAGAATTTAATAACCATAGTTATATATAGAGAACTATGGCGTAGAATAAAAAGGAAAGTTGAAAAAGAACAAAATTGAAAAAGAACTCTATTATTTTTTAGCAGCATGTACTTTCGATCTTGAAAGTTTTTGAATAAAGAAAGTTGTTCTACCAATTTGCTGATTGTTGGAATTGATTAGTCTCTCTCTAGAGGAAGAAGCAAGGGCCCACTCCAACCAAAGGGTAGAGACTATATTTCTTAGTTTGATTAGTTGCTTTGCTGTTATGCACTTCCTTTATTCAAAATTTCTTTTGTTGTTCCTACTTTCCTTAGATTAGTTCCTTTGCTGTTATGCAATTCTTTTATTCCAAAATTACATTAGCTACTCAAGTTATTGCTTTCCTTAGATTAATTTAACTTTTATAGCAGAGTTTAAACCCTAGTTTGTTTCATGCAATTGTTGTCAATACCGTTTTGTAGAAAAGATTGTTATGCAAGTTATTCCTCTTCCCTTTTGCATACAACCATAGACACCACCTTGGATTGATATTTATTAAAATTAAATGATGAGGACTACAACAAAACTCATCATCATAATCATCTTTTTGAGCTAACCTTTGTTCTATACCAACACCACTAAGCATACTCCTAGCCTTCTCCATCAGTGTCATGTTCATTCTTTCTGTAACTCCATTATGTTGTAGAGAATATAGAGGTTTCTTTTGTCTCTGAATCCCACAATCTTTACAGAATCTAATCATTAGAGAAAAATTCACCGCCATTGTCCATCCTCAAACATTTTAATTTCTTTCCAGTCTGCAACTCAACCATTGTTTTAAATTCTTTAAATCAATTGAAAAATTCAGATTTATTCTTTAGAAAATATACCCATGTCCTTCTGCTATAATCATCAATAAATGAAACATAATATGTGGATTTCACAATGGAAGGAACATCTAAAGGACCAAACAAATCATAATGAATAAGATCCAATACACCACAAGATTTATGAGAACTTGAGTAAAACTAAATGCAGTTTTGCTTACCATAAATGTAATGCTCACAGAAATCATAATCAAGATTACACTCAGTCAACCCTTTAACAAGGTTTTTATTTTTCAAGGCCCTTACATCCTTTTCTCCTATGTGGCCTAATCTCTAGTGCCATAACATAGTCTTCTTTGCAAGTAATTCTGATTCAGAAGAAAGAGCACCCTTAGGTACCCAAAAGCCACGAACATCCACTGAAAATGAAACCCTCTCCTTTTCCAATGAAGTAGTCACATATTTGTTTTTTCGTAGAAGTACTATTGCACTCAATAGTGCATGCATCAAGCTTATACAATGTGCCAAATCTGACACCTCTAGCAATCACCATAGAACCTCTTACCATCTTGCATCCTAAATCAGAAAAGACTACTGCACACTCGCATCTATTAGTTTGCTCATAGATAATAAAATTTGTGCTAATCTAGGGATATGCAACACACCATTAATCCTTTTTATTCTACCATCAGGAAATATGATTTTAACTTTACCACAACCAACATTTAAATGAGAATCATCACCCAAGTACACCTTACATCCATCAATTTCTTCATATTTAGAAAACCAATGTCTATTAGGGGTCATATGGAAAGATGCACCTATTGAATACTAAGAGGGGGGAGGGGTGAATCAGTATTCTTAAATTTAAACAATTAAACCAAGTACCAACTTTAATAATCAGAAAACAAAGTAACCACATAAATATAAGCCACAAAATTATGACACATAGACACCAGAATTTTACGTGGAAAACCCAAGAAAGGAAAAAACCATGGAGAGGATTAGATCTCAATATATATTGCAATTTTTTACAAACGGTGATGTTCAGGCTTGGTCACTCCACGGGCCTAGAACATATTGGCTCACTACCATGAAGTACAACTAGGTCTAGCAGGCTCACTGCCACAACCATAAACCCAGAAAGATTACAATGAGGGCTATTAAACCCTACTGATTGCTTACATCCAGGTTCACTGCCAAGTACAAGTGAAATTGTATAAGAAATATGAATACTACAACATCATCTATCAGTATGCCAGGGTGCAGTCATTTAGCAACTGAATACTGAATCCTGAGTTTTCATTATCACTGCTCTTCTATCTCTTCTCTTTTATTCTGATACTTGAATCAATCACATCCACATAATTTGCATCACATCCATCCCATCACAATTCACTCCCATCTCAAAACTTGAATCCATCAGATATGTATATCCGCATCAAGAATTATTACTTGATCAGGTCGACAGACTAAACAAGAAAATGTGTATGCCAATATCATACTCTATTGGCTTGTTCTTATGTACAATCTTCAATGCGGACTTAAACACTCATGCACAGGTCTTCATATAAGTCAGACTTAGTCATATGACTACTTAAATTGATTACCCATATATTCTGACTTCACTGCATAGAGATCTAATATGCCAGTCGGCCTATTCCTTAAGAACACATTTAGTAAGCTCGTCTGTCACATCACCACACACATTGCAAACCAAATGGGACCTTACAAATCATATCCAAGTTTCATTACTGACCTCTTAACATGTCTTTAGAACTGCAGAGCAAAATATTGTTGGCAAGAGACACTGTGTGGCTTCATTGGTGTTGTCATTGATGGCAACAAAGACCATTCCACACATCCGCAGGACATGGTGTATCTTTACCGGAAGTCAGATTGAAGAATACTTTGGTCCGGTAAGAAAGAATAGAGCATGCAGCAAGGTCCGACAGTCAGGTTCGGATCGCTTAGAAGAAGTATCTTGTAAAGTGCGGACTTGGGGAAGTCAAGAGGAATACCTTGACTAATAGATTCTAGAGATTGAGCCTCCGGTGATGAAAGAGTGAAGAGATATGAGCATCTAAGTATGCAGGTCTAGTTTGGTAGAATAGACAGAGGAAGAACTGACCAACAGAGCATCAGAATTATTCTGGATAAGATATTGATGGTGATCAAGGTTCTTAAGGTATCATCCATGATTGGTCGACATGTTAGATGACTTCTATAAGTATCTCCTTGATTCACATCACTTGGTAAGTAAGGATTCAGCCGACAGACTAGAGTTTGGGAAAATATTGACTGTTCCAGATGCCAACTAGAAAGAGGATAAAATCCTTTGTACATATATGTATACCAGATGGATTTAGATATGAATGTGTCTGTGGTGTATTATGAGGTGCAAATAAAAGTAGAAGAACAGTGTGAAGGCAGTAAGACAGGTCTGGAATGAAATAGGACAGCAACACCTAAGAGAGTAAGAATGAAGTGTAGCAGATCAGTATATTGGGCTTAACCAGAATTGAACCTCAGCATATGTGGATGCTTCTCATCAGTTCAAGTATCTAGTTTCCTTGTATAAACTATTGTAGGCAGTGAGCCTCTAGTGAGCAGTGTGCTTGGGCAGTGAGCCCTAATTGGCAAGTGCCATTTTGTATTTCTATTCTTCTAACAGAGAATACATTCTTGGGTTAATCACCCCGTGGTTTTCTCCCTTAACAGGGTTTCCACATCAAAAATATTGTGTCATGTGTATTGATGTTATTTCCATTTCATGGTTATGTTTGCTTATTTGATTTGATGCTACATTAATTGTTAAGAAAGTTCAGAAAGCTGAAATAATTAAGATAACTGATTCACCCCCCTCTCAGTTATCAACAATTGGTATCAGAGCCAGGTTCCTCCAAAAAGAACCTAATAGCTTAAGGAAGATCTGGGAACTCAAATGAATGTGTATGGTATGAGGGAACAACTTTAGTCTGCCCTTGATGATCTTGAGCAATCAAACTCTGAAGTCAATGAATTGAAGGAAAGACTCAAACAGGCTGATGATTTCATAAATGAACTAAAAGGGAAACTGAGTATCTCTATGAAAAAGAGAAAATACCTACTTCAGCAATTGGCAAGTCAAAGCGAAGACAATGGTACAAATGAAGATCTGAAGGAGAAAGCCAAGTAATGTGAAAAGTTATCAAAAGAGGTCATTATGATAAGACATGAAATGGAATCAGGAGTTATAAAATTCACACAAGAAATTGAAGAGAAAAGAAAAACTGAAGATGATCTAAGACAATCTCTCAAGGAGAAGTCAGAAGACTGCCACAAAATGGATAGAATAATCAGGCATCTAGAATCTAATCTTGAAGATGCTAGAGATAATGAAGAAAAACTTGAGGATCAAATTGACACTCTTAAAAAGGATCTTCAAACAACAAATGAATACAAAGAGAAATTCAAGATAAGTTCTACTCAACTTGAAGTTCTTCTTGAAAGCCAAAAGAGGGTAGATGACAAGTGTGGCTTGGGATATGAGAAAGGTGAAAGCTCCGGATCCGGTCAGAAGAATTTTGAATCAGGAAATCCAAGGAACAGGCCTAGAAGACCTCCGGTAAGGCAACCTAATGCTCAAAGATATCCATCCTTCAATGGATACTGCCACAACTGCAATAACTTTGGTCATAAAGCTAACCAGTGCAGAAAGAGAAGAAATCAAACTAATACATACTTCTCCAGATAGTGTTTCAACTGCAAAAGGTATGGTCACAAATCTCATGAATGCAGAAATATGCAAATGAACAATTCATTCAATGGTAAATGCTTTGCATGCAATAGAATGGGACATATGGCTAATCAATGCCGATCAAGAGGATATCATTCAAATATGCAAAGAAATGTTGTTTGCCACAATTGCAATAGATCCGGTCATATTGCCAAATTCTATAGAGGCAAGAATCAGGACAAAAGGGGTCCAGTGCATCATAATCAGAATCAAGACAAAGGAAAAAGAAAAGTGAATGCGGATGAAGTTAAAAGTGAGATGAACAAGATTTGGGTGAAGAGAAGTACAGAGAATGTAGGGGATGGATCCGCACCAGAATCTGGTGCTGATAATCCTTCCAAAAATTGAGTAGATGAGCTCTAGCTCAGGGGGAGTCACTAAGAAAAACAAATCCCCGTGCTTGAAATTGGCACATGAGAAGTTGCAGATTAAAATATTCTTAGAGAAACATCTAAAGAAAGATTGGTAAAGATATGGAAGATCCGCAGGAAGATTTGAAGAGTCTAATCTTCCAAAATTGATCTAGTTTAATAGTCATCCGGTAAAATAGGATTATCACAGTTAGATCTGGTATGATTCAAATTAGAGGCATCTTGATCTGCAGATAGATCAAACGTTTGGGGAAAGTAAGATAATTTGTTATTAACCACCAAGGATAACTCCAAGTATATCTCAGTAATCCAGAAAAAGATCTTTCTCAAAATAAGAAGAACCAGGCAACCGGAATGACTTAAGTTGAGCATTTATTGCAGTATGGATTTAGGGTTTTTCTCAGAAATAAAAGGGTTCATTTACCCGTCATTTGCACATTTGCATTCGAAGAAGAAAAGAAAAGGAGCTCTGCAACAAATTGTTTCAAATTTCTCCAAGATCAACCGTTGAAGATGATTCATCCAGCAAATCAATCTGGCTCACTTCGTGAATGCTAGAAGCGTAAAAGGTATTTTTTGTCATTGAATATTTCTCTGTAAATCTTTTTGAAGATGGCTACATTGAATGTCGTAAAGATCACTGATAGGCCGCGTCCTAAATTCAAGAAACATCCATATAAATCCCTAGAAGTTGATCCCCTAGGCGCCTTTTCAAGCATTCCGCATGGGGTTCTATATTCATGCGAATATTGAAGAATTTGAGGAATCTAAGCTGGTTGATATCTATCACAAGCATTTGATAGATGACTCATTTGAACTCAAAACTCAGTATAAAGCTATCTGGGACAAACAATTTGCACAGTGCATTCATTTCCCCTATTTTCTAGAAGATGAATGGGTCCGGTATATTTTGAGCAGAATGCATGACAACTTCATGTGGTTGAACAGGCCGTTTAAGATCACTAAGGATGCCATTAGGGAAGTAACCGGATTACACTCAACCGGTGGAATGCCTACTCTCAAATCTGTCAAAAACCAAATTGTAAGTCAGGCTACCAGATCAAAGTTTGATAAAAGAGTAATGACTATTGAGGATATCACAGATCCGGATATCAAGTTTGCATCAATGATAATTGGATATAAGATATATCACTCCAGCAGGGAGAATTCAGTATCCGGAACTGCTATATATACTGCTTATGAAATGTTGAGGAAGAATGCAGACTATGATCTTTGTGAGCTCCTTCGCAACCGACTCTTAAAGAATCTGCAAAAGATAAAGAAGGATAAGAAGAACTCTTTCAAATATAGTGGTTTGATACTCTGCCTATTCTTTTATTACATGAATGAGCTTCTCGGATCCAGTGGCTGGGTATGGCAGAATGATAGACCAGTAGCCATTCAAATCAGAGATTATATACATGGGCTTGGTGATGCCAAGGCACAGAATACAGCACTCTGGGGCTATTTCAAGAATTTTCAGAGCATGATGTAAGCAAGAGAGAGAATCCCCCAATCTTTAGTTGAAAAGTATAAAGATACAATATGCTTTATGGTAGAAACTGATCAATGTCTAATGGAGGCAGTAGAGCCAAGAATAGTCTGGATCATGCCAATGGGGTATGAAGTAGATGAGAAAATTGTTGAGCTACATGTTCAACACATGCTTAGTCAATCCAAGGATCCTAAAGCAGAAAGGTTTGGAACCTTTGAAGAATTAAGTGTGAAGATCCATGTGGAGCTAAGACAATCGGAAATAAAAAGAAAAGTGAGGAGGGAAGTAGAAGAGTTTGCCAAGAGACATGGAATTTCAAAAGAGGCACTTGATGCAAATAGAGAGAAGATAGAAAGGGCAGAGAAAGAAAAGGAAAAAGCAGAGAAAGAAGGTGCTCTGATGGAAGTCCCCTCTCGGACCAGATCCTCTAAGACCTCTGCACCTACCACTACAAAGTGCTCAAAGGCATCAAAACCAGAAGCAAAATCATCCAGAAAAGGAGAGAAGAGAACCAAGAAAAAGGCAACAAGGTCTTACATCAGTCAAAAGGATGATGAAGAGACAGAATCAGATGAGGAAGTAAAGAAAATGAAAAAGAAGAGGAAAACATCTGATGAACCCTCTACTAAAGAAGTAATAGAAGAATTTGTTGAAAGGCCCACTCTATCCTTAGATGATGTAGTTAAAGTAGTTACTATGGATGGAAACCTACAACCAATTATAGAATTCTATGATGCATACAATGATGCAGATAGAAAGATCTTGGAGGAAGCCACAGTTAAGTACTTGAACATATACAATAAGGCTTTTATTGAAATCATATCTCTCATTCCCAAAAGCCTAGAGAAGGAATTAGAGATAAGAAATAATAATGCTAGGGCAAAGGATCTTGAGATTCAGGAACAGATAGCCATTCAGCTCTTTCCTTCAATCACTTCAAAGCAAATGAATATGATCTTCAAAGATTGCAAGGATGAGTTCCAGAGCAAAGCTAGAATGAATCAGCTTATGCTTGGCGAAACTGACAAAATAGGAAAAGAGATAGAAGAGATTCTCTGGAATGCATACAAAAGATTCAACATTCTCGTTGTAGAGGACTTAGGTGATGATCCCTCAGCTATAGATGTTGAAGAAGAATCTACTGAGATAGTGGTAGAAGAGGTAAATGAGACAAGTGAAGAAAAAGGTAAGGACTTAGATTCCTCTGCTCTGGAAGAGGAAGTCCATGATCAAGCAAATATCTCTCCTCCGGTTTCCACTGCTGACTCCGGATCTAAAGAAGAAGAAAGAGTAGAAGAAAAGATCAGTCAAGAAGTAGAGGAAAAGGAAAAAGAAGATGACAGTAATAAGGGTGTAGAAGGAGAGAAAACTCCATCAGAAAAAATCACAGATGATAGTGGTAAGGTTGCAAAAGGGGACAAAACCATGTCACCGGCAAGAGACATAGCAGAAGCAGTTGAGGAATTCTTAACCAAGGAGGTGATAGAATTTGATTAATCGGAACTTCTTCAAGGACTGTTCAATTTTGACTCCCTCTCCCGGTTCAAACCATGAAGCTAGCATCCTTTACTTCAGCAAAGGCAAAAGAAAAACTTCTGAAGTCTCACATGGAAGATTGCAAGCTCATAGAAACTGCATTCAGTGTATTAGAGAAGATCATGCCATCTTTTCAGAAGGATCCCTCAGTCTCTTCATCCGATAATCTCAAATCTCTAGTAAATAGGGTTAGCACTCATTTTGAGTCTTTAGAGAAATCAGTTGAGGTAAAAGTCTGGAAAGAGTTTTTGGATAAGAGATTCTCGAAGTTACAAGGCCTTATAACCAATGATAGGAGAAATATGGATATTGGGATAAAGAGCTTAGAAAATGCTCTTAAGGATGGAGGAGAAGTATATAAATTTTGTATATCCTGGACTAAAGTAACAAAGGATATTGAGAAGAAAGTGAAAGAACAAGAGGATAAACTGTCAAACCTCTCAGAATTTTGATCCTCTCACCATATCCATAATAAGCCAGGAATGTCAAACTATTGTAATCATGAATGAGATTAAGAAGCTTGAGAAGGAGAGGAAGAACATATTAAGCAGAATGGGTGAACTTAGAGGGATGTGTGATTAATGAGAACAAAATGAAGATGAAATACATATCAAATGCAAAAACAAACGATTATACCTTCCTTTTGACTCACAAATCGAAGAGGGAAGGAGTTGCACCTAATAGCTCCTCAGATTTTACCCATGATGACTGAAATGTATGTGGATTGCTTAATGCTTTTCAACACAATAGGATGAGAGACAAGTGGATTTAGATAGAGATTGAGATGGAGATGAGGGATAAATTTGGTATTATGATAGTATGATGAGGAGATTGTGGAGAGATTTTGGTAGAGGTTTGATGCATGAAGAAGTCCCTCTAAATGGCTTAGAGAAGGGTCTTATTTATAGAGTTTTAGAAATGAGGATGGAGCGTGAGGATTAGAAGATGAGATCAAGGGCTAGGAATAAAAGTAAATCTTTTATTCATTTTGGGAAAAGGGGTGATAAATGAGGTATGGGTGTGAAAGAATGGGAAATGAATTAAAAATTTATTTGGGGAATGGGAAATGAATTAAGAATTCATTTGGGGATAAGAGGTAATGAATGAGGATAGGTGAGGTAAGGGGTTTGTAAGAGAAGTAAATGTGATGTGTGATATGTTTCATTTTTTTTATTTGGAGGATGTGGGGAAGGGTGTTAAACTAGGTTTGACCACTCAAATGAGAGGTTAGGATTAATTAAACATAGGTTTTGTTTAATTAATCCTAGGGCTAGGATGAGGTAGGGTAGGGTAGGGTAGGTCAATTAGTAGGCAAGATTAATTAGATAAGAATGATTTATCTAGTTAATAGGGATTAGAGAAAAAGAGAATTGAACTAAATAAATATTGGGAATATTTATTTGATTAATGAGGGATAGTGTTGTAAGGTCTAGTGATAAATTAAGTGAGTTAATTGATCACAAGGGATAGACAGATGGTTAGGGATAACTTAATTAAATAAAATGAATTTATTTAATTAATAGGAGGGATAAATTGGTGTCGAGACATGGGAAATTGTTTTGTGAAGCAAGCCAATTTTAGGTGTCTACATTTGCCCCTCTTTGAGATGGTGTTGCGGCTAAGTAACATCATTTCAAAGAAGTTAAAACATAGAGTTGGATTGGATAGAAAAAAGATTTTGGCTTAGAAGAATAGGGTAAGGTTTGGGGATAATTGGTAAGGGTGATGCCCCCTCGAGAGGAAAGGCGGGTTACAAGAACACGATTGTGTTCTCAAAATGGTTGGAACAGATTGGTAGAATTGGTTGGAGGATAAGGGGTGAGATGAAAGAATGATGATGGTGGAAGATTGATTGGTGGATGATCATTGTGTTGAAAAAATGATTTAGAGCAATCCTAGGTTTGATATAGCAAAGTGGATATGTTCACTGGGTGTGCCAATGTGATTAATGAGAACAAAATGAAGATGAAATACAAATCAAATGCAAAAACAAACGATTATACCTTCCTTTTGACTCACAAATCCAAGAGGGAAGGAGTTGCACTCGATAGGTCCTCAGATTTTACCCATGATGACTGAAATGTATGTGGATTGCTCAATGCTTTTCAACACAATAGGATGAGAGACAAATGGATTTAGATAGAGATTGAGATGGAGATGAGGGATAAATTTGGCATTATGATAGTATGATGAGGAGATTGTGGAGAGATTTTGGCAGAGGTTTGATGCATGAAGAAGTCCCTCTAAATGGCTTAGAGAAGGGTCTCATTTATAGAGTTTTAGAAATGAGGATGGAGGGTGAGGATTAGAAGATGAGATCAAGGGTTAGGAATAAAAGTAAATCTTTTATTCATTTCGGGGAAAGAGGTGATTAAATGCGGTATGGGTGTGAAGGAATATTTATGAATTAAAGATTCATATGGGGAATGGCAAATGAATTAAAAATTTATTTGGGGATAAGAGATGATAAATGAGGTATGGGGGTGGTAAGGGGTTTGTAAGAGAAGTAAATGTGATGTGTGATATGTTTCATTTTTTTTATTTGGAGGATGTGGGGAAGGGTGTTAAACTAGGTTTGACCACCTAAATGAGAGGTTAGGATTAATTAAACATAGGTTTTGTTTAATTAATCCTAGGGCTAGGATGAGGTAGGCTAGGGTAGGGTAGGGTAGGTCAATTAGTAGGCTAGATTAATTAGATAAGAATGATTTATCTAATTAATAGGGATTAGGGAAAAGGAGAATTGAACTAAATAAATATTGGGAATATTTATTTGATTAATGAGGGATAGTGTTGTAAGGTCTAGTGATAAATTAAGTGAGTTAATTGATCACAAGGGATAGACAGATGGTTAGGGATAACTTAATTAAATAAAATAAATTTATTTAATTAATAGGAGGGATAAATTGGTGACGAGACATGGGAAATTGTTTTACGAAGCAAGCCAATTTTAGGTGTCTACATTTGCCCCTCTTTGAGATGGTGTTGCGGCTAAGTAACATCATTTCAAAGAAGTTAAAACATAGAGTTTTATTGGATAGAAAAAAGATTTTGGCTTAGAAGAATAGGGTAAGGTTTGGGGATAATTGGTAAGGGTGATGCCCCCTCGAGAGGAGAGGCGGGTTGCAAGAACACGATCGTGCTCTTGAAATGGTTGGAATAGATTGGTAGAATTGGTTGGAGGATAAGGGGTGAGATGAAAGAATGATGATGGTGGAAGATTGATTGGTGGATGATCATTGTGTTGAAAAAATGATTTAGAGCAATCCTAGGTTTGATATAGCAAAGTGGATATGTTCACCAAGGTATAGAAGACCAGGGTGATGATGTTTATCCAACATTTGCATGGACTAGACACGCAAACAAAGGGATGATCTCATGCATGCCCAAGATAGTACAACCTTGTCCTGACGAGGGAAGGGGACTCATAGCATAAGTGCTTAGTACACAAAAGGTATGATGAACCTTAGATGCATAAGGAGATCAATATGCTAGAACCGACCCTATGATCAATCAAGATATGAATACTAGCTTGGAGTAATGAAACCAACCCACAAGCACAGCATACAAAAGCAAGACTCTGCCCCATTCTAGATGTTTTCGCCACATACCATGATATAGTAAGATCAAGGTAGCTTTGATGTGATCTTCGAATAGGACAAAAGACAAAAATAAAAAATGAAAAGACCAACGGACCAAACAAGTAGCCATTGTCTCTCTTGCCAAGATGGATGATGATTTGATAGATTCTGCCTATCATAGGAGCGATATATCCTAAGGCAAGAATCGTTTGATGATTGGATCATGCTTAGTTGATGTTGTAAGATTAGCTCAAGATATGATGGTGACAAGTTGTGGTTGATGCTGATTTGATAATTGATGATTTTTGTTAAGGGATGATGCTTTGATAGGTGATGCGATGCTTGGATCTAGTGTAAGCTCAGTGGGTTGGATGGGTGCATCTTATATACCTGAGTACTAGAAACTTCCTGCGTATTCCAGACTGCCTACATACCCTGTATCCACAGGATCAAGGCACATTAAGATGCAAGTGGTTATGATATGTAGTTCTGATTTGTGATGATGATGTGAGATGATGATAGATGTGATGATGTTGGAAGATGATGAGATGAATTATTTGGGTGATTTTGAGGATGTTGGAAAATGATGAGATGTTGATGGAATGATGTTGATTTTGTGATGGATAAATTATTTTTGGAATTTTGTGTGTTTTCTATTGTTTTGGTATTTTTTGATGTTTTTTGATTTTTTTTGATTTTTTGATTTTTGGAAAGGGAATGGTTTATTATGAGATGGTTGCATTGGATTTCGTGTGGATAACCTTTATGCTAGATACCAATGACAAGGGAACACCAAGTCTAGAGGTGAAGGTGATGGGGTTGGATAGGGGGATTGGCGATGAAAGGATAATGGATAGGAGATTTGTGGTAAATGAATGGACAAGTGATAGGGATGCATGTTAGATGGATGGAAGATAGGGATGAGAGATAAGATAGGTATGCATGATATATGGATGGGGGGTTTTAGGATTTTCGCCAAGGGCTAGGTTGCAAGGAATCATATGCCCCAATGCTTAGAATTTTGCATGATGGGTTCATGTTTGAATGGGTGGACTTTGCAGTAGATGGATGGAGGATACACTTACAAAGGGAGTATGCCAAGAGGTCTCCAAAGCATGTTGTTGATATTTTGCCCTTTGTCTTTATCAAGATCTAAGGTGGGAGATATAGTGGATAGAATGGATGGGGAATGATAGGATAAATAGGGAATAGTGGATAGGAATATGATAGGATAAGGATAAGATAGTGGATAAGATGTGTAAAGGATATTATGGATGTGGATGAAGAATATGGTTTTTCCCCCAAGTGTAGGGATACAAAATAGATGGAGAAGGGATTACGCATGACACCCACAAGGGGTTTTCATCATGGTACTTGCCCAAGGCGCCACAAGGAGTGGTTTTCAACATTGGATGGATTTTTCTCTTTACTATTTTCTTGATTTTTTAATTTTTTTTCTTTTTTTTTTTGGAAGGAATGGGGACTCTAGTGTCTGTTTCCAGAGAAAGGAGAAGATGGTACGATGTTGGATATCATTATAGATTATGATTGCATGGATTGTTGGAAGATAGGAGAAGATGGAATGGATGGTGGATAATGGATTATGATGTGGATTATGTAAAAGCATGGACCATAGGAATGTGATGGGGAAGATATGTAGGATAGTGAACGAAAGATGGAGATGGGGGTATGTGGGAATGTTAAGTGGTGGAGGGGAACAAGACCAACGGTCGCACACACCGTGATGTATTTGGAAGCTTGTACTTTGGATGTGGAGTTGGGAGTAATGGGGATTGGGATAGGAGATTTTTGGATGGTCGATTTGGGGTTTTAGGTACCCAAATGGACTTAGGAATTATGGAAATTTTAGATGGGGATTGGGATGTTTGGGATTTTGGGGTGGATTGGGAGGTAGATGCCTCAATTGTTTTGATTGATCTTTTCTTAGGGACCCACACCATTTTTGCTTTTGCTTTTTCTTGTGATGGTGTGGGCTTTGATAGCCTTTGGGATTTTTAATTTTTCTTGGAAGGGATAACATCTTTAGGCTTTTGTGCTTTATGAGTTGAGGTATTCAAATTATTACTTTTGAATCCCATGGATTTGGGGGAAGCTTCATGTTTGAAAGATGTGTGCTTTTGTTGGTCTTGATTGGGAATTTTAGGGGATTTATGGGTGGAGGGGTAAAAAGTGGATTTATGGATAAATGGATGAGGAGATTTGAGGATGGGGATATTAGGAGTTGGTAGGATAGGAGGTAAAGTGGATTTAATAGGAATATTTGGAGTTGGAAGTAGTGGAGGTAAATTTGATGGAGGAAGATGGATGGTCACATGCTTTTGCAAGTGATAGGATGATGGAGGAGGGATGGTGACATATGTTTTGGGAGTATGATGAGATGCACCATATTTGGGAAATGCTGAATGGATTTTGGAGGATACGTGGGTGGTATCAACATGTTCATTTTGTTTGTCTTGGGATGTATAGCTAAAGCCATGCGAGGATGGATGGAATGTGGTGTGGATGGGCTCCAAGATGACTTGTTCGTGAAGGCCTAAGCCTTTGCCTTGATAGTTCATATGTTGGAGTATGCGACATGCGATGGGATGTTTAGTGCTTTGGAAACAAGACGCGAGTCCATTATTTATTGGAGAAATATAGGTGGTGGATGGAAGTTGTTCACCTCCTACAAGGGGGTCAGCACGGATGAAAGTGCTTTGTCCAAGTGAATAGGAGGATGGATTTGGGATGGGATTGGTAGATGGAGGTGAAGGATTCATGGGGGATGGTAAAGGGGTGGCAGAAGATGGTGTGAGATCAATAAGTTGATCAATAGATGGGAGGGGATCGGGTATGGTATTAGATGGGATGGTTAGATCTTGATTAGGAGAAGGGGTTGATGTTTCAACATGCTTTGGATTTGATTCTTGACATAGCTCATGTGCTTGGATAGAAGTGGGAGTGACTTGGATAGATGTGGTGGGTGCTTAGATGGATGTGATAGGTGTTTGGATGGATGCGATAGGGGCTTGACTTATGTGTTCTTGAACATGCCTGCATGATGGTTCTTGAGTTATGATAGGAGATTGTTCAAGAGATTTGGTGGGTGTTGGATTGCATGATGGTGTTTGATTCCTTGCTAATAGCCAATGGATGGCATCCTTCATGAGTGTATGGGTTAAAGAACAATATAATGGATAGATAGTAAGGGTGGTTGGTGTGGGATTAGGATTGGGATTGGATAGGTAGGTGATAGGATTAGGTAATGATGGTTCTTGGATGGGTTCAAGGATAGGCGTGGGATTGGATGGTGGTGTTGGAGGGGTGGGGGATTTGGGGGATTCCTTTACTTTGCTTGGTGATGTTCTTTGGAGGAAATCCCACAAGGATTCTTTGGATATCATAGTGTTAGGATTTGGAAGATTTGATGGTGGATTAGATGGTGGATGGGTGATAGGGATTAGTGGATTGGGAGGTACATAAGGTGATGGATTAAGATTGGTAAGGTTGGAGGGATATTATGATGTGAGGATTGGAGGATGTGGATTAGGGGATGGGGGATTTGTATGGGGAAATGGTGGTTGATATAAGGTTTGAATTTCAGAGATAAGGTGTGATAGATTGGTGTTCCCTTGATCAAAGTGTGACAAAGGTTGGGGGATGGATAAGGTGGAGGTATTGATTGATTAGATAAGTATGATGGCATGGATGTGTAAGGGGATGGAGATTGATATGAGGGTAAAGGTTGATATGATGAAGGTTGATATGATGGAAGTTGGTATGAGGTTGAAGGTTGATATGATGGAAGTTGGTATGAGGTTGAAGGTTGATATGAGGTTGATGGAGTGGATATGTAAGATGTAGGTTGGAAGAATGAAGATTGATATGGTGTGGATGGGGATCATGTGTAGAATGTTTGTTGATATGATGAAGGTTGGGTAGGGGCTTGGGATTCTCCAATGATGAGGTGTGCTAAGGGCATATCTCTAATGTCATTTTTGCATTTTTCCTTAGCATTAGGATCCATGTTCTCATAGACTTTTCTAAGTCTTTGTAAGTGTTGCATTGCTTCATAAGGATCCATTTTGTGGGAGAGATATGAGATGAAATGGAGGATAATGGATGATTGTGATGTTGGGGATCAAATTTCAAGACCTTAGGATGAGTTGATTTGATTTGATGAATGGTTCTCTATGCTTAAGATAGACTAATGATCTTAAGCAAGAGGGTTGATTGGGTTGATTTGATTAGGTGATCAATTAAGGTCTTAATTTTTGATTGGGTTGATTTAGATTTGGAGTTTGATAATGATTGGGATCAATGTTGATTTTGGATTGGATTTGGACTATGGTTTGGAAGATTATGGATTGATGTTGGTTGGATTTTAGATTTGATTTGGATGAGGTGGGATTAGAATGATGTTGATGAATTAGATTAAGGATGATGAGGGTGATTAGGATAAGCTTGGATTGAATGATTTGGATGATGATGTGGATAAGATGGGTGGTTAGGATGATTAGGATAGGTAGGTGATTAGATTAAGATGAAGTGGATAAGAATGATTAGGATGATGAAGATAGATTATGACTCGAGAGGAAGTGAATTAGAATTTGATCAAGCTCAAATAAAGGGATTGGATAAGCTCAACTTATGGGGTTTGATAAATGGGGGGATGGTTTAGCGGTGTTGGGAGGAAAACCTGGCCCAACGTGAGGGGATACGGGGGGGCCGAACGCGACCCCCGCTGACAGGGGTTCGGTGGCGTAGCCCCCAATTGGAATTTTTTTGAAAATGGGTTTATACAATTGATGTTTTTGATGGGAAAATTTGATATTTGGACATGGATGAAGAAGGCGCTAAAACAAATGAAAAATGGTGCTAAAATAGAAGAAAATGGCACTAAAGGATGTGAATGGTTGGATTGACGGATGAAGTTGATTTTTCTTGGCAAGTAGACAAACAATCAAGCAAGAAAACACAATGGCTAAAGGTTTGATTTATGAAAGATTTATCAAGCATGCACAACCTAAGGCAAAGCAAGGACAATACTTGTTGAACAAGTAGAGGGATTTGGGCCACTAAAACAAAGGTTCGTAGTAAGTGCTTTCATTCAGGTGGTTATACATGCGACAACGCTACTCTCCATTATGGAGTCTCCTAGCCTCCAAGGGTTACGCCTTGGAGGGTTTTGGGGGAGGTTGGCTGTCGGTATAACACAACACCTGTTGCTTGTGACTTTTGTCACAAACACATATATAGCAGCTTGAAAGAGCTTAGCTTTAGCTTGTTGCTGCTTGGGTCGTTCCCACCTTTCGAAGCAGGGTGGCAGGACCTCTAAGGATTAACAAAAGAAACACAATCAAAAAAATACTTTTGATCCCCAAGTTCATACAAAGATGCGAGGGGAGAGCATACGTATTCTTTATGATTGCATCACACTAAACATGGTTCATTTTAGTTCTTTGGATTAAGTTGGGGGTGATTAATGTAAGTGTTGTGAGAAGCTTTTGATTCCCAAGGTCACCAAATGGTGTGAGGGAAGAGCATACACCTCTCAAACTACAAGCACAAATCACGAAAACACTTCACACAAATTAGATTGATTTTCTTGATTATATGAGTGAAGAATGCAAATTGTTATTCTTTTTAATCTAAATGATTTTGTTGATGCACTTTGTGGTTCTTTTTAAAGCCCAAAATTGAAATGTTTAGAGTTGTTTGTTGCAAGCAATGATTAATTTTAGTTGCACCAAAATCAAATATTTTCTACACTAAGGCACACAAGGATTCTTTTTAGGTGCACAAAATGAAATGTTTGATTGTTGTTTGTTTGTCAAGAAAGATTGATTTTATGCACCAAATTCAAGTGTTATCTAAGCTAAGAAAATAAAGGTTCTTTTTAGTGCACCAAAGAAGATGTGTTTAATCTACTAAATCCCTGCAAAAGATGTTAGTAGTTTCGAGATGATGGTCTTGGATGACCTGCAGAAAAGAGACCCAACCCTGCACAGATCCCTAAGCTAGTACAGAAAAATAGCACTAAAACAGAGGCAAGATAACGCTAATATAGAAGATAGCGCTAATATAGAAAATAGCGCTAATCCAGAAGCAATATAGCACTAATACATAAGATAGCGCTAATACAGAAAATAACGCTAATACATAAGCAATATAGCGCTAAAACATAATATAGTGCTAATATAGACACAAGATAGCGCTAATACATACAATAACGCCAATACAGAGGCAAGATAGCACTAAACTGTGTTTTTGCCTTAGTTTACAGTTTGCAGTGAGAAAGATGGTGCTGAACTGGGTGACAATAGCACCAATACGACACAGAGTTGGTCAATGGATGATCTTAGGAAAATTTTGCCATAGTTTCTCCCTCTTCGTTCAAGATTCCTGCAAAAATAAAGAACAGAAAACCATAGAAAGTAGCAGGAAGAACAAAGATTAGAGGTAGAAGTGTGAGTGAGATGTAAGAGAAAAAGTGTTTTGTCAGATAGCGCTAAAACAGTAAATAGCGCTAAAATGCTCCAAAGATAGCGCCACTGCGCAAGGCAGATAGCGCTAGACCTGCAAAAAAAAGTCTCCAAGACAAAAACTCACAAAATTTGATTAGATATGGACCTTGTGGGTCCCACCGGGTGTGCCAATGTGATTAATGAGAACAAAATGAAGATGAAATACAAATCAAATGCAAAAACAAATGATTATACCTTCCTTTTGACTCACAAATCCAAGAGGGAAGGAGTTGCACCCGATAGCTCCTCAGATTTTACCCATGATGACTAAAATGTATGTGGATTGCTCAATGCTTTTCAACACAATAGGATGAGAGACAAGTGGATTTAGATAGAGATTGAGAAGGAGATGAGGGATAAATTTAGCATTATGATACTATGATGAGGAGATTGTGGAGAGATTTTGGCAGAGGTTTGATGCATGAAGAAGTCCCTCTAAATGGCTTAGAGAAGGGTCTCATTTATAGAGTTTTGGAAATGAGGATGGAGGGTGAGGATTAGAAGATGAGATCAAGGGCTAGGAATAAAAGTAAATCTTTTATTCATTTTGGGAAAAGGGGTGATAAATGAGGTATGGGTGTGAAAGAATGGGAAATGAATTAAAAATTCATTTGGGGAATGGGAAATGAATTAAGAATTCATTTGGGGATAAGAGGTAATGAATGAGGATGGGTGATATGTTTCAATTTTTTTATTTGAAGGATGTGGAGAAGGGTGTTAAACTAGGTTTGACCACCCAAATGAGAGGTTAGGATTAATTAGACATAGGTTTTGTTTAATTAATCCTAGGGCTAGGATGAGGTAGGGTAGGGTAGGGTAGGGTAGGTCAATTAGTAGGCTAGATTAATTAGATAAGAATGATTTATCTAATTAATAGGGATTAGGGAAAAGAAGAATTGAACTAAATAAATATTGGGAATATTTATTTGATTAATGAGGGATAGTGTTGTAAGGTCTAGTGATAAATTAAATGAGTTAATTGATCACAAGGGATAGACAGATGGTTAGGGATAACTTAATTAAATAAAATGAATTTATTTAATTAATAGGAGGGATAAATTGGTGTCGAGACATGGGAAATTGTTTTGCAAAGCAAGCCAATTTTAGGTGTCTACAGGATGATTATCCCTAAGTTAGAGGCCATGCATGAAGCCCTAATTGATGCTCAGGCCACAGCCTGGACCAGTGATCCGATAGATCTCAAGAGGGCAGAAGCTTTTGCATTCTTGTTGAGTGGTCACATCTCAATTTTGGACAGGATGAAGCAGAGTTTGGCAACAGAATTTGCCCAGTTGAAGACATCTTTTGCAGATATACTTTAGTATATGTAAGTATAAGCATGTATATATACTTATGCGGCTAAGTATAGGTTGTTTTTGGAAATTTTGGTATGCGGACCCTACCCTTTGCCATTGATGTCAAAGGGGAAGTGAGGAGCAGTGAAAAATATGGAATCCAGCTAAGGGGGAGCTCCGGTAAAGTGTACAATAGAACAGAGCATCAACCAAGGGGGAGTGTAGTATAACACCTAGTCATTTTTCACTAAGTGTTGCCATCAATGCCAAAGGGGGAGATTGTTGGCAAGAGACACTGTGTGGCTTCATTGGTGTTGTCATTGATGGCAACAAAGACCATTCCACACATCCGCAGGACATGGTGTATCTTTACCAGAAGTCAGATTGAAGAATACTTTGGTCTGGTAAGCAAGAACAAAGCATGCAGCAAGGTCCGACAGTCAGGTCCGGATCGCTTAGAAGAAGTATCTTTATAAAGTGTGAACTTGGGGAAGTCAAGAGGAATACCTTAACTAATAGATTCTAGAGATTGAGCCTCCGGTGATGAAAGAGTGAAGAGATATGAGCATCTAAGTATGCAGGTCCAGTTTGGCAGAATAGACAGAGGAAGAACTGACCGACAGAGCATCAGAATTATTCTAGATAAGATATTGATGGTTATCAAGGTTCTTAAGGTATCATCTATAATTGGCCGACATGTCAGATGAATTCTATAAGTATCTCCTTGATTCGCCTCACTTGGTAAGTAAGGATTCAGCTGATAGACTAAAGTTTGGGAAAATATTGACTGTTCCAGATGCCGACTAGAAAGAGGATAAAATCTTTTGTGCAGATATATATACCAGATGGATTTAGATATGAATGTGTGTGTGGTGTATTATAAGGTGCGAATAAAAGCAGAAGAACAGTGTGAAGGTAGTAAGACAGGTTCGGAATGAAATAGGACAGCAGCACCTAAGAGAGTAAGAATGAAGTGTAGTAGATCAATATATTGGGCTTACCTAGAACTGAACCTCAGCATATGTGGATGCTTCTCCAGTTCAAGTATCTAGTTTCCTTGTATAAACTATTGTAGGTAGTGAGCCTCTAATGAGCAGTGTGCTCAGGCAGTGAGCCCTAATTGGCAAGTGCCATTTTGTATTTCTATTCTTTTAACAGAGAATACATTCTTGGGTTAATCACCCCATGGTTTTCTCCCTTAACAGGGTTTTCACGTCAAAAATATTGTGTCATGTGTATTGATGTTATTTCCATTTCATGGTTATTTTTGCTTATTTGATTTGATACTGCATTAATTGTTAAGAAAGTTTAGAAAGCTGAAATAATTAAGATAACTGATTCACCCCCCCTCTTAGTTATCAAAAAATACTTCTCCATGTCAGAATGTAGATCATGGAACTGTTGCTCTGTCACAGAGAAATACTGTTGAATTGGAACTCGATATTTGAGCAACTGGTAGAATGTGGTATATTAAACTTCAAAGGTTGTGATCCTAGATTTGGGTAGTACAGATATATCTATTGCTTTCCTCAGAACCGCAAACCAAGATGTGCACTTGCGGAGGAATGCAAACCAGTCTACTGAGTACTGAGAAGATCATGACTTGACCACTGGACTAAATCATCATCACATAGCCATGAATCATCATACCTAATTTGCATTAGGTGGTCTTCTTCTGCAGAGGCATACTGGTTCATTTTTTGTCTCATACTTTGTACCCTGTCCATACTTAGGCATTTTGACCTTCTACACTTGTGCCTTACTGCCAAACCAAGTTGGTCTTCCAAAGTGATGTCTTCTTGTCATGCTAATGTGTCCTCTTGGTCTTGTTTCCATCAATGACAACACACATATTATCTCTAGAGCAGTGTTTCTTGCCAACAATCTCCCCCTTTGGCATTGATGGCAACACTTAGTGAAAAATGCAACCTTGACTGCTCCCCCTTTCTATATTCACTTCTATATTCCTTCTCCCCCTGAGATGTTTTCTCATTTTTCACTAATCTTCTCTCCCCCTTTGACATCAATGACAAAGGGTGTGACTTCAAACAAAATTGGTCAAAAATGTTCAAAACTATTATATTCTACCGCATATATACAGATACACACTTTCATCTCAATTTGTCATTGAAGGTAGAATATCATTATAGATAGTCTTTATCAGAGCTATCTCTCCATTCCATCTGTTCCTTGCACTTTCTAGAATATGGATGTGGCCATTTATAAAAAAAACTAACTTCTCTGCCTTCTACACATATGATGGTGTATCAATTAGTGCTTGTGATTTCAAGGCTTCATCTGCCAGATTGGTCATGGAATCAATTTTTGGACTTATCAGTCCCCTTAGTTGGCACAACCTATCTTTGATTTCTTCCCTTTCCTTCATCAAAGAGCTCAAATCACTGTGAATACTTACAACTTATGTTTCTTTGGCATTTACTGACTTAACTACTGGATTATATGTCTCAGAGATATTAAGCAGTTTGAGTTCCAAGTCTTTGATTTTATCTTCTAATTCCTTTGTGATTTTTGGCCAAGATAGACAAAATTTGTATATTTTACCAGCTTCTTCAATGACACTTTGTATGCCTTTTATTCCATTACCTAACATAGTTTTATCTTTAGCTATCATAGCCTTTAACTCAACCAATCTCTTTTCATCAAACTCTTTTCTAACTTTTGCTTCTGTAATTTTTTCAAAAGACTCAAATGTGTACTTACAGAGTTTAATAGCCCTTTGAGATGATCAACGGAGGATAATGAGGTATCTTTTTAAACTGTTGGCATCATCTTTTCTAGAATGTTGGATGCATCATTGATCAATTTACTGTCTTGGTTATGTGATTTCAACATTTCTTCTTATGCCTTGGCCTGGACAATAGATATTAATTTGAATTTCTACATAGGTGACAATGCGGCCAGGGTGATTGGTCCTTGAAGAAGTTTAGACTCATCTATATCTTGTTGTCTTTCGGAACCAACTGAGACATCTGTAATGTCTCTTGTTCTCTGAGATACTTCTTCTTGACTGCGTTCTGGAGGATCCTTGTCTATATTTTCTTGTTGATCAATGTTTTGTTCCAGTGTAGGGCTCCTTATCTCTTCCCTAATCTCTTCAACCTTAGCATGTTGCTCAAGGGCAGATCAGTTTCAGTTTTGCCTTGATCTGACATATCCAATGTGTCTGTGTCAGGGATTTGATTACTCTATTCTGGTCCTTGATCCTGGCTTATCTCTGGCAGAGATTTGTCTTCATCATTTGCTCCTTCATTGTCATAGATAGTAGGAATATTATTTTTATTTAATGTTTCCAAAGTGATCTCCTCTGTTTCCTTGACCACTTTATCAATTTCTCCCAACATCAATGAGTTCATTCTTCTCTTTATCCTAAAGGCATACTTGATCTCTTTAGAGATTTTGGCCTTCTCCTCAGAGGTGATCTCCAAACACAATCTTATCAATGAGTGTTCCCTGAGCTCAACATCCTTTGCCATAGCTGCTTCTTTTCTTGCACTCATTATATTTTCCAGGCTATGTGGAAGATCAGTAATAATTTCAATCATAGCCTTGTTGTAGATGTTTAGATATTCTACAATAGCAGTCTCAATGACCCTCTTGTCTCAATCATTGTACTCATCATACAACTGAGCAATGGGTTTCAGATTTCTATTCACTACTATAGCTTTGAGAACATCTTCAAGGCTTATAGTTGCTTCCTCTATCTGAGGTACTTCTTGCTTTAGTCTTTTTCTAGGTTTACCCTTACCGGAGGGTTTCTTTTTGCTAGTTCCAGAGGCTTTTGTAGCCCCAATTTTCATCTTCTTTACTTCCTCATCTAATTCTGTTGCTTCTTCATCAACAACTATGCTTACACGCATTCTCTTGGCCTTAGACTTCTTTCTCTTAGAATTTGTGGCAGGAGTTTCCACACTTGCAGATGGTGTGGAACCAGAGGGAATGGATGTAGCTTCTACAGAGGTGGATCCTCTGGATTTTCCATGTTGGTGTGAACAGGGATATCACCTAACTGGTTTACCCTAGTGTGGATAATTCATCTTATTTAACTATTTACTAGTTAAATAATATTCACACATCACACACATGTTAAGTTGACTTAGTGAGTCTTCTAAAAGTCTAGTTGTGTGTTGAGTTGTTGATAGTTGGAGTGAGTTGTCTTATCCTCCACATGTGCAATTAGCTATCATCCTCTAATTGGCACATGTTGTAGGAATATCTCCACTTTCCACTCCACCTATCACTCCACCTTTCTAGCTCTCACCTTGTCTTTATAAGCAAGGCATATCATGTACATTGTAACAACACAATCTTTTGCATTCAATGATAGAGCATTATTCTTTCATTTGATCTCTCTTGTGCTTTCATGAAGTCCTAGATCCTGGGTGGCTCCAATCATAGCCAACTCTAACATGGTATCAAAGCTCTAGGAAGAATCACTTTGTGTTAGTCATTTTTTGAGAGATCTTGAGTGAAAATTCATGGTGGATCTTGATAGTTGAGTATGCTCTTCTCTTGCATCGAATGATGACCTGGAGAATCAGAAAGACTTGATAGAAACATCAGATTTGTGAGGGTTTCCCTTTCTTTCCCTTTATTGTAGGTGCATTTCAGTGCGTGTTGTTGCAAATCAGACTTCACCATTGCATCTGGAGCAGCTGAAATAGTCAAGATTGCCTTTTGTTTCATCCAAATCAGACATCAGAGGCAAAATTGATGAGGGTTTCAATTTGGGGCTCTTTGGCGTGATCTGGGAGGTACCAGCAATTTTAGAGTAGTTTGGCCCAAATCGGACATCACCTTTGTGTCTGGAGTGGCCAAATCAGTAAGGATCGACTATAAAATCATCCAAATTAGACAAAGTTGCAGCGAGAGGCAAAAATTTTTTACCCCTCGACCATACGGATCTGTCGTAGAGAATATTCCCTCTGCACAGGGAGAATCTTCATCAGTGTCCTTCTACGTTAGCAGTCAAATCAGAATCTTCGTTGTTTTTGTTCGTCGGGCAAAAGCATCATATGTCGGTTTAAAAGATTATTTACAGGTTATATTCTGCGGGTTAAATAAAATTCTGCAAATCCTACAGATTCTGTCACAGGGTACTACCTGCGATCTGCAGGTATATGCAAAGCTCATAGATAGGTGCCACGTGGCGTGGGCCCTGCCATATATTTCTGGTGGTTAAATCAAACAATTCCTGTGGGCACATTATCTTCATTGCCGGTATTGACTCCGCCTAGTAGCCTTCAAATCCCTGACGGCGGTTACAAGATTTGGCGGATCTAAATGTCTCACGCCATAAATAAATTCACTCTGGAAAATTTTGAACTCATTGGTTCTTCATATCAGCGGTTTTGGCGCAGTAAGCAGTGATTTTGACTTTCTCTATGTGCGGTTTTACATTCCAGTTGACGGTTTCAATCACCTGATAGTGGTTTCTCCCACCCGGCGGTTTCAACGCCAACATCAACCAAACAATCGACCAGGCCAAACCTTCTGTTAGCACTTATTTTGACCTGGGGTTGATTTGTCATGATCAGGAGGTTTCTTCATCTAAAGCCTTCATCTTCTTGCCCAATTTTTCTAAGTGTTGGACCTCCTCAGCGTTTTTCAGCTGCAGCATCATATTTTTCTGAGGAGGAGGTCGTCATCATCATCTTGTCTTCGATGATGATCTTCATCAGCATGTTCTTCATCGGCTTGTTTTTCTCATCGTCATCATCATATTTCAACTGTCGGGTGATGGTTGGATATCATCCTGATGATACTGGTGAGCTACAGTGCGCCCTCAGTTGCTTGCGGGGGTGATCTTTTCAAGCATCCGGTGATCTTCCGAATATCACCTTGCTCAAACATGATGACGATGTTGCCCCGATATCTTGAAGGGGTTATTCTCTAAGTTGTCGACCTGACTTATTTTTTCCTAAGGGTCGTCATCATCATGATATTTCCAGTTATCATCCTGCTGCTTGCGGAGGTCATCATATTTTCTGCCTTCATGATATTTCGCCGGGGTGATATTTTTATCATCGGGTGATCTTGGTTATGATCATCCTGATGATGTTGTTGAAGAGTTCTAAGTGCGACCCGATATTCATTAGGGTCATCATATTTTGAACGTCAGGATGATCTTAGTCAATATCATCCTGATGATGTTGTATCACTTCTTGTTCTTTGTTTCTCATCCTGATGATGCTGACGTCATCCGTATATCAGGGTGATATTTTTCTTTCTGCCTATCTGCATCATGATATTTCCGAAGGAGGGGGTGATATTTTCATATCACCCGGATATATGTTTGCTCGAGCATCATGATGATGCTGATATCACGGAGATATCCGCCTGCTGGCTTCGCGCATTATCTACTGGGGTGATCTTTTCAAGCAGCATCATCATATTCAATTATCGCCCCGATCTTATAGTGGAGCTACAGTGCAACCTGATATTTGAACGTCAGGAGGATATTTCTAAATATCCGGTTGTCTTCCGAATATCATGATGATGTTAATATGATGATGACATCATCAAGGTCCGCGGGGGTCATATTTCTAACAACTAATCATCTTGAAGAGACCTCCTGATATTTGCAAACATGATGATGACGTCATCCGGATATGCGAGTTGGTGCGCAGTAGGCAGATATGATGATGACGTCAGCAGGATATGATGATGACGTCATCAGGATGTTCATCGGCCAGACTTTTGGAATAAGCTCAGCAGGAGGATGTTCCTCCGATGGATCAGGTTGTGCCGATTATCATGAAGGGTATATTTCAAATATCATGATGATGTCAGGATGATATTTCGAACAACAGGATATCATGCTGCTGGAGGATGATGATGATGAGGTTATATACTAGTGTCGTCAGGAGCAAAAGCACCGACATGATATATGCTCATGACCTAGTATATAAAGTGTTATTGAGGTCATCGCGGGGTGCATGTGGGATATTGTTATCCTGCATTTTCAAACATCATGATGATGAATCTCGGCGGGAAATGCTTGCGATTGCAGATTTGATGATCTTCCCAAGGCCGCGGGTTGGTGCGCCATTAATGGCGATTGTTGCAGAGGTATGGGCGATGGCGTGGATGGATCCTGTACCCGACTGAGGGTGTACATCAGCGGACAGGGGCGCAGGGCTCGAGAAATCTTCCTGTCTCCTCCCCTACCTGCTGCATTCAAGTTTGGGCGCCAATCTGGTTGTGTTTGAGCGCCATTTTCCTGATACTGTGTATCTGGCGAAATTTTGGTCAACCATGTAATTAATTGCTGAGCACCTACCTGGCTGTTAAAAGCAGGTGGTGTTGCTCATTTGAGAGGTTGTTGAAAGTTGATGATTTTGGCTCTGTAATGCATAACAAGCTGATCTGGTTGCTCTGTACAGCTTACCTGTGAGTTTATGTATCTCTTGTTGTTTGTTTTTGGCATGAACCCACTGATTTCATGATTAAACTTATATGAGAAATGCTGTTTGGCATGTGTTGTGTTAATTCTGTCTCCAGTATTGCATGTATTCTTCTTCTGAATCTGGATGTTTGGTAATGTTTAGATTCTAGAGCATAGAATTCCTATGTTGACTGTCTGATCTTTTAACTTCTACTCAAGGGGTAGATTAAACTGTTTTCAGGTTGAACATTGGGAAGAGTATACTGCAGTAGGGATACCATAAGTAGAGATAACCTAACACTTTGTATTGGGAGATGCCTGTAAGGCAGGTATCACACACATATCCCCTTGAAATCCAGTTTTAGTTGTTCATGCTGATCATTCACAGGTGTATGTCTACTGACTCCAGGCCCTGGATAGGCACCAATCATGCTTTGTTTTGTGTTATAACCATATCCAGCTTTGCATCCACACTTAAACTCCAAAGCAAAATCTAAAACCAACATTAGGACTTTAGAATTAGTTTAGGAACCTCAGTCCTCTGTCTACAACTGCAAATAGGCCCAAAGCTAGCCCCTTTGCCCTTATCTTTCAGTTTTGGTCTACTTACAGGAGGACTCATCTGCTTTTTGTCAACATCCCAGCCTTGCATGCATATCCTCATGGATGTTGAGTAGGGAATACCCCCCTAGGTCTTGCAGAGCCTGAAGAAGAAGAGGAGATAAAATATAGAGTCTATCTCCTATACTGTTGACCCCCTGGCCTAGAGATCCTGTTGATCACTGATGGCTACCTTGTAGGGAAATCTGGGAATAAGCATCCAGTCTGGGAAAAAGTCAACAGAAATTGGCGACTCTACTGGGGAATGAGAAGTAAAAGTACTATCTAATCATCTCCAGTAATATATATGTGACCCATCTGAGTCAGCAACAGTAATCTACTCCGCTGGGGAACCTTGTGAAAGAACCCTGGTTTTCAGAAGAAAACAGTTCCTAGAAATAGGTGGCGACTCCGAAGTAATCTCCCAACCGGTCAAGGTAAATTTATATGCAGGGGAGAAGATCCCAACAAAATCCTCTATTTGAAGAGTTACCATTAACAAAAAGAATGATGTATAGAAGAAAGGGAACTGTCTCAGCTAGTCATGAGAGCTCCCCCAGAAAAAGTGATGAGGTACAAGATAACCCTAGGCCATCAGGACAGCATGCTCCTTATTTTTCAAGTGCAGAAGCTGATATTCAAGGTGCATATGAGAGGCAACAGGGTGGTAGCATGAGAATGAGGTCAGAGGTGTTCCAAGAACGCCCTTTTCTAGACCCAAGTGAAAGGTTTGAAGAGGCAGAGTCTCTAAGGGATGATGAAGATGATGACCAGAATGGTATGAGACCATCTACCTCCAGACCTAAGGATGAACAATTGGCTGAAGAAATCAAAAGTCTAAGAGCAGAACTAGAATACCTACAAGCCATGAAAATCAGAGATGATATAAGGCAGAAAGTGCAAGCCTTGAGAACTGCCCAAAATGATTCAGTTCCTACCCTAGAGAATGCAAATATGCAAAGACATCAGCAAAGATATGAAATGCAACATCAACATCATCATGACAGACAAAATGTGAATGATGCTAGGATACCACTGAACCATGCAGGAAACCAGAATGCAAACAGAAATGTTAATGTTAATCAGCCAAACAGACAGCCTATGCAGCTAGATAGATTCAGGCAGCTGGTGTTTGATGGTATTCCTGGGTATCCTAACCCCATTGACAAGCATCTGAGGCTGCAAGTGCCTAAGTTTTCAGGAAACAATACAGTGTCAGGAGAAGATCATCTAAAGGCCTTCCAAAATGTCATGGATAATTTTGAGGTTGAGCATGAGGATGTTTTCATGAAGTCATTCATGCAATCCTTAATAGATGAGGCAAGAGAATGGTACAGGAATCTGCCTGACCGGAGTATTTCATCATGGGATGATTTTAAGAGGATGTTCAAGGAGCAATATGGTGATAAAACTGACCCTAGCTTTTTTGTAAATGAGTTCACCAGTATCACCAAAGGGTCAAATGAGCAGGTTGCAGACTTTAATGCAAGATTTACTAAAGTGTTGAACAAATTGCCACATCATATGAGGCCAAATGAACCAATGTGCATAATTTTGTACATCAATGCCTTTGATGCAAAGACTGCATATGGACTAAGAGATAAAGGTCCTGCCACTCTCAGGGATGCTTTCAGAATTGCAGTAAATATTGAAAACAATAGGAAAGCATCAGGCAAGACAAATAGAAGGGATGATGTAAAAATTCTGCAGAATCCAAACAAGCCTCAGAACACTCAAGGTAGTACATCTGCTCCTGAAGATAAGATAGACAAACTGGCAAATGTTGTTAAGGACCTGAGCTATAGATTAGCTAGAAGTGAAAAAGGGATGGGTCCTGATAGGCAAGTCTATCAAAGGCAGGAAAAGAGGCCATCATTACATGATATGCCTTATAACACCAATTGGCATGATGGTAAGCCTGTATATCCACGTAACAACACAAATCAGAGGGCTCAACATGCCAAGGAAACTCCTGATCCCCTGAAGAAAACTATAAATATTGCTGATGATGCTCCGTGGTGTATAATCTGTCAGATGCCACATTCACAGTCACAGTGCATGATTGCCCAATCTTTGTATGATAATGCTACATCCTGTAATGAATGCAATGAGCCACATCATGTGCAGGATGATGATGTTAACATGATGTCCATAGGCAATGGATATACTCTTTATGATGCTGATGAGAAGACAGATCATCAGGTTCAGGCCTACCAACAGTCCCCATATGATGAAGATAATGAAGATAATTATGTGTACGCTCAGAATTCACACAATTTTCTGAGTAACCTACAGCGACCTTCTGATGAGGAAATTAGAGCCTTCACAGCTGCAGCAGTTGCTCAGGTCAAGAGCAACTACAATCTCAGAGGTAAAAATCAGGTTGGCAGCCCACATCAGCCAGAAGATACTTCTGCAGGTCAGCTGGTGCATGGTCATAAAGGAACTGAACCACAAAAAAGGCAGTGGGTAAATAATAAACAGAACTTTAGATACAGAACAGGTCATGATTTTCAAGGACCAGAAAACAAAACCCCTCAGGCTGAAGATCAAAGTAGAGGTTCCCAAGACAAGAATGATGATTAGGGAACTATGAAAATGAAAACTAAATCAGCTCAGGATAAAAGCAAGATTCTGGAGCAAGCCACAACTGTTGTACAAAACTATGCTCCATTTGATATAGCCCAGATCCTCTCTCAGGTAAAGGTCTCTGTTCCACTTATGGAACTCATGAAAGTGGAAGAGATCAAGAATAGGACAATATCCCTAATCTCAGGGGTACCTTTTCAAGCTAAGCAAGATGATCAGACCCAGGGTGAGAAACAGGTCATGTGCAATGAAGAAAATGAGACTCCTGAAGTCTATTTAGGAATGACCATGACAAAATGCCCTTCACAGGTGGAACCATTTTATGTTTCCCTGGTTATAAATGGTAAAATAATTAGAAATTGTATGCTTGACTCTGGAGCATCCACAAATGTCATGCCTTTGGCCATCATGCAGCAAACTGGATTAAAAATTGACAAGGCATGTGGGAAGTGTTATGCTATGGATGCCAGAGAGGTACCAGTTATTGGAATCATGAAGGATGTAGATTTCAAACTGGCAGCATTTCCTGAAAAAAGGTACACAATGAATATAACAGTGGTTGACATCAAGCCACAATATGGTATGTTGCTGTCAAGAAGATGGGCAGCACTAATTGGTGGAAGTATGCAGCTGGACCTGTCATATGCCATGATTCCAATGAATGGCAGGGATGTCAAGCTAAGCAGAGAGCAGAGATCATCAGAGACAGTGGAAGACCAAGAAGCAAATGAACAGGTATGCTTTGTAGACACTGACTGTGATAACTTCAAGGTTGTCTCAGATGATGCAGAAGACAAAAAGAAAAATGTCTGCATTGAAGAGCTGGATCAGCAAGGCTTATGGACCATGTTTTTTGATGGAGCTTGTGCAAAAGAAGGCTCTGGAGCTGGAGTTGTTTTCCTGTCTCCAACTGGTAAGCTCCTCAAATTCTCTTTCTTGCTGAGGTTTGATTGCACAAACAATATTGCAGAATATGAGGCTTTACTCTTAGGCCTAAATATTGCTCTCAAACATGGAATTAAGATGTTAAGAGTATTTGGAGACTCTGAGCTGATTGTATCCCAGATCAGAAATAAGTATGCTGCAAAAAATAAGAGATTGAAACAATACAAGCATGCTGTTTGGGATACTATTGAATTATTTGATGCATTTTCAATTGGCTGGGTAGAAAGGTCAAAAAATGTTATGGCTGATTTCTTAGCTAATATTGCAATAAGGCCAGATGACATCACTCTGTCAGGTGTCACAGATGTAGAAGTTAAAATTAGGCCTGCCATACTAGAAAACATATGCAGTTGGCAAGTTTTTAATGATGATAGGGATTTGCTGAATTTTTTGCACTGCATAGATGAGTATGAGAACCAACAGATTGATTTCCAAGTTTTTGTAGAAACTGTAGATGGAAAAGAGACTCTTGTGGGAAAAGAGATCATTCAGTTGAAGACTAACAAGATCCCTAGAGGGTTAGTGGCTTTGGAAAGAGCCTTTGACAGTAGAGACAAAATGGTCACAAGGACATCCCCCACAAATAAGGAGGATTTAGAAGAAATAAATTTGGGGACATCTCAGGCCCCTCAGAAGGTATATATTGGCAAACAGCTCAAACCACACATAAGAAGTATGCTGATTGCATTGCTAAAAAAGTATAAACATGTTTTTGCTTGGTCATATGAGGACCTAAAAGCTTATAGGGAAGACTTATTCCAGCATGAGATCCCACTGAAGCCTGAAGCTAATCCATTTAGACAGAGGCAAAGGCCTATTAATCCAACCTTAGCTCCCAAGATGCAAGAAGAACTCAAAAGGCTCAGGGAGGCTGGAATAATTGTGCCAATCAGACATTCAACTTGGGTGTCTAACCTTGTCCCAGTCAGGAAAAAGAATGGTGATATTAGGTTGTGTGTTGATTTCAGGAACTTGAATGTATCCTCTTTGAAGGATAACTATCCATTGCCTAATATGGAGGCTATGTTGCAGAGAGTGACTGGTTGTGAACTCCTATCCATGATGGATGGATTTTCAGGATATAATCAGGTAAAGGTGAAGGAATCAGAACAGTATAAGACTGCCTTTACCACTCCATGGGGAACGTATGTGTATGTTAGAATGCCATTTGGACTAACAAATGCAGGTGCTACATTTCAAAGAGCAATGGATGTTGCTTTTGCAGGGTTGATTGATTCAATCCTGGCAGTATATCAGGATGACTTGACTGCCTACTCAAAGAAGGAGGAGTAGCATTGTATGCATCTGGAGCAGATCTTCAAAAGAGCACTGGAATATGGTATTTCTTTAAACCCAAAGAAGTGTGCCTTTGGAGTAGTTGAAGGAAAGCTTCTGGGACATATTGTTTCCAAGGATGGAGTCAGGATAGATCCAGAGAGAGTGGCAGCTATTGACAGGATTGAAATGCCAAAAACTGTGAAAGGAGTTCAGTCCTTCTTTGGACAGATAAACTTTGTTAGAAGATTTGTTCCCAACTTTGTAGAAATCACAAGGAACATTTCCAAGATGATGAAGAAGGATGCAACTGTCAACTGGGAAAGGGAAGCAACAGAATCATTTCAGAATATCAAAGAGGCAATTAAGATGGCCCCTGTTCTTAAATCTCCTAATTTTTCTAGGCCATTCCAAGTGTTTTCTTTTGCTTCCTTTCATACTGTAGCTGCATGTTTGTTACAGAAAAATGAAGATGGTTTTGAACAGCCCATTGCTTTCTTCAGTATGTCCCTGCAGGCCTCTGAGTTGAAGTATGATATTATGGAAAAGCAGGCATATGCACTTGTTAGAGCCATTAAAAGTTTCAGACCATACTTGGTAGGGTCACATATAATTGCATATGTGCCTCATGCTGCAGTCAAAGACATATTCACTCAGCAGGAGGTGACTGGAAGAAGGTGCAGATGGATAAACAAACTGCAGGAATTCAACATAGACATACAAGTTACTAAGTTGATAAGAGGACAAGGATTAGCCAGGATGATGGCACAATCAAACTTGGAAGCTTGCCAAGTTAATGCAGTCCAAGATGAGAATGTAAGTGTATCAGGATCTGAATGGTACAAGGATATTGTCTATTATTTGCAAAATCTGAATTGTCCTTCCCATTTCAGTGACAATCAAAAGAGGACTCTGAAGCTACATGCAATCAGGTATGTTGTTGTTCAAGGTGAGCTATACTGGAAAAATCCTGATGGTGTGCTGCTGAGATGTGTGGATAAGAACATGGCTAACAATATTTTGATTGACATGCATAAAGGATTGTGTGGTGGCCATTATACTGCCCAAACGACAGCTCATAAAATTCTTAGGGCAGGATATTGGTGGCCCACTCTCTTTTCAGATGCACAAAAGTTAGTAAGGAAATGTGACCCTTGCCAGAGATTCTCAGGAAAGCTGAAATATGATGGTGCTTTGCCCCTCAGAATTGTACCTGTGGATGCTCCATTCCAGCAATGGGGAATTGACTTTATAGGGGAAATTGCAGACAAATCAAGTGGGGGACACAGTTGGATTTTGGTGGCAACTGACTACTTTACCAAATGGATTGAGGCCATTCCAACTAAAAGAGCTACAAGTAAGGTGGTGACAGACTTCATACTAGAGAACATCATCATCAGGTTTGGAGTACCATTTAAGATTATCACTGATAATGCTATGTGCTTCAGATCAGGTGAGTTTGTTAATTTTTGCAACAGGTATGGGATAAACCTGTCATATACATCACCATATCACCCACAAGGAAATGGTCAAGCAGAATCAAGCAATAAGAGCATCATGAAAATTGTCAAGAGGATACTGGACAAGAACAAGAGAGCTTGGGACTCAAAGTTGAACTTAGCAGTATGGGCTGACAGAGTGACAGTGAAAAGGGCTATTGGGAAGTCACCTTTTGAGCTAGTATATGGTGCATCAGCTAGACTGCCCATAAACAATCTCCTACCAGTTTACAGATTCATTCAGGAAAATGATAAGGACATTGAAGATCCCATGACAGAAAGAGTGAATCAGCTGGTTGCATTGGATGAAGACAGAAGGAAAGCCCACCAGATCAATCTCAAGAGACAACAGGATATGAAATATCAGTTTGACAGGAGAACTACAAAAAGGAAGTTTCAAGTAAATGATCTGGTGCTCATTTGGAATGCTAAAGATCAGGAAAAGGGTAAACATGGTAAATTTCAGCCCTTATGGATGGGCCCATATCAGGTTTGCAATACTCATGGGGAGGATTCTTATTTCCTCTAGGCCCTAGATGGTGAAATTCTGGAATTGCCTGTGCATGGCCAATTCCTTAAGTTCTATTTTGCATGAATATCTGGTTGCTGTGCACATTTGTAAAATATGTATGTAGTGTAAATGCCTTGTACAGCTCGCGTTTTTTGCTTTTTGTCAGGTCTGCCCGGAGATCTGGTTCTCGCTGCAGGTTTTCACCTGCACGTCCCCATTCGGAGCCACTGTTAGCACTTATTTTGACCTGGGGTTGATTTGTCATGATCAGGAGGTTTCTTCATCTGAAGCCTTCATCTTCTTGCCCAATTTTTCTAAGTGTTGGACCTCCTCAACGTTTTTCAGCTGCAGCATCATATTTTTCTGAGGAGGAGGTCGTCATCATCATCTTGTCTTCGATGATGATCTTCATCAGCATGTTCTTCGTCGGCTTGTTTTTCTCATCGTCATCATCATATTTCAACTGTCGGGTGATGGTTGGATATCATCCTGATGATACTGGTGAGCTACAGTGCGCCCTCAGTTGCTTGCGGGGGTGATCTTTTCAAGCATCCGGTGATCTTCCGAATATCACCTTGCTCAAACATGATGACGATGTTGCCCCGATATCTTGAAGGGGTTATTCTCTAAGTTGTCGACCTGACTTGTTTTTTCCTAAGGGTCGTCATCATCATGATATTTCCAGTTATCATCCTGCTGCTTGCGGAGGTCATCATATTTTCTGCCTTCATGATATTTCACCGGGGTGATATTTTTATCATCGGGTGATCTTGGTTATGATCATCCTGATGATGTTGTTGAAGAGTTCTAAGTGCGACCCGATATTCATTAGGGTCATCATATTTTGAACGTCAGGATGATCTTAGTCAATATCATCCTGATGATGTTGTATCACTTCTTGTTCTTTGTTTCTCATCCTGATGATGCTGACGTCATCCGTATATCAGGGTGATATTTTTCTTTCTGCCTATCTGCATCATGATATTTCCGAAGGAGGGGGTGATATTTTCATATCACCCGGATATATGTTTGCTCGAGCATCATGATGATGCTGATATCACGGAGATATCCGCCTGCTGGCTTCGCGCATTATCTACTGGGGGTGATCTTTTCAAGCAGCATCATCATATTCAATTATCGCCCCGATCTTATAGTGGAGCTACAGTGCAACCTGATATTTGAACGTCAGGAGGATATTTCTAAATATCCGGTTGTCTTCCGAATATCATGATGATGTTAATATGATGATGACGTCATCAAGGTCCGCGGGGGTCATATTTCTAACAACTGATCATCTTGAAGAGACCTCCTGATATTTGCAAACATGATGATGACGTCATCCGGATATGCGAGTTGGTGCGCAGTAGGCAGATATGATGATGACGTCAGCAGGATATGATGATGACATCATCAGGATGTTCATCGGCCAGACTTTTGGAATAAGCTCAGCAGGAGGATGTTCCTCCGATGGATCAGGTTGTGCCGATTATCATGAAGGGTATATTTCAAATATCATGATGATGTCAGGATGATATTTCGAACAACAGGATATCATGCTGCTGGAGGATGATGATGATGAGGTTATATACTAGTGTCGTCAGGAGCAAAAGCACCGACATGATATATGCTCATGACCTAGTATATAAAGTGTTATTGAGGTCATCGCGGGGTGCATGTGGGATATTGTTATCCTGCATTTTCAAACATCATGATGATGAATCTCGGCGGGAAATGCTTGCGATTGCAGATTTGATGATCTTCCCAAGGCCGCGGGTTGGTGCGCCATTAATGGCGATTGTTGCAGAGGTATGGGCGATGGCGTGGATGGATCCTGTACCTGACTGAGGGTGTACATCAGCGGACAGGGGCGCAGGGCTCGAGAAATCTTCCTGTCTCCTCCCCTACCTGCTGCATTCAAGTTTGGGCGCCAATCTGGTTGTGTTTGAGCGCCATTTTCCTAATACTGTGTATCTGGCGAAATTTTGGTCAACCATGTAATTAATTGCTGAGCACCTACCTGGCTGTTAAAAGCAGGTGGTGTTGCTCATTTGAGAGGTTGTTGAAAGTTGATGATTTTGGCTCTGTAATGCATAACAAGCTGATCTGGTTGCTCTGTACAGCTTACCTGTGAGTTTATGTATCTCTTGTTGTTTGTTTTTGGCATGAACCCACTGATTTCATGATTAAACTTATATGAGAAATGCTGTTTGGCATGTGTTGTGTTAATTCTGTCTCCAGTATTGCATGTATTCTTCTTCTGAATCTGGATGTTTGGTAATGTTTAGATTCTAGAGCATAGAATTCCTATGTTGACTGTCTGATCTTTTAACTTCTACTCAAGGGGTAGATTAAACTGTTTTCAGGTTGAACATTGGGAAGAGTATACTGCAGTAGGGATACCATAAGTAGAGATAACCTAACACTTTGTATTGGGAGATGCCTGTAAGGCAGGTATCACACACATATCCCCTTGAAATCCAGTTTTAGTTGTTCATGCTGATCATTCACAGGTGTATGTCTACTGACTCCAGGCCCTGGATAGGCACCAATCATGCTTTGTTTTGTGTTATAACCATATCCAGCTTTGCATCCACACTTAAACTCCAAAGCAAAATCTAAAACCAACATTAGGACTTTAGAATTAGTTTAGGAACCTCAGTCCTCTGTCTACAACTACAAATAGGCCCAAAGCTAGCCCCTTTGCCCTTATCTTTCAGTTTTGGTCTACTTACAGGAGGACTCATCTGCTTTCTGTCAACATCCCAGCCTTGCATGCATATCCTCATGGATGTTGAGTAGGGAATACCCCCCTAGGTCTTGCAGAGCCTGAAGAAGAAGAGGAGATAAAATATAGAGTCTATCTCCTATACTGTTGACCCCCTGGCCCAGAGATCCTGTTGATCACTGATGGCTACCTTGTAGGGAAATCTGGGAATAAGCATCCAGTCTGGGAAAAAGTCAACACCTTCCAACGGAGATTTCAAGCGGCAAAAATTTTCATCCTATATTCCTTTTCGGCTGTCTCAAACAGAAGACTGGCAGATATTTTTTGCCAGCAGTCTTTACACACAGTCGATCTAGCTAGCGGATCTTTGATCCTCTCTCCAAAATCTCGACAGATTGAAGTATTCTACCGACATCACTAATTTCCATTGAATTTGGTGAACTTTACATTGTCTCACGGCGTAGAATTTTCTAAACTTGTCGGTTGTAATGCAGGCGGCATACATACCACCCGCAGGTAGATCATAGATTTACTGGCAACATTCTAAACCCTGGCAATTGTTAAAACCTCCAGAGGTAGCATTCAATCTCAGCAACAGGATCTAATGACCGTTGATCACACCGGCGGTTAAGCATCACAGACCGCAAAGGGCGCCTTAACAGGCGCGGGCCCCCCATTGCCCATTCTTGACTGTCCACAGGCATCATAGGCTTTAAAACCTTAGCAGTTTGAATGTTAAGTGGTCAGGCCACAGTCTTTTCAACTGACGTTTAACCCTTAAGCTTTGGTGGTTTATTTTTAAACCGACAGTTTCAAACCACACCAACATCGGCAGTTTTGAAACAGTAAGCGGATTCATGCCCAACGAAGGTGGTTTGCCAGCATTTTTTTGCTTTTCCAGGGAGGAGAATTTTTTTTTCCCACCAAAAGGAATATTCCAAGAATATTCTGTTGACATCAGCGCTAGGGGCCTTTTTTTGCCTCTCAAAGCCCTAAACTAGGGTTTTTTTATTTTTTGCATAACTTTTGCCCACGGAGATGAAATCAGGCAAATGAGATATCATCAGAAAGTTGACAGAGAGAACTTCGTAGTGGTGTTAGTGGTTTTCTGAAATTCTGTTGCAGGTGACTGCTACAGCAGTTTGAAGATAGATCTTTGTTTTCAGCTTCTGAGCTCACAACTTCTTGCCACGATCTCCAATTTTAGAGATTCTTGTGGCATCAAAAAGGTATTCAGGAGCTCTTCAAATCCATCAATGCACTTTTCTCAGATTTAGATCCAAGTTCATTTTATTCCATTTGTCAGTTTTTTTTGGCTTTTGAGTGATAACTTGGACATTTTGGCACTTGAGGAAGTGAAACTTGTTTTGAAGGGATCTATTTGTTGTGGTTAATCATTGTGAGTAATTGTAAACTCCTTTGAATCTCAGTTTTACGAGATTTTCATACTTTCCCAATTTGGTCCTTTGAGGACAGTTCTAAATCGCACTAAGTATAAAGTGCCACAATCATTCATTTTTTGGGGGGTGATCTCTTTGATTGAGTAATAGGGGGGTTGTCTTGTGTTCTTTTTTGTGCTCTTGCATCATGGATCCAAACAAACTTCCTCTACTCACACCATATAACTATCATGAGTGGAAAACTAAAATAGAGATTCATTTAAGAAGTTTGAAAATTCATAGAGTAACAATGGGTATAGAAATTGAACCAACTGCAGCTGCAGAAAAGAGAAAGTGGTACAATAGATGTGATCAAGCCTATGGAACACTATGCTTGTCTATCTCTCCTGATCTTCTTTTTCATATTGAATCTTGTAAAACACCTAATGAAGTGTGGACTACCTTAGAGAATCTCTTTGGTAAACAAGATACTATGAGAGGTTTAAAATTGGAGAATGAATTAATTAGTTTGAATCCAACTGATTTTGCAAGCATCCAAGACTTCTTCACAAAACTAAAGTCACTTAGATTGTAGCTCAAACAATCTGGAATTGAGAAAGAGGACACTCAATTGATTCTTTCAATCCTTGCCAAGCTTGGTCCTGACTATTCAATTTTTGTTTCTACCTTTTATGCTACAATGGACGCACTTGGGAAAGCTTTCACTATGCCTTCACTTGATGAGTTTGTTGCATCACTCACAAGGGAGCAAGCTAAGTTAGTACACATGGGCACATTGAAGTCTCCTAAACCTCAAGCACTTCTTGCTAGTCAAGGTACAAAGGATCAAAAGGCTTCAACTAGCAAAGGCAAGAAACAAAAAAATAAGAATTTCAAGAACAATGAGCAAGCAAAGGAGTCAACCAAATCACCTAAGCCCTCATCCTCTCCCAAGGAGGAATCATCTAAGAAGGAGAGACCAAAGTGTGCATTTTGCAAGAAACTAGGACATGATGAGCATAAGTGTTATTAGAAGAAAATTGATGAGTTGACTCACATTATTCAAAAGCACAATATCCAAATGCCATCATCATCACCTAGTACATCCTCTTCTTCGACACCATCATCATCTACACCTACAAGGATAGCAGGCATTGCCACAGGGACAATCAAAAGAAAAGGACAAGCACTCTTTGCTTCAACAAGTCTTCAGTCAGAGAGATGGCTTCTTGATTCAGGAGCTTCTCATCATATGGCATCTTCATAGGGGATGTTCTCTTCATTTGAGTCATGCACTTTGACACCTATCTTGATGGGTAACAATACATACATGCATGCATCTGGTAAAGGAACTATTGATGTTGGAGAGAATACATTCAACAATGTGTTGTGTTTACCTTCCTTGACATCTAATCTCCTTTCCATCTACCAGATTACTTATTGTGGTGCAGTGAAGATAGTTGAGTTCACTCCTGATTCAGTGATCATACGAGACTTGGAGAGTAGAGACATCATTGCTATTGGGATGGATGATCATGCATCTCGCTTGTATACCTTCTCCCATTTTACTTCTTCTGTGATGTAGATCCATTGATGGATATTCACACTCATGCATCAAGTGTGAATCATGTTTCTAAGGAGAAGTTTGGTCACTTGAACCTTGGTGTTCTTTCACCCACTTTGGTTCATGAGACTAGTGTTGAGCTTCCATCACCTCATCCTCTTGCTTCTTCAGAGATTGACATCGACATGGTTTCATCTACCTCAGTTGAGCAGGATCATTCAGGTCTTTCAGACATAGCTTTGTGGGATACTTTCTTGGCAGGTATATCAGACTTGTTTTGTGAGTCTCATATTGTAGATTTGGAGGACACACTTGAGGGGATATCTCTTCTCTTTGATGACAGTTACAGTACAACTATTATCCCATCTACTTCATCTTTGGATGTTGTTCTTCATCAGTCTACACATGATTTTGGACTGAACACACATCATTGCATTGTGGCATTCCTTGACTTTGACATGTGGACATTTCAGTAATCTTTAGAGGCATACATCATGAGGCTTTTTCCCTCATACCTTGAGATGGAGTTTCTTCGACATCAGCTTTTGGACTTGTTTCTTCCTAACGGGAGAAATATTGTTTGCAGGTACAAGACACTTTCTAGCATTCTTCTTCAGACATTCTTCATCGGCACAGGAGCTACTTCATTGTGGGGGGGACCTATAGTCTCACATTTGCTCTCCTATGGGGGGGTATTTGATTGTATATATGTGATAGAAGTTGTCCTTGGGGGGTCATGTTGAGTCCTCCTACTATCACTTCTTTCACTTTCATTTTTCCATGCATTCTCACTTTTGGAGAGGAGTTTTTCCCATGTGGTTTTCTCCTTTTCTCCACTTGAGATTTGTTGTACATGGGTACCTAACATGGCCTAGTAGCCAGGACCCATCCATCATTGCATCTGGCTTTAGTCAACTACTCCCTAAGTTGCACTTAAGGGGGGTGTTGGTGTGAACAGGGTTATCACCTAACCAGTTTACCCTAGTGTGGATAATTCATCTTATTTAACTATTTACTAGTTAAATAATATTCACACATCACACACATGTTAAGTTGACTTAGTGAGTCTTCTAGAAGTCTAGTTGTGTGTTGAGTTGTTGATAGTTGGAGTGAGTTGTCTTATCCTCCACATGTGCAATTAGCTATCATCCTCTAATTGGCACATGTTGTAGGAATATCTCCACTTTCCACTCCACCTATCACTCCACCTTTCTAGCTCTCACCTTGTCTTTATAAGCAAGGCATATCATGTACATTGTAACAACACAATCTTTTGCATTCAATGATAGAATAGCATTATTCTTTCATTTGATCTCTCTTGTGCTTTCATGAAGTCCTAGATCCTGGGTGGCTCCAATCATAGCCAACTCTAACATTCCGGTTCACCCTTGGGTTCTTTAGGAGCTCCACTTGATTCACTTTTTCTCTTTTCTTCTACTTCCTTAGCAGCTTGGGCTTTTTCCCTTGCCCTTGTCACTTGTTCTTTTGTGGACCCATATCTTGAAGCAATTTCCTCTACTTCTTTTCTCACCTTCCTGGTGGATTTTGGCTTCCTGAGTTCAACATGAAGTTTTAAACTTAGTTCTTCATAAGTCCCAAACCTCTCTTCTTTAGTGTCTTTGGGTTTGCTGAGCAGGTGCTGGGCATAGTTTTCAAGTATTTGTCCATCTACCTCATATCCCATGGGCATTATCCAGACTATCCTAGGCTCAACAACCACCATCAAGCATTGATCTTTTGTAACCATAAAGCATATAGTATCCTTGTACTTCTCAACAATTTTCTCAGGAATTCTTAGTCTTGAGTGCATCATGCTTTGAAATTTTTTGAAATACTTCCATAAGGCTACCTTTTTCTCATCATGGCTTCCAATGCTACTTAAAAGATTTCTAATTTGGACAGCTGCCAATTTGCTAGTTAGCCAGAATAGATTCTTCATCTTTGGTAACTCATTCATAAAATAGAAGAATAGACATATGATCAACGTACCAAATTTGAATGGATAGTTTTTACTTTCCTTGATCTTCTTTTGATTCTCTACTAGTTGGATTCTCAGCAACTCACACAAATCATACTCAGTATTCTCTTTGACCATTTGATATGCGGTGTATATTGCAGTATCAGAGACAAAGTTCTCTCAATTTTGTAGCCTATCACCATAGAATCAAATCTTACTGCATGGTCTATGATGTCATTTATGGTTAATGCCCTCTTGTCAAATTGGGCTCCAGTGGTCTCTGTAACAGTTTGATTCTTCACAGCTTTCAGCAAGGGTACACCTCCGGTGGAATTTAACCCTGTTACTGCCCTAATTGTTTCCTTGGTGATTTTGAAGGGCTTCCCTAACCACATGAATTCATCGTGAATTCAACTTAGGATATACCAGACCCATTCATCCTCTGTGAAAATAGGAAACTCTACATACTAGATGAATTTCTTCTCTTCTAAGACTTTGTATTCTTCCTTTAGGTCAAATTGATCATTGCTTAGAAACTTCAAGTATAGATCTAAGAATTTGTCTCCATCGAGCTCATCTAGGACAACATGGATATATGCACTAACGTCTTCCACATACAGAACTTCATATGGTATTTTTGAAAATGCACCCATTGGATCAATTTCAGTTGCTTTGAAGGGATGTTTCTTGAATTTGGGTCTTGGTCACTCAGTAATATCAACAACTTGCGGGGTCACCATTTTAGAATTTTAACAGACTCGCAAATGGGGTTTGAACAAAAATACCTTGTTCTGTAGAGTTAGGGTTTCCTTTATCTGAATCACTCTGAATCTTTCAGATCTTAGTTGTTGTTGCTCAAGTTTTGCCTTAGTCTCTCCTAGATGTCAGATATCTTGAATGCAAAGTGATTTTGAAATCAAACAAGTCCCTTTTTATCCTCCGCATGACTTGAATGCCCATTCCCAAAAGGCTACATGTCTTCTTTGATAGATACAGTCGATTAAGATTGCTTCGTAATGTACTGCATTGAATTCTTTTCTTCCAGTTTTTATTTTAAGAGATTTGTCACATCAGATTCCATCATATACCTTCGTGCTGAATTCTAGCACCCACTTTCTGGCTGGGGGTTTTGGATTTTCAACACTATTCCCCCTGAGCCAGAGAACCTAATTTACTTCCCAGAGGAAGTATCTGCACCAGATGCTGGTGCAGATCTAACCTCTTCTTTAATTACTTCTTTCTTAATCCAGATCTTGTCCATTTCCTTCTTGGTTTCAACTGGATCAATCTTTTCTTTTCCCTCATCATTCCTCTGCTCTGTTTTCCTTTCTTCAGCATAATAATTTCTCTTCACATTCTTGCTTCTATAGAATCTTGCAACATGTCCAAATTTGTTGCAATTGAAGCACACAATGTTTCCTTGTCCTTGATTCCTTTTGAATTAATTCATCCTTGATCTGCATTGATTAGCCATGTGTCCAAATCTATTGCATGCAAAACACTTTCCATTGAATGATTGATTATTCCTTGCATTATAAGACCCATTTCTTACCAGATTTCTACATTCATTTGATTTATGACCAATTTTCTTACAACTGAAACATTGACCAGAAAATGATGGAACATTTTGATTTACTCTTCTCCTACATTGAATAGATTTATGACCAAACTTATTGCAATTAAAACAATGGCCATTGAAAGATGGATACCTTTGAGCATTTGGCTGTCTAACTAGAGGTCTTCTAGGTCTTCTTCTTTGATTTCTGAACTGGCTCCCTTTGTTTTTCTTTAACTCAGTGTTTGTTTGACCAGATTTTGAACTTTCTCCTTTCTCAAATCCCAAACCTTGCTTATCATCAGCACTCTTTTGACTAGCAATCATTTCATCAAGCTTTGCAAAACTTAACTTGAACTTTTCTTCATAGCTCTTGGCTTTTTCCAAGTTTGCTTTTAGAGTCACAATTTCTTTTTCAAGTTTGGCACAATCTTCTGATTTTCTTTTCATAATTAAATTTAGGTCTTCTTCTGCTTTTGTTCTTTCTATAACTTCTGCTTCCAAATCATTCAGGGTTTCATTTGCTGATATCAATTGATCACTAACTTCTTTGTATTTGTCTTTGAACTTCTTGCCCTATTCTTTTAATTTTGAGATGCATTTATCAGCTTCTTGTAAGTTATCCTTTAGATCCCCGACTTCTGCTTCAGATTGTTCAAGGTCAATAAGAGCCACTTCTAATTCCTTGTTGCTTTCATAATTTCCAAATCTTCTTGCTGCCATGATTACACTACCCTAGATCTTCCTCAAGCTATTAGACTTCTTCCAAGGAACCTTGCTCTAATACCAATTGTTGAATACTAAGAGGGGGGTGAATCAATATTCTTAAATTTAAATAATTAAACCAAGTACCAAATTTAATAATCAGAAAGCAAAGTAACCATAGAAATATAAGCCACAAAATCATGACACATAGACACCAGAATTTTACGTGGAAAACCCAAGAAAGGGAAAAACCACGGAGAGGATTAGCTCTCAATATATATTGCAATTTTTTACAAATGGTGATGTTCAAGATTGGTCACTCCACGGGCCTAGAACATGCTGGCTCACTGCCATGAAGTACAACTAGGTCTAGCAGGCTCACTACCACAACCCTAAACCTAGAAAGATTACAATGAGGGCTATTAAACCCTACTGATAGCTTATAGCCAAACTCACTGCCAAGTACAAGTGAAATTGTATAAGAAATATGAATACTGCAACATCTATCAGTATGCCAGGGTGCAGTCATTTAACAACTGAATACTAAATCCTGAGTCTTCATTATCACTGCTCTTCTATCTCTGCTCTGCTATTCTGATACTCGAATCAATCACATCCACATAATTCACATCACATCCATCCCATCACAATTCACTCCCATCTCAAAACTTGAATCCATCAGATATATATATCCACATCAAGAATTATTACTTGATCAGGTTGTCAAAATAAACAAGAAAATGCATACGCCAATATCATACTCTGTCGGCTTGTTCCTATGCACAATCTTCAATGTGAACTTAAAAACTCATGTACATGTCTTCATATAAGTCAGCCTTAGTCATATGACCATTTAAATTGATTACCCATACATTCTAACTTCACAACATAGAGATATAATATGCCAGTCGGCCTGTTCCTTAAGAGCACACTTAGTAAGCTCATCTGTCACATCACCACACACATTGCGGACCAAATGGGACCTTACAAATCATATCCAAGTTTCATTACTAACCTCTTAACATGTCTTTAGAACCACATAGCAAAATACTTTTGCATGTCAGAATGAGGATCATGGAACTGTTGCTCTGTCACAGAGAAATACTGTTGAACTAGAACCCGATATTTGAGCAACTGGTAGAATCTGGTATATTGAAACTTTAGAGGTTATGATCCTAGATTTGGGTAGTACAGACATATATCTTTCTTTCCTTAGAACTACAGACCAATCTACTGAGTACTGTTCACTATCTCTGTCTTTCCCCTATTTGTCCGGACTTAGACATTTTCTCCACATGACTTGATCACTAGATTGAATCATCATCACATAGCCATGAATTATCATACCTAATTTGCATTAGGTGGTCTTTTTCTACGAAGGCATACTGGTTCATTTTCTGTCTCATACTTTGTACCCTGTCCATACTTAGGCATTTTGACCTTCTACGCTTGTGCCTTGCTGCCAAACCAAATTGTTCTTCCGGAGTGATGTCTTCTTGTCATGCTAATGTGTCCTCTTGGTCTTGTTACCATCAATGACAACACACAAATTATCTCTAGAGTAGTGTCTCTTGCCAACAACACCTGAGTCAATTAACCATGCATCATTACCTGCACGAGTGGCCAAAGCTACAATGAACACATCGCCATCTTCCTTCTCAAACTCAGAATCATAATCAAATTTCTTATTTTTCTCTTATTTTTCTTTACACTCCTTATGGAAGTGTCCAGGCTTACCGCAATTTCAACAAATAACTTTGGACTTTATAGGAGATTTGGATCTCCCTTTGAACTTGGATTTGTCACACTTCTCACTCTTCTTGCCTTTTTCTTTGGGTCTTCAGCAAACTCTTAGGGCTTCTTTAACACTAATGGATACCCTCCTCCTTATTTCTTCAGAAAGTAAAGAACCCACAACATCTTCAACTTTCAAGACAAGAGAAGTACTCCCAATCACCATAACAAGAGAATCCCATGAATTAGGTAAAGAACAAAGTAGGATCTTACATCTCTCTTCCTCATCCATTTTTACATCAACTGATGCCAATTAGGCCACCAACATATTGAATGCTTCTAGGTGGTCTACAATTCATCCACCCTCTTCCATTCTCAAGGAATACAATTTATTCCTCAAGAAAATCTTGTTCACTAAAGATTTGTCTTGATATATCTCACTGAGTTTCTTCCATAGTTTCTTTGCAGAGGGCTCCTCATGGACATTGATTAAAATAGAGTTTGTCAGGTACAATATGATTAGACCCTTGGATTTATGGTCCATAACATCATATTCAGCAGCCAAAGTAGCATCTATGGGCCTTGAAACATTCTCATCAATAGTTTTCCACAGATCTCGATCAATTAATAGATCCTCCATCTTCAACTTCCACATCTCAAAATTGTTACTAGAAAATTTTTCTACCTCTATTCTCCCTGATGTGCTCACCATCTAAAAATCCCTGCAACAAGATCACAAAGTATCTTTTACACAGGCTCCCACTCAAAACTAGATTAGTTCAAAAAACCCAAAAACCCACAACTGAAACCAAAGGTGATCAAGTTCTGATACCACTTGTAAGGAAGATAAGCTAGAAGAACAACTTCCTACACTAATCTTGAGGGGAGGGATGTGCAGAACCTTTCAGATCTTTACAATTGTTACATAAATAAACACAAATAGTAATCATACCACAACATAGTAATTATGTGGGGAAACCCTTTCGGGAGAAAAACCCCACAATCTAAAGCCACCCAATATATTATTTAGGAATAAAGAAGATTACAATATACTTGTAGAGAAAGATTTCACAAGAGTATAACCAACCAGAGATCCAAAAGAAACTCAACATCTATAAGACTCTTAACACAACCTCCATCTCAAGCTCCTGATATATAAGAGATATGATACAGTAAACCGTCAACGATAATTACAAAACCATGAGCCAAAACCACCCAAAAGTGGCACACAAATTATCTCCAATCAAAGATGCCTTGCGATGTGTCAAATCACACACAAACATGTGTAAGTCTCCCCTTTACAACTCTTTTAAGTGTCCAACACATTTTCACATTTCCCAAAAGAGGAGGTCCAACTTCTGGAGGCCATAACTTTTGATTCAGGTGTCTGATTGATGAACCATTTGATGCGTTGGAAAGATTGAGAAGATATCTATCAAGCTATAGCCCACTTAGTTAGTTATGAAAAATTTTAGGGTATTTAGCGACATCTAATTGCATCAAATCTAAGTTTGAAACTTTTCCAGGAGTTTCAAAAAATAGAAACTTTAATATCTTGCACTCCATGTATGATCTTGAGTAGAAACTCTCAATCTAAGTATTCTCCAAGGCACCTAGAATTTCTTAACACTCAACATGTAGCTAATCAAAATATTGCTTTTCTTGTACACCTCATCAAAGAGGGGGCTAAGCTCCCTCGTGACTTTGATATGTCTTAAGTACAACACATCTTTCATCATGACTCACTTACACCTCCAACCTCTAATAATTTATGGGGTCAACCATTTTCTAATCTCGTTTAAATCATACACTCCACATCACTCACCCCCTCCAAGTCATACCATTACACTTCCCTCATTCATCTCAACATGATAATTCCAAATCTCAAGGTTATAATTATCATTCCACTTCTCATCCATCCTTTGATCAAAATCCAACTTCCTCTAATCTACCACGGATAAAGATCCACTCTAGCATGTCTACACAACCCATCCCTTATTCTAATCTACCTATTGCTTCTTCCATTATGCAATCGTATTTCCCATCCATGAATAATATTATCCATTCTCTTCCACTTTTAAACATCCCTCAAAAATAAATCAACCTTCATCTACACTTCCTTCTTACATTCCATGTCAACCTAGTTCATATCCACCCATTATCACAAATCATCCCATACCATCTTATCAACCAACTTATATACCTTTCATTCCTCACTAACCCATTTATACATCAAAAATATCATCATCTCACCCACAACCATAGGTAGGCCAACCCTCTCTATCATACAGATCAATACCATCAAACCCTTCACATGGAATTCCATTTGCCCAAGAGTTGCAAGAGATGAAAGATTCTTTGAATGGGTTACAAAGTGGGGATACCAACCAAAGAAAACAATTTAATTTCAATACTTATGCCCTTACCCCTTTGATCATTCCATCATCATGGTCCCCTTTCCTACAAACTTTGAAATCCTAAAATTTGATACATACAAAGGAAAGGGTGACCCTAGAGATCATGTCAAATAATTTTTCATGGCTTGCTAGAAAGTTTCTTATAGTGACCTATATTAATTGAGACTTTTTCCCTGAAGTCTAAGAGGGCAAGCTTTGGAGTGGTTCATGCATCTCACTTTAGGCTCTATTACTACGTTTGTTGAATTGTTAGAGACGTTTGTTGCACACTTCTGTTACAATGTCGAACATGAGTTAACAATGTTAGATATTTTCAATGCAAAACAACATAATAGATAAAGTTTTGCCTCATTCTTGCAATGATGGAGGGGTCTTACAAGTCATTTTCCTTGGCCTATTTCTGAGAAACAACTTGTCAATATTTTTGTCACCAATCTTAACTTGAAATGGCATTCCATCTACAAGTCCATTATATCTCCATATTAAATGAAATCATTGAAAAGGGTGTTACTATTAAAAAATCCCTTGTAGCTAAAGGTTTGATCAAACTATATAGTAAAGACAAAGACAATAATAACTCAAATGACAAACCAAAATTCTAGGCCAAAAAAAAAATGTAGTCAATGATGGAATCACTAATAACAAACATGTTAAATCCACCACATCATCACAAGAACCATCTAAGTTTCAAAATGTGCAACAACCCAATCATGTCTCAATTCCATCTGGACAAAATAAAACTCCCAATTAACCAAGACACAAGTTTACTTCCATAGGGGAACCCATTGAGGTTGCTTTTCAAAAACTTGTCAAAGCAAACATGATCACATTCCCATCCACAAGACCATTTGATGACTCAAAACCAAAACTTGATTGGTATAAAGAAAACAAATACTAGGAATATCATCATGTCAATGACCATTCAACTTGCAAATGTATGAAGCTAAAAAAATATATCCAAGATTTAATTGATCGAGGATAAATTTTAATTGAAGGTGACTCATCCACCTCGCCTAATGATAATCTTGGAATATACCATAATCCCCTTCCAAAGCATGACAAATCCCAACCATCCATGTCAAACCAAGGTTAAGTCCATAATAATCACATTAATAATATCCACTACAATAGAACACTGTATACCTATGATTCCATCATAGGACATATTAACTCTGACTACACGTGAGTTGCAACCATAAAGATCCCATCCAAATCTTTTGACTATGTTGTCACCACGAGGTGTGGTAGAGTCACTATCCAAGGGACTTCCTCATCACCGTCCTCATAGGCCACCCAATACAATTTCTTATAACATCAAGTAGGAAGACTCCAACACACATATCCATCTTGGAGCTCCTCAAAACATCACCTGTCTATAGATACATATTGGACCATGCATCAACTCACATATAGAGACATATTGGATCCTAGCATCCTTGCTTCTACCTCATCTCCTTCTCTAAATCCCAAATCCACGAAGGTCAAGATCATCAACACCAGATGTGGAGAATATGAGCTACATAATGTCTTTCATGTAGGTCAATTATCTCTATCTCCTTGATCATATGGGCGTCCTCAACAATGACCTCAACCACATGCATTGAAAACCAAACAACTTGGGTCCACTACCTTCACATCTACAAGCACCTTGGATGAAGAGAAAATTAAAGGTTCCATAGACTCCTGATTGTATCAAGATGAATCAAATGATGAAGAATCAACACTTAGCTACTTGAAACAAAATTACCCTATACCACTGCATATCTGTGAAAATATGAAATACAAGGGTAAAGGCCTTGACATCCATGAGAGATGCATTATCAAGCCAATCTAGGTACATTTTATGCTAACTATCATGGACTAGGATACATGCCTCTTGGTATAGAAACCAATGATCCACATACTTCTGCGAGTGTAGAGGAAACGTCTCTCGATGTTGAGCACACTGCAAAAAAGGTCATCATCAACTCCTTTCAAGACCTATAGATATCTAACCTTTTCCATGAAACATCCATATGTAGGTCCATAGACATTCCATTAATATATCTTGAACTCATAAACTAGGACCAACAAGATCCAATATCTAACGACGAGTTTCAAAATGATGAAGCAATCATGGAATTCCTGGGGGTCCGGGATGACATTTCATTTGTTGACCACAAAAAGTGATTTGAGATCAACCTTGACTCCTCTAAATACTTCAAAGAATAAGAAGAGTTCCTTAGTCCACCAAATAAAGTAAAAAGAAGTCCCTTAGTGAAAACCTCTTTGAGGTGCTATTAGACATAGAAAAAGTAAAAAGAAAGGATGCGTCTATAGGTGAAAACCTCTCCAAGGCACCGATAGAAGAGGAACTTGACCTCCCTCTTCCACCTTAGTAGCGAGAATGATCCAGTGTCTTAGTAGAAGAAGCTCATGAAATAAATCTAGGAACATAAGACAACTAGAAAGTCCTCTTTCTTGTTGCCTCCTTAGAACTAGACATTCAACAAGCACTTTCCACCATTTTGAAGAACTCTTTAGATATCTTTTAATGGTCATATGATGACATGCCAAGATTAGATCCCTCTTTGGTGGTACACCATCTTGTGGTTCACTCTAATGCCAAACCGGTTAAGAAAAAACTTAGAAAGATGCATCCAAAAATTGCGCTCTTGGTCAAAGAAGAATTATAGAAGCTCCTGGAAGTGGGATTCATTAACCTAATTAACTATCCTGAGTGGGTATCTAATATTGTACTGGTTAGTAAGAAACCTAAAGGCCTTAGAATTTGTAAATATTTTAGATATCTTAACAAAGCTTGCCCAAAAGATGACTTTCCATTGCCTAACATCAACATCATAGTGGATTTAATAGTAGGACATGGAATGTATTGGATAATGTGACTCAAATTTATTGGCTTGATCTTCTCCCTGCAGGTTATGTTTAAACTCCTTCATTGGTCTGACATTTACATTTTAGTGGGTTCCAAGTTTTCCTAACCTAAGTCATGGGGTTCCAAGTTTTCCTAACCTAAGTCGTGGGGTTCCAAGTTTTCTTAACCTAATTCGCGGGGTTCCAAGTTTTCCTAAGCTAAGTCACGTGGTTCTAAAGTTTCATAACCTCCCGACCTCCCAACTTAGTCTCTTTGTTGTTGGCTAGTCAGGGGTTTTCTAAACTTCATAACCTCTGACCAGAGGTACTCAAGTTTGGATTTTTGGAGACTTCGTGACTTTGAAGCTTTTCCCATTTTTGAGGTGCTCTCTTCTCATTAAATGCATTACATGACACATCAAGTGGAAGCGGGGGATGGTGGTAACCATCAACTTTGGACATGGAAAAAGGATGACTTGGCAAGGAATAAGGTCGTCAGTGTAACGTTGGAAACTTGGGGAGAGTTTGACTGGTGTCTCCTCGATGGTTTGACATGGCATTGACAGTTAAACGATATTGAGACTGTATGCCTACAGGAACTGAACTGAACCATTTCCTAGTATTGCTTGGAATGTAGAACAAATGTAATAAGAACATTGAGCAGTCTACATCGATAGATGATTTTCTTCAAATTGTTCGATTAAAATAGAACAAGGTTGATTAAGGAAGTGTTATGCTACCAGAATTGTACTGTGAATTGATACCTGTGGAAGCATAGGATTTACAACTTTGTATGTAATTGTTTTTTACTGTAATACAAAAAGACTATTGCTTGGTGTGTGGGTTTTTCTCCCGTAAGGGTTTTCCCACATAAAACTAGTGTTTAATTCTGTGTGATGTTTAATTGTCTATTCTATTTTCTAATGAATGTGCTTCTTAAGTGAATTGTAATTGAAATTTGAATGAACTATCTGTATCTCTGTCCTGAAAATTAGCATTAGGAAGGCGTATTCCACTCTTAGCTTTCCTAACAAGTGGTATCAGAGCCTATCCAGTTGTGTTATCCTTGTGGGTAAGTCAAGTTTTTTGTGTTGAATTAGTCGAGTGAGAGTTTTGCAGAGAAATCTAGTTTGAAATCTTATTGCAAATTTAAGATGGCAAGCACATCCGGAATAATAGAGATTGAGAAGTTCAACGATGGTAACTTTGAGTTGTGGAAACTCAAGATGGAAGATTTTCTCGTAGATCATGATTTATGGGCTATAGTGTCCTCAACCAAACCATCAGTAACCTTGCAAGATGACTAGGATGCAATGGACTAGAAAGACAAGGGTTTGACTAGACTATGCTTGGTTGATTCAGTTCTCTTGAATGTCCATGAAGAGAAGACATCAAAAATTTTGTGGAAAAAACTTGGTGACATTTATCAGGGGAAATCTCTGGTAAATAAGTTGTTCCTGAGAAAGAAATTATACTCTTTGAAAATGGAGGAAGGAGAGTCTATTACAGATCTTCTAAATGCATTTAATATGATTGTTGCTCAGTTGGCATCTGTGGGGGTGAAAATAGAAGATGAGGATCATTGCATGCTCCTATTGTGTTCTTTTCCTGACACATGGGATCATCTGGTGATGGCTATTGGGAGTACAAAAACTACTTTCAAGATGGAAGATGTGGTTGCTTCACTATTGTCAGAGCAAATGTAAATTCTTCTGAGGTGGCTAAGGAGGCCCTTTTTGTTCAAGGTAGATCAAAGGAGAGAGGCAAGAAGAAAGACAAAAAGTCTAAATCCAAGCCATAAGGGAGATCAAAGTCTCCTGGTAAAAATTTCAAGGTGAAGTGTTGAAATTGTGGGCAGATTGGACACATTCAAAAATATTACAAAGAGGAGAAGAAGAAAAAGAAGAACAATTCTTCTGATAATGAATCTTCTTAGAGTGATGCAGATGCCTTCATAGTAGCCTTGGAAACTCAGGCATCGGATGATGTTTGGCTAATTGAATCAGGTGTATCTTTTCACATGACATCTCACAAAGATTGGTTTTTGAAGTATGAAAAGTATGCTGGTGGAAGGGTGTATCTGGGCGACGATTCTCACCTGGAAATTGTTGGCTGTGGAAGAATCAGAATTCAGTTTCCTAATGGAAGAATAAAAGGAATCAATGTTGTAATGCATATACCAAGTCTGGCTCAAAATTTTCTTTCTGTAAGTAAGATGAATGATGTTGATGTACAAGTTTCTTTCTTGAATGGTGCTTGTAAGATGACTAGAGGCTCTATGGTGCTGGCTAAGGGTGCACGAATTGGCACTCTATACAAGTTGGATGCACATGTAGTTCAATGTAACAATGCTTCTGTAAAATTGAATAATTATGATTTTGAAGAGAAGGAAAATGTTGTTCTTGTGGGTGCTAATTCCTTGGAGGTGAAACTCCTAGCAGAGAAAATAATGTTGTGGAATCATCGACTACTGTCAGAGGAAATGTGAAGGAAGTATTCTGAGATGGCTAAGGAGGCCCTTGTTGTTTGAGGCAGATCAAAGGAGAGAGGGAAGAAGAAAGACAAGAAGTCTAAATCCAAGCCATAAGGGAGATCAAAGTCTCATGGTAAAAAGTCCAAGGTGAAGTGCTAAAATTGTGGGCAGACTGGACACATTCAAAAAGATTACAAAGAGGAGAAGAAGAAGAAAAAGAAGAACAATTCTTCTGATAATGAATCTTCTTAGAGTGATGCAGATGCCTTCATAGTAGCCTTGGCAACTCAGGCATCGGATGATGTTTGGCTAATTGAATCAGGTGTATCTTTTCACATGACATCTCACAAAGATTGGTTTTTGAAGTATGAAAAGTATGCTGGTGGAAGGATGTATCTGGGCGACGATTCTCACCTGGAAATTGTTGGTTGTGGAAGAATCAGAATACAATTTCCTAATGGAAGAATAAAAGGAATCAATGTTGTAATGCATATACCAATTCTGGCTTGAAATTTTCTTTCTATAAGTAAGATGAATGATGTTGATGTACAAGTTCTTTCTTGAATGGTGCTTGTAAGATGACTAGAGGCTCTATGGTGTTGGCTAAGGGTGCACGAATTGGCACTCTATACAAGTTGGAGCACATGTAGTTCAATGTAACAGTGCTTCTATAAAATTGAATAAATATGATTTTGAAGAGAAGGAAAACGTTGTTCCTGTGGGTGTTAATTCCTTGGAGGTGAAACTCCTAGCAGAGAAAACCATGTTGTGGAATCATCGACTACTATCAGAGGAAATGTGAAGGAAGTCTTCTGAGATGGCTAAGGAGGCCCTTGTTGTTTGAGGCAGATCAAAGGAGAGAGGCAAGAAGAAAGACAAGAAGTCTAAGTCCAAGCCATAAGGGAGATCAAAGTCTCATGGTAAAAAGTCCAAGGTGAAGTGCTAAAATTGTGGGTAGACTGGACACATTCGAAAAGATTACAAAGAGGAGAAGAAGAAGAAAAAGAAGAACAATTCTTCTGATAATTAATCTTCTCAGAGTGATGTAGATGCCTTCATAGTAGCCTTGGCAACTCAGGCATCAGATGATGTTTGGCTAATTGACTCAGGTGCATCTTTTCACATGGCATCTCACAAAGATTGGTTTTTGAAGTATGAAAAGTATGCTGGTGGAAGGGTGTATCTGGGCAACGATTCTCACCTGGAAATTGTTGGCTATGGAAGAGTCAAAATTTAGTTTCCTGATGGAAGAATAGAAGGAATCAATGTTGTAATGCATATACTAGGTCTGGCTTGAAATTTGCTTTCTGTAAGTAAGCTGAATGACGTTGATGTGCAAGTTTCTTTCTTGAATGGTGCTTGTAAGATGACTAGAGGCTATATGGTGTTGGCTAAGGGTGCATGAATTGGCACTCTGTACAAGTTGGACGCACATGCAGTTCAATGTAATAGTGCTTTTGTAAAATTCAATAAATATGATTTTGAAGAGAAGGAAAACGTTGTTCCTGTGGGTGTTAATTCCTTGGAGGTGAAACTCCTAGTAGAGAAAACAATGTTGTGGCATCATAGACTCAACCACATTGGTGAAAAAGGCTTAAAATCCTTGAAAAATAAAAACCTAGTTGAAGGGCTTGATGATTGTAATCATGAATTTAATTTTTGTGAAGCATATATGGAAATCAACACTGTGTTTCATTTTATTCTAGTCCTCATAAATCTTCTGGAATTTTGGATTATGTTCACTCTAATGTATTTGGTCTAGTTAATGTTCCTTCATTATCGAAGTCTAAATATTTTGTCTTTCATAGATGATTATTCGAGAAGGACATTTGTTTATTTTCTCAGAAGTAAAATTGAAGTTTTCAGTTAGTTTAAGGAATTTAAAACCTTGGTTGAAAATCAGACTGGAAGAAAAATAAAATGCTTGAGGACAGATAATGGTGAAAAGTTTTGTTCTACAGATTTTGAAAAGTATAGCAAAGAGCATGGAATTAAAAGGCATAAAACAACTCCTTACACTCCATAGTAAAATGGAGTTGCAAGAAGGATGAATAGAATGCTAATGGAAAGGGCGAGAAGTATGCTAAGTAGTGCTGTTCTGGAATAGAAGTTCTGGACTAAGGCTGTGGCTACAACATGTTATCTAATTAACAGATCTCCCACTTCAGTGCTCGTGGACAAGACACCTATGGAAGCATGGTCTAGAAAGAAGCCCTCATTGGGACACATTAGAGTCTTTGGCTGTGAGGCATATGCATATGTGCCAAATGAGAAAAGATCTAAATTGGAGAACATGATAGTAAAATGTATCTTCATCGGTTATGGGATTGGTGTGAAAGGGTATAAGCTTTGGAATCTAGTTACTGAGAAGGTGTTGTATAGCAGAAGTGTGATCTTCCATGAGTTGAAACCTTCTACTGTTGATCTACAACCAGAGGTCAAAGAAATAGAAAAGAAGGAGGTAGTTGAAATCCCTCTTACTCTAGATAAGGATGAACTATGTACTCCTAGTGGACCTATTAGTGAGGAGAGCTTGAGCAGCTTTGAAAGTTCTAAGCAAGAAGAAGAACCTCAACCTTAGCCTGTGAAGAGGTCTACACGTGAGAAGTGATAACCTGAAAGGTTTGGATATTCTATGTTATTTTCTAGTTGTGCCTATGCTTTGATTGCTAACACTGATGAGACTAGGACTGTTAGAGAGGCTATTGGTATGTCTAATTCAAATTCCTAGTTGGAAGCCATGAATGAAGAAATGGCATCATTGAAGAAGAATGAAACTTGGGATCTGGTAGCTTTTCTTGAAGGTCAAAAGCCTGTTGGATGCAAATGGATGTTTAAAAAGAAGATTGGTCTGGATGGCACTATTTGATATATATACTCTAGATCTTTGCCTCACTGTGTGCACTATTTGATATATATACTCCTGTTTGTTTCTCTACAATGGATCTTTGTAACATTGAAACTCTTAACAAGCTTCTTGTGATGGATAATGTGGAACAGTGAAGGCCTACAAGCCTGTATCAAAACTTCAATACTTTGTAGTTTATAAGATCTTACAAGGGTGATCCCACAGTATTGAGTCCCAAACTTGGGACATCCTGATTTTTGTCTGAAATCACATATTTTTTAGAAAAAATAATGATTTAAGCCTTGAGGGGTTCCGTCTAAAGGGTTTTAATTGAAGGGGGTTAGATCAAACCCCCTTGGAAAGAACCCCCTAGTCTTAAATCAAAACCTCAATGGAATCTCCTCCACACCTATCAAAATGTTGACAAAAAAACAATTTTGCTTCACCTTTTGGGGGATCAAATGAAGTCATTTAGAAATTCTATTTTGTAAGTATGTAGCCCTTAGTATAAGCTTTCTAAAAAGTATGATTTTGAATATATTTCATTTGATTATTATATTTATTTTCTATTTTCTAGTGAACATAGGCTTTTCATCGAACATCAAGATCTCTATTCCACACACGCAAAAAAATAAAAAAATAGAGAAAAAATTTATGAAAAATATCTACACACTAGGTATTGATGTCCTTGTTTCAAAAAAAAAAAACAATTTAATTTGGATACATACAGAAAAAGTTATGTTGTATGGTATAAATTGAAAGGAAGCTAGGTATCTGAAAATCGCTTCCTACACTAATCTAATGAGGAGAGATGTGTGCAAATTCTTTTTAACCTTTACAATTACAGTGTTATTAACCCAATAACAGAGATATTGCAGCAACACACAACACAAGAATATAAGGTGGGGAAAACCCTTACGGGTGAAAAACCCCACACTCCAAAACCTGCACAACATATTATCTAAACAATGAAGTTTACAACACACTTGCAATGCAAGTCTTTATAGGAGTCTTCGACACTCGTATCTTGAGACAATCTGGCAGCATAACAATACCTGTCAATCACATAATACATCTCCTCTCCAAGCACCTGCTTAAATAGAAGTTTACAAGGCAAAAATGAACTTTCCTCGAGATGGGCGTCCAACCTGGCCTCATGGCCCAAAACCCACACCTATGGACACTTGTCCAACACTACAGCATGGTCATGACACTTGTCACATCGCCTCATCCCAATATGGTCACCTATTCCCAAGTTGGGCAATGATAGATGCTCTTACGCATCTTACGACTGTCATAGAATCCGTCATACTGACAGTTGTAAGAGAATCTGTCATACACTGACTAAAAATAGCATATTCCTCTTACAACATGTCATAACCCACCTTGGGCACCCAAAGATGCCTTCCTCAAAGATGCTCTTCAACACTTGTCTTCACCTATCATAGGATCTTCTATTTCTAACTCTTACGCGTCATAGATTCTGTCATAGGAATCTGTCATAACTGTTTCGGTCAAGATTCACTTACACACTAGTAAAGATGCCGACACATGGCAGAAAACCTTTACCACACAAAGGGGATGCCTATCTCCACATGGAGTGAGTTGACCATCCTAGTCATCTTACAAGTGGATTGACAACTCATCGTGCCACTTCACACTAAATGACAAAATAGGATGTGCAACAAAATTACAACATAGGCTAAATAAATAAATACATTACAATAAATAAATGCAAGGAATTACCAAGGTTGAGACACCTTAATTCCCAACATAAACCTATCTCTAAATTTTAATTAATCTCACTTCAATATATATATATATATATAATGAAAAAATGTGAAAGGGGTTGTGCTTAAATGGCAAGGCCATAAGGTTCTCAAGATGGAGATCCAAGTTTGAATCCCCCAAGTAACATCTATGTGGTTTTTATGTGGCTTCTAAGTTGAATAAAATCTACACACAAAATCTCAAAAATCACTAGTTCATATCATCTTCAAATTCTTAACGGTTTAGTTGCTATAGGTGTCAGAAAGTGAAAATTTGGTTAAAAATGTTGATTTCAATGTCCTACTTTGGCCAAAAAGTGGGACACAATATTGTGGGATCACCCACAACATTTGAAAGGCTTTTAACATTCTTTCACAACTCTAAAACAAGATTTCCTTGTCTAAGGTTTATGTAGTCTTTGAGGAAGGAAAACAACAAGCCATGCAAAGGCTTGGAATATCTTTAAAACTTAATCGGATTGAGAAGCATACAGAAGCACACACCCTTGACAGAGCTTTCTAGGCACACACAACATACCCTGTAGGACATGTATGGCTATGATATCTTGTGAAGATGACAGAGAATGCTATACTCCCCTCTTGTCACAAACTACTCACACTATCAACTCTCTCAAACACAAAACAATCGTAGGTAATTACCCTGTACAATACAATATCCAATTACAATAGAAATAGACTATAATCTTATTTAAATCAGGGAAAAAATATTTGAATTACAAAAATGTCTAATTGTGGTCCTCTCTAGCTGATCTATGCTTCCTGTTTGTTATCTCTAGCAGTGGTTTTTGGTCTTTTTTTTTCTTTTTATCTGTCTTTTCCCCCTGGCTGCTCCATGCTGGATTTACTTCCTCGTACCCTCTTAAAAAAATAAAGACCAATATCATCATATCAGAATCTCAAGAAGTATCTCTCCCTTCTCATCTAGGCATTTTATCTCTCCTAATCACATGCCTCACATGAGGCGTTTTATCTCTGTGAATATGTTGAGTTGGTCACTTTTTATTTCTGCATTCTAACACCTGAATTTAGTTTGAAAGACACTTGTACTTCCCTGGTGAGCATTGTACTTCATTCTAAGGCGATGAATTCCATGAAGATGAGATGTTGTTGAAGCTATAAATAATTTTCAATAATATTTTCCCTTGAGTTTAGAAGGCTGGCAAAACTTAAATTATCATGAGCTTTTCCAAGGTTGAGAGCCAACATGGTATAATTTTGAATAGTAAACATAGGGCATATACACAAATTTGAATGATATACACAAAGTAAAGCTTGGAGTTTATCACCGTGGTTTGGATAAGGCAATGAAAAACTTGAGGTAAGACTCAGGAAAATGACATTAATAGTTTATCACAAAATAATGGATGTTGTCATTAAAATCACAAAATCCTCCTTGTGAAAAGTTGGACGTACTCACAAAAAAATAGACCTTTATTCTGGCAAAGTTAATATTGCCCCTTATGTCACCCACGGCCCTCTAAGGCATTTTAACAAACATATGTCATGCATAGCTTTCAATACTCTACCAGTTCACCTTCAACCAAGATATTATAGTTTGATTTCAATAATTTTCTTCACAGACTGACAAAATACATCCTCCATGCTAGCTTGAGAATCGACAACAAGAATACATTACTTCTTGAGTATAAAAGCTAGAGTAGTAGTCCTTACTACTCATGGGCTGAAATATATGATGCTTGAATGATGAGACCCATCACTCTCTGTCAATATCCAGTTCAAGTTTACGTAGCTGCGACAGGACAATGGAATCAGGTATTCGAGTTGGAAACTGACTTTTACTATAACACTTCACCAAGAATTTGAAAACTCATGAAAATAGATAGGGAAGTGCAACTCAACATTACTAAGACCTCCTCCAAATCGTTCGGTCTCAAGTGCCACCAAACTTCAAATTGTGTGCTTTCGCCAAACTGCCAGCACAAGTTGTGAAACTTAAGAATATTAGAATCTAAAAGGAATTCAACTGTGAAACCTTTGCATATGTATAAATCTAGAATTATTTCAAGATCTTTCCTATCAGAGGGTTTGTCGCCAAACCTCATAGTTTGCTCCGAACAATTGTTTCATTAAGACTACCCTATTATGTGTCAGAACCCAAACTGCGAAAAACTAAAAATTTGTAATTCTACTCAATCCATCTACACTGTAAGGTTGAGAGATGCCAAAATAAAACTAAAATTGATATAAACAATTGCAAATCTTTTTGGGTGATGTTGATTGCATGTGCGCCCAAGTGCTCCTACATCAGACACGCTGGGTAAAAAGTTTGTGAGAATAGGTTCACAAAAGTGGAGTTGACTAGTCGAACTACCCTTTCAGGTTGCAACCAACCTACAATGAACTCCATCGCTGGAATATGTGCACAAGATCAATTTTTCTTCCTCTTCTTCCAACACCTCACTGGCACAATCATTATTCTCCTCCCACAACATTCTCCATTCCTTCCTCCTCTCATGGATTCACACCCACCATATATCATCCTCCTCCACCAAATTATTTCTCCTCTCCTCCATGGGATCCAGTCCACTAGTAACTAGCCTCCTCCACCAAACTCTCATGTCACTCATATCACAACCTGCAGCATATAAATCTTCATCAAATACCTTATGGAAATTGAAGATTTCCATAGGTTTTTCTCCACACTCTTCAACCCTATCTACCTCAAATGGAAGTACAAAAGCATAATCTAAATATACAACAAGGTTTACCTCTTCTCTCACTACTGCAAATTCACCATTGGCCGCATCAATAACTTCGACCTCCTTCACTGCGATGCTTGTCTTCTCACTTCCAATTGCTGTTATCTTCTCCAACCGCTCATTCTCCACTACCAAAGTATGTGACAATAAGTATCCTCTACCTCATCCTTTGCTGCAACCTCTTCATATTCCATCGCTGCATCTTCATCCTCTTCATTCTCGTTGTCCACCTCTTTATCTTCAACAACTCCCACTTCTTTCTTCTATTCATCTTTCTCTTTCATGACATCTGTTGGCAACTTGTGTATGATGACTGAATATGTTGTCATTGATGGCAACAAGACAAGGAACAAGGTTAGAACACAAGTGTTGGTCTGGAGAAAAAGACTTAGTCAGTTCTAGTTAAGTATTGGCAGTATATTGAAATAGCGACAAGGAGACAGTGTTTGAGCTAATATTGGTCCGCAGTAGAAGACAAGATCATGCGGTTTTGGTATGTTATTTGTATTCCTTTGATGATCCTATATCCAAGTTTTTAGCTCCTAAAATGTACCGAAAGCACACACTCTAACTGACTAAGTCTAGAAAGACAGACTACATTGTGATTCAGAGAAGAACACTAATTTGTTTGGGTCCACATTCCTCCATTGTTACATATTTTGTTATGTGGTTTTGAGGTGTTATAAACACATGTATAAAGTTTCTAACTCTAGAGTTTCAAGATCTAAAGTCCACTGGAATGATAGTTACAAGATGTTGAGTATCACTACATAGTTTGACTAAGACAGGGTATGTGTTCCAGTGGTCCACATTCTACCGCAAAAGAATATTTTTCTTTGCAGTTCTGGAGGTATGATCTTTAACATGTGAAGAATCTCTGATATGGATTTGACCAAGTCTTGTGGTCCGCAGTGGAAGATGTTGTCTGATAGTTGAATTGAACCAGTGAACAATATGTGGATAAGGCCAACATGACAGTATGATGTGTGTGCGGGAAGTAATGTTGTTTGGAACTTAATCCTAAGTGGTGAAACAGTTGAGGCCGACATGTGTGAAGGTGTTTCAAATATTGTTTGGGTCCACTATAGGTTGTGGAGAATGTATTTGGCCGACAGAGTACATAATGCATGACTACACGGTACACTTCATTAGGCTGACCTAATATGAAGTTTTTGTTTGTTGTGGATATATATATGGGATTGAATTTGGTGTTTGGGGGAAAGGATGTGAATGTGAATGTGAATGTGTGAAATATATATAGTGTAGAGCAGGCAACAATAGCAGAAGAAGAGAAATCTTGTCTAATGTAAAAGCAGAGCAGTCAAGATGAAGAGTTTTGAGATAGTATTTTGAGCATACATTGGAGCTGCATTCATGCATATGTAGATGCAATCTGAGTAGTTCATTTTGGTAGTGAGCCATCTCCTTTCTTCTTTCTTTCTCTAGGTAGTGAGCCTTCTTGCAGTGAGCACTTCTTTTGGACAGTGAGCCCTACGGTAGTGAGCCTTTATTGTAATTCGATATTGTTCCTACATAATATATTGAGCTAAAACTCACCATGGTTTTTCCTAGTTTTGAGTTTTCACGTAAAAATATTGGTGTTCATGTGTGATGGTTTGTGGTTGTCTCTTATGTGTTTAATTTTCTTTGTTATTGCATGCGATAAATGGATTACTAGCTTAATAAACAAGAAGTTTAATATAGTACTGATTCACCCCCCTCTCAGTACTTTAGGTGTTCAACAATTGGTATTAGAGCTTGGTTCCTCACAAGAATTCTAACAACTTGAGGAAGATATTAAAGACTGAACACATGGCAGGTAAAATATGTCCTACTCTTCCTGAAGAAATTAAGACTGAAGAAGAATGCATACTTGTCAATGAAGAAGAACTTAAACTTGCACTAACAGATCTTGAGAAGGCTAAAATAGAAAATAGGGTTCTTAAAATAATGTCAAGGAAGTAGATGAGTGCATAAAGAAATTGAGGGAGCAAGTCAAGAAGTTCAAGGAAAAATACAAGGAGGTTAGTGAACAATTGATAACTGTAGAAGACAACTTGAGTAATCTGAAAGTGGAAGTTGTAAAAAGAGAAAAAGTAGAAGACCTAAATCAATTGGTGAAAAGCAAAACTAAAGACTGCACAAAGCTTGAACAAGAAGTTGTGGATTTGAAAGCTGATCTAAAACATGTTTGGAGTTAGGAAGAAAAATTTAGAGTAAGTGCTGCCCAACTTGATAGAATACTTGCCAGTCAAAAGAGTCCTAATGATAAAGAAGGCTTAGGATTTGAAAAAGGTGAAAGTTCCAAAATTGGTCAAGAAAAGGATATTGGGATCAAGAAGAACAAAGACAAATAGATTTAGAATCAAGGGAACAGACCTAGAAGACCACTGGTCAGGAACCCAAATGCTCAAAGGTATCCTTCTTTCAATTATTATTATAATGAATGCAATAAATTTGGTCATAAGGCTACTCAGTGTAGGAGTAGAGTAAATCAAAATGTTCCATCATTCTTCAGTCAGTGTTTTACTTGCAGCAAAGTAGGTCACAAAGCTAATGAATGCAGAAGTCAGATAATAAATAGTTACAACAATGGAAGAAATGCTCAAACTTTCAAAGATAATTGCTTTAATTGCAAGAGGTTTGGTCATAGAGCTAGTGAATGCAGAAGTCAGATAAGGAACAACTATAATAACGGAAGGACTATTCAACCTTTCAATGGGAATCATTTTGCATGCAATAAATATGGTCACAAAGCTAACCGATGCAAGTCAAAGATGAATGAAAGGAACAATGGATAGAGAAATGTTGTATACTTCAATTGCAACATGCCTAGAAATTTTGCAAGATTCTGTAGAAGCAGGAATATAAAGAAGGATAATCAGGTAGAGATGAAAGAACTGGTACAAAAGATAGATCTGACAGAGATTAAGAAAGAGTTGAATCAAATATGGGTCAAGAAGAGTGTGCAGGAAGTCAAGGATGAGTTCGCACCAGAATCTGGTGGTAGTACTTCCTCTAGGAAGTAAATTGAGAGCTCTGGCTCAGGGGAGCTTAATGCAAAATCCTACTCCTCTAGCTAGAAATGTGGTGCTGATATCCAACACAAAGATATAAGGTATAAGACTGAACGACAGAGCTTTTGGAGAAAATTCTGGCAGAAAAGAAGCTAATGCGGTAAATTAAGGAGCAATCTTGATCGACTGTGAGTAAGCAGAAAACGAGTTTGACGATTTTTTGAACAAAGCATTTATGACAATTAAATTTTGACAAAAAGAGAATATAAGGGATCCATTTGAAGGAAAAACCACTTTGCATTCATACTTTCAAGTGACTAAAGAGACCTGAGAAGCAAGCTAGGGAAAATTCAAGCATCCGACAAAGAAACCCTAACTAAGGCAAAAAGGTATTTATCGCTCTCTCTGTTGAAAATTTTCTTGTTTTAAGTTTGTAAAGATGAATACCCCTCAAGTAGTCAAGATAACAGAGAGGCCCTGCCCCAAGTTTAAGAAACATCCATTTAAATCGTTAATGACTGATCCAGATGGAGCATTTTCTAAGATTCCACACGGTGTTATGCACATGGAGGATGTTAGGGCATACATTCATGCAAACTTAGAGGAATATGATCACATAAAATTAGGGAAATTGTACTTGGATGAACTGACCACTGTGAATCTTGCATTGAAAGAAGAATACGATGTTCTGCATGAGAAGAACTTGGATACCTGGTTAGATTTTCTGGTATTTTTAGATGATGTATGTGTTAGATATGTTCAGAGCGGAATTCATGATGATTTCTTTTGGCTTGATGTAGCTCACATGATAACAAAGGAAGCTATCAAAGAAGTGATTGGCATGAGCTCTATCGGAAGGGTTCCAACCCTATAAACCATGAAGAACAATGTAGTAATGTAGTTAACTGGTGTGAAATTTGATAAGAGGGCACTAACTATGAATGATATTGAGAATCTGGTAGTCAGATTTGCATCATTGGTGATTGGGTATAAAGTCTATTTCTCCAACATGGAGAATTCAGTGTCTGCAACTGCTATATACACAACATATGATATGTTCAGGAATAACACAGACTATGACCTATGTGAATTGCTCTGGGAATAATTAATGGAAAACCTGAAAAGAACAAAGGAAACAAAATATCCCTTTAAGTATAGAACTTTGATTATTTGTCTGTTCTTTTACTTTCTGAAAGAATTACCTGGTATGGACAATATAGGCTGGCTTGATCATGTACATGTATCTTCTCAAATCAGAAATCATTTGCACAGTTTGGGAAATGCTGACAAACAAAATGCAACTTTATGGGGTTACTTCAAAAACTTCCAAAAGAAAATGCAGGCTAGGGCTAGAATCCTTGAATCAGTTGTAAATAAGTACAAAAAGGATATTGTGTTCATGGTGGACAAGGACAAATGCCTCATGGATGCTATTGAACCTAGAACTGTATGGGTCCCAACAATGGGATATGAAGTCTCAGAGGAGGTTTTAATTGGTTTGGTAGATCTTATCTTGAGCAAACCAAGAGACCCCAAGGAAGAAAGGTTTGGTACTTTTAAGGAATTGTCTCTCTAAGTACATCTGGAGCAAACACAATCGGAGACCCAAAGAAATGTCAAGAAGTATGTAGAGGAAATTGCCATGAAACATGGGTTCATAGAAGAGGAAATAAGTAAAGTCAGAGCAAAGGAAGAGGCATCAAAAGCTGCAAGTACTCTAGAAGGGTAAACATCACAAGCCCAGAGAGGAAGGAAGCAGAGAAAATTGAAAAGGAGAAGCCTACATCTAGTCCTACAAGAAGGACAAGAGCATCCACCTCTTTAGCTGCTTTAAAGACTTCCAGACCCTTTTTGGCAAAAACAAAGGTTACAAGTTCTGAAAAGGAGGTACCTAAGAAAGAGGTAGAACCTGAAGAACAAGTATCGGTGGAGAAAACTACAGAGAAGAAAACAAGAAAGAAAACAAAGGCAACAAAAAGAGTATATGTAAGCCTGGGTGAAGGAGAAGAAGAAGAAAAAGCAGAGACAGATAAGGAAACTGAAGCAAAATAGGCAAAAATAAAGGAAACTACCTTTGGTAAGAAGGAGAAGCCCTCAAGAAAGACCAGGAAGAAGAAAGAAGATAAAATTGAAAGTGAAACAACATTGTCCTTGGAAACAATAGTCAATGCATTTGCTCAGCATGGAAATTTGAAACCCATAGCTGAAATGTATGATGAAAGATTTGATGCAGACAAGATAATCATTGAAACAACAGTTGTTAGATATCTAGAAATGTTTAGCAAAGTTTTGATTGAAATCTTGGATCAATTACTGGATAGACTAGCGAGCATTATGTCAGCAAGGAAAGAAGTGGCTATGGCCAAAGATGTGGAGATAAGAGAATATGTCTTATTGAGTCTCTGTCCAAACATAACAAAGGAAGAATAAACAAAAGTCAGAAAGATACTCAATGATAAATTTAGAACAAAAAGAAGAGTTAATACACTTATGGCTGGTGACATTGAGAGACTAGTAAAAGAGACAAAGGAAACAACCATGAGTGTGTTGCATGAATTGCAAATTACAACTGTTGCAGACACTGATGAGGAAGATCAAGTTAACAATGATGACACTTCTAATGCTGCTCTGGAAGCAAATGTTGAGCAGAATATGGACCAAGGAACAATTACACCTCTGAAAAATTTAGAAAAGGTTGAATAAATGAAAGAAACTAAAGAAGAAAAGAAGTCTGAAGAGGCAGGGACAATCCCTGAATAAAATATCTCGGTGGAACAAGAAGAGCAGAAAGAAGAGACAGATGAACATATGATGGATGTTCCTACTCCAGAGCCAGAAAGAAATGAACAAGAACACAACCAAGAACTACCTCCTAAAAGACAAGAAGCTGAAGTATATCATGGTGAAGAGAAGAGAGACACTACTGACTCCTTAAGGGAGTTCTTAGAGAAGCAGAAAGAAGCTCAAATTTTGACTGCTCCTGAGCTTCAGCAAGGGCCTATTAACCTTGCCTCAATGTTCCCTCTACATGTCATGCCCACATTCGCCATGTGGTTATGACATGATAACCACATGTCATGTCCACATTTTCCATGTGATCATAACATGAATCACCAAAAATTTTTCCACCTGACTCTACAAACCCCCTCATGCGCAACATGCGCACTTGGTGACACATGCACATAATGTAGTTGTCTCTACAACTAACATTAGGTGCATCATCTGAAGGCAGGGAAGGTCAATCACAACGGGGTGATGTGACACACACTTCGCCATCCCTACGAAATGTAAGCCACTATAGATTTCGTTATAGATTCCAACTCTACTAAAAGGAAGTGAGTCAATTTTGATATAAATCAAATTCTAACCTTAGGTCCACTATAGACCTAAGGATCTAATCATTAAACTAATTCTATAACAAATCTGTCTTAGACAATAATCTAACATCTAATGAAAAAAGGGATAAATTAATTGATCTAATATTAAACAATAATCCCAATTAAATCTAGATAAATTTTGGCAGCATAACGGTTCAAAATAGAACTAAATCCTATAGTGATTTTGATAGCATAATGCCATCTCATCAACTATAGGAGGTTGCAAAAATAATTTAAAATAAAAATTTATACCCTACCCCTTTCAATATTGAAATGCATCATCATAATTACTATACACCCTACCCCAATTATTTAAATTTATAAACATAACTAAAACAATGAATTAAATCTAAACATGATACTAGAATGAAGTTAAATTGCAATAAGTTTGGTCTAATATATTTAACAAATGGAATGATTTAGTTCTCTCATAAAGTGCACAACCCATAATACAATTAACTAAATAAAAGAAATAAATACCTCCACACACATAAAAGACAAAAAGGCTACCACTCACTAAGTAAGGTTGCACACACTAACCTAGGTTTAATTAAGTTGATTCGCCTTCTAAACTTAGGGCACCAAACCCTAGATATGCCATTATAAAATATCCAAACATTCCCATTTACTCACTCACAACTTGTTTTCTCTCTAGTTGGTGTGCAAGTTAAGGTACCTTCCCAAGTGGAAGGTATCTTCCCAAAAGGAGATACTCTAATTTGTTTATGTTTATAGTTTTCTAACAATGTGCTCCTACAGGTTGCATTAATTCCTTCCTAACATTTGTTTTTTTGTTTATCTAAGTTTATTTTCTATTTTCTCTAACTTTGTTAATGCACAGGTTAAAATGGAGAGTTTTCTATTTACTATCCCAAATTTTCTAAATAGTTTAAGGTTGTTCTAAGTATTCTAAGTTCTCTGGTTTAAATATATATATTTTTTTGAAAAACAACACAGAGAAGGAAAAGGGCATATTTTGCCCACAACTATATATATATATATAGTAGCTGTTAATAAAAAAACACAGGGAAAATAGAAATAAAATTTACACATTAATTAAAAAAATAGTTATAGTTCATATAAATGATGTGCTCTGGTTATATATATATATAGAGGTATGCATATAAAAAAGATATCGAAAGAACACAGAGCCAAACTGAATCTATTTAGGGCCGAGCTTGAGGTTTAAGCACTGTCGCGCTAAGTGGAAGCTCCAAAGGAGAAAAGGAAGACGGGGAGGGGGGGACGGGGTCCCCAAACCCCCCAACAGATCTTAAAACAAGAGAAGCAAGTGCCAAGGATGCAAGGGTCTGTCAGCCTCTGCGACCCTCGTTCCTTTGTCTTCTTTTTTAAAATGGAACCCTAGCTTTATTTGCAGACACTCAAAGCCATTTAAAATATAAAACATGCTATATTCGGTCTACTTTACTATTGATTCTTGCTATACTTTAAAATAAATATATATAATATATATATATATATATATATATAAATAATAATTCACTGGTAATAATAATATATTTCACTGTCATAAAAATAGTGAGCTAAAACAATAACAACAACTAGATCATTTCACATATATATATACTAACTCACCCACATAGTTAAATAATAAAAAAGTAAATAAAGATCTATATATTTATATGCAAATATTTGTATATATAAACAACATAATGAGGTCAAAATTTAAACCACCCATGTTTATTTTTCTTTTACACAATCATAAGATAACACTAATTTATTTCCACAAGAAGGTTCACTATAACTTATTTTCTTTACTCAACTCATTTTCTTAAGCATAACACCATAGCAAGTAAAGAGAGAGAAGAGAAATGTATTTGTCTTTCATAACAAGGAAATGCAGACAACTTATTGTCTCGTTTATTTCAAATAACTACAATGTTTACAAGGAGAGTAAAGAAAACCATAATCCTTATGAGAGCTCTACTCTCACACAAACCACTTATTACAACCCAACATAGGGTTAAGGCATCTCATTTCCATCTCCAATACAAAACTACAAAAGCCATAAACTCAAGTTTTCTTTCCAAGTTCAACTCCTCCTTAGCCACCAAATGAACCTACAAAACACACAAATGGTTCACAATGCCCATGGAAGCTCACCTCCCAACCATAGGCCTACAAGTAGGCCACCCCCAAGCTTGGAGGCCTTCCAATAACCAAGGTTCAAACCACAAAGGAAACAAACACTCATTTCATACACATTAACACCCTTTTATGGAAAAACACAAAACTAACTCATTTTGAAAATGAGTTTAAGGGGTGAGAGAGTGGACTACACTCAACTCAAGGAGACCCACACTCATAATACTCCAAATACTCAATATACTCATAATGCTCATAATCACTTGGCCTCTTGCCATAAACTTCTCCTTTCTCCAAACAAGGCAATCATGCCACAAAACCATACTTCTCAAAACTCAAATAAAAGGCCCATGGCCATATAACTATACCAAAACAATGAGGAGAAACCGATGAGGTTCACACCTCTCTCACCCAAGACAAAGGTGAGCTCTCTCACATGGAGAGCTCACCCAAACAACCCTTTAAAACCCACATACACAAAACTAAAAGAACATAAGCATAACAAACATGAGCATACATAATGCAAAAGCAAAAGCAAGTAAACAATAGGCTTGAAGCCTTGATAAATACCTCTCAAGCTTCAAGGATGGAGGATGTTGGTGAAGAGCTTTCCACAAGTCCTCCCAAATTCCTTCCAAGATCTACAAGTCCTTCTCTCCTCCCTAACACAAGCATAAAACTTCCCAAAAGAAAAGAACCCTCATCTCATCTCCAAGAGAGAGATAAATAGGCAAGGCTCTCAAACCCTAATGGATGAGAAGGTGACACTTGTCACCCTCTCCTCCATCCACATAACCCTTCTCACAACCTCACAAGAATGAGGAGTTGACACTTTTCATCTCCCCATTCCACAAAGCTACACACTCTTCCACAAATGCTCACACGTGTGAGAGCATAGGGAGATGAGCTCACACAAGGGAACATTCTCTTGAATGAGGAGGTAACACATGTCACCTTCTCATTCCACAATGATACACTCTACTCCACATATGTTCTCACACATGTGTGAGAGAATAGGGGAGAGGTTTCACACATATGAGAAGATTCAAGAAGTTTCTAAAGAAGTTGAGGCAAGGGTAACCTTACCCAAGTGGGTGAGGTTAGGTTAGGTGAGATGGTGACATGCCAACCACCTCTCACACTTCCCAAACTCGTCACTTGAATCAAGGGCCAAGTTTGGGTGACCATACATGGTTCAAATCAAGTTTAAACATGTTAAGTATGGTCCTAGACCCTAGGGGTATGACCTAGGGTCAATTTTTTATCATTTTTAACACTAGGAAACACATAAATTCACTTGAAAAGGGCTCCAAACATTTAGCACTAAAAATTGTGCAAACCCAACATTACAATTTTTACAACACATCAAGAGATAAATTACAAAGGGGTAAACCTAACAAAATATCATAATCAAATGCAACATAATCAACATTCTCAAACACAAATGACCTTAGTCCAATTTAGGACTAGGTCGGTTTAACAGGGGTATAACATATGGTTATTGTCCGACCTCCGATTTTCCATGGGCATGGAAAGTTACCTGCACACTTCCACAAACCTATTAATAGCACATGGTACATATAGCCAAAGCAAAGTGAACTACATATAACACACACATGATCGCATAATCACATATAACATCAATAACAACCACATGCTAACATATATATGTTTCTCAAATCATTCACATTTCACATGGTATAATCAGGATCAAATACTGCATGGTGTAAAATCAATTCCATCATCACTACACATCCCAAAGTATCTAAAATCATAGCATTAAGCATCATAACATCAAATTAATCTAACATGAAATCTAAGACATTAACATATCATAAACCATCTAGCTAACCAAGCATGAGATGTAGTAATGAAAGTCTAAAATACGGGATCAGAAGTCCCCAAAAGTTTACATATCCATCATAAAATCTAAAAGATAAGTATCATAAGCAAAATATAAGGGTAGATAAAAGTATACCACACACCACAACATCACTACATTGACCCAAGATAGGGTCACAATCCCGTAGATCGAACCTTTCGCTAGGGTGAAGCAGAATGACATGGTCTAAGAGGGCCACTACTTCCAGTCACACAAGGGTGGACCTCACATCCTTCTCCCCTAGAGCTAAACTTCCTCCTGGAAGTTAACACGGAGGTATCGTAGAGTAACCCACCTACCAGCCATACCAACACGATAGTGAACTCAGATGGGTTTTGAAATAAAAGGAAGGGACAAATAGGAACTTACTAATCAACTCACATAGAAATACTCCCAAGGATACCCTCCTCAGACTAGGAAGGGTCAAGAATTCTAACAACTACACATACCCAAACACTTTATGAGCATTAAATGTCACAAGGGTATTAGATGTCCTAAGGTAGACCTCTTTGATATTCAAGGTCAAGAAAGATGGGGACACACCAAGATGGTTAGCACTATGAGAGGCCTTCCAAACACTAACTTAACTAAATCGTAATCCAAGCCTCTTTTAGCCATCCAAAACCTATCGAGCATAAAACAACCCCAAGGAAGCTTGGCCAAACTAGCCACAAATCCACCGATGCTAAGTTAAAACCATAAGACTCCAAACAAAAAGCACAAGACTCTCAGGTCTCAGTTGCCCTTTCAATCAACAGGTTCCCACTAGATTGCCTAGATCGAACTTGCAGAATAGGTAGGAACCAAACATGCCGAGCGCCCCCAACATCAAGGAATGAACTAAACACCTAAGCTGCTACAAAACTCACGGTCCAACTTCAAAAGGTTGGAACAAACACAAATCCTCTTAAACGAGGGAGCCAATATCATGAGGATAGTGGGTCCACACAACTACAAGAGGGACTCAAGTTTTCCCCGACCTGGTTACTCCTTTGAACCTCTCTAGCTCCTAGCTTTTCTACTAAAAAGTTTGACTTCCCAAAGAGGGAAAGCACCAACGCAATACTCAACAAGACACAGGGTCAACAAGGAAATTCTGAACCACTACTATCGATCCTCTAAACAACCTCAACTTACGACATCAAACCAAGACTAACTATTCCCATTCTCCTCTCACCAGGTACCCTGTATGGGTAGGTTAGGTTACATAAGTCACATTACTATACATGTACCAGCAGTATGAACAATAAGAAAATCCTCAAAATAAAAAAGCTTACAAAAGATAAGTCTTAATTAAGCTTTAACGAAATAAAATTCAAAGGATTAAGGTCCAAGAGATAGATAAAAATTTAAAAGATAAGTCCAATGCAAAAATGGCGTCAAAGTGCAACATTCAAAATTTTAAATCAAAATATGATTAAACAAGTCCTTGAGGTAAGAGGACTATAAGAAAGTAAGTCGACTAAGTAGCCCAAGTAAAGAAACTCAATACTGATGGATTTGCAAAATAACAAAATTCAAACAATAACTAAATAATTATCCACAATTGTACATTACAACATCATATATATATATATATATACATAGTCACAAAAGGGAGAAGAGGAATAGTGGTCACATTCTCAACTAAGGTCATGATCAACTCAACTATTGATTCCCCACATACTCTAGGCAACCTAGGACATGCTTTGAAATGATTACCAAGAATCATGTATCCCACGAGTCACCTTCGAAGTGGGGCCCCTTTGTGTTTCCTAGCAAGGAACACATACCAACCACATCATGGATACTACCAAGGCCAAACGAACAACACTAACTACCTTACATAGATTTATAATCACACTAGGCAATTCATAAACACCACAATAATCTTACTCAAGGTATCAAGGTACTAGAGTGGGGCTATTCCAACCCAACCCTAGTCGTGACTATCATCACGCTAATTATCCTAGCACAAGGTTTAAAACAACTAGGTTGGAGAACCCAACCAAGGTGTTCATAACTAAACTCAAGTTCAAAGCCATTGCCTTAATAATGCCCAACAACGACCCAACGGAAGCATCTATGTCAATCCCATGAGTCGATCACGACTCTTAATCACTAACGACCAAAAGGTATCACAACCAACTTACTATTCCTTCCAAAAGGAACCAACTTCCCAATGCATCCTTACAATCCTAAACGATTTCAAGATGCCCATACAAGTGACTATCCACATACATTACCCTATAGCAAGGTGTGTGAGTCCTTAGTCAAGTCAACATCTAGGATTATTGTGTAAACTCTTTCTATTCATTAGGGTCATCTTCGTGGGATTCGTGCAAATAGTTGCACAAGGGACTCACCTTAAGAATACCAAGATCCACAACTAAAATGCTTCAAGATAGGAGAGTTGGCACTCTAACTCTCTCGTTGCATCAACTACGCATTCACCTTAAGCATCTCATGTGTTCTATCCTACAAAAAGGATAAGAAGGCACCACAAGAGGGTTTTCACAATAATCCAAGAGGACAAGTATAAAAACTTAACTTTCCTAACTACAACCTGACACAAGGCTTCACTAAAGCCTTCTATGCACAAATACATATGTAACCCCAAGGGAAAACTCGTCACCCTATCAAGACATAAAGGTAGTAGAACACCAATGAAATAAGGTGGCAAGGAAGGATCAAGTTGCACTAGGTTATCATTAAATACGCAATTAGGGAATTACACCTGCAACTAGACCTTACTTCTCGACTATCATAACAGGTTTCAACATCAAGAACTTACACCACCTTTAAGCCCTCAAATAATGAGGTACCATACCATAAGTGAACTATTCACATCACCAATTAATATGAAGGCAGTGCATAGCCTAAATACCCACTAGACACCAACAAGCTACAAGGAGATTGACTTGCCATGGCACAACAAGTGTCACAAGATTCACCACCACGAAGTGGTCCATGAAGCCACTACTTAACCTTTCATCTAGTCCAAAAGGTTTACGTAAGAAGATAACCATGAAAGATCTTACATGCCAACTCTTTTAACGTCCTTTACTCTATCTTCAAGACGAGGGTACTAAGCGACCCTAACAGGAAAATACACCATTTTATCCTCTTTTTATTCTTTGGGTGACAACTACCCATCAAGATAACTTAATCCTATAACAAGGCAAAAGATCACTATAGATCTACAACTTCTTCGCATCCCAGCCAAGGGTCTTCTAAACCAGACATAACTTACCCCAAGATACAAAGGTTAAATAAGTGACACAAGGTGAAGAATAACAAAATAGGGTACATAAGTCTTTGTCCAAGGTTAGTGTACCACTTTAACACATTTCTTCCCTCTAACATGGTAGGATAAACACAACTCAACATTCACTAGGGCAACCTACAAAGTGGCCAAAAGAGAATAATCCTTACCCCAACACCTTACCAAGGGTGCGACCTACAACAGGTTGATACGACCCTTAAAGAAGGATCAAAAGGCACCATCAACTAGGACAAGGAGCAAGGATTAGCTAGAACGAAACACTTAGCAAAAACTTGACCAATAACATCCTTTTAGGATAGCATTAGATCAAGGAATTAACTAACTCTCAATTTCAGGACTTGCATGGTCCTTCAATTCCCTGATTCATCATGAATACACACCCCAAGTACCTACGACACCATGCCATACATGGGGGTTAGCGGAAACAACACCGAGGGAAACTAGTTGTTCCCAAGCAAGGTGTCTTATGAACTCATTTCTACGTAAGCTAGAGTCAGACACACAAAAGAAGTATGCACGATCTACCATCAGCCCAACTCAACAAATATACACACCCAGAGATCCCAGTGTTTGAAACATGGGCTCTGATACCAAATGTCATGCCCACATTCGCTATGTGGTTATGACATGATAACCACATGTCATGTTCACATTTGCCATGTGGTCATGACACGAATTACCAAAAATTTTCCCACTTGACTCTACAAACCTAATCACGCGCAACATGCACGCTTGGTGACACGCACACATAACATAGTTGTCTCTACAAGTAACGTCAGGTGCATCGCCCAAAGGTAGGGAAGGTCAATTACAACAGGGTGATGCAACACACACTTCACCATCCTTACAAAATGTAAGCCACTAAGGCGGTGTATGTCGCAAGGAGCGACACTAAGAGGGTTAGATTTCGTTCTGGATTCCAACCCTAGAGTTCCTAAAATGAAGTGAGTCGATTTCGATATAAATCAAATTCTAACCTTAGGTCCACTATAGACCTAAGGATCTAATCATTATACTAATTCTATAACAAATCTGTCTTAGACAATAATCTAACATCTAATGCAAAAAGGGATAAATTAATCGATCTAATATTAAACAATAATCTCAATTAAATCTAGATAAATTTTGGCAGCATAACAGTTCAAAATGGAACTAAATCCTATAGTGATTTCGATAGCATAACGCCATCTCATCAACTATAGGAGGTTGCATAAATAATTTAAAATACCCCTTTCAATATTGAAATGCATCATCACAATTACTATACACCCTACCCCAATTATTTAAATGAATAAACATAACTAAAACAATGAATTAAATCTCAACATGATACTAGAATGAAGTTAAATTGCAATAAGTTTGGTCTAATATATTTAACATAGGGAATGATTTAGTTCTCTCATAAAGTGCACAACCCATAACACAATAAACTAAATAAAAGAAATAAATACCTCCACACACATAAAAGATAAAAAGGCTACGACTCACTAAGTGAGGTTACACACACTAACCCAGGTTTAATTAAGTTGATTCACCTTCTAAACTTAGGGCACCAAACCCTAGATATGCCATTATAAAATATCCAAACATTCTCATTTGCTCTCACTCACAACTTGTTTTCTCTCTGGTTGGTGTGTAGGTTTCAAGGAGCCCAAGTGGGAAGGTACCTTCCCAAGTGGAAGGTATCTTCCCAAAAGGCGATACTCTAATTTGTTTATGTTTATAGTTTTCTAGCAATGTGCTCCTACAGGTTGCATTAATTTCGTCCTAAAATTTGTTTTTTTTTGTTTATCTAAGTTTATTTTCCATTTTCTCTAACTTTGTTAATGCACATGTTAAAATGGAGAGTTTTCTATTTACTGTCCCTAATTTCCTAAATAGTTTAAGGTTGTTCTAAGTTTTCTAAGTTCTCTGGTTTAAATATATATATTTGTTTGAAAAACAACACAGAGAAAGAAAAGGGCATATTTTGCCCACAACTATATATATATATCACATAGTTAAATAATAAAAAAGTAAATAAAGATCTATATATTTATATGCAAATATTTGTATAAACAAACAACACAATGAGGTCAAAATTTAAACCACCCATGTTTATTTTTCTTTTACACAATCATAAGATAACATTAATTTATTTCCACAAGAAGGTTCAATATAACTTATTTTCTTTACTCAACTCATTTTCTTAAGCATAACACTATAGCAAGTAAAGAGAGAGAAGAGAAATGTATTTGTCTTTCATAACAAGGAAATGAAGATAACTTATTGTCTCATTTATTTCAAATAACTACAATGTTTACAAGGAGAGTGAAGAAAACTATAATCCTTATGAGAGCTCTACTCTCACAACCACTTATTACAACCCAACAAAGGGTTAAGGCATCTCATTGCCATCTCTAATACAAAACTACAAAAGCCATAAACTCAAGTTTTCTTTCCAATTCCAACTCCTCCTTAGCCACCAAATGAACCTACAAAACACACAAATGGTTCACAATGCCCATGGGAGTTCACCTCCCAACCATAGGCATACAAGTAGGCCACCCCCAAGCTTGGAGGCATTCCAATAACCAAGGTTCAAACCACAAAGGAAACAAACACTCATTTCATACACATTAACACCCTTCCATGGGAAAACACAAAACTAACTCATTTTGAAAATGAGTTTAAGGGGTGAGAGAGTGGACTACACTCAACTCAAGGAGACCCACACTCATAATACTCCAAATACTCAATATACTCATCATGTTCATAATCACTCAAGGCCTCTTGCCATAAACTTCTACTTTCTCCAAACAAGGCAATCATGCCACAAAACCATACTTCTCAAAACTCAAATAAAAGGCCCATGGCCATATAACTATACCAAAACAATGAGGGGAAATCGAGGAGGCTCACACCTCTCTCACCCAAGACAAAGGTGAGCTCTCTCACATGGAGAACTCGCCCAAACAACCCTTTAAAACCCACATACACAAAACTAAAAGAACATAATCATAACAAACATGAGCATACATAATGCAAAAGCAAAATCAAGTAAACAATAGGCTTGAAGCCTTGATAAATACCTCTCAAGCTTCAAGGATGGATGATGTTGGTGAAGAGATTTCCACAAGTCCTCCCAAATTCCTTCCAAGATCTGGAAGTCCTTCTCTCCTCCCCAACACAAGCATAAGAATTCCCAAAAAGAAAAGAACCCTCATCTCATCTCCAAGAGAGAGATAAATAGGCAAGGCTCTCAAACCCTAATGGATGAGAAGGTGACACTTGTCACCCTCTCCTCCATCCACATAACCCTCCTCACAACCCCACACGAATGAGGAGGTGACACTTATCATCTCCCCATTCCACAAAGCTACACACTCTCTCACAAATGCTCTCACATATGTGTGAGAGCATAGGGAGATGAGCTCACACAAGGGAACCGTCTCTTGAATGAGGAGGTGACACATGTCACCTTCTCATTCCACAATGATACACTCTTCCCCACATATGTTCTCACACATGTGTGAGAGCATAGGAAAGAGGTTTCACACATGTGGGAAGATTCAAGAAGCTTCTAAAGCACTTGAGGCAAGGGTAATCTTATCCAAGTGGGTGAGGTTAGGTTAGGCAAGATGGTGACATGCCAACCACCTCTCACACTTCCCAAACTCGTCACTTGACTCAAGGGCCAAGTTTGGGTGACCATACATGGTTCAAATCAAGTTTAAACATGTTAAGTATGGTCCTAGACCCTAGGGGTATGACCTAAGGTCAATTTTTGACCATTTTTAACACTAGGAAACACATAAATTCACTTGAAGAGGGCTCCAAACATTTAGCACTAAAAATTTTGCAAACCCAACATTACAATTTTTACAACAAATCAAGAGATAAATTACAAAGGGGTAAACCTAACAAAATATCATAAATCAAATGCAACATAATCAACATTCTCAAACACAACTGACCTTAGTCCAATTTAGGACTAGGTCAACTTAATAGGGGTATAATATATGGTTATTGTCTGACCTCCAATATTCTATGGGCATGGAAATTTACCTGCACACTTCCACAAACCCATTAATAGCACATTGTACATATAGCCGAAGTGAGGTGAACTACATATAACACACACATGATCGCATAATCACATATAACATCAATAATAACCACATGCTAACATATATATGTTTGTCAAATAATTCACATTTCACATGGTATTATTAAGATCAAATACTGCATGGTGTAAAATCAATTCCATCATCACTACACATCCCAAAGTATCTAAAATCATAGCATTAAGCATCATAACATCAAATTAATCTAACATGAAATCTAAGACATCAACATAGTATAAACCATCTAGCTAACCAAGCATGAGATGTAGTAATGAAAGTCTAAAATATGGGATCCGTAGTTCCCAAAAGTTTAAATATCCATCATAAAATCTAAAAGATAAGTATCATAAGAAAATATAAGGGGAGATAAAAGTAGACCACAGACCACAACATCACTACACCGACCTAAGATAGGGCCACAATCCCATAGATCAAACCCTTCGCTAGGGTGAAGCAGAACAACATGGTCTAAGAGGGCCACTATTTCTAGTCGCACAAGGGTGGGACTCACACTACAGAAGTTAAGACTTGGGACTATTCTTTAAACTAATTCACAAGAGGAAGTACTGAAATCTCATATAGAGGATAGTGAGTTATTAGAAGATGCATCAGCAATTTTTGAAAAGCTAATGCCTAGAATAAGAAGAGATGCATCCTTGGGTCCTGCTACACAAGTAAAGAAGTTAATGGAATCCATCAACATTCATTTTGAGTCTCTTGAAAAAGATGCTGAGAAGAAGGTAAGAGCTGAAATAGATAGTAAGAGATTGGTAGAGCTAAAGTATAAAGCCTCTCAAGATAAAATGTTGCTAGACAAAAGTATAGAATATGCACAGTTAGCTCTTAAAGAAGCCAGTGAATTGTATCAATTTTGCCTTACATGGCCAGTTAAGACTAAAGATATAAAAGATAAAATAGATAAATGGGAAGCTCAGATAATGAAGATATCCAAAACCTATGACCCAACAAAAGATGCTATTGGTAATCAAAGGGCACAAGTGGAAACTATTCATTCGAATATACATAAGTTACAGACCCAAAGGGATATCATAAAGCATATAATGAGTCAGCTTAGGGAGGTAGCAAGTTTCAAAATTGCATCCTTAACCAAGTTGATAGCAGCGGCAGATAAAACAAGACAAATCACTGAAGCCCTTGATACAGTGAAGAAAGTAGAAGATTTGGTGTCTCAGATTAATGGGCACATACTAATTTTGAGTGATTCCAAGACCAGCTGGGATGAATAAATGGTGCAACTAAAAATAATCTATAAATATGTTCTCCCGGAACAACAACAACAACAAGCACTTTTGATATCACTTGTATATATGCGGTTAAGTAGAAAAATAGTTTTGATATTTTGGAAACTTGTACATATTCTTGTATCATACACCTTTGCCATTGATGTCAAAGGGGGATAAGAAATGAAGCATGTGAATGTTTTTTGAAAAATAATAAGGCATGAAGACAAGGAGAGCAATGTATAAAGAGAAAGGGGGAGTTGTAACATTTTTTCACATCAAGTGTTGCCATCAATGCCAAAGGGGGAGATTGTTGGCAACTTGTGTATGGTGACTGAAGATGTTGTCATTGATGGCAACAAGAGAAGGAACAAGGGTAGAACACAAGTGTTGGTCCGGAGAAAAAGACTTAGTCAGTTCTAGTTAAGTATTGGCAGTTAGCGACAAGGAGATAGTGTTTGAGCTAATATTGGTCCGCAGTAGAAGACAAGATCATGTGGTTCTGGTATGTTATTTGTATTCCTTTGATGATCCTATATTCAATTTTTAGCTCCTGAAATGTACCAGAAGCACACACTCTAACAGACTAAGTCTGAAAAGATAGAGTACATTGTGATTCAGAGCAGAACACTCATTTGTTTTGGTCTGCATTCCTCTGCTGTTACATATTTTCGTATGTGGTTTTGAGGTATTATAAACACATGTATAAAGTGTCTAACTCCAAAGTTTTAGGATCTAATGTCCACCAGAATGCTAGTTACAAGATGTTGAGTATCACTACATAGTTTGACTGAGACAGGGTATGTGTTCCAGTGGTCTGCATTCTACCGCAAATGAATTTTTTGCTTTGTAGTTCTGGAGGTATGATCTTTGACATGAGAAGAATCTTTGATATGGATTTAAGCAAGTCTTGTGGTCCATAGTGGAAGATGTTGTCTGACAGTTGAACTAAACCAGTGAACAGTCTATGGATAAGGCCAACATGACAGTATGATGTGTGTGCGGTAAGTTTTGGTGTTTGGAACTTAATCCTAAGTGGCAAAATAGTTGAGGCTGACATGTGTGAAGGTGTTTCAAATATTGTTTGGGTCCACTATAGATTGTGGAGAATGTATTTGGCTGACAAAGTACATAATGCATGACTACACGGTACACTTCATTAGGCCGACCTAATATGAAGTTTTTGTTCATTGCAGATATATATATGGGATTGAATTTAGTGTTTGGGGGAAAGGATATGAATGCGAATGTGTGAAATATATGTAGTGCAGAGCAGACAACAAGATTAGAAGAAGATAAATCTTCTCTAATGAAAAAGTGGAGCAGTGAAACAGAGCAGTCAAGATGAAGAGTTTTGAGACAGTATTTAGAGCATACATTGGAGTTGCAGTCATGCATATGTAGATGCAATTTGAGCAGTTCATTTTGGTAGTGAGCCTTCTTGCAGTGAGTGCTTCTTTTGGGCAGTGAGCCTTTATTGTAATTTGGTATTGTTCCTACATAACATATTGTGAGCTAACACTCACCATGGTTTTTCGCAGTTTTGGGTTTTCCACGTAAAAATTTTGGTGTTCATGTGTGATGATTTGTGGTTGTCTCTTCTGTGTTTAATTTTCTTTGTTATTGCATGCGGTAAATGGATTACTAGCTTAATAAACAAGAAGTTTAATACAGTACTGATTCACCCCCCTCTTAGTACTTTGGTTGTTCAATAGCATCTCCATGACATGTCTTCATTGCAAACTCATCTCTCTTTGCTTTGTCACACTGTATGGCTTCCAATTGGTCACATTTTTCCAACATCCTGTCAATCCTGTCAATCTTTTCTGTCATCTCTCTAAGGAAACCCTTCCTTTTGTACCTTCTCTGGCCATCCCATATGACTGGCTTCCACACATGTATCTTCATCCTACTCACTGTTGTAATCTGCAAAACACTTTCCTTCATGACTTCAAGCTCTCTTGTTGCTCAGGACTTCTACAACAGCCCTCACATGAGCTTCTTCTCTACCGCCTTATCACTCTTCACTACCCATAGGTGTTGGCGTAAGTTGCCTCACGTTTGGTGCTCCACATACGCTCTCAGGAACTCCAGCTTTGATACCATATGACGCAGAACACTATACTCCCCTCTTGTCACAACCCACTCACACTATCAACTCTCTCAAACACAAAACAATCATAGGCAATTACCCTATACAATACAATATCCAATTGCAATAGAAATAGACTATAATATTATTTAAATCAAGGAAACAATATTTGAATTACAAAAATGTCTAATTGTGGTCTACTCTAGCCAATCTATGCTTCCTGTTGGTTATCTCTGGCAACGGTTATCTTCTGGTGTTTTTTTCTTTTTATATATCTTTTCTCCCTAGCCGCTCCACGCTAGATTTACTTCCTCGTACCCTCTTAAAAAAAGAGAGACCAATATCATCAAATCATAATCTCAAGAGGGGTCTCTCCCTTCTCATCTAGATGTTTCATCTCTCCTGATCACATGCCTCACATGAGGCATTTTATCTCCTCAAATATGCTGAGTTGGGAAGTTTTTATTTCTGCATTCTAATGCCTGAATTTAGTTTGAAAGGCACTTGTGCTTTCCTAGTGAGCATTGTACTTCATTCTAAGGTGTTGAATTCCATGAAGATGAGATGTTGCTGAAGCTATACATAATTTTCAATAATATTTTCCCTTGAGTTTAGAAGGCTGGCAAAACTTGAATTATCATGAGCTTTTCCAAGGTTAAGAGTTAACATGGTATAATTTTGAATAGTAGACATAGGGCATAGACACAAATTTGAACGATATACACAAAGTAAAGCTTGGAGTTTATCACCATGGTTTGGATAAGGCATTGAGAAGCTTGAGGTAAGACTCAGGAAAATGAATGATATTAATAGTTGATCACAAAACAATGAATGTTTTCAATAAAAGCACAAAATCCTCCTTGTGAAAAGGTAGACGTACTCACAAAGAAAATAGATCTTTATTCTAGAAAAATTAATATTGACCCTTATGTCACCCACGACCCTCTGAGGCATTTTAACAAACATCTATCATGCATAGCTTTCAATACTCTTCTAGTTCACCTTCAGCCATGATATTGTAGTTTGATTTCAATAATTTTCTTCATAGACTGACAAAATACATCCTCCACGTTGGCTTGAGAATTGGAAACAACAATACATTCCTCCTTGAGTATAAAAGCTAGAGTAGTAGTCCTTACTACTCATGGACTGAAATATATGATGCATAATGACGAGACCCATCACTCTCCGTCAATATCCAATTCAAGTTTATGCAGCTACGACAGGACAACGGAATCGGGTATTCGAGCTAGAAACTGACTTTTACTATAACTCTTCACCAGGAATTCAAAAACTCATGAAAATGGATGGGGAAGTGTAACTCAACATTACTAAGACCTCCAAATTGTTCGGTCTCAAGTGGTACCAAACTTCAAATTTTGTGCTTTCACCAAACTGCCAGCACAAGTGACGAAACTTAAAAATTTTAAAAACTAGAAGGAATTTAATTGCAAAACCCTTGCGTATAATTATGGAATTCTCTCAAGATCCTACCTGTCAAAGAGTTTGTCTCCAAACCTCATAGTTTGCTCTGAATAATTGTTTCATTGAGATTGCCCTGTTATGTGTCGGAACCCAAACTGCAGAAAACTAAAAATTTGCAATTCTACTCAATCCATCTGCACTGTAAGGCTGAGAGATGCCAAAACAAAACCAAAAATAATTTAAACAACTGCAAATCTTTTTGGGTGATGTCAATTGCACGTGTGCCCGGGTGCCCCTGCATCAGAAGATGAATCTATCAGTTGTTGTCATGACCTCACACCCTTTGAAATGCTTGAGACACACATATAAGCACCATTCTTAAAACCTTAGAATGAGAGGATACCCATTGTATTTTAATAATCATGATGATACTACAAAAATCAACACTTGGTAACCAAGATAAAAATCTCTGAATACTGTCATGGATTCATGAAAAACTTTCAACTTCAAGAGCATCATTTTACATAGATAATCTTGCATGGAAGAATGGTGATAATCTATAGTAGTTATATGGACATTTTACCTTCAACATTTATGAATACCCTGCTTCATCTACCTCAAATTCATGTTCTCAAGAGTTTTAAACATAAAAAAACTTTTGAAGATGAAGAACACAATGAAACCTCAAACAAATGGTCTGAAACAAGGATCTCTTATCCCCCATGACCTCCTTCTTAGCTTTCATGAAGTCTAAAAGCTTTGGCCTCCTAGTATACCTTCTGCATTCTGCTAAGTTTACCTGCAAAGTTAGTCAAGAAACCCTAAACTCAAACAAAAAACCCTAAAACCCAACCTAAACCTAAGACTCCCACAAAGGCTTGACCACTTTTCAAAAGTGATATTCCCTCTTCAAGATGTACGTGGAGTTTGGATACTCTAAGGTTGCTTTTTAAGAGAATCTTGACTTAACACATGCTTGACAAGGTTGAACATATGCATATTTTTATTTTTTGCAAAGTAAGGACTCTTTTTATGCTCCTATAAGACTCAAAACTAAGACTTAAGACCTTTTAACATTTTAAAACTCTCCAAGTGACTATTTGGGCCAAGGAGGCACAAATATGTTAACACTATGAACCTCCTACGAACCTTCTTGCCACATGGGATTTCCAAATATTTGTGTGGTGTGAACATGTTGAGTTGAATGAAGAGACATATCCAATTCATTATCACAATCTTCTATTAGGTCAGGGTCTCATTCTCCCCTCAAAGAGTATTAAATCCAACCATATTACAAAATAAAGGAATGGGAATGGAAGAAAGAAAAAGAGTGAATGAAAAAGATTTTACTCTTTCATGCCAGGTTCAGTAATTACATATGCCCTAAAATAAGATGTGCAACTTCCCTATGTTGTGTTGAGTTAAGCTGCCACATGTATGTTATGTTGACATTTATGGTTGTGGAGGATGTTGTTAAATGTTGTTTAGAATGTACTTGACATACTAAAAGTGTTAAATGTTGGTTTTGAAAGGTGTTGGAAAAAAAATTTTGATTGTTTTTTGATATTGCAATGCTTTTCGGTGTTTTTGTTTATGTTTTATGATCAATTTATTTGAAAGGTAAATAAATGAACCTATCTAATAATGTTCTAAAAATATAAATATAACTTTCTATTTGCAAGAAATAAAATGACAAATGTTTTAATCTATCCATTGAAGATATGGAAGCAAATCAATTGCGCTTCATTTTATATTTTAGTAAACATTAAATTGAAATATAAATGACTAGTCAAATGCAAATAGTTAAATCTTCTAAGAAGCATTCTTTTCTTTTTCTAAAAATTGTACTTTGCAAGATAACATGTTCAAAAAATAAAACTAATATTCTGCTAACAGAACGACATAAAATTATTCAGAAGACACATTAAATTAATGAGTAAATAAGGTTTACTCTACAACTTGATTCCATTCAAGATATTTCTAGCACTCATCTAGAAGTGGCCTCTAAAGCATTTGCAGATGTTCTTCCAAAAATGTGTTATGGGGAAAGATCCCCTAGTGATTCTAAAAATGTACGATTCTAATGTTGTATGGTAATAAATCCCCTTTATAGAAAAACAATGGAATTTACTTTCAATTATGAAAGAAATCTATCTTGATGATAATTAGGTTGCATGCATAGGAAAGGAGTATGGGATATGGATCATGAGTTGATCTAACCCAAACCTCTTGAATTTCAATATTCAAAAATGATGTTGGCTCAATATATGAGGCACAATGAAATGAAGTTCTTTTTGAATAAAGATAATTACATCTAACTTCTTACATCATATAGAAGACATAAGAAATAACTGATAACATGGAAAAAAGAAATTTGATAACAAGAAACAAGCAATAGATCTAATCTAAATTACACATGATACAAATCTTAAACTAATTAACAACAAACAACCTAATCTAAGAAAAATAAATTAAACTATTCTAACTATAGTAAAATAAAAAAATTCAAACATATAGCAGAGTGTTGTACATGTAGAGCAAGCTAGAAATAGTGACAGTTTGTCCTGAATTATGTATCTTTTCTTATAACTCCCTCTTGAGTGCAATTGTCTAAGGGTGCATGTTCAAAGCAAGGGTCACTAGAGGGATCTAAAGGCTAGGAACAAAATAAAAGTAATGGTTGGGAGTGACTGGATTGATCACGTTGATGGTCTAAAAGAAGTTTGGGATGCTTTCCTATAGAACTCTTAAACCCTTACAAATGACTAGTTTTGATTATTTTGTACACGTGAGTACTGCTAGATGTCATAGCCCAATTTTGTATGTATTATAGTTGTTACATACTTTGTAGATAGTACATGTATATGCATGATGTTATGATGATGATATATGTTATCCATATGAGATAAATAGGATATGTTGACTTCATAATGTATTTAGAGATATGCAGCTCGATGTAAATTTGATGTGAATTTGAATATTATCATGTACAAGATGACATTTTATTTTAGTTTAAATGTTATCACTATTGTAAAATCTAATATTGCAATGATATATTTTATTTTGATTTATTGAATGCGACTAACTATAGGGTTGTGTTCTGTAAGTGTAACAAGACCAAAGACGACCCTCTCATCAGAAGAGATAGTGTCATTGGGAAGGGGGGCCTAGCAGACCAATGGTTGACTTGCATGATTTTGACACACACACACACACATAGTTGCATACAGATAATTGCAATAGTTGCATTAAATATCGTTGTGTTAGCAAAGCATCCTTTGACCATAATAGAAATAATTATGTTAGTTATGTTTTAAATAAGGATTAAATTATTCATATGTTTTATTCTAAGAAGAAAATATATATCATTTTTAGGGGAGACCTTTAATTCCTTCTTTTAATAGTTTAAAAATATATATTTTATTATTTTTCTTTCATAGAAGGAACATGCAATTATAAAATGATAATTCAAGGAGGCAAGATTATTTTATTTTGTTTATTATCCCTAATATATTAAATGGATTGAGGTTTCAAATAATGTTGAAATGGATAAAAAATATGGGAGGTGGATAGAATAAAGTAAGACAGCTGCCAATGGAAGTGTATAACATTTGTTTGCTTGAAAAGACAAAAGGGGGGCAGTTGGCTGAGAGAGGAGGATTGAAATTGTAAAAGGTATGTTGGGGGTGATTATTGTTTTATAGGAATAGCAAAGAGGGAAAAAAGAACAGAGGAAAAAGGAAGAAGGAAGAATACAGAAGGAGAGGAATCAAAGAAATTTAACAATTTTTTCATCTTGCAAGTATGTTATTTGATAAATTTCTCCCTCTACAAGTTTGAGAGCTATTAAGATTTGGCAATAAAATTTACCCAATAGTAGATTATTTCTTTATTTGTAGAAATGAAAAATTTGGGAGAACCATAGTAGTAAACTCTTGTTGCATATGTGTTGTCATTGATGTCAACAGTGGTATGGAGTGTTGATCAGTGATGTCAACAGAGATGCCAGAGGGAGATTGCTGCAGGGTGATGTTCAATGAAGACAATAGAGTAAGTGAGATAGAAAGCAAAGTGATGTGTATATGTTGTGGTGATTAGGGGAGCAGACAAAGAAGCAGTTTAGAGGAGCAGATAGAAGAGTGAAGATCAGAGAAGTTGTGAGGTAAAGGATAAGGTGATGGAGGTTATAAGCATGCTATTGATCAACATCATTTGTATACAGTTGTACCTTATCTACTGAAGTTCATGGAAAGATGGAAGTTGTACTAACATGAAGATCCTTGTTTTTGATGAAAAGTGTTTGATTGTAATATCTGATATGGTGAATGTGGTATTCATTATTTCCTAATGAAGTGCATTGCATAAGTTTTGAAAGAAAGTGTAAAAAGTTTCAGACCATCCAAGGCACTGAAAGTTGCATTGAAGAAGCTCAGTGGAATGCTCCACATTCCTCCGCATTTGAAGATATGGCCTTGTGGTTTGGGAGTTAGACAAAGACAAGTGTGATGTATCTATGTTCCTAATTTCAAAGCATGAAAGTTACCATAGAAGATTCTAGAGCTTGTAGAGTGAAGACAATGGTTCAGAGTTGTAGTCAAGATGAAACAGAGAAATGCTCTGCATTTCTCTGCATTTGAAGATTGGGTCATACAGTTTGAAGGATAAGTAGATACATATGAGAGATATGATATATTCAAGTTTCAGGTGATAAGTTATGCCACAAAGGTTCTCCGGAGTCAGCAGAACAAAGACATATCATAATGTGTGACATAGAGCGCACGGCAGAATATGGTGGAACCAATCTAAAATGCGGCTGTGACTGTAGTTGAGTCACTATAGCCCTACACTTAATATTTTTATTGTATTAAGTGTTGTTGGCTCTCATGGTGAACCATTGGCTCGCTAAACCTTCAAACCTTGGTGAGCCGTTGAATCGCTGAACTAGCGCCCATCGTTGAACCCGTCGAGCTCGTTGAACCATTGAACCATTGAACCAGTTCAATGGGTCGTTCAACGATCGCTATTAATCTTTACCACCTTCATCGTTCCGCTGGATCTCCGAACCAACACACGGTTGAACCATGGAACCCTTTGAACTGTTGAACCGGTTCAAAGGTTCAACCAAAAGGTTTTCTCCGTCAAACTTATCATTCCGATCACTTAGCTTCAAACGTCGTTGAAGTAGTGAACTCTTGAACTTTTGAAGTCGGTTCAAACAAAAGGCTATGGCCCAATTTAAGTCATCGGCAGAGCCGATACTCTTCGCCCGATGGTGAACTTCACACTGACGTTACACGCTGCTTCTGCTAAACTAGCGAACCATTGAACCATTAAAATGGTTCAATCACAGAAGCTTAAATACTTCAAATTTCACCCGTGGAGTCTGTTGAAATCCTCACGATTTTGCAGGACTACTTCTCTCACAGACGAACAAACTTTTACACTTCGTCAGCATAGCACATACAGATGCTAGGATTCATTCCAGCATGCTGTCGATCAATCCTGTAACTGTAAAACTCACACAAATAGAAAATGCAAAAACAAAATCTAATCTAATATGTACATTCATTCCACCGATTACAGAGTAATCAACCGGTGGAATGGAAAAACCCCATATCGACTGTAAATTAGAAATCGACTACACAGATGTAATTCAAATGCAAAATAGGATCTTCTTTATTTCCTTGAGGATGAATACAAATGTCTATTTTCATAGTACAACTCACATTCACAATCACTGCTCTGTCTAATTTCTCCTTTCTGATCTATATCTCTCTATATCTGTATCTCTATCTATGAATCAATCAGAACTTAGGCTATTTAATAACCCATAGAGAGTAGTGCTGACAGGATTCCCAGCGGCTGGGAAACACAACTAACTAACAAACTCATAACTAACTAACAGCCTGTCATTACAGATCGACAGGTGTCCTATCAACATAAACAAACTAAAAATAGCAAGTGTTGGTCAAATAGACCTTATTACATAGTAAATGCATAACAACTTATTCAAGACTTTAGGCTTCTAATTAACTTGATGAAGGGGTGCCCCTGCACCATACTCCCCAAGAGAAGAGATCTTAAGCCCACTTGAGATCAGAGTGTGGAAGTCTGCACCATGTTTCTTGATCTGTTCGTCAGTCATCCAAACTGCTTCTAAATCAAGTTGCCCCTGCCAAGCGACCAAATATTCTATATATTCTTTATTCCTGGTCTTCTATACCATTCTGGAATCTAAAATCTTCTGTAAGTTTGGTGGATCATGTTTACGAAGTTCATCATCTGTTGTATCATGTAATGTTTCTTGTTCCATATCTGCATTATGTTTGTATGGAGTTAAATCACTTACATTAAATATGGGTGACAATCCAAGATCAGGAGGAAGTTGGATCTCATAAGCATTTTGTCCACATTTCTTCAAAATCTGACATGGTTCAATCTTCCTCTGCATTAACTTAGTATGTTTTCCTTTTGGGAGTCTTTCCTTTTTCAGATAAACCCATACCAAATCTCCAACATCAAAATGTACATCTCTCTTTGTCTTATCAGCATATTCTTTATATTTCATTGTGGTTCGCTAGAGTTGGTTCTTGACTTGATCATGCACTTCTTTTATTGCTGCTGCAAAGGCTTCTCCATCTGCACTAACTGAGTCTCCTGTAGGTAGATTTCTTAATTCCAAAATACCTCATGGATGCATACCATACACCACTTGAAAAGGTGATTTCCCTGTACTCCTATTGATGGTATCATTATAAGAAAATTTTGCCTGTGGTAGGATGCTATCCCACTTCTCTCCATGTTGTTTTGTCAAACATCTGAGTAGATTTCCTAATGAACAGTTAACCACTTCAGTCTGTCCATCTGTCTGAGGATGATATGCTGATGAGAAAGATAAATTTGTGCCAAGCTTCTTCCAAAGAGTCCTCCAAAAATGACCAATGAATTTCACATCTCTATATGACACTATACTCAATGGCAATCCACGTATTCGCACTATTTCCTTGAAAAACAAATCTGCAACATATGAAGCATCACAAGTAGTTTTGCATGGCAAGAAATGTGCCATTTTACTAAATCTGTCTACTACAACAAAAACACTGTCATAACCCTTCCTTGTTCTGGGTAAACCCAATACAAAATCCATACTTATGCCTTCCCATGGCCTAGAAGGAATGGGTAGTGGCTAATATAAACCTGCATTAGTTGATCTGCCTTTTGCTTTCTGACATATCACACATGTCTCCACAAATTTTCAGACATCTGACTGTAGATTTGGCCAAAAGTAATGCCTCTTTACCAGTTCCAGATTCTTATCTAAACCAAAATGTCCTGCCATAGCTCCACAATGCTTTTCCCTAATGATGTTCAGCCTCATAGAACACCTTGGAATACACAATTGTACGCCTTTGAACAGCAATCCATCCTGGATCAGAAATTCAGAAAATTCAGTATGATATTTGTCTCCAAAAGAAATACATACTTGATATATCTCTCCAAAGTCTTCATCAGCATCATACATAGTCTTCAAGGAATCAATGCCAACACTTTCCAATTGAATCTGATTTATGGTTAGAGCTCTCCTGCTCAAAGCATCTGCTACCTTGTTCGTTACCCCTTTCTTGTGCTTAAGTGTGAAAGTAAAAGCTTGCAAAGTTTCTACCCATTTCATATGTCTGTGATTCAGCTTCTCTTGACTGTTAATGAAACTAAGAGCCTGATTATCTGTGAATACTATGAATTCCTTTGGCATTAAGTAATGTCTCCACTTCTTGAGTGACTAGACTAGATCATACATCTCCAAATCATATGACGAATACCTCTTCTTTGCATCATTTAACTTCTCACTAAAAAATGCAAGAGGCCTACCTTCTTGATTGAGTACTATGCCAATTGCCATGTGACTTGCATCACATTCTACCTGAAAAATTTTGTTGAAATCAGGAAGTGTGAGGACTGGCTGCTGTGCCACCTTCTTCTTCAGTGTTTCAAATGAATCATCTGCTTCTTTGGTCCAAGTAAACCTGCACTTCTATCCTCCTTTAATGGTGTCAAGCATGGGTGCACAGACATGACTAAACCCTCTTATAAACTTCCTGTAGAAAGTTGCTAACCCATGGAAACTTTTGATATCATTCATAGTTCTCGGAGTTGGCCAAGTCAATATGGCACTTACCTTCTCCTGATCCATTTTCAGTTTACCCTGTGAAATGACAAAACCCAAATAGGTGATCTCTTCCTGCATAAACAAACACTTTTCCAGGTTGATCATTAGCTGCTCTTCCTGTAACCTTTTGAGAACTAAGTCTATATGTCTGAGATGCTCTTCCCTTGTATTACTGAAAATTAGAATGTCATCTAGATATACTATGACAAATTTGCCTATAAATTCTCTCAAGACCTCATTCATCAGTCTCATAAAAGTACTAGGAGCATTGGACAATCCAAAAGGCATAACCTTCCACTCATACAATCCCTAAATGTTGTTTTCCACTCATCTCTTGACCTAATCCTGATCTGATGATAACCACTCTTCAAATCTATTTTTGTGAAATACTTATCACCTCCTAAACAATCAAGCAAATCTTCTATCCTAGGTATTGGGAACCTATACCTGATTGTGATTTTGTTAATAGCCCTTGAATCAGTGCAAAGCCTCCAAGTGCCTTCCTTCTTCGGTGCTAGCACAGCTGGTACTGCACATGGACTTAAACTCTTGCCAATTAGGCCTGTGTCCAACAATTCTTCAATCTATCTTGCTACTTCTGGATTCTGTTCTGGGGTAAGCTTGTATGTTGCTTTGTTTGGAAGTGTAGATCCTGGGATCAGATCTATGCAATGGTTGATATCCCTTACAGGTGGTAGGGATCTTGGCATTCCATCAGAGATGATGCCTTTGTATTTATCCAACAACTCTTGGACAGCAAGATCTATGAACCTTTGTCGCTTCTCTCCCTTGATTTCTTGTTGTTGTTCTTGATTTACTTTCAGGCATGGAATTAGGGCATATGCAACTGTACCCTCTTCTACTATTTCTTTCAAGAACTGTTTACCTTCTACCAGCATTACCTTGGCTTCTTTCCCCTTTGATTCTACCTCCTTCTCCATCAATGGTAGTAACTCTATCACCTTACCATCCTTGGTGATTGAATATGTATTTCTAACTCCATCATGTTGTGCTCCTAAATCATATTGCCATAGTCTGCCAAATAGAAGATGGCAAGCGTTCATCTGAGCTATGTCAAACAATAATCTATCCTTATATGTTCCAATTTGAAACTCTACCCAAGCCTGCTCTTCTACAACTGTTTGTTGACCTTGAGTGAGCCATGAAATCCTATATGGGTAAGGATGTGGCAATCTCCTAAGTTTCAGCTTTTCTACCATTTCAACAGACACAAAATTTTTAGTAGATATAGAGTCAATCAAAACTCTACATACCTTTCCTCCTACTTTGCAAGTAGTCTTGAAAAGGGATTTTCTTTGTAGGGGTTCTCTATTAGGTACCTTCATGGTGGTCATTGCCCTTCTAATCATTAAAGATTCTCCTATCTCAGGATATCCATAACTATCCGGAGCTCTTACACTTTGGCCAGTGTTTGAGCTAGTCACACTTTGACAATCAGATTCTTGTATCAAATTTGTTCTTCTTTCTCCTGTTGAACTCGATGCTTTTTCTAGACATCTGCTGGCTATATGACCTTCTTGATTGCAATTGTAACATCCGATAGATCCTTTGACCTGAGATCTTCCTTTGAATGGCGGTCTTCTGCCCCTAAAGTTTCCTTGCTGATTGTAGTTTCCTCTTTGAGTTTGATTGTTATCTCCTTTGCTGTTTTCCTGATTGGTTTCTCCGTGATATCCAAATCCATTGCCTTTGCCTCTGAAAGGACTTCTTCCACCTCTTTGTTGTCTTCCTCTTCCTCTGTTGTTCTACTCTTGTCTTCTCTTTAACTTCTCTTCCACCTTGAGTGCCAATTGATAACACTTCTGAACTGTATCTGGACTATGTAGATTTAAATCTTCTTGGATGGTAAGTATCAACCCATTGAGATACCTTGCTACCCTCTCTTCCTCATTTTCCTTTACCTTTGTTTTGACACATAGTTTCATGAATTCTTCAGTGTATGAACTGACATCTAACTCTTTCTGTTTCAGATTTTGTCTCCTTTTATGTAATTGGATATTGTAATCCAATGGAACATAGGCTTCCTTCACTAAAGCCACCATTTTCTTCCAAGTAGCAACTCTGTTTTTACCTTCTTTCACCCTGTCATCTTGGATGAAATTCCACCAAGTCAATGCAGCCTCTTTCATTTTGGACTATGCCATCTTTACCTTTTGATGCTCTGGTATTTCTTCTGTTTCAAAGAAATTATTCAAGGAGTCTATCCACTCCATCACTGAATCAAGATCCATCTTTCCTGTAAATACTGGTAAATCCAGTTTCACATCCATGGTTCTCCTCTCCATGGATTTGAGGGCATTCAATAAGGGTCTCTGGTCTGCAAGAACCTCTATCTCTTCCCGCCTAGGGATTTCCTCTTCTTCCCTATCATTTTATTTACCAGAACTTACTCTGTCCCTCAATTTCTCCAACTCATCTTTCAAAGCCTGATTCTAAGCTTTCACTGCTTTGCTCTCTGCAATTTGTTTCTTTACCAAGACAGCCAACTTAGCGTTGGTCATCCTTGCTGGGAGCTCTGATGATCCCTCTTCGTCTGACATTTTGTGTTCTTATCTTCCCAAAAGATACTCCTTCGCTCTGATACCACTCTGACACAAAGCAATATGGTGGAACCAATCTAAAATGTGGCTGTGACTGTAGTTGAGTAACTATAGCCCTACACTTAATATTTTTATTGTATTAAGTGTTGTCAGCTCTCATGGTGAACCATCGGCTCACTGAACCTTCGAGCCTTGGTGAGCCGTTGAACCGCTGAACTAGCGCCCGTCGTTGAACCTGTCGGGCTCGTTGAACCATTGAACCGTTGAACCGGTTCAATGGGTGGTTCAATGATCGCTATTAATCTTTACCACCTTCGTCATTCCGCTGGATCTCTAAACCAACACACGGTTGAACCATGGAACCCTTTGAACTGTTGAATCGGTTCAAAGGTTCAACCAAAAGGTTTTCTCCATCAAACTTATCATTCCGATCACTTAGCTTCAAACGCCGTTGAAGTAGTGAACTCTTGAACTTTCAAAGTTGGTTCAAACAAAAGGCTATGACCCGATTTAAGTCATCGACGGAGCCAATACTCTTCGCCCAATGGTGAACTTCACACCGACGTTACACGCTGCTTCTACTAAACTAGCGAACCATTGAACCATTAAAATGGTTCAATCACATAAGCTTAAATACTTCAAATTTCACTTGTGGAGTCTGCCGAAATCCTCACGATTTCGCAGGACTACTTCTCTCACAGACGAACAAACTTTTACACTTTGTCAGCCTAGCACATGCAGATGCTAGGATTCATTCCAGCATGTTGTCGATCGATCCTGTAACTGCAAAACTCACACAAACAGAAAATGCAAAAACAAAATCTAATCTAATATGTACAGTCATTCCACCGATTACAGAGTAATCAACCGGTGGAATGGAAAAACCCCATATTGACTGTAAATCAGAAATCGACTACACAAATGTAATTCAAATGCAAAATAGGATCTTTATTTCCCTGAGGATGAATACAAATGTTTGTTTTCACAGTACAACTCACATTCACAATCACTGCTCTGTCTAATTTCTCCTTTCTAATCTATATCTCTCTCTCTATATCTGTATCTCTATCTATGAATCGATCGGAACTTAGGCTATTTAATAACCCATAGAGAGTAGTACTGACAGGATTCCCAGCGGCTGGGAGACAATTCCAGGTGGCTGGGAGACACAACTAACTAACAAACTCATAACTAACTAACAGCTTGTCATTACAGATCGACAGGTGTCCTATCAACAGAAACAAACTAAAAATAGCAAGCGTTGGTCAAATAGACCTTATTACATAGTAAATGCATAACAACTTATTCAAGACTTTAGGCTTCTAATTAACTTGATGAAGGGGTACCCCTGCACTAGTGTGGGTTAGAGTTACCAAGAGGAGAAAGAAAATGTCACCATATTTCACCGCATTAGATTGTGTGGCGTTGTTGTTCAGAGGTTGAGTTCAGATGGTCTATATGTTTTTTAGTGTTAGGTTTTAGGTGTTGAAGTGCACCGCAAGTCTATTTTTTAATGTTCTATATCAGGACTGTGTGTTCATTATTTGCAAGTGATCCCAGATTAAGTGTCTAAGTGTTTGTGCCAGAAAGAAAATATATAATCCAGAGAAAGGGATGTATGAGAATATTATTGCAAGTCATATGATGTTTGTGAAGTGATCCGCATGATGTATTGTTGTTTCTCTGGTACTGCCTTTGGTCTGGAGCTATTGCATGAAGAGTTTAGTGTTTGTGAAGCTGACTTGATATATCTAGGTGATTGTGCTGATGTTTGCAAGTGTGTGCCATATTTGAGGAGTGTGTTAAGGAAAATAGGCCCTGATTATAACTTGGCTTGAACTGCATTGGATTTCTACATCATTTGTAAGCCGACTTGGTGTGGTCATTACATGTTTCATCTTGGCCGACGAAGGAGAAAGATTTTGAAGCTTGCGGAGGATATAAATGAAAGATCATGTTTGGTGTGAATAGTAAGAGTGTGTGAGAGTGTGCGAGGATGTATGTGTGAGTGTGGATGTAAGTGTGTGGAAGTGTGTTGAAGGTAGCAGAGTTTGTTGAGCAGAGGAGTTGAAGTTTCTTGTCAGAGTGAAGGGTGTTGATGTTGCAGAGGTGATTGATCAGTAGATTTTGTCAAGTATCTTGTTCTGAGATTGTATCCTCTTTCTATAAGTGTTGTAGAACTTTAGGGAGTTGTATCTTCCTTTGGTTGTATCCATAAAAACTATGATTCGGGGAGTTGTAGCTTCCTTTGGTTAGTGCCATAAAAACTGTCTTTAGGGAGTTGATGCTTCGTTTGGATTGGTGCCCATAAAACAGTGTATTAGGGAGTTGGTGCTTCCTTTGGGTTGTAACCCACAAAACCTATTGTAATCCTATTTTTATTTGTGAGGTTGGATTTGGACAGTAGATCCATGCAACTTGCTCACCATGGTTTTTCCCTTCTAGGGTTTTCCACATAAATCTGGTGTTATGGTTATGTGCTTATGTGTTGTGCTTTGAATTACTTAATTTGTTGTATCATATGTTTAAGGAAGTAGAAATTTTTGTTGATAAAGTTGATTTGGATTAAGTTTTGGCATATACTAATTCACCCCCCCTTTCAGTATATCAGTGTTTTCTAACAACTCTATCTGGTTCAAAGATATAGCAATAAAACCCATAAATTGGGATAAATTTATGAAAACCCATTGCTATCTTGTGTCCTTCTAGCATTCACTTAGAAATTTAGAGTTTTCCTTTACATATATGGTGATATGAATTGCTCAATTGAACACCCAGTAAATGAATAAATCTTAGACTCTTGTGTTTTAACAAATAGCTGAAACCCAAAACAAAACAATTGTTTTCAATTACCAGTTTATGGAAACTCTAGAATTATGGTTGAATGCTTGAAAGGAAAGGCATAATTTTTGGAATTAATTGTATACCTTATGGTAAGTTTTATTGAAAATTTTAATCCGTGTTATGTTGTGGGTGACTGGGTGAATTCTCCTGACATCAATTTGCAAGTTTAAAAACCATTTTCATTTGCTATGAAGTTGGACACCCATGAATAAGAGTGAAATATGAGTTTTATTTTAAAAAAATTGAAAGCTCATAGAAAAAGCTTTAATGAGGTGGCCTTTATGCTAGGGTCTTGCCCAACAAAGAGGGATGAGCCCTCTACTGGGGGTCGCGCCTAGTAAAGAGGGGTGAGCCTTCTACTGGTGGTTATGCCCAACAAAGAGGGGCGAGCCTCTTTTGGCCTCCTACTCTCTTCAGCTTTCCCTTCAATGGGAATTTTTAATCTTTAAAAAAAAAAATTAGTTTGAATTTCTATAATCAGATCTTTTTTTAAAGACTTTGAATTGTTATTCAGAATGATCAAAAGTTAAAATCATGCATGTAGAATGGGAAATAGACTAATCTGAAAATTAAAAAAAATCCTTAAATATAGGTTGACTAGTATGATAACACCAAACTAATACTGATAAGACATTACCTGCTAGATACATTGATTTTTCTCTGCAAATTGAAAACAATTTCATTGCATAGGACAAGGGAATAGCTTACTATGCTTATATTGATGGATCCTTGCTAGAGAATGGGCAAAAAAAAAACTTAGTAGAAGTTGTGAATTTTCTTGGCCAAATGTTTTGTCCAGATTAGCAAGAGATTGTGTTTTGCTATTTTACTCTTAATTAAAACATTGCTATTTATGGTTAAAATCATAAGCTGGAATGGAAACAAACCATGATTACTTTAATTTATGTAGCATATGCTGATGAATATATATGTTATGTCTATGATTAAATAAATCTAAATGTTTATGCATGCATGATAGGTGAAGTTGTGGATTTAAATGTTTGGCCAATCTGTAAATTCAATAGGTAGTTGAATTTGCTTTGCCACTTCCTATGTTTTGGATAATGCATTTCTATATGTTTGCCAAATTAGGCATTAGGTGGAATGCATTTTAAACACTAGGACTTCATGGAATTTCATGCATGTTGGCCACGGTGGGCTAGGCTCTTCGTGATGGGTCAGGCTACTCATGTGGTGGCATGGGGAAGTCTATGACTTTGTGGTAGGGTGGAAGTCGCCCCAATGATGCTCTCTCTTCTTTGGGATATGAAGGAGCTTGAGGTGAGAGATTGCATTGAGATTCCACAGATGATAATGTATTGAAATAAAATCATGAAGTATTCATGAATGTAAAATATTACTTGGTATTGTAATTGAATCAATGTAAGTTTTATTTGACTATATTATCAATATTGTGAAACTATGAAATAGTTTGATTTCATAAGTAATGTTTCCTATGTATGAAAGGAAACAATATGTTGTAATTTAATATGTGGGTTAATTAGTGGTGTAAAACACTAATTAATCAGAAAGATTCAATCTTCTATGAAGGACTATTTGAAATAAAAATTGAAATGTATAATAGAAATACCATGGAAGGAGACTATGATTTTAGTATTGTGGAATTATATTATTTTATTTCTTTGACATAGTGTCAATGATGAAATGTGCATGTTAAAAACTTATATAATGATTATATATGTCATTAATATGTTAATATTAATGTCTAGTTTAATTTATATGGTTTATTTTTGGAGTGTCGTTACATGTGGTATCTATGCATAGGGTTAAACACTAGGACCTTATGTCTACCTTGTTTCTAATGCAAATTTATGATCTTTTAAGATTATTGTAAACTGAAAGAATTCAAATGGAACCTTCTTGTAGTGCATACCGTTATGAGTCTTAGGATGAGAATGCACAACAGGATAAGTTGGATCAAATTTTGGCAATGTTGATAAACTCTAGAGAAAGAATGAATGCTCTAGAACATGAGGTTAGGGCCACACGATCCATGCCTAATTAGGGTGAGCAACAAGAAATCTTTATGAATAGGCGAAGCCAACATGAGCATACATAGGGAGAAAATGAAACAAGGCCTAAAAATAAAAGGGCCAAAACTGAAACTGAACTAGCAAAAGATTTGAAAAGATTGCACCACCTAAATTTGGTGGGAAAGCCTTAGAGGATGGTGGAGAGGCTTGGATAGTTGAGATGGAGAAGTATTATGAACTTTGAAATCTCTCCAATGAGACTAAGGTAGTGTGGGCGGCTTTTCCAGTTAAGGGGAGAAGCAGCTACCTGGTGGGAGAATGTGAAGATTGAAAAATAGCTTTCAACAAAAATCCTCACATGGAACCTATTCCTATATTTGTTTAGGAAGCGTTCATTTCCACAATATTACTTTGATAAGAAAATGATAGAATTCTAAAATTTGAAACAAGGAGAACTTTCAGTTACACAGTATTGGGAGAAGTTCATTCAACTTCTCAAATATGTTCCACTCTATCAGCGAGATGAGCGATTCTGAGTAAGAAAGTTTATCTTAGGGTTGAAGCCCCATATTGGTTTAGAGGTGGATCTTCATGGTCCACGAACTATGGATGATTCCTTTGAAAAGGCAATCAAACAAGAACAAAATCTCCTTAACATTGCAGAATTTAGGAGGGAAAACAAGGATAAGTGCAAGGGATACCAAAAATCAGCCTTCTGCAAATCCTTCCCAACAAAAGTTTCAAAAAGGAAATCAGTTTGGAGAGAAGAAAAAAAAGAATAAATTTTCTAAGGGTAGTGAACAGGGCAAACAGTTTACTAAACCCAAAGCCCATAGTGAAGGGGCAAGTGACAACAGTGATAGAAGGAAGTCACCAGGTCCAAGGGGATCGAAGGGCAAATGCTTTGTTTGTGGGGGTGAGCATTATGCAAGCAAGTGCCCTCAGAAACTAGCTGGGAGAGTTGAAGGGAATGAGCAACAACCCATTCAGCATTGCATTCATGCGATGGTGCACAATAGATAGGCTAACTACCAAGCCACTCCTATACAACTATCAGGTACACTCTATGGTCTTTTAGTTAATGTTATTGTAGATACTAGTGCTACAGAATTCTTCATAGATCCTAAAGTAGTGGAAAGATTGCCTAGAAAAGTTGGTTATATGGCTAATTCCTAGACAGTATTGTATGGTAACCTAGAAGAGAGGAAGGTGGACCAATGTCTAGCCTTTAGCGATTTAGAGCTTTTGAGTTTTGTGACTCAAGTCAACCTATATGTGGCTCCATTAGGATCATATGATGTGATTCTAGGGATTAACTAGCTGATTGAACACAAGACCATAGTTAATTGTTCAGATAAAATAGTGACTTGTTTAGATGATTTTGGAGATCTAACCATGATTTGTGGCATCCAAAAAGGTATAGGTCTTAAGCGAATCTCTGCCATGCAAGTTAAGAGAGCCCAGAGAAAAGAGCGCACTTTATATGCTATCCACATAGATGACTTGGGAAACAATAAGGAACCCTCAATTGAAGATTTTCCTATTCTCCATGAGTTCTGTGATATGTTTCTGAAGGAATTACCTAGATTACCACCTAGGATAAAATTTTAATTCTCCATTGACCTTTTACCTGGTTTAGAACTGCAGTCCAAAGCTCCTTACAAGATGACCACTATTGAATTGTATGAATTAAAGGTCCAACTTTAGGAACTACTAGACAAAGGTTTAATCAGATCGAGTGTATCACCCTAAGGAGCACATGTTATCTTTGTAAAAAAGAAGGATGGCACTCTCCGAATGTGTATAGACTATAGGATGCTCAAATAAAGTGATTGTCAAAAATAGATATCCATTTCCTAGAATTAACGATCTTTTTGAACAAATGAAGGGTGTAGTTGTGTTCTCCAAGATCGATCTAAGATCTTGTTATCATCAATTGAGAATCAAAGAAGAGGACATTCATAAAACTTCCTTTAGAACTTGATATGGACATTACGAGTTCACAATACTTCCTTTTGGGCTTACTAATGCACTTGCGACTTTCATGAACCTAATGAACAGTGTGTTAAAGATTGTTCAGATGACTTTGTCATTGTGTTCATAGATGACATTCTCATTTATTCCAAGAATGAAGCAGGACATGAAGAACACCTGAGAATAGTCTTGCAACATCTAAGGAAACACCAATTGTATGGAAAGTTATCTAAGTGCTCCTTCTATCAAAGGAAAGTGCACTACTTGAGTCATATTATTTCAACCGATGGAATATCAGTTGACATAGCCAAGATTAAATCCATTATGGAAGGGCCAACTCCCTTGAATGTTCAAGAAGTCTGAAGTTTCATAGGCCTAGCGGGATACTATAGGAGGTTTGTAGAGGGATTCTCAAAAATAGCAAATCTAATTACTACTCTTCAGAAAAAGGGTAAGAATTTTGAATGAATGACAAATGTGAGCAAGCCTTTCAGTTTTTAAAACACAAGCTCACTACTGCTCCAATTCTTATTGTGTCATATCCAAATGAGAGGTTTTCTATTATAACAGATGCCTCAGGAGAGGGGTTGGGTGGCATTCTCATACAGAACGGACAGGTTGTAGCATATGAGTCCCCAAAACTGAAGCCATATGAGGTAAATTAAGCACCCCATGATTTAGAGTTAGCTACACTTGTGCATGTACTACAAATGTGGAGGCATTATCTTATCGGTAAGCCTTTTGAGTTGAAAATTGCTCATTTGGGACTTAAATACATATTCACCTAACCTGATTTGAATGCTTGTCAAAAATGATGGATTGAATTCTTGAGTGGGTATGACTTTGATATAGATTATATTAAAGGAAAAGAAAATAGGGTGGCTAATGCTTTAAGCTGAAGAAGACATATTTCAGATATCACAAATTTTTTCTCCACTTTCAGAGAGAAAGTGCTTGAGCAACTCTAGATTGATGAGCTTTATATGAATGTTAAGTTAGATTTAGAGGTAGATGCCTCTAACCATCAGTTTGAGGGTTACAAACTTGAACCTGATGGTTTGCTTAAATTCCAAAACAAAATGTATGTGCCAAAACATGGTGGTTTGAGAACCAAAATCCTTGAGGAGACACACAATGCTCCTTATTTGGGGCATCTAGGAGTGACTAAACTCATGGCTGATTTGAAACCTTTATATTTTTGGACTGGTATGAAGGAGGTAACAGAGTATACAGTGAGGTGCCTAGAATACCAACGAGTTAAGGTCAAGCATGTGCATTCAGTAGGACTTTTGTATCCTCACAATATACCAAAATATAAATGGTAAGTGATTAGTATGGATTTCATACAAGGGTTACCTATGTCTAAGGCCAAACATGATGTCATTTTGGTAGTGATTGACAAGCTTACCAAAGTAGCCCATTTTATACCTAGAAACTTGACTGATGGATCTTTAACCCTGGAAAAGAAATTTGTGCAAGAGATTTTCAGGCTCCATGGAGTACCTGAAATGACTATTTCTGATTGAGATGCCAGGATGACATCGAGGTTTTGGAAAACTTTGCAAGTTTCTTTAGATACTCGTCTTAACTTCAATTCAGTGTATCATCCTCAAATGGATGGACAGACAGAACGAGTAAATTAGATCATGGAGGATCTGCTTAGAATGTACTGTATGGATCAAAATTACAAATGGTCAAAATTACAAATGGGAGGAATCTCTCATTAGTTGAATTTTCTTACAATAATTCCTATCAATCCTCCTTGGGAATGGCTCCTTTTGAAGCTCTTTATAGCAGGAAGTGTCGTACCCCTATCAGTTGGGATAGTGTAGAAGATAGGGTGGTTATTGGCCCTAAGATGCTTAGAGAAATGGATGAGCAAATGAGAATAATTAAGGGATGATTGAAAGAAGCTTCTGACAGACAGAAGAGATATGCAGATAAAAACATCTAAGTTTTAGACAATTTGTGGTTGGGGACAAGGTGTTCCTTAGGGTCAAACCGCGTAGGAGTTCTATTTCGTTTGGCAAGTCAGCCAAAATTGCTTCAAGATATGTGGGGCCTTTTGATGTTTTGAATGTAATAAATCTTGTGGCATAAAGATTAGATTTACCGCCATCTCTTTCTCGGTTACATGATGTTTTCCATGGTTCATTATTAAAACCTTATCATCCGATGCCACTCACATACTTGACTAGAGAGCATTGCAGGTTTAGGATCTTAGAGCGGTTTAGGTAGAACCCCTCTGCATACTTGATCAACACAGAATCCATCTGCACAACCAAAACCTGATCCAGTGCAAAGTACAATGACCTATAAGTTCTCAGAGGACAGTGCCACATGGGAGGATGTTGTAGAGGTGCGACGCATATTTCCTCATCTTTTCTAACATTTTTGTATACTTACTATCATCGGGATGATGACTACGCCTAGAGGGGAGGAATGTCATAGCCTAATTTTGTATCTATTACAGTTGTTACATACTTTGTAGATATTACATGTATATGCATGATGTTATGATGATGATGTATGTTATCCATATGAGATATATAGAATAAGTTGACTTCATAATGTATTCAAAGATATGCAGCTCACTGTAAATTTGTTGTGAATTTGATTATTACCATGTGCAAGATGGTATTTTATTTTAGTTTTGTTTAGTGGAAAATTGGATTTGTTGATGTTTTAGTCTTTTGATGTTTGAATCCGCCTTTCCACTTTACATTCTATTAGTGAACAAATTTGTCCTTCAAAAAAAAATGCAGAAAATGACTCAAGATGCCCAGGAAGAAGAACAAATAGTACTAACAGTTGGAGAAGTTGCCATTGGATTGACAACCTTCCTCTGAATTTTAGAGGTACATCTCCCTCTTAAGATATGCAATGAATAAAAGTATGGGGGTGTGCTTTTAACCAGAAAGTAGGAAAGGTACATTAACATCTACCCATCACCATGAAGTAGAAGCACATGATTGATTTCAAAAAAAAAATGAAAGCAGATAAATGATACACAGCCCACCTATCCAACACTCACGAATTAATTTAAAGATACAACTATATTCTTTCTTAACACATACCAACATAACAGAAGCAATATTGAAGACATATTACAAATTGACACAAGAAGAATTGCAATCATAGAAGATACTAGGAGACACAAAATTCTGTAAGTAATTCTTCATTTCTTCAATATAAAAAAACTCAAAGTTTCTGCAATGCCTCTATACATAAGTTGGGCTAAGAGAAATATAACTGAAATAAAACATAATAAACTTGCTCCCCTTCCGTTGTTCACAGACAGCTAGAAAAAGATCTACTTCCCCTCGAAAGTCCTTCCCTTTATAGTTTTTCAAAACCTCCCCCAAAAATTATAACTGCTCGAAACGGTCTTTTTTAAGTAACTGTTATCAAGAAAGTGACCTTAAAATAGAAACGGTTACATTATATCAAAATTGTGGTTACCATCGCTAATTACAAAAGAACTTCATGCATGCAAGACAAGTGGCATTAGACTACCCCAGCTCCTAATTTCAGGCTTATTTCCATAAAAAGTTGGTGCAACTTAGCACGCTTTTCTTCTTCTTCCAGGACGAAAATTACCCTGCGATATTCAACATAACTGGTTTTCTCCTTCCAAGCGACTGTGCGCAACTGGGAGATGATATCAATCTGCTCCTCCTCGGGCCAATGTAAATTAGGTTATAGAACAGGCATAGGCTCATCATCCCAAATTTCATTATTCGCAGGAAGTCCCATTCTGAAAGATGACTTGGTTGATAAGAAAGACTGAACTCAGAGAACACCGTTACCTTTCTCTACAGTCAGGTTTATTTAATTACGCCAGCAGGTAATGATGGTTTTTAACTTGTTAATGTCGTGCTACCACCTTAGTGAGCTCCGTTACACTTGTCATTTAAGAGGTAATTAATGCATCATTGATGAGCTTGCATTTCATAACTCTTGAAAAGACATTCTCATTACATACCACACGAGTAATCAGATGAGCTGGCAATATCTTGAAAATTGGGAAACACCACCATCGAACTTCATATCAGAATTTACAGATACTGCAAGGATGTTGATTAGTCGGGAGTCAGGACAGATCCAGAACCTTAAACTTTAAGGAGGAGTTCACAAAATTTGAAAACTCCCGACAATGAGTGAGGTCGGGGCGTCGAAATTCTTACAATCCTTCGAACTATTAGAGCAACATTCAAAGACTTTGAACCTCCCCGACACAAAGGAGAAGTCGAGAAGTCGGCCATTTCTTGAACTTAAGAACATAAGTCGGGGAAACAAAGGATTCATGAACTTGAAAAATGCCCGACGACAAAGACTCATAAAAATGTCCCTAAGGCTTCAAAACTTTTGAAAAATGACCGAATTGGGGCAAGGTGATGATTATACCTTTAAGAGGATTGTGCATCAGTTCCTATGCATTAAAATTTGAAAAATTTTAGGTTAAATTTGGGGCAATACATTCAAAGATCTAGGGTCAAGTGGCAATTCACTATCATACCCTAGATCACTTGTGAGATGTAGGGAAACTTGGATTAGCGAATTTAATTATCAATTTCTCTTCTCTTATGCTCAATTGACCCTTAAACCCCTAATTATGCAAATACGGCAATAAACTGATGAATAACAGAAAATGCTCTTGCAGACGGAAGTCAAATGGCAAATCATAGAATACCTGTTTTCGGGGTTCCGAGGTAAAATAGTCAGGGACACTGGAGCGATTGCCCAAGTCCAAGGTACCTATTTCTTTGTGGGATCTAGACCTCCTTTTGACACTGATCAGCCCTGTAACTTCTGTTTCTGGGAACTCAACTATGGAGGACACTAGAGCGAGCGCCCAAGTCCTGGAAGTGCTCCGGTGTCCTGCTTTTCTTCAAATCCTAAATCCTTGATGCCTGCCACTCCTTCCTACAACTTCATTTTTCCCTAATGCGACACCTGTAACCTGCAATCACAAGACTTGATTTGGGGGTTGTGGTGTTTAGAGGCTTGCCTCGGTCAAGCCCCGGAGGACACTTAAGTCTCCGAACACTGTTGTCAGATAAAGAGTGCGTGCCCTTGTGAGGCAGAGGCAAAAATCAAAGGAGTTGATAATGAAAACACAATATAATGTCACCTTGTAGTGAATCTCTCATGGGAGGAAGATGCTCTTCAATCCATGAGGAAATGGATGCTCAAATCTGCAAATACAAACACATAAACCACACAAGTCTGCTCTTGCAACACAATGAAAGCCTTGAATCACCTTGAGAACACTTGAACGTCACAATTGCCATCTAGTTTACAAATGAATGCCTAAACATGCTTTTATATGCAACTACAAACACTCCCGCCAAAATTTTTGTAATTCAAACTTACCGTGTCGGCAAAGGGACCAAATAACAGTCACAAACTGACACCCTGAAATTAGGGCTGCCCCAAAATAGGGCAGGACTAGGGCATGGGCGCCCAAGTCCTCCCCCCCTATTTTGTGCATGGTACAACTCAAGGGGTCCTTCTAGGTCCACTTTGCCATGAAACCTAGGTCTCATTCCATCGGAATGCCAAATTATGAACTAAGATATCCTAAATGCATGCTAAAGACCCGGGAGCTAAACCTTATGAGGGAAAAGCCCCCAAGGGGACATTTTCCGACGTTACAAGTTTAAATGTTATCACTATTGTAAAATCTAATATTGCAATGATATATTATATTTTGATTTATTGAATGTGACTAACTATAGGGTTGTATTCTGTGAGTGCGATAGGACCAAAGATGACCCTCTCATCAAAAGAGAGAGTATGATTGGGAAGGGGGGCCTAGCAGACCAATGGCTGACTTGCATGATTTCGACACACACACACATAGTTGCATACAGATAATTGTAGTTAAACATTAAATATCGTTGTGTTAGCAAAGTATCCTTTGACTATAATAGAAATAATTATGTTAGTTATGTTTTAAATAAGGATTAAATTATTCATATATTTTATTCTAAGAGGAAAATATATATCATTTTCAGGAGAGACTTTTAATTCCTTCTTTTATATATATATATATATTCTTTCATAGAAGGAACATGCAATTATAAAATGATAATTCAAGGAGGCAAGATTATTTTATTTTATTTATCATCCTTGATATATTAAATGGATTGAGGTTTTAAATAATGTTGAAATGGATTAAAATATATATATGGGAGGTGGATAGAAGAAAATACGACAACTACCAACAGAAGTGTATAACATTTGTTTGCTTGAAAAGACAAAAGGGGACAGATGGTTGAGAGAGGAGGATTGAAATTGCAGAAGGTATGTTGGGGTGATTATTGTTTTACAGGAATAGCAAAGAGGGAAAAAAGAACAGAGGAAAAAGGAAGAAGGAAGAATACAGAAGGAGAGGAATCAAAGAAATTTAACAATTTCTTCAGATTGCAGGTATGTTACTTGATAAATTTCTCCCTCGGCAAGTTTGAGAGCTATTAAGATTTGGAAATAAAATTTACCTAATAGTAGATTATTTATTTATTTGTAGAAATGAAAAATCTAGGAGAACCATAGTGGTAAACTCTATCTGGTTCAAAGATATAGCAATAAAACCCACAAATTGGGATGAATTTATGAAAACCCATTTCTATCATGTGTCCTAACATTCACTCAGAAATTTAGAGTTTTCCTTTACATATGGTGATATGAATTGCTCAACTGAACACCAAGTAAATGAATAAATTTTAGACTCTTGTGTTTTAACAAATAGCTGAAACCCAAAACAAAACAATTGTTTTCAATTACCCGTTTATGAAAACTCTAAAATTTTGGTTGAATGCTTGAAAGGAAAGGCATAATTTTTGGAATTAATTGTATACCTTCTAGTAAGTTTTATTAAAAAATTTAATCTGTGCTATGTTGTGGGTGACTGGGTGAATTCTCCTGTCATCAATTTGTAAGTTTAAAAACCATTTTCATTTGCCATGAAGTTGGACACCCAGGCATAAGAGTAAAATTTAAGTTTTATTAAAAAAAAAATTGAAAGCTCATAGAAAGAGCTTTAATAAGGCAACTTTTATGCTGGGGCTACGCCCAGGAAAGAGGGACGAGCCCTTTATTGGGGGCTATGCCCAATAAATAGGGGTGAGCCCTCTGCTGGGGGTTACACCCAGCAAAGAGGGATGGGCCTCTGCTAGCCGCCTACTCTCTTCATCTTTCCCTTCAATGGGAATTTTTAATCTTTAAAAAAAATCTAGTTTGCATTTCTATAATAAGATCTTTTTTAAAAGACTTTGAATTGTTATTCAGAATGATCAAAAGTTAAAATCATGCCTATAGAATGGGAAATAGACAAATCTAAAAATGAATTTTTTTTGCTCTAAATATAGGTTGACTGGTATGATAACACCAAACTAATACCAGTAAGACATTAACTGCTAGATACATGGATTTTGCACTACAAATTGAAAACAAATTTCATTGCATATGAGAAGGGAATAGCTTACTATGCTTATACTGATGGATCCTTGCCAGTTAATGGGCAAAAAAAAACTTAATAAAAGTTGTAAATTTTCTTGGCCAAATGTTTTATCCAGATTAGCAAGAAATTGTGTTTTGTTATTTTACTCGTAATTAAAAAATTGTTATTTATTGTTGAAGTCATAAGATGGAATGGAAACAAACCATGATTAATTTAATTTTTGTAGCATATGCTGATGAATATATATGTTATGTATGTGATTAAATAAATCTGAATGTTTAGGCATGCATGATAGGTGAAGTTGTTGATTTAAATGTTTGGCCAAGCTGTAAATTCAATAGGTAGTTGAATTTGCTTTGCCACTTCCTATGTTTTGGATAATGCATTTCTATATGTTTTCCAGATTAGGCATTAGGTAGAATACATTTTAAACACGTGACTTCACGAGATTTCATGCATGTTGGCCACAGTGGGCTAGGCTCTTCATGATGGGTCGGATTGCTCGTCTGGTGGCACGGGGAAGTCTATGACTTTGTGGTAGGGTGGAAGTCGCCCCAATGATGCTCTCTTTTCTTTGGGATACGAAGAAGGAGATTGAGACGAGAGATTACACTGAGATGCCACAGATGATAATGTATTGAAATAAAATCATGAAGTATTCATGAATGTAAAATATTACTTGGGATTGTAATTGAATCAATATTATTTGACTATATTGTTAACATTGTGAAACTATGAAATAGTTTGATTTCATAAGTAATGTTTCCTATGTATGAAAGGAAACCATATGTTGTAATTTAATATGTGGGTTAATTAGTGGTGTAAAACACTAATTAATCGGAAAGATTCAATCTTATATGAAGAACTATTTGAAATAAAAATTGAAATGTATAATAGAAATACCATGGAAGGAGACTGATTTTAGTCTTGTGGAATTACATCATTTTATTTCTTTGACATAGTGTCAATGATGAAATGTGCACGTTAAAAACTTATATAATGATTATATTATATGTCATTAATATGTTAATATTAATGCCTTGTTTAATTTTATATGGTTTATTTATGGAGTGTTGTTACACTAGGGTTGATTGTCATGAATAGTGAATCTAGATTTACTCAAATTAGAAGAAAATTTAAGGACAATACTCACATTTTTTAAGAAACTTATTCGTGTAACTGAAATGAATGAAATTACCACTTCATGTGATATCATTGCTTTTGACATTAACAAAATCATTGAGGTGAAAGTAGAAATAGCATGACAAACACCAAAAAAATATTGTGAGTTCTAGAATATTGTAACAAGTACAAAAATACCACAACAAAAGCACATTTGCCACCTACTGAAAGCAATGAAATCACCAAACACAAAAAAATGCCAAGTTTTTAAATAGAATGGAGACATGGAAAAGAAAGGGGTGAAAAACAATAGATACAAATGGCAACTAGAGGATCCTAGAGGGTTAATAAATGGGGATTTACCTTGGAGACACACATTAGCTACCACATATTTGTTTTTATTTGGCCATTTAGGCTCATTTGAGATTTGTGTCATCATTAGACATGCCATGTTAGCCCTTATAATTTTGCACACATATAGGTCCGCACATCAAAAACCTTGAGTTGAGAAACTAAGGACTTGTATTTATAGACATCTCTTAGACCATTATGAGGATCAAGTGTTATCAAGTAGCATCAAACATTAGCACTCTAAATGCAATATCATTATATTCTTAGACCATTAAAGGAGCACTTTATTATTGCATACATCAACATAGAGGCTTTAAATTGTTGCATATACGACATGACGTGACTTGAAATTTGTACATCAACATAGTGGCTTGACTCACTCTTAGGACAAGTCAAGACCATCAACTTTTTTCCTTGAGAAAGCCCCCAAATGTGCTTCATAGAATGGCAAAGTTTCAAACACAAGTACAAGCACACATGGGAGTAGACCCCATAGATCTACAATAGACTGGACCACCCTAGGACTTAGTTGTAGCATGACATAGTCCAAAGAGTAGGAAACAATAGTATCAATCTATGTCTATTGTTTGATTATCAATTCATTATCAAATATGGACTCTTGCATATTTGTCCCAGCGTATTAGTTGGTCAAACAACATAATTTAACAAATTAGACTAAATTGTTGGCTAAGATCTCTTATTGATAAAAAAAAATATGGAAAATATATGTAACAGGAAAATAGGAACAAAAAAAGTTTTAGATACAAGGGCAAGTGTTTGACAATGCTACAAACTATACTAGATAAAGACAGCAACATGAGTGAGCAAATGACAGCGTGGGTACACTAGCGTCTGGACCCTAATGCAGGTGCACTAACATCCCTGATCATATCGATATTAAAACTCAAAATTCAAACTATATAAGCATCAGTTCAACATCCAGTTATTGTTGATCATCACTCAAGGCCCCCAAAAAACTCAACTATGCTTGGAAAACCTACAAATAAGGCTTGTAGTGAACATTTGTGTCATTGGTAGTTGCAAAAACTAGGAATTATTGTATGTCATGTTCTTGTAGGAGAAATAAGTAGAAGTAGAAGGCAAGATTGCCTACTTGTTATAATATCTCTTTACAAATTAATAAAGGAAGGTAGCAAAGCATGTTGCCACTACCAATTGGTTTTTCCTCCACATTGGGAGTTTTCTGGGATAAAATTAGCATGTTGTAAATTGTTTCGTGTCTGTTTATGTTTGAAGCACAATAATTCCTTCTCTTAACAATTTGAACTTTTCATTTGCAAAGCAAGTACGAGAGTATTAAATATTTAATTATTTTATAAATTTCAATAGTGTTTATAGATCAATTTTGGTATCAGAGTAGTTTAATCTTTTGTGGATTTGTGGAAGGATTTTGCATGACTATAACAAGAGCTCAAAGTGTATCCATGGAGGCATTGAATGCACAAGTGACAGCCCTAAAAGGCCACATGGGAAGCATCACAAAAAATTAGGAATGGTTGAGGCAACAACAAGAACACATAAGGTAAAATAGAAGAAGAACACACTTCCATTAGAGTGTTGGTCAAAGCTATGGAAAATAAATTTGATATTATTGTGGATGATATAAAAGAAGATTTTCTAAATGAACCTAATATAGAAGCATAGAGTGAGTCCATTTAAGGTTGAAAAAAAAAGGATGTCAAACATTTTAATGGACAAATTGATGAGGAAATATTAGATACATGGATTAAGCAATTGGAAGTGTATTTTAGTTTGCATAAAATAAATAGAGCTCAAAGGATCAATTTGTACACCTTAGATGATTGATCATGCTCTTGTATGGTGGGAAGCATATGTTACAAATTGTAACAAAAGGAAAAACCTAATAGTTGATAAATGGGAGGATTTCAAAATTAATAAAGAAGAATTTATATCACATAGGTCATAACGTTGATCAAAAAATAAAATGGATGTATCACAAACAACAAAGTGGTAAAAAGTGTGGAAGATTACACCATAAATTCAGGCAACAAGCTATGGTGAATGGCATCGATCTTGAAGAGGACATGATGACAAATATCTTAGTGGACTCCATACTCAAATATGAAAGAGGGTGGTCGCCACTAATCTAAGAGACTTGGATGGAGTATGTGTCCAAGCATACTATGTAGAGGGGAAGAGAAGAGGTATGAAGGTGGGTCTTCTAAATTTAAAGGAAAATACAAGAAAAAATGGAAAACAAAGAAAACTAATGTAGTAGTGCCAAAGGAGGATAATAAAGATGATAAAAAGGACACAAAGAATCATTGTAGTCATTGCAATTTAGATAGGCATGTAAATTCAAAATGTCAAAAGCTTCATCTTGAACTACACCCTAAGAATAGGAATAAGGGTAAAGAAAGTGATACAAGGAAATCTATGCTAACTATTCATGAAGGTGAATTGGAAATAGAGTATAGTTCAAATATAGATGAGAAACTTGGATACATGGCCAATAAGAAAAATGAATTTGAAGAGATGAACAAACTTTTATTTTAAGTTACAAGTTAAAAAAAAGTTAATGCTTTGGTAGATCTGGTGTCACAATGTAATCTTATTTCAAAAAGTTTGGTTAAAAGGCTTGGGCTCAAAATAGAGGAACATCCACCTCCATATCCATTGAGATAGGTTAAAAGCGGTGTAGAGATACATGTAAATAAAAAGTGCAAAGTAAAATTTGGGATAAATTATGCACAATACATAGATGCGATGGAGGCTAATGTCATCCCCTTTGATGCTTTTGATATTGTTCTTAGTAGTCCATATCTTTATGTCAAAGATGTTATATTCATGAGAAGAGCTAATAAGTATAGATGGGTCAAGGATGGGGTCAAATATATAATCAAAGGGTATCAAAGCAAGGTTGAAGTAGCTATGGTAATTGCTAATGAACGAATCAAATTAATTCAAGAAACTAAACAATTTTGCTTACTTTTGCTTGAAGACAAGAATGAAGATGGGATTGGCATTTCTACCATGACTAGCTCAAAATTAAAAGGCTTTGATGAAGTCTTGTCATCTTTTGAGGAAGTGTTGGTAAAACCAAAAGGGTTGCCTCTAAGAAGATAGGTGGAGCACAGGATTCAACTCCTACCAAAATATCCTCCACCAAACATTAGTTCCTATCAATAGTCTTTACTTAAAAGCAACGAGGTCAAAAGGTAGCTACAAGAGCTATTGGAACAAGGGGTAATTTGCCCTAACATTTGTTTTTGTGGGTCAACCATAGCGATGGTGTGAAAGAAAGATGGTTCTTGGAGAATGTGCATAAATTATCAAGTTCTTAATAAAATTACTATTAAGAATAGATGTCCTATTTCAATAATAGATGATTTGTTAGATCAACTTGGACATGCCAAGTATCTTACCAAGTTGGATCTTAATTTTGGTTACCATCAAGTGCAAAATGAAAGAGGAGGACACATGGAAAACTACTTTCAAAATAAAGCAAGGACTTCGTGAATGGTCAGACTTCATTCTAGCTTGAGTAATACACTTGCTACTTTTGTGAGACTGATAAACAATGTTTTAAGGGAATTCATAAATGGCTTGAATAATATTCAAGGTTACATGGGAAGAACACTTAATCCACATTAAGCAAGTCTTGCAAAGGTTAAAAGAACAACTACCATGCAATCTAAAGAAATGTGAATTTGGCAAAGAATCATTGGTATACTTAGGCCATGTTGTAGGAGGAGGAGAATTAAGAATAGACCCATCTAAAGTTGAAGCAATTGTAAATTGGCCTATATTGCTCTCAAGAATAACACCAAAATATATAAATAATATTAAGTTCATATGGGGGTTTTACAATGTATTTACAATTTTTTTTTATACAGCATTGCATTCTCATAACTTTCCCAAACTTCTTAAGCTATGTTACAGCAAACCAACTCCCAACTAATTAAATGTTAAAACTAGCACTAAGGCACAATTGCTTAGCTTATTTTTTAAGGAGTTATTTGTGGAGCTAGTGGTCCCATGAATATTTATTTTTAGGAAGTCATCTTAAATTTTAATTTTTTTACTATATATTTTTGTTAAATAAAATTTTCAGAAATCATTGTTATGTATAGAAGATAATTAGAATAGTATTAATAAAAAAAATTGTGCAAATAAAATTTGGAGGGAAATGTAAAAAAGAATGGAAATAAATGTATGGAGCCATGTGGCATTTTTCCCATTATAGAGTTGCTGCTTATTTTCAGCCCACTTTTTTTTACATCATATTTTCAATTCCTAAGTAGTAGCTGCTCCACTAAAATAGGGAAAGATTCTAAATTATCCTTTTCACATAGTTAAAATTTTGTTATGGGACCATCCCTACTACTCAAATTTAAGCAGAAAATTCACTTATGCAACTGCATGGGACCATGGGGAAACTCACTAAGATGACTTCATTGCAAAATGTGAAGCTTAATTTTCCAACAATATAAAATCTTAAATCAAAGTAAAAATAATCTTCTAAACAAGAAAGATGCACTTTGATAGGTCCGACAGAGCATTTTGACTTTTAAGGACATGAAAAGTTATTTCATCTCAGGAAAATAGCAGTAATAAGTGAGCAGAATTTATAAATAATCAATTAAAAGCCACCATAGAAGCTCTGAACACGGTAAATGCCACTCTGCGTAATTCACCAAATGCCATTTTCGCATAATCTCAGGGAGGATGCGACTGTTACTATGAAGTTATGTTGACATAGTTGGGTATGATTGTAATTGGATATTGAGCATCATCAGAAATCAAGAAATGTGAACCAAAGGCTAGCACTCTTCGGCCATTCTCCTCTATAGTGCTGAAATGCTCACATGGCTTAACAATGAATCTAACTTTGGCTTTATGCTTAGCTGGGATGTAAACACTTTTAAACCCAATGAGTTGCTTATGCGGAACTCCTTTATGAGTTACAGTAGACTTAGAATACAAGAGCACTGAATGTCTTCCACTCATTTTACCATGGTTTTCTACAATTATGTGGGACCTGAACTTTAATCCCCCACAATGGGTATCCGCTACATGGATATGATGAATGTTTTCTTTGTCAAGGGGTTGAGCTTGCTTAGCTACTGTGACATTCACATAAATTCCCTTCATTGTTGAAGAAGAGAATTTATGTGAATATCTCGAGTAACTCAATCCCTGACCAAATTTAAACACAGTCTTTCCTCTATAGAATCTGTATGTCCGACCTGGATATCCGGTTTGATGATTAGGACGCATGTTCATGTCTGTCATTGGTATCTTCACAAAATCCTGAGGGTACCATGTCATGGGTAGTCTTCCACCTGCAATTACAATATTTCGATTGTGTTTTCATAAGCAATACTTTCTAATTCTTTCTTAACATAGAACTTGTTAATCAACGTACAAGCAATCCTCATGAACAAAATGCATATATGCAAAAAACAAAAGGTTAAAAAAGAAACTCAAGGCAAGGTAATAAATACCATTTGGATGGTAACCCTTAATATGGAATCCTTTTTAAACTTTGCTTGATGTAAGAATAATATTTGAAGGAAATCAAAGCTTCTGTACAGCTTTAATCAGAAAAATGAACTAAAAAACCCAGGTTGTCAATCCCTTAGAACACACAGCATAGTTACCAGGAGATGCGGTGGTACAGGGAAGAGACACCAATCAAATTAGGGTGTGCAAGTAAATGAATAAGGAGATGGCTATATTATACATAGATTAGTCATCATAATGGCACAGGGAAGAGACACCAATCAAATTAGGGTGTGCAAGTAAATGAATAAGGAGATGGCTATATTATAAATAGATTAGTCATCATAAATTGTGGGTAGAGGCAGACGGATGCAGTCCACGTTCCTATAATGGAGTTTCCTGGTAACTATGATATACAGCCTATCCCATTAAAGCATTAAACTAAACTATTGCATGCCCTTATCAAATAAAGTCTGCTACTTCCAAGCCAAATTTTGACTTACAGTCTTGCCAATGCTTCAGCTAACATAATTTCTCTTAGCAGTGTGGACTTCCTCAGTGCCTCACTATCTACTTTATGAGATTAACATAGTCTTCTAAAAGTGGGTTAAGGATAAAGGTAAGAAATTTAGAAGCTCCTCTCCTCTCAACCATGCCATTGATACAGCAACATGTAAAGGACAATATTTTCTGACTTTTTCCAGGAAACTCACTCCCTTTGTCACAACTGATAACAACTAACTAACCTAGTGGAAAGGAGTGTCTTTAGAATTGTGATTCTTTTCAATCATATCAGTGGTTTTTGTATTTGAATGGGTGCCATCAATTCCCAAAGAAGTTACTTATGGTGATGACATATTGGGTTTTAAAGGGCTGCAAAATGTGAAATGGGAATATACGAGTAAGGGTGCAGCTTTATTGTATTTAATATTTAAATATAATCACTGGGAGATGTGGGCATGTGTATTCCGGTGTGGGTACAAGGGACCGTCATCACTCCCTAAAATATAAGAACTCGGTCTAAGCTCACATCATCTAGAACTTGACAAGGAGATGGAAGAAAATAGCCACTATTGTGCTTGATATGTAATCAGGTAAAAGTTAACATACTGTATGTGAAGTGCCTATGTACACAAGTAACTATAAAGCACATATGACTGAGATACTCAATAAGAAAGTGTACGGGACTTTACCTATTGTACTTGCTTGCTAAATAAGTACATAATTACATTAGATCTGTATTAGAAAACCAGGAAATGATTCAGAAAATGAACATAGAATTTAAGTAAAATGGATATCAGTAGATTTTCATTTTAACAACAATTCAAGGCTCTCTGTCTATGTTGCATTATTGATAGTAGAAACAATTTGCAGGGAGATATTATAGGCACAATGATGCAACCGACCATTTAATGACTTGTACCCCGCTTCCTGTCAGTTTAAGGCATTTAAGTATATTAATATTTGTCGTATGTTCCATTTATTGAATTTGTAACCGCTCTAGAGGGTTAGTGGGGGTTTCCCATTTAGGTGTGGGATTTTTGTTTATTAGGGGGGTACGCTGCTGGTAAGAAAGAGAGTTTTGGGGGCTAGGCTGGGATAGCTATTTTGAAGATGAATTTACTGTTGTATACAAGTTCAAGAATAAAAGGAATTTTTTTTTCCTTTTCTGGTGCTATCTTCTCTATATACTGCATTTGTTTCTTTGTCCATTCTGAGTTAACAGAGTATAAGGCAGAGAATACTCAGAGTATTAGGATTAGTTGCTAAGGTTGTCTATGTGAGAATTGGTATCAGAACATTTGAAGATGCTGGGAGTAAAGAATCCGTGAGATAAGTTCTGAATAGCTTAGAGGAAAACTATGGCTATGGCTGTGGATGCAGAGGTGGAATTATTTCATGATGGGAAAAAGAGGATAACTAAGTTGGAAGGAGAAACAAGACGAAGGGAGAAGCAGAAGCAAACAAAAGACAAATAAAGGAAGCTACAAAAATTAGAGTTTGAGTTGGAGGAATTATGGTGGATGTTGGAGTAGTATGAGGCAAGTAATAAGGGGAAAGCAAAGAAAAAGAAAGCGGAAGCAAAGGCATTTAAGGGTTGAGAGAAGGTGAAAAAGATTGGTGGGTTTAAATACTCACCTTGCGAGCAAGAACTATTTTTTGAAAGGAAAACCATAGAGTCTTAGCCAAATGACAGAACTGTTAGAACAAGGAAAGATTAAATCCCTTGAGGATTTGGCAGAATTACTAATGGATAGAAGCCCTTTAAATGTGCTCTTCAAAGAGTTTGTAAGCAAGGAGATAGATGAATGGGATGAAAATGTTGAGCTATGTTACCCTGAAGAAGGGGAAAGTATTTATGATCACCCTGAAAGAAGGGAAGATTTAGAAGACTGCAATGAAAAGGAATGCAGCCCATCATCAAAGTTGGCCCAAGATGTCCACATTAGAGATGAAATTGCAGTAGAGATGGAGATCTTTGGGGGGCCATATTTGAAGTCATATTGGTTTTAGAGAACACGGCAAAGGAGCAGCTGGAGAGATGTCTTGAAAATCCCATAATTGATGAAAAGAGAGAAGAAGACCATCTCTTTCTTGGAGAAGAAATGAGAATGATTGAGAGAAGGAGCAGAGACATGTACATTTGTTGTGTAGCAAAGGAGGACAGCGCAAAGAAAGAGTTGTCTTGTGAGCAACCCAAGCTTTATAGACATCAGGCAAAGCTAGAAAACAAAGAACTCCTCATAAAAGAGAAAAAAGCTAAAGAAAATGATGGCAGCAGTAGTGGAGTTGCAAAAGTTTTTCTTTTAGAAAGCAAAACTGCTGATGAGAAAATCCAGAATGACTTTCAGGGGAGGAGGACAAGTATAGGTGGGTCTAAACCCACAAGAAGCAGGGAAAATAGGAATAGAGCAATTTGGTAGAGGAGGATGTCTTATGGTCCAACAAATAGTTGGAAGCAGAGGAAGAAAAAATGTGAAAATTTACAGAGGTCTCTAATTTGGGGAAAGGGCATTTTATGGCAGTCGAGTTCTTGAGTTTTTTAATGACTTGTGTCCCACTTCAATGACTTGTGTAACCGACCATTTAATGACTTGTGTCCCACTTCATGTCAATTTTAAGCATTTAGGTATTTTAAGAAAATATTTGCTGTATCTGCTATTTATTGAATTTGTAACCGCTATAGTGGGATAGTGGGGGTTTCCCATTTTGGTGTGGGATTTTTGTTTATTGGGCAGGTACGTTGCTGATAAGAAAGAGAATTTTGGGGACTGGGCTGGGATAGGTATTTTGGAGGTGAATTTGCTATTTTATTCAAGTTCAAGAATAAAAGGATTTTTTTTCTGCTGCCATCTTTTCTGTATACTGCATTTGTTTCTTTGTGCATTGTGAGTTAACAAAGTATAGGGCAGAGAATACTTCGAGTATTTGCATTAGTTGCTACGCTGTTTTTTTTGTTGTTCTGTTTTAGAATCTAGATCCATTATCAGTGAGAGCAAAGTATTGAACTTGTAGCAACAGAGGTTGCCTGCATCACACAACTCCTGCAGACCTAAAACATAATTTTGAGGTGAATTAATGTTTTTAAATTTTTTTGTGCAGTCAATTAAAGACAAGTTTAATCACTATTCGAAGTAATGACAAGTTTTAAACGTTTTCAAATTTTATCAGAAGCTTCATTAGACCTTATAATCTTTCCAAGGGGAAAGTTGCTCCTGATTCTGCTCCATAATAAGTTATAAGTTACCCTCACCTTTAAATCCAGAGGTTAAAACATCATCTATCCCAAGATTTAAAAGAAAAGAAAAATAACAGCAAAAAAGAACAGTGGGAAAGGGCATATGAATTGTAGGGAATGGAATACCTGGATTGTAATCACCAAATATAATCTCTGCAAGGGCTTGGCCTCCAGCTTCACCAGGGTAACCTGCCCAGATGATACTGGAAATTCTAGAGTTATTTACTGCAAAAGATACATCTACTGGACCACCACAGAGGACGACAAGCACCACAGGTCTTTTAGCGGCACTTGAGACTTCAGAAACTAACTTCTGCTGTTCACCTGGTAGATTCAAATTGACTCGGTCTTGTTCCTCCCTTTCTTGGGTTAGGTCTAATCCAACAACTAAAACTACTTCATCTGCTTCCTTTGCCATTCCTATGGCTTGATTGAACATAGTATCAGATAAGCAAGCCACATTCTCACATCCTGGTGCATACAATGTGTTCTTGACATATTTCTGCAGGCCTTGAAGCGGTGTTATGGTACTACAAGGAATCCCTGGATATTCATAAGCAGGGAACAATTTTGAATAAGTACGATGGCCTGCTTTAGCTTCATATAAACTTAATTTCCAAGCATCACAAATAAATAGTAAAGTAGCTCAAAGAAGTTTATAAACCAAATTATCCTGAGGAAAGCATTATTTCATGAAGCATTTGTAGGGTATACAATTACTAGAATTAGTACTTGAACAGAGGCCACAAAGAAACCTTGAATCTGGTAAACCAAATGAAAACTGTTTGGCACAACAGATTCAACTTCTTTATCGTCCTTCAAGTCTTGGTCCCTGTTCAAGTAATTGTGGATTGCCTCTACTTGTCAGATTAATAAACACTTCTCAAAAAAATCAAAGTAGAAGCCAACCGTGGTAATTCCCAAGGAGAATAGTTGCATTGTTGGCATTGGGCCCGATGACAGTTAAAGTCTTGGTTTGTGTTTTTGATAAAGGCAAATGTTTTCTGCTATTCTTGAGAAGCACAATCCCCTGCCTTGCAGCTTCCAATGCAATTTCTTGATGTTCAGCTGAACATACTTCATCTGTCTTCAGTGTACCATACAGTTGTTGGCTAAGATCACCACAGAAAAGCCCTAGATGCATGCGTACAGAGAACAAGTTGTAAAGAGCTCTGTCGACATCTGACTCATTCAGCTTTGCTTTCTGGATTGCTGATATTGTGTATCTTTGCAAATAATCTCCACAGTTTACATCCATTCCTGACAAACAACAACGTAGTTACTATTAGTATTTACTATTATCAAATCAGCAAACACAATCTAATCTTAGCTGATATTTAGAATCCTTTTGCACCTTCTCTCTGACATTAGGGTACTATTGCACTCTTGGAACCTTGAAGGTTCCACCAACAGCTTTTCTCTTAAAATTTCAGCAAATGATAAACAAAAATCATAGTTAAACCAGTTGCAAACATCACATCAGACAAACGTTTATCTATATTATAGATAAAAAAACACACCTAGTATTATCCAAGATGGATGGACTGAACTATAATAAACTCTATTACCATTGATGTTTACAAAATACAATAGTATTGGGTGTTCCATCCCTTACATATATTCCTGTTATTCTTCATTTTAGCTCCTAGGTTTATAGCCCTTGCTCTTCTAATAGAACTTCCTCTGGAAAACCTAAGAATAAAGAGCAACGCCTCTAAAGCTGTCTGATCTCAGGTAAGCTCAAATGCATTGTCCTTTATCTTTGTCCATGATTAAATTCTGATTAGATCATAAAGACATAAATCTCCTCTACTCTTCATACAAAATCTGAGTCTCATCATAAAGGCGCCAATTCTATGTCATAAATAGACTACGATTAGGGAAGTTGATTCTGCATCACCATATGACCAAATATCTATTCCTAATACTCTGCATATATTGGTATGATATAGCAGGAGAAAATGCTGCTCGTAAAAGTGCAGTATAGCTAGTAGAAGTTAGAACATACGTCTTTACAGAGTATATGGCTTTGAAAAAATTGTGCTTACCTGCTTTTAGAACATCTGCTACTGCATCTTCTGGAGTTGATGCATAATGATGAGCAGTGTTTATGATTGAAACGGCATCACAGTCCGAGGTGATGTAGCTGGAAAACAAAATGAAGGCATAATAAGTTAAAGACAAACAGATAGAAATACTATTAAATTCCATGAATGACTAAAGTGGGTCAATAGGACTCTAAAGCACTGCAATTACAATAGCTGATTAAGAGTGCTAAAAGAACTCTAAGCAATACATCAATCTTCACAAACTAAACAATGAGTTAATATTAATATAATTGGTTACCCTTGAAATCCCCAGTCATGTCTTGCAGTGTTGGTAAGAAGGTCATAATCAGCGCAAGGAGGGACTCCATTAACTCTGTTATAGGAGCACATGATACCACTGGCACGCCCTTGCTCCACACAACTCTTGAATGGTGGTTGGTATGTATCCAACAAGTCTTGTTTAGTCACCTGATGATAGCCAAGAGAAAATAGTGAAATCAAATCAAATGGAACCTTCATTGAAGGTCATGTAGTATGTTCAAGAAGAAGCAAAAAAGTTAGAGAAAGTATTGCAGTGTACATGAAGATTCATTTACCATGAATCTAATACATCCTTAATATGCTTTTCTTGTTTAGTAAGCAAGCTCAACATGTATGCTACCGTATCATATATGTATTACCAAAGCCTACATAGAACCAGACAATGAATGTTACTTACCAAAGCATTGAAAGAGTAACGAGTAGTGCCCTCCCAACTATCTAAATCATATGCTGTGAAATGCTTGCAGCAGGCAGAAGCTCTCAAAGTCTTCTGGACTCTAGGTGGTCCTCTTGTCTTATCAGAAAGCTTATCACCTTGCAATCCACGAACATATGCAACAGCATACCTGCTAGCCACGAGCGGATCTTCTCCAGGTGTTTCTTGACCTCGTCCCCATCTAGGATCCCTAAATATGTTAATGTTAGGTGCCCAGAAAGTTAGCCCAGATGCCTGTCCTGCATTATACATTGCCCTTGCCTCAATGCCAGTAGCCTGCACAACCACAATATTCTTTATCAAATTATAGCTCAATGTTTGTCAAAGATAAGGTGAATGTATTGAGCTTTTATGTTTCACCTACTGCTTACATGTCTGCCTTCCTAACAATACTACAGCATTTGATACCTGAACCTTCCCAGATCAAAATTTAATTTAAATATGGGACTTTTACTGATTTATCAGTCAACAGTTTACAATACTATCTTCCTAACAGCTGGTATGTTCTTCATAGGTCATCCAATAGTGTGGGGACTCTGTGGTTTCCAACACTCACCAGCTCAAATACTGGATCATAAGATCATCTTAACAAGAGTGGGGAATTTATAGTATCGTCAGTTAATATTATCTTTGAGCCAGGATGCTTACTAGGCAAGGCAAAGTTCAAACCCTCTAATTAGGTACACAGAAATGAAACTACTGAGCTTTCATCATTAACAGGGCTGGGCTGAGGCAAGTTGTCATATGATTGAGTCATTAGGATTGCCTTGCTTAAAGCAATGAGTGTGCATCCCCATTGAAGAATTTCTCTATAGCTTTGAGCTCTGTCATCTTAACAAGAGCTGCATATTTAGTATGGTAATGTCCTTGTGCATAAATCTATTAGAGTAAGGGCAACCCTGTTGTCAAATATGCTGGTATAGTTCCAAAATAATCCACATAAACCTTTTCTTATTAACTCTACTGGGGTAATCTTTGGAGGAGGAAGACTTTACTAACAGCAGATCAATTATCGTAGCCATAATATTTCCACAGTCCATGTTATTGAAATCACAAATGCTTCTGGATGCAACTGTGTGATGTAAAAAACTCTCACACAGTTGCATCCAGAAGAATTTATGATTTCAGCAGATCAATTACTTTGTACTCTAGCTGACCCTAACCAGCACTCATGTTATGTTCCTGCAGGCTGCCCAAAAACTATACATTGCTTATTTTCAATGAATAATTAATAAATACCCATGTATACCCATCATGTTCAACCCTACACCGCTAAGCTGTTTTTGAAAATACTATAAGAGATGTTAACCAAAGGAATAAATATAATCCATTCAAGACAAATTAAGGACCTACCAAATTTATATCCTATGCTCATTTTGTGATTTGAAACTAGCAAAATGACCATCCAGTATTATTAATCATCACAGCTGAGTTACGTTGAGAGTTAACAATCCTAAAACTATTCTGCTTTACAGACGTTTTTAATACTAATTAACATGTGAAACTCATAGACAGGCGCTTTTAACACTAATACACCCAACTTCGATGTGAAACTCATAGATGGAACGACACCTAATGAAGATTGGAAGACGAAAATATGTTTTTATTTCACACTTTAGGGGAGATTGAGATCGGATAGGAAATCCTAGTGGGTTGCTCCACCTTCCAGGCCAAGTAAGTTAGCATCAGCTATTCAGAGCAGACTCTTTAAACGAGCAAAACCTGCAAAAGCAGGGGCATTTTTAAACAAAATTAATAACAAAAGATCCACCCTCCAGAAGGAAACCGCAGCACATCAAAGTTAATCTTTGATTTGCTATTCTTAAGATTTTACATCAGATCACATCTTTGGCCTTGTGCTGCAATATGAATAGACCATTTGATTGATAAAGTCATCTAATTAATAACAAACGATCCACCAGCACCTCAAAGCTCAAAGTTGATCTATGATTCACGTTTTTTCCTCCGAAGATTTTACATCAGATCACATATTTGGTCTTGTGTTGATTGATAAAGTCATTAAATTAATTAAAAATGATACCCCATTTGTACTACAAACAATTAGATTTCTTAAAGAATCTAATAGAAGCAAAGTCAACCTTCGGTAATTCATATTAACTAGACAAAAAGCGTTTGGAAAAATTGAGTTGAAATCAACTTTCTATCCACGTTTGGGGTCAATCTATTGCCCATAGAACTCAGAACTCAAAACTAAATATTTGTAGATTTGAGTCTACACAAAAGACCAAACTGGAGTCAATCTATTGCCCATAGAACTCAGAACTCAGAACTAAACATTTGTAGATTTGAGTCTTTTGTTTGGTCCTGTTAGAAACTCACTTTTTAAGAATTTTGTAAGTACCAATGGGAATAAGGCATGTAAGATGCATATTGGCACCAGACCGTGCAGAGCTAATCCTAATGATGAGCAGCAAAGGGAGGTTTCAAATGCAAATTTTCATGAAGTTCTCTTTCTAATATCTAACACTACATTGAGTTCTGGCTTGCCAATCACTATACTTAAATATCATCCTCTTCAATGTTCAAACAGTCAATAGCAATTTTACACTTCATTCCCAACAAAAAGTGGTAAATATTTGTCTTATTTTTATTGGCCAAAACCTTTGATTGTTAAAGTGGATGATATTTAAGAATAGCCGCGATGCATCGCTACAGGTTGCCCCAACAACAGTGACATCCCCGTTCGATGGATTGTAATTGTAAAGTATAACAGTGGGTTCCGGAGAGGGGGAAAAAAGGAAAAAGGGCAGGGAGACATTCTTCAGCAATATAAAATAAAACAGAAAGTCTAAAACCTGGTATAAAAAGACATTGAAAACCCAACCTGAGCAATGTTGTACCAGAGCCTGACATTGAAAGAAGCAGCAGTCAAAATGACTTGAGGAAAACTGGTAGCTGCACGAACAGAACCATCGAATCGAATCCCACGTCCAGACTGTGCAACCCCATGCAGAGCCTCCGACCACCATTCATATTTGGGCACTCCCAACCTTCCAATGCCATCTGCCGTGCTACTCAGCTGCAACACTTTCTCCTCCAAACTTAACCTTGATATCAAATCCTTCACACGCTCTCCAACTGTCTTAGAGCTGTTACAGAATGCATAAGTTCGAGAAGCACCATTTCTCAAGTCACAAGCATATGGTGGCTCACTTGCACAAATCAACACCAGATTTGTAGCCACAATGAAGAGCAACAAAATGGCCTCCCTCATTGTTACTCAGAATCAATGCACACAGAATCAATGCTATATCTTATAAGTAAGAATCCATCTCTGCTACCAAGCTATCACCAACCCTGTTGCTAACTCTGACATTGTTAATCCTGTAAAACTGGCAGGACAGGATTGGGTGATCTTTGTCGGTTGTGTAAATCCAGTACAGCTCATTAAATGCACCTTCCACACAAAAGTAAACATGGTGAGGACTGAAGAGCATGCATTGCACCGAATCATTTCATTCTAAAAACACCCATCATTTCAAGGTCGTGAATTCCAAAAAATAAAATCTGTTGCCTCTTCCCTTTGACAAAAGCCAATTCTTTACTTAAATAAATAAATATTGGGGTCCCAAGCACAGAAAATTTGGCAGGTTTTAGGTGAGTCACTACAAATTTTAGCCTGCTATTGAATTTTCGATCCTATCGATCAATCCAATCAAGTTTCACGTGAATTTTGTTACAACACTTTCGAATTGCTAAACTGGTTCAAATAACTCTTGTACGGGACGGTTTACATGCACTACGAGCTCTCGGGAGTGAATCTACACCTTAAACTTAAGACATTCACGTAGACAAAGTTTTGCGTTGGAAATACAAAAGCTTTATAGGAAAGCGGAAGCCAGAAAAAGACCAGATCTTTAAAGGGTAGATTATGTGTTTGGTCCAGACAAAACAATCGACATGCACGAGAGTTGCAGGAGCAAGGGGATGCAAACACATAATCTTTAATTTACCCTGACCTTAATGTGGGCTTATCCAATGAGATGCAAACACATAAGTATAAATTAATTTAGTTTAATAAATGATAAGTTGTGGGGCCGTTAATGGGTCTGGCGGAAGAAACTCTTCTATTAGAGTGAGGAAATCTATCAAATGGACTCCACCTCCCAATGGACCTTACAAACTCGATTTGATGGCACTTCTAGGGGCAACTTAGTGTTTGACTTGCTTACATGATCAAAAGTTGTTAATGTTGTTGGAATAGGTGTGTTCACGGCTTAAATTTGACAGTTGTATAGTTGTGATAGACATCAGATTTCCACAGTCCATAATGAAATGTAGATCAATGCTTCAAGATTTTACTGTGTAAATTTTTTCCCCATATCTGACAGTTGTATTTAACCAGTTTTGTTGTAAAATACAATCAAAATTTTAAAAAGACTATCATATGAAAGGAGAGATTTTGGACAAACTGTCAAAATTTATATAAGATTATGTTGATATATATATTTGGTTTTTATATAATCTACTTATACTAAGGTATGCCATAGTATTTTAAAGGCAGCATTGAATAGATAACCATCATAAAAAAATTGTTTGACAGGCAAGGTCGACTGTCAAATTTAAGCCCTGGATGTGTTGTACACCTTGCATAACATTGATATATTTTATTTATGTAAAGTAAATATTTATTTGTGGTGCATCTTAATTGATGTGTTTAGCAACATTAGATATTTATTTTGGTGCCACTTGTCAACGTTGTATGTAACATTGGGTTAATTATTTTGTGTGTGAACATATGTGTTGTACACACCTTGCATAACATGGATATATTTTACTATGTAAAAGAAATATTTATTTGTGGTGCATCTTAATCGATGTGTTTAGTCACATTAGATATTTATTTGGGTGTCACTTGTAAACGTTCTATGTAACATTAGGTTAATTAGTTTGTGTGGGGGATACATAGAATAATTAATTGGGAAACTATTTAATATTGGACATAAAGTGAAAACTTAGTTGCAAATATTAAAAGAGGGGTCAATAGTTTTGTGTATCCATGGTTTTGGAACACATGGTTTTCTCCATACTACATCTTGTATTTGTGTGAACTTGATTCTATAAAAAGTAAACACACAGGTAGTTGTTGAGGTTGGCTAGTTGGCTATTTGAGTTGTTGGCTGCGTTTGGCTTGTTTAAGCTTCTCTTGTAGGTTGCATGTGTGAGGAAACATGGCATGAGACGTGTGGTTGCATGTTTGTTCACATGGAGTGCATGTAGAGAGCATGATGCTTCAGGGGTATTCCAAGAGACTCTGCATATGTATTGTAATCTTTATTGTTGGATAATACATGAGATATGGATGTTTTTGGAGGTTGGGTTTTTTCCTCTTGAGGGTTTTCCCAGGGTATATCTCGTGTTATCTTGTGGTTTGTCATTTGATTTTTGCATTGTGATTAAATCTGAATGCTTGTATGCATCATATTCTCCTTTTGGGTTATGTAGAATTGGTTTGATCAACCTGATAATTCCTAACAAATGTAAGATAGTCATTACGACTTCTAAGAAACTTCCTTTTGCAACTAATACTGAAGCAAAGGCTAGTGCTATGGTGGTGGGCCTCTAACTTGCCCACCACGCTGGAGTATCATCATTATACATTGAAGGCGGTTATATGGTAGTGCCCTAACCTCCTTATTTACTTTCTATAATTAGCATTCAATGTTTTAAATTCTTGTTATCTATGCTTTCAAGATCAAAACAATTAACTATCTATGTGGAGGATCGAACCCATGGGTCAAGCTCACTTCTGCAAACACGATTTTGATATTTGGTTGTGAATTTAATCTAATACAATGTACACTCTTGTTTCCTAGTTTGTTTGTTTTGTTGTTATCTACTCTACTCTAAGGACTAATGGTATTTAAAAATACCTTTAGAGGGTTTCCAGATTGCTAGGGTACACGTTCTCCTAGGTCAACCCCCCCACAAGACTAACTTTATGGTTGTGTGAATGATTGAGGACAACAAGCTTCAAATATGCAAATGCTTCAAGGATGATTATATAGATCTAGGTTCATTTTAAGTGCTCCAATGTATGTGCTCCCAACATGTTCCTTTCATAAGTGCGAATGGTATTTGAATGATTACACTATAATCAAAATGAATGCATTTGAATGTCTTTAAATACAAGGACATAGCAATAAATCATGCAAATATGTGTTTACTCAGTTCTAGGCAAGAAAGGAATGAGCGAGAGTCGGCCAAAATTTGAATTTGAATTTTGGAAGTTTAGTTGAACCAGACAAAAATATGCTAGAGCCCAGGTGGTGATGGAATGTCTGGAATAAGCCCATGGATATGCATAATCAAATGCATAATTCAGGTGAATATAATGGAGTGCATGTGTATATGGATAAGGTGGGGGATAAATGTGTGTAAATGGGTGAATAACAACATGGGTGAAGGAACCCGACTTTGCACAAGAGTGTGCATGCTAGCACCATAAGGCCTATCAATTGTGTGTTTGTCATCATACCATGTCATTGTATGGTTAATTAAAGCTTGAGCTTATATATCATGTAGTTAACTAGAGAGCATGTGCATTCATGGTCCAATTAACTAGAGCATGCACACACTTAACTGAAGTATAATTGTTAGTCATCCAAACTTGTACATGCAAATCTAGAGTTAATTGCATTGGTGTGAAGCACCTACAAACCCCTTGTTGTAACCATTGAAACAAAGACTAAATGAATGGATATATACATTGGAAGTTTTGCCGAATCATCTATTACATGCATGTCATTGTTAGCATAGTATCATATTGTCATGATCTAACAACATGCAAATTACAATGAAGCTCATGAACTTAGTAAGCATGCTTCAAGTGATAGTATAACATGAAATCCATCCCAAAGACTACAAAAGTGTTAACCATGGTCTAATGCATGCAATGACAAATGGTTAACATTTTGGTTATGTTGTCAATGTTGGAAACAAGGTAGATAACTGAGAGGGGGGTGAATCAGTTATCTTAAATATTTTAACTTTCTGGTGTTTTTTAACAATTAGTGCAGCATCAAAACATATAAGCATACATAACTATGAGAGCAGAAATAAAATCAACACACATAACACAATGACTTTTGACGTGGAAAACCCTGTTAAGGGAAAAACCATGGGGTGACTAACCCAAGATTGTATTCTCTGTTAAAAGAATAAGAATTATAAAATGGCACTTGCCAATTAGGGCTCACTACCCGAGCACACTGCTCACAAGAGGCACACTGCCTACAAGAGACTCTGTCTACAAGGATATAGAAGGTAACCAGATGTTTGAATTGAAGAGAGGCATCCACATGTGCTGAGGTTCAGTTCTGGTTAGGCTCAATATACTAATCTACTGCACTTCATACTTCCTCTATTTTAGTGTTGTTGTTTTGTCACATACCGGACTTGTATTCCTACTTTCACTCTGCTATCTACCTTTCCTCGCACACTTTCATACTCTCCACACACCTTCATACCGAAATCAATTTGGTATATATATCCGCATCAAGGATTTCAACATCTTTCTAGTCGGCAACTGGAATACTCAAGATATTTACTAAACACTGATCTATCGCCTGGATTCATGCTCAATATGTGATGTGTATCCAAGACATAGAGTTAGAAGTCATCAATCAAGTCAGCCAACCATGTATGATCTCTCAATTAGCTTGACCACCATCAATTCTTCATCCGGATTAAAGTCTGATGCTCTGTTGGTCAGTTCTTCCTCAGTCTGCTCTGCCTGTCAGGAACCCAACACTTAGATGTTCATCTCTTTTCACTCTTTCATCACCGGAGGCTCAATCTCTGGAATGTAGTAGTCATGGTACTCCTCTTGACTTCCCCAAGTCCGCACTTTGCTAAGATACATCGTTTGAGAGATCCGGACCTGATTGTTAGACCTTACTGCATGCTCTGTTCTTGTTCACCAGACCAAAACACTCTTCAATCTGATTTCTGGTATAGACATACTATGTGTTGCGGATGTGTGGGATAAACTTTGTTGCCATCAATGACAACAATGATGAATCCACATGGTGTCTCTTGCCAACAATCTCCCCCTTTGGCATTGATGGCAACACTTAGTGAAAAATGACTAAGTGTCGTAACAAACTCCCCCTTGGCTGATGCTCTATCTTATGTACACTTTTACCGGAGCTCCCCCTTAGCTGGATTCCACATTTTTCACTACTCCTCACTCCCCCTTTGACATCAATGGAAAAGGGTGGAATTCGCACACCAAAATTTGCAAAAACCAACCTATACATAACTGCATAAGTATATATACATGTTATACTTACATATACTTAAGTATATCCGCAAAGGTAGTCTTCAATTGTACAACTTCTGTCACCCAACTCTGCTTCATCCTGTCTAAAATTGAGATGTGACCAGTCATCAAAAATGCAAAAGCTTCTACCCTCTTTAAGTCTGTCGGATCACTGGTCCGAGCTGTGGTCTGAGCATCAGTTAGGGCCTCATGCATTGCCTCTAACTTAGGAATAATTATCCCTCTTAGTTCACTCATTCTGCTTATTCTATTCTTCTTCTCCTTCTCAAGCCTCTTTATCTCATTTATAGTGGCAATAGCCTGGCACTCTTGATTCATTATGGATGAGGTGAGAGGATCAAAATTCTGAGATAAACTTGATAGTTTACCCTCTTGTTCTTCCACCATCTTTGCAATGTCTGTTGTCACTGTGGACCAAGATAAACAAAATTTGTATAATTCACCGCCATCTTTAAGAGCATTTTCTAGGTTCTTTATCCCAATATTCAGATTTCTCCTATCATTTACTATGAGTCCCTGTACTTCAGAGAATCTCTTACCCAAAAACTCTTTCCAGACTTTCTCTTCTGTTGATTTCTCCAAAGAATCAAAGTGTGTGCTAACAGAATTAACAAGAGATTTCAAATTACCGAATGAGGAGGCCAAAAGATCCTTTTGGAATGATGGCATGATTTTCTCTAGCACACCGGATGCAATCTCTATCAGCTCACAGTCTTCCATGTGAGACTTCAGAAGCTTTTCTTTTGCTTTAGCTTGAGCAAAAGATGCTACCTTCATTGTCTGGACCAGAGAGAGGGAGTCAAAATTGAGTGGTACTTGGAACAGTTCTGGTTCATCTATCTCCATCAATTCCTTGGTCAAGAAATTCTTCACTGCTTCTGCAGTGTCTCTTGCCGGAGACTTCTTTCCTTTTGCAGCCTCAGAGCTGTCATTAGAGATCTTCTCCGTTTGTTCTTCTTCTCTTCCCTTTTTCTCCTCTTCTTGACTTACTTTCTCCTCTTTTCTTGCTTCACCTTCAGTTTTGGAGTCTATAGGGGGATCCGGAAGAGAGATATTTTCTTCTTCATGGACTTCCTCTTCCGGAACAGAGGAATCCAAGTTCTTAGTCCTCTCCTCACCTATCTCCTTTGACTCTTCTGTAATTTTCTCAGTAGAATCTTCCTTTGATGTACTTAATCCTTCGACATCCATGGCAGAAGGTTCATCACTTATGTCCTCTATAACAGGAAGATTGAATCTTTTAAATGCATTCCGGAGGATGTCTTCAGTCTCTTTTGCCACCTGATCAGTCTCTTCGAGCATAAGTTTGTTCATTCTTGCTTTGCTCTGAAACTCATCCTTGCAGTCCTTGAAGATCATGTTCATTTGTTTTGGAGTAATAGAAGGATAGAGCTGAATAGCTATCTGTTCCCGGATCTCCAAATCCTTTGCCTTGGCATTGTCTTTTCTAAGTTCAAGTACCTTCTCTAAACTCTTGGGAATTAGAGAGATGATTTCAATGAATGTTTTATTATATATGTTTAAGTACTTAATTGTAGCTTCTTCCAAGATCCTTTTGTATGTGTCACTATACTCATCATGGAATTCTGTCATTGGTTGCAGATTCCCATCCACAGTGACTGCCTTGATGATATCATCAATGGAGAGAGTAGGCCTTTCAACAAATTCTTCTGCTTCTTCTTCTTTGTTTGCACCGACAGAGGATTCACCTGATGATTTCTTCTTCTTCCTTATTTTCTTAATTTCCTCATCGGTCTTTGTTTCTTCATCATCCTTCTGACTTGTATAGGACCTTGTGGCCTTGGTTTTTGTTCTCTTTTCTCCCTTACCGGATGTCTTGGCTTCCGGTTTGGAGGATCTTGAGCCCTTGGAAGTGGCAGGTGCAGAGCTCTTGGAGGATCTAGTCCGGGAGGAGGCTTGCACTGGAACACTTTCTTTTTCTGCTTCTTGTCTCTCCTTCTCTGCTCTTTCTACTTTCTCTCTGTTTGCATCAACTGTCTCTTTTGAAATGCCATATCTTTTGGCAACTTCCTCTACTTCCCTTCTCACTTTTCTTTTCATCTCTGGTTGTCTTAGCTCAACATGAATTTTTAGGCTCAATTCTTGAAAGGTTCCAAACCTTTCTGCCTCAGGGTCCTCAGGCTGACTTAGCAAGTGTTGAATATGCAGCTCTAAGATTTTCTCATCTACCTCATAGCCCATTGGCATAATCCAAACTGTCCTGGGCTCTACTGCCTCCATTAGGCACTGATCAGTGTCTACCATAAAACACATTGTATCCTTAAAATTTTCAACCATTATCTAAGGAATTCTTTCTCTGGCCTGCATCATGCCTTGGAAGTTCTTGAAATATCCCCAGAGTGCTATGCTTTGAGCCTTGGCATCACCAAGCCCATACATATAATCTCTGATTTGTATGGCAACCAGTCTGTCATTTTGCCATACCCAGCCACTTGATCCAGGTAGCTCATTCATAAAGTAAAAAAATAAACACAATATTAGCCCACCATACTTGAATGAGTTCTTCTTGTCCTTCATGATCTTTTGTAGGTTTTCTAGTAGTTGGCTCAGGAGAAGCTCACATAGATCATAGTCTGCATTTTTCCTTAGCATCTAATATGCAGTATATATAGCAGTTCCGGACACTGAATTCTCCCTGCTGGAGTGATATATTTTGTAGCCAATGATCATAGAGGCAAATTTGATATATGGATCTATGATATCTTCTATTGTCATTGCTCTCTTGTCAAACTTTGATCTGGTAGCCTCACTTACTGTCTGATTCTTGACAGATTTGAGAGCAGGCAACCCACCGAATGAGTGCAATCCGGTTACCGCCCTAATGGCATCTTTTGTGATCTTGAATGGCCTCATCAACCACATGAAGTTGTCATGCATTCTGCTTAGAACATACTGGACCCATTCATCCTCTGCAAAATAGGGAAAGTGGATGCAATGTCCAAAATGCTTATTTCAGATGGCCTTGTATTGAGGTTTAAGTTCAAATGTTTCATCTACTAATTGCTTGTGATAGATATCCATCAGTTTGGATTCCCCAAATTCCTCAATATTGGCATGTATGTATACCCTAACATCTTTTACATGCAGAACCCCATGCAGAATGCTAGAGAAGGTGCCTAAGGGATCAACTTCTAGGGATTTGTAAGGATGTTTCTTGAACTTAGGGCGCGGCCTATCAGTGATCTTAACAACATTTGGAGTAGCCATCTTGCAAAAGATTCAGAGAGAGATATTCAAGAATGGAAATACCTTTTTATGCTTCTAGGGTTCACGAAATGAGCTGGAAAAGATCGCTGGTTGAATCGAATTCTGTGGTTGATCTTTGAGAGGGTTGAAGCAATCTTGTTTGCAGAGCTCTTTCTTTCTTCTTCTCGAGTGCAAATGTGCAAATGATGAATAAAAGAACCCTTATATTTCTGCGCAAACCTTAATTTCATATTGCAATAAATGCACACCTTAAGTCATTCTGGTTCCCTTGTTCTGAGAGAGATCCTTCCAAATCACTGAGATGCACTTAGAATTATTCTCGGTGATAATTGACAATGTATCTCCCTTTCTCCAATCATTCCACTTATCCGCAGATCAAAATATTTTAATTTTGAATCATACCGGATCTAACTGTGAGAATCCTACTTTTACCGAATGACTATCAAACTGTATCAATCTTGGATGATTAACCTCTTCAAACCCCTTGTGGATCTTTCATATTTTTACCGAGGGTTATTTAGATATTTCTCTTAGAACCCTTTAAACTGCAACTTTCCATGTGCCAATTTTAAGCAACAATTGACTAGCTGGGGGAATTTATTTTCCTTTGTGACTCCCCATGAGCCAGAGCTCATCTATTTAGTTTCTGAAAGGAATATCAGCACCAGGTTCTGGTGCGGATCCATCCCCAACATTTTTTGTACTTCTCTTTACCCAAATCTTGTTCATCTCCCTTTGAATTTCATCTGCATTCACTTTTCATTTTCCTTTGCCTTGATTTTGATCATGATGCACCGGACCCTTCTTATCTTGATTCTTACTTCTGCAGAATTTGGCAATATGACCAGATCTATTGCAATTGTAACAAATAACATTTCTTTGCAAATTTGACTGATATCCTCTTGATCTGCATTGATTAGCCATATGTCCCATTTTATTGCATGCAAAGCATCTACCATTGAATGAATTGTTTATTTGCATATTTCTACATTCATGAGATTTGTGACCATACCTTTTGCAGTTAAAACACTATCCAGAGAAGGATGGATTAGTCTGATTCATTCTTCTTCTGCATTGGTTTGCTTTATGACTAAAGTTATTGCAATTGTAGCAGTATCCATTGAAGGATGGATATCTTTGAGCATTTGGTTGTCTTACCAAAGGTCTTCTGGGCCTATTCCTAGGATTTCTTGATCCAGAGTTCTTCTAACTAGATTTAGAGCTTTCACCTTTCTTATACCCCAAGCCTTGCTTGTCATCTACCCTCTTTTGGCTTTCAAGAAGAACTTCAAGTTGAGCAGAGCTTATCTTGAATTTCTCTTTGTATTCATTTGTTGTTTGAAGATCCCTTTTAAGAGTGTCTATCTAATTCTCAAGTTGTTCTTCATTATCTCTAGCTTCTTCAAGATCAGATTCCAGATGCCTGATTATTCTATCCATTTTGTGGGAGTCTTCTGACTTTTCCTTGAGAGATTGTTTTAGATTATCTTCAATCTTTCTTTTCTCTTCAATTTCTTGGGTGAATTTCATAACCCCTGATTCCATTTCATGTCTTATCATAATGGCCTCTTTTGATAGCTTCTCACATAACTTGTTCTTCTCATTCAGATTTTCATCAGTATCATTGGCTTTACTTTGACTTGCTAATTGTTGAAGTAGTTCCTTTCTCTTTTTCACAGAGATACTCAGTTTCTCTTTTAGTTCATTTATGAAATCATCAGCTTGTTTAAGTCTTTCCCTTAAGTTATTGACTTCAGAGTGAGATTGCTCAAGATCATCTAGGGCAGACTGAAGTTGTTCCCTCATACCATACATATTCATTGAGATTCCCAGATCTTCCTCAAGTTGTTAGGCTCTGTTTGGAGGAACTTGGCTCTGATACCAATTGTTGGAAACAAGGTAGATAACTGAGAGGGGGGTGAATCAGTTATCTTAAATATTTTAACTTTTTGGTGTTCTTTAACAATTAGTGAAGCATCAAAACATATAAACATACATAACCATGAGAGCAAAAATAAAATCAACACACATAACACAATGATTTTGACGTGGAAAACCCTGTTAAGGGAAAAACCACGGGGTGACTAACCTAAGATTGTATTCTCTGTTAAAAGAATAAGAAGTACAAAATGGCACTTGCCAATTAGGGCTCACTGCCCGAGCACACTGCTCACAAGAGGCACACTGCCTACAAGAGACTCATTATCTACAAGGATATAGAAGGTAACCAGATGTTTGAATTGAAGAGAGGCATCCACATGTGCTGAGGTTCAGTTCTGGTTAGGCTCAATATACTGATCTACTGCACTTCATACTTCCTCTATTTTAGTGTTGTTGTTCTGTCACATATTGGACTTGTATTCCTGCTTTCACTTTGCTATCTGCCTTTCCTCACACACTTTCATACTCTCCACAAACCTTCATACCGAAATCAATCTGGTATATATATCCACATCAAGGATTTCAACATCTTTCTAGTCAGCAACCGGAATACTCGAGATATTTACTAAACACTGATATGTCAGCTGGATTCATGCTCAATATGTGATGCGTATCCAAGACATAGAGTTAGAAGTCATCAATCAAGTCGGCCAACCATGTATGATCTCTCAATTAACTTGACCACCATCAATTCTTCATCTGGATTAAAGTCTGATGCTCTGTCAGTCAGTTCTTCCTCAATCTGCTCTGCCTATCAAGAACCCAACACTTAGATGCTCATCGCTTTTCACTCTTTCATCACCGGAGGCTCAATCTCTGGAATGTAGTAGTCATGGTACTCCTCTTAACTTCCCCAAGTCTGCACTTTGCTGAGATACATCCTTTGAGAGATCCAAACCTAATTGTCAGACCTTGCTGCATGCTCTGTTCTTGTTCACCAGACCAAAACACTCTTCAATCTGACTTCCAGTATAGACATACTATGTGCTACAGATGTGTGGGATAAACTTTGTTGCCATCAATGACAACAATGATGAAGCCACATGGTGTCTCTTGTCAACAGTCAAAACCCTCTATTAATTTGTGTACATTGTATCTCAAACATGTTGTGGCAAGTGACACAGGATGAAATCTGCATATGGTTTATGAGTAAGGTGGAAAGCTTCATCAACAAAGAGATCCCCACATAAGCAAAGATCTAACAATGGAATGAGCAGGAATTATCTGATGATCTGTACAAATAATTTTGAGTCAAGCTCCCTAAATAGATCTTTGATTATATCTCTATATGGCTCAAACATCATTAGTTTGAGTACCAATGCAAAGTCTTTTGGACACCTAAATCGATCTCACAATTGAAGCACACAAATCTAGTATGGACACATGTAGTTGATACTTTCACGAGGGTGCAATTGACTCTTACATTCTCCATAAGTTACTCACCACAATCTGATGCAAGAGCATCCCAAGTTACAGAAGCAATCTTGCATCAACAAAAAACATTTGCATTCTTTCTTTTCTTTCATTTCCAGTTCAGTTCAGTCATTTGTAGTTTTAGCATTTGTACCGCATTTAGCTGCATCTTCATATCATAGATCACAGAGCATGACTTAGCATCTACATATCATCATCTACATCATATCCAAATTTCAGGTCATTTGGACTTGTTTGATAAAAGTTATCGCTATCAGAAGATCATCAGTTCTCACAAAATAGAGCATTCATACAATCAGTTAAAGGAGACAGTTTACGGAGCACTTCCATGACTTGTGAAGCTAAATGGAACATCAGACATGGCACATATGGATCAAATAGACCTTCCTTGAGGTTTGCACCAAGTTTCATCCATTTACGGAGTAATACCAAAAGTTGTAGGCCAACCTACCTTGTTTCTACACACTTCATCATTTCAATGAAGTTTTTAACCTCTTGTGGCCGACACGGAGGATTACATGAGCTAGGAGATGATATATATAGATCTCTTAGATGTATTAGGAAGTCAATTCAGGATTGATAGTTTTATATGTGATTTAGAATTTGATTTCCTTTCCAAAGGGCAGTACAAGGCCATATCTTGCATATCTATTGTAACCTAGAAAGTAGCCATGTGAGCCTTTTGATTGTAGCCCGCATGTTATTGGCATATAAGCATTTTGAATAGATGATATATTGAGCATTTGAATATTCCATTGCATTCTATAATTGTGTTGTTTCCATTGTGTTTACTCTATCTGCATGGTTTGGACAGTTCATTTTGTAAACCCTTCGACCTTGACTGCACCAAGTGGTATCAGAATAAAGTTTTGAATCCTTTGGGAAGTGAAGGCATTCTGAAAGATCTTGTGGTGAACTAATCGCCGACCTGAGGCAGTCTACTTATGTTTGTCAATAGATCACCGAGTGTGACACAGTTGCTACATTGTAGTCAGATCGTCGAATTGAGGTAGTTGCATCAGATCTTAGGAAGGGATGCTGCCGAGGAGGATGCCTGTTGTGGGCGCTATGCCTAGAAGAATGGATGAAATGATGGAGATGATGAAAACAATGAAGGTTAGATTCGATGTTGTAGAAGAAGATAGAAGAAGAGGACTAAACCCTAGACTTGATGTTGAAAGTGATGAGGAAGAATTTCAATCCGCTGATCAAAATGAAGAAACCCTAGAAGAAGAAGAATCAGATCAAGTGAAGATGTTGAAAGCTATATCAAAGATTGGAAAGAGACCTAGAGTGGAAGTACCGAATTACATTGAAAATTTGAATCTGGAGGAATTGATTGACTGGATAAATGACTTGGAGGAATACTTTGAATATGAAGAAATTGAAGATCCGAAGAAAGTGAGATTTGCAAAGACTAAGTTGAAAGGACATGCTACTATTTGGTGGAAAGAAGTTCAGTTGGATGGAAATAGAAGAGGAAAAGAAAATATCATAAAATGGGATAGGATGGTGACAAAATTGAAGAATCAATTCATACCTGCTGACTATGAGTTGGAATTGTTGAAGAGATTACAAAACCTGAAACAAAAGGAGAAATCTGTGAAAGAGTATATTGAGGAATTTCATAAGATGATCATAAGGATTGGACATAGTGAAGCAAGCAAGGAGAAAGTGGCAAGGTACATAAATGGATTGAGGTTGAATATTCAAGAAGAACTGAGTCTGGTAAGGATGACAACAATAGAAGAAGCATATCAGTTTGTCCTGAAAGTTGAAGACAAGTTGAATAAGAAGCATGAGCAAAGACAGAGAGGAAGAGGAGGTAAATTTCAAAGAGGTAGAACATATTCCAGAGGAGAAAGATCATATGCAAAGTAAAATAAACAAGATAGTCCATTCAAGAAAGAAGATAGAGATTGCAATTCATACTGGAGAGATGACAGAATTTTCTATCGCAGAGGGAATCATAATTCTTACTACCATGAAGGATACAAAAGAGATTAAAGAGGGTTTGGTAAGAGAACATTCAGAGAAACTTGTTTAAAGTGTGGAGGTGAAGGACACAGAGCATTTGAATGTCATCAGGGAAGTACAAGTAAGAAGACAAACAACAATGCAAGAACAACTTATGTGGAAGAAGAACTTGTTGGATCACCTAGTTCAGTTGGAAAACCACATAAAGGAGAATCATTAGTCATGAGGAGAGCACTATTTCAAGTAGAGACAATTGATGAACCACTGCAAAGGAAAAGTTTGTTCCAGACCAGATGCAAATCAGGAGGTAAATGTTGTAAGGTTATCATTGATAGTCGTAGTACTGATAATTTGGTTTTAGAGGAGATGGTGACTAAGCTGAACATGGAGAGATTGAAACACCCTAAGCCCTACAAGATAGCATGGATTCAGGATGAACACAAGTTACTAGTGAGTGAACAATGTTTGGTGAAATTTCATATTGGATCTTATCATGATGAAGTATTGTGTGATATTATGATGACGGATGTATGTCATATATTGATGGTTAGACCATAGCAGCATGATAGAAAAGCTATACATGATGGGAGAAACAATACCTACACTATAGTATCTAATGGAAATAAAATTACCTTGATACCTTTGGAAGATGAGCCTAAGAGTGAAGTATGTGGGAATGCTAGAATCTGTTTGGTAGATGGAAGGAAATTTTTGGATGGTTTGAGACATGAGAACATGTGTTTTGCTTTGATTCCTAACAAGCATGGAACCCTAAGTACAGAGATTGAAGAATCACTTCTAAAGGAGATAACTGAATTATTGACAGAGTATGAAGACATCATATCAAATAATGTACCTAAAGGATTTCCACCAATCTAGAGTATCAGTCATCATATGGACCTTATACCTAGAGCTAGTTTGCCTAACAAAGCAACACACCAGATGACACCAGCAAAGAATGCAGAGCTGAATAGACAGATACAGGAATTGTTGAGGAAAGGATTGATCAGAGAAAGTTTAAGCCCATGTGTAGTACCTGCAGTGCTAGCACCGAAGAAAGATGGAGAATGTAGAATGTGTACAGACTCTAGAGCAATCAATAAGATAACAGTTAAGTATAGATTCCCATTGCCAAGGATGGATGACATTATGGATTGTTTGAGTGGAGCAAAGCATTTCACAAAGATAGACTTGAAAAGTGGATACCATCAGATCAGGATTAGAGAAAGAAATGAATGGAAGACTGCATGTAAGACAAATGAAGGATTGTATGAATAGTTAGTGATGCCTTTTGGATTGACTAATGCACCAAGTACTTTCATGAGGTTGATGAATGAGGTTTTGAAGAATATCTTGGGTAAGTTTGTTATTGTATACCTGGATGATATTATGATTTTTAGTAAGACAAGGGAAGAACATTTGTGGCACCTTAGAAAGGTATTACAGAGGTTGAGAGAAGAAAATGTTGGAATTAGACTGGACAACTAAGAGGGGGGGTGAATCAGATTAATGATGTAAAGATTAAAGCATAGATCAACAACATATGAGCAGAAACATAATCAACACACTTCACACCAAGATTTTGACGTGGAAACCCGGTTAAGGGAAAAACTACGGTGGGGGTTAACCCACAAAGATTTGTACCCTGTTAAAAGTACTTTAGAAAAATAGAATGTACATGCCTTCGGGTGCACTGCTTAGAGCTCGTTGCTCAAAAGGAGAGGCTCACTACCTATAGAATTTATTTAGAACAAAAAGAATTAACTAAGAAATAGCATCTACTTCATGCCTGGTTCAGTTTCAATGAAAGCTCACAAAACTTCTGCTTTGCCCCAAATTCTTCTTTACTAACTTCACACTCTACACTGCTCTCGCTCCTTTTCTTCTCTATTATGCTTCTGATCCTTTATTCGGATTTAATTTGTTTTGCTCAAGGATAGTGTTTAACAACTCTTCAACAAGTATTTATACACTTCATCAACCTTGGAATGATCAACAAGGTCAGCCAAACTTAACGCAGATCTTTACATTGTCGGCCAATCATAGCTAAGACTTGAATCTTCCTCTACTAACATGTCATGCTTCATAAAATGACCTTTAGATCATCCACAACACACTAGGAACATCCGGTCAGCCAAGACTGGGAAGAACAACAACTTTAAAGAGGAAATCTTCAATAACAAGCTTAAACTCTAATGCAGACCTCCAACATAGTAGCCACATGATCCAGAGACTTCCTGGTGCAGGAGCACCTTGTGATTCTAAGAATCTGAAGATTCCTTGCATTTCTATTTTGTCCAAAATGTAATATTGTAAGGCCTTCGTGCCATTTGGAGTCATATCTGGCTGAGTAACGGCATAATGTTGAGTTGTCATTAAAAGAAATTGTAACCAAACAAGAAGTGTAACTGATCAACAGAGGTGGTTCACCTTCCACCGTGTGGAACTGCCGAGTGAGTCTTTAAATAGTTGAGTCTGTATTCGTAGATAGACAGGAGAGAGTAGAGTGAATTTGTATGTATAATTTCTGAGTAGAAGGAATAGAGAAATTTTGGTGTTATTGGTCTAATTACAAGAGCATCGATTTGGAGTCATTTCACTGCTTAAGATTTCTTCGAAATCAGTGGAATGACCTCTGTGTTGTTATATTTATTTCTGTTTTGTTGAGTCTTGAAGTTTTGTATGTTGTTCGGTTACAAACGGTTGTTGGGAAGGTTTCCGGCTTAAGATTTGCATTTTGTCACCAAATGTGCATTTTATGAGTATACTGCATTTGTATGTCAGGACAGTTTGTGTATATACTACATTTGTATGAGGGAGCATTCTATGTGTATACTGCAATTGCATATTAGCAATGTATGTAGGAAGCGAAGGTACATCGGCGTAAGGATCATTATCGAAGGAGAACATTAAAGTCTGGCCGACGGTGAAGTTTGGTGTTTAGTATTTCGGTATGAGATTGGAGATCGGAAGACAAGACCAAAGTTTGATCAATGGAGGCAGGTCTCAGTGAAGGTCTGAAGGAATGGACACATCGGTATGAAGGATGTTGCGATAAGAGTTGAAGAATCCTCTCCGATTGTATGGTGTATTGCCGATGGTTCAACCGTCAGTTGAACCGGTTCAACGGGTTCACGGGTTCAACAGATTCATAAAGTTCATTCGGTTCATTTGGTTCGCCGGTTCAACAAAAAGGCAAATGGTTCAAAAGTTCAATGAACTTGGAGTTTCAAGGAGTACAAATGGTTCAACCACTACGGTGGTTCAATATTTTAATCTATTTTGTATGTTTCCGCTGCATGCTTTGCATCACTTCCACAAGCACATTGAACTCACCAATAACATCCACTCTAAACAAAATTACTAGAATCATTTGTATCTTCCTCTAGAACCTCAAGAACAATGTCTGCCATGACTTGTTAAACTAGAAGGATGGCTTGCGGACCTCCAAACCACAAACCACTAGAGTTGATGATACACACTGACTTCCCAAATATGCCTTCAGATCCACAGATCATAATATTTCACTGTGGAGCAATCCGGACCAACTTACTGTCACTCTGTCACTTCTGAATATTGCAAGATCTGGTTCTATTCAAATGGCCATAACTTCTTTAAATCTTTATGCGGACTTCTCAATTCTTGACTGGAGTATTCTCTGACAATCCTCTACACAGCCATAAGGTCCACGAACCTTGAGTCTTCATTAATTTTCTCAATATCCTCGACATTCCAGTCTCCTAAACAGGCAACAAAATAAGGCACAGTTAACACCAATGACAACAAGAATATGTTGACATCAATGACAACACCGCTTAGGCACATATTTGCAACAATTTCCCTCTTTGTCATTGATGGCAACATATGTTTTGAAAATCTAATTCAACCAACATGACAAAAACTTCTCACCCTGACTTCTGCAACCACTTCCTTCATTGCTCCCCCTATCATCAGCAATTAGTTTTTCACATGTCTTCTCTCCCCCTTTGACATCAATGGCAAATGGCACATATTTGCAATCTTTACTCCCCCTTTTTATTTCAGACTGATCTCCAACGTTTGCATACTGACTACTCCTTAGAGTAGTATTTTCTCAACATCAATCCAGATCTCAAGATATGACTGAGAATTCCACTGGACTGATGCACCTCAATGCATCTTAGTTCTGATTCAGAGGCGAAATAACCCCTAACTTCTCTCTGAGATATTCAAAGGTATCCTTGGGAAGAGGCTTAGTGAAGATATCTGCAATCTGATATTTGGATGACACAAACTCTAACTTGACTTCATTCTCATTTACCTTCTCTCTCAAGAAATGAAACTTGATAGATATATGCTTTGTCTTTGAATGCAACATTGGATTCTTTGAGATGCTTATTGCACTAGAATTATCACAAAAGATTGTGACTGGCTCCTCAAACACAACTCTGATGTCTTTCAACATTTGCTTCATCCACAGAACCTGAGTACAATTATTTGTTGCTGCTATATATTATGCTTCTGCAGTAGACATAGATATTGGCTCTTGCTTTTTGCTCATCTAAGAGACCAATCTTCTTCCCAAGAAAAATGCACCACCACTAGTACTTTTTCTGTCATCCACATCTCCTGCCCAATCAGCATCTGTATATGCATGAAGAGTGAAATCATTGTCCTTTGGATACCACAATCCATAATCAATTGTCCCCTTGAGATATCTGAAAATTCTTTTGACTGCCACAATGTGGGATTCTTTTGGATCAATTTGAAATCTAGCAACAAGTCCAACGACATTCATGATGTCAAGTTTGGCCTGAGTCAGATAGAGCAACCCTCCAATCATTGATTTATACCTTTTCTGATTTGTCTTAGGGGAATCATAATCTTTACTCAACTTGCATCCAGTTACCATAGGTGTACCTACTGGCTTTGAATATTCCATTCCAAACTTCTTCAGCAATTCTTTCACATACTTGGACTGAGATATAAAGATACCTTTATCTGACTGAAAAATTTGAAGACCTAGGAAGAAATTCATCTCTCCAAACATTGACATCTCAAATTCACTTTTCATCTGATCAGCAAATGCTTTGCACAACATTCATTTGCACCAAAAATGATATCATCAACAAAGACCTCAACAATCGGGATGTCCTCATGATTAATCTTGAAGTAAAGATTACTATCAGCAGTACCTTTGCTAAAACCTATCTTAAGAAAATATTTATCCAATCTTGCATACCAGGCTCTTGGAGCTTGCTTGAGTCCATACAAGGCTTTTCTTAGTCTACAAACCATGTCTCCCTGATCAGACAACTGAAATCCTTCCGATTGCTCAATGTAGACTTTTTCGTCCAAATCTCCATTCAAGAATGTTGATTTTACATCCATCTGATACACTTTAAAATCTTTGAAAGTAGCAAATGCAAGAAACAATCTAACTGCCTCTATTCTTGCCACTGGAGCAAAAGTTTCTTCAAAATCAATTCCTTCTACTTGAGAATAGCCTTTGCATACCAACCTTGCTTTGTTTCTTACAACTTCACCATCTTCATTTAGTTTATTCCGAAAGACCCATTTGGTGCCAATCACATTTTTTTCCTCAGGTCTAGGAACAAGATCCGAAGTGTGTTTCTTTTCAATTTGCATTAATTCTTCTTCCATTGATTTTACCCAGTTTTCATCAGTGTAGGCTTCACTTACTGATTTAGGTTCAATCCTTGAAATCAGACAAATCTCTTCCTGATCTTCAACAACTCTTCTCCTAGTTTGAACACCTTTATTTCTATCCCCTATGATTTGATCTTCAGGATGATTCATTTTTACATACCTGGGGGTTTTGGAATTGCTTGAGCTTCTATTTCTTGAGCTTGTTCCTCAACATCTGTACTAATTTCTTGACTTCCTGGAGTTTCTGGATCAATCTGAATTTGAGTCAGAGTTTAAACTAACCTTCCTTGACTTTGACTTTCATTTTGATCATCTGAATCATATCCATAGAACCTAGAATGTCCTTCCTTGCTCTCATCAACTCTAACATTGGCACTTTCAACAATCTTTTTCAACCTCTTGTTAAAGAACTGGTAAGCCTTACTTTGAGTAGAGTATCCCAAAAATATTCCCTCATCACTTCTTGTATCAAACTTGCCTAAATCCCCATCTCTTTTGATATAGCATTTACTACCAAAAACTCTGAAATATCTCACAGTAGGAGGATGACCAAACCATAGTTCATAAGGGGTCTTACTAGAATTGCCTTTGATCTGCACCCAGTTAAGAGTGTAGACAACAATACTTACAACTTCTCTCCAATAAACTTGAGGAACATTTGTTTCCATCATCATGGTCCTGGTAGCTTCTTGAATGGTCTGGTTCTTTCTTTCCACAACTCCATTTTGTTGGGGAGTCCTAGGAGTAGATAATTGTCTTTTTATGTCATGCTTTTCACAGAAAGCATCAAACTCATGGCAAGTAAATTATCCACCTCTGTCGGATCTCAGACATTTCAATTTTTCACCAATTTCATTTTCCACCATCACTTTGAACACCTTAAAATTGTCAAGAGCTTCTAATTTTTCTTTTAGGAAGGTTGCCCACATCATCCTAGAGTAATCATCAATCAACATGAAATATCTATCTCCTTGCACACTCCTAATTCTAGCAGGACCACAGAGATTAGTATGTACCAGTTACAATCGTCCATTTGAAACTTGTTCCTTACTTTTAAATGAAATTTTGCTCTGTTTCCCCAATTGACATTCTCTACACATGCTATTAGGTTTCACAAGTTTTGGAAGATCTCTTACAGCTTGAGTGGTACTTATTTTGACAATGTTATCAAAATTCACATGACACATCCTCTTATGCCATAACCAACTTTGATCTATCTGAGTAATCAAACAACTTTTGCCATAGCTACTTAAATGAAAAATGTTACCTCTAGTTTGAGTATCGGATGCAATTCCAGTTTCGGAACTCTCTAAGATTCTGCACTTGCCATCCTTGAATCAAAGATCATAACCTTTATCAACCAACTATCCAACACTAAGAAGATTTTGTTTCAGTCCTTCCACATACAGAACATCATTGGTGCTATTCTTACCATCAAAAGAGATGGATCCTCTACCACGGATTCTATCAGCTGAGTTATCTCCAAATTTCACAAGCCCTCCTTCATAATTTTCAAAACTCACAAACTTACTCTTGTCTCCAGTCATATGATGAGAACACCCACTATCAATCACCCATTCATCTTTCTCAATAACCTGAGCAGCCAAGGCACTTTCCATATTTGCATAGCTAATAGATTTAGTAGACACTGGATCTTCTTCTTTGATAGCAATGAACACCCAATCATTTTCAGAGGAACCTCCATGATCAGATTCATCATCTGTGACTCCTTCTTCTCCAGCTTCTTGGACATAGTAACATTTGTTTTGATTTTTGTAGCTATTAGGGTTTGGTTTTGAAAACCTCTCCAGACATCTTGAGGCAAAATGACCAACCTTATTACAAGCAAAACATTTGAGTGGCAATTATCCTTCATACTTACCAGATCCTCTTGGCAATCTTTTGGCAAGAAAGCTTCAAGATCTGCAATTTCAATTTCAACATCTTCAAGATCCTTCCTTGTTTTCACGAATCTATTTGATCTTGCAGAAGAGCTTTCACCTGGATCATATCTTTGTTTTCCATATACACTGGCCTTAAATGCAGATTTAGACTTGGGAAGAGAATCACCGAACTCACTTAATTCAAAAGCTAAAATTTTGCCAACCAGATGATCTCTTGTAACTTTTGAGACAGTCCTGATCTCCTCTATGGTAGCAACCTTATGTTTGTATGAATCAGGTAAAGATCTGAGCACTTTTGATACAATCTCTGATTCTTCCAAAGTTCCACCAACACACCTGATACCACACACAAGTTCATTTATCTTTTGCATGTAGATTGTGATGTTTTCATCTTTGTTCATCCTTAGAGTTTCAAATTTTCCTCTTAGACTTTGCAGCTTGGCACATTTGACAAATTTATCGCCTTCATACAGATTCTCCAACTTTTTCCAGATTTCATAAGCAATTTTTAGACCAAAGACATTTTTCATTTATGAATCAGTCAGGGCACTCAACAAGGCTTCTTTAGTTCGAAGGTTATTTTCAGCATCTTTGACTTGATCTGGAGTTGAAGGACCTTTCTCCGGAGGTTTATACTCAACATTGGTTATCACCCAATATGCATCGCCCATGCATTGCAGATGACATTCCATGCGATTCTTCCAAACAAAATAATTTGTTCCATCAAATCTTAGACTATCCTTCTTGTAGGTCGACATCCTAGATCTCCTCAAGCGGTCAGGCTTTTAAAAGAGAATCTAGCTTTGATACCAATTGTTGGAATTAGACCGGAAACTGAGAGGGGGGGTGAATCAGTTGTCACACAAAATAAACTTTTTCTGCTTTTAACCTTCTTTATTATCTTACTATTAGATTAATGATGTAAACATTAAAGCATAGATCAACAACATATGAGCAGAAACATAATCAACACACTTCACACCAAGATTTTGACGTGGAAACCTGGTTAAGGGAAAAACCATAGTGGGGGTTAACCCACAAAGATTTGTACCCTGTTAAAAGTACTTTAGAAAAATAGAAAGCACATACCTTCGAGCGCACTGCCCAGAGCTCACTGCTCAAAAGGAGAGGCTCATTGCCTACAAAATTTATTTAGAACAGAAATAATTAACTGAGAAACAACATCTACTTCATGCCTAGTTCAGTTTCAATGAATGCTCACAAAACTTGTGCTTTACCCCAAATTCTTCTTTACTAACTTTACACTATACACTGCTCTCGCTCCTTTTCTTCTATGCTCTGCTTCTAATCCTTTATTTGGATTTAATCTATTTTGCTCAAGGATAGTGTTTAACAACTCTTCAACAAGTATTTATACACTTTATCAACCTTGGAATGATCAAGAAGGTCGGCCAAACTTAACGCGAATCTTTACACTATCGGCCAATCATAGCTGAGACTTGAATCTTCCTCTACTAACACGCCATGCTTCATAAAATAATTTTTAGATCATCCACAACACGCTAGGAACATCCGGTCAGCCAAGACAAGGAAGAACAACTTCAAAGAGGAAATCTTCAATAACAAGCTCAAACTCCAATGCGAACCTCCAACATAGTAGCCACACGATCCAAAGACTTCCACAAGCACATTGAACTCACCAATAACATCCACTCTAACCCAAATTACTAGAATGATTTGTATCTTCCTCCGGAACCTCAAGAACATTGTCTACCATGACTTGTCAAACTAGAAGGATGGCTTGTGGACCTCTAAACCACAAACCATTGGAGTTGATGATACACACTAACTTCCCAAACATGCCTTCAGATCCGCAAATCATAATATTTCATTGTGGAGCAGTCTGGACCAACTTACTGTCACTCTATCTCTTTTGAATATTGCAAGATCAGGTTCTATTCAAATGGCCATAACTTATTCAAATCTTCATGTGGGCTTCTCAATTCTTGATTGGAGTAGCCTCTAATAATCCTCTACACAACCATAAGGTTTGCGAACCTTGAGTCTTCATTAATTTTCTCAATATCCTCAACATTCCAGTCTCTTGAATAGGCAACAAAATAAGGCACAGTTGACACCAATGACAACAAGAATATGTTGACATCAATGACAACACCGCTTAGGCACATATTTGCAATAGAAAAATTGTTGATAAACATCAAGAAACTAAGTTTCATGAAGGAAGAAATGGTATACTTGGGATTTGTGATTTCTGTGGAAGGATTGAAGATGGACCCTAAGAAGGTTAGAGAAATTGTTGAGTGGCCAACACCTAAGAGCATTGGATAAGTCAGATCATTTCATGGATTAGCTAGTTTCTACCGGAAGTTCATTAGAAATTTTAGTTCAATATGCACACCAATGACAGAGACAATGAGAGGTGACAAATTTAAGTGGACATCAAGAGTAGATAAAAGTTTTGAATTGTTGAAGAAGAAAGTGACAGAGCAACCAGTGTTAGCCTTACCAGATTTCAACAAAGTATTTCATGTAGATTGTGATGCAAGTGGAAATGCAATAGGAGCAGTGTTAAGTCAAGAAGGTAGACCACTAGCATATTTTAGTGAGAAGTTGAATGATGCAAGGAGAAGATATTCAGTTTATGATCAGGAATTTTATGCCATAATTCAAGCTTTGAAGAAGTGGAGACATTACTTGTTGTCTAAGGAATTTGTGTTGTATTGGATCATCGAGCTTTACAATATCTGAACAGTCAAGGAAAGTTGGTCAGAGACATATGAGATGGGTAGAGCTCATGTAGAGTTATACATTTGTATTGAAGCATAGGAGTGGGAAGTCAAATAAAGTTGCAGATGCATTAAGTAGAAGGAATTTGCTGACAGAGATGAGAGTGGAAGTATTAGGTTTTGAAGAACTGAAGCACATGTATGAAGAAGATCTTGATTTTACATAACCATGGAAAGCATGTAAGGAACCTATTGTGACAAATAGAAGTAAGTGGTTCGATTATTTTATTCAGGAGGATATTTTGTTCAAGGGAAATCAGTTATGTATACCTAGGAGTTCAATGAGAGATAATTTGATCAAGGAGAAGCATAGTGGTGGATTGGCAAGACATTTTGGAATTGACAAGACGGTGGCTTTGGTAAGTGAACATTATTTTTGGCCTCATATAATAAGGAAGTACGGAAGTTTGTGCAAAGTTGTAGACTATGTCAAGTTGCAAAAGGAAGTAGTCAAAATACTAGTTTATACAAATCTTTAACAGTACCAAAGAGACCTTGGGAAGACATAAGCATGGATTTCATATTAGGATTGCCAAGAACACAGAGAGGACATGATTATATATTTGTAGTGGTGGATAGATTTTCAAAGATGTCACTTATCATACCTTGTAAGAAGACAAATGATGCAGTGCATGTTGCTGACCTATTTTTCAAGGAAATTGTGAGATTGCGTGGAATACCTAAGAGTATAGTTTCAGATAGGGATACAAGATTCATTGGATACTTTTAGAGGACATTGTGGAAGAAGATGAAAACAAAACTAAAGATCAGTTTAGCATTTCATCCATGGACAGATGGACAAACAAAAGTGGTAAATAGGAGTTTGGGAAACTTGTTGAGATGTTTTGTAGGAGACAAGACAAGAAATTGGGATCTAATTCTACCGCAAGCAGAGTTTGCAAATAATAATTCTGTGAATAGAAGTACAAGGAAGACACCATTTGAGATTGTGACCGGAATGAAACCTAGAGGAGTAGTAGAGTTGAGAGACATTGGTATGGAGAATAAGAGAAGTGCAGAGGTACAAGAATTTGCAGGATAAATGGAGATAGTACATAATCAAGTCAAGAATCATTTGGAGGAAATGAACAATAAGTATAAGGAGCAAGTAGTTGAGAAGAGAAGACATAAAGAATTTTTAGATGGATATGAAGTAATGGTATATCTGAGGAAATAGAGATTTCTAGTTGGGACATACAACAAGCTGAAGATGAAGAAGTTTGGACCATGTAGGATGCTCAGGAAATTTGATTCAGGAAATGCATATGAAGTGGAGCTACCATAAACATTGGGTATATCACCTATATTCAACATTGCAGACTTATATCAGTATCATGAAGGAAAATCAAGTGACAACATTGGAGATCGATTGAAGAACTAGTTACCATAGCAACAACTGAAGCAAATAGAAGACATCTTGGACATTAGAATTGGACATAGCACCAGAGGCAAGCAATACAAAGAATATCTAGTCAAGTGGAAAGACAGACTAGAAGAAGATTCAACATGGATTTGTTATGTTGAGGTAGACCACCTTGGTTTTCCTCTAGCCCCAGCAAAGTAAGGGACTCACTTTTTCAACAACCCCAGGTGTCTGATGCAGGAGCATCCCAGGTTGCAGAAGCAATCTTGCATGAACCAAAAATGTTTGCATTCTTTTTTTCTTTCATTTTTAGTCCAGTTCAGTCATTTGTAGTTTCAACATTTGTATTGCATTTAGCTGCATATTCATATCAGAGCTTGCGGAGCATGACTTGCCATCTACATATCATCATTTATATCATATCCAAATTTTAGGTCATTTGGACTTGTCTGCTAAAAGTTATCACTATCAGAAGATCATCAGTTCTCACAGAGTAGAGCATTCAGACAGTTAGTTGAAGGAGAAGGTTTGCGGAGCACTTCCGTGACTTGTAAAGCTAAATGGAACATCATACACAGCACATATGGATTGGATAGACCTTCTTTGAGGTCTACACCAAGTTTCATCCCTTTGCGGAGTAATACCAGAAGTTGTAGGCTGACCTACCTTGTTTCTACACGCTTCATCATCTCATTGAAGTTTGTAACCTCTTGTGGCCGACATGGAGGATTTCATGAGCTAGGAGATGATATATATAGATCTCTTAGATGTATTAGGAAATCAGTTTGGGATTAGTAGTCTTAGATGTGATTTAGAATTTGATTTCCTTTCCGAAGGGCACCTCAAGGCCCTATCTTGCATATATGTTGTAACCCGGAAAGCAAGCATGTGAGCCCTTTGATTGTAGCCCGCATGTTGCTGGCATATAAGCATTTTAAATATATGATATATTGAGCATTTGAATCTTCCATTGCATTCTATAATTGTGTTGTTTCCATAGTGTTTACTCTAATTGCATGGCTTGGACAGTTCATTTTGTAAACCCTCCGACCTTAACTGCACCAAGTGGTATCAGAGTGAAGTTTTGAATCCTTTGGGAAGTGAAGGCATTCTGGAAGATATTGTGGTGAACCAATCACCAACCTGAGGCAATCTACTTGTGTTTGTCAAGAGATCATTGAGTGTGCGACAGTTGCTACCTTGTAGTCAGATCACTGAATTGAGGTAATTGCATCAGATCCTAGGAAGAGATGACGCTGCGGAGGATGCCTGTTGTGGGCACTATGGCTGGAAGAATGGATGAAATGATGGAGATGATGAAAACAATGAAGGTTACATTGGATGTTGTAGAAGAAGATAGAAGAAGAGGACTAAACCCTAGACTTTATGCTGAAAGTGATGAGGAAGAATTTCAATCTGCTGATCAAAATGAAGAAACCCTAGAAGAAGAAGAATCAGATCAAGTGAAGATGTTGAAATCTATATTGAAGATTGGAAAGATACCTAGAGTGGAAGTACCGAATTACACTAGAAATTTGAATCTAGAGGAATTGATTGATTGGATAAATGACTTGGAGGAATACTTTAAATATGAAGAGATTGAAGATCTGAAGAAAGTGAGATTTGTAAAGACTAAGTTGAAAGGACATGCTGCTATTTAGTGGAAAGAAGTTCAATTTGATAGAAATAAAAGAGGAAAAGAAAAGATCACAAAATGGTATAGGATGGTGACAAAATTGAAGAATCAATTCATACCTCTATCACAGTCAAATCTAGAAGCACTCAATACTACAATTCATACTTGCTGACTATGAGTTGGAATTGTTGAAGAGATTACAAAACCTGAAACAAAGGAGAAATATGTGAAAGAGTATATTAAGGAATTTCATAAGATGGTCATAAGGATTGGACATAGTGAAGCAAGCAAGGAGAAAGTGGCAAGGTACATAAATGGATTGAGGTTGAATATTCAAGAAGAATTGAGTCTGGTAAGGATGACAACAATAGAAGAAGCATATTAGTTTGCCCTGAAAGTTGAAGACAAGTTGAATAAGAAGCATGAGCAAAGACAGAGAGGAAGAGGAGGTAAATTTCAAAGGGGTAGAACATATTCCAGAGGAGAAAGATCATGTGGAGCAGAACAAACAAGATAGTCCATTCAAGAAGGAAGATAGAGATAGGAATTCATGCCGAAGAGATGACAGAACTTTCTACCGTAGAGGGAATCATAATTCTTACCACCATGAAGTATATAGAAGAGATTAAAGAGGGTTTGATAAGAGAACATTCATAGGAACTTATTTTAAGTGTGGAGATGAAGGACACAGAGCATTTGAATGTCATCAAGGAAGTACAAGTAAGAAGACAAAGAACAGTGCAAGAACAACTTATGTGGAAGAAGAACATGTTGGATCACCTAGTTCAATTGGAAAACCAAAGAAATGAGCATCATTAGTCATTAGGAGAGCACTATTTCAAGTAGAGACAACTGATGAACCACCACAAAGGAAAAGTTTGTTCTAGACCAGATGCAAATCAGGAGGTAAATGTTGTAAGGTTATCATTGATAGTGGTAGTATTGATAATTTGGTTTCAGAGGAGATGGTGACTAAGTTGAACCTGGAGAGATTGAAACACCCTAAACCCTACAAGATAGCATGGATTCAGGATGAACACAAGGTACTAGTGAGCGAACAATGTTTGGTGAAATTTCATATTGGATTTTATCATAATGAAGTATTACGTGATATTATGTCGATGGATGTATGTCATATATTGTCGGGTAGACCATGGCAGTATGATAGAAAAGCTATACATGATGGGAGAAAGAATACCTACATTATAGTATCTAATGGGAAGAAAATTACCTTGATACCTTTGGAAGATGAGCCTAAGAGTGAAGTATGTGGGAATGCTAATCTATTTGGTAGATGGAAGGAAATTTCTGGATGGTTTGAGACAATAGAACATGTGTTTTGCTTTGATTCCTAAGAAGCATGGAACCCTAAGTACAGAGATTGAACAATCAAAGCTAGAGGAGGTAACTGAATTGTTGACAGAGTATGAAGACATCATATCAGATAATTATTGGGAATTGATGTGTCTCAACCTTGGTAATTCCTTGTATTTGTTGGAATTAGGCCAGACAACTAAGAGGCGGGGGGGTGAATCAATTGTCCCACAACTTTAACCTTTTCTATTTTTAATCTTCTTTCACAACTTACAAACAGATTAATGATGTAAACATTAAAGCATGAATCAACAACACATGAGAAGAAACACAATTAACACACTTGACACCAAGATTTTTAACATGGAAACCCGGTTAAGGGAAAACCACAGTGGGGGTTAACCCACAAGATTCGTACCTTGTTAAAAGTACTTAAAAAGAAATGGAAAGACACTTATCTTCGGGCGCACTACCCATAGCTCACTACTCAAAGAGAATCACTGCCTACAGGAGGCTCACTGCCTACAAGATTTTATGTTTAATACAGAAAGAATGAACTAAGAAATAACATCTTCTTCACATCTGGTTCAGTCCCATTGATAGTTCACAAAACTTCTGCTCTACCTCCAAACACTTCTTCGCTATATCTTCATCCTTTACTGCTCTTGTTCTTCTGTTCCTCTTCTTCTCTGCTCTGCCTCTATACCTTTCTTAGGATTTTATCATTTTCGCACAAGGACAACTTTCCACAACTCATCCACAAGTATTTATATGCTTCATCAACCTTGGAATGAACATCAAGGTTAGCTTGATTCAATGCGGATCACCGTACTGTCGACCAATCATAGCTGGGACTTGAATCTTCTTAGATCAACACGCTACGCTCTAGAGAATTGCTCTTAGATCATTCACAACACGGTTGAATCATCCAATCGGCCAAGACTGGGAAGAACAACAACACCAAGGAAGAAATCTTCAACAACAAGCTCAATCTTCAATGCGAACCTCCAACACAGCAGCCACACGATCCAGAGACCTCCACAAGAACATTAAATTCAACAATAACATCCACACTACTCCAAATCATCAGAATCACTTGCATCTTTATCCGATACCTCAAGAACACTGTCTGCCATGACTGTCACACTAGAAAGATTGCTTGCGGACCTCCAAACCATGAACCATTTGAGATGATGATCACACTAACTTCCCAAACATGCCTCTAGATCCGCATATCATAATTTTCATTGCGGAGCAATCCAAACCAATTTCCTGTCACTCTGTCTCTTCTGAACACTACAAAACCCAATTCTACTCAGATGGCCATAGATTCTTCAAATCTTCATGCGGACCTCTCAAATCTTAACTGGAGCTACTTCAGACAATCCTCTACATAGCCATATGGTCCGCGTACTTTGATCTTCATTCCTCTGGAAATGCGGAGCAATCTACTTCACTGATCTGCACTGTTTCCTCTGTTTCTGACAAATGGATATGTTGACATCAATGACAACACATCATAGGCACATATTTGCAATAGTATTAATTAATTGTATGTATTTATTTATTGCCTATTAATGTATTTTGGATGCAAGTCATGTTTTGTCATCTTGTGGGAGTTGGCACGGTGATGTGTCATCCTACGTGGAAGGTGACCACATGTAATTTTGTCCTCACATGTGGAGATAGGCATCCCACTTAGTGGTAGAGGTATTTTGCCATGTGTCGGCACTTTGACTAGTGTGTATTGGAATCATGATCGAAACGGTTATGACAGATTCCTATGACAGAATCTATGACCCGTAAGAGTCGTAAATGGAAGGTTCTATGACAGGTGAAGACATGTGTCGCAAGGCATCTTGGAAGAAGGCATCTTTGGGTGCCCCAAGGAGGGTGATGATGGGTTGTAAGTAGAATAAGCTATTTTTAGGTAGTTATGATAGATTCTCTTACAGCTGTAAGAGTTGTCAATTATGACAGATTCTATGATAGTCGTAAGATGCGTAAGAGCATCTGTCATTGCCCAACTTAGGAATAGGTGACCTCATTGGGATGGGGTGATGTGACAAGTGTCATGACCATGCTACAGTGTTGGACAAGTGTCCCTAGGCATGGGTTTTGGGCCATGAGGCCAAGTTAGACGCCCATCTCAAGGAAAGTACATTTTTGCCTGGTAAGCTTCTATTTAAGTAGGTGCTTGGAGAGATGTATTATGTGATTGACAGGTACTGTTATGCTGCCAGATTATCTCCAGATATGAGTGTCGAAGAATCCTGTAAAGACTTGCATTGAAGTGTGTTGTAAACTTCATTGTTTAGATAATACATTGTGTAGGTTTTAGAGTTTGGGGTTTTTCACCCGTAAGGGTTTTCCCCATGTTATATCTTATCTCTCTATCTTTTGTCTTACATTCTTATGTTGTGTATTTTTGTAATATCCCTATTGTTATGTTAACATTGTTGTAACTATAAATATTAAAATGAATTTGCACTCATCTCTCCTCTTTAGATTAGTGTAGGAAGCGATTTCCACACACCTATCTTCCTTTCAGTTGGTATCAGAGCCTGGCCAGTTTTGGTTCTAGCTACTGGGTAGGGGTTTTTTGAGCTAATCTTAGGTTGAGCGGGAGTTATGTAGAGTATTCTATAATCTTGTTGTAGGAAGGAGATGGTGGGCACATCCAGAAGATTAGAGGTGGAGAAGTTTAACGACACAAATTTTGAGTTATGGAAACTTAAGATGGAAGACATGCTTGTTGATTGAGACTTATGGGAAATCATTTCTAGTGTAAAACCAACTGCAATGGTACAAGCTAATTGGGATCTCAAAGATCGGAAGGCTAAGGGTCTTATAAGACTTAGTCTAGACAACTCTGCCCTATTAAATGTCCATGAGGAGAAGACCACGAAAGATCTTTGGAAGAAGCTGGGATATGTTTATCAGGCCAAATCCCTGGTGAACAAGCTTTTTCTGAGAAAGAAGTTGTATGCTCTAAGGATGGAGGATGGAGGATCTATTGCAGATCACCTGAATGCTTTCAACATGTTGGTTGCATAGTTGACTTTTGTTCGTGTGAAGATGGAGGAGGAGGATCATTGTATGACCTTGCTTTGTTCTTTACCAGACTACTGGGATCATCTTGTTATGGCTATTGGGAGCACCACATCCACTTTCAAAATGGATGAAGTGGTATGTTCGTTGTTATATGAAGAGATGTGGAGAAAGTCCTTTGAAGTAGCCAAAGAGGCTCTTGCGGTTCGTGGAAGATCCAAGGACAAAGGGAAAAAGAAGGACAAGAAAGCTGAGAAGGGTAGATCCAAATCCCATGGGAAATCCAAATCTCCTAGAAAGTCCAAGGCTCTTTATTGGAACTGTGGAAAAACTTGGTATTTCTGAAAGAAATGCAAAGAGGAAAAGGAAAAGAAGAAGAAGAATGTCCTAGACTCAGATTCTAACAAGTCACAAGATGATGGTGATGCCTTCATCACAGCCCTGGCCACCCATGCATCTGATGATGTGTGGTTGATTGATTCTGGTGCATCATTCCACATGACCTCGCATTGAAGCTAGTTCACAAAGTATGAAGAGTTTGATGGTGGAATAGTGTACCTGGGTGACGATTCTCATGTAAATATTGTTGGTCATGGAAGAGACTCAATCCGATTCCCTGATGGATGAGTGAAGGGGATCTCTGGGGTCATGCACACCCAGGCTTGGCACGAAACCTACTTTTTGTAAGTAAGTTGAATGATGCAGGTGTGCAGGTTGTCTTTTTAAAGGACAGATGCAAGATGACTAGAAGATCTATGGTGCCTGTGAAGGGCACTCAGAGAGGTACTATGTTTCAGCTGGAGGCATGCACTTCACAGTACAATAGTTCTTCTTACTCAAAGAAAAGAGTTGTAGTCACTTCATTCCCACCATTGGAACTGACAGTGAAAAAGTTTGATTTATCAAATTCTGATGGTAGTGCATTTTGGGTACCCAAGGGTGCTCATGCTTTGGAAGTTAAGCTTCCTACTAAAAAGACAATGTTATGGCATAAGAGATTCAACCACATTGGTGAGAAGGGTCTTAGAACCCTAAAAAATAAAAACCTCATTGAGGGGTTAAATGATTGTAATCTTGAGTTCAACTTTTGCAAACATTGTATATATGGAAAGCAAAATTGTGTTCAGTTTTACTCTAGTTCTCACAACTCTTCTGGTGTGTTGGATCTTATTCATTCTGATGAGTTTGGTCTTGTTAGTGTTCCTTCAATTTTCAAATCTGTATATTTTGTATCTTTCATAGATGATTACAGTAGAAGGACATGGATTTATTTTCTCAGAAGCAAGTCTGAAGTCTTTAGTCCGTTCAAAGAGTTTAAATTTTTTTATTGAGAATTACACTAGTAAAAAGATTAAGTGTTTGAGGACTGACAACGGTGGTGAGTTTTGTTTGGTAGAGTCTGATAAGTTCTGTAAAGAGAAAGGGATTGAAAGACATAAGACAACTCCATACACCCCGCAGTAAAATGGAGTTGCAGAGAGGATGAACATGACACTGATGGAGAAGGCTAGGAGTGTGCTTAGTGGAGCAAGCCTCGAACAAAAGTTTTGGGTTGAAGCTGCAGCCACTTCTTGCTACCTGGTAAACAGGTCTCCTACATCAGCTCTTGTTGGTAAGACACCTATGGAGGTGTGGTCTGGTAAGAAGCCTTCAGTTAGACATCTTCGTGTTTTTGGTTGTGAGGCATATGCACATGTGCCTAGGGAGAAATGGTTCAAATTGGAGAACAAGGCTGTTAAGTGTATTTTCATTGGCTATGGTGTTGATGTAAAAGGATACAAGCTTTGGGATCCGGTGGCTGAAAAATTGTTGTATAGTAGAAGTGTTATTTTCAGAGAGCTAACACCTTCTTCCATTGTTTTACAACCAGAAGAAACAAAAAAGAAAGAGGATGTGGTTCAATTTCCTTCTACCCCTAAGAAGATTAAATCGACAGACCCTATGAGACCTGATGATGAGGAGAGCTCTAGCAGCTCTGAAAGTTCAAAAGAAGAAACAGAACCTCAACCTCAGCCTTTGAGGAGGTCTACACGAATAAGGAAGCAAACTAATAGGTTTGGTTATTCATTGCTTGATTCTAGTTGTGCTTTTGCCTTGCTTATTAACACTGATGAGCCTAGAACTGTGACAGAGGCTATGGGCATGAAAGATGCAGGTTCCTGGAAGGAGGCCATGGAAGATGAGATGGCTTCTTTGGAGAAGAATAAAACTTGGGACTTAGTGCCTTTGGCTGAAAGACGAAAACCTATGGATGTAAATGGGTGTTCAAGAAGAAATTTGGTCTAGATGGCAGTATTGAAAAGTACAAGGCCAAATTGGTTGCGAAGGGGGTACTCACAAGTGGAAGGAATTGATTATGGTGAAATTTTCTCTCCTGTTGCAAAGCTGACATCTATTCAATTCCTTTTATCTCTTACAACAGCTTATGACTTAGAGGTGGAGCAGATGGATGTGAATACAACATTACTTCATGGTGATTTGGAGGAAGAGATTTACATGTCACAGCTAGAGCATTACATAGAGAAAGCTAAAGAAAATTTGGTTTGCAAGTTGAAAAAATCTTTGTATGGTTTGAAGCAGTCTCCTAGGATGTGGTACTTGAAGTTTGATGCTTTTGTGTTTTTGATTAGATTTCTGAGATCAAAATTAGATCATTGTGTGTATTATAAATTTGACAATGATCGCATTCTCATTATTGCATTGTATGTTGACGATATGTTGTTAATTGGGAATGGTAAGAATATGATTTCTGATTTGAAGTCTCAGTTGTCAGTACAATTTGAGATGAAAAATCTAGGGGCAGCCAGGTACATTCTGGAAATGGAAATCAAAAGAGACAGAGCTAACATAAAACTTTGGTTAAGCTAGAGTAAGTATGTGAAGACCGTGTTGGATAGGTTCAGCATGGCAAATTGTAGACCATTGTGTGTTCCTATTTCATTGGTGACAAAGTTATCTGTTAATGATTGTCCAAAATCTCCTTCTGAGGTGGAGGACATGAGTAGAGTACCTTATGCTAGTGTTGTTGGCAATTTGATGTATGCCATGGTCTGCACAAGACCAGACATTGCCCAAGAAGTGGGAGTCCTTAGTCGATTTATGGCTAATCCTGGACGGGTACATTGGGATGCAGTAAAGAGAGTGTTCAGATATTTGAGGGGTACTTCTGAGTATTCCATATGCTATCATGGTAATTCTACAAGACCTCCGCATTATGTTTGTATTCGTGGATTTGTGGATTCTGATTGGGCGAGTGACATTGACACCAGGAGATCCACCAATGCTTACGTGCTCACTATGTTCAGTGGTACAATTAGTTGGATGAGTAAGTGGCAACCTGTGGTCACTTTGTCAATGACAGAAACTGAGTATATGGTAGAAACTCATGCTTGCAATTAAGCCATTTGGTTTAAGAGATTGTGTTCAGATATTGGTGTTGACACAAGACAAATTACTATCTGTTGTGACAGTTAGAGTGTGATTTGTCTAGCAAAGAATCTAACTTTCCATGCTAGAACAAAGCATATTGATGTACAATTTCATTTCGTGTGAGACATGGTAGAGGATGGGAAGGTGAATTTGGAGAAGGTAGACAATTTGAAGAATGTTGTAGATGCATTGACAAAACCAGTGGGTACAAACAAGTTCAGATGGTGTTCGGATTCTATGGGCCTCTCGGCCTATAGCAGTTAAATCCTGTCATTTCCATTGGCTCTTACAAGGTGTTCGACAAGTGGGAGAATGTTGGGAATTAATGTGTCTCAACCTTGGTAATTCCTTGTATTAATTAATTGTATGTATTTATTTATTTCCCATTAATGTATTTTGGATGCAAGTCATGTTTCGTCATCTTGTGGGAGTTGGCACGGTGATGTTTCATCCTACATGGAAGGTGACCAGATGTAATTTTGTCCTCACATGAGGAGATAGGAGTCCCACTTAGTGGTAGAGTTATTTTGCCATGTGTCAGCACTTTGACTAGTGTGCATGGGAATCATGACCAAAATGGTTATGACAGATTCCTATGATAGAATCTATGACGTGTAAGAGTCGTAAATGGAAGGTTCTATGACAAGTGAAGACATGTGTCACAAGGCATCTTGGAAGAAGGCATCTTTGGGTGCCCCAAGGAGGGTGATGATGTGTTGTAAGTAGAATATGTTATTTTTAGGCAGTTATGATCGATTCTCTTATAGCTGTAAGAGTTGTTAGTTATGACGGATTCTATGGAAGTCGTAAGATGCGTAAGAGCATCTTTCATTGCCCAACTTGGGAATAGGCAACCTCATTGGGATGGGGTGATGTGACAAGTGTCATGACCATGTTGCAGTGCTGGAGAAGTATGCCTAGGTGTGGGATTTGGGCCATGAGGCCAAGTAAGACGCCCATCTCAAGGAAAGTACATTTTTGCCTTGTAAACTTCTATTTAAGAAGGTGCTTGGAGATGAGATTTATTATGTGATTGATATGTATTGTTATGTTGCCGGATTGTCTCTAGATACAAGTGTTGAAGACTCCTATAAAGACTTGCATTGCAAGTGTGTTGTAAACTTTATTGTTTAGATAATACATTGTGTAGGTTTTGGAGTGTGGGGTTTTTCACCTGTAAGGGTTTTCCCCGTGCTATATCTTGTCTCTCTCTTCTGTCTTACATTCTTGTGTTGTGTATTGCTACAATATCCCTATTATGTTGTTAACATTGTTTTAATTGTAAAGGTTAAAATGAATTTGCACTCATCTCTCCTCTTTAGATTAGTGTAGGAAGCTATTTCCACACACCTAGCTTCCTTCAACAATGTACCTGAAGGATTGCCACCAATTCAGAGTATCAGTCATCATATGGACCTTATACCTGGAGCTAGTTTGCCTAACAAAGTAGCACACCGAATGACACCAGCGGAGAATGCATAGTTGAATAGACAGATACAGGAATTGCTGAGGAAAGGATTGATCAGAGAAAGTTTGAGCCCATCTGCAGTACCTGCAATGCTAGCACCAAAGAAAGATGGAGAATGGAGAATGTGTATAGACTCTAGAGCAATCAATAAGATAATAGATAAGTATAGATTTCCATTGCCAAGAATGGATGACATTATAGACTGTTTGAGTGGAGCAAAGTATTTCACAAAGATAGATTTGAAGAGTGGATACCATCAGATCAGTAACAGAGAAGGAGATGAATGGAAGATTGTATTTAAGATAAATGAAGGATTGTATGAATGGTTAGTGATGCCTTTTGGATTGACTAATGCACCGAGTACTTTCATGAGGTTGATGAATGAGGTTTTAATGAAATTCTTGGGTATGTTTGTTAGTGTATACTTGGATGATATTATGATTTTTAGTAAGACAAGGGAAGAACATTTGTGCCACCCTAGACAAGTATTGCAGAGGTTGAGAGAAGAGAAATTGTTGATAAACATCAAGAAATATAGTTTCATGAAGGAAGAATTGGTATACTTGGGATTTGCGATTTCTGCAAAAGGATTGAAGATGGACCCTGAGAAGGTTAGAGAAATTGTTGAGTGGCCAACACCTGAGAGTATTGGAGAAGTCAGATCATTTCATGGATTGGCTAGTTTCTACTAGAAGTTCATTAGAAATTTTAGTTCAATATGCACACCAATGACAGAGACAATGAGAGGTGATAGAAAGGACTTTAAGTGGACATCAGAAGCAGATAAAAGTTTTGAATTGTTGAAGCAGAAAGTGATAGAGAAACCAGTGTTAGCGTTACCAGATTTCAATAAAAATATTTCAAGTAGATTGTGATGCAAGTGGAAATTTAATAAGAGCAGTGTTAAGTCAAGAAGGTAGATCAGTAACATATTTCAGTGAGAATTTGAATGATGCAAGGAGAAGATATTCAGTTTATGATCAGGAATTCTATGCCATAATTCAAGCTTTGAAGAAGTGGAGACATTACCTGTTGCCTAAGGAATTTATGTTGTATACGAATCATCAAGCTTTACAATATCTAAACAATCAAGGAAAGTTGAATCAGAGACATATGAGATGGGTAGAGTTCATGCAGAGTTATACATTTGTATTGAAACATAGGAGTGGGAAGTCAAATAAAGTTGCAGATGCATTGAGTAGAAGAAGGAATTTGCTGACAGAGATGAGAGTAGAAGTATTAGGTTTTGAAGAATTGAAGCACAAGTATGAAGATTTTGATTTTGCAGAACCATGGAAAGCATGTAAGGAACCTGTTGTAACAGATAGAAGTAAGTGGTTGGATTATTTCATTCAGAAGGATATGTTGTTCAAGGGAAATTAGTTATGTATGCCTAGGAGTTCAATGAGAGATAATTTGATCAAGGAGAAGCATACTGGTGGATTAGTAGGACGTTTTGGAATTGACAAGATAGTGGCTTTGGTAAGTGAACATTATTTTGAGCTTCATATATATAAGGATGTAAGGAAGTTTGTTCAGAGTTGTAGAGTATGTCAAGTTACAAAAGGAAGTAGTCAGAATACTGGTTTGTAGAAATCTTTGACAGTACCAGAGAGACCTTGGGAAGAAATAAGCATGGATTTCATATTAGGATTGTCAAGAACACAGAGAAGACATGATTCTATATTTGTAGTGGTGGATAGATTTTCAAATATGTCACATTTCATACCTTGTAAGAAGACAAATGATGTAGTGCATGTTGTTGACCTATTTTTCAAGGAAATTGTGAGATTGCATGGATTACCTAAGAGTATAGTTTTAGACAGGGATACAAGATTCATTGGATACTTTTGGAGGACATTGTGGAAGAAGAAGAAGACAAGCCTAAAGTTTATTTCAACATTTCATCCACAGACAAATGGACAAACATAAGTGGTAAATAGGAGTTTGGGAAACTTGTTGAGATGTTTGGTAGGACATAAGATAGGAAATTAGGATCTAATTCTACCGCAAGCAGAGTTTGCATATCATAATTCAGTGAATAGGAGTATAGGGAAGACACCATTTGAGATTGTGACTGGAATGAAATCTAGAGGAGTAGCAGAGTTGAGAGACATCAGTATGGAGAATAAGAGAAGTGCAGAGGCAAAAGAATTTGCATGATACATGGAGATAGTACATAATCAAGTCAAGAAGCATTTGGAGGAAATGAACAGTAAGTATAAGGAGCAAGCATATGAGAAAATAAGGCATAAAGAATTTTTAGTTGGAGATGAAGTAATGGTATTTATGAGAAAAGAGAGATTTGTAGTTGGGACATACAACAAGCTAAAGATGAAGAAGTTTGGACCATGTAGGATACTCAGGAAATTTGATTCAAGAAATGCATATGAAGTGGAGCTACCAGAGACATTGGGTATATCACCTATATTCAACATTGCAAACTTATATTAGTATCATGAAGGAAAATCAAGTGACAACATTGGTGATAGATTGAAGAACCAGTTACTGCAGTAACAACTGGAGCAGATAGAATCTACATCTTGGACAACAAAATTGGATGCAGCACCAGAGGCAAGTAATACAAAGAATATCTAGTCAAGTGGAAAGGCAGACTAGAAGAAGATTCAACATTGATTTATCAGGCTGAGGTAGACTGCCTTGGTTTTCCTCTAGCCCTAGTAAAGTGTGGGACTCACTTTTTCAACAACCCTGGGTGTCTAATGCAGGAGCATCCCAGGTTGTAGAAGCAATCTTGCATGAACCAAAAACATTTGCATTCTTTCTTTTCTTTCATTTCTTGTTTAGTTCAATCATTTTTAGTTTCAACATTTGTATTGCATTTAGCCACATCTCCATATCAGAGCTCATAGAGCAGGACTTAGTATCTACATATCATCATCTACATCATATCCAAATTTTAGGTCATTTGGGTTTGTCTGCTAAAAGTTATCGCTATCAGAAGATCATCAGTTCTCACAGAGTAGAGCATTCAGACAATTAGTTAAAGGAGAAGGTTTACGGAGCACTTCCATGACTTGCAAAGCTAAATGGAACATCATACACAGCACATATGGATCGAATAGACCTTCCTTGAGGTCTGCACCAAGTTTCATCCATTTGCGGAGTAATACCAAAAGTTGTAGGCCAACCTACCTTGTTTCTACATGCTTCATCATTTCATCTAAGTTTGTAACCTCTTGTGGCCGATGCGGAGGATTTCATGAGCTAGGAGATGATATATATAGATATCTTAGATGTATTAGGAAGTCATTTTGGGATTGGTAGTCTTAGATGTGATTTAGAATTTGATTTCCTTTCCAGAGGGCACTTCAAGGCCATATCTTGCATATCTGTTGTAACTTGGAAAGCAAGCCTGTGAGCCCTTTAATTGTAGCCTGCATGTTACTGACATATAAGATTTTTGAATATATGATATATTGAACATTTGAATCTTCCATTGCATTCTATAATTTTGTTGTTTTCGTTGTGTTTACTCTAGCTTCATGGTTTGGACAGTTCATTATGTGAACCCTCAGACCTTGACTGCACCACAATCCATAATAAACTCTTGAAGTAAATCTCACTTTAGATGAAAATGGTTTTGGTTGAAAAGTGTGTGGGTACCTTTGAAATGGATTATTCATCCTCCATGCAAATGGATGCATGGTTGAGGGGACAGTTAGTTCATGAATTAGGAAGGTATGGAGACCAATAGTTATAGGCTAGAGTGTAGGGAGAGATAAGAGCAACAACACAAAGTTGCAATCATCACATTTGAAGTAGGACAATCTAGTATGACACACCACGTGCAAAGGAAGTAGTGCAAAATTGAAGGTGTTGATAGTAAAAATCACATGGAGATGTCAACCAAGAAAGGATGGGTTGAGTGTGTTTGGTTGAAGATTTATAATCTATATGATGGGATGCTTGTTTATAAACCTAAGGTGACTGCTGCTAAAGTGTAGTATATGCACTTGGATGGGGATGAACCATGTTGTGACATGAAGCCACAACCCCATACAAATTTGAGCTAGAATCAATCTTCATGTAATGATACATATTAAGAGGTCTAAATGTATTGTTCAAGACCAATGTACCACATAGGAGAAACAACATGGAAATCCTTGCAAGTGTGAGACAACACCTACAATTTATTCCTTGGGATTAGAAGGTTGGCTCCTTACCTATCATAATATAAGCCTAAAGTTGTGTTGGGTGAAAAGGGAAATTATTCACAGAAATCAAATAACACAAATAAAGGCTCACGCCAAACAAATGCATTCTCACAATCAGAACAGAGCTTTGAATCTCATGATATAATAATCAATAGAAGGAGAATGCATAAGGTTCATAATAGTCAACTCATAAGTATATACAAGAATCATAATTTATGGAATAGCAACTTCTTATATTAATGCTCATAAGATCAATTAACTAGTACATAAAACACATCAATTCTAGTTCTAAACATGCATAGAGTCTCCCATGTATAATAATGAGAAGGTCAAGATTAGGATCATGCATCACTCTTAAAAGCTTAGTTTTACATCACCTAACTTAAGACCTGGCTTACATATTGAACTTAAAAGTTTAGTTGTAGAAAACTGCATCTAAAGTAATATGAGGCACAAAGGTCACTATTTATAGCCAAAATTCTCAATTCACAATGATGTTTTCCCCACAAAACAAGAATTTTGAAATTTAGATTGGCCACAAAGAGAATTACAACTTTGTGAAGCTAGTGCCTTGAATTCTCTTGTTGATGGTTAAAGTTTATTGCATAGTCCAAGGGTACATGATCAATGAAATTTGTCACACAGTACTACACTTTGTAGCTCTAGGTAGATGAATTCCTCTATTGTGCATGACATAGGACAGAAGTTGGTTAGTCTTCAATGTTGGATTGCTATCTGTAATGGATTTTAAATTTGACATGTGACAAACCTCACCCAAACTGCTCTAGAGCTATATGATAGCTTGTGGATGTTGCAAAGGAACCGTGGATGTCAAAATTGTGTTGCCATGGAGCATCATTGAGGAGATCTACAATGGATTGGTCATGTGTCCTGTGGGTCATTGGATGAACTTGTGGTGGCAGATCGGATGGCACATGTTATCCTAAATAGAGATTATCACTCTACTTTTTAGGAACTCTCAGGAGCACACCACATGGCATTAGTTATAACATAAGTAATAGGTCAGAACTAATGGGATGAGTGGAGCTTGAAAACATAGACTAAATTTTTGCACCAATCAAAAGAAAATTGATGACCGACGTGGACCAATGGCAGGGCTTCGTGAATGAATCTCCATTTGTAATAGAAAAAATCTAGGCTATGAGTTGTAGACACTTAAAAATGGCTAACACATTCTTCATATCACCTCCTTACCATATCTTATATCATTTAATAATAAATCACTTCATTCTCATATATTAATTAAATAATTATAATTATTTAATTAAGCTAATTTCCCTCCACAACTTAATTAAATAAATTTGAATAATTTATTTAATTAAAACTAATATTCTATTTCCTCCAAATAAATAAAATTTAATATTTTATTTATTTATCCATTTGCACATGAAATTACATAATTCCCTATTATTTCCTCTCACCATAATTTCCTCTCATAACTCCATCAATCACTCTCAATCTATTATGTTAATAGATCAATCATGTCAGTTGACTAATCAATCTATTCAGATGACAAATCAATCAATTCAATCAACTAGCCAATCAAACCTATTAACTCCCATAATTCATGAGAGGACAAGGACACTTATCACTCTCTCATTCCTCCAAATCCTCTCAAATCATTCTCAACCATTGATCTCTTCAATCATTCATCACCATTGATCTTCATTTCTGAAATCTATAAATAAATCCTCTTCTAAGCCATAAGGACCCACATTCATTATTGCAAACTTACGTTGTTAAATCTCATTCATATCATCCATTACCACATGTCAAGGTTATGCTAAAGTAATTGAGAAATCCACATAAGATCATATTATTCAAATCAAGGAAGCATAGCTATTGGAGCTTGGTTTTACTCCTTTTCGCTCCCTTGAGGAGAGGAATTGCATTTGAAGGGAAGGTAATTGTGTTATTTTTACTTGTCTTCATTGTTTGTTCTTTGTATGGACATTTCCTCATCCACATGATCTATTAGATCTTTTCTTCCTTAGCACATCGCATGGCATGCATGTTGTGACACTTAGAATAGTTGCCAAGTTGCACAAAACTTCAAATTTGGGTAACCACAGATGATCTACCAATGCCTTAGGGCATTTTTATTTGATCACAAACAAGGCAAAGTGAATCTACCACATGTAGTGAATAATTCACTATAGTTTCTGTGACTCTTGAGGCTTTTTTCACTTGGAAAAGGATGCAAACCCATAAATATATTGAGTGTAGAGTCAACTACAAAACAATGAAAATTTTGAAATTTTGAAACAATACATGATACCTTCCCTATAGATGGATGAGGGAAGCCATGAGCACCCCCCACTCTTCTGTTGGGAATTAAGGTGTCTCAACCTTGGTAATTCCTTGCATTTATTTATTGTAATCTATTTATTTATTTAGCCTATGTTGTAATTTTGTTGCACATCACATTTTGTCATTTAGTGTGAAGTGGCATGATGAGTTGTCACTCCACTTGTAAGATGACTAGGATGGTCAACTCACTCCATGTGGAGATAGGCGTCCCCTTTGTGTGGTAGAGCTTTTTTGTCATGTGTCAGCATCTTGACTAGTGTGTAAGTGAATCTTGACCGAAATGGTTATGACAGAGTCCTATGACAGAATCTATGACGCATAAGAGTCAGAAATAGAAGATCCTATGACAGGTGAAGACAAGTGTCGAAGAGCATCTTTGAGGAATGCATCTTTGGGCGCCTAAGGTGGGTTATGACATGTTGTAAGAGGAATATGCTATTTTTAGTCAATGTATGACAAATTCTCTTACAACTGTAAGTGCTATCAGTTATGACAGATTCTATGACAGCCGTAAGATGCGTAAGAACATTTGTCATTGCCTATCTTTGGATTAGGTGCCCATATTGGAATGGGGTTATGTGACAAGTGTCATGACCATGCTGCAGTGTTGGACAAGTGTCCCTAGGCATGGGTTTTGGGCCATAAGGCCAAGTTGGATGCCCATTCCAAGAAAGGTCCATTTTTGCCTTGTAACTTCTATTTAAACATGTGCTTGGAGTGGAGATGTATTATGTGATTGACAGGTACTATTATGCTTTTAGAATATCTCCAGATACGAGTGTCGAATACTCTTGCAAGAGCATTGGCTCTGAAACTGTATTGTAACCTTGATTGTTTACTGGAATACATTTGAGTTGTGTTTTGGAGTGTGGGGTTTTTCTCCTGAAAGGGTTTTCCCCACGTTATATCTTATCTCTCTCCCCTTCTATCTACATTCTATGTTTATGTGTATTGCTGCAATATCTCTGTTGTTGGGTTAATAACTCTATAATTGCAAAGGTTAAAAAGAATTTGCACACATCTCTCCTCATTAGATTAGTGTAGGAAGAGATTTCTACACACCTAGCTTCCTTTCAGTTAGTATCAGAGCTTGATCACCTTTGGTCCTAGTTGTTGGGTAGGAGTTTTTTGAGCTGATCTTAGTTTGAGTGGGATTCTGTGAAGAGTATTTTGAAATCTTGTTGCAGGAAGGAGATGACAGGCGCATTCGGAAGATAAGAGGTGGAGAAGTTTAATGGCACAAATTTTGAGTTATGGAAACTTAAGATGGAAGACATGCTTGTTGATCGAGACCTATGGGAAACCGTTTCTGGTGTAAAACCAACTGCAATGGCACAAGTTGATTGGGATCTCAAAGATCAGAAGGCTAAGCATTTTATAAGACTCAGTCTAGTTGACTCTGTTTTGTTAAATGTCCATGAGGAGAAGACCACAAAAGATCTTTGGAAGAAGCTAGGAGATGTTTATCAGGCCAAATCCCTGGTGAACAAGCTTTTTCTAAGAAAGAAGTTGTATTCTCTGAGGATGGAGGATGGAGGATCTATTGTAGATCACCTGAATGCTTTCAACATGTTAGTTGCATAGTTGACTTCCATTGGTGTGAAGATGGAGGAGGAGAATCATTGTATGACCTTGCTTTGTTCTTTCTTGGACTCGTGGGATCATCTTGTTATGGCTATTGGGAGAACCACATCCACTTTCAAAATGGATGAAGTGGTATCTTCGCTATTATCTGAAGATATGCGGAGAAAGTCCTCTGAAGCAGCTAAAGAGGCTCTTGCAGTTCATGGAAGACCCAAGGAGAAAGGGAAAAGAAGGACAAGAAAGTTGAGAAGGGTAGATCCAAATCCCATGGGAGATCCAAATCTCCTGGAAAGTCCAAGGCTCTCTATTGGAACTATGGAAAAACTTGGCATTTCTGAAAGGAATGCAAGGAGGAAAAGAAGAAGAAGAATGTCCCAGACTCATATTTTGACAAGTCACAAGATGATGGTGATGCCTTCATCGCAGCCCTGGCCACCCATGCATCTGATGATGTGTGGTTGATTGATTCTGGTGCATCATTCCACATGACCTTGCATCAAAGATGGTTCACGAAGTATGAAGAGTTCAATGGTTGAAGAGTGTACCTGCGTGATGATTCTCATCTGAAGATTGTTGGTCATGGAAGAGTCTCAATCCGATTCCCTAATGGATGACTGAAGGGGATCACTGGTGATGCAGAGGCATCCACACTAAAACCTTGACATACAGCATGTATGTCTACAACCCATCATCATCATCATATTTCCCTTAACACTGTCAGCATCATCATATTTTCTCTGCCGACCGATATCCTCCTGCAGACAAACCTTCGACCCTTCGCCTGTCAGCAGCATCATCATATCCGGCTATCGGCAGCATCATCACATTCGGCAAGCGCAAACATCCTCCTGATGTTCACTGTTCATCTTACCGCCAACCTCTATCTGCAACATCATGATGTTCAACATCATGTTCATCAGCAGGATATAAAATATCCGGTTCCCTCCATATATCCTGATGACGACAACTTCACGCACCTTTCCTTCAATGCTTACATCACCCCGATATCCTGATGACGATTATCCTGATGATGATGACGTCACATGCAGCTCCTCCAATATCCTGCTGTCGGCCAAACTTAACATTATCGGCCCGCGATGGTTTTATTAACCCGATCTTCTACCTTATGCTGATATGCTCCTCCTCGGCAACACCTGATGATGATCACCCCAATGCACATTCACCTTATGCAAACAATTGCATCATACTCACCTCCATCTACTCGGATGATGCCCGAAGTAACTGCAGGATATACACAGAAATATCCTGATGATGCCGTTGCGTTGGATTTTCCAACCTTAGCGAATTTTCAATCTGCCGAACCTCCTGAGGTGACCCGATCTGCTTCCTGGACAACTTTCCAGACTCTAACAACCAGCACGACCTAGCACATACCCATGCTAGGGTTCTCAACACCTCTCGACTGCGATCCTGCACACCTGCATGCAAACAAACACAAAATGCAGACTAAACCCTAAACTATTATACATGGCCATTCCACCGATTCGACGAATCAACCAGTGGAATGGATCAGCGAATCCATGAAACCACCAGAACAGCAAATCGATCACACAAAGGAATCCAAACAGAGAATTGACACAACAGGATCTCTTTATTGATTTTTAAAAGATGCAATACAATGCTCAGTCTTTCCCTCTGCCTCACTCTCTCTGCAAAGTCTGATCAATCCTATGATATCTAATACCAACCGATCCTACTACATAAATAGGATTTCCTGCAAGTACTACCACTCGATTCCCAGTGGCTGGGAGCTTCCAAGCGGCTGGGAGGATCCAACCGAACATACAGCATAACAGCTATCCTAACAACCTAGCTAAAAATAGTAAAGTATGGTCAACATGACCTTATTACACGCATTGGTCTTATAAGACCTTCTTGGAAACATTAACCAGACCTATAACAAACTAACTGCCTCATGGAGGCCAGCTGTCAGGTAGGTGCTCCTGCACCATACTCCCCAACAGAAAAGAACTCATGTCCCATGAGTTAGGTTGTGGAAGTCCTCCACCTTTACACTTTGCCTTTGCAGTGTCTTGACCTGTTCCAGCTTTGTCCTCTGCTGGCTCTTGGCTGCTCCAAGACTTCTGAACTGTAACTTGCTTTCTTGCAAGTAAATCCTCATGCCTGTTAATGTAGGCCCTTCGCTCACATACCTTGTGTTTGTCAGGTTGTCTGACCAGAACCTCTGTCTGAACTGCCTCTTGAACTTCTGAAATGTTCAATCCTATCTTCCTTTCAACTCTTATAGGACAAACAATAGTCCCAACTATGACAACATCCTTGTCATTCCTCTCAACTGGTTGTTGTTTGCACACCTGTTTCTGAACCTGCTGCTGACCTCTGTCAGTCACAACTGAAACTTTCTTCAACCTGTTGTCCTTAACAACTTCTTTCCCTGCAATGTCCTCAACTGCCTGTATGCTTGCTCCTATAGGCATCTGCACAAACTCCTTCTTTCCCACTAAAATGATTTTGGCTGCCCCCTGTGCTGCAGCTGCTTCCTGTAATGGCATCAACATAATAGTTTTCCCATCTTTCTTGATGGTATAGGTATTAGCATACCCATCATACAGTACCCTCCTATCAAATTGCCATGGTCTACCCAACAGTAGGTGACAACATTCCATGGGCAAAATGTCACACAAAACTCTATCCTGATATGCTCCAATCTGAAAATCCACATATGCCTGTTCATAGACAAAAAGTGATTGACTATCACTCACCCAAGATGCTTTGTAAGGGTGATGGTGTGGAATCCTTTCCAAATTTAGTTTATCCACCATTTCCTGAGATACCATGTTGTTTGTTGAACCAGTATCAATGACAACCTTACATACCTTACCTTTGCTCTTGCATGTGGTCTTGAAAAGAGCTCTTCTTTGCATCATATCCTTTGATGCCTGCTAACTAATTCTCCTCAGCATCAATGCTTCTCCCTCCTTAGGATATCCATAACTGTCAGGAACTCTATCTTGATAAGTGTTTAAACTTTGCACACTTTGCTCTACTTTCTCTTCTTGCACAAGTTGTGCTCTCTTGTCATTCGTTCTATCATTTCTGGATGATGAACCTTTGCTTTCTGGACATTTGAAAAATGGATGACCAAACTCACCATAGGTGTAACACTTTCCTGAAAATGTAGTAGAACCTCTACCACCTCCAAATCTACCTTTATTACCTTTCCATCCACCTCTGAAATCAGACTGTCCCTGTCCTTTACCAGTGTCTTCTTGACCCTCATTGGTTTGCCTTGTTGTAGGGGCTGATCCTCTTCCCCTCATATTGTTTTCTCTTCCTCTCATGGACTTATCTTGTCTCCTATTCATCTTTTCTTCAATCCTGATTGCCATTTGGTAACAATCCTCCACACTCTTAGGGTTAGCTAAAACTAACTCATCCTGTATGTTCAATCTCAAACCAGGCAAGTACCTAGCCACCTTTTCTACCTCATTCTCATGATGACCAGATCTCATACTCAACTTATAAAACTCCTCAGTATATGCCTTCACATCCATTTCCTTCTGCCTTAAAAATTGCAGCTTCTTAAACATCTAAATTTCATAATCCTTAGGCAAGAATTTACCTTTGATCCTTGCTACCATTTTATCCCATGAAGTGACCTTTGACTTCCCTTGTTGCCTTCTCTCGGATTGTACATAATCCCACCATACCAAAGCATGACCTCCTAACTTGGTCTTTGCAATCTTTACCTTCTGATCCTCAGCAACATCTTCACATTCAAAGTGATTATCAAGTGCAGCAATCCAATCCAGTAACTCATCTTCATTCAAACTTCCATTATACTTGGAAACATCAACCTTTACCTTAGGTTTATCACTCTGCACTGCCTTTAACAGTTTTGCAAATCTCTGGTCTTCAGCATCTAGATCTTCAGCTACCTCTTCATACTCTTCAACAGTATCTTCATCTTCTTCAGACTCACTGTCTTCCACTTCCCTCTTTTTGTTCTTTTCCAGGGCTACAAGCCTGGCTTGAAGTGCTTCAACAAGCTCCTTCATCTTCCTCATCTCTCTGGCATGTTTTTCCTTCATCTCCTGCAATTCCCTTGCAGTACCATTACCTTTCGGAGGCATTTTGTCAACCTCTCACTCTTCTACCTCTGTCCTTTCGGTGACAGAATCAACACACAACAGCCCAGACCTTTTGCTAAGCTCTGATACCACTATGATGCAGAGGCATCCACACTAAAACCTTGACATACAGCATGTATGTCTACAACCCATCATCATCATCATATTTCCCTTAACACTGTCAGCATCATCATATTTTCTCTGCCGACCGATATCCTCCTGCAGACAAACCTTCGACCCTTCGCCTGTTAGTAGCATCATCATATCTGGCTATCGGCAGCATCATCACATTCGGCAAGCGCAAACATCCTCCTGATGTTCACTGTTCATCTTACCGCCAACCTCTATCTGCAACATCATGATGTTCAACATCATGTTCATCAGCAGGATATAAAATATCCGGTTCCCTCCATATATCTTGATGACGACAACTTCACGCACCTTTCCTTCGATGCTTACATCACCCCGATATCCTGATGACGATTATCCTGATGACGATGATGTCACATGCAGCTCCTCCAATATCCTGCTGTCGGCCAAACTTAACATTATCAGCCCGCGATGGTTTTATTAACTCGATCTTCTACCTTATGCCGATACGCTCCTCCTCGGCAACACCTGATGATGATCACCCCAATGCACATTCACCTTATGCAAACGATTGCATCATACTCACCTCCATCTACTCGGATGATGCCCGAAGTAACTGCAGGATATACACAGAAATATCCTGATGATGCCGTTGCGTTGGATTTTCCAACCTTAGCGAATTTTCAATCCGCCGAACCTCCTGAGGTGACCCGATCCGCTTCCTGGACAACTTTCTAGACTCTAACAACCAGCACGACCTAGCACATACCCATGCTAGGGTTCTCAACACCTCTCGACTGCGATCCTGCACACCTGCATGCAAACAAACACAAAATGCAGACTAAACCCTAAACTATTATACATGGCCATTCCACCGATTCGACAAATCAACCGATGGAATGGATCAGCGAATCCATGAAACCACCAGAACAGCAAATCGATCACACAAAGGAATCCAAACAGAGAATTGACACAACAGGATCTCTTTATTGATTTTCAAAAGATGCAATACAATGCTCAGTCTTTCCCTCTGCCTCACTCTCTCTGCAAAGTCTGATCAATCCTATGATATCTAATACCAACCGATCCTACTACATAAATAGGATTTCCTGCGAGTACTACCACTCGATTCCCAGCGGCTGGGAGCTTCCAAGCGGCTGGGAGGATCCAACCGAACATACAGCATAACAGCTATCCTAACAACCTAGCTAAAAATAGTAAAGTATGGTCAACATGACCTTATTACACGCATTGGTCTTATAAGACCTTCTTGGAAACATTAACCAGACCTATAACAAACTAACTGCCTCATGGAGGCCAGCTGTTAGGTAGGTGCTCCTGCACCAACTGGGGTCATGCACATCCCAGGCTTGGCACATAACCTGCTTTCTATAAGTAAGTTGAATGATGCGGGTGTGTAGGTTGTCTTTTCAAAGGATGGATGCAAGATGACTAGAGGATCTATGGTGCTTGCAAAGGGTACTCGGAGAGGTACTCTGTTTTAGCTGGAGGCATACACTTCACAATGCAATAGTTCTTCTGACTCGAAGAAAAGAGCTGCAGTCACTTCATCCCCACCATTGGAACTGGTAGTGGAAACGTCTATTGTAACAAATTCTAATGGTAGTGCATTTTGGTTACCCAAGGGTGCTCATGCTTTGGAAGTTAAGCTTCCTACTAAAAAGACAATGTTATGGCATAAGAGATTTGGCCACATTGGTGAGAAGGGTCTTAGAACCCTGAAAAATAAAAACCTCGTTGTGGGGTTAAATGATTGTAATCTCAAGTTCAACTTTTGCGAACATTGTATATATGGAAAGCAAAATCGTGTTCAGTTTTACTCTAGTTCTTACAAGTATTTTAGTGTGTTGGACCTTATTCATTCTAATGTGTTTGGTCCTGTTAGTGTTCCATCGATTTCCAAATCTATATATTTTGTATCTTTCATAGATGATTACAGTAGAAGGACATGGATTTATTTTCTCAGAAGCAAGTCTGAAGTCTTTAGTCGGTTCAAAGAGTTTAAAGCTTTTGTTGAGAATTAGACTAGTAAAAAGATTAAGTGTTTGAGGACTGATAACGGTGGTGAGTTTTGTTCGATAGAGTTAGATAAGTTCTGTAAAGAGCAAGGGATTGAAAGCCATAAGACGACTCCATACACCCCGCAGTAAAATGGAGTTGTAGAGAGGATGAAAAAGACACTGATGGAGAAGGCTAGGAGTATGCTTAGTGGAGCAAGCTTTGAATAAAACTTTTGGGCTGAAGCTGTAGCCACTGCTTGCTACCTGGTAAACAGGTCTCCTACATCAACTCTTGTTGGTAAGACACCTATGGAGGTGTGGTCTGGTAAGAAGCCTTCAGTTAGACATCTTCATGTTTTTGGTTGTGAGGCATATGCACATGTGCCTACGGAGAAAAGGTCAAAATTGGAGAACAAAGTTGTTAAGTGTATTTTCATTGGCTATGGTGTCAGTGTGAAAGGATACAAGCTTTGGGATCCTGTGGCTGAAAAAGTGTTGTATAGCAGAAGTGTTATTTTCAGAGAGCTAACACCTTCTTCCATTGTTCTACAACCATATGAGAAAGAAAAGAAAGAGGATGTGGTTCAGTTTCCTTCTACCCCTGAGAAGACTGAACCGACAGACCCTATGAGACCTGATGATGAGGAGAGCTCTAGCAGCTCTGAAAGCTCAGAAGTAGAAGCAGAATGTCAACCTCAGCCCTTGAGGAAGTCTACATGAACAAGAAAGCAACCTGATAGGTTTGGTTAATCATTGCTTGATTCTAGTTGTGCTTTTGCCTTGCTTACTAACACTGCTGAGCCTAGAACTGTGACAGAGGCTATGGGCATGAAAGATGCAGGTTTCTAGAAGGAGGCCATGGAAGATGAGATGGCTTCTTTGGAGAAGAATAAAACTTGGGACTTGGTGCCTTTTCCTGAAGGACGGAAACCTGTTGGATGTAAATGGGTGTTCAAGAAGAAATCTGGTGCAGATGGCAGTGTTGAAAAGTACAAGGCCAGACTGGTTACGAAGGGGTACTCACAAGTGGAGGGAATTGATTATGGTGAAATTTTCTCTCCCATTACAAAGCTAGCATATATTTGGTTCATGTTATCTCTTGCAGCAACTTATGACTTAGAGGCAGAGCAGATGGATGTGAAGACAACATTCCTTCATGGTGATTTGGAGGAAGAGATTTACATGTCACAGTCAGAGCATTACATAGAGAAAGGTAAAGAAAATTTGGTTTGCAAACTAAAGAAGTCTTTGTATGGTTTGAAGTAGTCTCCTAGGATGTGGTATATGAAATTTAATGTCATTATGTTGTCGATTAGATTTCTAAGATCTAAATCAGATCATTATGTATATTACAAGTTTGACAATGATCACATTCTCATTAGTGCATTGTATGTTGATGATATGATGTTAATTGGGAATGGTAAGAATATGATTTCTGATTTGAAGTCTTAGTTGTTAGAACAGTTTGAGATGAAAAACTTAGGGGTAGGCAGGTACATTCTGGAATGGAAATCAAAAGAGACAGAGCTAACATAAAACTTTGGTTAAGCCAGAGTAAGTATGCAAAGACCATGTTGGAAAGGTTTAGCATGGCAGATTGTAGACTGTTGTGTGTTCCTATTTCATTGGGGACAAAGTTATCTATTAATGATTGTCCAAAACCTCCTTCTAAGGTGGAGGACATGAGCAGAGTACCTTATGCTAGTGCTTTTGGCAGTTTGATGTATGCTATGGTATGTACAACACCAAACATTCCCCAAGCAGTGGGAGTCCTTAGTTGATTTATGGCTAATCCTGGACGGGTACATTGGGATGCAGTAAAACAAGTGTTCAGATATTTGAGGGGTACTTTCGAGTATTCCATATGCTATCATGGTAATCCTATAGGACCTCTACATTCTATTTGTATTCATGGATTTGTGGATTCTAATTGGGTGGGTGACATTGACAACAGGAGATCCACCAGTGCTTACGTGTTTACTATGCTCGATGGTGCAATTAGTTGGATGAGTAAGCGGCAACCTGTGGTCACTTTGTCCATGACATAAGCTGATTATATGGCAGCAACTCATGCTTGCAAGGAAGTCATTTGGATTAAGAGATTGTGTTCAGATATTGGTGTTGATGCAGGACAGATTACTATCTGTTGTGACAGTCAGAGTGCGATTTAGCTAGCAAAGAATCCAACTTTCCATGCCAGAACAAAGCATATTGATGTACAGTTTCACTTTGTGCAAGACATGGTAGAGGATGGGAAGGTGAATTTAGAGAAGGTAGACACTTTTAAGAATGTTGCAGATGCATTGACAAAACCAGTGGGCACAAACAAGTTCAGATGGTGTTCAGAGTCTATGGGCCTCTTGACCTATAGCAGTTAAATCCTGTTATTTCTATTGTCTCTTACAAGGTGTTCGACAAGTGGGAGAGTGTTGGGAATTAAGGTGTCTCAACCTTGGTAATTCCTTGCATTTATTTATTGTAATGTATTTATTTATTTATCCTATGTTGTAATTTTGTTGCACATCCTATTTTGTGATTTAGTGTGAAGTGGCACGATGAGTTGTCACTCCACTTGTAAGATGACTAGGATGGTCAACTCACTCCATGTGGAGATAGGCATCCCCTATGTGTGGTAGAGGTTTTCTACCATGTGTCGACATCTTGACTAGTGTGCAAGTGAATCTTGACTAAAACGGTTATGACAGATTCCTATGACAGAATCTATGACGCGTAAGAGTAGAAAATAGAAGATCATATGACAGGTGAAGACAAGTGTCGAAGAGCATCTTTGAGGAAGGCATCTTTGGGCACCTAAGGTGGTTTATGACATGTTGTAAGAGGAATATGCTATTTTTAGTCAGTGTATGACAAATTCTCTTACAACTATAAGTGTTGTCAGTTATGACGGATTTTATGACAGTCGTAAGATGCGTAAGAGCATCTATCATTGCCTATCTTGGGATTAGGCACCCATATTGGAATGGGATGATTTGACAAGTGTCATGAACATGCTACAGTGTTGGACAAGTGTTCCTAGGTGTGGGTTTTGGGCCATGAGGCCAAGTTGGACACCCATTCCAAGAAAGGTCAATTTTTGCCTTGTAACTTCTATTTAAACAGGTGCTTAGAGTGGAGATGTATTATGTGATTGACAGGTACTGTTATGCTGTCGAAATATCTCTAGATACGAGTCTCGAAGACTCCTACAAGAGCATTGGCTCTAAAACTATATTGTAACCTTGATTGTTTACTGGAATACATTTGAGCTATGTTTTGGAGTGTGAGGTTTTTCTCCCAAAAGGGTTTCCCCACATTATATATATATATATCTCTCTCTCTCTACATTCTGTGTGTATGCGTATTGCTGCAATATCTCTGTTGTTGGGTAAATAACTCTGTAATTGTAAAGGTTAAAAAGAATTTGCACACATCTCTCCTCATTAGATTAGTGTAGGAAGCGATTTCTGCAAACCTAGCTTCCGTTCATCTTCATCCTTGGGTAGTTTAATCTCTTATAGAATCCTATACCAGTGTTCCAGCTCTATGATATGCTCATATGAAACTTCTCATGCTTAAGGAACCATTGTTTGTACCATTGTCCCTAACTTAGCCAACAACTTGAGAATTTCCAACATTTCCTCTATGGTAGATGTTGGCTACAACCCATCTAAATCAGACTCATCTTGGCTTCTTTTCTTAATGAGCACCTAGAATTGAGGTTGGGGAACATCTTCTCATTCTCATCTGATGGAAAGGGCAATCCTTGTTGTATTAATATTTGAATATGGACCTAAACACCCTGAATGGACTTGTAACATTGAAAATTGCATACCTTGGAAACTTCATGCTATGTTTGGCAACCACTGTAGTGCTTTCACCTCCTTTCTACATTATAGGCTTGTGTTCACTTCATTCTATCCTCTTTCCCTTAATTTTATCAAATTTTGTTTGAATGATTTGTTAGATACATTGTCCTAAGGTGTTCCATGTAACCAGGAACTTAAATCACATGGACTTGAGCACTACGCATGGACGTCTGCACAACGTGCTAGTGTCCCACATCTTTTTAGATCCAAGTGACCATTCCTAGGCATTACAAGATACCTTCGGTGATGATGAGACTCTTTTGTAAAACCCTTTCGAGGAGCAGAACATTTCTTGGATTGCTATTTCAGGTTATTCCTTCCTTTTGGGGGGGATTCTTGGATTTTGATTCATTCATTCAATCTCGCAAAATCTTCTTGGCCCTCTTCTCTGCATTTTTTTAAATCTTTGGGTAAACTTTGTCTCTACAGCAGCTATTGGGAGTTTTCATGCCCTCTTGTATTGTGGTATCATCTTCACTAGCTCTTGGAGACTCTTGTTGATGTTGTATTCATTGAGAAGGCTCTATGTCTTGCTGGGTATTTGAAAGCTATGAATTAGGTTTCAGCTCTTGGGAAATTATAGCCTCCTCTTCTCCACTCAAACTGATAATATTATTTCATTGTGTAGTTTTGTATCTCTTTTTTGAATCAGTTTATGCATAGTGTAGTTATTTGCTTGGTGTAAACCATCGTTTGTTTGTGTTGCATGGCATAGACCACCATTTTTCTTTATCTTGTTGTGTGATCAAGAGTTGTCTTCCCCATATACGAGGGAAGAAATCTCTTTATTTTACTTTCATTTCACTGCTCTAATTTCCTATACACACATAGGATAAGAGAACACACATTTCTTTACTTTTCAAAATATTTCTATCATTCAGTGCTCGTGGAGGTCAGAAGACCAAAACTGAGGCTTGACTGAGGCAAGCTACTTAGCAGCACAACGATTTTCTCTTTCCTTTTGCAGGTATCCTTGATTGAAGGCATCTCAAATATATGGAGGTTTTTTTGGTGCTCTTCCCTTGTCTCCTTCCATTTCATTTAATTTTATTTCATTTGAATATTTGCTTTATTTTCATTTTTGGAGTCATCTATGTACTACTAGGTATTTTTGTTATTCGTACTTGTGATGTGCAGGTGCTTAAGGTCTATACAAACTTGAAGATTTTTATTTTTGTGGTTTTAAGGATGCCAACACTTAATGTAAACATCCCCACAGTGCGCTGTCATCCAAGGCAATGAGCTGCTCCTCTTGGTGACAGGTTCCTCTTTTGGTCTTCTTTCTACTCCTATATCTGGTTTCTTCAAATTATTTTTGTATCTGTTCATTTCCAGCATTTTTCTCTTTCTTTCCTTCATTATAAAGCATCTAGTCTAGTTATTTTGCTTTGATAGGAACTCGAGTGGTTCTGTAAGACCTGGTGTAGTTTTAGAACATCAAACAACAGAACCTGAGTGTATGGTTAGAGAAAAACTCTCTTAATTGATACATTAAGTTGAGTAGAAGTTTTTCCTGACATTACATTTTTCGTGAACCTAACATGTTCTAAACACTTTTTAAACCTTATCTTCATTGTTGTGGTTCACCTTACATCTTGGTAAACCCATTCTTCATAAACATTTAAAAAATAATAACTTTCTTCTTTCTCAACACATAATATTGTGTGTTGTGTAGCTTATGAGCTTCACAACCCAGTCTTCCAATTATGAATTTGTGTTGCGTAGGAGCATTAGACACCATTACATGGCCTATTCTACAAATCCTACCTCACCTATTCATTCTGCTTTGGACTTTACAACTTCTTTTTCTAAACATCTAACCACAAATATTTCTTCTGCTTCTGCTTCCAAGATTATTCCCATGACCTCTTATCATGATGCCAAAGAAGCCTTTAATCATGAGGCAACCTTTGGATATGTCCCTAAAGTGAATATTTGTGAATTAGATCACCATCTGGCTAATTACTAGGATTTTCTACGCCATGAGGACATATCCAGTACCATTGTCCCTTTGGTTGATACTCTCTGCGTAATGTTAACTAGTCATCACAAGGGTCTTGATCTCTTACGTGGCATTGCTCACATCATGCATAGTGATACACCACCATTAGCAAGATACATTATAGATTCTCAAGACTCCCAATCTAACATTACTAGAAGCTAGCTCTCTCTCCCTTCCCCTACATTAGGGATCCATATCTTTACTTCTTCTCAAATGGCTACTAGTGCTCCACAACATAGTAGTGCATGTATTGGTTTTTCTGTAAGCGTCACAAAGCCCATATATCAATATGGGTTTGTTCTGCCTTTGGTCTCCTTGCCATTTAATTCTACACATGGTAACCTTGGAGTCTCCTAGCCACTTGCACAACCTATTTTTTTGCCCCTCTTCCTCTTCCTACTCATACCACTAATCCTATAATTAACAAGCTTTTGAAAAATGTTGGTTCACTGCAATAGCAACTCACCTCCTTATCCACTTCATCTGTGTAACCCCTTATCCGTGCCTACTGCCAACATAGTCCGCTCTCACTCACTATTCTTCTTGCACCTTTCCCATAAGGCTTTGAGGCACCTAGGTTCGAGAAATATACTGCAAAGGAGACCCACAAACCCACATATCTTCTTTCACTACTTTCTACAGTGACTTTCTTTTTTAGGATGCTTTGTTGGTAAAACTATTCTAGCGGTACTTAAAGGACACAACACTGAATTGGTTCTACTCACTTCTTGACCATTCCATTTTATCTTTTGATCATCTTATGAATCATTTTTTTCAACATTTCCATGCTAACTTTGGCTCGCAGGTCACGTTCATTGGCCTCGTCCACTATCGACAAGGACCAAATGAAAAAGTGACTGACTTCATTTGTTGATACCAATCTTTGTTCTTACAAATTCCCTATGCCCTACCAAACTCGAATGTGCAGCGGATTCTCATAGGAAACCTCCAGCAATAGATCCAGGATAGGATTCTGTTGATGAGATACTCATCTTTCACACACCTGTGCACTGCACTTCATGATTATCAATAGTCGCTTAGCCAGTTCGAGACATCTCCCTCACCAACTCCTGTTGTTCAATTTGGTGCTTCTTCATCTTATAACTATAATAAAAATAAAAATTTCTTTAAAAATAATTTGTCAACAGTGATCAACACTGTAGCGGTTCAAGCACCTTCCCAGACTACTTTAGCCCTTTGTACTCCAAAAACATCAAATAATTGTAAGTTTACTCCTTTAAAGGAGTCCCTCTACACAATCATGCAACAACTCCTAAACAATGTTTGGTTCAGCTACCTCCTATCCGTCTTCTTTACACCCGTAGCCTTTGTCGCCTTCGTATGACCTAAAGGCCTTCTACCAATTCCATAGAGTACCCACTCATGATACTAAATGATGCTTGCATCTTAAGCACATTGTACAGGACCTCATCGACTAGGGTATCATACAAGTCTCTAGAGTGAATGACAGAAGTAACAAGTCAATGGCTCCCCCTAACCAACACTTACAAATCTACACCAACCCTATGCCGCATCATAGCTCCAACTTTGTTGACCTTGCTTCGTCTTTCATGGCATTGCCTTTGACATTTGACGTTCTCCCTTCTCCTTCTTATGATGAGATGGTAGGCATGGTGGACATATGTCCTCACCTTGCTTGAGAGTGTTCCATTCCTAAGCCTGTCATCTATTTCTCTTCTTTCGATATCCCTATCAAAACATATGATGGTCCTCTTTATATTGCCATCAAGGTCAATGGCAAGCCTGTTAAGGCTATCTTAGTTGACCCCACATGCCTGGTAAATATAGTCACCAAGGAATTTTTATATGTTTATGAATTGTATAAAGATGTCTATGAGAAATCAAATGTCTTTATTTGATGTCATGATGAGATGTCGTGACCTACCCTAGGTTCGATTACCCTCCCTGTCCATGTGGGACCTAAAACCCTAGATGGCTCTTGCTCGATCATTCCCACTTTTGATCATTTTCGTTTGAATATTCTCCACACTGACAATGGAAGATAATATGTGAACCATTGCTTGAAATAATACTATACTCTTGAAGGGATGGATCTTCGACATTTAGTTTCCTACACACCTTAGCAGAATAGTGTTGTAGAGAGGAAAAATGGATCTCTAAAAGAGATGGCTAGCTGTATGATCCATGCTCATTCTTTGGCACTTGAATATTATGTAGAAGCTATCAATTATGTTGCTCACATCCAAAATAGAGTTCCACATAAGGCATTGAAGGGCATCACTCCCTTTGACTACATTTAGACCTTTGCCCCCGTCACCAAGATGAACTCTATTCTCTTGATTCTTACAATTGTTATAGCTAATAGTTGGGTTGTACATCATGTTGGTATTTTTTCCAGTTGATTGTCTGAGTTCCCCTAAAAATTGCCATCTTTTGTCTATAGGGACCTCAGGTCAATTGCCAACGAATAGGAGACAAACTCTAATGTCTCCTCTGCACTTTTAGGCTCTGCAGGACCTAGTGGGGTGTTCCTTACTCAATACCCATATGGTGAATCTTGACTGTAACTAGGTATTGACATTTTCGTAGATCAATCCTCTATTATGCAGACCCAAACTATGAGATAAATACAAAGGGGCTAGCTTTGGACCCTACTTCAGTTGTGAATTAGAGGATTTAAAAACCTAAATCCTACTCCTAATATCATACAGTTTAAGGTTTTGAGTTGATTTGATTTTGTGTGTTTGGCTGCTAGATTAGGGTTTGATTCATAAAAATAATCCAAGCCTACAATCAATGCCTATCCAAGGGCATGGAGTCCAACTTAAAACATGCAAATGAAATTCCATAAACTAGGTAAATATATAGATTTTAGAGGGTTTTTAGTTCCTGCCTTACAGAGAACTCCCAAGATTAGGTATTTCTATTAACCATACTTACCAATATCCCTGTTATCACACATATTTCCCCATGTTTTGACTTAAAGCAGTTTAATCTGTTCCCTTAATAGTAGCAAAAACTCAAACATGCAATGCAGTAGATATGCATCCCAAAATTTAGAAAACCCTTAGTTACTTCATTCCAAAAAAAGATGCAGATAACAAACGGCTCAGACAATTAATAGAAATACATGCACATAGCATTACTCATATAATTTCAATCTGAAACTGATAAATAGTTTATAGAAAACACACACATTAAAAATAGAACTCACAAGGCCATGAAGAAAGCAACCAGTCAAAATTTTGTATTAATCTTACACCTCAGAATCCCAAACCTCCAACCCCCTTACAAAGTGAGGCAACTGGTTCTTTATAGATACAAAACCTAGTGCCAACATTCATTACATTTTGTTAGTTAGGTGAAAATACATATCAAAGAACTGCCTTAGGGACGTTGGAGCATTAATTACATTGAGCCCAGAGAAAAGATAGAAAATAATATATCATAAAGAATACAATTGATTGGAGGAGCCTGACCACTTGAATGCAAGGGAGAGGGTAGTTGCTTGTTCACTTCAGGGACATTTACCCATATTTCTTTGCCCACTTAGCATATGATTTCTCTGATGGCCACTGGAATGGGATCAACTTTGAAATCGTATCATTGTGTCCTGTGTACCGTGCATGCATCAAAATCTTTGCCTCCTTGCAGAACAACTCAAAATTTATTTCTAATACGTGTAGCTTGTCCAAAGTTGAACTCAAAATCTTCAAATTGGGGTCCCCATCGGTGCGACAGGCAGATATTAGCTGGCTAGCATTGTCATGAAAATCGACCCTCTACTTGTCAAGGTTTTTTACTTGTCCATCACCCTCCAATACACTAGACATTATTTTCTTATCAATCCTTTCAATAAATTGCTTCTTTTCTCCCAATACCTTGTCAAGCTTCAACTGAAAAGCTACAACCCCTTCAAGAATTTCCAGCATGTCAAGGGTTAGCTTTATCTCTAGTGGCGCTTGAGCATCAAATCTGGAGCACCTAAGGAGGTCTCTCAATTCACCTGTCCTTTGCTACCACATTCTCTTCATTGTCTTCATATTTTCCTTATCCTGCTCATGTTTGTCAAGGGCATCTCTTAAATTTGAATAAGATCTCCAAGTCTCATCCACCTTTGCCAAAACTTTGGTCACTCTGTGATTGACCAAGTTAGTGACCATCTCCTTGAATGAATTTTTCTTCTCTTCTTTTAATCTCTTCACCTCCTCCTTTAGCTCTCTGATTTCTACCAGCAGAGGCTTTGTCTCTACTGGAAATGATTCTGCTGTTGGGATCATAGGTGGAGTGGAAGCATTGGCCCCTAGTAATAGCTTCTCCTTACACTTATTGAGCTTTGCAATTACTTGTGCATACTTTAGCAGCAGCTCATCATGATTCTTTTGCAGCTTATTAGTTACTATCTCAGCAAATTGAGTAGTCTGCACATTCAAACTTGTAGCTTGGGGAGCAGGGGTGTCAGATACCCTCTTAATTATCACATCTCCTATTAACTCCCCCATTAATCCAATCCTAGGCTTGTAATTTCTTGGGGCCAAAGCCCATATTTCCAATGTCTCGAACCTAGGATTGAAGGCCGCACCAGAGAGAGCCTTCTCTACTTGCTCATCTGTTACATCTGAGTCTTCTCTGGTTATGGTATCAAATGCAATTGCATCTAATAAAGTCCAATGAGGAAGGAGAAAGATAATACTCTTAACAACCAATGACCTCCCCTCGTATGGAGTCATTTTGCTGATAGCCTGATTGACTTCAATCAACACTCTTTGAGTAATGGCCTCATATTCAGAGTGGTCTGCCCCACTCTTAGCATCCTTAATCTTCTTCTGAAACTCCTCACTTCTTACTTTTAGCACATAACTCCTGAATTCAAGAGTGTTTATGAACTCATCATCCTCCAGGAATTTGTTACAAGCTATCACCATGATGTCCTCTGTATCTACAGCCTGGCTTGTCATGGTCCCCATTGACCTATTTTCAGGAGAGGAGTAAGGCCTTATTCTGTCAGGTGAATTCACCTAATGAGCAACTTCTTACATTTGTTCCTTTGCCTCTCCCTCTAAGTCTACTACCTCAATTTCCTCCTCAGCCTCTAAATCAATTATTTTTGCCTTCTTGGCAGGGGAAGGGTCAGTTGATTCTCTCTTGACAGCATATCCCCCCTTTGAGCTGTTAGACTGATAGGAAGGTCTTTCCTCACCTGCAGGAGCACTAGCAATTAGTTGCTCTGCATTATCAAGCATCATTTGGATTCTTCTTATTGGGTCCTATGCTCCTACAAAGGCACCCTGGTATGCAGCATTCAGGTTTTTCCTCATCCTTTCTCCTGCCATTATTGTGTCCCATTTGATCCTCAAGTTGTGGATGTCATTTATTGTGAAACAATTCCTAATAGTGTCTTCATCAAAGTCAACCTGATGTATGTATCTTGGTCTTTGCTTATTGACCCTCACCCTGTTGATGAAGCCCTCAGGGTAAAAAATCCTTGGCTACTCAAAATACATTCTGTAACATTGCAGCACTAAAGTAATCTAATCCAAACCACCTTTGTCAGCTGTCAAAAAGTCTCTGAATCTGAGGGAGGGGGGGAAAAATGAACCTTTCTTATGCTTTCCTAGATGCTCTTTATCTGATTCATTAAGCTGCCTAATAATTTCTAAGAATGCAATTATCTTAGGCACATATTTAGGCAAGATGTGGGGAGAAGGCTCACACCCATAGATCCTGATGCAGGTAGTGTGCTCATGGTAGAACCAGACACCCCAATTGTGATCAATCCCCAAGTTAGGGGTCCTGTCCAAAGGCCTCAAAAAGTCTAAAACATCTGGATGCAGCCTTTCTCCTTCTTGCTCCAAAAAACCAAGAACTCTTCTTACAAAATACTCCTCAAAGATTACAAAATCAGCATTCACACAATGCATATCTATCGTACATGTCCACATCTGCACTGGCAACATGTTTCCTTGTGCATCTATCATCTTGACATGTAAATTCTGATGCCACATACATGACAAAGCAAATAGAATCATAGGGCACAACATGGAGTACCATGTGAATTCAACATGGGCATCTGCAGTAAATAAGTTGCTTTTTAGTGACGTCATCTATTTTTGCATTTTATCTGCAATATAGGAAGCATAATCATATGGCTCCCTAGTCTCTTGATCTTGAATATCTATTACCATCATCATCAGAGGGACGAGCATTCTGTCTGAAGCATCCCTACCTAGCACTTGGCACAAACTGTGGTAGGTTTTCACAAAATAATGCATGAATAAGGAACACTGAAAAGGCTCCTCCTCCCTGTCTAATATCTTTACCAACTTTCCATCTACCCCTCTTGGTCTGTGTTTGGCCAAGTTAAAATCTCTATATACACGCTTAACGGTTTGATACTTTTTATTCGATTCTCCTAGGTCAACTGGCTTACTGGCAGTAGGGTTTAAGTTGAACACAGTGGAAATGTATCCCTTTGTGAATTTGATTATTTTTGTGTCATTCCCTGCTTAGATTGTCCTTGTCTGAGGATCATACCTCTATGCTATTGTCCTCACTAGGTCTGGATTAGGAAATACATTAGGGCAAATTAGTTTGGCTAGATCAAAGCACCAAGCGTGGTAGATCAGGGTTTTGTAGTCCATTCTATGATGCTAGTGTTTGAATAGGACCCAACTAGGAACAGGAAATCAGGCATCCCTACAGTTGTAGCAAAAGTCTAGGAATTTATCATCTGGCCTGTTGGGACCATGCAGATCCAGAGCTTTTCTAACAGAGCCTAGGAACTGGACCATAAGGTCCTCATCTAAACTGCACTTAGAGGTGGAGGCTTGACTGGCTTGACTCATTTTAGACTATTTGTAATAAACTAGGGCTTCCTATATTGACAATTATCTACCTTCTCAATCAAGCAGTCAACTTAAAATGCACTGAGCACGGTCGAACAAAATAAACTTACTGGTTTTACACCTGCAGAAGCTTGAAATTCTTTCCTTGCTCGCTTGAAAACTCGCTGCGTGTCTGAATTATGTTTATGCTTGAAGGAGTGATACAAAAAGCCCTAACATTCCTCCTTTTCAAGCTTCATAGCATATGTTCTAAGGCATTAATAGAGGTAGCCTCGGCCTTAATCTCTCATTTGTATCACAAGGCACCTTCAACATTCTTCACAAAAATTTAAACTTGCGTCGTTGATCTGAGTTTGTCCTTATGAGATCCACGATTGTCATTTACCTGCCAGATTTGAAAATATGGGTCATCATAGTTGAAAAGTCTACGACTAATAAGAACAAGCCAAGTCAGACGTACCTCCACCGCTGACTACATCACCTTTTGTATGATCTGGACACATGGCAACATTTCATGGTGTCACAGCTAGAAATGGCCCACCACTTACCTACCTTGCGCGGGTGCGATAAAGCATCCACGCATCCACCTTTCATTTTCTTTTGAATTCTTTAATAAAATGATGCCATGTGTCGCCATCTCACGATCGTGCAATGAATATTCCTTCCTGGTAAGATTCCCTTGTGATGATGCAGAACTGTTAGATTAGAGCCTTTCTACAGAGTACTTCTTAGACTGACACTTGGCAACATATGGTTGCATGATGTAAGATTCTTCAATAAAAGGTTGTAGGCTTAGATCCTTCGATAGGTGTCACCTTGTCGTGGTCGTGTAGTGGGACGATGACATCACCCATGATGCGCTGCGACGCTACGAAATACATGTATATTACACTTTATAACCTATGCGAAGACTTAGGACTTAAATTTAATTTTTTATGGGTTACAAAGGGTAAACGTAGGGCATGGGGCCGGTCACCTAATGAATATAAAGGCTTCAAGTCATAACTTAACCGATCAGGGACTTGTTGCAGGTGGTCAACAGGGATTTAAGAAATAAAGCGCACAGAGCTTAGGAACTTAGGCTTAAAGGATTTTTTAAAGGCAAAGACATGCAATTTTATGAACCTAAAACCCTAAACCCTCACTAGTACCACCACATCAGATGGATGTGAAGAGTACATTTCTTCATGGGGATCTATAGGAGGATATTTACATGGAACAACCACAGGAATTTGTTTAGGATTCTTCACTGGGTTTCCGATTGAGGAAGTCTCTCTCCTGACTCAAGCAGGCCCCACGAGATCGGTATGCCAAGATGGACTCCTTTGTTCTCTTAATTGAGTTCTCCAGATGCCACTCAAATATGAATATCTACATCTTGAGATAGGAGGATGATCTTTTCTTCTTGGCTCTCAATGTTGATGATTTGATTGTCACGAGGAGCACCTCATCCATCATTATGAGTGTCAAGACTACTTTGCATGATGGATTTTCCATGACCTACTTGGGTCTTTTGCACTAATTTCTTAAGATTGAGATCACTCAAACCTCTTCTAGGATCTCTCTTGTGTATCCCAAGTGTGCTCTTGATCTTCTAGCTTATTTTTTCATGGTTAATTATAAGCCTACACTTACTCATTTTATATCTGAAGTCAAACTTGAAGAAAAGTGTTCCACTCCACTTGTTGATGCTATGTTATATTGTCATCTCATTGGTAGTCTCATCTACTTGATTCATAATCACTCAAACATTTCATTTTTAGTTGGCATAGTTTCACACTTGATGACAAAGCCACATGAGCTTCACTGGAAAGAAACCAATCCCATTATGCACTACATTCAAGGTAACCATAGATATGAGATTCATTATGCAGTGGGCACAAGTTTAGATCTAATTAGATACATGAAATCTAATTGGGCTGATGATCTTGATGATCTCAAGTCCATAGCTAGCTATAGTTTTCACCTTGGTTTTGGTCCCATTTGTTTGAAGATCAAGAAGCAGCATGCCATTGCTCTTTCATCGACTAAGGCTAAATATAGGGAAGCTTTTAATGCATCATGTTAGTGCCTACATAAACATCTAGGTTTCAAGCATTTAAATATGTAGGCACCTTCCCAAAGAGTCCAAAAAAATTTCTAAGTCTTTTGGCCTTTGCAGTTCAAAACTGTAAAAAATTTTGTTGTATGCATGTCACTTTGTATATACAAGGTTGTTTGTATATACATGCAGGTCAAATGTGCATTAGCGGGTCAAAGATCTCAATCGGCCTTCAAAAAATGGTGAAAAATCAGTTGTGTGCATTTCGCAATGCATATCGGGCTTAAAAAAGGTGCATATACATTGAGGAATCTTTTGTAGATCCTGGGAATATTCCCTGCTTGTATATCAGGTTGCATGTATATTTTGTGTTGTATGTTCAGACATACAATGGCTAGATACAAAGGAGAACATGCAAAGAAAATATACAAAGAGGCACATATACATTCGCTACAGTGAAAGTTACATTGGCCGACACATGTTCAAGAGGTCTTGTACATTCGGTGACATGCAAAGCAAGAGATACATTTGGTGGGGTCTACCTCACATACAAGGGGGAATGTATATGCAATATACATTCGTTATGTGCAAAGAGAAAAGTGCAAGGGGCCAATATACAAAAGATGGGGCCCACTAATTTCATGTTTTGGCGATTGTATGTTCGCACATGCAATCAAATATGCATTCGCAAATATACAAGCCGGACCTGAAAGGTTATACTTCCTAGTTGATAAAGGTTTTTAAGTATGGATTGTATGTTTTATTTTGTGTGTCCGCGTTGTATATTTGTGATATACAAGGCATTGATACAAGGAGGGAGGTGCAACCGGCGCGAAGGAGAAATAAAATGCAATGAATAAAATTTGAGGTCCGTGGGTTGTATAAGGTGCTTGTATATGCCGATATACAAGCCGATATGCAATGAAAGGGATACAAGCCGGGTTTCAAAAGGAGGTACATTTTGATCCATAATATCTTGATGTTCGTGGCTTGTATGTGTATGTGTATGTTGTAGATCGCAAATGTACAAAGGAGGGAGATACAAGCCGGACCCGAATAAGTTTTCAATCTGTTTCATAAAGGTCTGGGGTCCACCTTGTATATAAGGTGGTTGTATATGCTTTTGCATTTACAAAGAGGCAAAATGCATGTTTGTGATGGGAAAAGTCAGCAATGGCAAAGAAGCATCTACGTGGCACATTCTCATTGGCCAGTGACTTGCCTGTTTGATTTGAGCTGTAGATTTGGGAGATGCAAAGAAGGATTGACGGTTGTGTTCAAATGTTCGATGGCGTGGGTTTTCCCATGCATATGCAATGGCATTCTTGGTGGTAAAATCATTTATGCATCCACTGCTGCATTTCCACAGTGGCTGCGAGTTGGTATGCCATTAATGGCAGGATTACGGACAGGTATGGGCCGAAGGGACATGTCAGCTACCACCTCCAAGTGGAAAATCTTCTAGCAGCGGCACAGGGCTCGAGTTCAACTACTCCTCACCCTTCTCCTGCTCCTTCCTCTTCCTCTGCTTGCTACATTGATTGTTTTGGGCACCATTCCTTGGTGCATGGTAATTGGTAGAATTTTGATTTGATTATTGTACGGTTTTGTTGAGGGCACATTCTGAGTATATCAGAGGTGTGTGCCTCATTGTTTTGGTTGTTGAAAACTAGACAAATTTTGGTGATGTGATAAGATACAACTTCGTTGGTGACTTTGTTTTGGGTGTCTTGTGAGTGTATGAATCACATGTTATATGTTTTATGCATAAATTTTCTGGTTTCATGTTGTTTTATATGAGTAATGCTTCATTGCATGTATTCTATTATTTGTCTCCAAATTGAATGTTTTCTTCTTCTGAATCTAAACAGCTAAGGGGTGTTTAAGATTCTAGGATATGGGTTTGCTATGTTGAATTCTTAGTCTTTTACTTCTGCTCAAGGAATAGATTAAATGTTTTGGGTTAAGTGTTGGGAAGAATACATTGCAGTAAGGATGTTTGTAAGCAGAGATAACTGAATACTCAGTTTTGGGAAGTATCTGTAAGGCAGACACTATAAATCCCCTTGAAACCCAGTCATTGATATATGTTTATGGTAACCATTTACATGTGTATGTCTATTGACTCCGAGCCCTGAGATAGGCACCGATCCATTCTTGTATTGAGGTTACAACCAAGGTCCTAGTTTTGCATCCAAATACCAAAAAATCAAACTCAAACTTCAAATACAAACCTTTAGGACATTAGAAGTAGTTTTAGAACCAAAATCATCTGTCTACAACTAAGCATAAGCCCAAAGCTAGCCCCTTTGCACTTATTTCATAGTTTTGGTCTGCATAAGAGAGGATTTATCTGCTTTGTATCAACATCCAAGTAAATTCAGTGGCATAGGTTATAGATGTTGAGTAGGGAATACCCCCCTTGGTTCTGCAGAGCCTAAAGAAGAAGAAGAGATATTTATAGAGTCTATCTCTTGTACGGTTGGCCCCTGGCCCAGAAATCCTGTTGATCAATGTTGGCTACCTTGTAGGGATAACTGGGAAGCATCCAGTCAGATTGAGCACTAACACATCCAATGAGGCTATTTAGCTTCAGAATAGCCTCACTGAGCTTGGCATCACTTTTTAGAAGCCATTAGTCATCTACTATGACAGCTAGAGTGCCATCTAGATATCAAAGAATCCAATCCACCATCAATGGACCAAACACATTGAGATCCACATGCACTTTCTTTAGGAGCCAATACAAGAGCAAGTCATTGATTTGCACTATTGTCCAATAGTAGAGAAGGTTCCAGTTATCTTCACCAAATCTGTCACTGATAACAAGTACATACATCCTTAGTCTCTCTTGGGGGTGTGGTACATTTCTTCGGGCAGGTCGCTTAGCCCTTCTTGGTTCATCCTCTCATGGGGGGAGTTTTTTCCCACTGGGATTTTTCCTTCTTTTCTATTTTGAGGGGATAGTTGTACATGGGTACCTCATCAGGCCTTGTAGCTGGGACCCATCTTTTCTTTTCCCTTAAGTTGCACTTAAGGGGGGTGTTAGTGTGAACAGGGTATATTTCCTAACTAGTTGATTTTATATCTAGTTCTCCACTTAGGTCTTTTTCACACTAGGTTAAGTTTACTTAGGAACTTTTCACACATTTTCCCACATTGGTTGTGTTTTTAGTCTCCTGGGTGATATATCCTATATATACTCACCTATTTCTTTCATTGTAATCACTTGAGCTTGTATGCTTTGCATTCTTAATTGAATAAATATAGTTTATTCTTTCAATTCTAGATCTTTGTTCTTGCTTTCCTTCAGCCATTTGCATTCTGGGTGGCTACACAACCAAATCTTACAATATTTAATTTATAAATACAAGCATACAGTAAACCTTACCTTTGAAATGACTGATTTAGGTTATCTTCATCATTTCCTAGGCATGTCAATTTTTCAAGATCACTAACTATTGTTATATCTTACTTGCAAAATATGCTCAAATTTTAATTTCTAAATTTAATATCTCTAATTACAAACCAACTATTATACCTATTAAAATTAGTATTAAACTTGATTCTTATCCTCCTTGTGAGAAATTTAACTCTACTCTTTATCATCAAATAGTAGGAAGCCTAAATTATCTTACTATATCTCGCCCTAACATTACCTATGCAATAGGTGTAGCATCACGAGTCATGCAAGAACCTTATGTTCAACATCAGAAAATGGAAAAACACATTTTAAGATATATTAAAGGCACTCTTAACTTTGGTCTTTATTATATTCATACTAAAATGCTCAAATATATGGATATTGTAATGTTGACTTTGCGGGGGATTCCATAGATCAAAAATCCACTTTAGGAAATGTGTTTAAATTAGGTTTAGGTGAAATTACATGGAATTAAAAATAAATCAACTGTAGAACTCTCTGCTACAGAATCATAATATCAAAATGTCACTGAAGTAGATAAAGACGCTATTTAGCTAAATCATCTTTTAGAAGAAAATTAAATGAATTTTTTTAGTATCACACTCCCATGTGATAATCAAAGTTGTATTGCACTTGCCAAAAATCCTATTTATCATCAAAGATCAAAACATATTGAAGTTCAAGCTCACTTTATTCAAGAGAAAGTATTAAATGGAGATATTTGTCTTCAATACTGCCAAACTGAAGATCAAGTTGCAAATATTTTTATAAAACCACTATGTAGTGCTAAATTTCCCAAATTCAAATCAATATTTGGTCTTAAGGAGTTTCCATTAAGGGGGGGTGTGCATGACAATGACACCTACTAGTGGCTAAATATTGGATGTAAGACCTAATGGGCATAACATAAGACCTTTAGGCATTAAATGTATAAGTCCTTCGAGCATATTGTAAATTCTTCTCTCTTAAAATCTTCCACTTGTAAAAGCATTGTATTATATAAGACCTACATGCACTATGTAATGAAGCTAAGGGAGGTCGGTTTGGGGAGTCCTGAGCTCCAATAAAAATCTTTATAAGACCTCGTATATATCATGTTTTAAGAACATTCGGATTATAAATTATGAAAAGGTGATCTTCATGTAATCCGAAATACATGATCTTCATTTTGGTATATATTTGTGTCCCTATTTATCCCTGTCAAGAAGACCTACATCACTAGGTGTTATATGGTAAAAGGGGGGAAGGATGGAATGTGTGTGAGTACACTAGATCAAACCCTCCTTTCACTACAACATTCAAGGACAAAACCAAGCCAAGCCACTCAAGATGGAAGAGGGCTCAGCTACTAATTTTGTGCTCTTCTTTGCAGAGGAAAGATGTGATTCAATCAAGCCTATTATCAAACCCTAGGCCAATTAATGCTCTAAACCCTAGATCTATGATAATCAACTTATAACAGTGAAACATAAACAATAAATTAGGATTTGAGAGTGCCAAGATGACCAATGAGATATCCAAACATGTCCCTCAGACTCTAAAATGTTGGAGGACATGGGGGATAGCACCCGAGTCCGAAAAGTTTAAATCTCTGATAACTCAAAACTGCAAAAATGTCATAGATGATACTCTAATGTTGAATTTTAGGTTTGTTTTGCCTGTTGGACACTGGGGCTCGTGCCCTAGTCTGCTACAGTGAAACACCTAAACTTCATTTTTAGATCTGGAATCTTTATCGCTCAAACAACTTCCCTGTACCTTCACTTCTGCAACTCTCGCACCTATAACCTGCACACACGAAGAAAGGGATTTGGGAGTTGTGGTGTTTAGGGATTTGCCTCAGTCAAATCCCAGGTTACCATTCAAGTTTTCCCAACACCGTTGTTAGAGAGAGAGTGTGCCCTAGTAGGGCAGAGGCTAAAGATAATCCAAATGATGATAAAATGATTCAAACACAATGATGATGTCACCTTGGTGGTGAAGTCCTTAGCAGGATGAAGATTCTTCAACTCATAAGAATGTTGATGATGATTCCAAATCTGCAACAAACACAATACTAACACAAATCTGCAACAAACACAATGAATGTCTTGAATTTGACTTTGCACAATATCACAACCTTGCTAGATCATCAACCTAGTTACAAATGAATTCAAACACTTGTTTATATATGTTTATTTGTTAAACTTTCACAAATTAATTGAAAGAGTCGACAAGGGAGGACCTATTTAAGAGTCCTAGACTGACATAGATTTGATTTTACCCCAACCAATCAAGGTGGACTTGGGTGCGGGCGCCCAAGTCCCAAGGGGCCTTTCTGGTTAGGACTTAGACATAAAATGGGCCCCTAGTCCCCATTTGTCATGGGTTTTGGGGGATTTCTCATCGGGATGAATAATTGGCTTTGTAGAGTGTAAACACAAGGACCTATTAGCTAAACTAGGAGGTAAAAGTACATGTGTCCACTTTTTACTCCATAACATTTAGCCCCCACTTTAATGTGTGTGATCCTATGATACATCACATGCAATAAAGTACGATCGAAGCATATCAAAACATATCAAACACATCAAACACAAGAATGAAGACACGCCCTAAGTTTGAAGGACCATTTCTAGCCCACAGACTTAGGCAAACATAAGAAAACATTTAACAATCACATAAGACATAGTGAATACAATAAGGAAGCACACAATACATAGAGAAGATAGTGAAAACACGCAATACAGGGAGAAGACATGGATACAGTCATGCAATACACGAAGTATACATGAAGAGAAGACATGGTTAAGCAATTACATATCCATATATAATGCTAACTAAAGTAAAAAAAACACACAACGTGGGGAGGGACTCATCACCGCACAACTTTAGACCATACACAAGCACACAAACCACATACAGCGTGGGGAGGGACTCATCGCCACACAACTTTAGACCACACCACAAACATGCAAGACACACAAGGAAGAGACGTAAAACACACATAATACATGAGTGTCATATAGTATGTCATAGACACACTATACATCTTATACATGACAGACATGGACGATAGGGAGGAGTTCATCACTACTTTAATATTTAAAACACGCCAAACACACCTGATGGTTGAGTTATGCTACCACAACCACCAAAGACATGCTTGAGGGTGAATAACTCAAGATCCAACCCCGCCTCGTGTTGAGGACTTCGTATAAAAGGATGTGCACTAGCTCAAGAGATACACCATCCTGCCTCGCAATGAGGGCTTTGTATAAAAGGATGTGCACTAGCTCAAGAGATATGCCATCCCGCCTCGTGATGAGGGCTTTTTACTTTAAAAGGATGTGCACTAGCTCAAGAGATACACCATCCCACCTCATGATGAGGGATTTCAAACATGCTTTTTCATTGTGAAAAAGTAATCAGACAAATACCATTATATATGCCCCCACCTTAAGGTGGTTTATCTCGCTTGCCGGTATCAAGCACATTAAGGTAGAGTGAAAACACGCGAGGGAACAAGAGCTTTTGCAAAGTCCATGCCCCAAAAGTGACATGTGCCACGATCGCCGGATGTTCCCACAAACACATCGAGATCATTTGCTAAGGTAATCAACAAGATATAAGCTTTGGTTAGAAAATCTTACTCTAAGATAATAACCAAATCAATTCTTGAAAGCTATGCATAAATCATGTATTAGATCACCTCAAAGACCAAGGCTACACTTGCGGGTTTAGAACCGAGTATAGTCGTTGGGCTATACTACTGGTATCTCAGAACCAAGTGTAGCAACAAGGTGAGATACAAAACAATCCAAAGTGTGTTGAAGTAGATTGAGGGTATTGCAAAGGTTTGTTACAACACGATATCACAACACAGAGTGATTCTACTAGTCAAGCATCAGATATATATATATATATATCAACTCCATCTTCATATATGGACTAGGTCCATTTTTGCTTTCTTGCTGAAGGCACACATGGTCCTTATCAGTATTTATTTGTTTTTGTCATCTGCTAACTAGTAGTCACTGAAGAATGTAAACAATAAAAATGAGAGAGGAGACAAGAGTGACTTGGGTTTACAATAGGGGAAGATCCCCAAGACATCCTCCACAATGTTATGCCCCCAAGGCACAACACACAACAATAAAATAGAGGAGAAGAAAGTAGAAGAATAGAGCAACATATAGAAGAATGGTCACAACAGAGGTAGTCTTCTTGTATCCTTGACCTTACAAGAGTATCAAGGGTCATCCAAGGAGACCTAAACAACATATAACACATCACGGGGGAACACAACATGACATAAGAGGAGGCCACATAAGGGAGCAGCTCAAAGAGGTGCTACAACTAAGGTGGCTAAAAAGGGTTAGATATGCTCACCTATTATCTTTGATCTTGATCTTTATATTTATTGTTAATGCTTTGTCCTTTGTTCTTCCTTCCCTTTGTATTGTGTCATTCGCATCTTCCTGTATTTGTGAAGAGGATATTATAGGAGTTGGCAATAGAAAGCTTGTCTCTTGAAAGTCTCCTCCTGCTATATGCCAGGATGGTGGGGAAGGAGTTGGATAGATTCCCATTTCAGTTGGTTGAGGTATCTTGATCCTTAGGAACAATATGTTCATTTATGTTCTCCGCATCATTAGAGATCATATCCAAGGTGTTTGATTGCTCAAACAATGGTAGGTGATCTATTTCTTCATTTAAGATGCAGTTAAGAAGAGTTTTAAGATTGGTAGAGGAACTTTCATTATTAATAGGTTGAAGAAGTTCAAAAAGGGAGTCTTCATCATCCAATGCTTCATCTTGGCCAAGGAGAGCATTGTAATAAAGAGATGGTAGAGTTGTTTTAAGGAATGTCTCAATGATTTCTTCTTCTTGCGCCAACATATCCTCACAAGGAGTTATATTAGGAGAAGACTCCAAATCATTGGATGAAGCACACAAGGCTATGTCAGCCTCATATGTCTTAGAGATGATGTCCATTATATCATCATGAAATGTAGTAAGAGAAGGAAGAATTTCTTCATCATTACCTTCCTCATGATCCTTCATGGAGATGAAATTAGTGAGATTCTCTAAGACCGAAGGGTAGATACGCATGAGAGTTGTGAGTCTTTCAAAATCATATATGTAACAAAGGATTTCATATGTGGAACTCATGGAAATGTCAATATCATAGATGTATGCTATTTTTTGTAGGACTTGAGGATATTTATCAGTGAATTTGTAGAAATTATCAATATCTATGATGTATGCAAACAAAGCTTCCAAAGATGAAGAACAAGAAATATCCATGTAAATTATAATAACTAGTTTAAGGAAATCGGGTTTTTGAAAGTCAAGAACACACTAATTTCGATACAAACAAAGTAAATATGATGAAAATAGTGCTACACAACAAGGCAAGATGAGTGATTTTTAAGTTTGCTTAAAGAAGTGTGAAAAAAGTGTGTAAAACTCTTAATGTTGAAATACACAATGTGTAATTATAAAATTTGAAATTTAAATGCAAGGACACACCATGAAGCAACACTACAACTCAAAATTAGATTTGAATGAGTGTTTAAAGGAGTAGCAAAATCTGAAATAAGAGTTTGACTACCAACCCTAGCTTTTGCAAAAAACTAGGTTATATGAAAAATGCCAATTATTAACAAAACCCTAGCAAATGAGATATGCAAATGCAAGGTGTGAGATCATGAAATGATTAATTATTGTAATTAGGTTCAGATCCAATGTTAAAATCATAAAATTAAATGTCTCTAATGATATGAAAGGAAAATAATGCAAAACTATGCCTTTATGCAAACCTAGAATTTTTTTTTTTTTTTTTCCAATGTATGCAAGATTTTTCAATGAAGAATGACAAGTATGCTATGATGTAATGCAAAATCTGATTGCAATACTCAGCAAGATGCAAGTTCATTAAAAACACGGGTTCACCAAAATGTTATATGTTAAAAGGGGGAAGGATGGAATGCTTGTGAATACAGTAGATCAAACCCTCCTTTCACTACAACATTCAAGGACAAAACCAAGCCAAGCCACTACAAGATAGAAGAGGGCTCAACTATTGATTTTGTGCTCTTGTTTGTAGAGGAAATATGTGATTCAACCAATCCTATTATCAAACCCTAGGCTAATTAATGTTCTAAACCCTAGATCTATGATAATCAGCTTATAACAGTGAAACAAAAACAACAAATCAAGATCTAAGAGTGCCAAGATGACTAGTGAGATATCCAAACTTGTCCCTTAGAAGCTGAAATGTCAGAGGACATGGGGGCTAGCGCTCGAGTCTAGAAAGTTTAGATCTTCGATAACTCAAAACTGAAAAAATGTCACAGATGATGCTCTGATGCTGAATTTCAAGTTTGTTTTGCCTATTGGACACTAGGGCTCACACCCTAGTCTGCTACAATGAAATTCCTAAACTCCATTTTTAGATCTGGAATCTTTATCCCTCAAACAACTTCCTTGTACCTTCACTTCCGCAATTCCCGCACATGTAACTTGCACACATGAAGAAAGGGATTTGGGGGTTGTGGTGTTTATGGATTTGCCTCAGTCAAATCTCGGGTTAGCATTCAAGCTTTCCCAACACCATTGTTAGAGAGAGAGTGTGCCCTAGCAGGGCAGAGGCTAAAGATAATCCAAATGATGATGAAATGATTCAAACACAATGATGATGTCACCTTGGTGGTGAAGTCCTTAGGAGGATGAAGATTCTTCAACTCATAAGGATGTTGAAGATGATTCCAAATCTACAACAAACACAATACTAACACAAATCTGCAACAAACACAATGAATGTCTTGAATTCACCTTTGTACAACATCATAACCTTGCTATCATCAACCTAGTTACAAATGAATTCAAACACTTGTTTATATATGTTTATCTGTTAAAATTTCACAATTTAATTGAAAGAATCGACAAGGGAGGACCCATTTAAGAGTCCTAGGCTGACATAGATTTGATTTTACTCCAACCAATCAGGGTAGACTTGGGCACGGGTGCCCAAGTCCCAAGGGGCCTTTTTGGTCAAAACATAGACATAAAATGGGCCCCTAGTCTCCATTTGTCATGGGTTTCGGGAGATTTCTCATCAGGATGAATAATTTGCTTTGTAAAGTGTAAACACGGGGACCTAGGAGCTAAACTACGAGGTAAAAAGGCATGTGTCCACTTTTTACTCCATAACACTAGGGTACTTCATTTTTTTCTATTAAATAAATTGATAGGATTTTCTCCCTATTAACATTAAGAGGGGTGTTAGAACATAATATCATTAAGGGTCAAGCCCTTCTAATATTTATAACGTTCTTATTTTAATTAATGCTTTATAAAAGCATTCTTCAGATACTCCTTGTAACAATTAATAAATTAATGAACTACTAAATAGTTCTTAATTTATTAATTGTTAAATAAGGTATTTTTTGAAAGGGTACGGTAACTACCCTTTTGGGTATTTTACCATCCCTTCTCCCTATATTTAAGGGAGAATTCTTCTCTACATTTATGTGAAAAAATATAAAAGTTTTGAATCTGCACGGAAAAGAGGAAAGGCCTGTGGAAGTTGATAGGAGTGTATCCCCAGGTTCTATCTAAATTTTCAGATGGTTTTATAATTTTTCTTAATATTAAGACACTATTATTTGTGGGTTTTTTTACTAGCAATGGTTTCCCCCGTGTAAATTATTATGTTTGAGTAATGTTATTTCATATTTTATTATTAGTTTATTATTTAAATATTTAATTTATATAGTCTAGCATTAATGATTGTCATAACTTAAATATTTTAAATTCTTCAATAACAAGTATCCTACTTATGTGCTTGAGAAGAAGACACCATATGATATGTGGATAGATAATAAGTTAATCGTAACACATTTGAGAGTATTTAGTTGTGATGCTTTTGTGCATGCTCCTAAGGAAAAATGGTCAAAGTTAGAATTCAAGGATAAAAAGGTTTTTTTCATTAGATATGGTGAGAATGTAGAAGGCCACAAGCTTTGGAATATGGTAACCCAAAAAGTTCTCTACTTAAGATATGTTCTATTCTAGGACCTTAGAGTTTTATCTAGGGATGAGGGAAAATAGTCAAATGAAAACAAGAGCAGTAGGATGTATTTTGAATAAAAATTAGAGCAACAAGATGCATCAGGTAATGAACATTCATGTGGACATAATAGTGTGGATGGAGAGGAAGAAAGAACATCTAGCACAAACTTAGAAAAAGAATAGGGTGCAAATGAGGCATGTATTTCTCCATTGATAAGAACTATGATAAGGTCTATACAGTAGTGGAAGTTACCCAAAAGGTATAATCCACCAAACTTTTAGTTTTTTTTCTCTAACTTGTACTAATAATAAACCAAGGTTTATAGGAGAATCTCTCTCTTCTAAAGAGAAGAAGTCTTGGATAAATGTCATACAAGAGGAGATGGAGGCATTGTAGTAGAATAAGATATGGGACTTGGTTCATTTGCCTAAGGTAGGAAACCCATTAGTAGCAAGTGGGTGTTCAAGAAGTTTAGAGAAGATGAAACGTTGGCGAGATACAAGGCACACTTGGTGACAAAGGAGTATTCCTAGGTAGAGGGAATATACTTTGGTGAGATCTTTTCTCTTGTAGCTAAGTTGAATTCCATTAGGATGTTGTTGTCTATAGCTATGGATTTTGATTTTGAAGTGGAATAGATGGATGTCAAGACAACATTCTTGCATGCAGATTTAGAGAAGGAAATATATATGGTTCATCTAGAAGAATTAAAGGTAAGGGGAAAATATAATCTAGTTTATAAATTGAAAAGGTCTCAATGTGGGTTGAAAAAATGACCTCGTAGGTGGTAACAAATGTAACGAACATCTATTCGTAATAAAAAACTTCCACTAAAAACTCCCAAATATATTTTTTTCTATGAAAATTTTACAAACTAGTTCCAAATGATAACAATTATAATCTAACAAATAAATATTCTTAAACCAAGATTAAATAATAGTTCAACTAGTCTATAAATTCACAAACGAATTTAACATTCATGCACAAAAATAGAAAGAGATACTTTAAATTGAGCTAAACAATTTCCATATATTCTTCTCATAATACAATAAAATAGTTTAACTCCTTGCACAAGGCTCATTTCCAATAAACTAGATTACAATTAATATCATAAATCTTTACAACTTTCAAAAACATAATCATGAGTATAACAATGTGTCTCTGTGATCAAGCCTTCAGCATTTTTTGCATCTGCATAGAGAGGGAGAGCATCATCCGGGTGCTTTTCCACCATCCACAGACCAGCAGTCCCCCACACACCTTCCAACTAGAAGTGGCCCTACCCTTCACAAGGGTAGCAAATAAAGGAATCTATAATCATACCATGCCATCCAAGAACTAGTGTAGTGCATTGACTTTGTTACATTCAATCTACCATACAACTCCAGAAATACCTCTAGCTAAGTATGACATTACCGACTGACATGCAACCTATCAAACATTGTGAACCAACAATGCAAGCAGCATTTGCATCACTTTGGCCAAATCTTTCAAAATATAAATCACATTCTAATGTGGATATGTGGGTCATTGTTCACACACCTCTTTCTTAGTCTTGTTGACAAAAGACATCATATTTACAAATTTCCTAATAGAAAGTAACATTACTCAAGTCATTTAACTACTCATCTCTACGTGATCTAGTCTCCCTATCACTAACTTGGCTAGTTGGGGAAAATACCTCTAACCTACTAATAAAACTAGTCAAGTAGGTGATAGTAATATTCAACCACTAATATAGATAGGTAACTAGACCAAAAGGCTTCTAGCAGTCACAATATCATAAAACAAATCCAAAACATAGATATTTAGCCATAACAGCTATAAATTGTGTATCAATACAATAATATCATATTAGAGTGAGATACCATTTTTTGGTTGAATATTTCCTATCATAATCAAGGTATTCCTCGGTTTACCATATCTGGATTGAATACTAAATTCTCATAATTTTCAAACTAGGTTTAGTTTATACACATGCAAGGTTAGGAAATTTTACTCATTTGAAAAGAATCCACAATCTAGTCTGAGTTTCACAATTCCCTTGAAAATTGATTTCACATACATCTAGAACAAAAATGAATTTAATTTTGCTTTCATCACATGGTCTCAATCCAAGATTGGTGGGTCCTAGCCTTTGTTTATCTAAATGTATCTAGATTTGCACCTCAGAATGAAATCATGATATTTAAACTTAAGAACTCAATATCTGGTATACAGTGAAGACAGATATAATAACAAAAAAACTCTTATCTTAATTAAACCTTAACGGGTATACAAAAAAGTATGACATAAATATATATTTTCAAGAGAATAAAGCAACTGTATTTTGCATGACACACTCATATTTGTATAAACATAAATTAATACACATATATATATATATATATATATATATATATATATATATATATATGTCTATAAAAATCAAATTTAAATCAACAATTCTAATAGGTTTGTATAACCAGAAATCCTCGGATTGTTCATAACTAAATAAAAATAGTTATACCATCAATCATATTGTGGTCAATGATCATTCAGTATTTATCATTTCATTTTTCGGGATTCCAAATACTCACAGTCTCCATTGTTGAGGTTGAAATGTGGGTAAAAGCTTGATTTTTTATTAGTTCTCTCTCTAACCTTCCTCTATCTTGCCCTTTTGCACTTTTTTATTAGATTTGGTTAGTTTAGGATTAGAATAGGATTTTCAAACTTGAATATTGCTATTATAAGATTGAAATTTCATAAATGCAAGTTGATATATTGTTTTTATAAGTTGAAAAGTGATATTTTATGACAATATATGTTTGGATCAGTTTGCTTATGCATTAATAAATTTAAAATTTGTTTTGTTTATGTGTGTGTTAGAAATTTTGTCTAAATTTATGTAAGGCCCCTTGTTGGAACAGAAAAAGAACATCAAGCTACTGAGTTATCTTGCAAGGCCAAGACTTGGCTAGGAGAGACCTTAGGGTAGTCATTGTCTGATTCATTGGGATTTGATTCCTTTCAGGAGAAATAAAGTACTTAGTATTTTATCTAAGTTGTAGTATGCTAAAACAGACATCAATAGTCCCAAAACCCTTCCAACTAAAGTTTATGTCATCAACAAAGAAACCACCTATAACATGATATTATGGAGACCTTGGATTAATAGGATGAGGGTCGTTCCCTACAACCTATTTCAATAAATCTACTTCTCTCATACGGGTCAAATCCACATCACCAAAGGGAATCCCGACCCTTTCAGTGTTTATAGAATGGAAGAAGAGAAGAAGGGAAAGGCCATAAAAATCAATCCAAAAATTAGAACCTTTGAGAAGGGAGAGACATCCAAACAAATTACAAGCATTGAGCTAAGACTTCAAATTCTTAAGGGAAGGGACGATAAGAGAATCCCCCTTTGATCCCCATTCAACATTGAAATCTTATGATTCATTCAACCTAGCAACCATTCCCATCGAGTCAGATATGAGCATCCATATGGTTGAGATGAGGAAAAAGAACTAAAACCTACATGGGAACTAGGAGAGTCATAAAAAATGGTTCAAAGACCAATATCAGTTGCCCCTCAAAAGTTTGAAGAAGGCCACCATTTTCAACTAAAAAAAACTATTGAAACAAAAATTGAAACTTTGGAAGAATAGAAAATGGTGAAGCTAGGGGATAAGTTATCAAATAATGAAATATGTGAATACATTAAAATTCTCACTGATTTCACAGACATTTTTATACCAAGCCTGAGAGTATCTCTACAAGAAATCATAACAGATATTAATAATTTGGATATATACAAAAAAAATATATGTTATGGAATTATATTACTTTAAATTATAATTAATTTGAAGTAAAAATTAATAAAAAGTAAAATATGCAACAAAAATTATGAAAAATATGCATGCAATAGATATTAGTGTTAATGATCTATGTTTAAGAAATTATGAGTTTATTTTATTTCTAAAAAGATGCATTATGGAATAGTATCACTCATTAAAATATTATAAAATATAAAAAATAAATTATTAAGAAATGTTTTTAAAATGGGACAAATTATTGTTTTTAATGTATATTTAGAAGCTATATGTACAAAATCTCAAAAATCACTAGTTCATGTCATCTTCCAGTTCTTAATGGTGTGTTGTTGTAACTGATAAAAAGTGAGATTTTGGCTAAAAATGTTTATTTCGATGTCCCACTTAGGCCAAAAACGTGGGACACACTATTGTGGAATCACCCTTAGATATGTTTCTGTATACATGGGTGCTTATCATCTCAAGTTCAATAAAAGTGAAATTGACTTGTGAGATGTATTATGTGCTTTAATTAAAAGTCTTTCCTTTGAATTTTTTTTGAAGGTTTGATTTATTGCAACCTGATCCTAACAACAAAAAAGAGTAGGAAAAGCCAAGGTAATGAGGATGTTGATAGTGTTTCTTAGAAAATAAAGAATTGTTTTTTATGTCAAAGAAAGGTTTAGATATATTAGACAAAGTTGAGAAGGATTTAAGAAGACATATGTTCAGTTTAGATGAGGATGAAGAAGGCAAAGAAGAAGATGGAATGAATGTTATTGTGAACATGCTAGAAGAAGGTGAAAGACTAGATGATTTTGATTCCATGGAAAGAGAGTTTGTGACAAAAGAATCCCTGAAAGGAATGATGAAGGAAGAATAGATTGCTAAGAATTTGTTTGATGTTTTGAATAAAAGAAGAGTGATAGAAGCAAGATTTGAAGGATTACAAATGGATCAAGTACAAAACAAAGAAGAAGTCATGTAGAAAGGTTTTACAACAATAGTAATGACTAAGATTTAAGGTAATAATAGAAGTGTGAATGAAGATGTGGTTAAACTAGTGAAGACAAAAGTGAAGGAAGAAGATATTTTCAGCTATAGATTGCAAGAAGAACCACAAAAAAGAATTTTATTGCTAAAGAGGAAATTGAGAGCATTGATAATAAAAAATTTGGAGGTTGTGAAATACTCTAAGATGAAACAATACTGATAGCAAATTTGAATGATGAAGAGGGCTCAAAGAAAGACTAGAAAGATTAATGTAGTGATATAATAGAGAATGTAAATGTGAATCTTTTGGCAAGTAAGATGTTGAGTATTGGACAAAGTTGTAGATGTGTGGAACAATATGTGGAAGATGATATGATAGTGTGGAGATAGTCTATGATGAATAAGATCATTAAAAGAGAAGAGATCTATGTTATTGAAGATAATGTATGTTTGAGAGAAGAGGTGAAGGATGAAATAAGTTAGGAAGATGGAGAAAATGTATTTCTTGAAGGGATGTCAAAATTGAAGAAAAGCGTAGTTGTTGACAAACATGAAGCAAGATGGTGGAAGAAAGTGAAAAGTAGAAAAGATAATGAAGTACCAATAGATCCAAGTGGACAGTTGAGTAGATAATTTGTAGATGTAGAATTTCGTAGAATAGTCTATTCTTATTGCAATCCCTATTAGTATAAACTATTAATGTAATCCCATTGCAGAGTAATAATATATTGATTTTAATTGCATATGGTTGTGTTGATATTTGAGTCTTATTGTACATTAATCGATATTGATTGTGTTAAGGTTGCATGGTTGAATAGTCTTTCATTAGACCCTTCATCCATGATTGTGTCAGAAGGTTCACCAACTAGATGTCATAATTGTTGTCACCTAAATTTGCACCTTGTTGTTGAAGCTTTTGGCAGTTCTAAGAAATTCAGTAAAACATTGGAATGATCTCAAGGTGTGGAACCTTGCAACCGAGATCAGACCTTCAGAGAAGGCTAGTTCTTCATTCTGAATTGAAGATTCAGAGAAAAATAACTAAACCTAATGCTACTGATGACCAAGCAAAAGGGGAAGAAGGACAACTAAAATCAAAGGGAGGTGATACACCATATTTAGTATGTTTTAACTACAACATCAACTCTAGGTGAACATGATAATATCAAACAATTGATAAATCATGCATAGAACATGGAATCCTAACAAAGGTAAAGAAATCAAAGGAATGCCAAGAGGAACAACTCATTCACAGATAGCAATCTAGACATAAAGATCACGCAAAGTTAAGAACATGAGGAGGCATAAACCAGTTGTTGTATTGATTGAAGAGATAAAATATTACAATTGATGTAGAGTCATGGCTGCAAAAAGAACAACCCCTATTACTTTTCTCTTACAAGTATATATAGAATTTTCACACTGTTACATTCCTGGACGTGAGAAAACCTAGTCAACCTATTTTTTCAGGGCACCATGCTGTAATAAATTCATCCCATGGGCCCATGTCAGAGATCTACAGAGTTTCATGATGTACATGCCCTTAGCCTATTAGAAAACTGCAGTCTAAAAGGTCACCCATGTCTTCGGTACAAGGTTTTAATGTAGGAGGGCTTTTAGTCAAATGTGTCCCTGGGAAATCCATTTATCTGGGGTACCTGCATACACTATTTCATCTTCTTCATCCACCTTTGGTACTGGTGCATTAAAGTTGGGCACTGTTTGAGCTACCTATAATTCATTTCATCCTACAATAATGGTGATTAGTGTTGAACAAAAGTCTTCACGTGAAAGAAACATGTTTCAAGACAAGGATATAAAAGAAGTGTCCATTGATGAGGTTTTTACGACACTTTAAAAGTGTTTATTTTTTATTTTCCTTTTGGTGTCCTTTGTATTTTTCCTTTGGTTGACAAGTTTTTATATCGAAAAACTCCTTAGTCAGCAAACCATCATCACGTGAAATGCATCTGTCATCTTCCTTTGATTGGATCTTCAAATCAGCATCATTTTATTGGTCCATTTGATCGGCATTGCTCTTGGACTGACTGAAAATGGTGGTAGGAAACTGATTTTGTCGCTTCTAGAAGTTTACAGATGATTCTACAAGTCACCAAGACATATCTAGTCAGGTTCTGTTTAACTGGATATGAGATGTTAGGTTCGGATGTAGTCAGGGCATCTGGATATGTTTGATTCCAGACGGAAGCTCCATACAAGTCAAATGCCAAGTTAAGTTCATCGGGACATGCATATAACAAGATATCCGTTTGAAAAGGTCTGAATGGAAATGAGTCACACAACAGGATATTCGGATTAAAAAATGTCCAGTTGGGATTTAAGCAAGGCAATAGGATATGGAAATGTCTGGTTGGAAAATGTCCACTTGGAATGTCCGATTAGGAACAAGACAATGTAACCAGATGTGGAAGTGTAACTGGATGTCAAAGTGTAACTAGATGTTTGGTTGAGAATGTTCGGATGGAATATCTGGTTAGAAATATTCGATTGGAGGCAAAAGTCCTGCAGAAGCATAACTTCATCAATTTTCATCAGATCTTCACCAAATTTGAACTGAAAATACCCATTTGGCTCCTCTTCAAGATGTACTTATCATCTTTTTCACTTGATCTTCCCTTATAAAATTTATTCCACTTTGTTTGTCAGTGGATTCGCCAATTAGCGAACTTGCCCGTCGGTGAACCTCTCAGTTCGCGAACCATTAAGTTCATTGATGAGCCCTTTGTTTCTTCTTTCTTATGCATTGCATTCCTTTGCCTTGTCTTGCATCAACACATCGCTCCATAGGTGAACAGATGAACTAGTGAATTGATCGGAGAGTTCACAAGTTCGCGAACTGGCCAATCCACCAAAATACTTCTCTTTTTGCTTTTTCTTTCCTCAGTTGGCCAATTGGGGATCCAGATGGAAAGATGTCCAAATAGAAACAAAGCATTGCAACCATATGTGAACAACAACTAGATCTAAATAATAAAATGCAATAGGATATTTGATTAGTAAATGTCTAGTTGGAATATATAGGTGATGCAACTGGATCCAGACATGAAATACAACAAGATATGAAAATGTTCGGATGGAAAATGTTCAGTTGGAAAATGAGCATAACTTTCAAGGAAACATAAGGTAAATTTGACTTAAGGAATTTTAGGATTTTCACAAGGTAAAACACTTAGGACTTTGGCAATATTTGTAAGTCTAAAGATGGGCTATTTTGGTCTAGGGCAAAAGAGGACAACATTTTGGTGATTATGCAAGGGTATTTGCCTGCTAAACACAAGAATCTAGTGGCCTTATGCAATCCATTGGGCACAGAGTCGAAGGGGACTGCAACAACATGACCAAACAAATTAGAACGTTGCCTCAAAACAACAACATAAAAACACAGAACAACAAGGCAAACATCCTCCTAATGAGGATGCAGTAGAGCGCAACATCACTTATTTAAGGGAAACACACCTAACATATTTACAAAATCTCAAAACCATACTTAAAAGTGTTGAAATGCACCAGACAATTGAGAAGGGGGGGTGAATCAGTTGTATCCAAACCTTTAACCTCTTATGAACATTAACCCATCAAACACTTGATTTCTATTATTCAGATTTAATAATGAAAGCATGAATCGAAAAACTTAACACAACAATATAATCAACACATGAGACACCAGATTTTTACGTGGAAAACCCTATAAGGGAAAATCCACGGTGGGTGTTAGCCCACAGAAATATATAAGTTATAACAATACCGAAAACTAGAGGCTCACTACCCAAAATGCTCACTGCAAATGTTAAGACTCACTGCCAAGATCGGCTTACTGCCAAGGGGTGGCTCACTGCCAAGATTGGTGAACTAATTTGATAGCATTTACTCCATGCCTCTGTTTAGTTCCTTTGAAGCACAATATATCTCCTTTGCTTTGCTCTTTTACACCTTCACACTTATCTTTTCATTTCCTCTCTGTCACACACTTTTCGCAACTACATTACATGTTTTTATACAACTCATCAACCTTTGAATGTACATCAAGGTTGGCATTACATTCATCAACTGTTGGAGCAATCTCCAAGGTCGGCATTACAAACATACATAGAAAATAGGTTTGGACCTAATACAAAAATTTGCTAAGGGAAGGATGTAACGATGTATGCGGATCACACAGTGCCTTAGCTGGGACTCAAATACAATCTTCCACACCATAACACACTACTACAATCTTCAAAGCATCTCCGCAATTAGTGAAAGTAACCAAGTCGGCCAAGACTGGTGTTCACATTCAGACTTTCAAGAACAGTCTTTATCTTTGATCCAAATTTCTCTTTGCGGACCAATCCAAAGGTAGGAACATGATCAGGAGACATCCACAAGCACATTAAAATCATCAAGAACAACTGCACAACCTCTAACCTCTCTGTCAAAAGGATTCTTCAAATTGGAGCTCATAAATAACACTGTCAGCTACTATCATAAGGAAAAGATCGCTTGTGGACCACCAAATCACAAACCATTAAAGTTGAAGGCACGTAACATCATCTCCGACTTAACTCTAGAATCGTAGATCAAAATACTTCAATGCAGAGGAATGCAGAGCATAATACATTCTCCCTGTCAGCAATGAATACTCAGAAAAAAGTAGCTTTTACTCTAGTAAACATAACTCACTCAAATCTTCATACCGGAGGCTCAAACTTGGAATATAGCATCTTCAAGAATGCCTATAAATAACTTCCAATCCGCAGACAAATATATTCATTCTACAGGAAATGCGGAGCAATCTGTTGGATTGTTCTTCTATAGACAAAGATATTCTGCAACATACTATTTCTACTAGAGGAGCAAATTTTCTCAATATCCTCAGTATCTAAATTTCCAATACTTACATAGGAAAATACAAAGCATCTAACTCATTACAAGAAAACATTAAAACAAGAGCACAGTTGGCACCAATGACAACATTGATATGTTGACATCAATGACAACACCAGTTAGACACATACTTGCAACAAAAAGCAAGATTTGAAATGAATCCTATTGACTTGGAGTGGAAGAGATTCACCATTCATCCTAGAGAGTTGAAATACATTAGCCTACTTGCAGTTGGTGATGGTGTATGGGCCGCTCCATAGTGAATCAAACTTGGTGTGCCTCCCAACCTTAGCTCTATCTTCATCCCATTTTAACACTAAATCTCCCTCCTTGAATATTCTATCCACTATTTTTTTATAAAAGGTTCTCTTTACTTGTGCTTGGTGATCTTCAAGAGTCTTCATGGCAACATCTCTCAACTCTTCTAACTCCATCAACTCAGCGAGCCTTACTGTTATAGCATCATTTTCCATTAGTTCCAACTGTTGTGCAAGTTCAAGTGAGGGCAACTCCAATGACAATGGAAGCCTTGCCTCCCTTCCATAGACAAGCATGAAGGATGAATTGCCATTGGCTCTCTTAGGTGTGATCTTATTAGCCCAAAGTGTTGTTCGTAGCTTGGAATGTAATGTCCTTTGGTTGTCTTCAATTGTTCTTTTGATGATTCTGATCAGGTTTTTGTTGGAGGAATCAGCTAGGCCATTCCCTTAGGGGTAATAGTTGGAAAACGTCTTCAAATATATTTCATATTTAACTGCCCATTCACGAAATTTTGTGCCTACAAGGGCCTTAGCATTATCATAAATGATAATGGATGGGACACCAAATCTTGTAAATATACCTTCAAGGAAGTCCAGAACAGTAGCCTCAGTGGCATCCTTCAAAGTAGTTGCCTCAGTTTACCTGGTGAAGTAATCAGTGGCTGTCAAAATCCACTTATGAACAACACTTGGTGGTGGGTTTATCATGCCAATAAAATCTAAACCCTATTGGGCAAATGACTGATTAGTCTGGATGGGATGAATACACAAACCTTTGTTTACCTGTGAATAGAGCACACTCCTTGCAACTCCTCTCCCATCTATGGGCATCTCTGAATAAGTTGGGCCAATAATAACCAGCCCTCATAATTTTAACAGCAAGTCTTCTTGGTGAAAAATGGCCACCTACAAGGCCATTATCATGGAATTCTTCTGGTACCCTATTGGTTTGATTTTGTTATATGCACCTTAAAAGAACTCCATTGATGTATTTTCTAAACAAGAATCCTCAACAAGAACACATGGGATGGATTGAAGTTTGAAATACCTTTTATTTGACTAATTTAATCCATCTGGGTAGCTACCTATTTGTAGAAAGACCCAGCCATGTCATGATACCAATCATTTGGAGTGATAAATTCAGTTGGTTGTGCTTGTTCAAGGGCATACACTATGTCATTTCCAGTTCCATTGTCTATTTCCATTTGCTCACATAGTCCCTTATTCCTTATCAACTTGGTGATGTTGATATCTACATCATATTCCATGACTTTTGTGATCCACCCAACTCTCTTTTCATTGACATTTCTACTCAAAAGAAACTCTTTCACACCGGTATGGTTTACCATCAGTTGTGTCTTGTTGTTTGAAAGCATGTGCCTAATTTTTTTAAGAGCTTTCACCATAGCAAACACCTACTTTTCAACAAAATTATACTTAAGCTCATAATCTTTCAGAGGTTGACTAAAAAAGCAATTGCCTGCTCCAATTTTTCATCATTATCTTGTGTTAGGACTACTGATATACCCTCCTTGCCTCCAAAGACATAAAGAATAAAATCATTTTCATAATTAGGGTTTACCAATGTAGGATCTTGTGAAATGGCCTATTTAACATCTTCAAAACTATTTTTGCCCTCTTTTGACCAACTGAATGTAGTATTCTTTTTTAACATGGCAGTGAGAGGCTTCTCTATGGAAGCAAAATTAGGTATGAACCTTCTCACAAAGTTAATCTTACCTAGGAACTCTACAGGGCCTTCTTGTGGCTAGGAAGAGGGAGGGACATAATTGCACTTGTTCTTTCAGGATCAATGGCAAGTCCCTCCTTTGAAACTATGTGTCCCAACAATTTCCCTTCTGAGATGGCAAATACACACTTTTTTGGATTCAATGATATGCCATACTCCTTGAATTTTTCAAAGACCTTCCTCAAATAGCTCAAGTGATCTACTGTATGCTTCGAATAAAGAGTTAAATCATCAAGATATGCTAGAATGTATCATTAATTAGGATTTTGAAGGCCAAATCCATCGCTCTTTGGAAGTTTGCACCAGCATTGGTCAACCCAAAAGGCATCTTTTGATAAACCAAGGTACCCCACTTGGTAGTAAAGGTTGTTTTGTATTGATCTAATTCTTTTACAAGAATCTAGTTATACCCTGAGTAGCCATCTAGAAGAGAAAATCTCTCAGCTCCTACCACTGTTTGTAGGATTTGTTCCATTGAGGGAAGTGGATAGTGGTCTTTAAGGGAGACCCTATTCAAGTCTCTAAAGTCCACACATAACCTAATTTCCTAATTCTTTTCCCTAACCAAAACTAGGTTAGCCACCCAAAAGGAGTGTTTGATTGGATAGACAATTTTGGCCTCTATGAGCTTGGATAACTCCTTCCTCATTAGCGGTTCTATTTTAAGGTTGATTGGCCTTTGTTTTTGGCAGGCAAGTTTTTCATTGGGATCTAAATCAATGGTATGTTGAATTAAACCAAGGACGAAACATTTTATATCCCCATAATCCCAAGCAATAAGATCATCAAATTTATTACAAAGCTTAATGAAACCTTCTCTTTCAGCTTGATCGCATACCTTGGGTCATGCTTTAGAAGTCTGCCCTGTGCGATTTTTGCTTCTTCATAATCTTCTTTTTTGACTATCATGTTCATCTTTTCACCCTTGAGCTGATCATCAGTGTCAAAAATATTTTCCAGAGTAATCAGTCCTTTGGGCAGCTTATTTGTCTTCAACTGGATCATTTGTTCACCTTACTGCTCTTGGAATTTGGACTGATTTTTAGTAGAAAACTCTGCCTCCTCTTGTAAGAAGTTAACAATTTGCTGGTAATTTTCATACACCTGCCAACTGGATACATTATTTGGGACAGTAGGCCTCACAACAACCCTCACATGTTGATTTGAATCTTGTGTGACATTTTTAGGGATATCAAACTGAGCACCAACCGTGGCCAGCCTATCAGCGTCTTTGTTTCTTTCCCTAGGCACTGCCTAAATATTGAAAGCATCAAAGTCTTCAATCAGATCCCAAGCTCTATGTTTGTATGACTTCATCAAGTCATTCTTTGAGGCACTTTGATCCCTGATTTGGTTGACAACCAGCTCACTATCACCAAACACTTGTAAGACTTTTATTCCTCTCTTATGTGCCAGTTGCATGCCTTGAATCAAGGCCTCATACTCAGCTACGTTATTGGTGCAACTGAACTAAAATATGAAAGCAGAAAAATAATATTCTTTTTGAGGTGAGACTAATACTACACCTCCACCTACTCCATTTTTGCTCCTAGAGCCATCAAAATACATTTGCCATATCCCACTTGAATCTTCTTTTGACTTCACAAGGTTAGGGGTGATGGCATCCTCATCATGGATACAGTATGTACCCAACCCTATTTCTTCTACACGATCAAGAGTATCGAATTGAAAGCAATTTGCCCATTCATCAAGCAGTATATTCAAAATTTCTTCCATAGGTGTGGCAGCCTCATGTATATTGTTATCTTCCTCTAAATCATGGATTGTGTAGTTCATGTTGATAGGGGTAGGGGAATAAGGTTCTCTATGATCTTTGGCAATAGACTCGGCTTTAATGGTCACCTTAGTGTCATACCTTGTCCTAAACAATATATGGGACCAATCAGAAGATAGGTATCCACCTATTTTAACAATGAAGTCTCTGGACAAGCATACAGGCCAAAGTATGCAGGGAGATCAATGACTAAAATGTCTTGTAAAACAGAGTAGTCGGGGCATGCATGTATGGTAAGCTTCAAATCTTTAACAACACCTATTGTCTTAACAACGATACCATCTAGTTGTGCTACACCTTTACTCACATGTTCATACTTGATACCTAACTAATTAGCTATTTCTTTAGGCATGACAGAACTACCCACCTCATAATCAATCATACAATTATGTAATAAATTATTGCCAATGATCAGGGAAACATAGAAAGGGGGAGGCTTACTGATTTTGCTTGTGCTTGCCTCCTCTTTTGGTTTGCACAAGTTTACTCCTTTTGTTGTCTCTTTGGTAGGCGTATTAAAGCTCTTCAAGGCATCTTGTAGCAAATCCCTTTGAGTTGGGATTGAAAGGGTGTCCCACATAGTGACGTTCAAATTGGTCTTCTTCATCTAGTCCACTACATTGAAGGGAATAGATCTAGATTTTGGAGAAGTCTTTGTAGCAGCAGTGTCTATTTTAGTTTATTGATTAGTATGTTGTTGGCCTTGTGATGGATTCACTCTACCAACGGCCTTTTTTTTTTGCAATGAAACTGCCTTGACTGTTGTACTTTCTCCTGTAGTTACAGAAGAAGCATGAGAGGTCGACACTTGACCAACCGCAAGAATTGATGCATCCTCACTCGCTCTTCTTTTTTATCTTGTATTGTATGCTATTGGATTTGTGCCCTGATTAACACCACAAAAGTCATCCTCCTACCAATTCATCAATGTGGATTCATTTTGGGCTTGTTCCTGCTCTCTCAGAATCTCTTGGTTGGAATTAGCTTGTTGTTCTAAAGCCATTTGTGGATTTTGGACCATCAGAGCTTGACTGAATTGTCCATTTTAGCATAACCTTTGACTATGGGGTCGATTGCATGGATAACATCATTCTGTAGATTTTGGTAGAGCCAAAATTGAAATACAAAATTGAAGATTCACATTGTAAATGATAATAACAATAAAGTGGAATTTTGTAATGTCCCCTTGTCACAAGCCAAAATTTCACAACCTTGAACACAATTTCAACTTGCAAAAAGAGTACATTAGAATCCCATTCTTCTATTTTATCGGAATAAACCATAAGAAATCTTAATTCAAACTTTATGAACATAAACCATATGTATTATACTTTCACTATAACTATTACACATATCCATTGAGAGAGTTATACTTAGGTCTACATGTCCATCAATTCACTTTCCCACGAGAGAGGGCCTATAGGAGGTACAATCATGGGGTCTATATTTCATTCCTTTGACTTGGAGACCAACCCAAATCAAAGGCCCATCCCTTGCCTCGTGGGGTCCTCTTGACCAACATTAGACAAGGGCCTATCCATTGTCCCGTGGGGTCCCTTTGACCAACATGAGACAATGGGAAACTTATCCCCATGGGGTCCTACGGACCAACATTGAGATAAGGCCTATTGGGTCTTTAGCCTAGAAGGTTCTCTTGACCAACTCAGGGATCAACCAAAATACCATGTTGCATTGCCTCCTTTCCCTTTGTCTCAATCCTTGGGATATTGATTGATGGGCCATGAGCCTCTATTTCTAATCTCTCCTTCATTATTAACTTATCACATGTAATCAACTAACACTTCTCATCATTAGAATTTTGCTACTTCATACTTAGCATATTATTGGATTAAACATTGAACCATTATATATTGCAGCAAAGACAAATTGAATACAATTTACATTCTTACAAATCCTATATGTAATAATTATAAAATAAACATATAAAATATACTTACTTACTTGCTGGAGCTTTACCTCGTATTTCTTACCTATCGTTGCGGTCTTCTTTCTATTTTCCAATGTTTTTTCTTGCTCGATGGAATGACTAATATAATTTTTATTATATTGCTGCTGGTGTTTATATATTTTATAATATATATTTCACCACCCCTTTTTCCATCATACTCCTTTATGCCCTTTTATATATTTCCAAGGGTTTACCATGGGTAAAAGGATATACCCTTCCAATGGTTGCCGCTTTAATAATGTTTGTCTTCTTATATATTTATTATTTATTAAGGTGATCACTGGTGTAACCAACTTAATAGCCACATACATACTTTTATTTATATTTGATTGTCTTATATAAGATCATTGATTTTATTTCATAGGAACTACTTCTCTCACTTCATATAATTATAGTATAGGATAATAATAATATTATTATTTATTAGATAATAAGTATTAATAATAATATATATTTACTTAAATATATATTTTACCAAAGCAATTTCAACGACTTTTATATGTTGTTTAAATCTTTAATTTAAACAATGTCTTAATATCGGGTCATGATAGACTTTATAATATTTATAATAATTAACTCATAATATTGTATTTATGTTCATTCTTATATAATATAATAATAATATATATTATAATAATATTTATATTTATAAACATGTATTGTTATATTATAATCATAATAATAATTAATATTAATATTTATAGTTATTATCATATATTGTTATTATATAATAATAATATGCTATTTTAATATTTATATTTATATTAATGATTATAATTGTTATTTATATTTAGAATATTTATAGATAATATCATATAATATTATATATATCTATTAATGGACTATGGCTAAATCTTTAATTTAAACAGTTCCTTGATATGGGGACATGACAAATTTCATATAAAATTTCGTTGCAATTTTACATTCCTTAGAATGGATTATAAAGCCTTATTTTTCCCTTGTAACCACTAATCTAAAACTAATTTATTAAATGTAAACCTTATTTCCTAACAACCCTCCTTTAAGGTTTACATTACAAAAGAGAAAAACAAAAGAAATATTGTATCAGTATCAACCTAAAGTCCTCCTGTTTAGGTAAATATCCGATTAACCACCTCTGCATCGGCCTAAACTCCTCTGTCTAGGCAAATGTCCAACTCTGCATCAACCCAAACTCCATTGTCTAGGCAAATTTTCAACTCTACGTCAGCCCAAACTCCATTGTCTAGGCAAATTTCCAACTCTGCATTGACCCAAACTCCACTGTCTAGGTAAATGACCAACTCTACAACATCAACTTAAACTTCTTTGTCTAAGTAAATGTTAAAACCACTCCATCAGCATCAACCTAAACTTCTCTGTCTAGGTAAATGTCTAATTACTCCACCAACTCATCAACCTGTGAAGTGAGACACACTCAACTGTCCATAGATACCACACACAATCAACAACAGATTTGTGGCAAACCAACAAACCAACAACCTACTGTCTCGTCCCCTCTTACTCCTGAAGAGACTGGAGATAAACATTCCATTGTCCCGTCCCCTCTTACTCCTGAAGAGACTGGAAATAAACATTGGTGCTTCTCATGCATCGAATCATCCCTGAGCGAGAAGCTAACTCGGGATGATGAAAATCCTCCTACCTCTGATATCTCCATCCTCCAATTAAAACTTTGTTACACTTTATTCACTTGATGCCACATGTGAGCCTCTGAAAGCTCTATTAGGTGTAACATGCATGACCTCGAGAGTACAAACAATATTTGATACAAGTGTGGCCATATTAAAAGACAAGAAACTGGATGTCAGATTCAACCGATAATGCACCCTTACAAAAACATTCTTATTTCTCCTTACAAAAATATCTTGTCTACCAAAATACAATATTTGAAATGCAACAAAAAATATGATCTATGATTTTCAATGAACTTCATAACAGTACCAAAAAAACTCAACCACTTCCCTTTTTAAACCTTATAACTACTTTATGCCTCTTAACACCATTAACAAAAAAATTGGCCAACTCTTCTTCCCATTAATCTTTTAACTAATCTAAATATTTTCTTGACTCACACCTCATTAACAATGCACATCCACATGAAATGAAATATTTTTGTCAACACCACGGCAAACTAAAAGGACCAACTCAGAAATAAATGTGGCTCAAACAAACCAAACTACCAATTTCATACCACAAACCACCAGCCACCTGTACATCTAGAGTAAGGAACTGTTAATAACACCGCCTCCACACAAAGGTGAAGCTTGCACAGAGTGAAATCCTCCTTTATTGCATGTTATATGGCAATAGAGAGACTAAGGGTTTGGTGCCAGCAATCAACAGATGGATTAGATAATAACGTTGGTTAATGCTTCACTTTCCACAAACGTAACAAAAAAGAAAGTATGTTGGTTATACCTTCTATTCAACCTCTTCAGATGTCATCACACATGGCAAAAAACCATACGCCCTTATGCAGTTATTCACCTCCAAACACCTTTCTACATGTTCAAATTTCCACACCCAAACTCGACGCAATGCAAACGGAAAAGGCCCTCAAAACTGGAAGCAGCCATGTCTGAAACAGTTCTCACACTCACGCTTTCTTTCTCTACATAATGTAACACACAGGTACATGGTTTCTAACTTGCTCTGATACCAATGTAGATTTTGGTAGAGCCAAAATTGAAATACGAAATTGAAGATTCAAATTGTAAATGATAATAACAATAAAGTGGAATTTCATATAAAATTTCGTTGCAATTTTACATTCCTTACAATGGCTTATAAAGCCTTATTTTTCCCTTGTAACCACTAATCTAAAACTAATTTATTAAATGTAAACCTTATTTCCTAACGCCATTCACCATCCTGAGCCAGATTGTTTTGTATGAGAACAAGAGCTCTAGATGTGCTTGCAGCAATAGGGTTTATAACATTTAGTGGCCTAGCATAGATAGGTTGATTCTACCTTTGCATATTGCTCTGATAGGGTTGCCTATTAGGCTAATAAGCCTGATTAAAAGGTTGATAAGGCTTATTGACCTGTGCATGCTGCCTCTTCATTGCCACTAATTCATTTCCAAAGTTTTGCAGCAGGGTCTTGACCTCATGCAATTCATTTGAGGGTGAAATCAAAGAGGTTGCAGGGCTGACTGTTGTGGGGGTTGAAGTCATGCTTATTTGAGTAACAGGAGCTTCTGAAAATAGAGGCATTGGGGGCCTTGGGGCAATCTTTCCAGCCTAAATGAAACTATTTTCTTCCCTGATTGCTACCTCATATGCATCTGGTAAAACATTCTCTCCCATAGACTGAATCATGATAGCAATGTGACTATTTAAAGATCTCAAATAATACAAAAAGATAGTATTAGGGGAGGGCTTCACCAACAAAGGAATCCTATCCCATGTCTTTTAAAATCTATAGTTGAAGTCAACCATAAATTCATGGGGCGCTCTTTTGATTGTTGTCAATTGTTCCATAAGAGACAGATGGTCACTTTTATCTTCAAAGTGTTGGCAAAGTCTGTCACCCAACTCATCCCAATCATGAATAGAATTTGTTGGTAAACCCCTATACCATTGGAGTGCTTTCATTTGAAAGAAGAAGTAAGGAGTCTCACAATGACATTTTCTTCAGTGACATTATGGACAAAACACACACTGGCAATGTCTTGGATATGTTCAATGGGTGTTGTAGAACTTTCACAAGTGGAGAAGGGAATTGCCTTCAAGGCTGCAGTAGGAATGTCATCATATTGTCCTAGATCAAGTGGACTCCCTCCATTGAAGGCCACAAAAGCCCTATTTCTTGGTTGAGCCATGCTTAAGATGTTCAAATTTATTCTAGGTAAATGCAGACTTCTCTTAGAATATTGAAATCTAACAGGAGGGGGTGGATTGGGATCTTGTAGGAGATGATATAGCACTATTATTTCCTCTCACAGAAGACCTGGATAATCTATTTCTTCTTCTTGAAATAGATAAAGGTAGCTCAACAAACTGAAAGTTGCCTCTTGAACAAGACCTTGTCTGCACTCTTTGCATGAAATTTAGGACTGGTTTGAATCCAGAAATTACAGTCGTCGGGTGCTTTTGAATGATGCCTTGATGGCTACAAATATTAAGATCAGCACCAAATCTCTTAGCAAAAACTCTTACTCAAAGCCGAGTGTCCCATTGGATGTGCCAAAAATTGTTGTCACCTGAATTTACACCATGTTGTTGAAGCTTTTGGTAGTTCCAACAACTTCAGCGAAACATTGGAATTATCTCAAGGTGTGGGACCTTGCAACCAAGATCAGACCTCCATATAAGGTTGGTTCCTCATTCTGAATTGAAGATTCAGGGAAAAATAACTAAACCTAGAATGTTATTGATCACCAAGGAAAAGGGGAAGGAGAACTGAAATGAAAGGGAGGTGATACACCATATTTAGTATGTTTTAACTACAACATCAACTCTAGATGCATAGGATAATCTCAAACAATTGATAAATCATGCATAGAACATGAAATCCTAACAAAGGTAAAGAAATGAAGGGAATGCCAAGAGGAACAACTCATTCACAGATAGCAATCCAGATATAGAGATCACACAAAGTTAAGAACATGTGGAGGCATAAACCAGTTGTTGTATTGATTGAAGAGGCAAAATATTACAATTGATGCAGAGTCCTGGCTACAAAAAGAACCCCTATTAGATTTCTCTTACAAGTATATATAGCATTTTCACACTGTTATAGTCCTAGGTGTGAGAAAACCTAGTCAACTTTTTTTTTCAGGGCACCATGCTATAATAAATTCGGCCCATGGCCCATGTCAGAGATCTGCACAGTTTTGTGATGCCCATGCCCTTAGTGTGTTGGCAAACTACAGTGTAGAAGGTCACCCATGTCTCTGGTACAAGGTTTTAATGTAGGAGGGCCTTTAGTCAAATGTGTCGCTGGGAAATTTGTTTGTCTGGGGTACCCGCATACACTGTTTCATCTTCTTCATCCACCTCTAGTACGAGCGTATTAAAGTTAGGCATTGTTTGAGCTACCTGTAATTCATTCCATCCTGTAGTAAAGGTGATTGGCGTTGAACAGAAGTCGTCACGCAAAAGAAATGCATTTCGGGATGAGGATATAAAAGAAGTGCCCCTTGATGAATCTTTTACAACACTTTAAAAAGGTTTATTTTTTATTTTACTTTTGGCGCCCTTTGTATTTTCCCTTTGGTCAGCGAGTTTGTATATCGGCGAAATCCTTAGTCAGCGAACCATCATCACGTGAAATCCATCTGTCATCTTCATTTGATTGGTTCTTCAAATCGGTATCATTTTATTGGTCCATTTGATTGGCATTGCACTTGGACTAACTGAAAATGGATGTAGGAAATTAATTTTTCCACTTTTGGAAGTTTTTGGATGATTCTATAAGTCAACAAGATATATCCGATCGGGTTTTGTTCAACTGGATATGAGATGTCAGGTTCAGATGCAGTCGAGGCATCTCGATATGTCCGGTTCCAGATGGAAGCTTCGTACAAGTCAAATGTCAAGTTCACTGAGACATGTATATAACAAGATATCCAGTTGAAAAGGTCTGGATGGAAATGAGTCACGCAACAGGATATCCAGATTAAAAAATGTCCGATTGGGATTTAGGCAAAGCAACCAGATATGGAGATGTCGGTTGGAAAATGTCCGCTTAGAATGTCCGGTTAGAAAATGTCCACTTGGAATATTCGATTAGGAACAAGACAATGCAACCGAATGTGGAAGTGTAATTGGATGTCCAGTTGAGAATGTTTGAATGGAATATCTAGTTAGAAATGTGTGATTGGAATCAAAAGTCCTGCAGAATCATAACTTCTTCAATTTTCATTAGATCTTCACCAAATTTAAACTGTGAATACCCATTTGGCTCCTCTTCAAGATAAAATTATCATCTTTTGCAATTAATCTTCCCTTAGAAAATTTCTTCCACTTTGCTTGTCAGCGACTTCGTCAATCAGCGAACCTGCCCATTGGTGAACCTCTCATTTTGCAAACCATTAAGTTCACCGATGAGCCCTTTGTTTCTTCTTTCTTAGGCATTGCATTCCTTTGCCTTGTCTTGCATCAGCAGATCACTCCATCGATGAACAAATGAACTCGTGAATTGATCGATGAGTTCACAAGTTCGTGAACTAGCCGATCCACCGATTTACTTCTCTTTTTGCTTTTTCTTTCCTCATTCAGCCAATTGGGGATCCGGATGGAAAGATGTCCGGTTAGAAATGAAGCATTGCAACCGGGTGTGAACAACAACCGGTTCTAGATAATGAATTGCAACATGATATCTGGTTAGTAAATGTCCGATTGGAATATAAAGGTTTTACAACCGGATCCGGACATGAAATACAACAGGATATGAAAATGTCTGGATGGAAAATGTCTAGTTGGAAAATGAACATAACTTTCAAGGAAAATATAAGGCAATTTTGACTTAGGAAATTTAAGGATTTTAGTGGATTTTCACAAGGCAAAACACTTAGGATTTTGGCAATATTTGCAAGTCTAAAAATGGGCTATTTTGGCCTAGGACAAAAATTGTTAATGGTGATAACAAAAGGTTTACATGACTCAATTGGAAAGGTAGTGAAAGGATGGGAACTTAAATTCTATAAAAAATGTTTAGTTATTATGTGCTTGGTATGAAAAATTAACCAAGAACCTTCTAAAGATCAACTTCAAACACTTGAGTTCAATTGTGCTACCTTGTTTGTGAAGAGAGTCAATAAAACTGTTGTTTATCTAGCTATCTATGTGGATAATGTTTTCATAATAGTAATAGTTTAAAGTACATTGCAAACATAATGAAATACTTAGAGGATGTTTTTGAAGTGACAGAGTTGGGTTATCTACAATACTATTTGGGAATTGAAGTTATTCAAAAGCCTAAGTACATCTTCATCTCTCAACGGAAGAACATTGGAGAACTTTTGAGCAAATTTGGAATGACACATTGTAAACCTATCAACAAACCAATGGAACGGAATCTAAAATTAAAATCAAATGATACATCAACATTCAAATATGTGACCAAATATAGGCAACTTGTTGGTAGTCTAATTTATGTGATGAATACAAGGCTAGATATCTTATTTGTTGTTGGAGTCTTTTGATATTTCATACAATAATCTAGAGAAATTCATTGGGTGGTAGCTAAGTAGATTCTAAGATACTTTAAGGGTACTCAATAATATGGACCGAAATACTCAAGGACAACATATTTCAAACTTGTTGGGTGTATAGATTCAGATTATGGAGAAGATAAGAAAGATGAAAAGTCTATCTTAGGCTTTATGGAAAAGATATGAAAGATGAAAAGTCGATTTTAGGTTATCTTATGCACTTAGGTTTAACAACCAATTCTTGGAAGTCCAAGAAGTAGATGATACTAGCTCTATCCTTAGCAGAAGCCAAGCATATGGAAGCTTCAAAAACGACAAGAAATTTTGTCTCATAAGGGCTCCAAATGACTTGCAAAAAAAACAACAATCAGCAACACCTCTAATGGTTGAAACTTCTATAAATATGGAATAAAACCTTGTCTTTTATTATCAAACCAAACACATCAACACAACGTTCCATTTGCTTCAACATTATGTGAAAAACAATAGTGTGTAGCTCAAATGTTGTCTGGTTATAATAGCTAACAAGTATTCTAACCAAAGGGCTTGGACGAGTGAAGTTCAAAGGAATGCTTTGTCTAACTATAACCCCTTTGGATTAAGTTGGGGCGAGGGGGTCACAGGTTGTAACACCAAGGTTAGTTTAATCCTAGGGCAATTAATTGAGGTGGTTATTTGGTTATGGTAATTGAAATGAACTTTCACCAAGTTCAAATACATATAAATAAATGCTGATGTAAAAAATTTTAAGTTGACAAATAAGATTTAACAATTTTGCCATCCTAGCTTGACATAAATTTTGATCAAATTGGTTTCTTTCAATTTCTTTGCTACTTGTGGAATGAAATGTATTTACAAGGCCCGTTGGGCTAAGTGGATTAGTAGAAATGGAACATCACTACAAGAAAAGCCCAATCTCAAACCCCAACAACTTACGAGCTTCCATATTAATTTTACATCATGTTGGTGCTCAAATATGTACCATATAAATCCCTATTGCATGAGCACAAGAAGGAATTTCACTACATGAGACATATCAATGAAACAACCTTCGAAATTAAGAGGCTAGTTCCTCCTACTCTAGTGCTAATCTAATGCTAGTTAGGGATGAAAAGAAAAAAAATAAAAATAAAAGAAAAGAAAAGGCAATCCACCATAATATATTGATCTAATTCCCACTCAAAAGAATGAAAACACAAAACAAAATATTGCATCTATTCTAATACCAGTTCATTAAAACTACATGCAAAAATAAATAATTCAATACTACATTTCTATTGAAAATCTACACAAAAATGCAAACCATGAATCTTTATTGACTGTTTCAAAATATATACTACTACTCCACTCTAAAAATTAATAATTCCATGATGTTTTGTGAGTCTGATATTTCTCTATAGTTCTTTGTTAAAGGGTGGGACCCTTTAATAACCCCTCTTTCTGGTTCATAACTCCCATCAAAAGCATTTGCCCATAATAAAATAATAATAATTAATATTAAAAACAGCACATGTTAAAACTGGGATATTAAAACTGGGATAGAAACAGAATTCTAAAACTAGAATCCACAAGCACTTGACAGCACTGTCTCTTCCTCTCATTTGAAAATATTCTCTTTTCAAAGATCCCTCTTTTGAAAATCTCTCTCAAAATTAAAAGCTAAAAGCTTTATTTTTTCTGTCCCATGGAAATCACTTCATTTTTAATTATATCCTCTTATTAAGATCTGAGATAGCACCTCATTTTAATATCTGAAGGGGCGTATCTCTCTCAAACTTAAAAGCTAAAAGCTTTATTTTTTCTGTCCCATGGAAATCACTTCATTTTTAATTATATCCTCTTATTAAGATCTGAGATAGCACCTCATTTTAATATCTGAAGGGGCATATACTACATTAAAAATTGGAAGTCCTCTAGTTTAAATTAATGTAATGAAAAAATGGAGGAGCGAAATTTCACAAGACATCGTAATATCTTTAACTCCCATGATAAGAAATCCTTGTGACAGAAACTTCGCCAATAAAAGTGGCAGCTATGATTCATCTTTTAGATTATCTAAAGAAAACAGAGAGCAGGGAGGACAGGTGGCCCAAGGTAGTAATGGGAAAAGAAGGCTGAACAAAAGAAATAAGAAATGGATAAAACATATGGATGAAACAGTGGGCATCAACCTACGATCTACAGGGGGTGTCTGTACTACCATCTTGTAAAGGACAGCACAACTGAGAAAACTGGTGAACTTCTGAGCAAAATTGACATTGGGAAGGCAAACCTTCAAAAACAAAACCAGCAACAAAAATTCGAACTATTTAATTCAACTTTCCAAAATTTCTCTTTCAGCAGTTTCACTCTTTTGACAATGCTTTGTGTTCTTGGGGTTCTATTAAAATCTCTCTGTATCTATGCATCTCATTCTTTGAAATGATAATCATAAATGAAAGTAAATATCTCGTCAAGTACCCTAAGAAACTCCAATGAAAGTACATATCTCATCAAGTGCCCTTTTTCATCTTTCGGTGTAGATTTATATTTACAAGTTAAATACCGTGTTCAAATCCCCTTTGTAGCACTAGTTTTCAACACCAACATTAGTGTTAAACCTCCATCCAGGACGACCTATATATCAGAGAATACTTCATGCTTAACACATTTAGATTTAGCATGTAACATTGACTACTTAAATTAAATTCTTAGATGCCTAACTTGAACTTAGCCAGCCTGACGAAATATATAACCAGAACAGTATTATAATTTCACTTGTTAAAATTAATTTGTTACATCATAGTACGTGTGCTTCAATTTCCTAGTTGAAACAGTTAACAGTCCTCACATGAATAAACAATGATGAAATTCAAGAGGGAAATTCAACACTGCTGCTGCACACACAGAGGGTATTGATTTTTGGTATATTAAACCAAAACGCTAGTGTTTTTCAAGGCTTGGTAATTGATAGGCTAATCCTCTAGTTAGTGTAGCGTTAAGAAATGAAAAATAAATTGAAGCTAACGTAATTTCTGTCTAAAAAGATATTTATCTGATCACAATGGGCTGGCCTTGTTCCATGTGGAAACCGAACTTAAATAAAGCTTCAGATCAAAAGAGCATAAAGGTTGTAAGATTAGAGACTAACTAGCAGTGGCACACATCAGTGAATCCTAAATAATCATTAGCACACGGGATAGTTAGCACAGTAGTAATGAAATCCCAAGAATGCTAGTAACATTACAGTCAAGAATACTTCATATAAAATAAGAAATGGTGTGTGATGAGAACAATACAAATGTAATCCAGTTAATTGTAAACAGGTCATCTTCTGTAATCCTTAATAACCAAATCCAACATTAGTGTAACTTTATCAAAGCACACAGGATAAGTTTGACACTCATGGAAAATAAATATGCATAGAAGAAAATAGCTGGATTGATTGAATATATTGAACTAATAACATTAATACCCATCATTCTTATTGATACTTGGCAATGATAAACACTGAGCTCCCTTAAATTTATTTGTAAGCAACTCAAATTGTTACATAACATAAGCAGAATGCATTCTGTAAAGATATGTCCATTGCAGCAAATGACATATATTTCTCCATTCTAAGGCTAAAATCTGTTAAGTTGCATTCCTTGCACATGGCGAAGCACCAAAAGTTTTTTAAAGCATCACTAAATCACAAACCAACAAAATGGCAGGAATACAGAAAAGTTTCTCCTGTAAATGGACCACCTATGATATGAAATAGGCTGGGACGGACCAAAAAAACCAGAAAAATATGCAAGACTAAAGCAACATGTGCAACTAGCAATTAGCAACTCTATTTAGTCACACAAAGATTCAGAGATTGTCATAAAAGAAATTGAAATCAGAAGCCCACATCAAAATTATAAGCCCTCCAGGCATCATGGCTCATATGCTTACTCCATAGGTTGATCTAATTCAGCATATCCATTCTCGTATTGCTTTTGCTCTTCCTCTTGAACCTCCTTCTCAGTCTTTCTTCCCTTCTTACTTTTATAGTAGACACTCATGAAAGTTCCCACAGCTCTGTATTTGTCTCTGCAGCGGTTGTAGAGAGAAGCATCAAACATGCGCCAGAAATCTCTCTCATTTAATTCTGAAACTGCATATTGTGGTTGAAAGCCATGGTTCTCGATCAGCCATTTCTCCATTTTTCGTACTGCCTCTGCCCCATCATAAGCTTCACCACGCAAGACAGGACCTGGAGCATAATAAATTCCAACATCTGTGTACATTTCAGCATATTCTGTGTCACCTTGCCTGTGTTCCCTTTCAAACCCAGGCTCTGGATAAATCATTGTCTTCACAGGGAGCTTGAAAAGACGATGAGGACAAAGCCAAATAGGATAGATCTGCACCCATTAGAGGAAACTTACATTCAGTGACCTACTTTTATCCAATCAATGGGGAAAAAGCCACCTCAGCACAGAAGAAAACAGAAACAAACACTGCACCAACACTATCAGGGATGTTTTGCACGGATTATACATGTTTCATTGTCTGAAATCTTAGTCTCAGTACCCTACTTTTGTCGGATCAGATACTAGCTATTTTAATAAAAAAACATATAAAGAAAAAAAAGACTTCAACTGAGAAATAAAACAGAAATGAACACCACACCAACACATTCAGAGATGTTTTGCTTATAGATGTTTCATTCTCTGAAATCTTAATATATTTTCATAGCGTTACTTACTGTTTATAGTATATAATGCATAATGCCATAAAATACAAGCTGCATAGTCTATAGCAGTATATCTGCAGATCAATGGAAACTCTTGTTTGGGCACAGACAACGGAGAGAGTGCAGCTCCAATTAACCATCATAATGTATCCTTTTATCTTCTATTATTTACATTTTATAGCTTGTTGTTTAATACCCGGGAATTAAAATAAGGTTCTTTATAGTTGATCAGTTAGTTTTAAAGTCTTCCATTCTCCTAATAGCTCATTACTTTAATTTGGGTTATTGGTAACTAAGATGGGAGACATAGACCAATATAAGCAGTGAGGGAAAGACTCATCAAAAGCATACTTAAATTATAGACAGGTCTAAAATATACCATGCTCCCTGAGTACATGGATATGGGCATCGGGATGGCCAAAGGTATAGACTATGGATTCACCATTTTCAGAATCCAGACAGATTTCTAAATATTCTAAATAAATTACCAAATTTCTAAAAGTTCAAAATTAAAAACGATATGCCATAAACATTGAACCATAATTGCAAATGAGGTTATTCCTCTTAGCTTTGCTTAAAGAAGCGAAAATTATGCTGCCCAAACATCCAAGTTTTATTAATTAATTTTGCTCTCTGTTTTTGTCAAAATCCTGCTGATATTTTTTCCCGTGCTCTTAAACTTCCCTTCTCTTGTCCTTGTTTGAAAATCCTGCTGATATTTTTTCTCCGTTTTATTAATTAAGCTTGGGTGCAGTTGTTTGACTTTCTAGGGCTAGAGTTAGTTTTTTTCATTTAGTTGCTTTCTTGATTTTTTTTGTTTTATTAGCAATAAGAAATATCCGTTGAGAATCTGAGACAGAAGAGTGGGTATCATTAGGAGATAAAGATTTGTTTTTTTAACAAAATATTTGATGATGAGTCCAATATCATTGGAAATGGTGGGTATCATTACATGCCATAACATAAGCTTATAAGATATGGATCTGCGCTGGCATGGTAACCATTAGAAGTAAAGGTTTAGACATCACACATTAAATGAAACTTGCTGTTATCATTAAGAAAGGCTAGTAACATAACAACTTGGTTGACTTCAAACAAACAAATCTAATAATATTCATATTAATGAACAAAGATTTTAGGATAAAATTCTGTTGAAATTTTTATATCAGCATCTCAGATCAAACTGTCACAATCTCTTACTGACAACTCTCCATCATATGTTTTCACATTATGCTATGATTGAAAGTCATCAGTAAGAGATGACAGACTGTGATCCCAAATGTCAATATAAAAATATCTACAGAGTTTTATCCAAAAAGCTTTATTTATGAATATGGACTGTGGAAAACTACTACTACTAATAGTCATATTATTTGATGAACAGATAATAAGAGTAAGGCAGAGGTTTTGTTTGGTATCTGGATATAAATTACTTGCAGCTGCTGCTAAGGACATTTAAGAAGTCTCTAAAAATGAAAGTAGTTTTTGGGAATGCAAGAGGCCCAAATGGTTAAAGCATAGTTTACCCAAAAAAAGCTCTGTTCTTGATTTTGGAAAGACTTCTGCTGAAATAAAGTGAATCTAACTTAAATCAAGGGGAGATCCGAGAGACAATTAAACTGCGATCTCAATTTTGGACATAAACATCTATCAGTATATAACTGGCTTAAATTTATGAGAGCATTTATTATTGTTTTATATATATGGAGCTTCATATGACCAGATTAATAAATTGTTACATTAAGGCAGTGACTGGATTCTAAAAAAATGCAGGTGGTCCTAATCATCTAAAATATGCCCTTGCATTGAAATGTATTTTAAAAGAATGGACCGGCTGAGCCCAAATGAAACGGTTTTGTACAAAAAAAAATTGGAATGCATGCTAAATACAATATTTTGTCCTAATGATGAAATGGCGCAGATCGTGCTTTTCATAGGATTGAACTGTGCCTTCAAAGAATATGTGGCCCCAATACAAATAAATGATTGTAATGGTTTCTAAACATATAGGTTGACGTGCGGCTTTCGCAATTTAAGCATCTTGGTTGCTATGGCACGCTTAAACAGTACAAACTTTCTTCAAAGCTTAAAAACCAGACCAGCAATGTGAAATTCAAAGAACCATAAAAGCAAAATGCATATTGGTTTGTGAAACATACCTCCATCTCGCGGTGCTGAAATTCTAGTGCATCTGCAACCTTGTGCAGAGGAACAAGCATGTCCTGGATCACATGCATTTCATGATAATAGTTTCTGATAGCTTCTCCCTGAGTAGCCTTAAGGAAAGAAACCTTGGGAGGCATCAGCCATCCAAGTGTCCATCTGAACCACCATTGATCAGCAAATGGCAAAATGAGTTTCCCCTCCCAATAGAGACACCTTGTATGCCTGTGATAGTACTCTCTAGTAGGAATATACTCAACAAATTCCCCTCTCTTAAGTGCAGTCTCAGCATGCTGGTAGAACCAGGGCTTGAACCACCACCCAACACTGTTAATAACGTTGCCCTTCTTCTTTGCCTCTTCCTTTGAGGCATATCTCCCTGTCATATACACAGCCTCAGTGGGGTTATAGATCATGCCCTCTACAAAATCAGGGACCTTGGAGGGGTTGTCCTGATCTCTATCCCTGGGTGCAAAAGAATCAATATAAGCCTGAGCCAACTCTCTGATATTGCCCTTCACGGGCTTGTAGGTCAGTCTCATGTATTCTTTGATTGGTATGAGCTTAATCTCTGCTGCTACCAGTAAACCCAATGTACCCTGAGACCATGGGATTGCATAGAATAGATCAGAAAACTCATTATCTTTTGTAGCTCTAACCAGTTTCCCATCTGCCAAAACAATCTCATATGCCACAACAGTATCAGCAAATAACCCATAAATGTGGGAACTCCCCTCAATACCATACCCATTGATCAAACCTCCAACAGTCAGATCATCTAGCTCAGCCACAACTGCAAGGGCCAGATTCATGGGCACAGTCACCCTCGTAATCTGACCCATATTCACTAGAGGCTCCACTCTGGCCACCATCCTCTCCTTATCAATTTCAAGTACATTTCTGAAAGCAGAGAGATCCACCTCAAAATGTCTGGCTCTCTTGTAGTCCACATTGCGCATACCCACTGCAATGTAGGGCTTCCTGGCAGTGCAAACAAGGCCATCTTTTGATGGGTCTCTCTGCTTGAGGCGCTTGATGACTTTCTCCACATTTTCGTCATGTTCTTTCTGTCTCTTCTTAAAAGACTTGCTCTCAGACGAGACGTCCCCCAAGTAGGTCAGGAAATAGAACGTGAAAGAAAGAGGCAGCACCACAAATATGACTATAATCCATCTGAAGTTCACAAAATAGTCCACCCAGATTTTCTTCCTCTTGGGCCTGCTCAATATTGGCTGCTCCAGATCTGAAGACATTTTCACCCCTTCACAACTATACCTGTGCAATATCTAACAATGCCTTGTCAATATATAACCTAATATTGCCTCTGGACCCTGCATCATAGAGTTCCAGCTGGGCAGCACGTTGGAAATAAAGTTAAGGGGACAGACCTGATTTGAATACAGATAAACCCACAGATTTAAACAAGTTTAGTGGAGCATAGGGTTTGCAAACTCCTTAAACAAAACATATATAATAGAACATTGGGTTCTCAATCTGCTCAAATAAAACATGCATAATATAACATAAATAATGGAAGATTTTCAAAATGCGAATCTAAGGAAAAAGTATTTAGTGGATATTTTTTCAGAAGTCCAAGATACCCTTAGAAATCGAATTTAAAATTGCTGAAGAGTATTGATATTGAAATTACCAAAGCTGGAAAGTGATATTGGTTGAATCTACCGATGCTGAAAAGAGGTATTGAGAGTGAATCTACCAAAAGTAAAACGTGGGTGTTAGAATGAATCTACCACTGTTATTAACCTACCAATCCTTAAAAAGAGTGGTATTGAAACATACAAACACTTCAATAATTTAATTTAATGAAATCGGTCCAACAAAACACAATGCAGCATACAGTTAAAAAACACGTACTACCAGTTAAACTAGATTAAAAATGAAAAATCATTAAAAAACAGCGCAGCGTTCACTAGAAAACAGACTACCACTTACACCAGAAGTGGGTAGTTGCAGAGAAAGCCAGGAGATATTTATGATGAACGGCCTTACCTAAATAATCCTGGACCCATATAAGGTGTTGCATGTCAATGCCTAAGGAACCAGTAGATACAATCTAGGGAGCAAAATGATCTATAAAGCTGGAGAAAATCTCGATCTTTGATTTACTGTGCTTTAATGAATGAAACAAAATAAAACAAAGATTTTAATGACGATCACAAGACCAAGTAGTCTCCAAGAGAAACATATATTTTTTCCACTGATGATTCTGGAGCCTACACGGATTATTCTAATTTCTAACTTCCTATTAGGTCAAATTTGATGACTGTATGGCCATATTTATTCATCTTCACTGCAAAATACAAATCAAAACTTTACCGAGAGCGACAGCTGTTTTGTTCTAATTCTTGTAACCGTTTATTCTAGTTCATTGCAATCTGCTTTGTTCAAATTTTTTGTTTCTTTGAAAAAAATTTACCTAAATTGAATAGCATGAAGGGTTGAAAAAAATTATACAAGATTATAGTTGTGTGATACCCAGGTCATGAAATTTTTTCATTACAGGTAGGGTCGACCGTCAAATTTAAGCTTACTCAGAGCACATCCACAGAATAGCTGCTATCCGGGCAAATGGCAGATTCACATGCAACATGCACATGCAACTGAAAGCAACGTTTTACTTAGCAGAATCTAGTTGTCCATACATAACTTTTGAATTATCATAACCCTAATTGGACCGCATAATCTTCAGAATATTATCTGGGAAAGTGTCAGATTCACATGCAAGTGAAAAAAAACATTTTAATCCACAGATTCTACCAAATTGTCCATTATAACTTTTGGATTATCATAAGATTAACTGGTCAACATAATATATATAGTTTAGTGTCAGGGTCAGCTTTTCTGTTGCAATGGGGTGCCACTTTGTGAATCATGAATGCCAACATGTTAGGTCTTTACATATTTGTAAGGGAAAATAACACAGCACTTAAATATTTTATGGTAAATTAATTGAATAATAATAAAAGTTTAGAATAAGGGTTGGAATTCATAATAGATAATACTTTCAATATAGGTGTTGCAGGGAGTGATATTCTGGCACCTTTTAGATAGATGTATTTAAGATATCTATGGTAGTATATATATGTACTTATTTTCTTGTAATGATTAAGTTACTTTGTTGCAAGTTTATATTTTAGGGCTATATCCATGTTTTTACTTTTATTGGTTTTTTTTTTTTTTTTCATTTCCATGTTTTTGGTTTTATTGATTTTAATTTTAATTTTTTAATATTGTAGCACTATGAAATGATTTATGCATACACGATTAACACCATTACGTGTGAGTTTGTGCTTCTTCCTCCATTACGTGTGAGTTTGTGCTTCTTCCTCGTGTGATTTGTGATTTTATTTTCGATTTCTTCCTTGTTGTGCTCTAAATCATCTAATTGTTTTCGGTATTGGAGACTTGTTAAACATTTATGTTTAATATATATGTTTTAATTATTAATGTTGCATTTGTTGGCTATATTTTTTTTAATGTTTATGATTATTATTTTAATATGTCAGCTATTTGATTATTTTTTAAATTTGTTTTTGTGAACAGGGTCAGGCCATTACACTCCACCCAGTGTTGCTACTATGGGTTACACCTCTAAGCATAATACTAAATGTTGAGTTAATATAAATAAAATAAGGTATTTAGTTTATTTTTTATGATGGAATATAGTGTTGAAGATATTACTAATGATTCGTTAATGTGTTGAAAATTAGGGCATTATTTAGATGAACACCCCAAAACTTATAAATTGATCATGTTTCATTTTAGTTTAGATCCGCACTTGTGGAACTAATTTGGTGTGTGGAAATGAACCTGACCCACAGAAATGAACTTGCAAGGAGTTGATGACTATAGCAGATACACCTCAACTCATTGTACTTATATCTAAAGTGTTGTGGTATTTGGAGACACCATTTGGGAACTTGTTAGACAAGGATTTATTCTCCTTTAGTCAGACCCCTAGGTGAACTGATTTAATGGTGATGGACCAAGCAAGCCTATAGTATGCCTAGGATGATGATGTAATTAGGATGCCTTATAATGTTGCTATGATGCTCTCATATGAATGTTTTTTTAATGATTTATCTATTAGATGACATGCAAATGAATTAGGGCATGTCCGTAAACACACTACCCTAGCATGCAATTTGAAATAATTTATGTTTTAGTTGACTCTAGAGTAAAGGAGGGTAACATGTGCCCAGTTTAAAAATTTAAATTAGAATTTTGGGGTCTACACCCCAGAACTTGTCCAAGTCAATTCCAGACCTGTAAATCTAAACCAAGTTGATGAACAGTGGAGATTGTAGATCAGTTCTGAACCCTTGGGATGTGTGGAGATGGAATGAGGCTACGATAAAATTATTTGTCATCTTACATGTGAAAATACACCAATTTGCACACTAGTCAATGCATAAAGGACAACTAGTCGAAGAGGCCCCAAAACATAAGGGGAAAGGGCATGGGTATGCAATTTTCACTATTACATTTTGCCCTCACTTTGACATGCATGCATACTACTATGAAGATGCATATCAAAGTAAAAAAAGTAGTCAACATGGAAAGTGAATATTTCAAACACCAAAAGGATACAGATATGGACAATGATTCTTGTACTCTCCTTGCAATGAGTGCTGCATCAGAAACCTACAAAACAAAACAAGAGAAAAGCATGCAATGAGTAGGATCTATCACATATTTAGAATAGGTATTAATTACAACTTGCTTGAAAACCATCTTTGAAAATAGTAAAAGTAAAGGGAAGAGGGTAATCGATTCCATCTAAGCAAAAAGTGGTAGGGCTCTGACTACGCAAAAAATGATATGACTCCATTTAAACAAAGGATTCTAACAATAAAAAGAGGTTGATAAAGGTCCCTTCAACATGGGAATGATTATGAGCATGTCATTGCAAAACATAACTCGCAAAAAGAACATTAGTGACATATATGCCTCCCTCTAATTGGTTGCATACAAAGGAAGCAAGGAATTAGAGGTAAGGATAAAAAAATGTGACCACATTGTAAAACATGTGAAAATGTGAAAAATATCATTAGATGATAAGCATGTAATAACATAGGTAAGATGTGATCATGAAACCACAGATAATAAAGGAAAGCAAGGTGCCCTCTAATGAAGGCAACTAACAAGATAATAATAGGAATAGATGCTACATAAGGATCATGTAGGCACGAGAAAGTTGTAAGATATAGTCATGATAAGGATCAATAATGTATTGAAAGAACATAAAACTAACCTTCTAAGTGTATATGCTTGAAACATAGTATTTGTGCTTTTTATTGTAGTAGCTAGCTATAAATAATAAATAAATTTGAAATATGGATCTGAAACTAACATATATGATATATAAATAGATAATACTTCAACTAGAAAATAGAAATTGGTAATTTAAAATGCTTATTGAAATGAGACAGAGAAAAAGAACACATGCACCTAATAAAGATTGGATCTGAGACAGAAAATAAGTTGCGGAGGTTTGAAACTGCCTATAGAACAAATCTAGTGACTCGAATGATTTTTTGAATCTTGGGCATAGTTGTGCGAGGTGGGTGCAACTACCCTATAGAGGTGCATAGTTTTGAAATTTTTTGGGAAACTTTTTCTACAATCTAGGACCCTGTTCCTACTACATTACATGTACATTCACTCTAGATGATCAAATAATCCAATTTGGGCTTAGGGGACATAAAAAAATAGTTGTGTTGTTTAGGAGACTACCTTAGACAATCTCCTGGTCGGTATTTCACAATAGTGTTGATTGAAAAGTAGGATGTGTGCAAACCTAGTGATGGGTGATGTGATGTGTGCAATAATAATGAATAATAAGACAAAACCCTGAGGGAATTTACTGCGAGTGGTACATGACAAGTGATGGAGGACACAAGGATATGGAAAGGTGATCACAAATAGATATGCAAGGAGGTAAAAAGGATCAAATTTGGCTAAGGTGATAATAAATGGTTTATGCAAATTTAGGGATGACAAAGGGAGGGGTCACTAATGACTCACATGGGGATAGAATTGTGAGAAATAATGCATGGTAAATGGAAAGGGGGAGGAAAACTACAAGGATCCAATATGATATGATGCTCAAAATGACTCCATGGCTCTAGATCTAGAATTCCTTTGCTTATTACATCTTGCTTCAATGGATGACCTACAATTTACCTTTGGAAAAGATGGAGTGGATCTTTAGTTTTTTTGCTACAAAATGAATTCATGATGTGTGATTTGAGGAAGAGGGGGGCTTATATAATACTATATACCAAGTTTTCAGGGTTTATGCATGAGAAATGTAGTTAGAAATAGGTCAACAATGAGTGGGAAAAGTTTTGTTCAAAATACAACAAGGTCGCCTATACCCCCCTTACACAAGTATCCTAAGAACCCATGGGCCCATGTGCTCTCTCAAGGTAAATCTCTCAAATTTCCAAAGGTGGTATGGGTTAGTTTTATAAGGTTTGGGGTGTTGTATTATCTTTTTGTGATCACTAGTTGGCCAAGGTGTAAATGGGCCTAAAACACATTAGATAAATGGACACTAAAATGGTTGCAAAAACATAAGTAGGAAGTTGCAAAAGTACACAATTTATGTCATTTTGACTCCACTTTAACAAGCCAATCATACTACAATGAATAAGCATTTTAAAGTAAAAATATAGTAAATATAACATTACATAATGTAAAAGATAAAAAAGGATACAAATCTTCAACTTTTCTTACACACAAGTGCCTATTTCTACAATGCACGACATCAAAGCAACATAGTTACTATACCAACAAGAGCAATGCTATAAAAAAATATATGAAATGGAAAATGTTGCACAATCAAGATATACTAAGCGCGAAACTATATATATGGAAACGTTAGAATAAACATAAGCATTTACTAAACACAAGCAATGGTATACTCAACAAGATAGTGACAGATATGAACATTACTTACACCCAGTACCCAATATTCCATGCAACTAATGTGATAGCACTAGGCAAGGAGAGGGTAGGAAGAATATCTAAGGGGATCACTTAATGAGATAGTTGTGGTAGGTCCATGTGAGAGAATGATACCTTGGCAAAGGTTAGGCTATATCATAGGCACTGAGATATGATAAGGAGATAGGATAGGATAGGATTGGTTATGTCTTCACCAATGAACATGAAAAGGCCATGTCAAGCCAAAATAAAATGGTCAATTGATAATGATAATGACTTTAAGGTTGACATCCAAACTAGTAAAAGGTAAATGATAATGGTTATGGGGTTACCACCCAGTTGTATGTAGTTGCCACCCAAATTGGAGAAAAGGCCAGTCTAGGCTAAAGTAAAAACTTGTAAATGATGATAACTTTGAGGTTGCAACCCAAATTGGTAAAAGGGGTTGTACCAAGCCCAAAGTAAACATTGGTGCATTATTTTACTTTCTTACATTTAGTTGATTACTTTATTGTATTATATGCACCTAATATAGGATAAGCTTGCTTAGCTAGGTATCTGCTTAGGTAGGTTGCATTTGCACCATGTGACTTGTACTTTTATAGTTTAGTGAGATGTGCACACATGTGATTACATCTCCTTTATCTCACATTGGTTATATATTCACATCTGTTGGTGGTGTATCCTACATACCCACTTGTATCTCTCATATGAGTAATATGATCATATCATTTTAATCCATCTCTTTATTATAATATAGTTTATTTTGTCATGTTGGTCTCCTTTGTACTTTCCTTTAGGCATTCTTGATCCTAGGTGGCTATCTCCAAGGCCAAATGTTACAATAAAAATTGATTAATGTTTATGATGTTCATATCATCATGAGAGGATAAAGGAATAATGCCAAAGTACACATGATAATGGGATAGTAGAGGAACAAAGGAACATTTAGGTGATACCTCCAATAATAGGAAAAGATGCACATACAGGCAAGTGCTTGAAATATGTGATAAGTGTCAAGAATTGAGAGTAAGAGATTGAGTGATGAAAATAAAATGGTCCAAGAAAAGGGGAGCATGTAACTAAGGTGATGTCCCCAATCTTGAATGAAAAAGATGAGATAAGATGCCCAAAAGCGCGAGCATGATATAGTAATAGAGGAGAGGATGCTATGATCAAGAAATAGATAGTATCATGTTAAATTTGAAGGTCAAAGTATGTGAAATGGATATAGGTCAAAGAGGGGGAAAAGAAAGAAAATACCCCTTGTATTAAAATAAGATGGTTCCCCCAATACAAGGATCATGGAAGGAGAGTATACACGATAGCAATAGAGAAGATTGATAATAGTGAAATATAGTGTGATAGACATATAGGGTGATAGGAGAGCACTAAAAAGGTATAGGAACCAAGTTGTGGTAAGTATATCAAGCAATACCACCTGTTGATAGGTGTTTTTGCATGCAACAACTTAGATAAAATACTAAGTAGTTTACCTCTCTTGAAAGGAATCTAATCCCAACAAATCAGAAAAAGACTACCCCAAGGTTTCTCCTAGCCAAGTCTTAGCCTTGTGAAATAACTCAGTAGTTGATGTGTTTTGTTGTTACAACAAGGGGCCTTACTTTCCTCACAACCTAAGAAGTACCGAGTTTTGAAATATGTTTGTAAAAATTATGGAAACCCATAAATAATTTCAGTTCTGAAGTCTGAAAACTAGTATGATCATCATATATGCAATGTAAGTGATCCTAATCCTAATCTAAAATATTTTTGTTTTCATGAAAAAGAGACAAGAAAGAGAAGGTTTAGAAATACATATGGACAACTACATCTATGGTTTTTTAACCCAAGTAGACAGATCTTATCAATAAACTAGTCCCTGCTTTGTCAGAGAATTTCACAATGCAAAGATAGTGTAATCTTTTACAGAAATAAAGATTTTCAAATTGTCATAATTCATCAAATACCCAAATAATGGTGTAAATTAACTAAATTCATGCAATCAAACTAAAATAAAATAAATGTTCAAACTAACCATACACAGTAACTCACAATCAACAAACTACCAATGGTATGAACACAACATCCATCAAATATTGCAAGTTATTAATCATAGCCGCAATTGAACTTAATCTAATCAAGTGGAAAAGAACCATGAAATCAAACTTCCAAACTAATGTAACACATTATAAGACTCCAATAAATTGTTAGATTTTGTTATGAAATCACAACCCAAAATCTAGAAAGCTAAAGGCAAGCACAAAGAGAAGATTGAAAAAGAGATCATATCAGAATAGTTTGAATAGATTGCTTACAAAATAGAAAATAATAGCATGGAAATTACAAAATACAAGCTAGGTAGTGAGTTTAAATAGACTAGAGAGAGGGGTGGAGGTGGCAACACCAACCAATAAGAAGCAACCATCTATCGGACTAAAGATAGCAAAAACATCTTCCCAAGATAGCTAATGGATGCTCACTTGTAGGAAGATAACACCTCATAACCGACTCACCTAATTAAACTCACTTTATTAACCTAAGAAAGCATAATAATATGTGTAGAAAAAACCTTATGAAAAGAAATAAAAAATCTACACTAACACCCCCCCTTAAGCGTAGCTTAGGTGGGTGAAAAGATGGGTTTGGGCAAATGAAGCTTGATGAGGTACCCATGTACAATGATATCCCCCCAAAAGAGAAGAAGCCCCCCCAAAACAAAGGAATAGAAGCCCCCTCCCACAAATAGAGAGAGAAAACCGCCCCCAGAATAGAGAGAGAGAATAGAAGGACTAAGAAGCCCCCTCGAAGTGAAGCAAATGTGCCAATGGTGGATGCTCGAAACTGGGAGAAGATGATCCACGCTCGTTGAACAACATTTCTCCCCTTGGGAAGAAACAAAACCAAAGTTGTATGAAGAATGTCTTCCCATTCTTGAAAGGAATATGAAGGAAGAAAGCTCAAGATGTATGAAATCTCTAAAACTGTTCATGTGTCTCCATGTTGATGCTGAAGGATGCCATGACCAAATTAGGAAAAAGTGACAAACTAGAACCAAGTGGAAACTAAAATAGAATAGGATCCAAAGATGAAGATATCTCTTCTGAAGACAAGGATGCCTCCTCCAAATGCTACTCAATGATCTCTAAGCCAATGCCAAACTGTGACAAATACTGATATGGATCAGGTACCATAGAAGATGCTAGTACTTCTACAAAGGATGTCAACATGAATGATGACTGAGTCGGATGCGTGGACTCGTGAGTATATGCAGAAACTATCATTGTAGAAGAAAATATAGGCAAAGAAGGAACAAGAGGGTCTGAATGTACCCTCAAAACATCTAAAGAAGAATCAACTCCATCAAAGAGAAGATGAATGAAATCAATAGTGTCTCCCAAATTTGCAATATGGGACTCTACAAACAAGGATGAGATATCTGGTAGGAATATATCCCAAGGAACTACTTCTAGAAGACTGATATGAGCCTACTGTACAGAATCACTGGAAGTCATGAAAGGAGCTACATTGGACTCAAATAGAGCAACAGGTAATGAAGGAGGAGATGATATCTCAATGCATGTCATCAAGCTACATTGTTCATCCCTAAATGATGTGTCCACATAAGATGACTTAGTATGAACATGTGAAATATCTGCTAATATTGGATTGCATTAAGTCTCCGAAGGAGGAGTATCAGGAAAAGTCTCTATGTCATCTAGACATTCAAGTGCTTCTCATCCATCAAGCTTCATAACTGTCTTAAAATCATATGGTAGAAAAACATCAAGTGGTTTTAAACAGACTGCATCAGGATCCTCTAGAAATGGAAACTCGTCCAAGTCACCATACATCTCCCAAAGTTTGGTCCAACGAGCACGAGGGGAAGAAACCCATGTTAATGTACTCATTGTCTCAAAGTCGACAATTGAACCAAGAAATGTTGCTACATAACCATTCTTTTGATGTCATACCATGCTTTTCTAAAATGATACTGGTTGAGGAACAAGTTCATAGAGATAGGGTAGAAGATTAAGACATCTGAAATTTTTCAGCATACCATCTCTCCAAGACTTATAGTTTCCTCTTTTTAGCTCAATTACAACTGGATGCTTTGTGATACCCATGATTACTCCTTAAATTTAGTCACACATAGGACCAATTAAGAGACTAAATCTAAAAAAAGAAAGAACACCATGAGACCCCCTTGAATTACTCATCAAGAATCCCCCCATCAAAAATGATTTGGCACTTTATAGATCAGTGTGTTTACAATGCTGGAGTTGAGTTTTCCAGAGTTTTACAATGTCCAAAATGGATCCAAATACTAAAAGTATAGAAATATCTCAGAATTAGAACTTCAAAATAGCACCAATGTGTAGTTCTCAGAAAAATATCAACTTTCAAAAAAAGAATGACCTCAATTTGAGATCATATGTGAAAGTTATAGCCATTTAAAGTTCTAAAAACTGAAACTACCTGTCAGATCTGATGAGAAAATAGAATTTATGGAAAAATGAGATCACCTGAGAAAAAAATGGTTACACCACTATGAAGAGCATGAAATTATACCCCTTTTGAAAAAAAATTGCATTGAAAAATAACTCTGTATGACCGAGAACAGGCCTCTCGAACTTCAAGTGCAAAATTGAAAACTGCAATGGTGAGGGGGTCTGCTGTAGCTTTCCGATTTCATTTCTACAATATATATAAGTTGCATACAAAAAGTAGCAGATACTCAAATGGTTTTTCGATGCTGCGAACAAAACCCAAAAGGTGTTTTTCTTTCTGATGTAAAAAAATGTTTTAGCAACAAAAAAATGACCCCAACAACCAAAAAATGGCATGCAAATACTGAATCAGCTACCTAAGACAAGAAAATGCATGCTGCAACTTGTAAGATTGATCAAAACATAGAATATGCAAGCCGATTGTCATATTTGAGCTCAGAAAGTCTTCAAGAAGCTCCGAAAGAACATGCAACACAAAGTCACATACAAAACCCTCCCCGGAAACTAGTATTTCTATCAAGTTTTTCTGATTCTCCAGGTCATCATCGGATGCAAGAGAAGAGCATACCCAACTTTCAAGAGCAACCAAGATCTCAAATCCTAGATCTTCTAAATGACTAACCAAAGGCATTTACCCACTTTGATACCATGTTAGATTTTGTTATGAAATCACAACCCAAAATCTAGAATCTAAAGACAAGCACAAAGAGAAGATTGCAAAAGAGATCATATCAGAATAGTCTAAATAGATTGCTCACAAAATAGAAAATAATAGCATGGAAATTACAAAATACAAGCTAGGTAGTGAGTTTAAATAGACTAGAGAGAGGGGTGGAGGTGGCAACACCAACCAATAAGAAGCAACCATCTATTGGACTAAAGATAGCAAAAATATCTTCCCAAGATAGCTAATGGATGCTCACTTGTAGGAAGGTGACACCTCATAACCTACTCACCTAATTAAACTCACTTTATTAACCTAAGCAAGCTTAATAATATGTGTAGGAAAAACCTTACGAAAAGGAATAAAAAACCTACACTAACACAAATAACTTGTATTTTTATTGATTTGAAATTTTGACAAAGTTTCAACAATGCTTATCTTTCACCCTTGAATTACAAGGAAAGTGATTGCCTTTATATAGAGTTAGGCAAGAGCACTTAGTACACAATGAAGGGTGTAGATTCATCTAACACTAAAGGCCCAGATTTCACATGCATTTAATATTTGTGGCAAGATAATATTGTATTACAAACTCGTTTTCACCTTTTTGTCCTTTTGGAAAAAGACAAAGTTTCACTTTTCAAGCCAAAAAAGATAAAATAAGTGACTTTTCTCTTGAGTTGATAAGAAAAAATGGGAATTATCACATTTTTAGAAGAATATTCACCAAAAACAAGCTCCCTAGGCTGATCTAACAACAACAATAAGTGAAAAACGCCTCTCAAGGGATCTTCTCCCACAGTTATCTTATCAGCCTCTTGCTCTTGTTGTCTATATTTCATCAAAGCCTCAAGAGTTGGATTAATGGCCTCCAGGAGGGGATTTTGTGTAAAATTCAATATAAATTGAAGAGTATCATACAATCCTACAAAATGATTGAAAGAAGCCCTTCTTTTATGCCTGCCTTTCAAAAAACTCTTGATTTTTTGTTGGAAGCACAAGGCAACATTTAAGCTTGTTGTATCAAACTCGCAGGGATTCTTCTGCAAATTGCCTTTGAGCAACAGATTCATCTATCCTTCAATGATTCAACTTGCAACTCAATGTCTTCATTAGCATATTTTCCCATTAAATCATTTATTACATCACTGAATTCAAACACAGTATTGATAATCTAATTTTTAGCATGCAAGGCTTCTTGCTCGGCTTTCTCGACAGTATATTTTCTATACTTCATTGCTTCCACCCAATATAAATGGAATTTCATAGTATCAGCCGTCACAATATTCTCCTTCACCAAAATTTTAGGAGATAACCTACAACGCATTTGCACTCTAGGAACATATGCGGATAATATTCCTCATTTTCCTTGCAATATTCTATGATTCCCTCCATGTCATCTTTTAGGGAGCAAAATTATGTATATCCTTGAGTAACTTCCCTTATAGCCTTACATCCTTCCTTACATACCTCGTTGAGCCAAGACCGAGTCGTATTTGATATATGCTTGATATTGCCTAGTTCATCAACTTCTTGCTTGGACAAAATTGTAGGTGTGGTTATTGTTCCATAATCTTTTTGCAGGGGGCCTACTAAGTGCTTAATATATGCTTGAAGTTCGGTAATTTGTTCCTTCAACTGCTTCTTAGTCATTTCATCCTTATGCATCCTTTGGACAATTATAGAGATTGACCCCTGAAATTCTTCAATCTCCTGTGTCCTTGTAGTTGGGCCCAAATTGGTAGTTGTGCCATGAAAATCTTTGACCCTGAGATCCCGACTATCCTTGTCAACCATAGGAATTGCAATTTCTACAATCCTAGAACCTGAAGCATCCTTTGTGATTCAAGATTGTATCCTGGCTTTCTTCTTTTCCTTGGGCTTCTCAATTTTACTCAAAAATTCCGTCAAGTCCAATGTATGTACCTCTACAATTGGCTTGTGTTTTATGCCATCTCGTAGCCACTAAGGGGCTAAAGAATCATCACTTTTATTCTCCTTACAATATTTTGTGTTTTGCATGAATAACTTTTAAACTCTAAGAGGATTAATAATCTTTTAAAATGCAATTGGTTTTTAAGTTATTTTAATATGATTGAATTAAAAAAATGGTTTTAATTTGAACATATTTATATTATTTTAATGTAAATATTGTCTTTTTCTTTTGTAGAGAGATAAAAAAACTTGACTTTGTTAAAAGTTATGAGACAAATGCAAAAAACATTCCAGGGTTGAATTGCATTTCAGGTCCTGACGTCAAGATGTAGGAAGGATGAAATGCAAAAGAGTTTAAATCTCACAAACCATGGCTAAAGAAGCCCATGCCAGTTTATGAAATGAAGAAGCATTGGAATTGCAACTTATTTTACAGAATGTCTGGAAGAAATATCAATGAGTCAATGATTTATATGATTTCTAGAAAGAGTTGAAGCATAGATAAAGAGCAAAGACCCCAGCCACGATTATATACAGTGAGGGTGAACCATTTGATAAAATGCTTCCTCGAGATATAAAAGGCCATGGCTAGTGAGTAAGATAACTATTTGGTATAATGTCAAAACAAATTGTAGAAGAAAGCTTGTGGACTGTTTGGTATATTGTCTTCATAGTATCAAATCATTACCCATGAGGCACATAATCTGCCTCCTTTATCTAAACTTGCGATTTTCAGGTCGATGTGTTCCAAAACCATCTCGACCTCTTGGTTACTTTCTCCATATTGTAAAGAAAATTACTCAAAGGAATCAAGGTGTTCAAAATGTGTTGCAATAATCTCATTATAATGTGGTTGCTCACACATACAACACCTGCAATAAAAAGAAAAGTAAGCAAGCACTAAGCATGCTTGCTTCTCTTCCACCTTCTCAACCTTTTATCCCCCCACCTTCTTGTCTTTCTCAACATGTTGGTAGAGAATACAATCTTTATGAGCAGCTCCGTGCTACTCCGACTAAGATCTCTCTATGGGATTTAGTACAAATATCGCCTACATACCACAAAATGCTCCAAGAGGCTCTACAAAAGGTAGTTGTTCCACCTTCTGTTAGACTGAATGATGTAGCATCTCTGTTTAGTTGTATGCATGCGACAACATTAGATATCTTATTTCAACAACATGAATTATCTCCCATAGAAGTGCAAAACCAATATGAACCTCTTATGATATTCATCATTATTAATAAAATGAGAGTAAGACACACTATGATTGATGGTGGATTAGGTATTAATGTTTGTGGCATAGACTTCTTACATAAACTTAATGTCGATGCATCTTTCATCAAACCAGATACACTCGATATTCATGGCTTTGATAATATTGGTAGGAAATCACTAGGTACAATCACCTTAAATGTTAAAGCTAGACCTGTGACATTGCCTACCCTTATCCATGTCATGCCTAATTCTCTTTCATACAATCTTCTTCTTGGTAGACTACGGATTTGTAACATCACTATCCATAATGCTCAAGATTTAACACAAACATGTATCTTAATCAAGTGATTAGTTAACAAGATGATTGAGCTAATCAATTTTTAACCAAAAGAAACATTATTTTTTTAATCAATTAAGCATGTCATTCTAATTAAGATATAACAAGGCTTACATTTCAATAATCAATTACAAATCTTTAGTGAGTAACCATCACTAATCAAGTACAAGATATCCTCAAGGCATCATAGATTAATTAATATATTACAATAGACCCTCTGGTCATAAATGCAAATACTGTATCTGGAACCAATGGCATCTGTCTCCATAATCCTCGGCTTGTCTCGTGCTTGGGAAGGAGAGCATCATCTTGGTGCTTTTCCTCCAACCACGGACCTGCGGTCCCCCACTCAACTTCCTAACTGGAAGTGGCCCTACCCTTCATAGAAAGGTTAGACATTAGAAACCATTAGGTTAGCCATCTGAGTATCTGGTGTTGTGCCTTCCTAATGTCTCACTGTCACACACTATAGATCCACTCTAACTATGTATGACACTACTGGAGACACTAGGCCATCTGGAACACTGTGGACAGACAATGCATGCAGAGACGGATGGATTACTTTGGCCAAAGATTTGCATACATATACATTGCACAATGAATGTCGTCATATGTCCACCATCCTAGCTTGACTTATAAGCTGTCATGTTCTACAGTAAGTTCTTATCGGCCTTGTTCTCTAGGTCTAGTATGAGTGGGATCAATTCAATTCATAGTCCATACCTAGACAATCGACTCCCATCATAGGTTGGTTACGAATAAATGGGTTACTTTTGTAACAAGGAACTAGTGACTCCTTGTCACTTTGTTCCATTTTCAATTCATATAAAAAATTGACCAATTTTTACCACCTTGGGTCTTCTATGGTCTACAATTTCGACAAAAAATTATCATATAGGTTGAAATCATATTCATGGTACTCAGGGCATACCTTTCCTTAGTAAAATAGAATGATTTCATTATGCTTAATATCTCTTATTACCTTTATGAAATTTTTGTGCTAAACACCATTCCTATTAGTTTACTCTTAAGTAAAATAAAGGGGTCTTAACTTGTAACAATAACCAAATAGGTCTTAATTTCATACATAGAACAAGTCTATATTATTCTTTTAACACAAACAAGTTGCTACATGATGAGACTATGATCTTAAATGCTCTCACCACCTCCATAGTTAAGGGTAAGCAAATACAATCTTGACTGTTTTAATAACCCTTATTACAGTCCACAGTCGGGTTTTCATGCAAGCTAAACTTGTTAATAGTTTGAGTGTTGCAAACATAATGATGTTTTAGATCCTTTCTGACTATCTCCATAGTCATGGTGATTGTATGATTCGCATACAGGCTAAAATCATTAACTGGAATCATTACCAGTTATTCGACACTTCCCATGTTGAGAGCACTTACACTCTAACTACGTTGTTAATCGACGAGTGCTTGATATGTTTTGAAAGCATGCTCAACCATAACAACTTTGAGCACCAGCTATAGTGTGGTGTAAAATGCATTAAAGATCAGTCTTAAGACCTTGAGCTAAGTCACATAAAGGAGTATAACTCTATATAGCTCGGCCTTATGGCCTAGAGCTAGTGTCACAATAAAAACATAATTCCAATAGCAGCTCGACTTTTAATCCTCGAGCCTAGTCTCAACCAAAGATTTCAGTGTTTCACTGCTCGGCCATACAACCTTGAGCTTGTTTCAATAAAGGTTATAGTGTAAGATGGCTCAGCCATAATGGCTTCGAGCCTATTCTCAAAAAAGATTGCAACAAGATGTGGCTCGCCCTTAAGGCTCTAAACCTCTAAAAAGAAATGATGCTTTAATACAAATATGAGCTCGGCTGTGTCGGCCTTGAGCCATGACTATAAAGATAATATCAAAATCCATGGGCATGACCTCATAGGCCTCATGCCTCTGTGTTATCTATAAAATGAAAAATATATTGCCCTACGTGCTCTGAAGGAAGTTCAACATAGTTATTGCTTTTTAAACTGAAAGTAAATGGAAGCAATGTCCACCATTTTACCTAAACAAGACTTTTGAATGTGATGTAGTCCCAAACCGAATCCACTTCATGCTACTATGAGCTTCTTTTCTCTTAGTGTTTTCCAGAAAACTTTGCCACCCTTCCGCAAAACCAAAAACCAAGAACCAAAACCTCACTATGCCCATCCCTAACTTTCAAAATGATAACAAAAATTGTTATCCAGCCAATCCTGGCATGCCAATTTGGGTGGAAACTATCACCCCACTTGGTCAGTTCCTCAAAATATGGCTTGTCCAAGGCGACATGCGCCTGAGAAGGATGAGCTCAAAGCTCTCATTCGCTCCTCAAAACTAACTATCAACAAATTATTACTATTTAATAATATCGAATAATATGATAAGTAAAATAGTTACAACATTATTGAAGTCAACCTATAAAGTTCCCTCTAATATATGTATATATATATATCCTTACAAAAAGATAAGGGTTAAATAATATATATTTAATATTGAGGATTATCACTAAAGAAATGAAATTACAAGATGATTCACAACAAGATCATCGGTTGTCGAGGTTGAGAAATACTCCCCCGAAATCAACTATAATCCTTAGTCGAATGACTAGGAAATAATATCCTTGAATACAAAAGGATAATGAGAGACCTGTTGATAACTGAGAGGGGGGGGGGTGAATCAGTTATCCTAATTATTTCCCTTATTAAACTTTCCTCTTAATTGAAGCAGCATAAAATCAAACACAAACATAAACCATGAAATAAGAAACACATGACACAGTATTTTTGACGTGGAAACCCTGTTAAGGGAGAAAACCACGGGGTGATTAACCCAAGAATTATTCTCTGTTAGAAGAATAGGAAATTACAAAAATGGCACTTGCCAATTAGGGCTCACTGCCCGAGCACACTGCTCACAAGAGGCTCACTGCCTACAAGAAGACACACTGTCTTACAAAGTGATTAGAATCACAGTCTTGAACTGATTGGAAGCATCTGCATATGCTGGAGTTCAGTTCCGGTTAGGTTCAGTATACTGATCTGCTGCACTTCATCTTTCCTCTGTTCTTTAGTCTGCTGTCCTTTCACATACCGGATCTTTCTTGTTACTTCTGCTCTACTCTGGACTTGTTCGCATATCCTCACACACACTACACACCCTTTACAACTAAATCCATCCTCTATATATATCCGCACAAGTAATTTCATCATCTTTCTAGTCGGCATCCGGAACAGTCTAGTTTCTTACAAACTTAGTTCTGTCGGCTGAATCCTTGCTCACCAAGCAATGCGGATCAAGCATATACTTGTAGATATCATCAATTATGTCGGCCAAACATGATTCATGCCTCCGCAACCTTTATCATCATCTGTAACACATCCGGAAAGTAGTTTGATACTCAGTCAGTCAGTTCTTCCTCTGTTTTCACTGTCTCTCAGGAATCCGGTACTCAACTATTCATATCTTTTTCCTTGTCCATCTCCGGAGGCTAAATCCTTGGAATATACTACTCAAGATAGTCCTCTTGACTTCCCCAGATCCGCACTGCACCAAGACACTTCCTCTGAGAGATCCGGACCAATCTGTCGGACCTTGCCACATGCTCTGTTCTTGTTCACCGGACCACCACAATCTTCAATCTGACTTCCGGTAGAGACATATCATGACTTGCGGATATGTGGGATGACCTTTGTTGCCATCAATGACAACAACCATGAATCCATATAGTGTCTCTTGCCAACAATCTCCCCCTTTGGCATTGATGGCAACACTTAGTGAAAAATGACTAAGTGTTTACACTATGCTCCCCCTCTGCTGATGCTCTGTCTTTATATACAATTTCCGGAACTCCCCCTGAGTTGGATTCCTCATTTTTCACTGCTCCTCACTCCCCCTTTGACATCAATGGCAAAGGGTAGGGTCCGCACACCAAAATTTTCAAAAATTTTCTATATATAGCCGCATATTTACATACTCACATATACTGCAGAATGTCTGCAAAGGATGTCTGCAGTTGAACCATTTCAGTAGCCCAACTTAGCTTCATTCTGTCCAAGATTGAAATGTGACCACTCAACAAAAATGCAAAAGCTTCTGCCCGCCTGAGATCTGTCGGATCTTTTGTATGGGCGGTGGTCTGGGCATCACTGATGGCCTCATGCATGGTTTCCAACTTAGGGACTATAATCCTTCTAAGTTCTCCCATCCGGTTGATAATGTTCTTCCTCTCCTTCTCAAGATTCTTTATTTCATTCAAGACTGCAATAGTCTGACATTCTTGATTTATTATAGAGGAAGAGAGAGGATCAAAATTTTGAGATAAGCTTTGAAGCTTGTCCTGTTCCTCTTTTATTTTCTTGTCAATTGCTGCTGTTGCCTTTGACCAAGATATACAAAATTTGTAGATGTCACCGCCATCCTTAAGAGCATTTTCTAAACTCTTTATTCCAATGCTTACAATCTTCCTATCCTTAGAGATTAATTCTAATATTTCAGAAAATCTCTTATCCAAAAATTCCTTCCGGACCTTTTCTTCAGCTGATTTTTCTAGAGAATTAAAATGTGTGTCAATACTGCTGACTAAGGTTTTTAGATTACCGGAAGTGGAGGCTGTCGGATCTATTGGGATTGATGGCATGATCTTTACAAGTACTCCGGAGGCAGCCTCTATCAACTCACAGTCTTCCATATGAGACTTCAGGAGCTTTTCATTTGCCTTGGCATTTGCAAATGAAGCTATCTTCATTGTTTGTACCGGAGAGAGAGAGTCAAAATCAAATGGACCTTTTAGAAGCTCCGGTTCATCAATCTCTAGAGTTTCTTTGCTCAAAAATTGTTGAACAGTTTGTGCAGTGTCTCTTGCCGGAGACAGATGTTTCTTTTCTTCTGCAGTCTTAGAACTGTCAACCTCTTTGTCTGTCACCACTGCTTCCTTCTCCTGCAATTGCTCTTCTTCTTTGGATCCGGAGACTGTAGGGGAAACCGGAGGAGAGATGCTTGCTTGCTCATGAGCCACTTCTTCTGGAGCAGAGGGTCCCAAGTCCTCACTTGTCTGTTCATGGCTCACTTCTTCCGGAACAGAAGATTCCAAATCAGCAGCTGTTTCTGCACCTAAGTCCTCTACAACAGGAAGATTGAACCTTTTGAAGGCCTTCCGGAGGATCTCTTCTGTCTCTTGTGCCACTTTGTCAGTCTCACCAAGCATGAGCTGATTCATCCTGGCTTTACTTCTGAACTCATCTCTGCAGTCCTTGAAGATCATGTTCATTGTCTTGGGATCAATTTGAGGATATAGCTGAATAGCTATCTGCTCCCGGATCTCAAGATCTTTGGCATGAGCATTATTCTTTCTTACTTCCATTTCCTTCTCTAGGCTTTTAGGAATGAGTGATATGATCTCAATGAAAGCCTTATTGTATGTGTTCAGATATTTAACTGTGGCTTCCTGCAGAGTCTTTTGGTCTGCCTCACTGAAGTCATCATAGGATTCAGTCATTGGTTGAAGGTTTCCATCCACCGTGACCGACTTGATTATGCTCTCTAGTGACAGAGTGGGCTTTTCAACAGTTACCTCTGCCATTTCCTCCTTGTCTTGGCCTGTGGAGGGCTTACCGGATCCTTTCTTTTTCTGTTTCTTTACTTCTCTTACTCCTTCATCTGATTCTGTCTCCTCTTCATCCTTTTGGCTTTCATAAGCCCTTGATGCTTTTGTCTTGGATCTTTTACCGGATGCCTGGACTTCCGGTTTTGAGCTTTTGGTTGTGGAAGGTGCAGATCTCTTTGATGATCTGGTCCGGGTGGGGGTTTCAACCGGAGCACTTTCTTTGCTTTTCTCTTCTTCCTCAGCCTTTCTCCTCTTTTCCCGGCTGGCATCAAGTGCCTCTTTTGAGATGCCTAGGCCTTGAGCAATGTGCTCTACTTCTTTTCTCACTTTTCTTTTAATCTCAGGTTCCCTGAGTTCTACATGTAATTTCACGCTCAGCTCCTCAAAGGTTCCAAACCTTTCTGCCTTAGGATCTTTGGGCTGACTTAGCATGTGTTGAACATGCAGCTCTACTATCTGTTCATCAACTTCATACCCCATGGGCATGATCCAGACAGTCCTTGGCTCCACTGCCTCCATTAGGCACTGATCAGTGTCAACCATAAAACATACTGAGTCCTTGTATTTCTCAATGAGTGACTGGGGAATTCTCTCTCTTGCTTGCATCATGCTCTGAAAGTTTTTGAAGTATCCCCATAGAGCTGTATTTCTCGCTTTTGCATCCCCAAGTCCATGCAAATAGTCTCTTATCTGGACTGCAACAGGTTTGTCATTCTGCCATACCCATCCACTTGTTCCGGGTAGCTCATTCATGAAGTAAAAGAAGAGACATACAATGAGAGTACCATACTTAAAGGAGTTCTTCTTGTCTTTCTTGATTTTCTGTACATTTTCCATCAATTGGCTTAGTAGTAGTTCACAAAGATCATAATCTGCATTCTTTCTTAGCATTTCATATGCTGTGTATATTGCAGTACCGGATACAGAATTCTCCCTGCTGGAGTGATAGATCTTGTATCCTATTATCATTGATGCATATTTGATATCCGGATCCGAAATATCTTCAATGGTCATTGCTCTCTTATCATATTTTGATCCGGTGGCCTCAGTTACAACGTTGTTCTTGACAGATTTGAGGATAGGTACTCCCCCGGAAGAGTATAGACCAGTTACTGCTCTAATTGCTTCTTTTGTGATCTTGCAGGGTCTATCTAGCCAAAGGAAGTTGTCATGCATCCTGCTCAGTACATACCGGACCCATTCATCTTCTTCAAAGCTAGGGAAATGAATGAATTGCTCAAATTGTTTCTTCTGGATACCCTTATACTCTGGTTTGAGCTCAAAAGCATTGTCTATCAGTTGTTTGTGATAGAGGTCTCTTAATTTGAATTCCCCAAATTCCTCAATGTTTGCGTGTATGTAAACCCTAATATCTTCAGTATGTAAGACTCCGTGGGGAACACTAGAGAAGGCTCCTAGTGGATCTACCTCCAACGATTTGTAGGGATGTTTCTTGAATGAGGGGCGAGGTCTATCAGAGATCTTAACTATGTTTGGAGTAGCCATTCTTCAAAGATTTGCAGTGAGGCAATGAAAAACGAAGAATACCTTATGCGCCTTCGGTTTGCACGGAGTGGTTGGATTGATTTCTTTATGCAATAGCTTCGGCAGGAGATCCTTGGTGTGCTTGATGAACCTTGTTGCAGAGCTCCACTATTCGCTTCTTCTCAAGTGTAGAATGAGCAGATAACTTTTGAGAAATCCCTTATATTGCTCCGCAAACCCTAATATCTGTCTGCAATAAATACTTCACCTGCATTATTCCGGTTTACCATGTCTGGACAGCTTGGAGTATCCCGGATTAGTCCAGATCACTGAATATCATCCGAATCTTTAAATCATGAATAAATCTAGGTAACGTATTACAAGAACATCCCAAACACTCTGTCCAATCCGCAAGACAAGATCGTGCACTTCCGGATCTCTCCGGACCTTTTTCTAATCCTTTATCATACCGGAGCACCTCCCTGAACAGGTCTAACTTAATCGAACACAGCTTCTTCATAACTCCATGCGGACCTCTGAAAACTTGACTGAAGCATCTCAGGACTTATATCTACAAACCCTTTAATCCGCATCTTGTGCCACATCCGGCACAACTTGTTTGGCTGGGGGAACAGAATCTTCTTTGAGTCTCCCCCTGAGCCTGAGCTCACTTTTTAATTTCCGGAAGAAATATCAGCACCAGAGTCTGGTGCGGATCCAACCTCTACATTCTCTGAGCTTTTCTTCACCCAAATCTTGCTCATCTGATTCCTAACTTCATCCGCATTCATCTTTTGTTTACCCTTGTCTTGATTCTGATTATACACCGGACCTCTTTTGTCCTGATTCTTGTTTCTGCAGACTTTAGCATTATGACCGGACCTATTGCAGATTTGGCAAATAACATTTCTTTGCATATTTAACTGATATCCCCTTGATCTGCATTGATTAGCCATATGACCTACTCTATTGCATGTAAAGCATCTACCTTTGAATGATTTGTTTACTTGCATAATTCTGCATTCATGGGATTTGTGTCCATACCTTTTGCAGTTGAAGCACTGTCCGGAGAAGGATGAATTAATCTGATTCATTCTCATTCTGCACTGATTAGCTTTGTGACCAAAATGGTTGCAGCTGTGACAGTATCCATTGAAGGATGGATATTTTTGAGCATTTGGCTGTCTTACCGGAGGTCTTCTAGGCCTGCTCCTTGGATTTTCTGATCCAAGATTCTTCTGACCGGATCCGGAGCTTTCTCCTTTCTCATATCCCAAGCCATATTTGTCATCTGTCCTCTTTTGACTTCCAAGAAGAACTTCAAGTTGAGCAGAACTTATCTTGAATTTCTCTTTATATTCATTTGCTGTTTGAAGGTCTCTTTTGAGAGAGGCAATTTGATCCTCAAGTTTTCCTTCATTATCTTTGGAATCTTCAAGATCAGATTCAAGGTGTCTGATAATCCTGTCCATCTGGTGGCATTCTTCTGATTTTTCCTTGAGAGATTGTTTTAGATTGTCTTCAGCCTTTCTTTTTTCTTCAATCTCTTGAGTGAACTTTATAGTTCCTGATTCCATTTCATGTCTTAACATGATGACTTCTTTTGATAACTTTTCACATAACTTGGTTTGCTCAGTCAATTCTTCATTTGTATTGCTTTCTTCACTTTGTCTTGCCAACTGTTGGAGCAGCTCCTTTCTCTTTTTCATAGAGAGACTTAATTTGTCTTTTAATTCCCTCATGAATTCATCAGCCTGTTTGAGTCTTTCTCTTAATTCACTGACTTCAGAATTTGACTGTTCAAGATCCTCAAGGGCAGTCTTGAGTTGCTCCTTTAAACCATATGCATCCATTTGAAATCCCAGATCTTCCTCAAGCTGTTAGGCTCTATTAGGAGGAACTTGGCTCTGATACCAATTGTTGATAACTGAGAGGGGGGGGGGTGAATCAGTTATCCTAATTATTTCCCTTATTAAACTTTCCTCTTAATTGAAGCAGCATAAAATCAAACACAAACATAAACCATGAAATAAGAAACACATGACACAGTATTTTTGACGTGGAAACCCTGTTAAGGGAGAAAACCACGGGGTGATTAACCCAAGAATTATTCTCTGTTAGAAGAATAGGAAATTACAAAAATGGCACTTGCCAATTAGGGCTCACTGCCCGAGCACACTGCTCACAAGAGGCTCACTGCCTACAAGAAGACACACTGTCTTACAAAGTGATTAGAATCACAGTCTTGAACTGATTGGAAGCATCTGCATATGCTGGAGTTCAGTTCCGGTTAGGTTCAGTATACTGATCTGCTGCACTTCATCTTTCCTCTGTTCTTTAGTCTGCTGTCCTTTCACATACCGGATCTTTCTTGTTACTTCTGCTCTACTCTGGACTTGTTCGCATATCCTCACACACACTACACACCCTTTACAACTAAATCCATCCTCTATATATATCCGCACAAGTAATTTCATCATCTTTCTAGTCGGCATCCGGAACAGTCTAGTTTCTTACAAACTTAGTTCTGTCGGCTGAATCCTTGCTCACCAAGCAATGCGGATCAAGCATATACTTGTAGATATCATCAATTATGTCGGCCAAACATGATTCATGCCTCCGCAACCTTTATCATCATCTGTAACACATCCGGAAAGTAGTTTGATACTCAGTCAGTCAGTTCTTCCTCTGTTTTCACTGTCTCTCAGGAATCCGGTACTCAACTATTCATATCTTTTTCCTTGTCCATCTCCGGAGGCTAAATCCTTGGAATATACTACTCAAGATAGTCCTCTTGACTTCCCCAGATCCGCACTGCACCAAGACACTTCCTCTGAGAGATCCGGACCAATCTGTCGGACCTTGCCACATGCTCTGTTCTTGTTCACCGGACCACCACAATCTTCAATCTGACTTCCGGTAGAGACATATCATGACTTGCGGATATGTGGGATGACCTTTGTTGCCATCAATGACAACAACCATGAATCCATATAGTGTCTCTTGCCAACAATCTCCCCCTTTGGCATTGATGGCAACACTTAGTGAAAAATGACTAAGTGTTTACACTATGCTCCCCCTCTGCTGATGCTCTGTCTTTATATACAATTTCCGGAACTCCCCCTGAGTTGGATTCCTCATTTTTCACTGCTCCTCACTCCCCCTTTGACATCAATGGCAAAGGGTAGGGTCCGCACACCAAAATTTTCAAAAATTTTCTATATATAGCCGCATATTTACATACTCACATATACTGCAGAATGTCTGCAAAGGATGTCTGCAGTTGAACCATTTCAGTAGCCCAACTTAGCTTCATTCTGTCCAAGATTGAAATGTGACCACTCAACAAAAATGCAAAAGCTTCTGCCCGCCTGAGATCTGTCGGATCTTTTGTATGGGCGGTGGTCTGGGCATCACTGATGGCCTCATGCATGGTTTCCAACTTAGGGACTATAATCCTTCTAAGTTCTCCCATCCGGTTGATAATGTTCTTCCTCTCCTTCTCAAGATTCTTTATTTCATTCAAGACTGCAATAGTCTGACATTCTTGATTTATTATAGAGGAAGAGAGAGGATCAAAATTTTGAGATAAGCTTTGAAGCTTGTCCTGTTCCTCTTTTATTTTCTTGTCAATTGCTGCTGTTGCCTTTGACCAAGATATACAAAATTTGTAGATGTCACCGCCATCCTTAAGAGCATTTTCTAAACTCTTTATTCCAATGCTTACAATCTTCCTATCCTTAGAGATTAATTCTAATATTTCAGAAAATCTCTTATCCAAAAATTCCTTCCGGACCTTTTCTTCAGCTGATTTTTCTAGAGAATTAAAATGTGTGTCAATACTGCTGACTAAGGTTTTTAGATTACCGGAAGTGGAGGCTGTCGGATCTATTGGGATTGATGGCATGATCTTTACAAGTACTCCGGAGGCAGCCTCTATCAACTCACAGTCTTCCATATGAGACTTCAGGAGCTTTTCATTTGCCTTGGCATTTGCAAATGAAGCTATCTTCATTGTTTGTACCGGAGAGAGAGAGTCAAAATCAAATGGACCTTTTAGAAGCTCCGGTTCATCAATCTCTAGAGTTTCTTTGCTCAAAAATTGTTGAACAGTTTGTGCAGTGTCTCTTGCCGGAGACAGATGTTTCTTTTCTTCTGCAGTCTTAGAACTGTCAACCTCTTTGTCTGTCACCACTGCTTCCTTCTCCTGCAATTGCTCTTCTTCTTTGGATCCGGAGACTGTAGGGGAAACCGGAGGAGAGATGCTTGCTTGCTCATGAGCCACTTCTTCTGGAGCAGAGGGTCCCAAGTCCTCACTTGTCTGTTCATGGCTCACTTCTTCCGGAACAGAAGATTCCAAATCAGCAGCTGTTTCTGCACCTAAGTCCTCTACAACAGGAAGATTGAACCTTTTGAAGGCCTTCCGGAGGATCTCTTCTGTCTCTTGTGCCACTTTGTCAGTCTCACCAAGCATGAGCTGATTCATCCTGGCTTTACTTCTGAACTCATCTCTGCAGTCCTTGAAGATCATGTTCATTGTCTTGGGATCAATTTGAGGATATAGCTGAATAGCTATCTGCTCCCGGATCTCAAGATCTTTGGCATGAGCATTATTCTTTCTTACTTCCATTTCCTTCTCTAGGCTTTTAGGAATGAGTGATATGATCTCAATGAAAGCCTTATTGTATGTGTTCAGATATTTAACTGTGGCTTCCTGCAGAGTCTTTTGGTCTGCCTCACTGAAGTCATCATAGGATTCAGTCATTGGTTGAAGGTTTCCATCCACCGTGACCGACTTGATTATGCTCTCTAGTGACAGAGTGGGCTTTTCAACAGTTACCTCTGCCATTTCCTCCTTGTCTTGGCCTGTGGAGGGCTTACCGGATCCTTTCTTTTTCTGTTTCTTTACTTCTCTTACTCCTTCATCTGATTCTGTCTCCTCTTCATCCTTTTGGCTTTCATAAGCCCTTGATGCTTTTGTCTTGGATCTTTTACCGGATGCCTGGACTTCCGGTTTTGAGCTTTTGGTTGTGGAAGGTGCAGATCTCTTTGATGATCTGGTCCGGGTGGGGGTTTCAACCGGAGCACTTTCTTTGCTTTTCTCTTCTTCCTCAGCCTTTCTCCTCTTTTCCCGGCTGGCATCAAGTGCCTCTTTTGAGATGCCTAGGCCTTGAGCAATGTGCTCTACTTCTTTTCTCACTTTTCTTTTAATCTCAGGTTCCCTGAGTTCTACATGTAATTTCACGCTCAGCTCCTCAAAGGTTCCAAACCTTTCTGCCTTAGGATCTTTGGGCTGACTTAGCATGTGTTGAACATGCAGCTCTACTATCTGTTCATCAACTTCATACCCCATGGGCATGATCCAGACAGTCCTTGGCTCCACTGCCTCCATTAGGCACTGATCAGTGTCAACCATAAAACATACTGAGTCCTTGTATTTCTCAATGAGTGACTGGGGAATTCTCTCTCTTGCTTGCATCATGCTCTGAAAGTTTTTGAAGTATCCCCATAGAGCTGTATTTCTCGCTTTTGCATCCCCAAGTCCATGCAAATAGTCTCTTATCTGGACTGCAACAGGTTTGTCATTCTGCCATACCCATCCACTTGTTCCGGGTAGCTCATTCATGAAGTAAAAGAAGAGACATACAATGAGAGTACCATACTTAAAGGAGTTCTTCTTGTCTTTCTTGATTTTCTGTACATTTTCCATCAATTGGCTTAGTAGTAGTTCACAAAGATCATAATCTGCATTCTTTCTTAGCATTTCATATGCTGTGTATATTGCAGTACCGGATACAGAATTCTCCCTGCTGGAGTGATAGATCTTGTATCCTATTATCATTGATGCATATTTGATATCCGGATCCGAAATATCTTCAATGGTCATTGCTCTCTTATCATATTTTGATCCGGTGGCCTCAGTTACAACGTTGTTCTTGACAGATTTGAGGATAGGTACTCCCCCGGAAGAGTATAGACCAGTTACTGCTCTAATTGCTTCTTTTGTGATCTTGCAGGGTCTATCTAGCCAAAGGAAGTTGTCATGCATCCTGCTCAGTACATACCGGACCCATTCATCTTCTTCAAAGCTAGGGAAATGAATGAATTGCTCAAATTGTTTCTTCTGGATACCCTTATACTCTGGTTTGAGCTCAAAAGCATTGTCTATCAGTTGTTTGTGATAGAGGTCTCTTAATTTGAATTCCCCAAATTCCTCAATGTTTGCGTGTATGTAAACCCTAATATCTTCAGTATGTAAGACTCCGTGGGGAACACTAGAGAAGGCTCCTAGTGGATCTACCTCCAACGATTTGTAGGGATGTTTCTTGAATGAGGGGCGAGGTCTATCAGAGATCTTAACTATGTTTGGAGTAGCCATTCTTCAAAGATTTGCAGTGAGGCAATGAAAAACGAAGAATACCTTATGCGCCTTCGGTTTGCACGGAGTGGTTGGATTGATTTCTTTATGCAATAGCTTCGGCAGGAGATCCTTGGTGTGCTTGATGAACCTTGTTGCAGAGCTCCACTATTCGCTTCTTCTCAAGTGTAGAATGAGCAGATAACTTTTGAGAAATCCCTTATATTGCTCCGCAAACCCTAATATCTGTCTGCAATAAATACTTCACCTGCATTATTCCGGTTTACCATGTCTGGACAGCTTGGAGTATCCCGGATTAGTCCAGATCACTGAATATCATCCGAATCTTTAAATCATGAATAAATCTAGGTAACGTATTACAAGAACATCCCAAACACTCTGTCCAATCCGCAAGACAAGATCGTGCACTTCCGGATCTCTCCGGACCTTTTTCTAATCCTTTATCATACCGGAGCACCTCCCTGAACAGGTCTAACTTAATCGAACACAGCTTCTTCATAACTCCATGCGGACCTCTGAAAACTTGACTGAAGCATCTCAGGACTTATATCTACAAACCCTTTAATCCGCATCTTGTGCCACATCCGGCACAACTTGTTTGGCTGGGGGAACAGAATCTTCTTTGAGTCTCCCCCTGAGCCTGAGCTCACTTTTTAATTTCCGGAAGAAATATCAGCACCAGAGTCTGGTGCGGATCCAACCTCTACATTCTCTGAGCTTTTCTTCACCCAAATCTTGCTCATCTGATTCCTAACTTCATCCGCATTCATCTTTTGTTTACCCTTGTCTTGATTCTGATTATACACCGGACCTCTTTTGTCCTGATTCTTGTTTCTGCAGACTTTAGCATTATGACCGGACCTATTGCAGATTTGGCAAATAACATTTCTTTGCATATTTAACTGATATCCCCTTGATCTGCATTGATTAGCCATATGACCTACTCTATTGCATGTAAAGCATCTACCTTTGAATGATTTGTTTACTTGCATAATTCTGCATTCATGGGATTTGTGTCCATACCTTTTGCAGTTGAAGCACTGTCCGGAGAAGGATGAATTAATCTGATTCATTCTCATTCTGCACTGATTAGCTTTGTGACCAAAATGGTTGCAGCTGTGACAGTATCCATTGAAGGATGGATATTTTTGAGCATTTGGCTGTCTTACCGGAGGTCTTCTAGGCCTGCTCCTTGGATTTTCTGATCCAAGATTCTTCTGACCGGATCCGGAGCTTTCTCCTTTCTCATATCCCAAGCCATATTTGTCATCTGTCCTCTTTTGACTTCCAAGAAGAACTTCAAGTTGAGCAGAACTTATCTTGAATTTCTCTTTATATTCATTTGCTGTTTGAAGGTCTCTTTTGAGAGAGGCAATTTGATCCTCAAGTTTTCCTTCATTATCTTTGGAATCTTCAAGATCAGATTCAAGGTGTCTGATAATCCTGTCCATCTGGTGGCATTCTTCTGATTTTTCCTTGAGAGATTGTTTTAGATTGTCTTCAGCCTTTCTTTTTTCTTCAATCTCTTGAGTGAACTTTATAGTTCCTGATTCCATTTCATGTCTTAACATGATGACTTCTTTTGATAACTTTTCACATAACTTGGTTTGCTCAGTCAATTCTTCATTTGTATTGCTTTCTTCACTTTGTCTTGCCAACTGTTGGAGCAGCTCCTTTCTCTTTTTCATAGAGAGACTTAATTTGTCTTTTAATTCCCTCATGAATTCATCAGCCTGTTTGAGTCTTTCTCTTAATTCACTGACTTCAGAATTTGACTGTTCAAGATCCTCAAGGGCAGTCTTGAGTTGCTCCTTTAAACCATATGCATCCATTTGAAATCCCAGATCTTCCTCAAGCTGTTAGGCTCTATTAGGAGGAACTTGGCTCTGATACCAATTGTTGATAACTGAGAGGGGGGGGGGTGAATCAGTTATCCTAATTATTTCCCTTATTAAACTTTCCTCTTAATTGAAGCAGCATAAAATCAAACACAAACATAAACCATGAAATAAGAAACACATGACACAGTATTTTTGACGTGGAAACCCTGTTAAGGGAGAAAACCACGGGGTGATTAACCCAAGAATTATTCTCTGTTAGAAGAATAGGAAATTACAAAAATGGCACTTGCCAATTAGGGCTCACTGCCCGAGCACACTGCTCACAAGAGGCTCACTGCCTACAAGAAGACACACTGTCTTACAAAGTGATTAGAATCACAGTCTTGAACTGATTGGAAGCATCTGCATATGCTGGAGTTCAGTTCCGGTTAGGTTCAGTATACTGATCTGCTGCACTTCATCTTTCCTCTGTTCTTTAGTCTGCTGTCCTTTCACATACCGGATCTTTCTTGTTACTTCTGCTCTACTCTGGACTTGTTCGCATATCCTCACACACACTACACACCCTTTACAACTAAATCCATCCTCTATATATATCCGCACAAGTAATTTCATCATCTTTCTAGTCGGCATCCGGAACAGTCTAGTTTCTTACAAACTTAGTTCTGTCGGCTGAATCCTTGCTCACCAAGCAATGCGGATCAAGCATATACTTGTAGATATCATCAATTATGTCGGCCAAACATGATTCATGCCTCCGCAACCTTTATCATCATCTGTAACACATCCGGAAAGTAGTTTGATACTCAGTCAGTCAGTTCTTCCTCTGTTTTCACTGTCTCTCAGGAATCCGGTACTCAACTATTCATATCTTTTTCCTTGTCCATCTCCGGAGGCTAAATCCTTGGAATATACTACTCAAGATAGTCCTCTTGACTTCCCCAGATCCGCACTGCACCAAGACACTTCCTCTGAGAGATCCGGACCAATCTGTCGGACCTTGCCACATGCTCTGTTCTTGTTCACCGGACCACCACAATCTTCAATCTGACTTCCGGTAGAGACATATCATGACTTGCGGATATGTGGGATGACCTTTGTTGCCATCAATGACAACAACCATGAATCCATATAGTGTCTCTTGCCAACAAGACCCTCGTCTCTAAACGTGATTGTCTCTCGACTTGAGATGATGTTCCAGGAACATCATCTAGCCGTCATAACTAGTCGTGATAGCACCAACGATATAATGACTTACAAAGAACATAAATACTAAGAAAGGAGACATGACTCATGACAATTTATGAAGTGATTTGGAAGGACATAGAAGCCGATACTCAAATGGCTAATCAACCTTTTGTTTTCTCAACGCCTAACCCTTCCTCCAGGATGATACTCTCCTTCCTTCTTCGAAGGACGTTGCATTTTCCTGTTCACACTCAAGACCACAAGATCATGATCAGTGCATCATTATCATATCCCATAATATAAATCCATTAATTAACAAACTAATTAACATTATTCCTTAACTTCATAATCAAAAATCACATCAGATATTTCCACAATATCAAATCAGTTAACTATGACTAATCTTCCTGATTATCATGCCAAGTTAATGATTAAGTCTAATTGTAAGTTGGGGATGTAACATGATTCATGCCATGGGAGTGGTCCTGCCTACCCTTCATCATTCAATAAAGTTTATTTTTGAAAACAAACTCCATATGATTGAAGATGATTCAGTGCTAGAAAGTTGCTTACAAATGGAAGTGAGACATCAAATTCCTCTAAGAAATTTGATCCCTTTTTAACAAAAGCCAAACCACTACCCTCTGCTGCTAATAATAGTAATGGTCAGGGTAGTGTCGGCCCTTTGAATATATTTTTTAGTGATGACTGGGGTTCGTTAGATTTTACACCCACCTATAAGGGTGAGCATAAAATCTCACCATTACACCCAAAAACCTTGAAGGTAAATTAAATTTCTTCAATACAATCTCATACTCCTAAAAAACTTAAACTCAAAAGCAATAGCGATAAAAATTTTGATATTGATGAAGAATATATGCTTTCTTCTAAAGAAATGGCAACCATTTGTGATAAAGTATCATCTCAATCTAATTATTCTAATGCATGTCTTGATAATGATGAGGTCCCTTTAGATTTCAACCCCCATGGGCTTGTTGAAACAAAGATGGACCCTCCTCACCATGATAAAAAGAATGATCCCTCTCCATCTTCTTTAACACATGATGACAATTCTCATTTCAACAAAGATAGTCATATGACCTCTCCTCTTCCTTCAAACTTGGAGATGCGTTATGGGCGTGGATTCAAAATCCTTTCTAAACAAGGATATAATGGCCATGGGTTAGGATGCAAAGAACAAGGAATTAAGGAAACCGTGGAACCAACACCACACTTATCTAAAGTAGGTTTAGGTTTTTGACCTTCTCCTACGTTCTCTCCACCATGTTCACAACAAAAAGGATTGCTTCCTACTCCACCTATATCTTCTCTTCTATCTCAACAAGAATGTATGTTTCCAAGTCTAGTCAAAGACCACTTAATCACTCTTCCTCCAACACACAAAAAGATTCAACACAATAATCTTTCAACACCTCATTTTTGTGCATATCATCGAGCACTTGGTGATTCCACCAAGGAATGCTGAGTCTTGGGTGACAAAATTCAACAACTTCAAACACGATATGGCTCTAGCACCTTTTCACAACACTTCATGTAGTCCCTATAGCACTTTGTCCTCCATCCATTTTTATAATAAGAAAGTTGGGGGAGGATGATTTGTTATAGGACGACTCGCAAGTGTGGTCCCTCCTCATTTGTGTTATGCTTGTATGCACTGTTATCCTCGTATTGTGATTGTTAGTTCTTCCTTGGCACCCTTTTTAGCACAAAGGTACAAGGAGAAAGAACGCGTTGTGTCATTCCTCTATATGTATCTTCATTTTTCTATATGTCGTACTCTGCAATTTCCTTTTTTTTTCTTTTGGATGATTTAGCATCCTTTCATGTTGATTCAATTTATGTGTACTCTACTTTCATGTGATCCTTCCTCCGTCATCTTTGTAGTTATGATATTTTATTTATGTGGCACCTTGTTTCAATGCTCAGTGTCATACCATGACTACACAAGCCATTGTGTATCATGCTTGTTGCAAGCATCACCTTGGTTTGCTCATCCTAGGGGCAACCCTTGTTGCAAAGTAGATTTTGAGAACACGCCATTTGGGCATGTGCTTTTAGAAAGCTCTCATGCCTATTTTATATTTCTTTATTATTCCACCTTAAAGGAAATTGCTTCCTAATGGAGTTAGCAGTCACTTTAAGGTGGGGGCATCTATCGTGCTATGAGCCTTACTCTCATATTTCTATAAAAACACTTGTTGAACATTTTTGTTGTTGCACTCTCTTGGAAAGGATGTTGCAAGTGTGGAAGCAATATGTTGAGTCTATCTTGTTCTCCTAGGTTGAAGCTCCTTGCATGTTTGGGAGAAGGGTTGGAACCACCAATTTGAGTTTGGCTAGAGTACCTTTGGGTATGGTTGCAACGCCTTCTTAATCTGCAAGACTTCATATAAATCCTCTTGCGGGAGGTGAGTTGTGTGTTCCCTTGAGTAGAAATACTTTTCTTGATGTGGGTTATGTGTATGATGTGTTTGTACCCTCTTGTTCTTCTCATTTCCAACTATCTCCTTCTTAGCATTCTTATTGAATCTTGGGGAATGATGCATGTGATTGAGACAACCTTTTAGATTGAGGTCTCTTTTGTCATGCCGACTCAAGGTCTTTCATTATGTGATTCTTGTGGTTATTGTATGATTCATGTATTATCCTCGTATATTCTTGTCCTTTATGTATTCTTCATGCTTCATGTGTGCTTCCTGTGTTTTCTCTATGTATTCCTTATGTATTCTCCTTGAGTGTTTTACATGCATTTCATGTATGTTTCATGTGTATTCTATGTATACTTTATGCCTTGTGTGTATGCTTCGTGTCAAGCGTGTATACTTTCTGTATTGCGCGTATACATTGTGATTTCTCAAGTGTATGCCTTGTGTATGTCTTGTCTTGTCTTGTCTCATGTTTTCTAAGTGCTTCATGTATGTAGAAACTATGCCTTGTGTCTTATGTATATGCAATTCATCATACACTCCTAGAATCCTAAACTTGGGGACTTGATCACCCCTCAATTTTGGTGACATTCTACAACTTCTATGTTTGTAGTGATTGAAATCAGTCCTTTTCGTACTTTAGTGCAAATATGAGCGTAAGATCATACCCACACTAAAGTGGGGGCTAAATGTTATGGAGTAAAATGTGTACCCTTGCTATTTTACACCTAGTTTAGCACCTGGGTGGACCTAAAACAATTAATTCTTAATCCCGATGCACAAAACCCGAAAGATAACTATAGGGCCAACCTAAACACACTTAAAGTGACTTATCCCAAAGTTTTTGGGGCTAAAGGACTCATTTAGCCTGGACCTAATTTAATGGTATGTCAGCTTAGGACATCTCTAATGCTTCCTCATGTTGACCCCATTTGGTTTAATTCCCTAAAAATCAACGGGAATGCATATATAATCAAGTTAGTTTATTAATTTGAACATCTAAGCAATCTAGGCACATTTGCTCTCTCTCTCTCTCTCTCTCTCTCTCTCTCTCTCTCTCTAATCTTCTCTAAAGCTCTCTATAGTGGATTATTGTTGTTGCATTAACTTCTTACAAGTCTTGTGAAGATCTCTCTACTTCTTTGGGCTACACCAACTTCTTGAGTCAAGTTGTGATGCTACATAAAGCAAGCTAGGGTTTCCATGTTCATGGTGACTCCTCTCCTTTATGTTTTATTATAGCATTTCATTCTACTTCAGATTTGCCTCTGCCCTCCTAGGGCACACATTCTTTGATATCTCATCATTTCTATTTGTCGAGGTGGAAACACCATTCATAGAGCTTGACTTAGGCAAGCTCCTAAATAGCACCAACCCTTTTCCTTTGTTGTTTGTGTGTAGGTCGCATCCAAAAGAATCTGAAGATATCAAGCGATAAGAGGCGTGAAGATAAGCAGGTGAAGGCACCTAGATTCGGAGATCCTGTAAAACCCTTATTTGGGTCTAGGGCGCCTAGCGCCCTGGTACATCTTGTTTGGATGACCAAAACCTTCTGGAATTAGGTTCTCTTAGCTCTATTCAACTCCTCCCTACCACTACTTTTTTGGGTTTTCGATGGTTTTAGATTTGTAGCTCCTATGTTCTTTATGTTAGCCCTAGAAACCCTATATGTGGTAATTAGTCATAAGATCTCTCTCCTTGGCAAAAAAGGGACCAATCAAGATACCTCTCAACTCTCGTTTGAGGACTGTAGCTGAGTATTGAGTTTCCTTGATTCGTGTTCCAATGTTATGTGGAGAAGGTTTGATTTAGGGTGATGTACATGTTAGCCTAGATCTCATTTTCTACATAACAATTAGCACATGTCATTACCAATTTTAAAGATTAAACTGAGGTTGGGAAGGTGGTTTCTTGTGCTATCCCATTGTTAGCTATGCATTTGGCATGTGTTGTCCTATCATTTACATTTATTCTCTTTCAAAACTCTTCCATGTTTATGTGCACTAGATCAGTTTCTAACACCTCATTTAGGGTAGATGTAATTTTTGATAGAGGGGTCACTCCCTTGAACTTGTACTTCATGTCCTTCACCTTTGGAGAAGATATACAATTTTCTTGGAAAGGAAAAAGAGCAAAGGATGAGAGGAAATACAAGTGCAAGAAAATCTTAGTGTACCAAGTATAAACTTGTAGGATTTTGAAAAGCAAAAGGAGGCAAGCAATTTGGAGGAAGTGCAAAAGTGCACGGGAAGCCTGTAAACCCACAAAGCACAAGCGTGTAGAGATGTAGAAACCCAAAGGAAGTAAGTAGTTCACCAGTGTGTGGAGGTGCATGAAAATCCTATAATCCCAATGTTTGTATATTTTTTGGGGTCATTTGGGAAACTTGGCATGGAGGTTCCACAAACTTACAAAAAGATGTATTTTGCAAACTTGTAGAAAGTAGGAGGAAAAGTGCTATTGGAAGTTTGTCGAGTGGAAGTCTAGATCCTACAAATCCATAAGAAGTAACTAAAGAAGCAAGGGTTAGGGTGTTTATGTGTAAAGGAGATGGATTCCCACAAGGTTTTGAGATTAAGCATAGGAAGGGAAACTAGTAAAAGAGAAAGAGAGGGAGAGATCATGTATTTGAACACAAAACCCTAAAAATGTGAATCTAAATTAATGGATTCAAAATAAGGGCAGGATTTCAATTTTGAATTCAAAGACATTTTCCTTTTGTGGAAAGAATGTAAGCAAATGAGATGGAGCAAATGAGGAATAACTAAAAGTGTAAGAGAAATGTTTGGGGGAACACTCGAGGTGCCCTAGTCAATTGCATGTGATTTTTATGAAACCTATTTACAACCTAGAAATCCTATGGATGCATGTGAGTGAGATTGCACGGAGAAGAGATCGAGTGAGACCAATAATTTTTGTTGTAAAAATTGAGTTTTGAGAGTGCGGGGAGATTTGGAAAACTAGAGCTCTCATTTGCAAATGTGAAGTTGAGTCAAATTGAGCTGGTTTTATAAATGTTTTGTTCACATGTGCACATTTAGTGCTATCAGGGTTTTCATGCCTTTGAGTGTTTTACAAAGGTGGACCTCACAAAAGGATGCCTTGGCATATGGAACTTAGGATTCCACAGGGTACAAGGATGCAAAGATGTGGAAGTCAAAAGTCTACATGCAATTTGGGGCATGGTTGTGAGCTTAGCAAAAGTCTGCACAAAGTCTGTGTGTTCACAAAGTCTGTGTGTTCAAATGTAAGCATTGTGAGAATGTGGGATGTAGAAGTTGCTGTTGCAAGTATGAGGTTTACCAGTGTTGTCATTGATGTCAACATACTCATATTGCATTGATAAAGAAGGATTGGATGAGCTGTGTGTTGAGGATATTGAGAAAATTAGTCTCAATCAGGGACAGTGAAGAACAGTGATGAGAAGAAGGCAAAAGTACTCAATAGGTTGAGGATCAGAAGATGCGGATTAAAGGGTTTGTAGATATAAGTCCTGAGATGATCCAGTTAAGATTTTAGAGGTTCGCATGAAGCTATGAAGAAGTTGTGATCGATCAAGTAGAACCGGTTCTGGGAGATGCTCCAGAGTGATAGAGTGTTACAAAAAGGTCTAGTGAGATCTGGAAGTGCATTGTCCTATTCTGCGGATTCGAAGGAGTGTTTGGGATGTCCTTGTGATGTGTCATCTTGATTTGTACATAGTTTGGAGGTCCGGAAGCACCTTTTTCAGTATGACAGTGGCGGTAGACTGTGTTCTTGAAGCTCTGGATGAAGAAGAGAAGAGATTCTAATAAGTAGAGGAAGTGCGGATGTACCTGGTCATTCAAGCAAGCTTTTGAAGGTTCTTGGATCATGTTGAGGTTGTGTTGTCGGTCCGCATTAGTGTTAGAGCCCGGAATTGGAGATATACTTCCGGATGAAGATGTTCTTGTTCAGACTGGCCGACCGGATGACTTATTCATCTTACGAATGTTCTTGTGGATGATTGCCAACTTTGATGATTGTTCCTAAGTCGATGCCTTGTATAAATAAAGGTTTGTGAATTCATTTCGTTGTGTGTCATGGAGCGGATGAGTGTGGTATAGCGGAAGAGCGAAAGACAGAGCAGGTGTGTCTCGGGCTTAAATGGAACTGATCCAGACATGGTAAAGATGTCAATCACCAGTTCAAGTTTGTGATACATATGATCTTGTAGACAGTGTGTCTCTTGTAGGCAGTGTGCTCCTTGTGAGCAGTGTGCTCGGGCAGTGAGCCCTAATTGGCATGTGCCATCCATTTTTCTTATTCTTCTAACAGAGAATAATCCTTGGGTTAATCACCCCGTGGTTTCCCTTAACCGGGTTTTCCACATCAAAATCTTGGTGTCTAATGTGTTGATGTTTATCTGCTCCGGTGTTAATGCTTTATGCTTTCATGAATGGTTAATTGATATGCTATTAACTAACAAAGAAGAATCAAGTGTTTGAAGTAGCAGTAGGTTTTTATACAACTGATTCACCCCCCCTCTTAGTTGTGTCCTAGATCTAACAATTGGTATCAGAGCTAAGTTCCTCTAAAAGGAGCTTAACCGCTTGAGGAGATCCAGGATGTCGTCATACAAGAAGGATAGTTCGAAGTTCGATGGAACCAACTGCTCTCTGGAAAGGTCGCATGAAATGTCACTTGGAGTGTATGGGAAAAACATACTTGTCCATGGTCACAAAAGCATATGTACCTCCACAGGGTGGTCTGACAACTCTGAATGAAATCACAGATGCTGAAAATAATTTGCAGACCAAAGAAGCTCTTCTAAGCGTATTGACTGACTCAGAACTCTCAAATGTTATTGACCTACCAACTGCATATGAGATCTGGGTTAAACTGGAACTTCTGCATGAAGGAGATGAGTTTGTTAAGAGTGCAAGGTTGCAAAGTCTCAAAGGGAAATTTGAAATATTGAAGATGAGAGATGATGAAAATATCACTACCTTTATGCCAAGAGTAAATGAGCTGGTGTGTGGAATCAGGAATGCTGGTGGAGTTCTGGATGAAAATGAGATTGTTTGCAAAATTCTCAGATCCCTTCCTGCTGCCTACAAAATCGAGGTTGCTGCCATTGATGAATTCAGAGCCCGTACAACTGTCACAAGAGAACAATTGGCTGGCAAACTGGCTGCATTTGAAATGACTGAGTTTGGAGATGATCACCCCAAGACTGCATCTGCATTCAAAGCCAGTGCCTATGTGAAAGGCAAACAAAGATTTGATCCAGGAGAGAACTCTTCAAGGACGCTGTCATGGTATGATCAAGCAAGGAAAGACATGGAAGAGGAAGAAGCAGAAACAACTCAACTTCAAGCCCTCATTGCAAAGAGACTACTAAGAGGATCCGATAAGTATGAAGGAAAATTACCCTTTAAGTGCTTCAACTACAATAAGATTGGTCATTTTGCTTCAAGATGTCTGGAAAGATCTGCAAGGTCCAATTCTAACAGACAAAGGTTCCAAAAGAACTGTTATTATGTTCATGAAGAAGATGATAATGAAGGTGTAACAGATGATGAATCAGAAATAGGAAACATATATGGAAATGAATGGGTGTTTATTGCCATCAAGGAAGAAGATCCAATATCCTCTGAATCTGTCAATCATAAGGTTGTAGAAAAAGCTCTGGTTGCCCAAGTTGAAGAAAAGGATGATTGGATTATTGACAGTGGATGCTCTCATCATATGACAGGTGACAAGAACAAGTTCTTAGATTTGGAAAGGTATGAAGGAGGAATGGTAAAGTTTGGTGACAATTCTACTGTTAGAATTAGAGGTAGGGGAACTATCTCTCTTGATGGAAAGAACAAAACCGGTAATGTACTGTATGTTGAAGGATTGAAGCACAATCTTCTCAGTGTTGGTCAGTTGGTAGACAAAGGTTATGATTTTCGGTTCAAGAATGGAAGATGCAGGATCTTTGAAAGCTCCGGAACTGAGATTGCATCTGGTACTCAAACAAAAGGTAATATCTTCCATCTAGTTGGTTTTAATAAAAGTTGTTTGTTTGTTCAAGTTGATCAGAGTTGGTTATGGCATAGAAGGATGTGTCATGTAAATTTTGATTACATCATCAAGATAAGCAATACTCGGGCTGTAAGAGATCTTCCAAAATTGGCGAAACCTACAAATAGTTTGTGCAAAGAATGTCAGCTATGTAAATAGAGCAGAGTCTCTTTCAAAAGCAAGGATCAGTCCTCTACCGGATTATTGGAATTAGTTCATACTAATCTATGTGGTCTGACAAGAATCAAGAGTATGTAAGGTGACAGATATTGCATGTTACTAATTGATGACCATTCCCGGATGATGTGGGTTACCTTTCTAAAAGAGAAATCGGAAGCCTTTGAAAAGTTCAAAATCTTCAAAGCTATGGTAGAGAATCAAACCGAATTGAAACTGAAATATCTAAGGTCTGATAGAGGTGGTGAATTCACATCCGGTGAATTCATAGACTTTTGTGAGAAGCATGGTATAAAGAGATAGTTGTCTGCTCCTAGGACTCCTCAGCAGAATGGAGTAGTTGAGAGAAAGAACCGGACCATCCAAGAAGCATCCAGGACAATGATGATGGAAACAAATGTTCCTCAGATGTTTTGGAGAGAAGCTATTAGCATTGCAGTCTATACTCTCAATCGAGTTCAAATCAGAAGCAATACCGGTAAGACTCCTTATGAGCTTTGGTTTGGCATAACTCTTACTGTGAGATATTTTAGAGTATTTGGTAGCAAATGTTACATTAAAAAAGATGAAGATCTAGGAAAGTTTGATGCTAGAAGTGATGAAGGAATCTTCTTGGGTTACTACACTCAAAGTAAAGCCTACCGGTGTTACAATAAGAGACTGAGAAAGGTGATAGAAAGTACAAATGTGAAGGTTGATGAATGTATTGAGAAGCCCTCAAGGTTTTATGAATATGATGAAGATGATCAGAATGGTTCTCTGGTGCAAGGAGCTCAATCTTCCTCTGAAAGTCAGATTCAAACTGATCCGGTAAATCAGGAAGAAGAGGTTTGTCTAAATGAGCCTGATCAAGAAACAGTAGTGCAAGAAACTCCCAAAGTTCCAAGGTATGTAACTCTAAACCATTCTGAAGATCAGATCATAGGTGACAAAAGCAAAGGGGTAAAAACAGGGAGGAGAATTGCTCAAGATTCAAATGAATACTGTCTGATTTCAAAGATTAAACCTAAGACAATAAATGAAGCCTGCAATGATGAAAACTGGACCAAAGCAATGGAGGAAGAGTTGATGCAAATTGAGAAAAATCACACTTGGGATCTTGTTCCCAGACCTAGAAACAAGAATGTGATTGGAACCAAATGGGTCTTCCGGAACAAACTAAATGAAGTTGGTGAAGTAATCAGAAACAAAGCCAGATTGGTCTGCAAAGGCTACTCTCAAATAGAAGGAATTGATTTTGAAGAAACCTTTGCTCCGGTGGCAAGAATTGAAGCAGTCAGATTATTTCTTGCATTTGCTGCCTTCAAAGATTTCAAGGTATATCAGATGGATGTCAAGTCTGCCTTCCTAAATGGTGATTTGGAAGAAGAAGTATACATTGAACAACCGGATGGATTTCAATTGTCTGATTATGATGATATGGTCTGCAAGTTGAAGAAAGGACTGTATGGATTGAAGCAAGCCCCAAGAGCATGGTATGAAAGGTTGGATAAGCATCTTGTGCAGATTGGTTTCAACAAAGGTACTTGTTGGCAAGAGACACTATATGAATTCATGATTGTTGTCATTGATGGCAACAAAGTTCATCCCACACATCCGCAGGACATGGTGTGTCTCTACCGGAAGTCAGAGTGAAGAATGTTGTGGTCCAGTAAACAAGAACAGAGCATGTGGCGAGGTCCGACAGACAGGTCCGGATCTCTCAGAGGAAGTATCTTGGTGAAGTGCAGATTTGGGGTAGTCAAGAGGACTACCTTGAGTGATAGATTCCAAGGATTTAGCCTTCGGTGATAAATGAGGAAAAAGATATGAATACTTGAGTACCGGGTTCCTGAGTGACAGTATGAACAGAGGAAGAATTGACTAGTAGAACATCAGACTTTATTCCATATGTGTTACTGATGGTTGTAAAGGTTATGAAGGCATGAATTATGTTTGGCCGACATGATTAATGATTTCTACAAGTATATGCTTGATCCGCATTACTTGATGTGCAAGGATTCAGCCGACAAATCAGAGTTTGTGAAAAGATTGACTATTCCGGGTGCCAACTAGAAAGGTGATGAAATCACTTGTGTGGATATATATACATGATGGATTTAGTTGTGAGGTGTGTGGTTGTAGTTAGTGATGTGCAAATAAAAGTAGAAGAGCAGAGCGGAAGCAGTAAGGAAGGTCCGGTATGTGAAAGGAAAGTAGCATAAGAGAAGACGAAAAAAGAAGTGCAGCAGATCAGTGTACTGAGCCTAACCGGAACTGAACTCCAGCATATGTAGATGCTCCCAATCAGTTCAAGTATTGTATAACACTCTTTTTGTAGACAGTGAGTCTCTTGTAGGCAGTGTGCCTCTTGTGAGCAGTGTGCTCGGGCAGTGAGCCCTAATTGGCAAGTGCCATTTTATTTTTCTATTCTTCTAACAGAGAATACAATCTTGGGTTAATCACCCCGTGGTTTTCTCCCTTAATAGGGTTTCCACGTCTAAAATATTGTGTCATGTGTATTTCCATTTCATGGTTATGTTTGCTTGTTTGAATTAATGCTGCATTGATTAATAAGAGAGTTCAGAAAGTAGAAATAATTAGGATAACTGATTCAGCCCCCCCTCTCAGTTATCAACAATTGGTATCAGAGCTAAGTTCCTCCTAACAGAGTCTAACAGCTTGAGGAAGATCTGGGAATTCAAATGGATGCATATGGTTTAAGGGAGCAACTCAAGACTCCCCTTGATGATCTTGAATAGTCAAACTCTGAAGTCAATGAATTAAAGGAAAGACTCAAATAGGCTGATGATTTCATGAGAGAACTAAAAGACAAATTAAGTCTCTCTATGAAAAAGAGAAAGGAGCAGCTTCAACAATTGGCAAGTCAAGGTGAAGCAAATGATGCAAATGAGGAACTGAAGGAGAAAACCAAGTTATGTGAAAAGTTATCAAAAGAAGTCATTATGGTAAGACATGAAATGGAATCAGGAGTTATGAAATTCACCCAAGAAATTGAAGAGAAAAGAAAAACTGAAGATAATCTAAGACAATCTCTCAAAGAGAAATCAAAAGATTGCCACCAAATGGATAGAATTATCAGACATCTTGAATCTGATCTTGAAGATGCCAAAGAAAATGAAGAAAAACTTGAGGATCAAATTATCTCTCAAAAGGGATCTTCAAACAACAAATGAATATAAAGAGAAATTTAAGATAAGTTCTGCTCAACTTGAAGTTCTTCTTGGAAGTCAAAAGAAGGTAGATGACAAGTGTGGTTTGGGATATGAGAAAGGAGAAAGCTCCGGATCCGGTCAAAAGAATTTTGGACCAGAAAATCCAAGGAACAGGCCTAGAAGACCTCCGGTAAGGCAGCCTAATGCTCAAAGATATCCATCCTTCAATGGATACTGCCACAACTGCAATAACTTTGGTCATAAAGCTAATCAGTGCAGAAGGAGAATGAATCAGACTAATTCATCCTTCTCCGGATAGTGTTTCAACTGCAACAGGTATGGTCACAAATCTCATGAATGCAGAAATATGCAAATGAACAAATCAATCAATGGTAGATGCTTTGCATGCAATAGAATAGGTCATATGGCTAATCAATGCAGATCAAGAGGATATCAATCAAATATGCAAATAAATGTTGTTTGCCAAATCTGTAATAGATCCGGTCACAATGCAAAATTCTGTAGAAGCAAGAATCAGGACAAAAGAGGTCCGGTATATCATAATCAGAATCAAGATAAGGGTAAACAAAAAATGAATGCAGATGAAATTAAAAGTTAGATGAACAAGATTTGGGTGAAGAAAAGTATAGAGAATGTAGAGGTTGGATCCGCAACAGACTCTGGTGCTAATATTCCTTTCAAAAATTAAAAAGTGAGCTCTGGCTCAGGGGGAGATATAAAGAAAACCTTGTTCCCCCAGCCAGTCAATTGGTGCCGGAACTGGCACAAGAAGAGTTGCGGATTGAAGGGTTCATAAGGGAAACATCCAAACAAACTATGGTTAAGATTTGGCAGATCCGCAAGATATTTAAAGATCGGGATTGATCCGGTTCTTCAAGTCATCTGAATAAGGCAAACCGGAATAACTTAGGTCGAGCATTTATTGCAACTTGACATTAGGGTTTGCGGAGCAATATAAGGGTTTTCTCATTAAGCATTTGTTCATTCTGCATTCAAGAAGAAAAGAAAATGAGCTCCGCAAACAACTTCTCCCAAAAGATCAAGACGATTCTTCATACAGCTCAATCTGGATTTCATCGTGTGCCCTAAACTACGTAAAAGGTATTCTTGGTTCTTGATATCCTTCAGTAAGATTGTTTGATGATGGCTACTCTGAATATAGTAAAGATTTCTGATAGACCTCGCCCCACATTTAAGAAACATCCATACAAATCCTTGGAAGTAGATCCCCTAGGAGCATTTTCTAGTGTTCCGCATGGCGTTTTACACACCAAAGATATTAGGGTTTACATACATGCAAATGTTGAAGAGTTTGGGGAATTCAAACTAAGAGATATCTATCACAAACAACTGTTAGATGATTCATTTGAGCTCAAACCCCAATACAAGGGCCTCCGGAATAAGCACTTTGCACAATACATACATTTCCCCTGTTTTACAGAGGATGAATAGGTCAGGTACATTTTGAGCAGAATACATGACAACTTCATGTGGTTAAATGGACCATTCAAAATCATAAAAGATGCCATCAGGGCAGTTACCGGATTACATTCATCTGGTGGGATTCCTGTTCTTAAATCTGTGAAGAATCAAACTGTGAGTGAAGCTACCAGATCCAAGTTTGACAAAAGAGCAATGACAGTAGATGACATCTCTGATTCGGATGTCAAGTTTGCCTCCATGATCATTGGATATGAGATATATCATTCTAGCAGGGAAAATTCTGTACCTGGAACTGCCATCTACACCGCTTATGAAATGCTAAGAAAGGATGCAGACTATGATCTTTGTCAGCTTCTCTTGAACCAACTCTTGGAGAATCTGTAGAAAATAAAGAAAGATAAAAAGAACTCATTCAAGTATGGTGGATTAATAATGTGCTTATTCTTCTACTTTATGAATGAGCTTCCCAGATCTAGTGGCTGGGTGTGGGAGAATGATAGACTAGTATCCAAATCAGAGATTATTTGCATGGACTCGGTGATGACAAAGCACAAAATACAGCTCTGTGGGGATATTTCAAGAATTTTTAGAATATGATGCAAGAAAGAGAAAAGATTCCCCAGTCTCTTGTTGAGAAATACAAAGACACAGTCTGTTTTATGGTAGAGACTGATCAGTGCCTAATGGAGGCAGTAGAACCAAAAACTGTATGGATCATGCCCATGGGGTATGAAGTTGATGAACAAATTGTGGAGATGCATGTTCAACACATGCTAAGTTAGCCAAAGGATCCAAAGGTAGAAAGGTTTGGAACCTTTGAAGAGCTGAGTATAAAAGTTCATGTGGAACTCAGACAACTGGAAATGAAGAGGAAAGTAAGAAAAGAAGTTGAAGAAATTGCAAAAGGCTTAGGTATCTCAAAGGAGGCACTTGATGCCAATAGGGAAAAGAGGCAAAAGGCTGAGGAAGAGAAGAAAGAGGCAGAAAAGGAAAACAAGGAAAGTGCTCCGGTAGAAACCTCAACCCGGACTAGATCATCAAAGAGATCTGCACCTGTCACAACCAAAAGCTCAAGATCATCAAAACCGGAAGTCTAGGCATCCGACAAAGGAGAGAAAAGATCAAAGACAAAAGCCACAAGGGCTTATGCAAGTCAAAGAGATGAAGAGGAAACCAAATCAGACGAGGGGATAAAGGAAATAAAGAAGCAGAAGAAGAAAGGATCCGGTAAACCTTCCATAGGTCAAGACAAGGAAGAAATGGTAGAGGAATTTGTTGAAAAGCCCACCCTGTCTCTAGAAAGTGTAATCAAATCAGTCACTGTGGATGGACACCTTCAACCAATGGCCGAATTCTATGATGATTACAATGAGGCTGACCAAAAGATCCTACAGGAGGCTACAATCAAGTATCTGAACATACAATAAGGCTTTCATTGAAATTATATCTCTTATACCTAAGAGCCTAGAAAAGGAGTTAGAAATGAGAAAGACCAATGCCATGGCAAAATACCTTGAGATCTGGGAACAGATAGCTATTCAGCTATATCCTTCAATCAATCCCAAGACAATGAATATGGTATTCAAAGATTGCAAGGATGAGTTCAGGAGCAAAGCAAAGATGAATCAACTTATGCTTGGTGAGACCGACAAGGTAGCCAAGGACATAGAAGAGATTCTCTGAAAAGCCTTCAAAAGATTCAATCTTCCTATCATAGAGGACTTGGGTGCTGACCCCTCGGCCACAAATATTGCAGAAGAGTTCACTGAGAAAATGGCAGAAGAAGTAATGGACACCGGTACAGAAAAGGATAAGGACTCAGAATCCTCTGTTCCGGAAAAGGAAGAGGTGGCTCATGAACAAACAAATATCTCTCCTTCGGTTTCCCCTGCTGACTCCGGATCCAAAGGAGAAGAAAGAGTAAAGGAGAAAGAAGCAGAGGTGAAGGGAAAAGAAGATATCAGTGCAAAGGTTGTGGAAGGTGAGAAAGCTCCAAAAGACAGTTCAGTGACTGCAGAAGAAAAGAAAAATCTGTCTCCAGCAAGAGACACTGTAGAATCAGTTAAGGACTTTTTGACAAAAGCGTCTATGGAAATTGATGAACTGGATCTATTAAAAGGGCCTCTGGACTTTGACTCTCTATCTCCGGTGCAAACAATGAAGATAGCTTCATTTGCAAATGCGAAGGCCAAAGAGAAGCTACTGAAATCTCACATGGAAGACTGTGAGCTTATAGAGGTAGCATCCGAAGTTTTGGAAAAGATCATGCCATCTTTTTAGAAGGATCCCATAGCCTCCTCTTCTGGTAATCTCAAAACTCTAGTCAGCAGTGTTAGTACACATTTTGATTCTGTAGAGAAGTCAGCTGAAGAAAAGGTCTGGAAGGAGTTTTTGGATAAGAGATTCTCAGAGGTACAAGGTTTGATCATTAATGATAGGAGAAATATGAATATTGGGATAAAGAGATTAGAAAATGCTCTTAAAGATGGTGGAGAAATATACAAATTTTGCTTATCTTGGCCTACAGTGACCAAAGATATTGAGAAGAAAGTAAAAGAGCAAGAGGATAAACTACTAAGTTTGTCTCAAAGTTTTGATCCTCTCTCTTCCTCCATCGTAAATCAAGAGTGTTAGTCTATTGCAATCACAAATGCAATAAAGAATTTTGAGAAGGAAAGGAATAACATAATTAGCCGGATGGGTGAACTTAGAAGGATCATTATCCCTAAGTTAGAGGCCATGCATGAGGCCATAAGTGATGCTCAGACTACCGCCCGGACCAATGATCTGACAGATCTTAAGAGGGTAGAAGCTTTTGCGTTCCTGTTGAGTGGTCACATCTCCATTTTGGATCGAATGAAGCAAAGCTGGGTTGCAGAACTCGTCCAATTGAAAACATCTTTTGCAGACATTCTTCAATTTATGTGAGTATGTAATATGTGGCTAAGTATAGTTAAATTTTTGAAAATTTTGGTATGCGGACCCTACCCTTTGCCATTGATATCAAAGGGGGAGTGAGGAGTAGTGAAAAATGAGGAATCCAACTAAGGGGGAGCTCCAGAAAATGTATATAAAAATAGAGCATCAGCTAAGGGGGAGCATAGTGTAAACACTTAGTCATTTTTCACTAAGTGTTGCCATCAATGCCAAAGGGGGAGATTGTTGGCAAGAGACACTATATGGATTCATGATTGTTGTCATTGATGGCAACAAAGTTCATCCCACACATCCGCAGGACATGGTGTGTCTCTACTGGAAGTTAGAGTGAAGAATGTTGTGGTCCAGTAAACAAGAACAGAGCATGTGGCGAGGTTCGATAGACAGGTTCGGATCTCTCAAAGGAAGTATCTTGGTGAAGTGCGGATTTGGGGCAGTCAAGAGGACTACCTTGAGTGATAGATTCCAAGGATTTAGCCTCTGGTGATAGATGAGGAAAAAGATATGAATACTTGAGTACCAGGTTCCTGAGTGACAGTATGAACAGAGGAAGAACTGACTGGCAGAACATCAGACTTTATTTCGGATGTGTTACTGATGGTGGTAAAGGTTATGAAGGCATGAATTATGTTTGGTCGACATGATTAATGATTTCTACAAGTATATGCTTGATCCGCATTACTTGATGTGCAAGGATTCAGCCGACAGATCAGAGTTTGTGAAAAGATTGACTATTCTGGGTGCCGACTAGAAAGGTGATGAAATCACTTGTGTGGATATATATACACGATGGATTTAGTTGTGAGGTGTGTGGTTGTAGTTAGTGATGTGCGAATAAAAGTAGAAGAGCAGAGCAAAAGCAGTAAGGAAGGTCCGGTATGTGAAAGGAAAGCTGCATAAGAGAAGAGGAAAGATGAAGTGCAGCAGATCAGTGTACTGAGCCTAACCGGAACTGAACTCCAACATATGTAGATGCTCCCAATCAGTTCAAGTATTGTATAACACTCTTTTTGTAGACAGTGAGTCTCTTGTAGGCAGTGTGCCTCTTGTGAGCAGTGTGCTCGGGCAGTGAGCCCTAATTGGCAAGTGCCATTTTGGTTTTCTATTCTTCTAACAGAGAATACAATCTTGGGTTAATCACCCCATGGTTTTCTCCCTTAACAGGGTTTCCACGTCAAAAATATTGTGTCATGTGTATTTCCATTTCATGGTTATGTTTGCTTGTTTGAATTAATGCTGCATTGATTAATAAGAGAGTTCAGAAAGCAGAAATAATTAGGATAACTGATTAACCCCCCCTCTCAGTTATCAACAGTACTGTTGATAGTAATCTATATTTCGAAATAGATAATGAAAACATCTTGATTGTTGAAGTATTTGTTGATGATATCATCTTTGGAGGAAGAGACAGTTTGTGTAAAACCTTTGCAAATCAAATGAAAAGTGAGTTTGAAATGTCAATGCTTGGTGAAATGAATTTCTTCTTGGGTCTGCAAATTACTCAGACAAAGAAAGGCATCTTTATCTCTCAGACCAAATATGTGAAAGATTATTGAGGAAATTCAGAATGGAAGATTCAAAGCCAATGAACACTCCTATGGCAACTGGATGTAAGTTGAGCAAAGATGATGACTCTCCTAAGACAGATCAGACCAAGTACAAATCAATGATTGGAGGACTATTGTATCTCACTCAGACTAGACCAGATATAATGTAGGCTATTAGTCTTGTGGCAAGATTTCAGGCTGATCCCAGAGAATCTCATGTCATGGCAATCAAAAGAATTTTTAGGTACTTGAAAGGAACAGTTGAGTATGGTCTATGGTATCATAGAGATCAGGATTTCTCTCTTCATGCATATACAGATGCAGATTGGGCAGGAGATGTGGATGATCGGAAGAGCACCAGTGGTGGAGCTTTCTTTTTGGGAAAAAGATTGGTTTCTTGGCTAAGCAAGAAACAAGAGGCAATATCTCTGTCTACAACTGAAGCATAATACATTGCAGCAGCAAGTAGTTACACTCAGATCTTATGGATGAAGTAGATGCTAAGAGACATTAAAGTTGAAGATGAGGAGCCTATCACAATTTTCTGTGATAATTCAAGTGCAATAAATATTTCTAAGAATTAGGTATTACATTCTAAGACCAAGCACATATCTATCAAGTTTCACTTTTTGAGAGAACAAGTGAACAAGGATGAAGTCAGATTGGAGTATGTACCCTCCAAGGATCAGATTGCAGATATTTTTACTAAACCTCTTCCCAAGGACTCTTTTGAGTATCTCAGGGAGAAGTTAGGGGTCATGGCCCCTTCGGTGATGAACTAGGATGCACTGATGTGCATCAGTCCGGTGGATATCACAGTCATATCTTGTGATCCGGATTGATGATGGGGAGCTGCTACTAATAGGGAGTAGCTAGTTTGATTCTGATGTGGTAGAATTGCAAGTATGAGCCCTTTGCCATTGATGTCAAAGGGGGAGAGAAGACATGTGAAAAACAAGTGGTTAATGATCAAAGGGGGGCAGTAAAGGAAGAGAAGACATGTGAAGAGTTGTTGCTGATAGGGGGAGCTGTGTCAGAAAGGAGAAGTTCTTGTCTTGATCATTTTTCACATCATATGTTGCCATCAATGACAAAGGGGGAGATTGTTGCAAGTATGAGGTTTACCAGTGTTGTCATTGATGTCAACATACTCATATTGCATTGATAAAGAAGGATTGGATGAGCTGTGTGTTGAGGATATTGAGAAAATTAGTCTCAATCAGGAACAATGAAGAACAGTGATGAGAAGAAGGCAAAAGTACTCAATAGGTTGAGGATCAGAAGATGCGGATTAAAGGGTTTGTAGATATGAGTCCTGAGATGATCCAGTTAAGATTTTAGAGGTCCGCATGAAGCTATGAAGAAGTTGTGATCGATCAAGTAGAACCGGTTCTGGGAGATGCTCCGGAGTGATAGAGTGTTACAAAAAGGTCCGATGAGATTCAGAAGTGCATTGTTCTATTCTGCGGATTGGAAGGAATGTTTGGGATGTCCTTGTGATGTGTCATCTCGATTTGTACATAGTTTGGAGGTCCGAAAGCACCTTTTTCAGAATGACAGTGGAAGTAGACTATGTTCTTGAAGCTCCGGATGAAGAAGAGAAGAGATTCTAATAAGTAGAGGAAGTGTGGATGTACCTGGTCATTCAGGCAAGCCTGCGAAGGTTCTTGGATCATGTTGAGGTTGTGTTGTCAGTCCGCATTAGTGTTAGAGCCCAGAATTGGAGATATACTTCCGGATGAAGATGTTCTTGTTCAGACTGGCCGACCGAATGACTTATTCATCTTGCGAATGTTCTTGTGGATGATTGCCGACTTTGATGATTGTTCCTAAGTCGATGCCTTGTATAAATAAAGGTTTGTGAATTCATTTCATTGTGTGTCGTGGAACAGATGAGTGTGGTATAGCGGAAGAGCGAAAGACAGAGCAGGTGTGTCTCAGGCTTAAATGGAACTGATCCAGACATGGTAAAGATGTCAATCATCAGTTCAAGTTTGTGATACATATGATCTTGTAGACAGTGTGTCTCTTGTAGGCAGTGTGCTCCTTGTGAGCAGTGTGCTCGGGCAGTGAGCCCTAATTGGCATGTGCCATCCATTTTTCTTATTCTTCTAACAGAGAATAATCCTTGGGTTAATCACCCCGTGGTTTCCCTTAACCAGGTTTTCCACGTCAAAATCTTGGTGTCTAATGTGTTGATGTTTATCTGCTCCGGTGTTAATGCTTTATGCTTTCATGAATGGTTAATTGATATGCTATTAACTAACAAAGAAGAATCAAGTGTTTGAAGTAGCAGCAGGTTTTTATACAACTAATTCACCCCCCCTCTCAGTTGTGTGCCCTAGATCTAATAGTTGCTTGACCTTTTGCAAGATGGCATGAATGCACATAATATTTGCAAGTCCGTAAGGGTGCTATTATGTGGGGTTGTGAGAAGTGGAAGTAGTTTGGTAGTTACAAAGTAGGGTGGAGTTGCATGTTAGTTTTAAAAACTCACAAGGTATACGAGCATCGCAAAAAAGTGAAAATTAGAAGCAATATAGCCATAAGAAAGTATGCCACAAGTGAATAAAATGTTCGCAAACCCATAAAACATAAGTGTGTAAGATTTGTGAAAATACAAAGTTATGGGGAATCAAGGAAATGAGGTAGTTGTCCAAGTGATGCAAAAACACCAGGGAGATTTGAAAACCCATAGAAGGGAACATGCTCTTGTAGGAAAGCAGTGAAAGGGAACTAGCTGGCAGCTTGGAAGTCTTACTTGTGTGCATGGAATGTCCAAAAGCCCACAAAGGAGCCTAGTTAAGGTGTTTTGTGGAGATTCAAAGGTCTAAAGAAAACTTGAGGCTTGTACCACCTATGTTGGGGTCCTAGAGTTCCATAACAAACCATTTTTCATGCTTGTAGGATTGCGAAGATTATGAGGGTATGCGCCAAATTTGGCAAAGGTGCCAATGAACTTTTCATCTTCGCAAAATACTCAAATCCCTGGAATTTTTTATTTTTCTAAATTTCAAACAAGAATTAGGGGCATTTACAATGGATTCCTATTTGACTCAACATTATAAGGGTATTTTAAACACAATAGTAAGGCAAATTCAAAGATCGCATTCGAACAAAGGTAGGATCTGACACTGAGAACAAGAGCCAAAAGTTCAAATATAGGGGGAAAAAGATAAAGGTGAGACAACACATTTGAAAGCATAGAGGTACTCGTAAGGCTTCCTAATGAACATGGCTAGTAGATAATGCGATATTTGTGTCACCATGTAAGCATACTCTAGGGTAATTACTAAAGTGTTTAATAAAATCACATGTAAGAGGAGTGAATACACTACAAGAAGAATGAGACACATCAAACCATAATAAAATCTCATCGAGTTAAGTTTATCTAAATGCTTAGATTAGAAACACATCATCATGCATGTGAACACGATATGAGATTATGAAAATTTTAACATATAATTATGTATTTGTATCTTCATTAAAATAATTAATCGTTTGATCTCTAATGATATATACGTATAAAGAGTAGGATTTTAAACATCACGAGACACAAACATTTGCAACATTTGTACCATTGTCATTTGTTACTCGTGAAGAATGATCATCAATTTTAACCATAGCAACATCATGTGATAATGAATATAAAGCATATTCATCAAGAAAACATTCATCATGATGGTCTTCATTAGGGAAATCACCAAGAAAAAAGAAAGAAGCAATTATCATCATATGAATCATGAACCCTAGATGTATCAATAGAAGCTAGGGTTAAGGCACTAGATATATGTAGCATTGGTTCACAAATAAAATGTGCATTAAAAACATGAACTACACTATCATCAAAGAATAAGGAATTAATAACATAATTGGGTTCATCATGTTACATGAAAAATGTCATCATTGTGAGACAAAGCAACATCATGTGAGGGGAAAACGAGTAATGTAAATCACTAAGGTGAGTATCATGTACCTCATCATTACGTATATCATGTAAGGAGGGGAAGGTGCTCAAAGGTAAAGCATCACCGCTAATCATAGTAGGAGTATGATCATCATTAGATTCATAAAAACCATTATCAATAGTTACAAGAGAAATATAATCAATGTGAAACTCATGGACAAGTGAAGTGAATGCAATTAAAAAAGGAATCAAAAGCAATGATAAACTCCATAATGAATGAAAAATTACATACAAAATAAAATAACATCTCCATGGAATATACACCATCATCCATGTGGGAAAAGAACATGATGTCATCAATGATCAAAGGATCAGATGTAACAAACTATAAGAACACATTGAAATCCTTGATACATGAATGAATAGAAGCCAAATGAAAGGGTTGTTGGGAATCCATAAATAATATATAGCAATGCAAACACATAATAGGGATATGCAAAGGTGAAGCATTAAGGGCACAAGGAGCAAACAAATCTACAAGAAATTGGAAGAATCAGAGTAATGAGATCTGAAACTTAGAAAAAAATAGAAATCTAACCGTAAAGGATAGGCATGTAATTATGGGTTCACCAAAATGAAGTGAAACAAGACACATCCTTCAAATATATCTAAAGTGTTTAAATTAATTACAATTTAAAACCCTACATTTATGAAGATTTGAGTATGTTAAATTAACTAAAATTAGCTAACTAAGATATAAATCAAACATGTGCTAAAATAGAAATGAGATGGGTTAGCAGTGCATACCTTAAAATTGATAAAAGATTGGCTTTGATTGATGTTATGTTATAACTGAAGACTGATACCTAAATAAAAAAACTAGATTCTAGATTAGAGAGCTAAGATAACTAAAATTTGAGTGTTTGTGACATAATTGTGTTAATAATCTTGTCTGGAGAGCAGGGATCCAGTGGGATTTGTGATACCATCATAAGCAGAGTTTGATCTTCAATACCTATAGAAAGTGCCCGCATTGTGTAATACAAGTTGAAGGAAAATATTGTTGGTGTTAAGGAGCATTTTGGGGCTTTTTATGCAAGCATTAAGTTCATGACTTTCTTGCATGTCAGTGAAGTCCTAATACTGATTTAATAGTAATGACAAAAGAGATAAAAGGTAGCAATGGATGACAATACCGGGTGACAATGGATGTTGTTGAGCCAATTGTTGATTGTTTGTTGAAGTTTGATGCAAATCAATGACGATTGTGTCAGGGAATATACTTGAAGTGTGCCTTGACAATGAATGTCGAATATTGGTTGTTGAGGATTGTTGATGCCCGATGTTAATTGATGAGGATTGATGATGGATTACTTACACGAAGATAAATGATTCTAATGCTTTGTCAAAATATGCTTTCAATCATGTGATAATGTTAGAGTGTCCTGGGTTGATGTCTTTAAATACATAACTCTAAACGCATAATTGAAGTTTTTGGCACCTACTTCAATGATTAATGGTCAAATTCTAGAATTGTCAGCGTTGGAAATTAGTAATTTAAAATCTTGAAAAAAGGGACGCGATCTTACTTGCAATCCTATTCATGGGATAGAATCATAATTGCAATCTAATTTAGAAGGAGTAAGCTAATGCAAACTAGGTTTGACATATTAGAGTGCATGATTAATTCTTGGATAAGCGAGTGTACCAAAATAATCAAATTATGTGTAAAAATCATACATCCAAAACATCTACCCAAAATAACATTAAATGAAAGAAAAAGAAAGAGATACAATTTTCTAGTGTACAAATCTATAATAATTAAAACCCTATCGCCCGAGGGTTTTAATTATTCTTATTCTTAGCTTAATGTACCCCACTTCAAAAAGATGGGAACGATAGCCTAGTGTATTTGCTGTCCGTCCATTGTAAAATGCAGAGAGAATACACGGAATAAGTTTGTCTGGCTGAAAATAGCTTGCACAACATTTGAATTTAACATCCGATGGCTGCTGCTTACGCCTTTGTATCTACCATTTCTTTTCATGCGTCTTCGGCTTCGCCAGGGCTGTTGAGTGCGAAAAGTCTGTATATGTTTGCTTGTCTACACTTTTCCCTTTCAAGCAATGGGGGAATTGTCTGCTAATGCACTGTCCTCATCTTTCTTTGCAGGTTGCAAGCAACTCTCAAGGGACAGCAAAAACAGAAATAAGCTTAGACTTCTTCCCCAGATTGTAAGTAATCCCATTCTACTGAAATCAATGATTTAGGATTCAATTTCTATTTGGTGCCAATTATTTGTGCTTTGTATCGATTGGTAGCTCGATTTAATGGTAAACTATAGCTTTACCAATGTAACAGAGGCAAAGATAGTTGTACCCATCACAAAAGAAAGGAATTTTATGGAATGTAATTGGTTATTCATCATGAGATAAAATAACTTAATTTTTTTTTTTTTTTGATTTAGAGCTGGGATGCTCAGGGCTCAAATATTACATTTGCCCAGTTTGTATAATGATGTAATGGATGGAAAGAAATTATCATTCACTAAAAGAGCAACCCAACTGCCAACCCCTAGGAAATGAAAAAATTGTATAATCCAAGAAAACTGTTCTATATTCAAGGAAGCACTAAAGCAAAGAATGCAAAAAAAAAAAAGAAAAAAGCTAACAAACATAATTCAAGAGGCACTTGAGAGATGTAAAAAGATAAAAAATAGAAAGAAAAAAAAAGCTGTTTTCGGGCCAATACTTGGTTCATTGAGGATTAGAAAGCTGCAAGGAGAGCTAGGTAAAGAGGAGGCGAACATAAATTTGTACAAGCAAATTGTAAATGCAAAAAAAAAAAAAAAAGACTTCATAAGCACAACGAGTGAAGAGCTAAAATATCTAAGGGAGAACAACCCAAAATTATTTTGGAGGGAACTTCAGCAAAGAAACAATGGTCAGAAGCAAATTCAGAGAGAATCCAAAAATGCATGATCAGAAGCAAATTCAAACTAAAAGCTTCAGTTCCCTATGAGATTCTTATAGTCGAAACAAGTACATTTCCTATTGAAGGCATTGCTATGGTTATCTCCTAGGATATCTGAAAAACCAAACAGCTGCAGGCAAATAAATGGCCCAAGGTTGTCATCAAAGAAGTCTTGAACAAGAGAAAGAAGTCTTGGATGAAACAAAACATCAAGTGGATGAGCAAATGGAACATCCACTTAAATGCTTGTCTTAATAATAGCAAAGAAACAAGGCTTTTGTTATAGATAAATTTTGCAAGTCTATGTGAGAAAAGGCGTTAGGAAAAAAGAGGTTATATTACTTTGATGAATTTAACCCCACTTATGATCATCAACAAAAGGCCTAATATAGGGGCAAATATCACACGGAGGGAAAAGACTCTCATACCTCAATTAAGGACTAACTTACATCACCTTCGGTGTGAAATAGGTAGATGGAAGAGGCCAAAAGAAGAATGGGAGAGAGTTTGTGTCTTATGCATAGCTGGGGCAGTTGAATTTGAAAACATTTTATTTTAGAGTGTGAAGCTTACAATGGCATTTGGGCCTTATACAAAACAACACAAAACGAAACAATGTGTGAGGATAGACCTCTCTTCAAATTCGGAGAGAAAGCTCCTTGAGATCTAAAGTAAAAACCTAAACACTAAGCTAAATTGACCCTAGACACCAAACTATAGACAAGATAATACAGATATCAACACTATACAATATCTTCTTGGGGTTTTTGGATTAATGAAATGACTACTTGCCTGTAAAATGAGAGTGCTTCTGGATTCAATTGTGTATGTTTTTGCATCAACGTTTCGGATCATACTCAATGATCCATCATCAGGAAGAGGAGAGTTCTAGATTAAAAAGCTCAAGTCTGCCAATCTAATCTAAAACTCTCCTCTTCCTGATGATGGATCATTGAGTATGATCCGAAACGTTGATGCAAAAACATACACAGTTGAATCCAGAAGCACTCTGATGACACTACAAACTGGTGCCAAACAAATCTGCAACACTTTCTAGAAACAGAGGATTATGACAGCAATCTTAAGCTACAGCAAGTTATTCAATTAATTATATGGACTCTTTGATCTGGTGACAGGAAGTTTAACTGGATTCCATTCCACAAAATGTGACAAAGGCAAAATCAACGTACAAGGAATTCGATTCAGAACTTGGTTTATCAAATTTCTTCCTTTGGAATACTTACAGAATTCACATAGTCATGTGAGACTGGGATATGATATTGAGACATGATATTCTTGTTTATACTGACATGGCTGGCTTACAATCACTTGCCCAAATCTCTGCCACAGCCACGCCTTAATCTCTCCTTTCAATCTTTCCCTTACTCTTGCCGATTGTGGTCTCCCCCTCCTGCGTGGATCCCCTTCTGTCTAAAATCAGGCCCCTCCCCTTTCACTCTGGCCGTTTTTCCCTTTTTCATAACTTCCATATCGTTGTCTTCCTGTAGGTGGAAGTGGCAGGAAGTTTTCCAAAACTTCCCAACCGAACTGTTTTACCTTTTTCCCCCGTTGCCACGAAACACTTCTAATAACTTATTACAAACTAACTTAATAACTCTGCTTAAAACAAACTAATTGGTCCATCAGCTAAAACAGAAACATTAAACAACTAAAACCAGAATGGATGACAAGAACGGGGATAATGCCCCTGCATCACACTCTCATTTTATCATCATGGACTGTGGAAAACTCATGCCTGCTACTTGCCTGTGTTTTTGCCTCGGCGACAAGCACAAGATTGGTAACAGTCATGTCTTGCAAGTGAGATTTTATGGATTTTACGAATGAAAGCAATCTAATCTAAAAGCACAAACAACATTAACACTTTCCTTCTGGCTAAAATCAGAGATTAGCATTTTAGTGCATGCAATAATTGGAAATAACGACATAGATGACACTTAATTCCAAAAATTAAACAGTAAAGTTGTATACAAAGCTGCAACCTAGGTAGAGAAATAACCTCAATACAAAGCTTGATGGAAAAATTTATTTTCAATTCAATTAATGAAATTACAAACACAAGTTCAACAATAAGAATAACAATTTTGGTAGCATAAGTGTAGTGTCAATCATCATTCCTAGTTTATGTGCTCAAAGCATTTATTTATAGGTTACAAGGAATATAGATTTTAGGGATTTAAAATAATAATTAATTATCCTTAAAAATCATTGTTTTAAAGTGCAAATGCTTAAAGCTGCAAAAAAAAGGAAAGAAAAGAACTTTAAAACAAAACTGATCTGAACAACTAATAAAATAAAGCAACCTAAAAATAGGCCTTCAGCTCTTTGCTTGGAAATATAACATGACTGGAATAGCAATTGCCATATATAATTATTGCTAAAAATAGCAAATTGGTGCACAAACGGCCTCTGTGATTTTGAAACAACTCCTCTGAAACTTGCTAGATGCTTCGATGACTTTGAAACTTGATGGATTCATCTAACTAATATTGGAAACCCTAACCACCATGAATCTCCTTGATCCAATCATAATGACTCGAACCAAATGTATTCTAGGGTTTTGAATAAATTGAAGAATGAAGATGAAAACCCTAGAATAATGATATGACAAACCCCACCAAAACAATATTCCAACCAATGATAAAGATGAATGGAAAACTGCCAACTATAACATATTGAAACCCAAACTGCACATTGCCCTGCAAACTTTGCCTTCGTCAGCCAAATTGTTGAATGGATGTGATTTCCACTTAAATGCCGCCCTACTCACTCTTGCTTGTACAATTGTTTGTCTTAGATCGACTTTAACCTACTTGTCATGCAATTTCGTGACCTTTGCCAATGTTTTTTGGCTTGTTCGCATGGATTAGTGATGTTTGCTAGCATTTTACCTTCTGTTGCATGAATGGGAGGCTTTTGCCAGTGTATTTCCTCCAAATCGTTCAATTTAGAGGTTCCTATCACTTAAAATGACCTGTCACACATTTTATGTTTGTTTGCCACTTAAACATTCTTAGATCATGCATTTTGCCCCGTCTTGGCTTTGTTTTGCTTCTCTATCATGCAATTGAGGTTTATTGCCACTTATTTAATAGCTGATCATGTGTTTTGATTCCCTTTGCCAGCATCACACTTCTAGTTGCACAAAAAAGAGGTCATTGGCCACTTATTCTATCTCATCGTTGTGCTATTCCAAAGTCTTTGCCACTTTACAATATGTGTGATTACACATTTTAGATGTTTGAGCCACTACATTTTCCTCTTGTCATGTGCTTCAGTAGGCATTGCCACTTAAAACAAGTCTGGTCACCCCTTTTCGCTTACTCTCCCAGCTTCTTGGTTGTGTGTTTTCTTGGATTCTGCCATCAGTGAATTACTTCAACACTTCATCACTGATGCAGAGCCTTCTCGGAATAAAGCATAAAAATCCGGTTCAATCACCCTTTCGGCACCTACAAGACCTTTGTAGTAGATATCGGCAAGACAGTCCACCGTCGGCCAACCCTAAAACTCCTTCGCCGATAGTTTTAGTCACTCCGATGAGTGGCTTCTTCTCTTTGCCAATCGGCAAGACCACAGGTTATCGGCACTGTTTCTGCATCTCACTCCGATGCTCAGGTCACAGCGATGAGTACCTATCTGTCGGGCTGGACCTCTTCATTGAACCATTGTATTGAATCCTTCGCGTGAACCATTGGATTTGCCTATCGGCATGACATCGCCTATCGGCGAATTCCTCGAACCTCCTGCCGACGCCTTCACCTCTCACCGATGAACAGGTTCAATCTGAAGGTTCAACACTGAGGTTCAACCTTCTCCTTCGGGGAGACTTCCCTACAGCTCACGCCGACGGACCTTCACTCTTCCCTCCTTCGGCTAGACTGTTGAACCATGCGTTTGAACCATTTCCTTGAACCGTTGTTTTGAACCTCTTCATTGAACCGTTGTACCGGTTCAACCCGGTGGTTCAACGCCGAGGTTCAACTTGATGTTTTGGACGCTAATTCCCTCGTCGGCCAGACCTATGTTATCGGCCCAACCTGAGATCCTTCCACCGATACACCCTTCTCTCGCCGATGCAACTATTATCGGCTAGGCCCCTCTCCACTCTCACCGACACCACATCTCCATCGCCCAGACTTAACCTTTCGGCGAAGATGTCATTTCTTCCGCCGATGCCCTGGGTCACGCCGACATCTTTCATCGGCGACACTCCATGACGGTCTCTCCGATCGGCGAGAACTTGAACCGTCGACTACCATTCAATGCCTTAGGCCAATATGCTTTCTCACGCCGATGTCTTCGGCCAACTTGATCATCGGCGAGACCTTCCGCCTCGGGCTAGCACAACTCAGCTTCACCGACGGTAATCCTTACGCCGATGCTTCCTTCATTGACGACACAGGTGGGAACTCACGCCGATGATCCCAAAAGACATATTTCAGGCTTGAATTAGACCCTGTCCTGGCCAGCGATACATATACAGATCCTAAGGACGGATATACACAAACTACTCACCCTGTAAATGCAGTGTACACAAACTAAATGACAATTCTCCCTGGAGGGGTTCCTGCAATCCCTAACCTTCCATACCTAAGGCGAATAACCAAAAATGGGAAATTAATCTACAGATCCATTCCACTGATTTCCCAAAAATCTGCCAGTGGAATGGATTCGACTCCAGAGGCACAAAACTGAATTATACACAATTTCTACCCAAAATGATCTATACAGAATATCTACACAGCATTCAGAATCAAAAAGGAAATCAATGTACAGAATTTCTATTCCTCCTCCTTAATGTTTCAGAATTACATTTCGACTGTTTTTCTCCAAAGGACAAAACACACACCACACACCACCGTCACTGCTCTGCTCCATTCCATATTTATCTTTCCCAATGTGAGGGACTGACATTCTCCTCTGTTTCTGGGATTTGAGCTTACCAAGATTATAGGTGGAAATTCCTAATTAATTTTATGACAGCTGTTTTGTATGGGACAGCAAAACTCTTGAGGTTAAGACACATTTGTTTACCCTTCCCTTAATCCAACTTGCCTAGAATGTCAAGTTTGGAGTTTACAAACATGAAATGCCCATACAAAATGTTACATTTGAAAATGCTATGAGATAGCATGAAATGTCTAAAAACATATTAATGTCTTATGCATATTTATATTGTCTATGGGGTGCTCCTGCACCAATCACCTCCACCTCTCATTCTTCTCTTTGAATGTTTCTTCTGCTCTTGTATGTTGCCCATGGAATGAGATGAAGGAGGATAGCGAGTTTTAACCTCTTAAATACATAAATGATGTTTTAATAGTACTGTAGGCCAGCCCTAGTCAACAAATAAAACATGTTTTCCTTAAAAAATAGTAGGGGTGCAACAAGTGGTTTTGTTTGGGGACCATGGGACATACTTGGGCCATAGGAGAACCTCGGAATCTCTAGTTTAAAAACAAAAGAGTTAAGCCTATTTCTAACACCTAAACAGATGACTAACCTAGCCTAAACAAAAAACAATTACAAAAGCAAACACATCACGAAAAAGGGAAACACATTATGACAAGACAAACCTATAAAAAGATATCATGTACCTATGGATGGACATGAGGAAGCAAACTGGCTAAACAAAACTATTTATAGGCTGGGAAACGTAGCAACCTCTTTGTTTGAGTTGGGAATCCAACTGTGGTAGCATGCATCCTTGAAACGTTTGCAAAATATTCGTTGAGATCTAAGGTTCAAGATAATATGAATGATCATGCAAGGAAAACTTGAGTCAATCTCCAGCAACATACTATTATGTACCTAGGGATATGATATTATAATGTATATAGGTTGATGGAGATGCCAACATATGGTGCACATCCCTTAAGTTAGTTATATTGGGTCATGTGGACAACTTGTGTGATTAATTATGTTAGGCAATTAGTAGGCCTACGCAGGGTTTAGTGGATTATTCCTCCATTATGTTATCAGTAGGATGTCTATATAAAAGAGGTGAATATCATTGTAAGGGTATGTGAAGAGTATTATATGCATTTGGGATCTCTTGGAGTGGCTTCTTCCATAAGGAGTATTGTATGGTGTTGCCTTACCTCAAGGGTTTATTCTATTTCTGCATTTATTGGAGCAAGGTAGATCAGATGTTATACAACAGATTCCATTTGCAGGCATATCAATTTCAGGTAATGATTGATACTTGGAATGTATAAAATTATAAATAGGAGAAATGGCAGACAAAGCTCAATACAGAGGCAACCTTACATAACCAGAAACCAAAAATTTAATAGAGAAATACACAATTCAGACAACTGGCAATAACTGCATACAACTAGAGTTTTGCAGTCATCTTACATGCTTTCTTCTCTTCCAATTGTAAGGAACATATTCTGGTTAAACTGAAAGGTCTTCATGTTGATTCTTCCTCTTAAAGAGTACTTTCATAAAAGTTGCACTCAGCTGAGCTAAGCATTTGCTTCAGGATCCTTCCACTGACTGATTGATCCATAGTAGCTTCTGGGACTGCAAAATTAATATTCAAAAGATTATATTCACTACATAAATGCTACAATGTGCCTGTTTGAGTAGGTCAAGCAGTACTAAATGCATCTTGCCTCTGGAGTACATTGTAGAAGTACACAGGTTTATAAAAGTGCCATTAGATAGGAACCCTGAGTTTGGCCTCTAACATTGGACCATGAAGGACAATGATTCTATTATCTTTTCAAAAGAATGAGTGTACAGCATGATCTGTGGAAAATTCTGCTGTCTTCACTTATTGATGTGTGGGCAATGTACATTTATCATTTTATTTTCCTAAAAGTACAGGCATTGAGCCTCACTTTCTTGTTTGCAAATTTTTAATTGATGTTTTACAGTCGTTGGTGCTGGTATGCTTATTTTATATTGAAGACTTTTGCCAGCTATTAATGTCCTAAGCTTTTCCATTTCTTTCACTGTTAGGTTACTGTATCCTTCTAAATCCAGTATGAACAGGATCTTTTAAGATCATTGGATGATTATAGGATCTAGCACTATCAGTTCTCCCCCAAATCTTGGGAATCTTGTTACCTGTCTCTAACCTATGGTAGAGTCCTTACTGAAAAGTCGATACATTTCAAATGTTATATATTTAAAAAGGAAGCTTACAATTAAAACAGCTGTTGAACCTGGAGAAAAAACACAAAAGAATGCTTTGGAAATGTTATGAAAGTGTAAACAGTATTCAATCTATTGATCTATTTTATAATTTAGACTTGAAAATCTTAATATTTAGAATTTGCAGTTCTCCACCTTAACGTTCCGCTCCAAATAATTTCTTACTTTTCATCATATGCAATGCTTTCCAGGATGGTATAGTGAGCTTTGTTCTAGGCGGTAGCTGATTATATAACCTATTTGACTTGGTTGCATTGGCAGAAGTACTGCGTGAAAAACAGACATTTGATCAGAGGTTGGGGATTTGTTTCAAGTTTTTTCAAGGAAAGTGGAAAGGGAACAATGATGAACAAGGAGGTAAAAGGGGCTTTATTTCAAAATCTGGTTATTCTGCTGGGAATTAGTGTTGTTCATTCTGGATTATGCTTTTCTGATGTGGCTAATGCAATACCTCTCTTTGGATTGGATGAAATGGTGGGAGATATCCATGGAATTATGCTTGGTGATTTGGATCCATCAACAACAAATATTGTGATAAATGTATTAAGTCCTCTATTTTCTGCCTTTAATATTCTCTTCGTTGTTAGGATAGTTATGTCCTGGTATCCGCAACTTCCTGTGGGAAAGTTTCCATATGTAATAGCCTATGCACCCACAGAGCCGTTTCTTAGTCCTACTCGTAAGGTAATTCCTCCTGTTGCTGGAGTCGATGTCTCCCCTATAGTGTGGTTTGCCATTGTCAGCTTCTTAAATGAAATTCTGCTTGGTCAACAAGGACTTCTTCGTCTTATCTCACAGCAGAATGTTTAGTTCCAAGAGAAACCTATATTTGCCATAGTTCCTACTTGAACAGCTCTTAGCCTAGGACCCTACCAACTTGTACCCTTAAACTTGTAAAATCACTGTGCCAAATCTTTGGAAGCCCAATAATTCATACAGAAGAAATTGAAATTTGAAGGTGAATACTTTTCCAAATAAGTTAAAAATCATGTCAAATGACTCCTAGACAACTTTCTGGGTTGTATCTTGAAACTTCCTGAGAACAATTTGTACATGATTTCTTCACGGTTTGTCATCTATATGTGCATCCTTCACAGGCAATGGGAGTGGTCTAGCATGAGTAGCATGACTCAGGATGCGTGGACAAAATGTTTGAGCAATTTAGTAATATATTCCCAATTGATATTATTGCAAACAGACACCCAAGAGGCACTGCTGTGAACAATTGTGAAGTGCGAAATATCAATATGGCATATCTTAACAAAAACAAGTAACTAGGCTGCCATCTGGTTGCTACCATGCTTGCTGTAATTTTGCAGTCATTGCCTAGTTGAAAGCATTAAACAATGTAAGTCTAATATTTGTTGCAAAGTTGACTTATTTCATTGTACTGCCAAAAACTGGTAGCTGCTCATGATTATAACTCAGATTTTTTTGATATTCTTATTTCTAACTCTTGCAGAAGTGGGCATCCTCTTTCCTCTGGTCTAATTGACAAAAAAATCTTTTATAAACATAAGTTGAGTCTCTTACGTGTAGTGCAATTTTCATGAACATGTCATTTACTATTGATGAAATTTGACATACCTTTGGATGGTCTGTACTCTATGTCCAAAGTAATATTATAGTTTGATTTCGATTAATCTTTTTATAATTGAAAAACTTTTAGGGGGAAGTGTAGATAAGACATCTCTCATTTATTATAAGTATAGTGTAATAGTCCACCTCCAAATAATAAGTAACACAACTAGCAATTTAAATCATATTGAACTAGTGACTATTATAATGATGACATGGGTTGAAGTCTAGTGTCTATGTTAAAGTGGGTTACATAGGGATGGGGCTAGGTGCAAGTCCTACATAAATTTATTATTAAAAAACGTGAAAACATTTTTTTTTTAAATGCATGTTTATACTCGGTCACTTCCGCTTAACAGAGATGAACAAAACTATTCGTGAATTCAAATTACATCTATTGGTTCAAGACCCTACCCCTAACGATTTTTAAAAACTTGAAAGAAACATTTGATGAAACGCTAGATCCTTGCTTGTTTTCTGAAAACTCTAATCACAATAGTAAAACCTATAATTTGTGTAGCCAAACTAAACCTTCCAATGCCCCCTTTATTAATGGTTAGCATACTAACTTCATAATTGCTCCAATCCCCATGTAATCCAATAATAAAATTCTTATTTTTCTTGAAAAAAAACTCAATTATAATTTCCAAAATCTCATCCTTTAATTCTATATTTAAATTCTTTGAAATTCTCAAACACAAAAAATGTAGGATAATTAATAAATAAATCTATTTTATTGAAATTTAAATATTCATAAATAGATTTGCTTTTAAATAATAATTAATTAAAAAAGATATATGAATCAATTGTTTTTATTAAGATAAGCAAGAAACAAGGGTCTTGATCCCTTTACAAGCAAGCCCCCAAGGATGAACCAGCAGGCTCAAACAGGCTAAAAACAACAGAACGACAACATAGGCACAACAACCCAACTGAAAAAACCAACCAAAGGACCTACACTACACCAGACCTCGATCTAGCAAACCTAACTCCCTTGACTCTAGGGTGCAAAGCAACCACAGAGTTGGGAAGTCCTTTCTTCTTTCGTTGAATCATCGTTCAGAAAAGCTCATAGTCAAAATCTGCAGAACGAGATGAGAGGGGATCCTCACCCGAAGCCGCAACCAAAGAGGTCTCAAGTGGGATCTCAGCAGACGCTGTAGCCAGAGATTCCACATGCAGAGATGCCGAACCAGAAGTAGGCAAATCCGAAGATAAAACATGAATTGATGAAGTGGCAATCCGGCCCGAAGCAAAAGGAGCCGACATGGGAGCCGATAGATGATCAAAATAATCCATAGAAGTCGTGGGGTTTGCTGCAGCCTTAGCCGCCATCACCCCCTTAGGTACTGCCTCAAGAGGGTGCTCATCCTCTTGAGAGGAATCATCCCCCTGAGATGAACCATCCACCTGGGATGCACTGATAGTCAAGTTATCCAGGAGAGCATCCTTCCACCAAGTTGCAGTGCCCTTGCAGCGCGATAGAGGACAACCAGAGGCTAAATGACCAATAGCGAAACAATGTTTGCATCTGAAGGGGATACCCTCATAGTCTAACAGTTGTGTCTAGGGCCTTTCCCTTACCAACAAAACAACATCTCCATGAAGGGGTTTGGAGATGTCAATATCCACTAAGATGCGAGCAACTGTGGAATACACCATAAACGAGGTAGTAGAATCTACCTTCAAGAAATGATCGATAACATTATCGATGCCCTCATAGCAAGAATCCTCCCAAAATTGGAGAGGGAGATTCGGGAGACGAACCCATATTGGTCTAATATTAGGCAACGCGGTGAGGGGATTGAAGGAAAGAGTCCAAGGTTTGATGGATAGGGAATGCTCACTCCACATCCAAACCCTGCCATCAAGAACTAAGTCTCGTTGCTCAGAAGAAGTGAAGGTCACAATGAAGGATCCTCGTGCACTGGGAAAGAGCTTAATCTTACCTTCTACAAACGGCTTCCATGATTCCATGACCCATTTGTGAAGATTGGGCAGAGGGCCATAATCCATTGAATCTACATATCACTCCTCTATTGCGATAAAACTCCTCATTTTCTAAGACCTCAGAGCCACACACCACAACCAGGGAAGAACGGGCACAAGGAAAAAGCCGGAATCCACTCTGGGATGGGCGGGCTTGAGCTCACGAGCCATAATATGAAATCAATTGTTATTTATAGCATAGTGAGGATGATTATTCAATTTATAAAATTCATTTTCAAAAGCAAAATAAACTATCCTAGTCTATGAAGAATAATTCATATTAAAATAATTGAATAAAAATTCTAAATAAATTATTTATAAGTATTCCATATAATTAGTCTATTTTCTAAATAATTTATTCCCTTAAATAAATGATTAATTAAAAAGAAATTTAGAAATTCCAATAATGATAATGATTATCTAACTATGTCAATCCACTTAGATTCAATTCATCCTACTCAGTTAATTAATTAAATCAAAGAATAATCTACCATATCAATTTATCATCCATGATAAATAAATGATCAAAGAATAGTTTATCTCCACAATAAATCAATAATCTAATAATCCATATGATCTTGAATGCAAAAATATAAAAAGTACCATTTAAGGTGAGTATTGCAACACTTCCAATCAATTTCTAGAGACTTATGCGATTCTTGAAATAATTATTCCATTTTATATCACATTCATAAATGCCCATAGAGGCAAGGGCAAAGGATTGGACTTGAATTGTTTAAATTCTAGTTAGAGTTGATAGGTTCAAAAACATTGTCATAAGCTAAAGAACATAGCTAAGTGCACAAGAGGGTTGTTTCAGTGATCTTAGGGACTAAAATAAGTTGATTTCAAGTTAGTTGTGTGTCCAAGAGGCCTAAGATTGTAATCCTCATTGAAGATAGTGTAAAGTGAGTGTTTTGCTATGCTAGTTATTGGAGTTTTCTCCCAAAATATAAGTTCTCCATGGTAAATACTCGCGTCTGCATTTTGCAAATCCATGGTGAATCAAATCTACCAAAGAAACCTCTATTCAAGGCTAAGGCAAAGATTGAGATTCCCTACTTCGATGCAGAGAAACTTGACCATTGGTTGGCTCAATTCGAAGTATATTTTAGTATTCATTATCTTACTTTGGAATAAATATTTCCTTTGCTAGATTGGGATTAGAAAAACATGTTTTAACTTGGTTTGAGAGTCTCTTGTATTCAATGGATTTAAGAAAACAAGCTCCTATTAGCTTATGGGATCAATTAAAAAATTGATTAAAAGCAATATTGCCCAATATGTCATAAAGAGGAAAATTGTATGGAATGGAAATTATTGAAACAAAAAGATGGACAAAGTGTGCAAGAGAACACTAGTGACTTTAGTAGAAGGCCAACCTAAATGGAGAAAGACATGCAAAAAGAGTTATTGATGAAATACATCGAAGGCCTTCATATCTTTCATCAAAAGCCTACATTATTCTCTAAGTGGACATAGATGAAGCATGTGCACATGCTCACTACCTTGAAGTAGATAGTCCTCCACTCTCTCCAAAGACAAAAGGAGCCAAATCCAAGACAATAAAGGCAAGTGCTACAAGCACAAAGATAAAATCTGCAAAACGTTATGACCATTGTCCTGTGAATAGTCATATAGATGCAAGTTGCTCGAAGCTACATCCAAAAAGGTATTCTTGAAAAGGTGAAAAGGGTAAGAAAACCACTGTCATTACCATTGACAAGGGAAAATAAATTGATTGTAGTTCAAAGGTTAGTTTTAATGTTTTGACACAAGGGGAAAAAAAAACATTCAAAGTTGTTTAGCATCAAAATTCAAGTTAAAGGTGTTAAAGTTGATGCACTTTTCGATTATTGTGCATAGGCTAACCTCATTTTTCAATATTTGGTTAGAAAACTTGGTATTGAAACTTATCAACACCTCAAGCCTTATGCTTTAGATTGGATTTAAAATAGTACTAATTTGTCCATGAATAAGCGATGTAGATTGAAGTTTATTGTTAACCATAAATTCATTGATGAAGTGGCGTTGGATGTTGTGTCAATGGTTGTATGTGGAGTTGTGTTTGGCAGCCTTGACATGTATGACAAGAAAGTTATATATTGCTAAAGGGCTCACAAGTATTGCTTGTGCAAAGGTGGACAATACTTCATGTTGAATGTGTATGAGGGCAAGAAGCAACATCATGTCATAGATCTTGAAGCAAAAAGAATGTTAAGCGAAGCACCCAGATAATTCCTTTTCCCTAAGAGAAAAAAAAATGTTGATATGGTTCCTTGAACAAGTTTAAGCACTTAGGTCTAACAAAATCCTTTGGATAGTTGGAGATAGAGGCTTTCTAGATCTTGGTTGGAATGGTGCAAAGTGAGGTGGCAACCATGTCATCCATTTAGAGGAGCATCTCTTTTGTTTTGAGTCTTCAGAGCTTTTGGGGACCAAAAGCCTTTTGTATTAGGGTGGTGTGATTAGTAAAAAGATCAATTGACTTCATTGGAGAAGTGAGACATGACTCAAAAGACACATGAAGCATGTTTTAGGCACAAAATGTTAGTGATATCAAGTCCCTTTTGCTTTTGCTTAGAATGTGTAATCTATTCTTCATTGCAAATATGTATGTAATGACTAGTTATAAGGCATAACTTTCACTAATTTATAGATTTGAGTTGTCCACAAAAGAAACCATAAAGAGGTTTCCATCACAAGCCCAAGAAGGTGAACATGATAAGAATTATTCCTTGAAAAGATAGCTCCAAAGTTCAAACCCAAGTGACCTACAAAGTCAAAAGAAAGTTATAGAAGATGTTCCAAATTAGGGGTCAAATCAATCACAATTGGTAGGTTTGACCCAAATCAAATCTGGTTAACATGTTCAACTAGATGCAACTTGTTAGATTGACAAAACCAATCAACAAGGGTTCAATATTATATAAATGTAGAGTCACATAGCACCAATTGATCATGTTTAGTAGGGTATAAATTGGTAGCCATGTTGGAAGCTTAGTTTGGATCCTTCAAAAGATTATCTCCCATTCATTAAGCTCTCCTATTAATTAAATATTTAATTAATTGTAGAAAACAAAAGATTCTTTAATTTATCAAAAGATGCTTTATTTTTGTCAAAAATACTTTATTTTACTTTAAAAAAAATAACATTATTAAAACCTTGAAAGTTTATGGAAAAAGTTAGGTTAAATGTGAGTTAAATATTATTAAAATATATAAAATATTTAAAATTTTATAGCAAATTAGAATTGGAGAATGAACTTTCTTTTATTTTCTTAAACTTTACTTCAATTTTTTTATTTATTAATTTATAATAATTATAATAGGAACAACAATTAAAAACAAAAAAACAAAAAAATAAAAAATAAAAAATAAAAAACAAAAAACACTGAAATAGATTTTAAAAAATAAAAGTTCATTCTCCAACTTTAGTTTATTATAAAATAAAATAAATGAATTATATATATATATTGACTTTTTAATATTTATTTATGTTTAATATAAAATAAATTAAATGAATTATATATATAAAATAAAAATTGATGTATAAAAAATTATTAGCGAAAAAAAGGTCCCCAAATGCTTCGCCCGTTTACTGAAAACCTAGGCCGATCGCCTACTATCTCATCACCAGGCGAAGGCGATTCTAGCTCTAAGGCATGGAAAAGCCAAACAAATTTGCTTCCTGGCCTCCATCACAAGGAAACTACTGCCAAAGATTATGCTCCATGGCTTGTTTCACGTAACCCTAATCAACTGTAACAGGGGGACTCCACCAAGGGTGGCAAAATTGCAAATAAGGCCACCTACATCCCCTCTGAGATGGAAGTTTTGCGCTAGGATTTGACCGACAGGTCCTCGCGCATGGTTAATCCTGGTGCCTATGGCGCAACCAGGGATAATAATGATGCCAAGATGCAGGGTGATAAGGCTCGGAATGGCCCATAGGCTTACGGAGGAGCGACCACTACTGCAAACAAATCAATAACCAGATCATCTGAAGGTGAAAAACCCATTCAATGCTCTAGTAAGCCCTTAGAAACTAGCTTTTGTGAAGATGTTAGGAAAGAGATAGTTGAAAATGAAGAGTTCTTTGTAGACAATGGATTGATTTGCAGGTTTAGCCGTTTATGGCCCAACCTTCAAGATCTACATCAGTGGATCACTAAGATCTGGCAGCCTGATTTGAAGGAAAAATTAGAAATTTACCTTTATGCAGGTGGCTTTTTTTGTTGTGGTTTTTGACAGCGTTGAGGATCGAAACACTATTCTCTGCTCCCTCTGGGTTTGGGGACAACATCTGCTTCTGGTAAAACCATGGCACCCCTCATTTAATCTTTCTACGAAATCCTTATTTGTTAAGCCTATTTGGGTGTGTCTGCCGAACCTACCACTTCACTTCTGGGTTGATTCATGCTTCGAAGCCATTAGGGATTCACTTGGCAACTTCTTGGCCACAAATAATGAATCTACTGATTTTATGCACACAACCTTCGCTCGCATTTGGTGGACTTAGACACCTCAAAAGACCTCCCGACAGAAATTACTTTAAAAGTTCAAAGCTGTAGCTGGATCCAACCATTGGATTATGAGAGATTGCCATTCTGGTGCAAAAAATGCTACAAAATTGGCCACAATGTTGCAAATTGCCCCAACACCAAAGTTAAATTAGACTGGCCCGCCACATGGTGGAGAGATGCTGCTCCTCAACACTAAAATGTTGATATTCCAGTAGAAGCACATGAGACTTCACAGGAGCATCTGAATGACATGGACATATCTTTGTTTCAACAGGACTCATTCCAGGCTAAGAAAAAAGCCAAAGAACAGGAACTAATGGATTTCGAAAGCGGACAACAACTTTCAAGGGACAGGGGTGGGAATTCCACCACAACTTCTGAATCATCCCAGTCTCCCCATTCTGACCCAAAGACACATAACGAAGAAGGAAGCAACGAAGAATGGAAAGTGGTGCAAAAGAAAAAGAGAGTCCCCGATAAGGGTGATGATGCCTGACATAATATGCACCTACGATCACATTCAAAAAATAATAATATTAATTCTTCCAAACTAAAGTAGATAGTTGATGACAAGATTTGAAACTTATGATCCTAAGGCATGCACCCTTGTTTAAGGGTCTGATGCAGTGTGTAGGCTCTCCTTTTTTGGAGCTACTCAGAACATGTTTATTTGGGTTTTCAAAAAAAAAAGTCAGTAGGAAGTGAGAAATATAATTGACTTTGTGTTCCCATGTTAAGATGGGTAGGTGAGAATCATAGGGATAATAGCCTTTAGTGCGATTACCATCACAGGTAGTCAGAATTTTGTTGATGTACGTATGTACCCCATTTTTAGGGCATGCACATTATTTTTTGTTCTCTTTTATTTTTAAGTATTGCTCCTTTAAGCCTAATTCAAGGATAAAAAAAATTGAAGTAGAGTTTAAGAAAATAAAATTAAATTAAAAAATAAATAATATATATTAATATATGTGTATATATATTAATATAAATTTTTTAAAAATATTAATTACGAATTTTTAAATATTTACTTATGTTTATTATAAATTATATATATATATATATATATATATATATATATATATATATATATATATATATATATATATGAGTAATTGTGACTTTTTTTTTTTAAATCTATGTTTATTATAAAATACAATAAATGAACAAATAATATATATTAATGTATGTGTATGTATATTAATATAAAAAAAATTAAAAAAATAGTAATTGTGACTTTTTAATTTTTATTTATGTTTATTATGAAATAAAATAAATGATTAAAAAATATATTTATTTTTAGATTAATAAACTATAGACTTGGGGTCTGCTCCCTTTATATTAAAGCTTAACTAAAATTCAACAAAGTCTGAGAATCCATAAAAAAACCAACTACCTATACTCCTATTCAAGGATGATACAAAAGCCTCGATCATCTATATACTGCATCTACATATAATTGTTTTCACAGTTTCAACATTGTCTAAACACAGAGGGACCTGTTAATTAAACAACATACATCAACAAAAAAGACTAGCATACGATCTTATGCATTGCTGTTGGCAGCATAATACGACTCTAGGAAGCCCTGCATCCAAGCATCCTCCACGTCCAACCCTAGAAATTTCTTCAAAAAAGCAATCCCACGAGCCACCTTATTCTTGCGGGCAACAATCTTCTCCATGTTGACCTTTGTGATGAAGGGTTTCCAATCCACCAAGGCCCCTACAATGTTCACCCTGTGGAAATCCTCGAGGAGAGGAATCCCAATTCCACTACAAGCAACACCCAAGACATCTTACCAACCTCCCCTGAATTCTGATTCCATGAAAGTTTCCATCAACCTTCGAAGCACCTCCTTATCCTCATCCGAATCTAACAAAACCACCATAAACATTGAAGCAAGTTCCTAATTCACCCAATATCTGTTCGAATTCACGATAAAATCATCGCCCAGAGCCCATTCAATGGCAAACAACACAATGCCACTCTTCAGTTTGAAAACCTGTTGCATACATTTGTTTGAAATACAATCGAGGAAGGACATCTGTTGCTTGCCACTAACCAGCCGAATGGGAGTCTCCATTGAATGCAAATGCAGGAAAACCAAAGAAAGCTGCTCGTCCCAGACACTCTTCATCTCCACCAGAACTAAGCAACTCCCCAAAATAACCCTCCGCACACTTCACCAACTCCTTCCAACCTCAAAGATTAGACTCTTTGTCAGAAAAATGCAAGGGCGTCATCATTGTTCATCGCCTCCCATATTAAATCATGTTGCGAAATGATAGCCAAATTGGCTAATGTGTCTGCCTCCTCATTCCATTCTCTGTATACATGGTTAACCAGCACACTCTTCATAACTTCTAAGAATTTCAAAGCCTCTTTCAATAAAGAATTGAGCTTCCAAATTTTTATCTCCATTTTCCTAATTGCATTAATGACAATTAGAGAATCTCCTTCTATCTCCACCTTAGACACCTTGAGGTGATGGCATAGGTTGAGTCCTAGAGGGCCTAAAGCTCTGCTTCATTGTTTGTCCAAGGGGCTAACTTCTTTGTTGCTTTACCCAAGATCTCTCCTCTCCAATATCGAACAAGACATTCCACCCTTGACTCTCCCAGATTGCCTTTCGAGGCTCCATTAAGTTCAATTTGGCCCATCCTTTCCCCGAGGGTGACCATCTAGCCTCCCTTCTTTTCTTCAGGGAATCCACTCCCCCAACCCCATTAATGGGGGTATTAAATAATATATATTAATGTATGTGTGTGTATATATTAATATAAGGAAATTAAAAAAAAAACATATTTGCGATTTTTTAATTTTTATTTATGTTTATTATAAAATAAAACAAATGAATAAATAATATATATTAATGTATGCATGTATATATTAATATAAAAAAATTAAAAAAGTAGGAAATTGCAACTCTTTAATTTTTATTATATGAAATGAATGACCTCGCTTAACAAATCAAAGGCTAATATTTACACCGAAGTAGGGAAGAAGATCAAAGTCATTTGATTTGCTGAATGTTTTTTGATTGCTTGTATATCAATTTTAGGGTTTTTCCTCTCTGCATTTCGTTCTCTGTTGCTATTTTTTCGTTCTCGCTTTCTGACGGATTATTTCGTTCAATCATTTGTTTGATCTCATAAAACTCTCATGTATGCTGGCGTGATTCCATATGCGTTGATGCATTTCTCATAAAAAATGGTCATCTTTATGGCGAAGTATGCTCCAAATTTAGCTGAATTTGTAGTCATTTAGTAAGATAATTTCACTCTAGTTAACTTTTGGCAGATAATTTTGAAGGTTTTGCTCTTCAAGAATTATGGTGGAGTTGGTTTTTTAATTTTTTAGACTTACGTCAAAGATGGCATCCCACTTTAGATAGGGCGGGTTTACAAAGGAGACGGAGTGAGTTTACAAAGGTGTAGTGCGGGTTTACAGGGGAGTAGCACAGATCTTCGTGGGTCCGGTTGCAATGATCTGAGTGAGGTTTGGTCGGTCGGAAGTGTGGCATTCTTCAGTCTAAAGGGCCCTACTTTCTCTCTAGGTTTGACCCACGGTCCCACACCTTTTTTCCTTCTTTTTGTTTGGCGCTTCTGCTTATCCCCACATGCAAAACAAACATTCAAAACAACATGCAGTGGTATTTAAAATGGTTAAACAAATTGGGGATATGAAGCCCTCGTTTAAACAAAGGGCAAGATCTCAAAACATTTATGGCAGGGGGACACCAGGATTTGTCATTGATAAAACACAAGCTTCAAAAGTAAGCAAACATTTGAAAACCTTAGGGCCAGGGAAACTTGGTTCAGATGTTCTTGGGGCTACAGATGGGTCCCAGTCGCAGGTTCTTAGTTCTTTAGTTAGGACTTTTTTCCAGGAGGATGGTATTCCTTGGAATCAACCTACTCAACTATCACTATTACCTACAGAGTCAAACCTTAACCCGCCCTGTCTAAAGTATAAACAAGGGTGTCCATGTGTAACAGGTGAAGGTTTAGTTTTCGTAAACCCTAAGCAGTATAGGGGATCTTAAGGTGCAAGCAGATTCAGAGGTTGGGACACACGCAGAAAAAAAACTCACCATGATCCTACCGAAAACAAGGAACAATGCACTGGTCACAACTAAAGTGCAACGTTTAGTAGGAGAACAAACAGAACTAGGGGATGATAAAGATAAAAAGAAAGGGGTTTTCTCAGCTCAAGAGGAATTTGAGACAAAACAAAACAAATCCGGAACTCTCATAATAAACAAAGGTGAGAGAGGTGGATGGTCTGACAGGTTTCAAAACAACAAAGGCCAATACAACCCTACAACCACACCTTTATTGCGTTCTTCAGAGCTCTATGTAATCAAGCTCATGAACATGAAAAAGAGAATTGAAGCTATCGAAGCAAATGGGCAACATGAAGGTATTAAGTTAAAGGAAGTACTAGAAGTCGAACAAAATTTAGAGAAGGAAAACAAGTGGCTTAAAGATCAAGTTTTAAACCTTCAAGATAGTATGGAAAGAGGACAATAGGAGCTGGTCGCTATAAAACATGAATTAAAACAAATGAAAACAACAGACAAAAATAGTTTAGAGACAAGGATAATAGAGGATTCAACACAGTTGGAAGAAATTCAATCAACTTTGGCAAGCATGGAGATCCACGAAAACTAGCTGAAAGACCAATTAGAAAATGCCAAATCTTAGGCACACGTCATAAATGGTTCATCAAATGAAGAAATCATAGAGAAACAAATAAAGAGGCAAATGAGGGAAGAAAAAGACAAAAATGACAAGGTTGTAAACCTCATCATTAAATGTTTGAAAGACTTTGGTGAGAAGTAGAGAATTGACATTCTAGCACGAGACTTCTTTAAAGACAAGCTGAAATGGGTAGGTTGTATTCAACAAGCGAACATGATTGGAAAGATAATAGAAGAAGTAAGGAATATGCATGTTAGAATAGTCCTGAGAAACATGGAAGACAAGAACGCGATCCTAAAAAATAGAGGGTTACTTAGAGACACTCGTATCTATTTTGATGAAGATTTGACATTTGCTCAACAGGAAGAGCGAAGGAAGGAGTGGGAGAAAGTGAAAACAACAAGAAAGGCAGGAAAGTGGGCATGGTTGAAAATGGGAAAGCTCAAATCAATGACCGGTTTCCACACAAGAAATAGGGATTCGGGCCCCCACACGAGTATCTACAATTGGTAAGATGGAATTGTAGAGGTTACCCATGGAGAAGAGGGCTGGGGTTGGGGCCCATTGCAGAGGGGAAGGACATTATTATTATTACTGAAACACATGAGCATGATGGTTGCAGAGTTCCATATTTTGAAGGTTACAACAAAATTTTAGTTTGGAACAAAGGGACTAAAATAGGGAAAGGGCATGGAGGGGTTACAGTGTTAGCTTGGGAAATTTGGAGTGGAATAGTAAAAGTGGAAAAAGAGGACCCAAATAAACAATTCATATGGCTGAAAATAACATATAGGGAAGTCACAACTAGGGTGGCTGTGTGTTACTTTGTTCCAAAAAGTTCAAAGTTTTACAAGAAGAGAAACCTAGATAGCGAAGATCTTTTTGTGGCATTAAAGAAAGGCATTTCTGTCTTTAGCACTTTAGGAGACATAATTTTAATAAAGGATTTTAATGCTAGGACACAAAACAATCAATGCCTGTAGTTGGAGAGCAAAGATGGGGAGGATAACAATCCCCTATGACTAGAAGAGAATGGGGACCAGCTTTGGGATAGAACTTCTAGTGATTATAATGACAGTACGATAAATTTTGGTGCTGAGCTTCTAGGTCTTTGCAGCTTGTTCAACATTGTTATCTATAATGGTATGAGAGCTTGGTCGAGGTCAGGTGGTATCACTTGCAAAACTTTTAACGGGCAAAGTGTGGTGGACTATGTAATCTACTCTCAGAGTTCTTTGTCCAGATTGCTGGAGTTCACTATTGGGAACTGCCCCATTGAGTTGAAGTCTCATCATATGCCTCTCCATGTTAAGTTTGGCTTTCTCGCAAACAACCACCAAAGAGGGCAAGGCCAAAACATTCAAAAGAAGGCCCACATACAAGGTAAAATCCTCGTGAGCCAATAAAATTAGGAACTCTTCACTGCCGCTCTTAAACAACACCTTCAGATGGCAAAAATAAACATAGGGGGAAAAGAAAATAGTGAAACTAGTGAATGTATTAGCAGCGTTATGTTGATTCCTTTAATCCACAAATCTTTAAAGGTTTGCAAGAGATCTCAGCCTAAGAAGGGGGTTTCAAATACTTTCTCGACTAATCATTTGGTATGACGAAGAGTGCAAGGTTGCAAAAAGATCCCTCAAAGAGAAGAAGACTGACAAAGATAGCAAGAAAAAGTATAAGCAGCTGATAAAATCAAAAAAAGAGAGCAATGTGATCTCAAGAAGGAAAGAATTAATATCTTTGAGTAAGCACAACCCTAAAGGCTTTTGGAGAGAGTTACAACAAAAGATAAAACAAAGAGAAAATAATATCACAAGTGCCCAATGGTTAGAGTATGCGAAACTCCTTTATGAGCAGACACAGATGAAAGATATCCCTCCCATAATTAACACATCTACCGAGCTCTTCTCAGTGGAAGATATCAAGCAGGGTATAAAGAAATTAGCTTGCGGTAAAGTGCAAGACATTGACAGGCTGCAAGATGAATTTTTAAAGTGGGAGGCTAATCTCCTTGCCCCACACATGAAAAAAATCTTTAACAACATCACACAAGTTGGTTTTCTGGCAGAGTAGACAACTAGTGTCGTTATTCCTCTTTTTAAAAGTGGGGATGTCAATAACCCCTCTAATTACCGCACTATTATGGTCAATCCTCTTCTTGGAGAACTTTTCAGGAGCATGATAAAGCGCATAATCAGTAGCTTGGATGAAAAAGAGGGAAACAGAGCAAAAGGGAAGGTTGGTTTTAGACCAAAGCACTCTACCATTGATCACTGCATGAATCTTCGACACTTCATTGAGAAAGTTTGGGACACCTAGGGGGTAGCTTTATTTTCCTTCGTTGATTTTAAAAAAGCCTTTGATACGGTTCCTAGGGACAAATTTTAGAGAAGGATGGAGGAATTTGGGATTCCAGATGAGTATCGAGCAGTAGTGCATAAGCTTTATGAAGTCAGGGCTAAAATCAAGACTAGACAGGGTATGTCTGAATGCTTTGGCAATGACATTGGAGTCAAACAGGGGCGTTCCCTATCCCCCATCCTATTTGGTTTATATATAGGTAAACTTGAAGAGTGGTTAAATAAAACCAACGGAGAAGGCACACAGCTGTCAAGTTATGTGGTGAAGTTACTTTTGTATGTAGATGATCTTATTTTAATGGAAAAAACAACCAATGGTTTGAATGCTCATTTTAAAGGCTTTAGAGATCTGTTGCCAAGAGGTCGGGATGCAAGTGAATACCAACAAGGCCAAGGTCATGATTTTCTCCTTAAAAAGGAAGAAGCAATAGGTTAATTTCATTTTTGAGGGTAACACGCTAGAGATAGTGGAAGAATACAAGTACCTAGGAATTATTTTTCACAATAGGCTTAGATAGGAGACCTATAGAGAGAAAAGGATCCTTGGTGGGTGGAGAGCCTCTTACTTGCTTCAGAATAGGTGTAGGAAAGTAGAACTTTGGGATTGGAAAACCAATAAAACCCTTTTTGGTTTGCTGGTCACGCCAGTTGTCCTGTATGGATGTGAGGTTTGGGGGAGGAACATGTCAAATCACAAGTGGAAACAATTAGAAAGAATTCAAAAACACCTTATCACCAAAAATTTTAAAGTCAAATCAATGGTTCCCTATGAGTCATTTTAGCTAAAGCAAGTACTTTCTTGATGGAGGCATCAACGATAATAAGACTTCTAAGCTACTTAAAAAAGGTGGAAAATTGTTAGTGTGAATAGGGATATTACATAACCAGTTATTTCCCTTGTTGTGTGGATAATTCATATTATTTAACTATTTATTAGTTAAATAATATTCACACACATATTCACATGTTAAGTTGACTTAGTGAGCCTTCTAGATACTTCTAGTTGTTGATAGTTGTCTTATAGTTGTCATATCCTACACATCAACTAGTTGACATCTTGACCTCTAGTTATCACATGTAATAGGAATATGACACTTGTCACATGACTACAAGTTCTTATCTCTCAACCTTGTCTTTATAAGCATGGTATGTGCCTTCATTTAGTAAGAAGAAGATGAAGGTTGGAGTTATAGTTCACTCATAATGCTATTGTGCCATTAGAGCATTTACATTATTCTCTCATAGTATTGTTATGTTGTTCATTTCTTTTGCATTACAAATTATTGATTCTAGCTCTTTCAATTTGATTCTGGGTTATATTCTTTTTCAAGATTCTAACAAAAATATGGATACGTATCGTTGGCCCAAAATGGTGGTGGGGGAGAGTTTAGACCATAGGAAGAAGACGTGGATGAAGCAGAACAAGTGGATGGGCAAGTGGGACATTAGCTTGCAAGATTGTCGTAATAATAAGGAGAATAAAAAAGTTTGTGGTAGATAAATTCAAGATTGCCATGTGGACAAAACAAATTGGCCAAAAAAAAGAACTTTATGTTAAAGAGTTCAATCCCAGGTAGGAGCATGGTGAAAAAGACTATGTGAGGGCTACACTCAAGGGAAAAACTAGGATTTTAGTTGCTTAGTTGAGGACCGGGTCCCATCGTCTTAGATGTGAGATTGGTAGATGGTCAATCCCCAAGGAAGATTTGGCTGAAAGAACCTGCATTTTCTAAAACAAAGGGGTGGTTGAAACTGAATGGCATTTCATCACTGAGTGTGCTGCGTATGCAAATATTCGGAGCCAATATGGAAACAGTTGGAGTGCGGACAACCTTAATGAGTTATTTGAGGAGGCGTAGATTCACACTACGGCTAGTCTATTAATCAAGATTCATAGTAGAAGATTTAACCTCAAAAAGATATTGAAAATAACTCGAGGAGTCATTTTCTGGGTCCCTTAGACTGCTTGGTCTCATGGACGTTATTAAAATCTTTCATTTCATTTCACACTACTTTCAAAAAAGTGAATATAGTATTTACTATCCCTCCCATTTAGTATTATATAATGCCTTGCATGTTGCAACTACCTACTTGCTATCACGAGTTACAACTCTTGAAAAGAATGATTGTTTATTTTGAGATTTTCTATCATTAATACCCACACTCCTCTTTTCCATTCATCTTGATAAAAAAAATTTAGTTTCATATTTTTTTAAGGAATGTCGAACATTACCGTTGTATACTTTGAATACTATTTTTTATACTAATGTTTACTATTATATATTATAATTTATTATTAAGAAGAAAATGATTTGAATTATATAAAATGTTATTTTGGAGGGGCTTGCTTACTAAAGTCTCTTGTGTAAATTTATAAAGTTTTAGATAGATAATAAAGAAAATTAAAAGAAAAGTTTGGAAGAATATTTATTCATGGTTAAAGTAATGATTTATGATTTTTTAAGTATTATGTGGGCTTCATTCCTATTAATCATAAAGTATTGGAACCTTCCTTGACATCAAGTTAGGTATATACTATTCAAACTATAAATGGAAGTAATTGTCATGTCTCAAAAAGTAGTTTTGATAAATTATTATTAAGTTATTCATGGTGCCAAATGGAAGTTATAGTCATGCCACATGTAGTTTATTTATTTACATTATTAAGGTATTTATTTAGGAAAATAAATTTTAGATCTGTTTATATTAATAAATATATGAATAAGACAGATATATTGGAATATTATAATAAATCAAATATAATATAAATTAATATATTATTAGGTTATATATAATATCGTTTAATTCAAGTTCCTTCAAATTGAAGAGGTTACCAAAAGCAAGCATTGAAAATTATAGACATTAGTATTATTATTTTGATTCTATGTAGCAAATTTGTTTGCACAATCAACATGCCAATTGTAGACCTATATGGTATTCTGGTAACAAATTCTTTATTTCGTAATTGTCTACACTTAAATAGATTACTAATTTCTTGTTTTTTCATAATCATGTCCCCCCAATTTGAAGAGGTTAGCAAAAACAAGTATTTAAAATTATGGACATTATTTTGATTATATGGAGCAAATTTGTTTGCACAATCCAAATAAGACTAATTGCAAGCTTGGATGTTGCCAATTACAATCCTAGGGTTATTAATTTGATATATATATATCATGTAAATCACTATATATTTCTAATGCAACATTATATTATATACAATGTTTTCAAAATGCTCTCTCCTGCTCACAAACCTTTGCTAGTGACCACTGTGGATTTGGGCATTGGAGGTGGCAGCTTTGGCAGTGACGTCTCCCCTGCTACTCTCTTCCCAAAGGTCGGTGAAGATCCTGAGAGTGTTTGCATGACTGTTGAGGCCCTTGCCCCTGCCGTGTAGAACCACCTTGGTTCTGTTGGCGCACAGGGTCTTTCTTTTGTTGTTGTTGCTAGTGCGAATGGCCAGCCGCCTCTGAGGGATAAGATCCATTCTCGCCCCCTTTCTTCCTCCCATACCTCCCCTATGGTGGTATGTGGCCAGGAAGTTTCTGAGAATGAGAACTATGGCAAGCTTGGATTGATTGGCAGGTTTAATGGACTTTGGCCATCCCTCTCAGATCTCAATAAGTGGATTTCAGAATCCTGGCGTCCTATTGTCTAAGGTAATATTGATATTTTCCCCTGTGTAAGAGGTTTTTTCATTGCGGCTTTTGATTCTGCAGAGGTTAGGGATGTTATGCTTGATGGTAGGGTGTGGTTATGGGGAGAGAACTCCCTTTTGCTTAAACCCTGGACTCCTCTGTTTAATCCCATTTCTGAACCGCTTAATATCAAACCTGTTTGGGTCAAATTACCTAATCTGCCCCTCTAGTTCTAGGAAGTGTCTTATTATGAGGTGATTGGCAACTCTATTGGCCGCTACCTTATGGTGGATAGATCTACGATCCTTATGGGCCTTTGTTCGTATGCTCACATTCTTGTGTATATTGATATCTCCAAGCCTCTTCATGGAGAGATTGTCTTGATGGTGGGGGATTGTCCGAGATCTGAGTTTCTTGACTATGAGGGTCTGCCCTTCCGTTGTTGCTGTTGCTTCACGGTTGGACATCTGGGTTTAGATTGCCATCACTCTCATCGCAAGGTTGGCATGTTGTGGTCGCAGAATGCTCGATTGGAACATTTGACAGTTCTTGATCCGGACTTTGGGTCAGTTGAGGAGTCCCCGGTTGGTTCCTTTTCCTTCGTGTACTCCTGTGGCTTTTGGACCTCCTGTGGGGATTTCTGCTCCTGTTTAGGTTGAACCTGAGGGTGTGTTGGCGACCGAGCATGCCAGGCTCCCATCGTTGTCTCATGTTGTGGCTTCTCCTGACAGTGATCTGATTGCTTCTCCATCAGCTCTTGTTGTTTCTCTGGCTCTGCCTTCTTCCTTGTGAGAGGCTTATGTGGTTGCAGCGTTTGTTGAGGATCCCCTCCTCTCGCCTTGCTCTGAGGATTTAGACTCAAAGTTTTCTTGGATTGTGGTTCAGCGTCAAAAGAAAGGGCTCACCAAATCTATTGTTGCTTTACGCCCTAGGGTCAAGGCAATTAGATTTGTTGGCGTTTGTTCTGGGGTTGTTTAGTTATATTTTATTTTGTCTTTCTCTGTGTCGCTGTTTGTTTGCTATTTGTGCGCTGTTGCTGGCCTGTGTGAGGCTTTTGCTCTGCCCTCTGGGCCATTTTGTACAGGGATCTGCGTTATAATGTTAATTTTTACTTGGTAAAGGTTATTTAATATTTACTTTGGTAAAGGTTACTATTTATTTTCATCTTATAAATACTTGTATTTATAATACAAAGTATTTTTGTCTTATTTGAGTATCCTCACATGTGTGAGGATGACTCACGTTCATATTCCTTTTGGAGGAATATTTAAGTTTTAGCCACCTCCTTATGAGGATTGTGACACTTTGCACACACACATTATGAAATGTGACATGCATAGAATATGAGAGTTACATGCAACTCCTTTCTCTCACCTCTATTTATTTGAGGTGCTTCTTTTCTTCTTTATGTGAAGTAGTTTGTTGCTCTCTCTCTGCAATGTAATTCTTAGGCTTATGCCTTTTTCATAATAATGGGGGTTTTTTCTTTACTTTTTTCCCCTTAACAAATTCTTGGTCTTCTTGTCAAATCATGGTGCATGCTTTCTGGTTATGATTCTTGGATGGTAACTTATCTACTTCAAACAATGCTCCTTAGTTAGTATGTTCCTTGTTCATTTATTTTTTCCTTTCATGGTATCAGAGCAGTGTTTTTACTAATCTGAGTTGTGAGTGAAATTGTTGAAGGTTGCCATATCTTTTGAAGCATTCACCTTCGGAGACTACAGATTGAGAGAAGATAAATTATTTTTTTTTAGGAAAAAGGTTGTAACCCTTATTTAATTTTATTTCAAAATCTGCGTATTATCTTTTTTTTTTCAGATCTATGTAATGTTATATATATAGTTTTAAAAAAAATTAGGCCCTAAGCCCTGTTTGATATCACAATCAAATTCTATCTATTTTTTTATCTATCTAATTTTTATTAAAAAAAATAGTTTGTGCACGCAGTTTCATTCTATCAACTAATCTATTTAGTTTAAAATAAATCTATTTGGTTTAATTAAAAATATTTTTTAGGGCTTTAGCCTTGTTTTTTTTTTTTAATTTAAAAATCTAGGTTTTCAAAAAAAAAAATTCGGGCTTCTGCCCTACTGCAGGTTGTAGGTCTGTTTAAAAAAAATAATTTTATTTTATAGCTTTTAAAAAAAAATTATTCTATAGTTTAAAAAAATATTCATCAAAACTTTTTAAAAATCATTTTAAGCTTTTAAATAAATCTAAGTTTTAAAAAAAATTCATTTCAAAACAAAGCTTTCTTTAAAAAATTTTAATTAACAACAAGATTTAAAAAAAATAAAATTGCAAACTTTAATAATTTTTTTTTTAAAACAAAAAAATAAAATTTTAGGGCTTCATCGGCCTCAGAGGCCTTAGCCCCCTCCTTCCTCCTTGGCCAGTTGCCATTGCAATGATTCCCCTTTACACTGTTGCGCCTCTACTCCTGCGGTCCCGCCACCTGTCTTCTCAAGTTCCTATTATGTGTTTAGTAACTTTTTTAATATATTTTTAATTCAGTAGTTTTTTTAAGTTTTAAATTAAGTTTTTTTAATATTGTTTTTAATTTAATTCATTTTAATTATATTTTTTTTATTTAATTTTTTTTAAAGTTTAAAATCAAATATCACTTTTTTTAATAAATAATTTTTTTTAAAAAAGTTTTTAAATATTATATGTTAAAAAAAATAAAAATTAATTTCTTATTATTATTTTTTTAAATCTTTTTAAATTTCAATCGAGTTTTTTTTTTAAATTATCATATGTATGTTCTTTTAAAAAAAATTGCCTTTTGTTTATGTAATTAGGCATTATTTTTTTAAAAAAATTGCTTTTTGTTTAGGCAATTTAAAAAAAAAAATCTTGCATTCTGTTTACCTAATTAGGTACTTTTAAAAAAAAATATTTGCATTTTGTTTACCTATTATCGTTCTCTTGCTCAAGACAATTCTAGTGCTTCCTTTTGTGACTCTTCTATGTTGTTTTGCTAAAGGGATTCAAACATTTCATTATGCCAAAATGACATATTGCCTTGTATTATTCCATCTAAATTTGTATGCACATGATGCATGTGTAGTAAGTTGTATAGGTAGCCCTTTCTACAAGGTTAAGCATGGAGGGCACATCACAGTTGCACCTCGTAGCTACCTTTTGGGACCCATGGAAAATAATTCCATCCAATGATCTTGGTATGCACTTACTTATTTTATGATTATTAAGAACTTAGATCTATTTTCTTAAAAAGAAGGATCGGGGTCTTGAAACTTCTATTAAGTTTCATTTTTTTGTTGAAGACAATCCGGTTTTTCTCAAAAATCCTTAGGACTGATATCGGTCAAGCATATGTGCATAATGTTTTTAATGGTTATTTAAAGTCCTTTGGAATTAAACTTGTGCTAACTTTTCCCTTTACAATTCAACAAATGTTGTAGCGAAAAGGAAACCTAGAACTATTATTGATATGACTCTATGTTTGCCTTATAAATTTTTGGGCTAAAGCCATGTTTTGTGCTACTTATATTTTAATAGCACTCATACTCATGACTTAAAGGATATCTTAACTAGATTGGATCAATCTAATGTTAGCTAAACCAACTTTTGCTTTCTTGCTTTTGGATTCAAATGATCCACACTATTATGCAATATGTATATTTCACCTTAATTGCAAATTGTAATTTTTTCTAGTTATACTAATTCAGATTTAGGAGATGATCCTAATGATGGGAGTTCCACTTGTGTTTTTTGTTTCTTTGTTGAATCAGGTACAATATCTTGAATAACAAAAATCATCAATCCACTTCTCTTGGCTCTATAAGAGCTCAATATAAAGGTTGTCCAAATGCATCTAAAGAAGCACTATGGTTAAAAAGATTACTTAAAGACTTGGCTCTATCTCAAAAGGATCAGAGGCTTCTCTTCAAGCCTCTTTATAAAGATATATTTAGTACAACTCAAGGCTATCATCCCATTGATGTATATGTTGTAATCTTTGTAAAATCTAGGCTTTCATCCCTTTGATGGATTTGATGTAATCTCCCCAAGTAAAGCTTAAGGGGGGTGTTAGAATGTTAATCTTTACTTTGGTAAAGCTTATTCTTTATTTTCATCTTATAAATACTTGTATTTATAATACAAAATATTTTTGTCTTATTTGAGTATCCTCACACATGTGTGAGGATGACTCACGTTCATATTCCTCTTGGAGGAATATTTAAACTTTAGTCACCTCCTTATGAGGATTGTGACACTTCGCACACACACATTATGAAATGTGGCATGCATAGAATATGGGAGTTACATGCAACTCCTCTCTCTCACCTCTATTTATTTGAGCTGCTTCTTTTCTTCTTTATGTGAAGTAGTGTCTCTCTCTCTCTCTCTGCAATGTAATTCTTAGGCTTATGCCTCTTTCATAATAATGGGGGTTTTTTCTTTGCTTTTTCCCCCTTAAAAATTCTTGGTCTCCTTGTCTAATCATGGTGCATGCTTCTGGTTATGATTCTTGGATGATAACTTATTTACTTCAAACAGTGCTCCTTAGTACGTTCCTTGTTCATTTATTTTTTCCTTTCAATCTGGACCCTTGTTTCTAGTCGACTTTATCAAAAACATTATATTATAAAATCATATATTTATATTACAAAAATCATATATTTAATATTTATGTTTATAGTTAGTTAGAGAGTTGAAATTAATAGTATAGAACATTGTTGTCTAGGATGTGGAAGGTGATGAATAATATATTTCTCATTAATTGTAGTGAATTAATATACTTAAATAAACAATCCTTTCTTCAAAGTCATACACATGTTCAGTAACTTTGGTATAGTATTCTTCTTTCCTTATAACAATTGTACTAGATAGTAGTTGATCTTAGTAATCAACGTCATCTAAAGGGTCTCTAACCCATAATTAATAGAGAAAGAGGGAGGGAGAGGTACAAAGAGAGAGAGAGAGAGAGAGAGAGAGAGAGAGAGAGAGAGAGAGAGAGAGAGAGAGAGAGAGAGAGAGAGAGAGAGAGAGAGAGAGCGAGCTTTTGAGGATAAGTTTGTTTTCTTTATAATTTTTTGCAGATATAACATAATTGAGTGGTATACCCAAATGATGCAAAGCAACTTCTGCACCTCCAATTCTATTGAATAAAGAAAGGATGGTATCTTCTTTATTATTAGGCTTCAAAACAAAAAGATGGTATCTTCTCTATTATTCTCTCTTCCTCTATCACTCTATCTCTCTCTCATGATTGGACCCCCTTTCACTTTGCATATTTTCATAATATATTAGGAGTTTACAAGAAAAAAAGCACAGAGTTTAGGGTAACGATCTAGATAACTATAATGTCCCCTTCTAGTAAGCCAAAATTTTCCTTAACCTTGCACAAAATTTCAACTTACAAAAGAGAACATTAGTATTCAATTCTCCTTTTCATATCATAATTAGGGTTAATGAACAATAATCAAATCCATATACTTTCCACAATTGTACTTAAGGCTTGTAACCTTATAATCATAATCATATCATTTCTCTTAACATAATAAACATATGCCTTATATTTTCATATTATTACAAACATATACATTACACATTCATATTATTTCTCTTACATTATAAACATATGCATAACATATTCTATGCTTTCTCATAATCTATATCTGATTTAATGATGATATTTCTATATTTGATTTCTATGATTCTATAATCTTAATTCCATGTTAGAATATTTAACAATATTATGAAATTGTATACATTTTGATATGATTGAATAACATACCCGACCGGGTCCAAATTTTCCTTACCTCTTCCTGGTTTTTCTATTTATTTCTGCAGACTTAAACTTAACAAATTGATGATATATTTTCCTTGCTTGCTGTTCCAATGCTTCCCTTGGACTGTTTATTTAATCTGCTTGATCTGGATATGATTGATGATTGATATTTTGAATGTTTCTTTTTATATTGCAAACTGCATATCCATATACGTGTGTATCTACTGCCCCCTTTCAAACACTCATCTCTCCTTAACTTTATACCCTTTGATTTATTCTAAGAGACATGTCTTTTAATTGGATCACTGCCCCTCCCCAATCAAATCGTGGCTTTTGGATGAGCATTGGTCTGTAGTTTAGTTTGCTGCATCTTTAATTATTATTTATTAATACTCTCTTTTAGTTTAGAGTTGATGACTTTTAGTCATCGCTGAATTTAAACAACCTGTCCATAGTTTATTATTTATAATTGTATTTATTATTTATATTTATTTTTATAATATTATTATAATAGTATTACTATTAATAATTGTATATATTCATCTTTATATAATCATAATATATTTAATTATTAAATAAATATATTATATTTAATTATATCAAAATATTTATATAATAATATTATTTAATATTGTTTATTAGATATTATACATTAGTAGTTAAATATTACCACATTTTATAAAGGTGACTTAACCGTCTTTATCATAATGCTTAAATTTTTAATTTAAACAATGCCTTAATATCGGGACATGACCTTCCACCCCGCCCAAGATTGCTTGTCCTCAAGCAATCTCAACGAGTTCTTTCATTACTTTGCACTTTTAATGTCTACCTTCCGATGAGTTGAGATGAAGTCATGGTTTTGATTCAAAATGAACATGCTTGAGTGAAGAGTAAGTGATTGTGATTTCATGAAACGAAAAGAGAGTACTTGAAAGGTATAGGTAAGTCTTTGTTGATGTCTGAATAACGATGTGATGCAAGTATCATAGATTAAGAAGATTTGAGAGTATTGAGATTCCAAGATGCATCTTGAGATTCAATCTTGTACTTGTCATCTTGTAGTTTTACCTTTTGATGTGTTATTGATCCCAAAATTGCAAAGAGTAGTATTCTTGAGGAGTAATTGTTTATATGATGTCATGGAGAGAAATTTTTTGTTCAAAGAAGATTTGGTAAGCTTTTGTTTGAATAGCGATGTGCTTAATGAAATATAAGCATTATAGATGAAGAATGATCCTTGTGGGTTATGGGCCCATAATATGACTTTTGGTATGAATTGAGAGAAGAATTTCAAGGAGAGTTTTGAAAGAAAGCAATTTGATTTATGAAATTGATTATACTTCCCCATTGTTCCTTTGTAAGATATACTAATTTCTTAACCTGCACACTAAAGTTATCTCTGAAGCTGATCCTTTGCAAGTTAGAGCGTGATGGAGGGCACACTTCCTGCCTATCACGTCTTAGCATAATTTGACAAGAACATGATGGAGGACATTCTCCCTACCTATCATGTCTTGATGAGGTATGATGGAGGACATTCTCCCTACCTATCATCCTCTTAACGTAATTAGACAAGAGCACGATGGAGGACATTCTCCCTACCTATCGTGTTGGTTGAGGTATGATGGACATTCTCCCTACCTATCATACTCTTAACATAATTAGACAAGAGCACGATGGAGGACATTCTCCCTACCTATCGTGTCTTGTTGAGGTATGATGGAGGACATTCTCCCTACCTATCATACTCTTAACATAATTAGACAAGAGTATGATGGAGGACATTCTCCCTACTTATCGTGTCTTGTTGAGGCATGATGGAGGACATTGTCCCTACCTATCATCCTCTTAACATAATTAGACAAGAGCACGATGGAGGACATTCTCCCTACCTATCATGTCTTGTTGAGGTATGATGGAGGACATTCTCCCTACCTATCATCCTCTGAACATAATTAGACAAGAGCACGATGGAGGACATTCTCCCTACCTATCATGTCTTGACTTGGTTTGCTCATACTCAGACAATTATAAACTTTCTTCTTTATTAAATTTCTTTTTCTTCACCTTAGGTTCAAAATCTTCTTCCTTGAGAAAGCTTGCATTAAATTCTTTCACAGGATGTTGAATATAGAAGTGATTACATCAATTTCCATTTACATAAAAAAATTGAAGTAGACAACCAAGTAGCTTAAGAACGCAAGCAAACAGCTCAAGCAAGTAGGCAAGTAGCTCAAGTAGATGAGTAAGTAGCTCAAGTAGACAAGCAAGTAGCTCAAGCAATTAAACAAGTAGCTCAAGTAGGAAAGCAAGTAGACAAGTAGCTCAAGCAAGTAGGCAAGTAGCTCAAGTAGACAAGCAACTAGCTCAAGCAAGTAGACAAGTAGCTCAAGTAGACAAGCAAGTAGCTCAAGCAAGTAGGAAAGTAGCTCAAGCAAGTAGGCAAGTAGCTCAAAGTCATAGAGTATACACCCAAATGCATATAAGTCAATTATCATTCACAGGATGGCAGGACGATAGCCCTGATACCACTTGTAATGTCCTCTTCTAGTACGCCAAAAATTTCCTTAACCTTGCACAAAATTTCAACTTACAAAAGAGAACATTAGTATTCAATTCTCCTTTTCATATCATAATTAGGGTTAATGAACAATAATTAAATCCATATACTTTCCACAATTGTACTTAAGGCTTGTAACCTTATAATCATAATCATATCATTTCTCTTAACATAATAAACATATGCCTTATATATTCATATTATTACAAACATATACATTACACATTCATATTATTTCTCTTACATTATAAACATATGCATAGCATATTCTACGCTTTCTCATAATCTATATCTGATTTAGTGATGATATTTCTATATTCGATTTCTATGATTCTATAATCTTAATTCCATGTTAGAATATTTAACAATATTATGAAATTGTATACATTTGATATGATTGAATAACATACTTGATTGGGTCTGAATTTTCCTTACCTCTTCCTAGTTTTTCTACTTATTTCTGCAAACTTAAACTTAACAAATTAATGATATATTTTCCTTGCTTGCTGTTCCAATGCTTCCCTTGGACTGTTTATTTAATTTGCTTGATCTGGATATGATTGATGATTGATATTTTGAATGTTTCTTTTATATTGCAATCTGTATATCCATATACGTGTGTATCTGCTGCCCCCTTTCAAACACTCATCTCTCCTTAACTTTATACCCTTTGATTTATTCTAAGAGACATGTCTTTTAATTGGATCGCTGCCCCTCCCCAATCAGATCGTGGCTTTTGGATGAGCATTGGTCTGTAGTTTAGTTTGCTGCATCTTTAATTATTATTTATTAATACTCTCTTTTAGTTTAGAGTTGATGACTTTTAGTCATCGCTGAATTTAAACAGCCTGTCCATAGTTTATTATTTATAATTGTATTTATTATTTATATTTATTTTTATAATATTATTATAATAGTATTACTATTAATAATTGTATATATTCATCTTTATATAATCATAATATATTTAATTATTCAATAAATATATTATATTTAATTATATCAGAATATTTATATAATAATATTAATTAATATTGTTTATTAGATATTATACATTAGTAGTTAAATATTACCACATTTTATAAAGGTGACTTAACCGTCTTTATCATAATGCTTAAATTTTTAATTTAAGCAATGCCTTAATATCGAGACATGACAATAACAACATTTGTAGTTTAATTTTTTTAATTTTGATAAAATTAAATTTGTAGCCATTCAAATTATATAGTAAAATCTTCTCTTCATCTCTCTCTCACTTTATCTCTTTCTTTATTCCTCTCTCTCTCTCTCTCTATTTGTATAAGTACCATTTCATGAGGCTCCAATGGAGCTAGATGATCTAGACCAACCCATACCAAGCTCCACTTTTTACATTGTAAAAGTACCATAGCCTAATCTTTAATGTAGGGTTTTCTATTATAATGCTTGACCATAGCACCAAGTCTATCACACAACGAAACACTTTTTGCTAACACGTTTATGCAATTAAGCTTAGTTCTATAATCCCATGATGGCCAATGAATTTTTGTTTTAGGAAATGTCTCTTCAATTGTCATCGGTGGTAAATGTAAAATTTGAAAATAATTATTCATAGGAAGGTTATGCATGTAGGCATGTTTTCTTCTTGAAACTAAAAAGTACTTTGAATCCACAAATTTTAGTTCAACATCATACATAAATAAGAATATGGTTTTCCCATACACAAAGAGAGATAGGGAAAATAGAGAATGAATGAAAGATAGAGATTCTCTTTTCAATTCCCTGTGCAGTCCTGAAACTTCTCTTATAGGAAATTTAATAGAGCACTCCATTTTGTTATCCATCAAACACATTACTAGAAATCCATTCACTACAATGGCATTTTTAACATACATGAGAGGAGATGCTCACTAACCCCATATCCACCAAGGCTTAATATCCTTTGCAAACACAAAATCTGCAAAGAAGCCCTATTGGCTACATTGCACAACATCAAGACAATTGTTCCTACCACTTATGTGTTGCATGCAAGGTGTCTCATGTCTAGATTGTGAGCATAAAGATCTAAATGTTCTTGTCTCCTCTTAATTGGACCCCCTTTCGCTTTGCATATTTTCAGAATATAGTAGGAGTTAACAAGAAAAAAACACAGAGTTTAGGGTGTTGATCTAGATAACAACATTTGTAGTTTAATTTTAAGCCTACTTATTCTTAGTGATAACCTACAACACATAAGGTTTTAACTTATTTACTCTTTTTACTTTTTCAAACTTGAGTTTTGTTTGTTCCTTTATTTTCTCAAATTGTATCGACGCTGTACTTTTGTCAAAGGGATATAATTGTGCCCACAATCACGTTGGACCCCCTTTCGATTTGCATATCTTCATAATATAGTAGGAGTTCCACGAGAAAAAACACATAATTTAGTGTGTTGATCTAGATAACAACATTTGTCTCCTCTTAATTGGATCCCCTTTCGCTTTGCATATTTTTAGAATATAGTAGGAGTTCTACAAGAAAAAAACACAGAGTTTAGGGTGGCGACCTAGATAACAACATTTGTAGTCATTCAAATTATATAATAAAATTAAAAAAATTACATATATAAATAATTAAGCGTAAATAGTTGGTACATTTTTGCATTAGTAAAAGAAATTGATTTTGCAATTTTTTGTTTTCAATTATAGCTACTTTACTTATTCAACTATGTATGTGTGTAAATGTAAATGGTTATTAGTTAATTTTATTTCAACTAACATCGAAATTACAATGTGTTGGAAAATTAGGATTTAACATATTATGAGGGATAAAATGAAAGCTTGTATTTTTATACCTTTGTTTTACATTATTTTCAATATATCATAAATATACAATCATAATTTTCAATTTAATTTTCTCTATCAACTTGCTTCTAACTTGAATCTCATCACCCAATCTATGAACTAGGTCACACAACATGACATAGTCCACCCCATCCAAAAACCTAATGTCGACTAGTTATCCTATCAATCCAAACACCAAAATTTCATTGGTTAAGCATTGGAAAAGAGCATATAGAGATCAAGTGTTCTTAAAATTGTTCTTAAGATATATAGTAGATTTTAGACATTTTAAAGTTGAAGTCTAAATTTAAGCACAACATCATTACATTCAACTTCTTGCATATACATTGTTTATGTGACATGTTTAAGAGGATACGCTTGTAAAGAAAACAAGCTTATCCTCGAAAGTGGGCTACAAAAAACACATCAAAAAGGTAAATCGATTGAGATGGAAGATGTGTAGAATTGCTAAAAGAAAGACTTGATGAAATGCTTAATTCAATTGGAGGTTTTAATATGATAATAGGTGAAAGCCCCTATCATAATCTAATAGGCAACAATGGGAACACAAGGAATGGGCTAGAGGGGACACATTCCTCTATTTTCTACGAATTTCCACATATTGTGAATTATGTAAGGCATACAATGCATTCAAGTGTAACTTGACAGTATAATGAAACCTTCATTTTGTACTAATCTGGACTTCAATAGACTATAAATTTCTTATTTTTTATAGCCAAGTTCCTGTCCAAATTGAATAGCCTATCAAAAACAAATATTGAAAATTATGGACATTAGTATTGTTTTGATTCTATGTAGCAAATTTGTTTGCACATTCAACATGGGACTAATAGTAAGTATGGATGTTGCCAATTGTAGACTTGTATGGTATTCTGATTTAACAAATTCTTTATTTTGTACTTGCCTCCACTTAAATAGATTAGTAATTTCTTATTTTTTCATAGTCATGTTCCCCCAAATTGAAGAGGATAGCAAAAACAAGTATTGAAAATTATGGACATTATTTTGATTGTAAGGAGCAGTCCTTAGGTTACTAGTTTGATTAGTCATGCTAACCATGGTTGATTCAAAGGTGGAATCTTACACATTAAGGGTTATATTTTTTGGGGGGGATTGTTCACTTCTTATGATGGGTGTCAAAATTAGCCCATGGTTTTGTTGAAATGACAAATGGTTTAAATACGATGACAAAATTTTATAAATATAACCCTTGGCATAGTCTTTTGATTTCATTTGGAGTGCATTGTAGGGATTTGTAGGCTTTTGGTTTAGGTCTAAGTATCAACATGCCATTAAAGTGTTAACACATGGGCTACAACATTCACAATGATATCGGTTCATTAGAGAAAGATATTACAACCCATTGGGAAAGCCTTTCAAATAGTTACCATCCATGGAATTTGCACTGTACATCTTTAGATCCATTGGCAGACACTAATGATGAAACTCCTAACTAGGGACATGCAATGCAAGAAGATAGTCCTAAACTCCAAATTAGTACAAAATGAAGGTTTCATTATTATGCCAACTTACACTTGAATGCATTTCTTACCTTACATAATTCACAATCCGTGGAAGTTCATAGAAAATAGAGGAATGCTTCCACCTATTATCATATCAAAACCTCCAATTTAATTAATCATTTCATCAAGTCTTTATTTTGTCAAATTCTACACATTTTCCAATTGAGAGAGAGAGAGATGAAAACTTTTTCCCTAGAAATTTAATATTTTTAGACAATTAGAAATTCTCAATCTATAATTATAGAATATCTAAATTTAATTTTAATCCATCTGAGCTCCAACTATGCAATGGTGTGAAATTAAAAAAGTAGTGAGGGACATTGAGTTTGATCGAACTTTGTATCGTGTGACGTCCCATGAGAGGATGGATGATGGTAGGCAAAATGGCAACTAAACATGATGTGCTTATATTTGCAAGAGAATGCCTATTAAATGTAGGTGTCAAGATGTGAAATATGAGGCTTGTGATAAACAAACATACGTGCTTCAAATAACATGCATAGGTGACAACTGATGGAATGCAGGTGAACCCAAGTGCAGTGAATGAACAAGAATCTAGAAAGGAGATGCATGCAAATAAAGGCTACACACCAAACATGAAAGCTCACAAATTTGAAGTAGCTACTAAGCAAACCACTGGATCTTGAAATCCATTAAGAATGAAATGGGCCATAAGGATACAAGACAATCATCATTCACTTAAAGACATAAAAATTGAACTTCCACAACTCTTCAATGTACCCATTGCACACTAAGGTGCGATTGCTAGTATAAAAGTTAAAGAAGTGGAAGTAATATAAAAAAATCAAAATCATTTTCATCTCCAATATAATACAAAAAATTGAAGGGTAAAAATTTATATTTGTGTTAAAAAATTTCACTGAAAAATCAAATTCAAAATATAAAATAAAATTTTTAGAAACATTTATTTCTATAACTCAACTTAAAAAAAAATTCAATTAAAAATTAAAAAATAAAATTTTAGAAACATTTATTTTTTTAGAGAACATGTGCACATATAAAATATATATATTTTAAATATATTTAAAATCTTAATTTATTTTTTTCGAATAGGAGAGGTTTTTTTCTTGGGGGGTGATGAGGGTGGGGGGAACCTTATGCTGTTTTTGGGATTTGATGGTTATCAGATTTTGTATTTCTAAAAGCCTTCTAATTGAGAAGGTGTGATCTAAAAAAATTCAAACATTTACTCAAATACATTTGGACTGCCAGGTGGGCATGAAAATGCAATTTTATTGTACAATAAAAAATAACATATAAGGGACTTATCTTCAATGCAATATTTTTACATATTTAAATTCCTCTTCAAATTTTATACAATTAAAAAAAACAAAGTACCTCATTATGAGTCTCTATCAAAAGATACGACCTCTACAAGTCCTAGGGCCACATATAGTGACATGTTCCAATTCAACTAGGGTCAAATTAATCTATGATAGGAAATGGTGATAAGTGGCAGGGTCAACCATTATCAAACTTGTCCCATACATGGCAAGATGACAAACCTAAAAGGTCATCCAAGGACTTGAAACGTTTGTCTTTCTTCCTTGATGTGTGTAATGTGTTAGTCAAATCATGTAGTCATCTTCTAATATAATTAGACCCATTGGGTTGTGCTAGTAACTTCTTTCTTCTTTGATAGTTGTTTTTGGAAGGAAGAAATAAAATAATAGAGGGAGAGTTTGTAGGGAGTCTTACATTTTAATAAAGCTAAGTTATAAGGATATTGACAATTGAAGGTAAAAGTCCATTGCCATGTGACTTGAGAGAGTGTGATTGCATATAAGCCATTATGAAGTTCCTTTTGGAAGCAAGGAAGGAATGTGAGATATAATTCTCGAGAGAGTGTAATAGCATGTAGCCATTGCAATTCACTAAATTAGATTCAAGTGGGAATGCTAGTAGAGAGGTGTCCTTGGGAGGCTCATGAAGGGTGCAAGCTTGTGCAAACTCATTTTTATGGTGGATTCTTGTTCCTGGAGTTTTTTGCACATTGTGTTTATCCAATGTAAATCTCAAGTTATCTTATACTTGTGTTTTTGTTTTTCAAATTACTTGTTTAGGCCAGACACTACAAGTTTTTAACAACTAAGACACAAAGATTTTGGTTACCAATAATGTCTCTATCTCTAGTTATTTCAGTCCTCCATGTTGCTCTATTATAGCTTAGAATTAGTAAACAACATATTGATAAATCCATATTGATAAATGAACTTTACAGATCAACTAGTGCTACCAATTTATGTACCATATATTGATTCTCTCGATCTCTTGTGATTGTGATGCTTGCAATGTCTTTCCCTTGCACTAACGTCTTTCTCTTCTATTGGGCCTTCTTGCATTTGTCCATATTCTTTTGCCTCATCATCCTCCTATTTGCACATGCATTCCCTCCTTGTCCCTTTTGCAAGCCTCTCTGCGAGTCCCGCAGCCCTATGTTTCCTTCTTAACTATTATGCTTCTATTCACAAGTTCCATTTTGTTGCTTCTTGAATTTTCTGAATTTCTTTATTTCCCCCTCTAATATTTTCACAATTCTCTCTACGTATCATGTAGAATATTTACCTTCTCACAATCTGCAGTCATCTGATTTCTCTTTTTAGTGATCTCGAGTCCCTTTTCAAGGGTTACATCTACGTCCAACCCATACAACTTACTCCATCTCAGCTGAAAAAGCTACAGTTTTTCAATTGCCGACACTTTTATCAACGGTGATTATTGTGGGAATTTCCCTCTTGCTCTAGACATCCACAAATCAAAAGCACCCATTAAATATTTATAACCGGATTTTGTAAATTCGGATATGTATCCATCTAAATTCGAAGCAGCCCAAAAATCAACTCTTATCCATTCTTTATACCATTTTTGCAAAAAGATTTGATTTTTTTTGCAGACTAAACAAACAATTCTTCATTTCTTGTTCTGAAACAATAACTCTATCATATTGCAAGCCACTTGTAAAAGCTTTTGGAAATTCGCACCAAATTATTTCAGGTTTCCGCGTATGTAAGGAATATATTTGGTTCAATTCTGAGCTTTGGCACTTCGGTATTCGACAAACTCCTTCAAATAATCTTGTAGCCACTTCACAACTTCTAATTGGCCATGTAGCCATTTGAGCGTACACATTAGACTCAGATCATAGTTCAAACCAGCAATGGAACCATAGTTAATTCCTTGGCAGAGCATTCAGGACATATTAACATTGTAATCTAGGGAGGTTGGGTTTTAAATCGATACACAAGGTTATTCCCTGAATAGAAAGAGATATAATGGACATTTACAAAAAGGAAAGTAATTTAGATAATCTATTGTTGTCAATAAAGTAAATTAATAACAACATATAAAAGACATGGTAAAATTCAGTAAATTACATAGACAAATAAAGAATGAAATTCAGAGCTTCATTCAAAGATGATTGATAATGACGTCAGGAAAATTATTTACAGATTTCATACCATGGCTCATCTTCCTATCTTTACTATAGTCTATGACCACCCATAATTACATTGAGAGGTGTGACTACAATGGAAACAAGGGGGATTGTAATGGAGTGAGTGAATAATAAAATCCTCTTAACATAAATTTGACAGCTATTTACATATCAAATCTAGTAAACCCTATAAATTAACATAGACATCTTGAATACATCTACCTAAAATACACTAAGAGATACCAATCTCAAGGCACCTCTTTAACCTATGTCACAAATCCAATATAAATGCCCCAAGACTGATAGCTCTTGGCGTCATTTAGATAGATGTATTTAAACTATCTATGCTGGTAATGTCTATTTACAGCCATTACAAATCGTCTCTATGCAGCTTCCTATTTCATTTTTTTCTTTCTTTCAAACTCTAGATAAAGCCGACATATATATTTATCTCTTACTCACATCAGAATAGACAATTCGCACGTTACACTTTGGAGATGATAATAAAGCACTTTATAAAAAGTATTTACATACTAGCCCCTAACATTATGCTATTTCAATTATGAATACACTTAATGGATGCATGCATAATTGATGTGGAAGTCGCCAATATTTCTCTCAAGAATACTGTTTCATATTACTTTGCTTATGTATAATTATGCATAGACCTACTGGATGCATCCATATTTGAGATATCATTGATACTTCATCTTTCAAAAATAATACTAAAAGAATGGCTACCTCTATAACTAATAATATTATATAATATTCTTTAAATTTTGTGAAATAACCTCATTTTTCAGAGCATTGGCTTCACAAAAAGGATTCATGTATCAATAATCTGCCCTTTTTTGGCTTTGTACCTTAAATTGTGAATTGTTACAGTAGACAAAACCTGAAATTAGTTACTGCAGTAAATCCCTGCACAGTCTGCAACATTAGAAACAAATGACCTTATTCAAAACATTTAATCAGGACCCACTTACAATTATGCTAATTATTGCTAATATAGATGAAGGATAAACGCTCAATCTTTTAATTAATAAACAAGTTTTGGTTTCTGGCTTAAACGTGTTTAAGGTGTAATGTCTTTGATTTGGTTGTGTAGATTGTGGAGACTAGGCAATTGATGGATGGAATATAGATACATCCTATTACATATATTTATGCTCTTGCTAGTGCAATATGTGATAGAATCATAGAGACAATGCAAAAAAAATGGTTGTATGCATGGCTCAGTCAAAATAGTCAAGTCAATAGTAAACTTGTTCAAGGAAGTAAGCAATAAATATGTCTCAAACTAATCAACTGTTAATGCAATTTTTAACATGTAGGAATATTGGATCATGTCTTTCATACCACCGATAAACCAATTAGCAGTTTCCATTTAAGATGGTATATTGCATGTTTTAGTGCATACTTATTTCATCCTTCAACATGACCTTTACTAAACATTGTCTTTGGAACCAACATGATGAAATCAGGATGTGTTTGTGCGACTCTCTGTGTTGGAGATATTGCTGTCCCCTTACTTTTTAGCAGAATTTTACCATTGCAAGGTACTAGGTAAAGGTACCATATAGCTGTCCTGAAGCATGAGGAACACTTAGAGAAACAAGTCTTTGCATTGCATCGCTGTGTTCTCTATCATGATCTGAACTATTGGATACTTGCCTCTCCATCTTCTGCGCAATTGGTGCACCCATCATCCTCTCCTCCATCATTATCTATGGCAAATATATAAATGAAAAATGTTATAACCACACAGACCAAAACCATAGCATGGTAGCTAGTGAATAAGAGGCATAAAAATTAAACCTAAGATTGAATCTCTAGTAGAAAGGAAAGTATTTACCTCTAGAGCTTTTTGAGACTCCCTTTCTATCCACACAATGGAATGATCTGTAGTTGCATTGCATGAAATAACAATGTGTTCAAACCTTCCATCAACAGGTACAGCTGTTTTTACATAAGGAGGGATACGTCCATACCTAGATTAACACAAGGGCAGGAATAAAATGCTATTATTGCTGATTTACTACAAAATCAGTCAGCTGTTTAGTAACTAATTTACCAACTATGGCTAAAGCAAGTTGCTGTTTCCAATAATGGATGTCATCATCTATTAAAATAACATTTTGGATGAAACAGTAGGGTAGTACATCTTCGAGAAGAATGATATCACGCCTTAATAGGATATGGTTAAAGGTTTGGAGCTTTTATGGGAACATACATGCTCCCAAGGCTCTCAAACCACATAAAACCCTTTCTGATTTAGTTATATTCATTAAAAAGGCTTATTTCTGTTTGTTGTTCCCAAACACCCCATGTAAGTAATTACATAGGAAGACTTGATCACCCAATGATGCATCTTGGGAAGAGGAATCATTTCGAGCACAATACCCATCACTTCCTTTTGAGACAAAGCTTTCAAGAAGGGAGGAATTAATGAAATATAACTACTACTACCACAGTTAGTAACCCTCGCAGAACAAGTAGTCATATATATACACCTCAACTATAAAGCTACTTGTGCATTGATGAAGAATTACAAGAGAGTTGCTAACTCCACATCCCCAATAGTTTAAAAATTTGCCATCTCAAAGGTCTCCGGGAGAAGTGACTCTAGATCCAGATGCTTGGCCTCAGTAATAAGTATATTAAAATATTTGTACTTCCTTTATAATTTCATGTTGAATGACTAGGTATTTTTGTCAATGGAAGATGGGGGCAATCTTGCTCCTGCTGCTTCAGCTTGGTTGATTTACTACTACTCTTCAATGCAAGATTGTAATTCCCTTATGCCAATAATAATCAGGTCAAGGACCCAGGAGTGATAAATGGTATGTTGTTTTTTCAATCTTCTGTCACTGTTTTTTCTAATTCCTTACTGGTTTGCAACTGAACTCTCCAGTAGGGTCAGTTTATAATTCTTACTTGGCATAATGCAAGTGGCATTGAGACTTTTTTCTTTCCCGTTTTCCTTTGGCTTCGCTTATTGCATTTCACAAGTATGGAATTCTGAAGCTAATTAAATACATTTGATTTTGGCTCTCTTTGTTGAAAATTCAGGATCATTGGGTAACTTGGTCAATATCTAACTAAAACAATATAATTAAAATATTATATTTTTTAAATAATATTATTTAACCCTGACCTTCCCCTAATTGAGTTGAAATCTTTTTAGTTGTTTGAATTGCTTTTGACATGTTTGATTGCTATGTTGAGTTTTCAATATTACTTTCATCTCCTTTCGGATATCAGATAGATATCTTTGACTACAGAGACATGGTACTGAGGTCTGGAACTATGAACACATGGTAAACCATTGTGCTTGCAAATTAGTACACACAATATAAGACAACGTTGAAGGATTTTCCTAGCACTGAGAACAAGTTGTGGGGCTTAGTCAAGAACTTCAAGGCAAGAACTGTCCTTTTTAGACTATTGAGAAAATTATGACATTGATGTCTCAATTAATTGGTTAACCACAATATGCCTGATGATAATACCCTGAGATGGTGGTGTTGTTGATTTGTTTGTAGCTTCGATCAGATAACATAATAATAAATATGAATATATAAGTAATACTAAATATTACTTATATATTCATACTTAATTTATAAGGTATGTTAAGATAAATATCAATATAGCATGATCGAATGATATATTACCAAAGCATAAACATCTTCTGCATTCTAAACGGTGATTAGTAACTGTTAAAATCGGTGAAACCGATTACAATACAAACGGTGACAAAGTCACACCTGTGATAGGCGTGACTCCTTGAGGAGTCACGTCTATCACAGATGTGACTCCTAACATCACTCACATATTTATATCAATGTCTTTGCCCTGCAATACCATGGATCGACAAAAAAATCGGAAGTGTATGAGAAGTGGAAATTGCATCTGAAATACAAAAGAAAGTAATAAGTTAAGTCTGCTATATATATATCCAACATTCAGAAGTTATCCAAGTTAGAGATCATAAGTTCGATTTGAATTTACATGGTATCAGAGCCAAGGTAAGCAGAATCCAGGCAGAAAATCGAACTTGAGAAATTCAAATTTAATACATCTCATTTCTCAAATGACAGCAGCAATCCGATTCGAAGACAGATTGGAAGGAGGAAATAACTTCTCATCATGGAAATTCAGAATTATGATGATACTAAAAGAAAATAAAGTTGATTCATTTGTGAGAGAAAACAAAACAGAACTAGAGAATGATCTTGATAAAACGACATGGATTGAAGGAAATGACAAAGCCGTGAAAATCATAGTCGATGGAGTTAGAGATCATATCGTGCCGATTCTGACAAAACATGAGACTGCATATCATATGTTTAAGTCACTTGAAGGCAATTATGAAATTAATAACTCCAGCAGAACCTTAGCCCTAAAGAGAGAAATAAATCATATAAGTATGAACAAAGGAGAATCTATCAATGCATATTTTATGAGAATATCTGCACTAAGGGATCAACTATCAACACTTGGGTACCAAATTGAAAGCAAGGAACTAACACTTATTGCTCTAGATGGTCTCCCAAATTCCTGGGAGACATTTGTTCAAGGCATTAGTGCAAGGTCTAAATTTCCAAATTTTGACCGCCTAAGATCAGACTGTCTTCAAGAACAATCTAGACAGACAAAGAAAGGGTCAAAACAAAAAAATATAGATGAAGATCTTCATGTTCTAAATACAAACTCTCACAAGAAAGAGAAGAAGAAACACTTCAAGAAGAGGAAAAATTATCACGGGAAAGGTTCATTCAAGAAAGACATTTCTCGCATCCAATGTTTCAGATGCGACCAATATGGACACTATGCAATCATATGTCCTGACAGAACCAAACAACAAGCATCTTATGCCAAAATAAAGGAGCATGAATCCGAGAAATATGTATTCTACTCTGCACTTTCAAACCAAGTATCAAATGAATCCAACACCTGGGTTATAGATAGTGGTTCATCAAGACACATCACAGGGTTCAGGGAACTACTAGACACCATGGTAGAAGAGACTGACGAAGAAGTAACAATTGGAGATAACTCTGTACATCCAGTCAAGGGTGTTGGCACATGCACCCTCAAATTAAAGACTAGCATCTCCATCCAACTTACTGGAGTATTGTTTGTCCCAGGCATCAAAAGAAACCTAGTCTCCATATTTGCACTTGAAGATAATGGATATAGGGTGACCTTTATGGATAGCAAAGTATTGGCATGGCCAAAGAGTTCTACTATTAAGAAAGCCAAAACCATAGGTCATAGACAAGGGTACTTGTACGAGTTATGTACGGAACCAAATCAAGCCCTAATTCATGAAATTGCAGACTCTAATGAAATATGGCATAGAAGACTAGGACACCTAAATTTCCATGCCCTATCTTCCATGGAAAGACTAGTTACAGGGTTACCCAAACTCAAACAATGTAATTCAGGGGTATGCAAGGGGTGTGCCTTAGGGAAAAATACAAAGGGGTCCTTCAAAATAGTTCTAGCAAAACAAATAAAGTGTTAGATCTAGTCCACTCAGATTTATGTGGACCCATGTTTGTACCCTCCTTAGGTGGGTTTCTATACTATGTAATCTTCATTGATGACTTCTCAGAAAGACATGGATCTATTTTCTTAAATGTAAAGAATCACAGGAAATCCTTTAAAGATTTAAGGAATTCAAATCCATTACTGAAAACTCTTCCGGGTAATCAAAACCTTAAGAACAGATAATGGGAGTGAATACACTTCAGACATTTTTAAAGACTTTTGTAAAAACACTGGGATTAAGAGGGAGTTCACTGTACCTTATAATCCTCAACAAAATGGAGTTGCAGAAAGAAAAAATAGAACCATTGTAGAAGCTGCTAGGGCTATGTTACTTGATTAGAATATAGACACTTCACTTTGGGCAGAAGCATCTAGTACTGCTGTCTATATACATAACAGATGTCCTCACTCTCATATTGATGACAAAACTCCTAAAGAAGCCTTCACTGGCACAAAACCAGACATTAGTCATTTAAGGATATTTGGTTGTCCTGTTTACATTCATGTGCCCAAAGAGAAAAGCACTAAGCTAGAACCTTCTGGGAGAAAAGGCATCTTTGTAGGCTATAGTGAAACATCAAAAGCTTATAGAATATATATACCTGGTCAAAGACAGATTGAACTAAGCAGAGATGTGATTTTTGAGGAAGACATAGCTTTCAAAAGACCCAGAAATGATATTGAGTCAGAAATTCAAACTTCCAACTCAAGCATAGAAGAGGATCCTACACTTGAGTTTCAGAGGGAGTATCCTGAGGAAGAGGTAAACCATGAACAAATCACATCACTAGAAAATCCCAAGAAAAGACCACTTTGGGCCACCAAAACAATGGAAGAAGCTAAAAATTATGCCGCTCCATCAGGGAAAGCACAAGACCTAAGGGATTCTCTAGTTATGTAGCTTTAATGAGTGAATTCATTAAATCAGAACCTTCTAGTGCTATAGAAGCTCTTAAGCACCAAGTATGGAAGGATGCCATGACAGAGGAGTATCAATCCATCCTGAAGAATGATGTGTGGGATATAGTACCTAGACCAAAAGGGAAATCTGTTGTTTCTTCAAAATGGCTATTTAAAATCAAACATGCTGCAGATGGCAGTATAGGCAAATACAAAGCAAGATTTGTAGCCAGAGGATTTTCACAAAAGGAAGGAATTGATTACGACGAAACCTTCGCTCTAGTTGCTCGATATACATCAGTCAGGGCAGTTCTAGCTATTGTAGCAGCCAAAGGGTGGAAAGTCCATCAAATGGACGTAAAAACTGCTTTCTTAAATGGAACCGTTGAAGAAGAGGTTTACTTAGAGCAACCTGAAGGATTTGAGATTCACAATGCAGGATCCCATGTATGTAAATTAAAGAAAGCTCTATATGGACTTAAACAGGCCCCCAGAGCTTGGTATGAAAGAATTGACAGTTACCTCTTGAGATTAGGCTTCTCAAAGAATGATGCAGATCCAAATCTCTACTTCAAACAAAGCAAAGGTGATATGTTAATATTGATATTATATGTTGATGATCAATTGATTATAGGAGAAGATCACCTTATTGATCAGTGTAAGAAAGATCTAGCTTCAGAATTTGACATGAAGGACTTAGGTCTATTACACTACTTCCTTGGACTGGAAGTATGGCAGAAATCAGACTGTATTATTCTAAACCAAGGGAAGTACACAATTGATATATTAAAAAGGTTTGGTATGATGGAATATAGCCCTATATCTTCCCCCATGGAAACAAATCTTCATAAATTGAAGGAAGCAGCAGCAGATTCTCCGTTGGCAGATCCCACTCTTTACAGACAGATAATTGGATCCCTGATGTATTTGGTCAATACCAGACCTGATATCTGCTATGCTGTAAATGCCTTAAGTCAATTTATGTGTGAGACCAAGGAGATACATCTTGTGGCTGTGAAGCATATAATGAGATACCTTCAAGGTACTCTAAATTATGGCTTAAAATATGAAAAGGTTGACTTAGATCTACATGGATTCACAGATTCAGATTGGGCTGGAAGTGTAACTGACTGGAAGAGCACCTCCGGATGTTGTTTCAATTTAGGGTCAGCAATGATATCGTGGATCAGCAGAAAACAGTCTTCAGTTGCTCAGAGTTCTACAGAAGCCGAATATATTGTAGCTTCTATGGCTGCTAGAGAGGCAGTATGGCTTAGAAAACTACTTGTGGGATTATTTGGTAAACCTTTGAAACCAACTATCATCCACTGCGACAATCAAAGCTGTATTAAGCTATCCGTGAATCCAGTATTCCATGATAGATCTAAACATATTGAGATTCCTCATCACTATGTGCGTGATATGGTGGAAAGGAATGTGATTCAATTGGAGTATATCAGTACAGGAGATCAAATTGCAGATATTCTTACTAAACCACTCCTCAAGGTGAAAGTTGAATACTTCCGAAAAAATCTTGGTATGATTGAAATGTAAAATTCTAATTGATTTGTACTAATATATTAAAGATGTTTAATGTGTAAACATCTTGTGTCATATGTGTGACTCTATGACATTATGGGCCTACCCATTCTGTGTTTATTTCCAAAAGGTGACGATTTTTTGGATAATCTACACTTGTACCTAACATTATAAGGTGACGATCTTATAATGTTCATTAGACTGATATCATGTGACTTGATATTGGTATGAATCATGGAGTTATCATGATTAAGTTATGGTAGACATTATGTGACTTAATGTCAGTGCACATACCATAACTGGGATATATAGAAGGAGAATGTAATGTTCTCGAGAATAGTATATCCTTTAGTATCACGAGGTAGGTGATGCTACGTATCACGAGATAGGTGATACTATATATCATGAGTTATGTGATATTAAATTACTTTGAGTAATTCATTATAGATCAGATAATTGATATTCACAGAGATTATTGTGATATTGTTATCTTCCCGAGCTAAGAGGGAGTGTTGAGTTGTTTGTAGGTTCGATCAGATAACATAATAATAATTATGAATATATAAGTAATATTAAATATTACTTATATATTCATACTTAATATATAAGGTATGTTAAGATAAATATCAATATAGCATGATCGAATGATATATTACCAAAGCATAAACATCTTCTGCATTCTAAACGGTGATTAGTAACTATTAAAATCGGTGAAACCGATTACAATACAAACGGTGACAAAGTCACACTTGTGATAGGCGTGACTCCTTGAGGAGTCACGTCTATCACAGATGTGACTCCTAACATCACTCACATATTTATATCAATGTCTTTGCCCTGTAATACCATGGATCGACACAAAAATAGGAAGTGTATGAGAAGTGGAAATTGCATCTGAAATACAAAAGAAAGTAATAAGTTAAGTCTGCTATATATATATATCCAACATTCAGAAGTTATCCAAGTTAGAGATCATAAGTTCGATTTGAATTTACAGTTGTGCCCTAATGACCTTCCTTCCTATGACTTCTCCCTCAAGTTTTCCATGAGCTGACTCTAACATATACTCGTTGGAAGTCCACAATGCAAATTGAAAGCATAACTTACCACCCTTTTAGAGAATGGAAAAATGGAAAATGTTAGATGATCTTTTGCATGATGATGCAATAAGATCATGTGCCACTTGAGTGTACCATGATAAGATCAATAATATACCATGCCATGACTTAACAATGCAACCTCAAGCTGTGACGTATTCATTCAAATTAAGTAGAACCTATGTTCCACCAAGTTTTTGGGACGAGGAAAAGGGGACACATTTCCGAAACAGATTTTTTGGGAGGCCATTTTTTAGGGGATGGCAGGGGACAACTATTAAAAAGTAGCAAAAATTTAAAAATATAGGAAATTTCAAATATGCATATGATAACATTGATAAGGCATTTATCATATATAATACATAACATTAGAGTTGAATTGAGATTTCACATGAGAGTTGACAAACGAATTAACAAAATTCAACTGCTTTCATTGTCAATGTGCATATATATTGTATAAAATTACAAGTGAATCAAGTAATTTTCAGAATTAATGTGAACAGAAACGATAAAGATCTTCAACTGAAATGTAAGAAACTGTCATTCATAGTTATGAAACAAAAGCTTTATGGGTACTTGCCTGCATAATTTCCTTTCAACAATATGGTATAAACGCCCTGGAACATAGAGACTTCGAGGATCTCTCAACAGCTTATCCTCTGGAGTTAAAGTGTCCCTCACACAACTGAAGCACAATAAGCATGGCAAGCTGTCCCACAATAAATTCAAGTCACCACCTGGCTGACAAGAAACCTTGAACTTAGCCTGATTACTAAGCTGAAATTACATTTATAAGAAAAGGAATAATTCTGTTCATTCAAATATGTCTTATCATTAAGCAAATATATTGCTGACATTAATAAGGGATCAAATTCATTTGATAATGTTATGGACTGCGTTTAAGATTATAATTAATTGTATTGATAAGTCAAATATTTGCAAACCTCTTCTAGACACTTTAAAAAAGAAAAAAGTTAGTTTCTTTGACCATCAAAATATGAATACTTAGTTAATTGTTTATATAATAGTTCTTAGATACATGAATGTTATTTATAATGTTTATTTGATATTGTGTCAGTCTTGGCATTGTGAAACTGTGGTAATATTGACAGCCCTACTTATAGGTACATGGTACTTTGAGTTGGTAATTTGTAAATGGACCCAGTTCTATCCTAGACTCCATGGCAAAGTGATCATGACTAAGAGGATACTTGTGTTGCAGGTCCAAAAACAGGTCTTTGATGGCATCAAAATTTGAATATTATTGCATATTTGGATTCCTCTCGAAAAATTATGCAATTTCAAAAAACACAATACCTCATTTCGAGTTTGTATGCAAAAGTTATTGTCATGTCCCTATACTAATGATTTATAATTGAATCAATTATGCATTATTCATTCAAACTGAAGATATGAATGACATTAAAATATTGTAAATCGATTAAATAATATATGTTTGAATAATAGATTAAGCAATATTATAAATATAATATATAATTTATTTATTTAAAATATATTATTAAATACAAATAGCAAATATAATTGTCAAGTGGCGGTTTTGAAACCACTGGGGTAATTTCAAAACCGCCCCCTGCTCGAAAAAGGCAGTTTCGCTCTACGACAAGGAAATGTCCCATTGCATTCCAAAATCTTGTTTTTTTCGACTTCTAACAAATTTTGGACTCTTGTTCGGTCTTGTGAAGCATAAATATGCCTTTGTAAGCATCAATCTGGGGGATTTGAATTAGTTCATAAACGGAATTGAGTGAAATCCTGTCATGTCCCCGTCTCCGGCTTGATCATCAAATAAAGCATGAATTAGCCTATTCCTCATTCCCGGAGGCTAATTCTAAATCATGAGGGAATGAACTGGTTTTTGACTAACTTAACTTTATTGTTTTGCAGGAACAAGTCAAAAACCCAAATTTGGCTAAGTCTAGAAGCAGGAAATTGACTCTTGGAGTCTAGGCGCAAATTCCTCATCAAACGGCTCAAATGAGCGCCCAAGGATATGGAATCTTCGAACAAGCTTTGGAAGTGCAAGATGATAAGAAGGATTTGTCTTGAAGCATTTCAAATAGGGCGCTTTGATGAGAGAAGTTGATAAGTTTCTAGAATGAAGTCTTCTAGGTGGATTGGATGGTGAAGAAAGGCCTATACACCTTAGGCGCTAAGTATTTTGCAGTGAGCACCTAGAACCACAAGGTGCCAATACATCCTTGAGAGGCGCTTGATCATCCATAGGGATTGAGTGGGTAATTGAAGCAACTGGAAGGACTTTTAAAACTCTAGGAGCAAATATCATGACAACTTCGCCTGAAGTGCGCCTAAGTGGGAAGATAGCTTCCAATCACTCCAAGTAGTCAGGGCGCTTGGTTAGATAGGTGATTTACTTCACCGCAAAGATTACAAGTGTGAGCGCCACATGTTTGAAGGTGAATCCTATACAAGGCGCTAGTTTCATTCTACACCAACCCAAAAGTGCGCCTTGGTACTTGGGGCGCTAGACTGTGATTGACCAACTTAAGGAATGCGCCTAAGGTTAGATAGAGAATTGGAAGGGTAGAATGCATCATGAAATGTGCGCCTAGACTAATGAGGCGCTACTTCATGACTCTAGATGTCTGCCTTGATCCCTGCAAGTTGAGATTGTTGAAAGAATTTCCAAGGAATACAAGGCGCCAATTGTTAACCAAACAACCAAGAATGAGCGCCTAACTATGTGTGGCGCTAGCTCATGTTTCTAGGATACCAAATGGGCGCCTAGATGTGGAGGCGCTAGCTCTTGCTTAAACAACCTTAAAATAGTGCTGTGAATCATCAAAGGATCAAGGAATCATCATTTGAAATATGTTTGTGATTGAGGGGTACTTTTCATCTTCTCGACCCTCACAACTGCGCCTGCCCTTGGGAAGCTCATATGGCGCCTAAATGGAGTTGGAAGACCCAAGCGAGATGATGAATACTCTGAATGAAGGCGCTAGACTTAAAAGAGCATCCAGAGGTTGATTACAAATATCTGGAAGTTTGAAGAATATAAGACATTCTCATTAAGATGTTAGGTGCAAATATTAGTTGAAAACTACTCCAAAAAGTGCGCCTAAGATGGGAGCAAGGTCTCAAGTCTAGTCTAGTTACAAGGCGCTCCATCAGGGAGGTCAGATCAATCTAATTGAAGACAAGTAGTTTTCAATTTACCTTGAAAAGATGATCATTTGAGCCTAGGCGCAATTCTACTCCTCCATGATCCTGTCCTATGAGGAACCTTGTAAGGCGCCTGGCACCTAGCTACAGAGTGAGCCATATGAAGAAGTTCGAACATTAGAAGATGGGCGCTCACTCCCAGTTGAAGCATTCCACCTTCCGGAGCATCAAGACTTGAAGAATCGTCAAGGAAAGTCATTTTACATGCAAGGCGCACTCCTACCAACTTTCTCACCTCCAGAATGCGCCTAGCCTGGAAAGGCGCCTATTCATGACTCTGCCACCTCAGTTGGGCGCCTGGGTCAACATTTGGCGCCTAGTCAGAAGATAAGGTAGTTGTAACTACCTGAGCTCTCATTGGTCGACAGAATGTCTTCGGGATCCGTGTCAAGGTCTCTATATAAGCTTGCCAACTCAGAATGAGTCATCAGATGGAATATTCCCTTGAATATGCTTCTTGGGAAACGTGCCTTGGTTCCTCTTCATGCATTGAAAAACGTGCCTTCATTGCCTTTGGAAGGCCTATAAAAGGAGGAGCTCCCTCATTCATTTGGTATCTATGCATTTGACAAAATTCTCTCTGCAAAGCTGTTGAGCTTGTAATCTTGAGACCTGCGAGTTTCAAGTGTTGGGGTGATGCTCCCTCAACTGACAAGGTGATGCTCCCTTGTTGTACTGTGAGGTGTTGACATTCAGTTGACATCGTTGAGTTTGATTAAGTTGATCTAGTGTGCAAGGCATTGTAATCATCAAGGCTCCAAGGCCTGTTTTTGTAATTCCATTTGAATAAAGTGTAACTTCATACCATTGAAAGCATTATCCATGTAATAAGACATTGTGAGTTGATTGAATCAAGTAATAAAACAAGTACCCAGCTCAAGGTTGATTCATTCAAATAGTTATCTTTGATGTATATCTTTGTGTTGTTGAAATAGTTGATGAGTTGATAGCAAGTAAAATTGTCTAAGTAAGGAAAAATTTGGGTAGAATTAGTTGGGTATCTTACAAATCCATAGGAATTCATAGTTCCAAGTGAATTATTTGCCATTGTAAGCTAATTTGACTTATAAGAGAGCTGTTAGAGGTCTTAGGGACTGAAACCACTGAAATTCAAGTTACTTGTGTGCCCAAGTGGCCTACAACTGTGCCATTGAAGTTGTGGATTTTAAGTGAGTTGCGGCTCACATTTTACTGGAATTTTCTCCTACATGTGGATTTTTCCAAGGTAAATCTTGTTTCTTCTCAATTGTGCATGGTGTTTGCTCTCATTTAGATTCCTTTGGTTCAATTTACTAATTGGCAAGTTCAAAACATTTCATTTATTTAATATTTTATTAAATCTGTTGTTGATGAACTATAGTATGGAATATCCATCTTAGTTTACAGATCAAGTGGCATCAAAGCAGTTTCTTTCCTTTGGGGAAGTTGCAGTGAATGTTTTTCAGGTTCATTCCACAACAAGATCAAGTAGACGAGGCCTTTTACATTATTAAAGAGACATTAAATCCCATAGGTGGAGATGAAAGTTGAGAAACATGTAAGGTGGAGAAGAGTATCTAGATGTTGAAGCAAGATTCTCTAAGATTGAAGCTGACATTGCAAGCCTTTCTCAATCAATGGAGTCTATGAGAAGCCTAATGGAGACACTAATGGACAAGTTTTGCTCTATGGAAGATACCAAGGGCAAAGGCAAAGCCTACTCCAAGGAGGAAGAGGAGCCTTCAAATGGTGAGAATAGCCTTCCAAGCAAACGTCTATACAGAGTGGAGGCTAAGATTGAGATTCTGCCATTTGAAGGAGATGTGGATGTAAAGAAGCTTGACCATTGGTTAGTGCAATTGGAGTATACTTTAGCACGCATTCTCTTACTTTGGAATAGAAGATTTATTTTCCTAGGTTAAGATCAACAAAGCATGCTTGGACTTGGGTTGAGAGTCTCTTGCATTCTATCGTTTTGAGAAAGCAAGCTCCAATTAGTTCATGGGATCAATTTATGAAATTGAATAAGAAACTGTTTTATCCTATTTGTCATAGAGAGGAAAAATGTATGGAATGACAAATTTTGAATCAAAATAGGGACAAAGTGTTCAAAAGTACACTAGTGAATTTCATAGAAGGGCTGTCCAAATGGAGAAAAATGTACAAAATGAGGAGGTCTTGATGAAGTACATTGAAGGTCTTCGTGGCCATCTTCAAAGTTTCGTGTTGCTATCCAAAACCAGCGGGCATAGATGAAGCATGTGCACATGGTCACTATCTTGAAGTAGATATTCCTCCACCCTCTCCAAGGATAAGTGGAGCTAAATCCAAGACAAAGAAGGTAAATTCCACAAGTACCAGGAAGAAATCTGCACATTGTAATCAGTAACAACAATGGTCATTTGAAATCCTCTTGTTGGAAGTTGCATTTGAAGAAAAACACTCATAAGCAAGTTAAGAAGGGTAATAAAAACTCTAATCTCTTCATTGAAAAGGGTAAGAGGTTAAAGAGATTAAAGAGATTAATTGCACTTCTTAGGTTGATTCTAGGATTACTTGCACTACAAGGAATGTCATTTGTTGGCTCAAAAAGCATTGTTTAACATCAAAATTCAAGTAAAGGGTGTTAATATTGATGCACTTTTTATTCTTGTTCTCAAACTAACTTAATTTCCCAAGATTTGGTTGACAAAATTAGCCTAGAAACTTATCGACACCCCAGGCCTTATTATTTGGGTTGGGTCAAAGAAGGGACTTATTTGCTTGTGCATTGTTAGCAAGAGTGGGCGCAGATCAAGGATCTGATCCTAAGTTACTTGAGTGTTGTATTTATACCCCAGTATGAGCGATAAGAGAAAGATCAAAGCTTAAGCGGTGAGTTACAAAAGGTTGTGGCAGGAAAGAACAATTAAAATTGAGAATATGCATACATTCACATACACATTATATATCCATTAGATCATTATGCGGTATATTAGATTCATCATATAGAAGTCTGATACAAAGTCTAGTTATAGATAATCTCTTCTAACTCTCATTCATTCGTTCATATAACATTTCATATCTCAGTCTATCAGATTACATTTCATATCTATTCATTCCTATTACATTGCTTATCCTCTCTTTCTTACATCTATCTAGTTGTCCATATTACATCTTTGATCCATTCTTATGTAAGTATACCAAGGAGTGTCTCTTGTCCATGTTATGACCTTTGGATGTGTAGGTTGTCAGCTAAGTATGTCGCATCTCCTTTGCGGTGAATGTAGCTTGCTGTAAAGTCGGCTCTGACTTTTCAACATTATCCCCCTTTGAAACGATGTCTTGTCCTCAAGGCATCTTGGCTCTGTCCACCACACAAATATGATAATTTTGAATAGGACCCAGCAAATTGATTGGCACAACTTCAAATTTTGGAAGGGCTCTGATCTTCATGGCAAAACATTCTTATAGATCCCCTTTAGTTGTGTGTAAGTGTTAACTCACTATATAATTACCTATTGTAATAATTGTATTTGGCCATTGATGGTAAGCAAAGTATTTTCCCCGTTTTCTAGGGTGCCTGGGATCTGAATTATGGTGTTTACTTTCATGGCCTCTGTCAACAAACTTATCACATGTGCTAGCCGTAAGCTGGCCACCTCTTTAAGTTGTTTAACTTGTTTCCCTAACCCCTCTTTGGTCTTGTACCTGTTGATATTGGTTGTGGAGGGTCTCAATTTGAACTCTGATGCTTCCATCAAAGTCCTTCAGAGCATCATAGGTAGTAGAGGCCCACATAATTTGATGTTCTATATCCATTCATTCCTATTACATTGCTTATTCTCTCTTTCTTACATCTACCTAGTTGGACATATTACATCTTCAAGCCCTTCTTATATAAGTATATCGAGTAGTGTGTCTCTTGTCCATGTTATGACCTTTGGATGTGTTGGTGATGCAGGGGCATCGTTCCCCATCAAATTTTGTTTTGATTAGCTATTTAGTTTTTGTTTGTTTTAGTTGAAGTTGTTGTTAACTCCTTAAGTTCTTGAATCGGCCTCTTAAGAAATAGTTGATGGAACCTATTAGGTCTCAAAAATGCAGGTTGCAAATCCTAAGAAGATGCCGGATTCTATAATTAGATTGGCAACGTTTTTGAACTAACTTGACGGAGTTAACTTATAAGGTTAATGACTCCCTGCACTTTAGGCACTGCTATACCTAGGCGGGTGGACCTTGGAAGTTGAAGCAGATTAGGTGAATGTAAATGTTTTGACTAGGTTAAGGAATCTACCTACAGTGGCAAATGGGGTAGAGCAGATGAAAGCTTGCTAATTAATTCTATTTCTAATGTTTAAATGATGATTGGTATAAATTGTATAAGCAATATCAAGGTAAAAACCAATAAATGAATTTAACTATTAAAATAAGTAAGACTAGGGCCTTTGTTGGGTAAACAGAGTCAAATGAAAATCTAAGACCAGTGGCTTATAGGGGGTAATAACTCTAACTGTTTGGCACAATACTCTGGTTTATAACTTGTATAAACGTGCAAGAAAATGATTGACAGACTCTTCTTAATAATCCAATTGACAAAGTCAGATTTCTTGTTATTCACCAGAAGGAATTTTTAATCCTTTCTTGAAGGAACCAATTGAATGAATTATACAAGAACAACAGACAATATCAACTTGGAGACAGAATGACAATCCTAATTATATGGTTCTTCTTAATGATCCAAATCAACACTTCCAGATTACTGTGACTGACCAGAAGGATTTTAATTCCTTTTATGGAAACCAATTAATCCAATCACACAAATACAACATATGTGCATTGACAAATTAAATATATACTTGATATATTAATTTGAATAACAAGGAAATATTGAACTGAAGACAACCATATAATTGAATAAATTTAACAAACAATTGATGCCAGAATAAAACCACAGAATCAGAGATCTTCTATTTACTTCTTCAATAAAATGCTTGCAACATGGTCTTTTAAAAATATTATGAACTTCTTCTATTATCTCCTACTGCTGATGATCATTGATCACCATATGTTCAATTTATATAGAAATACTTATGAAGAGACAACTCTTCAAAATGTCTTTTGGGAATTAAAATGATTAACACAACAATAAGCGAAGAAAATGATCCTGAGCCCTGCTGAGCCACAAATATATCTGAGCAATGTGATCCAGGTATTCTTGGCTGCAATGTGTATCAGTAAACTCAATAGCATTCCTTGTGATCACGTCCATCATCTCCAGATGCTTGCAGGCTTCCCCGGATGCAGATTCTTTATCTTTAAGAGCCTCTAAAGCTTCATGTAATATCACCTGGCAGTCTTTACTCCATTCATCTTTGCTCTTTAGCTCCTTGTCGTTTCTGAACAACATAGGCACACCTACTTTTGAAGCCTCAATGCATTCTTTTGCATCGGTTTCAAGCTGGTCATAATATTTTTGATGTTGTTCAATCAAGTCTTTTGCACTAGAAATACTTGTAGTGTCAGGAGCATCCCTACTCTGTATCTCATGGAGTTTCTCTTGAAGCCTATTGTTTAGCCTTTCGTGCTTTTGGATCACATTATGGTTTTCAGAATAGACATCCCAAAATTTGTTCATCCAATACATCATATTAACATGCCTATTCTGTAGCACTGTTGCAAGTGTGTCAATCTAAACCTGAGCTATCTGATCAACAGATGATGACTAGGCACTTTGTGAACTCTCTCCTTGGGTTAACCTTTTAACTGACCCTCCGAAGGTATTCTTGACAGTATCTTTCAAGAAATCATTTTCCTTTGTTAATCTTTCACAACTCAGTTTATATGCATCCCGTTCCTTAATCAGCATCAGAGCCTATGCTTTATTTAACTTTGCAACATTTATGCCAATGTCTGTAGTAATCAAACGATCAGTTTCCCCTTCTTTTAAGGTCATAACATGCCCAAAAGTTTTTTTCAGTATCTATAATGGTCGTTTTCTTATGAGGAGGGTACAAGGCCCATATCATGAGTGAGTTTGCATCATTGTTATATTCGGTACCCATGTATACCTCTGTGACACCCTCAGGAGTGAGCTTATACTTGTCATCAGTATTGTGCAAAAAACTATCAAACACCAGAACAGAATTTATATCAAGACCAGGAAATATCATGACGCCTGCTTCTTTGAGCAGTTGTCTACCTCTACTAGGAGTCATAGCTTTCAATTCATTGTCCACTGTTGTTTTTAACATATCAATTAATTGTCTTTCATTGTTAGCCATGACATCATCAACTGATTCCCTGATCTCTTTACCCTTGCATTTATACAAAAATGATTTAAACTCTTTAGAATGAATAAATTGATCATCTGCAATAAAAGAATCATATGCTAATTGTCTTGGATCCTCATCACTAGGCCCCTCTTCATCCTGCTCTTTATTAGGAGACTGATAACATTCCATTTTTCGTTTAGATATTCTAGTTGCTTGTTCATGTGGCTCTTCTCCTGCAGATCCCTCATCACCAGAGGACAACAACTCTATCTCTGCAAGTTGTTTCTTCTTCTCTTCTAGTTCTCTATTATGCTTCTCAATCACTAGTTCAACTTCAGATTCTTCCATGTTCCTAATAATGTCATCATGTGGGTATGGGACATGTGTATATCCACTAAGGTTTTGTTTTCTTCTGGCAAAATCAATAAAACCCTTGGGATCAAATCCCTTTCTTGCCTCTGCACACCTCATGTTGTAATGCATTAATTTGTCTCTGATGAGACCATAACCCTCTTTGGACACCACAGTGAAATCCCGGAAGCACAAAGTACTGGGCATGAAAGATTGTTTGTCAAAGGCACTCAAATTCAACACATTAGAGCAGTTCATTTGCCTAACTATTTCTAAGTAGGCAACCCTATCAGGAATTGTCTTGGGCAATATAAATGGGGTATCTTCAAAACCATAAATTCTAACCATGGTGGAATCCTCAAAACAATACCAATCCCCCCAATTGTGGGTGACAATTGGGGGACCACCAAAATCTTTTGGTCTGAGAAACTGAGAAACCTCTTTATTTCATTTGACAATGAATATTCACAAGGATGATTGAAATATCTATACAACACTTTTACACAGTACTCTTCAAAATGAATATAACTAGAATGGGCAAACCTGCTGTCCCATATCCTCGTCCACATTTGCACAAGTGACTTTTGTCCCCTCTGGTCCACTTGAGCAACTTTGAGTTCACTTGGCCATATTCCCTTTTCCTGGCCATAGTATAGTACCATGTGCATGAGGAGTGAGTAATGCTCAAAAGAGATTGATGGGGCATTGTTCTTGATTGCAGTTAAACTAGAATCAATTCTTCCAAAAACATAGGCAGGATAGTCAAACTGCCTAGCATTATGACACTGGACATCTGTGGCTATCACCATTAAGGGAATTGTCATAAAATCAGGAACCTCTGACCCTAGGACTTGGCCCACGGAATAATGTGTATTGTATATATGGTTCAAACAATGACACATGGAATGGAGGTCCATCATTATCATTAAGAGGCACTATTTCTCCTTCTGCCTTAGGCCTATGAAGAGGTAATCTCCATCCATTGTATGTGGTGTCCATCCTCCAGTGTTCTTTGTCCAAATCTTCATAAACTATGGGAAAAGTACACAAATCATCTAAATCAAATACTTCACAAATGGCATTTTTGGACAAATGTATAATAGGCTCTCCTTGCGGATTGCATATAGCTTTGAGGCTAGGATTGCAATGTTTAGCTAGAAGTTTGAGGACTTCTAAATTCACGAACACATCAGGGACGACCAATTTACCCAAATTCAAGTGCTATGGATTAGACACTGGGACATTCTTGAATCTTCTATTGTAATGGAATTTGAACAACTCATAGCCTCTGATTGGTGTCCACACATTTCCAAGGTATTTACATTTGTCTTCTAATTTCTCTACCTCTGCCCTAAGTTGTGCAGACCTTTGGGCTTTAGGGGTAGACCCTAGAAATTGGTCAATTAAATCCTGATTTAGTTTCTTTTATTTCATTTTTTCGTCAGGGCTTTTGTCAATTTTCTGTTTCTTAGTTCTGCTAGTCTCACCTAGTTGTTTTCTACCCTTGTTTTTTACTAGAGTCTCCATTTTAATTTTGGATAGCAAATTCAAATTGCAGGCTACCACACAGAGGTTTTTTATATAAGTACTTGTTATCTGAGATGATGATTGAACTCCCTTGTTCTCTCCTTCAAGTTTCCGCTTGCATGCTCCTCTCAGACAATTCTTTCGAACCTAATTGCAGTGATTTCGAATGGCTCTTCAGAGGATTTCTTCTCGGTCTGCAATTAATTGTTCTAGTGTATTAATTTTCATGATCGTTATGAGATGTCACATCACCATAACTCCCCTCATTGGTAGGACTTTTGTAATGTTAGGGCGATTTAATAGCTTCTTATGGCGCGAACATTTGCAGTGTAACCCTTCATTTTGTCTCCTCGATGTCATCTTTTATAAAAACATATATAAGTTCGTATCAGCAAGACATTTCAAGGTCTACCCGATATAGAAATGAGCATGGCTGTTGTTGGCCTGACTTACTTTATCACTGTGGGAACATCTTCCTCCGATATTTCAAGTGTCTCCGATATGAATATCGGCATGAGTCTTGTCGACAAGCTCATCGGCTTCTCTTTACATGGCAGGTTAGTGGAATCGGCAAAACCCAGGTAATTAATATCGATATCGCTTGTCCTTATGATCTGTCGGAAAGAGTCTTATCGATGAGTGTGGCCATTATTATCATCGAAACAACATATGACATCGGGATGACTTGATTCAAACTATCCGATCATGGTTGTTTCCCCGATACCTTTCTTTATATCCTTCATTGGAGTGATCATCATAGCATGTTACCGAAATCCTTCATCGTCGTGACCATCAGTTCGGCAAGACTCGTAAACTTTATTCCGACTTGTTCCCTTTCGCCGATGATTTTTATCCTCCATACATGTTGGTGTGACTTAGGCCGAAACAATGCCCTTTGGTCGCTGAGACATCATAAGGTCAGAGACACTTTATTTTCTTGCCCCGATGTGCATCTCCTCCCGATGATCACTAGTTCCACCCGTTCCATGGGTAGTTCGGCAAGAGTCCTACCGAATTCCTTCATCGGTATGATCTATACTGTCGGGGGGGTTTTCGGAGTATTCTCCGATAGTGTTTTCTTATGCCGATAGTCCTCACTTTTGATTAACTCGGCGTGACTAGGAATTCTCTCTCCAATGAAGGGTCATCGGTGTTACTCCTTTCATCGGAGATCTCTGAAGCTTTCTCTCCAACCATAATTCTCATGCCGATACACATCTAGCCCGTTTCAAATAGAACATGGATTGGTATAAAGAAGACACCAAGGTCTCACCGAAATTAAGGAACTGAGGCCCCTTGTTATATTAGAGTTTGAGGGGTGAGACAATTATTTGTGATGAAAATCATGTGATATTTATGGAGTTTATCAGTTGCTATTATGATTTTGGGCGTATGATTTTTTGATTTGGTTGGACATGGGGTGGGTAGGAATATAGGAAAATTTTGAAATTTTCCTGTCCCAACAGAATCATTGGGTAGTTCTTGTCGCAAACTGCTGGAAGAAGTTGCAACGCCCAAACTGCAGGAGGAAGTTTGAAAAATGGCCAAAACAGTGAGGAAGGATAGGGACGGTTAGCAAGGAACAAATGTGTGGAGAATGCAGGCAAAAGGGGAGTTAAAAGAAAAACAGTGAGATCGAATGTGTGGAGGGGAGAGATAGTGGTTCGAGGAGAAGATGACATCATAATAGAAGATATGAAGAAAGAGATCGACCGTGGGTGGGAGTAGAGGATTCGGGCTAGGAGTTTAAAGCCCATACTAAACCATGTTTGGAAAGATTGTTAAGTCTTAGTATCCGTTGATATGTAATCTCTATGTTGTCTCTGTGCTCATGGCTGATCTGGCTAAGTTTGAGAAAAGTTTCTTGTTAGCAAGGCTTTTGTAATCGAATGCATATCTATTAAATGAAGAGTTGTTCTCATCAATAAGTTTCCTGCTGTGAATGAGTTTGTTCCTGTCTGGTGCAGGAGCACCTCTGAATAGTTAAGACATTCCCGGTTATCACTTTGATCTATTGTAAGGCCTAGAGCCAAATTGAATTTTGATTGGACCAATGTGTCCCATATTGTAAGCCAAATGGCACCTATTGTAAACAGATAGGAAGTATGGTAACTATCTGAGTTATAACTGTCTTGTAATAGATGGCAGAGGTGACGAATCGATTGAGATTCCACCGTGTGTAACTGCCAAGATGTGAGTCTTTAAATAGGCAGTCCATGTTTGTTAAAGAGAGAGGAAGAGGGGAAGAGGAGCAATAGAGAAGCGTGTGTATGTAATCTCAGAAAGAGAAATAAAATTTAGGGTTTTGTAAGAGCAATTGAGTTTTGACTCATTCCACTGGTCGAGACCTCGGTCTCGACCAGTGGAATGCCAATCTGTATTTAGTTCCTCCTCTTTGTTGTTCTGTGTTGTTTTGATTTTGTATTAGGTTAGAAATTTGTGTGTGTTTAGTTGCAAAGAATGGCAACGGCATTGTGGAAGACAGTTAGAACCAACCGGGAAGAAAGCCTCATGAGATGTATAGAAGCGATCGCAGAAAGAAGTGCCAGTATGCATCGGCGTGAACCTTGGCATCGGGCTGAGGAGATGATTGTTTGGCCGAAGTTATAAGTCACAGCGACAAGTGAGTTTGTATCGGGGTGATACTAAGTATCGGTGTAGCGGTCTTGAGGGAAGCCGATAGTGTAATGTTTTGCCGATGGAGGATAGTTTGGAAAGGTATTGGGTTGAGAGGGAGTATCGGCGGAAGATGCAAGGTGTTCGGCATTGGTTCAACCGATATGCATTGGTCACTTTGTTGAAGGGTTGAACCTCGCCGTTGAACCACTACGGTGGTTCAATATATTTTGTGTTCTGTTATGTTACCGCTTCGCGCTCCCTATCAAATTGGTATCAGAGCCAGCGAAAGCTCTGGGAATCTAAGTGAGAGATTGGTGTTTTGGTTTGCTAATATTTGTGGTTGTAGATGCATGTCCACAAGCTGCACGTAGGCAGATAGGAGATCTGTCATGGAGCCACAGGAGATGGTTCAAGGGCCTGAGAAGGAGGTCCAGTGGGTGTCACCAAAAGTCCTGGGGAGAGAGGCAAGAGAGGACTCCCAGGTGAGGGACAGAAGTGTTGGTGCAGCATTGAGGGTGGACTTATGTTTGGAGCAACATCTGGAGGAGCAGCCAGTTAAACTCCATTGAGAGGAGTCACAGTTGAAGGGTAAAAGTAGCAGAGGCATCAAGTTAGAGTTGAAGACACCAAGAGAACAGAGTTGTTGCAGTTCTCACCGAGCATTTCCATGGGACATAGAAATTTTTCAAGTTTGGGAGTATGGTGCAGGAGCACCTCTGAAGAGTTAAGACATTCCCAGTTATCACTTTGATCTATTGTAAGGCCTAGAGCCAAATTGAATTTTGATTGGACCAATGTGTGCCATATTGTAAGCCAAATGGCACCTATTGTAAACAGATAGGAAGTATAGTAACTGTTCGAGTTATAACTGTCTTGTAACAAATGGCAGAGGTGACGAATCGATTGAGATTCCACCGTGTGTAATTGCCAAGATGTGAGTCTTTAAATAGGCAGTCCATGTTTGTTAAAGAGAGAGGAAGAGGAGAAGAGGAGCAACAGAGAAGCGTGTGTATGTAATCTCAGAAAGAGAAATAAAATTTAGGGTTTTGTAAGAGCAATCGAGTTTTGACTCATTCCACTGGTCGAGACCTCGGTCTTGACCAGTGGAATGCCAATCTGTATTTAGTTCCTCCTCTCTGTTGTTTTGATTTTGTATTAGGTTAGAAATTTGTGTGTGTTTAGTTGCAGAGAATGGCAACGGCATTGTGGAAGACAGTTAGAACCAACCGGGAAGAAAGCCTCTTGAGATGTATAGAAGCGATCACAGAAAGAAGTGCCAGTATGCATCGGCGTGAACCTTGGCATCGGGCTGAGGAGATGATTGTTTGGCCGAAGTTATAAGTCACAGCGACAAGTGAGTTTGTATCGGGGTGATACTAAGTATCGGTGTAGCGGTCTTGAGGGAAGCCGATAGTGTAATGTTTTGCCGATGGAGGATAGTTTGGAAAGGTATCGGGTTGAGAGGGAGTATCGGCGGAAGATGCAAGGTGTTCGGCATTGGTTCAACCGATATGCATTGGTCACTTTGTTGAAGGGTTGAACCTCGCCGTTGAACCAATGGTTCAACCACTACGGTGGTTCAATATATTTTGTGTTCTGTTATGTTACCGCTGCGCGCTCCCTATCACTGTCGCTGGATTGATCTAAGCAATTGAGTAACATTTTGAAACTTAACACTATTGTTTGTGTTGTCCTCTGTTTCCTCTGTGTTCCTGTTTGGGTCTGTAATGAACAGGGCTATCATCATTTTGGTATCAGAGCCTAAGAGTTGGGCTTTGTGGAGTGGGTAGAATGCCACCGAGAATGATGAGAGGAAGAGGTGCTCGAGGTAGAGGCCGAAGAGGTCATGATGAAGGAATTTTTGAAATGTTGCAGAATTTGGCAGTGAGAATGGAAGCCATAGAGAGGGCACAATGGAGAGGAACAACAACAGATGATGATAGTGAAGTTGCTGAGGAGGAACAATTACGAGATGATGAAGTTCAGGAAGAACCTAAAGGATTTGAAGAGCAATTGCTGAGGACAGTAATGAGTGTGGAAGCCAAACCAAAAATTGAGGTTCCTATGTATTCTAGGAGTTTGAATGGTGAAGAACTCATTGACTGGATCAATGATCTGAACAAATATTTTGAGTATGAGGGAGTTGCAGAAGAAAGAAAGGTTAAGTTCGCCTGTACAAGGCTAAAAGGCCATGCTGCTATGTGGTGGGACTATGTCCAATCTGAGAGGCGAAAGAAGAATAAAGAGAAGATTATTTCTTGGGATCAAATGGTTGCTAAGTTGAAGGCTAAGTTCCTTCAGGTACGTCATGTGGACAAAACAAATGGGACGTAAAAAGGAGTACTATATCAAAGAATTTAACCCCAAGGGGGATCATGAAGAAAAAGTCTTTATCGGAGCGGATATTAAGTGGAAAGCGAAAATGTTGATAGCTCAACTTAGGACGAACTCGCACCATCTTAGATGTGAAACGGGTAGATCACAGATTCCTAAAGAGTGGGAAAAGAGAATATGCCTTTTTTGCAACAAAGGTGTGGTGGAAACGGAGCGACACTTCCTCTTGGAGTGTGAGGCATATATCAACATTCGTTCTAGTTGGTGACACTCTGAATATCACCAACCTAAGCACCTTGTTTGAAGAGGCAAGGGTGTGCAAAACAGGGAACCTCTTGATCAATTTGCATAGCAGAAGGGAGGATCTCAAGAAAGATCTACAAGTGTCTTAGGGGGTGCTTGTTCTGCTGTTTCGTCTTTGGTGGGATTGCGTGTGGTTTCTGGGTCCCATAGGCTGCTGCGGCCTCGTGGACGTCATTAAAATTCTTCATTCATTCATTCCGGGAGACTACCAAACTAATCTTTTCAAAAGATTGCAGAATCTTAAGCAAAAGGACATGTCAGTGAAGAAATATACAGAAGAGTTTTACAAATTGATGATTCGGTCAGGCCATAGTGAAGAAGATTTGGAGAAGGTAGCAAGATATTTGAATGGTTTGAAATATAGCTTGCAAGATGAGTTGAGTCTAGTATCCCCTAAAACTTTTGAAGAAGCCTATCAGTTTGCCATCAAGGCAGAAGAGAAGCTTATGAGAAGACAAAATCAGCAAAGAAGAGGTAGAGGAAGAGGACAGCAGGATAGATGAGGACAACAACAAACCCATGAAAAAGTGGCTGGAAGTTCAAGTGGGACAGCCAATCAAGAAAGAGGAGGATTTCAAAATAAAGGAGATAGTTCATATGAAAGAGGAGGTTTTCAAGGAAGAGGAAGAGGCTTTACCGGTAAGTGTTTCAAATGTAACCAATATGCTGGTCATAAGAGTCGGGAGTGTCCTGAGTTCTCACAAGGAGGCCATACAAGAACTGAGAGAAGCAATCGGATTGTGCAAGCGGATCAAGAGAGTGTTGGGTCACCTGCTCATCATCAAGAAGAACCTGAATCCGAAGAGTCTTTGTTGTTCAAAAGAGTGCTATTAAAGCCACCTAAGGAGAACCAAGAACCATTGCAAAGGAAAGCTTTGTTCAAGACAAAATGTAAGGCTAAAGATAAGTGCTTCAAATTGATTATAGGTAGTGGGAGTACAGATAATTTAGTAGCTACTGAAATGGTAGATAAATTGGGTCTTAAGAGAATTAAACATCCTACACCTTATAAAGTTTCTTGGCTACAGAAAGGGCATCAGTTGTTGGTCAATGAATAGGCTTTAGTTGAATTCCAAATTGGTAATTATAAGGATAGTGTTGTATGTGATATCATGCCTATGGATGTGTGTCACGTGTTGTTTAGTAGACCTTAGCAATTTGATAGGAAAGCTGAGCATAATGGATAAAATAATACTTACACTTTTGAGTAGAATGGAATCAAGCATACATTGTTGCCTAGACCAAAAAGAGGACAGCGGTAGTAGCAACAGTAGTAAGGTGATGTTAGTGAGTGTGAAAGAGTTTGTAAATGGTAGGAACGAAGAAGTCGCAGCAGCAACCAAGGAGGAGTTACTTCAATTATATGAGTGGTACAAGGATGAAGATAGTGATGATTTGCATGTAGGACAGCGGAAAGAAGGTGCTGAAATAATGTGTGTGATGTTGAAACAGCAGTACAGGATGGTCCCATGAAGGACATAGAACTACTACAAAGTTTGGAACAGCACTGTCAAGATGAACATATGGATGAGATGCCTCATGAACAGGGTGACGGGGCAGCCAAACAAGCTGATGACGATGACCTATTACTACAAATTGCAGCCGTGAAAAAGGAATGGATTGAGTTGACAAAAGATGAAACAAATATTGCAGCAGAAGGTAATGGGGTACATGTATTTTCAAATTCCTTTGATGTAGATACAATTGATTTCCATGAATGTGCACTACCAAAATTGGAAGCAAGTCATGTTTCACATACCTATGTTAGTTTCTCCGATTTTGTTCATGTTTATGTTGAAGCTGAAAATTGTTTGAGTGAGATGGGAAAGGAGGTTGTAGAGGATGCGATGGGGTGTAATGACAGAATTTCTAAGCGGAGAAGGACTAATCAAGAGGAGTTAATCCTCATGCTGGGTTATCATAACAGGAAGCCAACAAGTAGGAGGCAAAGGTGGAAGAGTTTGATGCATGGTGGACATGGATCCACAAGTGGTCTTGAAGAGGCTGAATTCATTTTGTCACGGTATGCAGGATCTATTCCGGCCACATGCTAGAAAAAGAGAAAGAAGTAGATGGTTGCAGATTACTGAGTCTAAGCATTGGAGTATGCTACAAGTTGCTATAGCTTGAAAGGGTAGTTCTACTACCCAACTCCATTTGTGAGCCACGCTCACAAACATCTCACCCGGGGAGCTTGATGCAGAGGCATCGTTCCCCATCGAATTTTGTTTTTGATTAGCTATTTAGTTTTTGTTTGTTTTAGTTGAAGTTGTTAACTCCTTAAGTAAATATGCAGAGAGATGGCATAGCATATGTATTCATTGAAGGTGAGAACGGAAAGGGTAGGTTCATTCATTTCATGCATTGGTTGTCGAGTTTTTGGCTCTCTACCATGGCGTCCGCAACGGGAGCAAGACATCTGGGTGGTAGGATGCGAGGTGGTGCTCGAGGGAAGGAGAAAGTGGAGGTCAAGACTCCGAAGGAGTATAAACACCGTGTCACTAGTGAGGAGGCTATGGTGGATTTTATGGCATTTGTAGATAAGGAAATCCTGGACCCTGCTCTTTGTCTATGGATGGTTAGAATTTGGGAATTGGCAAAAAATATGGATGGGTCTCTTGGTGTTTGCATTCATTCGACAATGGCTAAGCTTTTACTAAACCCTAGGTACACACAGAGAAGGTGGAATATCTTTAATGTTGCACAATCCCTCTCCTGTGCTTCTATGCTTTCAATGGCTGCCAGTAGTTATCTGCTCCACGATGATATAGGTGACATGGTGCATCAAGCTAAGGTTCATTTCAATTGCTTCCTGGAACATCTCCATGGAATTAAGCGACACCAGATGTGTCTCCAGCGGGCGGTGGAGGAGATTGTTGGCAACATTGTCAAAGAGACACTGCTGATATGATTGTGATATGGTGTTGTCATTGATGGCAACAGTAAGATATGATTGGGAATAGGTCCGAAAAGAATGACCTAGTCAAATTGACTAAGTGTTGGCAACTTACTAAGTTAGTGATAGAGAGTTGGTTGGTATTCCTCCGCAGATACAGATTCTGGTATGCGGTTCTGGTACGTTGCACATAGTTGTTTGATGATGCTATTTTCCAAGTTTCATGTCCTAGCAATCTCCAGAAGCTACACTTTGAATTGCTTAAGTCTAGATTAACAAAGTTCAGTCATGAACAGTGTAGAATATTTGCGTATTTTAGTCCACATTTCTCCGCTATTGGTTGTTTCGATTTGCAGTTTGGAGGTGTTGTAAACACATGTTAGGAATATCCAATTCCAGATTTGTGGAGTCTGAGGTTTACCGGATGATTGTCTACAAGTTTCTAAGTATAGGCATTCAGGCTGACAATATTTCACAGTGACAGAGATAGTAGTTCAGAGATCCACATTCTACCGCATAAGAATATTATGACTCGCGGTTCTAAAGTATGTTGGGTGATGTATAATGAGTGTTTGGTATGAATTTTAGAGTCTTGTGTGGTCTGCATTGGGAGTTGTTGTATGACAGTTGATTTGGTCAAGTGTATACTTAAGGATGAAGCCAACATACAAGTTGGATCGGTATGCGGTAAAGATATATTGTTTGGATCATCATTCTAAGTAGTTCTATAATAGGTCCGCACCTATATGAAGGTTCTTGAAGGATTGTATTGGTCCGCATAGTTTCTTGTGTAAAAAATTCAAGCCGACAAAGTACAACCTTTTGTGTACACATTTAATTTCTAGCAAGCCGACCCAGTTTTGAGTTAGATCCTGTTGCGGATTTAAATACTTGATGGATTTCAATGTTGGAGGTAATGGAAGAAATTATCAAGCTTGTGTGTGTACGATCTAAGACGGATTTTGTAATCCGAAAAGTGCAGTAAGAGTACAGAGGACAAAATAACAAAGTATATGTGAACAAGGCAGAGAAATAGAGTAGTCAAGATGAAGAGCTTTGAAACTATATTTTGAACTATCAACGGAACTGAACTCAAGCATGTTGTAGATGCTACCATATCAGTTCACCCTTTTTGGCAATGAGCCTTTCTTGCAGTGAGCATTCATTTGGGCAGTGAGCCCTCTTGGCAGCGAGCCTCTTTGTAATTCGGTATTGTTCCTACATAATATATTGTGAGCTAACACTCACCGTGGTTTTTCCCTGTTTTGGGTTTTCCACGTAAAAATCCTTGTGTTCATGTGTTATGGATTGTGGTTGTCTCTTTTGTGCTTAATCTGTTTAATTATTGCATGCAGTAAATGTATTGTTAGATTAACAAATAAAAAATTTAATAGGATACTAATTCACCCCCCCTCTCTCAGTATCTCGGGTGTTCAACAATTGGTATCAGAGCCAAGTTCCTTGGAAGAAGTCTAACAACTTGAGGAAGATCTTGGAAAGTGAACACATGACAAGAAGAAGGTTTGCTACTCCTGAAGAAATTGATTCATTTGAAACCACAGAAGAAGAATGCTTGCTTGTTAATGAAGATGAATTAAGGGTTGCCCTTGAAGACCTTGAAAAGGTTGAATTGGAAAACAAAGATCTAAAAGATAATGTCAAGGAAGCAGATGAGTATCAAGAAATTAAGAGAGCAAGTCAAGAGATTCAAAGAAAAATACAAGGAGGCTAATGAGCAACTAATATCAGCAAATGAGACCTTGAATGATCTGAAAATGGAGGTTGTGAAAAGAGCAAAAGCAGAAGATCTAAATCAACTTGTGAAAGATAAATCAGAAGAATATGCCAAGCTAGAAAAGGAAGTTGGGAACCTGAAGTATGATTTGGAAAAAGCAAAGAGTTATGAAGAAAAATTCAAAATAAGCTCTGCAAAACTTGATGAAATGCTTGACAGTCAGAAGAGTCCTGATGACAAAGAATGTTTGGGATTTGAGAAAGGTGAAAGTTCCAAAACCGGTCAAGAAAAGAATGTTGAAATCAAGAAGGACAAAGGCAAACAAATCCAGAATCAAAGGAACAAACCTAGAAGACCACCGATAAGGCAACCAAATGCTCAAAGGTACCCTTCTTTCAATGGTTATTGTAATACATGCAATAAATTTGGTCATAAGGCTACTCAGTGTAGGAGTAGAGTGAATCAAAATGTTACATCATTCTCCGGTTAGTGTTTCACTTGCAACAAAGTAGGTCACAAAGCTAATGAATGCAGAAGTCGGATAAGGAATAGTTACAACAATAGAAGGAATGTTCAAACCTTCAAAGGCAACTGCTTTAATTGCAAGAGGTTTGGTCATAGAGCAATGAATGCAAAAATTAGATAAGGAACAACTATAACAACAGAAGGAATGCTCAATCTTTCAATGGAAATTGTTTTGCATGCAATAGATTTGGGCACAAGGCAAACCAATGCAGGTCAAGAATAAATGGGAGAAACAATAATCAGAGAAATGTTGTATGTTTCAACTGCAACAAGCCTGGACATATTGCAAGGTTCTACAGAAGTAAAAGGGATAATTAGGTAGACTTGAAGAAACCAGAGAAAAAGGTTGATCCGACAGAAATCAATAAGAAGATGAACTAGATGTGGGTTAAAAAGGAGATACAAGAGGTCAAGGAAGGGTCTGCACCAGTCACTGGTGCAAATACTTCCTCTGGGAAGTAAATTAAGAGCTCTGGCTCAGGGGGCTTCAGTGAAAACTCTTAAAACCCTAGCCAGAAAAGTGGTGCTGATATCCAGCACAAAGATATAAGGTTGAATGATAGATCTTATGAAGAAGATTCTGGCAGAAAATGATCTAATGCGGTGAATTGCGGAGCAATCTAGATCGACTGTGCGTGACAATGAAGTGTTTGATAGCTTTTTGGAAGTTGGCATTTATTGCGATTAGGTTTTGGTGAATAAAGGATAAAAGTCCCGCATTCTAAGGAATAATCACTTTGCATTCAAGTTTGCAAGTATCCAAGAAGATCTGAAGTGAGACCCTAAGCAATTGCAACGATTTCTAGTGATTCAAAGCAAAGAAACTCTAATTCAGCGAAAAGAGGTATTTACAGTTGAAACTTTGTGAAATTGTTTAAATTATTGAGGAAAAATGTCGGTCCCACGAGTAATTGAGATCACAGAAAGGCCCCGTCCAAAATTTAAGAAACATCCTTTCAAATCAATGGAAGTTGACCCTGATGGTGCATTTTCAGAAGTGTCGTATGGCGTAATGCATGAGGAAGATATTAGGGCATACATTCATGTTGCCCTAGAAGAACATGATAGCAAACTTGTGGAGCTGTACCTGAAACATCTGAGTGGTGATGGATTTGAATTGAAGGAAGAATATAAGGCATTGGCGGAGAAGAAATTCATACAATATCTGGACTTTCCGACATTTGTTGAGGATGCATGGGTCCGATATGTGCTTAGCAGGATTCATGATGAGTTTTTGTGGCTTGAAACACCCTTCATGATCACAAAGGAAGCAATAAGGGTTGTAATTGGATTGAACTCCACCAGAACTGTACCTGTGCTGAAGACTAAAAAATAGCATTGTAATAGAGGCTACCGGTGCTCAATTTGACAAAAGGGCATTGACAGTAAACTCCATTGAAGACCATGCAGTGAGATTTGCATCAATGGTGGTCGAGTATAAAGTGTACTTCACCAACTGGAAGAATTTTGTCTCCGGTACCGCCATCTACACTGCATATGAGATAGTCGAGAAGAACATTGACTATGACCTCTGTGAGTTGCTCTAGTAACAGTTGATGGAGACCCTGAAGAAGACCAAAGATTCAAAATATGCTTTTAAATATGGTACGTTGATTATTTGCCTATTCTTCTATTTTTTGAAAGAACTGCCCGAAATGAAAAATTTGATTTGGTTGGATAGCAAACTTGTTGCAATACAAATTAGGAATCATCTGAACAACATAGGCAATCATGATGCACAAAATGCAGCCCTGTGGGGCTACTTCAAAAACTTTCAAAAGGCCATGCAATCTAGGGCAAGGCTACCTAGATCAGTAGTGGAAAAGTACAAAGATGATATATGTTTTATTGTGAATAAAAATCAGTGTGTGATGGTAGCTGTAGAACCAAGGACAGTATGGGTCCCTCCTTTGGGCTATGAAGTAACTGAGAATGTGTCATGTCCCCGCTTCCGGCTTGATCATCAAGTAGGAATGGATTAGCCTACTCCTCATTCCCGGAGGCTAATTCTGAATAATAAGGGAATGAAATGGGTTTTGACTAACTCTGTGTGTCATTTTGCAGGTACAATCAAGGAGTTTTGAGTCAGAATCCACTAAGTCAGTGACAAGGCGCCCATCCTCGCAGAACACACCCATCCTGGCGCCTAGCTTTTAGAGTCACTTCTGGCATTGAAGTTGAGGTTTCAATAGAAGGCGCTCCACCTGAATGGGTTCCTCCAATCAAGCGCCTAGATCAGAGATGAACAGGAACAAGGTATCATGGAGTCTTCATGCCTTGGCGCTCATCCTACATCAGACCCCCCCCAAAAAGTGCGCCTAAATAGGAATATGATCTTCAATCCCCTCAAGAGGTTAGGGCGCTTGGTAAGGCAAGTAGTTTGTTTCATTTCAAGACTTCAGATGTGAGCATTTGCATAGCAGATAAGCTTTTCAAGGGAAGGCGCCATTTTATTCTTCCACTGGCACCTTAGTGCGCCTAAGATGGAAGTAAGTCCTCACATTCAGTCCAGATACAAGGCGCTCCTTCAGGAAGGCTAGATCAATCCAATTGAAGTTCAATTGCTTTCAATCTACTTTGAAAAGATGTGTAGTTGGATCCTAAGCGCAAAATCCTAGTCAAATTGAGAACTAGTGCGCCAAAAGCATCTTCAAAGGAGGTATGTCATGGGCGCCAAATCTACTGCAAACCTTCCAAGTAAGCGCTTGAGTTGGAAGGATGTTTCCAATCATTCCTAAAAGTCTAGGCGCTTGGTGAGTAAGTGTCTCAACATGCATAAAGTTGGATCCAACAGGAGGCGCTAGTATCTTCCTACACTCTCTCAGAAGAGCGCCTCAAGTAGGTTGACTTGGTATAGAGTTGGTAGAAGTTCCCTGGAGTGGGAAGGCAATACAGGAAACATTTCCAAGTTATATCATCCATTATCAGTGCAAAACATTCAAGTTATGCGCCTAAAGACCATAAGGCGCCATTTTCATGATCCTGTCATCCTTAGGCGCATTTTCCAGTGCATTTGACCTAGCTTTGGCGCCTAGCTTCTTTGCAAACCCCAATTTGGCGCCTAACCCTAGCAAGGCGCAATATCATCTCCAGTTGGCATTTGGTCTTGAAAGCTAAGCAGTGGCAAAATCATTTTGGCGCCTAGGGTCTAGTTGGACTTCCAGGATTGCAGTCAAGGTATGGCGCACTTCCTTGGTGGCGCCTAAACCCCTGTGGCGCCTTGATCAATCTCAATGAGCGCCTTAAGGAGATTGGATAAATTGAGTGTCCAGATACCTCTTTAGATCAAGGAAGCAACACTTGAAAGTCTTCCCAAGCTAGGCGCTCACTTCCAGATGAAGCATTCCACCTCCCTGAACATCAAATCTTGAAGAAACACCAAGGAAAGTCAATCTTCATGCAAGGCGCACTTCTGTGTCCATGAAGCATCATTCTGGCGCCCAACATCAAGTAGCATTTTGGTCAAGTTTCAGTGAGCGCCTTGGGCAGGTTGGGTGAGTGAAGTATCATGATCACGCCAACAACCTTTAGAAGTTCCTTCTAGATAGGCACAACCTCATGATAGGCGCACTTGGCACTCCAGATACTTCAACTTGGCGCCCAGTCAGAAGAACACTTGTAACTGCGCCTAAGATAAGATGACTCAGAACTTGAGCTCTCATTGGTCGACAGAATGTCTTCGGGATCCGTGTCAAGGTCTCTAGATGAGCTTGCCAACTCAGAATGAGTCATAAGATGGAATATTCCCTTGGATATGCTTCTTGGGAAACGTGCCTTGGTTCCTCTTCATGCATTGAAAAACGTGCCTTCATTGCCTTTGGAAGGCCTATAAAAGGAGGAGCTCCCTCATTCATTTGGTATCTATGCATTTGACAAAATTCTCTCTGCAAAGCTGTTGAGCTTGTAATCTTGAGGCCTGCGAGTTTCAAGTGTTGGGGTGATGCTCCCTCAACAAGCAAGGTGGTGCTCCCTTGTGCTATTGTGAGATGTTGACATTCAGTTGGCATCATTGAGTTTGACTGAGTTGATCAAGTGTAGGCGCTATTGTAAACATCAAGGCTTCAAGGCCTTTCCTTTAGTAATTCTGTTGAATAAGTTGTACTTCATGCTATTGAAAGCATTATCCATGTAATAAGACATTGCAAGTTGATTGAATCAAGTAACTAGACAAGTACCCAATTCTCATTCAAGTAGTTGTCTTTGATGTATATCTTTGTATTGTTGCAGTAGTTGATGAATTAATAGCAAGTAAAATTGTTTAAGTAAGGAAAAATTTTAGTAGCTTTAGTTGGGTATCTTACAGAATGATTTGATTGGCTTGGCTGAGGTCATGTTGAGCAAGCCCAAGGACACCACTAAGGAAAGATTTGGAACATATGAGGAAATTTCAGTCAAAGTACATCTTGAATTGAGGAAGCCTGAAACTCAAAAGAAGGTTAGGAAAATGGTAGAGGAATATGCCCTAAGCAAAGGGTTTACTAAAGAACAAATTACAGAAGCAAGAGCAAAGTTAGAAGCAGAAAAGGCTGCTAGAGAAAAGGAGCAAGATGAACCGGAAAAAGCTCCGGAAGAACCTGAGAAGAAATCAAAGGAGCCTGGAGAACCAAAGAGAAGAACAAGAAGCTCAACCTCTACTGAAACTGCATTTAAGTCCTCCAGTCCCACTCCTTCAGTGAGTATGAAAGTACCTACAAAGAAATCCACTGATAAAGGACATAAAAGAAAGAAAACTATGGGCCAAAGACTATATGTTAGTATTGGAGTTGATGAAGAAGAGACTGAAACAGATGAAGAAGTAAAGAAAATGAAGGCTAAGGCTTGTGAAGTCTCCGGGAGTAAACAGGAGAAGCCCTCTGGTAAGGGCAAAAGCAAGAAGTCAAAGAAATCAGAGCCCAAAGAAACAGAGGCCACAATAACATTAGAAGATACCTTAAATGCTATGGCAGCTCATGGTAATCTAAAGCCAATAGTAGAATTATATGATGAGTATAATGATGCAGACAAAGGCATCATTGAGATTGCAGTGATTAGATTTTTGGACATGTTCAACAAAGCTCTCATTGAGGTGATTATTGATCTACCAAATAGCTTGGCCAGCATTATGTCTGCTAGAAAGGAAGCAGCAATGGCCAAAGACACAGAGTTAAGAGAACATGCATTGGTAAGGCTGTGTCCGGATATAACTGTTGAAGAGAAAACCAAGGTCACCAAGGTGCTTGGGGAAAAGTTTAAGACAAAGAAGAGAACAAACACTCTGATGTCTGGAGACATAGGGAAATTGGTGAGGGAAACGGAGGAAATAACTCTTGATGTCTTAAGAGAGTTTAACATCCCAACAATTCATGATAAGGAAGGACCAAAAGTTGGTGATGATACTTCTCTTCCGGAAATCAGCACATAACAAGGCTTGAATCAAACAAAGACAATTCCTCTGGAAAGCTTAGGAAGAGATGAAGAAATGAAGGAGCAAGAAGAGGACAATGCTCCTGAGAATGTTGAAGCCCCTCCGGAGCAGAATGTAAATGTTGATTAGGGAAATCAGGGTGATATAGGAGAATAGACTAATGAACAAGCTAAGGCTAGTCCTCCTTCGAAGCATAGAAACAATGAGCAAGAAGCCATGGATCAAGAACCTCCAGAGAAGAGCAAAGAAGAAGTTTCTCATGACATGGTAAGAGACACTGTTGCAGCTACACATGATCCAATTGATTCAGTTAGAGAGTTCTTGGTGTTAGGGTTAGCCGGTAGAAGATATCAATTAAATGCAAATAAAGATTAAACAGAGAAATGAAAATACACAGAATTAATAACAGCGAGAGACAAGATTTAACGTGGTTCACCCAAACTCGGGCTACATCCACCAAACAGAGAGTCCAATATTATTATCCAGTAAATCAAAACGATTACAATCAGCAATCCCTGCAACTCAATACTGCTGCAAATGCTACAATACAATGCCCAAACCCTAACCCTTGGCCGCCTTTTATCAAGCCTTTTTGTTGGTTACAAAAATTAGGGTTTTCTTATGTCGGTCATAAAAATAGGATTTTTTAGGTCGGCCCTAGGATTTTTTAAGTCGGCCCTAAAATTTTTTTTCTGATCAGGGTAGTGTACAGTACTTTCCTGATCAGTCGCCACCTACCAACAATCTCCCACTTGGAGACTGATCAGGCTCCACACCAACACAATCTCCCACTTGGAGACTGATCCTGGACGACACCGCTGCACATGCAGCTCCTACTGGAAATAAGCACCCTGGACTCTACTGTTCTATTTTTGTTGTTTTCAGTCTAGAAGACCAACCGAAGCTGAAGAGGAGCTCAGCTTCTCCCTTGTCACTGCCTTTGTAAACATATCCGCTGGATTTTCATCTGTATGTATCTTTGCCAGCCTTAACTGTCCATTATCCAACACCGACCGAATGAAGTGATACCTCAACTGTATGTGTTTGGTCTTTGAATGCAATGCAAAATTCTTTGCAAGATGTATGGCACTCTGACTGTCTGTATACAAAGAACTGTTAGCCTATTGTTTACCCAATTCTTCCATGAAAGATTGCAGCCATATCATCGCTTTGCTTGCCTCTGTTGCAGCTACATATTCTGCCTCTGTGGTGGATAAAGCAACCACCTTTTGCAACCAGGAAATCCAACTCACCGATGTTCCACCTACAGTAAAGACATAACCTGTAGTACTCCGCCTGGTATCAATATCCCCTGCCAAATCTGAGTCTACATAACCTGCTAAATCAGTATTAGAGCCCCCAAAACATAAGTGTTTATTAGATGTACCTCTCAAATATCTGAGAATCCATTTGACCGCATTCCAATGCTCAAATCCGGGATGACTCATATACCTGCTAACGACTCCGACAGCATGTGCAATATCCGGTCTCGTGCATACCATGGCATACATTAAACTTCCTATAGCTGAAGCATATGGAACCTTGGACATTTTTTTTTCCTCCTCTTGTGTCTTTGGACACATCTCCTTAGTCAATTTCAAATGACTAGGCAAAGGTGTGCTGACAGCTTTTGCATTCTCCATATGGAATCTCTGCAACACCTTTTCAACATAAGCAGCCTGAGATAGAGTCAATTTTTTGTTCTTCCTATCTCTGCAAATTTTCATACCAAGGATTTGTTTTGCTGCCCCCAAATCCTTCATATCAAATGACTGTGCTAACTGATGTTTTAACTCTCTGATGTGATCCATGTTAGACCCGGCTGCAAGCATGTTATCAACATATAAACATAAAATAATGTAGCTGTCATTATCTAACCTCTTAAAATAAACACAATGGTCAGAATTACACCTGTTGTAGCCTTGCTCAGCCATAAAACTATCAAATTTCAAATACCATTGTCGAGGTGCTTGTTTCAGGCCATACAAACTCTTCTTCAATCTGCACACTTGTTTCTCCTTACCTTTGACCTCAAATCCCTGTGGTTGTGCCATGTATATCTCCTCCAAATCACCATGGAGAAAGGCAGTTTTCACATCTAGTTGTTCCAAATGCAAATCTTCAGCAGCCACAATACTTAAAACAGTACGAATAGAAGTCATCTTGACAACCGGAGAAAAGATCTCATCAAAATCAATGCCCTGTTTCTATGCAAATCCTTTTACAACTAACCTGGCCTTAAATCTTTTCTTACCTCCATCTTCCTCTTTCAACCTGTAAACCCATTTGTTTGGTAAAGCCTTTTTACCTGCAGATAACTTACATAATTTCCAAGTCTGATTTTTCAGCAAGGAGTCCATTTCTTCTTTCATGGCAAGCTTCCACTGAACTTGTGTATTCACCTGCATAGCTTCATCATACCCTTCTGGTTCACCAGCATTTGTTAACAAAATAGAATACAAAGAAGGAGAAAGCCTTTCAGGAGGTCTACTTATCCTTGTTGACCGTCTAACATTCACTGGAGTTTGTGGTATTTCTGGTTGCTGTTGCGGAGCATGAGGAGCCACTGGAACATCACTATTTGGAGTATCATTCAGCACCACATAATCTTTTTCTTTCTTCTCATGCTGCTGCAAGTGATCTTTGTACAACACCTTCTTATTGAATATAACATCCCTGCTTCTCACAATTTTCTGATTTTCAAAATCCCAAAGCCTATAACCAAATTCATCAATGCCATATCCAACGAAGGTACATTTTTTTGATTTCGCATCCAGCTTGGTTCTATTTTCAGAATCTATATGTGCAAATGCTTCACAGCCGAAGGTTTTCAGAAAAGAATAACTCACCTTCTTACCTGTCCATGCTTCCTCTGGAATACCACGGCCCAAAGGAACTGAAGGACCTCTATTAATTAAATATACAGCAGTGTTGACAGCCTCTGCCCACATGTTTAAAGGCAGCCCAGCATGCAATCTCATGGTCCTTGCACGCTCCATTATTGTCCTATTCATGCGTTCAGCCACTCCATTTCTCTGTGGAGTCCCTGGAACCGTTTTCTACCTACGAATTCCATTAAAAGAACAATAATCTTCAAATTCTTTGCTGCAATACTCACCGCCATTATCAGACCTGAGACATTTTAATCTTTTACCTGTCTCATTCTCAACCAAGCTTCTCCATTTTTTAAATGTTTCAAATACATCAGATTTCTATCGAAGGAAATAAATCCAGACCTTCCTAGTTGCATCATCTATGAATGTAACATAATACCGAGAGCCACCGAAAGAAGATACCTGAGCTAGTCCCCATACATCTGTATGCACAAGCTCCAATTTTTCATTTTTCTTTTGCTTCCCATCTCTGAGAAAACTGACTCTCTTTTGTTTTCCATACACACAACTTTCACAGAAATGCATATTAATACATTTTAGACCTGGTAAAACTTTCTTAGAATGAAGTACCTTCATACCTTTTTCACTCATATGCCCAAGTCTGATATGCCACAGTGTTGTTTCAGAACCTGCAGCAACTTTTCCAGTCTCTTCCTGCAAACCTGTAGCAACTGTTCCTGAACCTGTTTGTTTTTCCTCTATAACATCTAAAGTAGAAGGAACAGTATGACCTGTACAAAGATATAAGGTGCCTACTTTCACACCTTTTGCTACTACTAAGGCACTTTTTGAAACCTTCCAACTTTTATCAGTAAATATAACAGTGCAACCTTGTTCAGTTAGCTGCCCTGCTGAAATTAAATTCCTACTGAGCCTTGGAACATGCCTTACCTCTTGTAGTAGCCAATGATTCCCATTCTGCAACTTAATCTTGATTCTTCCTTTTCCAACAATCTGACAGGGTTCGTTATCTCCCAAATAAACCAACCCAAAATCCCCTTGGACATAATCAAGAAAATAACTTCTATGGGGCGTAGCATGAAATGAGGCCCCTGAATCTAAAACCCATGAATCATCAGCATTATCTGGGGAAAGAATCAAAGCGTCATCTTCAGATTTATTACTTACCACATTTGCTTCCTTATTACCTTCTTGTTTGTCTCCTTTATTTTTCCGAGACCAGCAATCTTTCTTCAGATGACCTGGTTTTCCACAGTACCAGCAATTCTTCTGTCCTCTGGTTTGGGATCTTTTGTCCTTTGATTTTCCTCGTGACTTCCCACGACCTCCAGAACCTTTTCCTCTCTCTTTTGATATGCCCCTGCTTTCTGCATTCAAAACACTGCCTGATTTGGATCCACCTGAGCTTTTCTTACGAATTTCCTCACTCAGAATAACACCAACAACATCATCAAATTTCAGGGTATTTGAACCAGAAACAGAGTTACTAACCGCCATTACCAAAGTATCCCAGCTTTCAGGCAATGAACATAATATCAAGAGAGCTCTAACTTCTTCATCAAATTTTACATTTACAGAAGTCAATTGACTGACAATCGTATTAAATTCATTTAAATGATCTGTCACAGATCCACCTTCACCCATTTTCAGATTAAACATACGCTTCATAAGAAATACCTTATTTGAGGCTGAGGGTTTTTCATACAATTTTGCCAAAGCTTTCATTAGACCATCTATTGTCTTCGCTTCCGTTATATTGAATGCCACCGACGGTGCCAGGCACAACCGAATGGTTCCCAGTGCCTTTCTGTCAACTAGATTCCAATCCTCATCAGACATTGTTGCCGGTTTCTTGGCTACTCCTTCCAACGGCATCCATAAATCCTTTTGATAGAGGTAATCCTCCATCTGCATCTTCCATAACTGATAGTTCTGCCCATTGAATTTATCGACCTTCAATCTTCCCTCGTCCGCCATTGCTCCCACTCAACCGTGAGACTTTCCTGCAGATGATAATCAAACACAACCCACTCTGATACCACTTATTAGGGTTAGCCGGCAGAAGATATCAATTAAATGCAAATAAAGATTAAACAGAGAAATGGAAATACACAGAATTAATAACAGCGAGAGACAAGATTTAACGTGGTTCACCCAAACTCGGGCTACATCCACCAAACAGAGAGTCCAATATTATTATCCAGTAAATCAAAACGATTACAATCAGCGATCCCTGCAACTCAATACCGCTGCAAATGCTACAATACAATGCCCAAACCCTAACCCTTGGCCGCCTTTTATCAAGCCTTTTTGTCGGTTACAAAAATTAGGGTTTTCTTATGTCGGTCATAAAAATAGGATTTTTTTAAGTCAGCCCTAAATTTTTTTTTCTGATCAGGGTAGTGTACAGTACTTTCCTGATCAGTCACCACCTACCAACACTTGGAGAGGCAACAAGAAGCTCAGATTTTGGATACACCTGAGTTGCTGCAACGACCAATTAACTTAGCCTCCATGTCCCCTCTGCAGAAATTAAAATTAGGGACAATTTTCCAAGCTAAAGCTCAGGAAGAAATTTTGAAGTCTCATATTCAGGATAGTGAGCTTATTGGTGAGGCGTCTAGTGTTTTAGAAAAATTGATGCCTGAACTACAGAAGAACACATCTTTAGCCCCCACTGAACAACTCAAAAAGCTAATAAGCTCTATAAGTACACATTTTGAGTCCCTTGAAAAGGCTGCAGAAAAGAAAGTAAGGGCAGAGGTTGATGCTAAAAGGTTAGTAGAGTTAAATAATAAAGCTTCTCAATAAAGTCTTGTTAGATAAAAGTATAGAGTACGCACAAACGACAATTAAGGAAGCTAGTGAAATATACCAACATTGTCTCAATTGGCCGGGTAAAACAAAGGACATAAAGGAGAAAATAAATGGGACTAGAAGATAAGATCATGAAGATATCTAGGAGCTATGATCTGGTAAAGGATGCCATTGGAACTCAACGAGCTGAAGTAGAAACGGTTCATTCTACTATTCATAAACTGCAAACTAAAAGAGAGGTTATCAAACACAGAATGAGCCAACTTAGGGAGATAGTGAGCTTCAAAATTGCATCAATGGCCAGACTAGTAGCAGCTGTAGAGCAAACAAAGCAAATCACTGAAGTCCCTACTACTCTAAAGAAGGCAGAAGATATGGTGTCCCAGATCAATGGACACATCTTAGTTTTGAGTAATGTCAAAATTCGGTGGGATCAAGATGTAGCTCAGCTAAGGCAACTTTATTCTGACATTCTCCCAGCAAAACCGTAAGTCTTTTTGTTCTTAACTTCATTTGTAAATATGTGGATAGTAGAAAAACAGTTTTGAAGTTTTGGCAACTTGTACATACATTTGTATCATATACCTTTGCCATTGATGTCAAAGGGGGAGAAGTACCAGTGAAAAATAGCTAAATATCTAAGGGGGAGTAGAAAAACAAGGTGTACATAGTAAGGGGGAGCAGTATGAACATTTTTCACTAAGTGTTGCCATCAATGCCAAAGGGGGAGATTGTTGGCAACATGGTCAAGAGACACTACTGATATGATTGTGATATGGTGTTGTCATTGATGGCAACAATTAGATATGATTGGGAACAGGTCCGGGAAGAATGACCTAGTCAAATTGACTAAGTGTTGGCAACTTACTGAATTAGCGACAGAGAGTTGGTTGGTATTCCTCCGCAGATACAAATTCTGGTATGCGGTTCTGGTACGTTGCACATAGTTGTTTGATGATGTTATATTCCAAGTTTCATGTCCTAGCAATCTCCGGAAGCTACACTTTGAATTGCTTAAGTCTGGATTAACAAAGTTTAGTCATGAACAATGCAGAATACCTGAGTATTTTAGTCTGCATTTCTCCGCTATTGGTTATTTCGATTTGCGGCTTGGAGGTGTTGTAAACACATGTTAGGAGTATCCAATTCCAGATTTGTGGAGTCTGAGGTTTACCGGATGATTGTCTACAAGTTTCTAAGTATCGGCATTCAGACTAACATTATTTCACAGTGACAAAGATAGTAGTTCAGAGATCCACATTCTACCGCATAAGAATATTATGACTCGCGGTTCTAAAGTATGTTGGGTGATGTATAATGAGTGTTTGGTATGAATTTTAGAGTCTTGTGTGGCCCGCATTGAGAGTTGTGGTATGACAGTTGATTTGGTTAAGTGTATACTTAAGGATGAAGCCAACATACAAGTTGGATCGGTATGCGGTAAAGATATATTGTTTGGATCATCATTCTAAGTAGTTCTATAATAGGTCCGCACCTATATGAAGGTTCTTGAAGGATTGTATTGGTCCGCATAGCTTCTCGTGTAAAGAATTCAAGCCAACAAAGTACAACCTTTTGTGTACACATTTCATTTCTAGCAAGCCAACCCAGTTTTGAGTTAGATCTTGTTGCGGATATAAATACTTGATAGATTTCGATGTTGGAGGTAATGAAAGAAATTATCAAGCTTGTGTGTGTGCGATCTAAGACGGTTTTTGTAATCCAAAAAGTGCAATAAGAGTACAGAGGACAGAATAACAAAGTATATGTGAACAGGGCAGAGAAACAGAGCAATCAAGATGAAGAGCTTTGAAACTATATTTTGAACTATCAACGAAACTAAACTCAAGCATGCTGTAGATGCTACCATATCAGTTCACCCTTTTTAGCAGTGAGTCTTTCTTGTAGTGGGCATTCATTTGGGCAGTGAACCCTCTTGGCAGCGAGCCTCTTTGTAATTCGGTATTGTTCCTACATAATATATTGTGAACTAACACTCACCGTGGTTTATCCTTGTTTTGGGTTTTCCACGTAAAAATCCCTGTGTTCATGTGTTATGGATTGTGGTTGTCTCTTTTGTGCTTAATCTGTTTAATTATCGCATGCAGTAAATGTATTGTTAGATTAACAAATAAATGATTTAATGGGATACTGATTCACGCCCCCCCTCTCAGTATCTTGGGTGTTCAACAAAGATTGCTCTGTAGATGAAGGTGACGCTGTCAGAGGATGCTATCCTACTGTTTTCGGACTGCTGTGATGATGATGAGGAAGTGGAGGAAGGCATGAGCAGAAGGCTTCGGGTCCTAATGTCCCATGTGCTAATTGTAAGTTTATGCATAAGGGTGCCAAGAGGCCTATGCAATTTTCCTTGGCCCCTTCTTTGAAATTCAAACTTTTATAGTTTAGTTTATAGACTGTTGGTAGTGGGGTCGTTGCAATATGTGGCTTCGGCCTTTTTGTGGGGTTTCAGTATGGATTAGTAGTATAGATATAATGGTTTCCAGATATTTTGGTTTGATAGCTCATCAGACCTCTATGACTCTGAATGGGCAGCTACCTAGTGTTCTGGGGTTTCCCCAACTTTTCATGGTACCTGGATCCTAAACCAGGTTTTTTTAGCAAAAAAAAAGTCATGGTAATTCTGGCAAAGAAAATAGATAATTCACAAGTTGATTATGAACATTGAAATTCATATATATATATAATAACAAATGCCAAAATTGACCTTTCAAAGTTTAGTGGCACCAATTAGGATGAAGTTGTTGATTGGTGCACTAAAACCATGTTGGAGTACAATACCACTGAGAGGGGGGGGTGAATCAGTGGTATACAAATTTCAAAAAGACTTTGAGATAATCTTTCAAAGCTTTGAAACAAAGACAACTTCTACAAAATAGAGATGAGGCATCATATAACTATTAACATAATGACAGCAATAACTGACACATCAAAATCAAGAATGCATCAAACACTATTGAAACAATCTATGTTAGACACACAAACAATTGATATCATAACTTAGGGATTAATTTGAAAAGTTTGATTGACCATAATCAGGATGGGCAGAGAATACCATTACAAACAATTATATATGATGAATATGGGTTAATGCAGACCAGATAAACATATGATATGCAAATAAGGAATCAAGCACATCAGAGATAATAACAACCCATAACACATATATTGTCCTAAGTGGAAAACTCTCTTGGGGAATAAAAACCACTCGAAATGCCTCGATTGATAGAAATAATCACAATTACAGAGCCTCACTGGCTTAGAAGTCTCACTAACTTGTCATTATGCCTCATTGGTCTTTTCAACAATGTCTCACTAACAATATTGCCTCACTAGCATACAAAATCCAAAAAGCAAAAATTATATACACAGAGTATATCCTCTGTTTCTCTACATATCACTTCTTATCATCCTCTCTTCTTTCTATATTTTCATTTGGATGCATAAGAATTTATATGTATGAAACAATACAAAAATGTGTCTGTTAATATTCTGCCTTGAAAACCTTTTGTCTTCTCTGTCTCACTGACCCATCAATATTTTATCCTCTTTCTCAATATATCAGAATATATAAAAACAAATATACAAACCCTTCAACTTCCATTCGGGTTTCTTACATTTTTCAAAATATAAAGAAGTTTAACCAACTTTTCAACGGTCATCATAATTCCTAATACTGTTTCAAAAATTGGTCTTTTGTTTTCCACCCAAAAAGCATATCTTGCATTACAATATCACTGTATTTTATAAGCCTTCATATTCTGCCCTTTTGAAAGGCTCATTCAGTTACAAACTGCCCATATACAGTGACAGGTAAGAAGAGATCAAAACAGTTTCTTCAAACTACCCAATAACAGGTAAAGGAGTAAAACAAAAACTGTTATCCAATGCCATTTTCACTATGTTGCCACTGTTAAAACACATTCCTTTACCCAGATGTGTATTTTAAGACTTTGTAAAGCATGAACAAAAATCAAGAACCAAATCACCTGTTGGCCGACACAAGAAACCATATTGCTGTAGCACGAAGTCAAAACCGTTTACCAAGCTGAGCTAAACTGTCCAGCTTTTTCTCATCCTTTAGATTCTTCATAAACTTTCAAAGATGCATGCTGTTCTTTCCACATTATTTCATGATTGCAACTGAATTATGAAACCCTCATTCGGAGCAGTATTACCAAGATAAAACTTTGCAATATGAAACACAAACATCCCTTTTTGCCCGATAAGATCACGTAACCTGTATGCTCGGTGAACCCTAATGAAGGGCCGGTGACAACCAAGTAAGAAGTGAGCTTTTCACATGTTACAACAAGCCACAACTTGCCCAGCAGGTAAAACCCCTAATGAAACCCGAAAACATCATACTTTGTTGAGTGTGAAAAATATTAATCACTAGGAAATGCAATGGTCTCATGTGACATTGAAACAAGTAAACAAATGTTCCTTTTTAGACTTGAACAAACTTAAAGAAAAAGAGTATGCCTTTATGACCTTGTGTAGCCCATATGAGGATATCAAAATAAATTCATTGTTTAACTCTAATGCAAATGTGAACAAAACTCATGCCAACCTTATATCAACTGCCATGATAGTGTCATAATCCAACCATATGTCAAACTGTTACAAATGACTATGTGCCAAGCTGATACAAGTATCTACCAGAGAAATGTGACATGATATCATATGCCATATGCCACAGGAGAAATCATCAGAGCCAAAGTAAAATCATTGGGAGATCATGAGTTCATGACTATCATAGAGCTGTCTTATGAGCATACCATCAATACTTCATAAACAACTTGTGCCAACTATGATCACTATGAGCATGTGCCAACAATCAACTGAACCAACAATGTGAATATATCAAAATGATATCATCATATATCAACTGTCATCAAGTTGTGGGCTTTGTCATCAGGGACAACAACTGAGGGGCAACAAACCATACCTTTGTAGAGTAAAATCTGGTTAAAATTGATGAGGAAGCGAGAACAGTAGCTTCCCTGCATTTTAACTCTAGCATTGGAAAATGGAACTCTTCTATGCAATTCATTTAGCAATTTATGAGAATCTATGGTAGAGAGAAGGCTAGAAAGAGAAGGCTTTTTTGCTACTCTATTTATGAAAAACTAATTGAGCTGGAATCTAGGTTACAAGATGAATCTAATGATGTTGTTCTCCAAGAACAGCTTATTAGTAGAAAATATGTTTTCAGAATTCAACAGATTTATGTAGTCCAAGGGGCAAAAATTAGATCCAGGCTTAATTCACTTAAGCAGGGTGATAAGGGGACTAGATATTTGTTTAAAATTTTACAATATAAATATTTGAGAGAAAAGATGGCTGCCATTGATATTGGGGAAAGTATTAGAAAGGTTTTCTTTTCTTTTCTTTTCCTTCTATAAGGAGCTTTTTTCTTTAAATGGATACTAAGAACACATTATCAGAAGTAGAGAGCTATGTGTTTAAGTGATGCCTTTCAAACTCACTCTTGAAGTGAGGCCTCTTCTTTAGATAGCAATATCACTATTGATGAGATTGACAACGTCATTGATTGTTTGATGTAGAGAAATCCAGCGTTTTATAAAGTTAGTAATGATTGGATAGCTCCTGAACTTGTTACTATATATAATGAGGTCTTACAATTTGGGTCGTGGGAGAAAGATATTAATAGAGGAGTGATTATTCTTATCCTTAAGGATGATGATAGGACTCAGATCAAGAATTGGAGACCTATAACCCTCCATAATATTTCTTATAAAATCTTGACTAAGATTATTGCCATAAGAGTTAATAAATTTCTTCACAAGATGATTTCTATTGCTCAAACTAGTTTTGTTGAAGGCATATTCATTTTGGCTAACCTCATAACCAACTAGAAGGGTATGGCTTGGGCTAAGCCTACTGGTTTGAATTTTTGCATGGCTCTCATAGATTTTGAAAAGGATTATGATATGACTGAATGGCCTTTTATTCTTCTCGTGATGCTTGCGTTTGGAGATATTTTTTCTAGAATGCTTGATATTATGTTTCAAAATGTTTTTGCCCAAGTTGAAGTCAATGGGAAATTCATTGAACCTCTCTCTTCAATTATCTATAAGACAGGGTTGCCCTTTGCCCCCTCCCTATTTATTATGGAACCCATGCATTACTTGTTGAGGTTATTTTGGTCCTCCTATTAAATATATCTCGCTCCCAAACCAATCTAATTTAATTTAAGTGCACTTGAAATAATCTTGTTAGTAGACTTGATATATATTTTTCAGCTTCTGGTTCTAAAACTGCACGTCATAAGAACTTAGTGTTGGGATGCTTCCCTTCCCCTTCAAAGTGGTGGTCTAATTTGGGATGGGTTTGGAGTAGTCCTATAATATTGTTAGATATCTTGGCATCCCCTTTTCCTTAAATCCCTCTTTTTTAAGGAAATATGGTGATGGGTGTTTAATAAAATTAATAGCAAAGTGGGTATCTGCTATGCCATGTTTCCAAGTAGGGTTCTTAGGCTTACCACCACTTCTCTTGCTTGCAGATGCCATTTTTTTGGAAAAATGAAATGAAACCCTAGCAAAACAGAAAATTTGAACAAAAACCCTAGCAGCTATGACAAACTAACTGAAAATCAGAAATAGAAAACAAAATAACTTTAGAATGAAGGCCAAAAGAAAAATAGATAAGTGTTACATGCCTACGAAATTTGGCTGACAAGTTCGCTAAACTTGATCAATGCTCACTCCACATTGTCTGCAAACAAAAGCTCAACGCTCAAATATGTCAAAAAAATCAAATGCTTGAAAAGAACAATGCGAAAAATGATGAATTTGACTATTTGTTTGAGTGGACTGTTAATTTTTCACAACATCCGAATTTTCAGTGCAAACTCACAAGATTTCCACAAGTTTTTCTGCGATTTTTTGGCAAGTACTTGCCAAAAACTTGTAGGTGAGTTTTTTGGCGAGTTACTGACCTTGTTCTACACTTGAGTACTCGTTCAAGTTTTTAATCTATGGTCTTAATAATAATCTTAGGTTGACAGGTTAGGACCCTACAAGCCATCTCTCCAAAGAATTGAAATGTGGTTAGAAATCATGAGTATAATTAATTGTGACTTGGTTAGATTACTTCAAGTTTTAAGCCGACTTTAATACCAAAATTGAAAAACAACTGTGGTAATATTAGGTGTATTACAATCTCCAATGATGCACTTGCAGTTTTTTGATTACTTGTTATCTCTCTCAAACAGATTTTCTAAGCTCTCCTAATGTAGAATGCACCATTGTAGGATTTGAATTTGACAAGAAAACCAAGGTAGAGGATTAATACAATGAAAAAGAATCAAGGCAAGTGTTTCATTGAGACTAAGGCATTTCCCCAACGTAGAAAGGAGAGCAACTAGTCCTCCTTTTGTTGGATGACCTCCTACTTTGAGGGAATGCCCAAAGGTCCCCATCCTCCTTTTGTCAACAAGTGATTCGCACTAGTCCCTCAATTTCGGCTTGACTCGAGCAATAGGGAAAGGCACTCAACCACCTCTAGGGTTGGAACAAGGGCCTTTAAGCACTCAACCAATAGTTCAAGGGACTCATCCATCACAACGATGAGGTTGAGGGCCCAAATGACCTCAATTGTAAGGGGGAACAACTTGTCCAACAAAAGGGCATTCATGAAATTGACCTTCAAGTTGAGAGTAACTATCCATGGTAGCGACTCATCCCGTGTAAGAGCTTGAGATGAAAGCAAGGGGGTCCTAGTCATAAACGAACCTACTATGTGTGGTGTGTATTGGCCCCTATAGCTAATGCATTATCCCAACAAGAAAGAATGAAACTCAAAGAAATTGATAAATTCATGTAGGCTCTTCATGTGTGGACTTGACCCAACCATGATTAATTTAAGAGGGCCCTTTAATTAATAATTTAATAACAATGCACTCTCAAAATAAATCAAGTTTTTAATCACTTTAATTGATTGATTGAACAGTATTTTGAACTCTAATTTTAGCTTTATATCATGTCTAGTTAGTTTGTAGATACTTCAAATTCTTCAACAAGTGACAATCTTAGTTACTTAAATTAAAAGTGATTACAATTATTAGAAATGACGCACTACCTTAGTCAAAAACACTTGGCCTTGTAAACAAGTTATAGAGAAATTTTAAATTTGAATAACAAACCTAAGTATCATACAATCATTTATCTCATGGAAACCCCTAAGATGTCATCCTTGGTAAGTGAAATGTGTTTCAATAAATTGTGTAATATCCAAATGGAAAAAAATAATAAGTTGCAGGTTAAGACAAAATCTTGCTCAAAACCTCTTTCGCTTGTCTAATCGGCATGTACCAATCAACATAAATATGTCTCTTGGCATCAATTACAGATGATTCTAAACTTCAATACAAAGTGAAAGGGAAAAACACAAGAGCTCAATCAACAGTTATAATTTCAAATAGATATTTCAAGAAGAGAATTTAAATAACATACCAAAACATACACTTGAACATGTCCTCCAAAGGAGTAGCAGTTCGTGGCATGAAATCGTCCTGTAAAGCTAAAAGCAATAATAAGAATCTCATACTACAAGAAAATGTTACACTAGTTCTATAATGTGGTATTTATAACTGAATCATACAATCTTCTTCAAAATATAAGTTACTTGTTGCTTGGCAGCCCCTAACTTACTTTCAAGATAGAGTCATATTCCAAACAAGAACGAATACACACTAAATAAATGCGAAGTTGAATAAATATCTAAACCTACTTTATCCATTCCACAATGAACTTGAATCCTTTTGCATGAAAAGGAAAGCTAATACAAACAATATCTAAATTGTATATTTGAGAAATAAGATTATTTATAAAGCATAAAATCACAGTGAAAGGAACTACAACTTGGGCAAGATAACCATCTTAAGGGGAGTTGATCTTCTTAAGGGAGTTCTGTCCTAAACTGCCACCTAGATCAATCCTACATGTATGGGCTGCCAAAAACTTCACATACATCAAGGGGTATGTACGGAGCAAAGGGCTCTTTAGTAGGCTAATAAAGGGGGATAACGCTAATCATGGAGTTTGCATGAATGGTGATTGTTAATCATTTTGACTATTCAAATATACCATTTGATGGTTATAAAAGCATAGTATAGCTTGGATTGTGGATTAGAAGTTGTACCATGGACTCAGATCCGCTAGCAATAAAACATTATGTATTCTGCATTCCTTTCTAGTGCATATTTTTGGCTATGTATGTATATGTGCATCTTATTGTAAAGAACACACATGAGACCCCATTTAGCTTTATAGGGTACTACATCATACTCTACTTTATCAATGAAATTAGTGGCAATAGCAACCTTAATTTACATTGCATTGTGATTTTCATTTCAGAATCTTTATGAATCCATCTCAATGGGTAGGGATAATGATGTTTGTTTGGTTTCAACCTACGATTTTACACCAGCACATGAGAATCAAATTTGTTTGTGAACTGAAATCAAAGAGCACATCAACCTTCATGTTATTGACTTGATTTCACTTTACAAGAGATTCATATGTTCTATATACATCTTGGACTCTTGCTTCCATTTGTCGTCAACTCTCAGAATGGTGGTGCATACCGACTTTTTATCTGCACCAGAATCACATTCATTTTCTCGTTCCTCAACCTTGGCTGTCATATTCTTTTTGGCTTTCTCCCTCTTGTGGCTCTTGAGATAAAGCTACAGATGTAACCCTTAACATTTTTCTTTGGTACATCTATCTATATTGCAATGGTCACAATGATTTTTTGGATATTTGTATTTGTGGATGGAGGTGGCATTCCTTTTGACTTTACCTTTCCACTTGTCTTTTCCTTTCTTCTCGAAAGTTTCTTGTTGATTTTAACTGAAAGAGCTCACTTGTTTCCTTTTCTTCTTGTTGGAGAGATTGCATGCATGCTTCATCTAAGCTTGTCAGCTTGAAAAGAAGTATTTCCATCCATATTTTGCTATGGAGACTAATAGATACATCACTACATGCCCTGAGTCCTTTGAGGAATCCCGAACAAAATAGCTTGCCTCCAGAACTGTATGGTATATTCTTGCACACTATGACCATGTTTTTATCCACAAGTGTTGTCACTTTACCAACTACTGCTCCTCATTCCATATGGGTTAGAATTGTGCTTTGATCCCCACCTCAAAGGTCTCCCATTTTAACACTGGCAGCTCTATCAAAGTATGGCTAGTCATCTTCAAGTGGGGGGAATGAGATACATTTCTCCTCACTTAGTCCAAGCATACCAAAATAAACCTCAAGATGCTTGAGCCAATTGTTAAGTTTCTCTGCATTAACTTGTCCCTAATATCAAAACATGACTAGACATCTTCAAGTGGCTGAATGAGATTCATTGCTCCTCACTTATACCATGTATACCCAAGTATACCTCAAGTTGCTTGAACCAACCATTAAGTTTGTCCACATTAACTCGTCCCTTGTATCAAAGCATGGCTAGACATCTTCAAGCAGATGAATAAGATAATTCACTCTTCACTCTAACCATGTATAACCCCAACTAAACCTCAAGTTGCTTGACCCAATTGTTATGATTCTGCCCCTGTATTCTTAGCCTAATAGAGAGACCTCATGGTCAAGCATGCTGCCCTAATTAATATATAGTTTTGGTTATGAAGCGCTGACTTGTGGTCAAAGTGTTAATTCCTTGAGATAGGTTAAGTGTCATGTTAAGTCAGCTTGATTAGGTTGGTGAAGGGTAGTCCCTCCTCTAGTCAAGGCCTTTATATATGAGTTGCTTGGACATCATTTGTAAAATTGTATCCATTATGTGTGAAGCATTGATCTTCTCTTATTGCATGTGTTATAAAGATACTATACTCATATGTCTCTCATATGCTTGATTTCTACTGCTCTCTTAATTTCTTGTTCCAGTGCTTCATTATCGCTATCTTCTATAGTTACCAGTTCTCTTCTTAGATCTTGGACCTGTGTTCTAGGATTGCTTATATCAACAACCCACAGACAACTTTGCCTCGTTTGACTTGAGTAAGATCAAATAGCTTGTCCATCTTCTATACAGAAACAAGTGACCGAAAATTAATTTTTTGGGGCATTTGCTGCCATAAACTATTCATTGAGTTAACATTAGCTGAAAAAGATTGAGCAATAGAAATCATAGATTTGTATGATCCTCTCTCTTGTATGCCTTCAGTAAGTACATCTAATAGACACCATGGTCCTCTGACTTGAGGAAAACTAAATTCCATTTTCATCTTCACAGAAATAACTACTGAAACCTAGAAATTATAAATTTGGATAGTTCTCTCTCTTGTATGCTTTCAGTAAGTACATCTAACAAACACCTTGGTCCTCTTACTTGAGGAAAACTAAATTCCATTTTCATCTTCACAGAAATAACTACTGAAACCCAAGTTTCCCAAGCCTTTGCTGTCACAAATTGAAATCATTGATTGAGTTATCTTTAGTTAAATAAGATTGAGCAGTACAACAGAGAATTGATGAAAATGAAGTGAAGCTGCAATGAGACTCAACTGGCAAGGTTAAAAGTGCACCTCAAGAGATAGATGCTGATTTGCTGAAGTTTCAGTTGGCTGTGATCTTCATTCTAAGGAAACACTGGAAGATCCTACTAGTAGTTCTCATTGGATGGAGACATTGGAGAGGGATAGTGAATTATGGGCGTATGAGCAAGATCATAGAAAATACTCCAAGAATGTTATCAAGAATTTGATCAAAGGTGACAGCCTAACTCAGTCTGAGAGCAGTGATACAAAGCATGATTGGGACAAGGAAAGAAGTTTCGAGTCTGTGGGTGGTAGCAGCAGCAATTATTTGGTCAGCTCTGTGTTAGAGAATTCACCTGGCTTTGCCTGGCCAGCCGGATGGTGGAATCAGCAGTGGACTCCTGACACTGGAAGAGCATGGGTTGGATGTTTTAGTGGTGGCTCAGATTGTGCCAAGGAATTCCAAGAGAATACTCTGAAGACAAGACTACTGGAAGGTCTGCACCTCATACTGGTGGCGACGAAATTCAAGATGAAGTTTATCAAATCAGGTTCTTTTGAACCAGGAGGTTCAGAATTTTTAAAAGGTGGGGAGGATGATGTAACTGCCCTTTTATGACAGGTCCCCCACTACCTGTCCATTTCCTTCCACTGAGCTATTTTTGTTTTTCTTGTTTGTAACTGCCATTAGTGGTGATTGTACTGATATTTTTGTTGGGCTTTTCTTATTAGAATTGCAGTTTTGATTTTGGGGGAGAGTTTTGGTGTGACAGAGCGATCTGTGAAATAATCCTAGTAGGATGTATAGAAAATAGAAGAGGTGCTGTGCTTTGTGATTATTTTAGGTTGTTCAAAAGCTTCCTATGTCGTGTGTTCATTTTCTGTGGCTGTTTGATCATGAATAAAAAGAACATTGCTGTATCTGCTTTTTGGTATAACCTGAACATGATTCTTCCTCACTAGTTTCTGCTGTTCTAGTCATGAGTATGAATCACAGGAACAGGGCATTCTGTTGCAGTTTACTTGTATGGACAGAGTATTGTTTTAAACTTTTAGACACTAACTTGCAGGAGCAAAGGCTTATATGCAACAGTTTCAGAGCATGTGATTTGAAGCCACATAGATGGTGTGCATCAGGATGTGAATCTGTATAGCACTCTCTTGTATGCCTTAAGCAATAATTTTGTTATGGCTCACCTTATCTCTAAGTCGGCAGCTGTCAATACCAAACTCAACCTCCATATTTTGCCTAGGTAATTGCGCTTACTCTAGAGTGTAAGCTTTTTTTCAGCCCAAGTACAATTTAAACATCATAAGGAATCCGTGTTTCTCCACAGCAGTTTAGTAGGTACCGTACTCTTGGCTTGTACACTGTGTTTATATCATTTCCATAAGCATTAAAAGTTGAAAGTGATTATACATTTGGTCATTTCACTCATTGGTAAAGCTGGAGCTTTCCCGAACAAAAATCCAAAGTAGAATGCATCGCTAGTATGTTACTTGTCTACAAGGTTCTAAACTAAAGTCAATCTTGGCAATAGTCGTCATAGTTTCCAATGGCTAAAATGTTCCAAAGCCTTAAACATCTAGAAATTGAGAAAGAGAGATTCGATTCAAATTGAAAACAGCAAAAGAAGTACCGTGTTTGCTGTTTATAATAGGACAGCAAGGAGTGTAACTGCCACATTACTCCTTAAAACAGGTTTTTTAAGATCGTCCACTTTTAGGTGGTACAAATTACAATACTACAATCCATCCAGCAAGTTGATACTGAAGAGCAAACTTTAGTAACTTAGGAGAGGAGCCTATTCAATCTTCACAAGAAAAGCAAGAGGAGATTGAATGATGAAAGCAAAAAGGCAAGGGGAAAGATCCACAACTGGCTCCACAAAAGAGAGGAAGGAAACAAACATTGCATATAATTGAGCAGTATGGTCAAATTTGGTTGAGTCCAATCTAAATTTATTGTTAAGAAAGTCTTGGCATTGGTCTATGCTTCGGGCATTCTTGTCTGGATTGAATTGTCTTTGAATGTATGCAACTATTGATTACAAGAATTTATTGAATGTCTTTAAATTGAATGTCTATAACTTTTCATTTGAAAAATTTCTTGAATATGTACACTTTTAGTTCATTTGGACAATGGGCCCTTTGCTTTCTGCTTTTGGGGCGAGCTGATATTCTTCTCATTTTGTATGTTAAAAAAATCCTTGTACCCTTTGTTGCACCAACAATCGGAAAAGGATCTTGTAACCTTCAAGAAAGCAAGTATTAGAAGCAGCGAGGGCTAGGTCAGGAAACAGTGGAATGTTGAGGTAGACTTCTTAAGGAAATCGCAAGAAACAAGGAATAGGCAGGAAACTATGGAAACTTATGGAAAAGCTCAGAAACAATATAAAAAAAATTATGAAACGCATTGAAATGGGATTGGGGACTTGAGAAGTATTCTGGAAAGCTGAGTTCCAGCTCAGAAACTTCTAGAAACATCTGGAGAAAGGCTGTAAACTGCTGATAATCTTCTGAATTTTCTGAAAATGTTTTTCAAGCGTACAGCTTTTCTCTCGAAGTTTCGCAAAATTTCTGAGACACAAACAGTCTGGAAACAGGTTTCCAGCCTACTACTATAAATAGTTGCCGAGATTCAAAGCTTGTACAATATTATTTCTTCTCATAATAGAAAGCTCTACATTTTTAAAAATATATACTATGATGGAAATCTATGTAAGCTTGCCTGTAAGATAACAGAGTTGATTATGTCTGCACTCCTCACAGCCAAATTGAGGGAAACGCATCGTGCCGGAGCAATTGCATAGCATCTGATCTGTTTCCTGGGAATATTACCCAGCAAATCCCTGTTACTTGCAGCTTTCAGGGCCAACATGGAAGCCACACCAGATCCCAAAGAATGTCCAGTAAAAGTCAAATTATAATCTGGGTGATTACTAACCAATACTCTCAGAGTCTCCGCCTCCTTCTCAAACACCCAAACTGCTGACTTAAGAAGGCCATGATGAACATAACCACTCTCAAACTTCTCCTGCCCTAATTTGTTATCCAAAAGCACTGCATAATCACTCTCCCTCACCATACTCAGCCCCCTAAAAGCAAGGACAATATCTTTGGCATTGTGATCAACATAAATAAGATATGGAGGTGCCATCCCTGATGTTTCAAGGTTGCCTACTCTCTTTACAACACTGTGGGTATCAATTTGATACCCTCCTGGTGGAGCCCACAGAGGATTGTCCAAGTCATCCTCATACACAGCTAAAACAAGTCTACACATTCTGGGTACAGGCTCAAAGTCCTCAAGAGTGGCAGTTCCCCATGTCTTGCTGTCTTCTGAGCCTGTATGCACGCACCTTTTCCATGCCCATCTACACAAGGCTAATAGATAAACTGTTTCCAACAATGGCATCCCAGTCAAGCAGCACATTTTTCCCTCAGATTCAAATTTGGGTAAAGCATAAAATCCTTCAAATTCGAATTTGGGTATGAATAAAATCCTTCAAACTCAAACTTTGGTATGCTTAAAATCATGCAAATTCAAACTTGGATGTGCACACAATCCTTCAAATTCAAATATTGCTATGCATAAAACTATTCAGTGAATAGATTCAGAACCAGATGTCTTCTTCCATCTTTCAAAGCTTGGAGATTTATTCTACAACCGGACAACCATAGCAACACTCATCTAACGTGTGAGTACACCCTACAGAGCAATTTGGACTCTTAGACTCAACTCGTCTTTCCTTAAGAGAACAAATTATAACAAAGAATGTTTGCTACACCTACCATTCAAAAAGTCCACCCGATGTTTAGTCCAACAAAACCACAACAATTGAATTCTGATTTAAACTCTCACAAATCTTCTCTGCCGAGGATATTGGATGTAGCAAATTAATCTAATAAGATGATCATCTCGACATTCCCGGTTTCATCACCGTTACGTAAACTCAGGCTTAAAGAATCAATTTCTCCGTTAAAGAATACCAGGGACCAGTAGATATAATTACAGCACATGAGGTTCGTAGATTCCAACAAATTCCAATAGGGGTTGGGGACTGGATTTCATGGTCTAGTCTGAGCACCCAGGTGAAGAAATTAAATATTGACAACAATAAGATGGATGGAGATATTTTAGTAACCCAAAATAATCTATAGGGTCGCAGGCCTAAATTTGCCGGCCAACCATGTCTGTCAAGCAATTTTTTCTTGACGGTTATCATTTATAAAAATAGTTTTTTTTTTCCCAAATTTTATAAATATCGAATTTAGGCTTCAAACTTAGTTTTAGTTTGGACTCACTAAAAAAATTAAGTATTGATAAATTGTTTAAAAAAAGCTTAAGTTTTAAATGGAGTATTTGTTCATTTTTCGTATTAAATATTGTTTATTTTTTATGAAAACATTTGGCTATATAATATTAATCAAAAAAATATTAAAAAATAAAAGTTTATAATAAAAAGCAGTTGATAAGTATGAACAATTTAAAAGTTTACAATAAATTATAAACCAAAGTGTCAGAAAGTATGAGAAGTCACATAACAACTAAACTCAAATTACTGCACTAAAGGGAGGAGGTAAGAGATCATCTCAAGGATGAAAATGAAAATTAGTCCAAGCAAAGGGCTAGCTCTAGGGAGGATATCAATCCACCCAACCATCCTGGGCATCTCAAACAACAAGAGGCGCAAGCACACCCCACCCAAGTGGTGAAGGCACAATAGCTCTAGAATCAATGCCACCTTGAGCCAAAGATGGTCACTCAAAAGTCCCAGCAACAATCATTTTATGCAATGATAGAGTCCAACCCCTTCGTTGAGAAGGCGGGGGGAAAGACAATTGCAACAATCTAAATAATGCCTTCATCGCAAGATGGGGGTGGTAAACCCTAGGGCGAGTTATCAAGTAGGATTTTAAACTAGTACATGGAGTGCTCCTCCAATGATTAAAAAGGTCCTAGAGGTGTTGAAATTCCAAAGCCACCTTTTCAAATTGTGTCTAGATCTAAAAGTAAACTAAGGTGAGCACATAAACTCTCTCCTTAACAAAGAAATGTTAAGAAATCTCCCCATTAATGAAAGATAACATACTTCCTAGACTTTTAAAGTTAAAAAAGAATATTGACTTTAAATTGTAAATTTTAGCAATAGAAGTTGGCCACTGGGCAGTTCCCCAAATAGATCAAGCCTCCAAGAGAAATATCTAGGATGAAAGGGTGATAAAAGGCTTTGGATCCAATTCCAAGCACTTTGGGCCCATGAGCAAATCTAGAAAAGGTGCTTGAAGGTCTCATTTTTCTTATAGGTGGGACATCTTGGATGAGGAATTTTGATATGAAGCCTTTCAATTAAAGTCAACCCTTGGTAAACCAAACACCAAAGAAAATGTGCAAGTTTAGGCTTGAGAATCACATGCCATATTCTCTTGAGCCAAAAGAGTCAAGTTTGGAGCAAAGAATTGTACCTCCAACGATAGTTTGTATTCCCAAGAGATAAGAAAAAGGGGCTAAGAATCTTGTATAAAATCCTAGGAGTGTAGTTCTTACAAAATTTATCATAGTTCCAATGTCAATCCATCCACTAAGTAGACAATTGAGGACCCAACTTGTGCAACATGACATTAAGCATATGTTCTTGAATATGAAGAATTAAGGTTGAATCATAGATGGTAAGCTAAGAGTTTGTCTTTCCTCTGAAGTGGGCCAAGGAGTCTAGTCCCTAGAAATAACATGATCCCAAACACTATGAATGCATTTTCTAGAAACCCTTTAGATTTAATGCCTAGAATATCAAGGAAAGGCAAGGTGGAGGTGTTAATTATGGAAGACCATAAATGCTATGGTCATTATGTTGGGAAAGGTGTGTCAACCTTGCACCCTAATGTTTGTATTTATTAATGATTTGCATTTACTTATTATTTTTGGCCTCATATGGGAAATGGGGCGTCCCTCTTTGTGTTGGCATCATTTTCCATGTGTTGAATACTTTGGGAAGTGTGTAAGAGGTTGTAAGAGCATCTATTTCATTATGGCATTATAAGATGGGAGCTACCTATGGCATTTTTTTATGATGCATAAAAGCATGATTATAAGGGAGTTACATTAGAATCTTGACCAACATAATGACAAGTCAAAACATGTCTTTGAATGGGTTTGAATTGAATATGCCAAAATGGGGCACCCAATTTTAGATCTTAAATATGACAAATACTATGACAAGTTATGACAATTGTAAGAGCATATTCTAAAAATAGCCTAGAAGACCATGACCAACTTGGGCATTAGAATTTGGACCAAATATGGCATCATTTTTGGTTCATTATGACTCGTGGTTAGGGAAAACCACTCTTGGTTTATGGTTCGATATTTGTCTATTTATTGGTGCTTAGAGTTGGAGCTATGTGTGGTTGTATGGTTGATTAGCAAGTATTGTTATGCTATTGGAATTTTTCCAGTTTTACATGTTGGTGATACTCCTATAACAACATGTCCCTAGATATTGTATTGTAACATTTGTTGTTGATAATACAATTGGTTTGTGCTTTGAAGTGTGGGTTTTTTTCTCCTGAAAGGGTTTTCCCCATGTAAACTTGTGTGTTATAGTATAATTTTGTTGTGTATTCTTTCTTGTAATTGTAAGATTGATTATTTTTACACTTAACTCCCATCAAAGTTTAGTTTGCATATATTTGTACCATTGCTTCCTTTCATTTGGTATCAAAGCATAATCAGCTCGGATTGGAGGTGTTAGGGACAAAGATTTTTATACTAATCTTGGATTCAGTGGGAGGTTGCATAGAAGGAGATATTGTTGCAAGAAAAATGGCAAGCACATCAATGATAGAGATGGAGAAGTTTACAAACACTAACTTTGAGTTGTGGAAGCTCAAGATGGAGGATATGCTCATAGACAAAGATCTATGAAATACAATCTTTAGATCCAAACCCACTACAATGCAACAAGCCGACTGGGACATATTGGGTAGAAAAGTAAAGGGCCTCATCAGGATTTGCTTAGAAAATTCTAAGAAGTCACCACACAAGCCCTTTGGAAGAAGTAAGGAGAAATTTATTAGGCTAAATCCCTTGTAAATAAACTTTTCCTAAGAAAAAAGTTGTATACCCTTAGTAGGATGGAGGATGGTGGTTTTGTAGTCGAGCACATGAGCACATTCAATATGATCGTGACCTTGTTGCACTTTGTTGGAGTGAATATGGAGAATGATTGTTGTATGACACTTCTTTGTTCTTTGCTAGACTCATGGGATCACCTTGTGATGGACATCAAGAGCACTACCTCTAAGCTTGAGATAGATGAGGTAGTGGCATCATTATTCTCAAAGGAGATGGAAAGAAAATATTTTGAATCAACTAAGGAGACCCTATCAATTCGAGGAAGACTAAAGGAGAAAGGCAAGAATAAGGACAAGAAAAGAGAAAAGTTTAGATCCAAATCTCCTAGGAGATCTAGATCTCATAAAAAAAGTATTCTCAAGATGATGCAGATGCCTTTATCGTAGCCTTGGTGTTGGAAGGGTATGTACAACAATAGGGCACACAGTAGATCCTACCACAGCTCACCACAAGGGGAATACGGAGGACAAAGCCGACATAGATAGTGTCATTTTGTAAGGGACACACCCTTAATGTAACATATAGATATGTAACAGACAATATGTAAGATGTAAGAGAGATGTAAAGTGAATATGTAAGAAGGGATATATGCAGAGCAGAGACTCAGACCTGCCATTTTGTATATAAGTCTATAATGAATATAAAATGGAGATATACAGGTTTGATCTAATCTATATGTGTATATGAATGATGTGTTCTTACCGCATGCTACAATTCCTTACTATTTTCTATGATTCTCTCACTATATCTTCTCGGGTATAAACTAACTTTATAGAGATTGGACCGAGGCTTAGATCTCTGGACTTAGTCCTCCCCATTATTTGCCAACATTTGGTTTCATTGACAGGACCCTAGAAAGAATAGTGAAGAATCGACGAAATAAATTAACAAAAGGAGAAGTGCAGAATAGAGAGAGGAATTGGGAAGCAAAAAACTAAAGTGATAGAAAAAAAATTATGATCTGTGGAGAATCCTCTGAGAACCTACCCTTGTGAGAGGGGGAAGGCACCTAAGGAGATGAAAAATGGAAAGGGGGAGGATCTGAAGAGATCCTTGAAAAAATGTAACTCTTCATGCTAAGTCGACCATGGGATACATAAGGATTAATAAAATACCATATCTAAAACACCCATGGGAAAATGGGATAACAAGAAGCTAAGGGAAATTAATGAAATTATAGAAATTGGAATGAAAATGAGCAAGGAAGAAAGACAAAAGTAGACTTAGGAACGACAAGAGAGATACTGCAAAAGGATGGAAAATGCGTAAAAAATAGGAAGGGAAAGCACCAGGAAGGTTGTGGAGGAAAAGGATGAGCACACCGATGTGGGTGTTGCTGAGCGTACTGATGTGGGTGATGTCAGAGAGAAAAATGTAAGCAAAGAAGAAAGAATGAATGAGCGCATCATAGGAGCTGCCACAAATTTAATACATAAGGATATAGACAATCCCAACCCACTAACAATGCATATTAACAGGGCTACAAAAAATTCTCAAAAGCTTAGGACAGAATATTGATAATTATGACCAGTCAAGAAGGATATGGAGGGAAGAATATAATCAAATCCTACACTTACTGCAAATAGGAATAACCGCAAAGTTTCAACCTAATTTTACCAATGTCCAAATCAAAGTTGATAAAAAATGGGAAGAATTATTAAACCCTATAAGAAACCTCCAGCCCTTGAACTTGGATATAGACTACCTAGACCATTTGGTTAATTAGAGTTTGATGAAGGTTAGAAAAAGGAGATAAGATGTGATATATGATCATATTAGTTTCGAGAGTCTAAGCAGTTAAAGGAAACAACACCAATAAATGATAAGATGTCATTCACAAATGCAAAGTCATCCCCTAAAACAAAGAGGCACTTTGAAGAGATGCAACTCCCGGACCAGGAGTCACTCCATGCATGCCATATGTTACCCAATTTTTTAAATCTGGAAAGTTTTAAACTTTTCATTGCTGGAAAGCGTTATCACATTAATTCTTTCATACCAATTTACTATCAGTCTTTGATCTGATTATGTTTCCAGGAAGTCGTGGTATTATCCTCAGCTAATTCGGTGCATCATTTCAAGTGCTCAAAGAGAAATTTATTCATCTACACTTAGAAGATAGTTGTGCAAATTAAAGTGTTCTTCACAAAAACAATTAAATACAGAGATCCGTTAGTCCTAGTACGAAATCGTTTTACAGGGATTTTCTTGACTCTTTTTCGCACAATGTGGTTCATTTTTCAGGATGAGATTCCTTCACAGGTTGGAAATTTTAAAAATTCTTGTTCCCGCTCGGTGATCTGTGGAAAACATTAAATTCAAAGTTTCATGAGTGCTAGCACAGAAATAGTTTGTAGAGAGCCCCATGTGATCTTTTCACTCCATGTGACTAGTTTCCAGATAGAGTTATCATTTCAATCAAAAGTTATGAAATTATCTATTTCCCCGGTAGTTTCGATTTCCAAATATCATGGAGTATAAAAGTATTTTCTTTCAATGGTTTTCCTAAGATTGGAAAATGCATTATTTAAAGGAGTTTATGCAGAGATTAAATTTTATTTACCTTCTTGGCATTAAAGTTAAAAAGTCTTGAAAATTTGCCGAAGAAGGAATGACCAAGTTTAAAAGTTAAAAATATTGCCAAAATATTATTATTTTAACTATATAAAGGTGAATTATTTGATCAACCATTCTCAAGGTTTGAAAACCTTAATTTTCATCAATTCACTTTTTCTTTATCAACGTTGAAAAGTTATCGTCAATACTTGGCTAGTTTATTAAATTCTCCATTGGTACCTAATTGGCATGTTGAGGAGTTTGCAAATTTGACATTTTACCATTCTGTCTGAGCTTGGAGTTGTAGAATCGCTGGTGTTAGTTAACGGTTTCCTAAAAGTTATAGCTTTGGTGTTGGTCTTGCATTATATTGGGTGCATCTAAAAGTTCTAAAGGATATGCACAAAATGGATTTGTTGAAACGGCGTTGGAAACTTTCAAAGTAGATGCAATAGCCAGATGAAGCATTAAATCCTACAAACAATGCCTTTGAAATTCATTAAAGATTTGAGTATTTGATGTGAAGTAGCCATTCGTTTGTTTAGAGTTAAGGTTGAAGACCATAAGCGTGTGTAACCGAATGTGAAGACTTGTGCATTGCTGGTAGAATGCTTCATAAAGTATCGCATTAGAAAGCATTAAGACATTTTCGTGCACTCAAGTGTTATCAAGGAGCAATGAAGGTCCTTCACAAAGGTGGGAAGAATGGAAACTCCCTTTCTATGCATCTTCGGGCACTATGTTATGAAGAAAGAGATGAACTAGGCTTCGAAGCAGACCATATAGCCAGGTATATTACAGAGGAAGGGGTTTTTATAAGGTGAAAGCTTCGAGGATGAATACTAAATAGTCTTTTCCTTTCAGTTTTGTGGAATACATGTGGAAGATGATCTACTGCAAATCAATATATTACTTAAATCCTCATTAGTAAATTAAGTCCTTTTTTTAATGACTTAATATGATGACTCCTCGTACATAACTTAAAGTTATGTTAATGAGTTTTCTAAATATAATGGAAAGGAAGATCAAAATTCAGTTTCAAAAAAATAGTTGCAGGGAGAGAAAAGGATTATAAACTGAAGAATTTCTATTGTAACGACATCTTTTTCCAGCTTTTCGAAGAGAGGGAAGAGAGGGTTTTGGAGAAGAAAAACCATTTTTCTGTAAATTTGTGACAGCAACGGCTATTTTTCCTGACTTAGTCAATGTATAAGGATTTGGAGAGACTTTGAGCTCTTGTTTTATTGAAAAATTGAAGGGTTATTGCAGAACTTTGTGTCTACTTAATTTCTTTTTTGATTGCAGGTTTTCCTATGTTAATTTGTAATTATTCTTCAATGCTTCTATGTATGGTTGCATTGAAATTCACCCAAACATTTTGTGTTCTGTTGGTTGTATGTTATTCTTATGTTTAATATGTGACTTGTTTATCTGCAATTTCATTTCTACCTCTACATATTGAATTTTTGGGGAGAAATAGTCACTTCTAAATTATTTCCAGCTACTATTCATGGGTAGGAAATTTATGAACTTTGAATCATTTGTTTTTGCTCATTATGTTATTCTAAATCTTTTCTTGGGAAAATAGGGTGTTATTCTTATGTCTCACACTTAGGCTTTCCTTTTCTTTCTTTCCTTTTGTTGTAGTTTCCTTTCTTGCTTTCTAGTTAAAAGCATACCTCGAAAAACCCTAAATTAGATCATACGAGGGAGCTGTCCCTCTAAACGCAGAGGAAAATCATTGTTTTATAGGTGATTTCTCCAACTGTTATAAGTAGTTTGTCTTTATTTTCTTGGGCATATCAGAGGTGTATTATCTATTTTTAAAGGGGCAAATCTATTTACTAACACCATATAAGACAAGGAGAATTTTGGTGGAAGAGAACAACAATCAAATAGACAAACAAAAAGAAATAGAAGAAGGAATCAAAAGAGATTACGAAGAAATATTGGGAAAAATTATTTTGATATTAAGTTACAGAGAGATAAGGGAAGAAAAACAAAACCCTAATATAGAGGAAGCAACCTAAGCATAAGAACAATAAGAAAACACACCACAAGATACCGAAAACACCCGAGAAATAAAAGAAATAAACAATGGACTCACCAATTAAGTTACCGATATTCAGAAAAGAAACTACAAAAGCAGTAGAACATGTCTTTGTTCTAGAATCCATCTGGAATAGGAAAAATGTAACAAGAGACTAGACTAAACTATTTGATTTCATGGGAACACTAAGAAATGATGCATTAAAATGCTATAGGAAGACATGCTCTGAACACAACAAGTCATGGGATGATATTAAGAAAGAATTTTTAGATAACTTTGAATCTCCAGATATCCCCATAGAAGGAGTAAGTAAACTAAGGGATTTAGCTCAAAAGAAAGGGGAATCTATAAAATATTTTGATAAAAGATTTAAAAAGGTATCTCACAAATTGGAAGAGCCCTTAACTGAGAAATAAAAGATTGAATGGTTTGTGTCAGGGTTAAGCCCTAACATCAGAACATCTCTGGATGGAACTAGTTTTGAAACTTACTTAGAAGCAGTGACTATGGTCTGCTGCATAGAATCACAAACTTGATGCTGATAGGATAAGACCAAGGAAAACATGGAGATGGAAAATCTTAAGCTTGAACTGGAACAAATTAAACTAAAACAAGAAATTTTGGCAAGAAAAGAGGAGAGCCCACATAAGCAAAGGCCTAACATATGGTGTTCATATGTACTAAAGAAGGACATTTGTGAAACAGGGGTCCAATAATAAAAGGGGAAGGAAAGGATACCACAACAAATGTAGACATCAAAACATTACCAAAAATAAGCAATACACTCTACTACAGATTATGCAACGAGTGGGACGACCATGAAATAGAAGATTGTCCATCGCAATGCTTCAAGCTAAGAGAGGAAGATGATCATGAACCTTGGTGTAATGCACACTGCAAAAATAGAACAGATAATGAGAACATGGCATATGTGAAAGGACTAGTAGAGAGACCATTGTACATTCAAGATCATGGATACAACCATCCTAACTGGGCTAATCAAAGAACTCTTAACACTTTACAAAATACAAATCCTAATCCCACACCTTACATGAATAATTATAATAATGAAGAAAGAGGCCAATATAATGGATATAGAGGAGGAAGAGGCTGCAGTAGAGGAAGAAGGAGAGAGGATGCAACATGTTGCAAATGTGGTAAGCCAACCCACTTCGCTAATGAATGTTGGGGAGAAAGGAATAAACGATGCACATTTTGTAGTAGTGCAGATCAGATCATGACCTATTTTCATGTGATAAGGCTCAATAGTACTTCATAAATGCACTGCAACAATCAAAAAGTGATTAATTACATGGGTTTAACTCACAAAAAGGCATCCACATAATTAGAAATATTCCAAAGGAACAATCGTAGGCAGCTAGAAGTTGCCAGAAGGAAGCTAATTATGAGATTGACACCTCTTACACTGAAAATTTAGAGGATGATTGTTATAACTATTACATCCCTCTTTTTGGAATCGATTATGCTATTTACTTTCTTGCAAATTTTAGTAATATAATATGTTGTGGACGACATGGAAATTGATGATTTATTATACAAAGTTAGTTCTATGAAATTTTAGAATCAATTGATTATGATCAATGTGATATTGTAGACTAAATGTCCTTTTTGTTAAGTGAAATGATGTTTTGGATATATTATGCTGTGATTTGGAACGTGCTTTGACCACAAAATTGTATGTGAGACTGTTGTTGCAGGAACAGGTGGACCATGTTCGACAGGAAGAGAAAGTATCTTTGAGAGAGAGTATAGACTCTGGAAATTAACCATGGGTGTTTGTTACTGAGAATGCCAAACAGGTAGATAAACCTTGGAACCATCAATTTAGTCTTGTTTTTTCAACTGGGATAGTTTAAGACTAGATGTCAACGTCTGAAGATAAGGTGTAACATCCTTTTCATAAGTCGTCATATAGAATCTTGGAATCGACGATGTTGTCGTAAGTCCACCAAAGCGAGTCGACTTATATAGACGATTATTATTTCGTTTATAGGTAATTAAATGAACCTACTTGTGGCGGATTCGTGAATCACATCTCGTAGTCGAAAGATGCGAGAAGTCAGCTTTGTGTGTCTAATGATGTAGGAAACTTGTTTGCACTACGTTCAATCCGTCGTGATTGTCGTAAAACGTGTCAAACTTGTGTTGTGAATTTATTCTTTTTGGAGATCGACAAATGTCGATTTTGAAGCCTAGCGAGTAATAATTTGTTTTGGTCATTGTTGGGAATGAGTCTTCTTCTTCTAGCTTTGACCGCGAGATATTATCGATCTAACCTTGAGTTTCCTTATTAAGTTGGTCTTTATCTCTTTTCTTTTTCGACCAAAAAGATGCTCTAGACATTTCTTAACCGTCGCCTTGTCAAGCTTAACCCCACAATTTAGCTTTTAGTTGCTCTTGGAGAATTAGATGCCTTATGTTCGAGTGAGGGCAAGGTTGTTATATCCATTTTCAAGCCACGTCGCCATTGGAGCCTCCATCTTTTTAGTGTTCGTGATAAGTGGGAAGTCGGGTAAAAAGATAGTTATGCCGACCCTTGTGGATAGGCATGTGATGGTTTTTGGTCTCATTGCACTATCTTCCATCACCGTGGTGCGAGAGGGAGGTAGCTAAGCGGTTGTGATAGGGTGTAACCATTTAATTATGGCAGACGCTCCTTCATCGTGGGTGGTGCAAAAGCATTGGGTTGCTGTGGTTTAGAAACCAAAGGAAAACGCTGTTGTGGAGAGCTTTTTGCTGCGCTGAGCGCGGTAGGGAGTGATGTGGTTGAGAATTTAGTGAATGGTGAGATGAATGTTGTTTTAATCCTTCATCGTGGGCAATAGGTGGTAGTTTAGAAGTGGAGAGATGAGAGTTATAGGGGGAGATTCCATCGACGAGGGAGGAGGATAGTTATTGAGTAGGCTGTCGTTGTTTTGGAAAGGAGAAAAACGACAGAGAGGAGAATGAATTGATTGAAAAGTTGGGCTTTATTGTGCACGACTGGCAGAGAAAAGAGAGTTTTGAAAACCTGAGGAGGCACGACTAGCTAGAGGGGGACGTGGATAGGTGTGCAGAGAGATGGGAATCTTCAATGATCGCCGGGAACTTGCCACAGCAGTCTTCAACTCTGTCGACAAGTTTTCCCATTCTTTTCTTCTTTTTCACAGTTTAAGTCAGTTTTTGTGTCTCTTCACTGCAAAGATAAAGTAATGCATTTACACCAAATAGAATATGATGGCAATGTCTTCTATTGCGATTGCTGTGTGAGGTTTATCCATAAAATGGTATCATTGCTGTGTTTTGATATTCGAAAACTCAGAAATAGTAACATTGCTGTCCTTAAGAATACGTGAACTTAGTAACTGTATCATTGCTTGTCATGAACGACACCATATGATGAAAGAACATAGTTCTCTAATGTACACACATCTAGGAACGAACACTATAGGATGCAAAATGTAAACTACATTCTTCAACTGATTGGCAATGACGTATGTTTAAAGAGTTTCCTTTAAGACGGTATTATCAACTTAAAACTGCCTTTGGTGCACTTGAAACGATAGTTCCACAGCGAGAAAACACATTGCTCCATGTGCATGTTGTGTAGGAGTTTAAAACCACAGATTTAAAGCATGTTTTGACGTAGACTTTAGTGTGTTTGACAGCCGGAGATGTAGTTGTAACCAGCTAGTGTCTTATCCGTCTTATATCTTTAGTTAGAGGTCGACCATGTGGTTGGTCATCTCTAATGTCATGAGAAAGATTCCCAACCCCTTATTATCTTATATACGACTCTTATCTCTATGAACCATGTGAAACTATTTGACTTGGAAAGGGGAGTAGAAAGTTAAAGTATCAGTTTTGGTCGAAAGCCGTCATGATTTTGTAATGAACAAGTGGGGTGGGAAAAACCCGCATTTGAGTCTAGATTACGTTGCATGCGATGGTTCTAGTATCATTTTATTTTGTAGACCTTATGAGTCTAAAACCCTTAAATTCTGGGATAACGGGAAGTTGTTTTAGATACTTGAGTATGTTGTACAAACATGGGAACCGAGTAAACAAGTATGAAACCACTTAGGAGTGGGCGTTATTAAACAATGTTTTTACATGAATATGGGATTATGAAACCATAAACTTAGGATTAGAGTAAACGTTGCGCCATGCGCTATTGCAGGAGAGAATCCTAAAACCTTGAGGTCATCAAGGTCGACATTTGTTTAAACCTTACAAATAGGAAACTGTAGGATTTCGATCAGTTCAAGTTGAGTAGGGTGGGTGAACTAAGTTCATGTGTTCTTAGAACGCTATTTAAAAACAAATCCTTTGGCCAAGGTGGTGCACGATCCTCAAGTGCATCAAATGTTCACTGTGACTGGATGGCGTTTCTTGTGTAGAGTCGTGCATGACTAGAGAGTATCTAGGGATCTGCACGATAAAAAGACACGTAAGTTACAACACCAGAGCTCAGATGGCAAACACCGATGGTTATCCTAAGTCTATCCTCTTGAGTAGGGTAGGGCCACTTCCGGTTAGGAAGGAGTGCGGGAGACCGACGGTCTGTGGTTGGAGGTTAAGCTCCTTGAAGATACTTTCTCTTCCAAATACTGAGGATTACCGAGTCTTGAATGTGATGGGTCAACAATCGAGATGCATGTTAATGGTATGTTTCCAATATTTTATTTGTTTCAAGTAAATTTCAAATTGTTAGAGAACAAAATGTTTATTGTATATCATTTCTTTCAGTTTTATGAAAATGAGATCATGTTTATGTTAAATTGAAAAATGTTATAATGGGTAATAGATAAGTTTCTTTTGTATTTGATTACCTAGTAAATAAAATAAAATAAAATTTACCTTTGTGAAAACCTAGTTTTTCTTGTTAATTCAGATATGGATGTTACATATGGTATCAGAGCTAACCAGGTTCAGTACTAGGGCTGATGAGTCCACTAACTTGATTAGGAAATCAACATTATGCAGGTAGCTAATGATTTGATTTATTGTGCCAGGATGGTATACATCAAGAAAACCGCAAGAAAATCCTTCGTGGGTAAGAAGCGTTATCTGCAAGCTAAGCAGAAACGGCTTGCGATGATCAAGACCATTGAGAAAACTAATGACGAAAATGACATTTGGCTTGATGATGTGGAAACCTTAGCAAATGCAATGTCACGTCTTAATCGAGTGAGGAGAGAACTTCTAGAGGGAGCAGTGACGGCAGCTCGAATCATGATCAACTGCTGCCCCAGTATTGTACCTAATAGTGTACCTGTTAGTGTACCTAAGAGTGTACCTAGTAGTATACCCATGATCACTAGGGATCCTCATGTAGTACCTAGAGCTGAGATCATGGAGCTAGCTTCTGATAGTGAGTCTGAGGGGTATACACCTTGTGATTATGTGTCGGACAATGAATCTGAAGGTTACACTCCACTAGATAATATTGAGTAAAAACATGAGATATGTCTATCTCTAATGATGTTGAAACAATTTTGCAAAATGAATAAAGACAAAATTTTGGATTGAGAACAATTATGATTATGATCAATTGTTGTGTTCTTTTGATGATATTTAATATGATAAGCATAAAACTAATTAGTATATGTTTAACCAGGTGAGAAACTAAACTATCATGGACCAATCAGAGTTTAACAAGGGGGAGGATCGGGAAGGTCATAACTCTCAGGAAAACTCCACTGACAAGTTGGATAGGATTCTAAACATGCTTACTGAAACCAAGGAAAGGTTGAACAAACTGGAAAAGAAAATGGATGAAACTGACAACACAGAAGGTGAAAATGAGAACTCACATTATACAAGCAAGAGTAAACATTTGGAAAATGGCACGTCAAGTGAAAATCCTGACGACAGTGAAGTCCAAAGAAAAACCAAGGATAAACTTGCATTAGAGTTATCTAAGGATATGAAGAAGGTTAATCCTCCAAAGTTCGATGGAACGAAAACTGGAGATGCAGTAGAAGCATGGTTAACGGAGATGGAGAAATATTTTGAGATTAGAAATTACTCTGAGGTTACTAAAGCCGTGTGGGGAGCTTATCAGCTATCTGGAGAAGCATCCACTTGGTGGATGAATAAGAAAATGGAGTTGGAATTAAGTCCCTTGAAGGTGACATGGGATGAGTTCGTAGAACTATTCCGAAAATGGTGGTTACCTCAGTTATATTTTGATCAGAAGTTAACGGATTTCCAAAACCTCAGGCAAGGTGAACTATCTATGGTTGAGTATGCAGAAAAATTCACTAGACTACTGAAGTATGTTCCTCAATACCAAAAGGATGAAAGGTTCCGAATCAGAAAATTCATCATGGGACTCAATCCTCAGATCAGCGGTGAGGTGGAGGTGCATGGTCCAATCACAATGGATCAAGTTTATGAAAAGGCAATTAAACAGGGGCAGAAGATCAAATCTATCTCTACTTACCGTGATAAGAAACACAAGAAGTTTGATAAGAACTACAATAATCAGTCTTATAAAAGGAAAAATGAGAAGGGATATGGAAACAGGAGGTTTGATAAGGGAAATCGAAAGAATCAAGGGGGATTTGGTAATGAGCGAAGAGGTGAAGATTATAAGAGAAATGTAAATTTTAAGAAGAATGATGATTTTGCAAGTAGGCCATCTGAGAAGCGAGGACCTATAAGAGGATGCTTTCTTGTGGAGGAGATCATTATGCCAACTGTTGCCCCAACAAGAAGTAGAATGGGAAGCCTAGGAACACGAAACTTCCTTCGCAAAAGGAAGCATTTCAGCAAAGGATTCATGCCGCTCTTGACAATCGACAAGCAGAGTATCAGATCACCCCTATTGAGATGACAGGTACCTTATTTGGAGTTCCTATTTCTATTCTATTTGATACTGGTGCAACAGAAAGTTTTGTGTCACCTAGAGTCTTATGTAAATTTTTTAGAAAAGCTGGTTTTATGTCAAAACCATGGACAGTAGAGTATGCAAATAACTCAAAGGCTCAGGTAGAGCAATGTTTGTTCAAAGCTAAGATTGATGTTTCTAACTTCACCACTGAGGCAAATTTATACGTAGCGCCTTTAGGGTCCTATGATGTCATCCTAGGAATGAATTGGTTGTGGAAACATCGAGCCAAGGTAGATTGTTTTCATAAAACTATTGAGTGTTTGGATGAGACAGGCAAAACAGTAAATCTCCAAGGAATTCAAAAGGAAATAAGGATTAGATCCATTTCATCAAAACAACTAAAATGGGCTAGGTGAAAGGGATGTCAACTTTTTGCAGTCAAAATGGACCTAGTAGAGGAAACCTTGGAGAAACAAACTTTTGAGGAAAGATATCCATATCTATGCAACTTCAGGGATGTATTTCCCGAGGAGTTACCAGGCTTGCCTCCGAAGAGAACATTTGACTTTGGCATAGATATTAAACTAGGATCGGAGCCAATCTCTAAAGCTCCATATCGTATGACTACCACTGAACTTATGGAATTAAAAGCTCAGTTGCAGGAGCTATTGTCTAAGAATCTAATTAGGCCAAGTGTATCACCATGGGGAGCCCCAGTTATCTTTGTCAAAAAGAAAGATGGAACTCTAAGGCTGTGTATAGATTATAGGATTCTTAACAAGGCGATAATAAAGAACAAGTATCCTTTGCCACATATTGATGATCTATTTGACCAAATGCATGGTGCATCAGTCTTTTCTAAGATAGATCTGAGATCTAGATACCATCAGTTAAGGTTGAAAGATGAAGATATTCCCAAGACAACATTTAGAACGAGGTATGGTCATTATGAGTTCATGGTGTTGCCGTTTGGATCGACCAATGCACCTGCTGCTTTAATGAATCTCATGAATAGTGTTTTCAGAGATTGTCTTGATAAGTTTGTGCTAGTTTTCATTGATGATATTCTGATCTATTCCAAAAATGAAGAGGAGCATGCACGACATCTTCAAACAGTCTTGCAATGATTAAGAGAACATAAATTGTATGCGAAACTCTCAAAGTGCACCTTCTTTCAGAAAGAAGTACAGTATTTGGGGCACATAATATCAGCTGATGGGATATCAGTTGATCCGGCCAAAATTAAAGCTATTATGGAATGGCCTGAACCTACCAATGTGTCAGAGGTACGAAGTTTCATGGGATTGGCAGGGTATTACAGGAAATTTGTGTTGAATTTCTCAAGCATTGCTAGCCCAATTATCTCCTTGCAGAGAAAAGGAAAAAGGTTTGTTTGGATGGATGAATGTCAAAAGGCTTTTGACTTGTTAAAAGAAAAATTAACAACCGCTCCAATTCTAAAAGTTCCTGATCCTGAGGGAGAGTTTGAGGTTATCATTGATGCCTCGGGGGAAGGATTGGGAGGTGTGCTTATGCAATATGGTAGGGTAGTAGCCTATGAGTCAAGGAAGTTGAAAAACTATGAGTAGAACTATGCTCCTCATGACCTAGAGATGGCAGCAGTGGTTCACGCCCTTCAGATGTGGCGACATTATTTGTTGGTAAGAACTTTTATTCTAAAATCTAATCATCAAAGCCTTCGCTACATATTTACATAACCTAATCTCAATGCAAGGCAAAGGAGATGGTTGGAATTAATATCAGATTATGACTTTGAGATTTCTTATATCAAAGGCAAAGAAAACTGAGTAGCAGATGCCTTAAGTAGAAGAAGGCACATAGCCTCTATAATCTCCATACATGCTAACTTTAAAGACTTAGTAATGCAAAACTTATCTGGAGATGAGTATTATGAACAAGTGAAACAGGCTCTGCACTTAAACCCTAAGGACCCAAGATATGATGGATTCAGTTTTGAATCTAATGGATTGATGAGATTCAAGGGAAGAATCTATGTTCCTGATTCAGTAGAACTTAGAAACCTTGTGTGGAAGGAAGTTCACTGTGCTCCTTACTCTGGACACCCTGGTGTAACAAAACTGTTAGCGGATGTCAAGCTGCTATATTTCTGGAAGGGAATGAAAAGCAATGCTACAAAGTTTGTAGCTAGCTGTTTGGAGTGTCAGAGAGTTAAGGCAGAACACCAACATCCTGCTAGATTGTTATACCTGCATGATATTCTGGAATGGAAATGGCAAGTTGTTAGTATGGATTTTGTCCAGGGGTTACCAATGTCTAAGAATAGGCATGATGCAATATTGGTTGTTGTGGATAAACTAACCAAGGTCGCACATTTCATACTGGGAAATTTGACAGATGGAGCACATCTTTTGGCTCAAAAATTTGTGCAAGAAATTTTTAGATTGCATGGGGTACCTAAAAAGATTATATCTGATAGAGATGCTCGGATAACTTCACAGTTTTGGCAAACCTTATTTTCTGCATTAGGGACTAAACTGAATGTAAGTACTGCTCATCACCTCGAAACTGATGGACAAACAGAAAGAGTGAATCAGGTATTAGAAGACCTTTTGAGAATGTATTGTATGGATCAGCAATACAGATGGGAGGAATATCTACCTCTTGTCAAATTTGCCTATAACAACTCCTATCATTCTGCCATTAAGATGGTGCCATTTGAAGCATTATATGGAAGGAAATGCAGAACTCCTATAAGCTGGGATAAGCTGGAAGATAGGATAAGCATTGGACCTGAAATGCTTGCTGATATGGAAGAAAAAGTAAAAATGATTAGGAAGAGGTTGGCAGAAGCCAATGACAGGCAAAAGAGTTATGCAGATCACAAACAAGTGCCTAGACACTTCTCTGTTGGCGAGAAAGTGCTTTTGCGAGTGAAACCCCAAAAGAGTTATATAAAATTTGGTAAATCTTTGAAATTGGCTCCTTGTTATGTCGGACCTTTCGAAGTTCTTGAGATTATCAATCCAGTTGCCTACAAAGTTGCTCTACCTCTAGCCTTGTCTAAGATGCATAATGTTTTTCATGTTTCGTATTTAAAGAAATATTTTGTAGCTAATAACCACATCCTTAACTGGAATTCCTTACAGATGCAAGAACCCGGGGTGGTTGTGATCGAGCCACTCAAGGTGCTCGAAATGCGTAAACTTCGTTTACGTAATTGAGAAGTTTTGCAATGCAAAATTCAGTGGGACCAATATGGCGAGGATAGCGCCACTTGGGAAGACTATAAAGACATTTACCAAAGATTTCCTAAACTTTTCAAAGACATTAATGTTGCACTATAAAAAGTTTGTTTTAAGTTTAAATTTTGCTTGATAAACTTAATCATCGGGGACGATGATTTTTAAAGGGGAAGGATATGTTACATCCCTCTTTTTGGAATCGATTATGCTATTTACTTTCTTGCAAATTTCAGTAATATAATATGTTGTGGATGACATGGAAATTGATGATTTATTATACAAAGTTAGTTCTATGAAATTTTAGAATCTATTGATTATGATCAATGTGATATTGTAGACTAAATGTCCTTTTTGTTAAGTGAAATGATGTTTTGGATATAGTATGCTGTGATTTGGAACATAGGTGCTTTGACCACAAAATTGTATGTGAGATTATCATTGCAGGAACAGGTGGACCATGTTTGACAGGAAGAGAAAGTATCTTTGAGAGAGAGTATAGACTCTGGAAATTAACCATGGGTGTTTGTTACTGAGAACGCCAAACAGGTAGATAAACCTTGGAACCATCAATTTAGTCTTGTTTTTCGACTATGATAGTTTAAGACTAGATGTCGACATCTGAAGATAAGGTGTAACATCCTTTTCATAAGTCGTCATATAGAATCTTGGAATTGACGATGTTGTCGTAAGTCCACCAAAGCGAGTCGACTTATATAGATGATTATTATTTCGTTTATAGGTAATTAAATGAACCTACTTGTGGCGGATTCATGAATCACGTCTCGTAGTCGAAAGATGTGAGAAGTCGGCTTTGTGCGTCTAACGATGTAGGAAACTTGTTTGCGTTACGCTCAATCCGTCGTGATTGTCGTAAAACGCATCGAACTTGTGTTGTGAATTTATTCTTTTTGGAGATCGACGAATGTCGATTTTGAAGCCTAGCGAGTAATAATTTGTTTTGGTCATTATTGGGAATGAGTCTTCTTCTTCTAGCTTTGGCCGCGAGATATTATCGATCTAACCTTGAGTTTCCTTATTAAGTTGGTCTTTATCTCTTTTCTTTTTCGACCAAAAAGATGCTCTAGACATTTCTTAACTGCCGCCTTATCAAGCTTAACCCCACAATTCAGCTTTTAGTTGCTCTTGGAGAATTAGATACCTTATGTTCGAGTGAGGGCGGGGTTGTTATATCCATTTTCAAGCCACGTCACCATTGGAGCCTCCATCTTTTTAGTGGTCGTGATAAGTGGGAAGTCAGGTAAAAAGATAGTTATGCTGACCCTTGTGGATAGGCATGTGACGGTTTTTGGTCTCATTGCACTATCTTCCATCACCGTGGTGCGAGAGGGAGGTAGCTAAGCGGTTGTGATAGGGTGTAACCATTTAATTATGGCAGATGCTCCTTCATCATGGGTGGTGCAAAAGCATCAGGTTGCTGTGGTTTAGAAACCAAAGGAAAACGCTGTTGTGGAGAGCTTTTTGCTGCGCTGAGCGCGGTAGGGAGTGATGTGGTTGAGAATTTAGTGAACGGTGAGATAAAGGTTGTTTTAATCCTTCATCGTGGGCAATAGGTGGCAGTTTAGAAGTGGAGAGATGAGAGTTATAGGGGGAGATTCCATCGACAAGGGAGGAGGATAGTTATTGAGTAGGATGTCGTTGTTTTGGAAAGGAGAAAAACGGCAGAGAGGAGAATGAATTGATTGAAAAGTTGGGCTTCATTGTGCACGACTGGTAGAGAAGAGAGAGTTTTGAAAACCTGAGGAGGCATGACTAGCTAGAGGGGGACGTGGATAGGTGTGTAGAGAGCTGGGAATCTGCAACGATCACCGGGAACTTGCCACAGCAGTCTTCAACTTTGTCGACAGGTTTTCCCATTCTTTTCTTCTTTTTCACAGTTTAAGTCAATTTTTGTGTCTCTTCACTGCAAAGATAAAGTAATGCGTTTACACCAAATAGAATATGATGACAATGTCTTCTATTGCGATTTCTGTGTGAGGTTTATCCATAAAATGGTATCATTGTTGTGTTTTGATATTCGAAAACTCAAAAATAGTAACATTGCTATCCTTAAGAATACGTGAACTCAGTAACTGTATCATTATTTGTCATGAACGACACCGTATGATGAAAGAACACAGTTCTCTAATGTACACACATCTAGGAATGAACACTATAGGATGCAAAATGTAAACTACATTCTTCAACTGATTGGCAATGACGTATGTTTAAAGAGTTTCCTTTAAGACAGTATTATCAACTTAAAACTACCTTTGGTGCACTTGAAACGATAGCTCCACAGCGAGAAAACACATTGCTCCACGTGCATGTTGTGTAGGAGTTTAAAACCACAGATTTAAAACATGTTTTGACGTAAACTTTAGTGTGTTTGACAGCCAGAGATGTAGTTGTAACCAGCTAGTGTCTTATCCGTCTTATATCTTTAGTTAGAGGTCAACCATGTGGTTGGTCATCTCTAATGTCATAAGAAAGATTCCCAACCCCTTATTATCTTATATACGACTCTTATCTCTATGAACCATGTGAAACTATTTGACTTGGAAAGGGGAGTAGAAATTTAAAGTATCAGTTTTGGTCGAAAGCCGTCATGGTTTTGTAATGAACAAGTGGGGTGGGAAAAACCTGCATTTGAGTCTAGATTACGTTGCATGTGATGGTTCTACTATCGTTTTATTTTGTAGACCTTATGAGTCTAAAACCCTTAAATTCTGGGATAACGGGAAGTTGTTTTAGATACTTGAGTATGTTGTACAAACATGGGAACCGAGTAAACAAGTATGAAACCACTTAGGAGTGGGTGTTATTAAATGATGTTTTTACATGAATATGGGATTATGAAACCATAAAATCAGGATTAGAGTAAACATTGCGCCATGCGCTATTGCAGGAGAGAATCCTAAAACCTTGAGGTCATCGAGGTCGACATTTGTTTAAACCTTACAAATAGGAAACTATAGGATTTCGATCAGTTCAAGTCGAGTAGGGTGGGTGAACTAAGTTCATGCGTTCTTAGAATGCTATTTAAAAACAAATCCTTTGGCCAAGGTGGTGCACGATCCTCAAGTGCATCAAATGTTCACTGTGACTGGATGGCGTTTCTTGTGGAGAGTTGTGCATGACTAGAGGGTATCTAGGGATCTGCACGATAACAAGACACGTAAGTTACAACACCAGAGCTCAGATGGCAAACACCGATGGTTATCCTAAGTCTATCCTCTGGAGTAGGGTAGGGCCACTTCCAGTTAGGAAGGAGTGCGGGAGACTGACGGTCTGTGGTTGGAGGTTAAGCTCCTTGAAGATACTTTCTCTTCCAAATACTGAGGATTGCCGAGTCTTGAATGTGATGGGTCGACAATCGAGATGCATGTTAATGGTATGTTTCCAATATTTTATTTGTTTCAAAAAAATTTCAAATTGTTAGAGAACAAAATGTTTATTGTATATCATTTCTTTCAGTTTTATGAAAATGAGATCATGTTTATGTTAAAGTGAAAAATGTTATAATGGGTAATAGATAAGTTTCTTTTGTATTTGATTACCTAGTAAAAAAAATAAAATAAAATTTACCTTTGTGAAAACATAGTTTTTCTTGTTAATTTGGATATGGATGTTACAATAACAAAGTAATAGAAGGGTAGGGCCACTTCGAGATTGGGAGAAGTGCGGGGGACTGCTAAGTCTGTGGATGGAGGAAAAGCACCTAGATGATGCTCTTCCTCCTTACAGTTGATTTACTCTAGATAGTTTACTCAGGTAATGTTTGATATATGTGTGACAAAATGATTTGTAATTATTTTACTTATTTCTAATCAATGAGGTTATACACCTATATCTAAATGGATGGGTAATTATCCCCATAAATAATTTTAATGTCTTTGGATATATCAAATAAAAATTGATCACGTATATGTAATAAATCATGAAATTATTGAATTTATGCTTGCAATATTGTGAAATTGTGTTTGGGACCATTGTTGTTACTATAATGTAACCTTGTTGAAATTCTTTTGGGGCTAATGTAACTTCCAATTAAGTAGTTTTATTATCACAAAGGAAATGAGTTGATTAAGTAGAAATATGATTGGTAATTTTTAAAAAATTAAAACCTCAAGTATTTTTCTACTTGATCTTGGGTGGGATATTACATAGGAGTATGCTCAGTGGAGATAGATTGGAATATAAGTTTTGGGTAGAAGTAGTTGATATAGTTTGTTACATGGTTAACAAGTCTCTTATATCAACTCTCTTAAAAAGACACCTATGGAGGTGTGGATAGGAAAAAAGCTCTCACTATGGCTTCTTCAATTTTTTGGTTGCAAGGCATATGCACATGTGCATAGGAAGAAGTAGTCAAATTTAAAGAACAACGTAGTAAAATGTATCTTCATCAGCTATGGTGTTAATGTGAAGGGGTACAATCTTTTAGGCACTTTGGCCAAGAGAGTTTTTTATAGCAAAATTGTGATTTTCAAAAAAATTAAACCTTCCTCCACAATATTGTAGCTAGTAGAGGATGTGAAGAAAGATGTGGTCCAGCTACGCTTAAAGTCTGAGAAATTTGAACTAGAATCTCATGAAGAACCTATAGAGGAGGAGAGCTCAAATAGTTCAAAGAATTTGAAAGTGGAGGTAGAACCTCCACCTCAGCTCTTGAGGAGGTCCACTCAACAAAGACAACGACTAGATATGTATACTCCTCTTGATTGGAGACATATTTTTGCTTTGATTACTAAAACCAATGACCCTAGAACTATGAAGCAGACAATTGATATGAGTGATTCTAAGTACTAGAGAGTGGATATGGATGAGGAGATGGCTACATTGAGGAAGAATGACACATGGGACTTTGTACCATTGCCAAAAGGAATAAATCTAGTTGGATGTAAATGGGTATTCAAAAAGAAGATTAGTTTTGAAGGCAGTATTGAAAAGTACAAGGTAAGGTTGGTTTTGAAAGGCTATTCCCAAGTTGAGAGGATAGAGTTTGGTAAGATTTTTCCCAATTGCTAAGTTGATATCTATCAGGGTCTTGTTAGCTATAGTAATAACTTTTGATTTAGAGATAGAAAAAATGGATGTGAAAACATTCCTGCATGGTGACATGGAGGAAGAGATCTACATGACATAACTAGAGCATTGTGTAGAGAAAGGTATAGAAACTTTGGTTTGTAGACTAATTTTTTTTGTATGGTCTCAAGAAATCTCCTAGGATGTGGTATCAAAAGTGTGACTCTTTTGGGTTGGGATTGTGATTTCTAAGCTCCAAATGGGATCACTATGTTTATTACAAGGTGGATGGTGATCATTTCCTTGTTATTACATTGTACATAGATAATATGTTATTCTTTGGTAATAGTAAGGAAGTGATTTATGATTTTAAGTATCAACTTTCAATATAATTTGCATGGACTTGGGAGTAACCACGTACATTTTAGGCATGGAGATGAGAAGAGATAGAAAAAACATAAAGATATGCTTGGGGCTAGAGCAAGTATATGAACTTGATGTTGGAGAGATTCAACATGTTAGTTTGTAGGCCTTTTGAGTGTTCCTATTTTGATGGGGACAAAGTTATTTATAGAGTAGTATTCATCTACACCCAATGAGATGTTGGACATGTCTCGAGTACCTTCTGCTAGTGTTGTTGGGAGTTTGATACATGTTATGGCCTATACAAGGCTAGTCATTGCCCAAGAATGGGAGTCCTTAACTAATTCATGTGGTTAATCATGAATGAGATCATTGGGATGCAGTTAAGGGGGTCTTCAAATATTTATAAAGTACTTCAAGTACTCTATTTACTATCATGGTAATGTTATAGAGCACTAACTCCATTGATATTCATGGATTTACAGATTCATATTAGATTGGAGATGTTGACAATAAAAGATCCACCAGTGGATATGTTTTCAAATTATTTGGTGGTGCTATCAATTGGATGAGAAAGTGACAAGATATGGTTGATTTGTCCACTACAAAGGTTGAGTACATGTTATCTACTCATGTCGATAAGGAAGTCATCTAACTTAAGAGATTATGTTTAAATGTGGGGTTGAGTTAGGGGACTATTAGAGTTTTGTGTGATAGCCAAAGTGCCATATGTCTGGCAAAGGACCAACTTTCATGCAAGGATGAAGCACGAGACATGTCTAGTACCATTTTGTTTGAGACATTGTAGAGGATATAAGGGTGATACTGGAAAAGGCTGACACTTTGCAAAATGTTGTAGATGCATTGACAAAGTTGGTGAGTAGAGAAATTATGGTGGTGCAATGAGTCTATGGGACTTGTGGCCCTTAGCAGTTAGATTTTAGTGTTGGAGTCCCCCTTTACTCTTTTGCAAGGTATTTGACAAGTGGGAGAATGTTGGAAAATGTGTCTTAACCTTGCATCTTAATGTTCGTATTTATTAATTATTTATATTTATTGATGATTTTTGGCTTCATATGGGAAATCAGGCATCCCAATTTATGTTGGCATTATTTTCCATGTGTTGCATACTTTGGGAAGTGCGTAAGAGGTTATAAGAACATCTAATGTCATTATGACAATTTAATATAGGAGTTACTTAGAACATATTCTTATGACGCGTAAGAGCATGATTATATTTAGGAGTTGCTATGGAATCTTGACTAGTATTATGACAAGTCAAAAGGCATCTTTGAATGATTTTGAATATGCCAAGTAGGGAACCCAAATTTAAGTTACATGTGACAAGTTATAATAGTTATAAGAGCATATTATAAAAATAGCCTAGAAGAACATGACCAAATTGGGCATTGGAATTTAGGCCAAATACAAAATCATTTTTGGGTCATTATTTTGACTCATGGTTTTGGAAAACCATTCTTGGTTTGTGGTTTGATATTTGCCTATTTATTAGTGTTTGGGTTTGGAGCTATGCATGGTTGTATTATAATTTGTAGATAGTGTTATATTGCCAAAATTGTTCCATATTTACATGTTGATGATACTTCTGTAAGGGCATGTCCCTAGGTAGTTTTTGTAACCTTTGTTGTTGATAATACAATTGGTTCATGCTTTGGAGTATGTAATTTTTGTCCAGAAATGATTTTTTGCATGTAAACTTATGTGTTATGGTAGAATTTTGTTGTGTATTATTTCTTGTAACTATAAGATTAATTGTTTTTACACATACCTCCCCTCAAAGTTTAGTGTAGGAAGTGTATTCCACACTATTACTTCATTTTACATTAAAGGAAAGACCAATCCTGAACCTATTACCATCGCACTTGAGGAATGAATTGAATGACTCAAAAGACTTTAGATATTATAAGCAACAAAAGAACCTTCAATGATTTTGAATATGCCAAATAGGGCACCCAAATTTAAGTTACACGTGACAAGTTATAATAGAAATTATAAGAGCATATTATAAAAATAGCCTAGAAGAACATGACCAAATTGGGCATTGGAATTTGGGCCAAATACGAAATCATTTTTGGGTTATTATTTTGACTCATGGTTTTGGAAAACCATTCTTGGTTTGTGGTTTGATATTTGCCTATTTATTAGTGCTTGGGCTTGGAAATATGCATGGTTGTATGAATATTTGTAGACAGTGTTATATTGCCAGAATCGTTCCAATTTACATGTTGATGATACTTCTGTAAGGGCATGTCCCTAGGTATTTTTTGTAACCTTTGTTGTTGATAATACAATTGGTTCATGCTTTGGAGTGTGCAATTTTTGTCTGGAAAGGGTTTTCTGCATGTAAACTTATGTGTTATGATAGAATTTTGTTGTGTATTCTTTCTTGTAACTATAAGATTAATTGTTTTCACATACCTCCCCTCAAAGTTTAGTGTAGGAAGTGTATTCCACACTATTACTTCATTTACATTAAAGGAAAGACCAATCCTGAATCTATTACCATCGCACTTGAGGAATGAATTGACTGACTCAAAAGACTTCAGATATTATAAGCAACAAAATAACCTTCAATTTTAATATAATGTCCCATGCTTTCACCCAAGACATTAGCAATTAGTTAACATATAAGAAATTGTTTTACATTGCAATTGCAACACACATGTGACACAATTGCACACTTATTCCCTAGAGTTGCCATGACACAACGTGAAAACACTCACATAGCAAATTTAGTCCATGCACAAAACATGACTACATAAGTGGAAGACTTACTTAGTCGCATGACAATAACCCCACAATGACCCTACAAGGAGGTAGAGTTCTTTCTATCTCTAATGATCAAATCCAAGACCACAATCTCCATCACTTGCACACAGGAAGAATAAGATGAGATCAACACATCATCCCATCCCTCAACCAAACAAGACAACCCATCCACATTAAAGTGGTAGTGACATCCTAACCTTCCATTCACTCACCTAGGAGGTAGGACGATCAAGAGATCCAAGACCTCACCTAGTCACTCACTAGACTAGTCATTCTCAAACAAGATGTGACTTCCAACAAAAAAATAGATAACTCACAAGGTACACAAAGTATCATTTGTAATATAAGATTTAAACTTCTTTAAAGTTATATCACATTCATTTTTTTTAACTAAATCAACATTAATCTATTGAAATAACACTCATTTTCAGAGGAACTTTGGTATTATTGATATTTTTGTAAACAAAAGATCATGCTTTTTGATGGCATGAGGGTTTTACGAGTTACAAAGAATGTAGTTATGAATAATAGATTACAAAAATGTTGTTACAAAGTAAATATTGTTTAGAAAGTTCTCAGAACTAATATTGGTGTTGTTAGTGAGATTAGAAAAAATCACAATTCCTAGACGTTATCATAGTCATGTGAGTGTCTATGTTGAGCTAGCATGCAAAGTTGTCAGAAAGTAAATCTACTTGCTGGGATCTACAAAGAGGCAAACAAATTTGGAAACAAATTTATTAACATATCGACATTATTAACATAAAAGCCATGAAATCATATAATAGATGTAAAATCAATATTAAATGATTCAAATGACAAGAGAAGAGAGAGTGTAACCATGAGGTTGGATTTGGAAGATAAAAACTAGTATATAAAAATATAAATACATGTACAAAATCAAGAATACAAAGAGAATGATAATGAATATATAGCATAGAGGATGCCATGACAAAGAAAAAAATAGAGAACGAAGGGAAGAGCTATATTGAAAATACAAGACCAAATCACCTTGTTTTGGGAGTTAGAGGAAGAGACATCCTACCAAATAGCACGAATAGAAGATGTCTCTACCAATGAGGAGATCCATTGAAAAGAGTGCAATGAATAATAATGGAAGACTTGAAGAACCCTACAAAACCATTGATATTTCACAATGATAAGAAGATAGAATAAAGAAAACTTAACAACAATGCTTATGATGTGACGATATTGTAAGAAAGTTATGTAGAAAGCTTGAGAATGTGATAAGATGCTTGAGGGAACTAGAAATTGTAAGCAAATTGAAGCTTTCGCATCCCAAAATACCACGGACAAAATGTTATTATAATGCTTTTCAAATCTGAAAAAGAAGAGAGCCTATTGTTTACAGTCTGGCAAAAAATGGAAGGGAATATGGCGGCTATCATTGTTTTTACCAAAAACATCAGAAAAAGGTGTTGGAAAATTGAATGATATTCTCAGATGAAATGCCGAAGTGAAAAGAGAATAGAGAGCTATTAGAATAGAATAGAATAGAAAAGAAAAATGAAACAAGTAGTTCAAAAATGTGAAGAATTTAACGATGCATATAGAGAAAATCTGTAGAACGAAATGCCAACTATGAGGATAGAATGACCACACTTCAGAAATATCAAAAAGATCTTTTCTACAAACTACAAAAAGGCATTTCACTTTTGATTCCAAAAGAAGGCGTTTTAAATCGATTATTCTTTTGTCAGAAAAAAAAAATGAAATAGAATAAAGCATTTGGAAGAATATGTGATTTTCTTTAAATGAAATAGAAATGATTATTGGACATATATGTATAAGAAAAGAGGAGATTTTAGAATATAGAAGGCAATACTAGCAATCACATCTTAGTGTGCAATGGGTACATCAAGAAAGGTTGTAGAAAATTACAAATTACATGTGCAAAGCATATAAAAACATTGCATTGTATCTGAGCGAATTTAGGTTGTGGCTGACTTATTTCTTCTAAATCCCCTATCTAGTTTTCCAAAATTTTACACATTTCTACCTTCAACATATCTTCTTCCTCTAAGGTATGTTCTGAATCATAGGAATCTTCAGTAGCAATCATTCCAACTCTGAGATACCAAAATTAACTTCTTTAATGGCCTTTAAAAATAGTCCACACAAAAAGTTTAGAATGATTTTCATTCATGACACGCACCTCTTTTCCCAGAATGTTCTTATCAGAAATCAACCTTTGTAAAAATTCTTTAAACCTATGAGCAAAAAGGGAAAAACTTAAGCGATCAATGTCTTCATGAACCATTTCAGTTTTTTCTTTAGTAGGAGTCTCTAGATATACAAAAGTAGTAAGGATTTAATCCACCCTATACACCCCTAGTTCAACATCGGTATATGCAATTTAATTGGGATGATTGTATTATGTGATCATGTGCTTAAGCCTTGGCTCACTTTCTATCCTAGTTTGATTCTTATTTCCTTTCCAAGGGAGTGATGGGTTGAAATATTGACCTCTTTTTATGTTGTTTTTATATGCTTTTAGAACTTTTCCATATGATCCTTAGACACTTTACCAACATCACCATCATTATATGCTGTCTTTTTATACACCTTACACGACTTTGAATCTATATTATTAATATGAAATATGGTGATGATATTATCAATTGAATGATTTAAATATGAGTATGCATGCAATATAGATGGAATCATATGGTTTAATTATGAAGGTTATTTGTGTGCATATGTTTTGTGAATTAACCCATGTGCAGCAAGAATGTGGCATCAAGGAAATGAGCATTTGCAGCGAGTTGCAGGACAGGAGAATTAAAGGAAGTGAAGTTAGGATGCCAAAAGTGCAGGCAGCTAGAGGATGAATGTGAACCATCATGGACTAGAATAAATGCAAAAGAAGTAGACTTGTTTTACGCAGCTTATGTGTGTTCTTCATGCGAGCCGTTGCATAAGAGTTCTTGTTTGAATAGGACTCTCCTTCCTTTGTTCAATTAAATTAATAAATCGATCTTAAAACCTGTATCCTAGTATCTAGGAATGGATTGATTGAAGTTAGTTGGTAGTTGCATTAAACTCTCCCATTTTTGTATAAGTTAGGAGAGATGAGTTCGATGTCAGATCAGTTGTTGCTCTATTTTTTTCTATTGGAAGATCCAGACATGTTTTAAAGAATGTCATGATTGAATACAATCTGAAAGAGATTTTGTTTATGATCATATGAAATGAATGGAACTATGTGTTATGAGGAATCTGAATTAGATTTGATTTCCAGTTAAGTGAGTCAGTCCCCTGAGCCGGGCACTCAAGGTACTGATCCTCACTTCATTTATTTTCTCATTCCTTTATGAATTCTTATTAAATCTATTTTCCATTAGCTTATAAATACATTACAAGTCAATTAGAATACTTTGATTGTCAAATTATAGTAGTATGGTTCATGAACAAATGCATGCTTTGTCTACTTTAAGTCCTCCAGAGATTAGCATTATCTCTCTTATCATTTTGAATGTTTTGGATTAGTTCTATAATTTTCTATTGTTAACAGTTATCTACAACTTATGCTGAAGGTACTCGTAGCCACTAGATTCTGTAACCGTTTTTACTGTTTTTACATTTCTATGAATTCTAGTAAAGGTAAGTAGGTTATATAAGATAGTTTAGAAAGAATATGAGCCCTAAAGGCACATACAGTGCAGTGCCATCATAAGCTTATGCTCCTTGGTTGATAATTTAATGTAGGAAGTACAATGATAGAGTGGACTGTTCAGATAGGTTTACCTCTACAGGGAGCCATAAATGTGAGAATTCAGTAGAAAATAACCATTCAGACTCTTAGACCAATCTCTACTAAGCAACATTCCATACAATTATGAAATATCTACCATAGGAATGTCAATGTGTTGTTGAATATGGGGATCAAACACTAGTTAAATATGGACATCTTTCAATTCTCCTACCACATTGACCTTTGGGTTGTCCAACTAAATTACTTTATTTTGTGTTTTGGTTGGGTGTCATCCCTATTTTCTTACAAATTGAATAGGGCATGACATTATCAGATGCTCTGGAATCCACCAAACAATTATACAAATTCTTGCCAAAGAGTCTAATGCTAAGAAAGAAGGGAGGTGAATCCAATTTTCTTTTATACATAGTAGCAAAGGCATCAGTGGTAGCTACTACTTTTCCTTTATCTTTATATGTGCCTAAGGGTTCTTTAGATTTATCTAAAAATTTGGTCAATGCTTCTCTTTGGGTTGGGTAATTTTGAAGGACATAAAAATGGACATGTTAGATTTAGTTTTCTTCAAATCTTCTTTTATATCATAACCTATATCCATCGGACCATGAGCCTTAGTGGTTATGATTGGGTTTGATCTACTTTGTCCTTTTGTGGGACCTTTAGGAGGCAATGGATTGTTGTTGGACTTCAGATCTGGGGGAGTTGGCCCATTACTAGGTGGAATTGAAGTTGTAAAAGGGCCTATGTTTCTATTTCTCAGAAAATAGTTGTTCTTAGCTTGTTGAACAACTTGAATATCATGCAATTCTAAAGCAGGGTTGTTATCCTCTTTAAATGGATACACATAAGTATAGATAATACCATAGCTATGCTTATATCATCCTCAAATGTATTAGTAGAACAAGTATAAGAATTTTTTTAATCTTCTTGGGAAATTCTTGCCATTTTTTCCATTTGAGGGGCAATTCAATTCTAAATGAGCAGAAGTATCATGGAACCTACACCAGTTTGACATGAGGTTCAATTCTGCTATATTGACAGTATTAGAAACATTTGCAAATCCTTGGCTTCCATCATTCTGACCATTTTTATTGATTACCCCACCATTATTTGGTCAAGTGTTCCATTGTCTATTAAAAGGCCTTTGATTGTATCCTTTATTTTGATTTTGAAAACTGCCTTGGTTCTGATAATTATTCTGATTTTGATCTTGAGGAGGATTAATCTTGAATTATGTGAATTCATTAGTAACTTGGAAAAGGGTCTTCTTTAAAGCTTCTATCTCTGATGATAAATGTGCAGCGTGTTTTGCAGATGCCTGAGTTCCACTGGATGAACTTATCTTATTAGTTGATTACACATTAATTGAAGGTGTCTGGTTAGTAGCCCATTTTTCAAAGAAATAATTTCCATTAGGCATTATAGGAACAACAAAATTGTTTTGGACATGTCTTGTCCAAGTTATCATTGGTGTAAGGTAAACCTGATTAATCATTTGTTGCACAATCAAAGGGGTATGCACTCTTGGTATAGGATTCAACAATGGTGTATTATTTATCAAGGCATGATTTATTGCTGGAATCTAGTTTAACATCCTTGGATGACCCAAAGAAGGTAAAGTGCTCACTATTCCTCTTGGATTTGGATATATCTCATGTTGTAATTTGATTGCTTCGTTAAATAGACCTTAGCTAATGTATCCACATTATCTTGGGTTCTTCTCAAAAATAGACCAGTCAAAGGATCTATGGCTCTTAAATAAACTTGGATAGTTGCATCCTTAGCCACTTCATAAGGAGCTTGAAGTCTTTTGAATAATTTAGGAAATAGGATTAAACATACTCAAGGGTTCGTTGGATTCCTTTTTAAATATGGAAAATTGGTGGTATAGGGGTAAAAACACAAAGTTGTGTCACACTTTCAGCCAACTTATCAACACAAGTGAATATAAGTATTTCTAACTAAAAATCAATTTTGGTCAAACATATGATATTGTAAGATTCATTCTAGCTAAGTTAGATATGTCCTCAACTTTTCCAACTAAAATTGTTGGGTAAATGCATATGTAGCACCACAATGAGGTCAATTTACCAAAACAATAAAATTATTTGAAAAACTTGATATTTCGACAACTTCTACTCGTGTAAATAACATTTTAAAAAAATATAAAAAATACCCTTTTGTAGATCTATAAGTTTTGTTCTCAAAAATATATATTTTAATAATTTAATTATTATTTTTATTTTCCTTTTTATTTTTACTATTTAAGTAGGTTATCAACAAAAAATATTAGGTCAATTACCATGTCAAGGAAAAATATTAAAACTTATTAAAAAATATGATGCACTAGATAAAAGAATCTATATCAAGATGATATAATTTTTTTTAATTTTAGATAAATAGTTAATATGAAAGTTGACGTCGAATGGAAACAACTACGTTTTAATACACGCACATTCTAGATCAATATAAATTCTAAATTGGTTAATGATCACTTTCTCTAATTCTTCCCATCTAGTAATGGATTGGGCAGGTAAACTTAAGTACTAGATGTAAGTGAAATCCCCCAAGGAATAGAGAAAAAACCTATAAAATACACCCTAATGTTCAATGTTTTCCCTAATGGGTAAATGCAAGAAGATGAGTCCACTTTTCGTGGAAGTCATGCGGACAAAAAAAATCTCAACAAAAATGGGGTGTGACCCATTTGAAAATAACAAGTACCCATTTAGGAATGATGCTCGTTTTGAAAATAAAGGGTACTAGTTTAGGAATGGACACCCATTTGGAAAATAATGGTTACTAGTTTAGGAACGGGCGCTTGAGCCTAAAATAAAATGGGTACCCGTTTCAGTTTGGGCTATCATTCCTAAACAGTTGCCCATTTGTAATGGGCACCTGTTTAGGAACATGCACCCATTCTGAAAAGCTAAAATTGGGCTGACAATAGATGCAACTGAAATGAGTACACATTCTATTTTAAAACGGGTACCCGTTTCTTTTTAGTATGTGTTCCATTTTTTTTAAAAGGGGCACCCATTTCTGAGTAGGTACGCGTTTCATGAAATTTAAAATTTGAAAACCGTGACTTTGCTTTGGTTTTAGGCTTGGAAACCCAACCCTTAGCCTTGGACTTGCAAGCACAAGTCCATATTAATAGCAAGAGAAAAAAACTGACTTTACCAATATGGCTGATGACTTTTTTTTCAGAATTTTTAGACCAAATTAAAACTCATTATAAATCACAATGTCTAGTTTTCAAATATATATATATATATATATATTGGGCATATTTTCTATTTATTAATTAATTTTTAGACAAAGAGACTCATAAGCTTAAAATGGCATACATTACTATTCTTAATAACTTTTGATTTTGAAAGTATTTTAAAAAAAATTATGTCTAACCAATCTAGACATCATTCTCTACATGATAATTTTTTTAAAAAAATTATGATCAATTTAGCTCGAATTATGTTGGTCGTACATGAGGGGTCTTAAAAAATGTAAATTAGGGCCATAAAAAATTAATTAAAAAAACTATTTATCAAAAAATTACAAAAAATATCTTAACCAAACTTCAACATCATATGCATCTTTCCAAAAAAGAAACTAGAAAAATAATTTCATTTAGGTCAAATTATGTTGGTCGTACACATGCATGTTTTGGCCCAAAACAAGGGACTTTTAAAAAGTTGTTTTTATACATCCTATATAAAATCAACTTTAATCATCCGGATATTAGAATAAATTACATATTTGAAAAATAGAAACAAAATTATACGTTTCATATTTTTACGTCATATTAATATTCCGTGTAAGCATTTCAAATTTTTACTCCAACTATGACAATATTTCAAAAACAAGTAAAACACTTCCACTTTTTGGCCAAAAAGTGGACCCAACTTCTTGCACTCACCCTAATAGAAGCAACTTTAAAGGATTGTATGTATTCTTCTACACTTTTTCTTTCTCCATAAATGAATTTGGGGCAGAATTTCTCTAGATTCTTAGGCATCTCATGGAGATCATCTTGAATAGAACCCAGAGGTGAATTATCTATTGTAAAGAAGGCCATTGGAGATGTCTAAATAGGTATAGTACATGAGTAGGGTTTGACTATAGGCTGGGTATTTGGTGTGGAAGGGGTAGAGGTAGTTGGTTTTTCTATGGATTTCTCTCTATCACTTCTCTATTTTCTATGATAGTTCAATTCTAGCAATTCCTCTTTATCGGGTGTAGACCTTAATATCCTCTCTGAATCTTTCAAGGGACAGAGTTTATATGCTCTAATTTGATTTAGTGTTTCATGGCCCTCCTTCTAGCACGGATTTTGTTGATGGTCATATTGACACATGTAACACAGGTAGAGTGAAAATCATCTTACATCTCTTGAAAAGACAATTGATCTTTGGATCAATCACCTTCAAGGTGATGGGAGTTGGATCACAACTGTACTATCCAAACTTAGTGGTCAATATGGTCTATTTATTCAAGGGGCTTGGTATGAACTAAATCAATCTGGATTGTTTCAAATCTAAGTCCTACTCTATTTATGTGTAAAAAAGAATAAAATATGTTATAGTTATGTAAGAAATACGATGAGTACTTTCAACTACAATCCTTAATAATGAAAAATAAGAAATTTGATTAACCTATAATGCTAAGATCAGTTTATAACTCAATCATTCACATCACTAGTACAATATTCTAAGGGAATTTGATGAGAAATATAAATGGATACATATAACCACTACAATTCACACGTAGGTTTATATATTAAATCCACAACTCATTCACATAAGATTGATCATTAACATCCAATATTTCATCAAGAAATCAATTATTTAGAAAAGAGTTTAGGCACTCCACCATGCATGAATAGATAAATTTGAAGAAGTTAGAACCATTTATTCAATTTGAAAAACTACTACAATCCCAACAACATGTTACACTGGAACCTGGTTCTCTCCTTCAAATGTCTCTTTCTAACTACTAGACTCTGAAAAGAAAATCTAAATCTACAACTTGTGAAATTCTAACTAGAATGAAAGATGATGGATTTGATCCTTTTATAAGGGCAAAGAAACCCTAATGACCAAGTCAAACTAAAGTTGATGATTGTAGAAAGACTCATGCAATAATTTCTTGTTCACTTTTTCTCATGCAAACTAAAGAAACTGGAAGAACACTTTTCTAATTTTAGACCAAAGTCATGCAAACATTTTGATGAATACATGCATAATATACACTCACTCAAAATTGGGAGCCACTTTATAATTGCAGTGGGACCCTCTTACATCACCTTAAAAGAATAAATTGAATTGCATTCAAATACAATATTAGTTCTAAAATAGAAATGAAGTTATCAATTCAAAATTTCTAGAGTAGAAGTGTCTTTGGTGCTCTATCTTTGCTTGTATTCTTCAAAAGTTGCTAAACACTTGTTTAACTGGTCTTCATCAGTTCCATCCAACCAATTCAACTTGAACTTGGAGTTTTCAAAATCCTCTTGTGCATAATCTATCTATGTTTTCATCATTTGGATATCCTTTTCAATAACCTTGAAGTTGGCTTTAGTTTCTAAACATTAATCTAGAGTAGTGTTATCAAAATCTACAGCCTAATTTCAACTCTTCTTCCATTTTCTTCATGAGGCTTTCCTTAATAGCATCTACTGTACTCAACCTCTATACTTCTGAGTGTACCAATTCTGGACTGATGACATGAGCTACAAAATCTTCAAAATTGCCCATGGCTTGATATACTTCCTTTTATGCTTTGCAGGATCCTTAATTTATGCTCAATTATTAAAAAAGATTTAAAGGCTATTATGCTAATACATCTCTTTACATAGTCAGGCTCCTCATCTTGCAAAATGCACTTGGCCTTCAATTCAGATAGGGTCATTTTATCCAAGGCTTGCAATTCTAGGAGATTTTATTTATAAAATACCCTCTTCATTCCTTAAGACTTGCATAAATGAATCTATCTCCTGTTCAACTAAAAGAGCTATTTAATGTAATTGGCATCCTTGATCCAAAACTTTGTTAGACTCTTCCAAAAAATTAGAATCGCAGTTATTAATTGCATGTGACCACTTCTTCATAGTATGAAAGGAATCTACCTCATGCTTGGTCATCAAAATTTTTAAGATCCAACCATATATATAATAATAAAATAATTAATACTACAAAAAGGGGAGTAAAAATTATTATTATTATTTAAAAAAAAATTTACATCAAAAATCTCACATCAAAACATTAACATTTACATTTGCTACTTCATGTTCACACCTCCTGAAACCATACACAAAATGTGAGAGAGAGAGAGAGAGAGAGAGAGAGAGAGGAGAGAGAGAGAGAGAGAGAGAGAGAGAGAGAGAGAGAGAGAGAGAGAGAGAGAGAGAGAGAGAGAGAGAGAGGAGAGAGAGAGGAGAGAGAGAGAGAGAGAGAGAGAGAGAGAGAGAGAGAGAGAGAGAGAGAGAGAGAGAGAGAGAGAGAGAGAGAGAGAGATTCCGTCAAATAAACAATGACAACCAATCTCATATTATTGTTCCTATCACCAATCGATATATTGACATTAGTTTGATAGAAAAACATATACCCTGAAAGTAATGACTTTATCAGTCATTTCACAGTATCGAGTTTAGCTCTCGGCTATATAATTTTCAAGGTAATGGAATATATGGAATAGTCCTCTAAAAGACCAATCTATAACACAACCATACACTGAATAATTATGTCCTAGTCATCCTCCCATGATAACTTGAGATTCAATCACATACTAATTTCTAGACATTCTTATAAAAATGGAATTATTTTCCTTATACCAATAATTATAATGCACCTATAAGTGCAAACTTTTTCTATTTAAGAAGAGATATAAAAATTTCACAAGGTCCATATGATTATCATCAATTAATTTAGTCAACCCACAACATCTTTCTAAGACCCATTATTCATAAATCCCTATGTTGTCTCGCAAGGGTATATCTACTAATCAATTTGATACTTCTTAACGCTTTAGGTTGATTACCAAAGAATTCCAAAGAAGACTTCATTAATAGTCTTAGGTTCAAGGTTAATGAAAGAAAAGTCAACATATAGTGAAAAATCTAGATGGCTTATTAGCCATACATTTTCATGGCTCAAATGCCTTTACACGTAGCAACAAGTCATTATTACCTAACAAACATCTGTCTTTTTCATTCCTTCCTTAGGTGATAAGTTGTTAAATTCTCAAAACCATTATTTCCAAATTAACCCCATGGTATAAAGTGATTATTTGTAACCTAACCACTTATCAACATTAGTTTGACAAGTTGATCTTTCTTAAATTCTCTTTTAAGTTTCAAAGGAGATTGCCTCACATTTGGAGTCCAAGTTTAATCAGATTTACTACATGAATCATTTGTGTAAATTACAGGAACTAAAGAGAGACACGTGATTTAACAAACAAAGCATATTTTATTATCTCCTTATCAAGTTCTTTGTTTAAGAGAGAAAGTATAATCTTATAGAAAAGTGATGTTCAAATATAGTGATCAAAGACACATGAAGACTAGAGTTATACTAAATGATCTTAAGAGCATTTAAATATATATATATATATATATTGCAGTGAACAACATAAAGATCTTTAAGGTCATCCAAGGCTCCTAATCATGGGGTACTTCCTCTTCTCAACAAGAAGTCGTAAGGAAAAAATACTATCAATGTTCTGAGGCTAGCTAATGTTACCACAACTTGTGACACTTGTTTAAGAAACTCCAGTCTTCCATTTGTAATCATTAACATTGCAGTTCTTGGTTGAGTGAGAATTTGGCTTGGAAGATGAAGGCAACAGATTATTCTATAGAATCAAACATTTACTTAATGTAGTGGAAGAGGAGGAAAAACAATTATTTCTCTACCATCATAGTGAAAGGTTGGCAATTGCATTTGGTTTGTTAAGTATATCCCATAGAACAACTATTAGAGTTGTTAAGAACCTTCGAGTATGTGCTAATTGCCATTCTGCAACAAAACTTATCTCCAAGATTGTTGCAAGAGAAATTGTTGTGAGAGATGTGAACCATTTCCATCATTTTAATCAGAAAACAATTTTCTTGTGGAGATTATTGGTGGTGCTAAATGAAGTAATCTGAAAAATAGGCTAGCACTATAATAGTGTGCATAGTGTCAGATCTCTAGTAATAAAGAAGGAAATCCATCACAGCATAACTGGAGGGGAATTTTTTTCAGATGTTGGAGTTGTGAGTGTCTTGGTAGCCAAGAAAACATGCCAGTTGTTTCACAAAATGCCTAAAAGTAATGTGGTCTCATGGACTGTAATGATCGTAGGATAAGCACAAAAAGGGATTTGTAAAAAATAAAACTTTAGAATATTTTTTAAAAAATGCAGTTGGCAGGTGTAAAGCCAATTTCAGAACCATTACCAGCACTGTCCCTTGCGTGGCCAAAATGGTAGCTTTTGAATAAGGTAAGGACATACATCAGCCATAAATAATAGAAAATTCAAAGGTTGCTGCAGTACGACTGCCTGAAGACGTGGATGCTAAATGAGGAAGCATAGCAAAGCATGTCAAACAAATTAACTGCAGGTTATGCACAAAATTTATGTAGAAAGGATTATAGAAATTTGCAAGAAAATGCAAAAGAGAAAGAAATAATAATCAATAGTCACAGTCTCTCATATACCTGCGTGGACTCTCAGACAAGTCAGAGTACTGCTTGACATAATACCTTAATGAAAAGTCATCTCATGGAATGCAATGTTTACAGGATGTCCACAAGGGAAAAAGAGATCCCTTTGTTTTGGTCTCAACTCGGGCTTCCAAGCATTGAAGGTGGTAAGACAAAGTATTCATGATTCAAATCTTCCACACCGGATTGACAAGATGCAGAACTGGCTATCCAAACTTTCCTACCAACCCCGCTTCTCACTCTTTTCCATCATCTCTGCCCCTGTACATAGCTCTACTTAAACATCATCCTCTCTTTCTTTTTTGGTGTAGAAGAGATTTATCTAAAAGATCCATGTTAAGATGGATCTACACATATGTATGTGAGCAAGAATGTCTATGCAACAATATATTCCAAAGTTAAACCAATGTAAAACTTGTGATACATGTTGAAAAGTTTTGCCTTGTGCCTCCCTAGAGCATTGATTAATACACTCTTGACTTTTCAACAAACACATTTGTAGTTTTAAAAAGATGTGCAATTTCATGAGTCACATAAATCCTAGTAGATGGTCTAGACTCTAAAATAAAACAATAATATGGGCATCACTTGGCATTGCAATTTTAACACATAATGACTAGAGTATGAGAGTATGAGAGTAAATCTATTCGCGAAGTGGTAATGGTGGTTTACTATGTGCATAATTCTTTAGGAAAAGTTTATCAACGTTTATTCCTATCATTGCAGTTTACCAAAGGCACAAGTATTCCCACAAGGCATAGAGATTGTTTCACCAAACTCAACAAACAGGTTTCCCCACTTGATTAGTTAAACTTTGGCAACCTACTACCAAGCTTAATATTCTCTCAAAACATAGGTGAGGTTTTTTCCTAACTACATACTTCTAAGAGTGTGTGTGCACATATTCCTTCACATGACGACACCAACAAATGTCTAAATCCTTCTATCCGATGATACTCTCTCTCTCTCTTACCAGAAAGCGTTTAGGATTTCTTGTTGCTTTTTTACGGAAAAAGAACACATGATTAGTCATCATCAAATTGACATCTGATTACTGTCCTCTTCCTGATGATGGATCATAGAGTATGATCCGAAACGTCGAGACAAAAACATACACAGTTGAATCTAGAAGCTCTTTATCACATCTGAATAGATTCAAAAATCATTAAACATTACTAAAATATATTTTTAATTAAATTCAAATGATAATTATCATACTCAATTATCTTTTCTAATCATTCTATTTAATCATAGTTAAACTAGGCAAAGAAAACAAGATGTGACAAAATTGGAGCACTTGAAGGAAGAGTACATCATGTTGTGACAAAGGGGTGTTTGTCCTTTTGTATTCTGGTGATCACTTTGTCTACTGCTGACCCTAAAGAAGCAATCTCTTCTTCCCTTATCTGCTTACCCAAACTAACCCTGGATATCTGATAATCTACAATGGTGAGATCTCTATTATCTTTATCCACCATGGGTTTTGCTATCTTTGTTGTCCTTTCTTCCAACTCATTGATCCTTATGGTAGAGAGGGTTCTAGGTTTCTTTGGAGTTCTACCTCTTCCTACCTGAACTATTGTGGTTTGAATGTCTAGTCTTTTGACCACTACTTTATACCTCTTTTCTAAGTTTAATTTGATCCAAGTAGATATAGAAGGATTTTGGGAAGCCTAATCAATTTTCTCTGACAACTCCTTTTCCTTATGCTATTCATCCTAATCAAGAACTTCTTTGTTTTGAATTCCTCCCTCAGAATGATCTTCTTGTTGGGGAGTTTCCTTGACAATTTCTTCGTATTAAGTAGTACCTAGCAAAGGTTTCTCCATATGTAGAGTCTCCTTTCAATTTCCTTTGCAATCGACTTTGTCACTATTAGCCATTGCTATCGACTTTGTCAGAAACACAGTCACTTCTTTCCCAAACTCTTCTCGTTTGAAGTAACACATCCCAGTGTGGGTGCTACCACACCGAACTCCATTAAAACAACAAGAATAGTGACTCGGGACATAGTTCCCTTAACAACACTGAATGTACCTTATTCAAATGAGCATACTTCATCACTTTTATAAGTGCAAGAGAATGTGTAGTGCTATGTGTTATATAGATAAGAATTAAAACCACAAGTCTCTTTGACTATCCAGGGCTAACACCCACAACACCAATAGCCTCTCTGTACCTTGACTAACCTTATCTGTGTGTAAGAGCAAAGTAAACCCGAAGCATATTGAACCCACAACTGCAAGCTCACATATAGGGCAGAGATTTCCATGTATGCTTGGTGCAAAACATACAATACAACAAGGACAAGAAACATCCTTCCTTAGCACAACAAATTTTCCAATGTTGAGATCACATGCCTTATACACATTTATATATGTCCCTCATTCAATATATTCATCTACTATGGATTCCATGAAATCAGCTATAATATTTCAAGGCATCTTGTCAAATAACTTGCATGCCTGATCCAAAGCTCCCTGTTGGGACAGGCTGGGAGTACGTTATTAAATGTCTTTGCTCTTGTGAGTTGCATTTGGTGAAGTATTGTGACCTTCATGCGAGAATGTTGGTGAAGACCACACACTTTGGTTCTACATAAGCCATTTACATTTTCCAAACATGATGTTTCAGCTTGTGACCATTCAGGGTTTTATGCACTTTGTGGTTCAACTTGTAGTGTGTCATTTCCCTCTTTGGTGTTGAAAAACTTCCATTGGTAGTTATAATAACCATATATTTTTTTTTTGGCTCTTTATCTGTAAATTTTCATACATATCAACCAGGGCACTTCTCAATTCTAATGTTTAACATGAACCCCTTACATTATGCTTTGATAGATGCCGATACTCTGTACCAGAAGGTGCCATTTCGATATTGGTTAAGAGGTTGCTAACAAAGGTTGGCAATTTGGCTTTTCAATAGCCAATTACAATTGTTTTGAAAGTTTCCATGGCCTTTTTCAACGATCCCATTTTGTGCATTTCCTATCGCCATCGGGCAATTCGTAAATATCATCCACTTCAACAGTCAAAGGTCAATTTCGGCCAATAAAAATAAGACAAATATTTACTACTTTTTATTGTGAATGAGCTGTAAAATTACTATTGCTTGTTTGACCATTGAAGTGTATGATATTTAAGTAGAGTGCCGCCATCACTTGGGTTTTGTCTATGCTTTGACATTTGACAAGAATCCTCCTTCTGTTACGTTGAGAGGATGCTGCCAAAGTTTGTACATATCCTGCAATCATTGTATTCGATTTGATGACATTTCTTTAAGGCTGAAAACAACTCGCACGCCGTGTCAATGCTTTCGAGTTTTACAAACATCATGTTTTGATGGATGTTGTTTCAAAGTCACCATTTTGGCGCAGGCATTGAGAATGCTGGTAAACGTTGCAGAATGCACCTTTATTGTTGCCATTTGCATCTTCTTGAAAGTTTCTAAACCTTTTTCAATGAAACCATTTTGTGCATTCCCTGTAATCATGGCGGCCCATGAGATTACATCTCTTTGAGGCATTCTGTCAAACAATTCATATGTATTGTCTAAGCTTCTATGCTTTGCATGCGCTGCAACTACAATATCTGACAAAAATCTTTGTTTATGCTTTGAGGATGTCCGTACACTGTCCCACTGCTCCATTTTGGAATGCACTTTGATCATTTTTGCAAATGCCGTGGAGTTTATTTTTACACTTGAAAATTGCATTTGCTTGAAAGTTTCTAAAGTCTTTACAGTTCACACCGACTGGTTAAACTCTTTCCATTCTGTTGACATTTCTTCTGAATCAGCATTAGGGTTTGCCACTTCTAATGCACAGGCAGATTCAGGCCAACTGAATACAGGAGGTTGCGTGAGCTCCTCCCCTTCACTTCTGGTTCTGCCGCACCAAGGGGGGTATCCCTATAACTTAAGATGTAACCTTGACTAGCTCAAAGATAGAAAGATCTAACTTGACAACAGCAGGCAGAATACTCTCATGTATGGACCAAGATCTGCATGATAGATCACAAGGCTGGCAACATTCTTGGACATGATGTCTGGTTGGGTATGAGAGTATGCAGGGGGTTCCTAATCCTACTCCTACAATTAACAAGTGGAGGTGTGAAATGGTTTGATATGAATTTGGATGCAAAGCTGGACATGGTGTATAACACAAGAACACAGCATGATTGGTGCCTATCCAGGGCTTGGAGTCGGTAGACATACACCTGTGAATGATCAGCATAAATAGCTAGAACTGGATTTCAGGGGGACAAACATGATATCTGCCTTACAGACATCTCCCAATATAGAGTGTTGATCTATCTCTACTTATGGTATCCCTACTGCAGTATACCCTTCCCAATGTTCAACCTGAAAACAGTTTAATCTGCCCCTTGAGCAGAGGTTAAAAGATCAGACATTCAACATAGGAATTCTATGCTCTAGAATCTAAACATAAGCAAACATCCAGATCCAGAAGAAGGATACATGCAATACTGGAGACAGAATTAACACAACACATGCTAAACAGCATTACTCATATAAAATCAACCATGAAACCAGTGGATTCATGCCAAGTCCTACAACAGGAGATACATAAACTCACAAGATTAAACTATACAGAGCAACCAGATCAGCTGGTTTGCATTACAGAGCCAGAAATCTACAACTTTCAACAACCTTAAAAGAATAACACCATCTGCATTATATAGCAGGAGGGTGTCTTCAGCATCAACTACCAGGCTGACCAAAATTCCCGCCAGATATACCGTACCATAGAAATGGCGCTCAAACTTGAATGCAGCAGGTAGGGGAGGAGACAGGAAGATTTTTCGAGCCTTGCGCCGCCGCTTAGGGATTCAGATCTTCAATCAGGTACAACATTCGTCCACGCCATCGCCCATACCTCTGCAACAATTGCCATTGATGGCGCACCAACCCGCGGCCTCGGGAAGAACATCATACAGACTATCGCAAGCATTTCCCGCCGAGATTCATCATCATGATATTTGAAAATGCAGGATAACAATATCCCACATGCACCCCGTGATGACCTCAATAACACCTTATATACTAGTTCATGAGCATATATCATGTCGGCGCTTTTGCTCCTGACGACACTAGTATAGACTTCATCATCATCATCCTCCAGCAGCATGATATCCTGTTGTTCGAAAAATCACCCTGACGTCATCATGATATTTGAAATATAACCTTCATGATAATCGGCACAACCTGATCCTCCGGAGGAACATCCTCCTGCTGAGCTTATAACAAAAGTCTGGCCGATGAACATCCTGATGACGTCATCATCATATCCTGCTGATGTCATCATCATATCTGCCTACTGCGCACCTCCTCATATCCGGATGACGTCATCATCATGTTTGCAAATATCAGGAAGTCTCTTCAAGATGATCAGTGTTAGAAATATGACCCCCGCGGGACCCTGATGACGTCATCATCATGTTAACATCATCATGATATTCGGAAGACAACCGGATATTTGGAAATATCCTCCTGACGTTCGAACATCAGGTTGCACTGTAGCTCCTCTGTAAGATCGGGGCAAAAACTGAACATGATGATGCTGCTTGAAAAGATCACCCTTAATAGATAACACGCGAAACCAGCAGGCGGATATCTCCTTAATATTAGCATCATCATGATGCTCGAACAAACAAACATATATCCGGGTGATATGAAAATATCACCCCCTCCTTCGCGAATATCATGATGCAGATAGGCAGAAAGAAAAATATCACCCTGATATACGGATGACGTTAGCATCATCAGGATGAGAAACAAAGAACAAGAAGTGATACAACATCATCAGGATGATATTGACTAAGATCATCCTGACGTTCGAAATATGATGATGACCCTAGTGAATATCGGGTCGCACTTAAAATTCTTCAACATCATCATCAGGATGATCATAACCAAGATCACCCGATGATAGAAATATCACCCCGGCGAAATATCATGAAGGCAAAAAATATGATGACCTCCACAAGCAGCAAGATGATAACTGGAAATATGATGATGATGACGACCCTTAGGATAAAACAAGTTAGGTCGAGCAACTCAAAGAATAAGCAACATCATCATCATGCCTGCGCAAGGTGATAAATGGAAGATCACCGGAGACTTTGAAGAATCACCCTCGCAAGCAAAGAAGGGCGCACTGTAGCTCGTCAGCATCATCATGATAAAACCCGAACATCACCCGACAGCGAAATATGATGATGACGATGAGAAACCGGTCGAAGGAGAACATGATGATGCTGACCTTCATGAAAACAAACATGATGATGATGACCTCCTCCTCAAGAAATATGATGCTGCAGTTGAAAAAATGCTGAGGAGGTCCGTTACTTAGAGCATTTTTTGGATATTTAGGGAGAGTGCCTGAATGAAAATTTTTCAAAAAACTACCAGTCAATTCAGGCGTCAACACATTCCATGAGACCGAATTTCTTTGAGGCATTTTATCAAACAGTTCGCATGCCTTTGCTCGAAAGATACTAAAATCTTTTCAACAAATTGATTTTGTACATATTTTGCAAGGATGGCGGCTAGGGCAGTGTATGAAACTACATTCGTTTGAGGCATTTTTTCAAAGTTCACGCCTTGTCTATGCGCCCACATCTTGTATATATGTCTGCCAGAGCATTTTGAACTATAATATGTGATAAAAATCCATTTTTGATTAAGCTTTCATGGACGTCCATACCCTGTTCTGGAGTTCGAATTTGTGCATAGGCTAGAAGGACGCTCCCGAGATTGTAGAGTCTAGTTTTACACCTGACTGTCGCATTTGCTTCGAAGTTTCTGCAGCCTATTCAACAAAACCATTTTGTGTATTCCTGTGTTTATTACATTCCATGAGACAAGATTTCTTTGAGGTATTTCACCAAACAGTTGCTGCGCCTTCTCCAACCAACCCTATTTACATAATGCCGTGAAATCAAGACGAGCAAAAGACATCTTCTGCTTGTCAAAACAGTTCGCGTGCCTTTCTAATGCTTCTACAGTACGTAAAAGCTGAAAGATGCTGGTAAAGTTGGTAGGTCGGCTTATGCAAAGCACATTTGCTTGAAGGTTTCCACGTCCTTTTCCAACAAGATCTATTTTGTGGGTATCTTTCACCACTCTACTTAAATATCATCCACTTCAATGGTCAAACAACCAATAGCAATTTTAGACCTCATTCACAACAAAAAGTGGTAAATATTTGTCCTATTTTATTGGCCAAAATTAACTTTTGATTGTTGAAGTGGATGATATTTAAATACAGAGATCCTTCACTGGTTACATGCCAAGAGGCCACGTTTGATTAAGGCATTTCTTCAAACCATGCATGCACCTTGTCTGTGCTTTCACATTTCGTATACAGGTTTACCAAAGCAATTGCAACTACAGTATCTGACATAAATCCTTATCTGTGATGCTTTGATGGATGTCCATATGATGTCTTAGAGGTATGCTAGGAGTGGAAAGGAAGGTGGCGAGTGTTATGAAGTTGGATTTTACAACTGATGTTGCATTTGTTTTGAAAGCTTTGAAATCTTTCCTAACAAATCCGTTATGGTGCAAGTTTTAGGCAGTTATAATAACTACCTTTTCATTTAAGTTATGGGCACTTCTACTTTGCTTCGCAACCAATAACAACTTGTGCTTTTGGCAAACCTTTATAAAAGGAACCACTAGATAAGTTTTCAAAAAGTGCAATTTCCGCTGAGTTATTAAAAATTGAAACCCACACTTTTGTTTTAGTTAGCGAAAACTGCAAGTTGCTTCCTTCTTTCACTTTTTTGAAAGTAACAGAAAACTTCACCTTTTTAGTGCAAAGACGACAACTTCACCAAAACTGAAAGTATCCTCCTACTTTCACTTTTTCCTAAGTAGGCCGATAACAACTTGCTTTTTAAAGCGAAGTCTCCACTTAGCCAAATTCACAAGTTAACGTGCACTTTGCCAAATCTACAAGTTAGAATAACTAACTTCTCCCTTTGCAAGTTTCTTTTTGAGGTTAGCCAAATCTACAAGTCACCTCTCACTTTCACTTTTTAGAAGTTGTTGAAGACTTCTGATTTCGACTAACCTTCGCACAACTTGTGAAAATTTCTAAGTTACCTCCTTTATCAACACTTTGATGTGCTTTCACAGCTCATTATAACTTGTGAAAATTTCCACTTTATTGAAAAACATAAGCTCATGAAAATTTATATCGTTTGCTCGTCAAGCATGCACATGCAATGGAGAAGTAAAACTGGCATAACTTTTGATAGAGATAATATTTTCTCATGAAATATTGCCACATTGTCTGTAATAATACCATGAGTTCCCCTACCAGCTGATTTTGCTCTAGCCCTTATAGAAAACATGATTTAATCATTTCTGCAAATTGCTCACTGAAAAATTGAAGTTTTAAAATATCAAAAACCAAAAGGTGTATGAGCCTAAAAGGTTGCCACATTAGGAGAAATAGCCATAGAAACATCCCTGTAAAAGGATTTCTTTCCATCCTTTGCAAATTTTGAAATTTAATTATTTTTTGTAAATCACTGGTGACTGAATAGCTGCTCCAAGAACCTGTAATATGCCAAATGGGGATATTTTGAACAAGTTTGGATTTATGGACTTTCCCAACTTCTAAACCTTGGAAAGTCTAATTTTTCTTGTTTGGAATTCTGCCCTAGATTTCTGCTCTTTAGTTTTCTGCTGAAACCTTAAGTTCTAATCCAATTTTCTGCTCTTAAACAATTAATCCCAGCAAGCATGAAACACATCCAAACATAGCTAAGATTGATGGAAAATGATACTACATATTGATCAATATTCATCATAGACATGAATTTCACCATGAATTACACAATGTAGGGAAATCAAATGAACAAACCAATCTATTTTTTTGGACTGAAAGAATGCAAGTTACATCCAAATATCTAGGGCAGACCTGTCCAACACAAATTCAAACCTCTGCTGTTATAAATCAGACCTATAATCAAGTTTGTACATACCTAAACAACATAGAAAAGATGCTCCAAGATTCCACAATGGTGGCGCTAGGCTAGGGTATGAAAACCCTTATGCAAAATGACAATTAATCACATCAAATGCTCCAGAAAGGTGCAGTCAGGTTTGCTACAATTCGGCTAGCATTTGTTACTCCAAATGGTTAACAATGGTGCCTAAGATGCAATAAAGCCACCACAAAGGATCCTCAATATTGGCGCTCAAAAGAGGGATAAGATCCTAAGACAATGTTGAGGTCTTCCCAAGGAATTGTAACATTACATTCCATAATGCTCATAATTAAACATAAATATTCATCTTAACTAAGAGTTAGGATACATCATGATTAACCAAATCATAGTTAAACAAAAGTGAATTATCTTCATCACAATAATTAAGCAAGTTATTCTTTTCCAGAATATAACAAAACTTAATATTACAATATTCAATGATATCTCATTAGTGAATAGCATTCACTATACATGTACAAAGCTATGCTCAAGGCATCAAATATAAAATTATGCATAATAACTGGCTATCAAGTCATATAAAGAAAAGCACTGTATTTGGATTTTTGACATCTATCTTCATAAGCCTCGGCTTGTCTTCTGCTTTAGAAGGAAAGCATCATCCGAGTGCTTTTCCTCCAACCACAAACCGGTGGACCCTCGCACAACTTCCTACCTGGAAGCGACCCTACCCTTCATGGAAGGTATAGATATAAGGAACCGTTAGGTTTGCCATTTGAGTATCTGGTGTTGTGTCCTTCATAATGTTTCACGGTCACACAACTATAGATCCACTCTAACTATGTATGACACTACTGGAAACATTATGCCATATGGAGCACTGTGGACCGACTAATTCACGCAAAGATGGATGCATTCCTTTGGCCAAAGATTTACATACATATACATTTCACAATGGATGTAGTCGTATGTCCACCACCATGACTCGACTTAGAAGCTATCTCATCCTACAATATGCTTAGTTTGACCTCTCTAGGTCTAGCAAAAGTGAGTTCAGTTCGATTCTTAGTCCAATTCTAGGACAGTTGACTCGTATCTTAGGAGCACATCAAATATAATAGGTTACTCTTGCAATAGGGAACCTGTGACTCCTCGTCACTTTGTTCCATTTTTCAACATGGCAATAGTCAAATAAAGTTTTCCATCCTAGGTCCTCCCAAGGTTCACAGTTTCATGATGACCTACCATATAGGTTATATTCAAGATCATAATATCAAAGGCTTACGTTGCCTTAGCCCAATAAGACAGTCTTAACAAAAGACTCCAATTCATTTACCCATGTGAGTTTTTAACATTAAATACTCCCTTCGTGGAGTTTGGCCACTAGTAAAAGAAATGGCTTTTATTTACAATATAATGCAAGACACTTAGACTAATTTAGTTTTCAACCTCATAAAGTTATAAGCATCAAGAGGAGAATTCTCACCATTAACCCAGCATGCATGCAATGCTGCCTTTAAGTAATAATATTAACTTTCATTTATCTAACCTCCTTTATCAAGGGGTCGATGCATACTGCATTATGGTTATCCCAATAACCTTTCCTTAGCCGTCAAGTACTATGGATATAGGTCTCATGAACGGTATCTAAGTGCTCTTTGCACGTTCAAAGGTTAAAGTTTCATAAAGATTATCATTATGGTTCAAGGAAGGTGCTCGACCCACATGCAGGTCGGATCCTCCAAATACATATCAAAACATAATAGTTTTAAACACCTTGTTTCATGAGCACAGTCCACTTGAGCACATCATGATAGCTTTAGTGTTGTCATTAAATTGTTTTCAACTATGCCATATAGGCACTCAAGTATGGTGCTTTCTACTACGAGCTCTAGCTCAACCTCAAGGGCCTCGAGCGAGAAGTTAAACAATAGTTATAACAAGTTTGCAGTATAATTCATTTACGGCCTCGAGGGCCTGGAGATTATCTCCAAAGTATATTCAATAACAAGATTAAATAACAGAAACATAGACCTCGAGGGTCTAATAATAAAGATTATCATATCAAATGCTTCGACCCGAAGGCCACAAAATGATAGCCACAACATGTTTAACACTTAACTGTCGACACAATCGACTCTATTCACACAGTGTTATCTTACTATTTATCATTCAGAAAAAAATAAGAGTCTTTCCAGACTTTGAATCATACCTAAAGATGTTCACATAAGTATTCATAAGGTGGCCTATCGACGCCTCTAGCAAAGCACAGTCGTTCCCAACTCCTTGTGGTATTCGATAAAGATTTCCTTTCCAAAAAATTGGTTGTTATCACTGTTCTTGCTCTCTTCTCTCGAGCGTTGTGTATCCCCAAAAGAAAGACTAACCAAAACTAAGTTTTGATCTTCTTTTGCATGCTAAGCATACGGTGAATCTACCACCTTCAAGCCCACGAAGGAAAGGTGGTTACTCCACTTCGCCACCCCATGACTTCATTGGTTCTCTCAGTCCATAACTTGCTATAAACAAGTGGACAACAAGGGTAAGGATCCAAGTGGGTTTGATATCGCCTCTAATCACTCCACTAACCGTGGATGATGTTAGCCAAAGCACTTAAAACATATACATATTAATAATAATATGGAGCTCAATCACAAGGTTTAAATAGTTATACCTTAATAAACTTTCCATACATCTACATGATGTATGAAGGTACTCATAACAACCAAGATGTCATCATATGACATCATCACCAATATGGTGACATGATCAAAATGTGATTTAGGGGTTGAGCACTACTCCCCCTTCTTCGCTATAAACCCTAAGCACAATATAAAAAAGAATAATAGATTCAAAATCCCAATTCGGGTATAAGTAAAGAAACAAGAAAGTACTCCACCACTTGGTGAGTCTATCACTCGACTTGTGTTGACATTCTAAGAATGATGTTTAGTCAACTTGATGTAAACATCATTGAGATAACTCAATCGACATGACAACACAAAAAGGAAATCGACTAGAAAAGAAAGGACGTGACTCACACTAACTTACAAGGGTTCGTAAGGACATAAAATTTGATACTCAGATGGCAATTTGACCCATTTCTTGACATCTATCTCTTCCTCTCGGATGATACTGTCCTTTCATCTTCAAAGGAAAGATTCATTTCTTGTTCACACTCACCCTCATAAAATCATGATCAGTGCATCATCATCTGATTCTCAATTCATAATAATTAAATAATCATATGAACATGTAATCTCATATCTAACTATCATTAGTCAGTATTCACATAATCAATGATTTAATTAGATATTTCCACAACATCTAATCATTAAACTATGATTAATCCTCTTGATTACCACACAAAATTAAGATTAAGCTAAATCATAATTTGGGGATGTAACATGAATGATAATGAAATTAGGCCTGCAATGTTGCTACTATCAAATTCTACTCCACCTTAATCCTAATCAGCAATACAATATCCTCAAACAACCTCCAAACCATAGGCGATCACCTCCAATGAAAGGCGCTCTAATGCTAGGCAATCCTCTCTTCAAATGATTGAACAATCCACTCCAAGGAAAGTGCCACAATTATTCTTCAAATTAGATATGCAATTCTGCCCTAGAGACAATGAAGCACAAGTAGATCCCCATCATGGAATCCTCCACTAGGATGCTTGAGGTTTTCATCCCAAGGTCCTCTCCAAGAGATAAACTCCCAAGCGTGTATGAATGAATGAGTGAATAATGATGAAATGCCATTAAAATATCTTATATTTATACATGAAATTTACCTCCTATACATGTTGGCCGACCAGGGTAATATTCCATTATTTTCTTATTGTATTTTCCTCTCAATGAGGCTGACCTTCCTTAGATGAGCTGGATGCCCAACCTAAATGATCCCACAAAGATTCAGAAGCATTAGGGTGGCATTTGTTCAGACAACTATATTTTAGTTTTTCAGTATTTTTTTCTAGCTTTGTCTACATCCTAGTAATTGGCATTTTGGAGGCCTTCGGAATGGAATTTGGGGTCAAGACTTTCATCGGTTGCTTTGAGAGGTAGCCATAGGCAAGGCTCAATGCAACTCAATCTAGCACTTCAGGAGATCTTTCCAATGAGTCCAAAAAGCCTGGATTTCAACTAGCTGGCTAGAAGTTATGACCCTGCCTAGTGGGGTTCCAAATTTAGTAGTTTTTTGAAATTTTGAATTTTAGTAGTTTTGTCACCTTCCAACTATCCATTTCAAATTCTATGGATAAGGTGACCTTTCACATTCTTGATCATTGTATATAATCAACTTTTGATGCAATAAGAAATCATCTTTGGTTGCCTGCAACTTTTTACAAGTTCTACAAATTGAGCTTTTGTTTATTTCCACAATACCACAGGCTTAGCGCTAGGTATTGTTATCTGAATTCTCCATTAAAATTCAGATAAGTGGTATCAGAGCGGTTCACTCCTAAATATCACATTGTATGCGGTCTAGTTATCAAAGGTTGGGATGTAGAAAAGAGACCCATCAGATTACCTACCCTTGAGACGCACATGACCGAAGATGGAAGAACAAGGAGATGGATCCGACCCTTTCAAGGAGCTGGTACAAGAAGCTTTGGCAAAGCAACATGAGTATATGATGAATGAATTCTCTCGAATCCTCTAACAAAATCACTGACCACAAGATGTAGCTGGAGCACCATTTCATGGTCACACCCCATTCAAGGTACAAGTAAATTTCAACATTCCAAATTTTGAAGGAAAAATTAATGCAGATGCTGTTGATGATTGGCTATCAAAAATAGAGAAATATTTTTCTGTAAACCACTTCACAGATGTTGAGAAAATAACCTTTGCACTTCTCAAAGTTAAGGAACATGTGAAACAATCTTGGGAGAATAGACTACTATCTAGAGATGGCCTTGATAGCCAAGGCTTTGAAACGTTGGAGGATGACAATCCCACATGGGGAGAATTTGTGGAATACATCAAGGAGGAAAACTACCCTGAAAATTCATATGAGGAGAAGTACATACAGTGGTAATTACTTTGACAAAAGAAAGACCAATCTGTTCCAGATTATACAAATACATTTCATGCACTTTCTGCAAAATTGGGAATCCATGACATAGAAAAGCATCGGGTATTGAAGCATCACAATGGGCTTCATCGGTATATTAAGATAGAAATGGATTTCTTGCATATTGAGACCTTGAGTACCGCCTTCAAATATGCAGTAAAGATAGAGGAAAAATTCAAACAAAAGGGGAAGAAAGATTATTCCTCAAACAATAGATTCAAGGGTGAAGGTGGTAACAAATTTGGTGGGAAACAAACAACCAAGGACTTCTCCTCACAAACCTCATCAACAACAAATAAGGGTAAGCATAAGATGTGTGAATTCCATAAGAGCCCTGGTCATAACACTAAAGACTGTTGTGCCACGAAGACTTTGTTGGCAGAAATCTGTCAAGGAGAGACAGAACAGGAGTCGCTACCTACAAATCCTCATGAACAAAATGATGGTGAACAAATCATTGAGGTTGACCCACATGCCATAGTTGCCATTACCAAAGTCATGCCCCGTGAAGATGATGAATGCTTGTTCCACTCACAGATGTGGGTAAATAAAAAGGCTCTTCATTTCATTGTTGATAGTGGAAGCCAAAAGAATTTGATTTTTGCCAAAACTTTGAAAAGATTGAATTTGCAGACAACACGACATCCACAACCATATCATATGGGATAAGTAAGTCAGGGACAAGGCATTTTGGTGAATAAATAGTGCTGCTTACCTTATTCTATCAAGCCATTCAAAGATGAAGTGATATGTGATGTGGCACCTTTGGATGTATGCGATGTATTTTTGGGGCACCCATACATGTACAAGCGCCATGGAGTCTATGAGTCAAGGCCACATAGCATTACTATCAAGTTGGGCAAAAAGAGGTATCGAATACTTTAGGTAAGTCCTGCAGAACCAATATCTTTGATTATTGCAAAACAATGTAAGCATTTGATTGCTCACACTGGAAAATTTGTCCTACTAATGGTTCAACCTAAGGAGGTAAGGTCCATTGTGGCCAATAGTCATACCAAAGTGTCCACTACCACAACTGAACAGAAACAGATGGAGAAAATATTGTCAACATATCAGGATGTATTCAATTCACCAACAGGGGTACCACTGCACTGCCAAGTCAAGCATCAGATTTATCGAATTCCAGGGACACCATTACCAAATGGGCTACTTTATAGAAGGTTAGTTTTGGAGAATGAAGAAATTCAGTGGCAAATTCAAGAGTTGATCAAGAAAGGACACATTCGCCCAAGTGCTTCACCATGTGGAAGTCCAATTGTTTTGGCCAAAAAGAAAGATGGAATGTGGAGACTTTGTATTTATTATCGGGTTCTCAACAAGATCACTGTGAAGAACTGATATCCACTCCCTCACATTAATGATTTGCTTCCAACCAACTCAGGGGGCAAAAGTTTTCACCAAAATTGACTTAAAATCTGGATACCACCAAGTCCCAGTTGAGCCATCAGATGTGTGGAAGACTGCTTTCAAATCCAAGGAAGGGTTGTTTGAATGCTAGTCATGTCTTTTGGCATGACCAATGCCCTTGCCTGTAACGCCCCACCAAGGAACCGAGAGAAAAACACAACTATGCTATACAAAAGGGACAATTTTTTTTTTTTAAAGAAAGAAATAACAAAAAATGTAAATCGTAGCTACACATATCATTTAGTTTAAGATTTATCCTCTAGGGTTCCACGGCTACATTACTAACAAAATAATAACAAGATCTAACCAACATTATGAATTAACTAACAACCATAGTTCATTCCAAATCTGATTGCATCAAATGAATAAACACATACAATTCCAAATTATATCATCAGATAAGAACATCAGAATCTTGCATATAGGATTACAAGTGCATATACAATTCCCTTTTACATGAGGGTACACCATTGCATTGCTTACTCTATTGCTTTCCTGATTACATTGGAGTACATACATCAAGATAACAGTGCTTGATTCAACTGATATACAAAACTAGAATATAAACATAATTATCTGTCTCCTCAAGCTAGAGCATGGTCTAAAATTTACCATACAAGGTACATCCTTCTCATGCATGAACAACAGCAAGGGAAACCAATGGAGATAAACCACCCGACCATGTGGAACCCTAAGGTCCACCCCCATGCTAGGAGATAACATTAAGGTCCCACTAAGAAAACAACTAAGAAGAGAATAGGCTAACAGGTGCAAGGACTACACATGACTCAAATACTACACTGGTCAACAAAGACATCACAAGCAACTTAAACATCACTTCTAGAGGCATTCACAAAACAAAGGGGAGAACACAACTAGAGAATGCTAGACTGCAGTAGGGATGAGTATCATCGCATGGTCCTAGCATGGGTTACCTTGACAGTATCTAGCTAGACACCGGCCCCCATCCATGGGTTACCCTAACAGTCTCTCGCTAGGCGCCAACCCCCATCCATGGGTTACCCTGACAGTCTCTCGCTAGGCACCGGCCCCCATCTATGGTTACCCTGATAGTCTCTCACTAGACGCCGGCCCCATAGGGTGACACATGCGGAACCAACATTCCTTTTTTGAGGACAAGGAAGTTAATTTTTCCAACCATGGCCTTCTCATCTCATCCTTAGCCTGTACAAGCACTACAGGCATGAGTGATGCATCCAATTATCTTGATTAGTGTGAAAACTACCCAACCCTCTAAATTTATTATTAAGTTATCACTGGATCAACAACTTCCAATGGGTTACCCTCACAAGCCACTTTGGGCGCCAGCCCCACATTGAAAGTCACTCCCCCTTCACTACATCTAGATTCTCAAAGTCCAAAACAAAACCCAAGCATGAACTATCACATTTCTTATCATGATACATTTATAACACAAAATATACATCGTTTCACATTACACAAAGCAAGGCATTACCCATATTGCATAGTTATCATAACCACATGAATAGGTACACTGAGCAAGGCATTATCCATCTTGCATAGTCATCATAACCACATGAATAGGTACACTGAGCAAGGCATTATCCATCTTGCAAAGTCATCATAACCACATGAATCCATAAACATAGTGGAGTCAACATATAACCAATACATATTCAACCATTAGCAAGATTACATAATCACAGGAGTCATACACACAACTAGCCCTCTTGGCCTCTGGAATCAACTTTCCCAAATGACACAAACACTTGACACACTAAATACTATGGTCTCACATCACATTCACTCTCAAATGCACATAATCACCTAATAGACCAAATTAAGATCCTTCATCAATAATTCAAATACAACACCACAATTGCGAAGTATGACATAATGCACTAATTATGGGTCTTGAAGAATGTAACATTAATTGAATCATGATCAATCATCTAACAATCATAAAGTGAATCTTCCTCAATAATATAGAACTATCATACTCCAACCACTAGCAATAGTTACTTTTATGATCAAAAGATATAAGAGTCCACTAGTAACAATATTTTAACTAATAGTTCCCAAGACCTATGTTAATTTCATTTAATTAAAATGACTAGGAACAAACTGCAAATAACTCTAAGGCATACAAATTGAACACAACATTATTTATACTATTTACACTGCTGTAGATTTCATTAATAATCTAGACAATTGTAAATACTATTAAATATAACTGTATAAGCAAGGCTAAAAGCCTATAATATTAGAATGCTATAAATATCTTACACTAGTTAGAATCACAAGATACAAAACTCGAAGCTACAATGAAAGAACCTTGTTCTAAGGTTAGCTTGAGAGGAATGAATACAGAACAACAAAACATTCCTATAGATCTAACATCTTCATCAAATCTACCACACTTTTAACCACATGCATATGATAGGATCAACACAAAATGAATTTGTTGAGAAGGCTTTAGAAGCTACCAACAATGCAAAATGTGAAAGCATAGACAAGGTATGCAGACTGATTGGTAGAATGCCTCAAATAGAGTCATATGATGGAAAACAATGATTGTAGGATATGCACAAAATGAATTTGTTGAAAAAATCTCAGAGAAACCTAGTTCAAAAATATAGAGTTATTGGTGACGCAACTAACTATTTTAATAGAGACGAAACGGGTGAGGCAGATAGTCACAAAATATTCATATCTCAAAAATGACAAACTGGGTATGGCTGATTTTTGGATATGATTTAGCTATCTAGGCCGTGTACCATATATAAAACAATTAGAGAAACCCAATTTGTAAAAATAAAGTTATGGCTAAAACAGCAGACTACTAAAACAGAGACGAAATGGGTGAGGTAGACAATCACAAAATATTCATATCTCAAAAATGACAACCTGGGTATGGCTGATTTTCGGATATGATTTAGATATCCAGGCTGTGCACCATATATAAAAAAAATTAGAGAAACTCAGTTCGTAAAAATAAAGTTATGTCTAACGTAATAGACTGGATTCAGAAAATGTAGAAGAGAATTCATAGAATATTTTACTAAATCTAATGCAACAATAAATCAGATTCATATCTCAGTCCGTACCTGGAATATTACTTCTATCACATCTTCACAAAATTCCCGGCTCGCATCCATTTTCCCCCAAGTCTTTTCTTGTGGAAACTATGGTTTATGGTGCCAAAAGAAAAATGAAAAACTTCTTGAGAGAGAGGGATCCCCAAAACATAAAACATATTCTCTATTTGAAATGCACGCTCCTCCCAAATTATGTCTTGAAATTTTAAAATAAAGTTGAGCATGCATAACCACCCCCCATAATTTCTTCAAGAAGATTCTCCTTTATTACTTTCTTACAATTTGCTATTTTTAACCAAACAATAATTTCTCTCTGATTTTATTTATTTTAGAATTTGCTATTTATTTCATTTACAACCCAACAAAAATAGTTTCTTTTTACTTTTCTAAAATTAGTCTCTTACACAAAAGAAATAATTATTTCTAAGATTCCCTCTTAAGGTGCGTAACTGCCACTTCTTCCAAGTGGCCAAAATGGAAAATAATTACTCAAGGCAATAATAATAAAGAAAGAGAATTTTTTTCAGACATAATAATACATATCTCCACATAACAATAATTTACATAAAAGCATCTATATTTATTTATCAAAGTGCCCTCTTGACTTAATAATTTTATTGTAATGAATCAATTAATCAAAACATTAATCAAATAATTCCAAACAAAATAACCCAAATGCCAAATAATATCTGACACAATGCACAATCGAAAGTATGACCACAATGACAATGACTGACCATTATGCCCATACAGACAATACTAATTGGGTACAAAACTAGATACTCATCCTTTTCAAGGATGATGGCTAACAAGGGGACCACATGTTATCTCCGTTCAATAATTTCTATTGGGTTTAAGGCACGCTCAGACCTGTCAATTCAGGTGGAGTCGATGCTTGGTACCTGCATCTTGCACCAACCAAACAGTCAAACAAATAGACATATATATATATATATATATATATATATATATATATATATATATATATATATATATATATATAATCATATAGTCAAATACAACGTGAAAGGGAATCGCAGTGTAGTAGGGTACTCGCATGAGTAATGCGACACTGTCTCTTTCACCATCACATCAAACACGTAATCACAACACACATAGCAATCAGTTACTAAATGACTAAATAAGAACCATCATCAGATAATCGCATGATACACATAATAAGATTAATCCACACAAACATCACAACATAACATCCTATGATACAAAATCAGTCGTATAAAAATCAATTCTAACATATGACAATCATAGTAAGATCATCATCATAATCACCTGAATGTAAAACAATGTCAGAGCATATAAATTATCAGTGTCGCAACAAAGATTATTGATAAAACATACTAACTGTCATATGAAATCACACATGAGCATAATCAGGAATGTCATCAACATGAATGTAGCATCTACCAACATCATATAATGTACAACATCAACTGTCTAACATACCCTAAATATTCCTATTATTTTACCTTCATCTTCATGCTCCTTAGCCAGACCATTTGCACATCCAAATGAGAATGGAGGAGCATTACATCCTCCCCCCCTAAGACTTGACTTACTCTTGGAAGTCACAGACTAGGGTGGAAACATAACATATTAGTATTGCAATTTTCTATTGCCAACATAAACATCCATTTTAAGCAATTGTTCATAAGACAGGCACAATCGTTCAATAAAGACAATAAGAGCATCAATTCCTCACCATTAAAATGTATCATGTGATCTACTTATAATCCAATCACACATATTTTGAGAATTTCAAATGATTTAGGGAATTGCATTCACATATTAACAAAGAAAAATACATCTCATCTCTTATTTCCAATATAGTTCCCACTAATTACCGAACATGTAAAGTACAATCCTCTGCGGAGTCCTCCCTTGAACACACTATCAGAGGTTTGAAATGAACATGATAGAAACAACACTTAACACGAAATGGAGCCAACAGAAACAAACATTCAGAATAGCCACCATAGAAATTTTAAAAATGCAAACCCAAGTGGGGAAATAATCAAATTCAATCTTAATTCACAAATGGCGGCAATTTTCAACAATAAATCAAGTATAAAGAAAAGAGTTTTGGTGACCACTCCTATCATAAGAGAGTTCAAAGAAAACAAATTCATTGTTAGCCCACCCACAACACATGAAACAACTATCAAAAATTCCAAAACAACCAATATTACAAACAAATCCACATCACGGTGTGACTAATTTTAGCCACAAAAGGGAGTATCCGCTACACAACATTCTAGGACTCAAAGTCCAGAATGCATTAGAGAATGTACACCAAACAAATAGACAACTAAGTTTTCTACATCTTCTTATCTAAGAAAATTTTATACAAGGATTTAAGGCAACACAGTCGATACTTATTTACAAAAAAAAAAAAATTATATCTTTAATGCAGTACAATTCCTGTTTACCAAACTATGAACATATACAATTACTTCCTTATGCAAAAAGATACTTACTGAGGAAATGTATGATGTCACACACAAGAATAATTTAAATTTTAATTGACTTAAAATATCACATTCATGATCTCCTGGGTCCAACACAGGCTCCAATTTGATCTCCTGCACACATTTTTTACACAGGCATACACAATGATAACTTTCATAAATCACAACAGAACTTCCACATGAGGTCATGACCAACTAAAAAATAGCTATTAGATTATCAAGCAACCACGCAAAGATACCCCACATGCGACAACACCACATAATCCACATGATGCCACTGAGTGATTAAATCTTTCCAATACTTACACATATACAAAAACAATGCAATTAACATAAAGATGGTATGATGCTTCCACACCCATAGCTAAACATAACCCCTAAGTATGCTTACTTCACCAAACCAGGGAACACAAACACCATTGGCCTTTCACAACACCTCACACAGAATGGGTATAGGACATTCACATCACTAGAGGGGCAAATACCACACTCCTAATCACATGCACTAATAGTAACCATGCTTCTTTCTTCTAAAGCACTAGAGACCACAAGAGGAACTCAAGGCCTCAACAAATAAGCAAGCACTAACATTCAGGAAACACATATTGTCAAATATATCATCACATTATCAGAAAAGAAGGAGGGAGAACATATAGCAGACACATAAGTAAAACAAGGCATAAATAATTTATTTCTTCCAGAATCTTAGAACAAGTCTATAAATTTATCAACCTTCTAACGTCACACTAAGGCACAAAGGTGAAAGGTATTATTACCAACTCACCACAAGGAGAAAATGCTTAACCTAGAGAAACAACAACAATCCAGAGGTCCTAGTGTTGCAACTTGGCTCTGATACCAAATGTAACGCCCCGCCAAGGAACCCAGAGAAAAACACAACTATGCTATACAAAAGGGACAATTTTTTTTTTAAGAAAGAAATAACAAAAAATGTAAATCATAGCTACACATGTATCATTTAGTTTAAGCTTTATCCTCTAGGGTTCCACGACTACATTACTAACAAACTAATAACGAGATCTAACCAATATTATGAATTAAATAACAACCATAGTTCATTCTAAATCTGATTGCATCAAATGAATAAACACATGCAATTCCAAATTATATCATCAGATAAGAACATCAGAATCCTGCATATAGGATTACAAGTACATTTACAATTCCCTTTTACATGAGGGTACACCATTACATTGCTTACAATATCATTTTTCTGATTACATTGAAGTACATACATCAAGATAACAGTACATGATTCAACTGATATACAAAACTAGAATATGAACATAAGTATCTGTCTCCTCACGCTAGAGCAAGGTCTGAAATCTACCATACAAGGTATATCCTTCTCGCGCACGAACAATAGCAAGGGAAACCAATGAAGATAAACCACCTGACAATGTGGAACCCTAAGGTCGACCCCCCGCGCTAGGAGATAACAATAAGGTCCCACTAAGAAAACAACCAAGAAGACAATAGGCTAACAGGTGCAAGGACTACACATGACTCAAATACTACACTGGTCAACAAAGACATCACAAGAAACTTAAACATCACTTCTAGAGGCATTCACAAAACAAAGGGGAGAACACAACTAGAGAATGCTAGACTGCAGTAGGGATGAGTGTCATCGCATGATCCTAGCATGGGTTACCTTGACAGTCTCTAGCTAGATGTCGGCCCCCATCCATGGGTTACCCTAATAGTCTCTCGCTAGGCGTCGGCCCCCATCTATGGTTACCTTGACAGTCTCTCACTAGACGCCAGACCCATAGGGTGACACATGCAGAACCAACATTCCTTTTGTGAGGACAAGGAAGTTAATTTTTCCAACCATGGCCTTCTCATCTCATCCTTAGCCTGAACGAGCACTACAGGCATGAGTGAGGCATCTAATTATCTTGATTAGTGTGAAAACTACCTAACCCTCTAAATTTATTATTAAGTTATCAATGGATTAACAACTTCTAATGCGTTACCCTGACAAGCCACTTTGGGTGCCGGCCCCACATTGAAAGCCACTCCCCCTTCACTACATCTAGATTCTCAAAGCCCAAAACAAAACCCAAGCATGAACTATCACATTTCTTATAATGATATATTTATAACACAAAATATACATCATTTCACATTACACAGAGCAAGGCATTACCCATCTTGCATAGTTATCATAACCACATGAATAGGTACACTGAGCAAGGGATTATCTATCTTGCACAGTCATCATAACCACATGAATAGGTACATTGAGCAAGGCATTATCCATCTTGCAAAGTCATCATAACCACATGAATCCATAAACAGAGTGGAGTCAACAGATAACCAATACATATTCAACCATTAGCAAGATTACATAATCACAGGAGTCATATACACGACTAGCCCTCTTGGCCTCTAGAATCAACTTTCCCAAATGACACAAACACCTGACACACTAAACACTATGGTCTCACATCACATTCACTCTCAAATGCACATCATCACCTAATAGACCAAACTAATATCCTTCATCAATAATTCAAATACAACACCACAATTGCGACATATGACATAATGCACTAATAATGGATCTTGAAGAATGTAACATTAATTGAATCATGATCAATCATCTAACAATCATAAAGTGAATCTTCCTCAACAATATAGAACTATCATATTCCAACCACTAGTAATAGTTACTTTTATTATCATAAGATATAAGAGTCCACTAGTAACAATATTTTAACTAATAGTTCCCAAGACTTATGTTAATTTATTTAATTAAAATGACTGTGAACAAACTGCAAATAACTCTAAGGCATACAAATTGAACACACCAATTATTTATACTATTTACACTGATGTAGATTTCATTAATAATTTAGACAATTGTAAATACTATTAAATATAACTGTATAAGCAAGGCTAAAAACCTATAATATTAGAATGCTATAAATATCTTACACTAGTTAGAATCACAAGATACAAAACCTGAAGCTACAATGAAAGAACCTTGTTCTAAGGTTAGCTTGAGAGCAAATAAATACAGAACAAAAAAATATTCATATAGATCTAACATCTTCATCAAATCTACCACACTTTTAACCACATACATATGATAGGATCAACACAAAATGAATTTGTTGAGAAGGCTTTAGAAGCTACCAATAATGCAAAATGTGAAAGCATAGACAAGACATGCAGACTGATTGATAGAATGCCTCAAAGAGAGTCATATGATGGAAAGCAATGATCGTAGGATATGCATAAAATAAATTTGTTGAAAAAATCTCAGAGAAACCTAGTTCGAAAATATAGAGTTATTGGTGATGCAACTAACTGTTTTAACAGAGACGAAACGGGTGAGAGGTAGACAGTCACAAAATATTAATATCTCAAAAATGACAAACTAGGTATGGCTGATTTTCGGATATAATTTAGATATCTAGGCCATGCACCATATATAAAACAATTAGAGAAACTCAATTCGTAAAAATAAAGTTATGGCTAACGCAACAGACTACTAAAACAGAGACAAAATGAGTAAGAGGTAGACAATCACAAAATATTCATATCTCAAAAACAACAAATTGGGTATGGCTGATTTTTGGGTATGATTTAGATATCCAGGATGTGCACCATAAATAAAAAATTAAAGAAACCCAGTTTGTAAAAATAAAGTTATGTCTAACGTAATAGACTTGATTCAGAAAATGTAGAAGAGAATTCACAAAATATTTTACTAAATCTAATGCAACAATAAATCAGATTCATATCTTAGTCCGTACCTAGAATATTACTTCTATCACATCTTCACAAAATTCCTAGCTCGCATCCATTTTCCCCCAAGTCTTTTCTTCTGGAAACTATGGTTTATGGTGCCAAAAGAAAAATAAAAACTTCCTGAGAGAGAGATCTCCAAAACATAAAACATATTCTCTATTTGAAATGCACGCTCCTCCCAAATTATGTCTTGAGATTTCAAAATAAAGTTGAGCATGCATAACCACCCCCCATAATTTTTTCAAGAAGATTCTCCTTTATTACTTTCTTACAATTTGTTATTTTTAACCAAACAATAATTTCTCTCTGATTTTATTTATTTTAGAATTTGCTATTTATTTCATTTACAACCCAACAAAAATAGTTTCTTTCTACTTTTCTAAAATTATTCTCTTACACAAAAGAAACAATTATTTCTAAGATTCCCTCTTGAGGTGCGTAACTGCCACTTCTTCCAAGTGGCCAAAATGGAAAATAATTACTCAAGACAATAATAGTAAAGAAAGAGAATTTTTTTCAGACATAATAATAAATATTTCCACACAACTATAATTTACATAAAAGCATCTATATTTATTTATCAAAGTGCCCTCTTGACTTAATAATTTTATTGTAATGAAGCAATTAACTAAAACATTAATCAAATAATTCTAAATAAAATAACCCAAATGCCAAACAATACCTGACACAATGCACGATCGAAAGTATGATTACAATGACAATGACTAACCATTACACCCATACAGACAACACTGACTGGGTGCAAAACTGGATACTCATCCTTTTCAAGGATGATGGCTAAGGGACCACATGTTATCTCCGTTCAACAGTTTCCATTGGGTTTAAGGCACGCTCAAACTTGTCAATTCAGGTGGAGTCGATGCTTGGTACCTGCATCTTGCGGCAACCAAACAGTCGAACAAATAGATATATATATATATAAAGATATATATATATATAATCTTATAGTCAAATACACCGTGAAAGGGAATCGCAGTGTAGCAGGGTACTCGTATGAGTAATGCGACACTATCCCTTTCATCATCACATCAAACACATAATCACAACACACATAGCAATTAGTTACTCAATGACTAAATACGAACCATCATCAGATAATCGCATGATACACATAATAAGATTAATCCACACAAACATCACAATATAACAATCTATGATACAGAATCAGTCGTATAAAAATTAATTCTAACATATGACAATCATAGTAAGATCAATATCATAATCACATGAATGTAAAACAATGTCAGAGCATATAAATTATTAGTGTCGCAACAAAGATTATCGATAAAACATACTAACTGTCATATGAAACCACACATGAGCATAATCAGGAATGTCATCAACATGAATGTAGCATCTACCAACATCATATAATGTACAACGTCAACTGTCTAAAATACCCTAAATATTCCTATTATTTTACCTTCATCTTCATGCTCCTTAGCCAGACCATCTGCACATCCAAGATGAGAATGGAGGGGCATTACACTGCCACATTCATGAGATTGATGGATGATGTCCTCAGACCATTCATTGGTTCTTTCGTTGTCATCTATTTAGATGACATACTCATATTCACCAAAACATGGGGTGACCATTTGCAGCATGTTCAACAAGTGCTTTCAACCTTGCAACTGTTGATTATAAGGAATACTGAGAGGGGGGGTGAATCAATATTCTGCATCACCACTTTTTCAACACTTCATTAATCTAATTACCAAAATTAATAACATGAAAGCATAATAGACATGAGAACATCAACCATAAAGACATAACACATAGACACCAGGATTTTTACGTGGAAAACTCAAAAAGGGAAAAACCACGGTGAGTTTTAGCTCACAATATATTATAGTAACAATACCAGATTACATAAGGCTCACTGTCCAAAGAAATGCTCACTGCAGGTGGACTCACTATCCATAGAGAAAGAAAGAAGATAGAGGAAAGTTGGCTCACTGCCAGAAGAAGACTGCTCCAATATGCATCTACAGAATGTTGAATTGTAGTTCCATTAGTAGCTTAGTAGACAGACTCAAATGTCTTCATAAATGTCTGCCCTACTTTTCTTCTCTGCTACATATACTCTATTTTCTACCCTTTTATCCTTTTCTTCTCTGCAAACTACTTTAGATTATGCAAAAATTGAATTCGCACATGTTCCACACTTATTCATTTCACCAACACCGAAATCCATCTAATATATATATATATATATCCGCAATAAGATTTAACTCAAATGTAGGTCGACAAGCAACACATGAAACATGCATACAACTGTTGTACCTAGTCGGCTTGATCTTGTGTACAAATAATAATACGGACTCAAAAAAACATCCAATAGTCTTCATATGGGTCGACATCAATCATTCAATTACTTAGATTGATTGTACAAACAATATATCTTCTCCGCATATAGATCTATCAAGCCTGTCAGCTTATCCCTTAAGAACACACTTGACCAATTCAACTGTCATATCATAACTTCCACTACGGACCATATGAGACTCTAAAAATCATATCCAACATCCATCATTGACCTTTTAGCATACCTTTAGAACCGCATGACATCATAGACCTTTATAGAAAAATGTGGATCTTGGAACTGTCACTCTGTCATAGTGGAAAACTAGTAGACTGGAAGCTTATACTGGGAAACTTGTAGAAAATTATTTGTTGGGATTTAGAAGCTGCAAATTTGGATTTACGTAGTCATGGTATGTATATTTTCTGCCTCAGAATTGCAAGACAAAATATGCTATAGCGGAGGAATGTGGACCCTTTTTCTCTGGTACTGTGCACTGTTTCTGACTTAAGTCTATTCACCCGGACTTAGCTATTTCACCATATGACTTCTAGAGGAAGTCAGGACTTGAACATTGGAACATATCATCACCAAATAGCTATGATTAACATATCTAAACCACATGTAATGATCTTCAACTACAGAGGCATACTGACCCAATCTCTGACACTTACTCTGCATACTGCCCATACTTAGTCATTTTAGGCTTCCAGACCAAAATCCTTTTATGCCTTGTTGTCAAACCAATTTGATCTACTGGAGTAAGGTCTCTTTGTATTGTTGGTAGAATCCTTTTTCCTTGTTTCCATCAATGACAACATTCAGTCATTTATCATAGTAGTGTCTCTTGCCAACAATCTCCCCCTTTGGCATTGATGGCAACACTTAGTGAAAAATGCTCACCTGCTCCCCCTTACTATATACACTCTATTTTTCTTCTCCCCCTTAGGTGTTTTACCTATTTTTCACTGATTTCTTCTCCCCCTTTGACATCAATGACAAAGGTGTATGTATAAGAGTCAAAATTGTGTCAAAACTGTAAGAACTGTCATACTCTGTTGTAACCTATCAAATCAGTTTGTTGCATATGAAAGGATATCATTGTACTCAATATTTAATTGTGTTAACTCTCTAATCCACTTATATTTGGCATTGTTCAAAATTTGGATGTTCTCATTTACTTGGAATACCAGATCTTCTACCTTTTTCACGTTGATAGACATGTCAGTTGTTTTCTGAACTTTGAAGGCTTCTGCAGCTAGATTTGTCATGAACTTAATTTTAGAGCTTATCATCCTTCTTAGCAGGCACATTTTGTTTTTAATTTCTTCCTGTCTGTTGAGCAGACTACTTATTTTGTTTTGAATGTTTACAATGTGTATAATTTCTATGTTGTTGATTGAGTCAACTGCTGGATTAAAGGTCTTAGAAATATTTGTATGTTGAAGCATCATGCTTTTAACTTTCTCTTATATTTCCTTAGTGGTCTCAGGCCATGACAAACAAAATTTGTATATATCACAGGCTTCCTTGATTGCATTCTCCATATTTTTGATACTCTTTTCTAACAAAATTTTTTCATTGTTTAACTTGATTTTTAACTCTACTAGTCTTTTATCTTCAAATTCCTTTTTAACCTTACTATCGACAGATTTTTCAAAGGATTCAAAATGAGTACTTATAAAATTTATCAGACCTTTGAGCTGATTAGATGATGACACTGATGTATCTTTTGGGTATGAGGGCATAAGTTTTTTCAGAATACTGGATGCTTCATCAATGAGTTCATTGTCATGTATATATATTTTCAACATTTCTTCCTGAGCGTTGGCTTGCACAGCTGATACCAATTTGAATTTCTATATCGGAGACAAAAATTTTAGATTTATTGGTCCTTGTAGAAACTCAAGTAAGTCTAGGGTCTGTGCATTTTGTTGCTTTTCCAAAAGTTTTGCAGCAGTGTCTCTTGCCACTTTTTCTTTACCAAGTGAAACTTTCTTTCTTTTCTTCTCTTCTACTACCTTCTCTACTTCAGTTGTGGCTTCTGTAATGGATGAGGTCCTTATTCATTTTCTAGGGCTAGATGCTGACTTTTGCATTTCAGATCTCTCATCCTTCCTTTCTGGAGTATATGATGTTGATTCTATCGGAGTACTTATGGGCTTTGATTCTCCTATTCTGGTCTTTGCCTTATTTGTTGGTTCATCTGATGTTTTCTTTGATTGTTCATGTTCCATAGACATTCTGGAGGATAATTCTTTGAATGTCCCAAATCTATCTTCTTTAAGATCTTTCAGTTTGCTCAGTAGTACATCGGCTAATTCAGTTAGAACATCTTCTGCAACTTCATACCCTAATGCAGGGACCCATACAGTTCTTGGTTCCACAGTTTCCATGAAGAATTTGTCTTTGTCTACCATAAATACAATGTCGTTTTCATATTTTATTACTACATTTTTAGGTATCCGGACTCTACATAACATTTTCTTTTGGAAGTTCTTGAAATATTCCCATAAGATTTCATTCTATTTTTCTGCATTTCCCAAATTCTACAAGTGATTTCTTATCTGAGTGGCTACTGGTGTGTGATTGAGCCAGACAATGTTTCCCAAGCCGGGTAGTTCTCTCAGGAAGTAGAAAAGTAGGCAAGTGATTAGTATTCCATATTTGAAAGGATGATTTGACTCTTTTGTTCTTTTCAAGTTCTCCATCAGTTCATTCCAGAGCAATTCACATAGGTCATAATCTATATTGTTTTTTATCATGTCATATGCTATGTATATAGCTGGTGTAGACACAAATTTTCTTTGTTGGAGAAATATATTTTGTACCCAATAACCATTGATGCAAATCTGACAGCCAAATCTTTAATATCACTTATCGTGAGGGCATTCTTATCAAATTTGGCTCTCGTTATCTGCATTACCAAGTTGTTCTTTATTTTATTTAAACCTGGAACCCTCCCAGAGGAACTCATACCAGTTATGGCTTTAATGGCTTCCTTAGTTATCATGTATGGTTCATCAAGCCATAGAAACTCATCATGTATCCTGCTTAGAATAAACTTGACCCATGTATCATTCAGAATCATAGGAAAATCCAACCAGGTGTCTAATTTCTTTTCTCCTAGAACTTTATATTCATCTTTCAACACAATATCCACAGTAGTCAGTTCGTCCAAGTACAATTTTCCTATATTCATGTGATCATATTTCTCTAAACTGATATAAATGTATGCTCTAACATCTTCCATATGCATAACTCCAATTGGAGCAATTGAGAATGCCCCTATAGGATCATTTTCCAATGATTTGAAGAAATGCTTCTTATACTTGGGGCGAGGTTTTTCTGCTATCTTGATTACTTGAAGAGTAAACATTTTCCCAGAATAATTCAATTTTCAGAGTAGGGTTTTCACGCTGTAAATACCTCTTTTGCCAAATTAGGGTTTCCTTGAGATCGATTTGACTTGCTTGGAAATCTCTGTAGTTGCTATAATTTTCACTTCTGTTTGCCTTAAACACTTGAGAGCTTGAATGCAAAGTGATTTTTCTTTTGGATACAATCCTTTTAACCTTCGCTTCCCAAAACCTAAACATCATAAATGCTATCTTTCAAAAAGTTGTTAACCACTTCTCTGTCAGGCATAGTTGATCCAAACTTCTCTGCAGTATTCCATATTTGATCCTTTTCTACCGAGAAATTTCTTTTACAAGATCTGCCAAATAATTCTTCATATCATATCTTTGTGTCAGATTCCAGTACTTACCATTTGGCTAGGGGATTAGGGTTTTCAATACAGCTCCCGCTGAGCCAAAGCTCCCAATTTACTTGCTGGACGAAGTATCTGCACCAGAAACTGGTGCGGATCCATCTTTGATCTTATTGATATCCTTTTTAATCCAGACCCTATTTATTTCCTTTTTGATTTCTACCAGATCAACCTTGTTCTTTCCTTTATCTTCTCTTTGTTCTGTTTTCCTCTTTTCTTATTGTTATATTTGTAAAATCTTGCAACATGTTTGAACTTATTGTAATTGTAGCATATCACATTCCTCTGTCTTTGATTCCTTCTATTGATTGAATTCATTCTTGATCTACATTGGTTAGCCATATTGCCAAATCTATTACATGCAAAACACTTCCCATTGAAGGATTGAGTATTCCTTATGTGGTTAAAACTATTTCTTGCAGACTTCTACACTCATTTGATATATGACCCATTTTATTGCAATTGAAACAATGACCAGAAAATGATGGAGCATTTTGATTCATTCTACTTCTACATTGAGTAGCCTTATGACCAAACTTATTGCAATTAAAACAATATCCATTGAAAGATGGGTACTTTTGAATATTTAGCTACCTGATCGGAGGTCTTCTAGGTCTTCTTCTTTGATTCCGAAACTGGTTACCTTTGTTTTTCTTCATCTCAAGGTTTTCTTGACTTGAATTAGAACTTTCTCCTTTTTCAAATCCCAACCCTTTCTTGTCATCTGAACTCCTTTGACTAGCAATCATTTCATCAAGTTTTGTAGAGCTTATCTTAAACTTTTCTTCGTAGCTCTTAGCTTTCTCCAAATTTGATTTCAGGCTTACAATTTCTTTTTCAAGTTTATCACATTCTTCTAATTTGCTTTTTACCAATATTTTTAGTGTTGGTTTTAGGATAGACAACTGAGAGGGGGCGTGAATCAGTTGCCACCAAAACTTTCCTTTCTGTAAACACTTAAATCCTTCTTATATCTACAACATAATAATGATTTAATCACGGAAGCATAATGCAATATCTCAAGAGAAAAAATAGATTAACACATATGACACCAAGATTTTAACGTGGAAAACCTGGTTAAGGAAAAAACCATGGGGTGACTAACCCAAGATTGTGTTCTCTGTTAAAGGAATAAGAAGAACAAAATGGCACTTGCCAATTAGGGCTCACTACCCGAGCACACTGCTCACAAGAGGCCCACTGCCTATAGGGGACACACTATCTACAGAATAATAATATAAATATTACATACTTGAACTGGAGATTAGCATCTTCACCATGCTTAAGACAATTCCATTTAAGCTTAACACTTCTGCTCTGCTTTTCGCTCTTCTCCTCTCTACCACATCTTCATCTCAACCAAGGATACTTTGAAATGACTTCACAAATCTTATTTATACAAGACATTGACTTTGGGATAATCATCCAAGTCGGCACAATACATACTTTATTTTATTACAAAGCAATTACACAAATACTTCATGCGTATCACCACATTGTCGGCCACACATATCTGGGACTTCAATCTTCTTTGAGGAACACGCCATGCTTCGCAGAACATCTTCAAGATCATCTGCAAGATGTGTAAAACATCCAATCGGCCATGATTAGGAAGAACACCATCACCTGAGAGTAAATCTTCAATTACGAGCTCAATCTTCAATGCGGACTGCCAACACGAACTAGACACAATCTACAGACCTCCACAAGCTTGCCTAAATCACCAAGAACATCCACACCACTTCTGCTTACTGAAATCATTTGCATCTTCATTCGGAACCTCAAGAACACAGTCTGTCATCACTGTCACATTAGAATAAATGCTTGCGGACCTCCAGACCATGAACCAATTGAGTTGTCAATTCACATTGGCTTCCTAAAAATTCCACCAAATCCACAGGACAAGATATTGCATTTCTGGATCTCACCGGACCTATTTGTGTCACTCTGTCACCTCTGAACAGCTGCTAGAACTAGTTTTACTCATATGGCCATAACTTCTCCAAATCTTCATGAGGACCTCTCAAATCTTGACTGGATCATCTTTAGACACATATCTACAAACCCTTTGATGCACATTCTCTGATCTTCATCTAGCTAGGATCTTCACTTCATAGAGCTTCATTGTCTTCACTGTTTCTGATAGGACTAATTTCTCAATATCCTCAGCACATAGCTCATCCAATCCTTGACATCAATGCAACAAGAGTATGTTGACATCAATGACAACAATGGTTAGGCCCATACTTACAACATTTAGATTTTCTTCTATTTTAGCTCTTTCTACAACTTCCACTTTCAAATCATCCAGGGTTTCATTTGCTGATATCAATTGTTCACTAACCTCTTTGTATTTTTCTTTGAATTTTTGGACTTGTTTTCTTATCTTTAAAATGCATTCATCAGCTTCTTGAATATTATCCTTCTGATCTCTGATTTCTGCTTCAGATTTTTCAAGATCAATAAGAGCTGCTTCTAGTTCAACATTGTTCTCATATGAGAAATTTCCAAATCTTCTAGCTGCCATCAGTATAATATCCCAGATCTTCCTCAAGTTGTTATACTTCTTCCAAGGAACCTTGATCTGATACCAATTGTTGATTATAAGGAATACTGAGAGGGGGGTGAATCAATATTCTGCAGCACCACTTTTTCAACACTTCATTAATCCTGTTGACTTGTTCCCAGACTGGATGCTTATTCCCAGATTTCCCTACAAGGTAGCCATCAGTGATCAACAGGATCTCTGGGCCAGGGGGTCAACAGTATAGGAGATAGACTCTATATTTTATCTCCTCTTCTTCTTCAGGCTCTGCAAGACCTAGGGGGGTATTCCCTACTCAACATCCATGAGGATATGCATGCAAGGCTGGGATGCTGACAGAAAGCAGATAGTCCTCCTGTAAGTAGACCAAAACTGAATGATAAGAGCAAAGGGGCTAGCTTTGGGCCTATTAGCAGTTGTAGACAGAGGACTGAGGATCCTAAACTAACTCTAATGTCCTAATGTTGGTTTTAGATTTTGCTTTGGAGTTTAAGTGTGGATGCAAAGCTGGATATGGTTATAACACAAAACAAAGCATGATTGGTGCCTATCCAGGGCCTGGAGTCAGTAGACATACACCTGTGAATGATCAGCATGAACAGCTAAAACTGGATTTCAAGGGGATATATGTGATATCTGCCTTACAGACATCTCCCAATACAAAGTGTTAGGTTATCTCTACTTATGGTATCCCTACTGCAGTATATCCCTCCCAATGTTCAACCTGAAACCAGTTTAATCTACCCCTTGAGTAGAAGTTAAAAGATCAGACAGTCAACATAGGAATTCTATGCTCTAGAATCTAAACATTACCAAACATCCAAATTCAGAAGAAGAATACATGCAATACTGGAGACAGAATTAACACAACACATGCTAAGCAGCATTTCTCATATAAGTTTAGTCATGAAATCAGTGGGTTCATGCCAAAAACAAACAACAAGAGATACATAAACTCACAGGTAAGCTGTACAGAGCAACCAGATCAGCTTGTTATGCATTACAGAGCCAAAATCATCAACTTTCAACAACCTCTCAAATGAGCAAGACCACCTGCTTATAACAGCCAGGTAGGTGCTCAGCAATTAATTACATGGTTGACCAAAATTTCGCCAGATACACAGTATCAGGAAAATGGCGCTCAAACACAACCGGATTGGCGCCCAAACTTGAATGCAGCAGGTAGGGGAGGAGACAGGAAGATTTCTCGAGCCCTGCGCCCCTGTCTGCTGATGTACACCCTCAGTCGGGTACAAGATCGACCCACGCCATCGCCCATACCTCTGCAACAATCGCCATTAATGGCGCACCAACCCGCGGCCTTGGGAAGATCATCATACAGACTATCGCAAGCTTTTCCCACCGAGATTCATCATCATGATGTTTTGAATATGCAGGATAACATTATCCCACATGCACCCCGCGATGACCTTAATAACACTTTATATACTAGGTCATGAGCATATATCATGTCGGCGCTTTTGCTCCTGACGACACTAGCATATAACCTCGTCATCATCATCCTCCAGCAGCATGATATCCTGTTGTTCGAAATATCACCCTAACGTCATCATGATATTTGAAATATAACCTTCATGATAATCGGCACAACCTGATCCATCGGAGGAACATCCTCCTGCTGAGCTTATAACAAAAGTCTGGCCGATGAACATCCTGATGATGTCATCATCATATCCTGCTGACGTCATCATCATATCTGCCTACTGCGCACCTCCTCATATCCGGATGACGTCATCATCATGTTTACAAATATCAGGGGGTCTCTTCAAGATAATCAGTTGTTAGAAATATGACCCCCGTGGACCTTGATGACGTCATCATCATATTAACATCATCATGATATTCGGAAGACAACCGGATATTTGGAAATATCCTCCTGACGTTCAAACATCAGGTTGCACTGTAGCTCCATTATAAGATCGGGGCGATAACTAAATATGATGATGCTTGAAAAGATCACCCCCAGTAGATAATGCGCGAAGCCAGCAGGCGGATATCTCCTTGATATTAGCATCATCATGATGCTCGAGTAAACATATATCCGGGTGATATGAAAATATCACCCCTTCCTTCGGAATATCATGATGCAGATAGGCAGAAAGAAAAATATCACCCTGATATACGGATGACGTCAGCATCATCAGGATGAGAAACAAAGAACAAGAAGTGATACAACATCATCAGGATGATATTGACTAAGATCATCCTAACGTTCAAAATATGATGACCCTAGTGAATATCGGGTCGCACTTAGAACTCTTCGACAACATCATCAGGATGATATTAACCAAGATCACCCGATGATAAAATATCACCCCGGCGAAATATCATGAAGGCAGAAAATATGATGACCTCCGCAAGCAGCAGGATGATAACTGGAAATATCATGATGATGACGACCCTTAGGAAAAAACAAGTCAGGTCGACAACTTAGAGAATAACCCCTTCAAGATACCGGGGCAACATCGTCATCATGTTTGAGCAAGGTGATATTCGGAAGATCACCGGATACTTGAAAAGATCACCCCCGCAAGCAACTGAGGGCGCACTGTAGCTCACCAGTATCATCAGGATGATAAGCAAACATCACCCGATAGTTGAAATATGATGATGACGATGAGAAAAACAAGTCGACGAAGAACATGCTGATGAAGATCATCATCGAAGACAAGATGATGATGACGACCTCCTCCTCAGAAAAATATGATGCTGCAGCTGAAAAACGCTGAGGAGGTCCAACACTTAGAAAAATTGGGCAAGAAGATGAAGGCTTCAGATGAAGAAACCTCCTGATCATGACAAATCAACCCCAGGTCAAAATGAGTGCTAACAAATCCAATTACCAAAATTAATAACATGAAAGCATAATGGACATGAGAACATCAACCATAAAGACAACACATAGACACTAGGATTTTTATGTGGAAAACCCAAAAAGGGAAAAACCACGGTGAGTGTTAGCTCACAATATATTATAGTAACAATACCGGATTACACAAGGCTCACTGCCCAAAGAAATTCTCACTGCAAGTAGACTCACTATCCAAGTGGACTCACTGTCCACAGAGAAAGAAAGAAGATAGAGGAAAGTTGGCTCACTGCCAGAAGAAGATTGCTCCAATATGCATCTACAGAATGCTGAATTGCAGTTCCATTAGTAGCTTAGTATACAGACTCAAATGTTTTCATAATGTCTGCCCTGCTTTTCTTCTTTGCTACATATACTCTGTTTTCTACCCTTTTATCCTTTTCTGCTCTACAAACTACTTTAGATTATGCACAAATTTAATTCACACATGTTCCACACTTATTCATTTCACCAACACCAAAATCCATCTAATATATATATCCGCAATAAGATTTAACTCAAATGTAGGTCGGCAAGCAACACATGAAACATGCATACAACTGTTGTACCTAGTCGGCTTGATCTTGTGTACAAATACCGATGTGGACTCAAAAAAACATCCAGTAGTCTTCATATGGGTCGGCATCAATCATTCAATTACTTAGATTGATTGTACAAACAATATATCTTCTCTACATACAGATCTATCAAGCCTGTCGGCTTATCCCTTAAGAACACACTTGACCAATTCAACTTTCATATCATAACTTCCATTGCAGACCATATGAGACTCTAAAAATCATATCCAACATCCATCATTGACCTCTTAGCATACCTTAAAAACCACAGGACATCATAGACCTTTATAGCAAAATGCAGATCTTGGAACTATCACTCTGTCATAGTGGAAAACTGTTAGACTGGAAGCCGATACTGGGAAACTTGTAGAAAATGATTTGTTGGGCTTCATAAGCTACAAATTTGGATTTAGGAAGTCATAATAAGTACCTTTGTTGCCTTAGAACTGCAAGACAAAATATGTAACAGTGGAGGAATGTGGAACCTTTTACTTTGGTACTATGCACTGTTCCTGTCTTAACTCTGTTCACCCGGACTTAGGAATTTCACCATATGACTTCCAGAGGAAGTTAGGACTTGAACATTAGAAAATATCATCACCAAATATCTATGATTAACATATCTAAACTGCATGTAATGACCTTCAACTGTGGAGGCATATTGACCCAATCTCTGACACTTACTCTGCATACTGCCCATACTTAGTCATTTTAGGCTTCCAGACCAAAATCATCTTATGCCTTGTTGTCAAACCAAGTTGATCTACTAGAGTAAGGTCTCTTTGTCTTGTTGGTAGAATCCCTTTGCCTTGTTTCCATCAATGACAACATTCAGTCATTTATCATAGCAGTGTCTCTTGACAACAACAACAACACAAGCTATATGCTAACAAAGATAAGTGTTCTTTTGGTATGGAGAGTATTCAATATTTGGGATACATTGTGGATAGAATAGGTATTTGTGTGGACCCTGAAAAGATATAGGTTCTCAAGGATTGGCCATCTCCCAAAAATCTCATAGAACTTTGTAGCTTCTTGGGTCTAGCCAATTTCTATCGGAGATTTGTACTTGGTTTTTCACATTTGGCATGGCCTATGAATTAGGCACTGAGGGGAGGACCAAGGGCAAAATTTTGTTGGACAAAGGTACAATAGAAAGCATTCATGGAGTTGAAGAGGAGGCTATGTTTTGCACCAGTACTAGCACTTCCAAATCTGCAACAATCTTTTCAAATTGAAATAGATGATTCAGACTATGCACTAGGGGCAGTCCTCATGCAACACGGGCACCTAGTTTCCTACCACAGTAGGACTTTCTCTGACACAGTGCGTAAGTACCCCACCTATGACAAGGAGTTGTATGATCTTATGCAAGCCTGCAAATAATGGAAACACTACATTCTGGGGAAGGAGACTATCATTCACACGAATCATAAACCTCTACAATTTCTACAAACACAAGGAAAGATACAAAATGATAGGCATCAAAGATGGTCTGCCTACTTGCAACAATTTCATCTCAATATCTGCCACAAGAAGGGAGTTACTAACAAAGTTGCAGACTATTTGAGTAGACTTCTGATCATAGCCCTAACAACGGTATTGGATTCTTGTGGCCTTAGTTGTATGGCACAAATTCTGATTTTGCTGAGATCTACAACAATCTAGCAGAGGGAAAACAAGCTACTGATTTCTACTTGAAGGATGGGATTCTCTGTCACATGGGACACATATGTGTTCCAGCCAAGAAGTAGAAAAAGATGATATGGGAGGCACACTATAGCCGTGTTGTAGGACACTTTGGGGTGGAGAAGACCATTGTTGTACTTCAGAGGTATTTTTATTGGCCCAAATTGAGACATGATGTCATTTTATACATCCGAACTTGTACTGCTTGTGCCATTGCAAAGCCTGCCAATCGTAAACAAGGATTGTATACACCTCTTCTAGTCCCTGACAAACCTTGGCACTTAGTTTCAATGGATTTCATGTCTAGACTACCTTCTACTAGACGTGGGCATGATTGTGTATATGTGGTGGTAGACAGGTTTTTAAAAATGGTTGTCATAGTGGCTTGCAAGAAAGGAGTCTCTATGGAAGAAACTACCAAGCTTTTCTTTGAGAATGTTTGGGTACACTTTGGATTGCTACAAACCATCATATCTGATAGGGATAGTAGATTTCTTAGCAATTTTTGGTCAGTACTTTGGGCCTTGATGGACACAAAGTTGACAAAATCCACTGCCTTCCACCCCTAAATAGATGGGTAGACTGAGGTGGTGAATCAAATGATCATTCACATTTTGCAGATGTACCATTCCAAACATCCTATGACTTGGGATGAAAGCTTGCAATATGTACAACATAGTTATAATCGAGCACTACATGGTTCCATAGGGCACAGTCTATTTGAGGTATGTCTTGGCTACCAACCATTGACTCCAATTGATGTAGCATTGCCAACTATGTTGAGTGACCCATCAACACATTTAGAAAAAGAGGTAGATAGGGCAACTAAGTTTGTGGAGAAGATACACCATATTCAGCAACAAGTCCATGAGATACTACAATATAGTAATCAGAAATACAAGGACAGACATGATCGACATCGTACAGCTCATCAATTTAAGGTTTGGGACAAGGTTTGGCTTCATATTCAAAAAGAAAGACTTCAAGGGCCTCATAAGAAACTCCATCCTATTTGATATGGTCCATACACCATCCTCAAACAAGTTGGTGAAAATTCTTTTGAACTCAATCTACCATCTTTTCTTGGACTACATCCTGTTTTTAATGTTGAATTATTGCGTCCATATTTTCCACCATTGTTGGACACTTCAGATGTTGCAGAATATATAAGTTGCTCAGAGTTGAATCCAGACACTACTGCCCCTCTCACATGTGAATAGATTACTGATGTTGTGATGAAAACATTGAACAAACAACATATTCCTCTCTATCAGGTGGTACAAGCAGGACATCTTCCACATCAAGGAAAATGGTTCACTAAGGACCAGAATGAGAAGAAATTTCCTCAATTGTTGCAACACATAGGTGCAATGGGGCCCATTGCATCTCAAGGGGGAAGCAATGATCCCATAGAGATTCAGAAGCATTAGGGTGGCATTTGTTCAGGCAACTATATTTTTTTTTTAGTATTTTTTTTCCAGTTTTGTCTACATCTTAGTAATTGGCATTTTCGAAGGCCTTCAGAGTGGAATTTGGGGTCAAGACTTTCATCGGTTGCTTTGAGCAGTATCCATAGGCAGGGATCGACGCAACTCAATCTATCTCTTTAGGAGATCTTTCCAATGAATTTGAAAAGTCTGGATTTTGACTAGTTGGCTAGAAGTTATGACCCTGCCTAGTGGGGTTCTGAATTTAGTAGTTTTTTGAATTTTTGAAAAATTTAAAAATTTGAATTTTAGTAGTTTTGTCAACTTCCAACTATCCATTTCAAATTCTATGGATAAGGTGACCTTTCACATTCTTTCTCATTGTATATAATCAACTTTTGATGCAATAAGAAATCCTCTTTGGTTGCCTACAACTTTTTACAAGTTTTGCACATTGAGCTTTTGTTCATTTCTACAATACCATAGGCTCAACACTAGGTATTGTTATCTAAATTCTCCATTAAAATTTAGATCAGTGGTATTAGAGCAGTTCGCTCCTGTATGTCACATTGTACACGGGCTGGTTATCAAAGGTTGAGATTGCAGACAAGAGATCCATTAGATTACCTACCCTTGAGACGCACACGACCGAAGATGGAAGAACAAGGAGATGGATCTGACCCTTTCAAGGAGCTAGTATAAGAAGCTTTGGCAAAGCAACATGAGGATATGATGAATGAATTCTCTCAAATCCTCCAACTAAATCATCAAGTAGAAGATGTAGCTGCAGCGCCATTTCATGGTCACACCCCATTCAAGGTATAAGTAAATTTTGACATTTCAAATTTTGAAGGAAAAATTAATGAAGATGCTGTTGATGATTGGCTATCAAAACTAGAGAAATATTTTTCTGTAAACCACTTCATAGATGTTGAGAAAATAACTTTTGCACTCCTCAAAGCTAAGGAACATGTGAAACAATCTTGGGAGAATAGACTACTATCCAGAGATGGCCTTGACAACCAAGGATTTGAAACGTTGGAGGATGACAATCCCACATGGGGAGAATTTGTGGAATACATCAAGGAGGAATACTACCCTAAAAATTCATATGAGGAGAAGTACATATAGTGGCAATTACTTTGACAAAAGAAGGACCAATTTGTTCAAGATTATACAAATACATTTCATGCACTTTCTGCAAAATTGGGAATCCGTGACACAAAAAAGCATCGGGTATTGAAGTATTGCAGTGGGCTTCATCGGTATATTTAGATAGAAATGGATTTCTTTCATATTGAGACCTTGAGTACCACCTTCAAATATGCAGTAAAGATAGAGGAAAAATTCAAACAAAAGGAGAAGAAGAATTATTCCTCAAATAACAAATTCAAGGGTGAAGGTGGTAACAAATTTGGTGGGAAACAAACAACCAAGGACTTCTCCTCACAAACCTCATCAACAAAAAATAAGGGTAAGCAGAAGATGTGGTGTGAATTCCATAAGAGCCTTGGTCATAACACTAAAGACTGTCGTGCCACGAAGACTTTGTTGGTGGAAATCTATCAAGGAGAGGTGGAACAAGAGTCACTGCCTACAAATCCTTGTGAACAAAATGATGGTGAACAAATCATTGAGGCTAACCCACATGCCATAGTTGCCACTGCCAAAGTCACGCCCCATGAAGATGATGAACACTTGTTCCACTCACAGATGTGGGTAAATAGAAAGGCTCTTCATTTCATTGTTGATAGTGGAAGCCAAAAGAATATGATTTTTGCCAAAACTGTGAAAAGATTGAATTTGTAGACAACACAACATCCACTGCCATATCATATGGGATGGGTAAGTCAGGGATACGACTTTATGGTGAATAAATAGTGTCGCTTACCTTATTCTATCAAGACATTCAAAGATGAAGTGATATGTGATGTGGCACCTTTGGATGTATGTGATGTATTGTTGCGACACCCATACATGTACAAGCGTCATGGAGTCTATGAGTCAAGGCCACATAGCATTACCATCAAGTTGGGTGAAAAGAGGTATCAAATACCTAAGGTAGGTCCTGCAGAACCAGTATCTTTGATTACTTCAAAACAATGTAAGCATTTGATTGCTCACACTAGAAAATTTGTCCTACTAATGGTTCGACCTGAGGAGGTAAGGTCCGTTGTGGCCAGCAGTCATACCAAAGTGTCCACTACCACAACTAAATAGAAACAGATGGAGAAAATATTGTCAACATATCAAGATGTATTCAATTCCCCAATAGGGGTACCACTGCACTGCCAAGTCAAGTATCGGATTGATCTAATTCCAGGGACACCATTACCAAATGCACCACTGTATAGAAGGTCAGTTTTGGAGAATGAAGAAATCCAGAGGAAAATTCAAGAGTTGATCAAGAAAGGAAACATTCACCCAAGTGCTTCATCATGTGGAAGTCCAATTTTTTTGGCCAAAAAGAAGGATGGAATGTAGAGACTTTGTATTGATTATCGGGTTCTCAACAAGGTCACTGTGGAAAACTGATATCCACTCCCTCGCATTGATGGTTTGTTGGACCAGCTCAGGGGGCAAAATTTTTCACCAAAATTGACTTGAAATTTGGATACCACTAAGTCCCAGTTGAACCATCAGATGTGTGGAAGATTGCTTTCAAATCCAAGGAAGGGTTGTTTGAGTGGCTAGTCATGCCTTTTGGTTTGACCAATGCCCCTTCCACATTCATGAGATTGATGGATGATGTCCTCAGACCATTCATTGGTTCTTTCGTTGTCTTCTATTTAGATGACACACTCATCTTCAACAAAACATGGGGTGACCATCTGGAGCATGTTCAACAAGTGCTTTCAACCTTGCAACAACACAAGCTATATGCTAACAGAGATAAGTGTTCTTTTGGTATGGAGAGTATTCAGTATTTGGGATACATTGTGGATAGAACGGGTGTTCATGTGGACCCTGAAAAGATACAGGTTCTCAAGGATTGGCCATCTCCCAAAAATCTCATAGAACTTCGTAGCTTCTTGGGTCTAGCCAATTTCTATCAGAGATTTGTACTTGGTGTTTCACATTTGGCATGGCCTATGAATCAGGCACTAAGAGGAGGACCAAGGGCAAAATTCTGCTGGATAGAGGTACAACAGAAAGCATTCATGGAGTTGAAGAGGAGGCTATGTTCTGCACCAGTACTAGCACTTCCAGATCTGCAACAATCTTTTCAAATTGAAATAGATGCTTCAGACTGCACTAGGGGCAGTCCTCATGCAACATGGGCACCCAGTTGCCTACCACAATGAGACTTTCTTTGACATAGTGTGTAAGTATCCCAACTATGACAAGGAGTTGTATGCTACTGTGCAACTTGCAAACAATGGAAACACTACATTCTGGGGAAGGAGACTATCATTCACACGGATCATAAACCTCTGTATTTTCTACAAACACAAGGAAAACTACAAAATGATAGGTATCAAAGATGTTCTGCCTACTTGCAACAATTTCATCTCAATATTTGCCACAAGAAGGGAGCTACTAACAAAGTTGCAGATTGTTTGAGTAGACCTTCGATCATAGCCCTAACAATGGTATTGGATTCTTGTGGCCACCACACAATGGATTGGCCTCAGTTGTATGGCACAGATCCTGATTTTGCTAAAATCTACAACAATCTAGAAGAGTTAAAACAAGCTACTGATTTCTACTTGAAGGATGGGATTCTTTGTCACATGGGACACATATGTGTTCCAGCCAAGGAGTGGTAAAAGATGATATGGGAGGCACACTATAGTTGTGTTGTAGGACACTTTGGGGTGGAGAAGACCATTGCTGTACTTCAGATGTATTTTTATTGGCCCAAATTGAGACATGATGTCATTTTATACATCCAAGCTTTTACTGCTTGTGCCATTGCAAAGCCTGCCTATCATAAACAAGGATTGTATACACCTCTTCCAGTCCCTGACAAACCTTGGCACTCAGTTTCAATGGATTTCATGTCTAGACTACCTTCTACTAGACATGGGCATGATTGTGTATATGTGGTGGTAGACAGGTTTTCAAAAATGGCTGTCATAGTGGCTTTTAAGAAAGGAGTCTCTGTGGAAGAAACTGCCAAGCTTTTCTTTGAGAATGTTTGGGTACACTTTGGATTGCCACAAACCATCATATCTGACAGGGATAGCAGATTTCTTAGCAATTTTTGGTTAGCACTTTGGGCCTTGATGGACACAAAGTTGACAAAATCCACTGCCTTCCACCCCCAAACAGATGGGCAGACTGAGGTGGTGAATCGAATTATCATTCACATTTTGTGGATGTACCATTCCAAACATCCTAGGACTTGGGATGAAAGCTTGCCATATGTACATCATAGTTACAATCAAGCACTATGTGGTTCCATAGGGCACAGTCCATTTGAGGTATGTCTTGGCTACCAACCTGGTGGTGCCCACCTAGGGTTAGGGTTTCGAGCTTGAAAAATCTATTGGTCTTTTTATTAAAACCCCAAAAATTTCTAAGTCCTTCACAATTGTATGCATGTATCTTTGTATATGGCCATTTGTATCTACATATACAAGTAAATGTACAAGGCCGGACCTGAAAAGAAATTTCAATCGGCCTATGAAAAGGTGAAAAATTAGTTATATGCATCGTTGCAGGCATATCAGGTTGTATGTGTTATTCAGATGCTTTTCTGGATGCGAAAAGGTGCATGTATATCTCAGATTCCCAGAATATTCCACAGTTGTATCAGAAAGATTGTATGTACATTTTGTTGTAAATTCGATATACAACGGGTGATATACAATAGCAGACTTCAAATTTCATCAAATCGGGCCTGGCAGATGCATATGTACAATGGCGGAGTTGAAAAGTCAATATGCAAAAAGATCCATTGGCGGCTCAATTTGAGGTCTCCCTGACGACCGATGCACATACAAGAACATGCAAGAGGATCATCGGCGAAACAATATGCATCAGCGGCTCAACTAATAGTCTTTTCGATGGCCGATGATGCAAAGAGGAAAGATGCAAGCAGACATACAAGGCAAAAGATATATCAGTAGCAACATACAAAGGCATTATACAAAGCAGAATATACAAGGGAAAGTGGGGTCCGCTTTCATACAAAGTCGATTGTATCTCATATACAAGTCGCATTGTATGTGCAATATATAAGGCGAGATGCAAAGAGGAACATACAACGCCCAGACCCAATTGAGTTTTCAAAGTGTTTCATAATGATTTGGGGTCTGCGGATTGTATGTATATTGCATGTTGTACATGCGATATACAAAGCGATATACAAAGGAGTTAGATACAAGGCTCAGACCCGATAATGATTGCAATTTGTTTCACAGTGATTTGGGGTTCGCGCTTGTATGTGGCGATTGTATGTATATACAATTGCATGTACAACCACAGATGCAAAGGAAGTTACAATGAATTACTGATGAAGAGGCCAGTGCTTAGCGATGGCGATCCAATCAGCAGGTGACATGTGTCCAAGTCAGTTGTATGTATATACAACTACATATGCAAGGATTTAAAGGCAAAAAATGGGCGAAAAAGGTAAAATAAATCTTCATGCTTTGAAAAGTCAAAGGAGCAAAAAGACACCTACGTGGCATGTTTTCATTGGTCGAGGACCAGTCAATGTGATTTGAAGCCATGGATCACGGGGAAGAGGAAAGAATCGACGGCCATCATTCAAACTTTCAAGAACAGGAAGAGATTTGTATGTGTCTACAACTGCATTCCAAGTGGAAGAAATTCCTGACCATGCAATCTGTTGCGTTTCCAAAAGCCGCGGGTAGGTTGGCCATTAATGGCAAAATTGCAGAGGTATGGTCGATGAATGACAAGCTAGCTACCATTTTAATGAAAAATCTTTGAACGACTGCACGACTCCCAATCTCACCTGCTCCTTTCTTCTTCATCTTTCTACTGCATTGAATATTTTAGGTGCCATTTAGATGGTGCATTGTATCTGACAGCATCTCGAAAAGACCATGTAATTAATTGCTGAGTACACGTTCTAGGTATATCAGAACCATGTTACTCATTTTTCAGTTGTTGAAGACTTGGGCAAAACTTTTGGAGAAATAACGAAAAATAGAGCTTTTTGGTTGTTCTATCTCTTTTGTGAGTTTATGAGTTGCATCTGAATGCACGTTGCATATATTTTCAGTTTCATGTTGTGTTTATATGAAAAATGCTTCTTTGCATTTGTTTAGCTGTTTGTCTCCATTGGCTGTATGCATCCCTTCTTTTGAATTTGGTTGCTAAGGGTTACTAAGATTCTAGGATATAGATTTCTGTATTGCATGCTTGATCTCTAACTTCCATTCAAGGAGTGGATTAAACTGTTTTAGGTTAAGTATGAAGAAGATTGTATGGCAGCAGGGATATTTGTAAGTAGAGATAGCTAAATACTCATTCTTGGGTGGTGTTTGTAAGGTAAATACCAATCCACCCCCTTGAAACTTGAATGCCAGTGCAAATCATTCACTTGTATACGTCTAGTTGACTCCTTGCCCTGAGATAGGCACCGGTCTGCCCTTGTGTAGTAGTTATGTTTCCAAAACCCCCATCTTGCATCCAAAACATAAATGCAAATCATTTCATAATTCCAACCTGTTAGTTTGTAGGAGTAGAAATAGGATCCCTACATACTCTCATTCTTAACTAGTTAGATATGTCCAAGAACATTGCCAAACTTGTGATTTATTATGTAAATCTTGGTCCAAACATGAGAGTAAACTGCCTGTGACTAAAAAGCTAAATCTTTTTGTTGGGTGAGTCAAAGATAAATCTTTAGCTATAGGGATACCCCCTTGGTGTGGCAGAACCAGAAGTGAAGGGGAGGCAGCTCATGCAACCTCTTGTATTTGTTGGCCGAATCTGCCTGTGCATTGGAACTGGCAAACTCTTTGCTGATTCAGAGAGAAAGATCCAACACAACCATTGGCTCCAATTGATGTAGCATTGCCAACTATGTTGAGTGACCCATCAACACATTCAGAAAAAGAGGTAGATAGGGAAACTAAGTTTGTGGAGAAGATACGCCATATTCAACAACAAGTCCATGAGATACTACAATATAGTAATCAGAAATACAAGGACAAACATGATCAACATCATACACCTCATCAGTTTAAGGTTTGGGACAAGGTTTGGCTTCATATTCAAAAAGAAAGATTTTAAGGGCCTCATAAGAAACTCCATCCTATTCGATATGGTCCATACACCATCCTCAAACAAGTTGGTGAAAATGCTTTTGAACTCAATCTGCCATCTTTTCTTGGACTACATCTTGTTTTCAATGTTGAATTATTGCGTCCATATTTTCCACCATTGTTGGACACTTCAGATGTTGCAAAACATATAAGTTGCTCAGAGTTGAATCCAGACACTACTCCCCCTCTCACATGTGATCAGATTACTGATGTTGCATGGTGAAAACATTGAAGAAACAACAGATTCCTCTCTATCGGGTGGTACAGGCAGAACAACTTCCACATCAAGGAAAATGGTTCACTAAGGACCATATTGAGAAAAAATTTCCTCAACTGATGCAACACACAGGTGAAATGGGGCCCATTGCCTCTTAAGGGGGAAGTAATGATCCCACAGAGATTTAGAAACATTAGGGTGGCATTTGTTTAGGCAACTATATTTTTGTTTTTTAGTATTTTTTTTTTCAGTTTTGTCTACATCCTAGTAATTGGCATTTTTGGAGGCCTTTGGAGTGGAATTTGGGGTCAAGAATTTCATCGGTTGCTTGGAGTGGTAGTCGTAGGTAGGGCTCAATGCAACTCAATCTAGCTCTTCAGGAGATCTTTCTAATGAGTCTGAAAAGTCTGGATTTCGCTAGCTGGCTAGAAGTTATGACCGTGCCTAGTGGGGTTTCGATTTTAGTAGTTTTTTGAAATTTTAAAAAAATTGAAAATTTGAATTTTAGTAGTTTTGTCACCTTCCAACTATCCAATTCAAACTCTATGGATAAGGTGACCTTTCACATTCTTGATCATTGTATATAATCAACTTTTGATGCAATAAGAAATCCTCTTTGGTTGCTTGCAACTTTTTAGAAGTTCTACACATTGAGCTTTTGTTTATTACCACAATACCACAGGCTCAACACTAGGTATTTTTATTTGAATTCTCCATTAAAATTTAGATCACTAAAACAAATTACATATTTTTTTTAATCTCCTTCTTCACTCCAAGTCATCCCTTTCAAGGGCCTTTCACAATGGATTAAAACTATCTCAAGGCGTTAATAAAATTGCCCCTCTCTCATGGGCATCCACATGAAACCAACAATATGTTAAATCTCCCTTCTACATGGTGCATATGATAGCAAGTCATCTTCCCATGGCCAAGGTGAACATCAAAACATAAGGAAAGATATCAAATTCACCCTTATCAAAATATTCCTCAAAAGACCAATTTCTACAATCCTACCATCTCCAAGATGGTTTGCTCCATGTGTCGACAAATTATTTTATGCAAGATAAATGCATCAAAGACATTAGAAAAATATGACAAGTCATCTCTACACTCAAAATGCCTTCCAAAAAATTTGAAGTGTGGAAATTAGTCCATCCACTCTCCCATGGTGACCATTCAAAAATGGGGACATTACAGAACTCGACTGAAATAATGATTGATTTTCTTTTGAACCGATGTTCCTGTATTGGAATTAATGTAAGAAATTGACATGAACATGACTGAAAGTGACATTTAAACAATGGCTAGTACGACAACTGATGTGAGAAAATAAACGATACTGTCGATTTACAACGAAAAGGAGACTAAACAAAGGCGTTTGACATATGATGACACTTATCTTTTCGACACAAAAAGTTTAAAATTTGGCAAGTTAGAAACAAGGCTAACAGCTAGCTCTGACTGGGGACAAGGACTATAAAAGACGCAGTGAGGAACCCCAAATTTTGGAAATAACTAGTGCCTTAAATCCATAGGGCTATAGAGTCAAGAAATAATGTGATTTTCAAGGAGAGCAAGGAGACTCAACGAGACGAAGGGAAAAAATGACAAAGACACATAGAGACGAGGCAAACAACGAAAACCAATAGAAACTAAAACAAGATAGACACAACCAAAATACCTAGTTAACCTATGTACATGGTAGGCGACTCCTACCTCAAACTACTTGGGAAAGATCACATGAATCCATTGACAGACTGAGAAAAGTATGCGCCTTTGCGCAAAAATGGATGGTGAGTGAGGAGCACCTATAAACCCAACTACCAACTTGCAATTACTGTAATGAGAGATCTAAAAATAATAGCATTCAAAAACTCTCTAAGTAATACAGTACGCTCAAATAGCCATTCCTCGTTATAAACCTCTGAAGCATGTTGGATCACATCACCCTGTGTGTCATCAACTATACCTTCTTGTACTACATCAAATGCATCAATATCCCATCTTTGAATGTACTCATGACCATTTGAATCAAAGAAAGACCAATCTTGGGCCATATGTGTCTCTTGCAAAACCTGATCAGAATCAACATCCTTTGAAACAAACTGAGAATCCCAATCACAGATAACAACCTTAGTGAGCATTGAATTATTCTTAGATAAAATAACTTCATATTTCTTTGCAATGATCGGCTCGGGCATTCCATAGTTCACTGATGACAACTCTGTATCTTCCAGAGTATCCTCTTCTACAAATTGCAAAGGGGAAATGATGACTCCACACAAAAAGTCATCATCAGACATTTCTAAGCACCAACTTGGGATAAAAACTTTATGAAACTGAGCGTCATCGTCAATCTAATTATTCCTAATTCCTTCATGACTGTTCATATCACTTTTAGTACAATTCCCAAGATTGTCTTCTATCCTTTCCATTTGCTTAGAATTAGAACAATTATCAGATGTATGTATATATTCCTCTTCTTCAACATTAATATTGGAAGGAATAGAAAATGAACTCACGATATTTGATACAGAGGCATCTACATGACTAGAAAATTCAAAAAGAGGATTATTCTGAACCTTGAATGCTCCAAAAACTTAGATTGTACATATGTTGGAATGAGGATATTTATTGGTTCATCTTTGTGTCTTCTATCTTAAAACTATTCACTGATATCTTTATGGATTTTGATATGCTTTTGTTGCAATGATTCTTCTCCACCAGGTTCTTCAAAAAAATTGAAAGTTTCATACTTAGGCTGCATGTAAGTTTGAAAATGATTGCTTGGTGATGCATTTGTGTTTTCTCCATCTGCACGTTGACCTTCAATATTTTCTATAAAAGCTCACTAACATCAACTACAATTTTGAATCTTACAAGAAACTTTCCTTTCAAGCTATCCTAGTTTGTAATGCAACCCTCTTTAAAGTGTTGAAACTATTCTACAACAGGTGCAACGAGGCTTCAATGAATAATTGTACGAAGACATTTTCTTCGTTGACTCCTAGAATTCCGCAAGCAACTATGAAGGCTAGAATATGATCTTCAAGATTCTATGAGTTCTCTCTAGTGAACTTTGGAAAGTGCTTCCGTGATCCTATAGGTAAGGTTGTGTATTGAGCCAAGGCTAATGGGCCAATGTGGGTTCCCCATGGCTAAGATGGATTTGACGCCATGGTGCAAGTTTGAAAGTAATGACAATGGGCATCTCACTTCCACAAAGTCGCCAACCTCCATTCCAAAAGAGGCATCCTTAGATTTCAAAGGAACCAAAATGCATCAACACTTCAATTTCCCCAGTAGAGTCACCAAAAATCTATTGGTAAATAGATTTGTCACTGTAGATTTCAAAGTGACTCGCCCAATGGGCAGTGACAAATGTTCCAACACTTGGAGAAGTTATTACTGGATTAACAATTTTCCTCTACGTTTGAGAGGGGTAGCTCCCTCGTATGATGGGGGGTATTTGTAGTTTTGACCTGTACTTTTAAGCTGAAAGTATAAAAAGGAGGAAAAAGAAAACTAACAATAAAGATGATTTACTAAAACCCTAACAGTAGACGTATGAATATTGGTTTGGATTTCACAAATTGATGATAAATTATAAGGGGGATTTCACCACAAATCTAGAAACTATGTTCCTGAACCTATATGATGAATTACACAACAATCAATTTTAATATGCAATGATGATGAAAAGAAGATGATGAATCTCAACATACGAAGAGACAGGTTTCCCCAGTACATTCAAATCAAGCTACCAAGAAATGGTTGTGCTTCATTACATCAATTGCACAGTTAAATGTTTCAATGGATGACCTATGATTTACACAGTGACACAGAAGCATTATCAATCTAACATACGAGAAATTAGTAACAATAACTTAAAAGTACCATTGGAACAAATGAACCAAATGTACTATTTATTAATCTTGTGAAATTATACAATTTCAAAAGCCTTCATGTACAAAGTGTTAGACCAAAAGTCCTCCAAATAGTCTCTCCATAATTTCTCCTTCAAAAAGTCCCCCTTTTACATTTGAAATCGCCTTGTATTTATAGGCTTGCTGCTAGTAACTACCTTGTAACAACCTGATAACTACCTAGTAACTACCTTTTTGGAAAAATAATAAACCTTATTTTTGGTTACTTTTTACATCACTTTTCCGGAAATAAGGTTCGTTTTCTAACTTTTAGTTACAACAAGTGACATAAGTCACTTTTACAAAAAGGTAACTTGAAATTTGTAACTTTTGAGTTATTAGCTTCATTGTGGTAGATACTGTGTTATCTCACAATCCATGAATCACTTTCTCAAATTGAGGTCTACCAACAACACCCTGACCTTCAAAGCTTTGAACTTTCATTACTTTGCCAATTTTGATAACCAAATTCAGCTCTTACATAAACCTTGTTGTACTTTGGGGGTTGATATATATAGGTGATCTTTTTCCTTCTTGTCTTCAAGTCGAAAACATCTATGTCTACTTCTATTTCTTCTTTTTCAAGCTTGGAATAGTTTTGATCACTATTAGCCATTGCTATCGACTTTGTCAGAAACACAGTCACTTCTTTCCAAAAATCTTCTCATTTGAAGTAACACATCCCAGTGTCGGTGCTACCACACCGAACTCCATTAAAACAACAAGAATAGTGACTCTAGACATAGTTCCCTTGACAACACTGAATGTACCTTATTCAAATGAGCATACTTCATCACTTTTATAAGTGCAAGAGAATGTGTAGTGTTATGTGTTATATAGACAAGAATGAAAACCACAAGTCTCTTTGACTATCTAGGGCTAATACCCACAACACCAATAGCCTCTTTCTGCCTTGACTAACCTTATCTGTGTTTAAGAGCAAAGTAAACCCGAAGCATTTCAAACCCACAACTGCAAGCTCACATATAGGGCAAAGATTTCCATGTATGCTTGGTGCAAAACATACAATACAACAAGGACAAGAAACATCCTTCCTTAGCACGACAAATTTTCCAATGTTGAGATCACATGCCTTATACACGTTTATGTATGTCCCTCATTCAATATATTTATCTGCTATGGATTCCATGACATCAACTACAATATTTCGAGGCATCTTGTCAAACAACTTGCATGCCTCATCCAAAGCTCCCTATTGGGACAGGTTGGGAGTATGTTATTAAATGCCTTTGCTCTTGTGAGTTGTATTTGTTGAAGGGCTAGTCTTAAACATCATCCACTTCAACAATCAAAAGTGAATTTTGACCAATAAAAATTGGACAAATATTTACCACTCTTTTTTGTGAATGAGGTGTAAAATTGCTATTGACTCTTTAACCATTGAAATGGATGACATTTAAGTAAAGTGTTGGTGAAGTAGTGTGACCTTCATGCGAGAATGTTGGTGAAGACCACGCACTTTGGTTCTACATAAGCCATTTACATTTTCCAAACATGATGTTTCAGCTTGTGACCGTTCGGGATTTTATGCACTTTGTGGTTCAACTTGTAGTGTGTCGTTCCCCTCTTTGGTGTTGAAAAACTTCCATTGGTAGTTATAATAACCATATTTCTTTTTGTTGGCTTTTTATCTGAACCCCTTATATTATGCTCTGTACTAGAAGCTACCATTTTGATATTGGTTAAGAGGTTGCTAACAAAGGTTGGCAATTTGGCTTTTCAACAGCCAATTACAATTGCTTTGAAAGTTTCCATGGCCTTTTCCAACGATCCCATCTTGTGCATTTCCTATTGCCATCTGGTAGTTCTTAAATATCATCCACTTCAACAGTCAAAGGTCAATTTCGGCCAATAAAAATAAGACAAATATTTACTACTTTTTGTTGTGAATGAGCTGTAAAATTACTATTGTTTGTTTGACCATTGAAGTGGATGATATTTAAGTAGAGTGCCGCCATCGCTTGGGTTTTGTCTATGCTTTCACATTTGACAAGAATCCTCCTTCTGTTACGTTGAGAGGATGCTGCCAAAGTTTGTACATATCATGCAATCATTGTATTCGATTTGATGACATTTCTTTAAGGCTGAAAACAACTCGCACGCCGTGTCAATGCTTTCGAGTTTTGCAAACATCATGTTTTGATGGATGTTTCAAAGTCACCATTTTGGCGTAGGCATTGAGAATGCTGGTAAACATTGCAGAATGCGTCTTTATTGTTGCCAATTGCATGTTCTTGAAAGTTTCTAAACCTTTTTCAATGAAACCATTTTGTGCATTCTCTGTAATCATGGCGGCCCATGAGATTACATCTCTTTGAGGCATTCTGTCAAACAATTCATATGTATTGTCTAAGCTTCTATGCTTTGCATGCGCTGCAACTACAATATCTAACAAAAATCTTTGTTTATGCTTTGAGGATGTCAGTACACTGTCCCACTGCTCCATTTTGGAATGCACTTTGATCATTTTTGCAAATGCCGTGGAGTTTATTTTTACACCTGAAAATTGCATTTACTTGAAAGTTTCTAAAGTCTTTACAACATGCCGACTAGTTAAACTCTTTCCATTCCATGAGACTGTATTTCTTTGAGGCATTTTATCAAACAATTTGCATGCATTTGCTCGAAAGATACTAAAATCTTTTCAACAAATTGATTTTTTACATATTTTGCAAGGATGGCGGCTAGGGCAATCTATGAAACTACATTTGTTTGAGGCATTTTTTCAAAGTTCACGCCTTGTCTATGCGCCCAAATCTTGTATATATGTCTGCCAGAGCATTTTGAACTATAATATCTGATAAAAATCCATTTTTGATTAAGCTTTCATGGACATCCATACCCTGTTCTGGAGATCAAATTTGTGCATAGGCTAGAAGGACGCTCCCGAGATTGTAGAGTCTAGTTTTACACCTGACAGTTGCATTTGCTTTGAAGTTTTTGCAGCCTATTCAACAAACCAAAGCAATTGCAACTACAATATCTGACATAAATCCTTCTCTGTGATGCTTTGATGGATGTCCATACGCTGTCTTAGAGGTATGCTAGGAGTGGAAAGGAAGGTGGCGAGTGTTTTGAAGTTAGATTTTACAACTGCCGTTGCATTTGTTTTGAAAGCTTTGAAATCTTTCCTAACAAATCCATTTTGGTGCAAGTTTTAGGTTGTTTTTAAACATCATCCACTTCAACAGTCAAAAAATCAATTTTGGCCAATAAAAATAGGACAAATATTTAACACTTTTTGTTATGGATGAAGTGTAAAATTGCTATTGATTGTTTGACCATTGAAGTGGATGATGTTTAAGTAGAGCTCAAGTTTTAGGTAGTTATTATAACTACCTTTTCATTTTGGTTATGGGCACTTCTACTTTGCTTCGCAACCAATAACTTGTGCTTTTGACAAACCTTTATAAAATGAACCACTAGATAAGTTCTCAAAAAGTGCAATTTCTGCCGAGTTATTAAAAATTGAAACCCACACCTTTGTTTTAGTTAGCGAAAACTACAAGTTGCTTCATTTTTTCACTTTTTCGGAAGTAACGGAAAACTTCACCTTTTTAGTGCAAAGACGACAACTTCACCAAAACTGAAAGTATCCTCCCACTTTCACATTTTCTTAAGTAGGCCGATAACAACTTGTTTTTTAAAGCAAAGTCTCCACTTAGCCAAATTCACAAGTTAACGTCCACTTTGCCAAATCTACAAGTTAGAATAACTAACTTCTCCCTTTGCAAGTTTCTTTTTTAGATTAGCCAAATCTACAAGTCACCTCTCACTTTCATTTTTTAGAAGTTGTTGAAGACTTCTGATTTTGACTAACCTTTGCACAACTTGTGAAAATTTCTAAGTTACCTTCTTTATCAACATTTTGACGTGCTTTCACAACTCATTATAACTTGTGAAAATTTCTACCTTATTGAAAATTATAACCTCATGAAAATTTATATCATTTGCTCATCAAGCCTGCACATGCAATGGAGAAGTAAAACTGGCGTAACTTTTGATAGAGTTAATATTTTCTCATGAAATATTGCCACATTGTCTGTAATAACACCGTGAGATTCCCTACCAGATGATTCTGCTCCAGCCCTTATAGAAACCATGATTTAATTATTTCCGCAAATTGCCCGCCGAAAAATTGAAGTTTTAAAATATCGCAAACCAAAAAGCATATGAGCCTAAAAAGTTGCCACATTAGGCGAAATAGCCATAGAAACGTTCCTGTAGAAGGATTTATTTTCAGCCTTTGCAGATTTTGAAATTTAATTATTTTTGTAAATCACCAGTGACTGAATAACTGCTCCAGGAACCCGACTGAAATAATGATTGATTTTTTTCCGAACCGATGTTCCTATATCAGAATTAATGCAAGAAATTGACTGGACCTGGCTGAAAGTGACATTTAAACAATGGATAGTACGACAACTGATGTGAGAAAATAGATGATATTGTCGATTTACGACGAAAAGGTGACTAAACAAAGGTGTTTGATGTATGATGACACTTATCTTTTCAACGCAAAAAGTTTAAAATTTGGCAAAGGCTACTAGTAGGCGAAATAAATTTTCTTTCTTCTTCCCCTTCATATTCTTCTACTCATCCTTGCAAACGTTATTGTATTTATGAGGCCATGGGTCATCCCACAATAATGGGTTATATTTTTTGGCCAAACTTGACATTGAAATCAACATTTTGAACTAAATCTTCACTTTCTGACACCTATAGCCGCTAAACCATTAGGAATTTGAAGATGATGCAAACTAGTGATTTGTGAGATTTTGTTTGTAGATTCTAAATATATTTTTTAAAAAAAAATTGGAGTTAAATTGTAATTTTTTTTGCACCTCCTTTGATAACTAGTTTTTAATAGTAAACAACATTTTTTTAAAGTGATGTGTATTCTATCGCACATAACATTTTTTTACAAAGGATAAAATTCTGATTCTTTTGAATTTAGATTGGTAACACCGATATCTAGAGGATACATTTGGATTCATAATGTTTTGTTGAATATTTTTTTTAATTAAGTTTTGAAGTCAAACCAATTATAATTTAGACATAGGCGCATTAGAACTATCCAACATAACTTTTTTGGTATGTATCAAAATTCAATTTTTTTTGTTGGAATAAGGACATCAATACTTAAAAGACATGTATTTTTATAATTTTTTTCTCTATTTTCCTATTTTTTCATATGTGTGAAACAAAGACCTCGATGTTCATTGAAAAACCTACATTCACAAGAAATAAAAAATAAATATAATAATCAAATTAAATATATTTAAAATTATACTTTTTGGGAAGCTTATAATAAGGACTACATAGTTACAAAACATAAATTTTAAATGAATTCATTTGATCCCCCAAAAGGTAAATCAAAAGTGGTTTTTTATCAGCATTTTGATAGGTGTAGAGGAGACTCCATTATATGTATGGTTTAAAACTAGCAGGGTTCTATCCAAGTGGGTTTGAATCTAAGGGGGTTTGATCAAACCCTCTTCAATTAAAATCCTTTAAATGGAACCTTTCAAGGCTTAAATCATTATATTTTCTAAAAATATGTGATTTCAGCAAAAATCAAGATGTCCCAGAAAGTGTAACCCATTATTGTGGTAGCACCCCCATCCCTGTGAATCCCTCGAGGAATCCAACGCTTTGGCTATGCCATCTTAAAATGATATTTAATCTCACATTCGACATCAAAAATCTTATTAGAAACTCAACATTCCACAAAAAAAATGGTAGAGATCAATGCATTCTAGGGCACTTTTCAGAGAATTTCAGGTAGAGTACATTTTGAATTGCATTTAAGATTTTTTAAATGGTTTTTGATGTTTTCATGAAAGATTTTGTGCTTGTTTTATGTGTCCACAGGATCGGTAAATATAAGATTTAATAATGTTTCGATCCAATCGTAAGTATCTCGATTCTTCCAATCCTATTTTACATTTTGGTCAAAACTAGGGTAGCTTTGGGACTAATTTTTGATGAGTTCTTGTGATTTTATATTGATTTTGTTTGGAAGATGCTTAGAGTTTAGCTCGATTGTGCATGCATGATGAATTTAACGATTCTCTCTTTTTTTGGTGAACAACATTTGGGCAACCTAGCTTCAATCCTTCAGGCACACAACCATCTTTTGGACAACAAAATGCTACATCTAATAATCCTTTTGCAACAAGGCCTTTTGGGAGTACAAGTCCTTTTGGTGCACAGACTAGAAGTACATTGTTTGGGGGCATTTTACTCGCATTTGGTTCTTCATACACACCTGCATTTTGTGCCACTCCTGCATTTGGTGCCACTTCAAAACCAACATTTGGTGCATGTTCTGCACCTTCTTTTGGTTCTACTAGTATCCCTACATTTGGTTCCACTTCAACTCCTACATTTGGTGCATCCAGTACTCCAGCTTTTGGGGTTTCTAGTACTCTATCTTTTGGGGCTTCAAGTGCTCCCTTATTTGGATCTGCTAGCATTCCTACTTTCGGTAGTCAACCTTTTGGTTCCACTAGTCAATCCAATACCACAAATGAGACAGATAGTAGCAACAACGCCAGTGAGGAGATGATGATGCCTGAAAAGCTCCTTTCTATATCGGCTATGCCATAATACAAGGAGAAGAGTCATGAGGAACTAAGATGGGAGGACTATCAATCATGCAACAAAGGTATTTAGCAAGAATTCTGATTGTTGTTATTTTTTGGTATTGGATATGCAAAAGCCACTCTTAAACTAATCATTTGTATATTGTAGGTGGGTCGAATCCTACAAGTCAACAACCTACAGGTTGTCTTTTTTCTTGGCCAACACAATCTAACCCTTGTTGTCAAACAACACCATCTGTCTTTGTACAAACAACAACCAGTTTTGGTCAGACAACTCCTGCCTTTGGGCAAGCATCCATTACAAACCCATTGTCTTTTACATCTCCTAGAATTTTTGGAAATAAAGCAATAGGACTTGGTAGCATGCCATTTGGTTCTTCATCAGGTGTTGCATTTAACTCACCTTTTGTGGCTACTTCCTCCCTTAGTCCTTTTGGTATAGTTTCTTCATCACCACCTCTTTTTGGATTATCAACAACACCGACCTTTGGAGGGACATCTTTTACTTCTCCTTTTGGCACATCAAGTTCTCCAGCATTTGGTTCAACCCCTTTTGGCCAAGCTTCTCAGCCTGGATCTTTGTTTGATTCAATTCCATTAGGATCAAGTCCTGCATTCGGATCAAGTACACCTTTTGGAAATGAACCATTCCAATCTTCTACACCTACTTTTGGCCACACCACGCCAGTCTTTGGTCAATCTGCACCAGTATTTGGGTGATCTAAACTAGCTTTTGGTCAGACCACCCCTCCCTTTGGACATATTTCTGGCCAGAGCATGCCTGCTTTTGGAAGCAACATGTTTTCCAATAGTACAACATCAATGATGTCACATAGCAAACCAACAGGCCTTACATAGTCAACGATATGTTTAATGGAACTTTTTTGTTTAAACTAGCACAATTTAAAATTTTATTTTGCTAGCAACTTCATTCATGTATAGTTTTTTACATGCTTTATGTTTTTAGCATCAACTTTATTTACAAATGTTGTGCACTAAATGTGGTATGGTTCCAGTGGAGATTATGCCTTAATGATTGATTTTATATGAATTGTAGCCTTCCCAGTTTTGTGGATTCCAAAATCCTACTCCCACCTAGACATAGGTTGGTGCATCTTCCTTCGGTAATTTTGGTTAGCCACAGGCAACAAGTATGTGAGATTTCAATATGATGAGGCACTCAAATATTTTGAGTGTGAAGTTGGATTCATGTTTCATAGTCATTTGTGATTTATTAGATAGTGAGATTTGATGTGTTTTTTATGTGGGCTCTATCAGTTGCTTCCAGTGGTTTTGGTGCTGCATCAACCCCAGCGTTTGGGTAGACCAGTGTTGGACAAACCGTGAGATTATGTGACTATTGTCTTGCTTGAAGTTCTTAGAAAAATCAATCATTAAACAAAATATACTTACTCTATCTTCTCTTGTTGCATTTCTCAACAGATCATGATGGTTATGGCACCACAACTGGTTAGCAATCCTTTTGGAACTCTCCCACCAATACCTCAGATGTCTATTGGTCGGAGTGTAGGATCTGCTCCATCTATTCAATATGGAATATCTAGCTTGCCTATAAGCATGGAACCAATGATTTCAACAAAGTTGTTGCATATATTATTTTGATTTGATTACTTTATGTATGGCTAAATGAATATGTATGTAGGTTAACGAAAAACTGCTAACGTAAGTCCACAACATCCCTGTTAACTCCAAGGTCAAGAATCTGCAAGCATTCATGAAGATATAATCCTAAAAAGGCTGCCATGTTCTTCATCGCCAGGGAAAATCCAACACCGAGCACTCCAAATTCAGATGCCATGTTCTTCATCCCTAGGAAAAATCCACTAGTTAACATGATGGAAATGGTTGTGCCTCTTAATGATCATGGTTAGGCCTTTTTTTCTACCCCTTTTGTGTTGGAATTAGAAGATTCTACCTAGATTAGTTCAGGGTACTTAGATTCATATTTGTGTTCCACGGGGATGCATCACGAGCCCTGAAACTAGTGTCCCCACCCCACATCATGTTTCTGAGTTAGCAGGATAGCAGGGGATGTCCCCTGACTATCCTCAAATTTTCCCAAAAAGCTGAAACATCCCAGAGGCCATCTTTCTTTGAGGAACTATAGCATAATGTTTTTTCATTGACCAAAGATTTCTGCCAATCCAGTAAAAGCATATATAAATAAAAATCACACACACATACAAATGCTTCCATCCCCCAAAATTGACATCCGACTGCTATCTCCAAAATGCATACCCCGCCATCCCACCATCCCTATCCTTGTCCCTAAAATAATGTGGAACATAGGATATTTCTTAAAGTTAAATCTTTTCTACTGTTAAGTTTGCAATGTGGATTTTATTTAGTTTTTTATTCTTGAGATTTGATTCATTGAGTAAAAATTGAAAATTTATTAAATAGTATGTTGTCTTGCCATCTTGTTGCTATGTGATGCATGTTGTTTGTATTTTCAGAAACTACGGGAGAAGATAGCAATGGGACAAGGTTACTTGGAAATGATGCATTTGCACAGGAACCTAAAAGTAACTTTTCTAATATTAATAGCTAAAGCAATCTTTGGATATAATATTATGATCTGTTAGAGCTTTTTTGTGATTAAAAATGCATGGAAGTTTTATATTAAGATTTTTTAATGTTTTGGGATTGGTTGTTTTCCAAATGCCAAAGAAAATTGGCCAGGTGGTGTGGAGGATGCAAATATTCAAAACAATTTGTTATCTTCGAAGCTACTTGATGGTCCTGTAAAATCATCTCACAGACATGTAATTGTTCTAGTAAGGAGCATAATCACAGAGGAATATTTTCAGAAACTACGCACAGGAGAACATAGCAATGGGACAAGGTTACTTGAAAATTGTGCATTTTCACAGGAACCTAAAAGTAACTTTTCTAACCTTAATAGCTAAAGTAATCTTTGGATATAATATTATAATTTGTTATAGTGTTTTGTGATTAAAAATGCATGGAAGTTTTATATTGAGGTTTTTTAATCTTTTGGGATTGGTTGTTTTGGTTTTTTCCAAATGCTAAAGAAAATTGGCCAGGTGGTGTGGAGGATGCAAACATTCAAAACAATTAGTTGTCTTCAAAGCTAGTTGATGATCTTGTAGAATCATCTTAGAGACATAATTTTTCTAGTGAGGAGCATAATCATAGAGGAATATTTTCAAAAACTACGGAAGAAGATAACAATGGGACAAGGTTACTTGAAAATGATGCATTTGCACAAGAACTTGAAAGTAACTTTTCTAACCTTACGAATGAAGATAGCAATGGGACAAGGCTACTTGAAAATGATGCATTTACACATGAACTTGAAAGTAACTTTTCTAACCTTAATAGCTAAAATAATCTTTGGATATAATATAATAATCTGTTACAATTTTTGTGATTTAAAATGCATGGAAGTTTTATATTGAGGTTTTTTAATCTTTTGGGATTGGTTGTTTTCCAGATACCAAAGAGAATTGGCTAGGTGGTGTGGAGGATGCAAACATTCAGAATATTTTTTTGTCTTCGAAGCTAGTTGATGGTCCTGTAAAATCATCTTACGAACAAAATTATTCTAGTGAGGAGCATAAGCACATAGGAATATTTTCAAAAACTATGGGTGAAGATAGCAATGGGACAAGGTTACTTGAAAAGTATGAGTTTGTACAGGAACCTGAAAGTAACGTTTCTAATCTTAATAGCTAATGTAATCTTTGGATATAATATATAATCTGTTACAACTTTTTATGATTAAAAATTCATGGAAGTTTTATATTGAGGTTTTATCAATCTTTTGGGATTAGTTGTTTTCCAGATGCCAAAGAAAATTGGCCAGGTGGTGTGGAGGATGCAAACATTCAAAATAATTTGTTGTCTTTGAAGCTAGTTGATGGTCCTATAAAATCACTTCGGGCCCGATGAGCACTTTCGACCCAAAGGTAAAAAGTTCAAAAAATTTAAAAGTTCCAAATAGCCAAGTTCCTTCCATTGACTCGCACCCTGCCAACATAACACTTCAAACAGAGCATCCTTGTTAGGACTTCAGGCCCGTGGCGGATTTTTGACACTCTTAACACTTTGAGCCTAAAAACTTGATTTCCACATGTTGTTTTGGACCTAATTGGGATGGTTGGCCCGAGGTCCAATTTTGGCCCTTGGTCCTGTTGGTAATCATTTATGTTTAGGGTTTTAAGCTTGAATGTTAGCAGGTTTTCTCTTTCAAACCCTAAATTTTCTGAGTCATGGAGTCTTGAATTGTTTTGTCTGTTCTGTTGCTGGCCTTCTGTGGTGGGTTCTTGGTTGTTAAATCTCATCCTCATGTTTTAGTTTTCATAGGTTTACCAGCCCCCACGCAGTGTTTCACCGCCTTTTCCTATCGCACTTCTTGAAAATGCTAAGTTTTGTATGTTCAAAGTGGTCATGTATGTTGGAGGGCTTGTGAAATTTCAATCGGCTTCCAAAAATCATGAAAAAAGGAATTATATGCATTTTTAATGCATATCGAGTTTGCATATACAAGGGGGAATCTTTCACAGATTCCTGAGAATATTCTGCAATTGTATGCATTTCCAAATGCATATCAGGTTGCATGTATATTTGGTTTGTATGTTCAGACATACAATGGTTAGATACAAAGAAAAGATACATTGCAGGTATATTCCATGGAAGATTCCCACTTGTAAATAGGGGTTTGTATGTTTGCGTTTGTATATTCGACATACAAAGGAAATGTACATTAAAAAATATACAAAGGTTGGTGCACATACATTTGCTATAGTGCAGCAGAGATACAATTGGTGGGGCCCACGGGTATATACAAGTGAGTTTGTATATGGTCGATATACAAAGGAGATATGCATTCACGAATGTACAAGCCAGATTCTAAAATATTTCAGATGTGCTTTTTTGTGGCAAAGTCCAGCTTGTACATTGCATTTGTATATACGATGTGCAATGAAATGTGCAAAGGAGAGAGAAAATGGATTGAGCCCACCAGTTGTATACAACGACAATTGTATGTATGCCGACATACATTCAAAACATACAAGTGAAAAGATGCATTCTGGACTCGAGTAGAATTCCAAGATGCTTCATACAAGTTTGGGGTCTGCAGCATGTATATTGGGTTTGTATATGCAACATACAACCCGATATACAAAACAAAGATATACAACCCGGACGCGAAGGAGGAGTCAAATACAATGAATAGTAATTTGAGGTCCGTGGGTTGTATAAGGCGCTTGTATATGCTGATATACAAGCCGAAGTACAATGAAAGGGATACAAGCCGGACCCGAATAAGTTTCCAATCTGCTCTATAACAGTTTGGGGTCTGCCTTGTACATGGAATAGTTTTGTATATGCATTTTGCATATACAAGGGATTTTGAAGGCGAAAAGTCAGTGATAGGAACATGGAGTGCCTACATGGCACGTAATCATTGGCTCTTGGCTTTCCTGCAGGTTTTTGGGCTGTTAGATCTCACCGATGGAGTCATGATCGATGGCTGTGTTTTGAACTTTCTGCGTGGGTTTTTCCTTATGTCTGCATTCATTTTCTGAGTTGGAAAACTCCATGGGTGCGCTACTGTGATTTCCAAGGGAAGCTGCGGGTAGTTGAGTCATTAATGGCAACATACAGAGGCATGGGCTGATGGTTGAACGGCCAACTACCAGGTTTATGACGAAAATCTTTGAACAGTGGTGCAGATCCTGAACTCACCTGCTCCTTCCTCTTGGTCCCTTTGCCGCATTCATTGTTTGGGCGCCATTTTCATGGTGCAACGCATTTGGTAGAATTTTGATTTTTGTTGATGTACCATGTAATTAATGCGGAGTACACTTTCTTGCTGTATTAAGTAGACCGTGTTACTCAATTTGTGGTTGTTGAAAACTAGACAACTTTTTGATGCTATAATAGGATACAATCTTATTGGTGGCTCTGTTCTGGGTATTTTGTGAGTTTATGAGTTGTATGTTGAATGTCTTATACACAGAATTTATTAGTTGCATGTTGATTTAAACGAGTAATGCTTTATAGCATGTATTTTGTTATTTGTCTCCAAATTGAATGTGTTCTTCTTTTGAATCTAAATATCTAAGGGGTATTACTGATTCTACAATATGGGTTTGCTATATTGAATGCTTTAATCTTTTGCTTCTGCTCAAGGAGTAGATTAAATGTTCTGGGTTAAAGTGTTGAGAAGAATACATTGCAGTGAGGATGTTTGTAAGTAGAAATAACCAAATACTCTGTCTTGGGCATTGTTTGTAAGGCAGACATTGCATAATCCCCTTGAAAGCTGATTATTGTTTTAGGTCTATGATAAACATTCACATATATATATTTATTGACTTCGAGCCCTGGATAGGCACCGATCTGGTCTTGCATTTTGGTCGCAACCCAAAGTCTTAGTTTTGCATCCAAACATAAAATCAAACTCAAACTTCATATACAAACCTTTAGGATATTAGAAGTAGTTTTAGGACCGAAATCCTCTTTCTACAACTGAATATAGGCCCAAAGCTAGCCCCTTTGCACTTATCTTACAGTTTTGGTCTGCATAAGAGAGGATTTATCTGCTTTGTGTCAACATCCCAGCTAATACATAGATGCATTTCATAGATGTTGAATAGGGAATACCCCCTTGGTTCTGCAGGGCCTAAAGAAGAGGAGGAGATATTTATAGAGTCTATCTCCTGTACTATTGGCCCCTGGCCCAAGAATCCCGTTGATCAACGATGGCTACCTTGTAGGGATAACTGGGAATAAGCATCCAGTCTGGGAAAATTACCAACAGATTTTGGCGACTCTGCTGGGGACTGAAGTGAAAGTGTTATCTTTTCATCCCTGGTAAATTATTGCCCATTTGAGTCGGCAACAGATTTTGGTGACTCTGCTAGGGATGGTGAAGTGAAAGAACCCTAATTAAAAAAGAAAACAATTCCTAGTTATAGGTGGCGACTCCGAACCAATCTCCCAACCGGTAAAGTAAAAATTGGTATGCAGGGGAGAAGATCCCTACGTAATTCTATGTCTAAAGAATTACCCAGAAAAATGATGTACAAGAAAAAAGGGATTGTTCAAACCAGTCAGGAGGGTTCTCCTAGAAGTAATGATAATATTCAAGATAATCCAGGATCTTCAAAGCAAACAATACCTTATTTTTCAAACACTGAGGCTGAAATCCAGAATGTATATGAACGACAGCAGGGTGTTAATTTGAGAATAAGGTCAGAGGTGTTTCAGGAACGCCCTTTCTTGGATCCCAATGATAGATTTGAAGAGGTTGAGTCTCCAAGGTATGAAGATAATGATGACCAAAATGGAATGGGACCATCCTCCTTTATGCCCAAAGAGGAACAATTAGCTGAAGAAATCAAGAGCCTGAGAGCAGAATTAGAATATCTGCAGGTAGTAAAAATCAGAGATGACATGAAACAAAAAGTGCAAGCTCTGAGAGTTGCTCAGAACGATACAATTCATACCCTTGAAAATACAAATATGCAAACAAATCAGCAAAGAAATAAAGTCCAGGATCATCATAATGATCAAAGATAGAATGCAAATAATGCTAGAATACCATTAAATAATGTAAGAAATTAGAATGCAAACAGAAATGCCAATGCTAATCAATTTGGTAGACAGCCGATGTAGCTGGACAGATTCAGACAGCTTATTTTTTATGGCATTCCTGGTTATCCAAATCCTATTGATAGACATGTGAGGCTGCAAGTGCCAAAATTTTTAGGAAATAATACTATATCAGGGGAAGACCATTTAAAAGCTTTTCAGAATATCATGGATAACTTTGAGGTTGAGCATGAGGATGTTTTTATGAAATTATTTATGCAATCCCTAGTTGATGAGGCAGAGAATGGTACAAAGGTCTGCCTGACAGGAGTATTTCATCATGGGATGACTTCAGAAGAATTTTCAAAGAACAATATGGTGACAAAACTGATCCTAGTTTTTTCATTAATGAATTTACTAGCATTACCAAAGGATCAAATGAACAGGTTGCTGATTTCAATGCTAGATTCACAAAAGTATTGAACAAATTGCCACATAACCTGAGGCCTAATGAACCAATGTGCATAGTGTTGTACATAAATGCTTTTGATGCCAAAACAGCCTATGGATTAAGAGACAAGGGTCCTCACAGCCTCATAGATGCCTTCAAAATAGCAACAAATATTGAAAATAATAGAAAAGCATCTAGTAAGACAAACAGAAGGGATGATGTAAAAATTCTGCAAAATCCAAACACTAAGTCTCAAAGTGTTCAAGGCAATGCATCTACTTCTGAGGATAAATTAGATAAATTGACAACTATTGTCAAGGACCTGAGCTACAGAATGGCTAAAAATGAAAAGGGAGTTGGTCCTGACAAACAGGTTTACCAAAGGCAAGTAAGAAGACCATCATTACATGACATGCCATATAACACTAATTGGCATAATGGTAAACCCATCGTCCCGCACAGCAATACAAATCAAAGAGCTCAAAACTAAGGAAACACCTGACCCTTTGAAGAAAATTGTTAATATTGTTAATGACACGCCATGGTGCATCATATGTCAAATGCCTCACTCACAGTCACAATGTATGATTGCTCAGTCTCTATATAACAATGTTGTTGACTGTGATGAGTGCAATGAGCCGCATTGCATGGAGGATGACAATGTCAATATACTATCTACAAACAGAGAGTGTCCTTTTCTTGATGATGATGCAAGCAAAAATAATGAGGTTCAGGTTTGCCAGCAGTTTCCATATGATGAAGATGATGAAGACAACTATGCCTATGCTCAGGATTCACACAACTTTTTGAATAACTTGAGGAGACCTTCTGATGAAGAAATTAGAGCCCTCACAGCTGCAGCAGTGGCTCAAGTCAAAAGTAATTACAGTCTCAGGGGCAAAGCTCAGGTAAGTAACTCACACCAACCAGAGAATACTTTTGTGAGCCAGCCAGTGCATAGTGATAAAGGGACTGAACCACAAAAGAAACAGTGGAACAATAACAAGCAAAATTTTAAGCAAAAGATAGGTCATGATTCTCAAGGCCCAGAAAATAGAATTCCCCAGGTTGAGGATCAAAACAAAAATTTTCAGATCAAAAATGACAGTCAAGGAGCCACAAAAACTAAAGCTGGATCATACCAGGATAAAAATAAAACTGTAGATCAGGCTACAACTATTATACAAAATTATACTCCATTTGACATAACTCAAGTCTTGTCTCAGATAAAGATCTCTGTTCCATTGATGGAGCTGATGAAAGTTGAAGAATTCAGAAATAAAATAGTATCCCAGATTTCAGGAGTACCCTGTCAAGCTAATCAGAATATTGAAACTCAGGGTAAAAAACAAGCTATGTGTATGGATGAGGATGAGATTCCAGAGGTATATCTAGGGATGACCATGACAAAGTGCCCTTCACAGGTTGAACCATTCTATGTTTCCCTCATCATAAATGGAAAGGTGATTAAGAATTGTATGCTTGACTCAGGAGCATCAACAAATATCATGCCTTTGGCTATTATGCAACAAGCTAGGTTAAAGATAGATAAGACATGCGGGAAATGCTATGCCATGGATGCTAGAGAAGTACCAGTCATTGAAATTATGAAAGATGTAGATTTCAGACTAGCAGCATATCCAGAAAGAATGTACAAAATGAACATAACAGTTGTTGATATCAAGCCATAGTATGGCATGTTGTTATCAAGAAGATGGGCAACATTGATTGGTGGGAGTATACAACTTAACCTCTCATATGCTATGATCCCTATGAATGGCAGGGATGTCAAATTGATCAGAGAAGAAAGATCATCAAAAACAGTTGAGGACCAAGAGTCAGAGGAGCATATATGTTTTGTGGACACTAACTGTGAAAATTTTAGGGTTGTCTCAGATGTCAAAGAAAGTGAAGAGGGAGACATGTGCATTCAAGAGTCTAATCAACATGGTCTTTGGACCATGTATTTTGATGGAGCTTGTTCGAAGGAAGGCTCTGGTGCTGGCATTGTATTTCTGTCTCCAACTGGTAAGCTTCTAAAATTCTCATTCTTGTTGAAGTTTGCCTGTACAAATAATATTGTAGAGTATGAGGCTCTGCTATTAGGATTGAATGTTGCTCTGAAGCATGGAATCAAGATGCTCAAAGTATTTGGGGATTCATAGTTAGTTGTTTCCCAAGTTAGAGATAAGTATGCATCAAAAAATAAAAGGTTAAAACAATATAAGCATGATGTTTGGGATACAATTGAATTGCTTGATGCATTTTCAATAAACTAGATAGAGAGATAAAAAAATGTTAGGGCAGATTTTCTAGCTAATGTAGCCATAAGGCCAGATGATGTTACTCTATCAGATGTTACAAATGTTGAGGTCAAAATTAGACCTGCAGTGCCAGATAATGTATGCAGCTGGCAAGTGTTTGATGATGATAAGGATTTACTGAGATTTCTACATTGCATTGATGAGTATGAGAACCAGGAAATGGATTTTCAAAATCTTGTAGAGGTTGTAGATGGAAAAGAAACTCTCTTAGGGAAGGAGGTAATTCAACTCAAAACAAATAAAATCCCTAGAGGGCTAGTTGCTCTAGAGAGAGATTTTGACAATAGGGACCAATTTGTTACAAAGGCATCTCCAACAAACAAGAATGATTTAGAGGAGATAAACTTGGGGACATCTCATGCCCCCAAGAAGGTATACATTGGTAAACAGCTCAAGCCACATATTATAACTATGTTGATTGCATTACTGAGAAAGTATAAGCATGTCTTTAGCTGGTCCTATGAGGACTTGAAAGCTTATAGAGAGGATTTATTCCAGCATGAAATCCCTTTGAAGCTTGGAGCTAAACCATTTAGACAAAAACAAAGACCTATCAACCCAACTTTAGCTCCTAAGATGCAAAAGCAACTTATGAAGCTTAGGGAGGCTGGAATAATTATGCCCATCAGACACTCAACTTGGGTGTCCAACCTTGTCCCAGTTAGAAAGAAGAATGGTGACATAAGGCTTTGTGTGGATTTTAGAAATCTCAATGTATCTTCTTTGAAGGACAATTATCCACTGCCTAACATGGAAGCCATGTTGCAGAAGGTGACTAGATGTGAACTTTTATCCATGATGGATGGGTTTTCAGGGTACAATCAGGTGAAAGTAGAAGAATTAGAACAGTTTAAGACTGCTTTCACCACTCCATGGGGATCCTATGTATATGTGAGAATGCCATTCAGACTGACAAATGCGGGTGCAACATTTTAGAGGGCTATGGATGTTGCTTTTGCAGGATTAATTGACTCAATCTTGGCTGTGTATCAGGATGATTTGACAGCTTATTCAAAAAAAGAGGAGCAACACTGTATGCACCTGGAGCAGATTTTTATTGGAGCATTAGAATATGGCATCTCACTCAACCCCAAGAAATGTGCTTTTGGGGTAGTGGAAGGAAAATTGCTTGGACACATTGTTTCCAAGGATGGAGTCAGGATTGATCCTGAAAGGGTGGCTGCAATTAATAAAATTCAGATCCCTAAAACAGTGAAAGGTGTTCAGTCCTTCTTTGGACAAATTAATTTTGTTAGGAGATTTGTGCCTAACTTTGCAGAGACCACAAAAGATATTTCCAAGATGTTGAGGAAAGGTGCAATTGTCAAATGGGAAGATGAAGCAACTAAATCGTTTCAGAACATCAAAGAGGCTATAAAGATGGCTCCTGTACTAAAATCTCCTGATTTTTCTAAGCCATTTCAGTTGTTCTCATTTGCTTCTTTCCACACTATTGCTGCTTGCTTACTGTATTAAAATCTAGAAGCATGCCAAGTGAATGTAGTGCATAATGAGATTATAAATATGTCAGAATCTGAATGGTATAAGGACATAATACATTATTTGCAGGACTTGAATTGTCCTTCTCATCTTAGTAATGATCAGAAGAGGACCTTGAAGCTACGTGCTATTAAATACATCATTGTTCAAGTTGTATTAGAAAAATTCTGATGGTGTGCTACTCAGGTGTGTAGATGAAAATCAGGCTAAGGATATTCTAAGTGACATGCACAATGGAGTGTGTGGTGGACACTATGCTGCCCATACAACAACCCACAAAATCCTCAGGGCTAGCTACTGGTGGCCAACTCTCTTCTCAGATGCACAAAGAATGGTAAGAAAATTTGATCCTTGCCAAAGGTTCTCAGGAAAGCTAAAGTATGGAGGTGCATTGCCCCTTAAGACTGTAACTGTAGAAGCTCCATTTCAGCAATGGGGGATTGATTTTACAGGGGAAATCTCAGAAAAATCTAGTGGAGGACATAGTTGGATTCTTGTTGCCACTGATTACTTCACTAAATGGATTGAGGCCATTCCGACTAAAAAAGCTACAAGCAAAGTGGTGATGGATTTTACTCTAGAGAACATTATTATCAGATTTGGAGTACCAGCCAAAATGGTCACAAACAATGCAATGTGCTTAGGGTCTGGTGAGTTTATTGATTTTTGCAACAATTATGGAATTGATTTGTCTCATACATCACCATACCATCCACAAGGAAATGGTCAAGCCGAGTCAAGCAATAGGAGTCATGAAAATCATCAAGAGGGTGATAGATAAAAACAAGAGGGCTTGGGATTCAAAGCTAAAGTTGGCATTATGGGTTGACAGGGTGATAGTAAAAAGAGCAATTGGAAGGTCACCTTTTGAATTAGTATATGGTGCAGCAGCTAGGTTGCCTGTGAATAACCTCCTACCAGTTTATAAATTCATGCAAGAAAATGAGGAGGAGATTGAGGACCCAATGACTGAAAGAATAAATCAACTGGTTGCACTAGATGAAATCAGAAGAGAAGCACAAAAAACAAACATCAAGAAATAGCAAAAAGTGAAATATCTGTTTGATAAAAGGGCTGTAGCGAGAAGGTTTTGAATAGGTAACTTAGTGCTTATGTGGAATGCAAGCGGCCAGGATAAGGGTAAGCACGGTAAATTTGAACCCTTATGGACCGGCCCATATCAAATTGGCAATATCTATGAGAATGATTCTTACTTTCTCCAAGCCCTAAATGGTGAACTACTGGAATTGCCAGTGCACAGTAAATTCCTTAAAGCCTTTTTCAAATAAATCAATACCTTCTGTGCACACTGTAAACTAGATGTAAATATTTGTACATGCCTTGTATGGTCAGTCATGTTTTGAGTTTTAAGTTTTGTCTGGTCTGCCCCAAAGTAGTCTGGTCCTCGCTGCAGTCTTGCTCCTGCACGTCCCCAATCAGAGCATATGTTGGTAATCATTTATGTTTAGGGTTTTAAGCTTGAATGTTTGCAGGTTTTCTCTTTCAAACCCTAAATTTTCTGAGTCATGGAGTCTTGCATTGTTTTGTCTGTTCTGTTGCTAGCCTTCTATGGTGAGTTCTTGGTTGTTAAATCTCATCCTCATGTTTTAGTTTTCATAGGTTGACCAGCCCCCACGCAGTGTTTCACCGCCTTTTCCTGTCGCACTTCTTGAAAATGCTAAGTTTTGTATGTTCAAAGTGGTCATGTATGTTGGCGGGCTTGTGAAATTTCAATCGGCTTCCAAAAATCATGAAAAAAGGAATTATATGTATTTTTAATGCATATCGAGTTTGCATATACAAGGGGGAATCTTTCGCAGATTCCTGAGAATATTCTGCAGTTGTATGCATTTCCAAATGCATATCGGGCTCAAAAGGATATATGTACAAGGGTGGAATATACATTGAAGATTCCAGGAATATTCACTACTTGCATATCGGGTTGCATGTATATTTGGTTTGTATGTTCAGACATACAATGGTTAGATACAAAGAAAAGATACATTGTAGGTATATTGCATGGAAGATTCCCGCTTGTATATAGGGGTTTGTATGTTTGCGTTTGTATATTCGACATACAAAGGAAATGTACATTGAAAAATATACAAAGGCTGGCGCACATACATTTGCTACAGTGCAGCAGAGATACAATTGGTGGGGCCCACAGGTATATACAAGTGAGTTTGTATATGGTCGATATATAAAGGAGATATGCATTCACAGATGTACAAGCCAGATTCCAAAATATTTCAGATGTGCTTTTTAATTGCGGCGAAGTCCAACTTGTACATTGCATTTGTATATGTGATGTGCAATGAAATGTGCAAAGGAGAGAGAAAATGGATCAGGCCCACCAGTTGTATACAATGACAGTTGTATGTATGCCGACATACATTCAAAACATACAAGTGAAAAGATGCATTCCGGACTCGAGTAGAATTTCAAGATGCTTCATACAAGTTTGGGGTCCGCAGCATGTATATTGGGTTTATATATGCAACATACAACCCAATATACAAAACAAAGATACACAACCCAGACGCGAAGAAGGAGTCAAATACAACGAGTAGTAAATTGAGGTCCGTGGGTTGTATAAGGCGCTTGTATATGCCAATATACAAGCTGAAGTACAATGAAAGGGATACAAGCCGGACTCGAATAAGTTTCCAATCTGCTCTATAACAGTTTGGGGTCTGCCTTGTACATGGAACAGTTTTGTATATGCATTTTACATATACAAGGGATTTTGAAGGCGAAAAGTCAGCGATAGGAACATGGAGTGCCTACGTGGCACGTAATCATTGGCTCTTGTCTTTCCTGCAGGTTTATGGGCCGTTAGATCTCACCGATGGAGTCATGATCGACGGCCGTGTTTTGAACCTTCTGCGTGGGTTTTTCCTTATGTTTGCATTCATTTTCTGAGCGGGAAAACTCCATGGGTGCACTGCTGTGATTTCCAAGGGGAGCTGCGGGTAGTTGAGTCACTAATGGCAACATACAGAGGCATGGGCTGATGGTTGAACGGCCAACTACCAAGTTTATGATGAAAATCTTTAAACGGTGGTGCAGATCCCGAACTCACCTGCTCCTTCCTCTTGGTCCCTCTGCCGCATTCATTGTTTGGGCGCCATTTTCATGCTGCAACGCATTTGGCAAAATTTTGATTTTTGTTGATGTGCTATGTAATTAATGCGGAGTACACTTTCTTGCTGTATTAAGCAGACTGTGTTACTCAATTTGTGGTTGTTGAAAACTGGACAACTTTTTGATGTTGTAATCAGATACAATCTTATTGGTGGCTCTGTTCTGGGTATTTTGTGAGTTTATGAGTTGTATGTTGAATGTCTTATACATAGAATTTATCAGTTTCATGTTGATTTAAATGAGTAATGCTTTATAGCATGTATTTTGTTATTTGTCTCCAATTTGAATGTGTTCTTCTGAATCTGAATATCTAAGGAGTATTACTGATTCTAGAATATGGGTTTGCTATATTGAATGCTTTAATTTTTTACTTCTACTCAAGGAGTAGATTCAATGTTCTAGGTTAAAGTGTTGAGAAGAATACATTGCAGTGAGGATGTTTGTAAGTAGAAATAACCAAATACTCTGTCTTGGGCATTGTTTTTAAGGCAGACATTGCATAATCCCCTTGAAATCTGATTGGTGTTTTAGGTCTGTGATAAACATTCACATATATATATTTATTGACTCCGAGCCCTAGACAGGCACCGATCTGGTCTTGCATTTTGGTCGCAACCCAAAGTCTTAGTTTTGCATCCAAACATAAAATCAAACTCAAACTTCATATACAAACCTTTAGGATATTAGAAGTAGTTTTAGGACCGAAATCCTCTTTCTACAACTAAATATAGGCCCAAAGCTAGCCCTTTTGCACTTATCTTATAGTTTTGGTCTGTATAAGAGAGGATTTATCTGCTTTGTGTCAACATCTCAGCTAACACATAGATGCATTTCATAGATGTTGAATAGGGAATACCCCCATTGGTTCTGCAGAGCCTAAAGAAGAGGAGGAGATATTTATAGAGTCTATCTCCTGTACTGTTGGCCCCTAGCCCGGGAATCCTATTGATCAACGATGGCTACCTTGTAGGGATAACTAGGAATAAGCATCCAGTCTGGGAAAATTACCAATAGGTCCAAATTTCCAACTTGGTCTCGAAAACTTGCCAAGGCATAAAAACCCTAAAAATGCTTAGAATTTAGTAATTCCTTTGGATTTTCTTGAATTTTTATGTCCCTTTCACTCCCACAGGCTAGATAGATGTCTGAGGAAGAGACTTCTTCCCAAAAAAGTGAGGAAACACTTTATGGCTCCAACTCCTTAGAGGAGATTGAGCGAGAAACAGAGGAAGTAGAAGCAGGAGAAGTAGAATCGTCTTCCAAGAAACAAACCAAGCAGAAAAAGAAAAAGGTACTTCCTGTAACAATGAAATACCAATTTCAAGGAGTTCCAAAAGATTCTACGTTCAAGAATGAGCTTATGAATATTACTGATACAGAGTTGGGTCATATAGGTGTGGAAGTCTTTAAACATGATACATTTGAGGAAGGTGTTACTCCACGAGCAAAGAAGATTGCTCAATCAGGCTTGGGATATATTGCAAGGTTCCCACCTACAGTCCAATGCCCAGAGTTGATTCTTACTTTCGCTCATCACTATAATCCTAAGGAGAGGAAATGCTTTGACTCTAGTGGAAACCTCTTGTTGGATATCACCCCTGAGATGATAAGAATGGTCTTTGACTTACCAATATATCTGTAACATGGCTTATTAACAATTGTTGAAGAAGCTTGAGTGTATAACCAAGATGTGAATGGAAACAAAGGGTACTTGAACCAACATTGGTTAGCAAAGAAGAAAAAGTCTGCTTCTAAGGTACCTAGCAAAATTAACAAGAGCATATTTTCAGGGCGAGGTCTTAGATGTCATCACTTTATTAAGCAGAGTCTTCGGCAGGGAAGAATCTAGGACCTATGAAACTTAGATGTTTCAATTTATTTATTACACTCTCAAAGGGGAAACCAAGTTAGATTGGGCAAAGATTGTCTCAGATAATATACATGCACAATTGATGTCAATAGTTCAAATCAAGAAATTTTATATGAAATCGTATATTATTTGGCTGGCTACCAGAGTGGGTAACTTTCTTGGTCTGACAACTGTGGGAATTCAAGGAGAAGCCCCAAGACAAAGTAAAATATAGGAGTTCTATCCCTAGCTAGCGCTCAAATAGGTAGATAAACATTTCAAGAGAGTGAATGACACATTCTTAGATGTGATTATTTTATAGTTGACTGGTGATCTTGGTTGGAGGATGTCTGAAAAGGCTATGGACCTCATCAAGCCATGGGGACAATGGTTCATTCAATTCCCCAAATCCACATATATCAGGATAGCAGGCTTTAAGAGAGCCTCATTTTTTCTCCCAAGGCAATGCAGTGACAAGATAATTCTGATGGAGATTTCACGCCAAATTAGTGAGGTGCATTTGAAATTGTCAGGTAAACATAAATCTGGAGTAAAATATACTTTCATGTTGGGTTTCTATGAGTGTCCCTCTATTGTGGTTACGAAAACAGCAGCTGAAGAGCTAAATGCTCTCAATATAAAGGTATATGAGCCTAGGGAAGATTTTGACCCTATTGGCAAATTGAATCAACTATTTCCTACTATGCACTTCAAGCACAGACATTCTTTAGAAGACTTCTGGGCAAATTGCCAAGATGATTTTGAAGCCAGAAAGAAGCAGTACACTAGGCTCATGACTTTTCAACTAAGAGAATTTGGGTTGAGAAATGATATACCAGAGGAGTTCTCCAATGATGGTATAGTTTTGGATCTTGTATATCACTTAGACTCTGTTGATAAGAAGGGGTTGGACCCCATTAATTGGTTAGAGAAAGAAGAGCATTCCATTAGATAATTTAGCTCTTATGTTATAGAAAGGAGTATATGTCTTGGTTAAATCCAAGATTACACAATTTTGTGCCACAAAACCCACAAACAAGGAAAAGAAACAAGGATCAAGCTTCATCCTCAGGATCACCTGCTGCGAAGAGATAGAAAGTCCAAGGGAAACCCCCTAAGACTACAAAATATAGTGTTTCTATTGATACTACCTCTCCTGAGGATGTCCTCAAGGTTGTACAAGAAAAGTTTATTTAATAATCATCCACGATGTACAAAGAGGGTGCAGTAGGGATTCTGGATTACATACGGCATCAGGGTTAGGCCGGTAGCACAAGTTATTCCTCCCTGAGATGCTATTGGGCATACACTAGGGGAAGGACAATAGATTGTTGAGGCAGAAATGTCACAAGCAACCTTTGGCACAGTCGTGTTTCCACCTCCCTCTTTAGAAGAACAAACAAAACAAGAGCAATCAGAGGAGGAGAAGGTTACTGAAGAGGATAAGCCTGCAGATGAGAAACAAGAAGTCCCTAGTGAAGAAGTCCCAGAATAAGAACATGAACAACAATATGAGGGGCAACAAATTCTTCATGAAGAAGAAGAAGAAGAAAAGGTGGATGAAGAGGTAAATAAAACTCAGGAGAATATTCCTTTTGAAGAGGAAAGAGAAGAAGATATTTGTGAGGAACATGTGCTCACAGAGCAAGAACAACAAGAACTTATTAATGTTGTAGAGCAAGCCAAGAAAGATAATTCTTCTAAAAATATTGAGTCTTCAAAATCCACTGAGGAGCCACCACAATAAGAGCAGCAACAAGACATCAAAATAAATGAGAAGGCTGATCAGCAACAGCAGCAAATAGCACAAGATCAACCAAATCAGACCTTACAGGCTCCGGCTGCACCTTCCTAGCTCAATTTGAATTTGGGAAAAAGGCAACAGGTTGTTTCTCAGCCTTTGAGTTTTCAAGAAATGATAGTAGAAATAAAAAAGGAAAAGCCTAAGAAGAAGGCTAGAACTTTGTCATCTATCCATACCAATGACCAAGGGGAAAGAATTGCAGAGATCATAACCCCGATAGATAATAAAGATGACAAGGATCTGCAAGCAAAAGATTACTAGATTACAAGAGAAAATTTAGGGAAGCAAACCCGTGTTGAAGAAATAGCTTCATTTGATTCTACATACACAACCGTGAAATCAAGAATGCAGAAAGATAAACAGGTTAAAGACAATTTGAAATTACAATTCCATCAGATGAAGACATTCATCAAAGGTCTCGTAACCCCCATTTCCTAGTTGCCAGCATCTACAAATGTACCAATTTTAATGACAAAACATGACATAGATGTTTTTCAGGTGATGAAGGAAAAATCATTAGTACTGGACAGATGGGTGGTTAAGTTTCTAGATGAGGCTTTCAGTATTTTTGACAAATATTTTCCATTTTATGAAGAGTCACATAGATTAGAACAGGAGATAGATGATTTTGTTGAAGATCATAAGAAAGAAGAACCCAAGTTAGAGGAAATTTCGAGGATGCTAAAGCAGATTAGCAAGCTCACTCTGAAGGAGCTAATTGAGGCTGATATTTTGTAGGATGAGGAACCCAATTTTGTTGATGTGTATAAAGACCATAGAATATAAAATTGAGTAGTTGGCCAAGTACCACCCACCATTACTAACATTACGGAAGGATATTTTTGAGTATATTACTATTTTTGAGACTTTTGTCAATGCGGTTGTGGGCCCTGATGTGTATTCTCATGACAAATACAGACTAGAACCCTTAGACAAAGTGAAGGAAGTCTATAAAAAGAAAATGGATGATTTCTATAGGACTCCCAGTTTTAATGAAAATATGCTGGATAGGTTTGTGGAATCTAAAGCTCACTTCAAATTGGATTTGGTAGATATAAGCAAAATGGAGTGAAGATGTGAACAAGTTGCCCAGTGCCTTAAAATTTTCAAATTCAGGTATGAATGGTTAGATGGTCCTGATGTGGACAAGGTAGAGCGACTTCTTTCAAATTTTGCAGAGTACAAAATGGTTCACTCTTCCTCAGGGGTGTCCAGTTCTCATTGAGTTCACTCTTTGGACTTAGTCATTCTGATGTCTAAATTGTGTGAAATCACTTTTGTTTAAAGGGACTCACTATTTTTATAAAGTGGACCATACACAAATCTTTCTTGTTTCTTTTATGTTTTTGTGTTGAAAAGTCAACTTGGAAATAGACATGCAAAAAAAATAATATTTTTTAATGTATTTTTGAGTTGCATGAGGATGATGAAAAAAGCAAAGACAAAAAGGTATTGCATGTAGTTTTAAACTATTGTCATTATTCTTTTGAAGTGCCTATAAAAGGGAATGACTCATTTTGTTCAAGGGTCTGAAAGTTGAAGAATTGGGCTGTCGATCCACACTTAGATTTTAAATTTTTTTCATCAGTTAGCAATTTTTCCAATATTTTAGCATAGAGAATGTAGTTCTTTCTGGAAACATATCCATATTTCTGGTACTTGTGCTGGATCTATTTTCTTGTATTGAAGTTCAAAGAAGTTAATACAAGATGGTTGTCAATTTCGTGGGATCTATCATCGTATTTCTGTTATAGTGCATTGAACTTATTCTTTACTTCCATGTTTATTTAAGAAATTCTGAGATTTATGCTTTGAAGTTCTGAATTCTATTTCTGATTTGTGTATGAAATATAGTAATCAGAGAATATAATTCTAATCATACTTATTGAGGAATCCTTCGACTGTTGCACTGTAATATGAATGATTGGGTTTTGAAAAATTGATTTTAATATTGTGGTTAATGAATTTCTTGGATGAATGTGTTGATACAAAGTTTAAAATTTGAAGTGTTGTGTCATTTACTTCTCGTTCCCGTATTATCTTTTGATCTTTCTTTCAAAACAATAGTAGATAGATTAATTTATACTCAGTTTGAACAATTATTGAATAGCCAAGACCCTTTGTAAACTGTCCATATCAACCTTGTTCTTGCGCAGTATAGTTGTGACCCAACTCACGAGACCTTGGGGATCACTGATTCTCTTGTGGATCAGTTGTCATTTCAGGATAGGCAAGTTAAATCTCACATTTCCTGTGTTGCATGCATGTGTTAAACGGACCATCGACAATATCCTTATAATATGGAATCCCAATTTCCATGCCATGGCATTCTTTCCTGATTTATTGAGCACTAAACCACCCAAGTCAATTTGTTTATGAATAGTTTAATCCAAAAATCTTGTGAATGAAAGAAAACCAATAATTACAATCTTAGTTGGCTTGTGAGTGAAAAACTTTTGAGAGGTCACAAGTTCTTGTAGGGGGTAGGGTATGTATGCCTTGTATTGAAGCACAATTAGGTGCCTCTTTCAGCACCAATAGGAGTATGACATAGTCCCATATGCTACAAGCTACCTATAAGCTAGGTCGTGAGGTATGGTGGACTATACAAAAATTCTATTTCCAACCCTTTTAAAATATAAATATTTTATTGCTTTATATCTTGTCAAAAAAATAATATAAATATTTTATTGCTTTACGTCTTGTCAAAAAAAAACAATAATATGAGGTTGTGAAGGCTGAAATAGGAGCTTTTTATTGCCTTATTAAATTGGGGGAGAAAGGGAAATTTTTCCTGTGCCTAGAATCCAAGTCAGATTGAAGGCAAGCAAACAGATAGACGACCAAAATAATTGGAAAGATATTCAAGACCGAAAAACTGTTGAACTTCCTACCTCTTCCCTTTGTCAATTGCAGGAGGCACGGGCTGCATAAGCACTATGGCTGTGATGGAGAACCCCAAACCAACAACCTTCCTGAAATTTTTACCGCACTTAAAGAAGCAGATGCAGAACCCCAAAACAACAACCTTTCCAAAAAATTTAGCGCACTTAGAGAAGCAGATGCAGAATCCCAAAACAACATTTTCCATTTTTTTCCTATACACAAAGAAGCATATTTTTGGTATTATTATGATAAAAAAAAGTACCTCGAGTTCTTGTTGTAACTCAAAGTCAGTGTTTGAGTAGGCACAATAAATTTTCTTTCTTCTTCCCCTTCATATTCTTCTGCTCATCCTTGCAAACGTTATTGTATTTATGAGACCATCCATGTGAATCCCTCGAGGAATCCAATGCTTCGGCTACGCCATCTTAAAATGATATAATCTCCCATATTCGACATCAAAAATCCTATTAGAAACTCATCATTCCGCAAAAAAACGGTAGAGATCAGTGCATTCTACGACACTTTTCAGAGAATTTCAGGTAGAGTACATTCTGAATTGCATGTAAGATTTTTAAATGGTTTTTGATGTTTTCATGAAAGATTTTTGTGCTTGTTTTATGTGTCCACACGATCGGTAAATATAAGATTTAACAATGTTTGGATCCAATCATAAGTCTCCTATTTTACCTTTTTGGTCAAAAATAGGGCAGCTTTGGGACTAATTTGAATGACTTTTTGTGATTTTATATTGATTTTGTATTGTGCAGGATGAATTTAATAGCATTTGGGTGACCTAGCTCCAGTCCTTTAGGGGCACAACTAGCTTTTGGAAAACAAAATAGTACATCTTATAATCCTTTTGCAGCAAGGCCTTTTGGGAGTACAAGTCATTTTGGTGCACAGACTAGAAGTACATTGTTTGGGGGCATTTTACCCGCATTTGGTTCTTCATACACACCTGCTTTTCGTGCCACTCCTGCATTTGGTACCACTTCAAAACCAGCATTTGGTGCATCTTCTACACCTTCTTTTAGTTCCACTTCAACTCCTGCGTTTGGTGCATCCAGTACTCCAGCTTTTAAGGCTTCCAGTACTCCAGCTTTTGGGGCTTCGAGTGCTCCCTTATTTGGATCTGGTAGCATTCCTACTTTCGGTAGTCATCCTTTTGGTGCCACTAGTCAATCTACTACTACAAATGAGACAGATAGTAGCAACGATGTTAGTGAGGAGATACTAATTCTGAAAAAGCTCCTTTCTATATAGGCTATGCCATAATACAAGGAGAAGAGTCACGAGGAACTAAGATGGGAGGACTATCAATCAGGCAACAAAGGTATTTAACAAGAATTCTGATTGTTGTTATTATTTGGTACTGGCTATGCAAAAGCCACTCTTAAACTAATCATTTGTATATTGCGGTGGGTTGAATCCTATAAGTCAACAACCTGTAGGTTGTCTTTTTTCTCAGCCAACACAATGTAGCCCCTGTTGTTAGATAACACCATCTGTCTTTGTGTAGACAACAACTAGTTTTGGTCAGACAACTCCTACCTTTGGGCAAGCATCCACTGCAAACCCATTGTCTTCTACATCTCCTGGCATTTTTGGAAATAAAACAACATGATTTGGTAGCACGCCATTTGGTTCTTCATCAGGTGTTGCATTTAACTCACCTTTTGCGGCTACTTCCTCCTCTAGTCCTTTGGGTATAGTTTCTTCATCACCATCTCTTTTTGGATCATCAACAACACCGACCTTTGAAGGGGCATCTTCTGCCTCTCCTTTTGGCACATCAAGTTCTCCAGCATTTGGTTCAACCCCTTTTTTTCAAGCTTCTCAGCCTGGGTCTTAGTTTGGTTCAATTCCATTAGGATCAAGTCCTGCATTCGGATCAAGTACCCCTTTTGGAAATGAACCGTTCCAATCTTCTACACCTGCTTTTGGCTAGACCACGCTAGCCTTTGGTCAATCTGCACCAGCATTTGGGTAATCCAAACCAACTTTTGGTCAGACCACCCCTGTCTTTTGACATATTTCTGGCTAGAGCATGCCTGCTTTTGGAAGCAACATGTTTTCCAATAGTACAACATCAATGATGTCACAGAGCAAACCAGTAGGCCTTACACAGTCAACGGTATGTTTATTAGATTCTTTTTGTTTAAACTAGCACAATTTAAAATTTTATTCTACTAGAAACTTCATGTATAGTTTTTTTTACGTGCTTTATGTTTTTAGCATCAACTTTATTTACAAATGTTGTGCATTGAATGTGGTATGGTTCCAGTGGATTTTATGTCTTAATGATTGATTTTATATGAATTGTGGCATTCCCAGTTTTGTGGATTCCAAAATCCTACTCCCACCCAGACACAGGTCGGTGCGTCTTCCTTCGGTAATTTTTGTCAGCCACAGGCACCAGGTATGTGAGATTTCAATATGATGAGGCACTTAGATATTTTGAATGTGAAGTTGGATTCATATTTTATAGTCATTCGTGATTTATTGGATAGTTAGATTTGACATGTTTTTTATGTGGGCTCTATCAGTTGCTTCTAGTGGTTTTGGTGTTGCATCAACTCCAGCCTTTGGGCAGACCAGCGTTAGACAATTGTGAGATTATGTGACTATTGTCTTGCTCGAAATTCTTACAAAAATCAATCATTAAACAAAATTTACTTACTCCATCTTCTCTTGTTATAGTGCTCAACAGAACATGATGGTTATGGCGCCACAGCTGGATAGCAATCCTTTTGGAACTCTCCCACCAATACCTCAGATGTCTATTGGTTGGAGTGCAGGATCTGCTCCATCTATTCAATATGGAATATATAGCTTGCCTTAAGCATGGAACCAACGATATCAACAGAGTTGTTGCATATATTATTTTGATTTGATTACTATATGTATGGCTAAATGAATATGTATGTAGATTAATGAAAAACCTACTAAAGTAAGGACAACATCCCTGTTAGCTCCAAGGTCAAGAATCTGCAAGAATTCACGAAGATATAATCCTAAAAAGGCTGCCATGTTCTTCATCCCCAGGGAAAATCCAATATCGAGCACTCCATATTCAGATGCCATGTTCTTCATCCACAGGGAAAATCCAGCAGTTAACATGATGGAAATGGTTGTGCCTCTTAATGATCATGGTTGGGCCTTTTTTTCTACCCCTTTTGTGTTGGAATTAGAAGATTCTACCTGGATTCATATTTGTGTTCCACGGGGATGCGTCACAAGCCCTGAAACCAGTGTCCCCACCCCATGTCATGTTTATGAGACAACAGGATGGTAGGGGATGTCCCCTTATTGTCCTCAAATTTTGCCAAACAGATGAAACATCCCAGAGGTAAGCTTTCATTGAGGAGCTATATCATAGTGTTTTTTCGTTGACCAAAGATTTATGCCAATCCAATAAAAGCATATATAAATAAAAATCACACACACAAATGCTGCCATCCCCCAAAAATGACCGCAACTGCTATCCCCAAAATGCATACCCCACCATCCCACCATCCCTGTTCATGTCCCTAAAATACTATGGAACATAGGATATTTCTTATAGTTAAATCTTTTCTGTTGTTAAGCTTGCAATGTGGATTTCGTTTAATTGTTTATTCCTGAGATTTGATTCATTGAGTAAAAATTGAAACTTTATTAAATAATATGTTGTCTAGCCATCTTGCTGCTATCTGATGTATGTTGTTTGCATTTTCAAAAACTATGAGAGAAGATAGCAATGGGAAAAGGTTACTTGAAAATGATGCATTTGCACAGGAACCTAAAAGTAACTTTTTTAATCTTAATAGCTAAAGCAATCTTTGGATATAATATTATGATCTGTTAGAGCTTTTTTGTGATTAAAAATGCATGGAAGTTTTATATTAAGGTTTTTTAATCTTTTGGGATTGGTTGTTTTCCAGATGCCAAATAAAATTGGCCAGGTGGTGTGGAGGATGCAAATATCCAGAACAATTTGTTGTCTTCGAAGCTAGTTGATGGTCCTCTAAAATCATCTTACAAACATAATTGTTCTAGTGAGGAGCATAATTACAGAGGAATATTTTCAGAAACTACGGGATAACATAGAAATGGGACAAGGTTACTTGAAAATGATGCATTTTCATAGGAACCTAAAAGTAACTTTTCTAACCTTAATAGTTAAAGTAATCTTTGGATACAATATTATAATCTATTACAGCTTTTTGTGATTAAAAATGCATGGAAGTTTTATATTGAGGTTTTTTAATCTTTTGGGATTAATTGTTTTGGTTGTTTTCCAGATGCTAAAGAAAATTGGCCAGGTGGTGTGGAGGATGCAAACATTCAAAACAATTTGTTGTCTTCAAAGCTAGTTGATGATCTTGTAGAATCATCTTACAAAAACAATTGTTCTAGTGAGGAGCATAATCATAGAGGAATATTTTCAGAAACTACGGAAGAAAATAGCAATTGGACAAGGTTACTTAAAAATGATGCATTTGCACAGGAACTTGAAAGTAACTTTTCTAACCTTACGAAAGAAGATAGCAATGGGACAATGTTACTTGAAAATGATGCATTTGCACAGGAGCTTGAAAGTAACTTTTCTAACGTTAATAACTAAAATAATCTTTGGATATAATATTATAATCTGTTACAGTTTTTTGTGATTTAAAATGCATGGAAGTTTTATATTGAGGTTTTTTAATCTTTTGGGATTGGTTGTTTTCCAAATACCAAAGAGAATTGGCCAGGTGGTGTGGAGGATGAAAACATTCAGAATAATTTGTTGTCTTCGAAGCTAGTTGATGGTCCTGTAAAATCATCTTACAAACAAAATTATTCTACTGATGAGCATAATCACATAGGAATATTTTCAGAAACTATGGGAGAAGATAGCAATGGGACAAGGTTACTTGAAAATGATGTGTTTGCACAAGAACCTGAAAGTAACTTTTCTAACCTTAATAGCTAAAGTAATCTTTGGATATAATATATAATCTGTTACAGCTTTTTGTGATTAAAAATGCATGGAAGTTTTATATTGAGGTTTTATTAATCTTTTGGGATTAGTTGTTTTCTAGATGCCAAAGAAAAGTGGCTAGGTGGTGTGGACGATGCAAACATTCAGAACAATTTGTTGTCTTTGAAGCTAGTTGACGGTCATATAAAATCATCTTACATACATAATTGTTCTAGTGAGGAGCATAGTCATAGAGGAATATTTTCATAAAGTACGGGAGAAGATAGCAATGGGAAAAGGTTACTTGAAAATGATGCATTTGCACAGGAACCTAAAAGTAACTTTTCTAAACTTAATAGCTAAAGTAATATTTGGATATAATATTATAATTTGTTACAACTTTTGTGATTAAAAATGTATGGAAGTTTTATATTGAAGTTTTTTAATCTTTTGGGATTGGTTGTTTTCTAGATACCAAAGAAAATTGACCAGGTGGTGTGGAGGATGCAAACATTCAGAACAATTTGTTGTCTTTAAAGCTAGTTGATTGTCCTATAAAATCATCTTACAAATGTAATTGTTCTAGTGAGGAGAATAATCACAAAGGAATATTTTTAGAAATTACAAGAGAAGATAGCAACAGGACAAGGTTACTTGAAAATAAAGCATTTGCATAGGAACCTGAAAGTAACTTTTCTAACCTTAATAGCTAAAGTAATCTTTGGATATAATATTATAATGTGTTACAGTGTTTTGTTATTAAAAATGCATGGAAGTTTTATATTGAGGTATTTTAATCTTTTGAGATTGGTTGTTTTCTAGATGCCAAAGAAAATTACGCAAGTGGTGTGGAGGATGCAAATATTCAGAGCAATTTGTTGTCTTCGAAGCTAGTTGATGGTCCTATAAAATCATCTTACAGATAGAATGGTTTTAGTGAGAAGCTATTGAACACCTAGAATACTAAGAGGGGAGGGTGAATCGATATTCTCTTAAACCATACACTCATTAAATCATTTGCCCATTCAACAACATTAAAGCAAACTAAACATAGCATGAACAACCATAAAACATGAAACATGAACACCAAGATTTTTAAGTGGAAAACCCTAAAAGTGGAAAACCACGGTGAGTGTTAGATCACAATATATTATGTAGTAACAATACCGAATTACAAAAGGCTCACTACCCAAAAGAGACTCACTGTCCAAAAAGACTCACTTCCAAAAGAAAGATAGAAATGAAAGGGTGGCTCACTGCCAAAATGAATTGCTGGAATTGCATCTACAAATGCATGATTACAGTTCTAATGATGCTCAGAAAACTGACTCAAAACTCTTCATCTTCAACTGCTCTGCTATATTGCTCTATTCTTACATGAGGACAAGATCTCTCTTCTTCTACACTTGTTGCCTTCACAAAATCACAATTTGTCACATGTCACACACACACACACCTTCTTATTCACACATCGAATCACCAAACACTGAATTGGATCTCATATATATATCTGCAACACTTAGAATCTCATATTAGGTCGGCCTAATTAGATGAAGTGTGTAGTCAATCAACTTGTAACTTGTCAGCCAAATCCAGTCACCAAAATAAATAGTGGACCCAAACCACACTTGAATCACATTCTCATATGTCAACTTGACCTATAGAACCCCTTAAAATAAAGTTCCAATCAATAGAACTTACCGCACTCAAATCAAACTGTCATGTCAGCCTCAAACATAGACTGTTACTGACTCAGTCTATTTGTCATACTACAAATTTCACTGCAGACCACAAGACCTGCTCAAAATCACATCAAAGACTCCTTAGACATCACATATCATACCTCCAGAACCTCAAAGTATAATATCAACATGCGGCAAAATGCGGACTACTAAAACATAGAGTCTGTCACAGCTAGTCACTGTCAAACCATGTAGCGATACTCAGTAGCTTATAACTGTCATTCCAGTGGACCTCAGACTTTGTAACTCTGGATTTAGACACTTCTTACAAGTGTTTACAACACCTCAAAATTGCATAACTAAATATCTAACACCAGAGGAATGCGGACCAGAACAAATGTGTGTTCTGCTTCAATTGGCACTATATTCTATTCTGTCGGACTTAGGTCATTTGAAAATATACTTTTGAAACTGATCAAAAGTTGAAACCTTGGATATAAGATCATGTGAGAGTTAGGAACATCCTACCAGAACCGCAATACCTAGTCTTCAACTGCAGACCAATGCCAATCCAAACACTGTCTCTCTGTCACTGTCTCTATACACTGCTAACACTTAGCCAAAATGACTAAGTCTTCTTCACTGGACCAAAATCACTCTTCCAACCTTGTTCCTTTTCTTTTTACCATCAATGACAACACCATCAAACATCAAGCTCAACCAAATTGCCAATAATATCCCCCTTTGGAATTGATGTCAACACTTGATGTGAAAAACTGTTATATTGCTCCCCCTTACTCTGTTCACACTGCTCCCCCTATCTTCATGCTTCTCACAATATTTTTTAGTTATTTTTATTTGTTTTTCACATGCTCTATTCTCCCCCTTTGACATCAATGGCAAAGGTGTATGATACAGAAATATTTACAAGTGACCAAAATTTTCAAAACTATTTTTCTACTAGCCGCATATATACAAGTGAAATCAAGATACCTTACTATTTTGCAGGGAGAATATCTAAATAGATTTTCTTCAATTGCACCACATCTTGATCCCATATGATTTTAGCATCACTCAAAACTAATATGTTTCCATTAACTTGAGACACTAACTCTTTTGCCTTCTTCACAGTAGCAGGGCCCTCAATGATTTGCCTAGTATGATTAGCAGCTGCTACAAGTCTGCCCATGGATGCAATCTTAAAGCTCACTATCTCCCGGAGCTAACTCATTCTGTGTTTAATGACCTCCCTCTAGGTCTGCAACTTATGTATGATAGAGTGAGTGGTTTCTACTTCTTCTCTTTGATTTCCAATGGCATCCTTCACCGGATCATAGCTTCTGGAGATCTTCATTATTTGAGCTTCCCATCCTTCTATTTTATCCTTTAGGTCCTTAGATTTCTCAGGCCATGTAAGACAAAATTGATACATTTCACTAGCCTCTTTAATAGTTGTCTGAGCATATTCTATACTCTTATCTAGCAACACTTTATCTTGAGAAATTTTATCATTAAGCTCAACTAATCTCTTCCTATCAATTTCTTCCCTTACCTTCTTTTCTGTAGCTTGTTCAAGGGACTCAAAATGAGAGTTGACTGATTCAATGAGTTTCTTCAACTGACCAGTAGGAGCTAATGATGTACCTCTCTTTAATCCGAGCATAATCTTTTTAAAAATTGTTGATGCATCTCCAATCAACTCACTATCCTCCATATGGGATTTCAAAATCTCTTCTTGTGCAGTAGTTTAAAAAATTGTCCCTAGCCTCAATTTTTGTAATGGGGACATTGTGGCAAGGTTAATTGGTCCTTGCAGTAGATCAGGTGAAGTCAAAATCTGAGCTTCCTTTTGCTTCTCCAAAAACTCTCTCAAAGAGTCAATTGACTCATTCTCAGCAGTGTCTCTTTTGTCTTCTTCATGAGACATCTCATCATCATGCCTTCCGGAGGGTCTTCTTGAATAATTTTTTGCTCATTTTCCTCTATTTTTAGAGTAGGATTGTCAATCATCTGTTTATCAGCTTCTTCTCTTTGCTTGCTTTGTCCTTCAGTGAAATTCTCCTCAGATGTTAATTTTGTTTCTTCGAAGTTCTTCTCTACCACGGGTTCATTCCTTTCTTCTTCATTCCATATTTATCTCTGGAACTACATTATTAATACCAACATTCTGTTCCTCTTCATTAGTGTCAGCAATAGTTAGGATTTCTAGCTCATGTAATACTTTTAGTGTTATCTCCTCAGTCTCCTTGATCAGATTCTCAATGTCACCAAACATTAGACTATTGACCCTTCTCTTTGTTCTAAACTTTTCACTAAGTATCTTAGTGACTTTGACCTTTTCTTCACTGGTGATATTTCAGCACAGTTTTATCAGAACATATTCCTTTAACTCAGCATCTTAGGCCATAGCTACTTCTTTTCTTATTGTCATGATGCGGGCTAAACTGTCTGGTAAATCATCTATAACTTCAATCAATGCTTTACTAAAGTTAACCAAAAATCTTACAACTATTGTTTCAAGTATCACCTTGTCTGCATCTGAACTGTCATCATATATATCAACAATGGGTTTCAGGTTTCTATGCTGAGCAAATGCATTGACTGTGGCTTTCAAGGATATTGTTGCTTCATCTTCTCTGATCTCAGTCTAATCACCTTTCTTCTTCTTGTCCTTAACCTTTTATGAGGGATTCTCCTTTTTGCCAGAGGTGGCTTCATCTATTTTTGCCCTTTTTGCCTTAATTTCTTCATCAATCTATGTCTCTTCTTCTTCTTCTCCTTCTCCTTCCCCAAGGCTCACATACACTCTTTTGGTGCCCTTTTCTTTCTTTCTTTTCTACCTTCTCTCTATAGGCCCTATCTTTTCTTTCCCAACCTCAGCTGTAGGGAGTGGTCCGGAGCTCTTAGATGTGTTTGCAGTAGAGGAGGAGGCTCTTGTTCTTCTTCTTGAGCTGGAAGTAGGTTTTTCTGGTTTAGATTTCCCTTTTTCTTTCTCCGGAGCCTTTGTTGTATGTCCTTCCAGAGCACTTGCAGCCTTGGATGCCTCAGACTTGGCTCTTGCTTCTTTTATTTCTTCATCTATAAATCCTTTGCTTTTTGCAAACTCATCTATCCACTTTCTTGCATTCCTTTTGATTTTACATTGTTTCAGTTCCATAAACACCTTGAGAGACTTCTCTTCAAATGTTTCAAATCTTTCCTCATTAGGATATTTTGGTTTGCTCAACATCAAATCTGCCAATCCAATCAAGACATCCTTTGTGACTTCATATCCCATGGCTGGGACCCATACAGTTCTTGGTTCCATTGCCTCCATGAGGCATTTATCTTTGTCTACCATAAATACAATCTCCTTTTCATATTTCTTCATAACCTTTTCAGGGATCCTAGTCCTAGTTTGCATTTTCTTTTGGAAATTTTTAAAGTAGCCTCATAATGCTGCATTTTGTTTATCAAGATCTCCTAAACTTTGCAGATGATGTATAATTTGGACTGCTATAGGAGAGTGATCAAGCCAGATAATATTGTCCATACCTAGTAATTCCTTCAGGAAATAGAAGAGCAAGCAAATGATTAGAGTTCCATACTTGAAGGAGTATTTTGTGTCCTTTGTTCTTTTCAAGTTCTCCATTAGTTGTTGTTGGAGCAATTCACATAGGTCATAATCTGCATTCTTCTTCACCATCTCAAATGTTGTGTATATAGCAGTTGCTGAGACTGAATTCTCCCTGTTGGAGAAGTAGACCTTATTACTATTGTCGATTAGGATTGCACCCTTATGCAAAGCTGTGAAACTCTGCAATCCTTTGAAACATTGGATCAAACTCAGGTTGTGGGTGACCTATGGTGAGCTTGAACCTCCAGATGGGCTGGTTCCCTTGATAAAATGATAAATTTGCAAGAAAAGGGTAAAAAAGATCTAATGGAATCACTAAAACTGAAACTGTAAATGCGATGATGCACCTAATTTTGATGGAAAACTTGCAAATCTGACTCACAATAGATCTCAGAAATCTATCCACACAATCCAATTTTGGCAATGTAATCACAAAAATGTTTCTAAGGAAGGCTAGAAATTATCTTCTTTATGAAGGAAAAAGGGTTTTTCACAACATGAAGGAAAAAGACTTTAGTAGCACAACCTAAGACCTGTGATATCACTACGCTTAACACTTGCAAGTAAGAATGAGACAATAATTTTAAAGATTTTGATATTTAAACACAATAAAATTTCATCAAATCACTCGTACAAGTAGCATTAATGGAAAGGCAAACACTTGATTCCAATGAAAAATAAAGGAAAATATTGTATAAAAGATAAGAAAATGGAACCTATAACCTGTTGTAATCTCTATAAAATCTGTAATCAATGAGTTACAAAACCTTCTTTCTCTCTCAAAGTGTAAAGAGCAAAAAGGCAAGAACTACAAAATGAGTTACAACTCTATCTCTCAATGTGTAAAAGAGAAAAGAATGCAAGAACTAGAAAAACCTAAGTTTTTCTTTACGATATATAGTTTGCTCTCTCCAAGAGGCATGAAAAAATAACTGCATCTATCTACCTCTAAAAATAAGCTCTCCAATTTGATCCACAAGCAAACCAAGAAATCCCTAAAAATAAGGGTCAAAACTACCTCAAAATGAGCAAAAATAGCTCCAATCTGCTAGTCTCCATGTGTTTGAAGAAGAAGTTGACCAATTTTGTCTATTTTGACCCCCAAGTCATGCAAAAAACCTTAAAAGACCTCAGTTAACTTAACTCCTCCATTTTGCATGATTTTCCATTGCAAAATTGATGTAAGCAAAGAATAAAGTAATTAGGTGCTAATTACTTTACTATCAGTTACATTTTGTATTAACTCTATCATTTTACAACTTGTGACAAAATAATAAAGTAATTTATAAAATATTACTTTATTATTTGTTTACATTGATTCTCAGTTGTAAAATCATGCATGATGGATGAAAAGAAAACAATCACCTTATCTCTCCTATTTGATTTGCATGATCATGCATCTATATGCAACTAAGGCATAAAATATACCCCCTTGTCACTCCATGCAATTCTCCCTACTTCATACATACATATTTATCATTTTGCAAAATAATGTCATCCTTATGTCTCCCTTTACATTATACATGCATACATATATGTCTAAATGCCTTCCCTATGCAAAAAATACACATTAATATTTTGACACCTTATATCTCCCATCATACTTCATGCATTATCATCTATTACCTTATATTGAATAAGGCTTTTAACACTCCATGCAATTCTATCATTCTTCACATTCGAATGATTACAATTTTTTGACTTTGTAAAAATCAAAGGAAGAAAATATGTGATAAGACATAAGTCTTGGCCTCATGGGCCCCTGCAGAATCATTAGATTTGGAGACTCCTTCAAGTCTTGACCACGAGGTGGATAGGATTTGTAATGATTTTTTAACAAAAGTTTAAAAATGGGAAAAAGGCATCATCGAGCTCTTGGCAAAAACAAAGGGTTTGAAACCCTAAGTGTCATTTGTTTTCTCCTCCTTTCGGTCTGCTTGTGTGGCTGCCATGCTTGGTGAGGGTTTACTCCATCCTTCTAGTTTTCTGCCATTTCAGTGGCCATTCTTAGTCTTCGCTTGGGTATTCTTTTTGCAGGGATGAAGGTGAGCCTTTTCGGTGTAATGATAATGGAATTTCTTTTGATCCTTTCTGTGATTTTTCTTCACCATAGCTGTGGTTTGATGGTTTCCTCTCTTCTTTTCTGCAAGTCTTTCATTTATTCCTCACAATGATCTTTTGTTGCTCTGCATTTTGTGCTTCTTTTGGTGACTATTTCTATATTATGAGGGTTTCAAGAATAAAGACTGCGGCCTTTATAGTCTTCCTTCTCTGCAAAGTAAGGTAAGCTCTCCATGTTCGACTCTCTACATCTTCATTCTTTCACTATGGCTATTAAGATGCCAAGGGTTTTCAAAAGAAATGAAAATGGATATCTATTCTTTTTTTTTTAAATACACTCCTCTAATGGCCGCGCCTATATATTGATTCTTCTCACACTTCTTTCACTGTAATATTTCTTTCTCTTGACTCCTTTGTAGCTATCAAAATTTGTAAGGGTTAAAAAATGAAATCAAGGTTTTTTATATTTCTGGATGAAAAGACCTTTATTGGCTACGGCCTGCTGTATATTCCTTCTCTGTGTTATCTCTTTCCACTATAGATAAAGAAGATAAGAGGGTTTAAAAAAGAATAAGAGGGTTTGGATTTCCTCGAAAAGAAACTTGGCCATTCTAACCCACATCACTATAGAGGTCTGCATCAGGATAATTTTGATCAACAATGTTGACTAGTTCCTGGATATCATTATCTATGTCAGGATTCCATGATTACCCTAGGCAATCTCTTTCAGTATTTTTCTCTAGTACCATTAACAAATCAGCTGGCTCCCAGCGAATTGAAGTTTCAGACTTGTTTTTAGAGACATCATTGGAAGAACAATCTCCTTTATCAATGAGTGGAAGTTCAAAATCCATATTTATCTTTGTCTTCCATTGAATATTAGCCTGCTCATGTGGTGTAGATTTGGTTGAAACCATGAAAGAATCATCCACTAAATACTACCCATGCCGTATCCCTGGGTGCAAATGATCATCATTCCTACTAATTGTGAGCTCAATATTATCACCTGTATCCCATTGAGGAACTGTATGAGTTAATTTCATTTCACTGTGTTGTTGAGAAATTATAATTGATTCATCTATAACTGGCTTCTTTTGAATATATAATTTGTCTCTCTCAGCACCTACTACAGCATGTTTTTCATCCCAGGTTGAATCGCCCCTTTGAGGGAGCAGCCATGGTTCCTTTGACATCCTACTTTGGATTTCTGACTCCCCATGGTTAGCTTCTAGTTCAAAAATCACTTGCATATCAATATTTTTCTATGATCATATGTTCTTTAATTTTGACATCCATTTCAGGTTCAACTGAATCTCGGTCATTTGCATGAATAGCATTGCTGCTATCATTTTCTGGTTTGGTTGTCACTACTGTTAGACTGATTATAGTCATACCATGACTATCTCCTCATTGTTGCCTATCATATATCTCTATACAGTCTTTTAAATGACTGTCCCTTTTATGGATGACTCTTCTTTCAAACTGTCTGGCATCCTTGATGGATTGATATGACTGTATCACTGATGTTGACTATCTTTTTTATCTTTGCATTGTACTGTATCCTACGATATGACAGTTATCTCCATGTTGTAGAGGTAGATGATAACATGTGATGAATGAATCAATCACTAGGATGACTGTACAATCTTGATTGTTCTAGACTGTCATACAGCATGATAGATCTTTGAAACTTCATATGCATTTATGTGTTCCATCTTTGTTCTCCTAAATCTGTATCATAGCTCTTTATGACTGATCTTTCTTGCTCCAGGTTGTTTCATTCCTATAACTCCATCAATTTTGGACTTACAAGTTATTTTTGTTTGCATATAGCATTGAATGAATCTTGAAACACCATGTGGGTTATGTGGACATAGTCATTAAGAAACAAAACCTTGAGAAACAAATACTTGCATCAGATCATTTTTTTTTCTATTGGCTTGTGGCGTTGAAACCCTATCTTCTCCCCTGTAACTTTATGCCTGACTGATCTCTTTACTTGTCACTGCCCTCTGTCATTTATGCTAACCTTCAAGACAAATAGGGCTATGCTATGACAATCATGTAGACTATAGGCTTTTGATTGTTCTTGGTTGTCCTTTGTAAGACTACAAGGCTGTCATACTTATGAATATTGCTCCTTACATGCCTTTTGGTTGTCAATGTTGCATGTACCTTCTACTTTTGAGACTATTGTAGCATTTATTTTTTGGATACACTTGACTTATCTGATGAGCTAATTACATGCCTGAACTATGACATTGATGTATTGATGAAGAAAGAAAAAACTATGAAGCCTTCATGATGGCTGCTATAGTTGGTGGTTCATTTGCATGTCTTGGACTTTTTCATTTGTTCAATAGTAATATCATACTTTATTATGACAAGAGATGGGAAAAGTACCTGTCTTAAGTGCTTTAACTATACTCCTTGATGTAACTGCACTTCTTCTTTTGTACTTGATTATTGATGAGATATGATCTGTGGCATAATGAGAACATGATGTAATATTGCTATATATTTGTTCAGTTGAATATCTGTGCACAATTTGAGCATGCTGGGCTCAACCCTTATGGGAGCCCATTTCCTCCACATGTTAAAAAGTCTTCAAATCAGCAACATTGTTTTTCCTATACCTGCACAGTGAATAAACAAGTTAGCATAAAAATATACCTCTTGAAGTTGATTGATCTTTCTCGTGATGATCTAATTTATTGCACATGTCTGATTTGATCCATTCACATAAGATGCATAATGTCTACAAGTTGATATATCTATTGATAAAAACATGTGATAATCTTAAATATCCAGAGCTTCTAATAGGGCTTTTCCCCAATTTTGCAGGTACACTGGCATGATCAAGAGTTGAAGACAAGGACATGAAGACCGGCTATCAACTGATGACATCAACCTTCTGATAAAAGGCAATGATGGATATTTAATATTCTCATATGTTCTTTCTCTTTCCTTTTATCCTCAGATGTATAGCTTGCATATGTTTGTGTTGCTCAGTTTAGTCACTCCCACGGCTTGTGTGGGATACATTTAAACATTTCTTTAAATATGATCAGTTACCTTACCTTATGCAATTGATTTATGTATGTTTCTTTTTGAATCAAATGCATAGGATAGAATAAGTAAAACTAATATGAAACACATGTTCAAAATATGATATGAAATGATAGTTTTATAAATACTTTTCTTTCACACTGAAATGTGATCAGTTAGATAATTCAATTGTCTCATAACTGAAAGATAAAACCAATTAGATCTATTCTGTCATTCATTGACTGTCTGATATCTTGCCATTAGATATTCACTTGTCAGGATGGTTTGACAGTCCTGATTCGACTGTCAAATTATCCTGACAATTGATCCTTGTTTTCCTCTTGTCAAGACATCATGCATTCATTGATTGCATTAAATTAAAAGTTTTCTTTTACTCCTTTTGAAACAATCTGCAAATTAGGTCTAACTAAATTAGGTGTGAACATAATTTAGTAACAATTACCAATCACCATTGAGGCAAACCTTACCGTCAAATCTTTAATATCATTCACAGTTAGTGCCCTTTTATCAAAATTGGCACCGGTTAATTGCATCACTTTGTTATTCTTCACAGACTTTAATGTTGAAACTGTTCCGATGGAGCACATGCCAATCACAGCTTTAATGGCATCTTTAGTAATCATATGTGTCATGTCTAACCACATAAATTCATCATGAATTCTGCTTAGGGCATACCAGACCCAAGCATCTTTAGAAAACACAAGAAAATCAATCCATACATCTAGCTTCTTCTCATGCAGTGCACTATATTCTTCTTTTAGCTCAAATTTTTCATCAGTCAATTCATTCAGATAAATTTATCCTAATTTCCCATGATCATACTCTTCTAGGTTTGCATGTATATATGCCCTAACGTCTTTCGTATGCATAACACCATGTGGAATCTCAAAGAATGCACCATTCAGATCAGTTTCAAGTGATTTGTATGGGTGCTTCTTGAATTTAGGTTGGGTCCTCTCCGTAATCTTTATCACTTGAGGGGTAGAAATCTTTACTAACTCAACACAAAAATTTTTCAAAAGAGAGGGTTATAAATACCTTTTGTTTCCGATTAGGGTTTCTTCACACTAATTGTTGAATACTTGAATTTGCCTTAGCTTCACTTCTCAGATCTCCTTAGACACTTGAGGGTTTGAATGCAATGTGATTTCCTTTCAAATGAATTCCCTTTTAACCCCTTTTCATCAAAACCTAATCATCATAAATGCTTGGTTCAAAAAGATGTCAAACTCTTTCTCTACCACCCACAGTCGATCTAAATTGCTCTACAATCCACCGCATTAGATTCTTTTCTGCCGGAATCTTCTTCAAATGATATGTTATCTTGTTTTGTAGCTTATACCTTTGTGCTGAATGTCAGTGCCACCTTTCTGGCTGGGGGAACAAGATATTTTATTTAGGCTCCCCCTGAGCCAGAGCTCCCAATTTACTTCCCGGAGGAAGTATCTGCATAAGAGTCTGGTGCTGACTCATTCTTAACTTCATGTACTTCCTTATTAACCCAAATCTTGTTCATCTACTTCTTGATCTATGCCAGATCTACCTTTTGTACTAGTTTCTTCATTTCTACCTGATTATCCTCCTTCATATTCTTGCTTCTGTAGAATCTTGCAGTGTGTCTAGGCCTATTGCAGTTGAAGCATACAACATTTCTTTGACCATTGTTTCTTCCATTCATCCTGGATCTGCATTGGTTAGCCTTGTGTCCAAATCTATTGCATGCAAAGCAATTCCCATTGAAAGATTGAGCATTCCTTCCATTATTATAGTTGTTCCTTATCTGACTTCTGCATTCACTAGCTTTATGACCAAATTTCTTGCATATAAAGCAGTTATCTTTGAAAATTTGAGCATTCCTTCCATTGTTGTAACCATTCCTTATCTGACTTCTCCATTCATTAGCTTTATGACCTATTTTATTGCAAGTAAAACACTAACTAGAAAATGATGGAATATTTTGATTCACTCTACTCCTACATTGAGTAGCCTTATGACCAAACTTATTGCATGCATTACAATAACCATTGAAAGAGGGGTAACTTTGAGCATTTGGTTGTCTGACCAGTGGTCTTCTAGGTCTATTCCTTTGATTCTAAATTTATTTGCCTTTGTCCTTCTTGATCTCAGCATTCTTTTCTTGACATGTTTTAGAACTTTCACCTTTCTCAAATCCCAAGCCTTCTTTGTCATTAGGACTCTTCTGACTTGCAATTATTCTATCAAGCTTGGTAGCACTCACTCTGAATTTATCTTCTTGAATCCATGCATGTTTTAGATTAGCTTTCAGATCCACAACTTCTCATTCAAGCTTTGTACATTCTTCAGATTTGTTTTTCACCAACTGATTTAGGTCTTCTTCGACTTTTGCTCTTTCTACAACTTCCATTTTTAGATCATTCAAGGTTTCATTTGCTGATCTCGATTGTTCACTAACCTCCTTATGCTTTTCTTTGAACATCTTGACTTGCTCCCTCAATTTTCTGATGCACTCATCTGTTTCCTTGACATTTTCTTTCAGATCCAATTTTTCTATTTTAGTCTTTTCAAGATCTTCAAGAGTAGCCTTGAGTCCTTCTTCATTGATAAGCATGCATTCTTCTTCTATGGTTTTAGTTGAATCAATTTCTTCAGGAGGATCAGAATCAATTTCTTCAGGAGGATCAGAATACCTTTTTCCTGTCATGTGTTCAATCTCCAAGATCTTCCTTAAGCTTTTAGACTTCTTCCAAGGAACCAGGCTCTGATGTTGAACACCTAGAATATTGAGAGGTGGGGGGTGAATCGGTATTCTCTTAAACCATACACTCATTAAATCATTAATTCATTTGCCCATTCAACAAAATTAAAGAAAACTAAACATAGCATGAACAATCACAAAACATGACACATGAACACCAAGATTTTTACATGGAAAACCCTAAAAGGGAAAAACCATGGTGAATGTTATCTCAAAATATATTATGTAGTAACAATACCAAATTACAAGAGGCTCACTACCTTAGGGTTCACTGCCCAGGGCTCACTGCCCAAAAGGGACTCATTGTCCAAAAAGGCTCACTGCCAAAAGAAAGATAGAAATGAAAGGGTGGCTCATTGCACTAGTAGAATTTTGGAAAATAAATAAGTGACAAAAAATTTTAATCACAACAACTAAAAATGACTAAATTCTACTATTTTGTTTGCAACTCAGCTATAAATGAGTAAATAAATGACTAATTTGGTCGTTGACTAAAAAATTATTTAGTCATAGAAATAAAATGACTAAATAGTTAGTCACCCAAATACAAATTAGTCAAAATTTTAAAAATAACTTTTTGGGGAAATTATTGGCAGGATGTATTGCTGTGATTCACTATTTGCATTCATTCCAACATTTTTCGCTATCTGCATTGCCATCATACCCTGTTTTTATCTTCCTTCTGTTTACACTCAAATCTCCAACTCCTTACTAAATATCACCATCACCATCACACTCTTCACTTGCAGACACTCTAACATGCTCTTCACACACTCAGCTTGGAATATCTCTGACCGTTCAGAGCTGCTTGTGGTGGACTCGCCGAAAAACAAAAGGTCAGGAATGTAGAGATGAAAGTACTTTCCCAGAGCTACTTCGCACTGAGGCATTTTGAGTTATAGCAGCTACTTGCATGGGTGATAAAGAGGAGAGGACCTGGAGACTTCTGAAAAGGAAGGCAAATAATTCAGAGTTTATTACAACGAATTTGAAGTTGGTGAGGCCCTCTGCAGCGAAGTTAGATTTGGGGACACCCTCTGTAACGAATTTAGAGGTAATTCGAAAGCCACATTATATTTATAAACACAAAATCTATAGCTTTGTGATTGGCAACTTACAGTAGTTACAATCTATTGCTCTTAATAATGTTCTTTTACAATCTTGCCACCATTTTGCTTCATAATGTGTTCTAGCTAAATATAATAAAATTTGGGTGTCAGTGCCAAAATAGAATTTCCTGATACATTTTCACTGCAAGCGCAAATTGTCCTGTGTAAAGTAAACATGTACTAGATTTACCCACACATGAGGCATCTAAACAAAGATGTTTCCTATTGCACCTTCTTGTACCTGTGTAAAAATTTCCTTTGCAATATCAAATTGACCCCTTTTAGCTAGCACAATGGCTGCCTCATTTGCAGCATAAACATTTCCTAGTCTCTGTGCCAACACTTTACAATACAGTTCTCTAGCCTTCTCAAGATGTTGTGCCTCCACCTTTGGATCCCTCCTCTCATTGCAAAAAGTTACAAATAATTCCAATTTTCAAGTGAAATGTCAAGATAAGAGTTTTTTGCATCTGATTCACTTTGTGCAGCTTTAATTGTTTCTTTTTCTTTAAGCTAGTCATCTATTTTTAGTTCCATTTTACCAAGCATAGATAAAGCATTTGATGAGTTTTTATCCACCTTAAGTGCATCCCCAATCAATTCTAGGCTTAGTTGGATCTCATTCCGAGCCTGAGCCATGGTTGCAAGACTTAGATATGCATCCACATAATCAGGAAACTTGAACAATATTAGCCTATATAAAAGATTTTCTTTTTCAGTATCATGTAGCTATTCAAACAACCTAGCAAGACTAAATAGTGTTGTGACTTTATCCCATGGTAGCTCAAGTGAAACACCACCTTCTTCTAGTCGATGGAAGAATTCCATATCCTTAAAGAGCATAGGAAAAACTGCAGAATTGGCACTAGGGCTTTTATTTATGAATTCAACCCAAGTGCCATTTCCTAATGCCTCCATAAAAGTTTGTTGAGCCAACTCTAGTTCATCACGCTCAAAATGAAGAACCCCAATGTTGTTTAACAATTGAATGGGTACTTCTTCTCTACTCTTCTTCAGAAGAGACTTTGTTGTCTTAAGAGAATCTAAGGTTGCACTAGGGTCTGATGATATTAATAACTCACCCATCTTGATAAATGCATGGGCATCATGTGGATCTATGCGAGTTGCCTTTCTTAAAATTTCCAAAGCCTTTTCTGCCTACCCTTGCTGAGCATATATATGGCCTACAACTTTTAAGCTCTCACGGTTCTCAGGGTGGACCTCCAGAACCTTTTCAAAATTTGAGAGAGAACTCTTAAGATCTCCCAGCTTCAATTGAACCTGTCTACAAAATCCTGTGGCCGCTGGCTTTCCTTGACTGATGCCATGTATTAGCGGCTAGTGGTGTCATAATCACCTTTACTATGATAAGATCATGCAAGATTATAATATGAATGAGATTTCATGAGAGGGTGGTCAGTTGAAACAAGAGCTATCTCAGTCAACTATTCCATAAGAAAATGTTGCCCTGTGAAGAAAAATGGTTTGCTAAATGATTCAATACCATTGCATACTACGGGTATAATTCAAAGGCTCTATGCATCTTTTCCATTCCTTCATGAACACTACCTTTTTCACGAACTGTGAGAATCCTACAAGTAAAAAATGCACAAAACTGACCACAGAGTTTTATGTAGAGGCAGAACATGATGCAGAGGAATTAAGGACTCACACACAATAACCTTGACACATCCCAAACAAAGTTTCAATACACTTGATGCAAATCTGCACCCTTGTTTATTTTTGACAATTTGCTCCTATGCCTAAAACATGGAAACAACACCCTAGTGACACTCAATCATTGAAGACAAAATGGAATATGGGCAACTTGGTTTATTCACACCTATTACAACATCTTCTAGGGGTTTCCAAATGTACATGACCTAACCAAGTGATGAACACAATGATTTATGCAATTTAGGTCTTGCTACCACTAGGTGCATTCAAGGTGATGACTCCAAATGAAGGTAAGAACACTTGTCATATGAATTCCCAGGCTTGTGCAGGCCCTAGCAACATACCACTATGATTCTTCACCCCTCCATTGACATACAGTGCATAGAATATTCAAAGAAACAAAGAACCTAGGGTTTTAGGACTGTCTCACAGCAAATCTGCACACACAGTCAATCATATCTTCTTCACACGTGCCAGTCATGAGTTTTCCTCTTGCAGGGATGTGGATAGGTGTGGGACAAAGCTTTCCACCAATTTTTAGGATTTTTGGATGGTGGAAACTCTACCCATGATCAAATTTTGCTCCCTGGAAACCCTAGGTAGGGTTTAGACCTGCACTCACCAAAATGCAATATCTTGCACAAAACTTAATAAAATTCTACCAAACCAAATGCATTCAAAAGCTAGATTTTTGTTGCTATGTGTTGAACATTATAGATGGATCAACATCAAAGGTTGACTACGGATCAATACCATGCATTTGATGAGAAAGTAGCCAATGAGAGGGACATGGACAAATATCCATGTCCATGTAAAGATTGTTGTGGTGGAAAGGTGAGAAAAAGAAACCTGATTCTTTGGCATATGATAAGATATGGGCATAGTGGTATAAGCCCTTGGGATTACAATTATTATGAAGATATGATAGAATTGCAAAGTGTGAGAGATGAAGAGGCAACAAACACAGATGAAGTGGCACCAAACATAGATGAAGATGCAACAATGTTAGACAAAGGGTTTGAAGTTGATAGAATGTTGAATGAGGGTCTAGACGATGATTGGACCAAGTCGATGGAGGATGCTTTAAAGCCTATGTATGCTAATTGCAAGTTAAGTCATTTGACAACAATCTTTCAAATTCTTAACTTGCAAGTGGTGCATGGTTGGACAAATGAGAGTGTAGATTAGTTATTGGCATTATTAAGTTTGTTGTTACCAGCTGACTCCACATTGCCAACAAAATGAAGTTAATGTAAAAAGAAAATCACTAAGCTAGGATTAGGGTATGAAAACATCCACACATGTGTCAATGGTTGTGTATTATTTCACAATAATCTTGCAAGTGAGAGTGAATGTCTGAAATGTCATGAAGCGAGGTATAGACAAGGGTTGAAATTAGTTGTGGTTCCTAGAAAGTTTCTTTGCCACTTTCCAATAATCCCATGATTACTCTGAATGTATAGGTGCAGAGACATTGCTGAACTTATGCAATGACATGCCCAAAATAAGAGCATCGATGGAAAACAATGACATGTGCCTGATTCTAAGACGTGGATGTAATTTGATAACAGATGGCCTAATTTTTCTCAAGATCCTCATAATATAAGGTTGGGTTTGGCTCTAGATGGGGTGAACCCATTCTCAGATCAAAGTACTAAATGTTCAACTTGGCCAATGTTTTTAATAAATTATAACTTGCCTCCATGGTTAGCAACTAAAACATTTTTCTTAATGCTATCATTGATTATACCAGGAAAGAAAAGTGTGACTTCAGATACAATCAATGCTTATCTAGAGCCATTATATGATGAGCTAATGGAATTGTGGAAAGGAATTGAAGCAATTCAATCTTTAAGGGATGGCCATTTAGTCAAATTCACTTTAAGAGCTTCCTTATTGTTTACGATTCATGATCTTCCTGCATATGGCACATTGTCTGGTCTCAATGTTCATGGATACCATGGATGTCCTACTTGAAACTTTAAGGATTTTGTGAGGCACTCAAGAAGTTTGCATAAGTGTATTTATTATGGACATCGTGCTTACCTTAACATGGATCATCCATATTGTTGACAAAAAACGTGTTTCAATGGTCAAGAAGAGAATCATGAAGCACCATTGCTAATAACAAGTGATTACATTGTTGAGAATGGACAAAAAGAATGTCATTTATTGAAAATGATGGGATTGCTGGTAGTTCATATGATCCATGTAGTGAAAGTGGTGTAAAATAATTGTACATATTCTATAAGTTGCTTGTTAGAGTAAATAGCATCTTTACGCTTAAGTTTACTTAGGCTTGCATTATAGTTTAATAGTGCATTTAATTAATTAGGGTAGTTGTGTTTCCCGTATTGGGAAGTTTCACACCTGTCACCTATTTTTCATGGCTTTAAAAAGCCTATACCATGTGTAGATTATTCATCTCATATCAAGCATTCTTCTTCGGTAAAATAGCTTTGCTTCTCTCATTTGTGAAGGTCTCTGTGTAATTGGTTTTCCTGGGAATTTATTGCTCTATCATGGTATCAGAGCCTCCCAGTTTGCAGTATCTTCCCTGAGAGTTTTTGTCAAAGAGTTATGGCTAGAGATCTATGAGATCATTATTTTCTGAATACATTAAGAAGAATGTTCATCTTTATCCATTCCGTTGTTAGACATTGAGGTTGTTGTTTGATTTTGGAGGTGTTTTCTTTAATTGGCTGTGATTTTGTTGTGCTATGTCCTCCTTGCCCATGCCAGATTAAGAGGCTTTGGTTTCTTGCATTTGAAGGCGTTTGAAGAAAGGAGGCTTCATTATTTGTAGGCTGATAAATGTTGTAGCCTCCTCCCCGCATATCAATCGGCATTTGATGGATGTTAATTTCATTTTACTTGGACTCTTTTTTAGAGGGTGCGTATCCCATCCTGAAGGCAACGATTTGAAGAGTAATCTACATACCTAATGTTGTTAAGAGAGACGGCATTACTATTTCAAGAGGCAGCAGTCATTGCTTTGAAGTGGCTGCGGACTTTATAATTATAAAGTTTACAATCAAATATTGTTTCTAGGGTTTGCTATGGTGGGACCGGCGTGAGGAGGCTGAAGTTTTTGCTGAAAGATCTTAGTCCCACATTGGCTGTGTGGAGGATAGTTTTGCTATTCATATACCACTATAGTGTATTTGGTTGGTGTGAGTAAGAGAGTAAGACTCACAGGCGTTGAAGAGGCTCGTGATTGTGTTTTATGTGGAGCTGGCCGGTTGATCAAGGCACCTTTATTTTTGCTCAAATTTTTTTCCAGTTTCAAATAATCAATTTTTTGCTTGGAGTAATTTTGGAAAAGTGGTGAAATAATTTCTAGAGGTTGCATTTTTTGGAGGTTTTTATCAGTTTGGTTTAATTTTTCCTTTTAGTGCAATATTTGTCATGGATACTCCTGGAACCATTGAATTATTAACTCCCCATAATTACCACACCTGGAAAATGAAAATGCATAGATTGATTCAGTCTCAAGGTCTGTGGTCCACATTGAATGCTACCCAACCCACCCTCATCAAAGAATATGAAATATTTGCCCATCAAAATAAATGTGACCAAGCTATGGGGTTGATGAAGTTAAATGTTTCATATAGTTTCCTTTTCCATGTTGATGAGTTGGGTACACCAAAAGAAATCTGGGATAAGTTAGAAAACCTATTTGGTAAGGTTAGTGAGATCCGGGCATTGCAATTGGAGGCTGAGTTAAACTCTCTTATCCCTAAATCATTTCCTACTATTGATGACTTCCTAGTGAAATTCAAATTAGTAAGGTCACAACTAGCAGGATGTGGAAAGAGCAAAACTGATAAGGATTCCATTTTTTTATTCTGTCTAAGTTAAGAGGCCCTTTTCTATGTTTTCCTGTACCTTTTACTCTACAATGGATGCCTTGGGTAGTGCATTCTAGATGCCCTCTTTTGAGACCTTCTGTGACTGGTTAACAAGGGAGCAAGCCAAACTTGCCCAGTTGGAGGGGGTCCCTAAAAATCATGCATTAGTTGCACATGGCTCACAGAGTAAGGGGAAGAAGAAACCTCAACCTAAAACAGAGTCAAATCAAACCCCCACCATTGCAAAAGAAGAAAATCCAAAGAAGGAGAAAGTCAGTTGTGTATATTGGAAAAAGAAGGGGCATGATGAGCATCATTGTTACACAAAGAAGATAGATAAGCCCTGCCACCTTCTTCAAAAAAATAATATCCCACTACCATCTTATGTGACTCCTTCTATGGCCTCTACATCTTCATCTACTCCATCCACCAAGCCCACACAATCTGGTAGTGCAGACATTGCAAATAGTAAAGAAGATAAGCACTACATGGGTAAGGGACATGCATGGTCACTTTAGCAGTTGAATCTTGGTGTGATAGATGGTTCATAGACTCAGGGGTATCCCACCACATGAGTTCTTCACCCTATCCTTTTATGGGTTTACACCCCTCTGACACTTCTAAAATTTTGTTGGGGAACAATAAGCTTTTGGATGTTGCGGGGGTAGGAAATGTTGAGATAGGTGATGGATGTTTCAAGGATGTATTGTGTATACCTGAGTTGCACATAAATCTTATGTCTATATACCAGATAACACATGGTGAAATCCCTAAGACTATGGAGTTTACAGCTGATTTTGTGTTTATCAGAGAAGCTACTTCTGGAAAACTCATTGCTGTTGGTCATGCTGATCATGAGTCTCGATTGTATAGCTTCTCTCACTTTGTTAAGGAGGATGACTATGTACCTCGTACATCCTTGGTCAGTGTTGATAGTAATATTGGTCAACTGCATTTTGGGGTACTTCAGACTCATGTTGATATTGTTCCTATTACTTCAGAAGTTGGGTTTCCAGCCCATCAAGCTATCTTTGATCCCTCAAATCTTATTTTGTTGGATGAGTACTTAGCAGGCATCTCTAATTTGTTTGTAGAGTCTCACCTTGCAGATTTGGGAGATTCACTTGAGGGGATTTCTCTCTTCTTTGATGACAGTTGTAGCATGCCAGTTGATTCATTCAGATTATTTTTGGAGGTTGACTTGGTTGTGCCTTCACTTGATCTGTCACATTTCTTGGTTGTGGTTGATCATGATCATGTGATGAATTGCTCTGTTTGGAGACTTCCTTCCACTTCTCAGTTGGATATGGAGTGGGTCCTTCTTCATCTAGTGGACTTGTTTCTTCCTAAGGGAAGAGGTGTTGCTTGCAGGCACTGGATCATCTTCTGTCTTCAGGCATCCTTCATTAGTATTGGAGCTTCTTCATTGTGGGGGGGCTATATAGTCTCTCACTTTCCCTCTTATGGGGGGACCATTGATTGTATATACATGATGTATGTAGTACTTGGGGGGTGTGATTGAGTCCTCCATCCATGCATCATTTTTGTTTTCTTTCTCTCTTTTGGAGAGGGGTTTTTTCCCATAGGGTTTTTCTCCTTTTCTCTGATTGTGAGAGATTTATTTTTTGCATTGTAAATGGGTACCTAACATGGTTGTGTAGCTGGGACCCATATTGCATCTTCATTCTCCCTAAGTTGAACTTAAGGGGGGGTGTTAGAGTAAATAGCATATTTACGCTTAAGTTTGCTTAGGCTTGCATTATAGTTTAATAGTGCATTTAATTAAGTAGGGTAGTTGTGTTTCCCGTATCGGGAAGTTCCATACCTATCACCTATTTTTCACGACTTTAAAAATCCTATACCATATGTAGATTATTCATCTCATATCAATCATTCCTCTTCGGTAAAATAGCTTTTCTTCTCTCATTTGTGAAGGTCTCTATGCAATTAGTTTTCCTAGGAATTTATTGCTTTATCATTGCCATACTTTAAGGATATATCCATTAGACATACTGTTGACTTTATGCATACTAAGAAAAATATAGCCTATGCTATTATAGAAACTCTTTTTGGTGCTTTTGATACCGTTTCATCACGTGAAGACTTTCAACATCTAAAGATTCGTCAAAATCTTTGGGTTGAAAAATGTGCTGATGAAAAATATAGAAAACCTAGTGCTCCTTATGTCTGGACAAAGGAACAATGTGTACAATTCTTATAGTTGTTGTCTCAGACTCACTTTCCCACTGGATATGTAAGTAGTAGTATTAGAAGCCAAACTGACATTAATGGCTTAAGAGGCCTCAAGACCCATGACTATCATGTCATAATTGAGAATATTTTACCTATTGTGGTAAATATATCAAGTTTGGCAAAGGGGCCAAGATTGGCAATTATAAGGTTGGGCCTAATATTAAAGAGAATGAGTTTACATGTATTAGATCCTTCGAACTTTGATAGTTTGAGGGAGTAGGTTGTTGAAGTCCTTTGTCTATTGGAACAGGAATTTCCACCAACAATCTTTAACATTTCTATGCATCTTTTGATACATCTAGAATATGAACTAGAGCATTATGGCCTAGTAAGAACAAGATGGATATATCCTATAGAACGATATATGAAAGTTTTGAAAACATTTGTTCGTACTAGGGTAAAACTGGAAGGTAGCATGTCTGAGGGATATTCAATGCAAGAGGCCATGGGATTTTGCACAGAATATATGAAGGATTTTAAAAATGTCAATCAACGTGTATGGGATGATGACAAATATGAAAGAGTTGCAAGTCAATTATTAGAAGGCAATGGATGTTGCTTCAAGCTATCACATCAAGAAAGAAGTGTGATAAATGCTTATATTCTTCAAAACACAACTTCGTTCAATAAGTGGCATAGGTAAAAAAATTTACACAATAATTTGTTTATTTAATTGCATTTACACATTTATATTATTAATCTTACTATTTGTATGTTAATATTCTATGTAGAAAATATGAAGAAGAGAGTCAAACTTGGATGCAACATCGACCTCAAAAGCACAGATGTCATGATTTGATTGGAGGTGATTCTTTTCCAAAATTTGAAGAATGGATTGCTAATACAGTCAGTCATGCAAAAGAAGAAGGTCAAGATGTAACAACGGAGGAAAGTGAGCTTTCAAAATCTCCACATGTATGGTCTATGTGTTTTAGTGGAATGTGGGCCTATGGTAGTCATTTAAGAGTGGAAGAAAAAGACAAAGGAAAGACAAATTGTGATTGTGTTGTTAGTGCTGAATTTCTTCATGAAACTGAGAAGAAATTTTATGTTGGATTCATCCAAGAAATTATTCAAGTGGATTTTGGTGAAAATAGTCCTATATTATTAAAATGTAAGTGGATCCGACCATCCGCAGTACAATTTGATGAGTATGGATTTGTACACGCAAATACAAGGCAATTTTTATCAGAGATGGATGAGTCGTATGTTTCCCCTCTTCAAATTAACCAATCATTTCTAATTGATGATGTAAGAAGCTCAGGATGGTCATATGCTATTCAAACAGAGTCTCATTCCAAATGAAAATTCATGGAAGTTGTCGATATAATGCATGATGGGGAATATGTTAATTACAAGAAACATTCGAAGAAGTGGATGAAGACGATGATGGAGTGTTTGAAGAAGAGATTTTTATTACCAATGAAGAGATTGGGAGAGAGAATGAGTAGAATGTCACAAATGAGGATGAGGAAGAAAATCAAGCAAATGCAGACATGAGTGATCAGGATTCTAATCTTGCTGGCAATGCAGATGATTATGATGATGTTTTGTCACCTTAACTAGCCTTTCACCTTAAGAGGTTATCTTGTCACCTAAATTTTGGTTATATGTATGGTGTAATTTATTATTGAATGTAATAAAGATCTAAGTATAGGTATGCTTATTCACTATTGTTTTACTAATACATTTTTGAATGTAATCATCATTATTCTACTGGTACATTGTATACAAAACCTAAGATGTTCACTGCTGATTTGAAGTGCATTTAAAGTTAGGTTCAATCATTCTTCTTAGTTCTCTTACTTTGGTTGAAATTAATTTTGTTTAGTTAGAATATAATTTCTTGTATGTCCTATATGTTTTCTAGATGCTAGACTTTTCTTGTATGTCCTAGATGATAGCTTTAGTTTGTAATACAGATTCTAGCCTCCACATGCATTGAATATGCTTGTATGAAGGAAACAATGACAAACATTTGTGATTTAATAATACATATAGATATCTTAACAAATTAGGTGAACTAAGCCTCCTCATTACAAACAAAGAAATGATCTCTTAGATATCTTAATCAGAATTTGAGCACTAGATTAAATCTTCTTCTCCATTGATTGCTTCAAATAGATATTACAATATAACAAAAGTCTCCTCATATATGTTTCTATAAATTCCTATGATGATGATATCAAAATTCGGTCTTGGTTTCTCTTTTATAAGAGAAGCAACAAGCTTTAGACCGTTACAAAATATGGCATCTTTTCAAAATTCATGCCTCTTCGTATAAACTAAACATTAATTTTGCTTAAAACATAATTAAGAGAAAACAAAGAAAGTAGGAAATATTGATTAGAAGCCCGCAGCACTTGCAATACACTTGTAGTCCATTAATCAACATAGGAGACCCATGATCATCCCAATCTGGCAAAGTCCCCCTCTCCATGATAGAGTGTTTGGAGGCTCGGTTCTTCCACTGCAACATCTTCAAGGCCCTATTCTTCTGGAGGAGCCAATTACTCTTACTCCCATTGGTATATTGTGTAGTCATGAGGCCATGATCATTGCTCCCCTGCATGTATAACTTGTCTATTCATTATCTCAAAGATACTTCTCCTGCCATTCAAATATAGTAAAATCACTAGGCCACTTATAATCTTGAATTTGGAGCAAGTTGGCCTAGTGATCCTTCCACCTTTTGTCCAGCAATGCTTTGACATCAATTACAAACTTTGTATATCCAACATCCAAAGCAATTACTCTGTCTAGAATGGTGTTGAAGCTGAGAATATTGATATCTTCATCCTTTATCAAAAATTTCATGACCTTAGAAACTGTATGACCAAATTCATCCTTCCACGCATCAAAATCCTTGATCTTTTCATTCTCTGTTAGGATTGATGGAATGAACTAGTGTTTGAAAGTGGCAAAAGAATCAATCTTTGCCTACATTCTTTGATTCTCACCATTCACATACTGATACTCATCCAATATCATCTTGACCATTTTCTCTGTTGGCTTTATAGCTACAGGAGCATCTTGATTCCATTGTAGAACTTTACACAGAGTGATCAGTGTGTGATGTGTTGATTGTCATCTTTGATACAAGGGATCTAAAACAAAAAAAATTACTTTCAATCATTCCATGGCCTGAGACAAGGAAAAATAGCATTCATGCACATCTCTCAACTTGTCAACAACCATTTTCACTCTATATTCCAAAATTTTCTTAAACACTTCAAGATTTTTCAATTTTACCTCATTCTTTGTTTTCTCATTTTGGCTTTTCAATTCCTCATTTTCTTTTTCCAACTTCAATTTCAAAACATTGAATTATTCAGCAGTCACTGTGGTATCACTGGTCTCTTGTGGCACAGGTGTTTGAATTGGCACAATGGCTTGAATCTGAGAAGAACTCTCACCCTTCAGTTGTTTTTTCAAGTTTATATTTTCAAGATACAATCTATTTACCTCATCATTCATCTCCATCTGAGTCCTCTCATAATCAAACAATCTTTGCTCTAGCTTTACAACAACAACTCGTGTAAACATTGTAGTATGCATAGTGAGGGTAGTTGCTTCAGTTGCTAATGTGTCCTGGAATGTCTTGACCATAGTTGTTCCCCTTATTTCTTGGACCACATCAAGTAATCTTGGTTTGCTAGTGTTCTTTTGTGTTTCCCATATTGCGAAAGTCTCTATTTTTGGATTGTAACCACAACCAATGACACCTTCCTCAGTCAAATTCAGAAACTAGCATGAGGTCATCTTGATTCCTGACTTGGTCTAACAAAAATATTTTCTTCAACTCAAGCCCGAGAATGATCAGCATGTTGCTCCTTAATACCATTTGTCTAGCCTCATCTATTTTCATATTCTTTAAAGTTTGTGAAACAATTTGATCATGCTGAGATTCATTAGCACCCATTTTATTTATTTCCACTTGTTCTTGAAATTCTTTCATCTTCATCTTAAGCAAAAAAAATTTGAATTCAAGAGAATTAATGAAATCATCATCCTCCATAAATCTCATAGAAGCCACAATTCTTTCATATTCATCTAATTCAGGCTCCCCTTGTGCCTATTCATCCATTCTGGCCTCTGGTTTGTGTGCTTCTATTTCTTGGCCAACAAGTGATTTATCTGTTTCTCCTTCATCTCCCATATTTTTTTAGGATACTAGTCACTTCATTAGTGTCACCCCCTCCTTCGCTCAATTCATATGGAACCAATAGAGAAACATCCTCAATCCTTTGCCTTTTGGCAGGTGGTGAATCAGGGACATGAGCTAGATCTTGTAGTGACATTGCATCTAGTGTAGGCTCTTGAATCACAACTCTTGGTGGTCTTTTGACACTGAGCTTGGTGGCCTTTGAATGTTGCTTCTCAGACTTGCTATATATTCTTTCAAAATTGTCAATTATCAGATCTGTTCTTCTCAAAGGGTCCCTCTCTTCAACAAAGAGTCCATCAAAATTAGGATTTTGTTTTCTCCTATCATCCATAATCCATTTCAAAATCTCCCATTTTATTTTCCTATCATACACTTCTTGAAAGGTGACAAGATTTCTGATCACATCCTCATCAAAATTGATTTGATGGGATATTCCCATTCTTGAGAGGATGATTTGTTTGACAAAGTTCATGTGATCCTCTGGATCACAAACCCTCTCTACACCTAATTTCAAAGAATATTTAGCCTTCAAATAGGCTTGCAAATCGTCTAAAGTATCAGAACCAATGGACTAATCACTGAACACTATGGAATCAGGAAGAAATGTGCCTTTCTTCTATTTCTTCATTACATCCTTCTCCATCCACATCATTTGCCACATGAATTCAAGGAATGCAATTCTGTCTGGCACAAATTTGGGCAACACATGGGGTGGCTAAGTACACCCATATACCCTGATTATAGTATGATCTGGCAAGAAAAACCAATCAGCATAGTTATGACTATGACCTTGTTGTGGCCAATGGGCAAGACGCCTCAACATTTCCCTGATCTCTTTAGTCAACCTGGGAGAAAAGCTACCAAGAGAATTCATTATTCTAACTGAGAATTCATCATGAAACACAACATAGTCACAATTCCTACAATAGCTATCCCATTTGTAACACTAGCATTGTGTTGGCAATCTTTGTCTCTTTTCATCAATCATGCTCAGATCCATTCTGTTGGGCCACGTCCTTCTATTTTGATACAAAATCAAATGACATAACAAAGAGTAGTATTTGAAATCTATGGGCTTTTTGTTTTCTCTTATTTGCAAAATTCCATCATGCAGTTTCTTTTCAATGAATGTTCCAAAGTCATATTCAACATTAGCTTCTGGAATTTGAATTTTCATGGCCATCATCATTAGGCCAACAGGCATTCTACCTTGGGCATCAATACCCAACACCTGACACAAAGCAAAATATGTTCTTTTGAAATAGACAACAAAATCTTCAACAGAGAAAGGTTCAATTATAGTGGATGGGATTTCAATTCTTCTGTTATTTGCCCCTTTCCTCATGTGCATGGGCACCTCATCCTTTCTGTGTGTTTTTCTCAAACTATTGTACTCCTGCTCACTCTTCTGCACATCTACTGGTGTGAGGGCTTGCTTGCTCAACATGAAGCAGTCTATGATTGCATACCTGTCCACAGCCACTAATGGTGACCCATTTGGTAGTCTGACTGTTTTGGTGGCTGAGTGATAGTGTTGTGCCAATGTTCTAATCAAATCCACATCAACAAATACATTAGGCACCACAAGCTTTGCCAAATCCAAATTCCATGGGTTTCCAACTGGTCCTTTTCCATCTTTGCACAAAAATACCAAAAAATGTTCCATCCAGAGATAGGGATTGCAGCATCTCGACATCCTTCCGCAACATCCTTGAACAATTTCTTAGACCCCTTGTCAACTAAATTTGGTAGGATGTCCAACAATGATTGTTGAAGTGATCGTTTCTTGGGAGCAAGGGGGTCAGTGCTCTTACTCACAGACTCAAATTTTTTAGGTGCCATATTTTAGTGCCTCTATGAACTAGGGTTTTGATATTTTACTTGTTTTACCAGACTAGTTGATATCAGAGCACAAACCAAACACCAACTTTTATACAAAGAGTGATAGGGCAAACTTACCCGGTCAAAAAATGCATAAGGAGAGCACACAAAGCTTGAATTCGCCTTCTGCAATCAACACTGAATTTGCTGGAATGAAGAAATAAAGAAATCTCAAGTTTTATCATGCCATGAAGCTGGTCATTTCGCCATTAACCTAGTTTGTGCCACGAAATCAACAAATCTCAGCATTCAATTCTTTTCAAACACAGACCGTTGATTTGATCTAATCCGTTCAGTCCTTTCCTCAAAAACCGCAATCTCGTAGGCATCAATGATAACCATTGTAGGGTAGCACTGAAGTCATTTCGACATTTAATTCCTTACCGCATCACCGCAAGACCAACTTAGGGCAATCGTGGGACCATGGGACCTCTTAGACAGTTACGTTCATCTTCACCACTTACCGCCACCCCGCAAGCCTTGTTGTACACCACCGCGGGATAGCAGGATAAATGTTATCCCTTATGTCTTTTACCGTGCCACCGCTAAGCTTTGGCCTGACCATCGCAGGGTCGTGGGAGCCTTTGCTCTCCCATTCGTTGTTTACCACATTACTGCCAGTCAAAGTTATCAGCATTACAGGGTCGCGGTATGTAGCATTACCAGTTACTTGAACTCCTTCTACTGCAACACCGCAGGCTCGACTTGAAACTATCGCAGGGGCATGGTGAACACTTAATCCTAACTCCTTCCTACCGCATTACCGCCGGTCATCTCCTTACCAGCCGCAGGAGCGCGGTAACATATTATGTGTCGCTTGAGTTTATACTGCAACGCTGCAACTAAATTTTCTACATGCTGCGGGGAAGCGGTAACTGTGTATTCACATCCTCTACTTCCCACACACCCGCCAAGGTTGTTTGCATGTACTACAGGGCTGCGATAAGAGACAAAAACACATCAATGGTCAAAAATATAAATTTCTTTCATATAGACCTGATATGAGATGCTCATAAATGACTCCTGGAACAATTCTAAAAGGAATATGAATCCTTAATTATGGATTTACGGAAGGAAAATGTATGAAACAGAGTGGGACTATGTGAAATTTTGAATGGTTCTAACACACCTCATGATGAACTAGACTATGTTTTTCCTTCATCCTGCTTGTGTTATGTTTTTATGAGTTCTTTTCTTGTGAATATATCCCTAAGGAAAATTTGTCTAATACCTGTAATTGTAAACATCTTCTTAGTTTTTGACTGCAAATTCTTTTTAATCTGTAAATTAAATTCTATTTTAAGTTTTCATTTACAGTTATCAGTAGATTGGAAAGTCAACAGTTATCAACTTATGAACTCAATAAAGTTTTATTGATTCAAGTTGTTGATTTATACATTATTGTTTATTTGGACTTTAGGAAATGAAGAGAAGCGCTATAAGGCGCAAATTAGATGATGGTGATCATAATGTTGAAACTTCACTGACAGATTATGAGCACCTTCGTAGAGAAAAAGTGGCTAAGAATAATGAATATTTATTGATACTTGGTTTGACAAACAGGCAAGTTATAAATCCACTAAGTAGTATATTATTTGTTTAATAGTGTTTAATGAAATTTTATAGGCAAGAGCTTTATGTATATAAAACATAATATGATATTATTTTTGGTTTTATAGGCAAAAAAAAGAGTGCAAAGAAAATGCAGAGAAAAAACAAAAGGAAAGAAAAGATACAAGGTCGCCATCTCATAGAAGCCACTGATTTTATGATTCAACAAATGCAGTTGGTGAAAACAATAGTTGCAATGATGATCATGTGCTGCCTGATATAGCATATGTTAATGTACTGCAGCCTAAAATAGCACATGGTGATGTGCAGCCTAATATAACACATGGTGATCATGTGCAGCCTGATATAGCACATGGTGATGTGCAACATTGTGATGATCTCTTAGAACAAAGTCTAAGAGATATTATTGAAAAACATCAAAGCATTAAAGGAACAACAGATCTGCAGATGATTTATTCAAGATTAAAGGATGTGTTTGAAATGAAATCTGTGGAGACCGGTACTCATTATCTACCTACTGATGCCACACCTGATGTGGCCAAGGAGCATGAAGTTCTGGTTAATGAAAGTCATGGAGAGAGATCGCTTGAATCTGTTGTGCCTTAGAGTGCACCTGTTGCATCTAGAACTTTTGATGGAACTAGTGGATCAGCCAGAAATACTGGTAGTGGTTTAATAGAAGATGTGGATGCTTTTGTCAAAAGACAAAGATTGAGTCAAGATTTGTACATATCTACAGAGAGGAATGCAAAACTAAGAAAATTAGAAGGCAAGAAGCCATTCTTGCTTGAGGTATCGAGAGATGGTGAGCCCATTGGGCCAAATGCTGCAAAGTGGGCCTCTAAGTTGGGTGTAAGATGTAGGGTCCATTTGGATATTTGCAAATCAAGTTTTACAGAGCAAGATCCACGATCTGTGGAAAATGTTATACAAAAAATGGAAAATACTTTTGAGACTACTGCTGGACAAATCTCTAGAAAATATTACAAGCAAAAGATGAGAATTTTGATGAACAATTTTAGATACAATTGCAGAAAAGCAATCATGGAGGAAAAAGAGAGGTTAGACTCCACTCTATATCCCAAATAGTGGGAGGCATTGAAAGAAACTATGCATTCCGAAGAATACTTGGCAAAGAGTAACAAAGGCAAGAGAGCAAGAGATAATGTGAGGGCTAGATATACATTTGGCTGAGGCGGGTTGCAGGCCAAAATGGACAAATTTGGAGTAAGTGTATGGCTTTTTGATTCAATTTACATTGTGTTATTTATTTCAATTTTTTATTGAAATGAATATATGTTGAAATTGACATTGTATTTTAGGTGGAAAACATTAATAGAGAAATAGGTGCAGAAGATATTGTCAATTATATGGCGGCACTAGATCCTAGTAAATCTAAGAGTAGGATGAAGTGGAAATCTAGTTCATCAATAGAGATTTCACAGCCATCTATTACATGCCCATTAGGATCAGCCTCTCCAGATCATGTCAACTCAAATTAAGGATACCAACATGTACTGAATTGCATATACAGTCTCAGTCAGCAAGTTTCACAGTTGGTTTCCTCCGTTAACCCTATAGTTTCTACATGGAATGAGCATAATTCCATGGATTCAGATGTGGTAAGAGGCTCTATTGATCTCATTTCTTCTTGTTTGGCAATTCTGTATACAAATGCCTCTTAATATGTAGATTATTGAAATATGAGCGTAGGAGAATCCAACCCAGTTTCTTTATTGTTGGAGTGATCCAGAAAATGTTCTTTTGGACAAATTTATAGCTTGCATTCTTTACTTGACTATTGAATGCTCTGTATATTTTTTTGCATGATGGTTAAACCACATGCAGAGCAATTTTTTCAAAGCAGTAAGAAAGCAAAAACGCCTTCATGATGTCAATAGAGTTGCCGATATTGATAGTGATGATTATGATGAACTGGACAAGAATGTGCAGCACAGTCGTCATAGTTATGCTAAATTTGAGGTAATATAATAGTTGTCAGTTATCTATCCCAATGTTTTGTCATTTTTCATGCTTAAAATGTTCTTTTGGACAAAAAATTATAGCTTTTGCATTCTTTAAGTTGTAAGTTAATCTGTCCCAATGTTTTGTCATTAATTCTTCATGCTTAGAATGTTCTTTTGGACAAAAATTTATAGCTTTTGCATTCTTTACTTGACTTATATTAATTTTTGCATGATGATTAAACCATATGCAGAGCAATTATATGAAAGCAAAACTAAAAGAAAAAGGCCCTGTCAATAGAGCTCTCTACAAAACTGTACAACTTTATGTCAATGTTGATAGTGATAATTATGATGATGAACTCAAAGAGCATGCACATGATTTTCATAGTAATAGGCGTGCTGAAATCGAGGTGAGTGCTATGAAACCACATGCAAGTAAGTACTATTCAAGTAAGTAATGGTTGTTTTATTATGTAAATAAAGGTAATCATTACCTATTTGATAGAAGTTGGTTAGAATAGTAGTGAAGTGTAATTAGCTAGTATACATAGATTATGGAAATAAGGGAGAACATATAACTTACATATGGAAGCTTAGAGATTAGTTGTAATAGAGTGCATACATAGATTTTGACTATGCATTAGTGCATTAGGTTCGAGGATGTCATGGTCCTCAGTTGGGGGGACTTCATTGCCAATCCATGTCTCTTTCTGGAGTACTTGTATAGTCTAGCACTATTGTAGTCTTGCCCTCCATTTGTTTGTAGCTTGCAATGAGTTAGTTTTTTTTTCAGACTAAAAAGTTGTTTCTTTGTTATTCAACAAAATAAAAAAAAAAAGCACATACAAAAACTAATCTATTCCAAGACATAAGACATTACATACAGCTGTCAAAAACAATATAATGTGTGTTTTATATCTCAATATAATGTGTAATTTTGTTGTCTTTGCAGACATTTAATATTGATAAACTCCAAGAAGGGGATAAAGTTTGGGTGTTGGATCCTAGTGATGGTGCTACGTCTATGGGCATTGGGCGGATTCACTCACTATCTATTATACATGGAGTCAAATTGAAAGGAACAGGAGATGCAAATGTAAATATTTTAAAGGTTACAAGTAACATACCCCTTGCTTATGAAGATAAAATAGATTGAGTTGTTCATCTGAAAGAGAAAGAAGGGACCTTCACATGGTGGCCACTAAAATATTGGAAAAAAATGACATAGCTGATGTTTATCATGTACTAGCTGTTAGACAGCTTGACCCACTACTTTATGCAATAGTTTGAATGTATTGTTCAGGGATCTTAGTGTTTTTTGTTTGTTTTGGAGCTGTATAAGCAAAAAAAGCCATTGAAACTCAATTTTCTCAGTCACAACACTGAGAAACACACTTTGTAACACATTTTTCAAAGCAAAGACACATATTTAAGTCTTATGGGTTTTTTGGACTTGATTTTATGTTTCTTTTCCTCCCTAAACATTCAACATCACTACCTTATATGCCTTTATGAAAAGATTCTAGGGTTATTGTTGGCTGCATTGAAGGAGAGAGCTTTATATATGGGACACGATCAACACTCAGTCATGAAGACTCAAGGAGCATAAATGAGAGAGCTTCATAAAGGAGAGAACTTCATATATGAGATGTCATCATGAAGACTCAAGGAGCATAAATGACAATGAGTAAGAGATAAAGTACACAGTTCATGCCATAGACAAAGTGAGATGAGTCTTAAGCTATTGTGATCAAGGGTGGTGTGTTAGTTTTTGAGAAAGGAAGGGCAATTGGCAATGCACAAAGATCAATGAAGAAGATTATAGTCATAAGGTGAAGATGTTAGCATTTCATCAAGACTTTGGAATAATGCTATTATTACAAGGCATATATTCTACATGGTAGTATAGTTGTAGGAATATGAATATTTCATAAACCTATGATAGTCTACAAATGAAAGTCTAAATTCTGTATACTTATGGGTGATTGTTCTATAATAGAGCGATAATGAGTGCATAGAGGTAAGATGTTCATGGTGAGTGGCAATGGTCAATGGTTCCTAGGGATACATGCATAGTAAACATGGTTTCAATGGCATGAGCAAAGGAATAGAGGACTGCAGTGTTAGCATTAATTAAAAGGCAAGTATATGAAAGTTGCAAGGCAATCATCTAGAAAGCAAGTATGCACAGTTCAGTCGCCACAATGAGTAGTGAAGACCAAGGACACTAAATATATATGACTGCCTACCAAGTGTCCAATGTAATAATAGAGGCATGGTAAGTGAACGGTTTAGACCCAAAAAGAGGCTTTTGAAGATGTATTAATGAAGGAAGAATCTGATTCCATACCCTAAGAGGACCTGATATCTTCAAACTCAATAAAAACATGTCCCATAAGTAGTGCTGATGATAGTACAAGACACAAGAATACAATGATGTTTCATTAAGGAAGCCTGATCTAGATCCATGTTTCACATTATGAATATCCTATCATAGACCTGACTACATATGACAGTGTATTTGGTGCAGTCATGGTAGGAGGGTTCACAGAATGAACTATCCGGACTGTGTAGCAAGACTAAACACAATGGAAACAACTCAAAGAAATAGAACAAATGTAGATTCAGTCATTCAGTATATCATAGAATTCAAATAGAGATAGGTCGACAACATGTGGTCTCACAATTAGGGCTCACAGACCTAATTACATACATGCGCAAGATAAAGATTTGAAGCTCCTTCGCTAGAAAATGAATAAGCTATCTATCTAGAACGTAGGAACTTATGAACTAATTTCCTAAGGATCTATTACATCAATATATATCAAATCCAGGTCATAAGATTCCTTTGCGTCGGCCAAGGAAGATTACAAACTCGGACCTAAATGCATAGAACACTTCCAGAAAATGTATGAAATGATGTGCAGATCTTCAGGGAAGGTCAGCCATGAACCAAAGATCATTGAATGATGTGTCATTAGGCTTCACAGATTGGGAAACCCTTCCGCAAGTTTCTCCTTCAGCTGGTTGTCTGTGATTATCAGGATGCTCTGTTCTGAGAAACAGTCGATCTTCTGATAGCGATATCTTCCCGGTAATGAAGTGCAGATATCTGAATTTTGGATATGATGTAGATGAATGAATGTAGATGCTAAGTCCAGCTCCACAAGGTCTAAAATGCAACTCGACCAAAAATACAAAAACTTCTTCTGACTGAACTGCCTGCACTGAACTAGAAAAGAAACAAACTAAACTACAAACAAACTGAAATGCAAATGTTTTTTTGGTTGATGCAAGATTGCTCTTGAACCAGGGATGCTCTTGCATCAGACATCCAAGGTTATTGAAAAAGTGAGTCCCTCACTTTGCTGGGGCTAGGGGAGAACCAAGACGGTCCACCTCAGCCTGAGAAATCCATGATGAATCTTCTTCCAGTCTGTCTTTCCACTTCACAAGATATTCTTTGTATTGTCTTCCTCTCGTGTTGCATCCAACTCTGCTGTCCAAAATGGCTTCAATCTATTTTGGTGCTTATTGTGGTAACTGCTTCTTCAAGTCTTCTTTCATGTTGTCACTGAACTCTATTTCATGATACTGATATACGTCTGCAATGTTGAAAATAGGTGAAATACCCAATGTCTCCAGTAGCTTCACTTCATATGCATTCCCTAAATCAAATTTTCTGAGTATCCTACAAGGTCCAAACTTCTTCATCTTCAACTTGTTATATGTCCCTACTAGAAATCTTTCTTGTCTCAAGTACACCATCACTTCATCTCCAACTTCAAATTCCTTATGTCTTCTCTTCTCATCAGCCTTCTCTTTGTACTTACTATTCATATTCTCCAAATGCTTCTTAACCTGATTATGCACTGTCTTCATATGATCTACAAATTCTTCTACTTTTGCACTACTCTTTTCTTCCATGCTGATGTCTCTTAATTTTGCAACTCCTTTAGGATTTATTCTGGTAACAATCTCAAAAGGTGTTCTTCTGGTACTCCTGTTCACTGAATTATTATATGCAAACTCTTCTTGTGAAAGAATCAAATCCCAACTTCCATCTTTCTCTCCAACCAAACATCTAAACAAATTTCCCAAACTCCTATTCACTACCTCTGTCTATCCATCAATCTGTGGATGAAAAACTAAACTGAACTTCAAATCTGTCTTCATCTTCTTCCAAAGTGTCCTCCAAAAGCATCCAACAAACTTTGTATCTTTGTCTGAAATTATGCTCTTAGGTAATCCATGTAATCTCACAATCTCCTTGAAAAATAGGTTTGCTACATGCACTGCATCAGTTGTCTTCTTATAAGGTATGAAATGAGCCATCTTTGAAAATCTATCAACCACTACAAATATTGAATCATGTCCTCTCTATGTCTTAGGCAATCCCATCACAAAATCCATGCTTATGTCTTCCCAAGGTCTCTCCGGTACTGTCAAAGGTTTATACAATCCAGTATTTTGACTACTCCCTTTTACAACTTGACAAACTCTACAACTCTGCACAAATCTCTGAACATCCTTAAGTATCTGAGGCCAAAAGTAGTTTTCACTCACCAAAGCCATTGTCTTATCAATGCCAAAATGTCCTGCCAATCCACCACTATGCTTCTCCTTGACTAAATTATCCCTCATTGAACCTCTAGGTATGCACAACTGATTTCCTTTGAACAACATATCTTCTTGAATGAAATAGTCCAACCACTTACTCCTATCTGTCACAATAGGTTCTTTACATGCTCTCCAAGGTTCTGCAAAATTAGTGTCTCCCTCATACATGCTCTTGAATTCATCAAAACCCAACACTTCAACTCTCATTTCTATCAACAAGTTTCTTCTTCTACTCAGTGCATCAGCAACTTTGTTTGATTTGCCACTCCTATGCTTCAACACAAATGTATAACTCTGCATGAACTCTACCCACCTCATATGTCTTTGATTCAACTTACCTTGACTATTCAAATATTGCAAAGCTTGATGATCTGTATACAACACAAACTCCTTAGGTAACAAGTAATGCCTCCACTTCTTCAAGGCTTGAATTATGGCATAGAATTCTTGATCATAAACTAAATATCTCCTTCTTGCATCATTCAACTTCTCACTGAAATAAACTACAGGTCTACCTTCTTGACTTAATACTGCTCCAATTGCATTTCCACTTCATCACAATCTACTTGAAATACCTTATTGAAATATGATAATGCCAAAACAAGTTGCTCTATCACTTTCTACTTCAATAACTCAAAACTTTTATCTACTCCTGATGTCCACTTAAAGTCTTTTCTATCACCTCTCATTATCTCTGTCATAGGGTTACAAACTGAACTGAAATTTTTTATGAACTTCCGATAGAAACTAGCCAATCCATGAAATGATCTAACTTCTCCAATGCTCTCTGGTGTAGACCATTCAATGATTTCTCTTACTTTCTCAGGGTCCATCTTCAATCCTTCTGCAGAAATCACAAATCCCAAATATACTAGTTCTTCCTTCATGAAACTACACTTCTTGATGTTTATCAGCAATTTCTCTTCTCTCAGTCTCTGCAATACTTGTCTAATATGCCACAAATGTTCCTCTTTTGTCTTATTGAAAATTAGAATATCATCCAAGTATACAATAACAAACTTACACAAGAATTTCTTCAAGACTTCATTCATTAACCTCATGAAAGTACTCGATGCATTTGTCAATCCAAATGGCATCACTAACCACTCATACAATCCTTCATTTGTCTTAAAAATAGTCTTCCATTCATCTCCTTCTCTGATTCTGATCTGATGGTATCCACTCTTCAAATCTATCTTTGTGAAATATCTTGCTCCACTCAAACAATCCATGATATCATCCATCCTAGGTAAAGGAAATCTATACTTATTGTGATCTTGTTTATTGCTCTAGTGTCAGTACACATTCTCCATTCTCCATCTTTCTTCGGTGCTAATACTGCAAGTACTACACAAGGACTCAAACTTTCTCTAATCAAACCTTTCCTCAACAATTCTTGTATCTGTCTATTCAATTCTTCATTCTCTGTCAGTGTCATCCGGTGTGCTATTTTGTTAGGCAAGCTTGCTCCCGGTACAAGATCCATGTGATGACTGATACTCCTTATAGGTGGCAATCCATCAGGTACATTATCTAATATGATGTCTTCATATTCTGTCAACAACTCTCTTATCTCCTCCGGTTGTGTCTCTTCAGTCTCCTTCTTCAATGTTTCAGGCTTCTTAGGAATCAAGGCATAACACATATTCTCATGTCTCAAACCATCCAAAAAATTTCTTCCATCTACCAAACAGATTCTAGCATTCCCACATACCACATATTTAGGATCATCCTCCAAAGGAATCAAAGTAATTCTCTTTCCATTTGTTTTTATAGTATATGTATTCTTTCTCCAATCATGTATAGCTTTTCTATCATACTGCCAAGGTCTACCCAACAAGATATGACATACATCCATAGGCATAATATCACACAAGACTTCATCATGATAAGATCCAATATGAAATTTCACCAAACATTGTTCACTCACCAATACCTTATGATCATCCTGAATCTATTCTATCTAATATGGCTTAGGGTGTTTCAATCTTTCCAAATTTAACTTAGTCACCATCTCCTCTGAAACTAGGTTATCTAAACTACAACTATCAATTACAACTTTACAACACTTACCTCTGGATTTGCATCTAGTTCTGAACAGACTCTTCCTCTGCAGTGGTTCCTCATTTGTCTCTGTTTGAAATAGTGCTCTCCTCATCACCAATGATTCTCCTTTCTCAGGTTTGCCAACTGAATAGGGGTCATCTAATTCAATAGGTTCTTCTTCAACATAGGCTGCTCTTCCACTATTTTCTGTCCTCTTACTTGTATTACCCTGATTACACTCAAATGCTCTATGTCCTTGACCTCCACACTTGAAACAAGTACCTCTGAATGTTCTCTTATCCAATCCTCTTCCTTCTCTTCTGTACCCTTCATTCTAGTATGAATTATAGTTGCCTCTGGGATGAAAATCTCTGTCATTTCTCCAGTATGCATTAGTATCTCTATCATCCTTCTTAAAGGGGTTGTCAAACTTGTTCGGCTCCGAGAATGATCTATCTCCTCCAAAATAAGTCCTACCTCTCTGAAATTTACCTCCTCTTCCTCTCTATCTCTGATCATGCCTCTTATTCAGCTTCTCTTCAACCTTCAGGGAAAACTGATATGCTTCCTCCAAAGATGCCATCCTTACCAAGCTTAGTTCTTCTTGAATGTTCAATCTCAGTCCATTGATATATCTAGCCACTTTCTCCTTGTTTGCTTCACTATGTCCTGTCCTTATGATCATCTTATGGAATTCTCCAGTGCACTCCTTCACAGATTTCTCCTTTTGTCTCAAGTTTTGCAATCTTTTCAACATCTCCAACTCATAGTCAGTAGGTATAAACTGATTCTTCAACTTTGTCACCATCCTATCCCATTTTGTAATCTTTTCTTTTCCTCTTTGTTTCTTTCCAACTAAACTTCTTTCCACTATATAGCAGCATGTCCTTTCAACTTTGTCTTTACAAATTTCACCTTCTCCAAATCTTCAACCTCTTCATATTCAAAGTATTCTTCCATGTCATTTATCCAGTCAATCAATTCTTCAGGATTCAAATTGCCAGTGTAATTTGGTACATCCACTCTAGGTATCTTTCCAATCTTTGAAATAGCTCGCAGCATCTTTACTTAATCTGATTCTTCTTCTTCATCACCTCCTAGGGTTTCACTAGTTTGTTCAACAGATTGAAATTCTTCTTCATCCTCACTTTCAACATTAGGTTTAGGTGTCAATCCTCTTTGCCTATCTTCTTCGACAGCATCCAAATGAATTTGCATTATTTTCATCATTTCCATCATTTCATCCATTCTACCAACCATTGTTCCAACAACAACTCTCCTTGGTTGCATTCTTCCTAGGATCAAGTGTAAACTGCATCAAGTTCGGTGATCGGGCTACAAGGTGACAACTGCCTCTCAATCGGTGATCGGTTGCGACACAAGTAACCTGCATTAGTTCGGCGATTTGTCCACCACAAGATCTTATGGAATTCTTTCGTAAACTTTGCTCAATTCGCTCCCAAAGATTCAAACTTTTATTGTGATACCACTTGGTGCAGTCATGGTAGGAGGGTTCACATAATGAACTATCCGAATCGTGCAGCAAGAGTAAACACAATGGAAAGAACTCAAAGAAATAGAACAAATGCAAATTTAGTCATTCAGTATATCATAGAATTCAAAGAGAGATTGGCTGGCAACATGCGCTCACAATTAGGGCTCACAGGCCTGATTACATACATGCGCAAGATAAAGCTTTGAAGCTCCTTCGCCAGAAAATGAATAAGCTATCTATCTCGAACATAGTAACTTATGAACTGCTTTCCTAAGGATCTATTACATCAATATATATCAAATCTAGATCATAAGATTCCTCCGCGTCAGCCAAGGAACATTACAAACTCTGAGAAGAGATGTAGCGTGTGTACACGGATAGGTCAGACCTAAATGCATAGAACACTTCTGAAAAATGCATGAAATGATGTGTGGATCTTTAGGGAAGGTCGACCATGAACTAAAGATCATTGAATGATGTGTCATTAGGCTTCACAGATTGGGAAACGCTTCTACAAGTTTCTCCTTCAGCTGGTTGTCTGTGATTATCAGGATGCTCTATTCTGAGAAACAATCGATCTTATAATAGCGATATCTTTCTAGTAATGAAGTGCGGATCTCTAAATTCTAGATATGATGTAGATGAATTAATGTAGATGCTAAGTCCATTTCCACAAGGTCTAAAATGCAACTAGACCAAAAATACAGAAACTGCTTCTGACTGAACTACCTACACTGAATTGGAAAATAAACAAATTGAACTGCAAACAAACTGAAATGCAAAAGTTTTTTTTGGTTGATACAACATTGCTCTTGAACCAGGGATGCTCTTGCATCAGACATCCATGGTTATTGAAAAAGTGAGTCCCTCACTTTGCTGGGGCTAGGGGAGAACCAAGACGATCCACCTCAGCCTGAGAAATCCATGATGAATCTTCTTTCGGTCTGCCTTTCCACTTCACAAGATATTCTTTGTATTGTCTTCCTCTAGTGCTACGTCCAGTTATTATCTAATAGGTTTTTAGTGTGAGCTTCAGTGCCAAAATGGCTGGAAATGTTGTTTGACATCATAAAAAAAATTCATGACGAAAATTTTTCTAAACTCGTTAGTTGTTTTCACATTGGAAAAAAATCGTGTCAGAAAATGTCTCATGTTGTTTAAATGTCCCCTACCAGATACTCTAGTATTTCTATTTTTTTCAAATGAAAAGGAAAGGGAAAACAATTTGAAAGCAAATAACACACGTGAGCATATCAAATTGTAGCACAAAAACTAAAATTTGTTTGCCGCAAGTTCATTAAGCACAGAAAAAATTGAAACCCCATTATTGCCTTTTAAAATGTTCTCCTATATCATAGAGTTGGAGCTGAGAAAAAGGAAGTCTTTTATTCTGGCATTCTTTTTATTTTTGGGAAAGAATAGATCTTTTTCAAGTTGACAATTTATTAACTTTAGATATAATATTATAATCTGTTACAGCTTTTTGTGATTAAAAATGCATGCAAGTTTTTATTGAGGTTTTTTAATCTTTTGGGATTGGTTGTTTTCCAAATGCTAAAGAAAACTGGCTAGGTGGTGTGGAGGATGCAAACATTCAAAACAATTTGATGTCTTCAAATCTAGTTGATGATCTTGTAGAATCATCTTACAAACAAAATTATTCTAGTGAGGAGCATAATCAAAGAGGAATATTTTCAGAAACTACGGAATAAGATAGCAATTGGACAAGGTTACTTGAAAATGATGTATTTGGACAGGAACTTGAAACTAACTTTTCTAACCTTATGGAAGAAGATAGCAATGGGACAATGTTACTTGAAAATGATGCACTTTCACAGGAACTTGAAAGTAACTTTTCTAACCTTAATAGCTAAAATAATCTTTTGATATAATATTATAATTTGTTATAGTTCTTTGTGAATTAAAATATATGGAAGTTTTATATTGAGGTTTTTTAATCTTTTGGGAATGAAAGTTTTCCATATACAAAAGAGAATTGGCTAGGTGGTGTGGAGGACGCAAACATTCAAAATAATTTGTTGTCTTTGAAGCTAGTTGATGGTCTTGTAAAATCATCTTTAAGACAAAATTGTTCTAGTGATAAGCTTTATCACATAGGAATATTTTCAAAAACTATGGGAGAAGATAGCAATGGGACAAGGTTACTTGAAAATGATGTGTTTGCACAGGAACCTGAAAGTAACTTTTCTAACCTTAATAGCTAAAGTAATATTTGGATATAATATATAATCTGTTACAGCTTTTTGTGATTAAAAATGCATGGACATTTTATATTGAGGTTTTATTAATCTTTTGGGATTGGTTGTTTTCTAGATGCCAAAGAAAATTGGTCAGGTGGTGTGGACGATGCAAACATTCAGAAAAAATTGTTGTCTTTGAAGCTAGTTGACGGTCCTATAAAATCATCTTACAAACATAATTTTTCTAGTGAGGAGCCTAGTCACAGAGGAATATTTTCAGAAAGTATAGGAGAAGATAGCAATGGGAAAAGGTTACTTGAAAATGATGCATTTGCACATGAACATAAAAGTAACTGATGAAAAGTTAAGTTTTTGGGAGAAACTGATGTAAGGCAGCGGGATTTACAGAGTATTTTTCAATTTAATAAGTGGGAATTTATCTATATGGATGAAAGTAAACCATTTCCCAGACAGGACCTTAACAAACCAGCAGAGATAACCTTGTTAAATGTTAAATATGTTGACAAGAAGACAGGTCAGCATTGTACAAAGAGTGTGGAAGTGGACAAATTTGTGAAAAGGCTGAAAAGAAAAACTAAAGAGTTGAGGGCAGAATTTAAGTCATACAATTCTATTAAAGGAGAATGGAAATTCTGAGTGAAACATTTCAGTAAATAAAATTGGCCAAGTGGTGTGGAGGATGCAAATATTCAAACCAATTTCTTGTCCTCAAAGCTAGTTGATGATCATGTAAAATCATCTTCGAGACAAAATGGTTCTAGTGAGGAGCATAATCATAGAGGAAATAGTTATATATCATTCTTTGGCCATAGAGCTAGCAAAGTTGGTATTGTTTACAAGCATGGTTGAGACATTAGAGCACTGATGCCCAAACTTCAACATTCTGACTACTATATTGAACCAAAGATACAAGAACTAGCAGCAAAAGAACGTGTTGAACTAGGATATTGCCGCTGGGTTAAGGACTTTGTCCTTGGAAGAGTTTTTGGGAAGTTATTCTTGAAGGTTGTTTTGGTAGTTTGTACAGGAAACTAGTGGCTTTATAAAATAATGGAATCAATGTACAAATCAACCAATTTGTATGTAATGAAATCTCGAATCAATTATTGTTATATATTTGTTATTTGTTGCAGTCATGATTTAGATGAATGCTTATTTATTGCCCCATCATGTGTGGCAGGTTGCCCATGTTTAGTTCATGGCTGCTTGGTGTCATCCATGCACTTGTTTGCCAATAGGTAGCCTGATGACAACATATAGCCCCAACCCCTTTATTATTGTCTTATTTCTGCATGTTGACTTTATTTGCAGTATGCTTTGTTGAATATGCGGTGCTGGGTATGAAGTTGCACCTTAATACATTTATTTTTTATTTGATGTTGGTTGTTGTCAATCCTTTCTATTCGTGAATTATTAGCCGATAGGTTTTTAGTGTGAGCTTCAATGCCAAAATGGCTGGAAATATTGTCTAACACCATAAAAAAATTCACGCTGCAAAATTTTCTAAACTCGTCTGTTGTTTTCACGCTGGAAAAAAATCATGTCAGAAAAAGTCTCATGTTGTTTAAATGTCCCCTGCCGGTATTTCTTTCTTTTTCAAAGGAAAAAGAAAGGGAAAACAATTTGAAAGCAAATAACTCACGCAAGCATATCAAATTGCAGCACAAAAACTAAAATCTGTTTACTGCAAGTTCATTAAGCACAAAAAAAATTGAAACCCCATTACTGCCTTTTAAAATGTTCTCCTATATCATAGAGTTGGAGCTAAAAAAAGGAAGTCTTTTATACTGGCACTCTTTTTATTATTGGGAAAGAATAGAACTTTTTCAATTTGACAATTTATTAACTTTAGATATAATATTATAATCTGTTACAACTTTTTGTGATTAAAAATGCATTGAAGTTTTACATTGAGGTTTCTTAATCTTTTGGGATTGGTTGTTTTGGTTCTTTTCTAGATGCTAAAGAAAATTGGCTAGGTGGTGTGGAGGATGCAAACATCCAAAACAATTTGTTGTCTTCAAAGCTAGTTGATGATCTTGTAGAATCATCTTACAAACAAAATTGCTCTAGTGAGGAGCATAATCATAGAGGAATATTTTCAGAAACTATGGAAGAAGATAACAATTGGACAAGATTACTTGAAAATGATGCATTTGCATAGGAACTTGAAAGTAATATTTCTAACCTTACAGAAGAAGATAGCAATGGGATAATGTTACTTGAAAATGATGCATTTGCACATGAACTTGAAAGTAACTTTTCTAATCTTAATAGCTAAAATAATCTTTGGATATAATATTATAATCTGTTACAGCTTTTTGTGATTTAAAATGCATGGAAGTTTTATATTGAGGTTTTTTAATCTTTTGGGATTGGTTGTTTTCCATATACCAAAGAGAATTGGCTAGGTGGTGTGGAGGATGCAAACATTCAGAATAATTTGTTGTCTTCGAAGCTAGTTGATGGTCCTGTAAAATCATCTTATAGACAAAATTGTTCTAGTGATGAGCATAATCACATAGGAATATTTTTGGAAACTATGGGAGAAGATAGCAATGGGACAAGTTTACTTGAAAATGATGTGTTTGCACAAGTACCTGAAAGTAACTTTTCTAACCTTAATAGCTAAAGTAATCTTTGGATATAATATATAATCTGTTACAGCTTTTTGTGATTAAAAATGCATGGAAGTTTTATATTGAGGTTTTATTAATCTTTTGGGATTGGTTGTTTTCTAGATGCCAAAGAAAATTGGTCAGGTGGTGTGGAGGATGCAAACATTCAGAACAATTTGTTGTCTTTGAAGCTAGTTGACGATCCTATAAAATCATCTTACAGACATAATTGTTCTAGTGAGGCGTATAGTCACAGAGGAATATTTTCAGAAAATACGGGAGAAGATAGCAATGGGAAAAGGTTGCTTGATAATGATGCATTTGCATAGGAACCTGAAAGTAACTTTTCTAACCTTAATAGCTAAAGTAATATTTGGATATAATATTATAATATGTTACAACTTTTTGTGATTAAAAATGCATGGAAGTTTTATATTGAAGTTTTTTAATCTTTTGGGATTGGTTGTTTTCTAGAAGCCACAGAAAATTGGCCAGGTGGTGTGGTGGATGTAGACATTAAGAACAATTTGCTGTCTTAAAAGCTAGTTGATGGTCCTGTAAAATCATCTTACAAACGTAATTGTTCTAGTGAGGAGCATAATCACAAAGGAATATTTTCAAAAACTACAAGAGAAGATAGCAACGAGACAAGGTTACTTGAAAATGAAGCATTTGCACAGGAACCTGAAAGTAACTTTTCTAACCTTAATAGCTAAAGTAATCTTTGGATATAATATTATAATGTGTTACAGCTTTTTGTGATTAAAGATGCATGGAAGTTTTATATTGAGGTATTTTAATCTTTTGGGATTGGTTGTTTTCCAGATGTTAAAGAAAATTGCCCAGGTGGTGTGGAGGATGCAAATATTCAAAACAATTTGTTGTCTTTGAAGCTAGTTAATGGTCCTATACAATCATCTTACAGATAGAATGGTTTTAGTGAGGAGCATAATCATAGAGGAAATGGTTATATATAAGTCTTTGGGCATAGAGCTGGTGAAGCTGCTATTGTTTACAAGCTTGGTGCAAACGTTGCAGCACTAATGCCCAAACTTCGACATTGTAACTATTATACTGAACCAAAGATACAAGAACTAGTAGCAAAAGAATGTACTGAACCAGGTTATTGCTACCATGTTAAAGACTTTGTCCTTGGAAGGTAAGGCTATGGATTTGTTAATTTTTTTTGGAGAAACTGATGTTAGGCGGCTAGATTTAAAGAGTATTATTCAATTTAAAAAGTGGAATGTTGCCTATATTGATGAAAATAAACCATTTCTAGGATAGGGCCTTAACAAACCAGTAGAGATAACCTTGTTAAATCTTAAACTTGTTGACAAGAAGACGGGTCAGCTTTGTACAGAGGGTGTGGAAGTGGACAAATTTGAGAAAATGCTAAAAAGAAGAACTAAAGAGTTGGGGGCATAATTTATGTCATACAATGCTATTAAAGGAGAACGGAAATGCCGAGTGAAACATTTCAATAAAGAACATTGGCCAGGTGGTGTGGAGGATGCAAATATTCAAAGCAATTTGTTGTCCTCAAAGCTAGTTGATGGTCTTGAAAAATTATCTTCCAAACAAAATGGTTCTAGTGAGGAGCATAATCATAGAGGAAATGGTTATATATCATTCTTTGGCCATAGAGCTGATGAAGTTGCTATTGTTTACAAGCATGGTGTAGACATTGGAGCACTGATACCCAAACTTTAACATTCTGGCTACTATACTGAACCAAAGATACAAGAACTAGCAGCAAAAGAATGTGTTGAACTAGTCTACTGCAACCATGTTAAGGACTTTGTCTTTGGAAGGAAAGATTATGGATCTGTTAAGTTTTTTAGAGAAACTGATGTTAGGCAGCCGGATTTAGAGAGTATTTTTCAATTTTATAAGTGGGAATTTGTCTATATGGTTGAAAGTAAACCATTTATAAAACATGGCCTTAACAAACTAGCAGAGATAACCTTGTTAAATGTTAAATATGTTGACAAGAAGATAGATCAGCATTGTACGGAGGGTGTGGAAGTGGACACATTTGTGAAAAGGCTGAAAAGAAAAACTAAAGAGCTGAGGGTAGAATTTATGTCATACAATGCTATTAAAAGAGAATGGAAATTCTGAGTGAAACATTTAAGTAAAAAAATTAACCAAGTGGTGTGGAGGATGCAAATATTCAAACCAATTTGTTGTTTTCAAAGCTAGTTGATGATCATGTAAAATCATCTTCTAGACAAAATGGTTCTAGTGAGGAGCATAATCATAGAGGAAATGGTTATATATCATTCTCTGGCCATAGAGCTGGTAAAGCTACTATTGTTTACAAGCATGGTGGAGACATTGGAGTACGGATGCCCAAACTTTGACATTCTGACTACTATATTGAACCAAAGATACAAGAACTAACAGCAAAAGAATATGTTGAACCAGGATATTGCCGTCGAGTTAAGGACTTTGTCCTTGGAAGAGTTTTTGGGAAGTTATTCTTGTAGGTTGTTTTGACAGTTTGTACAAGAAACTAGTGTCTTTATAAAACAATGGAATCAATATAAAAATCAACCAGATTGTATGTAATGAAATCGTGAATCAATTGTTGTTATATATTTGTTATTTGTTGCAGTCATGATTTAGATGAATGCTTATTTATTACCCCATCATGTGTGGTAGGCTTCCCATGTTTAGTTCATGGCTGCTTGGTGTCATCCGTGCCCTTGTTTGCCAATAGGTAGCCTGATGACAACATATAACCCCAACCCCTTTATTATTGTCTTATTTCTGGATGCTGACTTTATTTGCAGTATGCTTTGTTGAATATGCGGTGCTGGGTATGAAGTTGCACCTTAATACATTTATTTTTTATTTGATGTTGGTTGTTGTCAATCCTTTCTCTTGGTGAATTATTAGTCGATAAGTTTTTAGTGTGAGCTTCAGTGCCAAAATGGTTGGAAATGTTGTCTGACACCGTAAAAAAAATTCACACTGGAAAATTTTCTAAACTCGTTAGTTGTTTCCACGCTGGAAAAAAATGTGTCAGAAAAAGTCTCATGTCATTTAAATGTCCCCTGCCAGATACTCTGGTGTTTCTATTTTTTTCAAACGAAAAGGAAAGGGAAAACAATTTGAAAGCAAATAACTCACTCGAGCATATCAAATTGCAGCAGAAAAACTAAAATATGTTTGCTTCAAGTTCATTAAGCACAGAAAAAAAACATAAACCCCATTACTGTCTTTTAAAATGTTCTATATCATAGAGTTGGAGCTGAAAAAAAGGAAGTCTTTTATTTTGGCATTCTTTTTATTTTTGGGAAAGAATAGAACTTTTTCAAGTTGACAATTTATTAACTTTAGATATAATATTATAATCTGTTATAACTTTTTGTGATAAAAAATGCATGCAACTTTTATATTGAGGTTTTTTAATCTTTTGGGATTGCTTGTTTTGGTTGTTTTCCTGATGCTAAAGAAAATTGGCCAGGTGGTGTGGAGGATGCAAACATTCAAAAAACTTTGTTATCTTCAAAGCTAGTTGATGATCTTGTAGAATCATCTTACAAAAAAAAATTATTCTAGTGAGGAGCATAATCATAGAGGAATATTTCTAGAGACTACAGAAGAAGATAATAGTTAGACAAGTTTACTTGAAAATGATGCATTTGCACAGGAACTTGAAAGTTACTTTTCTAACCTTAATGGCTAAAATAATCTTTGGATGTAATAGTATAATATGTTACAGGTTTTTGTGATTTAAAATGCATGGAAGTTTTATATTGAGGTTTTTTAATCTTTTGGGATTGGTTGTTTTCCATATACCAAAGAGAATTGGCTAGGTGGTGTGGAGGACGCAAACATTCAGAATAATTTGTTGTCTTCGAAGCTAGTTGATGGTCCTGTAAAATCATCTTACAGACAAAATTGTTCTAGTGATGAGCATAATCACATAGGAATATTTTCAGAAACTATGGGAGAAGATAGCAATGGGACAAGGTTACTTGAAAATGATGTGTTTGCACAGGAACTTGAAAGTAACTTTTATGACCTTAATAGCTAAAGTAATCTTTGGATATAATATATAATCTATTACAGCTTTTTGTGATTAAAAATGCACGGAAGTTTTATATTGAGGTTTTATTAATCTTTTGGGATTGGTTGTTTTCTAGATGCCAAATAAAATTGGTCAAGTGGTGTGGAGGATGCAAACATTCAAAACAATTTGATTTGAAGCTAGTTGATGATCCTATAAAATCATCTTACAGACATAATTGTTCTAGTGAGGAGCATAATCACAAAGGAATATTTTTAGAAACTACAAGAGAATATAGCAACAGGACAAGGTTACTTGAAAATGAAGCATTTGCACAGGAACCTAAAAGTAACTTTTCTAACCTTAATAGCTAAAGTAATCTTTAGATATAATATTATAATGTGTTACAGCTTTTTGTGATTAAAAATGCATGGAAGTTTTATATTCAGGTATTTTAATCTTTTGGAATTGGTTGTTTTCTAGATGCCAAAGAAAATTGCCCAGGTGGTGTGGAGGATGTAAATATTCAAAACAATTTGTTGTCTTCGAAGCTAGTTAATGGTCCTATAAAATCATCTTACAGACACAATGGTTTTAGTGAGGAGCATAATCATAGAGGAAATGGTTATATATCATTCTTTGGGCATAGAGCTGGTGAAGCTACCATTGTTTACAAGCATGGTCCAAACATTGCAGCACTAATGCCCAAACTTCGACATTATAACTATTATACTGAACCAAAGATACAAGAACTAGGAGCATAAGAATGTGTTGAACCAGGTTACTGCTACCGTGTTAAGGACTTTGTTCTTGGAAGGAAAGGTTATGGATTTGTTAAGTTTTTTGGAGAAACTGATGTTAGGCGGTTGGATTTAGAGAGTATTATTCAATTTAAAAAGTGGAATGTTGCCTATATTGATGAAAGTAAACCATTTCAAGGACATGGCTTTAACAAACTGATAGAGATAACCTTGTTAAATCTTAAACTTGTTGACAAGAAGACAGGTTAGCTTTGTACAAAGGGTGTGGAAGTGGATGAATTTGAGAAAATGCTAAAAAGAAGAACTAATGAGTTGGGGGAAGAATTTATGTCATACAATGCTATTAAAGGAGAATGGAAATGACGAGTGAAACATTTCAATAAAGAACATTGGCCAGGTGGTGTGGAGGATGCAAATATTCAAAGTAATTTGTTGTACTCAAAGCTAGTTGATGGTCTTGAAAATTTATCTTCCAAATAGAATGGTTCTAGTGAGGAGCATAATCATAGAGCAAATGGTTATATATCATTCTCTGGCCATAGAGATGATGAAGCTGCTATTGTATACAAGCATGGTGTAGACATTGGAGCACTGATGCACAAACTTTGACATTCTGACTACTATACTAAACCAAAGATACAAGAACTAGCAGCAAAAGAACGTGTTGAACAAGGCTACTACAACCGTGTTAAGGACTTTGTCTTTGGAAGGAAAGGTTATGGATCCTTTAAGTTTTTTGGAGAATTTGATGGTAGGCAGCTGGATTTAGAGAGTATTTTTCAATTTAATAAGTGGGAATTTGTCTATATAGATGGAAGTAAACCATTTCCAGGACAGGCCTTATAAAACCATTAGAGATAACCTTGTTAAATGTTAAATATGTTGACAAGAAGACAGGTCAGCATTGTACGAAGGGTGTGGAAGTGGACAAATTTGTGAAAAGGCTGAAAAGAAAAGCTAAAGAGCTGAGGGCAGAATTTATGTGATAAAATGCTATTAAAGGAGAATAAAAATTCTGAGTGAAATATTTCAGTAAAAAAATTGGCCAAGTGGTGTGGAGGACACAAATATTCAAACCAATTTACTGTCCTCAAAGCTATTTGATGATCATGTAAAATCATCTTCCAGACAAAATGGTTCTAATGAGGAGCATAATCATAGAGGAAATGGTTATATCATTCTCTGGCCATAGAGATGGTGAGCTGCTATTGTTTACAAGCATGGTGGAGACATTAGAGCATTGATGCCCAAACTTCGACATTCTGACTACTATACTGAACCAAAGATACAAGAACTAGTAGCAAAAGAATGTGTTGAACTAGGATATTGCCGTCGGGTTAAGGACTTTGTCCTTGGAAGAGTTTTTGGGAAGTTATTCTTGTAGGTTGTTTTGATAGTTTGTACAAGAAACTAGTGACTTTATAAAACAATGGAATCAATGTAAAAATCAACCAAATTGTATGTAATGAAATCTGGAATAAATTATTGTTATATATTTGTTATTTGTTGTAGTCATGATTTAGATGAATGCTTATTTATTGCCCCATCATGTGTGGTAGGTTACCCATGTTTAGTTCATGGCTGCTTGGTGTCATTCGTGCACTTGTTTGCCAATAGGTAGCCTAATGACAACATATAGCCCCAACCCCTTTATTATTGTCTTATTTCTGCATGTTGTCTTTATTTGCAGTATGCTTTGTTGAATATGCGGTGCTGGGTATGAAGTTGCACCTTAATACATTTATTTTTTATTTGATGTTGGTTGTTGTCAATCCTTTCTCTTCGTGAATTATTAGCCAATAGGTTTTTAGTGTGAGCTTCAATGCCAAAATGGCTGGAAATATTGTCTAACACCATAAAAAAATTCATGCTGCAAAATTTTCTAAACTCGTCCATTGTTTTCACGCTGGAAAAAAATCATGTCAGAAAAAGTGTCATGTTGTTTAAATGTCCCCTGCCGGTATTTCTTTTTTTTTTCAAAGGAAAAAGAAAGATAACAATTTGAAAGCAAATAACTCACGCAAGCATATCAAATTGCAGCACAAAAACTAAAATTTGTTTACTACAAGTTCATTAAGCACAAAAAAAATTGAAACCTCATTACTGCCTTTTAAAATGTTCTCCTATATCATAGAGTTGGAGCTAAAAAAAGGAAGTCTTTTATACTGGCATTCTTTTTATTATTGGGAAAGAATAGAACTTTTTCAATTTGACAATTTATTAACTTTAGATATAATATTATAATCTGTTACAACTTTTTGTGATTAAAAATGCATTGAAGTTTTATATTGAGGTTTCTTAATCTTTTGGGATTGGTTGTTTTGGTTGTTTTCCAGATGCTAAAGAAAATTGGCTAGGTGGTGTGGAGGATGCAAACATTCAAAACAATTTGTTCTCTTCAAAGCTAGTTGATGATCTTGTAGAATCATCTTACAAACAAAATTGTTCTAGTGAGGAGCATAATCATAAAGGAATATTTTTAGAAACTATGGAAGAAGATAACAATTGGACAAGGTTACTTGAAAATGATGCATTTGCACAGGAACATGAAAGTAACTTTTCTAACCTTACGGAACAAGATAGCAATGGGACAATGTTACTTGAAAATGATGGATTTGCACAGGAACTTGAAAGTAACGTTTCTAACCTTTATAGATAAAATAATCTTTGGATATAATATTATAATCTATTACAGCTTTTTGTGATTTAAAATGCATGGAAGTTTTATATTGAGGTTTTTTAATCTTTTGGGATTGGTTGTTTTCCAGATACAAAAGAGAATTGGCCAGGTGGTGTGGAGGATGCAAACATTCAGAATAATTTGTTGTCTTCAAAGCTAGTTGATGGCACTATAAAATCATCTTACAGACAAAATTGTTCTAGAGATGAGCATAATCACATAGGAATGTTTTCACAAACTATGGGCGAAGATAGAAATGGGACAAGGTTACTTGAAAATGATGTGTTTGCAAAGGAACCTGAAAGTAACTTTTCTAACCTTAATAGCTAAAGTAATCTTTGGATATAATATATAATCTGTTACAGCTTTTTGTGATTAAAAATGCATGGAAGTTTTATATTGGGGTTTTATTAGTCTTTTGGGATTGGTTGTTTTCCAAATGCCAAAGAAAATTGGTCAGGTGGTGTGGAGGATGCAAACATTCAGAACAATTTGTTGTCTTTGAAGCTAGTTGACGGTCCTATAAAATCATCTTACAAACATAATTGTTCTAGTGAGGAGCGTAGTCACTGTTAGTGCTCATTTTGGCCTGGAGATTGAGCTAGCGTGTGGAGGGTTTCTTCATTCAAACCCTAGGTTTTCCTCTTCATCGGCGTGAGCTTGGCCTATCGGTTGGAGTTTTTTTTTGCTCCGATGGGTAAATGTCTCGCCGAGGGAATGACTTGACGATGTTTTGGATGGCCATCAGTGTAACCTTTGGCATCAGCGTAGGTATTTTGTTGCTCGCCGATGGTTTTGGTCTCACCGATAGACAAGGAATGTGATGTAGTTTTCCATCGGTGAGACTAGTATGGTCGGCAGGAGAATTCTGGAGTTGGCTGATGGTTTGTGTCACAGCGATGGGTATTTGGCGAAGGGTTGTGTGTCGAGCGTGGCAAAACGCTCGACACCTATCATGTGTGCAACCATGTTTATGAACTACTGATGTGATCTCCTCACCATGCATGTGGGATTATTCCCCTGTGTATTTTCAAACTTTGAGTGAAGCATGTTTTGGCGGGAATTTCTTTTTGAACACTGCGGTGTTTTTCCTGGTGGTTGTGGGTAGTTGAGCCATCAATGGCGACAGTACAGGGGTATGGGCAACAGTACAAACGGTGAAGTTGCTTGATCGTGGATGAAAACTTTCAGATGGCGGCGCATGGCTCGAGGCCCCCCTTTGTCTGCTGCATTAATATTTTCTGAGCACCATTCCTTTTGAGGACTGTATCTGACATTTTTTGTGTCCATCATGTAATTAATTCCTGCGAGTACACCTTCTGGCTGTTTTAAGCAGGAAGTGTTACTCATTTTCAGGTTGTTGAAAGTGGAATATTTGTCTCTGTGATGCAATACAGTTGGTTTTGGCTGTTCTGTCCATAAAAACTTGTGAGTCTATGTATCTCTTGTTGCATGTTTTTTGCATGAACCCACTGATTTCATGGTTAATTTTATATGAGAAATGCTATGTTGGCATGTGTTTTGTTAATTCTGTCTCCAGTATTGCATGTATCTTTCTTCTGAGTCTGGATATTTAAGGAATGTTGAGACTCTAGAACATAGAATTCCTGTGTTGAATGTCTGATCTTTTGACTTCCGCTCAAGTGGTAGATTAAACTGTTTTCAGATTGAACATTGAGAAGGGTATACTGCAGTAGGGATGCCATAAGTATAGATAGCTTAACACTTTGTATTGGGAGATATCTGTAAGGCAGGTATCATATGTGTCCCCCTGAAATCCAGTTTTAGTTGTTCATGCATATCATTCACAGGTGTATGTCTACTGACTCCAGGCCCTGGACAGGCACCGATCTAGCTTTGTGTTTGTGTTATATACCATGTCCAGCTTTGCATCCAAGCTTAAAATCAAAATCTAAATCTAAAACAACCTTTAGGACATTAGAATTAGTTTTAGGATCCTAAGTCCTCTGTCTACAACTGCAAATAGGCCCAAAGCCAGCCCCTTTGCTCTTATCTTACAGTTTTGGTCTACTTACAGGAGGACTTATCTGCTTGCTGTCAGCATCCTAGCCTTTGTATGCATATCCTAATGGATGTTGAGTAGGGAATACCCCCTAGGTTTTGCAGAGCCTGAAGAAGAAGAGGAGATAAAATATAGAGTCTATCTCCTACACTATTGGCCCCTGGCCCAGAGATCCTGTTGATCATTGATGGCTACCTTGTAGGGAAATCTAGGAATAAGCATCCAGTCTGGGAAAAAACTAATAGAAATTGGCGACTCCACTGGGGAGAAAATTGATGAAAAAGTGTTATATTTGTGACCCAGCAGAGTCGCAACAGAAATTGGCAACTCAGCTGGGGAATTTGTGAAAGAACCCTGATTTACAAAAGAAAACAGTTCCCAGTAATAGGTGGCGACTCCGAAGTAATCTCCCAACCAGTCAAAGTAAAACTTATATGCAGGGGAGAAGATCCCAACAAAATCCTTTATTTGAAGAGTTACCAGTAATAAGAAGAATGATGTACAGAAGAAAGGGAGTTGTCTCAGTCAGTCATGAGGGTTCCCCCAGAAAAAGTGATGATATGCAAGATAACCCTAGGCCATTAGGACAGCATGTGCCTTACTTTTCAAATGCAGAAGCTGATATTCAGGGTGCATATGAGAGGCAATAGGGTGGTAGCGTGAGAATGAGGTCAGAGGTGTTCCAAGAATGCCCATTTCTAGACCCTAGTGAAAGGTTTGAAGAGGCAGAGTCTCTGAGGGATGATGAAGATGATGACCAGAATGGTATGAGACCGTCTACCTCTATGCCTAAAGAAGAACAGTTAGCTGAAGAAATCAGAAATTTGAGAGCAGAACTAGAATATCTACAAGCCATGAAAATCAGAGATGACATGAAACAGAAAGTGCAAGCTTTAAGGACTGCCCAAAATGATTCAATTCCTACCCTTCAGAATGCAAATGTGCAGAGATATTAGCAAAGAAATGAAGTGCAACATCAGCATAATGATGAGAGACAAAATGTGAATGATGCTAGGATACCACTGAACAATGTAAGAAACCAGAATGTAAACAGAAATATCAATATTAATCAGTTTGACAGATAGCCCATGCAGTTAGATAGATTCAGACAGCTGGTATTTGATGGTATCCTAGGGTATCCTAACCCCATTGACAAGCATCTGAGGCTGCAGGTGCCTAAATTTTTAGGAAACAACACTGTGTCAGGAGAAGATCATCTAAAAGCTTTTCAAAATGTCATGGATAACTTTGAGGTAGACCATGAGGATGTTTTCATGAAGTCATTCATGCAATCTTTAGTAGATGAGGCAAGGGAATGGTATAAGAATCTGCCTGACAGGAGTATTTCATCATGGGATGATTTTAAAAGGGTATTTAAGGAGCAATATGGTGACAAAACTGACCCTAGCTTTTTTGTAAATGAGTTTACCAGTATCACTAAAGGGTCAAATGAGCAGGTTGTAGATTTTAATGCAAGATTTACTAAAGTGTTAAACAAATTGCCACATCACATGAGGCCAAACGAACCAATGTGCATAATATTGTATATCAACGCCTTTGATGCAAAAACTGCATATGGATTAAGAGATAAAAGTCCTGCTACTATCAGGGATGCTTTCAGAATTGCAGTAAATATTGAGAACAACAGGAAGGCATTAGGCAAGACAAACAGAAGGGATGATATGAAAATTCTGCAGAATCCAAACAAGCCTCAGAACACTCAAGGTAATACATTTGCCCCTGAAGATAAGATAGACAAATTGGCAAATGTTGTTAAGGACCTAAGCTACAGACTAGCTAGAAGTGAAAAGGGATAGGTCCTGATAGGCAAGTCTATCAAAGGCAGGAAAAGAGGTCATCATTGCATGATATGCCTTATAATACCAATTGGCATAATGGTAAGCCTATATTCCCACATAACAACACAAATCAGAGAGCTCAATATGTCAAAAAAACTCCTAATCCTCTAAAGAAAGCTCTAAATATTGTTGATGATACTCCATGGTGTATAATTTGTCAGATGCGACATTCACAGTCACAATGTGTGATTGCTCAGTCCTTGTGTGATAATGCTACATCTTGTAATGAATGCAATGAGCCACACTATGTGCAAGATGATGATGTTAATATGATGTCCATAAACAATGGATAGCATCTTTATGATGCTGATGAGAATATAGATAATGGAATTCGGGTCTGTCAACGGGATTCTTATGATGAAAATGATGAAGAAAACTATGTGTATGCTCAGAGCTCACACAATTTTCTGAGTAACTTACGACGACCTTCTGATGAGGAAATTAGAGCCTTCACAGCTGCAGCAGTGGCCCAAGTCAAGAGTAACTACAATCTCAGAGGTAAAGCCCAGTTAAGCAGCTCACATTAGCCAGAAGGTATTTCTGCAAGTCAACCAGTGCATGGTCATAAGGGAATTGAATCACCAAAAAGGCAGTGGGGTAATAATAAACAGAATTTTAGACATAGAATAGGTCATGAATCTCAAGGACCAGAAAATAGAATCCCTCAGGCTGAAGATCAAAGTAAAGGTTCCCAAGACAAGAATGATGATCAAGGAACTATGAAAGTAAAAGCTAAATCAGCTCAGGATAGAAACAAGATTGTGGAGCAAGCTACAACTGTTATACAAAATTATGCTCCATTTGATATAGCTCAAGTTCTCTCCCAAGTAAAAGTCTTTGTTCCACTTATGGAACTGATGAAGGTTGAAGAGATCAAGAATAGGACAGTATCCCTAATTTCAAGGGTGCCTCTTTAAGCTAAACAAAATGTTCAGACCCAAGGTGAGAAACATGTCATGTATAATGAAGAAGATGAGGCTCCTGAAGTCTATTTAGGAGTGACTATGACAAAGTGTCCTTCACAAGTGGAACCATTTTATGTATCTCTGGTTATAAATGGAAAAATAATTAGAAATTGTATGCTTGACTCTGGAGCATGTACAAATATCATGCCTTTAGTCGTCATGCAACAAGCTGGATTGAAAATTGACAAGGCATGTGGGAAATGTTACGCTATGGATGCCAGAGAGGTACCAGTTATTGGAATCATGAAGGATGTAGATTTCAAACTAGCAGCATTTCCTGAGAAAAGATATAAAATGAATGTAACAGTGGTTGACATCAAGCCACAGTATGGTATGTTGCTGTCAAGAAGATGGGCAGCACTAATTGGTGGAAGTATGCAGCTAGACCTGTCATATGCCATGATTCCAATGAATGGCAGGGATGTTAAGCTAATTAGAGAACAGAGATCATCAGAGACAGTGGAAGACCAAGAAGCAGAGGAACAGATATGCTTTGTAAACACTAACTGTGATAACTTCAAGGTTGTCTTAGATGACAGAGAAGATAAAGAGAAAAATGTCTGCAGTGAAGAGCTGGACCAGCAAGGTTTATGGACTATGTTTTTTGATGGAGCTTGTGCAAAAGAAGGCTCTGGAGCTGGAGTTGTTTTCCTGTCTCCAAATGGTAAGCTCCTCAAATTCTCTTTCTTGCTAAGGTTTGTTTGCACAAACAACATTGCAGAATATGAGGCTTTAATCTTAGGCCTAAATATAGCTCTCAAACATGGAATCAAAATGCTAAGAGTATTTGGGGATTCTGAGCTGATTGTATCCCAAATTAGAGATAGGTATGCTTCAAAAAACAAAAGATTGAAACAATATAAGCATGTTGTTTGGGATACCATTGAACTTTTTGATGCATTTTCAATAGGCTGGGTAGAGAGATCAAAGAATGTTATGGCTGATTTCTTAGCTAATGTTGCAATAAGGCCAGATGACATCACTATGTCAGATGTTACAAATGTAGAAGTTAAAATCAGGCCTGCAGTACCAGAAAATATATGCAGTTGGCAAGTGTTTAATGATGATAGGGACTTGTTAAAATTTTTGCACTGCATAGATGAATTTGAGAATCAAGAAATTGATTTCCAAGCTTTTGTAGAGACTATAGATGGAAAAGAAACTCTTGTGGGAAAAGAGATAATTCAATTGAAGACTAATAAAATCCCTAGAGGGTTAGTAGCTTTGGAAAGAGCTTTTGACAGTAGAGACAAATTGGTCACAAGGACATCTCCCACAAATAAGGAAGATTTAGAAGAGATAAATTTGGGGACATCTCAGGCCCCCAAGAAGGTATACATTGGTAAATAGCTCAAACCACACATCAGGAGTATGCTGATTGCATTACTAAAAATGTATAAACATGTTTTTGCTTGGTCATATGAGGACCTAAAAGCCTATAGGGAAGATCTATTCCAGCATGAGATCCCATTGAAGCCTGGAGCTAAACCATTTAGACAGAGGCAAAGACCTATTAATCCTACGTTAGCTCCAAAGATGCAGGAAGAACTTAAAAAGCTTAGGGAAGCTGGAATAATTGTGCCAATCAGACATTCGACTTGGGTGTCTAACCTTGTCCCAGTCAAAAAAAAGAATGGTGATATTAGGCTTTGTGTTGACTTCAGAAACTTGAATGTATCCTCTTTAAAGGATAATTATCCACTGCCTAATATGGAAGCTATGTTGCAGAGAGTGACTAGTTGTGAACTCTTGTCCATGATGGATGGATTTTCAGGTTATAATCAGGTGAAGGTAAAGGAATCAGAACAGTATAAGACTGCCTTCACCACTCCATGGGGAACTTATGTATATGTTAGAATGCCATTTGGACTAACAAATGCAGGTGCTACATTTCAAAGGGCAATGGATGTTGCTTTTGTAGGGTTGATTGATTCAATCCTGGCTGTGTATCAAGATGATCTGACTGCTTATTCAAAGAAAGAAGAGCAGCATTGTTTGCATCTAGAGCAGATTTTCATAAGAGCACTAGAGTGTGATATTTCTTTAAATCCAAAGAAGTGTGCCTTTGGGGTGGTTGAAGGAAAATTCCTAGGGCACATTATTTCCAAGGATGGAGTTAGGATAGATCCAGAGAGAGTGGCTGCTATTGACAGAATTCAAATGCCAAAAACTGTAAAAGGAGTTCAGTCCTTCTTTGGACAGATAAATTTTGTTAGGAGATTTGTTCCCAACTTTGCAGAAACCACAAGGAACATTTCCAAAATGATGAAGAAGGATGCCACTGTCCACTGGGAAAGTGAAGCAATTGAATCATTTCAGAGTATCAAAGAGGCAATCAAGATGGCCCTTGTTCTTAAATCACCTGATTTTTCTAGGCCATTCCAATTGTTTTCATTTGCTTCCTTTCACACTGTTGCTGCATGTTTGTTACAAAAAAATAAGGATGGATTTGAACAACCCATAGCTTTCTTCAATATGTCCTTGCAGGCTTCTGAGTTGAAGTATGATATTATGGAAAAACAGGCATATGCACTAGTCAGAGCCATCAAAAGTTTCAAACCATACCTGGTAGGATCACATATAATTGCATATGTACCCCATGCAGCAGTCAAGGACATATTCACTCAACAGGAGGTGACTGGAAGAAGGTGTAGATGGATAAACAAACTGCAAGAGTTCAACATAGACATACAAATTACCAAGTTGGTAAGAGGACAAGGATTAGCCAAGATGATGGCACAGTCAAACTTGGAAGCATGCCAAGTTAATGCAGTCCAAAATGAGAATGTAAATGTATCAAGATCTGAATGGTACAAGGATATTATCTACTACTTGCAAAATCTGAATTGTCCTTCCCATTTCAGTGATAGTCAAAAGAGGACTTTAAAGTTACATGCAATCAGGTATGTTATTGTTCAAGGTGAGCTATACTGGAAAAAACCCTGATGGTGTGCTGCTGAGATGTGTGGATGAGGATATGGCTAACAATGTTTTGATTAATATGCATAAAGGATTGTGTGGTGGACATTATACTGCCCAAACAACAGCTCATAAGACTCTCAGAGCAGGATATTAGTGGCCCACTCTCTTTTCAGATGCACAAAGGTTAGTAAGGAAGTGTGACCCTTGCCAAAGATTCTCAGGAAAATTGAGATATGATGGTGCTTTACCCCTCAGAACTGTAACTGTGGATGCTCCATTTCAACAATGGGGAATTGACTTCATAGGGGAAATTGGAGACAAGTCAAGTGGGGGACACAGTTGGATTTTAGTGGCAACTGATTACTTTACCAAATGGATTGAGGCCATTCCAACTAAGAGAGCTACAAGTAAGGTGGTGATGGATTTCATACTGGAAAATGTTATCATCAGGTTTGGAGTACCATTCAAGATAGTCACTAATAATGCTATGTGCTTCAGATCAGATGAATTTGTTGATTTTTGCAACAGATATGGGATAAATTTATCATATGCATCACCATACCACCCACAAGGAAATGGTCTAGCAGAATCAAGCAATAAAAGCATCATGAAAATTATCAAGAGGATGCTGGACAAGAACAAGAGAGCTTGGGACTCAAAATTAAAGTTAGCAATATGGGCTGATAGGGTGACAGTAAAAAAGGCTATTGGAATGTCACCCTTTGAGCTGGTATATGGTGCATTAGCCAGATTGCCTATAAACAATCTCCTGCCAGTTTACAGATTCATCCAGGAAAATGGTGAGGAGATTGAAGACTCCATGACAGAAAGAGTGAACCATCTGGTTGCACTGGATGAAAATAGAAGGAAAGCACACCAGATCAACCTCAAGAGACAACAAGATGTGAAATATCTGTTTGATAGAAGAACTACAAAAAGGAAATTTCAGGTCAATGATCTGGTGCTCATCTGGAATGCAAAAAATCAGGACAAGGGTAAACATGGTAAATTTGAACCCTTATGGATGGGCCCATATCAGATTTGTTGTACTCATGGGGAGGACTCTTATTTCCTCTAGGCCCTAGATGGTGAAATTCTGGAATTGCCTGTGCATGGCCAATTCCTTAAGTTCTATTTTGCATAGATGGCTTGTCTCTGTGCACATGTGTAAAAATATGTATATACTGTAAGTGCCTTGTACAGTTCATACTTTTTGGCTTTTTGCCTGGTCTGCCCAGAGATCTGGTTCTCGCTGTAGGTTTTCACTTGCATGTCCCCATTCGGAGCCAGTGTTAGTGCTCATTTTGGCCTGGAGATTGAGCTAGCGTGTGGAGGGTTTCTTCATTCAAACCCTAGGTTTTCCTCTTCATCGGCGTGAGCTTGGCCTATCGGTTGGAGTTTTTTCTATTCCACCGATGCGGTAGGTCTCCCCGACGGAGTATGTTTTATGCCTTCGTCGATGTGACATGAAGTATCGGCCCGTGTTTTTTCTGTTGTTCCGATGATGTATGTATGGCCGATGGTAATTTGAGGTATGTTTTTGTTCATCGGTATGATGTTGTTCATCGGCGGGCTTCATTTCTGTTCGGCCGATATGTAATGTTTGGCCGATGAGGTGTCATCGGCGTGGGTCCCACCGATAGAGGGTGTGTTTTGTTTGGCCATCGGCGAGACTATTGTGATCGGCAGAAGAGCTTTTTGTTGCTCCGATGGTCTTTGTCTCAGCGACGAGGAGATTTGTGGAGCTAGTATCGGGGTGACGGGGAGGATTGTCTTGGCAACAGCAGCCGGCATCGGCATGAGCGGTGTTATCGGCCAAGGAGTTTCTTATTGCTCCGATGGGTAAATGTCTCGCCGAGGGAACGACTTGACAATGTTTTGGATGGCCATCGGTGTAACATTTGGCATCGACGTAGGTATTTTGTTGCTCGCCGATGGTTTTGGTCTCACCGACAGACAAGGAATGTGATGTAGTTTTCCATTGGTGAGACTAGTATGGTTGGCAGGAGAATTCTGGAGTTGGCCGATGGTTTGTGTCACAGCGATGGGTATTTGGTGAAGGGTTGTGTGTCGAGCGTGGCAAAATGCTCGACACCTATCATGTGTGCAACCATGTTTATGAACTACTGATGTGATCTCCTCACCATGCATGTGGGATTATTCCCCTGTGTATTTTCAAACTTTGAGCGAAGCATGTTTTGGCGGGAATTTCTTTTTGAACGCTGCGGTGTTTTTCCTAGTGGTTGCGGGTAGTTGAGCCATCAACGGCAACAGTGCAGGGGTATGGGTGACGGTACAAACGGTGAAGTTGCCTGATCGTGGATGAAAACTTTCAGATGGCAGCGCATGGCTCGAGGCCCCCCTTTGTCTGCTGCATTAATATTTTCTAAGCGCCATTCCTTCTGAGGACTGTATCTGACATTTTTTGTGTCCATCATGTAATTAATTCCTGTGAGTACACCTTCTGGCTGTTTTAAGCAGGAAGTGTTACTCATTTTCAGGTTGTTGAAAGTGGAATATTTGGCTCTGTGATGCAGTACAGTTGGTTTTGGTTGTTCTGTCCATAAAAACTTGTGAGTCTATGTATCTCTTGTTGCATGTTTTTTGCATGAACCCACTGATTTCATGGTTAATTTTATATGAGAAATGCTATGTTGGCATGTGTTTTGTTAATTCTGTCTCCAGTATTGCATGTATCTTTCTTCTGAGTCTGGATATTTAAGGAATGTTGAGACTTTAGAACATAGAATTCCTGTGTTGAATGTCTGATCTTTTGACTTCCGCTCAAGTGGTAGATTAAATTGTTTTCAGATTGAACATTGAGAAGGGTATACTGCAGTAGGGATGCCATAAGTATAGATAGCTTAACACTTTGTATTGGGAGATATCTGTAAGGCAGGTATCATATGTGTCCCCCTAAAATCCAGTTTTAGTTGTTCATGCATATCATTCACAGGTGTATGTCTACTGACTCCAGGCCCTGGACAGGCACCGATCTAGCTTTGTGTTTGTGTTATATACCATGTCCAGCTTTGCATCCAAGCTTAAAATCAAAATCTAAATCTAAAACAACCTTTAGGACATTAGAATTAGTTTTAGGATCCTAAGTCCTCTGTCTACAACTGCAAATAGGCCCAAAGCCAGCCCCTTTGCTCTTATCTTACAGTTTTGGTCTACTTACAGGAGGACTTATCTGCTTTCTGTCAGCATCCCAGCCTTTGTATGCATATCCTCATGGATGTTGAGTAGGGAATACCCCCCTAGGTTTTGCAGAGCCTGAAGAAGAAGAGGAGATAAAATATAGAGTCTATCTCCTACACTGTTGGCCCCTGGCCCAGAGATCCTGTTGATCATTGATGGCTACCTTGTAGGGAAATCTAGGAATAAGCATCCAGTCTGGGAAAAAACCAACAGTCACAGAGGAATATTTTCATAAAGTATGAGAGAAGATAGCAATGGGAAAAGATTACTTGATAATGATGCATTTGCACATGAACCTGAAAGTAACTTTTCTAACCTTAATAGCTAAAGTAATATTTGGATATAATATTATAATCTGTTACAACTTTTTGTGATTAAAAACACATCAAAGTTTTATATTGAAGTTTTTTAATGTTTTGGGATTGGTTATTTTCTAGATGCCAAAGAAAATTGGCCAGGTGGTGTGGAGGATGCAAACATTCAGAACAATTTGTTGTCTTCAAAGCTAGTTGATGGTCCTGTAAAATCATCTTACAAACGTAATTGTTCTAGTGAGGAGCATAATCACAGAGGAACATTTTCAGAAACTACAAGAGAAGATAGCAACGGGACAAGGTTACTTGAAAATGAAGCATTTGCACAGGAACCTGAAAGTAACTTTTATAACCTTAATAGCTAAAACAATCTTTGGATATAATATATAGCTTTTATGATTAAAAATGCATGGAAGTTTTATATTCAGGTATTTTAATCTTTTGGGATTGGTTGTTTTCCAGATGCCAAAGAAAATTGCCTAGGTGGTGTGGAGGATGCAAATTTTCAGAACAATCTGTTGTCTTCGAAGCTAGTTAATGGTCCTATAAAATCATCTTACAAACACAATGGTTTTAGTAAGGAGCATGATCATAGAGGAAATGGTTATATATCATTCTTTGGGCATAGAGCTAGTGAAGCTGCTATTGTTTACAAGCATGGTGCAAACATTGCAGCACTAATGCCCAAACTTCGACATTGTAACTATTATACTGAACAAAAGATACAAGAACTAGCAGCAAAAGAATGTGTTGAACTAGCTTACTGCTACTGTGTTAAGGACTTTGTCGTTGGAAGGAAAGGCTATGGATTTGTTAAGTTTTTTGGAGAAACTAATGTTAGGCGGCTAGATTTAGAGAGTATTATTCAATTTAAAAAGTGGAATGTTGCCTATTTTGATGAAAGTAAACCATTTCGAGGATATGGCCTTAACAAACCAACATAGATAACCTTGTTAAATCTTAAACTTGTTGACAAGAAGACAGGTCAGCTTTGTACAGAGGGTGTGGAAGTGGACGAATTTGAGAAAATGCTAAAAAGAAGAACTGATGAGTTGGGGGAAGAATTTATGCCATACAATGCTATTAAAGGAGAATGGAAATGCCGAGGGAAACATTTCAATAAAGAACATTGGCCAGGTGGTGTGGAGGATGCAAATATTCAAATCAATTTGTTGTCCTCAAAGCTAGTTGATGGTCTTGAAAAATTATCTTCCAGATATAGTGGTTCTAGTGAGGAGCATAATCATAGAGGAAATGGTTATATATCATTTTCTAGCCATAGAGCTGATGAAGCTGCTATTGTTTACAAGCATGGTGTAAACATTGGATCACTGATGCCCAAGCTTCGACATTCTGATTACTATACTGAACCAAAGATACATGAAATAGCAGCAAAAGAATGTGTTGAAATAGGCTACTGCAACAGTGTTAAGGACTTTATCTTTGGAAGGAAAGGTTATGGATCTGTTAAGTTTTTTGGAGAAACTGATGTTAGGCAACTGGATTTAGAGAGTATTTTTCAATTTAATAAGTGGGAATTTGTCTATATGGATGAAAGTAAACCATTTCTAGGACAGGGCCTTAACAAACCAACGAAGATAACCTTGTTAAATGTTAAATATATTGACAAGAAGACAGGTCAGCATTATACGAAGGGTGTGGAAGTGGACAAATCTGTGAAAAAGTTGAAAAGAAAAACTAAAGAACTGAGGGTAGAATTTATGTCATACAATGCTATTAAAGGAGAATGGAAATTCCAAGTGAAACATTTCAGTAAAAAAAATTGGCCAAGTGGTGTGGAGGATGCAAATATTCAAACCAATTTGTTGTCCTCAAAGCTAGTTGATGATCATGTAAAATCATCTTCCAGACAAAATGGTTCTAGTGAGGAGCATAATCATACAGGAAATGGTTATATATCATTCTCTTGCCATGGATCTAGTGAAGCTACTATTGTTTACAAGCATGGTGGAGACATTGGAGCACCGATGCCCAAACTTTGACATTCTGACTACTATACTGAACCAAAGATACAAGAACTAGCAGCAAAAGAATGTGTGGAACAAGGATATTGCCACCGGGTTAATGACTTTGTCCTTGGAAGAGTTTTTGGGAAGTTATTCTTGTAGGTTTTTTTGATAGTTTGTACAAGAAACTAGTGGCTTTAGAAAACAATGGAATCAATGTAAAAATCAACCAGATTGTATGTAATGAAATCCTGAATAAATTATTGTTATATATTTGTTATTTGTTGCAGTCATGATTTAGATGAATGCTTATTTATTGCCCCATCATGTGTGGCAGGCTGCCCATGTTTAGTTCATGGTTGCTTGGTGTCATCAATGCACTTGTTTGCCAATAGGCAGCCTGATGACAACATATAACCCCAACCCCTTTATTATTGTCTTATTTTTGGATGCTAACTTTATTTGCAGTATGATTTGTTGAATATGTGGTGTTGGGTATGAAGTTGCACCTTAATACATTTATTTTGTATTTGATGTTGGTTGTTGTCAATCCTTTCTCTTGGTGAATTATTAGCCAATAGGTTTTTAGTGTGAGCTTCAGTGCCAAAATGGCTGGAAATGCTGTCTGACACTATAAAAAAATTCACGCCGAAAAATTTTCTAAACTCGTCAGTTGTTTTCACGTTGGAAAAAAATTGTGTCAGAAAAAGTCTCATGTCATTTAAATGTCCCCTGTTGGATACTTTGGTATTCCTATTTTTTTCAATGGAAAGGGAAAACAATTTGAAAGCAAATAACTCACACGAGCATATCAAATTGTAGCAAAAAAACTAAAATATGTTTGTTGCAAGTTCATTAAGCACAGAAAAAACTGAAACCCCATTACTACCTTTTATAATGTTCTCCTATATCATAGAGTTGGAGCTGAAAAAAAGGAAGTTTTTTATCCTGGCATTCTTTTTATTTTGGGGAAAGAATAGAAATTTTTCAAGTTGACAATTTATTAACTTTAGATATAATATTATAATTTGTTATAGCTTTTTGTGATTAAAAATGCATGCAATTTTTATATTGAGGTTTTTTAATCTTTTGGGATTGGTTGTTTTCCAGGTGGTGTGGAGGATGCAAATATTCAAAACAATTTGTTGTCTTCAAAGCTAGTTGATGATCTTGTAGAATCATCTTACAAACAAAATTGTTCTAGTGAGGAGCATAATCATAGAGGAATATTTTTAGAAACTACGAAAGAAGATAACAATTAGACAAGGTTACTTGAAAATGATGCATTTGCACAGGAACTTGAAAGTAACTTTTCTAACCTTACGGAAGAAGATAGCAATGGGACAATGTTACTTGAAAATGATGCATTTGCATAGGAACTTGAAAGTAACTTTTCTAACCTTAATAGCTAAAATAATCTTTGGATATAATATTATAATGTGTTACAGCTTTTGTGATTTAAAATGCATAGAAGTTTTATATTGTGGTTTTTTAATCTTTTGGGATTGGTTGTTTTCTAGATACCATAGAGAATTGGCCAGATGGTGTGGAGGACGCAAACATTCAGAATAATTTGTTGTCTTCGAAGCTAGTTGATGGTCCTGTAAAATCATCTTACAGACAAAATTGTTCTAGTGATGAGCATAATCACATGGGAATATTTTTAGAAACTATGGGAGAAGATAGCAATTGGACAAGGTTACTTGAAAATGATGTGTTTGCACAGGAACCTGATAGTAACTTTTCTAACCTTAATGGGTAAGTGCAAAAAGATGGGGGGCCAAAAAGTGGCCAAAATAATTTGAAAAAAAATTAAGGCATAACGCGAGCGCGTTATAACGCACTCGCGTTATAATGCGCTCGCGTTATGGCTTGGTAATGACAAGCCACAGGCTCGTCATTACCGAGCCATAACGCGAGCGCGTTATAACGTGCTCGCGTTATGGGCAGCTATAAATGAAAAAAAAAAGCAACTCAATTTCATTTCACTCCCGTTTTCTCCTCTGCCCGCGGCCTCCAAACCCTCAAAAACGCGCTCGCGTTCTGTAAAACGCCAATCAACGCAAAAATCTTGTCAATTCATCGCCAAAATGCCGCCGCGACGTCGAGCACGCCAAAGAGGTGAGTTATCTTTATTTTTTTGTTTGAATTTCTTTCTATATAGGTAGGTTTTTGTTGATTTTTAATGTATATTTCATTAATTGTCAGGAAATGTTAATGCACCTCCTCCTCCTCCTCCTCCTCAAAATCCACAAAATCCTGAGGAGGAAATACCTGCAGAACAACAACCTCCTCCATTCATTCCTCGACATGCCCCTGGAACACAAGATAATATAATAGGGCAAATTGAAAACAACAAAAAATAAATTGAAGATATAATTGCAAGGTTGAAAGATCCTTCCACTTCAACCTTGCATAGGTCCACGCTTGCCGAATCTCTTGAGTCTATGTTAACAAATGTAAATTCAATTAGCAAGCAAATAACTAGTTGGACCGATAAAAAGAGAGAGTTTAGAGATTACTATGCAAATAAATTATCATACCAAGATGTCAAAAAATTACAAATTACAAAAGTAGACTTGTGTTCAATTTTCACAAACCCACAAACAAATCAACCTCCACCCATTACATGCAAGAGGTTCCCTATCCATTGGTGCAACAACCAAGCGATAAGGGACAATTTTGGGCAGAGGTGGTGGATGGTTTTTGACCATCCTCCATGCAATAACAATGAGGTCCCGCAATACTTTTTGAGGAAACTCTACTCCGAGTTTGTCCTCAATAAAGTGCCAAACTATTTTGATATGCGGGACTTCCAGGGTAGAGGTGGGGGCTCAGCACAGGATAGACCAGGGGCACGTCTTGACCCACAGCGGGTAGTGAGATGAGTAATCAGCAGACCAGCCCACGAGCATGTTTCTATCCCTTCCATTGTGAAGGAGAGTGTTGAGGTCGATACACTGAGGTCGATTAGTGCCTTGACCCAGAGCATCATAGAGCATGCCGATCCTGCAACACAGAGTGGGTTGGGAGATAGTGCGAGGAGTAGGGTCCCACCGCATACTTGCCAGGCTTGCGGGTCAGCCTGTGGTTATGACCCCATGGACAGTCAGGACGCAGGTGCACAGGCTACATCTGCAGCTGAGCAGATGGTGATGACAGATACCCTCCTGAGTGAGACTTTCGGCCTTGATACTCAGGTAAATATTAGCAAGTTTATTGAATTTAATTTATTAAATTTTATTTTTGAAATACAAGATTAACTAATTTAAATTGATGATTTTAATGAAATTTCAGGGTCATAGCGTCGATGCAGTTTTCAGTGGTTCTCCACCTACATTTTTCACTAGATCATCTACTGTCGAGGTATGTAACTACTAAACAATTATAAATATTACATGTGAATAGCATCGTTATATGAATGGTATTCTAATTTCTGATTTTGGATGTTGAATAGGTTAACACTGTAGATTTCATGGCAACACCTGCCAGTGGTGGTGGACTTCAAAGCTTTACGGAGGTAATAAAATAAATAGTTTAATGAATGAATTGTACTTACTAAATTTTTGGATGTGATTTGTGTGTTTTATTGTGTGTACTTCCATGTTTAGATGAGCGTGTGTGTATGTTAGGAGCCATGATTTGCATCACTATTATAGTTTTCGTAATTGAATAATGTTGTTTTATTTCCAGATGATGCAGGCTGCGGATACACCTCCCCATGTTCATAGGGCAATGGAGCAGGGTGTGGCCTCTGCGATTCATAGCTCTATGGCATTGACAGGGGTATGAGGCAGATTAGTAAATTTTAATTTACATTCATTGTTATAGTTGTCTATTTTTGAAAAATCAAAAGATTATTGATTTGAAGTTTAATTTCTATCTGGATGGTTTCTATAGGACATGACATCACCAGGGCCTTTTCCTGCTACTGAGGCAAGCGAGCAGACAGATTATATGTTAGCAGTAAGTGATTATTTTGTTAAATGTTTCATTTTTTTATAACATGTAATTTCTATATATTAATATCTATACTTTTTTTTGTAACAGGTAAAGGTGCAGGAAGAACTAAATAGGAGGAGTAGCCCTCGGGTTCGTAGTAGACCACCCACATGCATGTCTCCATCCCCTAGAAGATCAAAGGCTGCTCGTGATTTATTCTCTTCACCAGCTAGAGGGGAATGACTTTTTATTGTGTTCCTCTGTTGTATGCCTATATGGCATTCTTGTAAGCCTATATGGCTATTTTGTATATATGTTATACTTATATCGACAGATATTGATGTATGCGTATATAAATATTTGGTTAATACAAATCTTTTTTATTGATGGCGTCCATACTTGCATTATAAATCCACTTTTGAATGGATATTTGTAGATGGCTACTTCAAATATTTAAAGTCTGATTGTATTACATAGGATGTTTGCATTTTCTTTGATAGGCTTGATAGGGCATGGATTACATGATGGTGTTTGATGGAAAAGTATGGTACTAGAAGACTCTAGTTCATTCTTAATAGGCTTGTGATTGATAATATCTTTGCATGATTGCACTTGATCTTGGATCATGGGCATGTTGTTAGGATTTTGATTGCATTGTGATGTTTGATGGATAGGCATGGTGTAAGTGTAAGATACCCAACTAGTTCTACGAAAAATTTTCCTTACTTAAACACTTTTACTTGCTAACAATTCATCAACTACTTCAATAACATAAAGATATACATCAAGATAACTATTTGAATGAAACAACATTAGAGTTGGGTACTTGTCTTGTTACTTGATTCAATCAACTTGCAATATCTTATTACATGGAAAATGCTTTCAATAGCATGAAGTACAACTCATTCAATGGAAATACAAGGACAGGCCTTGAAGCCTTGATGTTACAATGTCTTCCTTACTTGAGCAACATTTGAAGATTTGGAATGTTCAATTCATCACCTCACAAGGTAGGCGCATATTTGAAGGATTTACAAGTTTTTCTGACTTGGGCGCCAAGTTGAGGTGACCTCCTCCTGAAGTTGCGCCTTGTCAACATTAGGCGCCAATTAGAGTTATGGATGCTTTGGATTGTTTCCAAGAGTAGGCGCCAAAACATCATCATTATGAAAGTGTTTTAAATGCTAGGCGCCCAAATGAGCCCTCTGGAGTCTAGGTGCTCCTTTCATGCATTCTGTGTTCTAGGTGCCAATTGAAAGGAGTGGAGAACAAGGCAAGCGCCTTCCAAACTAGGCGTTTCCTTGAGGTGACAAGGACTTAGAAAGTGCGCCTAAGGTGAGCGCCTTGATTGAAAAGGTCTAACAAACATCTTTGAACCCCCTTTCAAGGTTAGGCGCATTCTGGAGGTGGAAACAAGTAGAAGGTGCGCCTTAGCTTCCTTTGTCAATTCTTGCAAGTCTTTGTTGATTAGGAAGGTGGAATGCTTCATTGTAGAATGAGTGCCTATCTTCTAATGTCCAAACTACTTCTTCTGGCTCACTCTGTGGCTAGGCGCCAGAGCTAAACTGTTCACACAAGGGAGTGCGCCTAGACTCACTTGATGTTTTCTTACTACTTCAACCCCTGGAAGATGTTCCAAGGTGTTCCCTTTTACAAGCACCTGACCTCCCAAGTTCCTTCATGTGCTATTCCTTGAAGGCGCCAAAACTGAGCTCCAGTGCCATGGGATTGTGCCTAACATCTTTGAAGAGTTTCTAAGCCTTTTGCAAGTTGATATCCCAAACTCATCTTCTAGGCGCAACAGGAGCTTTCCAAAGGAGTTTCCAAGTTTTAGACGCCAAGCGAGGTCATGGGTGAATGGAACTGCGCCTTAGGAGATGACTGGATCCTAAGCGTCAGTCTGGAGTTACAGTGGAATTGATATGCGCCTCAACTAGCTTAGGCACCCATTTGAAGTGATTCCTTTAACACTTCTCTGTCAATCTCAACTGCAAGGATGATCTCCTAATCCAATTTTGATCCTCTAGAGATGCAAATAGCTTTACATTTCACTAGGCGCCATCAATGATGATCATCAACCAAAGCGCATTTCAAAGGTGAGATAGGCAAGTGAGGCGCCAAACTAGTCCTTAAGACTTATTTCCTTCTATCAAGTCAATTTCAACTATGTGAGAGAGTTCTATTCTATTTACACCTGGGCTAGGAGTTCACCTAAGAGACATCACTTAGCTTTAAAACTTTCAATCTATAGCCATCTGGGCTAGGCGCTCCAATGGAGGATCCTTGAACTCATGCATTGGCGCCTTCTAGTTCTAGGCACCCATTTTGGATGATTCATCCTGATACTAGCGCCCAAAATGACTAGACTCTCTTCATCATCCAATTCACTTAGAAGACTCAAGTTGGAGACTTAGTTGTCTATCCATGTTCTCCAGAAGATTCATTGTACCTCTATGCACTATCTCCTTCAAGGCACTCCTTAAAAACATTGGAAGTGCTCAGGACTTACCTTAGTCCAAAGCGCCACAATCCATTCCTTAAAGCACAAAGAATTCTCAAAGGCGCCCCTATTTACCTCTAAGCACTCAAATATCATTTAGATTCAAGGCGCACATTTAGCTCCAAAACGCAAATTTCCATCATCAACCCATCAAGGTGCATCATCTTCCCTTTGTATCCCCTTCAAGGTGCAGACATTCACTTCTTCACACTCAAACTCACTCTCTGGCGCCAGAATAGGTGTATAACTTCAAATAAGGCGCTAATCTTAGGTTTCTAAGTACTTAGTTTGATCTTAAGGCTATCCTTCCTCTAAGCACTCTCTTCAACTCCCTCACTGAAGGCCCTCTGTAAGTTTGGGCGCATTTCATCCCAAGGCGCTTCAACATCATCCAAGGCGCAAATTCACTCTCCAAGACAAGGTGCAAAAAACCCTATCCTAAGGCGCTCAAATCTTGCTTCTAGACCTAGGTGCACAAACATGAGATTAAGGATCATTCTGGCCACCATCACTTCCCTAAAGGCGCAAAATTGGTGTAGATACATTCCATTTATTAAGGATCATTCTGGCGCCCAAATCTTGTCAAAGCAAAGGATCAATAGGTTCTCTCTAAGGCGCACTCCAGGGTTTGATCTTGCAAGACTTCTCACGTCAAAATTTTGACCAAGACACTTAAGGCACTAGTCTTTATCATCTAACCCTACAGTGTACTTACTCATTATGATATACTCCTCAACTTTGTATTCAACCTTGCCCAAGGCGCATATTCACTATAAGGCATTCTCACTTTGTCAAGGCTCAGAGGGCTTCAACTTGCTAAAGGGTAGAGGTCTAGGCACATATCTGACTTGAAGCTCAAGGCGCTCCAACCCTCTTGCTCTGGAATTCCTTCTAGGCACTAAGTGACTTCTCCAATTCCTTGAAAACATTTGAAGTGTTTTACCTTCTCAAGGTGCTCCTTCGAACTTGACTCCAAGGTGTTATAATCTCAAAGGTGCTGACATCATCTCAACCAAAGGCGCTCAATGATTCATCCCATATCTAGGCGCTAAAACACTTAATCAACCAAGTCATTCAAGGCGCCATTCAGTAAACTCATCTTCCATGATATTCCTATCAAGGCGCATATCACTTCTCTCATGGGCTTTAGGCGCTCAGTTGAGTGTTTCAATACTACTTAGGTGCCAAATTCATTTTAATGCACCAAACACAAAGAGCTTTCAAACACTGGGCGCTCACAAAGAGTCTTCCAACCTTGGGCGCTAAATTAGGTCTTTGCAACTATCCAAGGCGCATATCTTCGTTTGAACAACTTATGGTGCCAAGACAACTTCTCATTAGGGCGCTCAAAACACTTGTGTTTACATTTGAAGTGCTTTACCTTCTTAAGGTGCTCCAGACTAACCTGACTCCAAGGCGCTCCATCATCATCCTTAAGGCGCTAAAAACATCATCTCCACTCTAGGCAAAAACATCATCCAACTCCTTAAGGCACTTCACTGTCAAAGTCTGAAGGCGCTCTACCTAGACCTTTCCCCTAGGCGCCAGAACTCCTAAGCGCTCACCAGATAACTCTCTTCTTCAAGGCGCAAATCTTCCTATACTATGATTGCCTCTGAAACGCTGATTAACGTGATGTGAGGGTGCAAAGGCTACTCCAATCCTCAGTGAGCGCCTAGTTTAAACAAGGAGAAATAAAGCATTCAAAACTATCCAAACGATCATCCCCTTCCTAATGTCTTCACTGCTCCGGAAAACCTTGGCCAAAATGACACATAACAACTCCTATGAGCGCCCTTATGCCCTAGGATCATCTAGTTTGTGCGTCTTGTAATGAGGAGTTCATGTAAGTTTGGAATGAGCGCCTTGAATAAGTGTAAACTAGCCTAGAGAAGGGTATGTGCGCCTTGAGCATCTTGAGCATTCCAGAGATAACTGTGCGACTAGAACAATATGAGCGCTCATGATGATGATTAACGCCCTGATGAGACTATGAGCGCCTTGTTCAGGAGATACCTTGTTTGATCATAAAATGCGCCTTGAGTCTTTGCAAGAAGAAGAAACATTACAAAGTCAATCAAATGAGTTACAAGTACCATACATCCAATTGCAAGGAGTGAACCACCTTAAGGAAAAATAGTTCTCTTGAAGTTACTTGAAATTTCAAAAGGTTTAGCGCCTCCAAGTAAGGTCAGAGGTGAGGTTAGAGGTGAAATGCGCCTTTGGACCATTCTGGCGCCTTGGATGAAGAACCTATATCTTGAGCCCAAGAGGTAAAATTTGAGCCTTAGTGGATTTGGAGAGTTACAGAGATTAGAGAAAAGCGCCTTGAAGACAGAGTTGTTCAAGGCGCATGTGTGATTTGGTCAAAAACAGGCGCCTAGAGTGAATAGGCTTTCATCCTGACTTAATACACTGCCTCCTTCTGACGATTTTTGGGGCAGTAGAAAACCTTTCACCATGGGCAAATGTCTCAGAGCTATAAAAAATCGAGAGAGGTTATTATAGAGGCAATCTACGTGATCCTGTTGCCTCAGACATAATGTTTCTAAGTGACACGGTTTTCGAGTAACATCTCGTCAAAGATTGCTGCCTTTTTGCACTTTGGACTCTTCAGGGATATCGTCGGTACAATGTAGCTCTGACTGTTTCGACATGTTTGGGTGAAAAATAGGACCATGCCTAGCATAAATGTACCCATTCGGACACGTTGGAACAATCAGTTTGGTCGCATCAGGAGCAGGACGAAAGTTACACCCCTTTGCAACTTTACACTGCCTCCTTCTGACGATTTTTGGAGAAACAGAAAACCTTTCACCACGGGCAAATGCCTCAGAGCTATAAAAAACTAAGAGAGGTTATTGTAGAGGCACTCTACGTGATCCCGTTGCCTCAGACAGAATGTTTCTAAGTGACACAGTTTTCGAGTAACATCTTGTCAAAGATTGCTGCCTTTTTGCACTTTGGACTCTTCAGGGATATCGTCGGTACAGTGTAGCTCCGACTGTTTCGACATGTTTGGGTGAGAAATAGGACCATGCCTAGCATAAATGTACCCATTCGGACGTGTTGGAATAGTCAGTTTGGTCGCATCAGGAGCAGGACGAAAGTTACACCCCTTTGCAACTTTACACTGCCTCCTTCTAACGATTTTTGGGGAATCAGAAAACCTTTCACCACAGGCAAATGCCTCAGAGCTATAAAAAACTGAGAGAGGTTATTGTAGAGGCACTCTACGTGATCCCGTTGCCTCAGACGGAATGTTTCTAAGTGACACAGTTTTCGAGTAACATCTCGTCAAAGATTGCTACCTTTTTGCACTTTGGACTCTTCAGGGATATCGTCGGTACAATGTAGCTCCGACTGTTTCGACATGTTTGGGTGAAAAATAGGACCATGCCTAGCATAAATGTACCCATTCGGACGCGTTGGAACAGTCAGTTTGGTCGCATCAGGAGCAGGACGAAAGTTACACCCCTTTGCAACTTTACACTGCCTCCTTCTGACGATTTTTGGGGCAACAGAAAACCTTTCACCACAGGCAAATGCCTCAGAGCTATAAAAAACTGAGAGAGGTTATTGTAGAGGCACTCTATGTGATCCCGTTGCCTTAGACGAAATGTTTCTAAGTGACACGATTTTCTAGTAACATCTCGTCAAAGATTGCTACCTTTTTGCACTTTGGACTCTTCAGGGATATCGTCGGTACAGTGTAGCTCTGACTGTTTCGACATGTTTGGGTGAGAAATAGGACCATGCCTAGCATAAATGTACCCATTCAGACGTGTTGGAATAGTCAGTTTGGTCGCATCAGGAGCAGGACGAAAGTTACACCCCTTTGCAACTTTACACTGCCTCCTTCTGACGATTTTTTGGGAAACAAAAAACCTTTCACCACGGGCAAATGCCTCAGAGCTATAAAAAACCGAGAGAGGTTATTGTAGAGGCACTCTACATGATCCCGTTGCCTCAGACGGAATGTTTCTAAGTGACACGGTTTTCGAGTAACATCTCGTCAAAGATTGCTGCCTTTTTGCACTTTAGACTCTTCAGGGATATCGTCGGTACAATGTAGCTCCGACTGTTTCGACATGTTTGGGTGAAAAATAGGACCATGCCTAGCATAAATGTACCCATTCGGATGCGTTGGAACAGTCAGTTTGGTCGCATCAGGAGAAGGACGAAAGTTACACCCCTTTGCAACTTTACACTGCCTCCTTCTGACGATTTTTGGGGAAACAGAAAACCTTTCACCACGGGCAAATGCCTCAGAGCTATAAAAAACCGAGAGAGGTTATTGTAGAGGCACTCTACGTGATCCCGTTGCCTTAGACAAAATGTTTCTAAGTGACACAGTTTTCGAGTAACATCTCGTCAAAGATTGCTGCCTTTTTGCACTTTGGACTCTTCAGGGATATCATCGGTACAATGTAGCTCCGACTGTTTCGACATGTTTGGGTGAAAAATAGGACCATGCCTAGCATAAATGTACCCATTCAGACGCGTTGGAATAGTCATTTTGGTCGCATCAGGAGCAGGACGAAAGTTACACCCCTTTGCAACTTTACACTGCCTCCTTCTGACGATTTTTAGGGAAATAGAAAACCTTTCACCACGGGCAAATGCCTCAGAGCTATAAAAAATCGAGAGAGGTTATTGTAGAGGCACTCTACGTGATCCCGTTGCCTCAGACAGAATGTTTCTAAGTGACACAGTTTTCGAGTAACATCTCATCAAAGATTGCTGCCTTTTTACACTTTGGACTCTTCAGGGATATCGTCGGTACAATGTAGCTCCGACTGTTTCGACATGTTTGGGTGAAAAATAGGACCATGCCTAGCATAAATGTACCCATTCAGACGCGTTGGAATAGTCAATTTGGTCGCATCACGAACAGGACGAAAGTTACACCCCTTTGCAACTTTACACTGCCTCCTTCTGACGATTTTTGGGGAAACATAAAACCTTTCACCACGGGCAAATGCCTCGGAGCTATAAAAAACCAAGAGAGGTTATTGTAGAGGCACTCTACGTGATCCCGTTGCCTCAGACGGAATGTTTCTAAGTGACACGGTTTTCGAGTAACATCTCGTCAAAGATTGCTACCTTTTTGCACTTTGGACTCTTCAGGGATATCGTCGGTACAATGTAGCTCCGACTGTTTCGACATGTTTGGGTTAAAAATAGGACCATGCCTAGCATAAATGTACCCATTCGGACTCGTTGGAACAGTCAGTTTGGTCGCATCAAGAGCAGGACGAAAGTTACACCCCTTTGCAACTTTACACTGCCTCCTTCTAACGATTTTTGGGGAAACAGAAAACCTTTCACCACGGGCAAATGCCTCAGAGCTATAAAAAACCAAGAGACGTTATTGTAGAGGCACTCTATGTGATCCCGTTGCCTCAGACGAAATGTTTCTAAGTGACACGGTTTTCGAGTAACATCTCGTCAAAGATTGCTGCCTTTTTGCACTTTGGACTCTTCAGGGATATCGTCAGTACAATGTAGCTCCGACTGTTTCGACATGTTTGGGTGAAAAATAGGACCATGCCTAGCATAAATGTACCCATTCGGACGCGTTGGAACAGTTAGTTTGGTCACATCACGAGCAGGACACCAAAAATGTAAAAGTTGCTTTGTGCAACTTGACAACATTGACACTTTTTTGCAACATGACTCAAAGACTCAAACTGACCCCAAATGACTCAAAGTGACTTAAAATCACCTTGATTATAGAGGTCGAGGTGCTCCTTATCATTCATTCATTATGAGCGCCTTGGGAGAATGGTATATAGGTCATCATCATGATTGGGCGCCCTGGATCCAGAGTGTTGGAGAGATCATCAAATGGTGTCTAGTAGGGTGAGTTATGAGTTTGGTCGCATCAGGAGCAGGACACCAAAAATGCATAACATGATGATGTAAAAATGTGTACATATGTGTAAAAATGCAGGAGGAAATAAAAAAAGACAAACCTTACAAATTAATGTGCATACTTACAACTCAATGTAACATAACTTTACAAAATCAATGTGAATACTTACAAATTAATCCAATGAACCATCTGGATCTGCTCTACTCTTTATTGTGTCAAGTATTGCTTCATGGTCAGACTCACGCACCTTCCACAATATTTTGTTCAAAGGTCTACCCCGATACTTTATCAAATGAACATTGGATGCCATGACAAGGTTTGAGTAATGAAGAATCTTTCGATGCATGTCAAAGTCCTGAAATAGCCAAATATTAACACTCTTATGTGGGTACCTTCTAAGCCATGTTCCAGTAATAACCACTGATCCTGTAGGGTATTCGATGTTTTCTCCATCTGTAACAGGGGCCTCCAATTTCTTTTTGGCCTCAACACAACGACATAAGTAATAATCTGTTCCCTCTTCATTATCTTCATCTGCAATAACTGCATATACGTGTCCTACATTGATATGTGTAGCAAATTAGATGAAATTAGTCAACATTACAAAAACACTACAAAGTAAGATGACATTACCTGGTTGAACTAGATGAAATTAGATGCATATATGTGCCCTATATTACCTGGTTGAACTAAATCTGATATGTGGTCAAAGTCAACTGACGATTCCATCTGTGTTAGTTCCAGTGCCGTCGGGGGTCGATACGTGTCAAGTGGGCTAAGATAACTTAACTGCCATTCGTCAACCCACTCCTTTGACTCGCACTCATCCCAGACTTGAATTGTACAGGAAGAACAAAAGCATGACATCTTTCGTGTATGGATACTCCATGAACCTGCAATTCAGCTTCTGAAAGAGTGCATCTCATTTGATCCTGTCAATGTACAACAATCCTCATATGGTGCAATGTTAGTATCATCTATCAACCAAAAAAATCTACGAACTAAAGACTTACCTTCATTACCTGGACCCATGGAAGCATTACACCACTCGATAATCGATTTTGCATCTGTCAACTTTGCATTGTCTTTATACTTTAACTCTTCTCGTGCTATGGCTCTTTTGATACATGCTCCTGCACCATCATGCTCCCCCTTTCCATGCCCGGCCTCACAAAAGTTCCACATATGTTGAATACCTGTAAAATTATGCCTCCTACTCAGCCAATAGAAATTCCACGAGTTCTTGAATTGTGATGCACAATTATCCGACCATATGATATGCTGACTGAACGATATGCCCCTTCTAGCCAAATCATTGTAGAACACCTGAAAGCAACCTTGCACGAACTCTGTAGAATGCGTGCGATCATCACTAATATAGAAATGATACTCCCTTATGATCTTTCTGTCATCCTCTGTACTATCATTCGCATGAATGAATGCGATGTGCACAAATATAGAAACCTGTATGGAGTTGTAATATTGTGATTGCACCTCACGCTGTGGCTGTAGACTGTAGTTCTCTGCAAAGTCGACGACTGAAACAATGCTACCAACCGGAAATGTGTCCTTGCATAACTTGAATTGCAAGTCCAACCATCAAGCTCTATGGGCATGTCTTGCATACTCATACACTATGCTGTCACGAAATATAGGCATAAACTGATACACTGGAATCTTTTCAATAACTAATTCACACCTCTTTGCTTCTTTACCATATTTTGTATTGTATGCCACTGTTTTATACTTGCCAAACTCTACTAGTTCATTTCCAACCGCATGTGTTATTTCCATATGTTCACATATTGGCAAATGTTGCAAGCCACCGCAACGATGACATGTGCCATCCAAGCATAATTTCTTGTAGAATATTTGACCTTCCTCTCTTTCACATAAAATTCTTGATATGAAGTCTCTTGAAGATGTTGGTGGGGCACATATGGCACAACCCTGCAAATCATTGTTAGTATGCATATCTAAACATATAGACCTATAAGCATCAAAATGGTTAGAAAATTTAATATGTAATCTACAACAACAAGTAGTGCGTGTGTGATTTATCTTAACATAGAAAGGTTTTAGCATTTCAAAATATCTTTGACAAATTTTAATTTGAGGATACTTCTCTAGAAATTTACCATAAAACTGTGTTTGAGTCTCATCCAAAAAATGCTTTGGATGTGGCTCGCGGTTCTGACTACCAATTCTCCTTCTTACCACATCCCTTTGATTCAGAGATACCCTTGTGTAATTCTTCCAAAAGTCTTCAATTAGTGATCTCAATGCTTCAACAATTGGTTTATCTTTTCGTGGTAGTCTCCCCGAGAATGCCCATAATTCATTGGCATTAGTGTCCTCAATTCTTTGGCGTCTTCCAACGGCTCTTAATAAAGTTTTCCTATTAATTCTCAATTCTTGACTTGTCTTTCCAATGAGACGAGCTTTCCTCGTTTGACTACTTACTATAGTCGATATAATCACACGCCGTGTTGCATTACTATCTTTTGTGCATGAGGTGTTACCCACACTCTCATACGCAGTCATTAGATTCTTGACAATAGATTTTTCACTTGAAGCCTCTGATGTTCTCAACCCAAGAATCTTCATGATAGACCTATACTTTATACTTCGCATCATTTCAACGAATAGTTGACATCTTGCAGTCTCATTTAACTTTTCAAAGAACAATCTCCAAATCTTATTAGCATATCTTCTACAAGTGCGTTTTGGAATCTTACCTTGCATTGGCTGCAAAATATTCTCATCAATATCAATCAAATACTTTGGCTTTCTATGCAAAATTTTAGGTGGTGTCAAGTTAGGTAAATTCATCTCAACATTAGGAATTTCATCAATATTTAAATGAGATGGGTTAGATGGCATACCTTCGATCGAAGATGGAATAGATGACATACCTTGAGGTTGAGGTGGGAATGATGGCGTACCTCCTTCATCACATGTGAGTGATGATGTACTCTCAACTTGAGATGTGGTAGATGGTGTCCCTACATGTTGTCTTGCGGTAAAGGATGTGTCTCCAACTATGGTATTCAAATCTCTCGTACCACGAAGTTTTTGCATTCGTTCTCTTTGTGCCGTCAATACCATATCTCATTGTGATGGTTGTGGTTCCTCTTCAATTGGTATGTCTTCATTTATCGTGTCCAATTTCCTCTTCTCACGAAGTTCTCTCATAGCCATTGCTTTCTTTGCATTCTTAGCTTCTATCTCTTCCTGTGTTGGTTTAATTCTTGATCATTTCCTCGGCATGACGGAGAATTTGTCTGTAGCATGATAAAAAGACCAATATTAGTTCCTAAGAAATGAATACATGATAATAGTGGGATTGTATTTTTTTTATGTTGTAAGGATTTATTCTTGTATAGTTTGACATCATGGTATGAACTAAGGTTTGTTTATTACACATAATTATTAAAGAGCCCAAGTGTAGAAAATATACGTGGCATCATGTGATATTGTAGGTTGCTTTCTCGATTGGGAATGTGTCTATTTTAAACATGTATGATAAAGCACGATAAAGTAATTCAATCCGAAATAAGGAAAATGTAAAGAACATGCATGTAAAGACTTGACATACCTAAAAAACGAAGATTTGAATGGAGAGAGTACCCAATTATGTAGTGTTTTTATCTTCTTGCATCAAACTCCTCAACAATTTGAGTTTTTCACCACTTGCTTCCTTTTCAATGTTAAATTCTTAAAATTGAATCACAATTAACATTGCAATACTACAAAAATTGAAACTTGAATAGATATATATCAAACTTGGTTTGAAAACTATGTTATTTCCTCCTTCTCAAGTTGGCAAAGCAGAAAAGGTGGTGAAAAGATCATGCAAAGGTGGTACAATGTGTCAAATGTGCATGTGAACTTCCCAATAGCATGAAAGCACTTCTTTTTTGTTGGAGCATGCGCAGAATCAGTAAGAAAACAGAGCATGTGCACCAAGATCACGGGGGTAACCACTTTTTTACCGTTTCAGTAGAAAGACAAAACGCGAGCGTGTTATAATGCGAGCGCGTTATAACGCGCTCGCGTTTTGTCCTGCTATAGATCCCTAAACCCTCAACTCTGATCCCTTGACCCTCAACCCTCAATGTCAAATCCTAATCCCTCAACCCTCAGCGTCAAATCCTAATCCCTCAACGTCAAATCCTAATCCGTCAACCCTCCAACCCTATCCCTAATCCTTACAACCCTCAACCCTTAAATCTGATCCATCAACCCTCAACATCAAACCCTAATCCCTCAACCCTTAAATCTGATCCATCAACCCTCAACATCAAACCCTAATCCCTCAACCCTAATCTGTCATCCATCATCCCTCAACTCTAATCCCTCATTCCTAAACCCTAAATGCTATCCCTATTCGTAGACCCTCAACAGGCTCTATACTATACCTTAAACCCTAATCCCTCTACCATCGACACTCTTATTTAACGCTAATCCCTTGACCATTAACCCTATCCCTCAACCTCAACCCTCAACCCTCAACTCTCAACATTAAACCCTAATTCATCAACCCTAAACCCTAATCCCTCAAACCTAAACCCTATCCCTAAACCATCAACCCTCAACACTATACCTTAAACCCTAATCCCTCAACCCTAACCCTAAACCTTGTCCCTAAACCCTAATTCCTCAACCCTCAACCCTAATCTGTCATCCGTCATCCCTCAACTCTAATCCCTCATTCCTAAACCCTAAACGCTATCCCTATTCCTAGAACCTCAACAGGCTCGATACTATACTTTAAACCCTAATCCCTCTACCATCGACACTCTTATTTAACCCTAATCCCTTGACCATTAACCCTATCCCTCAACCTCAACCCTTAACCCTCAACCCTCAACCCTCAACTCTCAACATTAAACCCTAATTCATCAACCCTAAACCCTAATCCCTCAAACCTAAACCCTATCCCTAAACCATCAACCGTCAACACTATACCTTAAACCCTAATCCCTAATCCCTCAACCCTAAACCTTATCCCTAAACCCTAATCCCTCAACCCTCAACCCTAATCCCTCATCCCTCAACTCTAATCCCTCATCCCTAAACCCTAAATGCTATCCCTATTCCTAAACCCTCAACAGACTCGATACTATACCTTAAACTCTAATCCCTTATCCCTAAACCCTCCAACCCTATCCCTAATCCTTACACCCTCCACACTCTACTTTAACCCTAATCCCTTCAACCTCAACCCTATCCCTAAACCCTTGACCCTCGTGTTGCAAGTATGAGGTGAGCCAGTGTTGTCATTGATGTCAACATACTCATATTGCATTGACAAGAAGGATTGGATGAGCTGTGTACTGAGGACATTGAGAAAATTAGCCTCAGTCAGGAACAGTGAAGAACAGTGATGAGAAGAAGGCAAATGTATTGTATAGGTTGAGAACCGGAGGATACGGATTAAAGGGTTTGTAGATATGAGTCTTGAGATGCTTCAGTTAAGATTTCAGAGGTCCGCATGAAGATCTAAAGGAGTTGTGGCTGTCGGTGTAGAACCGGTTCCGGCAAGTATTCAGAGGTGACAGAGGATCACAAAAAGGTCCGGTGAGGTCCGGAATTGTATTATCCTAATCTGCGGATTGGAAGGAAGTGTCTGGGATGTCCTTGTGATGTGTCATCCTGATTTGTGTATGATTTGGAGGTCCGGAAGTACCTTTTGCATTATGACAGAGGCGACAGACTGTGTTCTTGAAGTTCTAGATGAGGAAGACAAGAGATTCCAGTAAGTAAAGGAAGTGCGGATGTATCCGGTCGTTCAGGCAGGCTTGTGAAGGTTTTTTGGATCATGTTGAGGTTGTGTTGTTGGTCCGCATTGATAGTAAAGCCCGGAATTGAAGTTATTCTTCCGGATGAAGTTCTTGCTCTATTTAGCCGACCGGATGAGTTGTTCATCCTGCGAATGTTCTTGTGGTGGCCAACCGGATGTGTTATTCATCTTGCGGATACTCTTATGGTTGTTTGTCGACTTAGATGTTTGTTCCTAATTCAATGTCTTGTATAAATAACGGTTTGTGAGTTCATTTCGGTGTGTGGATTGTGTGGATGAGTGTGGCATAGCGAAGAGAAGTGCGAAAGACAGAGCAGAGGTTTTTGGGCTTAAATGGAACTGATCCGGACATGGTAGAGATGTCATTCTCTAGTTCAAGACTGTGATTTTTATCACTTTGTAGACAGTGTGTCTCCTTGTAGGCAGTGGGCCTCTTTGTGAGCAGTGTGCTCGGGCAGTGAGCCCTAATTGGCATGTGCCATTCATTCTTCTTTATTCTTCTAACAGAGAATAATTCTTGGGTTAATCACCCCGTGGTTTTTCCCTTAACTGGGTTTTCCACGTCAAAATCTTGGTGTTCAATGTGTTGATGTTTATCTGCTCTTGTGTTTATGTATTATGCTTTCATGGATGATTAATTGATATGCTGCCAACTAACAACGAAGAATCAAGTGTTTGAAAGAAGAAGAAGTTTTATACAACTGATTCACCCCCCCCTCTCAGTTGTATGCCCTAGATCCAACAATTGGTATCAGAGCCAAGTTCCTCTGAAAGAAGCTTAACCGCTTGAGGTGATCCAGGATGTCGTCATACAAGAAGGATAGTTCGAAGTTTGATGGAACCAACTTCACTCTCTGGAAAGGTCGCATGAAGTGTCACTTGGAATGTATGGGAAAAGCATACTTGGCTATGGTTTCAAAACCATATGTACCTCCACAAGGTGGTCCGACAACTCTAAATAAAATCACAGAAGCTGAAAACAATCTGCGGACCAAGGAAGCTCTTCTAAGCGCATTGAATGACTCAGATCTCTCAAATGTTATTGACCTACCAACTGCATATGAGATCCTGACTAAACTGGAACTTCTGTATGAAGGAGATGAGTTTGTCAAAAGTGCAAGGTTGCAAAGTCTGAAAGGGAAATTTGAAAGATTGAAGATGAGAGATGATGAAAACATCACTACCTTTATGCCAAGAGTGAATGAGCTGGTATGTGGAATTAGAAATGCTGGTGGAACTCTAGATGAAAATGAGATTGTCTGCAAAATCCTAAGATCCCTTCCTGCTGCCTACAAAATCAAGGTTGCTGCCATTGATGAATTCAGAGCCCACACAACTGTCACAAGAGAACAACTGGCTGGCAAACTAGCTGCATTTGAAATGACCGAGTTTGGAGATGATCCTCCCAAGACTGAATCTGCTTTCAAAGCCAGTGCCTATGTGAAAGGCAAACAGAGATTTGATCCGGGAGAAAACTCATCAAGGAAAATGTCATGGTATGATCAAGCAAGAAGAGACATGGAAGAAGAAAAAGCAGAAACAGCTCAACTTGAAGCCCTCATTGCAAAGAGACTGCCAAGAGGATCCGGTAAATATGAAGGAAAACTACCCTTTAAGTGTTTCAACTGCAATAAGATTGGTCATTTTGCTTCAAGATGTCTGGAAAGATCTGTAAGGTCTAATACTAACAGACAAAGGTTTCAAAAGAATTGCTATTATGTTCATGAAGAAGATGACGATGAAGGAGTAACAGATGATGAATCAGAACTAGGAAGCAAATCTGGAAATGAGTGGGTGTTTATTGCCATCAAGGAAGAAGATTCAATACTCTCTGAATCTGTCAATCACAAAGTTGTTGAAAAAGCTTTGGCTGCTCAAGTGGAAGAAAAGGATGATTGGGTTATTGACAGTGGATGTTCTCACCATATGACTGGTGACAAGAATAAGTTCTTGAATTTGGAAAGGTATGAAGGAGGAATGGTAAAGTTTGGTGACAATTCTGCTGGCAGAATCAGAGGCAGGGGAACTATTTCCTTTGATGGAAAGAGCAAAATAGGTAACGTACTATATGTTGAAGGATTGAAGCACAATCTTCTCAGTGTTGGTCAGTTAGTGGACAAAGGCTATGATCTCCGATTCAAGAATGGAAAATGCAGAATCTTTACAAGCTCCGGAACTGAAATTGCATCCGGTACTCAGACAAAAGGTAATATCTTTCATCTGGTTGGTTCAAATAAAAGTTGTTTGTTTGTTCAAATTGATCAGAGTTGGTTATGGCATAGAAGAATGTGTCATGTAAATTTTGATAACATCATCAAGATAAGCAATACTCAGGCTGTAAGAGATCTTCCAAAATTGATGAAACCTACAAATAGTTTGCGCAAAGAATGTCAGCTAGGTAAACAAAGCAGAGTCTCTTTCAAAAGCCAAGATCAGTCTTCTACCGGATTGTTGGAATTAGTACATACTGATCTCTGTGGTCCAACAAGAATCAAGAGTCTGCAAGGTGATAGATATTTCATGTTGTTAATTGATGATCATTCCAGGATGATGTGGGTTACCTTTCTAAAAGAAAAATCAGAAGCATTTGAGAAGTTCAAAATCTTCAAAGCTATGGTAGAGAATCAAACCGGATTGAAACTAAAGTGTCTAAGGTCTGATAGAGGTGGTGAATTTACATCTGGTGAGTTCATTGACTTTTGTGAGAAGCAGGGTATAAGGAGACAGTTGTCTGCTCCTAGGACTCCACAGCAGAATGGAGTAGTTGAGAGAAAGAACCGGACCATCCAGGAAGCTGCCAGGACAATGATGTTGGAAGCAAATGTTCCTCAAATGTTTTGGAAAGAAGCTATCAGCACTGCAGTCTACACTCTCAATCGAGTTCAAATCAGAAACAACACCGGTAAGACCCCCTATAAACTCTGGTTTGGTATCACTCCTACTGTGAAATATTTCAGAGTATTTGGTAGCAAGTGTTATATTAAAAGAGATGAAGATCTAGGAAAGTTTGATGCTAGAAGTGATGAAGGAATTTTCTTGGGTTACTCCACTCAAAGCAAAGCATACCGGTGTTACAATAAGAGATTAAGGAAGATGATAGAAAGCACCAATGTGAAAGTTGATGAAGGAATTGAGAAGCCTTCAAGATTTTATGAGTTTGATGAAGATGACCAAGACAGTGTTCAAGGAACTCAATCCTCTCCAGTGAGACAGAGTCAGCCTGATCCGGTAAATCAGGAAGAAGAGATAGGTTTGAATGAGCCTGATCAAGAAACAGTAGTGTAGGATACTCCCAAAATTCCAAGGTATGTAAGACTGAACCACTCTGAAGATCAGATCATAGGTGACAGAAGCAAAGGTGTACAAACTAGAAGGTATGTTGCTCAAAATTAGGATGAATGTTGTCTGATTTCAAAGATTGAACCTAAAACAATAAATGAAGCCTGCAATGATGAAAACTGGACCAAAGCAATGGAAGATGAATTGCTGCAAATTGAGAAAAATCATACTTGGGATCTTGTTCCCAGACCTAGAGACAGGAATGTAATTGGAACCAAGTGGGTCTTCCGGAACAAACTAAATGAAGCTGGTGAAGTAATCAGAAACAAAGCTAGATTGGTCTGCAAAGGGTACTCTCAAATAGAAGGAATTGACTTTGAAGAGACTTTTGCTCCGGTGGCAAGAATTGAAGCAGTCAGATTACTTCTTGCATTTGCTGCCTTCAAAGACTTCAAGGTATATCAGATGGATGTCAAGTCTGCTTTCCTAAATGGTGATCTGGAAGAAGAAGTTTACATTGAACAACCAGATGGATTTCAATTGTCTGATAATGATGATATGGTCTGCAAGTTGAAGAAAGCATTGTATGGACTAAAGCAAGCCCCAAGAGCATGGTATGAAAGGTTGGATAAGCATCTTGTGCAGATTGGATTCAACAAAGGTACTGCTGACAGTAACTTATATTTCAAAATTGATCATGAAAACATTTTGATTGTTGAAGTGTTTGTGGATGATATCATTTTTGGAGGAAGAGATAGTATGTGCAAAACTTTTGCAAATCAGATGAAAAGTGAGTTTGAAATGTCTATGCTTGGTGAAATGAATTTCTTCTTGGGTCTGCAAATTACTCAAACAAAGAAAGGAATCTTCATTTCTCAGACCAAATATGTGAAAGAATTGTTAAGAAAATTTGGTATGGAAGATTCAAAACCAATGAACACTCCCATGGCAACTGGATGTAAGTTGAGCAAAGATGATGACTCCCCAAAGGCAGATCAGACAAAGTATAGATCAATGATTGGTGGATTGTTGTATCTCACTCAGACTAGACCAGATATAATACAGGCTGTTGGTCTTGTGGCAAGATTCCAGGCTGATCCTAGAGAATCTCATGTTATGGCAATCAAAAGAATTTTTAGGTACTTGAAAGGAATAGTTGAGTATGGTCTATGGTACCCTAGAGATCCGGATTTCTCTCTTCATGCTTACACATATGCAGATTGGGCAGGAGATGTGGATGACCGGAAGAGCACTAGTGGTGGAGCATTCTTTTTGGGGAAGAGATTGGTTTCTTGGTTAAGCAAGAAACAAGATGCAATATCTCTGTCTACAACTGAAGCAGAATACATTGCAGCAGCAGGTAGTTGCACTCAAATCTTATGGATGAAGCAGATGCTAAGAGACATTAAAGTTGAATATGAGGAGCCTATCACAATTTTCTGTGATAATTCAAGTGCAATTAATATTTCTAAGAATCCGGTATTGCATTCTAAGACTAAGCACATATCTATCAAGTTTCACTTCTTGAGAGAACAAGTGAACAAGGAAGAAGTCAGATTGGAGTATGTTCCCTCCAAGGATCAGATTGCAGATATCTTTACTAAACCTCTTCCCAAGGACTCTTTTGAATATCTCCAGGAGAAGTTAGGGGTCATGGCCCCTCCGGTGATGAACTAGGATGCACTGATGTGCATCAGTCCGGTGGATATCACAGTCATATCTTATGATCCGGATTGATGATGGGGAGCTGCAACTAAGGGGGAGCAGCTGGTATGATTCTGATGTATGAGAATTGCAAGTATGAGCCCTTTGCCATTGATGTCAAAGGGGGAGAGAAGACATGTGAAAAACAAGTGGTTGATGATCAAAGGGGGAGTAGTAAAGGAAGAGAAGACATGTGAAAAGTTGTTGTTGATAGGGGGAGCTGTGACAGAAAGGAGAAGTTCTTGTCTTGATGGTTTTTCACATCATATGTTGCCATCAATGACAAAGGGGGAGATTGTTGCAAGTATGAGGTGAGCCAGTGTTGTCATTGATGTCAACATACTCATATTGCATTGACAAGAAGGATTGGATGAGCTGTGTACTGAGGACATTGAGAAAATTAGCCTCAGTCAGGAACAGTGAAGAACAGTGATGAGAAGAAGGCAAATGTATTGTATAGGTTGAGAACCGGAGGATGCGGATTAAAGGGTTTGTAGATATGAGTCTTGAGATGCTTCAGTTAAGATTTCAGAGGTCCGCATGAAGATCTGAAGGAGTTGTGGCTGTCGGTGTAGAACCGATTCCGGCAAGTATTTAGAGGTGACAGAGGATCACAAAAAGGTCCGGTGAGGTCCAGAATTGTATTATCCTAATTTGCGGATTGGAAGGAAGTGTCTGGGATGTCCTTGTGATGTGTCATCCTGATTTGTGTATGATTTGGAGGTCCAGAAGTACCTTTTGCATTATGACAGAGGCGACAGACTGTGTTCTTGAAGTTCCGGATGAGGAAGACAAGAGATTCCAGTAAGTAAAGGAAGTGCGGATGTATCCGGTCGTTCAGGCAGGCTTGTGAAGGTTTTTTGGATCATGTTGAGGTTGTGTTGTTGGTCCGCATTGATAGTAAAGCCCAGAATTGAAGTTATTCTTCCGGATGAAGTTCTTGCTCTGTTTAGCCGACCGGATGAGTTGTTCATCCTGCGAATGTTCTTGTGGTGGCCGACCGGATGTGTTATTCATCTTGCGGATACTCTTATGGTTGTTTGCCGACTTAGATGTTTGTTCCTAAGTCGATGTCTTGTATAAATAACGGTTTGTGAGTTCATTTCAGTGTGTGGATTGTGTGGATGAGTGTGGCATAGCGAAGAGAAGTGCGAAAGACAGAGCAGAGGTTTTTGGGCTTAAATGGAACTGATCCGGACATCGTAGAGATGTCATTCTCCAGTTCAAGACTGTGATTTTTATCACTTTGTAGACAGTGTGTCTCCTTGTAGGCAGTGGGCCTCTTTGTGAGCAGTGTGCTCGGGCAGTGAGCCCTAATTGGCATGTGCCATTCATTCTTCTTTATTCTTCTAACAGAGAATAATTCTTGGGTTAATCACCCCGTGGTTTTTCCCTTAACCGGGTTTTCCACGTCAAAATCTTGGTGTTCAATGTGTTGATGTTTATCTGCTCTTGTGTTTATGTATTATGCTTTCATGGATGATTAATTGATATGCTGCCAACTAACAACGAAGAATCAAGTGTTTGAAAGAAAAAGAAGTTTTATACAACTGATTCACCCCCCCTCTCAGTTGTATGCCCTAGATCCAACACCTCGAACCTCAACCCTCAACCCTCGACGTCAAACCCTATTCCCTCAACCCTTAACTTTGATCCCTCATCTCTCAACCCTAACCCTAAACCCTAAACCCTCAACCCTCAACGTCAAATCCTAATCCCTCAACCCTAAACCCTATCCCTAAACCCTCAACACTATACCTTAAACCCTAATCCCTCAGCCCTCAACCCTAAACCTTATCCCTAAACCCTAATCCCTCAACCCTCAACCCTCATCTGTCATCCCCCAACTCTAATCCTTCATCCCTAAACCCTAAATGCTATCCCTATTCCTACACCCTCAACAGAATCGATACTATACCTTAAACCCTAATCCCTTATCCCTAAACCCTCCAACCCTATCCCTAATCCTTATACCCTCCACACTCTACTTTAACCCTAATTCCTCGACCCTCAACCCTATCCCTAAACCCTTGACCCTCGAACCTCAACCCTCAACCCTCAACGTCAAACCCTAATCCCTCAACCCTTAACTCTGATCCCTTGACCCTCAACACTATACCTTAAACCCTAATCCATATCCCTCAACCCTTAACCCTTAAAACTTAAACCCTATCCCTACACCCTCAACACTTGACACTATATCTTAAGCCTTAAACCCTCATCCCTAAAGCCTCAACCCTCAATCCTTAAACCTTCAACCCTAAACCCTATCCCTAATCCCTCTACCCTCGACACTCTAACCCTAACCTCGACATTAAATGCTAATCCGTCAACCCTAAACCCTAATCCTCAACCCTCAACCCTCAACCCTCAACACTATACCTTAAACCCTAATCCCTCAACCCTCAACCCTAAACCTTATCCCTAAACCCTAATCCCTCAACCCTCAACCCTAATCCATCATCCCTCAACTATAATCCCTCATCCCTAATCCCTAAATGCTATCCCTATTCCTAAACTCTCAACAAACTTGATACTATACCTTAAACCCTAATCCCTTATCCCTAAACCCTCCAACCCTATCCCTAATCCTTACACCCTCCACACTCTACTTTAACCCTAATCCCTCGACCCTAAACCCTTGACCCTTGAACCTCAACCCTCAACCCTTAATGTCAAACCCTAATCCCTCAACCCTTAACTTTGATCCCTCGACCCTCAACCGTAATTTGTCAACCCTCATCCCTAAACCTTAAACGCTATCCCTATTCCTAGACCCTCAACGGGCTCGATACTATAATTTAAACGCTAATACCTTATCCGTAAACCTTCCAACTCTATCCCTTATGCCTTAACCCTCATGATTAATAGCCTTGAATGTAAAAAAAAATTGAGTGGGACATAACGCGAGCGCGTTATAACGCGCTCACGTTATATCAAACATGGCAAAAGACAGACTTGCGGGAAAGAAAAATGCAAGGCAAAACATAACACGAGCGCGTTATAACGCGAGCGCATTATTTCTTGCTTTGGGAATCCCAAGCCTTGGGCTTGGGATTTGCTTTGGATTTCCAACCCAAAGGCTTGGAGTGCCTTATGAACAGTCACAGACGTGTTTTTCTGTATTCTTCAAAATTTCACATAATTTCGTTCGTGCTAACCCTCAGATTTGTACGTGTTTCAAGTTGAACAAATCAAACACATGGGTAATGTTAGGCTTTCTCTTAGCTATTTGATGATGTGAGTTTTTTCACATTTTAACAATGTTAAGCCTTTCATCTTTAATTTCTTTTGTTTGTGTGTCCGTTTTTATGCAAAAACCACTGTTTGGTCTTTTTTTCATTGTAAAATAACTATTCTTTCAAATTTCAAAAAAATTACATATTTAGAAACTAGACTCCATTCTACAAATATTAAAAAAAATAAAAAAATGATTTTCAATTAGTTTTCAAAATTTATAGGGGTAGCACGGCCAAAATTCTGTTTTTTAGGATGTGTCCACTTTAAAAATTAGTAAAAAATCAAATATTCATCAAAAAATTATCAGAAAAATCAGGCATAAACTACATGCTATTAGCTAATTTCTCACAGAAGCGATTTTAAAAATACCAAAAAAAAGTTGACCTTTTGAGGGAGCCACAAAACATGCTATGTTATGTTTTTTTGACAGAAACAACACCAATTTCTGTGGCTCCCTCTTTTGAACCCCTTAATCTATGTCATTTTCAAAACAAAATAGTAGTTTAGAAAGTAGACTCGGAGCACTACGAACATTGTTTTGGTTGCATCTCTAAATTTTGAGTGTAACTATGCTCAATTTCTCATCCAAGGCCAGTATTTCCTGATTTCAGAAAAAAAGTGGCCACTTAAGACCCCTTTTTGGCCCCCCATCTTCTTGCACTTACCCTAATAGCTAAAGTAATCTTTGGATATAATATATAATCTGTTACAGCTTTTTGTGATTAAAAATACATGGAAGTTTTATATTGAGGTTTTATTAATCTTTTGGGATTGGTTGTTTTCCAGATGCCAAAGAAAATTGGTCAGGTGGTGTGGAGGATGCAAACATCCAGAACAATTTGTTGTCTTTGAAGCTAGTTGACGGTCCTATAAAATCATCTTACAGACATAATTGTTCTAGTGAGGAGAATAGTCATAGAGGAATATTTTTAGAAAGTACTAGAGAAGATAGCAAATGGAAAAGGTTACGTAACTTTTCTAACCTTAATAGCTAAAGTAATATTTGGATATAATATTATAATCTGTTAAAACTTTTTATGATTAAAAATGCATGGAAGTTTTATATTGAAGTTTTTTAATCTTTTGGGATTGGTTGTTTTCTAGATGCCAAGGAAAATTGACTAGGTGGTGTGAAGGATGCAGACATTCAGAACAATTTGTTGTCTTCAAAGCTAGTTGATGGTCATGTAAAATCATCTTACAAATGTAATTGTTCTAGTGAGGAGCATAATCACAAAGGAATATTTTCAGAAACTACAAGAGAAGATAGCAACGGGACAAGGTTACTTGAAAATGAAGCATTTGTACAGGAAACTAAAAGTAACTTTTCTAACCTTAATAGCTAAAGTAATCTTTGGATATAATATTATAATGTGTTACAGGTTTTTGTGCTTAACAATGCATGGAAGTTTTATATTGAGGTATTTTAATCTTTTGGGATTGGTTATTTTCCAGATGCCAAAGAAAATTGCCCAGGTGGTGTGGAGGATGCAAATATTCATAACAATTTGTTGTCTTCGAATCTAGTTAATGGTCCTATAAAATCATCTTACAGACATAATGGTTTTAGTGAGGAGCATAATCATAGAGGAAATGGTTATATATCATTCTTTGGGCATAGAGTTGGTGAAGCTACTATTGTTTACAAGCACGGTGCAAACATTGTAGCACTAATGCCCAAACTTTGACATTGTAACTATTATACTTAACCAAAGATACAAGAACTAACAACAAAATAATGTGCTGAACTAGGTTACTGCTATCGTGTTAAGGACTTTGTCATTGGAAGGAAAGGCTATGGATTTGTTAAATTTTTTGGAGAAACTAATGTTAGGCGGCTGGATTTAGAGAGTATTATTCAATTTAAAAAGTTGAATGTTGCCTATATTGATGAAAGTAAACCATTTCTAGGACAGGGCCTTAACAAACTAGCAAAGATAACCTTGTTAAATCTTAAACTTGTTGACAAGAAGACAGGTCAGTTTTCTACAGAGGGTGTGGAAGTGGACGAATTTGAGAAAATGATATAAAGAAGAACTAAAGATTTGGGGGCAAAATTTATGTCATACAATGCTATTAAAGGAGAATGGAAATGCCAAGTGAAACATTTCAATAAAGAACATTGACCAGGTGGTGTGGAGGATGCAAATATTCGAAGCAATTTGTTGTCCTCAAAGCTAGTTGATGGTCTTGAAAAATTATCTTCTAGACAAAATGGTTCTAGTGAGGAGCATAATCATAGAGCAAATGGTTATATATCATTCTCTAGCCATAGAGCTGATGAAGCTGTTGTTGTTCACAAGCATGGTGTAGACATTGGAGCACTGAGGCCCAAACTTCAACACTCTGACTACTATACTGAACCAAAGATACAAGAACTAGCAGCAAAAGAACGTGTTGAACTAGGCTATTGCAACCGTGTTAAGGACTTTGTCTTTGGAAGGACAGGTTATGGATCTATTAAGTTTTTTAGAGAAACTGATGTTAGGCAGCTGGATTTAGAGAGTATTTTTCAATTTAATAAGTGGGAATTTGTCTATATGGATGAAGTAAACCATTTCCAAGATAGGGCCTTAACAAACTAGCAGAGATAACCCAAGGTTAAATGTTAAATATGTTGACCAGAAGACGGGTCAGCATTGTACGGAGAGTGTGGAAGTGGACAAATAGGTGAAAAGGCTAAAAAGAAAAAACTAAACAGCTGTGGGCAGAATTTATGTCATACAATGCTATTAAAGGAGAATGAAAATTCCAAGTGAAACATTTCAGTAAAAAAAATTTGGCCAAGTGATGTGGAGGATGTAAATATTCAAACCAATTTGTTGTCCTCAAAGGTAGTTGATGATCATGTAAAATCATCTTCCAGACAAAATGGTTCTAGTGAGGAGCATAATCATAGAGGAAAGGAAATGGTTATATATCATTCTCTGGCCATAGAAATGGTGAAGCTACTATTGTTTACAAGCATGGTGGAGACATTGGAGCACTAATGCCCAAACGTCGACATTATGACTACTATACTGAACCAAAGATACAAGAACTAGCAACAAAAGAATGTGCTGAACTAGGATATTGCCGCCGGGTTAAGGATTTTGTCCTTGGAAGAGTTTTTGGGAATTTATTCTTGTAGGTTGGTTTGATAGTTTGTATAGGAAACTAGTGGCTTTATAAAACAATGGAATCAATGTAAAAATCAACTAGATTGTACGTAATGAATTCCTGAATCAATTATTGTTATATAATTGTTATTTGTTGTAGTCATGATTTAGATGAATGCTTATTTATTGCCCCACCATGTGTGGTAGGCTGCCCATGTTTAGTTCATCACTGCTTGGTGTCATCCGTGCACTTGTTTGACAATAGGCACCCTGATGACAACATATAACCCCAACCCCTTGGATGCTAATTTTATTTGAAGTATGCTTTGTTGAATATGCGGTGCTAGGTATGAAGTTGCACCTTAATACATTTATTTTGTATTTGATGTTGGTGGTTGTCAGTCCTTTCTCTTGGTGAATTATTAGCCGATAGGTTTTTAGTGTGAGCTTCAGTGCCAAAATGGCTAGAAATGTTGTCTCACACCGTAAAAAAATTCACACCAGAAATTTTTTTAAACTCATCAGTTGTTTTCACGCTGGAAAAAAATTGTATTAGAAAAAGTCTCATTCATTTATATGTCCCCTGCCGAATACTCTGGTATTTCTTTTTTTTTTGCAAAGAAAAAGGAAAGGGAAAACAATTTGAAAGCAAATTACTCACGCGAGCTCATGTAAATTGCATTAAGCACAAAAAAAATTGAAACCCCATTACTGTCTTTTAAAATGTTCTCCTATATCATAGAGTTGGAGTTAAAAAAAAGAAGTCCTTTATTTTTTTTTTTTTGGGAAAGATTAGAACTTTTTCAAGTCGACAATTTATTAACTTTAGAAGACTTGCCTATACCGCTGGCCTCAAATTTTAGATTTGTGGCTTTGAAAATGTGTATCAAGAAAGAGAACAGAAATATTCCCCCGCAACCTCAGGCTCAGCCTCAAAATCCACCTCCCTGCCTTCAAATTTCATGCAATACAAGGGTTTCCCTTCACATTTTAGTTTCAAATAAACTACTTGTCTTGTAGGATGCAAAGAATGAGAGGATAAATTGTGAGATGAAAGTAAAGATTGGATAAAAACATTTAAAGGTGAAGCATCCAAAGACAATTGTAAATGGCATGAAGTGGTTGTCTTCATTTGATTCCCACCATACACGTCTCCACAAGTCTTTGATTAGAAAATTTAAGGGTTGTGTATATTAAGCTTTCCTAGTCCATTAGATTGATAGGAAGAGCTTCTGCAAAATATTGTGTATGTTTTGTTAATGTCAACCTTTCAGATCACATTTTGTGATCCATCATGAAGATGAAAGCAAATGATCCCAAATGCCCATATAAACAAAGCGTACAATTTTTTTCTGAAACTCTTCCTATCAAATTATGGGTTGTAAAAGTTAAAAACCATTAATAAAAGGAGGTTAAATAGGGTTTGAGTGTACACAGGTATAATTATAGGGTTGTGCCATTTGTAGTGGGGGATATAATTAGGTATTCTCGTTCTCACTCCCATTCAGGAGATTATAGCTTTTGGTACCCCCAGTACAGGTGCCAAGCAAATGGAGAAGGAGGTTACAACATGATAACTCCAAGGTCAATGGTGATGCTGCCAAAAGTTCCACAATCGTACAAGGCAACAATCATGTGTGTTTGTGTCTGTTGATTATAGGGTATGTAGCTGCACAGTTGGTCATAAGATGGTTACAGTCTCGCATTCACAAAAGAAAAATCCAAATGTTGATGATGATGGAAGATGGGAAGGAAGGGAGAAAGCGGTGGGAAATGAGCACATATTACATAGTCATCAATGAAAATGAGAATGAGAACAAGATGAATAATAGTAATAAAAGGGTGTTGGTTTCAGGGCAAGGAACATATGAGGAAGCTTGGGCTTGGGCAGATGCAAAGAATCACCTCACCAAACTCAATGCAAACTGTTGTTTTTATTTTAATTCTACCACAACCTCTAGCCTCAACAACAACAACAACACAAAGAAAGGACGAATAGCCACACCAAGGAACTACTATTTTTATTTTAATGCGTATGGTGAATGTATATCTATGTATTATTTCTTTGTGAATAATTAATGCACATGAAGTATTCGTTGCATATTGTACCTCTTATTTTTGGCTTTTGCTTTTTGAAGCAATCCTCTTTCTAGAAGAAATAAGTTACAGATGATTTTAGGAATCTAACATTGGTGCAGTCACGGTAGGAGGATTCACAAAAGGAACTGTCTGGACCGTGTAGCAAGAGTAAACACAACAGAAATAACTCAAAGAAATGGAACAAATGCGGATTCAGTCATTCAGTATATCAAAGAATTCAAATACAATCTGGCTGGCAACATGCAGGATTACAACGAGGGCTCAAAGGCATGATTACATACATGCGCGAGATAAAGTTTTGAAGCTCCTTCGCATAAAATCTAAACTATCAATTATCACTATGTTGTGAACTATGTTAACTACTTTCCTAAGGATCTATTACATCAATATATATCATTTCCAGACCAATAGATTCCTCTGCGTCGGCTAAGAAAGGTCACAAACTCCAATGAAGAGATGTAACGTGTTCACAGATAGGTCGGACCTAAATGCATAGAACACTTCCTCAAATGAATGGAACAATGTGCGGACCTCCGAGGAAGGTCGGCCACAAACCAAGGATCATTGACTGATGTGTCATTAGGATCCGCAAGTCAAGGAATGATCCGCAAGCCTTCTCCTTTAGTTGATTATCTGAGACTGTCAAGGTGCTCTGCTCTGAGAAAATAGTTGATCTTCTTATGGCAATATCTTTCCGGTAACTGATCCAAATGTTTTGAATTCTTGATATGATGTACAGATGAATGAATGTCTATGCTAAGTCCAGATCTGCAAGATGTGAAATGCCAATATCGGACCACAACCTGAACCTACTTCTAAATGAGTTGCATGAACTGAACTGGAAAATGAAAGAACTGAAATGCAAACAAACTAAAATGCAAATATTTTTGGTTGATGCAAGATTGCTCTTGAACCAGGGATGCTCTTGCATCAAACATGGTATTAGAGCTCCAGATCTGTCAGTTTCTTCTCAAATTTGAGAGAGTTTTAGCCATGAGGTCATGATTGGTGCTTTCTGGTGTGAAATGGACCTCACTGTTGTGCTTAGAAGGTGTCAAATCCTTAAGATCACCTATTCAAATAATGAAATCGGACATAGGAAATTTTTTGGGTATTTTTTTGGAGCTTTGAATTTTTGTGCAGTCAAAAATACGTACAACCGTATGGTCATACGCATGCCTCAATTTATGTGCCAATATTTTATGAACTAATCTCAATTTTTGAGCCATCTCAATTTTTGTGTCATCTCAATTTGTGTGTTGTCTCGATTTTTGTGCATAGAAGGTACAACTAAATATTTTATTAATTTTTCAATCTTAAAAAATATATTTGTTTCAGCGCCAGCCCCCAAAGACTCAGCCCCTAGTCACATGGGCGACTAGGGCCTTGTGCAGTTCCTTTTATACAGCCTAAAGGAGTAGTTTCTCAGAAACGACCATATCTTGTGCATACGATATTAAAATTCTACAAAAAAAGACATTGGAAAGTTGGTTTTGAGCACTATCTAGTGGTGTTGGTATTTTTACCATATTTGTCTTCTAGTTTTTTTTATTGTTATTTGAAGTCAAGGCATCTTTTCATCTTTCAAGCTCATTTCTTTTGTCTAGAATCTTTGGCTCATTTCTTTTGTCTTTGTTTTTCACAAATGAATAGTCGTTAGAAAAGTATCAATGATCTCTAGACAAAGTCATTTATGAACTTTTTCCAGATTCATCCCCAGGGATCTTTTATTCAATTTTTTAGTTTTATGGCTTCTATTTGATATTATATATGTTTTGGCACCTGTAGAAGTTTTTTTTCTTTCATGGGCTTCATTTATCAACATTGATTTGTATTATGGATTTTGATCTTTATCTCTTTCATTTGAGGAGGTATCATGGGTTTTGCCAATCATTTTTCTATGGTCAATCTAACTAAGGACAATTATGAGTCTTGGAAAAAAGACATCCTGACACATCTTAGGTGGCTACATCTTTTGTCTTATCTTTATGGGCTCATACCTGAACCAAATATGCCTCAGAAGAAATCTATTTGGGGAAATAATGTTGACCATATTGTAGGATTGATTTGTTCTAGTGTTGATTATGACACTTTGTGTACTATTTCATACCTTGAGTGCCCACGCACACCTTGGACAAGTATTTGGGAGTTGTACGGAGATTCTCATATCTCACCATTTCTAGATGATCTTGATACAAATTGTCTCACTCCTTTTGATGATGTAGATAACATACCTTATGATGATGATACTTTAGAGGAGCTTGAGTATATTGCAAGTCTTGATTGTTTAGATGACTTTGAGACTTCTATTGCTCCGTCTTCTCCTCTTGTTGAGATCACATCTTCTTCATCACATGTTACTACATAAAGTCCAATGTTGTTTCATTTTTGAATTCCAGTGATTCTCTGCACTAGGTCAATCTTAGTCTTTCAGATCCACCACCTTGGGATTCTTATAATGTAGACATATCACCCTTGTTTGTGGAGTCTCACATTGTAGATTTAGAGGACATGTTTGAGGGTTTATCTCTCTTGTTTGATGCCATCTCAGGTGGATTTGCATCACCACCATTTTTGTGTTTCTAGATGTAGTTCAGATCATATCCTCTCCCGGTTCTACTTCTCTCATTGGGTAAACAGTTTCTATTTTGGATAAGACATCTTTTTTCAATAGGAGGTCACCAAAATTGCATTTTGAGGCACACTTTTGGATATGGATTCCCTATTCATCCAAGATGTGGGAATGGCTTATACATTCACTAGTGGATCTATTTCTTTCGAAAGGAAGAAATATTATTTGTAGGCAGTGGATTATTTTCTATCTTTAGGCATTCATCATCGGTACTAGAGTTGCTTCTTGGAGGAGATTTAGAATATCTTTCACCTAGTCTCTCTTATGGGGGGCACTCGTGATTGCACTTTTGTGATGGATTCAATTCTTGGGGGTGTTAGCATAATACATTGTATTACATTGTTATGGTTCGGTCGGTTCGGTTTCAACTGTCAGTTATAAATAACCGTATAACTATTGTAACTGTCACTGTCAACTCCCTCTCATAGTTTATATACATGTTTGTATCTGCAATTTGATAATCGAATAAATAAAGAGTTTACCTTATTTCATTTGGTATCAGAGCAATGTGATCTTTGCTCAGCGTGATCATGAAGATGGAGAAGTGCAGTATCGCTAGCCTGCCTTCCATTGCTGACCTGCGTGACTGTTGACGTGGTCTTGTTCCATAATCTTCTGTAGCGTTGATCTGCCAAATGCTTTTCCATAATCTCCTACAACGTATTTGTTGTGCCTATAGGAAATTTGTTGTGTAAAGGCATTTAAATATAGAGGTGTGACTACATTTTGTTTCTATAAGTTACAGTATTGTTATGCAGGCTAGTTCCTTTGGAGCGATAGAGGAGAATGTGGAAGATTTTTGAAAAGAAAAAATAACTCCCTAATTGTCCATCCATCGCCAGATTCAACTGAATGCCATAATATCTATTCAGAGCAGTCTACTCCATTTATTGGAAGGTGTTGTTGAATAGGTTGCCTCAGAAGGAAAGGCAAAACAAGTTTGGAAAGGTGTCAAAGAAGGCGTTAAAATTTGAAGAAGGCATTTTCCATTAGAAGGCATTTTGTCTGATCTTTGGTATATATTTGACTATTTTCGTAGAGTATTTGATTAGGTTCTAGTGGAGATTTTGGTTTCAGAAAACTTGGTCCAAGCAGCCTGCGATATGGAGAATGAGGATAAGGCTTAGTATGGCTATCAACGAATAAGGTGCAAATTTCTTTCATTCTATGCTCTTGTAATCTCCATAGAGAAGGCCTATCATGAGCAGATTTCTATTGCCTTTGAGTTTTTTCCTTCAATGATGGAAAACCTTGGTCTTTGTCATAAAAAGTTAAAGGTCTGTTGTCTGATGTACAGAGGAGATGTTGTACCCAAGGATGTGAATTTTGTTACCTCTATCAAGATTAAGAGGGTCATTTATTTTGTGGGCTGGTGTCCTTGGTTTAAGTATGGTATCAATTATCAAACCCCAACTGTGGTTCCTAGAGGGGATCTTGCCAAGGTTCATTGGGTAGTTAGTATAATATCTAACTCCACAAGTGTTGTTGAGGTCTTCTTTCACATTGATCACAACTTTAATCTCATGTATGTCCAGCATACTTTTGTAAACTGGTATGTTGATGAGGGTATGGAACAAGGAGAGTTATCAAGAGGCCAAGAAGATGAGGATTCATTAGATGATGAAGCTTTTATTAATGACTCTTCCAGTGGTGTTAACAATGCATTAGTACTATAAGCCTTCACTTTATTGGAGGCAGGGGGCATCGAAGGATGGGGGATTTTCCATCATCTCAAGTTAGCTTCTCGCTTTGAGATGATGATTTGCATGAGAAGCATTTTTGGTTTTGGTTGTTTTGTTTTTCTTTATTGATGCTGACGGATTTGAAGAATGTATATTTTGTGAAGATTTTGCTTTGAAAACAAGTTTGGGATTTGGTGTTGAGCTCAATATGGATTGTTCTCTAGCGAGCTTCAAAGAGTATATGATCGAGAATTATACCCTTTCACGGTCACTAGACAATGGCAGAACTCTGTCGTATCTCTTAGGGTTCATTGTCGAATAATTCTAGACTCTGTGATTTGAGAGCTTGGGACTAAAGAGCTTAAGAACACAACTCTAAGCTACGCCTTTCTGAGGGTAGACGAGACAGCATGATGGAGCCCTGCTTGGTTCAGGATTTGTTCTTTGGGAGAAGATCTTCTATAAAATATGTATTCATATTATGTAATCAGCTTTGTTGAGTATTTTAGTATTTTAGCATTAAGGGGGGGTCCCTTGGTACTATTGCAAGAACAATGTAATAAGGGGGGGAATGTTAGCATAATACATTGTATTACATTGTTATGGTTCGATCGGTTCAGTTTCAACTGTCAGTTATATATAACCGTATAACTATTGTAACTGTCACTGTCAACTCCCTCTCATAGTTTATATACATGTTTGTATCTGCAATTTGATAATTGAATAAATAAAGAGTTTGCCTTATTTCAGGGTGGTCTTAGTGTTTAGTCCTTCCATCGCATGTATTTGTTTTATTTTCTCTTTTGGAGAGGATTTTTCTCCCATTGGGTTTTTCTTCTTTTCTCCACTTTATGAGAGATTCTTTATATGTAAATGGTTGCCTGATCAAGCCTTGTTGTCGGGACCCATCTCCTTCTTCATCTTTCTTTTTAGCTTGTGTATAATCTCCCTAAGTTGCACTTATGGGGGGTGTTGGTGTAAATTAATATTTACACGTAGCATAATTTAATTAGGTAGTTAATTAGGAAAGTATTTTTCTTTATTAGTTGTCAATCTTATCACATATAATAAGATTGTTTTATTTGTCTTTTTGCTTTGTCTATTTTTGACAAATGCAAATGTATATCTTTGTATTATTCCTTTGTGAATAATTAATGCATATGAAGTATTGGTTGCATATTGTGCCTCTTATTTTTGGCTTTTGCTTTTTGAATCAATCCTCTTTGTAGAAGAAATACCATAGATGATTTTGGGAATTTAACATTTTGTATTTTAGCTCGTAGTGATCTTGCATTCTTGTGAAGAGATGATTATTTAATTTATGGGAGTGTGTAGCTCATTGTACGTGAGGATCACTTGTGGCCCTTGTGTGAATAATTGGGGTTTTAAACCTTCATTTTATTTATTCATCTATCTTGCTCTCTTCTCCCATAAGTGATATGCTAAAATGAGAATTGGATGCCATGAGAGGTGAATTCCTTTAAACTATTGATTTTTGCACTTTGAGTCATTTGTGATCTTGCATACTTGTGTGGAAAGGATGGTTTGGTTTATGGAGTGTTTGGCTCCTTACTTGTGAAGCATTCAAGTGGGTAGTTTTGACTTATGTTTGCATTGGTTCAAGCCCTTGTTTAATTATGGACTTATTTTGTGTTTAAATCCATGATTCTTGAGAGAAACCATTGTGAACCTTATGGGATTTGGTATTGAGTCCAATTTGTGTGTGAAGGATTTTATGAAAATCTTTCGTGTGTGTGTGAGTGAGTGATGTGATTTTAATTTTTTTTGTAGAGCTATGAGTAACTCCTTGTGATCTTGTGTGGAGCTTAGAGAAGCTCTTTTTTAATCCTTGTGTGGATATTTGAGCCTTGTGTGAGACCTATGTGTGTGCATAAGAATAGCTTTCTTGTGAAGTACCATTGATGTTTTTTTCTTCGTAGCTTGAGAGTTGCCCAAGGTTGCATAGAAATCTATTGTGCCTAATGATGGAAAAATGGTAGGGTGGTGAGTATGTCCTCCATTTTCCCTCTTCATGTTGTTGAATCCACTTAAAGATCTCTTGGAAGTTTTATGAGCTCTTGCTCATTTCTTGTATTGTAGCATTTTGATAAATTGAGCAATTGTGTAATCATAGTGTAATAAGCCCCTTGGGCATTGTATATAAAATTTGAATGAGCCCATCCATGTGTTATAGAAATGTGGACAACAAATTGTAACCTCTCTTATATTATATGATTTATTGGAAAGCAAACTTGTGAAAGGGCTTATTCCTTATGTAGAGAAAATGAGAATTTAGTACAAAATTTAAAGTGATGCAATATACCTTGTTGTGATGTGGATGTATAATTAGGTGTAATTGGAATTTATTAGCATGCTCCATTTTAACCCAACTATAATGAATCAAAAGATATGCAACAAAAATGTATTTTCAAGTTCTCTAGATGTGTAAATTTGAGAGTGAGGACAATGGTGTCATAACTTTCAAATTGTGACCTAAGTTCTTATAATTCTTGGGTACATAGTTTCTAACTAAGGTTTAGACATTACTTACAAATTTTAACCATTCATCTCTTTTATATCATTAGCTATGATTAAACAAGTTGACTTTTTTACAAAAGTTTAATAAAAGTCTCATGAACCCCTATCATTTATTCCATGTTATGAATTTTGCAAAAAAACAAGTTTGATAGACATCTTTGAGAGTCTTCTTTTCCTTTTTGTAGGAGATAAAAATATTTTGTTTTCAACAAGTTATGGCTATTTCTTTCTAGTTTATAATTGTGCGATCTCCTTGAAAAAGACATTATGAATAACTTCTTTACATTTTTGGAAAGGTATTAGTATTTTTTTTATCAATTTTAGAACCTTGTAATGATTCGATGTGTCGTATGGTTTTGGAAAAGATTTTTGAAACCTAGTTGTTCTTACCCTGGACATAGTGGTTAGCAAGCATTAGGGTTTCCTTGGGGTAATTAATAAATGAAAGAGTGAGGGGACATCTTCTTTTAATGTATTCTCATATGAATTAATAGTCTTAGATAAATGTGTCTCCATATGTATTGTGAATCAAAATGATTGGATGAGAGTTTCAATGCTTAGTGTGCAAGATAGGGTTAGGTCTTAATGACCACTATCCCTCTTAATGTTATGTTTTCTGTTGCATGGAAAGGAAAAGAATTGATTGATTGTGATTGCAAGTGCATGTGTTTTGTGAAGGTTATGATCTCTTATACATTAATATATCTGCAACAAAATTGGAGTAGAGATTGATTGTCTTTTGGCCCTGCTCATGAAGCATCTTCTCTATCCCTTTTTTGAGCTTACGGTGAAAACGAAGGAAATAGATAAGATTGATAGTTGAATCATGTGATGATTAACCTCCCTCTTATGTTGAGAAATGAAAGGATTATGTTGCATTATAAAGAATGTGGTAACAACCAAGTTGGGGATTGAATCTCCTATGGGCATGGCTAATAAAATGATTAATAATGTCATTCTACATTAAAAATTCCTCATGTTAGTGAATTTCTTTAAATTGTATTTGGTTTTATTTCCCTTAATGTTAGCTTTTCAAATCATTTTGAAACACTAAATTTTGTTAAGGAATGAGATCAGTTGTTATGAGTGTTTTAGTAACTACATATCAAATTGCCTTCTTTATGTTGCTTTTATTTTATTTTTTAAAGAGAAGGGTAAAAATTTATTAAAAAAGAAACCCCCTGTACATAACAAAGAAAGCAACAAACCACATACTATCTATCTCCACAGTGCATTATGTTCATTGGTATTATGAAAATTTTGCATTAATATTTCTTTGAAAAATTAAAAGACTTTATAAATATTTGTGTACCATAACATGTTAGGGCTGGTTTTTATAAATTATCATAGGCACCCACAATCTTTCCTAAATAATTTGTAGGGGGTACAAAGTTAAAGTCCCGTCTCTAAGAATAGCCAAAAATTTCCAATTAAAATTCTACCGTTAGCACTTGTATTGAATGGAGAAATTTTGATTTGATCCTATTCCATATATTTATATTCCCTACATTTATTATTAAGTTCTTTAAGAAATCAGTGGCAAAGAATAAGTAGGAGTTATTCCTTAAAAAGCAGCTGATTGCTGTGGAGCCCATGGTATTACTAGTCTTTATGGAGCGCATAAATACCGTCCTTTATGGGTGTTTTTTCATGGACTGAAAGTATGGCTTTTATTCATTTCCTTTTCCTGTCTGATCACTTAGTTTAAATTTAACTTGAATCAAACAAAATGCACTGTAATAGGAATAAATTCATATCGAATAGAATTCTGCTGAAGGAAAACATAGATAATATAGTAGAAGAGAATTCTACACGAGAGGCAGACGGACCTATTTAACTAATGTGTTGTACAAAAATGTTGCCCCCCTACAAAACAGGAATTATACTCTTCCTGCACACTCTGGCTGAGGCGTGGAGAACCTACTGGAATCCCTGCAGTAGTCATAAATCATGTATTTGCTTTGTACCCATCTGAGCTTGAACTTCTGTTTCCTATTCAGAGAAGCATAAGCAGGTTGGTCCCACCACCACGAAGAAGTTGAGAAACAGGCACTGGCATTGGCAGGCATGGAGGACTGTGGGGCACTGTACTCACAGGCATCGATGCTGAAATTCCTGTAACTGGCAATGAAGGGAGCGTGGCTCCAGTCAGTCTTCACCAGCCCACCCTGAGTAGCCCAGTCATCAGCATTCCATATGGATGAATATACCCCCATTGCCTGCCTCTGTGGATATGCCACTCCTGTTTTATTTTCCCTGTTCTTAAATACTCTCACAGGTACTTCATCAACCATGAACCTGCATCCAAGTTCCAACCCATTCTTATTAGCACCATCACTCTTTACTACATAACAGCTAATGTGTGTAGTGTTAGATTAATATGCAGTACAGAATTGAAATAAACACAGTGAAATGGCAATAAATCACATAAAATAGATAACACAAATTTACATGGAAAGGAAAAACCATGGGTAAAGATCTCTCAATAATTTTATCTTCAGAAGAAATTTGCTGTTACAACATTGACACTCAAACTCAATTAACTTATAACACCATGAACAAACATACAAGTGCTTTCAAACTCAATTAACTTAGAACACCACGAAAAAACATACAAGTGCTCATGGAACTAGTCATAGTCGTCATCTGCTTAATCCTGGACTAAGAAACTGACTTCACATACTAACATAACATGTAGTAGTTAGTGTATGGGCTTACACAACTTGGTGGCGATTCCACAGCAGGGAATAGGAATGGAAGTCTTGTGTTGGGTCGAACCACAAGTAGAGCCTCTGCTCTCGGTTGCCAACTCCCTTTGAGTAGACATTGGTCTGCACAATGTATGGCTCTCCAGACTTGTTGCCTAAGAATTCGAAGTCAAATTCATCGTGCTGATCACCTTGAGAAGACATCTGCAATTCAACACATTCATCAATTAAACCAGTAGCAAAGCATAATGAAACATGAGCAGGGAATGGACAAAGGGTATAATTAATTACATAGAAAGCAGTGACAGTGCCAGCAGAGTCCCCAGGAACAAGTTTCATCTGGACATATGCTTTTCCAAAGAGATAGGTGCTCTTGGAAGCAAATCCTGCACCTGCACCACCATCACAACATATAAACTTGTAAACCATCTACACACAAATTGACCCCTACAACACCACCTTGGAAACAGAGGAGCTGTTCATGGCACTTACACAGCAACACACAATCTAGTTCAGGAGAGTTAAATGAAAGAATACATTTTTAATATAGATAGTGCATTCTTCATCATCAAGAAACCAAATTATGAGAAAAACAGAAAAAAAGATTCTTATACCAGAGCTGTTATCAAGCTTAAGCTTGAGCATTTGTCCCTCATGCATGACATGATCCTCTGCCCAACTGGGGTAGAAGAAGTCATTGAAATCTGCACATTGTGACCCCTCCAATCCCACCAACAAAACAAGAATGATATTGAGAGCCCACCAACATAAAAGCATACATTTCCCTGCCCCTGCCATGGAAACAAAACTCTTAGCTATCAAGAATTCTGATTGGGATTTAAGGGCACAGGCACACCAATTTATACAAAGGGCCAATGAATTGTAGGGCGATTATAAACTACATTAAGTAAGCTAAACTAAACCATTCCCAGGACCGCTCCGGCTCCAACCCAAGTATCTCGTGAAACGTACTGTCATGCATACCCCACACAATTTAAATAATTTTTACCCTTCCCAACTGTAAAAAATAAAAACTAGGTAGCCCTATATTCACTTCCTTGCCTTCCACTCTGCCAATCTGTACATTGCGTGTATTTATCTCTGTCCTCCATCACAGATTCACACTTCACCCACGCCAATCCGAAAGTTAAAATTAACAGTGAGTTCCATGTCGTTTTTGTTCGATGTGTTACAGCTGTAATTTTAAAAGAAGAAAAAAAGGTGAGTTAGACATATATAAAGTTAATTGTTCCTATAAAAAGTAGACTCTGACGCCATTGATTCTGATTAAGATGGGCTCCAGGAATACGGGTGCCGAGCTGGAAGATGATGTCTAAGCTTAAATTCCTGTACGGGGCTCGCCAAAAGAAGCTTTGCGACAGCCTGGTCTTTTACATTTCCTCATGGCTTTTTCCAAGTTTAATTGATGGCTTTGTTTGACCTAATGTACTCGTCTATCAGTTTAATGAACCCTAATCCACTAACTAAACTTGCTGTCCAAGTAAATGGGTATTGTTTTAAGTAGATGGCAATGGAGCAGGAATGGCGGTTTGTCAGCAATGGGAATTAAAATTTAGCGGAGTGGAATTTGCAGCAGTTGGAATATTAGGTGTCCACTGTCACTGCCATGAAGTCTGAGCAGCTGGCACATCTCCAAATTCTGTTTCATTGCAGGACCAAATTTATTTGTTTCTTTCATAATTGAAGAGAGAGAGAGAGAGAATGTCACGTTATTCCACACCTTCATTGTTTCCGCCATTGTATCAAGTTTCAGCTGGGTTGTAGCTACAGGGGCTAAAGTCGATGGCCATACGGCCGTATTTAGGGGTTTTTGCCGTAAAATATCACAATTTTGGGAAGATTGTATCCTTTAGATTTTGGACAGAATGTTATGATATATTTTTTAATAAAATATGTTTATAGTATGTAAAGGGAATGTTTATTTTGAACTTTGGTGGATAGTATTATTAACACATACTATCATCCATACCAATTGTGCTCAAGCAATTGAGTTACCACCACTTTGACTAAAAGACAAATTTAAATGGATAATGCAAAAAAAATTGCTTGATAAGTAAGTCGACCCTCAAATTTAGGTTAGGGTATTTGGTTTTAATTTGATGTTATTAATGTAAGGCAACTTGCAAAATAGAAGTAAACATATTTGTTTGTCGAGACCTTTGCCAATACTATTGTAACCAAAACTAATTAACTAGTCCCTATACCTATTAACTAATTAGATATTATAAATTTTTATTATTTATAATAATATTTTTTAAAGTAAACATACAAATTTGTTAATTAAAAAATTAATTATTAACATTTTCTATTGAATGAAACTTTTTACCTTTTATTTTAACCTTCACTTTATTTAAAATATTTAATAATTTACCTTGTACAATTGTACTTATTAATAATATGTTAAGTCAATAAAAAATAATAATGAAGTGGGACAATTACCGTATACAAAAATCAATGGAATATAAATTGCAATTACATATGTAACTGTACGGAAAGACACATGGCGTTTGAAAGCTTGTGCCATTATGTATCACTAGAACTGAGTTTAACCTGGCGGTACTTGTGAGAAAGTTAAAATGTGTCATAAATTTTCAAAATCAGACCACTTCTTTTTTTTAATTTCGATTGTATTTTACATGAAAATGCTTAAAATCAAATTTAAGCACTCTCAATCACTCTTTAATTTTTAAAAGAGTTATTTGTGGAGTTAGTAGTTCCATGAATATTTTATTACTTATTTTAAGCAGTTATTTTAAATTGTAGTTTTTTTATTAAATATTTTTTATTAAAAAAATATTTATAAAAAACTATTTATTAATATAGAAAATTTAAGAGATAAGATTTGCCAAACCGGAAATATTTGAAACCATTGCATATTTTTTATTTAATAAAGATTTTAAATTACCTTTTATACATTACTTAAAATTTGCACAAGACCACTACTCAAATTTAAATAGAAAATCCACTTATGTTGCATATGACCATGGCATAAGTTCCCCACAACTATTTAGTTATAGAATATTTTAATAATTAGTATAAACATCTTAAATATATTTTAATAATTGAAGAGTTATTTTATTTTAGTTTAGAACTATTTAGAAATTAAATTATTTTATTTACATTCTTTATTTTATTTTTATTTATTTATTTAAAGTTATTTTATTTTACTTTAGAATTATGCTATATTTTTAATTTACTTTATTTTACTTTAAAGTTAATTTAAAATAGCTCTCTTGTAAATACTTTTCTTTCAACTATTCTTTCATGATATAGAGGTTGACTTGATTGGATACATAGATTCATATTGGGATAGTGATACTCAGAATCGCAAGTCGACTTCAAGTTACAGTTTCTCACTAGGTTCTAGTCCTATCAGTTGGTCTAACAAAAAGCAAAATGCTATTGCTTTATCATTCATAGAGGCAAAGTACAGGGGAACTGTCAACACAGCCACTAAAGCTATTTGGCTTCAGGGCATTCTCACTGAGTTTGGCATTCCATTCAAGCAACCCACAGTCATATATTATGACAACCAAAGCACCATCCAAATATGCAAGAATATGATCCAACACCAGTGAACCAAACACAGAGATTCACATGCATTTTATTCGAGAGCTTATTCATGGGCAAATCATTGACTTGACATTTTGCCAGTCTTTAGAGCAGGTTGCCAATATCTTCACCAAGCCTTTTACTGAGAGCAAGTTCATTCATCTATGAACTCTTCTTGGGGTGCAGTCTACTTCAGTAGTAGCATCATCTTTTGGGGGGGCTTCTAGCCCTCTTCACTTCTTTTCTCTCTTTTGGGGGGGAGTTTTTTTCTATTGGGTTTTCTCTATTTCTCCACTTTATGAGAGATAGCATTGTACCTAGGTACCTCATCATGCCTAGTTGTCGAGACCTAATTTCTTTGTCCCCACCTAAGATATGTTTAAGGGGTGTGTTAGTGTAGGGTATTATTTATCTTTATTGTTTATTATAGATTATTCCTACGCATGGATTATGCATTATTCCTATGCATGAATTATGTATGGATTACTCCTATAAATAGAACTGTGTTTAGTTTTATTCTAGTTCTCATAAATCTTCTAGGGTGTTAGACTTGAGTCATTCAAAAATATTTATTCTTGTTAATGTTCCTTCAATTTCTAAGTCTTTATATTATGTCTTTTATAAATGATTATTCTAGAAGGACATGAGTGTATTTTCTCAAGAGTAAATTTGATATCTTTAGTTAGTTTAAGGAGTTTAAGACTCTTTTGGAAAATTATATTGGTAGGAAGATTAAGGTTTTAAGGACTAACAATGGCGATAGGTTTTCTTCCACAGATTTTGATAAATTTTGTAAAGAGAATAGAATTAAGAGACATAAGACAACTCCATATACCCCTTAACAAAATGGAGTTGCAAAAAGAATGAACTAGTATGTTTGGTGGAGCCAACTTAGAGTAGAAGTTCTGGGTAGAAGTAGTTGTTATGACTTGCTACCTAATTAATAGGTCTCCTACATCAGCTCTTGGTGGCAAGACCCCTATTGAGGCATGGATGGGAAAAAAGACCTCATTACAACATCTTTGTGATTTTGGTTGCAAGGCATATGCATGTGTGTAGGGAGAAGTGATCAAAGTTGGAGAACAAAGCAATGAAATGTATATTGATCAACTATGGTGTTAGTGTAAAAGGATAAAATCTTTAGGACCCAGTGGCCAAGAGAGTTTTGTACATTAGAAGTGTTATTTTTAGAGAGATTAAGCCTTTTCTACAGTGTTACAACAAAAAGGGATGAAAAGATGTGGTTTAAATACCCCCAAAGACTGAGAAGGTTGAAATAGAAGCTCATGAAGAACATGAAGAGGCAAAGAGCAAAAATAGTTTTGATAGTTTTGAAAAGAAGGTAGAACCTTCACCTCAACTCTTGAGGATATCCCCTTGGTAGAAACAACAACCAAAAAGGTATACCCATTCTGACTGGAGATATATTTTTGCTTTGATTAAACTAATACCAATGAGCCTAGCACTCTAAATAAGATGATGGATATGGATGATTCTCAATCTTGGAGAGTAGCTATGAATGAGAAGATGGTTGCATTGAAAAATAATGACCACATGGGATGGTATTGTTGTACGATGAATTAAAGCCTATTGGTTGTAAATGGGTGTTCAAGAACAAGATTGATTGAAATAGCGATGTTGAAAAGTACAAGGCAAGATTGGTTGTGAAAGGATATTTTGAGGTTGAAGGGATAGACTTTGGTGATATTTTCTTCTAGTTACTAAGGTAACATCTATCAATTCATGTTACTAACCTATAGCAACAACTTTTGATTTATAGATAGAATAGATGGATGTGAAGACAATATTTCTAAATGTTGACTTAGAGGAAGAAATATACATGACATAATCATAGTAATATGTTGTTAAAAATAATGAGTCCTTATTTTGTAGATTGAAAAATCTTTATATGGTCTTAAATAGTCTCCTAGAATTTGGTACCAAGATTTTGATTCCTTTACGTTGGGATTGAATTTTTTAAGATCCAAATCAAATCATTGTGTATACTATCAACTAGACGGTGATTGATTCCTTGTTATCACGTTGTGTGTAGACGATATGTTGTTTTTTGGTAATAATAAAGATGTGTGTAATTTGAAGTCTCAACTTTCAACATAGCTTGAGATGAAGGACTTGAGGGTTGCCAAGTATATCTTGGTTATGAAGATCAAAAGAGATACAGTAAACATAAATTGTGAGTTGGGCTAGAGTATGTGAACTCTGTACTACAACATTTCAACATGACAGGTAATAGACCATTGAGTTTTTATATTTTTGTGGGAACTAAGTTTTTAGGTGAGCAATGTCTTATGAGACCTATAGAGATGGAGGATATGGTTCTTGTTCCTTAGGCTAGTGCAGTTAGGATTTTGATGTATATTATGGTATGTACTAGACCAATCATTGCCCAAGTAGTGAGAGTTTTGAGTCACTTTATGGCTAATCCTAGACGAGGTCATTGGGATGCAATTAAGAGGGTCTTTAGATATTTACAAGGTACCTCTGAGTACTCTATTTATTATTATGGTGATTCTACAAAGGACTAGCACTCAATGGATATTCATGGATTCGTGAAGACTAGGCAGGAGATGTCAATAGTAGAAGACCCACTAGTGGATATGCATTTAGTTTATTTGGTGGTGCTATTAGTTGGATGAGTAAGAGACATGATGCGGTTGCTTTGTCCACTATAGAGGTTGAGTACATGGAAACTACGCATGCCCATAAGGAGGCCATCTAGCTTAAGAGATTGTGTTTGGATGTGGGGATAAGGTTGAGTATAATAATAAACCCTAGGATTATGAGTCGATAAAAACTTAATTAATATAGAAATTACATAAAATAATGTAAAGGTAATTAGTCCTAAATATGATGACGAAATGATTGTCACAAACATCACAAACTAATTTGTCACTATACCACAAAGTCAAGACCCATTAGATAGTGACTTTATAACAATAGAATTTCTTGAAGATCCTCTCAAATTTAATATTGTGCATATAGAACTTATCTCTACATGTGTGAGAGAAAACTATGTGCCTACAGAAGTGAACCTGATACACAAATTTGAACTTACTGTGTAGAAGTGAACTAGCAAAATTCTAATGATTGAAAATGGTTCACCTCAATCTACTACACTTGTGTCTAAGAAAATGGTGTTTACAAATACCATTTGGGAACTTACTAAGTGAGGGTCATGTTCTCCTTAGTCAAGCCCTTGGGTAGATTGATTCAACAATAATGAACTATTAGAAATTAATCTTTACTTAGTGAAGATTATTTTATATTTTTGTATTTTATTAATTTTGGTGTTCTATCCCCACATGTTGGATAACACCTCTTTTATTCCTTCTGCAGGAATAATCTATTTTGGTAGATTCCTCCTTAAGAGGAAACATGTGGCACACACTTTATGCAAGATGGCATATGGGAGTTACGCATAACTCCATTCTTCACCTCTATTTAAAAGGTGTCCTCTCTTTCTACATAATATTCTTCACGGATTTCTTCTTCTTCTTCTTCTTCATCTTCATCTTCTCATTTCTCTCATTGAAAAGCTTCTCAAATATCTCTGTAATCTCTCTTTTTTGGCTTCTTGCCACTTGCATATACACAGGGGGTTTTTCTTTGTTTTTCCTCCTTCACAATTTTGGTGTTGGTCTCTCTTAGTGCAACTTACAATCTGGTATTTCTCTTGTGTTTGTTTAATTGCTTTGCATGTTTGATTAGAATTTTGATCCTGCAATTTCCCTTTTCGTGGTATCAGAGCTTTGTTGCTAATCATTATGTGCAAGTGTTTTTTATAGATATGTTGTAGGTGACCTTGGAGACTTGCAGAGAACAGAGATAATTAGAGAAGCGTTATCTGTTTCAAATTTTTTTACAAACAAAATCAATATAGCTTGTAGAAAAAAAATACTATTCTTGTTTGTTCAAAGTTTTACAAGTTATATTTGTTCAAAAAATTTAGATTTGTGTGAAAAAAAAATTTTAAAAAATTTAAGTTTGTTCCTACATGCTATTAATATTTGTTTTAATCAAAATCTAGGGTTTAAATTAAAAAATTTGCCCTCTTTCTAATCTATTTTTTTTATAAGTATTTCTAAAAAAAAAAAAAATTCATTTACCTCAAAATTCTCTCCCCTCAATAAAACAAAAAAACTATACCTTGTTTCATTCCATTTATTATATTTTAGCCCTTTCGGTTTCTTTCTTCAAACAAAGGAGGTTTCTTTTTTAAAGTTCAGTGTTCAAAAAAAAAAAGCCTATGTTTAAAACTTTTTAACCGATTTCTTTCAATATTATTAAAAGGATTTCATTATTTTTTTTTAAAAGTTATTATATTAGCTTTTTTATTTTATAATTTTTTTTAATAAGTTTTCCTAATAATTCTTATAAAGTCTTTTAACTAGAATGTAAGTTTTAATAATTATTATTTTAATTTTTCAATATACTTTTTGTCTTTTATAAGTTTTTTTAAAATTGTATTTTTTTAAAAAAATTGCCTTTTCCTCATCTAATAAGGTATTTTTTTCAAAAAAAAATTGCCTTTTGTTTAAGTAATTAGGTGGTTTTTTTTTCACAAGAAGAAGCTAAGTTAATTCAATTTGGTACTCTTAGAAATAATGAACATGTTTTTTCTGTCGAAACATAATAATTCATCTAATTCTTCACCTAATTCAAATCACAATTTCCATTCACAATTTCCCAACGACCATACTTTTAAAAATTGACAGAATTCTACTCCTAAGAAGTCGCATTGTAATTATTGTAACAAAGATGGTCATTGGACTAGTGATTGTTTCAAAAAGCCAAATGCTAATTATAGGCACAATTCTTAAAGTTTTTGAATTTTTTTTCTATAGTTTTAACATGTACTTTGTTATTGGACTTGATCAACCCAATAACCTTGAACATGTCTTCTATAAATTATATTTAAATAGAGGATATTCATGTAGTCATGAATGCATGAATATTGTCTTATTTTGAGTATTTTATACTCGTAATTTCTATCATAATGCTAGGTTCTTGCTTATAACATTTCTTAGAATTTGTGACTTTTATCATCTCTCTACCTAAGTCTTGATTTATCTCAATATTTAAAACAAGTCTAGTGTTTCTTCTCAACTATGATTATGTTGTCTTGATAAAGGGAATCTAGTTTTTGTGCCTCATTTATTTGAGATATTAAAAGCTCAATGAAGCTTCTGCCTTCTTGATAGTTTTATCCCATCTATACATTTTTTTGCGAAGTCCAATGCTTCATCTAGTCTCAATGGAGTCCTTTTTATGCACTAGACGCATTTGCAATAATGTTGCATAGGGAGCCCTTTAAGTCTCATTGGAGTACTTTTTTGGCCCCATGGAAAATATTTCCATCCACTTTGATGGTATGCACTTACATTTTTATGATGAACTGATCGTTGGGGATCTAGTTCTTAAAATTCTATTGAAAGCAATATGGTTTTTATACCATCTTTAGGACTATTTTCAAAGTCCTTTGATATTTTATGAAGGCATTATGGTTTTATAACCATCTATAGAATTGTTTTTCAAAATCCGTAATATTGAATTTTCAAATGATGGCACTATGATCTTAGGACTAATTTTCAAAGTCCATTATTATTAAACTTGATATAAGTTCCCTTTACAATTCAACAAATGATGTAGTGAGAAGCAACCTAGAACTTTTATTGCTATGACTATATGTTGGCATTTTATAATTTGGGCTATAAGCCATGATTTGTGCTACATTTTTTTACTAGCACTCTTATTCAAGACTTAAGGTTATCTACATTGTATCACTCTTATGTTAGCTATGCTAACTTTTGCCTTATTAGCTTTATAACTTAAATTTGGATTCATTTGATCCACAATGTTATTATGCAATATGCAATTTCTATCTCTTTCTATGATTATACTAATTCAATTTAGGAGAAGATCCCAATGATGGGAAATCTATTTGTGGTTATGGTTTCTTTGATGAAACAGGTTCAATATCTTGCAATACAAGAATCAGCAATCCATTTCTCTTGGCTCTAAAGGAGTTCATTATTGAGATTGTTCAAAGGCATCTATACTAGCACTTTAGTTCATTCGATTCCTTAAAGACTTGAAGACTTGGCTTTACATCAAGCTGCATCTAAACTTCTCTTCAACCTTCTTTCTCAAATTCTATATTCTTATTCATTGTATAGGCTTTTATGTCATTCATGTAACATGTAATCATCCTTTGATGGATTCATTGTAAATCTCCCCAAGTAAAGCTTAAGGGGGGGTATTAGAAATTAATCTTTACTTAGTGAAGATTATTTTATATTTTTGTATTTTATTAATTTTGGTGTTTTATCCTCACATGTCGAAGAACACCTCTTTTATTCCTTCTACAGGAATAATCTATTTTGGTGGATTCCTCCTTAAGAAGAAACATGTGGCACACACCTTATGCAAGGTGGCATATGGGAGTTACGCATAACTCCATTCTTCACCTTTATTTAAGAGGTGTCCTTCTCTCTTTCTGCATAATATTCTTCACAGATTTCTTCTTCTTCTTCTTCTTCTTCTTATTCTTCTTCATCTTCTCATTTCTCTCATCGAGAAACTTCTCAAATATCTCTGTAATCTCTCTTTTTTGGCTTCTTGCCACTTGCATATACATAGGGGCTTTTTCTTTGTTTTTCCCCCTTCACAATTTTGGTGTTGGTCTCTCTTGGTGCAACTTACAATCTGGTATTTCTCTTGTGTTTGTTTAATTACTTTGCATGTTTGATTAGTATTTTGATCATGCAATTTCCCTTTTCATGAACCGAGATTATAAAAAAATAGTAGGAAAACATGCAATATGATCTTAGGATGCCAATATAATAATTTTTGTAAAAACCCTCATGTGGAGCCTCAAAATTTTCATACTTCTAACAATATTAAGCAACATGTGTACACCAAATGAAAAATACAATATCATGTACAATAATTACATCTAAATTCTATTACAAGTGTAGTTCCAATTACAAATCACATATATTATGGTGACAACACAATAATGTGTCATTTATTGGATCACAAAAATAAACATTTCAAAAATAAATCTATCAACTACAAGAAACAAACCATTAAAAATTTGAAGATAATGTAAACTAATGATTTGTGGTATTTTCTATGTAGATTTATTTCTATTTTTTAAAATTTAGAAAATAATTTCACATTTTTTAATATTTGTTAATAAAGTGTTTTCTATACTTTTCACTATATTTAATGAGTATATCATTTCATAATTGCATAAATTGAGCTAGAAATAAAATATTTTTATAATTTCTTAAACAAAGATCATTAAGATTGATATCCAGGATGACCAAGCAACAATCAAGGTTTAAAATTTAGAAAATAATTTCACATTTTTTAATATTTGTTAATAAAGTGTTTTCTATACTTTTCACTATATTTAATGAGTATATCATTTCATAATTGCATAAATTGAGCTAGAAATAAAATATTTTTATAATTTCTTAAACAAAGATCATTAAGATTGATATCTAGGATGACCAAGCAACAATCAAGGTTTCCAAGTCTAATTTCATATCAATAACATCACATACCAAATAGGTCAATAACTAAGAATATTACACTTTTCTTGTTTTTTAGCAATTGAAATCTAGATGTGTTCAATAGATTTTCAATGGTTCCTTGATGATTTAAATGAATTGGTCCTTAAATCTACTGTCATAGTGCGTAATTTGTAATAATTTTGCAATTTAGTTGACTCATAAGAACTAGTGGGGAAGAAACATGGACTCGGTTTAAAATTTTTAAATACAAAATTTTGGGGTTTATATTTACACATGGTCAATCCTTTACCTATAGATAGATTTAATTACATTCTAACCTCTTGAAATGTGTAGAAATGTGTGGAGACGAGGACAAGTTAAAATACTTTTATTTACCAACTTAATGAAATATTTTTTCACATTACTCAATACATAAAAACACACCAATCACCGTATTTTGGGGTGAGATTCTTCTAGAGTTCTATTCGCGTCTTATTTGCCGTTATTGCAATTGTTATTGTTATTAATTTTGATTAAAGAATTCAATGGAAAAGATGACGAGATTCCAAAGAGGAGGATAAAAAGTGATAATACATTTTTCATTATGATTATTATTATTTGTATTTGGGAATAAAATCTTTTTATAAATGTGTACATTTAAATATAAATAAATTAATTTAGATTTAAATAAGGTGTTGAGGGAGTTGGAAAGTTATAATTGAAAATGTTATTTTTAAAGAGATGATGGAGATTTGTAGAATGACTTATTTTAATATAAAAAATTAATGTCTTTGATATGTTGATTGTCTCAAACTTTTTGTAAATCTAAAATATTTTGTGGTTTAATTTTGAGTGGCTTGAGTGGCTATGTGAGACTAACCTCTAAAGTGTGGTTCTAACATGAATTAAGGTAAACTTTTATGACCTAGTCAAATGTGTTGATTGTTTGCTAATGCATAAAGAGTAATGGCATTAAAAAATACTTTAAAGGATTATGTTGAATTGCAAGGGGCAACAATAAACCCTAAAGACAACACTCTTGGACAAATGTTGGTGGACAACAATAAACCCTAAAGACAACAATAAATGTGAATTCTAATGCAAATGTGTTTTAGTGTGTTCCTCTATATAATAAATGTTCCTTGTAATGTGGATATTAATTCTTATTCTTTAATGATTATTGGATGTGTTTAAATGCATAAATGAATGTCTTTAAATATCAAGACACAACAAATATGGGTGTTACAACCTTGGACAAATGTTGGTGGACAACAACCAAACCTGGTAGACAAGGATAAATGTGAACTCTAAATGTGTTTCAATGTGTTCCTTTATATAATATTTGTTCATTGTAATGTGGTTACTACTACTTACTCTTTAATGATTCTTGGATGTGGTTAAATGTACAAATGAATGTCTTTAATTATCAAGACATAACAAATAGTCATCTGAGTCAACAACCCCCTTGAAAGATGGGTGTTAAAAATGTTGGTGGTGGACAACAGTCAAAGTAAACAACAATAAATGTGATTTCTAATGCAAATGTGTTTCAGTGTGTTCCTCTATATAATAAATGTTCCTTGTAATGTGAATATTAATGCTTATTCTTTAATGATTCTTGGATATATTTAAATGCATAAATGAATGTCTTTAAATATCAAGACATAACAAATAATCACACAATTTAAGAGTTACTAGTAAGAAAGGGTGGGAGTCAACAATTTTAAATTTAAACCTATATATTATAGAATTAACCTAACAAAATAGATGAAATTGAATAATGATAACAAAATAAATAAAACTAAGATAATATGAAAGCAAAAATAAATGATAAATGTATAAAAAACGTTCGTCAAAATGGAATTTGGCATTGTATGCGAAATTCAGCATTAGAATTTTAACATGTTCTTTCAAAGGCTATAACAAATAGTCACTAGGTATAACTGACGATTAATATTCTAACTAATATTTAACTGACATTTCATGTTGAGGACTGGACTCTTACGGAAAAGGATTCCACAATGAAGATACCTCTGGAGAAAGAGGCTAAATTTCTATTGGTACAAAATTGTTGTGACCCCACAATCCGCAGTAAAGGATTGTTTCATGTCACAATTCACAATCATACAAGAGAAAAAGGGAATTATATTCTGTGTGCAGTTGCACACTCGGGCTGAGGCGTGGAAAACCTGGTGGAATCCCTGCAGTAGTTGTAGATCATGTATTTGTCATGTACCCATCTCAGCTTTAATCTCTGTTTCCCATTCAGAGAAGCATAAGCAGGCTGGTCCCACCACGAAGACGAAGAAGATGAACAGGCACTCATGGTGGGGCCCTTGGATTCACAAGCATCGATGCTGAAATTCCTGTAAGAGGCAATGAATGGGGCATGGCTCCAATCAGTCTTCACCAGCCCCCCCTGTGTAGCCCAGTCATCTGCATTCCATATGGATGAATACACTCCCATTGCCTGCCTTGAAGGATATGCCACTCCTGTTTCATTTTCCTTGTTCTCAAATACTCTGATGGGAACATCATCAACCATGAACCTGCATCCAAATTCCAACCCATTCTCATCAACATCACTCTTTACTATTCTAATCTACAACTCTCCTCTTCCTGATGATGGATCATTGAGTATGATCCGAAACGTTGAAACAAAAACATACACAGTTGAATCCAGAAGCACTCTTTACTACATAACAGCTAATGTGAATAAACGTTGAAACAAAAACCAGTTGAATCCAAAAACACTCTCATTAACATCACTCTTTACTACATAACAGCTAATGTGGGTATAATTTTAAAGAAAATGTAGTAGTTTGTTAGTGTTTGGGCTTACACAACTTGGTGGCGATTCCACAGCAAGGAATAGGAATGGAAGTCTTGAGTTGGGTCAAACCACAAGTAGAGCCTCTGCTCTCTGTTACCAACTCCCTTTGAGTAAACATTGGTCTGCACGATGTATGGCTCTCCAGACTTGTTGCCTAAAAATTCGAAGTCGAATTCATCATGCTGATCACCCTGGGAAGACATCTGTATTCAATACATTTATCAGCCAAATCAGTCACATAACTATGCATGAGCAACAGTAACACAAGTGAAAGAACAAATGACATGTGGGTTACTTACATAGAAGGCTGTAACAGTGCCTGCTGAGTCCCCTGCAACAAGCTTGATCTGCACATTTGCCTTCCCAAAGAGGTATGTGCTTTTAGAAGCAAATCCTGCACCTTTATCAACATGTCACCGACATATTAGCCTACATAAATTATAGAGGTCACTGAAAGTGTGTTATGCAAAATAACAACTACATTCTTAGTAAGTATGAGTTTTCCACAGTCCATGAGAGTAAATGAAAGTGTTTCTGAATTCAACTGTGTATGTTTTTAAGCAAAAACATACACAGTTAATCCAGAAGCACTTTCACTAACTACATTCTTATTTGCAGCCAGATTGATGAGATCTAGCACAGAAGGCCTTCAATCAAAGTAAGAAAAAAAAGCCTTTACATATATTTTGGAAACTGGAAACTCATTTATGCAACCAGAATTTATCAGTAAACTGGACACCGGATAAAAATCATGTGTGAAGATGCAGTTTTCTAGCTCTTAATTAGTCCGCTCTAATTCAATTGCAAACTCTAATCAGTATCAAGAGGAGCAAAGATTGTAAGAGACAGTTCAAAATCATCAACTGCAAACTCTAATCAGTATCAAGAGGAGCAAAGATTGTAATAAACAGTTCAAAATCATCAACTGCAAACTCTAACCAGTATCAAGAGGAGCAAAGATTGTAAGAGACAGTTCAAAATCATCAACTGCAAACTCTAATCAGTATCAAGAGGAGCAAAGATTGTAAGAGACAGTTCAAAATCATGAAAGGAGCAAAGATGGGGAGAAACTGAGAAGATGAGAAAAATTAAAGATACCAGAAATGTTGTCGAGCTTAAGCTTGAGCATTTGTCCCTCATACATGACATGATCCTCTGCCCAACTGGGGTAAAAGAAGTCATTGAACTCTGCACAATGCGAACCCCCCACACTGACTAAGAGAATAAGGGTGGGAAAAACCCACCAGCATACACTCTTCCCTGCGGCAGCCATGGAAGAAAGCAAACACTCTGGTCGTAAGAAAGAGCTCATGCCCTGCAATTTATACACTGGAGTTGAAGGGGTTTCTGGGCTGAAAGCCAGTCACGGGAGACTCCTGTTGCCAGGCTGTAGAACTGAATAAACAACACCATTATTTATTAATAGGAGCTGGCCTTTTTCAAAATTCACCCCGACCGTTAAGAGGCTGAGGCAACACTGTTCTTGAGGCTTCCATTCACTTGAACGTTAACATGGCAGTCTACAACTGTACTGAATCCTGACACGGCATTGATAATAGTAAACATTTTGACGGTACGCTCACGGGATGGTTGCCCAGTCGCCACTTTGCACGTACTCAAGTCTAGGAGCGTCTGCAGCACTTGCAATTAGGTCCCACCAACCATTACCCAAGAGAACCTCACTTGAGTATGGTGAAAAAGCCTATTTACATGGTGCACTGAAGGGAAAGGTTAAGATATTAGTTGTGTAATTGAGGACCCGATCACATCTTTTTAGGTGTGAGATTGGTAGATGGACGGCTCCTAAGAAAGATTGGGAAGAAAGAACTTGTGAAATGAATGCTTCTGGTTTTGACTGTGATCGATTATTTCCCTCAACATTTCGGATCACACTCCGTGATCCATCATCAGGGGAAAAAGAGCAAGAGAAGAGAAAGAAAATGATGGAATTGCAGACCCAATCTGACTAAAAAGGAAGGAGAAAGCACAGGGTCCAAGAAATCTCTAGGGAGAAGGGACAAAGGGAACTAAGCTAGAGGACTCAAAGCCACAAAAGGAAAAAATGATAAATTAAAAAGTAATTACAATCACACAAGGAAAGAAAAGCTCAAAAAAAGAAAAATAAATTCAATCTATAAATTAAAAAGAAAATAAACTAATATGTATATAATTTAAACGAAAAAATGAAAGGAATTATATTAATACAATAATAACTATGACAATATGTAAAAGAAATAATATAAGATAAATATATGTATGAAAAGAGAGATGTGAAAAAGAGATAAAATGATATAAAGACACAGACCATAAGAAATGAGGAATGAAAAAATAAAAGAAAAACGAACAAATATGTGTGTAAGAATAAGAGTAAGCCTACACAAACCTAACAAGAGAGTAAGAGCGAATGAAAGAGAGGCTCATATATATATATATATGATAGTAAAATAAAAAGAAAAGAAAAATGAATGAAAGAAAAAATCAAAATGGTAAAAAATGATACAATCACCTTAATGTTATAAAATTAGTAAAAATAAAGGAAATCAAGAGATTGAGAATAAAAATAAAATAGTGAACTTACAGTAGGCATGAGTTTTCCACAGTCCATGACAATAAGTGAGAGAATAATGCTTTTGGATTCAACTTGCATTTTCTACAACAAAGGGGTGGTTGAAACTGAGTGGCGTTTCATCATAGAGTGTGTAACATTTGAAGATATCCGTCTTCAGTATGAAAACAATTTGAAGGTGGACAGTCTAAATTAGTTATTTGAGGCAAGGCTTCACAAAATCGTTGGTTTTTTTTATCAAGATTCCTAGTAAAAGATTCGACATCGAAAGGAACTTGAAGATGTCTTAAGACTGTGGCTCTTGGTCCCTTAGACTTCTTGATCAAGATTCATAGTAAAAGGTCTGACATCGAAAAGAATTTGAACATGTCTTAAGACTGTGGTTCTTGGTCCCTTAGACTTCTTGATCAAGATTCATAGTAAAAGATCCAACATCAAAAGGAACTTGAAGATGTCTTAAGACACTGGTTCTTGGTCCCTTAGACTTCTTGATCAAGATTCATAGTAAAAGATCCGACATCAAAAGGAACTTGAAGATGTCTTAAGACTGTGGTTCTTGGTCCCTTAGACTTCTTGATCAAGATGCATAGTAAAATATCCAACATCAAAAGGAACTTGAAAATGTTTTAACACTGTGGTTCTTGGTCCCTTAGACTTCTTGATCAAGATTCATAGTAAAGGATCCATCATCGAAAGGAACTTGAAGATGTCTTAAAACTGTGGTTCTTGGTCCCTTAGACTTCTTGATCTTGTGGACGTCATTAAAAATCTTTCACTTATTCATCCAATGCCTCAGCCCTCACTTCTTTCTCAAACCTAATAAAGAATGTCCTTAGGTGTCAGTTGAATAAACGGCTATGGATTTTACTGGTTATCGCCAGCTGGCCCTCTCAAACCTGCTCTGCAAGTAAAAAAGCTTTTGATTTCTGGATGTTGGGTAATAGTTGGCGGCTCACAAATCAAAGTATGAAGCTATTATCTCGAGGTGGTGAAAGAACATGTAGCAAATTGGAGCAGGTAGAGTATTGTGGACTGCACTAAAATAGTTGCTTGACAGGGACAAGCACAGTGACGCACTATCTCCACTTCCCCACCCACACACAGCAATAACAATAAAATAGTAAGAAGAAATATGATTTGGTTCTGATCATAATCAAACGCAGTCACTGCACAATTAAATAAAATTCACGTGACATTATATTTTATAGTGATTCTCTTCTTTTTCCTAACGTTCTCAACGTGGAATGAGTTGTTTCCGTGGTGTTAATGAAGCGCCCCTGGTAATGGCGAAATAGGTAGGTATCCGTGTGCTTCGCCAGAATGTTTACACAGTGATGAGTCACCAGTCACGAGACAAACAGAATACGGGTGGGGTCCTCCTTGCGAATGAAGACATATTATCGTGCAGAGTCAGGGGTCCTGGAGCAGCCATTATAGTTCATTATTTTAGGCATGTATCGAAATGTTTTACAGAACACATTTGGGTGGCCCTCATTTCCCACGTGAAATGAACACACTTCTATAAGTGTTTGAGCAGGGAGCAAAATCAGTAGGTAATTTCGAGGGCAAACAAACATGCCTTTCAAAATTGAACATGTTACCTATCATATGTAATGGTGAAATTAGCATATTCATTCCACTTCTCAAATGTCTTTAATGCAATTTTAATTTGGAAAAATATTATATTTTTATGTTAAGTCTGGCCCATAACTCCATTCTTATCTATATTTGTTTTATTCATATTTGCACCTCTTTCTATACATTTGTCATTTGCTTCTTATTATTGTATATTTATTTTATTCATATGAGAGGACCCAATTGTTGAGCATGTTCCAATAGGTGTGATAGTATGTGTATTTAAGGCCCAATATTTTTAAAAGTTTAGCACTAGTAGTTATGACTTTAAGGTTGTTAGTGTTACTATAAGTACTTATAATTGAACAAAATGTGCTCATTAGATTTGTTAGGGTAAAATAGGATCAATAATGAATATGCAATGATAAACAATCAAATACCCATAACTCAATAGAATAGTGAAACTAAGAAGATTGAATGAAATGAAGCAATGAATAAAACAATGCAAACCTTCCTTGAATCGAAACTTCTATTGTTGCCTATCAAGATCGTCCTTGTTTGTATGAAGTAGGCCCTCAGAGAGTGCACTCCTTTGCTGTTTTCAAGAATGTCGATAGTGAATCGCTGTGGTGATAAACGTGCAATGAAGAGGAGCTCCAAAGTAAATGTGTGATCTCAAGCAAATTGTATTGGGGTGCCAAAGGCGCGCTGGTGAATTTCTGAAGAGTAACAATACGAATACCTGGATGAATAGAATGGAAGAATAAGGTTCCATTTATAGAGTTGGAAGAATGAAGATCAACAGTTGAGACGAAATGAGCAGATCAATGGTTGAAGAATGTGCAACAAATAGGGAGAGGACAAGTGTCTCACTTCCATCATGTAACAGGTAGTTAACAAAATTGATTGAAGAGTTAGTAGAATGGATTGAGAAATTGACAGAATTGATTGATCAGTTACCCGAATAGATTGAGGAGCTGACATGATTGATTGATTAGTTAACAGTTTTGATTGAGGAGTTAACTAATTTTGATTTAGAGGAGAAATAGGACATGTGGGTGAGAGAATATTAGCTAATTAAATATTTGAAATATTTAATTACATGTGCAACATGGTGAGGTGGAAAAGGTGAGGTGGATTTTAGGATAGAGGAATTTAGGATTAATTAAATAATGTAGGATTATTTAATTATGTGAAACATTAGAAGAATTCAGGGAATTTGATTAAATAAATTGATTTTATTTAATTATGGGATAATGAACCAATTAAATAAACTTAGAATATTTATTTAATTGATAGAAGAAATAAGAAGGGAATAAATATTAAGAATATGTATTTAGAATGAATCGTGTCATTTTTAGGCGTATACAAGATTTAAAAAGCAACCAATCATGTGATGCCACATCACGCACCAACAAAACATGTCTTAATGCACACCTATTCGTCCACCCTTTTTTTGAACATGTTACCTTTCATTTCCAAGTGGGTCAAGATTGATTTGGTTGAATCTCAAGGCACACAAGATTGAACATGAAATTCAAATCATTAAATTTAATTTCCAACGGTACCACCTCTTTCTATGAGTTGTTATAACCTAACTTGGCATAAGTTTGTGCAACATGTTGTTATGTCATGGTATTTAAAAACATTCAATGTGCAATTAATTCATATGTGAAAAAAGAGGAAATTATTAGAACATATTTTGATTTCTAAAGGAATAAAGAATCAAATCCACATCATCTTTATATAAGCCTTTTGGATGTTGGCGAACGTGTTTTCTTATTTCCCCTAGGGTTTTCATTTGTTGGTTTGTTTTAGTTCTAATCATTTGTTGATTTCTCTAATTTCATATTAGATTTTACACATCTTTTATATCCCTTTAACCTTAGAGTTTGAGCTTTATCTTATCTTAGGGTTTGTGATTCACCGTGTTACCTTGCTTTCACCTACCCTACCCACCCTTGGTTTTCACCTTTGGGTTTATTTTTAGATCTCATCTTTTGATTGACTTCACTTTATTTTAGATTTCATTAGGGTTTGAATCTACCAAGCTCATTTTTGTTTTAATGCTTTATCTTGATTAGGGTTTGAGCCTTTGTTATGTGACATTAAATCTTTACATCCACCCTTGGATCAAGGGCTTTATTGCTACATATTTTACCATGGATGTCTTCCCCCAATTACTTACTAATCTCACTTCTTATATGTCACCATGCTTTATGATGATACCTCTTTTGTGGCCTATGATAGTCACTTAGCTACCACTTCATCCCTATGTGCACTTGATATGTCTAGGAATCTTGACTCATTTGATGTTGTACCTAGCAAATTGTATAATCCTTTTCCATCTCATGATAACTTTTCTCTTACATCAATGGATTCCTCTCCATGTGCCCCTCTTGATTCATATTTTTTTGAGGAGTCCAATGATGTAGATACAAATGTTTCATCTTCACTTCCTTATGATGATGATGATGCACATTCTTCCATGCCTAGTGATATACTTGTTGATTTCACATTACCTAGATCTATGATGATTATCCTAGTGATGAGATTTATTGTGATTATACTTATATCACTTGTAATATGCCTATAAAATATATACCTTATTCACCTTCACATGAGTTCATTACCCTCCATGTAGCTTGTGATAATTCATCTTCGCTATCTTGCGGCTCATGGTTTATTGATGATATGCATATAGTGATAGTTATTTATGTTTTAATGATGAGGTTGATGACTCTTTGTTCCATGACGATCTAGGTTATAATGCACATTCTTTTAAAAACACTTCATAGAGTCATTTAGTGGTAATGAAGGTGCAAATTTACATCTGGAATCCTTCTTATATCCATAGGACTTGCTTATGTACATGCTAATAATACTTTGATGTGTGCATTTGGTGATACATGAAAGATGGGATTTGGGAACCTCCTAAGTGTTAATGACCTAAGAGATACTAAATTCTTTCCAATGTATTAGCTTATCATATTTAATCATATATTAAGCATGAAATACAAAAATATACTTGCTAAGATAGAAATCTAAAATATAAGCAACTAGTATAATGAGTGGCTGGGAAAGATAAATTGCACCATAATATGAGAAATGCATATGGAAATTATTATTAGAAAGGAAATGCTAAAATGAAAAGTGTGCACCTAATAAACTTGTACTTTGGTATTGGAAGGTACAAATAGACTTTGTGGTGAATTTGGGTTCAATTTGGAAGAATTTTTGTGACAAGGGCACTACTACACCCCACCCTAGTTGTAACACCACCACAAGCTAGATGCCAGAGTCTTTATTAGCTAAAGATCTACAACTTTCAAGGCTTCTTTGGGATTGTCTATATACTCTCTAATTCTCTTACAAGGTGGCTCTATCACTCCATAATCTCCTAAAATCTGAGTTGAAGCAAGGGGACAAGAAAGACTAGTTGTATGTTGGGAAACGAGGTGTATCAACCTTGCTGCACAATTCTCGTTATAGTTATTTTCATTTAATAGTTTCCTACAGTTGTTACACATTGTCGGTGCCTTGAAAATTGGTTTATTAGGTGTCAATAGATGCCCACATCATAGTATATTATGGAAGGCCTATTTTTAGGCATATTATGACAGATTCTATGACATCTGTAAGGGTCAAAAATAGGGGATTTCATTTTGGACGTGGGAGCTTATTTTTAGACTGGAATCTTGGTTGAGAAGCTTTGCACATGGTTTTGTAAAACCACAGATGGTTTCTTGTATAGCCAGAAGTCTATAAATTGGAGGCTTGAGGAGTAGTTTGCATAGTGTGAGTTTGCAGGTATTGTTATGCTGTCAAAATGTTGCCGGAAATCTTCCAGAGTTGATTGCTGGTGATACTCCTGTAATAAACTTGCCCTGCAAGTGTATGTAATCTTGTTGTTGGATTTAAAATACATTGAGCAGGCTTTTGGAGTGTGGGGTTTTTCACCCGAAAGGGTTTTCCCCACGTATATCTGGTGTTTTGTGTCTCTTTGTTTGTTTCATGATTTGAATGTGTTTCTAAAATTTCTATAGCTATTAGATCGGTTTTAAAAAGTTTTGCATAATGTTTCTCCTCAAGATTGGCATAGGAAGTTGTTTCCGCTACTTTAACTTCCTTACACACTAGAGCACTTTTGGAAAATTGGATGTGTGTGCAAACCTAGGAGCTTGGTGTTTGTGGTGTGTGATTGTGATGGGAGAAAAATAGGAGGTGAAAAGGTGGTCATAATAAGATTCAAGAAAATGGTTAAAAGGCTTCAAATTTGAGGGCAATGACAAGGTACGGTGTATAAACATATGGTAGAGGTCAAAAAGGGTATGAAAATGATCATAAGAGAGATGCAAACAAATAGAAAATGGAACATATAAATCGATGACAAGGGTTTTAGCAATGAGAGAAGGAAAATGAGGTTTTATGGATTCCAACAATGGGAGAAGAGGAAAAAAATATAATATGATCAAAGAGGGAAGAAACCTACAAGGGATCTATTATAGAATAAATATTTTCATGTACTCCTACGCTAGCTTTAGATCTGCAATATTCTACTCTTGCACTCTTTAATGGTGTTTCCTTCAATTTTATGTGTGTTGAGAGGATAAAGAGATACTATTTTTTTCTATTTTTGCATTGAGATGACATAATTATTATTTGGATGAAAGACTAGGCTTTAATATGAATCCCACTAAGTTTTTATTTGAATGTTCATTCGAAACCCAACAAAAATTTTAGGGCACAAAAGAGAAGTAATTTTCATTTTTGCAAATTCAAATAGGGACTCTAGCACTGAGGCACAATTTCCTAGAGTTATAGCACCCAAGGGTGCTAGGGTCCTTGCTAACTATGTTATTGATACTCTTTGGGATGTTTGGGGATGATTCCTTGAGGTTAAGGCTCTACTAGTGTCCTATGATTATCAGGGAGGCTAGAAACAAGTAAAAGTGAACTTGAACATACCAGGGGAATGGGCATGGAAATGAGTGCAAAAACATAAGGTGGATATTACAACGAACACAATTTCCAATCTTACATTTTGCCCCCACTTTAGCAAGTTGATGAAACTACAATGAATTAGCATGTTAAAGTAAAAATATCAAAGCCGTGATTCTATGGGTTGCACATGCTTACATGTGGTTGCATGTGCTTGCATGTTGTTGCATTTGATGGATTTAGGGTAATTTGTGTTGTGGGTATTCCTCCATTTTAATTTTTTAGCCTAACAAGCTTGTGGGAATCTATAGGAAGGAATAATTGGTTATTGATCATTTTTTGAGTGAGATTTTACAATAGATTGGGTTTGATATGGTAGAATAGCGGAGAGGTTTAGTTAAACCAATGTTGAGCATTAGACGCTTGAGGTGGAAGATCTTAGAGTTGGTTAGTTGTTTGCATATTGCATTGTTGTGACCTAGAGCTCTTGTTTGGCAGTATGGGACTACTCTCTAGCATGGTGGTTATGTTCCTTTATCTTATGATCACATGTGCAACAAAAAGTATTGGCTCCCTGGTCACATGGAAAAGTACTAGATGTGTTGACTACCATCTTGAGTGCTTACGTCGGGTCCATGGTTTCAATCCCTAGTTACATGGATACGTTATATGATTATCCCCTAGATGCATGTACGTTGTGGAGTTGGTTTTTTGGTGTCTTGGAAGCTCTTGTGCAATCTAGTTCATTTATCTACAGGTACTTGGTGACGGTTGTGGAATTGATCTTCTAGTGGCCTACATATCATATATATCCCTCTAGCCCTTTTAAATATTTGTACTTGCATAATATTACATATTCATGTTGTTTGGATATGTGAGTTTTATAGTTTTTATTCAAAAATTGTGGTTATGCATATCTATCACAATCTATTGTTTAAGTTTATACATTTGGTGTAGTTCAGATTTGTGAGTTTACAAATATTTAATGGACTCAGATTTACATGTATGGTTTTATATGTTTTACATGTTTATCAAAATCTATGATTTTGCAAATTTATGAAGACACTTTTGTTCAAATATTAAATCCTAAAGGTTTTATGGACATAGATTGTTGCAAATTTGCATGCATGCTCCATGCATGGTTTGAGGAAGTCTTTTGCTACCTTCTCTAGTGTAAAATTATTTGTATGTAATTAGTCACTTAACATTTGTATGGTGATGAGTGTCCAAATCCTAAACTACGGTTGCTCTATTATGGATTTATGAGATGTTGGATTTGGGTATTGATATGATGTAGGTGTTGTGGAAAATCTACATGTTATCTATGGTTGTTTCTATTTTACACATTATTGATGTGGTGTTGAATCTGTATTTTGTGATGATGTGAGATTTACAAGTTTTGTGGTTTTCTTATTTTTAATTGGACCAATGACCATGTTTCTTGTCACCTTTAGATGTCCTATCTATGCTAATTTGTGGGTTATTTACACCTACACGTGGCATGGATTTAACTTAGATATGGGTTGTTTGTACCCATAAATCTTTGCAATGTTATTGGTGTCTTTTTATAGTAGGATTTTGTTGTTGGATGCTATGGGATGAAAATTCTATTTGGTTATCTCTTTTAGTCATCATGGTGCATTGGTATGTTCATTATAGAGAGATAGAGAGATAGAGAGATGAATATTTAGAGTACCTAATATAGTTGCACTCTGGAACCTATAACAATTGACTATGGTGTCATGAGAGGCTCTAAATCATGATTAAATGGGAGTTTTGTGTGGTTACATAGTTGGTGGTATCATCTTGAATGGAGATCATGGTTTTATATTGCCTTTTGCAAGCTCCTAGTGTTGTAGTTGAGTTCTTTGCTTGTGTGAGGGCCATGGGGAATCTTCAGTTAGGAGATGTTTATCATGATGTCATGTGGAGCTCTAGATCACTTTTAATGGGAGATTTGGTAGTGATGTGGATTTGTCACTTTGTGATGGATGATCATATTTTTTGAGGATGTGGACAACCTTGTTGGTGCAGTATATTATTTATGCATTTAGTTTATCTACTTTATTGTTGCACGTAGGATAGGATAATCTTGCTTAGGTAGGTCTAGAACTCTAGATTGAAAGAGGATAGAAATTATCTTAGCTATATAGTTGTTTTTGTTGGGCTTCCAACTCTCCTCCAATGGAACTAGATATAATAGATAGGGCCCAAGAGGCCTATAAAATTCATAGGGCTAGACCCCAACTAGATTGTAGGGCTTTCTACAACCCCCAACTCCCTACCTCTTTATGGCAAGGTGGGGCCCTTGTAGATTATAGGGTAATGTTGCCTTCTTTTTTTTTATGGTACTGGCCTACATGCCAAACCCATGACTAGACGGGATAGGGAGGATAGGGATAGGGGCCAATATCTACTTGGGTAGGTTGTATATGCATCACATGACTTACATATATTCCTAGTTTTGGGGAGATGTTATGCACACATGTGACTACATCTCCTTTATCCCACATTGGTTGTACATTCACATCTCTTGGTGGTGTATATGTACCAACTTGGAGCTCTCATATGATCAATCTCTCAATCTCATTGTAATCCATCATTTGATTAGAATAGAATTATTCTATCATATTGGTTTTCCTTGTGCTTTCCTTTAAGCCCCCTTCATCTTGGGTGGCTATCTCCATAGCCAAATATTACATGGTATCAAAGTAGGAAAGTGCCTTGGATTCGTCTTTTTTGAAGATCTAGGATTGCAAATTTATTTTTCTTGAAAAACTTAGTATGCTTTTCTCTTGCATCAAATCATGATTTAGAGAATAAGAAAAAATTGATAAAAGACTAGATTCTGGTGGATTTCTCTTTGTGGTTTTATATTATACGTGCATTTTGGAGTTTGTTGGAGTAATTTTGAGCTCACCATTGAGTCCAAAGCATCTGCAATAGTAAATTTTGCTTTTGTTGCATTCAAATTAGACATTGGAGGCCAAATCTATGACAGTTTTCATTTGGGAGGTGCTTACAAGATCTAGCAAGTTACCATCATTTTGGAGCATTTTGAGTGAAATCTAACCCTGTCATCGCATCTAGAAGGCATATAAGCTTATAAATCAATTATCATTTCATCAAAATTGGAGCACTTGCCACTTGGCCTAAGACCCTTAGAGAAATTATTTTGTTGATTTTTTTTTCTAAAAAATATGCCTATTTGTAGGAGGTTGTATGCCTCACATAGGTTTTTTTTAAATATATTCACTACAAAGAGGACATTGAGAAATTTCCAACAAGTGGTCACAATAAAGATTCAAAGTTGTATTGAGTGAGATGTGATGTTCTAAAGTTGACATTTGAGTCTAATTTTTGACATTTTTTTCTATCATGAATTTTGAGAAAATTGTTTGTTATATGTTGTAGGTTGAAGTAGATCTATAACTTCAACATTATAGCCTTATTTGGAATCTATAACACATCAAGGTTAAGTCCACTATTGCACATTTGGCAAGTGATAATTATACATGCACTAAATTAAAGTGCCAAAACCATTTTGTGCTGGGGGGTTTCATGATTGTGTAATTTTGGGGGGTGATCTTGTAGTTTTATTTGTCTTTATCAGTTAGTCTCTTGATTGGTCAATTTTGACTAGTTTGAGAAGATAATCATGAGTATTGAAGACATCCAGTTGTTATCAAATTGAATAAACATAACTATAAGTCTAGGTGAGTTGGCTTGTTGAAACATTTTATATGGGTTAAACTCTTGCCCATTCTCTATGGACTTGTTCTTGAACCTAGTTCATCTTGCCAGAAACTTGTGTGGTGTGACAAGATTGATCATTTTATGTGATTGATTTTATGTAATTTTGATATCAACACCATGATGCCCACCATTCACATTGAGTGCCCTTGTGATATGTGGACTAGAATATGGGAGATGTATGAAGACTCCAATGAATCTACATTCCTATATGACCCTCCTATGGACTGTCTTGTACCACTTGATGTTTGTTGACCATATGATGATGATACAACTATGGTGCTTAAATAATGAGAAGAGTTAAGCAATTGTTGTGATGACATAGAGACTTCTCTTAGTGCTCCTTCTCTTCTTATAAAGACTTTACTAGATTCTTTAGCTTCTGTGACTCCTAATGTAGATTCAAAGGGCTCATCTTCTTTATCTTCAAGTCAACATCATGAGTTTGTGGACTATTGTATCATACTCAAGCATCTAATGTAGACATATACCATCATGGGATGAATAATGTAGTCAAATGACATGCATTGAGATCTCATCTCCATCATCTCCTACTTTTACTGAGTCTAGTGTTGCTTCATCCATAGCTTCTAGAGATTCAATGTTGTAGGATCTACATTATCTTCTAGAGATAATTCCTTGGGATGAGTAATTGATAGGTCTATTAGGTTTATCTTGTGAGTCCATTCTTGTAAATTTTGAGGACACTATTAAGGAAATTCATAGCCTCTTTGATGATAATTCCATCATAGTTGTTGTCTCTTCATCTTTGACTCTCATTCTTCATTGTTTTTCATGTGATTTTGGATTGTCAATGTCTTCAACTAGGCTCGGGACACTTGATTTAATTGTGACTCCTTTTGACATTAACATGATAACATCTAAGAAACTTCTAGAGACATACATTTTGATCTCTCTTCCCTCATATTCCTTTTAGGAATGGAAATATATTTTGCATACACCTTTAGATTTATTTCTTCCTAAGGGGAAAAATGTTGTTCGACAATATTGGATCATCTTCGACATTCAATGTCAAGTATCTACTATCAATGTGAAAGACTACATATTGGGAAGGTTACATGGTCTCTCTTCTTCTCTCTATTTGGTAGGGATTTTTTTGTCACATGGGGTTTTATCGTTAGTTCTTTCTAGTGGGATCACCTAGCCCTACTCTCTTCATCCTCTCTTGGGAGAGTTCTTTCCTATAGGTTTTTTCTTCTCTTCTTTTGGAGGGGATCATTTTGTACTTGGGTACTTAACATAGCTACACATTTGCTAGGACTCATTCAGTCATTTGTCCTACCCACCTAAGCTATGGGTGTGGGGGTGTTGATGCATTATTTAATTTTTACATTTAGTTTATTAACTTTGATGCATTATATGCACCTAGGATATGATAAGATTTCTTAGGTAGGTATCTACTTGGATAAGTTATATATCAATCATTTAACTTGTACTTTCCTAGTTTGGCAAAGATATGCATGCATGTGATTCCATCTCCTTTATCCCATAGTAGTTGTACATTCACATCTCTTAGTGGTGTATCCTATATACCCACTTGTAGATCTCATATGAGTAATCTCTCAATCTAATTGTAATCCATGATTTGATTAGAATATAATTATTATGTCCTATGTATCTTCTATGTGTTTTCTTTTAGGCCTCCTTGATCTTGGGTAGCTATCTCTATAGACAAATCTTACAAGCCTGATTCCATGGAGAGCTCTTGGAGTTTTTAGTTGAATTGTGGTTATGATGTAAATCATGTCATGATAAGTTCTTGGGGGTAAGTGCAAAAATATGGGGGGCCAAAAAGTGGCTACATTGTTTTCAAAAAAAATGAATGCATAACGCGCTCGCATTATGGTTTGGTAATGACGAGCCTAAGGCTCATCAAAACCAAACCATAATGCACTCGCATTATGGTTTGGTAATGACAAGCCTAAGGCTCATCAAAACCAAACCATAACGAGCTCGCGTTATAACGCGAGCGCGTTATTACTTCTTATAAACAAAAAAAAAGATTTTCACCTCATTTCATTTCTTTTTTCTCCTATATACCCGCGGCCTGCAAACCCTAGGAAGCGCGCTCGCGTTTTGGAAAACTCAATTCAACACAAAAATCTTTGCAATTCGTCGCCAAAATTCTGCCACGACGTCGAGCACGCCAAAGGAGTGAGTTTTTTTTTGGGTTTGAATTTGTTTCTAAATAGGTAGGTTTGAGTTGATTTTTGATGTAAATTTTGTTAATTGTCAGGAAATGTTAATGCACCTCCTCCTCAAAATCCAGAAAATCCTGCGGAACAACAACCTCCTCCATCCATTCCTCGACATGCCCCTGGAACACAAGAAAATATAATGAGGCAAATTGAAAATAACAAAAAAGAAATTAAAGATATAATTGCAAGGTTGAAAGATCCTTCCACTTCAACCTTGCATAGGTCCACGCTTGCTGAATCTCTTGAATCTATGTTATCAAATGTAGATTCAATTAGCAAGCAAATATCTAATTGGACGGATAAGAGGAGAGAGTTTAGAGACTATTATGCAAACAAGCTATCATACCAAGATGTGAAAAAATTATAAATTACAAAATTAGACTTGTGTTCGATTTTCACAAACCCACAAACAAATCAACCTCCACCCATTACATGCAAGAGGTTCCCTATCCATTGGTGCAACAACCAAGTGATAAGGGACAATTTTGGGCAGAGGTGGTGGATGGTTTTTGACCATCCTCCATGCAATAATAATGAGGTCTTGCAATACTTTTTGAGAAAACTTTACTGCGAGTTTGGCCTCAATAAAGTGCCAAACTATTTTGATATGCGGGACTTCTAGGGTAGAGGTGGGGGGTCAGCACAAGATAGACCAGGGGCACGTGTTGACCCATAGCGGGCAGTGAGACAATTAATCAGCAAACCAGCCCATGAGCATGTTTCTATCCCTTCCATTGTGAAGGAGAGTGTTGAGATCGATACACTTCAGTCCATTAGTGCCTTGATCCAGAGCATCATAGAGCATGCCAGTCCTGCAACACAGAGTGGGTTGGGAGATAGTGCGAGGAGTAGGGTCCCACCCCATGCTTGTCAGACTTGCGGGTCAGCCTGTGGTTATGACCCCATGGATAGTCAGGACGCAGGTGCACAGGCTACATCTGCAGCTGAGCAAATGGTGATGACAGATACCCTCCTGAGTGAGACTTTCGACCTTGATACTCAGGTAAATATTAGCAAGTTTATTGAATTTAATTTATTAAATTTCATTTTTGAAATGCAAGATTAACTAATTTAGTTTGATGATTTTAATGAAATTTTAGGGTTATCATCTATTGTTGGGGTATGTAACTAGTAAACAATTATAAATATTACATGTGAATAGCATCGTTATATGAATGGTATTCTAATATCTAATTTTGGATGTTGAATAGGTTAATATTAGAGATTTCACAGCAACACCTGCCAGCGGTGGTGGACTTCAAAGCTTCACAGGGGTAATAAAATAAATAGTTTAATGAATGAATTGTACTTACTAGATTTTTGTATGTGACTTGTGTGCTTTATTATGTGTACTTCCATGTTTAGATGAATGTGTGTGTATGTTAGGAGCCATGATTTGCATCACTATTATAGTTTTCGTAATAGAATAATATTGTTTTATTTCTAGATGATGCAGGCTGCGAAGACACCTCCCGATGTTCATAGGGCAATGGAGCATGGTGTGACCTCTGCGATTCCTAGCTCCATGGCATTGACAGGGGTATGAGGCAGATTAGTAAATTTCAATTTACATTCATTGTTATAGTTGTTTATTTTTGAAAAATCAAAAGATTATTGATTTGAAGTTTAATTTCTATCTAGATGGTTTCTATAAGACATGACATCACCACGGCCTATTCCTGTTATTGAGGCAAGTGAGGAGACAGATTATATGGTAGTAGTAAGTGATTATTTTGTTAAATGTTTCATTTTTTATAACATGTAATTTCTATATATTAATGTCTATACTTTTTATTGTAACAGTTAAAGATGCAGGAAGAACTAAATAGGAGGAGCAGCCCTCGGGTTCGTAGTAGACCACCCACATGCGCATCTCCATACCCTAGAAGATCAAAGGCTGCCCGTGATCTATTCTCTTCACTAGCCAGAGGGGAATGACTTTTTATTGTGTTCCTTTGTTGTATGGCTATATGACATTTGTGGACATATATTTTGTATTGCATATAGTTGACATTGTATGCCTATATGGCATTCTTGTAAGCCTATATGGCTATTTTGTATATATGTTATACTTATATCGACAGATATTGATGTATGCCTATATGGATATTTGGTTAATACAAATCTTTTTTATTGATGGCGTCCATACTTGCATTATAATTCCACGTTTGAATGGATATTTGTAGATGACTACTTCAAATATTTAAAGTCCAATTGTATTACATAGGATGTTTGTTGATCCAATAAGTTAGCTATTGTTATTCAAGTATCACCTAAACCTCATTTTGAAACTAACAGATAAAAGTTGTATTTAAAAAAAATGAATCATCATGTTGAACAGAAAATATTAATATTCTTTATGAGTAGCATACAATGTCAACTATATGAAATATAAAAAAAATGGATCATCATGTTATTCTTTATGTTTGAGATCCTGAAAATGACTAAGTCTAGTAGCCTGATACCCTGAAACACTAAAAATTGACTAAGTCTGAAATCTGGTGGATCCTCCAAATTCTATAATCTACATGTTAAATCTGGTGGATTCGAGACCTATCTCAAACATCCTGAAAGGTATATTGAAAAATATTTAAAGTATATTCAATATACCTTATCCTCTGGGACTTACACTTCTAGGCGCAAAATTGCTCTAGGGAGTTAGGCGCGCTTTCCCACCTCTGCAGACTCAAATCAGCGCCTAAGATTGAGACCTCAAAGTGCGCCTAGAGAAGAAAACAAACCTTTGATCATCCCAAGTTATAGCGCCTTGAATGGAATTGATACAAATGACCTTAAGCTTTGAAAATTTGACAAGGAAAACACATTATGAGTTTAGGCGCCCTTCATGCTTCATATCACCAATTTTGGCACCTTGGCAACATAGTAGATGAATAACACCTCAAAATGAGTGCCTAAGGGTGATGTAGTCATACAAGGGTGCAAACAAGTGTTAAAAGCCTTAAAATATCAAGGAATAATCCAAATTCAAGTAAGGCGCATTTTCACACCTTGATCACCATCTAAGGCGCCTTGCAAAGGAGGTCTTGAGCAACATAAACCTTAGGCGCAATTTCTTGCTTCTACAATCAAATTTGAGTTCCTAAGGAGTGGATTGGTGATGGATATCACTTTGAGTGCCTTAAAAGTGTTTGAAGGTTTGAATTGGTGAATGATAGCGCCTAAAGGTCTTAGAACCAACTAGAATAAGGAATTGAAGAATGAGTTAACCACTTTGAGCACTTTGAAGGAGAGAAGTATGTATATGAAGATTGATTGAATGTTTGGAGTTTAGGCACAATTTCCTTGTCATCTAATCACACATTGGTGCCTAGGAAGAGTTGACATGAAACAATCCTTTGAGTGGACTCCTTGATGAGATCTCTCCCATTTCTTAAACTTGTTGAAATGTTAAAAGCTAAGTCAAATGGATTCTAGGCACTCTTTGCCTTCAGAATGACCTTGAATTGGTGCCTAAGCATAACAAGAGAGTTTAAATCCATTCAATATGGCACCTTGTAAGAGGAGAGCTTAAGAGCATGAGACTAGATGGCATTTAAGAGTCAAGATCATCAAAATCCAAAGAAATGGGCTAAGTAAGCTAAGGCACATTTGCTTGTCATTCAATACCTCCATGAGCGCCTAGATTGAAATTGCATCCAAGGACATCTAAGAGTAGGCGCCTAGAGGGGAAAAGTCATCCTAAGACCTTCATAATTATTTAAAGCATAAAAAAATGCCAAGTATAAAGCTTCATGATGTTGGGTGCTCTTTCACCTCCACATAGATCTAGATTGGCGCCTTAGATAAAGTATCACAAATCTATATCATTGAGTAAGTTCCAAGAGAGAAAGGCTTACTTCAAGCATGTTTAATCATTCAAGGTCTTACAAATAACGAATAGAGCCTAAATTGATGCTAGGCGCCTCCTCTTGTCTCTACTATCTAGTTTTGGCGCCTAAGGAGAAATTGCATCTAGTGAACTCATTAATTGGTGCCTAAGAGGAAAAGACCTTAAACTTACATTATTGAGTTAGCACTTTAGAAATTGAGCCATTCCTAGTCAATTGGAGTCATAAAATATCAAATACAAAGTCAAATTGGACTTAGGCGCCCCTTCATGTAATTTCCCACCATCATGCGCGCCTAGATCTAGGAAGATCATCCAATTGCACCTAGGAATAAGACACAAGTCCAAGACCTCAAATTTGAGTGCCTAGAAGTGTGATGGATTGAAGAAGCTACATTGGCGCCTAAGGGTAACTTGTATCTAATGACATCACCTAATTGAGCACCTAGGAGGTATAAATCTTAACATTGACATGAGGACAAGCGCTTAGTAAAGGAGAGTTTCTCAAACATTTAAACATGTGAATGAAGTCATAGAAATGCACTAAGTCATCTAGGCACCATTTTCCCCTTATGTACCCTTACATTTGCGCCTAAGAAGAAGTTGCTTTAGTTTGGCCACACAAGGAGAAGAATGAAAGTTACACCTCTTTGCAACTTTACACTACCTCCTTCCGACGATTTTTGGGGCAGCATAAAACCTCTCACCATGGGAAAACACCTCAGAAATATAAAAAACTGAAAGAGGTTATTGTAGAGGCACTCTACGTGATCGCGTTGCCTTAGACAAAATATTTTTAAGTGACATGGTTTTCGAATAACATCTCGTCAAAGATTGCTGCCTTTTTGCACTTTGGACTCTTCAAGGATATCGTCGGTACAATGTAGCTCGGACTATTTCAACATGTTTGGGTGCAAAACAGGACCATACCTAGCGTAAATGTACCCATTCAAACGCGTTGGAATAGTCAGTTTGGTCACATCAGGAGCAGGACGAAAGTTACACCCCTTTGCAACTTTACACTGCCTCCTTCTGACAATTTTTGGGGCAACAGAAAACCTTTCACCACGGGCAAATGCCTCAGAGATATAAAAAACTGAGAGGTTATTATAGAGGCACTCTACGTGATCGCGTTTCCTTAGATAGAATGTTTCTAAGTGACACAGTTTTCGAGTAACATCTCATCAAAGATTGCTGCCTTTTTACACTTTGGACTCTTCAGGGATATCGTCGGTACAATGTAGCTCGGACTGTTTCGACATGTTTGGGTGAAAAAAGGACCATGCCTATTGTAAATGTACCCATCCAAACGCGTTGGAACAGTCAGCTTGGTCGCATCAGGAGCAGGACGAAAGTTACAACCCTTTGCAACTTTACACTGCCTCCTTCTGATGATTTTTGGGGCAGCAGAAAACCTTTCACCATGGGAAAATGCCTCAGAGATATAAAAAACCGAGAGAGGTTATTGTAGAGGCACTCTACATGATCGCATTTCCTTAGACGGAATGTTTCTAAGTGACACAGTTTTTGAGTAACATCTCGTCAAAGATTGCTACCTTTTTACACTTTGGACTCTTTAGGGATATCATCGGTACAATGTAGCTCAGACTGTTTCGACATGTTTGGGTGAAAAATAGGACTATGCCTAGTGTAAATGTACCCATCCGGATGCATTGGAACAGTCAGTTTGGTTCCATCAAGAGCAGGACGAAAGTTACACCCCTTTGCAACTTTACACTGCCTTCTTCTAACGATTTTTGGGGCAGCAGAAAACCTTTCACCACGGGAAAATGCCTTAGAGATATAAAAAATTGAGAGAGGTTAGTGTAGAGGCACTCTACGAGATCGTGTTGCCTCAGACGGAATGTTTCTAAGTGACACATTTTTTGAGTAACATCTCATCAAATATTGCTACCTTTTTACACTTTGGACTCTTCAGGGATATCATCGGTACAATGTAGCTCGGACTGTTTCGACATGTTTGGGTGAAAAATAGAACAATGCCTAGCCTAAACGTACCAATCTGGACGCGTTGGAACTATCAGTTTGGTCGCATCAGGAGCAGGACACCAAAAATGCATAACATGATGATGTAAAAATGTGTATATGTGTAAAAATGTAGCAGGAAATTAAAAAAAGACAAACCTTACAAATTAATGTGCATACTTACAACTCAATGTAACATGACTTTACAAAATCAATGTGAATACTTACAAATTAAGCCAATGAACCATCCGGGTCTGCTCTACTCTTTATTGTGTCAAGTATTGCTTCATGGTCAGACTCACACACCTTCCATAAGATTTTGTTCAAAGGTCTACCCCGATACTTTATCAAATGAACATTGGATGCCACGACAAGTTTCGAGTAATGAAGAATCTTCTTATGTGTGTCAAAGTCCTGAAACAACCAAACATTAACACTCTTATGTCAGAGCACGCACATAATCAATATGAAAATAGAGCATGTGGGCCTGGATCACGGGGGTCAACACTTTTTTACCGTTTCTATAGCAGGACAAAACGCGAGTGCATTATAACGCGCTCACGTTTTGTCCTGCTATAGATTGATCCATAAATATTTTACCTATCTCACCTTTGATAGCACCTTTACAATATCTCACCTCTGGTTCCATTAGCTCATGTTCTATATCTCACTTATCTCTTCCCCCTCACCTCTCTACCTCTCCCCTCTCTATGTCTCTTAGTCACTCCTTGTCTACCTTAACCCTAATCCCTCGACCCTTAACCCTATCCCTAAACCCTCAACCCTCGAACCTAAACCCTCAACGTCAAAACCTAATCCCTCAACCCTTAACTCTAATCCCTCGACCCTCAACCCTATCCCTAAACCCTAAAGCCTCAACCCTCAACCCTCAATGTCAAATCCTAATCCCTCAACCCTTCACTCTAATCCCTCAACCCTAAACCCTATCCTGAAACCTTCAACACTATACCTTAAACCCTAATCCATCAACCCTCAACCCTAAACCTTATCCCTAAAGCCTAATCCCTCAACCCTCAACCCTGATCTATCATCCCTCAACTCTAATCCCTCATCCCTAAACCCTAAACACTATCCCTATTCCTAAACCCTCAATGGGCTCGATACTATACCTTAAACCCTAATCCCTTATCCCTAAACCCTCCAACCCTATCCCTAATCCTTATACCCTCAACACTCTACTTTAACCCTAATCCCTCGACCCTCAACCCTATCCCTCAACCCTTAACCCTCAAACCTCAATGTACTCAACCCTCAACATCAAACCCTAATCCCTTAACCCTTACCTCTGATCCCTCAATCCTCAACCCTATCCCTAAACACTAAACCCTAAAGCCTCAACCCTCAACCCTCAACGTCAAATCCTAATCCCTCGACCCTTCACTCTAATCCCTCAACCCTAAACCCTATCCCTAAACCCTCAACACTATACCTTAAACCCTACTCCCTCAACCCTCAACCCTAAACCTTATCCCTAAACCCTAATCCCTTAATCCTCAACCCTAATCTGTCATCCCTCAACTCTAATCCCTCATCCCTAAACCCTAAATGCTATCCCTATTCCTAAACCTTCAATAGGCTCGATACTATACCTTAAACCCTAATCCCTTATCCCTAAACCCTCCAACCCTATCCCTAATCCTTATACCCTCCACACTCTACTTTAACCCTAATCCCTCGACCCTCAACCCTATCCCTAAACCCTCAACCCTCGAACCTCAACCCTCAACCCTCAACGTCAAACCCTAATCCCTCAACCCTTAACTCTGATCCATCGACCCTCAACCCTATCCCTTAACCCTAAACCCTAAAGCCTCAACCCTCAACCCTCAACGTCAAATCCTAATCCCTCAACCCTTCACTCTAATCCCTCAACCCTAATCCCTCAACCCTCAACCCTAATCCATCATCCCTCAACTCTAATCCCTCATCCCTAAACCCTAAATGCTATCCCTATTCCTAAACCCTCAATAGGCTCGATATTATACCTTAAACCCTAATCCCTTATCCCTAAACCCTCCAACCCTATCCCTAATCCTTATACCCTCCACACTCTATTTTAACCCTAATCCCTCGACCCTCAACCCTATCCCTAAACCCTCGACCCTCGAACCTCAACCCTCAACGTCAAACCCTAATCCCTCAACCCTTAACTCTGATCCCTCGACCCTCAACCTTGTCCCTAAACCCTAAACCCTAAAGCCTCAACCCTCAACCCTCAACATCAAATCCTAATCCCTCAACCCTTCACTCTAATCCCGCAACCCTAAACCCTATCCCTAAACCCTCAACATTATACCTTAAACCCTAATCCCTCAACCCTCAACCCTAAACCTTATCCCTAAACCCTAATCCCTCAATCCTCAACCCTAATCCGTCATCCCTCAACTCTAATTTGTCATCCCTAAACCCTAAATGCTATCCCTATTCCTAAGCCCTCAATAGGCTCGATATTATACCTTAAACCCTAATCCCTTATCCCTAAACCCTCCAACCCTATCCCTAATCCTTATACCCTCAACACTCTACTTTAACCCTAATCCCTTGACCCTCAACCCTATCCCGAAACTCTTAACCCTCGAACTTCAATGTACTCAATCCTCAATGTCAAACCCTAATCCCTCAACCCTTAACTCTGACCCCTCAACCCTCAACCCTATCCCTAAACCCTAAACCCCAAAGCCTCAACCCTCAACCCTCAATGTCAAATCCTAATCCCTCAACCCTTCAATCTAATCCCTCAACCCTAAACCCTCAACACTATACCTTAAACCCTAATCCCTCAACCCTCAACCCTAAACCTTATCCCTAAACCCTAATCCCTCAACCCTCAACCCTAATCTATCATCCGTCAGCTCTAATCCCTCATCCCTAAACCCTAAATGCTATCCCTATTCCTAAACCCTCAACGAGCTCGATACTATACCTTAAACCCTAATCCCTTATCCCTAAACCCTCCAACCCTATCCCTAATCCTTATACCCTCAACACTCTACTTTAACCCTAATCCCTCGACCCTTAACCCTATCCCTAAACCCTTAACCCTCAAACTTCAATGTACTCAACCCTCAACGTCAAACCCTAATTCCTCAACCCTTAACTCTGATCCCTCGACCCTCAACCCTATCCCTAAACCCTAAACCCTAAAGCCTCAACCCTCAATCCTCAACCCTCAACGTCAAATCCTAATCCCTCAACCCTTCACTCTAATCCCTCAACCCTAAACCCTATCCCTAAACCCTCAACACTATACCTTAAACCCTAATCCCTCAACCCTCAATCCTAAACCTTATCCCTAAACCCTAATCCCTCAACCCTCAACCCTAATATGTCATCCCTTAACTCTAATCCCTCATCCCTAAACCCTAAACGCTATCCCTATTCCTAGACCCTCAACGGGCTCGATACTATACCTTAAACCCTAATCCCTTATCCCTAAACTCTCCAACCCTATCCCTAATCCTTATACCCTCGACACTCTACTTTAACCCTAATCCCTCGATCCTCAACCCTATCCTGAAACCCTTAACCCTCGAACCTCAATGTACGCAACCCTCAACGTCAAACCCTAATCTCTCAACCCTTAACTCTGATCCCTCGACCCTTAACCCTTAAAACTTGAACCTTAAAACCTATCCCTACACGCTCGACACTCGACACTATATCTTAAACCCTCATCCCTAAAACCTCAACCGTAAATCCTTAAACCTTCAACCCTAAACCCTATCCCTAATCCCTCTACCATCGACACTCTTATTTAACGCTAATCCCTTTACCTTTAACCCTCAACCCTCAACCCTCAACTCTCAACATTAAACCCTAATTCATCAACCCTAAACCCTAATCCCTCAAACCTAAACCCTATCCCTAAACCATCAACCCTCAACACTATACCTTAAACCCTAATCCCTATACCTCAACCCTTAACCCTTAAAACTTAAACCCTATCCCTACACTCTCAACACTTGACACTATATCTTAAGCCTTAAACCCTCATCTCTAAAGCCTCAACTCTCAATCCTTAAACCTTCAACCCTAAACCCCATCCCTAATCCCTCAACCCTCGACAATCTAACCCTAACCTCGAAATTAAATGCTAATCCGTCAACCCTAAACCCTAATCTGTCAACCCTAAACCCTATCCGTAAACTCTCAACCCTTAACCCTAAACACTATCAATAAACCCTCAACCCTTGACACTATACCTTAAACCCTAATCCCTTAACCCTCAACCCTAATCCCTCATCCCTAAACCCTAAACGCTATCCCTATTCCTAAACCCTCAACCCTCGACACTATACCTTAAACCCTAATCCCTTATCCCTCAACCCTAAACCCTATCCCTCAACCCTTAACCCTTAAAAATTAAACCCTAAAACCTATCCATCAACCCTCGACGCTCAACACTATATTTTAAACCCCAATCCCTTAACCCTCAACCCTAAAGCCTCAACCCTCAATCGTTAAACCTTCAACCCTAAACCCTATCCCTAATCCCTCTACCCTCAACACTCTACTTTAACCCTAATCCCTTGACCATCAACCCTATACCTAAACCCTCAACCCTCAACTCTCAACATTAAACCCTAATCCATCAACCCTAAACCCTAATTCGTCAACCCTAAACCCTAATCCCTCAATCCTAAACCCTATCCCTAAACCCTCAACCCTCAACACTATACCTTAAACCATAATCCCTCAACCCTAAACCCTAAACCCAACAAAATTGCTTTGCCTTATGTTAGGTTGTTAAACCCATCATTTTTGACACTCTTCTCTTAAAGATATTTGAGTTGCAAGAATATGTCAGAAAAATGGCTATGAACTTTTTTAATATTAGTAATGTTATATGGCATGTTTTTCTGGCCCATCTGGGGTTCATTATGCCAATAGGTGTACACACTATGAGAAAAGCTTTGTGTATGGTACATCCACAATGAGTAATTAACAGTTGAAATCAGAAGGATGATCATTATGAGAAAAGATTTGCATTAGGGTACATCTATGTTTCTTGCTATCCACCCTGCACTTAGGGGAGGTATATTGTTATGAAACAGGCAAATAATCTCCCATTGTTTACTAGCTCTATTCACAAGAACTAACTATACCTTAAACCCTAATCCCCCAACCCTAAACTTTCAACCCTAAACCCTATCCCTAATCCCTCTACCCTCAACACTCTACCTTAACCTAATCCCTCGACCCTTAACCCTAAACGCTATCCCTAAAGCCTCAACCCTAAACCCTAATCCCTCGAGGTCCTAAACTCTAATCCCTTATCCCTAAACTCTAAATCCTATCCCTAGACGCTCAAGCCTCAACCTTAAACCTTAATCACTCAATCCTTATCCACCCCTCACCTCCCCTATCTGGCTCACTCCCATCTCTACCCTCCTCTACCCTCAACACTATACATATATACATATAGGCATACATAGATACATACATACATATAGGCATACATACATACATACATACATGATTAATAGTCCTGAACATAAAAAAATTTAAGGGGAACATAACGCGAGCGCGTTATAACGCGCTCGCGTTATTTAAAACATGACAATAGCACAAACTTTTGCGGAAAAGGAAAAATACAAAGCAAAAACTAACCCGAGCGCGTTATAACGCGCTCGCGTTATGTTGTTCTTTGGGAATCGCAAGCCTTGGGCTTGGGATTTTCTTTGGATTTCTAACCCAAAGGCTTGGAGTGCCTTTTCAACATCCACAGACGTGTTTTTCCATATTCTTCAAGATTTCACATAATTTCGTTTGTGTTAACCCTCAGATTTACACGTGTTTCAAGGTCGAACAAATCAAACACCTGGGTAATGTTAGGCTTTCTCTTAGCTATTTAACGATGTGATTTTTTTTCACATTTTAACAATGTTAAGCCTTTCATCTTTAATTTCTTTTGTTTGTGTGTCTGTTTTTGGGCAAAAACCATTGTTTGGTCTTTTTTTCATTGTAAATTAACTATTCATTAAAATTTCAAAAAAATTACATATTTAGAAACTAGACTCCATTCTACAAATATTAAAAAAAGAAAAAAATAATTTTCAATTAGTTTTCAAAATTTATAGGGGTAGCACGGCCAAAATTCTATTTTTTAGGATGTGTCCACTTTGAAAATTAGTAAAAAATCAAATATTCATCAAAAAATTATCAAAAAAATTGGGCATAAACTACATGCTATTAGCTAATTTCTCACTGAAGTGATTTTAAAAATACCAAAAAAAAGTTGACTTTTTGAGGGAGCCACAAAACATGCTATGCTGTGTTTTTTTGACAGAAACAACACCAATTTCTGTGGCTCCCTCTTTTGAACCACTTAATCTCTGCCATTTTAAAAAAAAAATAGTAGTTTAGAAAGTAGACTCGGAGCACTACAAACATTGTTTTGGTTGCATCTCCAAATTTTGAGTGTAACTATGCTCAATTTCTTATCCAAAGCCAGCATTTCCTGATTTCAGGAAAAAAAAAAAAAAAAGTGGCCACTTAAGACCCCTTTTTGGCCTTCCATTTTCTTGCACTTACCCTTGGATTTTATACTAATTATTTTTTATTAATAGGGTAAATGACACAATAAAAATATTATCACAATAGATATTTAATTTGATAAAGTATGTGAATAATCCAAGAAAATTAATAAACCAGTGAAGAAGTAAACATAAAAAATGCAAACCATAACACTAGATTTATATGGAGAAATCTTTGTAGGAAAAAGCTCCACCACCAAAGAGACCCAAGCTTGTATTAATCTCAAAAGAGTATACACCAATACAATCACTTATCCCTTTGATAGTAAATTGACAATGTAAGAGTAACTGCAGAACAATGTTACAATCCACTATCCCATGCCTTTAATATACATAAATGTTAGAAACTACAAACTATTAAGTGGTATCCAAAACCATGAACCGTGGTAGAAATCTAACACCCCTATGGTCATGGTCAAGCATCTCAAAATAGCATGTAACTCCTCATATTCCTCTTACACATTTATACCCTTCTTACATGTCTTAGATGTCTTAGATTCTATTATAAAAATCAAATTGACCAAGATCCCAATCTTATGAGCTCCATGAGGGTATTCAATGCTTGTGTCATAACCACCAAATTGAGAAGGTGCTCTGTAACTCCCAAGTTTGAACTTTTCAAAGTAATCTAGACCTATTTAATGCCTTCTTACATAATATACCAAGTATCTTAAAGAATAAATAATAAATAAATAATGACCCCATCCACACATGGGCATCCCATTTAACCCACTCCAACATGTTTGGAGATCATACATTGTTTATCATGCATTATCCCACTTGACATTTACATTGTAAGACATAACAGGAAACTAAAAATAAATCAAGTGCTAGAAGAGGCAAGGACCATGACCTCTCTACATCAACTAAATTTCTTTGTGCTCATTAGCTTAGTGAGAGAATCTACAACATTAACCAAGGTGTCAAACTTTTGTATCATGACGCTACCACCCTCAACCTGCTCATGGACAAAGATACTAAACATCAATATGCTTTGTGCAAGAATGGTATATCAAATTCTTCACCAAATAGATGGCACTTTGACTAACACATTTGATCCTAAACTACCTACACTCAAAGCCAATACCTAAGCACGATCTTTGTAACAATATTACCTTCTTGTAGGCATGGGTTATAGCCATGTATTCTACTTTTGTAGTGGATAAGATAACTATAGGTTACTGATTACTCATCCAATTAACAACTCCTCTAAACAAAGTAAAAATGTAACTGCTCACACCCCTCTTGCTATCCAAATCACTATCCCAATCTAAATCAAAAAACATTTATATGCCAAGCAATTCACCCACATCATCAATCCCATTACAACATATATATTATTTAGAATTCCCTCACAAATAACTAAAAGACCATGGTATACATTAGGCTACCTATGACACTAGCATATGGAACCTTAAGTATATCCTCTAAATCATCATTTAACTTAGGATACTAATCCAATGGTAACCTAGTAATGATAGGTAAAGGAATATTAACTAGCTTATAGTTTTGCATTGTAAATCTCTATAAAATAGTCTAAACATACTTTTATGATTGAGCCAAATTTTTTTGCCAACTTGATCTCTATTGATCTGCATACCTAGAAAGTACTTTATAGCCCCCAAATATTTCATGTCAATGACATCAAACAAGTATATTTTGAGCTCTCTAATCACTCCCTTATTATTTCTAATGAACAACATGTCATCAACATACTGAAAGGAAGCTAGGTGTGTGGAAATCGCTTCCTACACTAATCTAATGAGGGGAGGAGAGTGCAAATTCAATTTTATCCTTACTATTACAGTAATGTTAAACCCACTAACAAATATAATAGAGATATTACAAAAAACACATAGACAAGAAAGTGAGACACAAGAAGAGAGACACAAGATATACGTGGGGAAAACCCTTATCGGTTGAAAAACCCCACACTCCAAAACTTGCACAATGTATTAACAAAACTGAAATGGTTTAAAATACACTTGCAATGCAAGCTCTCAGGAGTCTTCGACACTCGTATCTGGAGACAAAATGGCAGCATAACAGTACCTATCAAACTTGTAATAATCTCCTCCTCCAAGCACCTGTTTATATAGAAAATACAAGGCAAAATTGCCTCTATCTTGGAATGGGCGTCCAACTTGGCCTCATGGCCCAAAACCCACTCCTGTGGACACTTGGTCAACATTGTAAGATGCTTCTGACACTTGTCCACACACCCCATCCCAAAGAGGTCGCCTATTTCTAAAATGGGCTATGACAGATGCTCTTACGACTCTTACCACCGTCATAGAATCTGTCATAGAAGTTACAACTTACAGCTGTAAGAGAATCTGTCATACACAGGCTATAAATAGCATATTCTCTTACAACATGTGATAGTTCACCTTGGGGCACCCAAAGATGCCTTTTTCAAAGATGCTCTTTGACACATGTCTTCACCTATCATAGAATCTCCTATTTTTGACTCTTACATGTCATAATTTCGTCATAGGAATCTGTCATGACCGTTACGGTCAATATTCCCTTACACAACATACAAGATGCCGACACATGGCAAAATATTCCTACCACAAAGTGGGATGCCTATCTCCTCATGTGAGGACAAAATTACAAGTTGTCATCTTCCGTGTAGGATGACACATCACCGTGCCACATCCCACAAGATGACAATATGAATTTATAATTTAATTTACAACATAGGCAATAAATAAACAAATACAATGAAAATTATACAAGGAATTACCAAGGTTGAGACACCTTAATTCCCAACATTCTCCCACTTGTTGAACACCTTGTAAGAGCCAATAGAATTAACATAATTTAACTGCTATAGGCCGAGAGGCCCATAGACTCCGAACACCATCTGAATTTCTTTGTGCCCACTGGCTTCATCAATGCATCTACGACATTCTTCAAAGTATCTACCTTTTCCAAATTTACCTTCCCATCCTCTACCATGTCTCGCACGAAGTGAAACTGTACATCAATATGCTTTGTTCTGGCATGGAAAGTTGGATTCTTCGCAAGGCAAATCGTACTCTGATTGTCACAACAAATCGTAATTTGTCCTGCATCAACATCAATATCTGAACACAATCTCTTAAGCCAAATGGCTTCCTTACAAGCATGAATTGCAGCCATAAACTCAACTTCTGTAGTGGACACAAGTTGTCGCTTACTAATCCAACTAAATACACCACCAAACATTGTGAACACATATGCACTGGTGGATCTCCTGCTGTCAATGTCACCTGCTGTCAATGTCACCTGCCTAATTAGAATACACATCCACGAATACAAACTAAATGTGCAGGTCCTGTAGAATTCCCATGATAGCAAATGGAATACTCGGAAGTACCCCTCAAATATCTAAACACTCACTTAACTGCATCCCAATGTACCTATCCAGAATTAGCCATAAATCGACTAAGGACTCCCACTACTTGGGCAATGTCTGGTCTTGTGTAGAGCATGGCATACATCAAACTACCAACAATACTAGCATAAGGTACTTTGCTCATGTCCTCCACCTCACTAAGAGATTTTGGACAATCATTAACAGATAACTTTGTCCCTAATGAAACAAGAACACACAATGGTCTACAATCTGCCATGCTGAACCTATCCAACACGGTCTTCACATACTTACTCTGGCTTAACCAAAGTTTTGTGTTAGGTCTGTCTCTTCTGATTTCCATTCCTAGAATGTACCTGGCTGCCCCTAAATCTTTCATTTCAAACTGTGCTACCAACTGAGACTTAAAATTAGAAATCATATTCTTACCTTTCCTAATCAGCAACATATCATCAACATATAATGCAACAATGAGAATACGATCACCATCAAACTTATAATACACACAGTGATCTGATTTCGATCTCACAAATCAAATTGACAACATAAAGGCATCAAAATTCAAGTACCACATTCTAGGAGACTGCTTCAAACCATACAAAGACTTTTTCAATTTGCAAACCAAATTTTCTTTACCTTTCACTATGTAATGTTCTCGCTGTGACATGTAGATTTTTTCCTCCAAATCACCATGAAGGAAAGCTATCTTCACATCCATCTGTTCTACCTCTAAGTCATAAGTAGCTGCAAGAGATAACAAAAATCTAATGGATGTCAGCTTTGCAACGGGAGAGAAAATTTCACCATAATCAATTCCCTCCACTTGTGAATACCCCTTCATAACCAATCTGGCCTTGTACTTTTCAGCACTACCATCTGCACCAAATTTCTTCTTGAACACCCATTTGCATCTAACAGGTTTCCGTCCATCAAGCAAAGGCACCAAGTCCCATGTTTTATTCTTTTCCAAAGAAGCCATCTCATCTTCCATGGCCTCCTTCCAGGAACATGCATCTTTCATACCCATAGCCTCTGACACAGTTCTAGGTTAATTAGTGTTAGCAAGTAAAGCAAAAGCACAACTAGAATCAAGTAATGAATAACCAAACCTATCAGGTTGCTTTCTTGTTCATGTAGACCTCCTCAATGGCTGAGGTTGAGGTTCTGCTTCTTCTTCTGAACTTTTAGAGCTTCTAGAGCTCTCCTCATCATCAGGTCTCACAGGGTTTGTCTATTCAGTCTTCTCAGGGGTAGAAGGAAACTGAACCACATCCTCTTTCTTTTCTGTCTATTTTGGCTATAGAACAATGGAAGAAGGTGTTAGCTCTCTGAAGATAACACTTCTGCTATACAACACTTTTTCAACCACCAGATCCCAAAGCTTGTATCCTTTCACATCGACACCATAGCCAATGAAAATACATTTAACAGTCTTGTTCTCCAATTTAAACCATTTCTCCCTAGGCACATGTGCATATGCCTCAACCAAAAACATGAAGATGTCTAACTGAAGGATTCTTACCAGATCACACCTCCATAGGTGTCTTACCAACAAGAGTTGATGTAGGAGATCTGTTTACCAGATAGCAAGCAGTGGCAATAGCTTCAGCCCAAAATTTTTGTTTAAGGCTTGCTCCACTAAGCATACTCCTAGCCTTCTCCATCAGTGTCCTGTTCATCCTCTCTGCAACTCCATTTTGTTGCGGGGTATATGGAGTTGTCTTATGCCTTTCAATCCCTTGCCCTTTACAGAACTTATCAAACTCTGCCGAAAAAAACTCACCACTGTTGTCAGTTCTCAAACACTTAATCTTTTTACTAGTCTAATTTTCAGCAAAGGCTTTAAACTCCTTAAATCGACTAAAGACTTCAATCTTGCTTCTGATAAAATAAACCCATGTCCTTTTACTATAATCATCTATGAAAGATACAAAATATACAGATTTTGAAATTGAAGGAACATTAACAGGACCAAACACATCAGAATGAATAAGATCCAATACACCAGAAGATTTGTGAGAACTAGAGTAAAACTAAACACGGTTTTGCTTTCCATAAATGCAATGTTCACAAAAGTCAAACTTGAGATTACAATCATTTAACCCCTCAACGATGTTTTTATTTTTCAAGGTATGCAGACCCTTCTCACCAATGTGGCCATATCTCAAATGCCATAACATAGTCTTTTCAGTAGGAAGCTTAGCTTCCATAGCATGTACACTACCATCAGAACTAGTTACAGTAGATTTCTTCATTGCTCGTTCAGATGGTGGGGATGAAGTGACTGCAGCTCGTTTCTTTGAGTCAAAAGAACTATTGCATTGTGTAGTGCATGCCTCCAGCTAAAACAGAGTACCTCTCCGAGTACCAATCCCAAGCACCAGAGATCCTCTAGTCATCTTGCATCCATCCTTCGAAAAGACAACCTGCACACCTGCATCATTTAACATACTTAGAGAAAGCAGGTTCCGTGCAAGGCCTGGAATGTGCATAACTCCAGTGATCCCTTTCACTCATCTATCAGGGAATCAAATTGAGACTCTTCCGTGACCAATAATCTTCAGATGAGAGTCGTCACCCAGGTACACTCTTCCACCATCAAACTCTTCATATTTTGTGAACCAGTCTTGATGCGAGGTCATGTGGAATGATGCACCAGAATCAATCAACCACACATCATTAGATGCATGGGTGGCCAGGGCTGCGATGAAGGCATCACCATCATCTTGTGACTTGTCAGAATCTGAATCAGGAGCTTTCTTCTTCTTTTTCTTCTCCTCTTTGCATTCCTTTCAGAAGTGCCCGGTTTTACCACAATTCCAACAAAGAGCCTTGGACTTTCTAGGAGATTTGGATCTCCCACGGGATTTGAATCTACCCTTTTCACCTTTCTTGTCCTTCTTCCCTTTCTCTTTGGGTCTTCCATGAACCACAAGAGCCTCTTTGGCTGCCTCATAAGACTTTCTCTGCATCTCTTCGGATAACAACAAAGATACCACATCTTCCATCTTGAAGGTGGTAGTGGTGCTTCCGATAGCCATGACAAGATGATCCTGTTGCAAGTATGAGGTTAACCGGTGTTGTCATTGATGTCAACATACTCATATTGCATTGATAAGAAGGATTGGATGAGCTGTGTGCTGAGGATATTGAGAAAATTAGTCTCAATCAGGAACAGTGAAGAACAATGATGAGAAGAAGGCAAAAGTACTCAATAGGTTGAGGATCAAAGGATGTGGATTAAAGGGTTTGTAGATATTAGTCTTGAGATGTTCTAGTTAAGATTTCAGAGGTCCATATAAAGATATGAAGAAGTTATGGCTGCTTGTGTAGAATCGGTTCCGGCAGGTGTTCTGGCAGAGACAGAGTGTCACAGATTGGTCCGGTGAGTTCCAGAATTACATTCTCATTCTGCGGATTGGAGGGAGTGTTGAAGAAGTCAGTGTGAAGTGACAACTTGATTTGTGCATTGTTTGGAGGTCCGAAAGAACCTTTTGCATTATGACAGTGGCGACAGACTGTGTTCTTGAAGTTCTGGATGAAGAAGAGAAGAATTCTAGTAAGTTGATAAAATGCGGATGTTCTTGACGACTCAGGAAAGGTTTAGGTGATCCTTGGATCGTGTACAATTCTTATTGGTGGTTCGCATTGAAGTTAGAGTTTGGATTGGATGTAAAGACCACCGGTTGTTGGTGTTCTTCCTGAGACAGGTCGACCCGATGTATTACACGTCTTGCGAATGATTTTGTAGGTGGTTAATGACTTAGATGATTGTTCCTAAGTCGATGCCTTGTATAAATAAGGGTTTGTAAATTTATTTTGAAGTGTGTCTTGTGGTGACGAGTGTGATATAGCGAAGAAAAGTGTGAAAGGCAGAGCAGGAGTTTTTGGGCTTAAATGGTACTGATCCGGACATGGTAAAGATGTCAATCTCCAGTTCAAGTTTGTAATACTTGTTATCTTTGTAGATAGTGTGTCTCTTGTAGGTAGTATGCCTCTTTGTGAGCAGTGTGCTCGAGCAGTGAGCCCTCATTGGCATGTGCCATCCATTTTTTTTATTCTTCTAACAGAGAATAATCCTTGGGTTAATCACTCCGTGGTTTTTCCCTTAACCGGGTTTTCCACGTCAAAATCTTGGTGTTTCATGTGTTGATGTGTATCTGCTCTGGTGTTTATATCTTATGCTTCCATGAATAGTTAATTGCTATGCTATTGATTAACAAAGTGGATTTAAGTGTTTGAATTGAAAGCGAATTAAGGATAACTGATTCACCCCCCCTCTCAGTTATCAACAATTGGTATCAGAGCCAAGTTCCTCTAAAAGGAGCTTAACCGCTTGAGGAGATCCAGGATGTCGTCATAGAAGAAGGACAGTCTGAAATTTGATGGAACCAACTTCACTCTTTGGAAAGGCCGCATGAAATGTCACTTGGAGTGTATGGGAAAGGCATACTTGTCCATGGTCACAAAAGCATATACACCTCCACAGGGTGGTCCGACAACTCTAAATGAAATCACAGATGCTGAAAACAATCTGCGGACTAAGGAGGCTCTTCTAAGTGCATTAACTAACTCAGAGCTCTCAAATGTTATTGACCTACCAACTGCTTATGAGATCTGGATTAAACTGGAACTTCTGCATGAAGGAGATGAGTTTGTTAAGAGTGCAAGGTTGCAGAGTCTCAAAGGGAAATTTGAAAGATTGAAGATGAGAGATGATGAAAATATCACTATCTTTATGCCAAGAGTAAATGAGTTGGTGTGTGGAATTAGGAATGCTGGTGGAGTTTTGGATGAAAATGAGATTGTTTGCAAAATTCTCAGATCCCTTCCTGCTACCTACAAAATCAAGGTTGTTGCCATTGATGAATTCAGAGCCCATACAACTGTCACAAGAGAGCAATTGGCTGGCAAACTGGCTGCATTTGAAATGATCGAGTTTGGAGATGATCCCCCCAAGACTGAATCTGCATTCAAAGCCAGTGCCTATGTGAAAGGCAAACAAAGATTTGATTCGGGAGAAAACTCTTCAAGGAAGCTATCATGGTATGATCAAGCAAGGAAAGACATGGAAGAGGAAGAAGCAGAAACAGCTCAACTTGAAGCCCTCATTGCAAAAAGACTGCCAAGAGGATCCGGTAAGTATGAAGGAAAATTACCTTTTAAATGCTTCAACTGCAATAAGATTGGTCACTTTGCCTCAAGATGTTCGGAAAGATCTACAAGGTCAAATTCTAACAGACAAAGGTTCCAAAAGAATTGTTATTATGTTCATGAAGAAGCTGATAATGAAGGAGTAACAGATGATGAATCAAAGATAGGAGACAAATCCGGAAATGAATGGGTGTTTATTGCCATCAAGGAAGAAGATCCAATATTTATCAATCATAAGGTTGTAGAAAGAGCTTTGGCTGCCCAAGTTGAAGAAAAGGATGATTGGGTTATTGACAGTGGATGCTCTCACCATATGACAGGTGATAAGAATAAGTTCTTAGATTTGGAAAGGTATGAAGGAGGAATGGTAAAGTTTGGTGATAATTCTGCTAGTAGAATCAGAGGTAGGGGAACTATCTCTTTTGATGGGAAGAACAAAACCGGTAATGTACTGTATGTGTAAGGATTGAAGCACAATCTTCTCAGTGTTGGTTAGTTGGTAGACAAAGGCTATGATCTCCGGTTCAAGAATGGAAGATGCAGGATCTTTGAAAGCTCTGAAACTGAGATTGCATCCGGTACTCAAACAAAAGGTAATATCTTCCATCTAGTTGCTACTAATAAAAGTTGTCTATTTGTTCAAGTTGATCAGAGTTGGTTATGGCATAGAAAGATGTGTCATGTAAATTTTGATAACATCATCAAGATAAGCAGTACTCAGGCTGTAAGAGAGCTTCCAAAGTTGGTAAAACCTACAAATAGTATGTGCAAAGAATGTCAGCTAGGTAAACAGAGCAGAGTTTCATTCAAAAGCAAGGATCCATCCTCTACCGGATTATTGGAGTTAGTTCATACTGATCTATGTGGTCCGACAAGAATCAAGAGTATGCAAGGTGATAGATATTTCATGTTACTGATTGATGACCATTCCCGGATGATGTGGGTTACCTTTCTGAAAGAGAAATCAGAAGCTTTTGAGAAGTTCAAAATCTTCAAGGCTATGGTTCAGAATCAAACCAGATTAAAACTGAAATGTCTAAGGTCTGATAGAGGTGGAGAATTCAGATCCGGTGAATTCATAGACTTTTGTGAGAAGCATGGTATAAAGAGACAGTTGTCTGCTCCTAGGACTCCACAGCAGAATGGAGTAGTTGAGAGAAAGAACCGGACCATCTAGGAAGCATCCAGGACAATGATGATGGAGGCAAATGTTCCTCATATGTTTTGGAAAGAAGTTGTCAGCACTACAGTCTACACTCTCAATCGAGTTTAAATCAGAGGAAATACCGATAAGACTACTTATGAACTTTGGTTTGGCATCACTCCTACTGTGAGATATTTTAGAGTATTTGGTAGCAAGTGTTACATCAAAAGAGATGAAGATCTAGGAAAGTTTGATGCTAGAAGTGATGAAGGAATTTTCTTGGGTTACTCCACTTAAAGCAAAACATATCGGTGTTACAATAAGAGATTGAGAAAGATGATAGAAAGTACAAATGTGAAGGTTGATGAAGGTATTGAGAAGCCCTCAAGATTTTATGAGTATGATGAAGATGATCAGAATGATGTTCTGGTTCAAGGTGCTCCATCCTCTCCTGAAAGTCAGATTCAGATTGATCCGGTAAATCAGGAAGAAGAGACAGGTCTGAATGAGCATAATCAAGAAGCAGAAGTGCAAGAAACTCCCAAAATTCCAAGGTATGTAAGATTGAACCACTCTGAAGATCAGATCATAGGTGACAAAAGTAAAGGGGTGCAAACTAGAAGGAATGTTGCTCAAAATTCAGATGAATGTTGTCTAATTTCAAAGATTGAACCTAAGACAATCAATGAAGCATGCAATGATGAAAATTGGACAAAAGAAATGGAAGAAGAATTAATGCAAATTGAGAAAAATCACACTTGGGATCTTGTTTCTAGACCTAGAAACAAGAATATAATTGGAACCAAATGGGTCTTCCAGAACAAACTAAATGAAGTTGGTGAAGTAATCAAAAATAAGGCCAGATTAGTCTGCAAAGGCTACTCTCAAATAGAAGGGATTGATTTTGAGGAAACCTTTGCTTCGGTGGCAAGAATTGAAGCAGTCAGACTATTTCTTGCATTTGCTGCCTTCAAAGACTTCAAAGTGTATCAGATGGATGTCAAATCTGCTTTCCTAAATGGTGACCTAGAAGAAAAAATGTACATTGAACAACTGGATGGATTTCAGTTATCTGAGCATGGTGATATGGTCTGCAAATTAAAGAAGGCACTGTATGGTTTAAAGCAAGCCCCAAGAGCATGGTATGAGAGGCTGGACAAACATCTTTTGAATATTGGTTTCAACAAAGGTACTGCTGATAGTAACCTATATTTCCAAATTGATCATGAAAACATCTTGATTGTTGAAGTATTTGTTGATGATATCATCTTTGGAGGAAGAGACAGTATGTGTAAGACCTTTGCAAACCAAATGAAAAGTGAGTTTGAAATGTCAATGCTCTGTAAAATGAATTTCTTCTTGGGTCTGCAAATTACTCAGACAGAGAAAGGAATCTTTATCTCTTAGACCAAATATGTGAAAGAACTATTGAAGAAATTTGGAATGGAAGATTCAAAGACAATGAACACTCCCATGGCTACCGGATGTAAGTTGAGCAAAGATGATGACTCTCCTAAGACAGATCAGACAAAGTATAGATCAATGATTAGTGGATTACTGTATCTCACTCAGACTAGACCAAATATAATGCAGGTTGTTGGTCTTGTGGCGATATTCCAAGCTGATCCCAGAGAATCTCATGTCATGGAAATCAAAAGAATTTTTAGGTACTTGAAAGGAATAGTTGAGTATGGCCTATGGTATCCCAGAGATCATGACTTTTCTCTTCATGCATATACAGATGCAGATTGGGTAGGAGATGTGGATGATAGGAAGAGTACAAGTGGAGGAGCATTCTTTTTGGGAAAAAGGTTGGTTTCTTGGCTAAGAAAGAAACAAGAAGCAATATCCCTATCTACAACAGAAGCAGAATACATTGCAGCAACAGGTAGTTGCACTCAACTTTTGTGGATGAAGCAAATGCTAAGAGATATTCAAGTAGAATATGAGGAGCCTATCACAATTTTCTGTGATAATTCAAGTGCAATAAATATTTCTAAGAATCTGGTATTGCATTCTAAGACCAAGCATATATCTATCAAATTTCACTTTTTGAGAGAACAAGTGAACAAGGGCGAAGTCAAATTGGACTATGTGCCCTCTAAGGATCAGCTTGCAGATATTTTTACTAAACCTCTTCCCAAGGACTCTTTTGAGTATCTCAGGGAGAAGTTAGGGGTCAGGGCCCCTTCGGTGATGAACTAGGATGCACTGATGTGCATCAGTCCGGTGGATATCACAGTCATATCTTGTGATCCGGATTGATGATGGGGAGCTGCTACTAAGGGGGAGCAGCTGGTATGATTCTGATGTGTTAGAATTGCAAGTATGAGCCCTTTGCCATTGATGTCAAAGGGGGAGAGAAGACATGTGAAGAACAAGTGGTTGATGATCAAAGGGGGAGCAATAAAGGAAGAGAAGACATGTGAAGAGTTGTTGCTGATAGGGGGAGCTATGATAGAAAGGAGAAGGTTCTGTCTTGATGGTTTTTCACATCATATGTTGCCATCAATGACAAAGGGGGAGATTGTTGCAAGTATGAGGTTAACCAGTGTTGTCATTGATGTCAACATACTCATATTACATTGATAAGAAGGATTGGATGAGCTGTGTGCTGAGGATATTGAGAAAATTAGTATCAATTAGGAACAGTGATGAGAAGAAGGCAAAAGTACTCAATAGGTTGAGGATCAGAGGATGCTGATTAAAGGGTTTGTAGATATTAGTCTTGAGATGTTCCAGTTAAGATTTTAGAGTTTCACATAAAAATATGAAGAAGTTATGGCTGCTTGTGTAGAATCAGTTTCGGCAAGTGTTCCGGCAGAGACAGAGTGTCACAGATTGGTCCGATGAGTTTCGGAATTACATTCTCTCATTCTGCGGATTGGAGGGAGTGTTCAAGAAGTCAGTGTGAAGTGACAACTTGATTTGTGCATTGTTTGGAGGTCCGGAAGAACCTTTTGCATTATGATAGTGGCGACAGACTGTGTTCTTGAAGTTTTGGATGAAGAAGAGAAGAATTCCAGTAAGCTAATAAAGTGCGGATGTTCTTGACGACTCAGGAAAGGTTTAGGTGATCCTTGGATTGTGTACAATTCTTATTGGCGGTCTGCATTGAAGTTAGAGTTTGGATTAGATGTAAAGACCACCGGTTGTTGGTGTTCTTCCCGAGACAGGCCGACCGGATGTATTACACGTCTTGCGATTGATTTTGTAGGTGGTTTCCGACTTAGATGATTGTTCCTAAGTTGATGCCTTGTATAAATAAGGGTTTGTAAATTCATTTTGAAGTGTGTCTTGCGGTGATGAGTGTGATATAGCGAAGAAAAGTGCGAAAGGCAGAGTAGGAGTTTTTGGGCCTAAATGGAACTGATCCGGACATGGTAAAGATGTCAATCTCCAGTTCAAGTTTGTAATACTTGTTATCTTTGTAGACAGTGTGTCTCTTGTAGGTAGTGTGCCTCTTTGTGAGCAGTGTGCTCGGGCAATGAGCCCTAATTGGCATGTGCCATCCATTTTTTTTATTCTTCTAACAGAGAATAATCCTTGGGTTAATCACCCCGTGGTTTTTCCCTTAACCGGGTTTTCCACGTCAAAATCTTGGTGTTTCATGTGTTGATGTGTATCTGCTCTGGTGTTTATATCTTATGCTTCCATGAATGGCTAATTGCTATGCTATTAATTAACAAAGTGGATTTAAGTGTTTGAATTGAAAGCGAATTAAGGATAACTGATTCACCCCCCCCTCAGTTATCAACAAATCCCACAAATCTGGCAATGAACAAAGTAGGGTCATGCATCGATCCTCCTCCTCCATTTCCACACCCATAGATGTCAACTGTTCAATGATCATGTTGAAAGCATTCATGTGATCCGTAGCAGAACCTCTGTCTTCCATCTTCAAAGAAAACAACTTCTATTTCAGAAAAAGTTTGTTTACCAAGGACTTGGCCTGATAAACATCACCCAACTTCTTCCAAAGATCTTTCGTTATCTTCTCCTCATGGACATTTAACAAGACAGAGTCAGCTAAACAGAGTCTTATGAGACCCTTAACCTTCCGATCTTTGAGATCCCAATCAGTTTGTTACATTGCTATGGGTTTTACACCAGATACCGTTTCCCATAGGTCACGATCAACAAGTAGGTCCTCCATCTTCATTTTCCACAACTCAAAATTAGTGCCATTGAAATTCTCAACCTCTCACCTTCCGGATGTGGTTGCCATCTCCTTGCTACAACAAGATACAGAATACTCTACACAACACTCCCACTCAACCTAAGATCAGCTCAAAAAACACCTACCCAACAACAAGGACCAAAGGTGATCAAGCTCTGATACCAACTGAAAGGAAGCTAGGTGTGCAGAAATTGCTTCCTACACTAATCTAATGAGGGGAGGAGAGTGCAAATTCAATTTTATCCTTACTATTATAGCAATGTTAAACCCACTAACAGAGATAACAGTGATATTGTAGCAAACACATAGACAAGAAAGTGAGACACAAGAAGAGAGACACAAGATATATGTGGGGAAAACCCTTATCGGGTGAACAACCCCACACTCCAAAACCTACACAATGTATTAACAAAACTGAAATGGTTTACAATACACTTGCAATGCAAGCTCTTAGGAGTCTTCGACACTCGTATTTGGAGACAAACTGACAGCATAACAGTACATGTCAAACCTATAATAATCTCCTCCTCCAAGCACCTGTTTATATAGAAAATACAAGGCAAAATTGCCTCTATCTTGGAATGGGCGTCCAACTTGGCCACATGCCCCAAAACCCACGCCTATGGACACTTGGTAAACATTGTAAGATGCTTCTGACACTTGTCCACACACCCCATCCCAAAGAGGTCACCTATTTCCAAAATGGGCTATGACAAATGCTCTTATGACCATCATAGAATCTGTCATAGCAGTTACAACTTATAGCTATAAGAGAATCTGTCATACACAGGCTATAAATACCATATTCTCTTACAACATGTCATAGTCTACCTTGGGGCACCCAAAGATACCTTTTTCAAAGATGCTCTTTGACACATGTCTTCACTTGTCATAGAATCTCCTATTTCTGACTCTTACATGTCATAACTTCGTCATAGAAATCTGTCATGACCATTACGGTTAATATTCCCTTACACAACATCCAAGATGCCGACACATGGCAAAATATTCCTACCACAAAGTGGAATGCCTATCTCCTCATGTGAGGACAAAATTATAAGTTGTCATCTTCCATGTAGGATGACACATCACCATGCCACATCCCACAAGATGACAATATGAATTTACAATTTAATTTACAACATAGGTAATAAATAAACAAATACAATGAAAATTATACAAGGAATTACCAAGGTTGAGACACCTTAATTCCCAACATTCTCCTAGTTGTCGAACACCTTGTAAGAGCCAATAGAATTAACAGGATTTAACTGCTATAGGCCGAGAGGCCGATAGACTCCGAACACCATCTGAACTTCTCCGTGCCCACTGGCTTCGTCAATGCATCGGCAACATTCTTCAAAGTATCTACCTTTTCCAAATTTACCTTTCCATCCTCTACCATGTCTCGCACGAAGTGAAACTGTACATCAATATGCTTTGTTCTGGCATGGAAAGTTAGATTCTTTGCAAGGCAAATCACACTTTGACTGTCACAACAAATCGTAATCTATCCTACATCAACACCAGTATTTGAACACAATCTCTTAAGCCAAATGGCTTCCTTACAAGCATGAGTTGCATCCATATACTCAGCTTCTATAGTGGACAAAGAAACCACAGGTTGTCGCTTACTCATCCAACTAATTGCACCACCAAACATTGTGAACACATATGCACTGGTGGATCTCCTGCTGTCAATGTCACCTGCCCAATCAGAATCCATAAATCCATGAATACAAACTGAATGTGGAGGTCCTGTAGCATTGCCATGATAGCAAATGTAATACTTGGAAGTACCCATCAAATATTTGAACACTCGCTTAACTCCATCCCAATGTACCTATCTAGGATTAGCCATAAATTGACTAAGGACTCCCACTGCTTGGGCAATGTCTGGTCTTGTGCAGACCATGGCATACATCAAACTACCAACAACACTAGCATAAGGTACTCTACTCATGTCCTCCACCTCACTAGGAGATTTTGGACAATCACTAACAGATACCTTTGTCCCCAATGAAACATGAACATACAATGGTCTACAATCTGCCATGCTGAACCTATCCAACACGGTCTTCACATACTTACTCTGGCTTAACCAAAGTTTTGTGTTAGTTTTGTCTCTTCTGATTTCCATTCCTAGAATGTACCTGGCGGCCCCTAAATCTTTCATTTCAAACTGTACTGCCAACTGAGACTTAAAATCAGAAATTATATTCTTACTCTTCCCAATCAACAACATATCATCAACATATAATGCAACAATGAGAATACGATCACCATCAAACTTATAATACACACAGTGATCCGATTTCGATCTCACAAATCAAATTGATAACACAAAGGCATCAAAATTCAAGTACCACATTCTAGGAGACTGCTTCAAACCATACAAAGACTTTTTCAATTTGCAAACCAAATTTTCTTTACCTTTCACTATGTAATGCTCTTCATATTTTGTGAACCAGTCTCGATGCGAGGTCATGTGGAATGATGCACCAGAATCAATCAACCACACATCATCATATGCATGGGTGGCCAAGGCTGCGATGAAGGCATCACCATCATCTTGTGACTTGTCAGAATCTGAATCAGGAGCTTTCTTCTTCTTTTTCTTCTCCTCTTTGCATTCCTTTTGGAAGTGTCCAGTTTTACCATAGTTCCAACAAAGAGCCTTGGACTTTCTAGGAGATTTGGATCTCCCATAGGATTTGGATCTATCCTTTTCACCTTTCTTGTCCTTCTTCTTCCCTTTCTCTTTGGGTCTTCCATGAACTGCAAGAGCCTCTTTAGCTGCCTCAGAAGACTTTCTCTACATCTCTTTAGATAACAACGAAGATACCACATCTTCCATCTTGAAGGTGGTAGTGGTGCTTCCGATAGCCATGACAAGATGATCCCACGAATCTGGCAAAGAACAAAGTAGGGTCATGCATCGATCCTCCTCCTCCATTTTCACACCCACAGATGTCAACTATGCAACGATCATGTTGAAAGCATTCATGTGATCCGCAACAGATCCTCCGTCTTCCATCTTTAGAGAAAACAACTTCTATTTCAGAAAAAGTTTGTTTACCAAGGACTTGGCCTGATAAACATCACCCAACTTCTTCCAAGGATCTTTCATTGTCTTCTCCTCATGGACATTCAACACGACAGAGTCAGCTAAACAGAGTCTTATGAGACCCTTAGCCTTCCGATCTTTGAGATCCCAATCAGCTTGTTGCATTGCTGTGGGTTTTACACCAGATACCGTTTCCCATAGGTCACGATCAACAAGTAGGTCCTCCATCTTCAATTTCCACAACTCAAAATTGGTGCCATTGAATTTCTCAACCTCTAACCTTCCGGATGTGGTTGCCATCTCCTTGCTGCAACAAGATACAAAATACTCTACACAACACTCCCACTCAACCTAAGATCAGCTCAAAAAACCCCTACCCAACAACTAGGACCAAAGGTGATCAAGCTCTGATACCAACTAAAAGGAAGCTAGGTGTTCAGAAATCACTTCCTACACTAATCTAATGAGGGGAGGAGAGTGCAAATTCAATTTTATCCTTACTATTACAGCAATGTTAAACCCACTAACAGAGAACATAGAGATATTGCAGCAAACACATAGACAAGAAAGTGAGACACAAGAAGAGAGACACAAGATGTACGTGGGGAAAGCCCTTATCGGGTGAAAAACCCCACACTCGAGAACATGCACAATGTATTAACAAAACTGAAATGGTTTACAATACACTTGCAATGCAAGCTCTCAGGAGTCTTCGACACTCGTATCTGGAGACAAACTAGCAGCATAATAGTACCTGTCAAACCTATAATAATCTCCTCCTCCAAGCACCTGTTTATATAGAAAATACAAGGTAAAATTGCCTCTATCTTGGAATGGGCGTCCAACTTGGCCTCATGGCCCAAAACCCACGCCTATGGACACTTGGTCAACATTGTAAGATACTTCTGACACTTGTCCACACACCCCATCCCAAAGAGGTTGCCTATTTCTAAAATGGGCTATGACAGATGCTCTTACGACCGTCATAGAATCTGTCATAGCAGTTACAACTTACAGTTGTAAGAGAATCTGTCATACACAGGCTATAAATAGCATATTCTCTTACAACATGTCATAGTCCACCTTGGGGGGCCCAAAGATGCCTTTTTCAAAGATGTTCTTCGACACATGTCTTCACCTATCATAGAATCTCCTATTTCTGACTCTTACATGTCATAACTTCATCATAGGAATCTGTCATGACCGTTACGGTCAATATTCCCTTACACAACATCCAAGATGCCGACATATGGCAAAATATTCCTACCACAAAGTGGGACGCCAATCTCCTCATGTGAGGACAAAATTACAAGTTGTCATCTTCCATGTAGGATGTGACATCACCGTGCCACATCCCACAAGATAACAATATGAATTTACAATTTAATTTACAACATAGGCAATAAATAAACAAATACAATGAAAATTATACAAGGAATTACCAAGGTTGAGACATCTTAATTCCCAACACATACAAGACAATGGTTAACAACTAATCATCAATTAATTTAAATAAACACAATAATCTCATTCACTCTTAAGAAACCTAAAGTCTAATACAAAAACATCAAATTTATGATACCACATCTGAAGTGACTACTTTAGACCATACAATAACCATTTAAACCTACAAATCAAGTTCTCCTCTTTTACCACCAAACCATTAGGTTGTTTCATATATATTTCACATCTATTTGCTCTACTTCTAAATCATAAAAAACAATAATAGAAAGACAAAATCTAATATAAGTTAGTTTTGCAACAAGAGAGAAAATTTCATCAAAATCAACTACCTCAACATGGGAGTAAGCTTTTGCCACTAGTCTTTCCTTGTATCTTTCCATCTTTCCATCTACTTCAAATTTATTCTTAAGTATCCACTTCCAACCATTGGGTTTTCTTTACCTTGACCAGATCAACTAGATCCCAAGTGTCACATCTATCCAAGGCCATCATCTCATCTTTCATGGCCTCCATCTAAGACTCGTGTTCTTTCAAAGAAATGGCTTCCTTAAGGTCTAGGTTTATCATCTATACAAGATAAAGAAAATACACAACAAAAATTGGGAGGGCTATACTTGTCAACTAGTTTATGTTGCCTCGTGGACATTCTCAAGTGTGTAGTAGGAGGCTCCTCTTGGTCTTCCTCTAAACTATAAATTTGAGCCTTCCCCTTGGACTCTACATCTTCTTGTCCAACCTATTACTTTTCCACATGAGAATCTTCATGCTTCTCTATTTTAGTTTCAAAATGCATAGTTTTCTTTTCCATTTCTTTTGGCTATACTTGATTAAAAGTTCCCTTAAAATTACATCTCTAGAATGTACAATTTTCAAGGTTAGAGGATTTTAGAGCTTACAACCCTTAACATTATTGCCATAACCAATGAAAATACATTTTTAAACTTTGAAATATGTTGACATCCTCATTTTTGACCTTGCAAATTTTAAAACTTTGTGTTCATTAAATTGACATGCGTTGTTGAGTCATTATCCCACAAATCATGTTAGTATATTAAGTCGCATGTGAAGTCTCTTTGTTGCCTCAACTTGATCCAATCAAAAACATTAATGTTCGCATTGATAAGTTTTAATCACAAATGTTCATTATCATTTTGAAGTGTTGAATTGCTTATCAAGTCATAAGTGGTTTACAATCAAGTTTAATCTCCTCAAAGTGTCACAAGTTCATCTATGTCGAGTCATAAAATCTTGTCGACCTAATAATCCATGCAAATGATTAAATGATCTTAGTGGCGGAAATATAGATCATCTATAGGTTGATAGGTATACCATCTCGAGGTACTTTCTGGTATCTTTATTCCCTCATAGCTCACAATTTTAGAAAGTTAGAAAAAGGCTCAAAAAGTTAATAACAGTTCTTTGAAAGGGTTGTTTGAGGTTCTAACTAACATGTAATTTTAAAGTATATTAAGTTTGAATATAGTCATAATTAATTTGCAAGCATGAATTTATACTTTTGACACATAGGCATAAGTTGATTCCAAGTGCGGCTTCATTAAAATCAACATAATTTTAGTTACACGATTGATTAAATCACCCGATTAGTGATAGTGCAAAGTTGTAATGTTTAATCTGCATCCATTCGGTATTCAACAATGTTCGCATAAAGTCATCAATGAAAATTTTTAAATTGATTAATGTATTCTGGATTGTAGAGTTTGAGGTGATTCAAATAAGATGAAATTTAAAACTTTTGTGAATTCATAAATATTTCCTTAGTTTTGGAGTTTCAAGGAAGTGCGATTTAATTAAAAATTGCATGTAAAGGTCTATCAAGGTGTAAATGGAGAAAAGTGGACGTGGCGAGTGTACATGCTAAAATGGCAATGTCCTTACATCTTCCACCTCCCAAAATCTCCACATCCCCACGAACCCCACGATCCTTCAAGGTAACGAAGGAAAAAAGTGCAGAAGTTTTTAAAATCCCTTTATAATGCAAAGTCGTAGAAATCCACGACACTCATGGAAAAGCGCCAAATATCTTTAGTTCCCTATCATCCCTTTCCCAACACATCCTAAAGTTCTGCAAGATACTATGTTAAGAGAAAAGGGTGAGTGCACCTCCACTTCCAAAAAAACACAAAACCTCCATGAATGTAATCTTTTGGAAAGCTGATTGTAGGATATACATAAAATGGATTGTTGAAGAGGCATGAAATCATTGAAACTTTCAAACCAATGTAATCAACAACCACGGGTATCTATCAATGTAAAATGGGAAGGAGATTTTTGGTGGGTTTGGTAGTTAGCGCAGATATAAACACAAAATGTGAGCAAAGACAAGGTGTGTGAGCTACAGAAAAAATGCCTCAAAGAAATGTGGTTTCATGGAATGTGATAAGAGGACAATATTTGCACAACCCAGATTTGTTGAGAAGGCTTTTGAAACTTTAATGCAAGTAAAATTGGTAGGTGTAAATTTAGATCCCATGACCTTTGCTTTCACTCTTTCTTGCCTATGCCTAAAATGAGAACTTTGTAACAGAATATGGGCACTAATCAAAGTGTAAAGTATGATAGTATTATCAAATTTTGTAATTGCAATTGTCTTGATAGACATGTATGCAACATGTAGAAGCACAAACAAATCATGATAATTGTTTGACAAAATGCCTCATCAAAGCAAAGTTCCTTTGGAACATAATGATTGTAGGATACTCACACAATGGATTTGATGATTAAATTTTAGAAACTTTCATGTAAAAAAGAAATAGGGTATGAGCATCCATCAAAGCATAATGGAAGGACGATGCATGATACTCCCAACATTCCATATAATGCTTTACAAGTTATAGGTACTAGCAACAAAGTCTCTCCAAATTGTTCTTCCATATAATTTAACATGGGGTTTTAGTTCCAATGTATTTGGAGCAAGGGAAGAGCCATTTACTAAAGTCTCATAACTAGCATGTTGATGACAACACTCTTGATATAGCAATTATTTACAATGGTATTAATTGGAGAGGACTAGGTTGGGATACTATAAATTTTAGTAGTTGTGTATAAAAATGATACTAAATTTATACAAACTATCTAGAAACTTGACAAATTATTTCAGAGACTACCTGAGAAATATTAAATATTGAGGACTGTGTTAGTCCAACTAAGCAATCTCCATTCTCTCCAATGACAATAAGTGATTCAGACATGAAAAATCTCTACGTTACCAAACCTCCACATAAAAGTCAGGCTAGCAGGGAAGGTATTGGGTTTGTGCATAATGAATCTCCATCAAGTTATTATTGTCAATATATTGAATCTTCTAATAAAAGAAGAATGGGTAAATTGCATGTTCATTGATATACAAACCATAGAACTACTAATGGTGGTGGATTTTTTAAGCCAATAATTGTTGATTTACAAAGGCCTATGACACTATTATAGAATATACAAAATTGCCTTGTTCCTATGGAAATCCATAAAGTTGAGTTTTAGATTCAAAGCAATAATGCCTAAAAGTGTCTAAAACTCACTGCCTTCTCAAAGTAATGGTGAATCAATTTTTCAAGTTATTTGTTTCAAAAGACTCCACGTAGGATCTAATAAGAGTTTTCTCCTTACTTCCATATGAGATATATTCACAAGTATAGATCCAATGTTCCTATATGGATCCTTTGCTCCTTCATTGCCACTTGAAGATGTGCTAAACAATCTGACAAGCTTGTCAATATAAAGACCTTGTAATTTTTCATCTCTTATCTGAAGCAAATGTTCCACACCTGAATCATGCATAGATCTACTTTTCCCAAAATTTCTATATCCTTTTCAATCATCCCAATGTCAACCATTTTTCCTACTAATGCAATCTCTTGTGACATATTGACTTGTTCTTGTAACAAAGGTTGTACCAATTAGCAAGCAGTACACACAACCTCTACCCAAAAGCATTTATCCAACTGTGAATCACTCAACATACTTCTGGCTCTCTCCATGATTGTTCAGTTCATCCTTTCTGCAACACCATTCTGTTGTGGTGTATACAGAGTTGTCTTTTATTTGATTATTCCTGCATGCTTGCAAAACTCATCAAATTCCTTAGAGCAATACTCCCCTCCATTGTCAGATCTTAATATTTTTATCCTTAATTCTGATTGGTTTTCAACTAAGACTTTAAAATCCTTAAACTTAGTGAAAACTTCAGAGTTGTGTTTCATAAAATAAATCCATGTAAATCTGGATACATCATCAATGAAGGAGATAAAATAACAAGATCTTCCGATAGATTCATTATCCACAAGTCCAAACACATCTGTATGAATAATTTCTAACTTCTCTTTTGCTCTATTGCTTCCTAAAGGAAATAATTTTTTGTTTTGTTTACCAAACACACAATGCTCACAGAAATCAAAGTGCTCATCAGAATAAGAAAAACCGTCCAACAAATCTTTATTCTTAATAGTTTTCAAAACATTATTACTTGTGTGGCCCAATCTACGGTGCCACAACATACAAGTGTTTTCAGAAGCCTCAGAAACATAAGAGGCATTACAAACTGTAGTGGCTTCTAGCCTAAACAAGTTTCCCAATCTCTTTCCCTTCGCTACCACCAAGTTTCCTTTCACCAATCTACAACCATGCTTATCAAATTTTACATGCATTCCCAAATCATTCAACTTCGAAACTAAAATCAGATTTCTAGCTAATCCAGGAACATGCAAAAAACCAGGGAGAGTTTTAATCCTCCCGTCACTAAAACACAATAATACCTTGCCTTTCCCAACTATTGGATATGTAGAGTTGTCTCCATGGTACATATTACCTCCATCATACACTTCGTATGTGAAAACCATTCCTTATGCGGGGTCATATGAAATGAGCATCCTGAGTCAACCAACCAGTGATCATTAGAAACAATATTACAAGCAGAAAGTAAAACATCTTCACCTGCATTCGAGTACTTATCAGAAGCATTCTCCCACTATTTCTTTGGGTTTCTGTACTCCTTCACATGTCCCCTTTTACCATAGTTCCAACACTTAACTCTGTTCTTCTTCTCATGAGTCTTAGATTGACCCTTAGACTTGTCCTTAGCCCCTTTCTAATCTCCTTTCGGTCCTCTTTCTTTAGGCCTTCCCCTAACATTGAGAGCATCCCCTGAACTATCCAAACTCTTCTTCCTCAATTCCTGTGACAACAAAACTGAAACAAGTGCATCCAACTTCGGATATGTGAGGTTAGCAGTGATAGCCAATATGACATTCTCCCAAGATTCAGGTAAAGAACAAAGAAGTAAGATACATTTATCTCCCTCATTAACATCAACATCTATGGATGCAAGTTGACTCAACAACAAATTAAATGAATTTAAATGCTCTGCAACTGAATCACCCTCTCTCATTTTCATGGAAAACAATTTTTATTTTAAATAAAGTTTATTTACCATACTCTTGGCTTGGTAGATCTCACCCAACCATTTCCATAAACTATGTGCAGTCTGTTCCTTTGCGACATTTAGCAGGATAGAATTTGCAAGACACAAACAGATGGTTCTCCATGCCTTTTTATCCACCTTGCCCACTCATTCGGAGAGACATCATCGAGTTTCTTCTCATTTTGAACAGCCAACCACTGGTTTCTTTCTTCCAACAAGTCTTCCATTTTTAGCTTCCACAACTCATACTCTGTTTCGTTGAACTTCTCAATGTCCAATCAAGAGGTTGATGCAACGATGGATGTAGCCATAATATCAACTCAAGATTTGCAAAACAAATGCAACCAAATCTCCCATTGTAGCTACAACTTCCACACTACCACCCAAGAGTCAAAGTTGGCTAGACTCTGATACCAAATGTTAGAAATGAAAGCACAACTACTTAATAGAAATCTGATTTCTAATATGTTTAATGATCTTTTCTCAGTGCATTATCAATGGAGATTGTAACATAGAAAAGAAACTATGCAACACAGAAATATCAAATCAGAAAATTAAACACACAACACAATGTTTAACGTGGAGAAAACCCTTTTGAGTAAAAAACTCCACATAGGAAAGATGCCCAAGTTTGTATTAATTTGAAAATGATTGTACAATACAACTCCAATCTTCCCTTCAGTCTTTAACCTGGCAGCATTCCAGCAACACCTGAGTACCTGTAAATCTGTATGCTATAACAAATACATGACAAAATACATATAAAAGTATCCACACTCCAATCTAGGCGTCAACTTTCTCTCTCATGAGAATCCCCCACATGCAAACATTAAATGTTGTATACATGCAACCTCCACTTGTCAAAAGATGCCCATGCAAAGTTGGGCACCCAAGGTCAAGAATAACATCTTACAACATCTTATGACGCGTCATAACCATCATAGATACCACCAAAGTGTATCTTCCTAAGATGGGCGCTTGGGGCTAAACATAACAACTTACAACTAATAAATATCCGTCATATGTGTCATATAATCTTATGACAAGTTGTAACTGTCATAGATTCTTTACATGCACCCACCAAACATTATGACGTGTGTCATATATGCTAAAAATAGTTGATTCTCCCAAGGTGGTGCCTACACTCATTTACTCATGAGTTTTACAATTGCCAATTGTAAATGTCACTTATTAATTACCTCCGGTGACTCCGGAATTACCACTGCTGGTGAAACTACCTCATTCCCTTATGGGTAATTACAAATTACAAATAATAAATAGAATAAATACAATATTGGAATTTACAAGGTTAATGACACCTTATTCCAACACATAGTCTTGATAGATTACGCCTGAGTTAGCATCCATACTCTCTCAGGAAGATCTCTTATTTACTATCTTATCATAGTACACCTGAGTTAGCGTCCATACTCTCTCAGGAAGATCTCTTATTTACTATCTCATTTGTCTGAACCCCACTACCATCTATGTTTTCAATCTTCTGTTTCATTTACTTATTCTTTTCGCCTTTTCTATGTGCATAAGTTTAATTGAAACCATGGATTAAAAAAATATTTTATTAAGTAGTATATATTGGTGAAACATATTTCGCCCATACTTCAAAGGCAAAGTTAAAATTGTTGACTTGTCAACTAAAGGATGAGGTAACTCTCATAATTCATAGGTGTAATTCTATCTAGGGGATAAATCTTCTCCTATAGTCTAGGTTAAGATGCATTAATGATTGTAGTGAGTGCTAATCCAAACCATTAGGGACTAAGGTTGGTTGATGGACAATATAATTCATGATCTTGTAGCTTATACATAAAATATTTCAAATTGAATGTCACTAACAATATTCCATGACAAGTCCTAAAATGAGTATAAAACAAGATAGTAAAAGAGTAACATATACACTTTTATAATAAAATATATTACAAAAAAAATGTACTTCATCAGTCACTCACACACATCTTTTGAATCTTCTCCATCTAATTATATAAAACTCACATAAGTCAATTCTTAATTTTAAAACTATTATTTTATTTCTAATTCAAAAATTTATTAATATTAATTTTAAACATTAAAATTTCACTATCAAATTCTAAACTCAATGCAAATTATATATATTTTTGTATATTTGAAAACATAAATATGGACCTTTATCATTTTCATTACAACCTGTTACTGCTCTTTTTTGCTAGAATCATGTTGCCATGTATATATAATTTCAACTTTCCATCTCCGACAAAAACTCTTGGTACAAGGAATTACCTTTTTATTTTATTTCAACACTTTGTAAATCCTTTGTAAGCAATTTAATTTCCTAGAGTAGTTAAATCGAGGTTCTCTGTCATTACGTAACTTCATTTCAATGCAACTTTGAAAATTCTGTTTAAACAATTTCAATTTAATTTCATAGACTAGATTAAATTCCATTTTTCAAAACTGCCAACTAACATTTACTAATGATGCGTTTGAGGTGCATACAACATAGCAAAAATAGATTTTCCTCAACAAAAAGAACAAATCCTCAAAAATCATTCATTATTCATTTTGTTTCCTCACATTTATCAGTATTTAATTGGATTTTCATACGTCTTTTAAATTATACAATGTAAGTGACGTAAATCTTTCAATCAATTCATTTGGTTTTGTACTTATGGTAATCTTTCAAAATTGGACTTTAAAGATATCTTTACTTTAATTTTTTTTCAAATAATTAAATGAGTACTTTGTAATTTCAACTAGAGTTGTAATATTTTTGTTGTAATTTTTTTTATAGCTTCACAGACATATTGTTCAATACTAAAATTGGTGACTTTTGCTTCAAAACAGAGAAATGTACGATGTTCACAAATAAGGTAATGAACATTTATTACTTTCCTTGTAATATTGGTAATCAATACAAAAATTAATTTTAAAAATTGCAACCAAATTCATCTTATAGTGTTTTTAATCTCTATCTTGTATGTAACTATTGCTAATTTCAATTTCTGAATGTCTGTTGACACAAACTTAAATTTGACATCTTTCCTTCACATTTGAAGAAACTCTTCAATTTGAAAAATATGGTACTAAGCATACAATACTTTCCTTTGCATTACACTATTCGTTAAAACAAGTATTTTTTGAGAAATTCATAGCACTTCAATTTCATTACATGATATAATGCTTCAAACTATAGATGTCAACAAATACAATTTTTCAAAAAAAACAAGTCCAACAATTGATCAAGCTTTAAGACAACAAAACTTATTTCGATTAGATTCATTTTCTTACATGGTAGGCGATTGTTTGTTTGATACATTAGAAGTCTTGCTTCATTGTCGTTACACATCAATTGAGATACGAAATGGATTAATTGACCACTTCTTAATATGTCGAGCCAACAATGACCATGATGCATTGCAAGCATTTTCAAATGAATTGCATCCAGAATTACTATACGAATTACATGGAATAGACAATGCCAACACGTATTTCTATAAAATGAGATTCTCTACTTCAAATACTTAATTTGAACAAGGAAGAGGACTTTGGGGTGACATGTTTTGTGTACAATGGATATGCAAGTGGTTAAAAATATCAATTACATTATGGTCAATAACAACAAAGAGAAGATATTTACAATTCAATGAAAATTCAAATGAGAATGTCTACTCTATTCTAGTTCATGATGAAAACCCCCTTCCTGGTCATTATGAGCCATTACTTTCAAAGAAAACTTTACAAAGAAACATACAAATCTCATCAAGTCACCTTTCAAATCTTTGTATAGATCTTGAAAATACTTGGGAATCTATTGCATCTGAAATGCAATATTATGGTATACAAAAAACAACTAGAGCTACAACAAATTGTGGTGATAGTATTTTGAATGAAATATGCTATTTGATCCAAGATGAGTTTGATATTCAATCTCTAAGACTTTACATAGCACAATCTTTTTGCAATGCAAAAAAGGTAGTGACTACAATGCCAACTATTGCTTGGAAAATTATTTAGGAGACAATATCCTATAAAGTACTATGTGCGTTGCAAATTGGCAAGGCTATATTGTAAACATAGGAATGCCATATTCAGAAGGGAAAATTGAAGAAGATGCATTCTCATTAAAATGAATTGCAAATAATATTCAAGGTAAAGATTCAATTATGGTCATCACATTCTAGACAAATTGAAAAAGTCTTTTGCACTCAAACGAATGCAATAAATACATATAACATTATTTCATTTAAAATTGACACAGCACATGTACATTATGAACCATTACTCATGATAGAAATTAGTCGAACATTGCAAAGTGCCTACATAAACTCTACATCAATAGAAACCAAAAGAATACAACCTAGATCAAAGAAAAGGAAATGAGATGAAAATTCAAAATAAGAAATATTTTATACAGATTTCACTCATTCAGAAATTTCAAATTTCAAAATGGACCATCAAAAACGTAATAACAAGAGTATTGAACAAAAAAAATAGAAGTCTACTTCAACTAAAAAAGATACTACATAGTAAAGAAGACTCAAAATTAAAACCTTGCACAACCAAATTGTATAGGGAAAACAAGACTCCAACACATAGATATTGGACTAGAATTGAGGACACACCAAGATATCAACAACTACAATTTCGGCACATGATGAAGACAATAACTCGAAAAGAATGACAAACTTATCAAATTTTTAAAAATCATAATATAGTAAGTTCGCTTATCAAAGTATGTTGTTCATGCAAAACATATCTTCATAATGGAAAATTACCATGTTTTGCCACACCACAATTGATAAGATGAAATAAACCGTTGAGATTTGTCACATCTATATCAGAACTTGAAGAAAGACTCATATCACCACGTATTGCTTTTGCACAAATTAGACAATGGGGATACAAATGATCACAAATGGGATTGACAGGATCAATAATAAATGTATGTACAAATATGAACATTAGACAAAAAGAACTTCCACGTTCAATTGACAATACAATAAAAAATTTTGTTGCATTGAAAAGGAAGCTACAATATAAAAATGCGTACCAAACTAGAAATGTTTGTGCAACACTATTATTGAAAGCATTAAAACTTCTATGTAGAAGACATCTATATAAGATAGAAAATATTTCAGTAGACCATAAATGGATACAAACTTTGAAGGAAAAAAATATGAATGATACTACAATAGAAGAGACATCTAATGACAATGATATTGATGACAATGAACCACCCATTGATACACTAGTACATGGATTCACAGAATCGTGATTTGTGTATGACCTACATGAAAAGATAGTTGAAATAGCACCTACTAAAGCAGATCATCCAATTGGGATATTCAAAGACAAGTATGCAGAAGAAATGAACTTTCCAACTTTAGTCTTTGGACTTCCAAGAGATGATGACATAATGAAAAGCTTCAAGTATTAGAAAATTGCTCAATGGGAACTATTACATTCAAGTGGTGACTTTAGAAATCATACTACTAACTTATTTCTCAAAGCAATACGTGTAATTATAGAAAAAATCATTTCAAGCATATGGATAAGAATTAGAAAAGGTAAATTGAAAGGATGAAAATTCCTAGCAAAAGATGTTAAATACAAACCTAACTTGGATAGAATATTGAAATCATATATTGGATACATTGATTTAAAAAATATTTGTATCTCTCTAGACTACCTACATCAAATGAAGAAAATATATTTGCAATGATACGGCAGCTGGGACCTCCAACATTTTTCTTGACCCTCACAAGTGTGGAGCACCAATGAAAATCATTAATATCAACATTACAAATACTTAATGCAAATCAAATGATGCATAATGAAAATAAAAAACAAGACAATATGATATTGACTTGTTTATTAGAAAAGACACGATCACGTCTTCTCGCTACTTTAGACATCACATGAATTGTTTAAAAAAGCTTTTAACTAAAGATCATACAATTCTAGGATACATTAATGACTACTTCTTTGTAACAGAATTCCAAAATAGAGGAAACCAACATGATCATGCACTCATATGGGTTAGAGATGCTCTTGTTTATGGAAAATGCAATAGTTTTGAAATTGAGGAGTTTGTAGATAGATTTATTACATGTGACACAAACATACTGGATGAAAAACTTGTAAGAAAAGAAAAAGAAAAAGTGTAGATATAATTTTCCCATGCCGCCTATGAGAAAGATGACTATACTAGAGCCAATTACAACAACCGATTAGACTATATCAAGCAATGCCTTCCTATTGTTTAATACTATAGAGAAAAAACAATATAACAAATCAACCACTTTCGATGAATTCCTTAAAGAGTTGGAAATGAAAGAAAATGATTATATGCGGGCAATACAATCAACATTGAAACAACCAACACTTTTCCTAAAAAGGGGCCCTTCAAATACTTGGAATAATACATTTGCTATAAAAATTCCTGAATTATGGCAAGCAAATACTGATGCACAATTTGTACTCAATGCATATGATGTAGCAACATATTGTACATTGTACATGACAAAAATTGACATATCTATGACAAACTCTTTCAAGAAAATACATAAAGAACATGAAACAATGAAGATAGATGCCATACAAATGATATGTAACCTTGGAAACACGTTGTTGAACATGTAACAAATGTCAAGTCAACTTGCAGTATACATGGTACTGTCACTTCCGTTAAATTCAAGCTCAAAAAAATGTGTCTTTATCAATACATTTCCTACAACATATCACACATTTATTCTTAAGCCTACATCAATATTAAAACAACAACCTGACGAATAAGAAAATGGGATGTGCCAATCAAATATTGACTAAGTTATATGCATCACCCAACATAACTTAATGATATCTGCCTTTCTCAATTTGTCTCATAATATGATAAAAGTGACAAGGAAATATCGAAACACAAGAAACCTAAAATTATCAGATTTGTCAAATACAATAAGCATATTGACTATGAAAACTATTGCAGGGAAAAACTATTGTTATATGTTCCTTTTGTAAAAAATGAAGATACATTAAGAGAAGGATTCAAAACATTTGCACATGCATATGCTTTTCACATTGAGACTATAAAAGAGAATGAATCTAGATAAACATACAATTTTAATGACAAATGGGGAGATATTGACAATGCAATTGAAAAGACTGAAGCTAACAAAACGGTTGCAATGGATCTAACTATAGACAAACGAAATAGGAACAATATAGTTGAAACATATGATTTACTAAATGAATTGCAATGGTTGCAATCATTATCAACTAAGAAACAAACAAATATTGGTTTCCAAGTCATACAAAATCCAAATCTTCTTGACAACATCGAATATTATTGGATAAGAAGAATGTTGAATAGAGAGAAACAAACCATTGTAAAGGATATTGCAATGAGAAAGTGCCAAAATATAAAAAAGCCATTTTGCCTTTTCTCAACTGGTGGAGCAAGAATAGGAAAAACATTTACAGGAAAGGTAATATTTGAAACATTATTACACATTTACAACAAAAATCTCCATTTTGACCCACTAAATACAAAAGGATTAATAATGGCATACATAGGGAAAACAACGTACAATGCAGGTGGAACAACAATTCATTCTGCATTATTTATGCCATTTAACAAGTCTATTACAATTCTTCTTAGCAATGAAACAATAGACTCACTACAAAAGCAATATGAATAATTGCAAATACTACTCATTGATGAAGCCTCTTTGATAGAGAGTATATTTTTGTACTCAATTGATAAAAGAATGCGAGAAATAAAACACAACCTAGCAACATACTTTGGAAATGTTGATATGATATTTTCTAGTGACTACTACCAAGCACAACCTATACAAGATAGTCTAATCTTTGAATACCCTATCATTAATAATTTGAAACAATACATTTACTTTCTGGAAAGACAACATACAATACTTCGAATTGCAAACTACAATGCACCAAAAAGATGATACGTTTATCTCTATACTAAATAGAATACATACTAATTCACAAACTGAAAATGACATAGCATATTTCAATAACAATTGTGTTAGACCATCTCCAATTGACCCAACATTCCCATATCTTTTTCATACAAACAAATTGGTGGATTTGCACAATACAAAAATGTTGTCTGTTGTTCCCAAGGAGCCATTGTCATTGATTCTATTGATGAAATTGAATAAAACTATGACAACGTAACAACATATGCGAAAACAACAAGTCTGCCAGAAAAATAACACTAAAATTGAACACGTTAGTTGAGTTATATGTTGGAAACTATAACATGCAAGATAGATTAGTGAATGGTGCAGATGGAATATTCAAATCATACACTATTCTAGAAAATGTACTAGACATAATATGGATTCAATTTAAGGACTCACAAATTGGGCAACGTCAACGTAAAAAAATAGCATATCTAAAAATGGATAAAATCTCAACAGACTAGGTTCCAATACTACGAATAACAAAACCAATATAAAAAACTAGAAATCCATCTCAAATACTTATCCATAAACAATTTCTACTACAACTTGCATGTGTGAGAACAATACATAGATCACAAGGCCTTATGCTCGATGGAGTTGTATTTGACCCATCTGGAATAAAATTACATGGATTAGTATATACAACACTTTCATGTGTAAGAAACATGGAATCATTGTACTTACTAGAAATCCAATTACAAAACAAAACTTTAAAATTAAAGACAAAATTAAAAATGAAATGCATCGATTACAAACATAAGCAAAATGGAAACTATATTGCCATCAATCTCTAGTGGATTCAAAAACAAACATTACTATTTTATCACTAAACATGTGCTCCCTAAAATCTCGTATCGATGATACTTGAAATGACTATGACTTCATTGAATCAGACATAATATGATTACAAGAAACTTACACATCAGATTCCTCAATCTGCAACAAATTACATAATTTTGACTCCATTTCAATGTACAATATACATGGACTAATGATATGTTGTAAAAAAACATTAAAATGCTAGAATCAAAAGAATATAAAGTACATAATATAGAAGCTATACGAGTAACAATAGTTGCAAAAGAGCTTAGAATTACAATAATTAACTTATATGCACCCCCAAACACAAAATCTTCTCAAATAATTGAAACTATTCAACAAACATTAATTGATATAAATTTAATTGATAATATAATAATTCTTGGAGAGTTCAACATTAACATGAACGAGTATAGTACAAATTCAAATACTTTAGAAAACTTCCTTAACAAAAAAAATATACATTTTCTAATTGAGAGGAATGATGACTTGCTTGAGTCACTCATTGACCATGCTTGGTCAAATATGAACAAAAACAAATTTAAAGTCTTCAAAATTGACACATACTGGAGTGATCATGACACCATATGTCTACAACTAGACATTTGAGACAAAAAATGAAATCTTCACATACAAAATAAATACTCATATCATCTATCAATGCTAATTAATATCTAAATTCAAAGATTCTCACTAGTAATGACTCCACAAGATTTGGCACTACTAAGAGGTAAGTTAAATCACTGAAAATCTTGTGTTTCTAACAAGCATTTTAAGAGGTAAGTTAAATTGATGAAAATCTTGTGTTTCTAATAGGAAAAATGAAAAGGCAAGCTGACACATCGACATAAAATATCGATGTTGAAAGCAAAAGGTGCGTCCTACAAAAAACATTCTCAATATATTAATTTATGAACAATTACATTTTTTCATACTAATATCATAAATATACAGAATACCATGCAATGAATTAAATCATTTGCTCCATGCAGACAAAAAGCCACATCAGATAATGTCATTACAATAGATGACTTAAATAGCTACAAACATGGACAGGTTTTTAGAGGGGATGTTCTTGTCACTTATCTAACAACACTTGACAAAAACCAAAATACAACTTGATCATGTGTGCATATTTAACTGATATGGAAGGTGAAATGACTATGACATTAAACATTTCTAAGAGGTTTCTTAATGAACATCAACACAAAGTGCAAGCAGGTAGGAGTGTAGAAATAAAAAAAATTCAGATTGCCAACAAAACAACATGATCGAGGAGACTGTGATTGCATCATTATTTTCACTACTAGAAGCTCAATAGAAAACATTCCAAGAATTTGCATGGAGTATAAGTTCATTCCTGATACAACAATTGCAAAACTTGCAACAAGTACTGATACATATCCTATTGGAACCATTACTACAATTGTGACATCAACAAAAGTACTTGGAACATAGCAAACACTTTAGATAAAAGATGGCAACTCATTCTTGGATAAAGCCATGGTAAGTCGTACAACATTTACTATATTTAATTAAGAAATTCAATTGCTCCAATAACTTATTATTTCAATAACTAACTATTGCTTACAAATAATAGTTGCATCTACATCAATCTTTCCAACACTTGTACCAAATAGTTGAACAACAACTGCTATTAAAGCAATATCCTCTTCTACTATTCAAGAACATTGTTCCAATACATAAAGTTGATGGCTACATATTTTGTACAGTTCAATCAACATTTGTCGCCACACTTACAACAACAAAACCACTGGAAGATTTGTGTGCATTGCTTGCCACATGGAACAAGGTAATCAATCATTCTGCAATCTTTCATATTTAAGTAACAAATTCAAAAAAATAAGACAACTAACATTTGCATTCTACTGCTTCCATTAGATTGAAGGCACCCTTATTGTTGCAAATAAGTACTCCAACCCATTCTAGCCCATATGCAATAGATGTAGCCTTTGAATGCTTTGGTTCATTGGAATCCAACACAGTGCATTGTAATAGATGCAGGGAAATTTGCACAATTAGTTACAGACACCGTCTTAATTGCATGTTGAATACTTCAAACAACAAAGTGTTGACTTGCACTGTTAAAAAAATATACTACACATAATCTTCCCTACAAATAATGAAATACAATATGAACACTACATCAGTTTTTTTTCTAGACAACAGCCATAGGGAGATGGTTTTCAGCGCTTTTTTGCTGTTCTTCTGTGTTGTGTATAGTATTTGTTGTGTTTTGTCCCTTCTCAACAGTCTTTGACTGCATTTTACCATTGTAATTTGCATTTTTTTTCAATATATATATATATATATATATATATATATATATATATATATATATAAAGAAGATAAGACCATAGTTAATGCTCCAAACATCACCTCCACAAAAAGTACAAGTTGAAAGGTAAAATACTTTAAGCATCTACAAAAATTTAAATTAATATTTTCTTTTTGAAGTCCAACTATTTCTACTCCCATCAAGTTTAGAAAATAATTTATTAACAAATTAAATTTATTTATACTAATACTAATAGTACCACGATGGAAAGCAAGAAGTTGTTCGTCACATTCTGTAACACTTAACCATTTCCCAAAATTTACTATGCTACATTGTATGACTTTGGCTTTTTATAATGAAATATTTCATGTGCTACTTATATAAAAACTGCATGAGATACATACTTGGGATAAATATACTGTTTAAAATTATTCAAAGATATTTACTCCAATCTAATTACCTACATAAGATCTCTAACAAACATAACATTAAATATTTAACAAAACAAACATCTACAAGGAACAAAAGGGAAGTACTTGCCACTACGTGGCTCTTGCTGACTCATACCATTTCATGTCATTTTAGGTATGAACAGTATTTATTATATTTTATTTTTATATTGACTTTAACAATTTTTATTTTTATTTTTATTTTATTTGACCAATGGGTATGGGAATATTCAATTGATTTGATTTTAGGTATGGGCTAAAGTCATTTTTGCATTTAACTCTTGCATGGAATAAGAAATAAAGTCTCATAGCCAATCAGATTTTTTTGTCAACACTAAAAACTATGTAATGATGAAGAAGATTAAACAAAACAATTTATAAAACAATTGAGAAACTTATTGAAAATTTAGAATATGGAATACAAGAATACATTTTTGTATCATTTTTCATATAATAATTAAAAAAAAAAAAAAGGCAGCATGCACATTGGGTCCAATTGCTAGTAATAAAAATGTGTATAAATAAACGTGGGGTCCTTATGGAATGTGATGTGATGTGATGTCTCTTCGTCTCTGATGTTTGCAAAATATCCATATTCTCTGTCCTCCATCACCATTCACCATTCACGTGCCCACCTCTCCATCTTCACTGTTCCCCATTTTTTATTCTTCTTCTCTTGTTTACACTCTGCACCTCGTCTTCTGAGCCCTCAACTATTTAGACTTTCCACCTGCTGATGCTAATCTACTCCTAGGTACTGCTCCTCTCAAATCCAGTCCTCAGATATTTACTTGTACAGCAAGTTTGAAGGGCCCAGCTGGCGATCACTGAAAGTAGAATAAATACATTATTAAAATCTTTGATAGCAGGTTTAGGTGGCATGATGGCCAGGCTGTCACAGATCCATAAAGCTTCTGTTGCAGTCCAGGCAGCAGGATTTTCAGCACATTATTGGAGGCTGCCCCCCATCTTACCTAATCCAACCTCAAAATCAACGGCTGCAGTTAAATGTCACACTCTCAGATCACCGGGGTGAATAATTAGCATAGTTGCAAGGGAGGGGAGAAATTATTGAAGTGGCGTGGGAGGTTGCAATTGCAACTTGCCCAGTACAAAGCAGCCTGGCATTTCCCGTGACTAGGAGTAGGAGCCCCTCTTAATCATTTCTTTATTTTGCTTTAATTTGGGGTTGTGCCCTACAAGCTAACTCACCCCACTCATATAAATTGCCCTCTCTGTGGTATCAGAATCCTCAACATACTAGGTAGTGGGATTTTTTTGATAAGAATTTTGTTTCCATGGCGGAGGCAGGGAAAAGTATGAGTGTAGTATGTTGGTGGGCTTTCAATATTGCTGTTGTTTTGATGGTGGTATTGGAGGGGTCACAATGTGCAGAGTTCAATGACTTCTTCTACCCCAGTTGGGCAGAGGATCATGTCATGTATGAGGGACAGATGCTCAAGCTTAGGCTTGATAATGTATCAGGTATAAGAGCAGATGCCCCTTCTCTTGTTTTGTTTTTATGAGAATTTCTCATGAAGTTTTGCAAGCAATGCAACTTACATGCTGCTCTAATAAGTAGCTATTGAAGTTCACCTACCTATAGTCATGAGCTCCTAATGGGTGTCCTGTTTTAAATTCAACTTGTGATTGTGTGCATAAGTTATCAATCTTGAAGCATTGTTTGCCTATTTTGAAGCATTGTTGGCCTATTTTGAAGTGCACCTACTTACAAGCATGGGCTCTTAATGGGTGCCCTGTTTGAAAATTAAACTTGTGATTGTGTGCATAAGTTATCAATCTTGAAGCATTGTTTGCCTATTTTGATATAATGCCTTGTGTACTAGATTGAATGTAGTTGTGCAAATGTCTCTGCTTGGAAATTGCTCTGTAATTCAAGTGAGTTGGTTCTTATTGTGTTGATGTTGGTGTTGATACAGGCGCAGGATTTGCTTCCAAGAGCAACTACCTTTTCGGAAAGGCACATGTACAGATCAAACTTGTTGCGGGCGACTCTGCTGGCACTGTCACTGCCTTCTATGTAAGTAACCAACATGTCATTTGTTCTTTCACTTGTGTTAATGTTGCTCATGTATTGTTATGTGACTGATTTGGCTGATAAATGTCTTGAGTACAGATGTCTTCGCAGGGTGATCAACACGATGAATTCGACTTCGAATTTTTAGGCAACAAGTCTGGAGAGCCATACATTGTGCAGACCAATGTCTACTCAGAGGGAGTTGGCAATCGAGAACAGAGGCTTTACTTGTGGTTCGACCCAACACAAGACTTCCATTCCTATTCTTTGCTGTGGAATCGCCACCAAGCTGTGTAAGCCCAAACACTAACAAACTGCTACACTCTTTAAAATTATACCCACATTATAGCTGTTTTTATGTAGTAAAGAGTGATGTTAATGAGAATGGATTGGAACTTGGATGCAGGTTCATGGTTGATGATGTACCCATCAGAGTATTTGAGAACAAGGAAAATGAAACAGGAGTGGCATATCCTTCGAGGCAGGCAATGGGGGTGTTTTCATCCATATGGAATGCAGATGACTGGGCTACACAGGGGGGACTGGTGAAGACTGATTGGAGCCACACCCCATTCATTGCCTCTTACAGGAATTTCAGCATCGATGCTTGTGAATCCAAGGGCCCCACCATGAGTGCCTGTTCATCTTCTTCGTCTTCGTGGTGGTGGGATCAGCCTGCTTATGCTTCTCTGGATGGGAAACAGAGGTTGAAGCTGAGGTGGGTACAAGACAAATACATGATTTATGACTACTGCAGGGATTCCACCAGGTTCCCCACGCCTCAGCCAGAGTGTGCAAGAAGAATATAACTCCCTTTCCCTTTTAATTGTGAATTGTGATATAGAACAATGCTTTACTGTGGGATGTGGGGCACTTACGCAACATTTTTGTAGAACAGAGAAACATAGACCTCGTGCCTCTTTCTACAGGCTTTCAATTCTCTAATATATGTTATCCATATGTATATACTGTCCTCCCAGTGAGGATCTTGCTATTTCGAGATTCATAGTTATATTTAAACAAAGTGATAAGGACACCTGTAAATAGGTTTATTTCCTTGCCAAGAAAATCAAACTTCAGTAGGTACAAACTTCTCTTCCTCAAAGATTTGAGACTTATCTCATTTTGTAGAATTCATTTGAGGACAAAAAAACAAGGTGATTAATGATGACATCTGGTTTAGCTTTGCCATCAATCTTGGTTATTGTTAATGTCATTATAGACATGATATTTCCACTCTATGATATAAGAATAGAGCTTCTGGAAGAGAGACTGTTGTTTTTTTGGATCGACGTTTGGATCCCTGATCCATCACACTGGAACCTCTGGAAATGAAAACAGTAATGTGTATAGGAAATTCACTCACTTGACCTCTGCTTTACATGTGTCATTTCCTTGCCATCCTACTGGACACTCCATCTTTTAAGGGTTTTTGGTTTGGGAGATGATGAGCATGCTAACCAAAAAATTCTTGCAATTACAATATGATTTTAAAAATTAAATAAATATAAGAACAAATACAAATCCAAAAAGTTTTCATCTAAGCCAAAATGTTCTCTTAAGATTCATGAGAAGTGGGATGACTTTGAGGCTATCGCAATGGCCTTTCTTCCTTACATTGAAGGTATCTTTGACAATATACCAAAAGCTTTAGAGAAGAAAGAAAATTGAAACTTCTTTTTGCCTTTACAAGAGAGTTGGGAACACAATCCTTCCCGTAAAAGATCATAAAAAATTGCTTTGAGGTTTATAGCTGTTCATGCAGTAACCCCATACATTGGTGAAATGGACTAAATCCATTTGCATCAAATTGAAGAGCACGGAGTGGATATCAGAGTGCATAACCAAATTTGTCTTTGTTGGGCACTATATGTTAAACACCGCATTAAACATAAAAATTCACCAAAGTCATCGCAAAAGAAGCCTTCAAAATAAACAAACATTTGCACAATCTTAACTGAAATAATGGTTATGTACGGTAAGAGAAATACCTTAAGGAGCTCAGAAAGGCAAGAAGAAAACGGATACATGGTAGAATCATTGAGTTTCTTTTGTGCACTATTCCACCCAAAATGAAAGGCATCTATCAATTAAAGATGGTCGGACAACAAATCTAAATTTTCAAAGACACAGTAAAAGCTATCAAATTGTAAAATATAACTAAGATGCAAATTTTCTTAGAAATTACTGTCTACTGAAAAGGTCATATTCAGCTGTTTTTTGGGCCGTGTCTCTGTTAGCTGGGCAGGCTTGTTCTTTTGGCAGCTAGTCTGTGTTGGTATTATTTCTTCATTATTCGCAAGCTATTGACTGTTTATTTTATTTTATTTGTACTTCTTACATTGTTCACTATTAAAAAAACAGATGTACATTATGGAGGATCAAAGAGGATGGATATTAACCACCTTTGGTTAACTCCAACTTTTCCTACCTCCAAATAACACATTAAAACTTCATGAAGGTTGGCATATTACAACAAATTCATATGCGTTGAGAACCCCTTGTCTTCAAACTCTTGCATTGGATGTTAGTTTATGTGAAACTAGCAAAATAGAAGAATTTTCAAAAGAATGTGTCAATTTTAAGAGTTTCCCTGCAGAGTGAGTGATCAGGATTATTAAAAAAGAATGAATATCATTTAAAAAAATAAAAATTAAAACCTCACTTCCCAAGACCATCTAGCACTTGAAGTTAAGAACTTACATGCAAAGTTTTCACTCCTGCAGAATGTAAATTCATGAGAGAATCTATCTTAGATCCCTGTAAGAGAGATGTGGAAGATGAGTTTTATGGAAAGACTGGAGGAAACCTTAGTCCATAAGAGGCAAAGTAATCATGTAAAACAAAAAACAAAACAAGAAAGAAAAGTTGCTATTGAAGCATGTGATGAATTATGTAGTGGAAATGAAAGGTACAACAAAGAATTAAATTAGCATTGAAAATGGAAATTTAGACTTAAGAAATAAGGTGAATTGAATATTATACCTAACAGAGAGAATGAAGAATAGAGGTTAGAAAGGGATCGTATAAAGGGAAATTCAAGACTAATTTTGATATGGATTATGGAGTGATTTAAAATATTGATATTAAAAAATTTACATAATTTATTTCAAAAACACTCTAAATCATGGTCATAGACTGAAAAATAATATCTTTCCATGTTATAATCATTTCTAAAATAAAGATAAACAAGGCGGGCAACTAACTAGACAAGCCAATTGAACGTAGACAAATTCTTGCAAAAGAGTAAATAGTGTTAGTAATGAAAGCAAAGATGACTAGGCTTTGGCTTATAGGTCTATTTTTATACGATTAAAAAATTGGGATGTTAAAGAACTAAATGATAAAAGAAACAGAAAAAATAAAATAAAGATTTCACATAGCTTTGAAATCTTTGTTTTATTTTAAGGTATGATTGAAATGTTTTTTTTAATTGAATAATTTTAAATTACAATAAATAGTTATAAAAGTTTTCAGAAATTAGAATATTAATTATGACTAAATAAATATTAATATACAAAATATCTTTACAAAGATTTAAAATGTTAATATTAAAAATATTAGTAAAGTTTTTAAAAATAATGTTATGGCATATTTTTGGTAGGTTAAAACCTATGATTAGGTAGACCATGTTGATTTAAGGAATGTTTGGAAATTTCTTAGTCTAACATGTTATCTTCTTTGTTGGTTGTTTTTCATCTCAATGCCTTCATTCTCTCCCACCACCCAGTGCTTGTTTGAAATGCTCTTCTTTGATGAGCATAAGTATGGCAGATAGCAAACACAACACTTTCAATTGATATGGAACTCATGACAACAATTTGTACCGAGCTGGATAACCAAATTGATGTAATAAGTAGGGAAATGCTGTGGACACTCACAAGCATGTAAAAATTCAAATTGTTTTCAAGTTTTGGGTGACCATATGATTAGAGCTTGCAACAATTACAAGGAAAACAACATGATTTCATAGACATGGTTGCAAAAATAAAGATTGAGAATCAAGCTATTCACTAGTATATTGAAACAATAACTAAATTTATAACAATATGGGATTTTGAATAATTTTTTTGAAGATTTTTTTAAAATTTATTTATGATGTTTAAATGTAATATTATAATTTTAAAATATATTTTTTAAATGATGAATCTATGTATTTTTATATTAAATTATATATAAATAAAATACATTAGTTCACATCAAAAATGTGTGGAATGGAATCACACTCCCAAAGTCCACAAATAAAATAAGTAGTCGCATCGCTATGCAGCTAAAGCTATATTAGCAGGAGAAGGAGGGGGGTTGTGATCAAGGGGGTTGCCCTAGCCATATGAGATACCCTAGCTATTAGGAATGGAATCCCAACCCATGATGGTATCCTCTTTGTCTTTTCCTTCTTCTTGGTCGACAAGATTTGTGCGAACAAAAGAAATAACAAAGTCTAAATGAGAAACTTTCTACTATCATGTCAATCAGGGGTGCCACGATCACACTAAGAAGCAAAAAATTGGGCACATGGCAGAAGATCTTGTTAAAAACAAGGTAAACTACTAAAAATGTTAATTTTCCAAAGAGTATACAAATATGATTTTTAACAATGTAACATTAGATTACCCATTAAGATATAATGTGAAAGCTTAAATCAACAAACCAATATGAATAATCACATGACATCGGATGTACGTGGAGAAACCCTTGCAGGAAAAAACTCCACCATCAAAGAGAGGCTCCAACATGTATTAATTTTCAAATGCAAGATACATATGCAACACACTTATCTCCCTTCAATTTGACAACATTCCAATAACATCTATGAACCTGCAAATAACTCATAAAACCTCTATCCAAAGCATCCAATTTATAGAGAAGGGTTTAGAGGAAGCCATAAGTAGATTCCTAAAACCATGTACCACTAAAATCATGGTATGACAAAAATCCAACGCCCCCATGTGCTTAATCAATGCATCCATGAATAGAAAGTGTAACTCATAAGTCATTTTTAACCAGTAACTTGTGACAACTCACATCTCCAAGTTTAGTGTTCCACTATGGAGGTTACAACTCATGTGGGTCCCATCTATCATAAGAAGATTCTCTATTCCTAATTCTAGCACATAGAATAGGGAAAGTGTCATTAATGAGTTCTAATTGCTTTGTAACTGCCACCAAAGTGTTCCACCTTCATGAATGACCTCTTTTGTAACTCCTGTGTTAAATGCCATTACAATTATGTGTAAGAGAATAAAATATTATTAAATAATTATCCCCACACACATAGTGGTGTCCACTTTCGCCTTCTCCAAGTTCCTTGGAGTACTACATTATTTATTGTCTATAATTAAATCAAGACTTTAAGATTACAAGGTGAATGGCACATATAATTCTAACATTCTCCTACTTGACATTTACATTGCAATGACATTAATTGGAAACATAAAATAAACCAAGTACAAGATCCCCCATAGATTTCTTGCACCAAGAAAACTTCTCTATGCTCATTGGTTTTGCGGGGGAATCTGCAACATTAGCCTGAGTGTCAACTTTCTGCAACATGACCTTACCATTCTTTACCATCTCATGAACAAAATGATACTGAACATCAACATGCTTGGTACGAGCAAGGTACATGGGGTTCTTGACCAAATAAATGGCACTTTCACTGCTACAATTGATTCTAACCACCTTACAATCTAAACTAATACTTGAACACAATCTTTGTAACCGAACAACCTCCTTAGATGCATGTGTAACAACGATATACTCTGCTTTGATTGTGGACAAAGCAAATATGGGTTGACTCTTACTCATCCAACTCACTGCACCACTAAACAAAGAGCACATATCCATTCCAACTCATATCTCAACGTTATTGGCCATGGGAGAGAAAGATTTGATTCTCTAATGGGAGGATCAAAGGGATTATTGAAGTCCTACACATCCCTAGTTTGACATGGAACATGTTATTTATAAGTAAAATGAATGATGTGGGTGTGTAGGTGGTCTTCAACAATGGAGGTTGTAAGATGGTATGAGTAGCTATGATGCCCATGAAGGGGGTTTGATTTGGTACTCTCTTTCCACTTGATGCATGCACTTACATACAATGTAATAGTTCTTTAGTTCATGCATTGAAGAGATCTATAGAGTTTACACCTCAATCATTAGAACCTTTAGCAAAAAGATTTGTTGTATCTAGTTTTGATGGTCATGCATTTTGGGTACCTAAGCATGCTCTTACCTTTGAGAGCAAGTTATTTTCCAAGAAGATAATATTATGGCAATAATGCATGGGCCATATTGATGAGAAAGGTCTATGAACCTTGAAAAATAAAAATCTTGTAGACGTTCTTGTTGATTGTTCTCTTGAGTTTGACTTTTATGAGAATTGTATTATGGAAAGTAAAACCATCTTCAATTTTACTCTAGTTCTCATAAATCTTTTAGGTTGTTGGATCTTATCCATTCTAGTGTATTTGGTTCTATAAATGTTCCTTGTTAAAATCTTTGTATTATGTATCATTTATTGATGATTATTCTAAAGAGGACATGGCTATATTTTCTTAGAAGTAAATCTAATGCCTTTAGTTGGTTTAGGGAGTTTAAGGCTCTTGTAAAAATAGACTAGTAAAAATATTAAGGTGCTGATAACTAACAATGGTAGTGAGTATTATTCTACAAAGTTTAATAGATTCTATAAGGAGAATGACATATAAAGGCATAATACAACTCCATGTACACTCCTCAACAAAATGGAGTTATAGAATGCATGAATAGGATGTTGATGGAGAGGGCTAGGAGTATGCTCAGTGGGTCTAGCCTTGAACAAAAGTTCTAGGTAGAAGTAGTTGCTACTACATGTTACCTAATTAATATGTCTCCTATGCCAACACTTGTAAAGAAAATCCCCATGGAGTTTGGATGGAAAAAAATCTCACTTTAGCATCTTCGTGTGCCTAGGTAGAAGTGAACAAAGTTGGATATAAGGTTGTGAAATGTATCTTCATTGGCTATGGAATTAATGTGAAAGGGTACAAACTTTAGGATCCAATGGCTAGCAAATTTTTCTATAGTCAAAATGTGATTTTCAAGGAGGGAAAACCTTCCACTATAGCTGAGAAACCAAAGGAGGATGGGAAGTCAGTTGTGCATCTATAGACAAAGATTTAGAAGGTTGCACCAAATGCTAAATGAGATGTTCAGGTTGAACTAGGTGAGGAGGATAGTATGGAGAGATTAGAGAGTTTGAAAGAATAATTAGAACCTCCACCTCAACTTTTGATGAGGTCCACTCAGTAGAGGAGGAAACTAAAAAGGTATAGCCTACTTAATTTTGGATGTATATTTGCTTTGTTAACTAACAAGTTATGAGCCTAGAATAGTTACAGAGGCAATGGAAATGGATGATTATGAGTCCTATAAATTGACCATGGATGAGGAGATAGTTGCACTAAGGTAGAATGATACATGGGACTTGGTATAGTTGCATGATGGACACAAACTCGTTGGTTGCAAATGTGTGTCCAAAATGAAGTCAGGCTCTAACGGTAACATTAAGAAGTACAAATCACAATTGGGTGCCAAAGGTTATTTCCAATTTGAGGGAATATAGTTTGATGAGATTTTCTCCTCTATTACAAAGTCAACATCTATTAGAATGCCATTAGCTCATGTTGTTTCTTTTGATCTTGAAGTTGAGAAAATGGATGTGAAGATAACTTTCTTGCATGGTGATCTAGAGGAGGAGATATACATGCCACAGCTAGAGCACTACATTGAGGAGGGTAAGGAAAACTTGGTTTGTTAGTTGAATAAATCCCTTTATGGTTTAAATCAATCTCCTAGAACATGTGATCTAAAATTTTGATACTTATGTTTTAGGGTTGGGGGTTATCAAGTCTAATTTAGATCATTGTGTTTATTATAAAAAGAGTAGTGATCATTTGATCGTTATCACTTTTTATGTCAATTATTTGTTGTTATTTGGTAACGATAAGGAAATGATTAGGAACTTAAAATCGCATCTTTCTTTATAGTTCGAAATGAAATACTAAGGGGATATTAAGCACACCCTTGGGATGGAACTTAGATGGAATAGGGATAATAGAAAAGTTTGGGTTGGATATAATAAATATGTTGTTTATTTTGCACCATTTCAGCATGGTCAACAACAAACCCATTTATGTTCCTATTTCTATAGGAACTAAGCTATTAGTTAAGTAGTGTTCTTCAACACCCGTAGAGATGGAGGAGATGAGTTCAATGCCCTATGCTAGTGTACTTGGGAGCCTTAGGTATGCTATAGTTTGTAGAAAACTAGCATTGCACAAATAGTGGGAGTCTTGATCCATTACATGGCTAATCTTGGATGGGAACATTAGGTTGTAGTTAAGAGGGTCTTTAACTAGTTGAGGGTACTTTTGAGTGCTCTATTTGATATCATGGTGATATTTTAGAGGACCAACACTTAGTGGATATTAAAGGTTAAATGTGTATTTAGATTAGGCACAAGATGTTGACAATAGATCTACCAGTGTCTATGTATTTAGCTTACTTAGTGTGTAGTTAGTGGGATGAGTAAGTAACAAGTTATGGTCACTTTATCCATAACAGAGGCATAATACATGGCAAATATACTCATGCCTATAAGGAGGCAATTTAGCTTTTGAGACTATGCTTAGATGTGGGGTTGAGTTAGAGAGTTGTTAGAGTTTATTGATAGTCAGAGTGCCATCTTTTTGGCAAAGAACATAACCTTGCTGCAAGACAAATCATATTGATGTCCAGTACCATTTTTGAGACATGGTAGGGGATGGAAGGTTGGTGCTATATAAAGTTGACACTTTGAAGAATGTTGTAGATACACGGATTAAGTCGATGAGCACAAAGAAGTTTAGGTGGTGTTGCGAGACTATGGGTCTCTTAGCCCCTAGCAATTAGTTCGACAATGTTGGTATTCCCTTTTCTCTTGCAAGGTGTTTGACAAGTGGGAGAATGTTAGGAAATGTGTTTCAACCAAAAATCTTAATGTTGAAAATACTAAAATGTAATTTTTGGGCTATATTAAAATAACCTTTAATTGAATAAAGCAACTTGTGGTGATTTGGATCTCTCAAAGATATTCAATTTTGAAAAATGGGGGCTTAACTGACTTCCTAAATCAAAATTTATGGCTTTTAGAAGTTGTCCCTCACATAAAAAAATGTATGAGCATCTATGATGCATAAGAGAGTTGTAAGAGGTAGTTACACATGTTGACCAAGAACATTCACCAACATATGACATGTCATTATTATTGTCTAAAGAATCTTTAGAGGGTTTGAATAAGATAAATTAGATTACCCAAGTTGGAAGGATAACTATGACTAATTCTTATGGTAGATGTAAGGAATATGTTATATTTAGCATGAGGACTCTTCTTGGGATTTGGTAATTGAAGTTTTATTAAGGGATTTGGGTGCCACTTTTGGGTGGTATTAGCTCGTGATTTTGTGATTCTCCTTCGGTGATTTCAAGTATTGGTTTCTCCATTTGTTGGGGGCTTGGGATGGAGTTTGTATATTATATTTTTGTAGGAATTATTATGATGTCAGTATCACTTCAAATTTGAGTATTGGTGTTGTCTTCTTTAAAATCTCCTTTATTGGATTATATTGTAATTGATATTGTTGTTGAATAATACATTGGTTCAGAGTTTGGAGGTTGGGATTTTTCTTGAAAGGGTTTTCCTAGAATACATCATTGTGTTATGGTGAATTATTTTATTGTGTTTTTCCTTTCCCACAAATTATTTTAGATCATATTTTCTATTCATTTCTCCTATTAGATTAGTGCATAAAATGTTTCTTCACTTTAGCTTCCTTTCAAAAAATATATCTATAAATGAAAACAACTGATTACTAGTGGTGGAATCTACAATCATATTAATATTAGGAAGAGGAAAATCAACCTTAGGAGATGCTTTATTAAGATCTCTAAAGTTAATATAAATACAAATATGACCATGAGGTTTAACAATAAGTACCATACTAGAGATTCAAGGTGAATAGTCAATTGGTCTAACAAATATAGCCTTAAGCATCTTTTCTAATTCATCTTTCACCATTAATGTGACTTTTGGATGCATCTTTCTAATCTTTTGTTTAATAGGTTTATCATTAGGCAAGTTAAGATAATATTATGCATCACAATACTAGGGTCAATGCTTGACATATCCTAATATGACCATGCAAATGTATCTCCAAATCCTCTAAGCATGATGGTCATGTTACATTGTTCATATTGGTCAAGGAAATCACATAATTTTAAGATATCTTCCTTGTCATTGGAACCTAGCTCTATGTCACATGTACCACTAACTATAAATGTATCACTTAATATTCGATAAAAGGTTGGGTAGGTAATGTTGGGAAAAGATGTCTCAACCTTGCATTCCTAATGTTCATATTTATTAATTTGTTTGCATTTACTATTTTGTCTTTAGTATTTTTTGTCCTCACATGAGGAAGTTGGTGTCCCACATTAAGGTGTCACTCTTGGCTATGTATTAGCATCTTGGAAGGTGTGTAAGAGCATCTTAAGTCATCACAACAAGAATTACTTATGATAGATTCTTATGATGTGTAAGAACATGTAAGAGGGAGGTTACATTGGAATCTTGACCAACATTATGGCAAGTTTGGACACTTGTTATGGAGCATCTTTATGCATTGGGAATAAAGACAAATTGGGGTACCCAAGTTTGGGCAGTCAAATATTCTTGCTTATGACTTATGGCATGTAAGGAATATGCTAATAATAGCTAGGAGGACCAAGACCCAAGAAAGGCATTGGAATTTGGACCCATGCAAATTTTGGGCACCATACCTCTTGTGGTTTTGCAAATGGTTTTTCAAAAAAGATTCATGGTTTCTAGTTTGAGTTTCTCCTATTTATTGGTGCTTGGAGTTGGAGTTGTACATGGTTGTTTTGTAGGTATTGTTATGCTACCAAAATTACTCCAGAATTGTATGTTGGTGATATTCTTGTAAGAGCCATAGCCTCCTTGTTGTATTGTAATTATGGTTTTTGCTAAATAATACAAGTAGTTGTACTTTTGGAGTGTGGGGATTTTTCCTCAAAGGGTTTTCCCCATGTAAACTTTTGTGTTGTGGTATATTGTTTTATGTTTGTATATGTTTCCCTTTCTTTCTAATTGTAAAGATCATAAATTTCACAATACTATCCTCTTCTAAGATTAGTGTAGGAATCATTTCCATGTACCTCGCTTCCTTTCATTTGGCATTCACCTTGGATTCTAGGTGTTGGGTAGAGGATTTTTTATACTAATCTTCAATTGAGTGGGAGTTTGTGTAGAAGGAGTTTTGATCTTATTGTAGGAAGGGATGACAAGCAGATCAAGAATAGAAATGGAGAAGTTCATTGGAATAAATTTTCAATTGTGGAATCTCAAAATGGAGGATATGCTCATATACCAAGATCTATGGGTTGTAATATCTAGTACAAAACCTACTGCGATGAAAATAAAAATTGGGACTTGATGGATAGAAAGATGAAGGGTTGTGTTAAACTCTATTCAACAAATTCAATGTTGTTAAATGTTCACGAAAGGACCACTATAGCAAACCTTTGGAATAAGTTGGGAGAGATTTATCAAGCTAACTCCTTAGTGAATAAACTCTTCTTGAGAAATAAGTTGTATACCCTTAGGATAGAGGATGGTGGATCCATTGCCAACCATATGAATGCCTTCAATATGATAGTTAACTAGTTGAACTCTGTGGGAGTAAAAAATGGAGGAGGATCATTGCATGAGTTTGTTGTGTTCCTTTCTAGATTCATGGAACCACTTGATATGGCTAGCGAGAACACTACCACCAAGTTGAAAATGAATGAGGTGGTGACATCATTACTTTTCGAAGAGATGTGAAGAGAAACTTCTAAATTTTTATAACAAGGCCCTAGTTGTTCATGGTAGATAGAAAGAGAAAGGAAAGAGGAAGGACAAGAAGCAATACAATTCTAGATCTAAATCTCATGGGAGATCCAAATCTTGGTAAGTCTAAGGCTGAATTTTGGAATTATAGCAAGCCTATCCATTTCAGAAGAGACTACAAGGAGGAGAAAAAACAAGAAATAGAGATTCTAATGATGAGTCCAATACGTCCTCCTAGGATGATGGTGATGCCATTGTTGCAACCTTGGCTACACACGCATCATAAGGTACATGGTTGATAGATTATGGCGCCTCTTTCCACATGACCTCACATCATGGTTAGTTTACAAAATATGAAGAATATGATGGTGGGAAGGTATACCTTGGAGATGGTTCTCATCTAAAGATAATTAGTTATGGAAAAGACTTGATTTGATTCTTTAATGGATGAGTGAAGGGGATCAATGGTGTATTGCATATCCCTAGTTTGGCATGAAACCTATTTTCTGTAAGTAAACCTAATGATTTGGGTGTGTAGGTTGTTTTCTCAAGTAGAGGGTGCAAGATGGTGAGAAGGGCTATGGTGTTTGCCAAGAGTGTTCACATTAGCACTCTTTTTTAGCTAGATGCATGTACAGTTTAGTGCAATAGTTCTTTTATTCCTACGAAGAGATCTACAGAATCTACACCTTCACCATTGGAACCAACAACAAAGAGGAGTGTTTCATCCACTTTCGATGGTCATGATTTTTGGGTACCTAAGGGTGCTCATGCTTTGGAGACTAAGCTACTAGTAGAGAAAATAATGTTATGGAACTAGAGGATTGGTCACATAGGTGAGAAGGGTCTAAGGACCCTGAAAAATAAAAACATTGTTGAAGGGTTAAATGATTGTAACCTTAAATTTAATTTCTATGAGCATTGTGTATATGGAAAATAGAACCATGTTTAGTTTTACTCTAGTTCTCATAAATCTTTTGGGGCATTAGACTTGATATATTTTAATGGTTTTGGTCATGTTAATATTCCTTCAATTTTAAAATCTGTATATTATGTTTCTTTCATTGATTATTACAGTAGAAGGACAAAGGTATATTTCCTTATAAGTAAGTCTAAAGTCTACTGTCATTTTAAAGAGTTTAAGGCTCTTGTAGAAAATCATATTGGTGGCAAGATTAAGGACTAGTAATAGCGATGAGTTTTATTCAGCAAAATTTGATAGATTCTATAAGGAACATGTGATAATTCTGTACACCCCTCAATAGAATGGAATTGTAGAAAGAATGAAGAGGAAATTGATGAAGAGGGATAAGAGTATACTCAATGGATTTGGCTTGGAACAAAATTTTTGGGCAGAAGCAATTGCTATGGTTTGTTACTTGGTTAATAGGTTGCCTACATCATCTCTTGTTTAGAAGACACCTATGTAGGTGTGGTAGGGAAAAAATCCTTCATTTAGACATCTTCAAGTTTTTGATTGCAAGGCATATGCACCTGTGCTTAGGGAGAAGTGGTAAAAGTTGGCGAATAAGGTTGTAAAATGTATCTCATTAAGTATGGCATTGGTGTGAAAGGGTACAAGCTTTGGGATCATGTGGGTGAGAGCATTTTGTATATCAAAAGTGTTATCTTTAAGTAAGCTAAACCTTCTTCCATAATATTGCAACTAGAAAAGTATGAAAAGAAAGATGTGGTTCAACTACCCCTAAAGACCAAGAAAGTTGAACTATAATCCCATAAGGACTTGAAGAGGAGATCTTAGATAGTTTAGAGAGTTCTAAAGAAGAGATAGAACCTCTACCTCAGTCTTTGAGGATGTCCACTCAACAAAGACAACATCTAGATAGGTATACTTTGTAAGAGTTAATACAAGTGGTTGTACTTTTAGAGTGTGGGGTTTTTCACCTGAAAGGATTTTCCCCGTGTAAACCTTCATGTTGTGGTATATTGTTTTATGTTTGTATGTCTTTTCTTTTCTTTGTAATTGTAAAGACCATAAATTTTCATAATACTCTCCTCTAAGATTAGTGTAGGAAATGCTTTTGTATACCTTGCTTCCTTTTAGGTAATGTGTCGAGAGGATAACTAGATAGACCAAAAGCATCTTCCCTAAAGTAAGAACAAACCTCAAATACATGGGGGAAACCTCTATCATGATGATAAGTGTGCAAATCTTCATATACTCCTAGGTATTCAACTAATGCTTCATCATTTATAAAACTATCAACTGGAGGATATGTATCCGTAGAATAATCAAGTATTAAATCAAGATAATCTAAGGGTAAATCAATATCCTCACTAATAGAACATGAATAACCAATTCCCTCAGTATCATTCTTTCCAATAATGTTTAGAGGTTTATGCATGCCTTGTTGCTTCAAACCTAGATCTTTTCCATTATAACCAAGTTTTTGCAACATGTTTTAACCTTTTCTATAATGACTAGCCAAATTAAATAGGGGTATTTGTTCTTCCTAATATTGGCTAATTTTAGACCCATGAGATTTATCACCTTCATTAGAAGAAGAATCTATATGAGAACTTGAAGGTGACATATCGTGTAAGTCAAGATCAATGGACAAATGGGAAGCTTGGTTGTCATCTTCCTTTGGTGTCTCAAAAGCTAAGGATGCCCAATAATACTATGGTGGACATGATTTATAGGATGAGAAGGGGTAGAAGACACTATAGGCATGATGAGTTCCATTGAAGAGATCAATATGTTTTTTTATAAAAAGTACCCACAAATTCCTTACCAATTAAACTGAAAACTAAACATAATTACTAAGCATGCAATTATTTACACATTAATCCTTTGAGAAGAATGTTACAATAATCAAATATATAAAAATTTGAGCAACATTTCGGTATGCAAACAACACTTAGAAAATAACTAATTGGAGAGATACAATTGAAACAACCACAAGAAGTAGAATGACACAGATATACCCTGGGAAAACCCTACTGGAAAAAAACCTAGCCTCCAAAGCACTAAACCAATATATTATTTAGCAACAAATAGTCACAATAAAATGTTAAGCCCTTTCCGTAAAATGTAGATCAACATCCTCTTCCTCTAGTGGAAAACTAGTAATGTAACCCTAGAAAAACACCTTCCACACATCCTCTATCCCATGTCTCCTATATATAGACTTAAGGAGGTCTAAAAACTACCAAACAAGATCCCAAAATACCATGATATAAATTCTCACAACCCTCACATGTGTGGAGCCATCATGGAATAGAAAATAACTCTTGCACAAGCATCTTTGACCTCCATTATGCAAGTTGGCATATGTAACTCGCAAGCACTCCTGACGAGCTGTCGCTGTACCTCATCATTTAATCTATTTTTAGATGTCAAAGAACCAGGGCTGTGTCCATGGCTGTCTACAACTAGGGATTCTAAGTGACCAGTTTATAGCTAATCCTAAAGCTTAAAAGAATGACTAATCTACCTGCTGGTTGAATAAATGTAATGAATGCTGTAAAACAGAATAAAACAGGAAATGTACTCAAAGAAAAGAATGATAACATGCATCTATCTACTAAAACAGGAAATGCTTTTATAAAAGAAACTTGAAACAGTAAAACAGAGATACTAGCCTCCTGCCTGATTGGTGAGAGTGGGCCCTTGCTCTGCACCTTTGAGGCTGAAGGCTATTGCAGGAAATCAGCACTAAAGATGATCTAACCAAATTCAATCCAATTCATTCATTTTTATGTTCATGAGAGATGTATGGCTATAACAGAACTAAAATCTCCGAAAATCAGAATAATCTTATCATTCCTTTTCTATTACTGTTTCTGAGAGTATATATAAAAAGAGTGATGATATATCACTGAACTTATCTATCAGTCTTTCTAGGAGATGACACCATCTCTTATTTGTACTTAACTATCAAACTCATGAAAGATCATCATGCAAGAAAGGTAGACTTGAGTGGAACAGAAGTCCACTCAGAGGCCTAAGTTTTAGGTCTTACTACACTTGGGCATCAAAGCCCTGAAAATTAGTTTAATTCATAACTCATGCAAAATCTTTGGAAGGATAAAACTTCGGCAGTTTAACTGATAGTCGACCCTTCACCACTCAGGTGATGATTTGAGTGAAGTGCGGGGGTATTAGAATTGCTGCTGAAGTGTCTGATTGGCAGCTCTGACTGGAACATGCTCTACTCTCAGGAGGCTCCGGAGATCGCTGTTCCCGTCTACAGCTCCGGAGATATTCCAGACACTCGCAGAGCTCCAGAGATTATTCCAGACACTCGCAGAGCTCCGGAGATATCCCCCAAATCCTCAAACTCCAGGTGTCACCATTCTTTGTCATGGTCTCCGGAGATCATGGAAGACGATCTCCGGAGATGCACAAAACTGCTGTTTCTGGTATTTACACCTGCAGACTCAAAAAGGAAGAGAAATTCTGCATTTTTTTATTAATCCCACGCACATTAGTCACCAAATCAGAAATTCTAATCTCAAGTAATCTATCGTAATTAATCACAAAATAGAACAATCTTGCTTAACTAATTTGAGTGCAGACACAAGGAAGATGAACTAAATAGGGAAAAAGAGAGGCAAAAAGGGTGTATTTTATGAGTGCAATTTGACACTCATCATCCCCCCCATACCTAATGTTTAGCAGGTCCTCCTGCCTTTCACATTCTGGATTTGTTTAGACGAAGCAATCTGTCAGTCAGACTATACTCCTGGAGATAGGTTGTCCAAGTAGTTCTATTAGTGTTACCATTCCCCCTGTACTTGTCAACTTGCTTCATCCAATCTTGCAGTTTTTCATCTTCCAGCTGTTCTGTCCACATGGGGAGTGGTTCAATTATCAGAGGAGGTCTGAACTGCCCACCTAGCCATTCCTGTTTATGCTTATCCATCAGTTTGGATATCATCTTTGCCTTCCTCATGAATAGTCTCAGGTTTGCAGGGGTGACCACCTCTCTAAGTTTTTGCTCTGGTGTTAAAATACTCCATCTTTTCTTTGCTACAACAAGGAAAGGATTTGTTGAGTTAATCATAAAAAGTCCAAAGTCAATGGAGCATTCTTGCAAATTCTTCAAATATAATGGCAATATGCTGGTTGCACTGGCAGGATGATAGATGATGGATCTGAATTGGGTTTGGAAAGCAAAAGGATTGGGACATTCTTTTCTAAGGAAGAGCTCTGTTTTTGAATCCTTTTGAAGATGAGCTTCCATCCTTTCATCCCAAATCTGGTGGTTCCTCATGAGGGACATGAATGCCCTAAGTTGGCATTCTCCCACAAAGTGATTGATCATGAAGGCTATATCATTAATGCAGAACCCATGTAAGTACAACTCACATAGGAAGTTTTTGTCTTCATCATTGCTTCTGGTGTAAGCAGTCATGAAACTTTCTGTTGTTTCTGTATCCTCATTCATGTCAGATAAGACTAAGGAAAGTTTCCTTTGCAGTATCCTTTCTTGTAGGAACATTGCATAGCTGGCACTTGGAGGTCTGCAAGATAAAATTTCTGAGGAGAGGGAGGCCATTTGAATGATTTTGCTCTCCAAAGTTGCTATCCTTTCTGTTCTGGCAGTAACTGCCCTTTGCAATTGCAACATTGGTTTGGAGGCTTCATATTCTCTGCACCTTTCCTCCCAATGAAACAGGGCTTTAGGAATGTCTATGGGGATTGGACCAACATAGGCATCTGTTTGCACTTCCTGTTCACTGGTCGCCCTCGGGCCAGACAGTTCTTGGATATACTCTTCTTGGTCATCTAGTCTGTTATTGGCCCAAGTTAATTGTTTGTCCTGGCTCTGTACCTTTTCAATTAGTGCTGCTATTACTGTGAGGCCATTGTCTCTGGCCATGGTGAGCTCAGAAACCTTTTGTGCTGCTTCTTTGTCTTTTTCTTCCACCACTTTTGCTGCCTCACCTTTCTGTGTTTCCAACTCTGCCTCCTTCTCCTGGATGATTATGTCCTTGTTTTGGAGGTCTGTTTGGATTTCTGCAATAGTTTGCTTCAGTTCCATCTCCATTTCCACCCTGACCTTCTTGAGGTCAGTAATAATTAAATTCTTCCCCCAGAGCAGCCTTTTCAAATTCTCAATTTCTTCCATTAATTGTTGCTCTGTTGAGACCTCTATGTCTTCTTGGTCAGAGGGATGTGACAGAGTTTCTGCCTCTTTTTCTGTGGTTGGTGGCTGATTATCAAGATTATCCATGGCCACCTGCCCTGCTTCTCCCAATGTATCTGTGTGCCCTGTGTCTTCTTCTGTATTTGTGTGCTCTGTTTCTCCTTCTACAATGCCCTTGTTCAGAGGGTCCTCTGCTGCTGCTGACACAACTGAAGGTCCTACCTTGTCCTCATATGTGCTAAATTCAAGGAGTGCCTCAGCGAGTAGGGCAGTATCCTTCTCAGCCTGGGAGAGCTGCCTCTTTCTTTTGCTTCTCCGGAGCACAGGTGGAACTGGTGCCTCCGGAGCACGTCTTCCTTCCTCAGAGTCTGAGGAGATAGTAACAGTTGGTAAGCTTCCTGTCTCCGGAGCACATGGTGGTGTTGAGACTGGACTCGATTCCATATGAACAGATGGTGCAGGAGAATGTTCCTTTTGTTTCCTCTTTCGGACCAGAGGTACCTCATCGGAGTCATGGGATGGCTCTTCAACCCACCATTTTCCTTTCATTCCCTACCCTGCTTCTTCCTCTGTTAATTCCCTAGGCCTCGATCCCTCAGGTGAAGTCATTTGTTGCCTGACTGATCGAGTCATATATAGAGGCCGTGCAGGAGCAGGCTCTGCAATTTGTTTGTCTTTTCTTTTCTTGTTAGGAACATGAGCTGCAGATGATGTAGCTTCCTGTGAGGGTGATATCCTTTTGTGAGAAGCTATGGAGGAGGCTGTAGGCTCGGTTTCTTCATCATGGTGAGAGGGAGAACTCTCGTCCTCTGTTTGTGGTATCTCTGGTGCTCTGACCTGAGGGTTATGCTCAAGAAAATTCTGTAATAGTTCATCCCCATTGGCCTGAGATAAGAAATGATGCTTGACTATCAAGAAGATGAGGCCATGATGTTTCATGGGTCCCTTACCCTGCTGGTATTTTTCTGCAGTTGCTCTGATGGCAGAATAGAGGAAATTTGGGATATTTATGTTATATTCGAGGTGCCTATTTCCATGTCTAAGAAAGATGAGCATTTTTATTATGGGCCCTAAGACTATGGAGAATTGGCCATCACAGGTAAAGTATTTCATTAGCCAGGTAGCAACAGTTGCCCAAGGGTTTGGGAGAGTGGACCTCAAAATTCCTTTGACCTCATTCTTATTCATATGCAATTGGATGGCAGGCTCACCACGAACAGAAATTTTTTTAATTAATTCTGTATACAAGGTTTTCAGGTGGTGGAACCTCTCACCTTGTTCGGGGAGTCCGGAGATGTGGCTGATAATTGTGGAGGAGAGACTGATTTGGTTCCCTCTCACAGTGGTCTGGTCGTCTCTCAAATTCCTAAGGAATTCGTCCACAATGTCCTCCTGAAAGCCCTCGAACTTGTCTAGGAAATCAAGCCATCCAGCAGTCCTTAAAATATTTGCTGCAGCTGCATCCTTTAGAAGACCCGCAGTACTTTCTGGCTCAAACTTTTTCTTGACCCCCATACCTGAATTGATGGCAGTTTCTGTGTTTTATTCTTTTCTTTTGCGATCTGCAGTTTATCTGTCCCTCTGATCTCTATGGGCTCCGAAGTGCTGTTCAAATTACTCTGTAGGCTCCGGAGTGCTGTTTATCTTATGCTTCAGTCAATTCCGGAGGTTTGAATGAGGGATGCAATTGTTTTCAGGCTGGGTTTATGCAGATGGGTTAAGGGACCAAAGCAGCCATAATTGTAACGGACTGACAGGGCGCTCCGGAGGTAAGGTGGCATTAATGCACAGATGGCGGCATGCGTGAAGGTGAGAAAGGAAATGACGGCGGAGGGATGTGTCATCACGACAGCACTCAAATTAGAAAGATAGGATAGTTACTAATTAATGACTAATTAAAAACAGATTTACCTGGATCAGTTTTAATGATGAGGCAATCGTACGCGGGAGAAATGCTGCGGCGCCTTGAAAACTGCACGCGTCGTGGCATTTAAGCGGCGGCTGATATGACATCCACTTCCTACTTGCACGTGACCTACAATCATTGCACTGAGTGGCACTAAAATCCACGCCCATGGGTGATGTCAGCGCCGGTTTGTGGACACTCCTGCAATTATTAGTTTTCTAATTTGTAATTATGTTGTGCGATTAAGTAGAAGATGAGTCATGATGACCTCATCATAGGAGTTGTCTACTTTACCACCTGGCGAGGTAGGTCCCGCCCTTATTATGGAAACTGTCGGCGTTATTAACAGAGCACCGGAGGTGCTCCTAATTGGAAAGCGCCGGAGATGCTCCTTATTGGAAAGCGCCGGAGATGCATTGGCCAATTTCTGGCAACTGATCATGTTCGAAGCTTGATTATTACAGCTGTCCTGGAGAAGGGAACCGCCATTTTACTGGTTTTCAACTCCCTTGATTGAGAAGACAGCCATTTGCTGGTTTTCCATCTTTCTCTAAAATTTTTTTTTTTTGTTGGAAGGCCGTCATTGCTGGTTTTCAACCTTTCTTTTTTTTTTTGTGTTGGAAGGCCGCCATTGCTGGTTTTCAACCTTCTCTTTTTTTTTTTTTAATATTATTCCAACACCGTGACAGAGGAGGTATCCCCTGTATCAAAACATAGATCATCAAGAAACTCTTCTTTAGTAGACGGTCTTTTGTAGAGCTTTATCTGGTGACCATTTACTAAAAATGTGTTTGTACTTCCATCAATTGGTTGCAATGATACAGTTCCATTTTCAAACACTTCCTTTATTTGATAAGGACCCAGCCAGTGAGTCTGTAATTTCCCTTTGAATTCTTTGAATTTAGAATCATAAAGAAGAACCCAATCTCCTTGTTGAAATGTCCTCCTCTTGATATGTTGGTCATGCCATTGTTTCCTTTGGTACTGAACCAGTTCTGTTTGCTGAATGGCCTCTGTCCGAATCTCATCCAACTCATTGAGCTGAAAAATCCTATTCTGCTGAATTGTAGACAGCGGCAGCCCAACATCCAATACAGTTTTAAGTGTCTGGAGTTCAAATTCAATAGATAGTACAGGCTTTTTCCCATAAACCAATTCATATGGTGAAAACTTTGTGGTGGACTTCCAAGTGGTGTTGTAAGCCCAAACTGCTTCAAGTAGTCTATTAGCCCAATCCTTTCTGTTCATTGCCACTGTCCTGGTTAGGATATTCTCAAGTTCTCTGTTAGTTACTTCTACCTGTCCATTTGCTTGAGGATGGTAAGGTGAAGTTTTTCTGTACTTGACTTGGTACAAATCCGTGAATGCCTTGATTACCTGTGAAGTAAATTGAGGTCCTCTATCTGAAACTATTGATTTTGGGGCTCCAAATCTCAAGAAAATCCTATTGTAAAGGAAATCAGCAACTTTTTCTTCTCTTGCAAACTGCAATGCTTGAACCTCAGCCCACTTAGTAACATAGTCTGTGCATACTAGGATATACTCCTTCCCTGACGATGGCGGTGAAATTGGTCCCACAAAGTCTAGACCCCATTGCTCAAATGGTTCCATCATGACTTGAGGATGTAGCAGCATTTCCTGGGTAAAGGTGGGCTGCCCCATCCTTTGGCACTGGTCACAGTGCTGCACATACCTCTTTGTGTCTTTATGAAGAGAAGGCCAGTAGTAACCAGCTCCAAGGATCTTGTGGACTGTCCTGTGGAAAGAGTAGTGGCCACCAGATGGTTCATCATGGCATGCTCTCAACACATCAAAAGTCTCCTCAGCCTTCAAACACCTGCGTAGAATGAAATCAGGACCACATTTAAATAGTAAACCATTCAACCATTTGTAGGATAAACTTTTTTTAAGCAAACGTTTTCTCTGTTTTGAAGTAAAATGGGATGGATACAAGCCTGTAGCTAACAAATTAGCTATGTCAGCAAACCAAGGTGCAATAGTGGATATGGCAAAAAGATGTTCATCTAGAAATTTGTCCTCCACTGGTTGATCTTCTCCTCCTGTATGCAATCTTGACAGAAAATCAGCAACCAAATTAAACTTTCCTGGATTATCAACTATGGTAATATCAAATTCTTGGAAGAGCAATAACCACCTGATGATCCTTGCACCTACTACTGGTTTATTCATTAGGTACTTGATGGCTGCATGATCAGTGTGCACAAATATTTTATATCCGGTAATATAATGTCTGAATTTGTTTATAGCATAGATAACTGTCAAGAATTCCTTCTCAGTTGTTGTATAATTTCTTTCTGCAGAGGTAAGGTTCTTGCTGATGTAATAAATGGCATGCATACTCTCTCCTTCATCTTTTTGTCCTAAAACAGCCCCAATGGATTCATTTGAAGCATCAGTTTGTATGTGGAATGGTAAAGTCCAATTAGGTCCCCTTAAAACTGGTGTCACAGTAAGCTTCTCCTTCAAAGTTTCAAATGCTGATTGACAGTCTGTTGTCCAGAGAAATTCTATTTCCTTGTTAAGCAGGGTAAACAGGGGAGCGGCTATTCTGCTAAAATTTTCTATGAACCTCCTATAGTAGCCTGCATGACCTAGAAAACTCCTGACATCAGTCTAATTTTTGGGTGAAGGCAACTGTGTGATTACTTCTATCTTGTTCTGATCCACTCTGATCCCTTTTTCTGAAATATGGTGTCCCAAAACAATTCCTTCTTCCACCATCATAAAACATTTCTCATGGCTAAGGGACAGTCAATTTTTATCATAACATTTTAGTACTTTTCCAAGGTTTGTGAGAGCTTCCTCGAAGTTATTCCCATACACAGTAAAGTCATCCATGTAGACTTCCATGCATTCATTAGCCAATTCAGCAAAAATAGCTAGAACCAGTCTCTGAAATGTAGCTGGGGCGTTGCACAGCCCAAAAGGAAGAACTTTGTAAGCGAAGGTTCCCCAAGAGCATGTGAAGGTGGTTTTGTCTTGGTCTTCAGGTGCTACTTGAATTTGATTATACCCACTGAATCCATCTAAAAAAGAAAAATACTTTCTCCCAGCAAGGTTATCTAGAACTTGGTCAATAAATGGTAAGGGAAAGTAGTCCTTTTTTGTGGCCTTATTGAGTTCTCTATAATCAATACACACCCTCCATTTCCCATTCTTTTTAGGCACAATGACAAGGGGTGAGACCCATTGACTGTCTGAGATTGGATATATGAACCCTGCCTAGAGTAATTTTTCTATTTCAGTTTTGACAATATCCTTTAAAGCAGGATTCAATCTTCTTTGTGGTTGTCTGACAGGTTTAGTATCCTCAGTGTAGATGTGATGGGTACAGATTTCAGGAGGTATGCCTTTCATATCTTGGTATTCCCAGGCAAAAGAGGCTGAGTGGGAAACCAAAAGTTGAATGAGTTTTTCTTCCTGATCTGCTATCAACCGAGTATTTATATTAAGTGTTTTCCCTAGCAGAATCATGACCTATTTTATAATTTGATCCATAGATGTGGTGGGTCCATACATTGGTGTCATGGCATTGAGAGGACAAGAATGTGGGAGTAACATGTGGAAGGTGGCTAAGTCCCTGTAAAAGGTTTCCCCACAAGGAATAATGTTGGCAAGGGTACAATGAGAAGAAACAAGAAGTTCTCTTTGAGGATCTTGGGTGAGTTCCATCACATCTTTGTTGATTAGGATGTGAGTGAAGTCTTCCATTGTATCATAGTATACCTCTTCTTCTAATTCTCCCAAATGTTCCTTAATGGTTACCATAGCCAATGAGGCACTGTTGTTCATGTTATCTGGTTCATCCACCCATAGTCTTCCTGTGTAATGCACCGATGGTTTAGCTGGAGGATACAGAGATATTTTCTTTAAATCTATCCCATTAGAAATGACCATATCTCCAGTTCGACAATCAATAGATGCTGCTGCAGTAGCCAGCCATGGCCTTCCTAAGATCAGGGGATAAGCATTTCTCTGGTTTCTAGGTTCCAGTATTAAGAAATCCACTGGGAATTCCCATGAATCTATCACAACAGGTACATTAATGATCACTCCCTTTGGAATAGCTACTGACTGATCAGCAAGTTGAAGAATTGTAGTTGTGGATTGGATACCTGACAGCTAACTTGTCCATTGTATGAACTGTCATCACATTAATTGCTGCTCCTAAGTCAACCAGAACATTTGAAATTTCTACCCCTGAGATGAAAACAGTTATGACAGGGTTCCCAGGGTCACCATATTTTGGGAGGAGAATTTCTCCCATCAATAGATCCATCACTTTTCCTTCCACCTGTATTGTGGAGGGAAAACTTTTCTTTCTGCCTTGAGTTCTGATGCAATACTGTTTGATGAATTGATTCAGTTCTGGTACATCTCTGATGGCCTGGAGGAGAGGAATTTCAATGTTTAGCTGCTTGAGCTCTTGTAAAAGTTCTGATTCCTGATTGGGTTGGATTTGTTTTTGTAAAACCTTTTTCTGGGGAGCATTTTGTTTAAGTCATTCTGGGTAGGGTGCTAGTTTTTCCATCTCCGAAGCTCTTATCAGAATTGCGTTCTAGACTGTTCTCTGGAGCTGGCTTTTTAGGACGAACTCCGGAGTTGTCTGTGGTTGATTTTTCTAGCACTTTTTCATTAGTAATCTCCTCTGGGGGTTGATTGGATGGATTTTCAGGTTCCTCATCATTGGTTATTTCAACTATAGTTGGAGGAGAAGGTCTTGGGAATGCTTTCCCCGAACGCAGCTGGAGATTATTTGAATATATGGCATTAACTCCAGCCAGATTTTCCTGATCTGTCATATAGACAGCTGCTCCCTGTTTATTCCGTGGGTTTGGTATAGGCTGAGCTGGTAAAGGTGGTTGACTAACTGGTTCATTTTGCGTTTGACCCTGTGTGTTAGAGGGTCCAGTTAGTAAAGCGTGCTGTTGAGGTTGGAAACGTCTAGGTTGTCTCTGGTATTGTTGATGGTATCCCTGTTGAGGACCCCATTGAGGTTGCATGCCTTGTGACCCAAACTGTGGTGGCCATTGTTGATTTCCCCAAGGCTGGTTTTGCCAGTTCTGGTTTTGCCAATTTTGGTTTTGCCAATCCTGTTGTCCCCAAGGAGGATTATTTTGAGGGCCATACCAAGCTGGATTCCACTTATTGTTTCCCCAATTAGTAGGACCCCTGTAAGAAGACTGGCTTGGGTACTGATTATAAGGGAAATTTTCACCTTGTTTTTGTCCCACATAGTTCAACTCCTCCTCCATCACAGCATTCTTTTTACTCAATCTTTTTAAGGCTGGAAGTTGACTACACTAACTGGTAGGATGTTCCCTGTCACAGATTTGACAGATCTCTGATTTGTCCAAGGGGCATTCTCTCAATAGGTGTTTGTTTCTACACCTAGGACAATAAATGGAAAGCGGTTCAGTTGCTCTACTTTGATCAGTTGTCCTGGTTTTTGCTTGAATCCCATCTAAAGTGGTATTTAGTTGGACTAGAATATCTATTTTTAGATTTACAATTTCCTCCATCAACTGTTCTATCTCATTCTTCCCCTTAAAAGTTTTGGATGACCTTACTCCATCTTGAGTTCTGGAATAATTCCTGCAGAGTTCCTCTATGTCAAGTATGTCTATTTTGTTAATGTTCCCTTTTCCCATTAGGTCCAGTGCCTGTTTTGATTCTTTATCCAATCCTTTTATAAACAGGGTTCTGGCCAAGGAGTGGTTTACCGGATTGCCATACCTTCTCAAGGCAAAATTAAACCTATCCACATAGTCTTCTAAGGATTCTTCCTCCCCCTGCCTAATTTTAAACAGTTCTTCATTTTTATTACTGGATCTGCAATAATCTTGGTATTTTTCCAAAAACTCTGTTTCCATTTGATCCCAAGAACAGATAGAACCCTGGGGTAAACCCATAAACCATCTCATTGCAGAATCTTTCAGGGTTGAAGGGAACAGTTTAAGTTTCTGGTTATCTGATCCATAATCATAGGTTTGGCAGACTACTTTGAATTCAAAAAAGAACTGATCTAGATCCTCAGAGGAAAGTCCTCTGAAATTTGGCAGATGTGCTGGTGAGATATTCTTCATGGGAGCATTGTCTCCAGCAGCCAAAACAATAGGATAAGAGAAGGTTCTTGGGGCCTGATTTTCCTCTTCCTCATGATTATCATTTTCCATGTTTAATAATAGCTCTTCTTCCTGAGGTTCTGAGGAAGTGGGTTCTACCAAAGGATCTGCCTCAACTTTTTGTTATAATTCCTGGATATAATTGGCAAGTGGAATATCTGTAGGATCTAAGGGATTGTTGTTTTGAAATGTAGGTTCCAAATTAGGATCTAGGTTTCCTTCTTCAACAAGATTTTGTACCACCTCACTGCTTTCCCCTATGGTGTGTTGTTGGGGTGTCTGTTTAATATATCTTCCTTTAAGATCTCTAGCTCTAACCATACAGATCTATTCTAAAAATTGTTTTTAATCAATTTCCCTAATTAACACAAACTAGTCCCCGGCAACGGCGCCAAAAATGATGAGCTGTCACTGTACCTCATCATTTAATCTGTTTTCAGATGTCAAAGAACCAGGGCTGTGTCCATGGCTGTCTGCAACTAGGGATTCTAAGTGACCAGTTTATAGCTAATCCTAAAGCTTAAAAGAATGACTAATCTACCTGCTGGTTGAATAAATGTAATGAATGCTGTAAAATAGAATAAAACAGGAAATGTACTCAAAGCAAAGAATGATAACATGCATCTATCTACTAAAATAGGAAATGCTTTTATAAAAGAAACTTGAAACAGTAAAACAGAGATACTAGCCTCTTGCCTAATTGGTGAGAGTGGGCCCTTGCTCTGCACCTTTGAGGCTGAAGGCTATTGCAGGAAATCAGCACTAAAGATGATCTAACCAAATTCAATCCAATTCATTCATTTTTATGTTCATGAGAGATGTATGGCTATAACAGAATTGAAATCTCCAAAAATTAGAATAATCTTATCATTCCTTTTCTATTACTGTTTCTAAGAGTATATATAAAAAGAGTGATGATATCACTGAACTTATCTATCAGTCTTTCTAGGAGATGACACCATCTCTTATTTGTACTTAACTATCAAACTCATGAAAGATCATCATGCAAGAAAGGTAGACTTGAGTGGAACAGAAGTCCACTCAAAGGCCTAAGTTTTAGGTCTTACTACACTTGGGCATCAAAGCCCTGAAAATTAGTTTAATTCATAACTCATGCAAAATCTTTGGAAAGATAAAACTTCGGCAGTTTAATTGATAGTCGACCCTTCACCACTCAGGTGATGATTTGAGTGAAGTGCGGGGGTATTAGGATTGCTGCTGAAGTGTCTGATTGGCGGCTCTGACTGGAACATGCTCTGCTCTCGGGAGGCTCCGGAGATCGATGTTCCCGTCTGCAGCTCCAGAGATATTCCAGACACTCGCAGAGCTCCGGAGATATCCCCCAAATCCTCAAACTCCAGGTGTCACTGTTCTTTGTCATGGTCTCCGGAGATCATGGAAGACGATCTCCGGAGATGCACAAAACTGTTGTTTCTGGTATTTACACCTGCGGACTCAAAAAGGAAGAGAAATTCTGTATTTTTTTATTAATCCCACGCACATTAGTCACCAAATCAAAAATTCTAATCTCAAGTAATCTATCGTAATTAATCACAAAATAGAACAATCTTGCTTAACTAATTTGAGTGCAGACACAAGGAAGATGAACTAAATAGGGAAAAAGAGAGGCAAAAAGGGTGTATTTTATGAGTGCAATTTGACACTCATCAACTCCCCCATGAAGCACTAATTACATCCCATGCCCAACTAATAATAGAAAATGTTCTTATAAGTCCACTATGCAACCCCCTCATCAACACTATTACGCATCATAATATCTCTTACACCACTATCTTTGTCATATATGCTCTTACACATCCTTTATGACATGACATTTTTTAAACACATAATACCAATAATTACATATGGCATAGTGGCCAAGGCATAAAGTGGGACATCCCATTTTATGAAGACACATAAAATAATAAATAAAATAATCCAAACATTAGGACTTGCAAGGTGTATGACACACCTAATCCCAACATTCTCCCACTTTTCATATACCTTACAAGAGCTAAAGGAAACACCGATAAATAGTGAACTAACCACCAAGGGTATAACCATGTTGCATCAACTGACTCTTACGTGATCATGGGCTCAACCAAGCATCTGCAACATCCATCAAGTGACCAATATCTTGACCATAACACTCTTGTCCTCCATCATGCTTAACATGAAAGATAAGAAACCAAATCCAAGATCACACTCTAAATGTCATGATTCAACCCGAACACATATATCGAAGTCCATCCCTTCCAAAATAGGACCAAGTATCTGTAAAATACTCAACAATAGCTAGAATAGTGACCACGACATATCACTAAGATATCCAACTAGTCATACCTCAAAATAGGGTAAACACATCGTAGGTAGACCTTTTGCTATCAACATATCCATCCCAATCCACAATCACAAGTCCCTATATATTCATTGTCCTACACAAAGTTTGTCTCTATCGATAACATGAAGACCTTTGTACCATAGTCCAATGACACGTATACCTACCTAGAACTTCCACTGCATGGGCAATGCCTAGTTTCAAAATGACCAAATCATCCATAGAATCCACCAATGACACTCGCATAGAAGATGTGGCTAAATCCTCTATCACATAGTGTTGAAGAAAATACTGATATGCAAACCCACAAACACAACTATTGCAAAATTCTCTCCCCTGATCACCTTAGCTATCCTAAGTTTTTCACATCACATAAAAAATATGGATTAAAGAGCTGCAAGCATCCTTACTATTAAAAACAATATTGTACCAATAAATGATCAACCCTACACAAATCTCAACTCCAACATGAAATGAATTGAACCTTTGGTACACACAAACCATTGAGAGAAAACCTACAAATTAAACCATATCCTACCAACACCAACACATGATCAAGATATGATAAGTAAGATCTCCTTATAAATCCCCAAATTAAAAAGTTGTCAGCATATAATTGTTCAATCCCAATGTTAAACATAGCAACAATAGAGGTAATCCTCTCAAATCAAAGGAAGATAAAAAACATAAGGAAACAATGAAAAACCATAACCATGTATCTACACATCGAAACTAACATCCACAACTCAAGACTCAAACACATGAGAAGACAAGACAAATAAAGAATGCATATGAAAACTAAGTGTGCAATACTTATCAAATCAATCATTGCCAAGTGGATCAAGAGTGAGTTATGAGATTATTTCACCTTTGAAGCACAATCTCCTTAATAGGTCCATGTTGAATTCACATCTGGATCTAGGTGTAGGCTCTTCAGTCTTTCTACAAAAATAAAGTCAAGAGACTCACTCCTCCAACACACGATCTCCAAAAGCAAGAGATTTTGCCTCACCCAAACCTAATATAGGTGTATAATTGATTATATCATACCAATTGAACTTCAAATGCAACATTGCAATAACCAAAATCTCACACAAGGCAAAATGATCACAAAACTCATCTAGCAGATTACCACAAACCACCGTCAAATCTCCCATTACACGATCAGTACAAAATCTAGAAACTTACCATGACGTGATTTACAACCCAAACCATGACCAATGCTCCCATTGCAATTGAGAAAGCATGCAGACTCTAGGAACTCCCACTGGCCCCATGATTTGCATCTTTACCAAGGAAGATCATTTGTCCCAAACTGGCAAATATGCTCTAAAGCATTCTCATCATGCCAAAACTCCAACTAGTAATCTAGAGTCCACCATGGCACAATAAAGTCATCCTCTAAACCAAAGATCATTCATCTAAACTGACAAATCATAATCAACGACTCAACCAAAGACTCTAGAGCCCTTCATGGCAACATGTTGTCTACATCTTCAAAAATATAAAATACAAAAGTCACTTTTATAAAAAGGTAACTAGAACTTGCAACTTTCAAGTTGTGGATTCTGCTAAGTTCTCTCTGTCTCCATTCGCTTCATTTTGACAATCAAAGCTTGCTGGATTTTGATAACTCTTCTGAATACATGTACTTAAGGAAATTAATAACATAGAAGTATCAAGACAATTCCAAACCAATTAATCCTAGGGCATAATGACAGTATTCATCATAACCCTCGATTGATTACACAATAGCTTTGTATCCACTAGAAAACCCATATCTTCCTCAACAAGACCACTACTCCCAAGATTTGAAGATGTGAAGAGATACATCCGATGACCTTCTGAACCAACCACAATAGGATGTGTTCATTTTGACTTCATTATAGACACAATTGCAAATGAGACAAAGACGTCTTCTAGGCAACATAGATGTTTCCCTACTGCCCATTGGTTGATCACCTCCATGATGGCTATCATGATTACTCAAATTTCTATTTCTTGCAACTTTCATAGGAAGATCATCTCTCTCTTTCACTGAATCTTAGGCTCTTACCTCAATCATAAAATATCATCACCATCCATTGATGTTTTGAGATCCATTCTTATATCTAAAATGAATGTGTGCATTATCAATCACCAAAAGCATTTAAAACATGCGCAATGCAATCTTAAGATGAAGAGCAATAACAATTTGTAGGATCTCTTCGTGGTCCAATGCACTTAAGTCATACTCATTGTATTCACTTCCTCATTCCTGTAAACTATTCCAAAACCCTATTCAAATGATGTAAGTAGAAGTTGAAGAGTTTGGCCTTGCATCTGCCAATTGTATCTACTCAAATGTTTCAAGAACCTTCTAATCAAATGTATTCTACAACCATTACATTACATTTGCCCATGTTTCTTTTAAATCATTTTATCAAACATTTTAAGTATTTACACTAGATCACATTTCTCGGTAACACATAGTAACCAAAAATCCTTTGCACATGATTTTGTGTGAAAGGTTTTACTCATTGGATCTCCCATTCCTACATGCACACCATCCAATCATCAAGTTATAGGTAACAATATCCGGCATCAAACCCCATCAACAAATTCATACTACTGAGCCTCTGCTTCCGGCATCTTACTTTCTTTGCAAATCCCATTTATAAGAGAGCTATAACTGACAAGATTGGGCATAATGCCAATTCTCTGCATTTCTCTCTATAAGCAAAAAGCTTCCTACATGTTACCAGACCATCATATTTCATGAGGAAGAAGATGTTTGTGGCTTGTGATGCCATCTTGACCTTAGCATAGGCCTTGATCACCAAGTTCAAAAGAGCTAGTTTTAACTGAGCAGCCATGATTGTTTTAAATATAGACTAGGGAGTTGTATTACATGCCTTTAGGAGAACAAAAGACCTTATTGCAGATTGGGCTTGGACCCACCTTTTCTATTTCAGAAACCACAATTGCTTTAAAAGTTTCTAAAACCCTTTTAATAATTCATGAATATCCTACAAACATTGCAATCCATAAGACCACGTTTCATGATTTGAAACAGCTCACATAACTTCTTTGTATTTTGCTTTACACATCCACCAGAGCATTTCGAACAATAATATCTGAGAAAACTCTCCTTGGATTAAAGTTTGTGATTTGGCACTAGTTGTGAGGAGGCCAACAATGGTTGTGGAACAGATTTATAATAGATTCTATCTTCTTGATGGTTTTTAAAACCTCTTCAAGAAACCTACTTAATGTATCTTCCTCATTCGACTTTGAGAGAAATTCATACCTGATTTAAAAGTTCCCATATGGGCGTGGGCTGCGAGGATGATGGCAACGGTTATGGGATTTGGTTTGAAATCTGCCAATGCATATCCTGCAATCATTGTAAAATGCCATACCACATTTCTTTGAGGTAGTTATTCAAAGCTTCTTCGGTTCTATAATCCCGTCAAGGTTTTATTGTCTCACATAAATGGTTAGCATATTCCCGTGCATAGGCAATGCTTCCTTATTCTACATATTTGTATATTGTGGCATTTGCAACTATAATATCTTGGATGGACATTCAGACCCAATTTGAAAGCTCCTATTTTGACACCAGTCATAAAGAAGATATAAAGGTTGTAGAACTTGACTTTACGCCAGCCAATACCACTCGCTTGATAGATTTTCAAAACCATTTTAACATCTCCATTGTCGAATGCTATGTAGGGTGCAGGTTGTTGTGAGAAGAATGCATAGCACCTCCTTTCATACAATCGGCCAACATTTACATTTATTTGAAATGTTTTGTTTTCTGCACAATGTCTATACTTTCATATTTAACATACAGGTCCGTCAGGGCATTTCAAACTATAATATTTGACAAAAATTGTTGTTTCGTTGTGCTTTGAGGGATGCCGGTGAAGGTCTTGGAATCCAATTTTACACCCGGTAGTCATATGTGCCTCAAAGTTTTAAAGACCTCTTCAACAAATCCGTTATTATGAATATCCTGCAACCATTTCATTGGCAGATTTGGTATTACTTCATGAACTTTAACCGGACAGTTTATAATCTTTAAAAGTGTTTTCATCCAACGCATTTCCCAGTTGACAAAGATCCAGTTTCAATTATGCTTTAATCAATTTTCACAACTCGACCAATGTAGATTTGAAGATATTAATGCACAAAATTTCCATTAACTGGTTCATCCCATCTTCATCGGCATGTGATTATGATATTGAAGACAACTTTTAACGTCTCCTGCATGCTTTGATGCCAGTAATAACTACCGCATGTTGCTTTAAATCCCACATTGATTCTTGATATGGGAACAATCTGATTTTGAGGAGTCACGACTTTTGAAAATAATGGTCTCATTATTTAACTTTACATTTAGGACGTGTACACCTCTACTTGGCGGTTGTAACTGTTTTACTATGCATTTGCATGCTTTTGATCAATACTTTTAATCTCATAAAACTTTAGCTCTGTTAAAGATGTCTATTTACTTCTCGTGAGTATAGGTACATTGTATGGAGAGTGGAAGACTTGCTTCGCCCATCATATGCTAAATCACATGCAGAGTAAAGAGAATTGGGAATCCTTTCCTTGATTATAGGAGACATTATTGGACGTGGAGGAGCAGAGTTATTTATGTTTGTAAAAAGTGAACCTTCAACTTGAAAAATTACACCTTTTAGTTAGCAAAAAGCTAAAACGCGTGAACTTAGCCAAACTCAAAAGTTAATGCAAACTTGGCGAAAAACAAAAATTGAAGCAAGGTTTGTGGGAAATGAAAGCCGACGCATAGTTTGCAGAAAAACCGATGTGAACTTTGCCAAAAAATAAAAGTTGATGCGAGCTTAGTGTGAAATGAAAGTGGACGCAAAGAATAATATTACTGAGCCAATGCAATGTAAATTTTGACTTGGAATAATATTGCTATACAAAGCTTCAATAGAGAGAGATAGAATGAACAGGACAACGTATGATGTGTTGATAACAAGTTATCAACATGATTGACATAAGAAGCATTACATCGATAAATTGTAACCAAAGGATGACTTGGCATAGAGGTTTTGCTCTGTGAAAAGTTAAATTTTGGGTAGTTTAAAATGAGGCCAACAAGTCACAATACATAATGTTCTATATTCATGAATAACATGTGGAGAATGTAAGTCATACATGATTTAGGGTATACCCCATATGGTTATGTCTAGAAGTAGGTAAGACATGAGAATTAGGCTTAGGACCATATATAAAACATGTAGAATCATAAACCATATAAGTGTTAACTATGTCACTAGATGAACTCTTATGAGAAGATGATCATGTTAGTTTCAAGATAGACAACTGAGAGGGGGGGGGGTGAATCAGTTGTCCCAAAACTTTCCTTTAATTAACCACTTAAATCCTTCTTGTAATTCAGTAGCATAATTGTAGATTAGATAATGCAATAAGGAAAAACACTAAATCAAATGCAAATAAAACACATGATTATACCTTACAAAACACCACCTAATCCCATCAAGGGAAGAAGGAGCTTTTGCACCCAAAAGAAGCTCCCAAGACCAAGATTATCCCTAGACTATGGATTCAAATGTGAAGTGCTCTTCAATTGTGCAACTCACTAGCTATTCAAAGGTGATTTTGGCATGGTAACATTGCATGGAATTGGATGATGAAAATGACTTGTGAGAGGTTGTATTTATAGACTTTTTGAGAGGATTTTGATCCAAGGGTGGAGATTGATTGGAGAGATCAATGGTGGAGGATGAAAGTGATGTGGAGGGCCTAGATTTGATCTTGGAAGATGGAGGGCTAGGAATAAAAGTAAATCTTTTATTCATTTTTGGGAAAGGGGTGAATAAATGAGGTTGGGTGAGATGGATTATTTGTGAATTAAAAATTCACATGGGGAAGAGTAAAATGAATTAAAAATTCATTTGAGGAAGAGAGTTATGACATGTGTAAGAGGAGTAAATGTGATGTGTGATTTATTTGAATTTTAAATTTGGGGAATGTGGAGAGAAGTGCTAATGAGGGTTTGACTCACTTAATTAAGGTGATTAGCCTAATTAATGTGGCTGGAATAAATTAGTAGAGGGATTAGAGGGGGGATAAGATTAATTAATTAGTGATTTAATTAATTAATCCTAAGGCTAGGATGAGGTAGGCTAGAGTAGGCAATTAAATAATAGCTATTTAATTGTCTAGGGTAGGGATAGGCTAATTAGTAGGTTGGATTAATTAGTTAACATGGTTTTAACTAATTAATTGGGTTTAGGGAAAATGGGGGAATTGATTTGCATATTTATTAAATCAATTGGCTAAGGTTTGGATTATTGAATTAATAAAATTAATTCAATTTTGGGGATAAAATGGTGTGGATTTATATGATGAAAGGGGTAATTAATTAAATAGAAATTTAATTAATTGGTTGGAAAGGAAATTGGTATGTTTAAGGATGTCGAGAGTCAGTTTGGTTGTCGAGACATTTTTAAGTGTCTACATTTGCCCCTCTTTGACGTGGCGTCAGGACCTAGGAGGGAAGTGGCGTCAGGTCGAAGAAAAGTATGCTCCAGCTGCCAGGAAGGAATGAGATGGATAGGGGATGCCCCCTCGAGAGGTTGGCGGGAAAAAATAACAATTTTACAGGTAAGCTCTCGAAAGGATGTGACGGAAGTGAAAGCTGGAGAGGTGCTGGAAAAAGAAGATGGTAGGAGGAAAAACGGAGGAAAAAAGGCTGAGATCTGCACCCTGGAAGAAAAAAGAAGAGATGGAGGGATGACATGGCCCACTATATTAGGCAAAGTGGGCCCAAAGAGTGCCACATTGGCACACTTTTGACTTTGTAGAAGAAAAGACAAAGGAGAGATGGGCGAGCGCAACCCACAGTTCCCGCGACTTCATCACATTTCAGAGTGATTCCGAGAGGTCGGGCGGTCACCCGAGGCTGGACCCCAGGTAGGGCCTAACCTGAACTTTGTGATTTTTTTTATTTTACGCACATTTTTTTGGGTTTTGGGATATGGGTCAAGAGTGTGTGGCACCAAAGATAAGGCGAATTAGCGCAATCCTGCGGATTAGCGCTATCCGCCAGGGTAGGTTAGGGCGATTTTGTCGCCATTTTAGGGGGAATTTTGGCGCCATCGTCTGGTTTAGCACCAAAAGCTTAGGAAGAAAGAGATATGGCATTTTGGCGCCATATTATGGTTATAGCGGCGCTATCGTCTGGATTGGCGCCATACTAGGGAATAGCGCTATGTTAAGTTTTAGCGCTAAAAGTTGAATTGACGCAAAAATGGAGTGTTGCGCCATCGTCTGAATTTGCGCGATATAGGGCGCGCAGTAGCGCCATTGTCTGTATTGGCGCGATAGGTAGGGAAAAGTAGCGCTATTTTTAAAATAGCACTAGGGACTATCTGTGTGGGGCCACATGATTTGGGCCTGTGAGACATTCAGAAGAAAAAAGTATGGGGGGAAAATAAGTTAGTATCTAACAAAGAAGTGGTGGCTGTAGGATACAAAGTAGTTTATACTGCAGTCGCGGGAGCGACGAGTGCGATCCGTGGTGGCACTGTTCGATGAGGAGTGGCGGCCTCGACTGGCGAGGTTGGGGCTTTGGACGGTGGCAGCGATGCCAGTGCTGCGAGCTCATAGAACTCTGATGACGGCCGCAGTGGAGTGATACCGCAGTGAGATTACCATCTTTCTGCTGCTGACAGGAGAGATGTGTTGCAAGTATGAGGTGATCCAGTGTTGTCATTGATGTCAACATACTCATATTGCATTGATAAGAAGGATTTGATGAGCTGTGTGCTGAGGATACTGAGAAAATTAGCCTCAGTCAGGAACAGTGAAGAACAGTGATGAGAAGAAGATAAATGTACTGTATAGGATGGGAACCGGAGGACGCGGATTAAAGGGTTAGTAGATATGAGTCTTGAGATGCTACAGTCAAGATTTCAGAGGTCCGCATGAAGATCTGAAGGAGTTGTGGCTGCCGGTATAGAACCGGGTCCGGCAAGTATCCAGAGGTGACAGAGGATCACAAAAAGGTCCGGTGAGGTCCGGAATTGTATTATCCTAATCTGCGGATTGGAAGGAGTGTTTGGGATGTCCTTTTGATGTTTCATCCTGATTTGTGTATGATTTGGAGGTCCGGAAGTACCTCTTGCATTATGACAGTGGCGACAGACTGTGTTCTTGAAGTTCCGGATGAGGAAGACAAGAGATCCCAGTAAGCAGAGGAAGTGCGGATGTATCCGGACAATTCAGACAGGCTTGTGAAGGTTCTTGGATCATGTTTAGGTTGTGTTGTTGGTCCGTATTGATGGTAGAGCCCGGAATTGAAGTTATTCTTCCGGATGAAGTTCTTGCTCTGTGTAGCCGACCGGATGAGTTGTTCATCCTGCGAATGTTCTTGTGATGGCCGACCGGATGTGTTATTCATCTTGCGGATACTCCTATGGTTGTTTGCCGACTTAGATGTTTGTTCCTAAGTCGATGTCTTGTATAAATAACGGTTTGTGAGTTCATTTCAGTGTGTGGTGTGAGGATGAGCATGGTATAGCGAAGAAACGTGTGAAAGGCAGAGCAGAGATTGTTGGGCTTAATTGGAACTGATCCGGACATGGTAGAGATGTCATTCTCCAGTTCAAGACTGTGATTTTCATCACTTTGTAGACAGTGTGTCTCCTTGTAGGCAGTGGGCCTCTTTGTGAGCAGTGTGCTCGGGCAGTGAGCCCTTATTGGCATGTGCCATTCATTTTTCTTTATTCTTCTAACAGAGAATAATTCTTGGGTTAATCACCCCGTGGTTTTTCCCTTAACCGGGTTTTCCACGTCAAAATCTTGGTGTTCAATGTGTTGATGCTTATCTGCTCTTGTGTTTATGTATTATGCTTCCATGGATGATTATTTGATATGCTGCTAACTAACAACAGTGAGTTAAGTGTTTGAATGAGAAGAAGTTTTATACAACTGATTCACCCCCCCCCCTCTCAGTTGTATGCCCTAGATCCAGCAATTGGTATCAGAGCCAAGTTCCTCTGACAAGAGCTTAACCGCTTGAGGAGATCCAGGATGTCGTCATACAAGAAGGATAGTCCGAAGTTCGATGGAACCAACTTCACTCTCTGGAAAGGTCGCATGAAGTGTCACTTGGAATGCATGGGAAAAGCATACCTGGGTATGATTTCAAAACCATATGTACCTCCACAAGGTGGTCCGACAACTCTGAATGAAATCACAGAAGCTGAAAACAATCTGCGGACCAAGGAAGCTCTTCTAAGCGCATTGAATGACTCAGATCTCTCGAATGTCATTGACCTACCCACTGCATATGAGATCCTAACTAAACTGGAACTTCTGTATGAAGGAGATGAGTTTGTCAAAAGTGCAAGGTTGCAAAGTCTGAAAGGGAAATTTGAAAGATTGAAAATGAGAGATGATGAAAACATCACTACCTTTATGCCAAGAGTAAATGAGCTGGTATGTGGAATCAGAAATGCTGGTGGAACTTTAGATGAAAATGAGATTGTCTGCAAAATCCTAAGATCCCTTCCTGCTGCCTACAAAATCAAAGTTGCTGCCATTGATGAATTCAGAGCCCACACAACTGTCACAAGAGAACAACTGGCTAGCAAACTAGCTGCATTTGAAATGACCGAGTTTGGAGATGATCCTCCTAAGACTGAATCTGCTTTCAAAGCCAGTGCCTATGTGAAAGGCAAACAGAGATTTGATCCGGGTGAAAACTCATCAAAGAAAATGTCATGGTATGATCAAGCAAGAAGAGACATGGAAGAAGAAGAAGCAGAAACAGCTCAACTTGAAGCCCTCATTGCAAAGAGACTGCCAAGAGGATCCGGTAAGTATGAAGGAAAACTACCCTTTAAGTGTTTCAACTGCAATAAGATTGGTCATTTTGCCTCAAGATGTCCGGAGAGATCTGCAAGATCTAATACTCACAGACAAAGGTTTCAAAAGAATTGCTATTATGTTCATGAAGAAGATGACAATGAAGGAGTAACAGATGATGAATCAGAACCAGGAAGCAAATCCGGAAATGAGTGGGTGTTTATAGCCATCAAGGAAGAAGATTCCTTGCTCTCTGAATCTGTCAATCACAAAGTTGTTGAAAAAGCCTTGGCTGCTCAAGTGGAAGAAAAGGATGATTGGATTATTGACAGTGGATGTTCTCACCATATGACTGGTGACAAGAATAAGTTCTTAGACTTGGAAAGATATGAAGGAGGAATGGTAAAGTTTGGTGACAATTCTGCTGGCAGAATCAGAGGTAGGGGAACTATTTCCTTTGATGGTAAGAGCAAAACAGGAAATGTACTGTATGTTGAAGGATTGAAGCACAATCTTCTCAGTGTTGGTCAGTTAGTGGACAAAGGCTATGATCTCCGGTTCAAGAATGGAAAATGCAGAATCTTTACAAGCTCCGGAACTGAAATTGCATCCGGTACTCAGACAAGAGGTAACATCTTTCATCTGGTTGGTTCAAATAAAAGTTGTTTATTTGTTCAAATTGATCAGAGTTGGTTATGGCATAGAAGAATGTGTCATGTAAATTTTGATAACATTATCAAAATAAGCAATACTCAGGCTGTGAGAGATCTTCCAAAGTTGATAAAACCTACAAATAGTGTGTGTAAAGAATGTCAGTTAGGCAAACAAAGCAGAGTCTCTTTTAAAAGCAAAGATCAGTCTTCTACCGGATTATTGGAATTAGTACATACTGATCTATGTGGTCCGACAAGAATCAAGAGTCTGCAAGGTGATAGATATTTCATGTTATTAATTGATGATATTCCCGGATGATGTGGGTCACCTTTCTAAAAGAAAAATCAGAAGCTTTTGAGAAGTTCAAAATCTTCAAAGCTATGGTGGAGAATCAAACCGGATTGAAACTAAAGTGTCTAAGGTCTGATAGAGGTGGTGAATTTACATCTGGTGAATTCATTGACTTTTGTGAGAAACAGGGTATAAGGAGACAGTTGTCTGCTCCTAAGACTCCACAGCAGAATGGAGTAGTTGAGAGAAAGAACCGGACCATCCAGGAAGCTGCTAGGACAATGATGTTGGAAGCAAATGTTCCTCAAATGTTTTGGAAAGAAACTATCAGCACTGCAGTCTACACTCTCAATCGAGTTCAAATCAGAAACAACACCGGTAAGACCCCCTATGAACTCTGGTTTGGCATCACTCCTACTGTGAAATATTTCAGAGTATTTGGTAGCAAGTGTTATATTAAAAGAGATGAAGATCTAGGAAAGTTTGATGCTAGAAGTGATGAAGGAATTTTCATGGGCTACTCCACTCAAAGCAAAGCATACCGGTGTTACAATAAGAGATTGAGGAAGATGATAGAAAGCACCAATGTGAAGGTTGATGAAGGAATTGAGAAGCCTTCAAGATTTTATGAGTTTGATGAAGATGACCAAGACAGTGTTCAAGGACCTCAATCCTCTTCGGTGAGACAGAATCAGCCTGATCCGGTAAATCAGGAAGAAGAGTTAGATTTGAATGAGGCTGATCAAGAAACAACAGTGCTGGATACTCCCAAAATTCCAAGGTATGTAAGACTGAATCACTCTGAAGATCAGATCATAGGTGACAGAAGCAAAGGTGTACAAACTAGAAGGAATATTGCTCAAGATCAGAATGAATGTTGTCTGATTTCAAAGATTGAACCTAAAACAATAAATGAAGCCTGCAATGATGAAAACTGGACCAAAGCAATGGAAGATGAACTGATGCAAATTGAGAAAAATCATACTTGGGATCTTGTTCCCAGACCTAGAGACAGGAATGTAATTGGAACCAAGTGGGTCTTCCGGAACAAACTAAATGAAGCTGGTGAAGTAATCAGAAACAAAGCTAGATTGGTCTGCAAAGGCTACTCTCAAATAGAAGGAATTGACTTTGAAGAGACTTTTGCTCCGGTAGCAAGAATTGAAGCAGTCAGATTACTTCTTGCATTTGCTGCCTTCAAAGACTTCAAGGTATATCAGATGGATGTCAAGTCTGCCTTCCTAAATGGTGATCTGGAAGAAGAAGTCTACATTGAACAACCGGATGGATTTCAATTGTCTGATAATAATGATATGGTCTGCAAGTTGAAGAAAGCTTTGTATGGATTGAAGCAAGCCCCAAGAGCATGGTATGAAAGGTTGGATAAGCATCTTGTGCAGATTGGATTCAACAAAGGTACTGCTGACAGTAACTTATATTTCAAAATTGATCATGAAAATATTCTGATTGTTGAAGTGTTTGTGGATGATATCATTTTTGGAGGAAGAGATAGTATGTGCAAAACTTTTGCAAAACAGATGAAAAGTGAGTTTGAAATGTCTATGCTTGGTGAAATGAATTTCTTCTTGGGTCTGCAAATTACTCAAACAAAAGAAGGGATCTTCATTTCTCAGACCAAATATGTGAAAGAATTGTTAAAGAAATTTGGTATGGAAGACTCAAAGCCTATGAACACTCCTATGGCAACCGGATGTAAGCTAAGCAAAGATGATGATTCTCCAAAAGCAGATCAGACAAAGTATAGATCAATGATTGGTGGATTGTTGTATCTCACTCAAACTAGACCAGATATAATGCAGGCTGTTGGTCTTGTGGCAAGATTCCAGGCTGATCCTAGAGAATCTCATGTTATGGCAATCAAAAGAATTTTTAGATACTTGAAAGGAACAGTTGAGTATGGTCTATGGTATCCTAGAGATCCGGATTTCTCTCTTCATGCTTACACAGATGCAGATTGGGCAGGAGATGTGGATGACCGGAAGAGCACTAGTGGTGGAGCATTCTTTTTGGGGAAGAGATTGGTTTCTTGGCTAAGCAAGAAACAAGATGCAATATCTCTGTCTACAACTGAAGCAGAATACATTGCAGCAGCAGGTAGTTGCACTCAAATCTTATGGATGAAGCAGATGCTAAGAGACATCAAAGTTGAATATGAGGAGCTTATCACAATCTTCTGTGATAATTCAAGTGCAATTAATATTTCTAAGAATCCGGTATTGCATTCTAAGACTAAGCACATATCTATCAAATTTCACTTTTTGAGAGAACAAGTAAACAAGGAAGAAGTCAGATTGGAGTATGTTCCCTCCAAGGATCAGATTGCAGATATCTTTACAAAACCCCTTCCCAAGGACTCTTTTGAATATCTCCGGGAGAAGTTAGGGGTCATGGCCCCTCCGGTGATGAACTAAGATGCACTGATGTGCATCAGTCCGGTGGCTATCACAGTCATATCTTGTGATCCGGACTAATGGGGAGCTGCAACTAAGGGGGAGCAGCTGGTATGATTCTGATGCATGAGAATTGCAAGTATGAGCCCTTTGCCATTGATGTCAAAGGGGGAGAGAAGACATGTGAAAAACAAGTGGTTGATGATCAAAGGGGGAGCAGTAAAGGAAGAGAAGACATGTGAAAAGTTGAAGTTCTTGTCTTAATGGTTTTTCACATCATATGTTGCCATCAATGACAAAGGGGGAGATTGTTGCAAGTATGAGGTGATCCAGTGTTGTCATTGATGTCAACATACTCATATTGCATTGATAAGAAGGATTTGATGAGCTGTGTGCTGAGGATACTGAGAAAATTAGCCTCAATCAGGAACAGTGAAGAACAGTGATGAGAAGAAGATAAATGTACTGTATAGGATGGGAACCGGAGGACGCGGATTAAAGGGTTAGTAGATATGAGTCTTGAGATGCTACAGTCAAGATTTCAGAGGTCCGCATGAAGATCTGAAGGAGTTGTGGCTGCCGGTATAGAACCGGGTCCGGCAAGTATCCGGAGGTGACAGAGGATCACAAAAAGGTCCGGTGAGGTCCAGAATTGTATTATCCTAATCTGCGGATTGGAAGGAGTGTTTGGGATGTCCTTTTGATGTTTCATCCTGATTTGTGTATGATTTGGAGGTCCGGAAGTACCTCTTGCATTATGACAGTGGCGACAGACTGTGTTCTTGAAGTTCCGGATGAGGAAGACAAGAGATCCCAGTAAGCAGAGGAAGTGCGGATGTATCCGGACAATTCAGACAGGCTTGTGAAGGTTCTTGGATCATGTTTAGGTTGTGTTGTTGGTCCGCATTGATGGTAGAGCCCGGAATTGAAGTTATTCTTCCGGATGAAGTTCTTGCTCTGTGTAGCCGACCGGATGAGTTGTTCATCCTGCGAATGTTCTTGTGATGGCCGACCGGATGTGTTATTCATCTTGCGGATACTCCTATGGTTGTTTGCCGACTTAGATGTTTGTTCCTAAGTCGATGTCTTGTATAAATAATGGTTTGTGAGTTCATTTCAGTGTGTGGTGTGAGGATGAGCATGGTATAGCAAAGAAACGTGCGAAAGGCAGAGCAGAGATTGTTGGGCTTAATTGGAACTGATCCGGACATGGTAGAGATGTCATTCTCCAGTTCAAGACTGTGATTTTCATCACTTTGTAGACAGTGTGTCTCCTTGTAGGCAGTGGGCCTCTTTGTGAGCAGTGTGCTCGGGCAGTGAGCCCTTATTGGCATGTGCCATTCATTTTTCTTTATTCTTCTAACAGAGAATAATTCTTGGGTTAATCACCCCGTGGTTTTTCCCTTAACCGGGTTTTCCACGTCAAAATCTTGGTGTTCAATGTGTTGATGCTTATCTGCTCTTGTGTTTATGTATTATGCTTCCATGGATGATTATTTGATATGCTGCTAACTAACAACAGTGAGTTAAGTGTTTGAATGAGAAGAAGTTTTATACAACTGATTCACCCCCCCCTCTCAGTTGTATGCCCTAGATCCAACAAGATGACCATCACACTTGAGGATGTTTATCGCATCCTCAAGTTGCCGATCTTTGGTCGATGCGTGAGGTATGACATGAGGAGGGGGCGGGCTGCATTGACCAGAGTGTTCGGAGCAGATCACGTGGTGTTTTCGGTAGATGGGAGGGAGATGGACTATGATAGGACACTGGCGGCGGGTGCAGATCCCTTTACCTTATTTCTATGTGTGTTGATTGGAAGTGTGGTGTTGCCGAATAGGTGAGGTAGAGGTTTTCCTGTGGGCTGGGGCGGGATGATAGAGGGGATGGTGAGTCATGGTATTGTCTACGCATGGGGGCTGGTGATGCTAGCACAGCTGCTCCACGAGATGCACGCGGTTGCCTATCTTCATGACAGGGCTTTATCTGCTGGGGTTACGCTGCTACACGTATGGCTTTGGGAGCACATCCCTGTGACTCGGCCGACCTGCGGTTATTATTGGCGACCGTTTGAGGTGTTTGTGTTTTTGTATCAGGATGCAAAGTATACATACACTGGACAGGTGCGTCACTGGCGGAGGATACTAGATGACGTGATTAGCGTGGTATGGCGTGCTTATGTTGGTTGCGAGGAGTGGCCTGATGATGTGACCCATCTCCCATACACATTTCAGCAGAGATTTCTTATGGGTCGTGGAGACCATACCATAGAGATGTACCTACCCTCGCAGGTTATGCGTCAGTTTGGACTGGTACAGGATGTGCCTCAGCAGATGGCGATATATGTGCGGACGCCTCGGGATACAGCCTACTGGCCCGCACCATTACAGCCATAGGTTGCGCTGAATGATTGGGCAGCACTTCGGCCAGTTCAGTGGGATTGGAGGAGCACAGTGAGGGATGCAGGTACTACGCCTGCTTATGAGGCATGGTGGTAGATGCATCGGCCCACTCGACTGACAGATCCGATGGGGGAGATATCAGAGGATGAGGGAGATGGGGATGATGAGGTCATTGTGGAGGACTATATCATGGAGGTGATGGATGATGGGGAGGAGAGGGTGATTGCGAGAGACGGCCAGCATGTAGAGGAGGTGGTAGTAGTGGCAGCGGGACAGGGACAGGTGGGGCAGGCAGTTCCAGTGCAGCAGGTTCCTGCACAGCAGGTCCTGACACAACAGGCCCCGGTTAGGGGCGAACGACAGCGTAGAGAACCGCGGCGGCGCGGTGGACAGCCGAGGATGAAGCAGGGTGATCTATCTCCATCACGGGTGGAGCAGCTGCGAGTCGGTAGACATGATACCGAGGCAGGGAGTTCAGGGGCAGGGATGGAGGTAGAGGTTGAGAGGCTAACACCTCGGCGATGGTCATGGGAGGAGATGGAGGAGGTAGAGACACTACGTGCTCAGGTGGCCAGTTTAGAGGAGGCGTTGGGGCGCCGAGAGGCCGAGTTGGGACAGCTGCAGGTAGTAGATGGGCAGATGGCAGTGCTAGAGGCTCAGCTGGCTCAGGATCGGGAGGACATGGAGGATTTGCAGCTAGAGCAGGATGCAGCGCTCGTGAGAGCTCATCAGGCAGAGACTGCGTTGAGCAGTGCACAGGCTGTGGGTGCGGGCCTTGCCCCGATTTTGGCAGGGATGCAGACTCAGCTGGCTCAGGCTCAGACACACACGCATCAGATGCAGGGGTAGTTGAGCCAGGCACAGGGACAGGCAGTTCAGGTACAGGGAGAGCTAGCAGAGGCCAGAGCACGGACGGAGTACTATCGGGGGTTATATTATGCAGCCGTACCCGCAGCGCAACGAGCACCGAGTTATAGCCAGGTCAGCAGGTCGGGAGCATCGAGATCACATAGATCAAGATCTGTGCAGTCAGTACAGCAGATGATGCCTCCTCCCTCACATGTGCCTCAGCAGGGTCCTCAGGTACCAGTAGCGCCATAGCCACAGCTGCCACCAGGATCACAGGCTCGACCAGGGTCAGCATCTCCTGCCCCCTCAGAGAGAGGATCCTCTATGTGAGTTATATCATGATAGCCCTTGGAGGCATTGTATCAGGACACTTTATTTTTTGATGATGTGAGCGATGTACATTTTTTTTTGCGGTGATTATATATGATGCGAGACTTCTGATGGCTTATGATATTCTATTGTGATGATGCTTATATGATGGATGCACATGTTTATATTTTATATGTTGTGGATGTATGATGTTGTATCAAATGATGTGTGTGATTTGGTGGTTGCATGGATGTTTTTGTGATATATGCATGGTGTTGTAATTTTATGGACTATATGATGTAACTGAATATGTAGACTAATGATCATTTATTATGTATGAAAATGTATGAGATTATGTTATATGCCACTAGTTGTTTCAATGGTGATGCTGATGATGTTGTAATGCAACTAATTGTTTATGAGATGTTGATATGTATGGAATGCAATGTCATGATGCTATTTTTAATATGCACCTATGATATGATGTGTAATGATATGCAGCGAAAATAAATCTACTTGTGTTTTTAAATGGATGAACCTAGACTGCAATGCAACTTAAAATGCGATGCAACTTAGATGGATTAAAATGAACCTAATATGTGATGCAAATGGATTAAAATTAACCTAATATGTGATGCAAATGGATTAAAATGAACCTAATATGTGATGCAAATGGATTTAAAATGAACCTAATATGTGATGCAAATGGATTTAAAATGAACCTAATATGTGATGCAAATGGATTAAAATGAACCTAAATATGTGATGCAAATGGATTAAAATGCAAATGCAGTTTAGGTGCTAGGTGGTATGCATACTAGGTGATAGGTGAGGTAGCCTAGTCCTGATACACATGATGTTCCTTGTGTTGACCCTGAATGGTGAGACTGTGGGAAAGCGTGTTAGGTGTTGGGGATGATAGGGGTGAGAATGTCTAGGGGATGGCGGTGGGGGGATTGGAGGATGGTTAGGTCATAAGATACCACGTCATTGAGGGGGGGGTTTGGTTTGGTTCAAGATGTGTTAAGTGGAGATAGGATGGGAAGATGGGGTTAGTGCGGGAGTTAGATTGGGGGGGGAAGTGATTATCAAATCTAGGCCGATATGAGATAGGTGACTGAGTGATTAGGAAGATGATTATGAGCTAGTAACAGTAGTTGCACAAAATTTATTGAGAGCATTTCTTAGTTTAATGTAGCAATGTAGGATATAGTTCACAAAGGTATGAAATGACCTAGGTGATGATGTATATCCGACAATTGCATGGACTAGACCCACAAACAATAGGTTGATTTCATGCATGCCCAAGGTAGTATAATCTTGTCTAGTGAAGGAAGGGGACTCATAGCAGTGAGTGTGAATAATGCATATAAGGTGTTGATACCTGTATATGCAAATAGGACACATCATGCTAGAACCGACCTGGACTTTAAGATATGAATACTAGTCTTGGAGTAATGAAAGCAACCCACAAGCACAGCATACCAAAACAATGACTATGTCTATTCCAAGGGCTATCCGCTACGTACCATGATATAATGAGATCAAGGTAGCTTTGGAGATTACTTGGAGCGAGACAAAAAGATAAAAATCAATAAGCAAAAAGACCAACAAAAGATACAAATAGCCTTTGTGTGCTCTTGCCAAGAGACGTGATGATAGAATGATAGATTTTTGTCCATTGTAGGAAAGACATATCCTAGGACGCAGATCTGTTTTGATTGGAGAGATTGTGGAAGATGGGCAAAAGAACATTCGGGCCAAATGGAAGATTACAGTTGGTTTATTGCTTGATGATTTTTGCGCGAGGGACTATGTTTCAAAGGTATGTGTAGCATGCGTATCGTTTCGTAGATCGAGAAAGCTCAGTGAGTGGGAACCATCCCAATGGGTGGGATGGGTGCATCTTAGATACCTGAGTACTGGAAACATCCTTCGTATTCTAGACTGCCTACATACCCTGTGTCCACGGGATCAAGGTACTTTTAAGATGCGGGTGAAATGAATATGTAGTTCTAGCAAGACTTGATGATGTGGGAATGGTTTGGGATGGGATGTGACGAGGGTTGATGTGTGTTTAGATGATTGTGATGGGATGCGAGATTGATGCAAGGGGGGATTATTTTTGGATTTTCTATTTTTTATGATGTTTTTGGATTTTCTGATTTTATGATGTTTTTGGATTTTCTGATTTTATGATGTTTTTGGATTTTCTGATTTTATGAACTGTACAAAGGAGATCTTACAAGGATCCTTGTTCCATGGATGGGGTTGTGTGTGGGTGAGGTAGTGCAGAATGGGCGAACAAACTTGATGTTTCAGAATTTCAAGCCATAGGATGTGTGGGTATGGAGTGTTATGATGGAAAGAGGACTTATTAGATGGTAGAACCGGCCACTACGCATGACGCCTGAAACAGGTTTTCACCATGGTACTTATCCAAGGCGTCACCAAGGTGATTTTCACCATTGGAAGTTTTTATTGCACTCTGATTTTTTTTATTCTTTGATTTTTTTTTTATTAATTTTTTGTATTTTTTTTTTTATTTTTTGACTTGTGGTACCAGATGGGTTATGCATAGAATTGCTTGAGATGCAAGATGTTCATTGGCTCATCTAGAGGCTGCCCCTCAAGTGTTGCAAGCTAATAAGCTCCTGACCCATAGTCGGCAGTGACGACATAAGGTCCTAGCCAATTAGGTTTGAATTTTCCTTGCTTCGGACGCTCTTGCAGGTTCTTTTGATTTTCCATTAGGACCAAATCACCTACCTCAAACTTTCTGGTTCTGATCTTTTTGTTGTAGCTTCTTCTGAGGCGGTTTTGGTATGCCTATAAGTGATTTAATGCATTTAGGCGTTTCCATCCAATAGTTCAAGTTGATGCAACCTTGCGACGTGATAGTCTTCATCAGAGATAATATTTTGCAATAATACTCGGAGGGATGGGAGCTCGACCTCTATAGGTAAAATGGCTTTTGATCCGAATACCAGTGAGTATGGAGTGGCTCCAGTAGGAGTACGGATGCTGGTGCGGTAAGCCCATAGGGCGGGGTTGAGTTGGAGGTGCCAGTCGCGGCTAGCTTCATTGACTGTCTTTTTTAAGATGCGAAGGATGGTTTTGTTAGAAGCCTCTGCTTGACCGTTTCCTTGGGGGTAATATGGTGTGGAGAATCGGTGTTTGATGTCAAACTTTTCGCACAAAGTGCGAACTTCTTGGTTTTTGAATGGCTTCCCATTATCAGTGACAATGGAATGGGGGATACCGTAGCGGCAGATGATGTAGTGGAGAATGAACTTGGAGATTTGGATGCCTGTGGTGAAGGTGAGTGGTATTGCTTCCACCCACTTTGTGAAGTATTCGGTAGCAGTTATTATGAATTTATGGCCGTTGGAAGATGGAGGATGGATTTTCCCTACGAGGTTGAGTCCCCACTGTGAGAAAGGCCATGGTGTTGTGATTGGTTGCAGCTCCTGTGCTGGGGCGTGGATGAGATTGCCGTGCTGTTGACATGGGAGGCATTTCTAATAAACTGATGTGCATCCTTGTCCATGGTGGGCCAATAATAGCTAGTCCTCAGGATCTTCTTAGAAAGAGCTGGTCCACTTGAATGTGCCCCACAAATACCTGCATGTACCTCTTCCAAAGCTGCCTCGGCTTCCCTAGAGTCTAAACATCGTAGAAGCGTACCATCAAGACTCCTTTTGTAGAGGGTGTCACCTACAAGGATGAAACGGGAGGCTCGGCGAATGAAGGATTTTTTCTGTGATGGGGATAGGTTGTTGGGGAGGATGTTATTGTGAAGGTAGAGGTAAGTTTCCTGATACCAGGGGGATAAGGGACCAACGATTTCGCACACTAGTTCAGATTGGGGAACGTCATATGCTGGGATGGGGAGCTCTTCGATCAGGAATTCGCATTTCTTGCTGCCTTGCTTCATGTCAACCAGAGATCCGATGGTGGCCATGGCATCTACCGCTTTATTGTTTAACCTTGGGATCTACATAAAGTGGATGTCACCGAAATAATCTTTAAAGTCATCGACCATCTTCTTATAAAGAAGGAGCTTATCGTCCTTGGTTTTATATTCATCATTGACTTGCCTGATGACTAGTTGAGAATCGCCATACACAGTTAGTTTGTCTATTTTCCATTGGATGGCCATTCGGAGACCTGTGATGAGGGCCTCATATTCTGCTACATTATTGGTGCATGGAAATGTGATTTTGAATGATTTAGGGATTGTGTCACCTTAAGGGGTAACAAACAGGGCGCCTGCCCCCAAGCCTCTATGGGTGTAGGATCCATCAAAATACATTTTCCATGTATCTGCGGCTGGTGTGATTGTCAAGATGGCCTCATCTAGAAATTTTGCTATTGTAGGATTTTCTGCCTGAATAGGTGCCTCAGCCAGTTGATCTGCTATGACTTGCCCTTTGATTGCCTTTCTCTCTTTGTATTCTATGTCAAATTCGGTGAGAATCATGACCCATTTTGCCATCCTTCCAGTGAGAGCTGCCCTGTTTAGCAAATACTTGAGTGGGTCAATCTTAGCAATGAGCTTAGTCTTGTGATTGAGCATATAATGTCTTAACTTTTGTGATGTGAAAACTAGGGCAAGACATGCTCATTCAATCTGTGTGTAGTTAAGCTCATAGGAAATCAAGGTGCGACTGATGTAGTAGATGGCTCTTTCCTTCTCATGCTCATCATGTTATGCTAATAAAGCCCCAATTGTTGTGTCGGTCGCAGAAATATACAAGAGGAGGGGTTCTCCTTGTCTTGGTGGAGATAGAATAGGGGGATTGGCTAGATATGCTTTTAGCTGGTCGAAGGCATCCTGACACTGAGTAGTCCAAGTGAAAGCTGTATCTTTCCTGAGGAGATGCTGAAATGGTTGGCATTTGTCAGCAAGTTGAGCAATGAATCGGTGGATAGACTGTAGTTTACCCTGCAGGCTTCTCAGTTGTTTCAAGGTTTTAGGAGGTGGCATTTCAGTAATAGCTTTGACTTTCGCCGAGTCTACCTCGATTCCTCGTCTGGAGACTATGTATCCCAACAATTTGCCTGAAGTGACGCCAAAGACACACTTTTTTGGATTTAGACGAACATTATATTGCTCTAGCCTGTCAAAGATTTTGGCTAGCACGTCTAAGTGTTCTTCTCTGGTTTTTGATTTGCCAAGTAAGTCATCAACGTAGTCCTCCATGATGTGGTGAAAGAGGTCGTGGAAGATGACAGTCATTGCTCGTTGATAAGTAGCTCCTGCATTCTTTAGGCCGAATGGCATTACTACCCAACAGTATGTCCCCCATGGGCATATAAAAGATGTCTTGTGCTGATCTTCTTCGGCAATTTTGATTTGATTGTATCCTGAAAAGCCATCCATGAGGGATAGCATCTCTTGCCCTGCAGTAAGATCCACGATCATGTCAATGTTGGGATGCGGGAAGTCATCTTTTGGGCAGGCTTTGTTGAGGTCTTTGAAGTCAGTGCAACAGCGGATTCTGCCATCTGGTTTAGAAACGGGTACTAGATTCGAAACCCATTCAGGATAATCAATTGGACATATGAACCTGACATCTAGTAACTTTTTGAGCTCTGCTTTGACAAGAAGGGCCACCTGAGGGTTCATCTTTTGGAGCTTCTGTTTGACTAGTTTGGCATCAGGACGCACTGCAAGATGATGAATGACTAAGGTAGGATCTAGCCCTGGCATGTCTGCGTAGGTCCATGCAAAGTTGTGATTTCTGCATGTGAAAAATGCCAAGAAGTCTTCCTGTTCGAACAGGCTGAGGGATTCTGCTCAATATGTGATTTTCGGCTCTTCCTCTGTCCCTAGATTCATTTCCTGCGCTGGTTCCACCAAGATGGGTGATCTGTCAGGATATACTTTATCTATTTCGAGGAGGCTCATGCTTCCATCCCCTGGCGCCTCATGGAGGTTTTCACCAGGAGATACGTCCTTTATTTTTACTTTTTTAGGATCTGATACTGCCGTGGAACGGTTTTCACCATCAGATCCATTTTTTGTTTCTGTATTTTTACGACTAGAAGCAGGGGTTGTCTCCCCAAAATAGGCAGCTAGATTAAGTTCCATGATGTATCCAGCTCTGTGATCTCCCAAGGGGAAGTTGTCTCTTACTCCCATCATTTCAGCAATGGCTTCGTCATTAGGTGCGATGTCAAAAATAGGAGGTCCTTGTTGGTCCCAATCGATGAGGTCAGGGTATACTAATGGTAGGTCATTGGATGATGAGGCGAAAGTAGTGACGGAGTAGATGGTGCAAATGGAGGAGGCGAAGAAATCGGCAAAGTCGCTAAAGGAGTCTTGTAGGTCCATTTCGTTAATATTGTCAACATCTAGAGAAACTGGAGCAAACTCGGCTAAGATACATTCACCGGTATTAAGGATGCGTTGTGGCTGACCATACCCTAACCCTTGAGTATAGGGGTTCTTTGTTGCTTGCAGTGGTTCCACAATGCCCTGTTCATGAAGGCCAATGCCGCCTTGTCCTTTGTAACCCATGCTTTTGACTATCTCAGAACCTTTGCCGTAACTATTTGTTGGGATGGTTGGGATGTCTTGTTCTGTTTCCTCGTCTTTGTAAAGCCAGGATGAAATATCTTCAAGTATGTCCTGATCCAGAAGATGTTTTTTCTCAAAGATGGGCGAGGGTTTGCATTTGATGATGACTGTGTCAGCTGCCTCTGTGTTCGGAGTGCCAAATGTCTTAGGAGTGGGTAATAAGCCTACGCAAAAGGTGCCATGAAGGTTGTATTCCCCACAGCCTTGGTCGCTGATCTTGATCTTGACCTCGGGTGGTGAAGGTGTTTGCGATGAAGTGGTGGTGATGTTAGTGGGGTCCATGTATGAAGTGGAAGCTGTTGGAGTGATTTGGGTGGTGGCTTTATTGTATGGACAGAAGGTTTGGTTGTGTCCTCCCAGAAAACTACAGTATTGGAAGGGACAGGGATCGGCATAAATAGTGACTTCGGTGCCATTGTGGGGGAATTTGAGACATTGATGAAAAGTGGAGGGGACGGCCTGCATGGCATGGATCCATGGGTAGCCGAGAAGAATGTTATAGGGAAGGTCAAGATCAAGAACCTGACATTTGGTTTCAAGGATTTTCTGTCCCACTTGAATAGGGAGCTTTATGGTACCCTTGGATAGCCTCTCGGTGTCATCATATCCTTTGATTGTTATGCACTCGCTAGCATCCACAACCACATCTGAGTACCCCAAGTGTTTTAGCAATTTTAGAGTGCATATATTTAGGCCGGAACCACCATCTATTATGACCCTTTTAATGGTGTGTTTGTGAATGCAGACCTCGATATGTAGTGCATCATTATGTAGGTGTTCGGAAGCAGGGAGATCTTTTTCAGAGAACGTGATATGGTGTGGTGTAGCAATATGGCCGACCATGGCTTGAAATTGATTGATATCCAAGTTTGCGGGGACTTGTGTTTCCAAAAGGGCCTTGTCGAGAATGTCCTTGTGGCGAGGTGATGTGCGAAGCAGCTCAAGGATGGAGATTTGTGCGGGTGTCTTTCCTAGATGGTCTAGGAGGTTGTATCGAGTGGTGGGTGATGGACGAGCGTTTGGACGAGGGGGAGGGGATCAGATGTGGATGGGGGTGTTGATTCAGTGGGAGGGGCAGTGTGGATTGAGACATGGCCTAGACGTGTTGTGACGGCGCAATCGAGTGCTTGTGCTCGAATGGTGATTGTGTTGACAGAGTGGGATGAGGATTCGATGTGGCTGACAATGGAGTCGTAGTGTGTGGGTGGTGGAGTGACATTGTACTCTTGATTGGATGATGAAGCTTTGTTATGATTGGGCAAAGGATCCTTGTAAGCTCCAAGGTTAGCATTTGGTGATGGCTGTGCACTGTGCTCAAGGTTGACGAGATTTTGATCTATTAGGTCTTGGATACAATGTTTTAATTGCATGCAGTCCGTTGTTTTATGACCTGCCACGCGGTGGTATTCGCAATAATCGTTTTCATTATACCATGCTGCCTTGAGGTCATTGTCCTGGCGTGGTCTAACAGGCGGGAGTGTGATTTCTCCTTACTTGAGGCATCTATCGAGGATGTCCTCAATAGGTTCTGCTAACGGCGTGAAATTTCGGTGAGGTTTGCAGGGTTTATTTGGTCCTCTTTGGTTATTGGTGTTTGCTGCATACGTGTGTGCCGGTGTGTGATTTTGGATGTGTTGGACAGCCTTCACATCAGTGACGCCATCATTCAGATTATTCTTGCTCTTCCCCCAATAACGTGATTTATCATTAGATTGTGTGTTGGTATTGTTGTTCATATTGGGGGTGTTGTGATTGGTTTTGTGGTTGGTGTTATTGTTGTTGTTGTTGGATTTGGGATCGTAAAGTTTGTAGAACCCTTGGCAATGAGGGCTCGTTCAACAATGGTGCCTTTGTCGATAACCTCTTCAAAGGTAGATGCGTACAGAATCTGTAAGTGAAAACCTAATTCCTGATTGAGATTGGCCACGAACATGGTGACAAGTTGTTTTTCAGGAATAGGCCATGGGAGCTTGCTTGCTAGGCCCCTCCACCTTTGTAGGAAAGAAGCGAAAGCTTCGCCGTTCTTTTGTTTGGTGTTACAAAGGTCGGTCATAGACACCTCATGTTCAAAGTTGTAGGAGAAGTGGTTGACAAACTTCTCCGCAAGTTCGAGAAATGTTTGAATTCCAGGTGGAAGATGGGCAAACCAATCAGCGGCTTGGCTGCCAAGGCTTCGTGGAAAAAGTCTCATAAGATATGTGTCATTGTTAGAGACTTCGAGGCAAGCAATGTAGAATTCCCGAAGGTGGTCCCTAGGATCGCCCTTTCCCTTGTATTTGTCAAATTTTGGCGTTTCAAAGTTTTTGGGGAAAGGGGGCATGTACAAGGTGCGGTTAAACGGGTAGGGACAAATATCCTCAAAAGAATAGTATTTGCGTTTGCCTCCAGTTTGTAAGTCATCCACCTTTTGGATTAAGCTTTGCAGCGCGGTGTTGAAATCCTGTGGTTGTTGTGATTGAAACGTGTAGGGTTGTTGATTGGTGAGATATTGGAGGTGGGGTGGGAGTTGGTGTTGGGGATTGGTTTGGATGAGATGTTAGTGTTGGGGATTGGTTTGGATGAGATGTTGGTGTTGCAGGTTGGGGTTTGGATTGATTAGTGCCTGCTGTTGTTGGTGTGCGTAGAGTTGTTGGAGAATATGTGGGGGTATTTGTGGATTGGGATTATGTTGACTTATGGGGTTGAGGTTGGGTACGTGTATGTTGGATTGGTTATATGCATTGTGAGATTGTTGTGAGAATAGTTGTCGTAGATATGCAAGGATGTGAGGGTTTGGTGGGGGCACACTTGTGGAGGTACTTGCTTGTGTGATGTTGCCCTGTATGCTCGTTGTGAGTGAAGCGGAAGGGTTGACGGTAGTTGTGGTAGTAGAAGTGATGACAGGTTGGGAAATGTTAGGTATGGCCGTGGAAATTGTAGGTGTGGTAGCGGTTGAGGTTGTGGAGGTGGTAGACATGTTAGGTGTTGATGTTTGAGAGACGGTGGGTTGGACATGTGATGTGGATGCTTGGGTGTTTGATGTGTTGGGGACAACTGTAGAAGTGGAGGGTTGTGATGATGTTGTGATGGGGGGAAGTTGAGCACCAAGCTTGAGAAGATGGTCAAGATATCTCTTTGGGTCCGATCTTAGGACTTTATCAAGTAGGTCCATATTATCGGCATCTTGCGTGAAGGTCAAGACATCTAGGTCATCTTGGGATATGGTGGGGACATTTTGTGGTGGTGGTGGTGGTGTTGGTGCTTGCGGTAAGAAGTGAAAAGGGTCATTGGCGCCAAATGGGGGGATGAAGGAATATGTAGGTGGATTGTATGTTTGATAAATGGGCATGTTGTTACTGTCAGTGTTAGGCATGCCAAAGGGCCATCGTTCCGCCATTTCTTGATTTCTTTTGTGTTGTGATCTTGTGGTGGGCATACACGTATGGATTTGATTTCTAGATGTGGGATGAGGTGGAGACCTTAGAGAATCGAATTGGTTTTGTTGGACCCAAAGATGGATGTGGTAGTGAGATGGAGTAGAAGGGTATGGTGAAGATCGATGTGTTTTTCCAAAGGTTTTATCCTAAGGGTGATATTGATGTTTTTGCACAAATTTTGGACCAAAGATGGATGATAAGAAAGGGATTTGATGTTTTAGATTTTTTGATTGATTTAGGATGGTGAGGATGATGTTGTTGATGTTTCTCGAATTGAGCTTTTTGGATAAGATCTAGATTTTGATTTAGCACACAAAGGATGATGAGTTTCTTTGTTTGAGGTAGACTAATGACCTTACACAAAGAGAGGTGATTTGTTTTTCTTGAAATGTAGACTAATGACTTTTCAAGGAAAATGTGATGTTAATGATAAAATCTAGATCTAACTTTGGCTCAAAAGGGTGACAAGATTTGATTGTTGATTTGTTGATGGGGTTTTGATTTGGATGTGGATTTTTTAAATGATTTTATATTGGTCCAAGGAGATATGTAAAAAGGACTGAATGGGGATGGATAGATATGTGTTTGTGCTGATAATGGGGTCCAACAATGGTGGTGATTAATTCTCTAAGGTCAAGAAGGTGCAATTTTGGGAAATTTTTTTGAAGAAAATGGCTGGACTGTTGGCGGAGAGATGGATACGGATTATGGCAGAATAGAAGGTGTAGATCACAACAAAATGGGTCTTTGCTTCAGGCAAGTCAATCTCAAAATAGCGCCAATCCATGGGTGAAAAGGTGCTACAATAAGACAGATATGGCGCTAAAACAGGTTACACAGATTTCTGATGGCAAAATTTTGGACTTTCTGACTGCAGAATTTTGGATTTGTCTGTTTGGGATGTGACTAACTAATTTGTTTTGTCTCAGGCACGTCAATCTCAAAATAGCGCCAATCCACAGGTGAAAAGGCGCTACAATAAGACAGATATGGCGCTAAAACAGGTTTGATAGATTTCTGATGGCAAAATTTTGGACTTTCTGACGGTAGAATTTTGAATTTATCTGTTTGGGATGTGACTAACTGATTTGTTCTGTCTCAGGCACGTCAATCTCAAAATAGCACCAATCCATAGGTGAAAAGGCGCTACAATAAGATAGATATGGCGCTAAAATAGGTTTGACAGATTTCTAATTTGTTTTGTCTCTTGGCAAGTTGTTTGTGAAAAAATCAAAGCACTTTAACACACATTTGAACGCAAAACAAGCAATGATTTTTGTTTGTGAAATGACATGATTTTGTTTAGAACAAACACACTTTTACAGCCTAAGGCGAGATTGTGACAATATTTGTTGAATCCCCTAGCTGCACCTATTCAAAGCGGGTAGCTCTAGGATCTTGGTAGCACCGGCTCCTCCTTACAATTGCACACACTTCTCACGCATACCAAGATCTGGGTTTCTTATAAGGCTTGACCCTCTCCAAACCTTTAGATTATCCCTGCTACCTCAGCTAAGAACCGCATGAATCGGGGCCACTTCAAGGGTTTTGCCCTCTGCGTCAACAAATAGAAGGATTTTGGCTCACTACAACAATGGCTCTTAGTAAGGGCATCCGTTCAGGTGGTTATACGTGCGGCAGCGCTACTCTCCATTATGGAGTCTCCCAGCCTCCAAGGGTTGCGCCTTGGAGGGTTTATGGGGAGGTTGGCTGTCGGTATAACAAAACAACACCTGTCGCTTGAGACTTTCGTCTCAAATGCCTTATTTTATATAGCGGCTTGGAAGAGCTTGGCTTTAGCTTGATGCCGCTTGGGTCGTTCCCACCTTTCGAAGCGGGGTGGCAGGCCCTCTAAGGATTACAAAAGCAATACAATCATGAAAACACTTTTGATCCCCAAGTTCATACAAAGATGCGAGGGGAGAGCATACGTGTTCCCTATGATTATATCACACTCAACATGGTTCAATTTTAGATCTTTGGATTAGATGGGGGGTGATTAATGCAAAGTGTTGTGAGAAGTTTTTGATTCCCAAGATCACCAAAAAGGTGCGAGGGAAGAGCATACACTTCTCACTCTACTTGACACAATCACGAAGACACTTCACACAAGTATTTAGATTGTCTTGATTAGATGCGTGGAAATGCAAGTTTGTTGTTCTTTTTATCCAATGAAGTATGCAATTTGTTGTTCTTTTTATATCCCAAATTGAAGTGTTTTGATTGTTTGTTTGTTGGCACACAAAGTATATTTTAGAGCACCAAAAATAAATGTTATGATCACGCACTTCAATCAAGGAGTTGTTTGGGTTAATTTTAAAACACCAAATTGAAATGTTTGTTCAAGACATGACAAAGCAAACAAAGGTTCATTTTAGCTTCCAAATTGAAATGTTTGCTAACTAATTAACAAACCATCCAGCAAAAAGATTTCGTTAGTATCCGAAGTACCTGCAACAAACAGAGCAAATTATCGGAATAGCGCTAAAACAGACATATACAGGCGCCACTGCGGGCAGAACAACCCGACTTATGAAAATGGCGCTAAACTAGTTTATGGCGCTAATTAAAATATAAGATAGCGCTAATTAAATTAAAGGCATTGATATAGAAGATAGCGCTAATAAATCCTAAGTTAGGCGCTGATGTAGATGATAGCGATGATCCGTTGTAGTGAAGGTGCCACTGCGCGGTGTTTCTGAATCTGGGGAGAACACCGATGGCGCTAATCTGAAGGATGGCGCCAAAACGGGGGATTGATGCTGCTTTGTCTTTTCTTTCAAAAATTTGCCATAACCTCCCCCTGTAATTCCTGGTTTTCCTGCAAAACAGAGAACAAATAACACAGCAAACAACAGGAAAACCAAAAAACACAATGCGTGAGTAGGGTTAGTATTAAAAATAAATGTGCAGAAATAGCACTGAAAGAGGAATAGCGCTGAAATGTGGCAGTGATGGCGCCGCTGCGACGGTCGAATGGCGCTGAACCTGTAAAAAGGCCGGATACTAACACAACAACTCACAAACAAGGATTAGATTGGACCTTGTGGGTCCCACCGGGCGTGCCAATGTAGATTAGATAATGCAATAAGGAAAAACACTAAATCAAATGCAAATAAAACACATGATTATACCTTACAAAACACCACCTAATCCCATCAAGGGAAGAAGGAGCCTTTGCACCCAAAAGAAGCTCCCAAGACCAAGATTATCCCTAGACTATGGATTCAAATGTGAAGTGCTCTTCAATTGTGCAACTCACTAGCTATTCAAAGGTGATTTTGGCATGGTAACACTGAATGGAATTGGATGATGAAAATGACTTGTGAGAGGTTGTATTTATAGACTTTTTGAGAGGATTTTGATCCAAGGGTGGAGATAGATTAGAGAGATCAATGGTGGAGGATGAAAGTGATGTGGAGGGCCTAGATTTGATCTTGGAAGATGGAGGGCTAGGAATAAAAGTAAATCTTTTATTCATTTTTGGGAAAGGGGTGAATAAATGAGGTTGGGTGAGATGGATTATTTGTGAATTAAAAATTCACATGGGGAAGGGTAAAATGAATTAAAAATTTATTTGGGGAAGAGAGTTATGACATGTGTAAGAGGAGTAAATGTGATGTGTGATTTATTTGAATTTTAAATTTGGGGAATGTGGAGAGAAGTGCTAATGAGGGTTTGACTCACTTAATTAGGGTGATTAGCCTAATTAATGTGGCTGGAATAAATTAGTAGAGGGATTAGAGGGGGGATAAGATTAATTAATTAGTGATTTAATTAATTAATCCTAAGGCTAGGATGAGGTAGGCTAGAGTAGGCAATTAAGAAATAGCTATTTAATTGTCTAGGGTAGGGATAGGCTAATTAGTAGGCTGGATTAATTAGTTAACATGGTTTTAACTAATTAATTGGGTTTAGGGAAAATGGGGGAATTGATTTAATAAATTTTGCATATTTATTAAATCAATTGGCTAAGGTTTGGATTATTGAATTAATAAAATTAATTCAATTTTGGGGATAAAATGGTGTGGATTTAGATGATGAAAGGGGTAATTAATTAAATAGAAATTTAATTAATTGGTTGGAAAGGAAATTGGTATGTTTAAGGATGTCGGGAGTCAGTTTGGTGGTCGAGACATTTATAGGTGTCTACAATAATAATAAATCAATCATGAAAACACAATGCAATAATTCAAGAACAGAAACACATTAACACATATGACACCAAGATTTTAACGTGCAAAACCTGATTAAGGAAAAAACCACAGGGTGACTAACCCAAGATTGTATTCTCTGTTAAAAGAATAAGAAAAACAAGATGGCACATGCCAATTAGGGCTCACTGCCCGAGCGCACTGCTCACAAGAGGCCTACTACCTACAGGAGACACACTATCTACAGAATGATAAATATTACATACTTGAATTGAATAATAGCATCTTCACCATGCTTGAGTTAGTTCCATTTAAGTCCAACACTTCTGCTCTGCCTTTCGCTCTTCTCCTCTCTACCACACTCTCATCCTCCCCAAGATACTTTTGAAATGACTTCACAACTCTTATTTATACAAGACATTGACTTTGGGATAATCATCAAAGTTGGCATACTTTATAGAGAAAATACACAAATACAACTTGACTTATTACAAAAGACTTCATACGAATCATCACACTGTTGGCCACACAGATCTAGGACTTCAATCTTCTTTGAGAATCACGTCATGCTTCGCAAAACATCTTCAAGATCATCTGCAAGATGTGTAAATCATCCAGTCAGCCAAGTTTAGGAAGAACATCATCATCCAGAAGTAATTCTTCAATTACGAGCTCAATCTTCAATGCAGACCACCAACATGAACTGGACATAATCTAGAGACCCCCACAAGCTTGCCTGAATCACCAAGAACATCCACACTACTTCTGCTTATAGAAATCATTCTCTCCTTCATCCGAAACCTCAAGAACACAGTCTATCATCACTGTCATATTGGAATAGATGCTTGCGGACCTCCAGACCACGAACCAATTGATTTGTCAATTCTCATTGACTTCCTAAACACTCCACCAAATCTGTAGAACAAGATATTGCATTTCTGGATCTCACCGGACCTATTTGTGTCACTCTGTCACCTCTAAACATCTGCCAGAATCAATTTTACTCATATGGCCATAACTTCTTGTAATCTTCATGCGGACCTCTCAAATCTTTATTGGATCACCTTTAGACACATATCTACAAACCCTTTGATGCGCAACCTCTAATCTTCATCTTAGCTGGGATCTTTACTTCACTATCTTCACTGTTCTTCTCTGTTCCTAATAGGACTAATTTTCTCAATATCCTCAGCATACAACTCATCCAATCCTTGACATCAATGCAACAGGAGTATGTTGACATCAATGATAAAACTAGTTAGGTCCATACTTACAACAATCTCTTCCTTTGTCATTGATGGCAACATATGATATGTAAAATTGTTTTAACCATCAAGACAAGAACTTCTCCTCACTGACTAACATAACTTCCCCTATCAACAACAACCATTCACATGTCTTCTCTTCCTTTACTGCTCCCCCTTTGATCAGCAACCACTTTTTATTTTTCACATGTCTTCTCTCCCCCTTTGACATCAATGGCAAAAGGCACATACTTGCATCACTCAGAATCATACATACTGCTCCCCCTGAGTAGCAGCTTCCTATCATCAATCCGGACCACAAGATATGACTGTGAGATCCACCGAACTGATGCACATCAGTGCACCTTAATTCAGAACCAGAGGGGTAATAACCCCTAACTTCTCCCTGAGATACTCAAAAGAGTCCTTAGGTAGAGGTTTAGTAAAAATATCTGCAATCTGATCTTTGGAGGGCACAAACTCCAATCTGACTTCATTTTTATTCACTTGCTCTCTCAAAAAGTGAAACTTGATGGATATATGTTTTGTCTTTGAGTGCAACACTAGATTTTTTGATATATTTATTGCACTTGAATTATCACAGAAGATTGTGATAGGTTCCTCATACTCCACTCTGATGTCTCTTAGCATTTTCTTCATCCACAATACTTGAGTGCAACTACCTGCTGCTGCAATATATTCTGCTTCTGTAGTGGATAGAGATATTGCCTATTTTTTCTTGCTCAGCCAAGAAACCAATCTTTTCCCTAAAAAGAATGCTCCACCACTAGTACTCTTCCGGTCATCCACATCTCCTGCCCAATCCGCATCTGTATATGCATGAAGAGAGAAATCATGATTTCTAGGATACCATAAACCATACTCAACTATTCCTTTTAGATATCTAAGAATCCTCTTGATTGCCATGACATGAGATTCTCTAGGATCACTTTGGAATCTAGCAACAAGACCAGCATCATTCATAATGTCAGGTCTAGTTTGAGTAAGATAAAATAGTCCTCCAATCATTGACCTGTATTTTTTCTGATCAGCCTTAGGAGAGTCATCATCTTTGTTCAGTTTACATCCGGTTGCCATGGGAGTATTCATTGGTTTTGAGTCTTCCATCCTGAATTTCTTCAACAATTCTTTCACATATTTGGTCTGTGAAATGAAGATTCCTTTCTTTGTTTGAATGATTTGCAAACCCAAGAAGAAATTTATTTCCCCAAACATGGACATCTCAAATTCACTTTTCATTGATTTGCAAAAGTTTTGCACATACTATCTCTTCCTCTAAAAATGATATCATCAACAAATACTTCAACAATCAAGATATTTTCATGATCAATTTTGAAGTACAAGTTACTGTCATCAGTACCTTTGTTGAAACCAATCTTTAAAAGATGCTTATCCAGTCTTTCATACCAGGCTCTTGGGGCTTGTTTGAGTCCATACAGTGCTTTCTTCAACTTACAGACCATATCACCATGATCAGACAATTGAAATCCATCTGGTTGCTCAATGTATACTTCTTCTTCCAAGTCACCATTCAGGAAGGCAGACTTGACATTCATCTGATATACTTTGAAATCCTTGAAGGCAGCAAAGGCAAGAAATAATCTGATTGCTTCAATTTTTGCCACCAGAGAAAAAGTCTCTTCAAAATTAACTCCTTCTACTTGGGAATAACCCTTGTAGACTAATCTGGCTTTGTTTCTGACTACTTCACCATCTTCATTCAGTTTATTCCGGAAGACCCATTTGGTTCCAATCACATTTTTGTTTCTAGGTCTGGGAACAAGATCCCAAGTGTGATTTTTCTCAATTTACATCAGTTCTTCCTTCATTTCTTTAGTCCAGTTTTCATCATTGCATGTTTCACTCATTGTTTTTAGTTCAATCTTTGAAATCAAACAATACTTTTCTGAGTCTTGAGCAATCTTTCTTCTTGTTTGAAAACCTTTGCTTTTATCACCTATGATCTAATCTTCAGAGTGATTCAGTCTTACATACCTAGGAGTTTAGGGAATTTCTTGCACTTATGTTGCTTGAATAGGTTCATTCAAACTTATCTCTTCTTCCTGATTCTCCGGATCAGTCTGGATCTAAAGTTTAGAAGGGGTTTGGACTTCTTGGACCAAAACATCATTCTGATCATCTTCTTCATATTCATAAAACCTTGAGGGTTTTTCAATACCTTCATCAACCTTCACATTTGTACTTTCTATAATTTTTCTCAATCTCTTGTTATAACACCGGTATGCTTTGCTTTGAGTAGAATAACCCAAGAATATTCCTTCATCACTTCTAACATCAAATTTTCCAAGGTTGTCATCTCTTTTAATGTAACATTTTCTACCAAAAACTCTGAAATACTTCACAGTGGGAGTGATGCCAAACTAGAGTTCATAAGGGGTCTTACCAATATTGCTTCTGATTTGTACTCGATTAAGAGTATAGACAGCAGTGCTTACAGCTTCTCTCTAGTAGATCTGAGGAACATTTGCTTCCATCATCATGGTTCTAGATGCTTCTTGGATGGTCTGGTTCTTTCTCTCCACTACTCCATTCTGCTGTGGAGTCCTTGGAGCAGATAATTATCTTTTTATCCCATGTTTCTCACAGAATTCTATGAACTCTCTAGATTTGAATTCTCCACCTCTATCAGACCTGAGACATTTTATGTTTAATCCGGTTTCATTCTCTACCATAGCTTTGAATATTTTAAATTTCTCAAGAGCCTCAGATTTCTCTTTCAGAAAAGTCACCCACATCATCCAGGAGTGGTCATCAATTAATAACATGAAGTATCTATCACCTTGCAAACTCTTGATTCTTACCGGTCCACATAGATCAGTATGTACTAAGTCCAACAATCTAGTAGAAGATTGTTCCTTACTTTTAAATGTGACTCTGCTCTGCTTACCCAACTAACATTCTTTGCACAAACTATTGGTAGGTTTCACCAGTCTTGGAAGATCTCTTACATCCTGGGTGTTACTTATCTTGATGATATTATCAAAATTCACATGACACATTCTCCTATGCCACAACCAACTCTGATCGATTTGAACAAATAAACAACTTTTGCCAGTACCAACCAAGTGGAAGATGTTACCTTTTGTTTGAGTACCGGATGCAATCTTTGTTCTGGAACTTTCAAAGATCTTACATTTTCCATTTTTGAATCGGAGATCATAGCCTTTGTCCACCAACTGTCCAACACTGAGAAGATTGTGCTTCAGACCTTCAACATACAGTACATTACTGGTTTTGTTCTTTCCATCAAAAGAAATAGTTCCTCTACCTCTGATTCTGCTAGCAGAATTATCACCAAATTTTACCACTCTTCCTTCATATCTTTCCAAATCTATGAACTTATTTTTGTCACCTATCATATGGTGGGAGCATCCACTGTCAATGACCCAGTCATCCTTTTCTTCAACTTGGGCAGCCAGAGCTCTTTCTATCATTTTATGATTAACAGATTTAGAGGGCATTGGATCTTCTTCCTTGATGGCAATAAACACCCAGTCACTTCCAGATTTGTTTCATGTCTCTGATTCATCATCTGTTACTCCTTCATCATCATCATCTTCATGAACATAGTAACATTTCTTTGGAATCTTGATCAGTTTGGATTTGCCCTTGAAAATCTTTCCGGACACCTTGCGGCAAAATGACCAATCCTATTGCAGTTGAAACATTTAAAGGACAATTTTCCTTCATACTTACCTGATCCTCTTGGCAGTCTTTTTGCAATAAGGGCTTCAAGTTGAGCAGCTTCTGCTTCATCTTCTTCCAGATCTTTTCTTGCTTTTTCATACCATGATAGTTTCTTTGAGGAGTTCTCTCCTAGATCAAACTTTTATTTGCCTTTTACAGAGGCACTAGCTTTGAATGCAGATTCAGTCTTGGGGGGGTGCATCTCCAAACTCGGCCAATTCAAATGTAGATAATTTTCCAACCAATTGATCCCTTGTGATATTTGAAAAAGTTCTGAATTCTTCAATAGCAGCAACTTTGTATTTGTAAGAAGGAGGTAGGGATCTAAAAACTTTGGCAACAATCTCATCTTCATCCAAGATTCCACCAGCACACCTAATGCCACAAACAAACTCATTTACTTTTGGCATAAATGTAGTGATATTTTCATCTTCAGGTTTTCAAATTTTCCTTTCAGACTCTATAGCTTGGCACATTTAACATATTTGTCTCCTTCATGCAGAAGTTCCAGTTTTTCCCAAATCTCATATGCAGTTTTTAAATCTATGACATTTGTCAGTTCTGAATCAGATAAGGCACTTAGTAAAGCTTCTTTAGCCTGAAGATTGTCTTTAGCATCTTTTCTTTCATCTATACTTGTCGGACCATCCTTTGGAGGAACATACTTCTTTGAAGCCATGATCCAATATTGCATTCCCATATATTGCAAGTGACATTCCATGCGGCTTTTCCAAAGAGTGTAATTGGTTCCATCAAACCTCGGACTATCCTTCTTGTAGGAAGACATCTTGGATCTCCTCAAGCAGTTAAGCTCTTTTTAGAGGAACTTAGCTCTAATACCAATTGTTAGTTTCAAGACAGACAACTGAGAGGGGGGTGAATCAGTTGTCCCAAAACTTTCCTTTGATCAACCACTTAAATCCTTCTTGTAATTCAGCAGCATAATAATAAATCAATCATGAAAACACAATGTAATAATTCAAGAACAGAAACACATTAACACATATGACACCAAGATTTTAACGTGGAAAACCTGGTTAAGGGAAAAACCACAGGGTGACTAACCCAAGATTGTATTCTATGTTAAAAGAATAAGAAAAATAAGATGGCACATGCCAATTAGGGCTCACTGCCCGAGCACATTGCTCACAAGAGGCCCACTGCCTACAAGAGACACACTGTCTACAGAATGATAAATATTACATACTTGAATTGAAGAATAGCATCTTCACCATGCTTGAGTCAGTTCCATTTAAGTCCAACACTTATGCTCTGCCTTTCGCTCTTCTCCTCTCTACCATACTCTCATCCTCGCCAAGATACTTTTGAAATGACTTCACAACTCTTATTTATACAAGACATTGACTTTGGGATAATCATCAAAGTTGGCATACTTTACAGAGCAAATACACAAATACAACTTGACTTATTACAAAAGAATTCATGTGAATCATCACACTATCGGCCACACAAATCTGGGACTTCAATCTTCTTTGAGAAACACGCCACGCTTCATAGAACATCTTCAAGATCATCCGCAAGATGTGTAAATCATCCGGTCGGCCAAGTTTAGGAAGAACATCATCATCTGGAAGTAATTCTTCAATTACGAGCTCAATCTTCAATGCGGACCACCAACATGAACTAGACATAATCCAGAGACCCCCACAAGCTTACCTGAATCACCAAGAACATCCACACTACTTCTGCTTACAGAAATCATTCTCTCCTTCATCTGGAACCTCAAGAACACAGTCTGTCATCACTGTCATATTGGAATAGATGCTTGCGGACCTCTAGACCACGAACCAATTGATTTGTCAATTCTCATTGACTTCCTAAACACTCCACCAAATCCGCAGAACAAGATATTGCATTTTCGGATCTCACCGGACCTATTTGTGTCACTTTGTCACCTCTGAACATCTACCAGAACCGGTTTTACTTATATGGCCATAACTTCTTGTAATCTTCATGTGGACCTCTCAAATCTTTACTGGATCACCTTTAGACACATATCTACAAACCCTTTGATACGCAACCTCTGATCTTCATCTTAGCTGGGGATTTTACTTCACTGTCTTCATTGTTCTTCTCTGTTCCTGATAGGACTAATTTTCTCAATATCCTCAGTATACAACTCATCCAATCCTTGACATCAATGCAACAAGAGTATGTTGACATCAATGACAACACCGGTTAGGCCCATACTTGCAATAGATCATTCATACTAAAAGAGGGTTCATTTCTATCATCTCTAATATATGCAATTGTATCACTAGTTGTAGAGAAAATGTAATCAACATAAGGTTCATCACTAGGATAGTCATCATAGATAGGTGGAGATAAGAAATCATAATCATCCATAATTTCCACATTGGAGGTAGAAAAATGATCGCTATACTTACCATCATGTATAAAAGAAGGTGAATCGTGCAAGTCATATGAATCTATGGACATAGTGCTAATATGATATGTAGAATATATTATCACTAGTTACAATTATGTCATGTATAGATGAGCTACATGATAGACCTTTCTTAATATATGTTCGTCATTGTTACAAGGCATGGGGTTATCATGACATGTATGGAAAAGGGAACTAAGAATTTCAAAATAACATAGGGTTTACAAATACCAAAACCATAAAGGATGGGACAAATGAAAAATGACAGAACAAACCCGCCATAGAAAACACACCCTTATCCTTATAAAAATGTGTCTTGAGCATAGCAAGGATAGAGGAATGTTGTGTAAGAAAATATGTGAATCTATCAAAATCTAAAATCTAAAATGAATGCATGAATATCCTCCAAGGAACAAGAGATAAGAGTAGCTATAATGTAGAATGTCCTAAAGTGGGAGTGTGGGTTAAAAGATAAATCACAATGTATACCCTAACCTTAATCCAAAAAGTATAAGAATATGAAGATCATACCCTTGGTAAATTTGAAATGATAATATCAAATCTGAAAATATTAGAAGCCCTAAAGCCAAGATAAGTTCATGTAGGATTGATCTAGTTCATTAAAAATATGAAGGGAAAAGAACAAACCCTTAGTAGGGATAGTCTAGGTTACTACAATAACCAAGTGTGTGTAACTATTATGCCTCAAGAGCCACGTCACAACCACCAAGTGTAAGGATGGACGCATCAAATTTCAAGGTGTAATCACCCACTAAAAGATGAACATTTCCACATTTTCCCTAACATGTCAATACTGAAAGTGATCTCATGTAGGGCCAAGCTAGGGTGGGTAGGGTAGGTGAAGGATAAGCTTATGGGGAGAAGCACCAAATCCTAAAGTAAGGATCTATTAGTGAATCACATGGACAAGCACCTAGATAGTTCAGATCTAAAAAGATATAATCAGAAATAAATGCATATATGAAAAACTGTAAAGCCCTAGAGATAAACTAGGTTGTGTAGGATTGATTGGGTTTGCCAAAATGAAAAGTGGTAAACATGCTCCCTTGGTATTAGTCTAGGCTAATCAATAAAATGCATACACAAAAGCACAATTAACTTAAACTAAAAAATGAATGGATAGAATGGATCAAATCATAAACAACTAATTGTATAATTTAAATAAATAAAAATAAATAAGAAGGTAGATCACTTAACTCTATACCAAAAAAAAAATGCTAAGTGGATGAAAACTCTAAAATTAAAGTGCATCCAGATCTGAGAAACTTTGTAATAGTTGTATGTGGGGATCAGAATCAGAATGGTCTTGGCTCTGCTCTGGGTCCAGTTCATTGATCTGGTTCTAATTTACAACTGTGAACTCTTGTCTTATGTCGCAAACTCAACCTCTGATGCAATTTTGACTTCTGTCTTGTGTGTAAACTCAAATTCTGATGCAAGTCTGACTTCTGTTTTATGTCGCAAACTCTACCTCTGATGTAATTCTAACTTTGTCTTCTGTCTTATGTCGCAAATTCATCTGATGCAATTCTGACTTCTGTCTTCTGTCCTATGTCACAAACTCAACCTCTGATGCCCAATTGGCATCACATAGATCTTCCACTACGGGTGTCAGGGAATGATTGGTTCAAGGGGGTGAGTGCATAGCAAATCGTGTAGAGGGAAAAATGAGCGCAACAGGCAATGAAATGGAACTGGCCATAGCAGCTAGAAGCCATAGTATAGTTCAATAAACGCGCTGATCTTCTTTTGATCTTCTATGTGTGAGGTTTGCAGCCTTTAATCCCTTGCACATGCAACTTTTTGTTTTAAAATCTTATTGACCAGTTATATTCGGTAACCCATCCACTTAAGCCTATATGCCCTCTATATTCTTAATCGGCTCAAGTGCTGTCCCTTTAGGTTATGCAACTTATGCAATTTCCCTCTTGTGACCCCATTAGGTCTCCCTGCATAGTAATAACACAACATGGATGAATAGCATGAAGACACATTGACAAAGGTAACAATGCAACAACCTTGTGGGCTAATTAGACTAGTAAAACATTATCATTTAGACATTCAAGAGATAGCTAGGTGCATATGAAGTTCATTGCATTTGATAAGTTGTAGGCCCCACCACATATTGGCATAACTAATGGATTGAGAACACATGGCATGTGATCATTGGTAATGCATGGAGAAGGGCCAATGACCAAATCCTTTGAGTGTGTAGGTTAGTTGAGCCCCATGCACTCATCATTGAATCCCATCCTTGCCAATGTATGTCATTCGATCAAGTTTTAGTAGCGTGACCTTTAACCTCTAATTTAACATTACCTTTTGGCTATAACTTGATGTCTAAGTTCCTTCATTGATGATGTTCCTATGCATATTTAGGGCCTTGCATCTTTCACATTAAAGCAACTATAGTAATAAAATATTTTTTGAGATCGGAAAAGTTCCCCCAAAATAGTGGGTATTGTGAGAAGATTGATGTTGAATTTGTAAGAGTCATTGATTGACTCAAACTCCCAAGATCACTTGTAAAACCTAATATTGCCTTCTACAAGAGAAACAAAACACAAAGAATGATTTTGCATGATATGGATGAAATTAATGAATTATATTTTTAATTTACATATGAGATCTTGCTTTTATGTGTGCAAGATAAAAAGGCCCTAAGTGCTTAAAAAAGCCTAAGTAAATTTAATAAAGTGTAATTAAATACAACACCCCCCTTAAGTGCAACTTATGGAGAATAAGAAAATACAAATGATGCAAGGATGGGTCTCGGGTACAAGGCCATATTAGGTACCCATGAACAAACAAAGAAACTCTCATAAACAAAGTAAAGGAGAAAAACCTGTAGGGAAACACCTATAACGCACTCACTGGCTCGGTTAAAAATTTTCTCCCTAAAACAACTAGTATTTTTATATCTAAAGTAATGATAATAATGGAAATACCATAACCATTCAATATGCAATAGTTCATCTGAACTTGTAAAACATTCTTTCTTGTTTTCAATAATGTACTTAATCAAAGGATTTTAATAATCAATACATTTTGATTCCAAAATTTACAATTTCATAAATGAATAAATCATTTCAATTTCTCAGAGAACTATCTGAGTACATTTTATTTCATAGAAGTTTGATTTTGTTTTCATTATCAAATATCTATCTAATTACAACAAAATAATAGAATATAATTGTTTTAACTCTTGTCTGCTCAAGATTTCAGCAACTTGATTTGCTTGAGGTAGAGCATTAGAGGACTGATTATCCCCCCAACCACAAAGTTTTCGCTTCCCCGGTATTCCTCTTACTAGAGAAACCTAACCCGTTGCAAGCGAGAAAAGCAAATAAAGAGTATCCTTATGGAACCATGCCATCTGAGAACTACTGATGTGTTTTTTTAATTACAATTTGTTATACAACTATAGATTCCTTCTAATTGAGTATAACAATCTGACTACAATGTAAATCTAAGACACAATGATTCTACAATGCATGCAGTCAATGCATTACTTTGGCCAAAGATTCATATATAAAACATAATCTATATTAGATATATGCGTCGATCTATCACAAATACCTCTATCTCATTCTTGTCTTTAGAGTTTCACAAAATTCTCTATACCTACTTACTAAGTCATCTTCAATTTAATGAAACAACTTTCCTTTAATCTAATAAAGTAAAAATATTATTTACAACTCTGCTCCACATAACCGGTGTTACTGGTTAAAATAAATTGTTTTAATCATTCAAGATACAAGAGAACCATTCCCAATCATTTTCTAACCTTTTTGTTAGACTAGAAGGTTGTTTTGTTTCTTCATAGTCAGAATAAATATGTATATAATTGAATGCAGTCACAACAACCAATTTAATATATAGATATATAGTCCAATGGAGTTATAACCACTAGTTTAAACATATATATATATATATATATATATATATATATATATATATATATATATATATATATATATATATATATATATATATATATATATATATATACAATCCAATGAAGTCTCAACAGCCAGTTTAAACATATATATATTTTCCATTCCAAAAGAGTCCTTTAAGCATTATGAAGCTATCAACCTAAAATATGGCCAAGGATGATTGTAATAATGACATATGTATCCTTATTCTAAAATATATCCATTTCAATCGACTACATCTTATACATATACTTTTGAATGTATATAATCTTATATACACTTACATGTATATGTATAAATGTATATAAAAAATATTTTTTACTGTTAAATAGCATCGAAATAGAGATCCCATTCACATAAATAAGTCATTCATAGTGAAGCCCACTACAATACTCTGTGATCTCTAAAATTAAAGTTCAAAACCCCTTTTTGGGTTGACAAAGACACAGTCCAAGATGACCACAACTTCATTCAACATTTTTCCAAGTCGAAACCTCTCAATAATCGACTACCACACAGACCTATTATGGTCAATATTTGACAAAAAATAAGTATAAAAATATAGCAATCAACTGTAGTAGACCACTAAACCCTTTGGATTAGGTATAGTGGTATAATGATATCAATAATCCTCATTGATTTATTAATATTATCGAGTCCTTCATAAAGTACTATGTTAATCGAACACATGCATGTACATACATAAGTATGTGCATACATACCTATGTATATACAGGTATGTGCATACATACCTATGTATATACAGGTATGTTTTTCTCACATGCAAATAGTTTAGTAATGAAATGAAACTAATAGAGGTTTCTCAACTATTATACTTTGTTTTCCAATTAAACCCTATATGTATCCCAATATAGAGATAAAACCTTTATGAAAGGTAACTATATAGGGATTCGCTTCAAGCTAAGTTGTGAAGTTAGAAACAAATGACAGATCGAAAGGTCTTCAAGGTTTTGGTTTAGTAAATGAACAACAAAAACAACCCTTCAAAATTGTAAAAGAACTTCAATATGCTTTGCATACAAATTTCCTTACTAGCTAAAAGAATGAACCTACATTTCCTCCAAATCAATACATTTTCTTAATGCCCAATCTTTAGATACCCTAATGCAACACTATGATTTTCCTCATTTTAAACAAAGAAGAATCTCTTTTCTTAAACTTGTTCATGCTACCAAAAGTATTCATAATAATGCGAATTATTTTCACTGTATGTAACAAAATGGTAAACATACCGTTTGAGAAAATATATTCCAATGAAAAGTCCAGAGCTCCAAATCCACAAAGCACCAAAACTCCACTTGCCTGTGTTATCATTTCTCCACAATCTCCTTCCTTTCTTTCAAAATCGCCAAGACCTCCTCCAAATCAAAACCACTATGTCTATTAACCCCCGAAATGACCACCAAAATAGGCATCCAAAACGCAAAGGTCGATCTCAATCTCCTCTCTTCAAGAGATTTCTTCTCTTTCACTCCAATTGGAGTTATGAGACATTTACTCCTCATGTACCTTAAGCGGTGGTTGAAGTTGCCACCTCCAACGCATGAGCCGCCACTCTTTAAAACTATAATGCAACTCCACTATGTGGATTTAACTCTTCAAAATGTCATGCAACTACCGAATAATCAAGAATTCTATATTATCAAAAAAAAGAATAATATTATCATTATTATTATTATTAGTGGTAATATTAATAATAGCTTATCAAAGTTAATATTAGTAACATTCTAAATAATAAAACATACATTCATAGATGATACTAACATTCATTATTGTTATGCAATAATAATAAGTGTTATTATCCACATTTATCAATTAATAATAATGTTTCTATTATCAACTTCCAATGTTAATAGAGATGGTACTATTATTTATATCGATAGTTTTGAAAATAGTACATTTTTGACCAAACAATATTTCCATAAAACTATCATTTGCAACCATGAAAACATTTCACTCACAACACAAAAAGATAGATCAATCTACTATGATAAAACTTTTACGATCATTCAAAATAAATCGTAAACTGCATTCCGTGTGAGTGTGTGTAGTTCTCATAATGTCATGGTTCCATAGAATCTCATCCCGATCTACATTTCTCTCCCCGGTGATACTCTCCCTCAATCTCAGGAGGGTACATTGTACTCCTGCATTCACCTCACAGTAGACAAAATTTAGTTAGTCCAAATCTTGTTTATTTAAATAGGAATAATCATTAAAATAAAATCTCATAACAAATCATTATACAAATATCACCTTGTTATCAACATTAAAAAATGTATTCTCATGTTTGTAGAACATGGCATCACATAATATATTCAAATTCTAAACATGATAAACATAAGTAATTCATTTCCTTCTGCAGTCTTGTTTCATAAAATAGTGACATAGTAAAATAAAAGCATCTTTTAATTGTTCATAAGTTTGAGGTGTGACAAAACTCCTCTCCAAAGGAGAGGAAACATGTAAACAAATATGTACAAGTAATGGAAGAATGACTCAATAGCAAGACCCCCCAAGGGCTACATACATCACGAATATACATGCAATATCCCCCCGCATAGGAGGGAAAGAAAAAGACTATGAAATCCTCCAATGCTGTAAAATCTCTTTAACCAAAAGAGAAAGGTTGAACATGAATGTTGGAGATGATCTGCTTGTGGAAAATGACATTTTTTCACTTAGAATGAAACAACTCCAATGGTGAATGCTAAAGAACCTGTGAAGTAGCAAGTCTCATGATGAATGCCTCTGAAAATTATATAGGTGTCCACATGTCACAATCAGAATATGTCGCAAAAAATCAAGAACTCCATGCCTAATCAATTAGTGTGACAACTCAAGACAAAGTGGAAACTCACAATTAATAATCTCCAAAGACAAAATAGAACTGGTAACAATAGTGTCATGATTTTCATCAAAGAGGAAATGCACATCCTCAAGATATGCAATGTGAGACTCAGTAAATAACTCTAAAATACCCGTCAAATAATCATCCCACACAACATAATCAAAAGAATATATAACATCCTGCTCAACCAATGGATCACCAATATCAAAAGAAGCAGTTCTAAGGAGGAGGAGAAATAGTGGCACTAGCCTCAAAAACTAAATTAGAAGTAAAAACATCAAGATTCGAACAATCAAACTTCTCCTCATAAATAGTATTCACACAAGAAGTGTGATCAATAGCCAAAGGATCTAAACCATCATTAGGAGCAAAATCTGAAAAGGTATATAACCAAGATGCATGATCAACCATTCATGTAGCAATAATCTTTGTTCTCTCCAAGTCTCTGATGATAACTAAATTGGGTGTGAACTCTACAGTTTTCCCTGCTCCGCTATGAGTAATTTGATATATGGAAAGAAAATCATTTGACAAAGAAGGCACAAACAATACATCATTATAAGCACCCTCACTGATATCAATAGATCCCTTTCCAATTACATTCATATAAGTATTATTACCCATCAAAATAGGTGGCATAACACAAGGCTCAAAAGTAGAGAATATGGACTGTAATTGAGCCATATGATGAGAGGCTCCAAAATAAGAAGCTATATTTATTTGTTCCGTGACTTGTACTTACACAAAGTGTCCTACCTTTGTATTTATCGACCCCATTAGCAATGCATGCATGACCTTTTTCAGCAGAACCTGATTGTTTTGATGAACAAGTAGGAGAAGATGAACTAGAAGACAAAGCTAAAGGAGAACTTACATTCCTTTTCTGAACAAAATTCTTCAACTCATCTATTTGTTTTATGTAGAAAACATGTTCATCATGCCCACATTTATTATAATATGCATATGTGGGTTTATCCTTTGATTTCTCCATTTTACTGGATGAAGATGACTTAGGGGTATCATGTGATGTTGATTCCTTGGCTTTTGCATTGTTCTTGTTTTCCTATTTCTTTTCCTTGTTGATTGAAGCCTTTTGATCTTTTGTACTTTGATATGAAATAAGAGCTTGTCGATTTTAATACTTCAATGTTCCCATCTTTACTAACTTTGCCTACTCCCTAGTGAGTGATGTAGCAAAATCATCAAATGAAGGCATCTTGAATGTAGTATCAAGGGCATCCATTAAAGCATAGAATGTAGAAACAAACACTGAATAAACAGGAGCCAAATTTGGCAAGGATGGAAAGAATCAATTTGGTGTCCTCTTTCTAAATACCACACTATTTTAGCTACAATCTAAGTGATTTGAGTTTGGTGAAGAAGTCATGGATGTTGTCAAAATCATTAGGATTCAAACCAATAAGTTCATTCTTCAATTGAAAACTCCTCAAGGTATCCTGCTTGCCAAACAAATGCTCCAATTGGTTCCATACTTCATTTGGTGTTGTGCAAGATTCAACGTGAAAAAGTATATCAGGTGAAATTGATTAACATAAAGTCCCAAAAGCTTCATCACATCTGTTGTACCATTTTCTCTTTTCTACAACACTTGTTGGTTCAAGTTCTATAACCATAGTCACTCTAAATAACTTCAGTTTTCTCAAATGAATATCCATTTGTTTTTTCACCCATGATAGTTGTATGGACTAAGTGGCGCAAGTTTGGGTTGATCCATGATGTGAATATAGAAAATTATAGAGAAACAAAAATATATCCCTCACAATGCAAGAATTTTCCCTCTTGTTCAAGAAAAAATACCACGTGCTTGCACTTTTTCCAAAAAAAAGCTTAAAAATATATCTTAATTAAAAAAAACAAATCAGATACCTGGTTAAATTTCTTAAAAAAACAAGTGGTCCATTGTGTAGAGCTTAGAACTAGCTTTTCAACACCTGTTTGTTTGCAAAATTTGGACACTGTATGCCCAAGTTATTCCCGTTTTCACAAAAGTGCTCCAAATAAGCTTGTAGGAAAAAAAAGACCCATGGTTAAGGGCCTGGTTACCCATGTGACAAGGTGCTAGAGGGCAGAGAATCTAGTGCCTAGATTAAGGCCTCTGGTCATTGATAGGACCGAGGATTGGTCACTAGGTTGTGGTTGCCAATAGGATTGTGGTCTGGTGGCTAGAGGGCTAGATCTCGATCCATTGGTCATGAATATGACCCAATGCTAAACCAAAAGGCATTGTACACCTTAGGCAAAGAGAGTGGTCACCAATGTGGCCTCTATTTGAATAGAGGGGACTAGCGATAGCCATGTATAAATTGTGTTGCAAGTATGTGCTAATCGGTGTTGCCATTGATGTCAACATGTTTGTGTTGTCATTGGTGTCAATTGTGCTCTTGTTTTGTTACTTGATTGTGATGAGTTAGTTGCTTTGTATTGTGTTGTATAAGTTTTGAAGATGATAAGAATATGTTCCTGATATTGAATATCCAAGTGCTTTTGAGAAAAATTGGTTCATACTAAAGATAGAGTTATGAAGATATATTCTAATTTACAGGAAACTATCTAAGCTTTTGCTCCACATTTCTTTTGTGTTGAAGACTGAAGTGTGAGATTTGGATATGTTTTAGAGAATTATTTGAAGATGCTAAATCCATAATTTGGTGATCCAGATCGCTGTGCAGTAGAAGTTATATTCACCAGTTTGAAGATTGTGCCTGGCAGCATTTGCAACGTGACAGGGAGAAAGTATTTTGCTCCACATTTCTCCGCAGTTTGGTTTTTAGTCTTGCAGTTCTAGACTTATGTTTATAAGGTCCTTATCTATCTTCATTCCAAAGGATTTGTGATTTGGTGCTCCGAAAAGCAAGTTATTGATTAGCAGAGTTTGACAGTGTTTGTTGCAAGCAGTCTGTGATCTGTCTTCAAGTGAGATATGTTGCGGATGGATTTGTCATCTCGCAGATGATTTTATGTTGTTCATGGATGTCTCTAAATTGTGGTAAAGGCTTGTGCTTGATCCATAAGCAATCATTGAGCTCTTGGAAGTTGTCTTTAAGCATTCTTGGAGTTTGCACAAGTCAGGTCGACTTGGATGCTAACACTCTTTGCGGATGTGGTTTGTGGATTGTAGAAGCATGTTGAAGAGTGTGAAGATGTATTTGGGTCCAAGCTAAGCTGTGAATTGTTCTTCTTTCATTCATTTTCTCTGCAAGTCTGTTTAGGTCTAGACTGAATTTGAATTATGTATGTTTGCCAACCTTATAGATTATTCCAAAGGTTGTATATTGTATTGCCAACCTTGATGTATGTTCCAAGGTTGATGATTGGTATAAATATATGTAATGAATTTATGTGTTTGTGTGGGGGATGCGAAGATGCGCAAATAAGAGTGTGTGTTGTAAGGGCAGTGAAGGTGATTTATTGTGCTTCAATGGAACTGAACTCAGGCATGTTGTAGATGCTATTATATCAGTTCATGGCAGTGAGCCACCCTTCTAGGTAGTGAGCCAACCCTCGGCAGTGAGCCACCCCTCGGGAATGAGCCACCCAATGGTAGTGAGTCCTATTTGCAGTGAGCATTTCTTTGGATAGTGAGTCCTTGGGTAGTGAGCCCTCTGGCAGTGAGCCTCATTTATTTCTTGATATTGTTACTACATTATATTGTGAGCTAACACTCACCGTGGTTTTTTCCTTTTAGGGTTTTCCACATAATAATATGGTGTTCATGTGTGTATGGTGTTGATGTGTTTAAGTTTTATTTATGCACTTCATGTTTAATCTTTATAACATATTAAGGAATTAAAGTTAGTGAATGTGGATGTGATCTTGTTTAAGAGGAGTTAAAGTTTTTGATACAACTGATTCACCCCCCACCTCTCAGTTGTCTTGTACCTTCAACAATTGGTATCATAGCTTGGTTCCTTGAAAGAAAGCCTAACAGCTTAAGGTAGATCTGGGATGGCACACAAAGACATTCCTCGGTTTGATGGATCTGACTATGGCTTCTAGAAGGTAGGAATGCAAAGTTATCTTGTTTCCCTTGGTTTTAATGTCTGGAGAATAGTTGAAGATGAATACAAAATACCTAATGGTGGTCTGAGGTCTACAAGTGAGATTAGGGCCTATGAGATTAATGGCAAAGCTAAAAATGCTCTACTAAATGCTTTATCTAACATTGAAATGGTGAAAGTTGTGGATCTGGAAACTGCTCATGAGATGTGGGAAAAGTTGAAAAGTATCTATGAAGGTGATGCATTTGTCAAGAGGGCTAAGCTACAAAACTTGAAGACTAGATATGAAACTATGCGGATGTCTGAAGATGAGGACATAACAAGTTACATTCAGAAGATTGATAAAGTTGTTAGCAACATCAAGGGTCTTGGTGGAAAGATAGATGATATGGATGTTGTAGATAAGGTACTCAGAACTCTTCCTAAATCTTATAGTCACAAGGTATCTTCCATTGAAGAATTGTTTGATATGAATAAGATTTCAAAAGATCAATTGCTTGGTAAACTGGCTACCTTTGAAATGAGAGAATTTGGTACTAATGATGGCCTTGTGAAAATTGAGACTGCCCTTAAGGCCAAGGAAGAAAAGACTGCTAGATCAAATAAATATGTTGTGGAATCAGATGAAGAAGACCTTGAGGAGCTTGAGGCAAAGTTTGCAAGCAGAATGAAAAGAGGTAGTGGAAAGTTCAAAGGTAAGTTACCTTTCAAATGTTCCAATTGTGGTAAAATTGGTCACTATGCTTCAAGATGTCCTGACAGAACTTTGAAGATCAAAAACCATGAAAGTAAAGGTAAGATGGTAAGAAAGATTTACTATGTTGGAGATGATGATGGTGTAACTGATGATGACTCTAAAGATAGTAATGGTAGTGAATGCTTGTTTATTTCCCTAAGAGAAGAACCTATTTCTGCTAATCTTGCAAGTTGTGTGAAGGAAGGAAGTTCAGAAGAAGAAAAGGAGATATCTGCATTTCATGCTAAAGAGGAAAAGGATGAATGGGTCATTGACAGCGGATGTTCAAAGTACATGACTAGAGATAAGAGTAAGTTTGTCAAACTGAAAAAGTATGATGGAGGACTAGATAGATTTGGTGATGATGCAACTAGTAAGATCTATGGAAAAGGGTCAATTACTTTTGACGGAAAGCATTATATAGATGATGTTCTTTATGTCAAAGGCCTAAATAATAATCTTCTAAGTGTTGGATAGATGTGTGATAAAGGATATAATCTGATATTTAAAGATAATGGATGTGAGATAAGGAAAAGCTTCAGAACATTAATTGATGCTGGTAAGAAGACTCATGGTAATGTCTATCATTTGAAAGGTACTGACATTTGTTGTTTGTTGGCTCAGACAAATGAATGTTGGATATGGCATAGGATAATGTGTCATATTAACTTTGATAATCTGGTGAGAATAAGCTATGCTCAAGTGGTAAGAGACCTACCTAAGATTGTGAAGCCTACTAATGCCATCTGCAAAGAATGTCAGTTTGGAAAACAAACAAAGATAAGTTTCAAGAACAAGGAACAATCCTCTACTAATCTGTTGGAGCTGGTGCATACAGACCTGTGTGGTCCTACAAGAACAAGAAGTCTACAAGGTGATAGGTATTTCATGCTTCTTATTGATGATTATTGAAGAATGACTTGGGTTACTTTCCTTAGACAAAAATCAGAAGCCCTAGACATGTTCAAGGCATTTAAAGCAATGGTTGAAAATGAAATGGATTTGAGAATCAAGTGTCTGAGATCTGACAGAAGTGGTGAGTTCACTTAAAATGAATTCAATGTTTTTTTGTGAAGAACATGGGATAAAGAGACAATTGTCTGCCCCCATAACTCCTCAGCAAAATGGAGTAGTTGAAAGGAAGAATAGAACAGTTTAGGAAGTTGCTAGAACAATGATCAAAGAAGCTGACCTTCTGGAAGTTTATTGGAAAGAAGCTATTCATACTATTGTCTACATTCAGAACAGAGTACAAGTCAAAGCAAATGGAATGAATACACCTTATGAGATGTGGTATGGAAGAACTCCTACTGTCAGGTATTTCAAAGTTTTTGGAAGCAAATGTTATATCAGAAGAGCTGAAGAATTGGGAAAGTTTGATGCTAGATGTGATGAAGGCATATTCCTTGGGTACTCTACTAAAAGCAAAGCTTACTAGTGCTATAACAGAAGACTAAGGAAGATTATTGAAAATGCAAATGTGAAGGTAGATGAAGATTTTCATAAAGTCTCATAGCTAAATGGATACAAGTCAGATGGATCTGCTGAATCAGAGAAAGTTGGAGAAAAGGACAAGGCAGTTCAAATTGAAGTACAAGCTATTCCAGAAGAAGAAGCTCAAGTTGAAGAACAAGAAGCTCTAGAAAGAGTTCCTAAAACCCACAGGTATGTGCAAAGAAATCATTTGGAAGATCAAATCATTGGTGACAAGAGGAAAGGAGTGTTGACAAGAAGCGGAGTTGCAGAAGAACAGGAAAATATCTTCTTGATTTCAAAGGCTGAACCTAAAACAGTGACTGAGGCCTGCAATGATATCAAATCTTCAGAAGAAGAACATTTGTCCGCTGACATTGAAGAACTCAAAATTGCTCTTGAAGACCTAGAAAGATCTGAAGAAGAAAACATGGACTTAAAGGAGAATATCACAGAAGCAAATGAATTTATCAAAAAGTTAAGAGAGCAAGTCAAGAAGCTTAAACAAAGACATAAAGAGGACAGTGAAAAATTGAGGTTAGCAAATGAAGAAAAAGAAAGAATTGAGGAATGTTTGAAAGACAAAACTAAAGACTGCACAAAGCTTGAGCAAGAAGTTGTAAACCTGAAGTCAGACTTGGAGAAGGCAAAGAACTATGAAGAAAAAATCTTCAAAACTTGATGAGATGATTAACAATGAGAAGAGCTTTGATGACAAAGAAGGCTTGGGATTTGAGAAAGGTAAATGCTCCAAATTAGGTCAAGTAGTAAATGCTGAGAACAAGGAGGACAAAGGCAAGCAGATCCAAAATCAAAGGAGTAGATCAAGAAGACCACCGGCCAGGCAACCAAATGCTCAAAGGTATCCATCTTTTAATGGTTATTGTCATTCATGCAATAAATTTGGTCATAAGGCTACTCAATGTAGGAGCAGAATGAATCAAATTGTTCCATCTTTCTCCAGTCAGTGTTTCACTTGCAAGAAAATTGGTCATAAAGCTAGTGAATGTAGAAGTCGGATAAGGAAGGGTTATAGTGGTGAAAGGAATACTCAATTCTTCAGTGGCAATTGCTTTACATGCAATAGATTTGGACACAAGGCTAACCAATGCAAGACCAAAATGAATAGAAGGAACAACGGTCAAAGAAATGTTGTGTGCTATAATTGTAATAGGCCTAGACATATTGCAAAATTCTACAAAAGCAAGAACATGAAGAAGGATAACCTGGCAGAAAAGAAGAAAACAGTGCAAAAGGATGATCTAGTAGAAACCAAGAAGGAAATGAACAAGACATGGATCAACAAGGATATAAATGAAGACAATAACAAGCATGTGCCAGCCTCTGGTATAGATGTTTCCTCCAGGAACTAGATACATAAGGAAGTGCACCACTCCAGTGTGGTTCAAAAGTCATTCTTTTCTGGACTGATGATGCAATCTAGCTCTTAGGGGGAGCAGGTAGTGATATTGAAGAATGTTGCAGATTGAAGGAAGCATTCAGTGTAGTTAAGAACAATGCAATTATGTGCAGTGTAAAGAGATGTGTTGCCCTTTGCCATTGATGTCAAAGGGGGGGAGAGTTCATGTGAAAACTTAAAGAAAAAGAGAGTTCAAATGTGTAAAGAGAAAGGGGGAGTTCTGATGTAGAGTTGTGTCTTGATGGTGGAATGGGTTGTTCATTTTTTCACATCATATGTTGCCATCAATGACAAAGGGGGAGATTGTTGCAAGTATGTGCTAATCGGTGTTGTCATTGATGTCAACATGTTTGTGTTGTCATTGGTGTCAAATGTGCTTTCGTTTTGTTACTTGATTGTGATGAGTTAGTTGCTTTGTATTGTGTTCTATAAATGTTGAAGATGATAAGAATATGTTCCTGATATTGAATATCCAAGTACTTTTGAGAAAATTTGGTTCATACTAAAGACAGAGTTGTGAAAATGTATTCTAATTTACAGGATATTGCCTGAGCTTTTGCTCCGAATTTCTTTTGTGTTGAATACAGGAGTGTGAGATTTGGATATGTTTTAGAGAAGTGTTTGAAGATACTAAATCCAAAATTTGGTGGTCTGGATCACTGTGCAGTAGAAGTTCTATTCACTAGTTTGAAGACTATGTGTGGCAGCATTTGCAGTGTGACAGGGAGAAAGTATTTTGCTCTGCATTTCTCCGCAGTTTGGTTTTTGGTCTTGTAGTTCTGGACATATGTTTATAAGGTCCTTAGCTATCTTTATTCCAAATGATTTGTGATTTGGTGCTCTGGAAAGCAAATTATTGATTAGCAGAGTTCGACAATGTTTCTTGTGAGCAGTCTGTGATTTGTCTTCAAGTGGTATTTGTTGTCTTCAAGTGAGATCTGTTGCGGATAGATTTGTCAGCTCGCGGGTGATTTTATGTTGTTCATGAATGTCTCCAAATTGTTCTAAAGGCTTGTGCTTGATCCGCGAGTAATGATTGAGCTCTTGGAAGCGTGCGTTTAAGCATTATTGGTGTTTGTTCAAGTTAGGCCGACTTGGATGCTAACACTCTTTAAAGATGTGGTTAGTGGATTATAGAAGCATGTTGAAGTGTGTGAAGATGTATTTGGGTTCGAGCTAAGTCGTGAAGTGTTCTTCTTTCATTCATTTGCTCCGCAAGTTTGTTTAGGTCTAGACCTAATTTGAATTATGTATGTTTGCTGACCTTGGAGATTGTTCCAAAGGTTGTAGATTGTATTTTCGACCTTGATGTATGTTCCAAGGTTGATGATTGGTATAAATATATATAATGCATTTGTGTGTTTGTGTGGGGGATTCGAAGATGTGTAGATAAGAGTGTGTGTTGTAAGGGTAGTGAATGTGATTTATTGTGCTTCAATGGAACTGAACTCGGGCATGTTGTAGATTCTGTTATATCAGTTCATGGCAGTGAGCCACCCCTCGACAGTGAGCCTTATTGTAGTGAGCATTTCTTTGGACAGTGAGCCCTTGGGCATTGAGCCCTCTGGTAGTGAGCCTCATTTGTTTTTTGGTATTTTTACTACATTATATTGTGAGCTAACACTCACCGTGGTTTTTTCCCTTTTAGGGTTTTCCACATAAAAATCTAGTGTTCATATGTGTATGGTGTTGATGTGTTTAAGTTTAGTTTCTGCACTTCATGTTTAATTTTCATAACAAATTAAGGAATTAAAGTAAGTGAATGTGGATGTGATCTTTTTTAAGAGGATTTAAAGTTTTTGATACAACTGATTCACCCACTCCCTCTCAGTTGTCTTGTGCCTTCAACAAATCACACATTTAACCTGCTGGAGAAAAGCATAGATCCGCCATGGAAAAGAACCAAACATTGGTTAATAAATAGATCTTTGCATCAGATATGTACCATGTACACCAAGGGTTTCAGTAACCATCATTCAAAGTGTGCATTTGCAAGACAAAGACCAATAAATGCCAAAAACCCAGAGAACAAAGTTGTCAACCCTAGGATAAATCTTTTGACTGCTAGGTAAAAAATTAACCAAAGCTGAGGTGCCTACATAGCGATGATGCAAGATGGTATGACACTGTATGGATCCTACGAACTGTATAGATTTTCAAAAACCCTAAATTTTTCAAGGCCATCAAAATTGGTGAAAATTTTCTTGTCAACAAAATATGAAGTGCCTTATATGAAAATAGGGGTTTTGGGGCCTTATGGACTCAATGATGAGGTCCTTTTTTCCAAAAAAAATGGACCCAACAAAAGATCTTGCCCAAATTTTTCCTAGATCTGAGAAGGGGCGTGTAGATCTAGAGCTCTGATACCATGTAGAATCACAAATTGACTCAACTCCCAAAATCACCTACAAATCCTAATATTGCCTTCTACAAGAGAAGAAAAACACAGAGAATGATTTTGCACAATATGGGTGCAATTAATGAATTATATTTTTAATTTACATATGAGATCTTGCTTTTATGTGTGCAAGATAAAAAAGCCCTAAGTGCTTAAAAAATCCTATGTAAACTTAATAAAGTGTAATTAAATATTTAATTACACCAATAGAATGAGTATAAAATCATCCATTTTAGGAAAGGGTAGAGCACATTTTGGTTAGGCATGACTTTACCATAATGTTTGTCTGGTTAATTGTACATGAGAAGTTTGAATCTTGGGAAATGGAGGGAAACATGGGCAATGTGCAATTGAAGATTTCCAAGAGAAAGAGATCAAATAATATCCTCTCTATAGCTTAAGAGGTCGTTCTCTCCATTTTCCTTTCTGATAAAAAATTTGATGCCACGGTGTCAATGACTGCCCAAATCTTGATGAAGATCACTACTATTTGCACTACACTTGCACCTGTAACTTTACCCTCTTGTAATACTTCCTCTACATCTCGCAAGTTCTTTTCTAGTTGTCTTATTTTGCTAATATTAAAGTATGGTAGAGTTCAATAGTTTCAAAGCATGCTAACAAAAAATTTGCTTCTCAAATTACAAATATCATGCTTTGATTAGTTTTAGAGGACTAGATGTCCAAAATTCAAGTGTAAATCATTTGTTTCAAGATCTATCACAGCTAGAATTCTTGCTTTTCTTGACAAAGAAAGGCTTGAGAAAAGAGAGATTATTGGATTGAATTGGAAAAGGCAATAGAGAATGGTGCCATTCTCATTTCCATATTTTCAATTAGTTACATAGACTTTGCTTAGTGTTTGGAAGAGATGAGAGAAATGCGGAAGTGCAGATGCACATTAATTATCCCTCTACTTTATGGTTTTGATCCCTCAAATGTCTACTATCTTGATAAGGACAAGTGCACACATGCAGAGGTGTTGAATAAACATTACAAGAAAGGTAGATCTAAATCTCACATAATTGATGAATGGAAAGAAGTTGTTCACTATGTATCCAACTTATCTAAGCTATCAATACATTAACCATAATGTCTAAGCATTACATCACAACAAAATATAAACAACACATCACCTTTACATATGCAAGAGCTCTAGGAAATTACAAAGAAAATTGCTTCAACAAACTCATGTCTTGCTATTGTAAACTAGACATTTAGAGCTACCACAAGAAGAAAGCAAGCCAAAAGGAATATGAGAGCAAGCACACTGGGTGTACCCATTGCACACTGAAGTGTGATTTCTAATATAAAATAATATGTGGTGATTACCTTAATGTGTGTTTCATAAGAGTGGCTCTCTTGGATTTGCAAGGTGTACAACACCTAATTTGAACAAAATTTAAGCTGGAGGAATGAGTAAATATTAGGCAACTACTAATAAGATTTTTTCTTGTAAATTAAACAAAAGCAATAATTTACTTGAGTTCAACATGAAATAAACTTTCTTCGTGCTATCAAACAACCCCCATAGCTAGCTCTCTTGAGAAACAAGAGCAATAAAACCTACATTCATCCAAGCAAGTGAATCTTTACTTGTGAGGATAATGATGAAGAAGTGAGAGAAGTAATTTGAGGAGAAGCAACTTGCCAACCTCCTTGCTAGCCAACAATGGATCTGGCTCAAGATGTGGAAGTGATGTTAATAAGTGAATGTATCAATATCATTGAAAGCCTTATGTAATATGATGCAAATATGGCAACCAAAGAGTTATGAAAAGAGTATGTGAGTATCAATTCAACAATATAAAGGTGCAAATTATCAATGTTGTGGAAAACAAAGGAGAACATGGATCATGATATAAGCCATATACAGTAGTTATTTATCATTGTTGGGAAGCTGATTGATCTTCCCAAATGGTCATGAAAAATATCACACAACAAATTCATGCTTGGCATTTCTCTCAATGGCATCTTTCTCGGCCGCTATTGGAACCCTACCCCTACTTTCAAACAAAGTTTTTTAGCCGCTCCCTACAACCCCTAGTGATGGTGTTGTTGTCAACGACAAAGTTGTCTCAATCTCCCATGTTGTTTCTTCCTCTTTGGCTATTGTTGGAGACTCGCCCACTTCCCATGGTTGTGATGAGCTCATTTGCGATGTGAGTTTATCAAATGTTCCTACTACTATGATCATTCTTGCTCTTGAGTCTTTGGTTTTTGGGGGTGTGAATGTGTCAAATGGTAGGCCTTTGTCCTTTATGAACATGGTTGGGGTAGGAACTCCCTCTTGTTCTTCTCACCCTCCTCCTCTGCATGGCAAAAGTTAGCTCCTAGCATGTTTGTGAATAGGATATAATAGACAACCTAAATCATTTCATCGGATGTGCCCTGATATGTGGATTTAATTGCTTGTGGCCTTCTCTTCTTGACCTACATAAATGGGTTCTAGAGTTTTAGAGGCCTCTCACAGAGGGAAAAATCAAGCTCTTTCCTTGTGCTAGGGGATTTTTTGCTGCAACCTTTTCTTCTTATGAAGACAAGGAGCCGATGTTCAATGATAGCTTATTAATGTGAGGTGCGCATTCCCTCTTGCTCAACTAGTGGTTTCCTTCTTTCAACCATCTCACTAAATCTCTCCATATCATGTCAGTGTGGGTTGGATTACCCATTCTCCCTCTCCACTTCTAGGATGACACCTATTATGAGGCTATTGGCAATACTATTGGGCATCTTTTGAAGGTTGATCCAATTACTTTTGACATAAGTAACTCTACCTATGCTTGTATTCTGGTGCACATTGACATCTCCAAGCCTCTCCATGGGGAGGTTGTCCTAATGGTAGATAATAGGCCTTGGACTCAATCGCTCAACTATGAGGGTCTCCCATTCTATTGCAGGCATTGCTTCATTATTGGACATCTTGTTTCTAATTGTCCCTGTTCTCCTCGCAAGATCGATAGATTGGAGACATAGTGGTGAAATGCCTCCAACAAACCATTTGATGATTGATGTTTTTGAAGATTCTAACTCCTAGGATGATGGATCTCATGTTCCCACAATGGTGGGCCACGATGAGGCCCAAGCATCTCCTCCTGTGGTGGATCCCCCTAGTGTTGGCATAGCTAGTGATTTCAATGATTCTTGTTTAGACATATTCTTTATATTAGGTTATGGTAGCTCCTTTGTCAAATCACACTCCCCCCAATTGTGGTAGATCTTTGTCCTTGCTCTACCTATATATTCTGGGAAGCTTCCGGTATCTTTGGTTAGATATTCCCCCTCTTTATGGAAGGTGACTTTAGTTGAGGAGAAGGCTAAGGATATCCCTCCCCTTTCTCCCCAATCAAAGGATTCAAATAATGATGTGACTTGGATGATTGTTCAAAGAAGGAAGAGAGGTCTTCCTAAATTTTTATATTGAAACCCCATACTTGGGATAAGGGTGTGCAGATTGCTAGTATAGGGTCTAGTATCATGAAGATTGTTGACCCATTGGTTATGTGGGTTTGTGGGTTGTTTTATGCGATAATTTGGCTACAATTGTGTTGTTGTGCAGCTTGTTTTGTAGCCACTGCCTTTCCTTTGTTTGGCCTTAACTCAAGTTGTAAATTTGTCTTCAAATTGGAATCTAGGTTGCAAGATTGTCCCAAGGTCCCACCAAAGCTCTTAATAAGGGTGGATGGATTATCTAGGCTAGTTAGAGGTTGGAGAGCATTTCTATTTACACTTCCTTCAATTTATTGAATCTCTCTTAATGAAGCTGCACATTAGTCGTTAGGAGGATTTTGGCATTATAGTGCACAAACTCAAACAAAATGTAAATGTAGATATGTTTTTTATTAAAGGGGTAAAAATATGTTTTGGTGGGGCCCTAAAAACCCATAACAACAAATGAAACGTCAGTGAGAACACAACTGACCCACAACAAAAACACAGATAGGTTTTGGAAGGACCTAAAAACCTTTTTACACCACTACAACTAGGTTGCCAACACAAAGATGGCTTTAAAGGGACCATAAACCCTGAACAAAGAGGTTGTAGCTTAGATGTCAAACAAAACAGATCTATGCCAGCCTCCTACACAACCCCAAGCTTCATCCTATCATTTTGAGCACCCTTGACCTGGGTGTGAAAACACAAGCATGTTTAGGAAGACATCTCTTCCTTCTTTGAACAATCTTCCTTGTGACATTATCCTCCAAAGACTCAGAGCGAGGGGAGAGGGGAGGGCTAGCCTCCGTTGAAGCTTGAGCCTTTGCAGGAGCTAAAAGAGGAGTTGAAAGCGACATTGAAACCTCCAATAGAGTAGGAACAACAGACCCAACATCCAAAGGCAATAGGTCCAACAATGTAGATGCCAGTATTGGTCCTTGAGAAGACGACCCATTAGAAGTTTCAAAAGTCATGACAACCCTAGAGGGAACCGACTCAGTATGGGCCTCTGAGGTCTCATCTACCTCAGTATCAAAATCATTGATAGTCAAATGTTCATGGAGGGCATTCCTCCACCAAGTCGCCTCCCTCTTTTTACACAAATCACAGTCTAAGTGTTGGTTAAATTTAAAACAATTTTTATTTTGAAATCAATAACATTATAAATTTGGGACCAAATTATTATTGTAAAAAAGAACTCAAATAATGTAAAAGTGGATTATTATTGTAAAAAAGAACTCAGATAATGTAAAAGTAAATTAAAATTACTTAGAATTAATAAAATTTAAAATAATATACAATTGTTATAAAAAATTAAATATAATTAAATTTACAATGAAATAATTACTTCATGATATAATTTAAACTTTTAAATATTCATAATGGATATGAAATTTATCAAATAGAAATATTAATTCAATTTTCAAAAATTTAAATAAAGATTGATATTTATAAATTATATATTAAATTAAAAAAATTAAATGAAGATTGATATTTATAAATTATATATTAAATAATGAAATTGTAATCCATGTGAATAAGATTCAAATTAGTGATTTTTTTTTAGTTTCCAAGATGAAAAGATAAGGGGGACATAGAGATGAGGTTGTGAAGATAGAAAATAAGGGGGTAAATATTATAATAACTTAAACAAACTAAAATCAACTAAAGTTTTTAGGAGTTTTTAATTTTTATATTAAAAAAAAAAATTATACATCAAATAGAACAAATTATCAAGTCTTTAAAAAATGCCTCCTAAATCTCCAAGCTCTTAGGACATCCAAAATGTTAGGGACATCATCCAAAATATGTTGTTAAAAAATACTAAATCAAAAAATAAATATTATATTGTTTACCGAAAATAAAACTTAAGAAAATTAAAAAGAAATTAAAAATGGTTGAAGGAGAAAAAGCTAAATCACAAAAACTATGGAAGAAAAAAGAAATTGGAAAAATAAATAAATAAATAAATTGAAAAAAATAAAAAATAAAAATAAAAAATAAAAACAAAAAACAAATTGGAAATTGTTGGAGGAGAAAATCACGAAGAAAACTATGAAACCAAAAAAACATTGAAAAAATTAAAAAATAAAAACCAAAAAAGAAATTCAAGAGAACTATGGGAAAAAATAGATATATTTTTTAAAATATAAATATACTAGTTATAATCAAATAAATAAAAAAATATTAATTCAAAAAAATATCATATTGTTTAATTATAGTCAAATAAGTTTTTTAGGTAAAATCAAAATAAAATGAAAATTCAAACCTACTTTCAATATTGAAATGAACATGAAATATCTAGTGCAATGGTTGTACCAAGACATTAATTTATTTTAGTTCAAATTATTTAACTTGTAGATTCATTAAACTTTATACTATTATTAAACTAATTCAACTTTTTAATTGTAAATACTTAAAAAATTTAAGGTAGCAAATGCAGGGCAGAATTTTTGACAAACCATCATAAATTATTTAGGTTTATGATGAATATACATCTAATGTTTTAGATTTCCTTCTTTTGTCTAGAATTTGTTCATCCATGGTTATATAGAAATAATTCATCCATGGTTATATAGAGATAATATACAGTTTCTCCTCCCTTGAGTGTAGCAATATGATGTTAAATTACAATACAATGAACAATCATGATGACTGAGAGGAACCAAAATAAAGACTGAGTATTAGCATAGAAATTAGCTTACAGTAATAATAACAAATACTTTGTTTTGAGTTGATCGTGATTAGGCCTTCATACGTAAACTTTGGTTTTGTTTTTGTTTCCTATGTGTAGGGTCATGAATGTTTATTGGGCACTTTTTTATTGTAAGACTACATATGTACTTGGTCAAAGTTTTGTCTTGATTAAATCGTCAATAAAAAATTATTACTTAACATGTACAATCAAGCGTCAAGTATATCCCTTCAATTAGTACTTCGCATGAATAAAATGGTTGTAGGTCAGCACTAAATTTGATGGTCAAATGATCATATTTGGATTTTTAAAAATAAAATACAAATAATTTTAAATATACTGCATTGAATGGAAGGTAGACTATCAAATTTAACCTTGGTGCAAGGTATTAAAATTGATAGGCAAACATTCCTAGATAATTTTTCATATGGTTGTTATATGGTCAACACTGTTGCCAACAAATTTAAAAAAGGAAACATTGAAAATAGATAGATAGAAGATTTTTAACATCCACAAGGCTAAAATAGTCTATGGGACAACACACCCTAGCTATTTGAATTGTTGATCTTCTACTATTTAATTTGTTGATGACCTCCCATGTTTTCTTAATTGTCTTCTTTTTGAACAAATTCTATAAGGAAGCTACTGCTAAAGTACTTGTGTAATTGGCCTAAATATCATTATAAGCTTCACACTCTAAAATAAAATATTTTTTGGATTCAACTACCCTAACTATGTAAAAGACACAAACTCTCTCCTACCATTCTTCTTTTGACCTCTTCATCTACCCATTTTAGATTGAAAACAATGTGAGTTAGTTCTTAATTGAACAATAAGAATATTTGTTCTCCAAGGGATATTTGCCCCTATATAGGCCTTTTGTTGATGATCATAAGTGGGGTTAAATTCATCAAATTATTATTTCCCCTTTCTCCCTACCATCTTTTCCCACATAGACTTGTAGAATAATCTTTATTGGTTTACTATTATTAGGACATGCATTTAAGTGAATGTTTTTTTTTCTCATCCATTTGATGTTTTGTTTCATTTAAGACCTTTTTCTTTTGTTCACAACTTATTTGATGGCAACCTTGGGCCATCTATTTATTTTTTCAAATATCCTAAAAGACACACCATAGGCTTCGATTGGAAAGGTACCTATTTTAGCTAGAAGAATCTCACAAGGGAGTGAAGCTTTTAGTTTAAATTTGCTTGTGATCATGCATTTTTGGATTCTCTATTTACTTCCATTTCAAGTCTGAAGCGTTTCTTGCCCATAATTCACCACTAGAATTGTTAATACCCTGAATGAAATTTGAAAATTTCCGAACCCTTAACTTTGTCTATTTGCTTCTATTTTGCAAAAGTGCTCTCCAACCTCCCAAAGTTCTTTTTTTTTTGCAAGTTTCCCAACTAAGTTTGTTGTTTAAGTCAAGCCCAAGGTACTTGTACTCTTTATTTCTAGAATACTCCCTTCAAAATAAGTTAAGCTGTTTTCTTTTTTTTGTTGGAGAATACCATGATTTTAGTCTTGCTAGTGTTAACTTGCATACCCACCTCCTTGCAAAAGTGCTCAAGGGCAAAAAAAGTGCTCTTGCAACTCTTAAGCGGACCTAGCAATCAAAATGAGATTGTTGGTGTACAAAAAAAGACTTACAACATACTCTCCCAAAAGAACACCATCCTCTCCTTGCACATTTATCCATTCTTGAAGTTTGCCAATATATAAGCCAAAAAGAGTGGTGGATAAAGGGCATTCTTGCTTAACTCCAATGTCGCTCCTAAAACTTTTTGAAAGGCCTACCTAAGTTCTAATTTTTACTTGAACCTCTTGATATAATCTATGGACAACTACTATATATTGCTTTAGGATACCAAGGTCCTTCATTCTACACCATAACTTATTCCTGAGAACTATGTCGAAAGCTTTCTTAAAGTCAACAAAACAACAATAAGCTTCCTCTTCTTAATTCCAAACTTTTTCAATGGTATGCCTCAAAGTAACTCTATGAGCTATTGTTGAGTGTTTTGATCTGAAGTCTACTTGCCCCTTTGCCCTCTTTTCTTTTTCTTCTACCCACTTGCTAATTATGTGTGCAATCATGATTCTAGACAACTTTGCAAACAAAGGATTGATCATGATAGTCCTATAGCTAGAAAGATTGTTGGCATCTCCACTTTGAAAAAGAGGTATTGCTAGGCTGGTACCTATAATTCAACCATGTTACAAACCTTTCTTGTATCCATCTTCCTTAACCTCTTGTAAAAAGAACACCATCGTCTCCTTGCACATTTATCCATTCTTGAAGTTTCTCAATATATAAGCCAAAAAGAGTGGCGGATAAAGGGCATTCTTGCTTAATGTAGCTCCTAAATGTATTGAGAGACCTGCCTAAGTTCTAATTTTTACTTGAACCTCTTGATATAATCAATGGACAAGTACTCTATATTGCTCTAGGATAACAAGGTCCTTCATTCTGCACCATAACATAATCGTGAGAACTATGTTGAAAGCTTTCTTGAAGTCAACAAAACAACAATAAGCTTCCTCTTCTTAATTCCAAACTTTTTCAATGGTATGCCTCAAAGTAACTCTATGATCTATTGTTGAACGTCTTGGTCTGAAGTCTACTTGCCCCTTTGCCCTCTTATCTTTTTCGTCTACTCACTTGCTAATTTTATGTTCAATCATGATTCCAAACAACTTTGCAAACAAAGGATTGATCATGACAGTCCTACAGCTAAAAAGATTATTGGCATCTCCACTTTTAAAAAGAGGTATTGCTAGGCTGGTACCTATAATTCAACCATGTTAAAAACCTTTCTTATATCCATCTTCTTTAACCTCTTATAAAATAAAATGAATAATTTTATTGTTATGTTAACCGTGAAGGCTCAGCCCCTAATTCCTCCTCATATTATTTGAAGTATTCAAACCATATTATTTTGCATATTCAAACCATACGCAAATAGATAAATATTATAGTGGCTCAAATAACTAGTGTAGGTATGGTACATCGTTTCAAACTATGTTTTTTTTTAAGAATAAATCTACATTGGTAAATCATTTCAAACTAAGTTTTTTTTTTTAAGAATAAATCTACATTGTTAGTGCTCTAGTTATTTGATTTTTTTTTCTCCATGTAGATAGATTATATTATCTTCACGTTTTTCATAATTATTTATTATGTTCATTAGTCACCATCATCAACATTTCTCATCATCCTCTTCCAATTCCAACCATATTGAGGTTGATAAACAACGTCAATTAGAATGCGGAATATGGTTTTCCGTCTCTACCCTCAACTAATATCACAACTAAATCTATAACTACGATGAAACCAGTGCTTCTTTGACAAATGAGGCAGAGAAGTTAGGTCAAATAATAGGTCCATAAAAGCTTTGGAGTAGTATAATTTTATAGAAGTCAAAGGGGCTGAGCTTAAATGGTTAAGTTATTAGGTTTTAATATGAAAATTTATGTTTGAATTTTTAAAATGACATTTCAAATTGGAAAGTGTGGTGTCTCAGTATTCCTATAAGTTTCATAGTGAATATGTTAATTCTTAATTTTTAGTGAATGATGTATGGAATTTAAGTCCCATGATATACATATTGGCTCTTGGTGGACAATTTGTAGAGAGAATGAACCTCAAAATTATTCACTAATTAATTAAAAAATAGGTTTGTGGTCAATTGATATGACCACTTGGTTCTTACATTGGAGACCAAGGTTCAATTCTCCCCAAAAACATCTTAGTTGCAGTGAGCATGCTGAAGTAATATTCTCACTCTAATGGTAGTGTGCAGTAGGCATGCAAAGGAAGAACAAGGAATAGCTGCCTTGTAGGAGCTAGAAGAAGAAAGTGTTCAAGCCATAGGAAAAAAGGATGGAAGAGATGAAAGTAGATGCACTACTAGACGAGAATGAAGGTGAAAAGTAGGTGAGACATTAAAGTAGTAGGAACATAGATAGGAGATATGTGAATATAACAATATGGTGAGACCCCATTACCAACCCTCACTAAATAATATAAAAAATATATAACTCATCTACTTCATCAAAATATAACCCAAATTTGTGAATGAAAGAGAGCTCTCCTACTTCTATGTTGATGTCAAAAAGAGTACGAATGCAGGAAGCGCTCATCAAGCCTAAAAAATTATGTATACCTTTATAAATAATGACGAGTTGTATGGCCTATGAAAGTATGTACAGCTTCCATAAGACCCTCGTATTAAGTCCCGACTTGGCTGATAGAACCTCTTATAGAATCCTAGCATTTGAGCCTTTAAAAATGGAAGCCCAGTAGCTATGTCAATGTTTTGCAGAAGTCGCCAAAGAAACAAAAGATTGTGTTTTGCAGCCTCTTTGCTCGTATGCCGGCTATTTAACGACCTTCACCTAGGCCCTCTCTGGCAATTTGTACAATGTTTTAAGACTCAAACTTGTTGACCATGAACATAAGGTTTCATGGAGAAAGTTCAATTGATGTCTAGGCAAGGCAGTGTGATGAAAATAATGGTTTTAAAATAGTAAATACTTGGATTGGAAACTAATAAATTTTCCCCCAAGTCGAAGTAAAAACTTTTCCACGTCTATCTAAACCATAACGCACCCATTTCAAAAGTTCATATGGCTCATGTTGTATACAAAGGTCTTGGAACCAAAATAAATTTTCAAGTTCCTCTAGATGTCATTAAAAGTGCAGCACATATTATCATTGCAGAACATATTTTCCCCAGCTCAACAAAAAAGACTCTGGACCATGGCCGCACCTCAGCAGATGAACCAATTGACTTGATGATAAATAATTTGCTATGGATTGGCAATGATCTCAAACTATTGACTGTACCAAAGGCAAGAAAAAGAAGCAAGCATGCTGAGAAATAATCCACTACTTGTCGGGAAACAAATTTTATCAAGCTAAAACCTAACTATATACTTCAGTTAAAACTAGACAAAACTAAAATAAGAATACAAAGAAAAGTTGTACATGCCTCGCAAACCTAGGATTTGGTAGGGCCTCGATGTGTGCATGATGATTTAATCTAATTTATTTGTGAGATAAATGTTCTGTGAAAACGTTCTTTAAACTAGTTTATCCCATAGTGTAGTAAAAAAATGTTAGTATCTCACTACAAACGATAAATGGTTGAACCATCTGAGTCTTTGCCAAATACATGATTACACATTTGCTTTCTTTTTTTATGCACCCCTGGAATCTATTCTGGAAACCAATGGTTGTTCACTTGAGACAAGCCCTCGACTGCATCTAATCCAGTTCTTAACTTCAGAAAAATTAAAGATAGCCATCTTTGGTAGCTTGGAATACTAATTTGTTCTTTCCGTATATTTATCCTTCGAAGTTTGGAGTAACATAAGCACACAAAGGGCACAACAGCAGTAAGCATGCAAGCCCTTGTCCACATTACGAATAACTGACACCCATTTATGACAAGATCCAAAGACCCATCAACCATTGAACAAATGAATTTATAGCATTCAAAGAGTATTTCTTGAACAACATAACAGATCTTCATGCCATAGACAGCAGCAATTTTTCTCTCCAGCCGTATCTTTTGCAAGAAAGACCCTGTACACATAAATTTCTTCAACATAGTAAATTTCTTCTTTAGTATTGAAGGCCAACTCATAAGCCTCCATAGGGAAGAGTGTAGTTTTATTGAATAGCAATATACAAGGTGACATGTATGCCTCCTTGCTTAACAAGAATGGAGATGCGATTGCATCCTTGGGGCCAGTATCATGTTGTATATGATCTAACCAAGAGCCATACATGGAAGCAAGCACCTTTCGCAAAAAAAGAAATTGAATTGGATGAAATAAATGACTTTTCCAATCTAGACCCATGAATTATCAAAATACTGCAGAAAGATCTCTGGACATCATCAATGCTCAACATATTGAATCAAGCTCATCCACTGCCTTAGCAAGCAGGTGCTATATAAAAAGAAGCAATACAATTACATTAATCCAAAGCTGCTTTGTTCCACCTCCCATTTGATGGTCTGGGTATAGCTTCAAAAAGTGGTTTGGCCACCGCAGATGCCAATACACCCGGACTGTCACCCTTTGCTACCCACCTAGACCTTGATGGAGATATCTTTCCAGAATCTTGCAGACTTGGGGTGCTTGATGATCTCCTCACCTTGGACATCAAATCTTGCCCAGCTTTACCGTTCCCCTGACTATCTCCAAATGCCTTCAATGAACCAACCCCAACAACAAAAGCATCAGCCATATGAGGGTCACTGACTGTGAATGGATGATCAGTGGCACCAGTTGTATCACTAGCAAGAGATACTTTACCACCAGATTTGGGCCTTAATGACAGACCTTTTCCACCTCTCCCAGTTAAACCGGCTTCCTGCTTGAGTACACTTTCTGTTGAACCTAATAAATAGTCTGTCCCTTCGCCCTTAGACCGCCTCCTTACTAAGCTTTCATTTGTTTTCTCAATTTCATTGAAACCTGCATCCGCAACAAGTCCCATATTATGGATGCCATTTATTTTTGTTGAATCTTCACCTGTAAAATCTATCTCAACCTTCATCAGTAGATCTCCATCATAGGAAGTCTTAAACATCCTATTTACATCTTTAGATCCATCGTTTGCATATGTTTGAGGTGGAGTGGATGGTTCGCCCTCCATGCAAGACTTGTCTGTGTTGTATACAGACATCTCTGTTCCTTCATTACCCTTTCTCTTACCTGGTGAAAGCCCATAATAACCCCTTAAGAGACTCATTGCAACAGAAACTGTCTTTTTATCAGATTTCTTTGGCTCAGGAGCATAGATGTCGGAAATACTATTACAATAAGATGTATGAATTCCATAGCGTGGTGGTCGCCCAGAAGGAACAGAACTGCACAGAAATTCAATCACATGATTAAAAGAATAACAAGATGGATTAACATCCCGTTCAAAAGTATATACTACTGTAATTGCATAAAACAAACCAATTAATTATCCAATGATTGAATTATAGAAAAAACAAAATTATTGTTGTGTTTTTAGTAGACTGTGTTCCATCAAAGCCAACATCAAGAATACCAAGCAAATTATCAAAAAGGCAATATTCGAAAAAGCAAAACAGGTTTCTTCTGTGCTGAAATTGGGTACAATCTCTTCAATTTCTAAAATTTAGAATGCTCATTAGAAGGAATGAAGCTTAACAAGCCTGAATGGAATCCCTACAATTAGAACATGGATGAGGGAAAATATGCCAAAAATTATAGCTGTATTTCAGATGAACATAGAACTTAAAAGTGATCTCAGGGAGGGTTCTTACTCTCAGGCAGAGTCTTAATTTGCTTGCAAAACTTTGGGCACAGCTTGGCTGACAAAAGATGGCCATCATCATACTTTGTTTTTTGTTTTTGTTTTCATTGTCACTCCCAACGAGAATACCAAAATCTTTTGTAAGTTTTATAATTCAATGAAAAAAATTGAAGTAAATTAGAGTTTGATGATTGAGGTCATTATTGATGATGACTTTTAACATCCATCAAACCAAATTGGTCTGTACGACCTTTGAAATGCATCATTCTATTATACAATGTAATGTGTCTTTTAACATTGCTATACCAAGTATTGTCAGAATTGCTCTTGTGGTGTTGCCATCCCTCCAATCATTGATTTTGTGGACACATTTCATCTTAATAATTATATGTTCTATAATTAAAGGAAAAAAATTGAAGTAAACGTAGAGTTTGATGATTGAGGTCATTATTGACAATGACTTTTAACGTCCATCAAACCAAATTGATCTGTACGACCTTTGAAATGCATCATTCTATCTATAATGTAACATGTCTTTTAACATTGCTATACCAAGTATTCTCAGAATTGCTGTTGTGGTTGTTGCCATCATCAATTTTGTGGACACATTTACTTGAAATTGCAATGCAGGAAGCTTCTTCAGAGTCCCCTTTTTACAGGATGCATTGGATAGAGGGTAAGGTCCCTAGTTCCCTTATTTTGGGGTCATCAAAAATGCAGAAGAAGTTCCCCATAAGATTTCCAGTGTTCTTGGAATGGAGTCCTCTCCCCCAAACTAGTTCCCTAGGTTAGGAAATGAGTACCCCAGTAATTTCCAGCTACTTTCTCCTAATGGAGAAGATGCTTGGGGTACAGCTATAGTTGCAGGGTATAGTTATGAAAAGTGAGTGATCCAAGTCCCATTCACTAACCCCATAGCTTAGATGATCTGTTATGCAGAAACACCTCCTCCTACTCTTGGAGAAATACGAGGCATTTTGTTAGGCATGTCAGACCAAGGGGCATCTAAGATTCATGAGAGATATTGAAATACAGTTCTACAGATAGAGGATTAAACATATATGGGATTGTCCAAAGTTACAAACACAACCTCTCGCACATGGCAGCCTATGCATTGAACATAAAATGGTAATTAGATATGCCTAAGAGGTGACTACCATTGATGATGAGAAGACTTTAGTTATCCTATTAATAAGATGTCTACTGGAGTCCATGAAAATTTAGGAGCTATTCCGGCATATTGCAGAACTCAGTGGCCCTTTTTAGAAACCCATTTGCAGCTGAAGAAGCAGGTTTGAGTAAAGTAACCTGCCCATTGGGTGGTTGAAGATGCATGGCAACATAACCCCAGAACTTAGACAGTTTGCTAATCCATCGGTCTCCCAAATTCCTAATTTCTATGCAAGTCTCACCTCAAGGAGAGGGGGGCAGCTGCTTGGAGTTCATGGCAGCTTGTATCTTCAGCATAAGACGAATACAGAATGTTTGCCCTGACTTACCAGACATTGGGTTGTTGATCTTTAGGATGCCAGACATGTCAATGAAGACGGTGAAGATCTTCAACAAAGTTCAGTTGCAGTGCACCTGAGTGTGTTTGATAGTCGAAGAAACCCTTCAGTAATAGCACATAAGCCGAAGGTCACTGCACAAGGGGAATTAACAATATAAAAAAAAGCATGTCATACTTTTTAGGACAGAATAATTAATTGTGCATATATATATAGGGGTATACATATGTTTATCTACAACCACCATACATCTTTAGACAGTTGTGAGAAGTGAGTCATCCAAGTCTCATTTGCTGACCCCGTAGATGACCCATTATGCAGAAATACCTTCTCCTACTCTTGGAGAAATATAAAACAATGCATATGGACAGAATACTTAATTGTGCATATACATAGGTATATACGTATGTTTATCTACAACCACCATACATCTTTAGACAGTTGTGAGAAGTGAGTGATCCAAGTCTCATTCGCTGACCCCATAGATGACCCATTATGCAGAAACACTTTCTCCTACTCTTGGAGAAATATAAAACATTTTGATAAACATGTTGGGCCAAGGGACATCTAAGATTCATGAGAAAGATCAAATTAAAATTCTACAATGAGAGGACTATCATTAAATCACATACTTCAATGTATGCGGGATTGTACAAACACCACCTCTCACATAGCAGCCTATGGCATTGAACTTAGAATGGTATTTAGATATGCCTAAGAGCGAGAGAGACTACCATTCTTGATGATGAGGTTTTAGTTATCCTATTGACAAGATGTATACTGAAGAAGAAGCCATGACGATTCAGGAGCCGAGATTAGTTGTGTTGGATCCACCAAAGGATCCCAAGAGTGATGATATCATTGATGCATATAATAGTTGACTCGCAGCAACTTACGTGCCCACAAAAACTGAGGTCAGAGCAGTAGCTGTTTCACAGAAGATGGACCATTAGCCAGGCTTGCTCCATGCTTTCTTTGTTATTTATGGGACTTGAACTTTTTTCATTTTTGCTATTCATCTTTTAGTGTGTAGATCATAGAGTGCAGACTCCGTGAGTACTCGCCAGTTTTTTTGCTCTAGTGAGTTACCAAAAAAATCACAAAGAATAGAGTTTTTGGCGAATACTTGCTGTTTTTTTGGCGAATATTCGCCAAAAACTAGGTGAGTCTGTACAAAAAAATCGCCATACAGTGCAGAAACATGGCAGAGATTAAAACGTGCCAAAAACGTGGATTTTCTGCTTATAAAAATTATGAAAATGGTTCAAGCCATGAAGGTCTGTGTGGTTTTAAAGGTCTTCATTTGGACCCCACGAGGGGAGCTGCCCCTCGACTCCACTGGGGGCGCTGCCCCCAAATCCCCACCAAACTCATTCAATATATTTTGTAGATGTATTATGCATAAAAATTATGGTTTTTTCAACCAAAAAAAAAATGTTGTCTCGAAAATTAAAGTATTTTTTAAGTTGCCAAGTTTTTGCCGAGTCACAAATTTTGGGTCGGTCAAGTTTGCGAACTATGGTGTAGATCATACCACTAATTTGATGTCTAGGATTTTACCTTTTTTTTTATGATGTATGACTTTATTGGGTATGTTACATAATACCAGTCTTCAAACTTATTGCTGCAATTCAATGTTTCAAATTTCAGTCTTGTGAATATCAATTTTCATTTGTAATCTGATGGTTTACATGTATTTTAACTTCTTCCAATTAGAATTCTTACTTAATGTCAAATGTTGAGATTGAAGTTAGAGATAGAACTCAATGTAATTAGAACTTTGTTTATATTTTATTATAATAGGTGATGATTCTTCTATGTTGAATTTGATATTTATTTACATTCAATTATTAATTTTTAATGCTTACCTTCCCCCAAGATTACTTGAAATTTTTCAGAAATTCCAGAGATGCATCCCCATGTTCTTACCTTCATGTAACATTGGTTTTAGCAGAGCAAGAAGCATCTACCCAAAGACATTGGATATTAAAAGCATAAGCAAATTGTTAATTTGTCTGAGAGAAAATCCCAAACTACAACATTTAGCAGCAAAGATTGTCATGGCCAACATCATTAAAAATGAACTGTTCATAGGTATGTGGCATCCTTAGATTAAAAGCTTTGATAGGAAAGATCCACATGACCTTGGAATATGCTAGAAAAATCTCACTCATATCACCTGAGAATTTTTTACATTCAATGGAATTAAAAGCTTTGAGGACAAAGATCCATGTGACCTTGGAATATGCTAGAAAGATCTCATCTCAAATGGCCAGGTAATATTTCCCCTTTGAACGAACAAGTGGAGAGGACAAAACAAAAACAATAATGCAAGAGGAACTCAATTGATATCTTGATACCCTAAAAATAGGATAAGAGCTTCACAGACGAGCAATTCACATTCTTGCCGAGTCACAAATATTCTAGAATGGTTGCACAGGGATACCGGTGCATTATGGAATGCATTTCAAATTGCATTATTTATTCCTATCCTGGATTACTTTCACTACATTGATTCTAGAGGGGATAAACAACATAATTTGGGACAACATAATTTGGGGCAACAAAGTTCTCTCATGGAATTACAGTAGCATTGTTCATTAAAAAGGAGAACGCATCAAGAAAAAACTAAAAAGTTAATTAAGTCCCTTATATCAAGAATGTTGCCATTATTATTAGCCTTATTTTGAGGCACCATATATACATGCCTTAGTCATCAAAATTATAGCATTGTTACTATTAGTCTATAACAGGCTGTCTAGATTATGCATAGATTGATCATTAGAGAAGGATCAACTGACAGCAGTGTAGATAAGACCCATAGGTGCAAGTTTTCAAACTAGATATGTCTTTGCTACAATGCATGGAAGTAGCAGCCACCTAAGTGAACTGAACAAATAGAACACAACTCATTCGTAGTGCTCAATCTCAATTCAAAATTTTTTATTACAATTAAGACAAACGGACTATAAAGGAAACTATGGTTACCAAGAAAGATAAAAAAATGTCAGGACTCTGTACCTTTATTTGAATAAATATGAAGTAAATTATAATTCAAAAGGCCTCTCTGGCAACAAAGAAGGGCAAGCTGGCGATTGGAATGAAAAAAACAATCAAATTTTGATTCAAGTTTATATTTTTTCAACTGTAGATTTTGCCAGTAGGATCTTAAAAATGGGACAACATAGACCAGAAATGTCATGTAGTAAGATTATGCAAGGAACATGACACACTTCTACAAACGCATAAGAAATAAGGTAAGCAATAATTCATACACTCAAACTAATGCATACATATGTATCAAAAAAACAAATACACACCAGAGGTGCTAAAAAAAGCATTCCCCTTGGTAAGTCTCTGATTGAGCACCTTCAGATAAGAACAAAACTTGCTATCATGAACACTTTTAGCATACTTTTTGAGCAGCAAGATATTGCATTATCGATCATCGATAGCTGGCCCAGAAAGTAAAACCTAATAAACGTTTGGTCCACATTACGGGTCTTCATCAAAGTCAAAATTGATGTATACCTGGGTGTTTTGGCATTATTTGATAAAGCAACTGAAGGAGGGTGCCTTCCAGGAAGTGGTATGTGCAAAGTCTTGTGAGCATACATTTGAAGATCTGTCATCAATCCATTCATTCGTTTTATGTCTGATACCTGTATCCAGACAATACATTAAAATTTTAACCATGCTCTACTAGTTCTCAACAAAACAATAAGCATGTGGTGTAAAATTCTTCACAATAATTAATGGCACATATTAACATTAACAAACAAAGAAAAAATTTGAAGTTTCAATAAAATTGAACTGATTTACAACCAAACAGTTCATATAGAACAATTGAACCATCTTAGTGATAGTTGGCATGAGTTTTCCACAGTCCATGAAGTTATGCTGAATGCTTTTGGATTTAACTGAAAAAAGATACACAGTTAAATCCAAAAGCATTCAGCATAACATCTTTAGTGAACTAATTATCTCAAATGCATTACTGTCAAAAGGGATCTCCACAATAAAAATAGTGAACCTCATAAACCGTAGTTACCTTTAAACTGATCCTACCAAACAAAGTCAAGCAAACAAAGGTGTTATGGAATATAGTAAAGTATTTAGTTTTCAGACTGCATCTATATCTCCAGCATAAAACAACTCACCACCTAAATTTCAAGAGAAACGCAAGGGCCACCACACATTTCCCTAAAAGACTGCTAGCACTTACATATACAATAACACCCATGTACACAAATTTCATCAAAATGCCAAAGAATTAAAAGAAAGGCTCTTGCATCAACAACTTGAGATCTGTGTTAAAAGCAATATCTGTGCCAAACATTCAATACTTAATTGGACCAAAACTTCAGAGCATTTAGTACCATTTCATTTTGTAGGCTATAATTTTCCTCTGGAATTTCAGATTGTAGAAAAAGGTTGTTAAGGTATTCCAAAACACACAGAAGAGTTGCCAAACCAAAATGCAATGCCAGTTCCATAACAATAAAGTAAAATATACCAAAAAAGTATGATTGCATTAACATTCATCCTTCTATAGTGTAGTAACAACCAAGCTTCACCAAGAAGAGTCGTAGCTTTTCACCACCTACTAACAAAAAAAAATTAAAAACTCATACATGACCTGTTACATTTCTTTCATTATCTGTCAAGAAAACAATACTTAATTAGTCTTGCCTGTCTACTTAAATTTTTAATTTGATATTTAGTATTTACAATAAAAGCAAACTTAAATGCTTCCACATGATTAAATTTATTGGTTATTATATCAAAGATATTAGCCATGGCCACATTCAGGGATTATTGATTAATATATACATCAGAGTGGCATTGCAACAGATTATTCATTAAAACACTTGCTTAGGTATAGTATAGAATATTTAATACTAATTATAAAATATATACAGTTCCCTTGAAGAAGTATTTGTTTGGATTTTAATGTACTACTTTGATGCTTCATAATTACGCAAGTATCACCTGTTCCCTTAATTGACTTTAAGTGTAGATTGGAGATACCTTAAAAAATCCCTTTGTGCAGTCACGCAGTGTGATCATGATTCATCGCAATTGCTTGCCCAATTGGTTGATTATGGTCACAGGAACTTTTTTTGTTCTTTTATTTTTCAATCAAACAGTAACATAAACAAACCTCCATGTTAATCAATGAATAATAAGTTACCCGTTAGTGTGCACCATTACCCATTTGATGATTTTAAGAATGCGAAAACCCTAGTTGAAAACATCATTTTCAAACAATAGTTTTACTTGTAAAAGATACCCCATCTGTGAGAACTGTGAAATAGTGATTCCACAAATTGTGAGAAGGCTCAGCCAAACCTATACAACCACCAGCACAGCTTTTATGCGGACACAGTGAACCTGGCCCAGGTTTGACCAAAACCTGGAACTATATTTTTTATGGCTTATGAGAACAAATGCCAGCCACAGCACCTTTGGTTCACATTTTATTTTCCTTACTGTTATAAGTATAACCTTACCAGGAATAGTCACAATGTACTGTATTGCAATGCATTGCTTTCAGCATATATTCTAAAGTGAACTAGTTGCCAATGGAGCCCTGCGTACATATTATATGCTGTAAAAGACAAACCTTCTGAGTCCAAATACAAAGTTGCTAACAAATTAAGGCATGGTGAGGTATTTATAGCTTTGTGTAATTGTAATGGTTATAGATTATAGCTCACCTCAATTAGGGACCATACCATTTAAATACAAATATGTTATTTCATCTGCTATAAAACTAGATCAAGAATAACAAAAACAACCTTCATACATTCATAAAGTTTTGAGATTTCCACAGGTCAGCATGTTTCAAGGTATATGCGGACTCCAACTGTACATTCAAATCCAATGTTGATTTTTCTTCAAACCTATTTGTTCATGATTGTACTTTATGACAGACTTCAATCACATGTTGAGCAACTTGCCCAAGGGAGTAAAGTGCCATCTTGACCAGCAATGACCAGATCATTCTTCATAAAAATGCAAACTCTTATACCTTAATTCCTTCACAAAAAAACTTCGAGGCTAATACACATTCTATAGCCATTTTGTCCCTAAAACATTTTGCACATTCTCTCTCACACCATCTCCGATTACCAAAACCACCAAATGTCTGACACTAGCGGGAAAGATGCCAGATTTGAAACTTTCCATTCAAGAACACTGCTCGGGGCTAATTAGCTGGTCGGCTTCATTGTGCTTAACGCTCATAAATAAGGTTGCCTTTGGCTTCAGGAGACTCGCTTTCACTCCATCCCCCACAACTTACATCTCTTTTACCACAACCTAAAAAACACCGCCACAATAACCAGAAATGCCGTACCTTGCCCAAGTGCAGAGGAAACGCCAATCTAGAAAATTTTGATGAGGAAGATTTTAAGGATAAATTGTTTTGTAAGAATGGCAAAGTGGGTAAAATTTCCCACTACAAAAATAGGAAATACATGTATCAATGCCAACAATCTGATGAGAGATATAGAGATTATTATAATGGTCACACATGTTAATGTAATTTATTGATTTTTCCTCAAATATATTGTAATTAATAATGGTTTTATGTACATTTTGCATAAAAACCTATACCGACTCAAAATTGCACCTCTCCAAAGACTGCCACTGCCGATGCAGTTCCCAGTATTTACACTGAAAATTTTGTGAAAAAAAAAATCCTTCTGAACAAAGTAAAACATGGCAGTGAAAATTTGAGAACTAGTGAATTAGGTGGCTTAACTTTCGAAATTTAGTAAAAATTAGGTGATTCACAAAATTTAGAATATTCAATGGATATGTGAATTTGTACCTCGACTCCATACTTTATGGCAATGCCCGCTAAGGTATCCAACTTTGACACAGTGTGCTCAATGTAGTTATTAGAACCTCCTCCTGCAGTTGGTGACGGCGACGTTGCCGAAGAAGTAGTGGCTTCAGATCTCGTTGGAGTGACACAAAACCCCGGATCCATTCTTCTCTCAGCCTCCAAACGAACCAGTATATCATCAAAAAAAAGCGAATGTCCCCCATGCCCCATTAAACCCTCATCCCCAATTTCCTCCTCATCTCATATGCCGCAAAACAAACCTGCACAATACCATTCTTCTGATCCCGATCTGCTGCAATTCGATTCAATAAAAATTGGGGGCGAAGGAAAAAAAAGGCAAAACCCTAACGATGTCTAATTTCCTCAAATGTGCATCAAATTCGTCACGAAAACCAGCGATCGAACGGCGGATCGGAACCTGCGACTTCCGATTTGTTTGATCCTTCATACACAGGCTCCGATCAGAGGGTTTATTTGATATCTGGACCGGTTAAATTTAGTGGGAATACTAATGACAGTTGTACTATATTTGTGCATATAATAGTTAGAGTAAAAGTAAGCGGGGCACGCCAATTTCATGGCATAAATGCTGGAGAAAAGGTTGACATTTAGAATTGGTCCAGAGTAAAATGGATAAATTTGGTTTGTTTACCATTGCCGACGCGTTTTTGTGCCGTTAAACTAATAATCTTAATAAAATTCTGTCTAAATCTCACTGCGTGTCGGTGGTCAGCCTGGTTGTTACATGCTCATACTTTTCCCCTTCCTCCACGCCGGTCTTGACGGAGAAGATTCATATATATACAATGTATATATATTTGGTGTTAGGGTTTTTATTTTTTCAGTTTATGTTTGGATTCACCCACAACACTTCTATATTCGGTTGACTTCAATAATTAACAATGTTTTTAAAACGAGAAAATCGTGTGAAACGTTTTAAAAATTAAGTTTAATGGATATTATTATAAGAGCAGCAACTCCCTCGGTAGATCAAAAATCAGTGACCATACTATATGGACATTTTGTCCTCTAATAGATGTGAAAGGTAGGACAACACATCCTTTGAAATATCTATTGTTTTTTAGTATGTATAATGTTGAAAATTATGTACTTCCCTTTTTTAGATTTGACTATATAATTTTAATTTCGTTTTAATATATGTTTTTTTATCATCGTATATTATGTCTTCTTCTTTTATATTTGGGCCCACTTTAGTTTTAATATATGGCTTTTTATTAAAAAAATATGGTATATTATGTCTTCTTTTATATTTGGGCCCACTTTGATTAGAGTGTCTTTTATGTAGTAACAAGTTTACAAGTGGCATATTCTTGGGTAAAAATTGGCTTGCGACCTTGTCCTAGTTTGTCTACATCAAAATTAATCCCCAAGGACCAATTCTAATGTATAGATTTTTCATTCGTCACCTCAAGTCAAATATGTGGGTGCGGAATTGACCCATGTCACTTCAATCTAAACCTCGAACTTTTAAATCTCAAAATCTAAATTGAACCTTACCAACTTCTTCCTACTAACCATTAACCTAACTTAAAGCACGTTTATGTGGATTTGTGTATTATGTTGTTGTTTTTAAGGACATTTTATAATGCCCCAAGCTTTTGCCTAAGACATTAGTGGAAAAAAATAGACAAACAAATGTTTTGTGTTGCAAAGGTGACACCACACATGCCACGCTACACTCCTACATGCACATGGTGTTGCAACACCACACAGCAACTCACTTGATACACACACCAGTGCACTATGCAAGGTGACACAAGTAGAAGACTTACTACACCATAGGCCAAAATCACAAAAGCTAACTCGAACACTGATATTCGAAGGAAGTTTGAGGTTCCTATGCTAATTTACAAAGCCTTGCACCTTGATCAACGAGCTGATCCTCAAACATCTCGGCATTCGAGAAAGCAACGACAATTCCATATTGGTTCAAACTTCAAGGACAAGCATGCACAGATTCAGACTTCAATGTTTGAACTACGCAATCTCAGACTGTAGAGTCTAAGTGCACTCCTACAAGGTTGAGGGTTATCTTCCAATCTATGCCATCCCAAACTTCAAGGTTTGAGTAGCATCAGCTTAGACTTCAAAGCCCAACCAACAACCAGCACACCATGTGGAAATTAATCCTCCCACCAAACACTAAACACGAAGCACTAAGGGGCCTATAACTCAAACTTCATAGTCTGGTGTACACTATGCACTTCAACCTTTGGGGTTTGATCTACATTGCACAATCTACTAAATTTTCTTGGTCAAGTTCGAACCCCAAAACACCTTGCCTCAGACTTTAGAAGCCAATAAATGACATGCATTTCAAAATTCATAGTCTGAAATGCAATAGACACATGCAATTTTCCATGATAAGCCTAAACCTCTAAGGAAGGGCAATTCAGACTTCAGAGACCAATCCACAACATGCAATTCAAACTTCGGGGTCTGAAATGAACCTAGCAACACATAGACTCGAGCCAAGTCCAAACTTCTGGAAGTCTACAACTGGAACTTCAAGGTCTGAAATGCACCTAGCAACAGAGACTCTGAGCCAAGTCTAGACTTCTACAAGTCTACAACTTGAACTTCAAGGTCCAAAGTACACTTGCAACTATGCACCAAAAGGCAAGTCAGAGACAAGCTTACCTTTTCCAATCATCATGGCATAGCTTCCTCGTTTTGTGTGTTGTATGAAAATAGTCTAGGCTAAGCACTTGAGCACATGTGGGCCCCACATTGCCCAAGCAAGGAGCTCTTAAAGCCTCAAAAAATAGACTAAGCCCAATGCGAAACTTTCCTTCCACGTAGACAACTCATGTGAGAAGGTGGCAATGCTCTCAAGAAGACAACCATTAGACATGATAGAAACATAAAAAACACCATAACATCCTTCATACATATAAGAAGAGGAGTTGATTCCCCATGAGACTACAATGTTGATAACATCAAGAGATAGTTAAAATCATACTTATTGACCACATTTTTCCAAGTTAAACCATTATGAAAAAAGCCCTTATTACAATCATACACATCCAACTTCAAGGTTGGATTCATCATAATAAATGTTAGAGTACACACCACCTACAAGGGTGGAATACAATATAAGTATACTATTGTCATGATCACTTATACAAATTACATACAAGGGCATCAAAGGTCCCAAAATTATGCATTTTTCCACAAGAGCTTAAAATGATAATTGCCAACTTCACAAGGTAGAGAAGCCTTTGCACACTTTCCAAGATCCTCTAATGGATCCACAATCCCCAATAGTGGTTCAACACCACCCAACCATGTGGAACCCTTAAGCCCATCCCACTGAACTAGGAGGTAATTGACCAAGTAGTCCAACAATACACACGTCAAGCATGGTGGTTAAACATACACACATAATATGTGTCACATACAAATGGTTTCCAAGTAGGCATACACAAAATAGAATCAATCTCCAACATAGCATACATAATAGATATCACACACACACCATACAAAATGCAATCATAACACAAGATTGGAAAACACACCAATCACACGTGTATCACAATATCGCATGCATCCATCAGATATACAATCCAACATGCAAGTACCATTTATCTCAATTTGGGTAACAATGTCCTTAAATAACACCTTAATCATTTCACAAAACTTTGGTGGAAAACCAAAAGCCTCCAATGTCATAATAATGAATGACCATTCAACCTTGTTGTATGCTTTCTCAAAATTAATTAGAAGCATGCCAACATTCTGGCCAATAGTCTTTGCCCAAATCATGGCTTCCCAACTAGTGATCAGCTTCTCTAAAATGTATTTGCCTTTTATGAACCAAGTAAACGTGTAGTGTTTATGAAATTTGGGAGGATATCAGTAAGTCTAAAAGCTAATATATTGGCTAGAATTTTATAGGAGACATTTGGGCTCCAGTTTGTCATTTGTGATCTACCTCCTTCTTTTGGTAATAGTTTTATAATACCTCTGTTAATATTGCTATCCAATGTCCCCTTTCTAATAGCCTCATTATATACTAGCAGTAAATCCTTAGCTACCCATTGAATATTTTTTTGTTAAACTCAGGAGGAAGCCCATCAATTCCTAGATATTTATCATTTTTGAATGATTTAATAGCTTTTATGATCTCCTCCTTACTAATATCATTATCCAAGATGTTGGCATCCTCCTTGGATTTTTTCAAATAATATTTCTACAATACTCTTGTGCAATCATGCACTTATTATTACCATCACTGGAGGTTAACAAATTTTGATAGAATTTTTTGAATTCATCCTTGATGTTGTTTATGTTATTTATTTGGACATTATCCACCCATAATGGCCCAATTTCTTATTTTATATTCTTCATTTTGAGAAAGTCAAAAAAGAAATTTGACCCTTTATCCCCAACTTTGAGTCAATTCTTTTTGCCCTAATATTCATTCCTTGAGCTTTTATGGTCTACACACACCTCAATTTGTGTTTAGTGTCAATCATTACATCGATTAGTGCCTTATTATTAGTGTCATTCTACAAGAGACTCTCCATAGAATGGAGGTTCTCTTGAAGCTTATTCTCAATCCTCCTCCCATTAAGCACAAACTTTTTCCATAGAGTTTGGAAGAGATTTTTCCAACAATTGACATTCCTATTCCACTACTCAATATATGGCTACCCTCTCCAAATAATCCTATTGATCTCCCTCAAAGTGAAGATTCCATCATTACAGTCCTATCTATTGAGAAAATCGGTATTAAGTTTGAACATGTTGTCTCTACTATTATTGTTACTACTATTATCTTGGACAAAATCTTGGCTTCAATGGGATGATGACCTGAAATGGTGCAAGGATACACTTTAACTTTATTTCCATTATCAATGGGCTCAAAGCTAAAGTGATCATTATGAGCATAAAACCTATCAATTCTGCAATAGATTCTTCTCCCCTTAGTTTGACTATTGCACCAAGTATATCATATGCCCTTGCTCTCTCTTTTCCCATTTTCAAGAGGATGAAAGAGATTCGGGCTCATTTTCATCTTATTCTAGAAGAAATGTTCATTTCCTTTCCAAGACATTTCAATGCCTCCACGTTTGTCTTCTTTTTGTTTTATCATGTTGAAATCCCCTCCCACGATCTAGGGGACCCTAGGAAGGGTGTTCATCCATTTCCATGACTCAATTCTATTTCTATAGTCATTAGCTACATAAATTGAGCACAATCCAAACTTCATGTTATCTTTCTCAATGTAATATAGACACCTCTATTACATTGAGAGCTACCAGATTCCTTAATATAGTTGGCCCGTTTATTATTGATTAAGATAGTAGTTCCTCCTCTCCCCTTGTCATGATTAGTGCAAAATTGAATAGCATCCTTCTAGATTAACTTCAAGTTCACCTCCAAACGAAACCCTAAAGGTTTGACTTCTTGAAGAAGAAGGAAGTCCAAATAGTTAATCTTATTACAAAAAACTCCTAATAATATATTTTCTATCAGGAGACTCGAGTCCCCTTATAGTCCAGTTAATGCATTTTAGACTCATCATTATTGGGAGAGGAATTGGAGGCTTTTTTATTTTTGTATAATATGTCAAAACATTTTGGGATCTTTTCATCTTTCCATTCTTTCTATTTTTTTGACCACTATCTTCTCTGATCACCCACTTTCTCTTCTTTTTCTCATCTTTTTTATCTTATTTTTTAATCAATTTCTGTTCCCTTCTCCTCATCACTGAGGAATAGGGGTTGTTACACTCCAACACAATGTTTTCTTTGTTCCCCTCCATCAAAATTCCATTTGTTAAATTCTTGATTCCTACCTTTGGCTCTAATGTGGTGGATATACCATTTCCAACCTTGTTGGAAATTTCTTTAGTTCTTTTTCTTCCCAACCATGATCCTTTCTTTTATTTTATCAAGCACTAGCTCTTGTGTATTCTTTTGTGTTGATTGACCACCTTAGTGGCCTTAGTTTCAACTTCCTTGTTTGTGCCCTCAAAATTATGAGTGTCTTTGTAGACACCTGAAAATGACATACCTTACACAACCATTTTTTGGCATCTCCCTAACATCTCCTTCTACGCTAACTTATCCCCTTCCTCGTGATTAATTAAATTAGCCATTTTATTTAATTAATTTACCCGATCCCCATTATTGATGCAGGAACTTCTAGAGGTCATAACTTTTGACCCGGAGGTTCGTTGGAGCTGAAATTTGGTGGGCAGATGCATCTTGAAGAGTTTAATAAAAACCCCACCGAACTGGTAAATTCAGTAGGTCACCGTTTTGACACTTTTTTGGGACCTTGTCCAATCATCTAGGGCCTCAAAATGAGGTTTTAATTTTTTTTTTTGGATTTTCCAAGTTATTTTTTCTAATTTATTTTTGAACTTTACTAGCAATTAGATTAGAAAGTTGATGATTAGTCGTCTTTTAGTAAGTTTCAAATATTTGGAAACTTTCATGGTCATATGGATAAGGATGTGAAGTTACCAAAAATGGCAATTTTAGAAAGTTGCTAAAATTTGCCAAAATGGTAATTTTTATTTTGTATAAACTTGGTATTTTTTAGTTGTAGGAGAATGGAATGGAATGAGAAGGAAGTTGAAAATAGTTCTGAGTTTTTTTATATTCTTTTGCAATAATAATATTGTTGAATTTTATGTTGTGAAGTTCAGTTACATCAATTATCGCCTACCCTAATTAATTAAATAAAATTTATTTAATTAATTAATCCCCTTAACCATTACCCAAAATTAATTAAATAAATAATATTTATTTAATTAATTATCCGTCTTTGCTATTAACAGATTTATTTAATTAATTTAACCTTATGTATAGCCAAACCTTGGTTAATTAAATAAATCTCATTTATTTAATTAACTAAACTATCCCATCAAATCTCTACAAGCAAATTAATTAAATATTTAACTCCATTTAATTAATTTGGATCACTAATTAACACATTCACTAATTTTCTACAGCTAGATTAATTAAATTAATCCCCTATTTAATTAATCTAACCCTTCATTAACCCATCTCCCCATAATTAATTAAATAATCTACATTATTTAATTAATTAAGCTCACATGTCTCTCCAACTCACCCTTGCCAATCCATGCACTTGTCCCATCTCATCCCACTCACCCATAAAATGAATTTTTAATTCATTCACATGTCTCCATCTTCATAAATGCAAAGCCTTCCCAAGACCAAATTCAAAATTCAAAAATATTGTGAGCCCTCCATCTTTGTTGATGAAACCCCATCCATTGATTTCACTGTGAAATCTCATCCATTGGATCTCATCTTTGAATTCCAACCATGGATCTAAAATCCTCCAAAAATCTATAAATAAAGAGCCTCTCCAAGCATTTTGACTCTAACTAAGAAGAACTCATGTTCTCATAATCTCTTCACCATCATAGCCAAATTATTCTCAAATCATTGTCAATTTATTGCCCTCATTATGTTGGTTCATATGTGAGAAATCCACATTCAATCAGTATTGGGTAAAACTAGGATTTGCAGTTGGGTGCATGCATTTCTTCCACCGTATCAAGGAGACTAAAATGGAGTGAAGATTTGAAGGTATATCCTTTGTTTGTGTTTATTTTGTATTTCTAACATCTTTCCTCGTTTTATCATCTTCAGTCTTTATTAAGACTCTTAGACTTGTCTCTATTTTTTTCTCCACCATCTTTTATGTGCTCCACTTTCCCTTGTTTATCTTTGTTGTAATCATCTTATGAATTTTGAGCATTTGTTTTTTCTCTAAATTTAGGCTTGAAATTATTGTTATACCTATTAATTTTTGGGAAATCCCTTTTTTTGGTGCCCTTCATTTTTACAAAGGAAGAATGTGTTTAGCCCTCTAGGAATCTCAAGTTTACAAGACACAATATAACTCCCCATGTTTACTCCTATTTCTTAAAGAATATCAATACCAAATGTAATGATCCAAACATATAATAATGAAAATAATATAATGTAGAAGATAGATCTCACACAACACAAGAGATTTTTGTGGGCCAATATGCCCTAATATCCAATATATGTGGAAATAGAATAAACCCTTAAGGTAGGGTAACACCATATAATACTCCTTAAGGAAGAAGCCACTCCATGCTATATCTCCAAGTGATCTCCAATACAATATAATACTCTCCACCTATCTTACAATGATATTCACCTCCTATATATATACCACCTCCTAATAACATAATGGAAGGGTAATCCTAATGAAGGCCTACTCAACTCATGACATAATTAATTATACAAGTTATCCATAAGACCTAATATAACTAACTTAAGGGATGTGTGCCACATGTCGGCATTTCCATCCACTTAGATACATTATAATATCATATCCCTAGGTACATAACATCAGATAAGAGAGACACCAAGACCCTTGCATCCATGTGTTGCAAAGTGGCCCTGGTCTCCTCTAACTAGAGATATTTGCCCATGGGCTATAACAGTTGAGGAATGAAGGACCTAGATTGAGGTGGGAGATTCTTGATAATTACCCATCTAGGGACAGTATAGGCTAGAACTTCTTCATTCAATACCTCTGGCGACTAGGCAACAATTTTGAACATGGACTTACCCATATTCCAATATTCCTTGTTAAGTGCTCTCTTTTGCATACTATAGTTTTTAAAGAAGACAACGAATAGACCTTTTTGTACCATTCTACAAAATGAAATATACAATCCTAGTTTCTTTCCCCAAACACTTAAAATCCATACATAAACAAAAAAATGTGAAGGAAGACTATCTCTATCTATGGTTGCAAAGAAGATAGCAACATTTTTTAGCCTATTTTCTTCTTTAGCTACTACAGAAGACATATCCAGATTAGGCTCCATTAGGAAAATTTTGGGGGGAGGAGACACCTTACTGTTTTCTCCTCCTACTTGTTCACCTCCGAGGGCTCCTCCGTCACCCTCGATTTGCTTCATTTCAAACTTAGCTAATGCAAAAGTCTCTATCTTCTCGTCACTATTGAGAATTTACTTGTACGACTTCTTCTTTTCCTGTTGTTCTACTTTATTTTCTCTAGAACTTCCATCTTTGTCCATCTTTTCCACTCCATCTTCCTCCATTAATTCCCACACTCTACCCACCTACTCTCAGGAAGTACACCAATCAATAACCCTTGGGCACAAGAGGGACAACCAACCACTAATAAATTAAAAAATGGTTCAAGGTAAGGCATAAACATCATCAAAAAACCCCACAAAAACCCCTAAACCAAAGACAACCCAAACACCAAAACCCCCAAAACAAAACAACACAAACAAGCAACACCACAACAAAGAGGAAAAAGAGGATAATCTGATCACATGCGGCAAAGAACACTAATCAGAGTCAATTCTAGAAGAGAAAGTTGATTTAAGGTCGATAATGGAGGGTGACTATTTATCTCCTCTATTCACCTTAGAACTCCTCTTCCTCTTAATCTCTTCAATTCAATCTTAAATCTACTTTTGAATATTTTTGCTTTTTCATTATTAAGTTGGAAACTATAACACTTAAACTTAGAACTGTAGACCCTAAACTTACACTTGAACTTAAATTTTCCATTCCAACCCAAACCAAACCCTTATTCTCTAAACCTAAAACATAAAGCTCCATTGTAACATGGAAACTAGAAACTAGGGGGCTATGATATAATTACATGAGGTTATAATATAGTTCTAAATGGTTTGAAAAAGGAGTTTAACTATTGCAAGTATGAGTAGTAAATGTTGTCATTGATGTGAACACCTAAGGTCAGCATCTAAGGAAATTATTTGAATGAGTTTGAGCAAGTGTCTGAGAAGAACAGTACAATGTTTTTCTCTGCATATCTTGTAGATTGAATATCTTTGTCTGTAGTTTGGAAGTTATGTTAAGAGATATCTGTAGTTGATATGTTTCAAGTTTGAGCCTCCGATGTGAAGATTTGAGCGAGTTTTGTTCACCAGAGTAAAAACTATTTTTTCTATGTATTTAATGGTGACTGGTAGAATGTATTCCACTCTGCATTTCTCCGCATTTAAGTTTTTTAGTCTGCGGTTCTGAGATTAAATCTGGAATGATGATATGTGCCTTCAGTTGAAATGGTTCATGATTTGGTGCTCCGCAAGCGATCTTTCCTTTATGGCAATGGCCGACAATAATGTTTAAGTGCTCTGGTTTGAAGAATCTTCTAGATAGAATATTTGGAGGTTGTGCAAAAGTTCTTGGTGATTGTAACATGCTTGTGGATGTCTTTAGATCATGTTCCCGCCTTTTGATTGGTCCACAAAGATTAATTCAGATCACAATTGAAGCGTGTTCCTAAATGTCTTTGTGTGAACACTAGTTTTGGCTGACCTAGTTGTTTTCACTACTTATAGTTCTGCTTCAAAGTTTGTAAAGCATGTTGTTGCATGGAAGATTGCATTTGAGTTCCATCTAAGGCTTGGTGTGGTCTGCATTCATTCTTTTCCTTCATAAATTTGTTTAGGTCCAGACCTATTCTAATGTATGTATGTATGCCAACCTTGGAGATTGTTCCAATGGATGATGATTGTAATGCTGACCTTGATGTACATTCCAAGGTTGATGAATTGTATAAATGCATGTAATGAAGTCATGATCAACTTATGGGTGTGTGAAGATGTGAAGATAAGTGCGAAGTAAAAAAAATAGAGTAGAGCAGAGGAGATTTATTGTGCTTCAATGGATCTGAACCTTGGCATATTGAAAATGCTACTATCTCAGTTCACCAACTTCTAGCAGTGAGCCCCTTATCTTGGCAGTGAGCCACTTCTTTTGTAGTGAGCATTCTGGGCAGTGAGCCCTAAGGTAGTGAGCCTCCGGTAGTGCGCATTTTTGTAAATTTTGATATATCATTTATATTATGAGCTAACACTCACCATGGTTTTTCCCTTATTGGGTTTTCCTCGTAAAAATCTAGTGTCTCATGTGTGAATGTGTTTAAGTTTTTGATTATATGCTTTCATGGTTAAATCATAATTAAGTGGTTAATGTATTGATGTTTGAAAGAAGTTAAGTTTTTGCTACAACTGATTCACCACCCTCTCAGTTGTCTTGTGCATTTCAATAACTGGTATCAAAGCCAGGTTCCTCGGAAGAAAGCCTAACAACTTAAGGTAGATTCGGGATGACGCACAAGGAGTCTCCGCAGTTTCATGGAATGAATTATGCTCTCTGGAAGGTACGGATGAAAAGTCATCTCATTTCTCTTGGTTATAGTATTTGGAAGATGGCAGAGAAAAAGTATAGTATTCCTCAAAATGGTCCTTCAACTGAAGATGAAGTCAAATAGTATGAGTTAAATGGAAAGGCTAGAGATGCTCTATTAAATGCTTTATCCAACACCGAGTTAGTGAAAGTTATGGATCTAGAAACTACTCATGAGATATGGGATAAGTTGAAAAATTTGTATGAAGGAGATGATTCTATAAAGAATGCAAAATTACAAAATCTGAAGGCGAAGTATGAATCCCTAAAGATGAGTGATGATGGGAACATAACAATCTACATGCAAAAGGTTGATGAAATTGTCAATGGAATTAAAGGTCTTAGAGGAACTGTTGATGAGGATGAGGTTGTGCTAAAGATTCTTAGGTCTTTGCCTAAATCCTATAGTCATAAGGTGTCAGCAATTGAAGAAGTTATGAGTGTGAACAAGATTACAAAGGATCAGTTTCTCGAGAAGCTACAGCTTTTGAGATGAGAGAGTTCGACGATGCTCTGCCGAAGAATGAGACTACTTTCAAAGCCAATGCTTCAGAAAAGACTTCAAGATCTCAGAAATATACTGTGGAATCAGATGATGACCTTGATGAGGTTGAAGCCAACTTTGTGGACATAATGCAAAGAGGTACTGGTAAGTTCACAGGCAAATTACCATTCAAATGTTTTTCTTGTGGTAAGATTGGTCACTATGCCTCTAGGTGTCTGGAAAGAATTGAGAGAGGTAAGAAGAAATTTGAAAGTAGACCTAGGATTATAAATAAATGCTATTATGTTAGAGATTTTGATGATGATGGTGTAACAGATGATGAGTTTGATGATACTAGTGCAAATGAATGCTTGTTTATTGCTATCAAGGAAGAACCCATGTCTACTAATCCTGCTAGTTATGTGAAAGAAGAAACACCAGTGGAAGAAAGTGCTTTGTCTGTCTATCAGGTTGAGAAAGATAAGGATGAATGGATTATTGACAGTGGATGTTCACATCACATGACCGGTGATAAAAGTAAGTTTGTAAGTCTAGAAAAGTATGATGGAGGACTGGTTAGGTTTGGAGATAATGCAACTGGTAAGATTTGTGGAAGAGGATTTATTTCTTTTGATGGAAAGACAATATAGATGATGTTCTATGTGTGAAGGGTTTAAAGCATAATATTCTAAGTGTTGGTCAGATGTGTGACAAAGTGTATGATCTAAGATTCAAGGATAATGGATGCAAGATCTTGGAAAGCTCCATAATAGTGATTACCACTGGTAAGAAGACTAAAGGTAATGTTTATCACTTGAGAGGAACTAATGATTGTTGTTTGTTGGCTCAGACATATGAGAGTTGATTGTGGCATAGAAGGATGTGCCATATCAATTTTGACAACTTGGTGAAGATAAGTTCAGTACAAGTTGTAAGAGATTTGTCTAGGCTTGTGAAGCCTATTAATAGTACTTGCAAGGAATGTCAAATGGGGAAATAGACAAGGACAAGTTTCAAGAGTAAGGAATAATTTTCTGTTCGATTAGCTGGTGCATACAGATTTGTGTGGTCCTACAAGAACAAGAAGTCTGTAAGGAGACAAGTACTTTATATTGCTTATTGATGATTATTCTAGAATGACTTGGGTCACCTTTTTGAAAGAAAAATCAAAAGCCCTAGACAAGTTCAAAGCTTTCAAGGCGATGGTTGAGAATGAGTTAGAATTGAGGATCAAATGCTTAAGGTCTGATAGAGGAGGTGAGTTTACATCAAATGAATTCAATATTTTCTATGAAGAACATGGGATAAAAAGATAGTTGTCTGCTCCTAGGACTCCTGAGTAGAATGGAGTTGTTGAAAGAAAGAACAGGACAGTTCAAGAGGTTGGTAGGTTAATGATGATAGAGGCTAACCTATCGGAAGTGTATTGGAGAGAAGCTATACATACTGTTGTCTACATTTAAAACAAAGTTCAAGTCAAAGGTAATGGTACTAAAACTCCTTATGAATTGTGGTATGGAAGAATTCCAACTGTGAAATATTTCAAAGTTTTTGGAAGCAAATGTTATATCAGAAGAGATGAAGAGTTAGGCAAGTTTGATGCTAGGTGTGATGAAGGAATTTTCCTTGGATACTCTACTAGGAGTAAGGCCTACTGGTGCTACAACAAGAGATTGAGAAAGGTCATTGAGAGTGCTAATGTAAAGGTTGATGAAGACAGGGAAAGAATATCATATCTGAGTGGCTATGAATTAGATGAACCTACTATTACAGTCAATGAAGAAAAGGCGGAACAAAAGGACAATCAAATTGAAGAAGAAAAGGCTCTGGAAAGTGCTATTAAGACTCCCAGGTATGTAAGGATTAATCATTCTGAAGATCAGATTATTGGTGACAAAATCAAAGGGGTATTGACAAGGAAAAGAGCTGTAGAGGAACAGGTGAACTACTATTTACTTTCACATATTGAACCTAAAATTGTAAGTGAAGCCTGCAAAGATGAAAGTTGGGTAAAAGCTATGGAAGAAGAATTGATGCACATAGAAAATAATCAAACTTGGGAATTGGTCCCTAGACCTGCTGATAAGAATGTGATTGGAACCAAATGGGTTTTCAGAAACAAGATGAATGAAAATGGAGAAGTTTTAAGAAACAAAGCAAGACTGGTATGTAGAGTATATTCTCAGGTTGAAGGTATAGACTTTGAGGAAACTTATACTCCTATGGCAAGGATTGAGGCAATAAGAATGTTCTTGGCATTTGTAGCACACAAAGATTTCAAAGTGTACCAGATGGATGTGAAGTCTACATTCTTGAATGGAGAATTGGAAGAAGAGGTTTACATTGAACAACTGGAAGGATTTCAGTCATCAGACCAAGGTGACATTGTATACAGATTGAAGAAAGCCCTGTATGGACTCAAGCAAGCTCCTAGAGCCTGGTATGCAAGGCTGGACAACTATTTGTTGCATTTAGGGTTCAGTAAAGATTCTGCAAACAGTAATCTCTATTTCAAAATTAATAATGATCAAATTCTGATTGTTGTAGTCTTTGTTGATGACATTATCTTTAGAGGCAATGAAGGTACGTGTAAGAAATTTGTAGAGGATATGCAAAAGGAGTTTGAGATGTCTATGTTTGGTGAAATGAATTTCTTTCTAGGATTGTAGATTACTCAATTAGAAAAAGGAATTTTCATTTCTCAGTCCAAGTATGTGAAAGAACTATTGAAGAAGTTTGGAATGGAGGATTCTAAGCCAGGATGTACTCCTATGGTGTCTAGTTGCAAATTGAGCAAGAATAATGAATCACCTAATACTGATCAGAAAAAAGTATAGGTCTATGATTGGAGGACTACTTTATCTAACCCATACAAGACCAAATATAATGCATGCAGTTTATCTTGTGGAAAGATTTCAAGAAGATCCTAGAGAGTCACATGTGATGGCAGTTAAAAGGATCATGAGGTACTTAAAAGGCACTTCAGACTATGGATTGTGGTATTCCAAAGATACTAATTTCACTCTTAGTGCTTATACAGATGCAGATTGGGCTGGAGATGCTGATGACAGAAAAAGTACAAGTGGAGGTGCTTTCCTCTTGGTTAATAGATTGGTTTCATGGTTGAGAAAGAAGCAAGAATCAGTTTCTTTGTCTACTACAGAAGCAAAATATATTGTTGCAGCATGTTGTTGCACTCAAGTGCTTTGGATGAAGCAAACATTGAAGGACATAAGAGTTGTGTATGGAGAACCAATTTCAATCTTTTGTGACAATACAAGTGCCATAAACATTTCAAAGAATCTAGTGATGCACTCAAGGACAAAACATATATCAATAAGGTATCACTTTCTGAGAGAAAAGGTAACAAATAATGAAGTAAAGATGGAATATGTGCCTACAAAGGATCAAATTGCAGATATTTTCACTAAGCCTCTGCCTAAGGATACTTTTGAGTATCTTAAGGAGAAGTTAGGGATTATTGCCCCTCCTGCTCTAAACTAAGATGCATAGGAAGTGCATCAGTCCAGTGGTGTCCAAAGTTTCATCTTTTGATTTGGATTGATGTTTTGAAGGCTACCTCTCAGGGGGGGCAGGTAGATGTTGCTAATATGAGTTCCTAATTAAGAGTAGTAAATGTTGCAGTGTTGCTGATAGGGGGAGTAGTGTAGTATTAATAAGATCTGAATTGAGCCTTGATAACTAAAGAAAGAGAAAAGGTCTGACACCCTTTGCCATTGATGTCAAAGGGGGAGAGAAGTTCATGTGAAAAACTTAAGGAGAAAGTTGCAGCCAGAGAAAGCATAAAGTAAGGGGGAGCAAAGAAGCAAAGCAAGTTTGCTTGTCTTGATGGTTTTTTCACATCTTGTGTTTCCATCAATGACAAAGGGGGAGATTGTTGCAAATATGAGAAGTAAGTTTTGTCATTGATGTCAACACCTAAGGTCAGCATCTAAGGAAATTATTTGAATGAGTTTGAGCAAGTGTCTGAGAAGAACAGTACAATCTTTTGCTCCACATATCTTGCAGATTGAATATCTTTGTCTGCGGTTTGGAATTTATGTTAAGAGATATCTGTAGTTGCTATGTTTCAAGTTTGAGCCTCCGATGTGAAGATTTGAGCGAGTTTTGTTCACTAGAGTAAAAATTTGTTTTTCTGTGTATTTAATGGTGACAGGGAGAATGTATTATGCTCTGCTTTTCTCTGCATTTAGTTTTTTAGTCTGCAGTTCTGAGATTAAATCTGGAATGATGATATGTGCCTTCAATTGAAATGGTTCATGATTTGGTGCTCTGCAAGCGATCTTTCCTTTATGGCAGTGGCCGACAGTAATGTTTAAGTTCTTCGGTTTGAAGAATCTTCTAGATAGAATGTTTGGAGGTTGTGTGGAAGTTCTTGGTGATTGTAACATGCTTGTCGATGTCTCTAGATTGTGTTCCTACCTTTTGATTGGTCCGCAAAGAGTAATTCAGATCGTAGTTGAAGCGTGTTCCTAAAGGTCTTTGTGTGAACACTAGTTTTGGCTGACCCGATTGTTTTCACCACTTGTGGTTATGCTTCAAAGTTTGTAAAGCATGTTGTTGTGTGGAAGATTGCATTTGAGTTCCAGCTAAGGCTTGGTGTGGTCCGCATTCATTCTTTTCCTTCATAAATCTGTTTAGGTCTAGACCTATTCGTATGTATGTATGTATGTATGCCAACCTTGGATCTTGTTCCAATGGATGATGATTGTAATGCCGACCTTGATGTACATTCCAAGTTTGATGATTTGTATAAATGCATGTAATGAAGTCGTGATCAACTTATGGGTGTGCGAAGATGTGAAGATAAGTGTGAAGTAAAAAAAATAGAGCAGAGCAGAGGAGATTTATTGTGCTTCAATGGAACTGAACCTTGGCATATTGAAGATGCTACTATCTCAGTTCATCAACTTCTGGTAGTGAGCCCCTTCTCTTGGCAGTGAGCCGCTTCTTTTGCAATGAGCATTTTGAGTAGTGAGCCCTAAGGCAGTGAGCCAAGTCTTGTAAATTTTGATATATCATTCATATTGTGAGCTAACACTCACCATGGTTTTTCCCTTATTGGGTTTTCCATGTAAAAATTTGGTGTCTCATGTGTGAATGTGTTTAAGTTTCTGCTTATATGCTTTCATGGTTAAATCATAATTAAGTGGTTAATGTGTTGATGTTTGAAAGAAGTTAAGTTTTTGCTACAATTGATTCACCCCCCCCCCCTCTCAATTGTCTTCTGCATTTCAACATTAACTATGCACGAGCTATCTTGTAAAACTTTGAGTGCAACATTCTTCAAGTGACACTTGATAAAATAAGAATCATCATGATGATCAAGTGACACCTAACTCATGCATAGATATTGTACTTGGTCAAGTGACATTGGCTCAATGTAAGGTTTTGTTGTTGGTCAAGTAGCACATGGCTATTGTATATGATTTAGATCAGTCAAGTAACACTAGACAATTGATTGAATCTCATTTGATCAAGTAAGACTTGGTAGATGTTGAATTCTAGAGGTAGTGTGTTAGTTAACTAAACCTATGAACTCAAGGACATGTTGAGCTTCACACATCAAGGTTAGTCCAAACCATATAAATAAGCACGAGATTTCAAAGAAACATGAAAGTTAATTTGTTTGTTAATTAGAGTTGAACTTGATTTGTGAGGCATAACATGTGCTTTGTTCACATGTTTCATGTCCCTTAAAAACTGGTCTAATTTTGGGGGCATTGCATGATGGCTATAATCATGTCAAATTTAGAACATCAACACATGTTGTTTGATCATTTCTTCCATCTCCTTTTCTAACTTTGTAATTATTGTCCTCTAGTTGACCGATAATCTGACAATACAACAAATACTTTTAATTATATAACTCACATAAACTCACCTCTAGGACTCATAACAATCACTCTAATAACAACTAATGCAACAACTAATTGGAATTTGAATGAATAATTAGTGAACAAGTGGATATAGAACACAAACAAAAACCACAAGAACAAAATAGAAGGAACAAGACAACACTTTATTAAGTTGTAGAAGGAAAGAAATACAACATGACCACATTAATCACTCCATTCTAGAACCAAACTAATGAGAAATATGTTACTTAAGAAGAGACTTTCTATCCTTACAATCTACCTAATGCTAGCTCTTTACATTCTCTAAAAGTTCTACCCAAAACCTTACAACTACCCTTTGATGATCCTTATATACCATTGGCAACCCCTTCTCCATTCATGTAATTTGATATAAATAAACATCAAGACCTAAAGATCTAATGTGTCAAGACTCCAATACCTAAAATGATCCATGTCACCATTAAATTTGCTTAGAAGGAAATTCAATCTTTGGTATTCATTCAAACATTCATGTCATTCCTCGTTTAATCTAAAATCTAACATTTTCCAAATAATCCAATCTAATAGCTTAGTTATCCCTTGTTAGATAACTTTTTGTAGGCAATCTAATTGGACAATAAATGTTCTTATGGAGTAAATTTGCTTTTGTTAGAAACCACCCTAACAACTTAGCTATGTATTCTTAACACATGACATCCATTGACCTTTTCTCAAGATTATACATCATTCAGTTGTGCAACATATGGGATTTGCATGTAGGTTATGTGGGTTACACAAATGCATAAAAGCTTATACAAAAAGTGTGCACTAAGCCAACAACATATACTAACATGTATGCATGATAAGGGCTTTGGTCATGAGCTTTTGTAGGTTGAGATGCACTACAAAAGAGTTTGCATAGGAACCAATAAGGCATGCACAAGGGAACAAAAGTCATGCCAAAATAGCAAGAGTTTTCCTTTCAACATAACAAATAAAATATAATAGACAAGAATACAAACTTATCTACAAAAAATGATCAAAGCAAAAATGATTTATGAGTGACATAAAATTATTTAATCCATTAATTTTATTCTTAATTAAAACATAAACATTTTATTATTTTTTAAATAAATCTAAAATCATTTTTTTTAGGTTTGGACACTTTAAAATCTAAGATCCTAAAATACAAAAAAAAAAGATATGTTAACATGTTTTCAAAATAATGTGGTAGAGGGAGTGGCCTTGCTGTGGGGTCTCAAAATTGCTCTCTCTATATGGGGATGGATAAATTACAAGTGGAAGGAGATTTAAAAATCGTCATTGAGGCGGTTCTAGTAGGTCTAATAGCGGCTGGAAGCTGAAGGATATTACGAAGGACATTGTCTGCTTATTGATTGGGTTCAAACAGATAAAAATTGGGCATGTTTACTACGAAGGTAATAAAGTGGCAGATGGGATGGCTAACCTTGGGCAAAGCTTAGACACTTAGAGATGTTGGAGAAGAAAGAATAATTTACCTAGTCACATACAAAACCTTTTGAAAAGGAGCATAGCCCCGCTCTTGACCTCTCATGATTGAATTAATTAAACCTTCGACCTCCTAGCCTAGAGGGAGTATTTTGGGTGCCATATGGGATCCATTTTCAACTGCCATCTAGATACGAAGACTTATGTTTTGAGGAATGTGATGTTTTCTTGCCATCTCAGATGTGTTAGAGTTGGGATCTGCCACAGTACGAAGGATTGCTTGCCCTTCAGTCAGACGTGGAGGCCTAAGGTGGGGTTTCACATGACTGGGCACATGATTAACTTGACACCTCTATGCAACACCTCTAATTATGACCAATTAATGCCTTGTAATTATGGCAGGAAAGGGAGTGATAGTTCGCATATTGCGAATTTAAGTAAGTACGCCACCCCCGGCGGCCGAAAAGACACTATACTCATTAACTTGAGTATGAATATTGGTGTTTGGGATATTTTCTACAGTTTGAAAGTTTTTAAGTCCTCTACCTTTTCTTGCATTGCTAGCTTGTCTGTTTGGTGCAATCTCGCAATGGGGGGGATAGGTCTCACACTGAGCTGGAATCCTGTGAAGAGATTAAATGTAACAAGACCCTTTTGCATGTCTGCCAGGAGGGCGGGGTTGCATCCTATCTTGAATGCTTGCAGGGCCATGATGAAAGCTTCTCAATGCAGTTCCTACGTTCTTGGGAGGACAGACAGGTTAAGGTGGGCAGTGTGGGATTCGAAGTTTCAGAGGAAGTGATAGGATGTGGCAACGGGAATGCCTACTGATGGCATCAAACACCAAAAAAAGAGCAAAGTTCCTGACCCTAAGGGAATGGTTTGTTTTTTGAAGAAAGGGGAGGTGTTACACAGCCTTCAAGGGGTTTGATCGTGACCTAAACCCTGGGATGAGGTGTGTTATATGATCATAAAGTACTTCACTCTCGAAGGTAGATTCAAACATTTTTTCCATTATCATTTTGCTCTGCTCAATCATTTTCGTCGTAGTAAGGTGATAAGTTTCCCCTTTTATTTGCTTACGTCTCTGGAAGCATTGATTGTGTCTGCCATCGAGCAAAATGCTATAGACCCCAGCAAACCCCTCATCGCACTCCATCAGGGGCTTATCCTCAGATTGTATAAATTTCATTTATCCCTTTGCCCCCCTAAAGCCCTCATGGCTTCTAGGGTTGATTATCCCCTGCCATCCTGCTCCATTCCTGTGAAGACTAGCCCGATGACTATCACGGAAGTCACTCCGGAGAAGTATGCCAAATCCATCAAGTCGAGAAAGAAAAAAACTACCACTGGTAAAATCCCAGAGCCTAAGGCCTATGACTAGACTCCCATGACCTCTGCGAAGACCTCTATTAAAAGAAAAATCCTTCCCGGTAATTCTACCCAGGTGACCCCTCAAAAGAAGAAAAGGGGAAGTGTGGAGGAAGAAAGTGGTACAGAGAGCAGGAAGAAGGTCAAAAATGTGTCTATGGTGGTGGAGGAGGTTACCTGTGAGGAAGGTATCGATGGAAGTGACAACACTGCTAATGTGGATTTCACCACAATTGATAGTAAACCCTGGGTGTCATTGACTAGGAGGTTGATGAGGCCTGCTGCTAAGCCTAGTCTTGCTCTCCAAAAGGAGGAGGTTACTGAGATGGAGGAGGATACTGTGGACCTAGAGGGTGATGGTACATTTCTAATGACAAACAACAAAGTGGACACTATTGTCCCTAGGACTGAACAACTGGGGGGGATTTTCTGTCAATAAGGAAACAAAAAATGAAAATGTGGAGGGTGAAGCAGATGACGGGCCCAGTAATTTCCTTGAGCTCAATGTTAAGGGGTCTGAATCTATGAGCTCAGAGAAAATGGTGAAGGAAACTGGCAAGATGAAGATGGGTGGCAAGGTTGCTATCAAAGATAAGGAGATTGAAACCCTCTCTGCTGGGATCAACGAGTTGGAGAGGAAGTTCAAGATTCTGGCCAAGTTCTCTGTGAAAGTGATGTATTGGTCAGCCACAACTCTTGTTGTCCTCCAGGAAGTCGAGCTTACAGCCAAGGTATGAAGGAAAAAGAGCTCAAGGAGTACCGGGATCTCTACCAGTTCCTGGCCAAAGATTGGGACCAAATGTTCAATTAGCCGTTGGGGGCTTTTTCTGTGCTTTTGGCTTTATCTATGTTGGTCTGTTGTCAATCCCCTATCTTGGTCTTGGGTCTCTTTTTGGTTGTTTCTTGTTGGTTTGGTTGGTTTCTCTCTTTTGGTTCTTTGATGGAACTCTGGTGTGCCTTTTTGGCTAATATGTAATGGGATCGACACCTTTTTTTGTCGTTTATATTATCAAAAACATGTTTTCAAAATATAGAAACTTCAAGATAACAAGAACTTAATTTTTTATATAAAATTATTTTTTTTAAAGATTTTTATACTACATTAAAAATTTATAGAAAATTAAATGAACTCCATAAATTAATATCTTGGATTTAAACTAAAATTATTAATATGATTTTTTTTAATATAAATAAAAAATTGAATGTAATCTATAAACTAATTTTTTTAATTAAAAGAATCTAGTAGAATCATTTTATTTAAATTCTTTTAAAATAAAAAGAAATTAGAAGAGGTTCAGGTTTATATAATATAGTTTTTGACAATTAAACATTTATTCATTTATATTCCATGAACAATCATTTTAAAAACTTAAAAATTTACATATAATAAATTTTAATTGTTTAACTAGATCAAAATAAATATAAGAAATATTTTAATTTAATTATTCTAAAAAAATTATAAAATTTAATATAATAGATTTTAATTATACAATTAAATAAAAATAAAAATAAAAATTAAGTGGGTGTAAGGATCTTAATTAAAAGTTAAGTGGGTGTAAAGATCTTAATTATTAGTTTTGTTTATTATTTAATTTTAAATTTAAATCTAAATTTTAATTAAAAATACAAGAAGTAACATTCATCAAGCATTATTAATATGATGGGAGGGACTCAAAGAGAAAGTTGAATTGGATCCAAAGAGGCTCCAATTAACTTTCTCATTACAATTCCGGTTAAGTCTCTTCTCATGCACTCTACTTAAATATCATTCATTTCAATGATCAAACAATCAATAGCTATTGCAATTCCATTATTCTAATAACTACTTAATTCCCAATTTTGATGATCCAAAAGCTGATTCTCTTTGTTCTGATCGTCGAGATAAGATGTGTGGTGTAAATGAAACTTGAGATCTTGTAAACAATAGATGGAAACACGTAACTCAAAAGCCCAAATAGAGTTCTCATAATTTGGATCTCTGCCATGATGAAAACGACCAAAGGCAGAGGAAGAGCTAAAAACTCTCCTAATGTGCACACAACCAACGACAAAAAAAACTAAGAAATCGGAAGCATATTAAATCATGAATGCAAGAGCTGCTGTTACCACCCATGTTCCTTCAAATATATAATATGCAACATTGTCAACGCCAACGCCAATGCCATCGCTGATTTTATGCTTGAATGGGGGTGTTTTATTTACTAGTAACTCCACACCATTGATGGGATTTATTTCTGTTTATCGTCTATGTACAGTTCTCCTAAAAACAACCAAACCGAACATTCAATGTGACAAATGGCATACGACAGGGACACGCTTCTCCTTCTGCCGCAAAAAAACTTGTTTGGTATGTTCTTGATCTTTGTAAGTCATCTACGAGGTTTGGCTCTTATTAAGGAAGTCAATAGTTTTCCCTCTGTCTATAACAAGTTCACAAAAATATTTTCACCACTACTAAGTTTCATACGTAAAGTACAAGTACATTTGAATGAATACCAGAGATCATATTCGCAAATAATAAATGTGTTGAAACAAAGCTTTCAAGGATAGAATCACAAGCATAACATAGTCCTAGGTTAAAAAAATCTTAGTTAGTCACTCCGACAATCTCATGATCGTTATTCTAGTACTAGATCCTAATTTTCATTCTTTTTTTGTAATGCATTAGTCAATCACACAAATCACATTAGGTGTTTTAAGGTTATGGCTAAACTATCAGGAACTTGCGACCATAACACCATCCTTGAAATTCAAAATTTGTAATGTACATGTATAGTTGATCATTATTTGTTATGGGTTGAATAATTTTATAGGTTTTATGTTGTTGGATATTATTTACGATTTTTATAAATACTAGTGATATTTACTTTTGGTGTTTATTGATGTAGGAAACATCCTACACTTAGTTAGAGTGTAGTGGTGCATTAAATTGAAAACATGATTCATCACCAAGGATAAAATAATGAGACACATAGGTCAAGACGTCTTCTTGTATTTTTGTTTGGATGTTTAGTCATTGTTATTTTGATCTGATTTATTTGTCAAATTCTTCTTAATCTCGAGTGTGTCCTTTGTTTTGATATTTACTCTTGTTGGGTATATGTATGGTATTAAGTCTTTGTAAGTTTTGGGACTTTATCATGGTTTTTGGACCCAATGGTAGTTTACCACTCTAAAATTCGAATGTTTAAGTTTCAAGTTGAAACCTTATGTTTTGTGTTTTTCCTAGGTTTTAAATCTTTGGCCTTAAATCCATGTTAACATTGGGAAACATGGGAAGGGAGGAGTATAGTCCTTTCCTACTAGAATTTATTGAAGGCATTCAATTTGGAGGTCTCAAGATGTGCAGAGACTTTTGGCTTGGGTAGTAAAAGTTTTTGGTCATTATTTTGTTGTGAGAAGGCTTTGGTTGAGCTATAGTTTTTATTTGGAAATGAGACTATTGTGGCCATTGTATGGAGGCCTATATTCTTGCAAAATGATCACCATGATGTAGAAATTTAATCCCTTTCTATGGAGAAGGAATGAAACTAGTTGTTAGAGAAATAAAAAGGTAGAAAAAAAAGGAAAGGAAGAAGCAAAAAGAGGCAGTGGCTTGGGTGGATTTTGGAATCCAATCCAAGTGATTTCTTAGTTATTGTTTTATTTGAATGTTGTGTCATTTCATTTGAATGTGGGTATTTCGGTTTGTTATGGTTTTGTCATATTAATAGTGACTTGATTAACTATCAAGTTTTCTAGTTTATATGGCCATTATGACTGTTTTTCCTAGAGACTCCAAAAGGGACTTCTTGGTTCTTGAGGTTGAGTTCATTGTGTCTTGATTTTAGAGGGTTTCTTTTTAGATTATAAAGTTCTGTGGGTATTTTAATCGTGATAGTGTTTCATTTTCTAGCTAAAACAATGACTACAATTATGAATTGAGGCTATGACTAAGTATAAGTAGTCTTGGTAAAGTCAATATTATTTTATTTTGAGTGTTTGTTGGGTTGTAGCTTTGAATTGGTAACTAGTAGGTGGCTACATAATTTTGATCATGATTAAACTTTAACAAGTACATGACCAATACCAGTCTTTACTATCATCATACCCAAATGGGAATTTACAACTATGGTACTGTGAGTTATTTTATCCACCTGTGTGCATCATTGTTGTTGTTCTTGGAGGATTGTTCATGCGTTTTGAAAGGGGGTTGGGTTTTGGTGGTCCTAGGTAGGGGTTCAATGCACCAATGTAGCTCTAACTATTGTAAACTTTTAACCAAGGTTGGATAAGGTTAGGTATAATGGACTTCTTGAAATTGTAGATAATTTGTCTTTGAATAGGTTATTAAATGGGGTGTGAAGGTAGTGTTGGTGTTGTAATGAACTTGTATGTTGAAACAATTGTTGGGAACTTAAGAGATGTTGTCTTATATTAGATTTGGGGTGCTGAAACCCTAATGCATGTATATGTTTAAGTGTGGTCAAATTTAGTCAACTGGTATCTTTGTTCATGTACCTTTTCAATTTTAAGGATATGAACTATATTTATTTTGTTATTTTAGACCTATAGCATATATCTCTACTTTGATTGTGAACATACTAGATATAAAACTAGAACATTTGAAGAATAGAAGTGATTATACTTTATTTGGATAGTTAGTTGAGAAATAAAATCTCCATTTCATGAACAAGAAAAATGATTTTCTCATTTGGTCTTGATAATTGTTTTATAAGGGAGAGATGATATTAGATGTATGGTATTCAAAATGTTTTCAAAGGTTTTAATTGTTGAAATGACTATCATGTTTATCCTTAGTTGTAAGTTGAAAGAATCTTAGTTGAGGGTTCCTTATATTAAGTGAACATTCCTTTCTATTATAGCCTACGATGGAGGCAATTAAAAATTAAAAACTTAATATTGTATAAAGTCTATACAAAGAAATATGTATTAGAGTTTTAGATCGTCATAGTAATGTTGTTTTAAAAGGGTTTTATTTTCCCCTTGCAATAGTTTGATACAATAATTTGGCTCATTATCTTTGTTGAAGTTGATATCAGTGATTAGCGTATATGTTCATTTTAGTGTGTATGGATATCTAAGATGTGGAAAGTCTTAAATTTTGGGCGTGCGTTGTAAAATTCTAACAATGTTGAGTGTATATCGTGTTTACTAGACTATTGGGAGTATTAATAGGGAGGGTCTAGATATTATGTGGCCTTGAAATTATTCAAAGTGTCTATACAATCCTTAAACTAGATTGCTATAGTACTATGTAGGTCATGATTGTCTAATATTACATGAAGAAAACTTAGGAAGGCTAATTCCTTATTTGTAAATAGAATCCCCGTCTCTGCTATGTTTTCTTATGGAACCTTGGAAGGCTTTGAGTTTGATGAAGAATGCATATCTAGTTGATGTCATGACCCCATCTCCGTGGAAAATGTTCATACAAACTTTTTGGAAACTAAAATTTGAGTAGTGAAGCATGATAATGGCATTTAAGACCTCCATTGTGTCTAAAGTATTGATGTTATTTCATTGTCATAAGTCATTTGACATGGTCCATAAAGGACATATGTTGCACCATAGAGTATGTTATAGATTTTGTTTGGCATACGCATTATTGCACACTATCTCTATGTTAATGATGATATCTCAAATATCTATATAGGCGCAAGGATGAGTTGGAAATATTAATCACCTTGTATTTGGAATGTCTGTTAGAGATTGGTTGTTAGGTTGGCCTAAGTAATGTATAACTTATCAGTGTTACGGATTAAATGAGATCACTATAATGACCTTACTTAGGGTATGGTTTGGCAAATGGATTTTGACAAAGGTGGTTTAAAATGAGTATTCTTTTGTAGGAAAGGTATTGAAGTAGGTTGCTTCCTAGTTATTTGAGTGAATCAAGTATTATGTGCAATGAGCATTGAGTAAGTCTATTATGACATTTTATGAAAGTATTGAATTGGCAATAGAATATGATAAATAGAGAATATCATGAACTTTTATTGTGTACAATTTGTTATATTGAAGTCATGCATGCAACATACCAAAATATGTTTTCTCTTAAAGGAACCATTCTAAGATTATAGTTGGAAATTGTAATCATCATATTGGGGTTTTAATGTTAAATCTAGTTCTGAAATTTTTTTCTTTTTCATTATTAAGTTTGAAACTATAACACTTAAACTTAGAACTTTAGACCCTAAACTTACACTTAAACTTAAACCTAAACTTAAATTTTCCATTCCAAACCAAACCAAACCCTTATTCTCTAAACCTAAAACATAAAGCTCCATTGTAACATGGAAACTAGAAACTAGGGGGCTATGATATATTTACATGAGGTTATAATATAGTTCTAAACTAAGAATGAGATGTCTTGTAAACCTTTGAGTGCAACACTGTTCAAGTGGCACTTGATAAAGTGAGAATCATCATGATGATCAAGTGACACCTAACTCATGCATAGACATTGCACTTGGTCAAGTGACATTGGTCCAATGTAATGTGTTGTTGTTGGTCAAGTACCACATGGCTATTGTATATGATTTAGACCAGTCAAACTTAACACTTGACAATTTCTTGAATCTCATTTGATCAAGTGAGACTTGGTAGATGTTGAATTCTAGAGGTAGCATGTTAGTTAACTAAACCTATGAACTCAAGGACATGTTGAGCTTCACACATCAAGGTTTGTTCTAACCATATAGATAAGCATGAGATTTCAAAGAAACATGAAAGTTAATTTATTTCTTTAGACACGTGTATCTTTGGAGTTAATTAGAGACGAACTTGATTCAAGTGAGGCATAACATGTGCTTTGTTCACAAGTTTCACCCCTTAAAAAATTGGTATAATTTTGGGGGCATTGCATGATGGCTATAATCATGTCAAATAGAGCATCAATACATGTTGTTTGATCATTTATTCCATCTCCTTTTCTGACTTTGTAATCCATTATCCTCTAGTTCACCTACGATGTGGCAATAGAACAAATGCTTTTAATTATATAACTCACATAAACTCACCTCTAGGGCTCATAACAATCACTCTAATAACAACTAATGCAATAACTAATTGGAATTTGAATGAATAATTGGTGAACAAGTGGATATAGCACACAAACAAAAACCACAAGGAACAAAATAGAAGGAATGAGAAAACAATTTGATTAAGTTGTAGAAGGAAAGAAATGCAACATGGCCACATTAAATAGTGAAATTCATCACTCCATTCTAGACCCAAACTAATGAGAAATATGTTGCTTAAGAAGAGACTTTATATCCTTACAATCTACCTAATGCTAGCTCTTTACATTCTCTAAAAGTTCTACCCAAACCTTACAACTACCCTTTGATGATCCTTATATACCATTAGCAACCCCTTCTCTATTCATGTAATTTTATATAAATAGACATCAAGACCTAAAGATCTAATGCACTAATACTCCAATACCTAAAATGATCCATGCCACCATTAAATTTGCTTAGAAGGAAATTCGATCTTTGGTATTAATTCAAACATCCAGGTCATTCCTCATTAAATCTAAAATCTAACACTTTCCAAATAATTCAATCTAATAGCTTAGTTATCCCTTGTTAGATAACTTTTTTTGTAGGAAATCTAATTGGACAATAAATGTTTCTATGGAGTAAGTTTGCTTTTGTTAGAAACCACCCTAACAACTTAGCTATGTATTCTTAACACATGACATCCATTGACCTTTTCTCAAGATTATACATCATTCAGTTGTGCAACATAGGGGACTTGCATGTAGGTTATGTGGGTTACATAAATGCATAATAGCTTATACAAAAAGTGTGCAATAAGCCAACAACATATGCTAACATGTATGGATGATAAAGGATTTGGTCATGAGCTTTTGAAGGTTGAGATGCACTACAAAAGAGCTTGTGTAGGAACCGATAAAGCATGCACAAGGGAACAAAAGTTGTGCCAACATAGCAAGAGTTTTCCTATCAACATAACAAATAAAATATAATAGACAAGAACACAAACTTATCTACAAAAAAATAAACAAAGCAAAAAATGATTTATGAGTGATACAAAATTATTTAACCCATTAATTTTACTTTTTTTAAAAATATATATATATATATATATAAACACATCCTCCTTAAATATCTTAATTAGAACATAAACGTTTAATGAATTTTTAAATAAATCTAAAATCTTTTTTTTTGTTTGGACACATTAAAATCTAAAATCCTAAAATGAAAAAAAGATACCTAACATATTTTCAAAATATATAAACTTCAAAATAATTTTTTTAAAAAGATTTTTTAACTATAATAAATATGAAAAGTATATTAAATTATATTAAAATAAATTATCAATATAAATTACATTAATTTATATTAATAAAAAATTAAAAACTTCATAAATTAATATCTTAGATTTAAAATAGAATTATTAATATAAATTATTTTAAAAATATCAATAAAAAATTGAATGTAATCTATAAACTAATTTTTTAAATTAAAAGAATATAATAGAATCATTCTATTTAAATGGTAAATTCTTTTAAGATAAAAATAAATTAGTAGACTCATTCTATTTAATGATAAATTCTTTTAAGATAAAAAGAAATTAGAAGTTTTGACAATTAAATTATATATTTTAGATTAATTTTTTTTATAAATAAGTTTGTTGTGAGTATGACAGTAGATAAAGTAAAAGTAGGAGAAAATATATTAGGTCAAGGAGTTAGTCCTTCCCATCTATTAAGATCTTTTGAAATGATTTCATCTTCTAATTGTATGCAAGCTCTGTTTGCTAGTTGGTCCGCCAGTTGATTAGCTTCTCTGAAGCAATGTTGTATATGTTAGGAATTGCATGCAGAAGATATCAATTAAATGCAAATAAAGATTAAACAGAGGAATGAAAAATATATAGAAATAATAACAGCGAGAGACAATTTTTAACGTGGTTCACCCAAACTTGGGCTACATCCATCAACAAAGAATCCAATATTACAAACTTGGGCTACATCCATCAACAAAGAATCCAATATTATTATCCAGCAAATCAAACCGATTACAACCAGCTATCCTTGCAACTTAATACCGCTGCAAATGCTACAATACAATATCAATGGAAACCCTAACCCTTGGCTGCTTTTATCAAGCCTTATGCCGGTTACAAAATAGGGTTTTTTCATGTTGGCCAATAGAAAAAAAAATAACTCCCGACGCCTTTATAAAATAATAAAAATCATTTGAGGTTTCGGGGGCACTGCCCCTGAGCCCTTGCGAGGGTGCTGCCCCTCGACCCCGCCCTATATCACGACAGGGAGTGCACCAGGGGCACTACCCCTTTACCTCGTCTTGGGGACGCTGCCTCCAAACCCCCGTTAAATAATTTGGGAGGAAATCGCACCAATAAAAGTGGGGAAAATTTAACCTCCGAGTCTGATTAGGCTCCATATAACAACAATATAGATGCAAGTTGTATTTTATTGAATAGTTCCCATATTGAAGTGGCAATGTTTCTCAATTTCCAATTCTGCATTGTCTTTGTTCTCATGGCATTAATGCAAATTTGTGAATCTCCTTTGATTTCGATGTCGTCCAAGCCTTTTTCTTTGCATAATTTTAATTCTGCTAGTAGTGCTTGAAATTCGGCTTTGTTGTTTGTTCCCTCTAGTAGCTTTTTCGAAATGGCCCAAACAATTTCTCCCTTGTTGTTTCTAACTGTACATCTTGCTTAGGACATCCCTAGATTGCCCTTCGTAGCCTTGTCAAAGTTCAGTTTCAGCCGATCGAAAAGGGGTAGATGCCACTTCACTCGCTCCCTTCTCCTTTTATTTGTGATGTACGATTCACTTGCTAAATGTTCAGAAGGCACTCTCAGTAAATTCCATGTCCTCATGACTGATTCATCCCACCGCATGAAGGGTTTTGATCTGTTTTGTGGATGCCTTACTCTGGCCATAACCGTTTCGCATATCCCTACTTTGATCTTCCTCTGAACTTCATCTAGAGTAGATTCCTTCTCTTTGAAGATTCTGGGATTTTGTTCTCACCAAATGTGCCATATGATTAGAGAGGGGCTTGCAATCCAAATGCCTTCCCACACCGAGTTCCTCAATTTCGGCCAGCTCTTGAACAAGGAGTGTAAGTCTTTAGGTAGGGCTCCTCTCCACCCACAACAATTGAGAAACCAGTGCCACATATCCTATGTGAATGGACAATTTAATAACAGGTGATCGACATCCTCCTCTGCCCCTTTACATAAGACACATCTAGAAGGACCGGATATTTGGGCATTTTCTTTAGACGCTCGCTTGTGAGTATTTTGTTATGTATTGTCATCCACGTGAACGCACCCGCTTTTGGTAGACACTAGGGACTCCAGCAAAGCTCGAATGACCAACTTGTATTTTAGATTAAATATTTATTCATTCATATTCCATAAACAATAATTTTAAAAACTTTAAAATTTAGGTATAATAAATTTTAATTGTTTAACAAAATCAAAATCAAGGTAAGATATATTTTAATTTAATTACTCTAAAAAATTATAGAATTTAATATAATAGATTTAATTATACAATTAATAAAAAATAAAAACTAATTGGTTGTGAAGATCTTAGTTATTAATTTTGCTTATTATTTAATTTTAAATTTAAATATAAAATTTAATTAAAAATAAAGGAAGTAACATTCATCAAGCATTATTAACGTGACGGGGACTCAGAAGAGAAAGTTGAAATTTCTCCTATTTTTATTGGTTCAAATTAACCTTTGACTATTGAAGTGTATGATATTTAAGAATAGCAGAGGCTCCAATTCAACTTTCTCATTACAATTCTACTGTTTAAGTCTCTTCTCGTGAGATTGTCATTGCAATTCCATTCTTCTAATATCTACTTAATTCCCTGATTTTGATGATCCAAAAGCTGATTCTCTTTGTTCTTCTAAAATCAAGATTGCAAGAGCTGCGGTTACCACCCATGTTCCTTGGAATATATAATATGTAACACTGTCAACGCCAACGCCAGTGCCATCGCTGATTTTATGGTGTGGCTGATTTTATGGTTGAATGGGGGGTGTTTTATTTACTAGTAACTCCACACCATTGATGGGATTTATTTCTGTCTATCGTCTCTGTACAGTTTTCCTAAAAACGACAAAACCGGAACATTCAATGTGGCAAATTGCATACGACAGGGACACGCTTCTCCTTGTTTGGTATGTTCTTGATCTTTGTACGTAATTCATGAGGCTTGCTCTTATTAAGGAAGTCAATAGTTTTTCCCTATGTCTATAACAAGTTTACAAAAATATTTTCACCACCACCAAGTTTCATGCGTACAAGTACAAGCACATTTGAATGAATGCCAAGATCGAATTTACAAAGATTAAATATGTGTTGAAACAAAGCTTTAAAGGATAGAGTCACAAGCATAACATAGTCCTAGGCAAAAAAAAATCTTACTTCGTCACTGCACACAATCTCATGATCGTTATTCTCGTACTAGATCTTAGTTTTCATTCTTCTTTCATAATGCATAAGTCAATCACACACATCACATTTGACATCATGCTAAGAAAATCAAATAAGTTTTTATTTCCTTCTCAACTATTTCACTTCTCTATCTTAGTTACTTAGATCTCCTTGTACTTCAAAGTTTAATTCAATCTAGGTTTGGACTTAAATCTTTTATTGTAAGGTATGGTTTATTTCCCTACATTTTGTTGAACCCGTAGCTTCCATGCTTATCATTTAGGGTTAAAAGATTGATTTTTGATTGTTAGATTGTCATGGTTTGCATTTGTTGATCTTCAACCTAATGTCTTTAACTTTGCACGCCTAAGAAGCTCCTAAGACCCTTAGGTCCCCTTTGACAAAGTGCTAGGTTAAACCCTCACCTTTCCACCATGACTACCTCCTTCTTCTACTTCCTATGACGACCATAGGTTACATTCTAATGAGGAAGAAGAATATTATGATCATGAGTTCTCTTACAGGAAAAAACCACACCCCAAAGAGACCTAAGCTTATATTATTCCACATAATGTAGTACAATAATACAATCTGCTTATCCTCTGGTAGTGATCTAAAATCATAAGAATACCTACAAAGAACCTTACAATAGACTATCTTATGCCTCTAATATATAGGAAAATCGTAAATAAGAAACTATCAATCCAAAACAGAGTCAAAACCATGAGCTATGGCAAAAATCCAATGTCCCTATGATCATGGTTTGTTATGAACCTCATTCTACTATATAGTAGCTAGTATTAGTGGGTGCATATGTTTTTTAAGTCACCCATTGGTAATATTAAATAAATGTGTAGATGCATATGCTTTGTAAGTCATCCCATTAGTTAGTTAGAATAAAGTATTTATGCCACATGCACAGGATGGTAGTAGTTGTCTTTAACAAGAATCTATATATTGTAATGACTAACCAAGTGGAAGGCACCTTGAATATTTGTAATGAAAGTGTAAGTTCTATTGCGAGGTTGCCCCCTCGAAGTGGCACTACAAAATAATAAATGCATTATGTTTCTCTCCATTTTGCATATTTATGTGTGTACTATGTCATTCGTCTTGCAAGGTTATTACAAGTGGTATTAGAGCTCTTTCTAGGGTTGTTCTAGAGGCAACATTATCAGTTTAGGGATTTATGTTGTTGCCCACCATGTTAGATTATGCAAACAAGTAAGAAGCTACCCAAAACCTAGTGTAAGGATTAGATACTATATAACTATAAATACAAATGATCAAAGATTAAAATAGCATCACATAGTTAGTTTCCAATAACATGAAAGGTATGTAAATGTAATAAGCAAAATAGCATAAAGGAAAGCTCATAATAGCATTACCCAAATATCTAAATACAAGCTAGGTGAGTGAATATGTGAGAGGGAGAAGCTGACAAATACAACCAATAGGAAGTGTAACTCCAAAATATCCAAAATAGGAAAGCATAACTCCTATGGAAGATGCCAACAACTCACTTCCCTCACATTAATACCCACTTTATTATCCTAAGCATGATTAATTAAAAATGTCAGAAAAACTTAGATAAAGGAAAGTAAAAACCTACACTAACACCCCCAAAACCTACATTAACACCCCCTTAAGCGTAGCTTAGGTGCCTAGTGAAATGACGGGTCTTGACAAATAGAACCTGATGAGGTACCAATGTACATACAAATTCCTCCTCAAAGAGAAGAAGCCCCCCAAGAAAAGAGAATAGCCCCTCCCCCCTAAATAGAGAGAAATACCCCCTTAGAATAGAGAGAAAGGAAGGACTAAGTAGCCCCTTGAAAGATGAAGCCTCTCGCACCCCTAACAAAGCTCGTAGATGAAGATAATTACTTTCTATGAAGGGATTGGTGAGAATATTAGCACCCTACTTAAAATTTAGGTAGTAGTAGAGATCAATGACCTATCCATGGATAAGATCCTGAACATAGTGCATGTGAACTTCAATGTGCTTGGTCCTCTAATCATGGACTGAGTTTCATGAATTCGGTATGGTAGTTTGGTTGTCACAAAATATGAATGATGGTTGTCTGAACTAGATACCAAACTTAGTGAGAATGTGTTGAAGCCAAATGACCTCTATGGAAACATTCAAAACCCCCTAATACTCAACTTCAGTGGAAGATAGAACAATGACGGATTACTTCTTTCTCAACCAACAAATAGGACTTGAACCAAGAGAGAAGTTGTAACTTGAAGTGGACTTGCAATCTTGAGAATAACCCACCCAATCTAAATTTGTATAGCCCACCAAGTCGATATAAATGTATGTTGTGTAGTTAATCCCAAAGTTGAGTACCCTGAATGTAACGGTGAATCCTCTTGGCTACCTTCCAGTGTAGCTCATGTGCTCCTACATTTAAACTGACAGACCATGCCCATAGCATATGAAATGCAAAGCCTTGTATGAGTCAAATAAATGAGGTTCCCAATAAGTTATTGATATAATGTACCATCAACCAAAGGTGAAGAACACTGAGCCTCGAGTTTGACTCCAAAAAGAAAGGGAGTCAAAATAGGTTTGCAATTATCCATGTGAAACCATGAGAGAAAATCTAGAACATACTTGGAGTATACATGTTAGAAATGAAGGTAAACAACTATAAATGGAAAACTAATTACAACTGTAATATAAATATTTAACCGTGCAGAACCAAAATAGAGATGGTATGAAATCAACACAAAGAAATAATGGAATTGAAGATCACACATAACATAGTATTTACACGGAGAAACCCTTTCGGGAAAAAACTCCACACAAGAAGAGATGCACCAATATGTATTAACTTCAATGGAATTTACAATACAACACTAACAATATCCTCTTCGGTCTTCAATCATGTAGCGCCTGTAATACTCATACACAGCCGTAATACAATATCCTCTTAAAAGGGTGTTGCCTTCTTGGGCAAAACAAAATCCTAACGTAACCTCCACCGTCAGTTCTGCGACCTAATGATGAACGGTCTAGATTGACTACGAAATTACAATATTTTACAAGACAATTTTCTAAAAAAAATCTCTTTAGGAGCGCTACCCTTGAACCCCTGCTAGGGGGGATAGGGACCCCCTAATGACAATAGTGGGGGGAAATCCCCCTCACACCCCCTATCGGGTACAAGGATCCAAAATGCAGCTGAAACAAGATCACTACTAGGTGAATACTTCATCCCTTATGAATGATTTACAAACAATATTAGGAGTAATTAAATACATAGGATTTACAAGGTTGATGGTACCTTAATCCTAATAATACAATGGTGATCCCAAAAAGCATACTGAGATATCTCAATCTTGAGAAAGTAATGTAAAAAGCACAAGCTAGTCATCAAAAACCTATCATGAAGGGAAGTTTTCACTTTCGTAATGGATGAAGAAGAACTCCATGTGATCAATAGGTCATTAACATAGAGAACCAGAAAGAGGAGTGAATAATCCTACTATAGAATGTAGACATTTAGATTTGAATGGAAATGAGAAAACCCAACTGTGAGAAGGATGGAATCCATCTTGGCATGCCAAGCTTGAGGGGCCTATTTCAGGCCATAGATAGATTTCTTGTTTGCAAACCAAGGAAAAGTCCTATAGAAAGTCCTATGGGTACTTCATGTATACCTCCTCCTTGAGTTTTCCATGAAGAAATGCACCCTTCATATCCATCTAGTGAAACTCCAATCGATATGCTATGATGATAGCAAGTGTGAGTTTAATATAATTCATCTTTGCAATGGGTGCAAAGGTCTCAGAGTAATCAACACCAGGAGTCTAGGAAAACCCCTTTGTAACCAATTGTGCCTTATGCTTATCCACTGACACGTCTGCTATGAATTTTTTCTAATAGATCCACTTACTGACTCAAGAACACTGATGATATTCTTCTCTAGAATATGTTCATCATGACTAGGCCTTTTGCGATGGGCACGTTTGACCTTCTCTTTATCAAACACTTATGTTCATCATGACTAGGCCTTTTGTAATATGCATAGTTGATCTTCTCTTTATTAGGCTTGTCATCTTTAGAAGATAAGGTCTCTGAAAGTGCTTTGGATGTAGCAGGTTTCTAATTTTTTTCTCCTTATCCTTGTTTAAATTCTATTTCTTATCCCTATTGCCTGATCCTTTCTATTCTTTTGTGTCTTGGTTAGAAACTAGGGCATGCGACTTAGAGGATTTGAGAGTACCCATCG